>JASDDO010000010.1:206838459-209757072 GCA_030015575.1 Agapanthus africanus | reverse complement strand
ATATATATATATATATATATATATCAAATTATTAAATCAACACTTGATTCAATAATCCGGTTATATCACATATAACCTGCTAATATTCAATATTAGTCATTAAATCAACACTTAATTCAATAATCTGGTTATATCATATATAACCGGCCAATATCAAATATATAAACACACACACACACACACACACACACACACACACACATATTAATCAAATCATTGAATCAACACTTGATTCAATAATTTGCTTATATCACATATAATCTGACTGATATCAAATATCACTAGATTAGAATATGGTATCATATACACGTATTGAGTCAAGCTCCCGAACATATCTCCATACGTGCCATACTTCATTTCGCTTGAGCTAGGAAACCTCTATATGGGACTCTAAAGACTCGTTAATACGCCAGCAGTAGGTAATGATCACATTAGATACCCACAAGCCGTCAGCGGTACTAGCTGGACGTAACGGCTACCCAGGTATTAAACGAATAGAAGATCAACAAGCAAACTTGTCCAAACTCCTGTAGAGCCTATAAGCAACACTTACTATACAGTATGGTCTCTTCATCTTGTAAGTCGATGTCGCACACCATACGGGTTCACGGGGAGGCGGAATACGCAAAAAACGATTTTTACGGGTGTCACAACACCGACTTGAACTCCAGGATCGATGCTAAACCCTAGCTAACACAATGTATGAGGTTAACTACTCGAATAGAAAGTTATACCTCACGGAACCATGTCCTTCGGGTCTTCTTATTGTCCTCCTCCTCGTCAGAGGCTCCTCGGATCGTACACGGATCGGGCCTCCTCGTCGATCTCCTTAAGTCAAAGACGATCCACCCGAGAGAATGTGCTTCAAGTTTCAAACTCTAAACCGAGGTAACTATGGTAGTTGGTTCGCTAATCCAACTAGCCTAGGTGAGGTAGAGAATGTCTAATAGATTGTTTTGTCTCACTAAACCCTATGGCTCACAACACATGTGAAGGATTGCGGTTTAGTTTGAGGAAGAAGGAGATGGAGAAATCAAGAGAGAGAATGAGGAGAAGAATAATGAACCAACATCAAGCTTCAAGTGTAGAGAATGGATAAGTATATGATCACTTATTGGACCATGGAAATATCTCACAGTATAAAATACCTCCCATGCTTCAATAGTGATCCCAAACCAAATAAAATAATCCAAGCCCATTCTTTACACCATGCCACAAATATGTCTTTCTTTTTTCCAATATCCACCTCATTAACACATTTACCAAAATGGATAAAACTAAATAATGAGGTGTCTCCTTATAGAAGCATGCCTTGCCAAATTACAAGAATGCCCCTCACCATATATACATGCCCGTATCCGTATTCCGAAAAATACGAATACACTGAGATGATAAAACTCTAATAATACAACACTAAGATCCAGTTTAAACCAAGCCCACTAGTATTGTCCGCCCGATTAGCATCCGTGTATAAGTACACGTATGTGATCAAAGCCCTGCCGTAAAACCATACAGCCTCTACATCTTTTGCCCGAAGCAGGGAAACCCTCTGTGTGGGACTTTAAACACTCGACACTACGCTGTAAGTGGGTTTAACCACAAGCCGTCAGCGGTACTAGCTGCACGTAACGGCTACCCAGGTTTTTGTCGATAAGAAGGCCGATGAGAAAACTCATCCGAACTCCTACTGAGCCTATCTGTGACAATCTCCATACAGTCCAGTCTGTTCATCTAAGAGTATTGCATATCGTGCCTAAGGGGGCGGTAATCGTAGACCCCAAATAGCGCAATAAGTCTTGTTAGAGTGTGGCCCAAAACACCTTGGGAAACTACTAGAGTAGCTACCAGTAAATCTCGCTTGCCTTGGCCAAAGACTTTGTGTACAGGCTTTCCGAACACAGCGCGATATCAACCCCCAATACCGGGAGAGACGAATCTTATCTAACCACTACTGCCTCCAAGTGCTTCAGGAATGCAACCAAATACTACATGTTTGCACGACTCCTTTGAGCTGTGGTAGGGTAGTAATCTAAGAACAGTGGGAATACACTCGAGGCGAAGTAGCAGTGTCAAATTGACGGACTAAGCTGTACTCATGTCACCTGGGAACTGCTACCCGACGATAGGTATAATACCCATCAGTAGCTCCCTACGAGTCCTGTCCAGTGTACTCATAACCCAATGAGCAACTGCATACTATCTTCAGTACGACGTACTAATGGCTGTGAGACAAACCATCTTCCCTGCTGGGATGAAAAGCGTATACACTAGTTTACTCTGGAGTATCGATGCCCTGTCTCGATAATCCTACGACTAGGGACTTGTATAAGGATGTGCTTATAAACTACCCAGCCCCCACTTGATGGGTTCCTTAGCACCCTCACAGTGTTTACTAGGGCATCTAACATGCCATTTCAAAATTTTCTAGAAAGCTAAAGAACCCGAACGAGAATCGAACTAGAGACTTAGGGTTTTCTAGATTGTAAACTCTTTACAAACTAAAGGGAAGAAGGAATACAAACTTTGTAGACCGGTCCTTCACTTCAATAGCTCCGTGTAGTAGTCCCTTCGCTACGATCACGAACTCCCAGACTCTAGAGAGGCTCCACAAGATGTACGGAACAAGCTTGCATCGAAGTCTTCGAGGCCGAAGATGATCTACGTCGAGGAGACACTAGCTCATGCTATCCCTTCACTAATTATGAGATTAGTGAAGCAAACATCCTAAACTAAATGACAAGTAGTAGAGGATGATGAAGTAGGAAGTGTGCTCACTTTAGTTTTATTTTTCTCACAAGATTTCATCACTTAGAAAAAACTAGAAAGCTTTTTCTCTTGAGGAAGAAGACGAAGTGATGAAGAAAATGAATGAGAGAGTGAGGTTAGATATGCAACCATGGGTGAGTTAGTGTCATGCCTAACTCATGTAGAGAATAAACCATGGCTATGAGTTAAGGGTTGGGTTAAGAAATATCTTAAGCAATGACAAAAGATTGGACTTGGTCAATATTTTTTACAAGCTTCTCTAAGCTTCAACCACGACTCATTCCAAATCTTTTGTGAATTACTTAATGATAAATAAAAATGTAACATTTCAGAAAAATAAAATATTATTTTTGGGAATTTTTAAAATTAAATAATAAATATTATGAATATTTTGATAATACGGTATAATTAAATACCGATAAATTGGAAAATATCGGAAAATCAAATTAAATGATGATTTGGAGGGATTTATGTGATTTATGCAAAATAAAAATTTCTATAATTAATTATACTCTATTTTAATGCTAATCGCGATTAAATATCGCTAATCTAGCATTAATCCGGTTTTGTGCACATGACATGCACCATGTCACATTTTAACACTTGTTACATTTTCTTTCATGGTTTATTTCTTCATTCATGCATGGTTGTTGTTTTAAAGAAAATAAAAAGAAAAGAAAATGTTAAATAAATAGGTATGGGCAAGAGAGAGAGAGAGAGGTGAGGGGTCAACCTTGGTTTTAGCCCTTTGTTTTTCATTATCATCTTCATCTTATCTCTCCTCCCTCTCCACCCATAGCTGCCCTCCTTCATCCCCCTCCTCTATCCCTTCAAAACACCATCAAAAACGCATCAAAAGTCCATCCCCATTTCACAAAAAACATGCACTGGCTTCATACAAACACTTTGGACCAAGAAAGGATGGATTTTGAGCACTTGGGGGCAACTCAAGAATTTTCTTGAGTTGCCAAATGGGGTATATTCTTTATCCTTAGCATTGTATTTCCATTACCTTAGCACCCATATAAGTTTAAAGGTGTTTTATTGCGGTTTAGTGAACATTGAAATTTCATAGAAGGGGTTATGTGGAATTCTTGAGTTGTGTTTGTGCTAATGAGCTTTATTGGTGACTTTAAACCTCCCCTTAGTGTTAGAAACCCAGACCAACCCCGGACAAAAACCTGAAACCCAAAACAAAAACTTTCCAATGTCGGTTTTGTGGAATTGTGATGTCTACAGGAAATCTGGAGTGATCTGGAGAATTTTTGAGAAACACAAACAACCCTAGTGGACAAGAATTGACACTAGGAGACCCCCTCTCTGCACACGAACCCAAACAGAGCCAGTATGGCCAAGCAGGCCGGATTTTAGGGGGTAAGGGCCGGCCACATTGATGAATCAGGTGCCCAGGTTCCTTCTGTAAGTCATATACACCCTATACATCACCCTAGTACTGTTTGTGCACCTAGTTTTGACCTGAACGGAAATCTGGGACCACTTTCTTGAGTTGCTGTTTTGATTCGGGGTTATGTTTTATGAATTTTAAATTCTTTATTTTAGTATTTGGTATTGTATTCGGTCACTTGACGTTTGTACGTCTATATCGAGTGTTATTTGGTTGATTTGCGTGAGTAGACCATAGGTTTTGACCTATGTGAGATTCGTGTGTCGTTTTGGTTTTAAATTGGATTTTAATGCGTCACGATATATTATAATATGTAGGTACACCCACGAGGATTTTGAGATGACAAGTAAGCGCGTGGCGACATCGGCATCGGCAAGCGAAGATCAGGTGAGTAAATATATATTTACGGGGGAAGTCGGGTGGATCGCGTATATCACCCCCGCAGTTTCGTAGTATAGAACGCGAATGCGTTATAATTATGTTATATTTATATATACGGATGTGATATGCAATGACTTTGGTTTAGTATAGTGTACTTGTAAGATAGTGTTTAGTTAGTTTATTAGTCGCGAACCCTAGAGTAGTGATTTGCATACACGCACACATACACGCATGCATTTTATTTACTTGTACGTATATGGGGATATGTATACACACACACACATAGCTATGGGACTATGTATATATATATATATATATATATATATATATATATATATATATACGTATACATATACATGGATGATGAGGATAGTATATGATACTTGGAGATGAGTCGATGAGTTTGGGCATGATGCCCCGAGATCGGTGATATGATATGGTTCGTATTATGAGATACGACATGATTAGTATAGCGGGTCCTTGGACGATGTGCTTTCATACAAACGCGTACATATATTTAGACGGTATCAGTATTGTACTAGACTTAGATCAGTACCCCAGTTCACGATATGTGATGATAAGGATACCGGATGAAAAATGAGATAAATGTGATATTCGACCCGTACCCTGATTTGGGATGCCGTACGATGGATTTACCGTACGAGCTATATTGATGGTAGACCCGCACTCTTGACTCGAGGATGTCATATTATATTGTGTATCGTATGGGGTACTGTTGAGGCAGGACCACCGACTATTGTGTATATATATATATATATATATATATATATATATATATATATATCGACTCAGACTTAGGTGGTTTTCTTTTCCCTTTTTCGATTAGCCTGTTAGTTTAGTCCAGTAGTTTACTTCTAGATGTTAGACTAGGACCAGGTCATACCTATTTCAAAACTAATGAATCGTGAGTATTTTAAAGACAGGCCAAGGGATTCTACGGATATTTCAAAGGACGTACCTTTTCTTAAAAACACCGTAGCCCTATTTTTTAAACACTACAATTCGTGTTATTTCAAACGGAAACTGTATGACCCATATATATTAATGTAGATTATTTATTGTTGTGTTTATTATTCAGCTCCCGCATATTCTTGTTGTTCGCATCGCATTGCATGCTTATATTGTGTTTCCATATGCTATTATTGAAATCATGCTGTCAGGACACCAGCACCATTACCGATGATGCGTATGTTCCACGTACACCTGCTTGCCGGCTCACACACACATCATCGGTAATTGCCATGCTACGTACACTGTAGAGAATATTAATTCATTGATATCACTTGTTAGCTGATGGCTTAGACATTGCATTTATTACTGTGATTGTCATGCATATTTATACGTTCATTTTCATGCATTATTATTAGGGCCAGTCCGGATTGCCAGAGCCCAATATTTTAGAATTCGTTGTTTATTTATACTTGAGATTGGGATTTCGGGTTTCCATGAGATTTCTGGATTTGGAGAAACCGCAAGGATTTTCTAAACTGATTATCATTTTAAAATGAAAGTTGTGGTTCTCTCATGATATAATTTGAGATATGTCCACCATGAGTTTTCTCGGATCTTGAGCGATATCATACACCCGATTCGAGGAGGAGGAGGAACCGTCTGTGGGTGCTTGGTGGACCCGGTGCGGTACCAAGGGGCAAGAAGGTCGCAGATGATGGCGTTGAGCCTGTGACAGGGGAGCACTACTGACCGGTGATTGTTTTGTAACTCGACGGATATCCGGAGGATACCGATCGGAGTTGGGTCAGTCCGGATAGCCGGAGCCCAGGGGCCAGTCTGGATAGCCGGAGCCCTAGATATTGATATTTGAGGTATTGAGATTTTAAGATACGGGTCAGTCCGGATAGCCGGAGCCCGAGATATTAGATATTCGGATATATGTTTTGTATGGATGCTAGACACTGATATATGTTGATTTCATTGATGATACCTCGTTTTAAATATACAGAAATCTCACTATTTTATGAAAACAGTTTTCCTTTCATGATGTATCCTGTTTTCATTTCGATACATTCATACCTCGTATTTATGATATGTTACTATCTGAGGCACTGACACAAGCACGTGGTATTACACTTATGTATAGATGTTTACCCTTGCCACCTTATTATGCTTCAGACCTTATGATATTGAGGATATATTTTTACTGATCGTATTGACCTAGGATTGAGTCATACATACGATTTCTGCTCGGTGATGTTTTCTACTCACGAGTTGGCAACTCATCCCCGTTGTCCTACAGTTTCTTGCAGGTTTTGCTGTACAGGTTTCGTTGCGGCTTTGCTGGCACACTGCTTCATTCTGGGTGTTTTTCTTTGGTAGGTGGATTCACTTGCATCGTGACCACCATTGTACTTTATTTATTTCAGTTGTATCTAGTAACTCCATCAACCAGATTGTATTATTTATTCGACTTAGAGACCAGTGTATATTCTTTCGACCGTAGAGTCGCGCTTGTATTATTTATGGATTTCATGTTGATTTTTGAGTTTCCTTTTGAGTTTTGATCCTCGCCCTTGGCGTTGTATATTATATTGCTTGCGTGATTGTGACCGTCAATTGACGAAGAGCTAGCTCCCGCTTGGGGATGCTTTTATTCATATTATGTATGTTGTACCCTTTTGGGGCCAGTATTTACAAAGGAAACTCTGCCGAAATTTTCAGAAAAGCCTTAATGTTTTAAAAATGCATATTCGGCTTATTTTATCAGAACACTTTCTTTAAAAATGGTTTAGGTTTATGGGTTTTTGGCTACTTGAATTAGATGGGGTCCTATAGACTTCATATGATTCAAGTGTCAGTTATGTGCCATTTCGGGTCGTGACAAAGTTGGTATCAGAGCGCTAGGTTAACCTTGGTTCGAGTCTATATTTTACTATGCGGGGCCTAGGGCGTTTTTATATATACGGAATCTAGGCTTGACCTTACGGAACTTAGACTTGGTCGAGAGAGTATTAGACTCGAAATTTCGTCGTGTAGGTTGACCTTGGTTGATGAAGTAGGTGACTTAAGAAGAGTGACGTACCGTGTGTATATTCTGCGTCATACTTACGATACACTACTCCGCTTAACAAGCCTTAGGATGTACATTTCCTTGCACAGTATTATATTCATTCTTATGATCTATCCACATCGATTTTGGTTTATGGTTTTTGATGCCACGATTACACGGGCAGAGAGAGAGCTACGGCTAGAGTTGCATTAGCATGAGCTCGTCACGGACGAGGACTGACCAGGGCGTGATTTCAGGGACACACGATTGCATAGATGTATCGTCCTATTGTGTTTTTCATGCCATGACCGTTTAATGGATCGCTTTTACGAGATTTCTCGGACATGCAGATCAGCACCAGAGGATTGGGCCACTGCTAGAGGTCAGCCAACATGTGATGACCGTCAATGCACCGATTACTTGATGATTGAGGCACTGTTCAGCATGCAGACGAATGAGCCAGTTACTGCTGTGAATGACGAGATATCTCCCCAGATGTTTGGAGCTATTGCCGCACGAGTTATACTTATGGAGATATTGATAGAAGATCACTAGTCACCCAAGGAGGAATGACTAGGACATGTGATTCGTTACCTACCCCGATGCGAGGTCATCAGATTGATTGATTCTAGCTAGAGACGACTTCACGCAAATACGTTGAGAGTCGATATAAGACGATCGAATGTCAGAAACCCATTTTTCCAAGTTTAAAGTATTCGGAGAAACATGCAAGTAATTTCGTGGACCCACTAGAAGAATGAAACCCTAACTCGATATAATGACCATGAGAACGCTATGAAACCTTAGGGTTTGCAGCAGTTCAGCGGTGCCATTAATGATGCTTGGGTTTGCCCTTCTACGACTGGTCTATAGGTACTGTGGCATATACTAGAATACTATTAAACTGTACCCAAGATGTTGAGCTCTTGGGGGATTATGGAACTTTAACGAATCGATCGAAAGGTTCGACGTCATTCGGATATCATGTGATGGGATACATTTCTTGGGAGACTCCAGATACGAGTATAGCCGTTGGAGTGCAGTCCATGCAGCCACGAAGAGACGAGTCCGAATCAGTCGACATTAGAGCAAAGTGGAGTAAGAGGTTCGTACGAGATTTCAACGAGATGACGTTCCCCTCCGCTGACATCAGAGATGTGATACGCATGCAGAGGAGTTGTATATAGATATACCTACCAGAAAGAGTTGCGATAAGTATGCAGCCGTTCCGGAACAAGAAATAGATATAGTAAAAGATGAAAACTTCTGGAAGTTCGGCAGAAACGAGATTTGGGAGAGACTTCGACAGAACCTTTCTAGAATACTATACGAGAAGACTTGGACCCAGGATCAGTCATATTGTGCACACCTAGTAGGCCAGAGTTCGGCATCGTCGACGAGACATGTTATAGGTAACCATGACAGTTGGCCAGAGATCTTTAGAGGATGTGCTAGAGCGGGACTGTTTCCGCCATATTTTATTTCGGTATTTTGGGCGATTTATTTGCATGATTGAGATTTTGTGCACTACAGTTGCACTTGACTTTGATTTGATGTCAGTCAAGATGTTGATTTTGATTTCATACCTATGGTATGCATGTGATTTGACTTATACTTTCGGCATAGTTTTCATGCACTTTTAGTATTTTTATTCGATTTTGTGCATGCTGATGCACATGGTTGTGAGATTATATACCACGGTATACCTGGTTTGGATTTGAAGTGAAATGTGTTGTATACCGTCGATTTCGATTCTGATACTCGATATTTGTTTTCGTGCACCTTGTGCACTTGATTTGGATTCTTGCGCATACTTGGGCGCTTGAGACGATTTTGGTCCACACCAGATGCACCAAATCGAGATTTTTCGTGCATATCAAATGCACCTGATATTGCTGTCAGGCACACATTGCCCCCGGCAGGTGTTTTTGTGCACACCCGTTGCAAGTAGATTTTGTTTCTGTGCACATGTATGGCACATTCATGGATTTTGATTTCCATGCGCACCAGACGCACGCGGCATTCTTATGCATATTTTGGGATTGATTTTTGTTGGAGCAGTATGTTTTATGATATTTACTATTTGGTATAGTAGCTGAGCAGGATTAGTCCGAGGACAGTACTTGAATATATTTTTGCATGCATTGATAGTTATCGAAGGGATTTCCAAAAAGGAGCTATAGTCTCAGTATTTACCTACGTGTCCGAGATGACATGAATTTTTTTGCAAAGGAAACCCTTCTAAATTATTTTCAAAATGGCGGGACGTGTATGTTAAACAAAGGATATATATACACATAGTTATTTTCTTACAATAGACGTCCGCCACTGTGCACAGCGATTGGAAAAGAGTTTGGCATGCATTCCTTTCAGATGTTTTTGTTAGTGTATATGCCCTAGAGGCCATTACTGTATCATACTAGTTTGTATATTACTTAATGGAAGCTTGGGATATTCACCTTGTATATACAATCTTGCTCAAAATAGTAGTATGCTACTTGGTTTGTTTCTACTTCAATGTGTACATGTGTTTATTTTAGTATATCACCAATACACATTAGTGGAGCCCTTAGGATCTTTGCTTGATTACCAGCGTTGTGATGGCAGTCACACTAGTGGGGGCTGGGTAATCTATAAGCACATCCTTATGCAGGTCCCTAGTCGCAGGACTATCGAGACAGGGCATCGATACTCCGGAGTAGACTAGCGTATGCGCTTCTCATCCCAGAGTGGGAGGTGGTCTGTCCCACAGCCATCAGTACGTCGTACTGGAGATAGTATACGGGTGCTCGTTAGGTTACGGGTACACTGGACATGACTCGTCGGGAACTGACCGGTTGGTATTATACCTATCGTCAGTTATCAGTTCCCAGGTGACATGAGTACAGCTTAGTCCGCTGACTTGACACTGTCACTTCGCCTCGAGTGTGTTCCCACTGTACTTTGATTACTACCCTACCACGGCTCAAAAGAGTCATGCAAACAGGTAGTAGTAGGGTGCAGTCCCGAAGCACTTGGAGGCAGTGACGGTTAGACAGGATTCGTCTCTCCCGGTATTGGGGGTCGACATCGCGCTGTGTCTAGGAGAGCCATTACACGAGTAGTCCCTGGCCAGGGCAAGCGAGATATACTGGTAGGCTTCCAGTGTTATCTCAGGGTGTATTGGGATTCACTCCGACACGACTTGTACCGCTATTAGGGGACTGGCGTTTACCGCCCCCTAGGCCCGCCATGCGATCTATCAGAAGAACAGACCGGACTGTACGGAGACTGTCACATTCAGGCTCAGTAGGAGTTCAGATGGGTTTCACCTCATCAGTCTTCTTGTCGGCATCTACCTGGGGACCGTTACGCACAGCTAGTGCCGCTTGCGGTCTGTGGTTAAACCCACTGCCAGCGTAGTGTCGAGTCTTTAGAGTCCCACACAGAAAGCTATTCACCTTTAGGCAAAAGAGTAGAGGTCGCATGGTTTTGTGACTGGTCGCATGGTTTTGCGACAGGGTCCGGTCACATCCGAGCACTTGTGCACGTACAGTGTCCCGACAGTTAACACTAGCGGGCTTTGGTTTAAGCCAGATCCTAGTGTACGTTTTGGGATTGGTTTTATCCAGTATGTATTCGTGTTCCTCGGAACGCGGATGCGGGTGTGTATGCACAGTTGACGGAGAGACAGAGGCAGAGGATTCTCATTAGGGTTGTTGACCGTTGACTGTTGACTATTGACTTTTTGCTCAACCCTAATGAGAATATGATATGTAATCAACAATAATATTAATTAAGCATTATAGTGACATGGTTGTTGGGGGGTTGACTTTGTTGACTTGTTGACTTTGTTGACCGGTTGACTAGGTTGGACTAGTTGACCATCATGATGACAATGGCTATCATTTCATGGAAAAGACTTTTGCTTGCGTGTTCTCTTGTGCAAAATGAGTGCATGAAATGATATGGCTATTGTAGCTTAAACCATCACTAATACTTGATTGCTATTATGGGTTATTATGGTTTTGGATTATGAGAGCCAAAAGAGAAAAGTCTTGCTCATTCTTTCATTTCCTTTCTCTCTCTTGTTCTTGAGCTCTCATCTTCTTCCTCTTGCTCTCCCTCTCTTTAGTCTATGGTTCACTTGTCTCATGTGTTGAGAACCAAGAACCATAGAGAAAAATCCCAGCACACTCTCCTCTACTCACTCTAGTTCATAAGGTTTAGCAAACTGAGTGAACTAGTTTCTTCAAAGCTTGAAGAAGAAGCTAAAGGTAGAAGCTTTCAGGTGGATCGATCTTCGGCGTAAGGAGACGACGGGGTGAAGCTGATCCGGACAACCATCGAGGTTTGAAGACGAAGGAGTTCAAGAAAGAAAGGTATAACCCCCTAATCGAGTAGTTAACAACTCCTAGTTAGGTTGTTAGTTAGATGTTTAACAAAGATCCGGTTTTGAGTCCATGTTACCGCCTCTAGAAAATTGTTTTTCATCAAATTCCGCATGCCCGAAAGTACCGGGAGAGATAGCATGGACTTACAGTGGTATCAGAGCCAGGTTAAACTCTATCTAACATGTTAGCAAAGTAACTAGAGGATCGATCAAAGAAAAATTCTCGAAATACACCAAAAATTCATGCTTGCTGTCGATTTTCAAAGTACTGTAAAAGTAATAAATCATGCTTCAAAAATCGACTCAGGGTTTTTAGAGTATACTGTAGAAAGACGGTCCCCTGATCTCATCAAAGCGCCACGGAAACGCGGCAATAGCTTGCTATTGCCGCGGTTCCGCGGCCGTATTGGCTCCTCTCTGGATCTTCTTTGCTACAGTATATTCAGGGGGGTCTTTTGGGAATTTTGGTACATGTTTTTCAGCCCAGATTTTCCAGAAAGAAAATTTTATTTTTGGGGCTTTAAAAACTGTATTTTGATCGAGTTTCTAAAGACTTAAGCTGACGGGTTTTTATCTGTGATGTGATATTTGTATTGAACGTCTGCTAATCGCTATATGTCGATTAGTGGGGGTTATACAAATCTGTGATCTGTAATGTCATTGGAATGTGTATATGAATTCATTGGATTGTCGCGGGTGAATAGCCGGGGGTTGTGAGACGAGAGTTTTCTTTTCTTTCAATTCAAGTAAATTTTTAAATTGATGTAATAATTATTTGTATGGCCGCACAACCGGGTCGGGGTTGTAGCCGTCATTGTATAATTTCTTTTTACTGTTTTTGCTCCTAGGATAGACCCATGGAGGGGGTGCACAAACAACCGGGTATCCTGAAGTGCCGAGTGGCCTATTCGAGGTGTTGAGTGAGGTTGCTTCGCTTCGGGTACTTGGCGGGTAGTTTGCCGCACCCGTAGGGGTCTTGGGTGGGGTATTGGCTATTCACCGCGACCGTGTAATCTGCTTTTCGTTACAGGCTCGTACGAATTGCAGGTTCCTAGTATATCCAATGTGTTCATCTGTGATCTGAAATGGCTATCATTGCAATATATCTATATATGATATTATTTAGGCGTTGCTTATGTTTTACAGCCGCGCTAGCCCAGCCCCCGCTCTGTCGTTAGTTAAGTAACCTAACGGGTAATGACGGGGCCCAGTGGCGAATGCGAATGGCATAAGCGTACGTCATATTTTGGTTGTTTTCTGCAATGGTAGGATTTAAATGATGGGACGCATTAAAAGTACTAATGCAAGAATATCACGCATTAAAAGAACTAATGCAAGATAATAAACCAAGTTAAAGTCGTTGGAACACTTTCGAAAAACCACTCGGTTCTTTTCAAAACCAACTTTTAAATGCGGAGCTTGAGCCACTCCTTTTAAAAGCTATCTCGTTCCATCGATTATATCAAGTTCACTACATTCACGGTTTCACCAAAACCATTCGTAGCCCTCCGTCGTTTCACATGAATAGTCAATAGTATTCAAGCTATGTTTGTTGGCCAAAGTCAAGGCATAGTGATTGGTAGGTATTGGGTATTCATGTACAGCATAGAAAGATGCGTTGGTTTGGAACAGTTGTACTGCCTTGTTGGCCAAAGTCAAGGGTAGGTACGGGTGAATTCAAATTAACCTGGAGAACGACGGGTAGAACTTGACATGTGACTTATGATTTGTTGGCCAAAGTCAAGGTCATAAGAGCATGGGGAAAAAATCCACATCGGGAGTTTCAAAAGAACTGAAACTTGCTAGTGTTGCATACCATTTGGAGTGTGATGATTCTGGTAGGATTCCTTCAGTTTCGTCACGCGATGATATTTGGATCCCGATCCTACTGTGAGTATATGCTACTCCTCGGGAAATTTCTCACTTAACGATCAATGCTATAAACCTAGTAGGTGTGTAGAAAGGTGTTAGCGGGGCTATGCCCCCAGGGAAAAGAGGTTCTTAAATAAAGGAACTTCACGAAAGCGTTGGAAAACCTCCCTTGAAGTACCGACACTAGCCTGGCTGAACGGTTAAGCAAGTATTGTACGGTGAGATTGATCCTGACTAATTCTTCCTTTTTGGTTTGAGGAGGGATTCGAGAAACAGTGGGAGCCATCCTGTTTAGACAAACTAAAAACCATTCTAAACTTGCAAGAGCATCGTGCTATGTGTTTCTTCTCTCTCTCATAATTGCAGCGACCAATCGACATGACTGGACTTAAGTTACTTCTAGATAAAAATATACTGACAGGGCCAAACTACAAAGATTGGCTCAGGAATGTCAAGATGGCAATCACTTATGACAAGCTGGGGTATCTTCTTACCACCAAATCTCCCCCTGTCCCAGGTCTCAAAACCAGCGTCGCGGATAAAGAAATCCGTAAGACCTGGGAACTAGATTCTGCGAAGGCCAAGTGCCTCGTGCTTGCCTTTATGGACAACGAACATCAGAGGAGGCACGAGAATATGGACCTCGAATCCTTATTTCTCCATACAAAAGAACTGTATGGAGAGCAGTCTCGTATCGCAAGATACGAAGTGTCGAAGAAGTTATTTTCGGCAAGGTTGGCCGTCGGATCATCGGTAGCGGAACACGTGCTTAAGATGATTGGCTACATAGAAGAGCTCGCGGACCTTGGGACCACGTTGGAGAATGAGCTCTATACGGACTTGATTCTCCAGTCCCTTCCTTCCACTTACGCCCAGTTTATCCTGAATTCAACTTACAAGAAAAGGAAGTTGAACTTTCAGAACTCCTCAATATGCTGAGGAGCGCAGAGGGTACCCTACAGAAAGGTAGGGAAACATCCACTTTGTTTGTAGGAGGATCATCCTCTTCTAGGTCCAAGGCGAAAGCTAAGGGAAAGAAGAAGAAAGCCCTCGCCAAACCAAGGGGCGGTGTTAGTAAAGTGGATACGAAGGGAAAGGCAAAAGCAACAAAGAAAGTGGGAAAGCTTGTGGATAAGGAAGAATGCTTCTAATGTCATAAGAAGGGACACTGGAAGAATGATTACAGGGCTTGGAAAGCCAGAACACAGGAACTGAAGCAGGTTGCGGCTTCAGCTTCAGGTGTGTATGTTATTGATAACTGTCTTTCAATAAACTCTACTTCCTGAGTATTGGATACCGGATCAGGATCTCATATCTGTAATTCTTTGCAGGCGTTGAGAAACCGTAGGTTTTTGAAGGCAGGTGACATGACCCTCAAAGTTGCAAACGGAGCTAGCACGGATGCTAAGGCCGTGGGGGACTATCACCTGGGAATGTCAGATGGACATGTTTCTTTTTTGTACCCAACGCAACTTGTAATATCATTTCTGTATCTTTGGTTTCTAAAGAAGGTTATGAATTTGCGTTTGTAAGTAATGTTGTAAACATTCACCTTAATCAAGTTCTGATTGGGTCAGGTACATTGAGCAATGGTATATACGTATTAAACCAACCACAGATTTTCAATGTCCAGAATACACACAAAAGAAAGTCTCCAGAAATCAATCAGACTTTCTTGTGGCATTATAGTCTGGGTCACATCAATGAGAGAAGGTTGACGAAGTTACATACAGAAGGATATTTGAATCCGTTCGAATATCAATCGTATGCCACTTGTCAATCCTGTCTCAAAGGAAAGATGATAAAGACTCCGTTCATTGGACACGGAGTAAGAGCGAGCGAGCTCTTAGGACTCGTACACAGCGACGTGTGCGGTCCAATGTCTACACATGCGCTAACTGGTTATTCTTACTTCATTACTTTTACGGATGACTTTTCAAGGTACGGTTATGTCTTCTTAATGAAACATAAGTCCGAAACCTTTGGAAAATTCCAGGAATATAAGAATGAAGTAGAAAAACAAACCGGCAAAAGTATCAAGATTCTAAGATCGGATCGAGGTGGTGAATACTTGAGTGCCGAGTTCCTGGACTATTTAAAAGAGAATGGAATTCTCTCTCAGCTTACTCCTCCATACACTCCGCAACATAACGGTGTATCGGAGATACGGAACCGAACCCTATTGGATATGGTACGGTCCATGATGAGTAACGCTGAGTTACCGTGATCATTCTGCGGGTATGCGCTAGAATCAGCTGCATACCTTTTGAACCGAGTTCCCACTAAGACTGTGCCTACCACACCATATGAGATGTGGTGTGGGAAGAAACCCTATCTTAAGCACATTAAGACATGGGGATGTCCAGCTTTTGTTAAAAAGCAGCATGCGGACAAGCTCGAGGCACGCTCAGTACAGTGTAAGTTCGTGGGATATCCAAAGAACTCCAAGGGATATTTCTTCTACTGCGAAGAGGAACAAAAGGTTTTTGTTTCTCGTCATGCCTACTTATTGGAAACTGAGTTTTTGGAAAACCAGATAAATGGGAGCACAGTAGAACTGGAAGAAATTCCAGAACCACGAGCTATTACTGAAAGCTTAGTGGAACCAGAGGGTTCAAAAGAACATGGCAATCCTACGCTGCTCCGCAGGAGTAGTAGGCAGTCTCATCCGCCCGAGAGATACTACGGTTTTCTCATAGACGGGGATAGAGAGGATTGCATCATAGATTATGATGAGCCTACTAGCTTCCAGCAGGCCGTTCAGAGCGTTTACTCGGTAAAATGGCTGGATGCAATGCGGACCGAAATGGAGTCCATGTACACCAACAAAGTATGGACGTTGGACATTGCTCCAGAAGGGGTAAAACCCGTAGGATGCAAGTGGATCTTTAAAAGAAAGATTGGTGTAGATGGACAGGTTGAGACCTATAAAGCTCGACTGGTTGCAAAGGGTTTTCGTCAAAGACCTGGTTTGGACTATGACGAGACCTTTTCTCCAGTAGCTATGCTGAAATCCATTCGGATCCTTCTTGCCATTGCTGCCTTCCATGATTATGAGATTTGGCAGATGGACGTAAAGACCGCTTTTCTAAATGGTAATTTAGAGGAGTGTGTCTACATGGACCAGCCAAAGGGTTTCATTCAGAGTGGGTGCAGCGGAAAGGTGTGCAGGTTGCTTAAGTCCATCTATGGACTAAAGCAGGCATCACGGAGTTGGAACATCTGTTTTGATGAGACGGTCAAGGAATTTGGCTTTATCAAAAATCCAGATGAACCATGCATCTATAGTAGATTTGTAGCGAGAACTGTAGTATTCCTCGTTTTATACATGGATGATATTCTCTTAATAGGAAATGACATTCCTATGCTACAATTGTTAGTGTGTATGCCCTAGAGGCCATTACTGTATCATACTAGTTTGTATATTACTTAATGGATGCTTGGGATATTCACCTTGTATATACAATCTTGCTCAAAATAGTAGTATGCTACTTGGTTTGTCTCTACTTCAATGTGTACTTGTGTTTATTTTACTATATCACTTATACGCATTAGTGGAGCCCTTAGGATCTTTGCTTGATTACCAGCGTTGTGATGGCAGTCACACTAGTGGGGGCTGGGTAATCTATAAGCACATCCTTATACAGGTCCCTAGTCGCAGGACTATCGAGACAGGGCATCGATACTCCGGAGTAGACTAGCGTATGCGCTTCTCATCCCAGTGTGGGAGATGGTCTGTCCCACAGCCATCAGTACGTCGTACTGGAGATAGTATACGGGTGCTCGTTGGGTTACGAGTACACTGGACAGGACTCGTCGGGAACTGACAGGTTGGTATTATACCTATCGTCAGTCATCAGTTCCCAGGTGACATGAGTACAGCTTAGTCCGCTGACTTGACACTGGCACTTCGCCTCGAGTGTATTCCCACTGCACTTTGATCACTACCCTACCACGGCTCAAAGGAGTCGTGCAAACAGGTGGTGGTTGGGTGCAGTCCCGAAGCACTTGGAGGCAGTGACGGTTAGACAGGATTCGCCTCTCCCGGTATTGGGGGTTGACATCGCGCTGTGTCTAGGAGAGCCATTACACGAGTAGTCCCTGGCCAGGGCAATCGAGATATACTGGTAGGTTTCCAGTGTTATCTCAGGGTGTTTTGGGCTTCGCTCCGGCACGACTTGTACCGCTATTGGGGGACTGACGTTTACCGCCCCCTAGGCCCGCCATGCGATGTATCAGACGAACAGACCGGACTGTACGGAGACTGTCACATTCAGACTCAGTAGGAGTTCCGATGGGGTTTCACCTCGTCAGCCTTCTTGTCGACATCTACCTGGGGACCGTTACGCACAGCTAGTGCCGCTTGCGGTCTGTGGTTAAACCCACTGCCAGCGTAGTGTCGAGTCTTTAGAGTCCCACACAGAGGGTATTCGCCTATGGGCAAAACAGAGTAGAGGTCGCATGGTTTTGCGACAGGGTTCGTTCTCATCCGCGCACTTGTGCACGTTTGGAGTCCGGACAGATATTACCAGCGGGCTCTGGTTTGAGCCGGATACTGGTATAGTATTTGGGGTTGCTTTTATCTCTCAGTATTCATGTTCCTCGGAACAAGAATGCAGGTGTGTATGCACAGTTTTTGAGGAGGAGGAAGATGATTTCCATTAGGGTTTCGGAACGGGTGCGTATGCACAGTTGACAGTCGTCTTTTTCCAAACCCTAATGGATTTGTATTATATCATTTAATAATATATAATAAAATGAAATTGTGTCATGGTTAGTTTTTGTTGACTTGTTGACCATGGTTGACTTGTTGACCATGGTTGAACATTTGACTACCATCATTACAAATGCAAGATGCTTTTTCATTCTTGCTTTATTCATTTAATGCATGTAATGATATTAGTCATTCTAAACTAACCATCAAACCTTTTTCATTTTGATTATTGTTATTATTTGATTTTTCTTTTTCTTTTGTTATGGTTGCAAAAGGAAAAGAAAGAGCTCACTTTATCATTCTCACTCTCTCTCTTCACTTCATCTTCTTCTTCCTCTAGTCAAGAGAAACCTTCTCATGAGTTGAGAATCCTTCTCTTGAAAAACAAAAGCAAACCCTAAACACTCTCTACTCACTCTAGGATCAAGGGTCTAGCAAGCCGGCGATTCTAGTTCACTCCAAGTACGAGAAAGAGCCCAAAGGTCGAGCCTTCGAGGTGGATCCATCTTCGACGGGAGAAGGCGACAAAGGAGAACCATCAACCTCTACAAAGTTTGAAGACGAAGGAGTTCAAGTCTAGGTATAACCATCTTCATCCGAGTAGCTAAACTTCTTTAGCTAGGTTGCTAGTTTTAGTTTAGGTATCGATCCCGACCTTGCATAGTCCATGTTGCTTCTTGCACTAAAAATTTGATTTTTATACCGTTTCCGCCTCCCCGTAAGAACCGGGGGTGGCAACGTGGACTTACAGTGGTATCAGAGCCTAACTAAACTTAAACTAGCTAGGTAGTGAAGTGTAACGAAGTTCGGAACCGTAAAAACCCAAAAAAAACCGTATTTTCAAAAACCTGAGTTTCTGTTGAAATTTTTTTGGCTCGAAATGAAAAACTTTATATTTGTAAAATCGTCTCAGGCTTTTCTAAGAACACCCATGAAAAACGATCCAGTGAGGAGCTCAAAGCGCCGCGCATCCGCGGCACGAGGTAGGCTCGTGCCGCGGAACCGCCGCGCTTTGTCGTCTTCTGCGCCTCGTTTTTCGTGCAGTATCTGTAGTTGGGGATTTTGGGATTTTTAGAATATAAATTATATGCCCAGATTTTCCAGAACTAAAATTTACTTTTGGGGGCCTATAAATCCGTATTTTTCCGAACTTCACTGCACTTTGACTATGATGGTTATATCTGTGATGTTTGCATGTATTGAACGTCGACTAATCGCTATAAGACGATTAGTCGGGGTTATACATGATCTGTAATGTGCTGGAATGTGTATATAAATATGTTGGATTGTCGCGGGTGAATAGCCGGGGGTTGTGAGACGAGAGTTTTCTTTTCTTGCAATTCATTGTAAATGTAAATTGATGTAATAATTATTATTTGTTTGGCCGCACAACCGGGTCGGGGTTGTAGCCGTCATTGTATAATTCTTTTACTGTTTTTGCTCCTAGGATAGACCCATGGAGGGGTGCACAAACTACCGGGTATGCCGAAGTGTCGAGTGGCCTACTCATGGAGATGAGGGAGGTTGCTACGCTTCGGGTACTTGGCGGGTAGTTTGCCGCACCCGTAGGGGTCTTGGGTGGGGTATTGGCTATTCACCGCGACCGTGTTATCTGTTTTTGTTACAGGCTCGTACAAATTACAGATTACTAGTATATCCAATGTATTTATCTGTGATCTGAAATGTTTATCATTGCTTTCTATTTAGGCGTTGCTTATGTTTTACAGACGCGCTAGCCCAGCCCCCGCTCTGTCGTTAGTTAAGTAACCTAACGGGTAATGACGGGGCCCAGTGGCGAATGCGAATGGCATAAGCGTACGTCATATTTTGGTTGTTTTCTGCAATGGTAGGATTTAAATGATGGGACGCATTAAAAGTACTAATGCAAGAATATCACGCATTAAAAGAACTAATGCAAGATAATAAACCAAGTTAAAGTCGTTGGAACACTTTCGAAAAACCACTCGGTTCTTTTCAAAACTAACTTTTAAAATGCGGAGCTTGAGCCACTCCATTTAAAAGCTATCTCGTTCCATCGACCAAATCAAGTTCACTACGTTCACGGTTTTGCCAAAACCATCCGTAGCCCTCCATCATTTCAGTTAGATATTCGGTAGTATTCAAGCTATGTATTTTGACCTCACGCCAAGGCATAGTGATTGGTAGCTGCCGGATATTTATCTGTTGCATAGATAGAATGCGTTGGTTTGAAACAGTCGTACTGCCATTTTGGCCTACGTCAAGGGTATGTACGGGTGGATTCAAATTAACCTGGATAATGATGGGACGAACTTGACATGTGACTTATGACATTTTGACCTCACGCCAAGGTCATAAGAGCATGGGGCAAAAATCCACATCGGGAGTTTCATAAGTACTGAAACTTGCTAGATTTGCATACCATTTGGAGTGTGGTGATTCTGGTAGGATTCCTTCAGTTTCGTCACGCGATGATATTTGGATCCCGATCCTACTGTGAGTATATGCTACTCCTCGGGAAATTTCTCACTTAACGATCAATGCTATAAACCTAGTAGGTGCCTAGAAAGGTGTTAGCGGGGCTACGCCCCCAGGGAAAAGAGGTTCTTTAATTAAGGAACTTCGCGAAAGCGTTGGAAAACCTCCCTCGAAGTACCGACACCGGCCTGGCTGAACGGTTAAGCAAGTATTGTACGGTGGGATTGATCCTGACTAATTCTTCCTTTATGGTTTGAGGAGGGATTCGAGAAACAGTGGGAGCCATCCTGTTTAGACAAACTAAAAACCACTCTAAACTTGCAAGAGCATCATGCTGAGTGTTTCTTCTTCTCTCTCCTAATTGCAGCGACCAATCAACATGACTGGACTTAAGTTACTCCTAGATAAAAACAAGTTGACAGGGCCAAACTACAAAGATTGGCTCAGGAATGTCAAGATAGCAATCACTTATGACAAGCTGGGGTATCTTCTTACCACCAAAGCTCCCCCTGTCCCTGGTCCAACTTCCAGCGTCGCGGATAAGGAAATCCGCAAGACTTGGGAGATTGATAGCGCGAAGGCCAAGTGCCTCCTGCTTGCCTCGATGGACAACGAACATCAGAGGAGGCATGAGAATATGGACATGGAGTCCATATTGCTTCATACAAAAGAACTGTATGGAGAGCAATCACGTATCGCAAGATACGAAGCGTCGAAAAAGTTGTTTTCGACAAGAATGGCCGTCGGATCATCAGTAGCCGAGCACGTGCTAAAGATGATCGGCTACATTGAGGAGCTCGCTGACCTAGGGATCACATTGGAGAGTGAGCTATATACGGATATAGTTCTCCAGTCCCTTCCTTCCACTTACGCCCAGTTTATAATGAATTTCAACCTACAAGAAAAAGAGGTTGAACTTTCAGAGCTCCTCAACCTGCTGAGGAGCGCAGAGGGCACCCTACAGAAAGGTAGGGAAACATCCACTTTGTTTGTAGGAGGATCATCTTCTTCTAGGTCCAAGGCGAAAGCCAAGGGAAAGAAGAAGAAAGCCCCCGCCAAACCAAGGGGCGGTGTTAGTAAAGTGGATACGAAGGGAAAAGGTAAAGCAACAAAGTTAGCGGGGAAGCTTGTGGATAAGGAAGAATGCTTCTTTTGTCATAAGAAAGGACACTGGAAGAATGATTGCAGGGCCTGGAAGGCCAGAACACAGGAATTGAAGCAGGTTGCAGCTTCAGCTTCAGGTGTGTATGTTATTGAAAACTGTCTTTCAATAAACTCTACTTCCTGGGTATTGGATACCGGATCAGGATCTCATATCTGTAATTCTTTGCAGGCGTTGAGAAACCGTAGGGTTTTGAAGGCAGGTGACATGACCCTCAGAGTTGCGAACGGAGCTAGCATGGATGCTAAAGCCGTGGGGGACTATCACCTGGGAATGTCAGATGGACATGTTTTGGTTTTGCGTAATTGCTTTTTTGTACCCAACGCAACTTGTAATATCATTTCTGTATCTTTAGTTTCTAAAGAAGGTTATGAATTTGCGTTTGTAAGTAATGTTGTAAACATTCACCTTAATCAAGTTCTGATTGGGTCAGGTACATTGAGTAATGGTATATACGTATTGAACCAACCACAGATTTTCAATGTCCAGAATACACACAAAAGAAAGTCTCCAGAAATAAACCAGACTTTCTTATGGCATTGTAGATTGGGTCACATCAATGAGAGAAGGTTGACGAAGTTACATACAGAAGGGTATTTGAATGCGTTCGAATATCAATCGTATGCCACTTGTCAATCCTGTCTCAAGGGAAAGATGACAAAGACTCCGTTTACTGGACATGGAGAAAGAGCGAGCGAGCTCTTGGGACTCGTACACAGTGACGTGTGCGGTCCAATGTCTACACATGCCCGAAGCGGACATTCTTACTTCATTACTTTTACGGATGACTTCTCAAGGTACGGTTATGTCTTCTTAATGAAACATAAGTCCGAGGCCTTTGAAAAATTCCAGGAGTATAAGAATGAAGTAGAGAAACAGACCGGCAAAAGTATTAAGATTCTAAGATCGGATCGAGGTGGAGAATACTTAAGTGCCGAGTTCCTGGACTATTTAAAAGAGAACGGAATTCTCTCTCAGCTTACTCCTCCATACACCCCGCAACATAACGGTGTATCGGAGAGACGGAACCGCACCCTACTGGATATGGTGCGGTCCATGATGAGTAACGCTGAGTTACCGCGATCATTCTGGGGATATGCGCTAGAATCAGCTGCATACCTTTTGAACCGAGTTCCGACTAAGACTGTGCCTACCACCCCATATGAAATGTGGAGTGGGAAGAAACCATATCTTCAATATCTGAAGATATGGGGATGTCCAGCTTTTGTCAAAAAGCAGCATGCGGACAAACTAGAGGCACGCTCAGTGCTGTGCAAGTTTGTGGGATACCCAAAGAGCACCAGGGGGTATCTTTTCTACTACGCAGAGGAACAAAAAGTCCTTGTTTCTCGCAATGCCCACTTTCTAGAACACCAGTTCTTGGAAAGGGAAATTAGTGGGAGCGCAGTAGAACTGGAAGAAGTTCCAGAGCCACAGACTGTTACTGAAAGCTTAGTGGAACCAGAGGGTTCAACAGAACAGGACATTCCTACGCCGCTCCGCAGAAGTAGTAGGCAGTCTCATCCGCCCGAGAGATACTACGGTTTTCTCATAGACGGGGATAGAGAGGATTGCATCATAGATTATGATGAGCCTACTAGCTTCCAGCAGGCCGTTCAGAGCGTTGACTCAGTGAAATGGCTGGATGCAATGCGGACCGAAATGGAGTCCATGTACACCAACAAGGTATGGACGTTGGACATTGCTCCAGACGGGGTAAAACCCGTAGGATGCAAGTGGATCTTCAAAAGGAAGATTGGTGTAGATGGACAGGTTGAGACCTATAAAGCTAGGCTGGTAGCAAAAGGTTTCCGTCAAAGACCTGGCTTGGACTATGACGAAACCTTTTCTCCAGTAGCCATGCTGAAATCCATTCGGATCCTTCTTGCCATCGCTGCCTTCCACGATTATGAGATCTGGCAAATGGACGTAAAGACAGCTTTTCTAAATGGAAATTTAGAGGAGTGTGTCTATATGGACCAGCCAGAGGGCTTCATTCAGAGTGGGAGCAGCGGAAAGGTGTGCAAGTTGCTTAAGTCCATCTATGGACTAAAGCAGGCATCGCGGAGTTGGAACATCTGTTTTGATGAGACGGTCAAAGAATTTGGCTTTATCAAAAATCCAGATGAACCATGCATCTATAGTAGATTTGTAGCGAGAACTGTAGCATTCCTCGTTTTATACGTGGATGACATTCTCTTAGTAGGAAATGACATTCCTATGCTACAATCTGTCAAGGGGTTCTTGTCACACAGGTTCTCCATGAAAGACCTGGGTGATGCCTCATACATCCTGGGGATCCGGATCCATCGTGATAGATCCAAGAGGATATTGGGACTTTCTCAGTCCAGGTACATCGACACCATAGTGAAGAGATTTAGTATGGAAGATTCCAAGCGCGGTAACCTACCGGCTTGTCACGGGATCACCCTCTCTAAAGAGATGTCTCCCAAGACTGATTTGGAGAGGGATCGCATGTCGATTATACCCTACGCTTCTGCGGTAGGCTCTATAATGTATGCGATGTTGTGTACCAGACCGGATGTAGCTTATGCACTGAGTGTAGTAAGCCGGTATCAGTCAAACCCTGGGGAGAAACACTGGATAGCGGTAAAGAACATTCTCAAGTACCTGAGAAGGACTAAGGAGATGTTCTTGGTGTATGGCGGAAAAGACCTCCAGATCGAGGCCTTTGCTGACTCCAGCTTCCAGAGTGACAAGGATGATTCCAAGTCCATGTCGGGCTTTGTCTTTACCCTCAATGGAGGGGCGGTGTGTTGGAAGAGTTCCAAACAGGAAACCGTTGCAGACTCGACGATGGAAGCGGAATACATCGCTGCATCTGATGCCGCAAAAGAAGCTGTCTGGATGAGGAAGTTCTTGAAAGAACTTCAGGTGGTTCCGTCCATTGTTGATCCAATACCTCTGTATTGCGACAACAATGGGGCTATAGCTTTAGCGAAGGAACCCAGGTCCCATCAGAGATCCAGGCACATCTTGAGGCGGTATCACCTGATCAGGGAGATCGTGGATCGCAAGGAGATCGAGGTTCGGAGAGTAGCTTCAGAAGACAACACTGCAGATCCATTCACCAAGGCCCTGCCCCAGACTCAGTTCGAGCGGCTGATCGAGATGATAGGTCTTCGATACGCCAGTACATGGCCTTAGTGCAAGTGGGAGATTGTTAGTGTGTATGCCCTAGAGGCCATTACTGTATCATACTAGTTTGTATATTACTTAATGGATGCTTGGGATATTCACCTTGTATATACAATCTTGCTCAAAATAGTAGTATGCTACTTGGTTTGTCTCTACTTCAATGTGTACTTGTGTTTATTTTACTATATCACTTATACGCATTAGTGGAGCCCTTAGGATCTTTGCTTGATTACCAGCGTTGTGATGGCAGTCACACTAGTGGGGGCTGGGTAATCTATAAGCACATCCTTATACAGGTCCCTAGTCGCAGGACTATCGAGACAGGGCATCGATACTCCGGAGTAGACTAGCGTATGCGCTTCTCATCCCAGTGTGGGAGATGGTCTGTCCCACAGCCATCAGTACGTCGTACTGGAGATAGTATACGGGTGCTCGTTGGGTTACGAGTACACTGGACAGGACTCGTCGGGAACTGACAGGTTGGTATTATACCTATCGTCAGTCATCAGTTCCCAGGTGACATGAGTACAGCTTAGTCCGCTGACTTGACACTGGCACTTCGCCTCGAGTGTATTCCCACTGCACTTTGATCACTACCCTACCACGGCTCAAAGGAGTCGTGCAAACAGGTGGTGGTTGGGTGCAGTCCCGAAGCACTTGGAGGCAGTGACGGTTAGACAGGATTCGCCTCTCCCGGTATTGGGGGTTGACATCGCGCTGTGTCTAGGAGAGCCATTACACGAGTAGTCCCTGGCCAGGGCAATCGAGATATACTGGTAGGTTTCCAGTGTTATCTCAGGGTGTTTTGGGCTTCGCTCCGGCACGACTTGTACCGCTATTGGGGGACTGACGTTTACCGCCCCCTAGGCCCGCCATGCGATGTATCAGACGAACAGACCGGACTGTACGGAGACTGTCACATTCAGACTCAGTAGGAGTTCCGATGGGGTTTCACCTCGTCAGCCTTCTTGTCGACATCTACCTGGGGACCGTTACGCACAGCTAGTGCCGCTTGCGGTCTGTGGTTAAACCCACTGCCAGCGTAGTGTCGAGTCTTTAGAGTCCCACACAGAGGGTATTCGCCTATGGGCAAAACAGAGTAGAGGTCGCATGGTTTTGCGACAGGGTTCGTTCTCATCCGCGCACTTGTGCACGTTTGGAGTCCGGACAGATATTACCAGCGGGCTCTGGTTTGAGCCGGATACTGGTATAGTATTTGGGGTTGCTTTTATCTCTCAGTATTCATGTTCCTCGGAACAAGAATGCAGGTGTGTATGCACAGTTTTTGAGGAGGAGGAAGATGATTTCCATTAGGGTTTCGGAACGGGTGCGTATGCACAGTTGACAGTCGTCTTTTTCCAAACCCTAATGGATTTGTATTATATCATTTAATAATATATAATAAAATGAAATTGTGTCATGGTTAGTTTTTGTTGACTTGTTGACCATGGTTGACTTGTTGACCATGGTTGAACATTTGACTACCATCATTACAAATGCAAGATGCTTTTTCATTCTTGCTTTATTCATTTAATGCATGTAATGATATTAGTCATTCTAAACTAACCATCAAACCTTTTTCATTTTGATTATTGTTATTATTTGATTTTTCTTTTTCTTTTGTTATGGTTGCAAAAGGAAAAGAAAGAGCTCACTTTATCATTCTCACTCTCTCTCTTCACTTCATCTTCTTCTTCCTCTAGTCAAGAGAAACCTTCTCATGAGTTGAGAATCCTTCTCTTGAAAAACAAAAGCAAACCCTAAACACTCTCTACTCACTCTAGGATCAAGGGTCTAGCAAGCCGGCGATTCTAGTTCACTCCAAGTACGAGAAAGAGCCCAAAGGTCGAGCCTTCGAGGTGGATCCATCTTCGACGGGAGAAGGCGACAAAGGAGAACCATCAACCTCTACAAAGTTTGAAGACGAAGGAGTTCAAGTCTAGGTATAACCATCTTCATCCGAGTAGCTAAACTTCTTTAGCTAGGTTGCTAGTTTTAGTTTAGGTATCGATCCCGACCTTGCATAGTCCATGTTGCTTCTTGCACTAAAAATTTGATTTTTATACCGTTTCCGCCTCCCCGTAAGAACCGGGGGTGGCAACGTGGACTTACAACAATCTGTCAAGGGGTTCTTGTCACACAGGTTCTCCATGAAAGACCTGGCTGATGCCTCATACATCCTGGGGATCCGGATCCATCGTGATAGATCCAAGAGGATATTAGGACTTTCACAGTCCAGGTACATCGACACCATACTGAAAAGATTCAGTATGGAAGATTCCAAGCGCGGTAACCTACCGGCTTGTCACGGGATCACCCTCTCTAAAGAGATGTCTCCCAAGACTCATTTGGAGAGGGATCACATGTCTATTATACCCTACGCTTCTGCGGTAGGCTCTATAATGTATGCGATGTTGTGTACCAGACCGGATGTAGCTTATGAACTGAGTGTGGTAAGCCGGTATCAGTCAAACCCTGGGAAGAAACACTGGATAGCGGTAAAGAACATTCTCAAGTACCTGAGAAGGACTAAGGAGATGTTCTTGGTGTATGGCGGAAAAGACCTCCAGATCGAGGCCTTTGCTGATTCCAGCTTCCAGAGTGACAAGGATGATTCTAAGTCCATGTCGGGTTTTGTTTTTACCCTCAATGGAGGGGCGGTGTGTTGGAAGAGTTCCAAACAGGAAACCGTTGCAGACTCGACGATGGAAGCGGAATACATCGCTGCATCTGATACCGCAAAAGAAGCTGTCTGGATGAGGAAGTTCTTGAAAGAACTTCAGGTGGTTCCGTCCATTGTTGAACCAATACCTCTGTATTGCGACAACAACGGGGCTATAGCTTTAGCGAAGGTACCCAGGTCCCATCAGAGATTCAGACACATCTTGAGGCGGTATCACCTGATCAGGGAGATCGTGGATCGCCAGGAGATCGAGGTTCGGAGGGTTGCTTCAGAAGATAACACTGCAGATCCATTCACCAAGGCCTTGCCCCAGACTCAGTTCGAGCGGCTGATCGAGATGATAGGTCTTCGATACGCCAGTACATGGCCTTAGTGCAAGTGGGAGATTGTTAGTGTATATGCCCTAGAGGCCATTACTGTATCATACTAGTTTGTATATTACTTAATGGAAGCTTGGGATATTCACCTTGTATATACAATCTTGCTCAAAATAGTAGTATGCTACTTGGTTTGTTTCTACTTCAATGTGTACATGTGTTTATTTTAGTATATCACTTATACATATTAGTGGAGCCCTTAGGATCATTGCTTGATTACCAGCGTTGTGATGGCAGTCACACTAGTGGGGGCTGGGTAATCTATAAGCACATCCTTATGCAGGTCCCTAGTCACAGGACTATCGAGACAGGGCATCGATACTCCGGAGTAGACTAGCGTATGCACTTCTCATCCCAGAGTGGGAGGTGGTCTGTCCCACAGCCATCAGTACGTCGTACTGGAGATAGTATACGGGTGCTCGTTAGGTTACGGGTACACTGGACATGACTCGTCGGGAACTGACCGGTTGGTATTATACCTATCGTCAGTTATCAGTTCCCAGGTGACATGAGTATAGCTTAGTCCGCTGACTTGACACTGTCACTTCGCCTCGAGTGTGTTCCCACTGTACTCTGATTACTACCCTACCACGGCTCAAAGGAGTCGTGCAAACAGGTAGTAGTTGGGTGCAGTCCCGAAGCACTTGGAGGCAGTGACGGTTAGACAGGATTCGTCTCTCCAGGTATTGGGGGTCGACATCGCGCTGTGTCTAGGAGAGCCATTACACGAGTAGTCCCTGTCCAGGGCAAGCGAGATATACTGGTAGGCTTCCAGTGTTATCTCAGGGTGTATTGGGCTTCACTCCGACACGACTTGTACCGCTATTAGGGGACTGATGTTTACAGCCCCCCTAGGCCCGCCATGCGATGTATCAGACGAACAGACCGGACTGTACGGAGACTGTCACATTCAGGCTCAGTAGGAGTTCAGATGGGTTTCACCTTGTCAGTCTTGTCGGCATCTACCTGGGGACCGTTACGCACAGCTAGTGCCGCTTGCGGTCTGTGGTTAAACCTACTGCCAGCGTAGTGTCGAGTCTTTAGAGTCGCACACAGAAAGCTATTCGCCTTCAGGCAAAAGAGTAGAGGTCGCATGGTTTTACGACTGGTCGAATGGTTTGCGACAGGGTCCGGTCACATCCGTGCATTGTGCACGTACAGTGTCCAGACAGTTAACACTAGCGGGCTTTGGTTTAAGCCAGATCCTAGTTTACGTTTTGGGATTGGTTTTATCCAGTATGTATTCGTGTTCCTCGGAACGCGGATGCGGGTGTGTATGCACAGTTGACGGAGAGACAGAGGCAGAAGATTCTCATTACGGTTGTTGACCGTTGACTGTTGACTATTGACTTTTTGTTCAACCCTAATGAGAATATGATATGTAATTAACAATAATATTAATTAAGTATTATAGTGACATGGTTGTTAGGGGGTTGACTTTGTTGACTTGTTGACTTTGTTGACCGGTTGACTAGGTTGGACTAGTTGACCATCATGATGACAATGGCTATCATTTCATTGCAAAGACTTTTGCTTGCGTGTTCTCTTGTGCAAAATGAGTGCATGAAATGATATGGCTATTGTAGCTTAAACCATCACTAATACTTGATTGCTATTATGGGTTATGATGGTTTTGGATTATGCGAGCCAAAAGAGAAAAGTCTTGCTCATTCTTTCATTTCCTTTCTCTCTCTTGTTCTTGAGCTCTCATCTTATTCCTCTTGCTCTCCCTCTCTTTAGTCTATGGTTTACTTGTCTCATGTGTTGAGAACCAAGAACCATAGAGAAAAATCCCAACACACTCTCCTCTACTCACTCTAGTTCACAAGGTTTAGCAAACCGAGTGAACTAGCTTCTTCAAAGCTCGAAGAAGAAGCCAAAGGTCGAAGCTTTCAGGTGGATCAATCTTCGGCGCAAGGAGACGACGGGGTGAAGCCGATCCGGACAACCATCGAGGTTTGAAGACGAAGGAGTTCAAGAAAGAAAGGTATAACCCCCTAACCGAGTAGTTAACAACTCCTAGTTAGGTTGTTAGTTAGATGTTTAACAAAGATCCGGTTTTGTGTCCATGTTACCGCCTCTAGAAAATTGTTTTTCATCAAATTCCGCATGCCCGAAAGTACCGGGAGAGGTAGCATGGACTTACAGTTTTAATAATGTTTACATGTATAGTTTTGATGTATATCATGTTGGTTTTCGTATTGGACTTTGACATTGGTGTCTTCACCATAACTCCGATGATTGCGGGATGCTTGACGGAGTTTTGATTTTGGATTATATACTTGTTTTTCATGCGCATGTTGGATATTGTGCCCTCAAAGTCAATTATTGGATCACAAGCACGTGATTGCAATGATTGAGGGAGGACCTATACCGGTAGGACAATCTTACTCGAGAGGTTTGTATACTATCTGGTTTATCTTTATCATCGTGTACATACTTTAGGTGACATTGTAGTTCACTATTACACGTTGATAGAGAATAATATGCTATCTGGTTTATCTCTATCATCGTTTACAGCTTTAGGTGACATTACAGGTCACTATTGCACATTGATAGAGCCCTAAGGATTCTTGCATGACGGCCAGCAGTATGATGGCGATCATATACGTGGGAGCTGGGGTCTATAAGCACATCCTTAAAGTGGTCCCTAGTCGTGGGAATTTCGAGACTGGGCATTGATACTCCATTAGTAGACTAGTGTATACAGTCGAGACCCTGACGAGGGGCGATGGCCAGTCTCACAAGCCATTGGTGTCAGTTGGTTCACCTGAGATGTATACAGGTGCTCATTGGGTTATGAGTACACCGGGCATGACTCGCCGGGAACAAGCTAGTTGGTATTATACCTAACGTCATATAGCAGTTCCCTGGTGACATGTGTACAGGTTAGTTCATCGACCTGAGATCGTCATTTGTCTCGTGTGAGTTCCCACTGTGCTTTGATTACTACCCTACCACGGCTCAAAGGAGTCGTGCAAACAGGTTTTAGTTGGGTACAATCCCGAGCCACATGGCGGCAGTGAGCGGATCGGAAGGGGTTTCTTCTCTCCCGGTATTAGGGGTGAGATCGCGCTGTGTCTAGGAGAGCCATTACACGAAGTCCTTGGCCATGGCAGGAGATTTACTGGTAGGCATTCTAGTAGTATCTCAGGGTCTTCGGGGCTACACTCCGACACGACTTGTATCGGTTTTGGGGGTCTGACTTTTACCAACCCTGTAGGCCCGCCATGCGATGCTCATAGACGAACGGACCGGACTGTACGGATATTTTCACTGACAGGCTCAGTAGGGTGTCAGGATGAGTTCGCTCATCGACCCCCCTTTTGGTCATTACCTGGTAGCCCGTTACGTACAGCTAGTACCTCTGACGTGCTAGTGGTTAAATCCACAGCCAAAGTATTGCTGAGTCTTTAGAGTCCCCCACAGACAGTTTCTCATGTTTCGGGCGAAACGTTGTAGAGGCCGTATGATATATGGCATGGTCCGATCATATACGTGCAGTAGTGTACGGCACATGATCGGGCGGATCATACTAGTGGGCTTTGGTTTAAGCCGGATCCTAGTATTAGATTTGTTGGATTACTTTAGTCTCTTCGCATTCGCATTCAGTCGGAATGCGTATGCAGGTATGTATATACAGGTGATGGGTATCCTTGTGATCCGTCACGAGTTTACTTTAGATGTTGCTGGATCTTTTTTTTTTGTTGGACCAAACATTTGGATTAATGTTTGGATGGTGGAAATCATGAGCTAGAATTCATCATGAGATGCATTTAATGTGACATGGACATATATAGTGACTCATGGTCTCTTTTATTGTGTAAATGTCACATTAGTGTTTGATTTGTGGGTTGATTTGATGAGAGGAGAGAGAGGGGCAGCCAAGGGTGAGGTTGGCTCTTGTGTTATCTTTTCTTGCTCTCATTTGATCATACAACAACAAAAAAAAGAAACCTCTTCTTCTTCTTCTACCTCTAGCTCATTATCTCCATCAATGGCAACACCTTTAACCTCCATCCAAATCAATGGATGCAAGAGACAAAGTGATCACAAACATTCTCTACATCACCTTGGACACGTCGGCTAGCACACTTCATGCCCGAGTTGCTTCGGATGAAGCGGGAGACCGTAAAAAGAATCGATGATGTGGTGCCCTTTCTGATGAGGAGATCGAGACCGGAGATGCCGTGAGGAGCTTAGGATGGTGGCCAAAGACCGAAGGACACGGATCGATCGGTATAGCATTTCTATCCCTTCTCTAGTTTGCTAGTATTAGGTTAATGGTTCGATCCGGGTTTTAAGCATACGATAGCGCCGGTTTCTAGTTTGAAAAAGTTTTCGTTTCCGCATTTTGGCCTCGGAAAGACGGCCGGGGCGCTACCGTAGTCTTACATGGTATCAGAGCCACGCCATTAACCTTTACTAGCTTGCTCTAACGTGTTTAGAACTTCAATCAAACGAAATTTCCAAAAACTGCATTTCCAAATTCTGCGTTTCTGTCAAATTTTTTTTGTCGTCAAAAAATTATTTTGAGCATTGCAGAAATTCAGGCAGGATTTTCTAAGAACACTGCAGAAAATTGGTTGCATGATATCACTGTAGTGCGGCGGAACCGCGGCCGTACCCACGTTTTGGCTGCGGATCCACCGTAGTACTGTAGCCACAGTGCACGAAATTTTCTGAGGTGGTCTCTGACTTGGAAATGTGGTTTCTGGTATTTTTTGTTTGGACCCAGATTTTTCTGAGTACTGGGTATTGTACTTGGGGCCCACTTCGGGAAATTTTGTCGATCGAAAATTTTAAAAATTTTAGTTCACAGTATTTACATTATATCTGCGACCGTGAATGTCATTTGATCGGTAAATCCTGTCTAATTGCTATAGCCCTTTTAGACGGATTTGCGAATGTGACATTCACGTTGATGTTCTGTGTTGTGCTGTGATGTTGTGGATTTGTCATGGTGGATAGCCTGGATGCACTGGTAGTACAGTTTGGTTGTATTTGTACATTTGATATTGCGGGGCGAGCGTCCGACATGTGGACAGCTGTCACTGCCTGTTTGTATATTATTCTTTTGGGGCACGACCGGGCTGAGGTCGATATACCCGTTGTATATATATTTTACTTTCTGTACTAGGATTACCCCGTGGAAGGGTGCACGGATAGCCGGGTTCTAGAGGGCAATAGGCCCGCATCTCATGGCTTTGAGACGGAGGGGGCTTCATGTTAGTGTTTATGCCCTAGAAGGCCATTACTGTATCATACTAGCTTGTATATTACTTAATGGAAGCTTGGGATATTCACATGTATATAACAGTCTTGCTAAACATGGTAGTATGCTACTTGGTTTTTCTATCTTAATATGTGAGTATACGTATTGATAGAGCTCTTAGGATCTTGCTTGTCTACCAGCGTTGTGATGGCAGTCACACTAGTGGGGGCTGGGTAGTCTACAAGCACATCCTTATTCAGGTCCCTGGTCGTTGGATTATCGAGACAGAGCATCGATACTCCGGAGTAGACTAGTGTGTACGCTTCTCATCCCAGTTGGGGAGATGGTCTGTCCCACAGCCATCAGTACGTCGTACTGGAGATAGTATACAGGTGCTCGTTAGGTTACGGGTACACCGGACAGGACTCACAGGGAACTGTTGGTTGGTTTGATACCAGTCGTCAGTGAACAGTTCCCAGGTGACATGAGTACAGCGTAGTCCGCAGACTTGACACTGCTACTTCGCCTCGAGTGTGTCCCACTGTTCTTAGATTGCTACCCTACCACGGCTCAAAGGAGTCGTGCAAACAGGTAGCAGTTGGGTGCAGTCCCGAGCACTTGGAGGCAGTGGCGGTTAGACAGGATTCGTCCCTCCCGGTATTGGGAGTAGATATCGTGCTGTGTCAGAGAGCCATTACGCAAAGTCCCTGGCCAGGGCAAGCGAGATTTGCTGGTAGGTTCCAGCAGTTTCTCAGGGTGTAATGGGCTTCACTCCGACACGACTTATACCGCTATTAGGGGACTGACGCTTGCCGCCCCCCTAGGCCCGATATGCGATAGTCATGGACGAACGGACCGGACTGTATGGAGATTGTCACATCAGACTCAGTAGGAGTTCGGATGGGTTTACTCATCGGCCTTCTTATCGACAACTACCTGGGGACCGTTACGTACAGCTAGTGCCGCTTGCGGTCTGTGGTTAAACCCACTGCCAGCGTAGTAGTCGAGTCTCTAGAGTCCCACACAGAGAGTTTCCTACTCCAGGCGAAACGATATAGAGGTTGCATGGTTTTGCGACAAAGGGTTCGGACGCATACGTGCGTTTACGCGCGTACGACTTTCGGACAGTTTTTACCAGTCGGCTTTGGTTTAAGCCAGTTACTGGTATCCGGTTATTGGATTTTTACAGTCTAAAGTTTTTCCGTATTTTTACGGATCGGAGGGGCGTTCTCGTAATTGCTCGAGAAGCTTCTAGAAGATGTGACTAAGGAGGTTTGTTTTGGAAAGAGAGTGAGTCATAGTGGTGATTCATTCATCTCATTAATGCACATTTATTGCTTAATGACTCATGTTAATGAATCATCACAAGATATTTTGAAGCATGCTTATTCATTTCATTTTATTCATTTGTTGAAAATAAGAATGCTTCACATAATATTATGATACACTCTCTCTCTTCTCTCATTATCATATTACACATTCTCTCTCCTCAAGCTCTCATCTTCAAGATACTAACCTTAATCCTCATGTGTTGAGATAAAAGGTTTAGTTAGACTAAACAATCCATAACCTTCACTCTTTATCATTCTATCATCTTTGATTGGCAATCAAAGTTGGTTAGTTACCTCAAGCTAGAGGTTAAGCTTGGAGTTTCGCTCTCGGGTGGATCGTCTACTACCTAGAGAAGGCCGAGGAGAACCAAGGAGGACATAAAGAAGAAGGACCGGTTCATTAGGTATAATCCCTAATCACTTATGTAATGAAACTCATAAGAATACGGTTTTTAGGGTTTAGCTTCGATTCAAGCGGTTAGTCGATGTTTGTTGTTTAAACTTGATAAGTTTTTGTTAATTCCGCCTCCCCATAAGTACTGGGGTGTACTACATCGACTTACAGTGGTATCAGAGCCTCGCTAAACACTAAATAACTTAATCGCAAATTTGTACGAATTTCGAACGAAAAAACGATCCCGGAAAACCCTAGTTCTGTTAAGTTTCTGTCGAAGTGAAAATGAAGTCCTAAAATTTTTTTGGAGTGTTCAGAGAGCTAGAAAGGGGTCCAGGAGAACACCCAAGAAATTCGAGACCATGAATCGGCAACTCGGCCGCGAAAGCGCGGCGGATCGGTGGGATCTGCCGCGCAACCGCGGCGCTTTGGCCGAGTCATGGACTCGTTTTTCTTGTGTGGGTCCCCTGTGAGATTTGGGGTTTTCTGGAATATTTAATTATTGCTCAGGTTACTGTTTAACAGAGCAGATTTTGGAGCAATTTTGAAGTTGTTTATTCGATCGAAAAATACAGTATTTGCGTATTGGATTATATCTGTGATTGTTTGATGTGTTCGTAAACCTCCCCCAACTGCTAGTATGTCGGTTGGCAGGGGGTTGCACATTTCTGAAATGGTTATATCTGTTTGTGCATATAAACTGTGTTGGACTGTTGTGGTGTATAGCCGGGGTTAGCAAAGGGTTATTGTATAATTCATTTGTTGTAAATGTAATTTGTTGTAATATTATTTTCGCGGGGCACTTCCAGGTTGCGGTTGTAGCCACCGTTGTATTATTTCATTTTACTGTTTTTGCTCCTAGGACTGACCCAAGGTGGGGTACACAGACTGCCGGGTGGGTAGTTTGCCGTACCCGTAGGGGTCGAGGGTGGGGTAAACGGCTATTCATCACAACTGTGTAATCTGTCTTTTCTTGCAGGCTCAAAAGAAATACAGATTGCTTGCAAATCCAATATTGTTTATCTGTGTTCTGGAATGAATATCATTGCGTCAGACGAATGTAAAATATCTATATTTACTATAGCTATTTAGACGTCACTTATGTTTTACACCCGCGCTAGCCCAGCCCCCGCTCTGTCGTTAGTTAAATAACCTAACGGGTGATGACGGGACCCCGTGGCGAATGCGGATGGCATAAGAGGACGTTATATTTTCGTTGTTTTCTGCAATGATAGGTTAATGATGGGACGCATTATCTATAATGCAAAGTAAAACAAACCAAAGTTAAAATCGTTGGAACAATTTAAAAGAAACCACTCGGTTATTTTTAAAACAGATATTTTTAAATGCGGAGATTTAACCACTCCTTTTAAAAGCTATCAGGTTCCTTCGGTTATATCAAGTTCACTACGTTCACGGTTTCGCCAAAACCAGTCGTAGCCCTCCGTCATTTCATTTGGGTATTCAGTAGTATTCAAGCTATGCAGTTTTGGCCAACGTCATGGCATAGTGTTTGGTAGCTGCTGGATATTCATTTGTTTCATAGATAGATGAGTTGGTTTGGGACAGTCGTATTATCATTTGGCCAACGTCAGGGATATATACGGATGGGTTCAAATTAACAAGATAATGATGGGTAGAACTTGACATGTGACTTATGACATTTTGACCAACGCCAAGGTCATAAGAGCATGGGGTAAAAACTTATATCGGGAATTTCTAAAGAAACTGAAATTTGCAAAGAGATGCATACCATTTTGAGTTTGATGAATGTTGGTAGCATTCCTACAGCATTATCAGACGATGATATTTGGATCCCGATCCTACTGTGAGTATATGCTACTTATCAGGATATTCGTCGCTTAACGATCAATGCTATAAACCTAGTAGGTGTCCAGAAAAGTGTCAGCGGGGTTACGCCCCCAGAGAAAAGAGGTTCTTTAATTAAGGAACTTCGCGAAAGCGTTGGAAAACCTCCCTCGAAGTATCGACACCGGCCTGGCTGAACGGTTAAGCAAGTATTGTACGGTGGGAATAGTCTTGGCTAATTCTTCTTTTATGGTTTGAGGAAGGATTCGAGAAACAGTGGGAGCCATCCAGTTTAGATAAACTAAAAACCACTCTAAACTTGCAAGAGCATCATGCTAAAGAGTTTTCTTCTCTCTCTCCTAATTGCAGCGACCCTGAAAATGACTGGACTTAAGTTACTTTTAGAGAAAAATATACTGACGGGGCCAAACTATAAAGATTGGCTGCGGAATGTCAAGATGGCCTTGACCTATGACAAACTGGGGTACGTCCTCACCGCTACAGCACCTGCTGCCCTTGGTCCCAAATCCAGCAATGCGGATAAGGAAATCCGCAAAACCTGGGATTTAGATTGCGCGAGAGCCAAGTGCATCGTGCTTGCCTCGATGAACAATGAACATCAGAGGAGGCACGAGGATATGTCTCTAGATGGCATATTTCTCCATACAAAGGAACTTTATGGAGAGCAATCTCGTATAGCAAGATACGAGACCTCGAAGAAACTGTTTCGAGCGAGGTTGGCTGTCGGGTCATCGGTAGGTGAACATGTCCTACAGATGATCGGCTATATTGAAGAGCTCGCGGACCTTGGGACGACTTTGGATAATGAGCTCTATACAGACCTTGTTCTCCAGTCCCTTCCTCCCACCTACGCCCAGTTTATCCTCAACTTCAATCTTCAAGGAAAAGAAGTTGAACTTGCGGAACTCCTAAACATGTTAAGGAGTGCAGAGGGCACCTTGCAGAAGGCAAGGGAAACACCCGCTATGTTTGTTGGCGGTTCATCTTCTTCCGGGTCCAAGGCTAGGGCCAAAGGAAGGAAGAAGAAGGCCGCACCCAGACCTAGAGGAGGTGTTAGTAAGGTGGGAAAGAAGGGAAAGAAAAAGTTTACAGCACCGGTAGTTGGCCTGGATGAGTGCTTCCATTGTCACAGGAAAGGGCACTGGAAGAAGGATTGCAAGGCGTGGAACGCCAAGAACCAGGAACCGAAGCAAGCTGTGGCTTCGACTTCAGGTGTGTTTGTAATTGAGAATTGTCTGTCGATCAACTCTACTTCCTGGGTATTGGATACCGGGTCAGGATCTCATATTTGCAATTCATTGCAGGCACTGAGAAACCGTAGAGTGCTGAAGAAAGGTGATATGATCCTCAGGGTTGCTAACGGAGCTAGCGTGGGAGCTGCGTCCGTCGGGGATTATCACCTAGGATTGACGAGTGGACACATTTTGGTTTTACATAACTGTTATTTTGTACCCAGCTTAACGTGTAATATCATATCAGTTTCCTTGTTATCAAATAAAGGTTATGATTTCACGTTTGTAAGAGATGTTGTCAACATCCACCTTAATCATGGTTTGATTGGGTCCGGTACTCTAAATAACGGCATATATGTGTTAAACCAACTCCAAATTTTCAATGTCCAGAACACACTAAAAAGAAAGTCTCCAGATTTAAATAAAGCTTTCTTATGGCATTGTAGACTGGGTCACATCAATGAGAGAAGGTTGACTAAGTTGCATAGAGAAGGATATTTGGACACGTTCGAATATCAAACTTATGACACTTGTCAATCTTGTCTCAAAGGAAAGATGACAAAGACTCCATTCACTGGACAAGGAGTAAGAGCGAGCGAGCTCTTAGGACTCATACACAGCGATGTATGCGGTCCAATGTCTACACATGCGAGAGGTGGTTATTCCTACTTCATTACTTTTACAGATGATTTCTCTAGGTATGGATATGTTTTCTTAATGAAGCATAAATCAGAGGCCTTTGAGAAATTCCTGGAATTCAAGAATGAAGCGGAAAACCAAACAGGCAAAAGTATTAAGACACTAAGATCTGATCGAGGTGGAGAATACTTAAGTGCCGAGTTCCTAGGTTACCTAAAAGAGAAAGGAATTCTCTCTCAGCTTACTCCTCCATACACTCCACAGCATAACGGTGTATCGGAGAGACGGAATCGAACCCTATTGGATATGGTACGATCCATGATGAGTAATACTGAGTTACCGCGATCTTTCTGGGGATATGCGCTAGAATCAGCGGCATATATTTTGAACAGAGTTCCAACCAAAACTGTGCCTACCACACCATATCAGATGTGGAGTGGGAAGAAACCCTATCTTCAGTATGTAAGAATTTGGGGATGTCCAGCTTTTGTAAAAAAGCAGCATGTGGACAAGCTCGAGGCACGATCAGTACTGTGTAAGCTTGTAGGATATCCAAAGAACTCCAAGGGATATTGCTTCTATTACGCAGAGGAACAAAAGGTTTTTGTTTCTCGTAATGCCCATTTTTTAGAACAACAAGTTTTAGAAAAGGATACAAATGGGAGCGAAATAGAACTGGAAGAAATTCCAGAACCACAAGCTGTTACTGAAAGTTTGGTAGAACCAGAGGTTCAAGAAGAACAGAACATTCCCGCACCCCTCCGCAGGAGTAGTAGGCCGTCTCGTCCGCCTGAGAGATACTACGGTTTTCTCATAGATGGGGATAGAGAGGATTGCATCATAGATGATGATGAACCTACTGACTTCAGGCAGGCCATCCAGAGCGGCGACTCGGTACGATGGCTAGATGCAATGCGGACCGAAATGGAGTCCATGTACACCAACAAAGTATGGACTTTGGACTTTGCTCCAGATGGGGTAAAACCCATAGGATGCAAATGGATCTTCAAGAAAAAGATTGGTGTAGATGGACAGGTGGAAACCTATAAGGCTAGACTTGTTGCAAAGGGTTTTCGTCAAAGACCTGGTTTGGACTATGACGAAACTTTTTCTCCAGTGGCTATGCTCAAATCCATTCGGGTCCTTCTTGCTATTGCTGCCTTCCATGATTATGAAATCTGGCAGATGGACGTAAAGACGGCTTTTCTGAATGGAAATTTAGAAGAGAGCGTCTATATGGATCAGCCAGAGGGTTTCAATCAGAGTGGGAGCAGCGGGAAAGTATGCAAGCTGCTTAAATCCATTTATGGACTAAAGCAGGCATCGCGGAGTTGGAACATCTGTTTTGATGAGACAGTCAAAGAATATGACTTTATCAAAAATCCAGATGAACCGTGCATATATAGTAAAGTTGTGGCCAGAAGTGTCGTATTCCTCGTCTTGTACGTGGATGACATTCTATTGATAGGAAATGACATTCCTATGCTACAATCTGTCAAAGGATTCTTGTCACACAGGTTCTCCATGAAAGACCTGGGTGATGCCTCTTACATTCTGGGGATCCGGATCTATCGTGATAGATCCAAGAGGATGTTGGGACTTTCGCAGTCCAGGTATATCGACACTGTACTGAAAAGATTCAGTATGGAAGATTCAAAGCGCGGTAATCTACCGGCTTGTCACGGAATCACCCTCTCCAAAGAGATGTCTCCCAAGACTGATTTGGAAAGGGAACGCATGTCTATTATACCCTACGCTTCTGCGGTAGGCTCTATAATGTATGCGATGTTGTGTACCAGACCAGATGTAGCTTACGCACTGAGCGTGGTAAGCCGGTATCAGTCGGACCCAGGGGAGAAACACTGGATAGCAGTAAAGAACATTCTCAAGTACCTGAGGAGGACTAAGGAGATGTTCTTGGTTTACGGCGGAAAAGACCTCAGGTTGGAGGCCTTTGCCGATTCCGGCTTCCAGAGTGATAAGGACGATTCCAAGTCCATGTCGGGTTATGTCTTTACCCTCAATGGAGGGGCGGTGTGCTGGAAGAGCTCCAAGCAGGACACCGTTGCTGACTCGACGATGGAAGCGGAGTATATAGCTGCTTGCGATGCCGCAAAAGAAGCAGTCTGGATGAAGAAGTTCCTAACAGAACTTCAGGTGGTTCCTACCATAGTTGATCCAATACCTCTGTATTGCGACAACAACGGAGCTATAGCTTTAGCGAAGGAACCGAGGTCCCATCAGAAGTCCAGACACATCTTGAGGCGGTATCACCTGATCAGGGAGATCATTGATCGTCAGGAGATCGAGGTTCGGAGAGTTGCTTCAGAAGAGAACATTGCTGATCCATTCACGAAGGCCCTTCCTCAGATTCAGTTCGAGAGGCTACTCGAGATCATTGGTCTGCGATATGCCAGTACATGGCCCTAGTGCAAGTGGGAGATTGTTAGTGTTTATGCCCTAGAAGGCCATTACTGTATCATACTAGCTTGTATATTACTTAATGGAAGCTTGGGATATTCACATGTATATAACAGTCTTGCTAAACATGGTAGTATGCTACTTGGTTTTTCTATCTTAATATGTGAGTATACGTATTGATAGAGCTCTTAGGATCTTGCTTGTCTACCAGCGTTGTGATGGCAGTCACACTAGTGGGGGCTGGGTAGTCTACAAGCACATCCTTATTCAGGTCCCTGGTCGTTGGATTATCGAGACAGAGCATCGATACTCCGGAGTAGACTAGTGTGTACGCTTCTCATCCCAGTTGGGGAGATGGTCTGTCCCACAGCCATCAGTACGTCGTACTGGAGATAGTATACAGGTGCTCGTTAGGTTACGGGTACACCGGACAGGACTCACAGGGAACTGTTGGTTGGTTTGATACCAGTCGTCAGTGAACAGTTCCCAGGTGACATGAGTACAGCGTAGTCCGCAGACTTGACACTGCTACTTCGCCTCGAGTGTGTCCCACTGTTCTTAGATTGCTACCCTACCACGGCTCAAAGGAGTCGTGCAAACAGGTAGCAGTTGGGTGCAGTCCCGAGCACTTGGAGGCAGTGGCGGTTAGACAGGATTCGTCCCTCCCGGTATTGGGAGTAGATATCGTGCTGTGTCAGAGAGCCATTACGCAAAGTCCCTGGCCAGGGCAAGCGAGATTTGCTGGTAGGTTCCAGCAGTTTCTCAGGGTGTAATGGGCTTCACTCCGACACGACTTATACCGCTATTAGGGGACTGACGCTTGCCGCCCCCCTAGGCCCGATATGCGATAGTCATGGACGAACGGACCGGACTGTATGGAGATTGTCACATCAGACTCAGTAGGAGTTCGGATGGGTTTACTCATCGGCCTTCTTATCGACAACTACCTGGGGACCGTTACGTACAGCTAGTGCCGCTTGCGGTCTGTGGTTAAACCCACTGCCAGCGTAGTAGTCGAGTCTCTAGAGTCCCACACAGAGAGTTTCCTACTCCAGGCGAAACGATATAGAGGTTGCATGGTTTTGCGACAAAGGGTTCGGACGCATACGTGCGTTTACGCGCGTACGACTTTCGGACAGTTTTTACCAGTCGGCTTTGGTTTAAGCCAGTTACTGGTATCCGGTTATTGGATTTTTACAGTCTAAAGTTTTTCCGTATTTTTACGGATCGGAGGGGCGTTCTCGTAATTGCTCGAGAAGCTTCTAGAAGATGTGACTAAGGAGGTTTGTTTTGGAAAGAGAGTGAGTCATAGTGGTGATTCATTCATCTCATTAATGCACATTTATTGCTTAATGACTCATGTTAATGAATCATCACAAGATATTTTGAAGCATGCTTATTCATTTCATTTTATTCATTTGTTGAAAATAAGAATGCTTCACATAATATTATGATACACTCTCTCTCTTCTCTCATTATCATATTACACATTCTCTCTCCTCAAGCTCTCATCTTCAAGATACTAACCTTAATCCTCATGTGTTGAGATAAAAGGTTTAGTTAGACTAAACAATCCATAACCTTCACTCTTTATCATTCTATCATCTTTGATTGGCAATCAAAGTTGGTTAGTTACCTCAAGCTAGAGGTTAAGCTTGGAGTTTCGCTCTCGGGTGGATCGTCTACTACCTAGAGAAGGCCGAGGAGAACCAAGGAGGACATAAAGAAGAAGGACCGGTTCATTAGGTATAATCCCTAATCACTTATGTAATGAAACTCATAAGAATACGGTTTTTAGGGTTTAGCTTCGATTCAAGCGGTTAGTCGATGTTTGTTGTTTAAACTTGATAAGTTTTTGTTAATTCCGCCTCCCCATAAGTACTGGGGTGTACTACATCGACTTACACTTCACTCTAGAATTGGCAGGCTATTCGCCGCACTCGTAGGGGGTACAGGTTGACCCAAGGAGGGGTGCTCAAGTTACCGGATTCCGTGAAGTGCTGGGTGGTCCCTTTACGTTATTGAAGGGGGCTGCCTCGCTTCAGATTTTGGAGGGTAACTTGCCGCGCCCGTAGGGGTCTATGATTTCATTGCACAGGCAATCCACACGACCATAGGAACGTCGGGTTTCAGTAGCGGCTCTATGAAACCCGGGGATCCCAGATTATCTGTATTGTTCTGTGATGCTTATTACATTTCTGTGATGTTGCATTTTATCACGCCTGGAGCGAATATTATATATTGATATATATACTAGTAGATGTTGTATATGTTTTACACCCGCACTAGTCCAGTCCCCGCTCTGTAGTTAGTTAAGTAACCTAACGGGTGATGACGGGACCCAGTGGCGAATGCGGATGGCATATACGTACATCATATTTTCGTTCTTTTGTGGTGTGATTAATTGATGGGACCGCATTATTCGGATCAATGCAAGCTAAACAAAGCTATTCTGATGTTGTTGGAACATTTTTCAAAAAACTGTTATTGTAAGGACGTTCTCTTTTATTTTGGATGGTGGTATTCGGTTATGAATATCCAGCACCTCAGTCGACGAGGCAAGGGCCGAGATCCCTTCACCGGGAGTGACCCCTTGGACAGAATTTTGCGTCAGGGTAATAACTTCACTATAGCCGATTGCCTTTTTTCTTTGCATCGCGGTATTCGGTTGGAATATCCTGCACCTCATTCTACGGGGAAAGAGCCGAGATCCCTTCACCGGGAGTGACCTCTTTAGCAAAGGTTTTCGCCACTATATATTTATAAAAAGCTATGCAGTTCCTTCAATGATATCAAGTTCATTACGTTAAAGGTTTTCGCCAAAAACCGGCCATAGCCCTCCGTCATTTCCTACGGGTATTATTTAGTATTCGTGCTGCGTTTGTTGACCTAGTCAAGACGTAGTGTTCGGTAGCTAAGTGGTACTTGTTTGTTGCATAAATGGGATTGGTTAAGACAATCGTGCGGCCTTGTTGACCTAGTCAAGGGCACGTACGGGTGGGTTTAATGCAATCCAGAATACTGACGGGTTGAACTTGACTAGCGGTTTATGGTTTGTTGACCTAGTCAAGGTCATAAGCCGCTTTGGGTAAAAATCACATCGGGAGTTTCTAAAGAAATTGAAACTTGCCAGGCATGCGCATACCTTCTGGAGTGTGATAACGTGAGTGGATTCCATCACGTTATCATGCGATGATAGTTGGATCCCGATTCCCACTGATGAGTTGGTTTACTCCTCGGGTGATCCCGACTAATTCTTCTTTCAGGTTTGGAGGAGAATTTAAGGTTACAGTGGGAGGTTTCCTGATTAGATAAAGTGATAACCATTCTGATCTAGGCTTTAGAGTGCACGCTGAGTGTTTCTTTTATCTCTCTCTTTGGAAGCGACCATGGCCCGACCCTTGACTATGACTCGGTGACCAAGTTAACCGAACCTTCTTAAAACACTGGCTTTTGGATTGTCAGAGTTGCATACCTCATTGCCACTCCTACTTTTACCCTTTTTCTCCAGAACACCCCGTATTACTACAAACATCCACTTCCATTAGATAAAACCATCGTTTGGTTATATACGAACATGAAGGAACTTATTCGAGGATGGTTTCCGGTTCTGGAGAAAACGAATAGGACTATTCAGTTGTCTTTTCCTTTTACCTTCTCTCAGGTTGCGAGTGTTCCTTGGATTAGGACAGTACACCTATTACGCTTATTGGATAGTCTTCATCCAAACCATAGGCTGGTGCCGAACGGTAGGGAATGAAGAAAACCATTTGGCCTAAAAGGTGTATAGAAGGTATTAAGTTAAGACATATAAAGGGATAAGTAAGAGGGCAAAGTAAATTGCGATTGCTATTCATGACCAAACCAGGTATTTCATCGCCACTCCTGCTTCACCATTGTATTTCTCCAGGACACTCCATATCACTACGAAGATCTACAGTTATTCGGATACGCCATCGTATGGTTATATACGAACTCGAAGAAACTTGTTCCAGTTCGGGGATAGATTCTGGTTCAAGAGAAATAGGAATAAAGTTTTTATTCAGTTGTCTTTTATCTTTACCTTCTCTCGGGTTGCGAGTGCTCCTAGGATTAGGACAGTACACCCATTAGGCTTATTGAACAGTCTTCTCCAAACCATAGGCTGGTGCCGAACGGTAGGGAAGGAAGAAAACCATTTGGCCTAAAGGGGTGTATAGAAGGTAATGACTAAAGACATATAAAGGGATTTGGAGAGATGGCAAAGAAATATACGGTTACAGTTGTGAATCTGATAATGGAAAAGGCATTACTAGGAATACCCGGATACCCCTTCGAAACATTTACATATTTCAGTTTCACCGTGTATTGTTAAAAGAAAACTGATTTCCCAATTAGTCCTTGCTCCAGGGTATGTATTTTCCAGGTTTGATTCTCACATCTGTATGGTTTTACAGATGATGAGTGGGAGTAAGTTATTGGGAATTGGGTGATCATCCTCATTATATCGGGATTCGTTGTAATTGGTGATATTTAAGGAAATCGCCTGGGTTGTTTGCCGGACGGCAAATATTTGGTTTTGAATATCCGTTATAATACACCAATTTCAAATTGATATATCTGTACGTTTATTTTTATAAAATGAGATATAACCTTTTGAAATTATGTCTATGCCATTTACCTATATCAGTGGATGGTTAGGTAAGGAGCATTAAACAGCGGTGTATTTCTTCTTAACCATAAGTACAATTTTCAACCTACGACGCACAGGGAATGAGTTATTAGACTCAGGGGACTTATACAGAGTATTGTATGTTGTCCAGTGTCCATTTGGAAAGAGGGGTTGGTACTCGTACTATATTCTGTTTACTTGTGGCTTCTCTAGTTCTTAGACATGTGTTTCGTAGGATTGCAAGGTCTAAGTTTTAAGAAGTTATAGGTATAAGAATAAAGTAGAGAACCAAGCGTTGCAAGTATCAGGATTCTTCAAGGTGATCGAAGATGTAGATACTTGTGTATGGTATTCAGTTAATAGTAATGATTAAGAGAACTTGCTTCTCTTTCAGGTTACTCATAATTGGAAGCACTCCTAAGTTGAGTAATGCTGATCGGCCTCTCTCCATTTAGTTGACATGCACTAGAGACAGCTGCATGATTTGAATCTGGTTCCAATTAAATCAGTGCTTCTGTTTCTATATTGGATATATAACGGTTCATATCTTAACGATGTTAAGGTACGGGGAGTTGTCCGGCTTATGCTTAAAACCAGACTCTGGATAACTCAAGGCACGTTTCTGTAATGGTTGTTTGTGGGTTGACCCGGGCTATGACGAGGGTTGACTTTCTACCATCTGGAAGATCAATAGTGATATTATTCTTGACTCGCCACAGTTTTAGTAAAATGGATTTTTTCAGAAAACAGTAGTGGGAGTATGGTAGAACTGGAAGTGATTCCAGAACCGCAAACGATTACTGAAAATTTGATAAGAACCTAAAGATTCAATCTGGATTGACATTCCATTGGCCACTCCGCAGATATGGTGGGTAACCTCAGGCACTCGAGAGGCACTTCGGTATGCTCAAAGACGGTGACAGGGAGGTTCTTGTTTACCCAGACTTGTCATTGCTGTTGTTCTAGACTGTGAGACCTGGCAGGAGGATGTGTATAGCGTCGTTCTAAACTAGCTTTAGAAGTGCACGTGTATATTATTCTGCCAGAGGGTTGTCGTAGTCAGTGGGCGCAGCGGAAACATAGTGGACAAGTGGCTTATGTCTATTTATGGACTAAAGCAGATATAGCGGAGATAGATCATCTATTTCTGAGGTGACAGTCATAGATTTGACTTCATCAGAATAGGGGATGGATCTGTTAAGAAGGTAGTAGGGTGTGATGTCCTGGTATTTGGATGACATACACAGAGTTGGAAGTGAAATTCCTATACTACGATCGGTAATACTTTGGTTGTCACACAGTGGTTTCTCTAAATAGGATATAGATGTAATATCAGACATTCTGGTTACTAGATCTATGGTTTTAGATCTAGATTTGGGAATCGTCCCAATTTGGGTACTTAGACAGCATTCTAAAGGTGTTTTAGAATGGATGACTCCTGGCACGGTAGTGTACCTGTAGGTGATGGAGTCACCCTCCTTAAAGGTGTCTTACAGACTAAAGGGGAGAGGGATGTGCATGATTGGCACATCACTTGCTTAGGAAATTGAGTCAATCATGAGAAGTCAAGTACCACACCAGATGTTGTTTTTGCAGTAGATGCAATAAGTTGATATTGTTCCAATCCTGAAGAAGCATTCAGAAGCAGTTTTAGAACATAAGTGGATGTTCTAGAGATATGATAACAACATTCTCCTTCGGGAGACAGTTATCATTTCAGGCTTCCAAGGTGACATGGATGACAGAGTGACTGTCAGAGTTATATTTTTCCCTCTGACGAGGGGCAGTGTTTTGGACAGGTGATCCAAGCAGGCACCGAGGGAGGCATGACGCAGGATACTGATTAAGTTCAGTTGACGATACAGTCTAAGAAGTTTGGATTTGGAGTTCATTTATGAGCTAGGTCCCATCAGATATCCATGTTGTAAGTGTACGGCGGCGCCCCGGCCTCCATCCCGAGGCCAAATGCGGAAGCGATGGTTAACTTAAATTTTTCATGAACTGGCACCACCGCGCACTAATACCCGGATCGAACCATTAACTAGTCCTAGCTAACTACAAGATGGGGAAGAGAGATATACCGACTGATCCGAGTCCTCCGGTCTTCTCGTCATCGTCCCGATCTCCTGCGGAAACTCCGGTCGTCGCCTCCTTGCCGGAAGGGCACCACATCGTCTGCATCTTTTACGGGCTCCCACCTCAATACCGAGGCAACTCGGGCACGAAGCTGGCTAGTCGACGTGCCCAAGATTTTCTGTAGAATGTAGTGTAGAGGCTTGTGTCTCATTTGGGGTTTATGGAGGTGCCATTTTGGTGGAGGGATGATACAAGAACTATGTAGAGGGACTTGGGAATTTTTGGAGCATCAAAAGAACAACCAATCCCATACCCAAAAATTTCAGCCCCCCTTAAGCAATGGCCGGGCATGTGTGTGAGGGGAGAGAGATTGTGGAGAGAAAAAGAATGAGGGAGGTTCTCATAATCATAATGCAAAAGAGAGACCAAAAAGTTATCATGAAAGAACATGATCACTAAACAAAAACCACACTCAACCACAATCATTGTCAAACATGATGACTCCAAAAGTCAAGCAATGATGAAGTGAACAAGTCAAGGTCAACAAGAGCTATCATGATACAATAATATGCAAAGACCCCCTCCACAATAGCTTATTTGCACAAATGCAAATAAGCCCTCCTCCACCAATCTTCGGCCATTGAAAGATACAAATGAAAATGGCCGAAACGGAAAGCAAACTGGCAACTCCAGAAAACTGGTCCCGTAATAAATTACAGAAAAACCCCGATACTGTGTATACACACCCGCATCTGTATTTCGACCGAAATACAAATGCAATGAGACAAAGTCTACACTGTACTATACTAGGATCCGGCTTAAACCAAAGCCGGCTAGTATTATCCGTTCGATCCTGATCCGTGCAATACCGCACGTATCTGATCAAACCCTGCCATATATCCATACAGCCTGTAGTACAAACTGTCCGATCCTGATCCGTGCAATACCGCACGTATCTGATTGGACCTTTCCATATCTCCATACGGCCTCTACAGCTTTTCGCCCGAAAGCTGAGTAACTGAATGTGGGGGACTCTAAAGACTCGTCAATACCTTGGTTGTGGATTTAACCACTAGCACGTCAGAGGTATAAGCCAATACGTAACGGGCTACCAGGTATTGACTAAAAGGGACGTCTGTGAGCGAACTCAGCCTGACAACCCTACTGAGCCTGTTAGTGACAATATCCGTACAGTCCGGTCCGTTCGTCTATGAGCATCGTATGGCGGGCCTAGGGGGTTTGTAAAAGTCAGAGCCCCAAAAGCGGTACAAGTCGTGTCGGAGTGTAGCCCAGAACACCCTGAGATACTACTGGAATACCTACCAGTAAATCTCCTTGCCTCGGCCGAGGGCTTCGTGTAATGGCTCTCCTAGACACAGCGCGACCACACCCCCAATACCGGGAGAGACGAACCCCTGAAGATACGCTCACTGCCTCCATGTGGCTCGGGACTGTACCCAACTAAAACCTGTTTGCACGACTCCTTTGAGCCGTGATAGGGTAGTAATCAAAGTACAGTGGGAACTCACACGAGACAAATGACGATCCCCAGGTCGATGAACTAACCTGTACACATGTCACCAGGGAATTGCCATCTGACGTCTGGTATATGACCAACTAGCATGTTCCCGGCGAGTCCTGTCCGGTGTACTCATAACCCAATGAGCACCTGTTTACATCTTAGGTGAACCAACTGACACCAGTGGCTTGTGAGACCGGCCACCGCCCCTCGTCGGGGTCTTGAATGTACACACTAGTGTACTCTGGAGTATCGATGCCCTATCTCGAAACTCCCACGACTAGGGACCATTTAAGGATGTGCTTATAGACTACCAGCTCCCACGTATATGATCGCCCTCATACCGCTGGTGGTCAAGCAAGAATCCTAGGGGCTCTATCAACGTGCAATAGTGACCTGTCAGGTCACCTAAAGCAGTACACGATGATAAAGATAAACCAGATAGCATACTATCATCTCGAATAAGACTGTCCTATCGGGATAGGTCCTCCATCAATCATTGTAATCACGTGCCTGTGATCCAATAATTGACTCTGAGGGCACTATCTCCAACAATCTCCCACTTGCACTCAAGGCTAATTATTGCGATGTCGCATACTCACAGCACGTGTGATACCGAATACCCAACTCCTCTACTAGTCAGTCTCACAAAGCTCGCTTGCGAAACTATTGCGTTCGAGGAATAGCCTTAGTGAGTGGATCCGCCTTGATGTTTCTTTCTATGTCTCTCTATATCTCAAGTTCACGGAGAAACCCATCTCCCGAAATGAGCAATACTTGTCTTAGAATGTGTCTGGATGTCTGATGGGACCTAGCTCATAAATGAACTCCAAATCCAAACTTCTTAGACTGTATCGTCAACTGAACTTAATCAGTATCCTGCGCCATGCCACCCTCAGTATTGCCTTGGACTACCTGTCCAAAATACTGCCTCTCGTCAGAAGGAAAACTATAACTCTGACAACCACCTTGTCGTCCGGGTCACCTTGGAAGCCTGGAATGATAACTGTCTCCCGAATGAGGCTGTCGTTATCATATCCCTAGAACATCCACTTATGTTCTAAAACTGCTTCCGACTGTTTCTCCAGGATTGGATCAATGTCAACTTATTGCATCTAGTGCAAGAACAACATCTGGTGTGGTACTTGACATCTCATGATTGACTCAATTGCCTGAGCAAGTGATCTGCCAATCATGCACATCCCTCTCTACTTTAGTCTATAAGACACCTTTAGAGAGGGTGACTCCGTCATCTGCAGGTACACTACCGTGCCAGGAGCCGTCCATTCTAAATACTCTTAGAATGCTGTCTAAGTACCCTTAATTGGGAAACCACCCAAATCTAGATCTAAAACCATAGATCTAGTAACCAGTATGTCTGATATAATATCCAAGTCCTGTGTGGAGAAACCACTGTGTGACGACCAAAGTATAACCGATTGTAGTGTAGGAATATCACTTCCTACTCTGTGTATGTCATCCAAATACCATGACGTCACACCCTACTACCTTCTCAACAGATCCATCCCCTATTCTGATGAAGTCAAACCTATGACTGTCACATCAGAAATTGATGATCTATCTCCGCTATATCTGCTTTAGTCTATAAATAGACATAAGCTACCTGTCCACCAATGCTTCCGCTGCTCCCACTGACTACGACAACCCTCTGGCAGAGTCATATACACGTACACTTCTGAAGCCAGTTCAGAACGACGCTATACTCATCCTCCTGCCGGGTCTCGCAGCCTGGAACAGCAGCAATGGCAAGTGTGGGTAAACAAGAACCTCCCTGCCACCGTCCTTGAGGCTACCGGAGTACCTCTCGGGTGCCTGAGGTTACCCACCTTATCTGCGGAGTGGCCAATGGAATGTCAAGCCAGATTGAATCTTTAGGTTCCTATCAAATCTTCAGTAATCATTTGTGGTTCTGGAATCACTTCCAGTTCTACCATACTCCCACTACTGTTTTCTGAAAAAATCCATTTTTATTAAAGCTGTGGCGAGTCAAGAACAATATCTCTATTGATCTTCCAGATGGTAGAAAGTCAGCCCCCGTCATAGCCTGGGTCAACCCACAAACAACCATTACAGAAACGTGCCTTGAGTTATCCAGAGTCTGGTTTTAATCATAAGCTGGACAACTCCCCGTACCTTAACAACGTTAAGATATGAACTGTTCTATATCTAATATAGAACCAGATGCACTGATTTAATTGAACCAGATTCAAATCATGCAGCTGTCTCCAGTGCATGTCAACTAAATGGAGAGAGGCCGATCAGTGTTACTCAACTTAGGAATGCTTCCAATTATGAGTAACCTGAAAGAGAAGCAAGTTCTCTTAATCATTACTATCAACTGAATACCATACTCAAGTATCTACATCTTCGATCACTTTGAAGAATCCCGATACTTGCAATACCTGGTTCTCTACTTTATTCAAATATCTATAACTTCTCAAAATTCGGACCCTGTGTTTCCAAGAAACACCTGTCTAAAAACTAGAGAAGTCATAAGTAAACCGAATATAGTACGAGGACCAACCCCTCTGTCCTGATGGACTCTGGACAACATACAATAGTTTGTATAAGTCCCTTGAGTCTGATAACTCATTCACTGTGTGTCGTAGGTTGAGAACTGTACTTATGGTTAAGAAGAATTACACCGCTGTTTAATGCTCCTTACCTAACCATCCACTGATATAGGTAAATGTCACAGACATAATTTCAAAAAGGTATGTCTCACTCTATGAAAATAGACGTACAGATATATCAATTTGAAATTGGTGCATAACAGCGGATATTCAAAACCAAATATTTGCCGTCCGGCAAACAACCCAGGTGACTTCCTCAAATATCACTGATTACAACGAATCCCGATATAATGAGGATGATCACCCAATTCCCAATAACTTACTCCCACTCATCATCTGTAAAACCATACATGTGTGAGAATCATACCTGGTAAATACATACCCTGGAGCAAGTGTCTAACTGGGAAATCAGTTTTCCTTTAACAGTACACAGTGAAACTGAAACATTGAAATGTTTCGATGGGGTATCCTGGTATTCCTAGTAATGCCTCTTCCATTATCCAGATTCACAACTGTAACCTTGTAATTATTTGCCATCTTTCTAAATCCCTTTATTTTTCTTTAGTCATTACCTTCTGTACAACCCTTTAGGCCAAATGGTTTTCTTCCTTCCCTACCGTTCGGCACCAGCCTATGGTTTGGAAGAATACTATCCAATAAGCATAATGGGTGTACTGTCCTAATCGTAGGAGCACTCGCAATGCGAGAGAAGGTGAAGATAAAAGACAACCGAATAAACTTTATTCCTATTTCTCCTGAACCAGAATCCATCCCCGAACTGGAACAAGTTCCTTTCGAGTTCGTATATAACCATACGATGGAGTATCCAATAAATTTTGGATCTTCGTAGTGATACGGAGTGTCCTGGAGAAATACAAAGGTGATTTAGGATTGGCGAAGAAAAACTTGGTTTGATCGTGAATATCAGTCGCAATTTACTTTGCCCTCTCACTAATCCCTTACTTTGTCTTAACTTAATACCTTCTGAACACCATCGTTAGGCTAATTGGTTTTCTTCATTCCCTACCGGTCGGCACCAGCCTAAGGTTTGGAAGAAGACTATCCAATTTGTGTAATAGGTATACTACTCCTAAACCAAGGAGTACTCGCAACCTGAGAGAAGGTAAAAGGAAAAGACAACTGAATAGTCCTATCCGTTTTCTCCAGAACCGGAAACCATCCTCAAATAAATTCCTTCGAGTTCGTATCTAACCATACGATGGTTTTGTCCAATGGAAGTGGACGTTCGTAGTAATACGGGGTGTCCTGGAGAAAAGGGTAAAAGTAGGAGTGGCAATGAGGTTTGCAACTCTGACAATCTATAAGCCAGTGTTAAGAAGGTTCGGTCAACTTGGTCACTGAGTCATTGTCTTAGGGTCGGGTCAATGGTCGCTGCCGAAGAGAGAGAGAAAAGAAACACTCAGCGTGCACTTTAACCTAGATCAGAATGGTTACCAATTTATCTAATCTGGAAACCTCCCACTGTACCGTCAAATTCTCCTCCAAACCTGAAAGAAGAATTAGTCGGGATCACCCGAGGAGTATACCAACTCATCAGTAGGAATCGGGATCCAACTATCATCGCATGATAACATGACGGAATCCGCTCACGTCATCACACTCCAGAAGGTATGCGCATATCTGGCAAGTTTCAGTTTCTTTAGAAACTCCCGATGTGATTTCTGCCCCATGCTCTTATGACCTTGACTTTGGCCAACAAATCATAAGTCACATGTCAAGTTCTACCCGTCATTTTCCAGGTTGATTTGAATCCACCCGTACCTACCCTTGACTTTGGCCAACAAGGCAGTACGACTGTTCCAAACCAACGCATCTATCTATGGTGCATATGAATAACCAACAGCTACCAAACACTGTGCCTTGACTTTGGCCAACAAACACAGCTTGAATACTATTGACTACCCATATGAAACGACGGAGGGCTACGAATGGTTTCTGGCGAAAACCTTTAACGTAAAGAACTTGATATCGTTGAAGGAACGGATAGCTTTTAAAATATAGTGACGAAAACCATTGCTAAAGAGGTCACTCCCGGCGAAGGGATCTCGGCTCTTTCCCCGTAGAATGAGGTGCAGGATATTCCAACTGAATACCACGGTGCAAAGCAAAAGTAATCGGCTATAGTGAAGTTAATGCCCCGACGCAAAATTCTGTCCAAGGGGTCACTCCCGGTGAAGGGATCTCGGCCCTTACCTCGTCGACTGAGGAGCAGGATATTCCAACTGAATACCACGATGCAAAACAAAAGTGAACGTCCTTGCAATAACAGCCTTTTGAAAAGTGTTCCAACAACATCAGATTAGGTTTGTTTTTAACTTGCATTGATCCGAATCAACGCAGTCCCATCAATTGATCACACCATAAAGAACGAAAATATACTGATGTACGTATATGCCATCCGCATTCGCCACTGGGTCCCGTTATTACCCGTTACGTTAGCTAACTAACGACAGAGCGGGGACTGGACTGGCGTGGATGTAAAACATATACAACATCTACTAATATATATACCAATATATTATATTTCGCTCAAGGCGTGATAAAAATGCAACATCACAGAAATGTACAGCATCACAGAACAAAACAGATATCTGGGATCCCCGGGTTTCACAGAGCCACTACTGAAACCCGACGTTCCCCTGGTCGTGTGGATAGCCTGTGCAATGAAATCCTAGACCCCTACGGGCGCGGCAAGTCACCCGCCAAAACCTGAAGCGAGGCAGCCCCCTTCAGTACCGTGAATGGACCACCCAGCACTTCACGGAATCCGGTAACTTGGGCACCCCTCCTGGGTCAACCTGTACCCCTTACGAGTGCGGCGAATAGCCCGCCAATCCTAGAGTGAGGCCCCCTCCGTCTCAATGCCATGAGATGCGGGCCCGTTGCCCTCTGGAACCCGGCTATCCGTGCACCCTACCTTGGGGTAATCCTAGTACAGAAAGTAAAATATACATACAACGGGTACATCGACCGCAACCTGGTCGTGCCCCAAAATAATAATACAAACAGGCATTGACGGCAGTCCACATGTCGGACGCTCGCCCCGCAATATCAAATGTACATGATACAACCATAACTGTACTAGCATTGCATCCAGTCTATCCCCCACGACCAATCCGCAACATCACAGCATAACACAGAACATCAACGTGAAAGTCACGTTCGCAAATCCGTCTAACCGGGCTATAGCAGTTAGACTGGATTTACCGATCTAGTGACATTCACGGTCGCAGATATAATGTAAATACTGTGAACTAATGTGTTTAAAATATCTGATCGATCAAATTTACCAAGTGGGCCCCCAAGTACTACTGTAGCACATCAAGAAATTCTGGGCCCAAACATAATATTCCAGAAACCCTATTTTCAACCCAGAGAGCAACTGCAGAAATTTGATGCAGTGATCTCAACATAGAGCGGCGGAACCGTGGCCCAAAGGGGGGTTTGGCCGCGGTTCCGCGCTCCCACTGTGGAGTCACTGTATCGAATTTCTACAGTGTTCTTAGAATTTCCAGTACATCACTTTTCTACAACCTGAAAAAAATTTCGAGCAAGAAAAAATTCAACAGAAAACTGATGTATGTGAAAACGCGGGTTTTTGGAATTTTGGTCGATCGGAAATGTAAACACATTAAACAAAGCTAGACTATGTTAATGGCGAGGCTCTGATACCACTGTAAGTGCAGGCGGCGCCCCGGCCTCCATCCCGAGGCCAAATGCGGAAGCGATGGTTAACTTAAATTTTTCATGAACTGGCACCACCGCGCACTAATACCCGGATCGAACCATTAACTAGTCCTAGCTAACTACAAGATGGGGAAGAGAGATATACCGACTGATCCGAGTCCTCCGGTCTTCTCGTAGTCGTCCCGATCTCCTGCGGAAACTCCGGTCGTCGCCTCCTTGCCGGAAGGGCACCACATCGTCTGCATCTTTTACGGGCTCCCACCTCAATACCGAGGCAACTCGGGCACGAAGCTGGCTAGTCGACGTGCCCAAGATTAGCTGTAGAATGTAGTGTAGAGGCTTGTGTCTCATTTGGGGTTTATGGAGGTGCCATTTTGGTGGAGGGATGATACAAGAACTATGTAGAGGGACTTGGGAATTTTTGGAGCATCAAAAGAACAACCAATCCCACACCCAAAAATTTCAGCCCCCCTTAAGCAATGGCCGGCCATGTGTGTGAGGGGAGAGAGATTGTGGAGAGAAAAAGAATGAGGGAGGTTCTCATAATCATAATGCAAAAGAGAGACCAAAAGGTTATCATGAAAGAACATGATCACTAAACAAAAACCACACTCAACCACAATCATTGTCAAACATGATGACTCCAAAAGTCAAGCAATGATGAAGTGAACAAGTCAAGGTCAACAAGAGCTATCATGATACAATAATATGCAAAGACCCTCTCCACAATAGCTTATTTGCACAAATGCAAATAAGCCCTCCTCCACCAATCTTCGGCCATTGAAAGATACAAATGAAAATGGACGAAACGGAAAGCAAACTGGCAACTCCAGAAAACTGGTCCCGTAATAAATTACAGGAAAACCCCGATACTGTGTATACACACCCGCATCTGTATTTCGACCGAAATACAAATGCAATGAGACAAAGTCTACACTTCACTATACTAGGATCCGGCTTAAACCAAAGCCGGCTAGTATTATCCGTTCGATCCTGATCCGTGCAATATCGCACGTATCTGATCGAACTCTGCCATATATCCATACAGCCTGTAGTACAAACTGTCCGATCCTGATCCGTGCAATACCGCACGTATCTGATCGGACCTTGCCATATCTCCATACGGCCTCTACAGCTTTTCGCCCGAAAGCTGAGTAACTGAATGTGGGGGACTCTAAAGACTCGTCAATACCTTGGTTGTGGATTTAACCACTAGCACGTCAGAGGTATAAGCCAATACGTAACAGGCTACCAGGTATTGACTAAAAGGGACGTCTGTGAGCGAACTCAGCCTGACAACCCTACTGAGCCTGTCAGTGACAATATCCGTACAGTCCGGTCCGTTCGTCTATGAGCATCGCATGGCGGGCCTAGGGGGTTCGTAAAAGTCAGACCCCCAAAAGCGGTACAAGTCGTGTCGGAGTGTAGCCCAGAACACCCTGAGATACTACTGGAATACCTACCAGTAAATCTCCTTGCCTCGGCCGAGGGCTTCGTGTAATGGCTCTCTTAGACACAGCGCGACCTCACCCCCAATACCGGGAGAGACGAACCCCTGAAGATGCGCTCACTGCCTCCATATGGCTCGGGACCGTACCCAACTAAAACCTGTTTGCACGACTCCTTTGAGCCGTGGTAGGGTAGTAATCAAAGTACAGTGGGAACTCACACGAGAAAAATGACGATGACCAGGTCGATGAACTAACCTGTACACATGTCACCAGGGAACTGCCATCTGACGTCTGGTATATGACCAACTAGCATGTTCCCGGCGAGTCCTGTCCGGTGTACTCATAACCCAATGATCACCTGTATACATCTTAGGTGAACCAACCGACACCAGTGGCTTGTGAGACCGGCCACCGCCCCTCGTCGGGGTCTCGAATGTACATACTAGTCTACTCTGGAGTATCGATGCCCTATCTCGAAACTCCCACGACTAGGGACCATTTAAGGATGTGCTTATAGACTACCAGCTCCCACGTATATGATCGCCCTCATACTGCTGGTGGTCAAGCAAGAATCCTAGGGGCTTTATCAACGTGCAATAGTGACCTGTCAGGTCACCTAAAGCAGTACACGATGATAAAGATAAACTAGATAGCATACTATCATCTCGAGTAAGACTGTCCTATCGGGATAGGTCCTCCATCAATCATTGTAATCACGTGCCTGTGATCCAATAATTGACTCTGAGGGCACTATCTCCAACACATGTTAGTTATATCTATGCCCTAGAGGCCATTACTGTACATTGGATGTATATTGTAGTGATGCTGGGACATATATAGCTAGGACTTTCTTGCTCGACATGATAGTACGCTATCTGGATGCTCTTTATCTTAACATGTATACTTTCTGTCTCTCTGATTACATGTTGATAAAGCCCTTAGGATGTGTACTCGACTTCCAGGACTATGATGCAGATCATATTAGTAGGGCCTGGGTAGTCGATGAGTACATCCTTCATTGTTCCTAGTCGTGGGAATATCGAGACGGGGCATCGATATTCCAGAGTAGACTAGCGTATATCTTCTCGACCCATGTGATGGGCGATGGATGATCCCATATCCATTTGTGTTTGACATCGGAGATGGTATGCGGGTGCTCAGTGGAGACTGGGTACACTGAACGGACTCGCCGAGAACTCCCAGATGGTATTATACCTTAAGTCAGATGGCAGTTCTCTGGTGACACTGGTACAGGTTAGTCTGTAAACCCGAGATCGTCATAGAGTCTTGTGTGATTCCCACTGTGCTTTGATTTCCACCTTACCACGTCCAAGAGGGCGTGCAAAATGGTGGCTTTTGGGTACAGTCCCAAATCACATAGAGGCAATGAGCGATAGGAGGGGGTTCGTCTCTCCCGGTATAGGGAGTTGATGTTGCACTGTGTTCGATTGGCTATAACCGGAAATCCCTGGCCAGGGTTGCTAAGATTTACTGGTATGTGTTACCAGTAGTTTCTCGAACTGTTATAGACCTCATATCGACACGACTTATCGAGCTATTGGGGTCTGACGTTTACCACCCCTAGGCGAGATATGCGACATATCAGACGACGAGACCGGACTGTACGGTAAGTGTTACTGGTTGGATTCACAGGAGTATGAGCGGGCTTGCTCGTCGATCTTCTGATCGCTCAATACCCGGGTGGCCGTTACGTTTAGCAGACCGCTTGCGGCTTGTGGGTGTTTGATATGATCATCACCTGCTGCCGGCGTATTGACGAGTTTAGAGTCCTAGACAGAGGTTTCCTGGCTCAAGCGAAACGAAATAGGAGCGCATATGAGATATGTGCGGGACCGAGAATAATGCGTGTATGTGATACCGTATTCTATTCTCGCGATGAACGTATTGAATGGTTGTATGCGATATAACCTAGTTATCGAATCGAGGATTGATTCGATAAGTCGATACATCGGATATTAGTCGGTCATATGAGATATGACCGGATTGTTAAATCAAGTGTTGATTTAATGATTTAATGTATAATTATATATTTGATATATTACTTTACATTAGCTAGTATTTGTTCACTTAAGATGGATTTTCTCACTTGATGTGCACATTGTATATATGATATAGTTTTGTGCACTTGTTTGTATCATGTTTGATGATACATGCAAACTTGGGTTTGTGTAAAGAATTAAACCATGGTTATGTTAATGGTTAGGGTTTTGATTTACTTATCTATTCATTTATTTATTTATTCATTTTTTTGAAAGATAAATAAATCATGGTGGCTTTCTTTGTTTGCTAGTTGAAGCTTCATGAAGCTTTGAATAAGTCCACCATTTTTGTTTCATGCTTAACCCTAACCATTCAACCTAACCCTAGTTTATTCTCTACACTTAACCATGGTTGCTATATGATAAGAATCAACTTATTTTCTATTTTCCAATAATTCTTATCATATTCTTTTCTTCTTATTCTTCTTCTTCAAGATGAAGAAGCTTGCAACCAACAATGGTGCCTTGAGAAAAAGAGTGAGAAATCCAATTCTAAAGTGAACCCACTTCCTATTTCTTCATCCTCTACCACTTGCCATGTAGTATAGGGTGTTTTCTTCACAAGTTTCATGACTTGGTGAAGTTAGAGCTTGATCTTGAGTTACCTCGACGTAGATCATCTTCGGCATTGAAGTCGACGACCTAGCCCGCCCATTTCTCCGATGAAGCCGATGCTAGAGCCCGGGATCCGATGATCGTAGCGAGGGGACATCATCACGGAGCTATGATGGTGGAGGAACGGATCTACAAAGGTTGTATTTCCAATCTCTCAGCGGTTAAGTTGTTAACTAGCTCGTAGTTTCGCCTAATCTCTAGTGAACGATCGCATTAGGGTTTCCCGGCACCGGAATTTTTTGAATTTGGCATGGTTGATGCCTTGTGAGACCTTATTAGTGTGCCTAGGATCTCTACAGTGGTATCAGAGCTGTCACGACCCGAGAATTCGACTCGTGACCGGCACTTAACCACGCAACGTCTACAGGCGTAACGCGGCTAAGTAAGCCGAACCTAGAAATCAAAACCAATAAATATAGAGTGATTTTAAAACATTTTGTAAAAACAATCACACATGTCCGAAAAGCTTCCATTTATTTAGTAGAAATCCTTTTTAAGTTCAATAGTTATAAGTTTTATAATTTTGGTAACATTTCCCCTTTTTAAAACATTAGCCCCGAAAGTCGGGTAAAAGCAAGGTGTAGCGGAAGTAACAAGTGACATGAATAAAGCATCACAATATGATATATGACGCCGTAGCGAAGAATACACAGTAAAACAAGGACAATATCATAAAAGATGAGACTGCATAAAGTAACGTCGGCTCACATGCGAGCTCGACACCAGAATATAAAACCATACATATCGTCCTCACAACTGTCTCTAAGTCAATACAGAAGGTAGATGGAGAGTACTAGATACATCAATATACAACTGAAAGATAACAGATACCGTACAAAACCCACCTATCAGCAAGAGGCCATCTCTTCTCAAAAAGGGTATCTGTGCCAAAAGATGAGGTAACAGCCAGCCGTGACTACTCCCAAGGGCAACCTGCAAACACTGTGGCACAACGGGGGTGAGTTGCCAACTCGTGAATAGAGATAACATATAAAGGTGATCGCAAGCATGCACATATAGCGTGGCTCTACTAATGCCAGTAGATGATATCAATGCATGTCACGTAGATGATGCAATAGTAATGCAAATACTCTAACAGGTAAGTGCGACAGGATGAGATGTATAGTAATCAATACTGAGTACGAGATAAATAATATCTACATGGACTATGTCAACATGGAAAACAATGATCGGTGCCTCAAACTGCACCCAATCCCACATATACTCAGGCGCCGGCACACCCATCGGCCCTCAAATCCTGTATATCTCGGATGAATCACGAGTGCCCAACATCGGCACCCAAAACATCATAAAATACCTGTGTCCAGCATCGACACGTAAATCCTCGAACATCGGGCGCCGTCAGTCCGGACCGGCCCCACGCGGTCCGCCTGCGGTATCGGCCCTCGGCCCCGGCAGTACGGATCATCCCGCATCCATCACTCGACTCTGGTCAGTATCCTCCTGACAACTGCCAGGTCCAACCAATCATCGGTAGGTACTCGCCCGCCTCCAGGCTCAATCGGCAAATCCCATCGATCATCTCGCCGAGGGGAACCATACCGGGCCCACCACGAACCCGCAAACGGAACATCCACTCCTCGAATCGGGTTTCAAGCACACGTCTCAGCACCGAGAAAACGCGTGGTGGACACACCAAAATATCATATCACGAGGTACCGGGTTTTTCAAAATAGCATATCTTTCCTTAAATAATTCCACGGTCCTCAAAACAGAAATCACATGAAAATCCAATACCAATAGTAAATCCAATGCGAGGTACAATATACATCAATCCATGGTATGGGTATAAGGGGAAAACCGTTTTTTAAAGTAGTTTCATTTCCGGTTTTAAAAGATGTCATGCGGCTCCCAATATACATGAAAATCATATCAAATCACATAGGAAGCGAACTCTAGCAATATAATCATGGCAGCTCTACAGTGAGTGTGGCATGGCAGTTACTAACGGTGTGTGTGTAGCATGTAAATAGTGCCCGTGCAACATAAACCGTTAGTAATAGTGCGGTGTTCTATCAGTTCTAAGCAATATATATATATATCAACACAGCAGAGAATGCAATATGCGATGACAGTCTATGGGGTGCATGCAACATATAGTAATAAAGTCCTATCAGCCCTGACGCATAACGCCATGCGGGCGATATCCCCGTAGATGTGAAATCTACTCACCGTGTCTCGCGCTAAGTGTATCCAACCACTTGCTTGCCCTTCTTTGCAGCGTCCGTCTCACTGGCCTGCGAACCTAAAATCACATAACATATGACACACATAAGCTTAATTCACAAAAACGCGACATTATAATCCAACAAGAAACCCGTGTCGCGAACCAATCGCGCATGTGCGCGATACGCTAAAACGTGTGATCACGCGCCACGAAACTACCCCGACACGCCGCGATACGCAGAAACCCAAACCTACTCATGTATCACGCGTGTCGCGAAGGTTTAGAAAACGGCAAAATAGGTAATTGGTCCCAGATTTTTCTACAGAACCAAACTCCCAAAAATATATATACCAAAACACTACACACAGTAGCAGACACCCACTGGACCAAACCCCAACCCAAACCCTACCCATCTGGCCGCAATTGGCTGCCAGAATGAGGAAATTGGCGGCCTACTGTAGATGTATGGGGGTCGGGTTTCACCTGTGGTATCAGCTCTACTCCACTACACTACAGTCTTCCCAAAATCACTCTGAACTCACCGGGTCAATAGCAGTTCCAGAAAAGCTCAAATTGCACAAATACGACATTTGCATCAAATATGAAAACTGGTGGTATTTTAGTGTAATCGGGGTTGGACTAGGTTACAATGGCCTCAACAGACCTCAAACATCCTACTGGAACCAAATTACATCCTATAAGCACAAAGTTCCTATTAAACATCCCATATCGCACTAAAACGCACCAATATCCATTAACCGATGCAAATCTACACTAACCAAGCTAACTAGGGACTAAGTTAGGAAATATACCTCACTCTCGACCCTAAGGAGCTGCAGGAAGAAGAAGAAGTGAAGGGAAGAGGCTGTGGTTGCTGCTGCTGTGCTTGCTGTTCCCTGTTGCTGCTGCTGCTGTTCCTTGCTGCTGATGCTGCCTCTGCTTGCTGCTGTTCTCATGCTGCTGCTGCTGGGATTTTCTTCAGTTGCTTGCTTCTGCTGCTGGTGCTGGGCTGAGGTAAGTGTGTGTGTGTGTTTGTGAGTGTTTGAGAGAATAAGAAATGAGAGAGGCAAACAAATCATTCACCCAAAAGTCACCCCTCCCCTCTCTCTCTCCTCATTTAATGCAAGCATGGCTTGAGCCATGATGCACCCTCTCTCTCTCTCACACAAGTCAACACTCTCACAACAATTTGAATTAAAGTAACCTTTTACTTAACAAATTTAAAACCCATTTAAGAATCCAAAAGGCTTAATCCACAAGATTAACCCACCATGGTTAATAATTATGGTATTTACTTCATTTAAAAACCCTAGTTTACATGCACATGTGTGTGCAAGCCTAGGAAAATTTTGGAAAAATATTTATTAGATTAGGAAAAATATTTAAAACACAATTTGGTAAACTTTTTATTAAAAATCATTATTTACTTATAATTATACACTAACCCTTATCCTAAGGTGTTACAATCTCTCCCCCTTAAAGAAATTCGTCCCCGAATTTCAAAAATCTAACTAAGGTTACCTTCAAAAAGATGGGGATACGTCTTCATCATCTCGCTTTCAGTCTCCCAAGTGACCTCCTCACGGTTCTGACCACGCCAAAGTACTTTAACTGATGGAATCTCCTTCGATCTCAATTTCTTCACTTGTCGATCCAAGATCATCACCGGCTGCTCTGCATAGGAAAGGTCACGCTCAAGCTGGATCGTCGGATGCTGAATCGCATGCGAGGGATCATGTAGATATCTGTGGAGCATCGAGACATGGAATACGGGGTGCACGTCTGGAAAGCTGGGCGGAAGGGCTAATCGGTAAGCTACTGCACCGACACGCTCGAGGATCTCGAAGGGGCCCACATACCTGGGACTAAGTTTCCCCTTTTTCCCAAACCTCATCACACCTTTCATTGGGGAGACCCTCAAGAAAACATGATCACCAACAGAAAACTCAAGTCTGCGTCGTCGACGGTCTGCATAAGCCCTCTGCCTACTCTGCGCTGCTCTCATCCTATCGCGAATCAACCGGATCTTCACGGTCGTCTCCTCAACGATCTGTGGTCCTAAGATACTGCTCTCATTGAGCTCTGTCCAACAAGTAGGTGACCTGCATCTCCTCCCATAAAGAGCCTCAAACGGTGCCATCTGAATGGTCTCCTGGTAGCTGTTATTGTAGGAGAACTCTACTAAGGGCAAATGATGATCCCAGCTACCTCCAAAATCTAATACACAAGCTCTGAGCATGTCCTCGAGAGTCTGAATGGTCCGCTCTGACTGTCCGTCGGTCTGCGGATGAAATGCCGTGCTGAAACTCAAGCGAGTGCCCAAAGCCTCCTGAAGCCTCTGCCATAGTCTACTGGTAAACTGGGTGCATCTGTCGGACACAATGCACGTCGGGACTCCGTGTAGTCGCACTATCTCGTCAATGTAGATCTGGGCATACTGAGTTAACCCGAAAGTCGTCTTCACCGGTAGGAAGTGAGCCGCTTTCGTCAAACGATCCACAATCACCCAGATGGAGTCATACCCCCGACTAGTCCTGGGTAGACCCACCACGAAGTCCATCGAAATCTGTTCCCATTTCCACTCCGGAATGGGTAACGGTTGTAGCTCTCCCGCGGGCCTCTGGTGCTCAGCCTTGACTTGCTGACAAGTCAGGCATCTCGATACAAAATCTGCAATGTCCCTCTTCATTCCGTCCCACCAGTAAACATCTCGCATATCATGATACATCTTGGTGGAACCGGGATGGACGCTATATACCGATCGATGTGCCTCCTCAAGAATCTCGCGTCTCAGCCCTCCAGCATCTGGTACGCACAGTCTAACTCCAAATCGTAGTACTCCCTGATCATCGATCATGAACTCGGAAAACCTACCCTGTCCAATCTGTGCCATGATCTCTGAACATCGGTCATCATTGAGCTGTGCCTCACGTATACGATCGATCAACTGTGGGCGTGCACGGACATGCGCTATCTGTCCTCCAATCGACGTGAACTCGAACTGTACTCGACTGTCGCATAATATCTGCCAATCTGCCGATGACTGCTCCTGTACTGCGCTCAAACAAGATAAACTACTCCCGGGCCTCCTGCTCAAAGCATCCGCCACCACATTTGCCTTGCCCGGGTGATATAAGATCTCGCAGTCGTAATCCTTCACTAACTCCATCCATCGACGCTGTCGAAGGTTCAGGTCCCGCTGCTGGAATATGTATTTCAGACTCTTGTGATCCGTAAATATCTGGCACGACTCGCCGTACAGGTAATGTCGCCAGATCTTAAGTGCGAAGACCACTGCTGCCATCTCCAAATCATGAGTGGGGTAGTTCTGCTCGTGCTTCTTCAATTGTCGCGAGGAATACGCGATCACCCTATCATGCTGCATCAGAATGCATCCCAATCCCACTCGAGAAGCATCATAAAAGACCACAAATCCGCCCGGTCCGGAAGGTAAAGATAACACTGGTGCCGTCGTCAGCCGTGTCCGCAACTGCTGAAAACTGCGCTCGTACTCCTCCGTCCAAACGGAAGGAACTCCCTTCCGGGTCAACCCGGTCAATGGTGTAGCAATACGGGAGAAGTCCTGCACAAAACGCCTGTAGTAACCGGCCAATCCCAAAAAGCTGTGAATCTCCGTCACCGATGTGGGTCTGGGCCAACGCTGAACGGCCTCGATCTTCCTCGGGTCTACACATATACCGTCTCGTGAAATCACGTGCCCCAAGAAATCTACGCTGTCCAGCCAAAAAGCACATTTGGAGAATTTCGCATAAAGCTGGTGCTCCCTCAAGGTCTGCAATGTAATCCGCAGGTGCTGCTCGTGCTCGTCACTACTCTGGGAATACACCAAGATATCGTCAATGAAGACTATGATGAACAGATCCAAATAAGGCCGGAAAATACGGTTCATCAAGTCCATGAAGGCTGCTGGCGCATTGGTGAGTCCGAACGACATCACCAAGAACTCGTAATGGCCGTAGCGCGTACGGAAGGCTGTCCGGGGAATGTCCTCCTGTCGAACCCGCAGCTGATGATAGCCCGATCGCAAATCGATCCTCGAAAAGTACCCTGCCCCCTAAAGCTGGTCGAACAAATCGTCGATACGCGGCAAAGGATACCTGTTCCGCACTGTCACCCTGTTCAGCTGGCGGTAGTCGATACAAAGACGCAAACTGCCATCCTTCTTCTTGACGAACAGGACTGGAGCACCCCAAGGAGAAACACTGGGTCGAATAAGTCCCTTGTCCAGCAAATCTTGCAACTGACCCTTCAGCTCTCGATGTTCCGCCGGGGCCATCCGATAGGGCGGTATAGAAATAGGCCCCGAACCAGGAACCAAATCAATACAGAAAGATATGTCGCGCTCGGGCGGCAACCCAGGAAGCTCGTCAGGGAACACATCAGGAAACTCGCTAACAACCGGAACCTGATCAAATGGAACCTCTGTAGCGCGAGCATCGCGAACATAAGCGAGAAATCCCTGACATCCCTTCCTCAAAAGCTGTCCAGCACGAAAAGAAGAAATCACACTGTGAGGGGCGGCACTACGGTCCCCCAACACAACAAAAACCGACTCACCGGGAAAGCAGAATCTAACTGTCTTCTCACGGCAGTCCACAGAAGCATAGCACGTGGCTAACCAATCCAAGCCCAAAAGAATGTTGAAGTCCAACATCTCCAGAAGGATCAAGTCGACAGGCAACTCTCTCTCGCCAATACAGACGATACAGGATCGGAACACGTGCCTAGCAACAAACGACTCTCCCACAGGAGTAGTCACCACAAGCGGCTGATCAAGTAAGCCGGACTCTCTACCCAAACTCGGCACAAAGTGTGTGGATACGTACGAGTGTGTGGATCCGGGATCGAACAGTACATGTGCATCAACTGAACATACAGGAAGGATACCTGAAACCACTGCATTGGACGCCTGCGCGTCCTGATGTGTCAAAGCAAAGACCCTCGCCTGTCCACCACCTGTAACTGACTGACCTCTGCCTCGGTCATCTCGTCCTCTCTGAGCAACTCCTCCACGCCCACGACCTCTCTGTGCATAAGTCTGGCGCGGAGCAACGGTAGGCGCAACGGGCAACGCCCTCTGGGGTGGTGAAGGTGGTAAGGTAACATGCGGAGCTGCCGCCTCCCTCCGGTGTGTCTCTGGACAATCTCGAACGAGGTGAAGTAGGCTGCCACATCTATAGCAACCCCGCGGCGACTGCTGACCGTCCTGGGGATACGAACTAAACATCCGACCCCGTCCCGAATCTCTGCTACCCCTCGTACCGGAACGATACCTGTCGCGGCGTCTGAATGACTGCCTCCGTGCGGAAATACTGGTACGAACTCTCTTCGGCTCTGGAAGTACCGAAGTCTCAACCAGGTGCTCCTCGACCACTAGGGCTGCGTCTACAGCTGCTGCATAGGTCTCGTAGTGCTGCGCGCTGATCGCGAGGAACACTGGTGTAAGCAGGCCTCGAACAAATCTCCGGACTCGCAACTCCTCGGTAGCCACTAAATATGGGGCGTAGACTGCTAGCTCTGTAAACAGTACGTCATACTCTGCCACTTTCATCCCTGGCGTCTGGCGCAAAGACTCAAACCTGCGTGCTCGGGCATCCCTAACACTCCGGGGAAGGAAACGGGCTAGAAATATGGTCACAAACTCCGTCCAGGTCATAGGAGGAAGACCTGCTGCTCTGCCCTTCTCAACGAAATCACACCACTTCTGCGCATGACCCTCTAGGCGAAAGCTCGCGAACTCAACCCATCTCGCATCTACACATCTGAGGGAACGACATATCCTGACCATCCTGTCTATGAAAGACTGTGGGTCCTCGGCTGTATCGGTGCCTGTGAATACTGGAGGCTTCAGCCTCATGAACTCTGATAGCGATACTGTAATCACCTACGTGGCTGCAGGGGCAACTGGCTGTGCGGTAGGCACCATCGCGGTCTCTGGAACTGGTGGAGCTACCTCTGGTCGCTGCGCTCGAAGCGTCTCAACTAGCGATCCTATCATCTGGCGCATCTCCTGCATACCAGCCCCTAACGAGGCGATCTGCTCTGTCACGGCAGGAACAGCCTGCTCGGGTACAACCGGCGTACTTCCCGGATCAGTCCTCGTCTCGGACGAGTCAACACGAATCTCGGCCCTCGCGGCCGCTCTCTGTGCCCTCGTAGTCTTAGGCGGCATAATGGCTGAAAGAAAATTTGAATCCGATAAGAACACGGAAATCGAATCACAAGAATATAAGGAGGGATCAAATCAATAAGTCCTAAGGTCGCGTAAGCGGAGTACCGTGTCGTGAGTATGCCGCGGAACATACGCACGCTACGCTACCCTGCTGCAGCTACCTACTCAATCATACCAGGGTCATCCTACACTCCGAAGGTAAAACCTACGCTCTGATACCAACTTTGTCACGACCCGAGAATTCGACTCGTGACCGGCACTTAACCACGCAATGTCTACAGGCGTAACGCGGCTAAGTAAGCCGAACCCAGAAATCAAAACCAATAAATATAGAGTGATTTTAAAACATTTTGTAAAAACAATCACACATGTCCGAAAAGCTTCCATTTATTTAGTAGAAATCCTTTTTAAGTTCAATAGTTATAAGTTTTATAATTTTGGTAACATTTCCCCTTTTTAAAACATTAGCCCCGAAAGTCGGGTAAAAGCAAGGTGTAGCGGAAGTAACAAGTGACATGAATAAAGCATCACAATATGATATACGACGCCGTAGCGAAGAATACACAGTAAAACAAGGACAATATCATAAAAGGTGAGACTGCATAAAGTAACGTCGGCTCACATGCGAGCTCGACACCAGAATATAAAATCATACATATCGTCCTCACAACTGTCTCTAAGTCAATACAGAAGGTAGATGGAGAGTACTAGATACATCAATATACAACTGAAAGATAACAGATACCGTACAAAACCCACCTATCAGCAAGAGGCCATCTCTTCTCAAAAAGGGTATCTGTGCCAAAAGATGAGGTAACAGCCAGCCGTGACTACTCCCAAGGGCAACCTGCAAACACTGTGGCACAACGGGGGTGAGTTGCCAACTCGTGAATAGAGATAACATATAAAGGTGATCGCAAGCATGCACATATAGCGTGGCTCTACTAATGCCAGTAGATGATATCAATGCATGTCACGTAGAGGATGCAATAGTAATGCAAATACTCTAACAGGTAAATGCCACAGGATGAGATGTATAGTAATCAATACTGAGTACGGGATAAATAATATCTACATGGACTATGTCAACATGGAAAACAATGATCGATGCCTCAAACTGCACCCAATCCCACATAAACTCAGGCGCCGGCACACCCATCGGCCCTCAAATCCTGTATATCTCGGATGAATCACGAGTGCCCAACATCGGCACCCAAAACATCATAAAATACCCGTGTCCAGCATCGACACGTAAATCCTCGAACATCGGGCGCCGTCAGTCCGGCCCGGCCCCACGGGGTCCGCCTGCGGTATCGGCCCTCGGCCCCGGCAGTACGGATCATCCCGCATCCATCACTCGACTCTGGTCAGTATCCTCCGGACAACTGCCAGGTCCAACCAATCACCGGTAGGTACTCGCCCGCCTCCAGGCTCAATCGGCAAATCCCATCGATCATCTCGCCGAGGGGAACCATACCGGGCCCACCACGAACCCGCAAACGGAACATCCACTCCTCGAATCGGGTTTCAAGCACACGTCTCAGCACCGAGAAAACGCGTGGTGGACACACCAAAATATCATATCACGAGGTACCGGGTTTTTCAAAATAGCATATCTTTCCTTAAATAATTCCACGGTCCTCAAAACAGAAATCACATGAAAATCCAATACCAATAGTAAATCCAATGCGAGGTGCAATATACATCATTCCATGGTATGGGTATAAGGGGAAAACCTCTTTTTAAAGTAGTTTCATTTCCGGTTTTAAAAGATGTCATGCGGCTCCCAATATACATGAAAATCATATCAAATCACATAGGAAGCGAACTCTAGCAATATAATCATGGAAACTCTACAGTGAGTGTGGCATGGCAGTTACTAACGGTGTGTGTGTAGCATGTAAATAGTGCCCGTGCAACATAAACCGTTAGTAATAGTGCAGTGTTCTATCAGTTCTAAGCAATATATATATATATCAAGACAACAGAGAATGCAATATGCGATGACAGTCTATGGGGTGCATGCAACATATAGTAATAAAGTCCTATCAGCCCTGACGCATAACGCCATGCGGGCGATATCCCCGTAGATGTGAAATCTACTCACCGTGTCTCGCGCTAAGTGTATCCAACCACTTGCTTGCCCTTCTTTGCAGCGTCCGTCTCACTGGCCTGCGAACCTAAAATCACATAACATATGGCACACATAAGCTTAATTCACAAAAACGCGACATTATAATCCAACAAGAAACCCGTGTCGCGAACCAATCGCGCGTGTGCGCGATACGCTAAAACGTGTGATCACGCGCCACGAAACTACCCCAACGCGCCGCGATACGCAGAAACCCAAACCTACTCACGTATCACGCGTGTCGCGAAGGTTTAGAAAACGGCAAAATAGGTATTTGGTCCCAGATTTTTCTACAGAACCAAACTCCCAAAAATATATATACCAAAACACTACACACAGTAGCAGACACCCACTGGACCAAACCCCAACCCAAACCCTACCCATCTGGCCGCAATTGGTGGCCAGAATGAGGAAATTGGCGGCCTACTGTAGCTGTATGGGGGTCGGGTTTCACCTGTGGTATCAGCTCTACTCCACTACACTACAGTCTTCCCAAAATCACTCTGAACTCACCGGGTCAATAGCAGTTCCAGAAAAGCTCAAATTGCACAAATACGACATTTGCATCAAATATGAAAACTGGTGGTATTTTAGTGTAATCGGGGTTGGACTAGGTTACAATGGCCTCAACAGACCTCAAACATCCTACTGGAACCAAATTACATCATATAAGCACAAAGTTCCTATTAAACATCCCATATCGCACTAAAACGCACCAATATCCATTAACCGATGCAAATCTACACTAACCAAGCTAACTAGGGACTAAGTTAGGAAATATATCTCACTCTCGACCCTAGGGAGCTGCAGGAAGAAGAAGAAGTGAAGGGAAGAGGCTGTGGTTGCTGCTGCTGTGCTTGCTGTTCCCTGTTGCTGCTGCTACTGTTCCTTGCTGCTGATGCTGCCTCTGCTTGCTGCTGTTCTCATGCTGCTGCTGCTGGGATTTTCTTCAGTTGCTTGCTTCTGCTGCTGGTGCTGGGCTGAGGTAAGTGTGTGTGTGTGTGTTTGTGAGTGTTTGAGAGAATAAGAAATGAGAGAGGCAAACAAATCATTCACCCAAAAGTCACCCCTCCTCTCTCTCTCTCCTCATTTAATGCAAGCATGGCTTGAGCCATGATGCACCCTCTCTCTCTCTCACACAAGTCAACACTCTCACAACAATTTGAATTAAAGTAACCTTTTACTTAACAAATTTAAAACCCATTTAAGAATCCAAAAGGCTTAATCCACAAGATTAACCCACCATGGTTAATAATTATGGTATTTACTTCATTTAAAAACCCTAGTTTACATGCACATGTGTGTGCAAGCCTAGGAAAATTTTGGAAAAATATTTATTAGATTAGGAAAAATATTTAAAACACAATTTGGTAAACTTTTTATTAAAAATCATTATTTACTTATAATTATACACTAACCCTTATCCTAAGGTGTTACAAGAGCCTAGCTAGAGGCTTAGGCGATGCGTAGACGATGTTAGAAACCCAATCGAACCTCGAAACCCTAAATTTCAACCATCTCTGGACATTTTTTCAAAACTGGGTTTTTTCCAGATTAAAAATTCTTAAAAAATTCAGCAGGAAATTATAAGAATTACGGTGCAAAAATGACCAAGTGATACGGCTAAAGAGCGGCGGAACCGCGGCAAAAGCTTGGCTTCTGCGGCGGTTCCGCGGCCAAATTATGAGATTAGACTTCCATTTTTGCACAGTAATTTGTCTCTTCAGGTGTTGAGTTTTCTGGGAATTTTTAATTTGCACTCAAGAGTTGAGTTTTCTAGGGTGTTTTGGAGTGTCGATGATTCGATCGGAAATTTCAAACTTTGTCTATGTGTTTTTCCGGGTAATTTTAGAATATGTTAAAAAGTTCCACCGGATATAAATACCCACTTTTTCCCCTGTTGGGAAATTTCCAAGTGTTGGATTTTTCCGTGGTTTGAAGACGTTCTAAGTAGTGCAAGTAACTCGATAGACCCTCTAGAAGACAACAAACCTTAACTCGATTATGTGACCGTCTTGAACTGCCCTTTGAACCTTAGGGTTGGGGGCAGTACGGCGTGCCACATGTGAGGCGTTGGCTTGACTCTTCTACGGCTGGACCGTTGGTACAGAGGCATGAAGTGAATGTTTTTAAACTTGTTTCATGTGTTGAGCTGTTTCGGGAAAACTTGGGTGTTTGAATGTTCGATCGGAAAGTTTAGCATTTTCTATTTATCTGGAATGGGATACAATACGTGGAATCCACAAGTAGTTATGAGATAACTGATATGAATGTTATAAATCTAGCGGTTTAGTCTCACTTGATCGGTTGTCACGGAATTGTGATGCGATCAAAAGTCCGTCGCAATCACGTAGCGTACGCGGATACTCGCCGGGTAAACTTAATAGACAGCCTCACTCCATAGCCCCGACCAAGTGACTGTAGGAGAACCCCGTCGCCGAAAGCATCCATTCGGGTGCTCGCGGCAGCGGTGTTCCTCCTTGGTGCACTTCGTCGACGGCGTCGGGGGTGCGGTCGCCTACTAAAGTTTGCGACGAGCATTCGATCAGGATGTCGGGAATCTTGTTGAATTTCCCGTCTTGATATTGAAAAGTGTTTTCGATAATGAGACTAAAATGCGGGGTTTATAATTGTTAGGCATGCGATGTCTAAGGAATTCATTTGATTAGGCATGCGATGTCTATGCAGTTTGCGGATTCCAACTGTTGTAGTTTTATACATTCTTTTCTGTGACCGTAAGTGTAATTTGTGATATCGCCGGTTTCGTTGCTATATGTCAACGACAATTGGGATACGCATGTTTACTTACGTTGATGACATGTGATGTTATGTGTTGCTGGATATGTTATATTGGATCGTCGTGTTTGAATAGCCGGGGTTTTTTTTATGTGAGATGAGTGTTTTTCCTTTTCATTCATGTAAAAACCTGTATGTAATATTCTTTTATTGGGGCACTTCCAGGTTGCGGAAGTTGTCACCGTTGTTTTATATTATTTACTTTTACGCACTAGGATAGACCCAAGGAGGGGAGCACAGGTAACCGGGTTCTAGGGTCCAGTGGGAGACCATCTCGAGGAGTCGAGTCCGGGTCTCCTAACTCTAGAATTGGTAGGGTTGCTTGCCTCTCTCGTAGGGGTCTAGGGGTGTGGGTTTGGCTATTCATCACGACCGTGGAATCCGTGTTTTATACTGGCTCGTATTGAAAACACGGACGTCCTAGTATATCCAATATTTCATATGTCTCTTCTGCTGCGATATCTGTGATGTGATCATTTGATATGTTCTGTGATAAATACTGTATATAGTATATATGATATATTATATAGACGTTACTTATGTTTTACACCCACGCTAGCCCTGCCCCGCTCTGCCGTTAGTTACCTAACCTAACGGTGCATAAAGGGACATCGAGGCGAATGCGGGTGGCATAAGTGTACGTCGCATTTATCTGTGATGTTTAGGTAAATTTAAATGATGGGACTTCATTAATGTGATTAATGAAAGAAAAGAAACCTAAAGATGTTGTGGAATCGAATTTCAAAATTAAAACAGGTAGCTACAGTTCTTGCTTTGCATCGCGGTGTTCCTTGTAGAACATCCTGCACATTATTCGATAAGGAAAGGACCGAGATCCCTTCACCGGGAGTGACTCCTTTAGCAATAACTGGCAGATGCTACAACTCTCGGTTTGTCTTTTGATTGCTTCTATAGTTTCTGCTTTGCACAGTGATATATATGATATATCCCGCACCTCATTCGACGAGGAAAGGACCGACGATCCCTTCACCGGGAGTGACTCCTTTAGCAAAACTAGAAAAGCCTAAAAAACACTCCATTTCAAAATCATTCGATCCTTCAACGATATCAAGTTCATTACGCAATAGGTTTTCAGAAAAACCTGTCGTAGCCCTCCGTCATTTCAGATAAGTCCTACTTAGTATTCATGCTACATTTGTTGACCTCCGTCAAGGCGTAGTGTACGGTAGCTAACTAGTATTTATCTGTTTATGCATATGATGCAGATTGGATTAGGGTAGTCGTGCGACCTTGTTGACCTCCGTCAAGGGTCGTGCGGGTGGGTTTGATTCAATCAAGAAATGACAGGTTGAACTTGACTAGTAGCCTATGGTTTGTTGACCTCCGTCAAGGTCATAGGGTGCTAGGGGCAAAATTATCGGGAATTTCAAGTGTTGAAATTTGCAATGAGATTGCATACCTTCTATGAGATAGTTGGATCCCGATACCCACTGCGAGTAATTATTACTCCTGGGTGAGTTTTACACATTACAATTAGCCGATCAAGTAGGTGTCTAGAAAGGTGTCAACAGGGTTACGCCTCTGGGAAAACGAGGTTTACATTAATTAGGTTTGTGCGAAAGCAGGGGGGACCTCCCTCAAAGTACCGACACTGGCCTGGCTGAAAGATTGGCGAACTTGTAGCGTGTAATTAATCCCGGCTAGTCTTTCCTTTTAGGGTTTGAAGGAAGATTTGATAAAAACAGTGGGAGCCATCCTGATTAGATAAAATAATAACCAATCTGATCTTGCAAGAGCGCACGCTGAGTGTTTTCTTCTTTCTCTCTCCAGGTAGCGACCATGTCACGCCTTAATCAAGATAATAATACGGAATATTGACCGAACCCGCTTGTTATACTGAGGTGGGGAACGTTGGTCCCGCTCCAACTTATAATTGTTATAAGACAGAGCAGGAAATAGGGGAATACCAAGATTCCCATGCCGCCCAAACGAAGAAAGTGCATATGATGCATCATCTTTGGGTGTGTTCATTATAGAGAACCTTTTCTCAGTATCCTCCGCATCCTGGGTATTTGATACCGGATCAGGATCCCAGATATGTAATATGTTACGTAGCGCTACAAAAAGGTAGAAAAACTGAGAACGGGTGATAAGTTTCATGAGACAGAAAACGGGGCAAGTGTTGCAGCCAAGTCTGTTGGTCTCTGTCACCCTGTATTACCAATACATTGATTCTGAACGAATGTTATTAGATACCGAACCTGATATACAAAATCATATCAGTCTCTTTATCAGTAAAGAACTGATAAAATTTTGTATTGTTGGATAATGTTTTGAACATTTCCTATATCAAAAGTTGATCGGTTCAGGCACGTTATCTAAAAGCATTGATGTTCTAAATCAAACTACTGTTCTTTAGTATACGGAACACACACAAGAGGAAGAGTTCAGAAATGAACGGATCCTTCTTGAGGTATTGTAGACTAGGTCATATCAATGCGACCCGACTAGCTAAGTTACATTTAGATGCATATTTAAATCAGTTTGAATTTATATCTTGTGAAACTTGCCAGTCATGTCACAGAGATAAGATGACCATAGCTCTGTTTACTGGAAACAGAGAAAGAGTTGGTGAACTCTTGGGATGATACATGTTGATGTATGTAGGTCCCCTGTCTACACATGCCAAGACCGGTTCTTTGTATTTCATTACATTCTATGATGATCTCTTTAGATTCAGACATATGTTCCTGTTGAAACACAAGTCCGAACCTTTTGAGATATTCACAGAATATAAGTTAGAAGTAGAGAACCAATAACCAGGTATAAGTATTATGTCCAATGATGAGATCAGGGAGAAGAATACTTGTGCATGGAATTCCTGGACTGTTCTAAAGGAGAATGAGATTCTCTCTCAGTGTTACTCCTCTGAATACACCACATCACAACGGTGTATCGGGGTGGAGCAATCGCACAATATTAGATATGGTGTGCTCTATGATGAGTACTACTGAGTTTCCTTTTTCCTTTTGGGAGTTATGCGCTTGAGAAGCTGCATACCTATTGAATAGGGTTCAAATCAAATCAGTTGCCTACCACTTCATATGTGATATGGAAAGGGAAGAGCCCATATCTTAAGTCAGTTAAGATTTGGGATTGTCCGGCCTATGTCAAAAGAAAAATCCGGACAAGATCGAGGCGAGGTCAGTTCTGTAGAACTGGAAAGGTTCCAGCTATACAAAACTGCAGCTGATGATTTGACAGAACCAAAGGATTCAATAGTTTCCGACGAACCTCAGCCTCTCCGCCGATCCAGTAGGGTTCCTCACCCACCTGAGAGTTACTTCGGTTTCTCTATGACAGTGGGAGCGAGGAATGCATCATGAGATGATGACCCAACTAGTTTCGAGCTGGCCATCAGGAGTGGGACTCTGTAAGAATGGCTGGATGCTTAGCGATCTGAGATGGAATCCTTATACACCAACAAAGTATGGACTTTTGTTGCTATATCTGAAGGGTTAAATCCCCATCAGGAGCAAGTATATCTTAAGAAGATTACTTGGTGTAGAAGGAAAAGTTGAGACTTTCAAAGCTAGACTTGTTAAAGGTTTTCGTCATCGACCAGGCATGGATAATGATGAAACCTTTTTCCAGTGGCTATGCTTAAGTCCATCCAGATCCTACTTGCCACGGCTACATACCATGACTACGATATCTGGTGGTTGGGTACCATGACTGCTTTTCCAAATAATGATTTAGAAGAGAACGTCTATAAGAACACAGCCAGAGGGCTTCGTAAACAGTGGGAGCAGCGAAAACGCGTGCAAGATGTTTTATGTGATAAACCAGGCATCGCGGAGTTGGAACACCTGTTTTGATGTCTTAGTCAAAGAGTTTGACATCATCAAAATGGTAGATGAACCTTGTATAAACAAAAAGGTAGTAGGGAGTATGGTGGTGATCCTCGTAGAGTACGTGGATGACATACTCTTGATAGGAAAGGAGTTTCCTATGCTACGCTCGGTCAATCTCCGCTTATCACAATGATTCTCCATATAGGATCAAAGTGATACCTCCTAAATCCTGAGTTTTCATCTATGAGATAGATGTAATTAGATATTAGGATACTCACTAATTGTAGTGAGATGGTATCAATTGATCCGTGGGAGAATCACTGGAAAGGTTCCAGGGTGATAAAGACGACTGAATGTCAGTCGCAGGCATTGTCTTTACCCTCAGTAAAGGGACGGTATGTTGGAAGAGTTCCAAGCTAGATACCGTGACATACTAGACGATAAAGGCTGGATACATCGCTAATTAAGATACTACCAAAGAGGCAGTCTGGATGTATATTTGTTCATGAGATGAACTTAGTTTCTCCCATTGTGTGACAATGGAGTTGTGGCTTTGGCCCAGGAACCCTGGTCCCATCAGTGAACTAGACATATTCTGAGGTAGCATCACCTGATCATGGAGATAGTTGATCTCCAGGGTGATCGAGGTTGGGAGAGTAGACTCAGAGGACAACACGGCGGATCCACTCACGAAGGCCTTTTCCCAAAGAGAGACTTTTAGGGGATGGTTGAGTATTAGATACTACAACTACTGCTACAGATGGCCCTAGTGCAAGTGGAAGATTGTTAGTTATATGTATGCCCTAGAGGCCATTACTGTACATTGGATGTATATTGTAGTGGATGCTGGGACATATATAGGTAGGACTTTCTTGCTCGACATGATAGTACGCTATCTGGAAGCTCTTTATCTTAACATGTATACTTTCTGTCTCTCTGATTACATGTTGATAAAGCCCTTAGGATTTGTACTCAATTTCCAGGACTATGATGCAGATCATATTAGTGGGGCCTGGGTAGTCGATGAGTACATCCTTCATTGTTCCTAGTCGTGGGAATATCGAGACGGGGCATCGATATTCCAGAGTAGACTAGCGTATATCTTCTCGACCCATGTGATGGGCGATGGATGATCCCATATCCATTGGTGTTTGACATCGGAGATGGTATGCGGGTGCTCAGTGGAGACTGGGTACACTGAACGGACTCACCGAGAACTCCCAGATGGTATTATACCTTACGTCAGATGGAAGTTCTCTGGTGACACTGGTACAGGTTAGTCTATAGACCCGAGATCGTCATAGTGTCTTGTGTGATTCCCACTGTGCTTTGATTTCCACCTTACCACGTCCAAGATGGTGTGCAAAACGGTGGCTTTTGGGTACAGTCCCGAATCACATGGAGGCAATGAGCGATAGGAGGGGATTCGTCTCTCCCGGTATAGGGAGTTGATGTTGCACTGTGTTCGATTGGCTATAACCGGAAATCCCTGGCCAGGGTTGCTGAGATTTACTGGTAAGTGTTACCAGTAGTTTCTCAAACTGTTATAGACCTCATATCGACACGACTAATCGAGCTATTGGGGTCTGACGTTTACCACCCCTAGGCTAGATATGCAACATATCAGACGACGAGACCGGACTGTATGGTAAGTGTTACTGGTTGGATTCACAGGAGTATAAGCGGGCTTGCTCGTCGATCTTCTGATCGCTCAATACCCGGGTGGCCGTTACGTTTAGCAGACCGCTTGCGGCTTGTGGGTGTTTGATATGATCATCACCTGCTGCCGGCGTATTGACGAGTCTTTAGAGTCCTACACAGAGGTTTCCTGGCTCAAGCGAAACGAAATAGGAGCGCATATGAGATATGTGTGGGACCGAGAATAATGCATGTATGTGATACCGTATTCTATTCTCGCGATGAACGTATTGAATGGTTGTATGCGATATAACCAAGTTATTGAATTGAGCATTGATTCGATAAGTCGATACATCGGATATTAGTCGGTCATATGCGATATGACCTGATCGTTAAATCAAGTGTTGATTTAATGATTTAATGTATAATTATATATTTGATATATTACTTTACATTAGCTAGTATTTGTTCACTTAAGATGGATTTTCTCACTTGATGTGCACGTTGTATATATGATATAGTTTTTTGCACTTGTTTGTATCATGTTTGATAATACATGCAAACTTGGGTTTGTGTAAAGAATTAAACCATGGTTATGTTAATGGTTAGGGTTTTGATTTACTTATCTATTCATTTTTTCGAAAGATAAATAAATCATGGTGGCTTTCTTTGTTTGCTAGTTGAAGCTTCATGAAGCTTTGAATAAGTCCACCATTTTTGTTTCATGCTTAACCCTAACCATTCAACCTAACCCTAGTTTATTCTCTACACTTAAACATGGTTGCTATATGATAAGAATCAACTTATTTTCTATTTTCCAATAATTCTTATCATATTCTTTTCTTCTTATTCTTCTTCTTCAAGATGAAGAAGCTTGCAACCAACAATGGTGCCTTGAGAAAAAGAGTGAGAAATCCAATTCTAAAGTGAACCCACTTCCTATTTCTTCATCCTCTACCACTTGCCTGTAGTATAGGGTGTTTTCTTCACAAGTTTCATGACTTGGTGAAGTTAGAGCTTGATCTTGAGTTGCCTGGACGTAGATCATCTTCGGCATTGAAGTCGACGACCTAGCCCGCCCATTTCTCCGTTGAAGCCGACGCTAGAGCCCGGGATCCGATGATCGCAGCGAGGGGACATCATCACGGAGCTATGGAGGTGGAGGACCGGATCTACAAAGGTTGTATTTCCAATCTCTTAGCGGTTAAGTTGTTAACTAGCTCGTAGTTTCGCCTAATCTCTAGTGAACGATCGCATTAGGGTTTCCCGGCACCGGGATTTTTTGAATTTGGCATGGTTGATGCCTTGTGAGACCTCATTAGTGTGCCTAGGATCCCTACAATCCAGACATATTGTAAGACAGGTATTGCTCATTTCGAGAAATGGTTTTCTCCGCAAACTTGAGATAAAGAGAGACATCGAAAGAAACATTAGGGAGGATCCACTCACTGAGGCTATTCCTTGAACGCAATAGTTTCGCAAACGGGCTTTGTGAAACTGATTAGTAGAGGAGTTGGGTGTTCAGTATCACACGGGCTGTGAGTCTGCGACATCACAATAATTAGCCTTGAGTGCAAGTGGGAGATTGTTGGATATAGTGCCCTCAGAGTCAATTATTGGATCACAGGCACGTGATTGCAATGATTGAGGGAGGACCTATACCGGTAGGACAGTCTTACTCGAGAGGTTTGTATACTATCTGGAATATCTTTATCATCGTGTACATGCTTTAGGTGACATTGTATTTCACTATTACACGTTGATAGAGAATAGTATGCTATCTGGTTTATCTTTATCATCGTGTACGGCTTTAGGTGACATTACAAGTTACTATTGCACGTTGATAGAGCCCTTAGGATTCTTGCTTGACGGCCAGCAGTATGATGTCGATCATATACGTGGGAGCTAGGGTCTATAAGCACATCCTTAAAGTGGTCCCTAGTCGTGGGAGTTTCGAGACTGGGTATTGATACTCCATTAGTAGACTAGTGTATACAGTCGAGACCCCGACGAGGGGCGATGGCCGGTCTCACAAGCCATTGGTTTCAGTTGGTTCACCTAAGATGTATACAGGTGCTCATTGGGTTTTGAGTACACCGGACAGGACTCGCCGGGAACATGCTAGTTGGTATTATACCCGACGTCAGATAGCAGTGTTGGCTGTAGTGCCCTCAAGGCAATTATCATAGTCGCAGGCAGGTGATTATGATGATTGAGAGAGGACCTATACCGATAGAACAATCTTACTCGAGATGATAGTATGCTATCTGGTTTGTCTTTATCATCATGTATATGTTGATAAAGCCCATAGGATTCTTGCTTGACTACCAGCATTGTGATGGCGATCACATACGTGGGAGCTGGGGGTCTATAAGCGCATCCTTAATTGTCCCTAGTCGTGGGAGTATCGAGACTGGGCATCGATACTCCAGTGTAGACCGGTGTATACTTATCTAGACCCTGACGAGGGGCGGTGGCCGGTCTCACAAGCCATTGGTGTTAGTTTTTCACCTAAGATAGTATACAGGTGCTCATTGGGTTATGAGTACACTGGACGGACTCGCCGGGAACATGCTAGTTGGTATTATACCTATTGTCAGATAGCAGTTCCCTGGTGACTTGTGTACAGGTTAGTCTGTTGACCTGGGATCGTCATTTGTCTCGTGTGAGTTCCCACTGTGCTTTGATTACTATGCTACCACGCTCAAAGGAGACGTGCAAACAGGTTTTAGTTGGGTACAGTCCCGAGCCACATGGAGGCAGTGAGCGGATCATTAGGGATTCGTCTCTCCCGATATTGGGGGTTGATGTCGTACAGTGCACGGGTGGCCATCACCTGAAATCCTCGGCCGGGGTAATGGAGAATTACTGATTTGGATCAGTAGTTTCTCAGGAGGTGATGGGTTTCATACCGACATGAATTATCGCGTTATTAGGGATCTGACTTTATCAACCCCCCTAGACTCGATATGCGATACTCTTAGACGAACAGACCGAACTGTACGGATATTTTCACTGACAGGCTCAGTAGGGGTTCAGATGAGTTTGCTCGTCGGCCTTCCTTTCGCTCAATACCTGGGTAGCCGTTACGTACAGCTAGTGCCGCTGACATGCTTGTGGTTAAAACCACTGCCAGCGTATTGACGAGTCTTTAGAGTCCCACACAGAGGGTTTTTACGGTTCAGGCAATATGGTGTAGTTGACGTATGTTGATACATACAGGTGTCCGATTAAATATGTGCACGGACTGCACAGACTTTAATCGGACGGTTGATAATACTAGCGGCTTAGGATTAAGCCAGATTGTTAAATCAAGTTTTGATTTAATAATTTACAAACGTATTTATATGTATGTATTCTAATATTATTGCTCACTATTTATTTTCTCTCTTTGGCTATTCGTATTTTCGTACGAATACGCGTATGTGTATTTCGATACATGTACCGGGAAGCATTCCGTATTTATACGAAATGGCTTCTAGAAGATGCCACCTCATTATTGATTTTCTTTAGATGAGGTGGAAAATGTGACATGGCAAGGGCATGGGCTTAAGGTCAAAGTATGGGCTTTTTCATGTAGTGATTGTTATGGTGCAAATTGTTTATTCAAAAATGGAAATGAGGTATTTTGTGAGGGATGAGAGAGGGGCCGGCCATAATTTTTGGGGGTGGGGTTCTCTTGCTCATTCTCTGATCTTCACATATACACACTCAAAAATACTTAGCCTCTTTTTAGCTCATGCCATTGGTCTTGGTCACTTCTTCTTCATCTTCTATTTGTTGCTCCATGAGCATTATAGTATGAGAGAAAAATATGTTGAGACTATCCTACACTCCCCACCCTCCACTACTAGCGATCTTGGAGGGTCGGTTAGTCCGCTTGGCGAACCTGGAGCTTGTGCCATTTCCCTCAGGTGGATCATCGGAGATGAAAAAAGACCGGCGACCAAAGTCGATCCGCATCACTGGGAGCTTGGAATTGGTTGAAGACCCAAAGGACATGGTTCATTAGGTATAACCATTCTATCTCTTTGTGTTTGGTTTTCTAGTTTGAGTGTTTATGGGTTCGATCTTGGGATTGGGTTCCGTCGGCGCCAGAATTTATTCGTTGTTTTTGTTCCGCACCGGCCTCTTTTGATGGCCAGGACGCTGACATAACCCAACAGTGGTATCAGAGCCACCCATAAACCATTACTAGCTAGGTTGCACAAGCTTAAAATCTCGATCGATCAAAATTTCGAAAACTTTTTTCCGTATTGTCAAGTTTCTATCGATTTCTGCAAGTGCTCCAAAAATTATTTCCAGTAGCTTAAAAATCCGTGCAGGCGATTCTAGGAGTGTAGAAAAAATTTGGGCTCCTGAAGCCTCTAAAGCGCCACGGAACCGCCGCATTAACCCCCATTTGGCGGCGGTTCCGCGGCCGTTTAGTAGCGACGGACCATAAAATTTTTACTGTCGCTCAGAAATTAAAAAAGATGATTTTTATGATGATTTTGTTTGGCCCAGAATCTTTTGAGTACTGGATTTGCTTTTGGGGCCTTTGCGGATAAATTTTAATCGATCGAAATTTCAACTGTGTAATTTTTTAGTACTTTACATTTCTGTCTGTGACCGTGAATGTCATTTGATCGGTAAACCTTGTCTAATCGCTATAGTTCTTTTAGACGGGTTTGCGAACATGACATTCACGTTGATGTTCTGTGTTGTGCTGTGATGTTGCGGATTGTCGTGGTGGATAGCTTGTGCGCAATGGTAGTGCAGTTTGTATTTATTTATACATTTGATATTACGGGGCGTGTGTCCGACATGTGGACTGCCGTCACTGCCTGTTTGTATATTATTGTTTTGGGGCACAACCGGGCTGAGGTCGATGTCACCCTTGTATATTATTTTCTTTTCTGTACTAGGATTACCCCGTGGTGGAGTGCACGAATAGCCGGGTTCTAGAGGGCAACATATCAGCATCTCATGGCATTGAGACGAAGGTCCTTACTCTAGAATTGACGGGCTATTCGCCGCACTCGTAGGGGGTATAGGTTGACCCAAGGAGGGGTGCCCAAATTACCGGATTCCGTGAAGTGCTGGTGGTCCATTCACTTTGCTGAAGGGGGCTGCCTCGCTTCAGGTTTTGGCGGGTAACTTGCCGCGCTCGTAGGGGTCTAGGACTTTCATTGCACAGGCTATCCACACGACCAGGGGAACGTCGGGTTTTCATTTATGGCTCAATGGAAACCCGGGGATCCCAGATTATTTGTATTGTTCCGTGATGCTTATTACTTTTCTGTGATGTTGCAGTTATCATGCCTGGGATGATTGTTATTATATATTTATATATACTAGTAGATGTTGTATTGTTTTGCACCCGCGCTAGCCCAGTCCCCGCTCTGTCATTTGTTAAGTAACCTAACGATTGATGACGGGACCCAGTGGCGAATGCGGATGGCATATACGTACATTTTATTTTCGTTCTTTTCTAGTGTGATTAATTGATGGGACTGTGTTGATTCTTATCAATGCAAGGATAACAAACCTATATTTGATGTTGTTGGAACCAATTTTAAAAACAGACATTACAGACGTACGCTTTTACTTTGCACAGTGGTATTCGGTTAGGAATATCCAGCACCTCATTCGACGAGACAAGGGCCGAGATCCCTTCATCGGGAGTGACCCCTTGAGTGAAAGTTTGCGTCAACGTAATAACTTTACTATAGTCGATTATTTTTGCTTTGCACAGTGGTATTCAGTTTGCAATATCCTGCACCACATTCGACGAGGAAAAAGCCGAGATCCCTTCACCGGGAGTGACCTCTTTAGCAAAGGTTTTCGCAGCTATATTTTTTATATAAAAGCTATCTGGTTCCTTCAACGATATCAAGTTTATTACGTTAAAGGTTTTTCGCCAAAAACCATTCGTAGTCCTCCGTCATTTCAGACGGGTAGCACTTAGTATTCATGCTATGTTTGTTGGCCTACGTCAAGGCATAGTATATGGTAGCTATTTGTTACTTTTCTGTTCCATAGATAGATGCATTGGTTTGGAACAGTCGTACTACCTTGTTGGCCTACGTCAAGGGTATGTACGGATGGATTCAAATTAACCTGGATAATGACGGGTAGAACATGACATGTGACTTATGATTTGTTGGCCTACGTCAAGGTCATAAGAGCATGGGATAAAAATTACATCGGGAGTTTCAAATATACAGGAAACTTGCCAGGCATGCGCATACCTTCTGGAGTATGATAACTTGAGTGTCTTCCATCAAGTTATCATGCGATGATAGTTGGATCCTGATTCTCACTGATGAGTAGGATTACTCCTCGGGTAATTCCAACTAATTCTCCTTTCAGGTTTCGAGGAGAATTTGAGATTACAGTGGGAGGTTTCCTGATTAGATAAAATGATTATCCATTCTGATCTAGGTTAGAGTGCACGCTGGGTGTTTCTTCTCTCTCTCTCTCTCTCTGGCAGCGACCATGTCCCGACCCTAGACAATAACTCGATGACCAAGTTAACCGAACTTTCTTAAAAAACACTGGCTTTTGGATTGTCCGAGTTGCATACATCAATGCCGCTCATTCTTCTATCCTTTGTGTTTCTCCAGAACATCCCGTATTATTACGAACATCCACTTCCATTGGATAAAACCATCGTATGGTTATATGCGAACTCGATGAAACTTTTTCGAGGATGGTTTCTGGTTCTGGAGAAAATGAATAGGACTATTCAGTTGTCTTTTCCTTTTACCTTCTCTCAGGTTGTGAGGGCTCCTAGGATTGGGAGATGGTACACCTATTACGCTTATTGGATAGTCTTCTTCCAAACCATAGGCAGGTGCCGAAAGGTAGGGAATGAAGAAAACCAATTAGCCTAAGTGTGGTGTGAAGAAGGTAATAAGTAAAGAAAAACAAAGGGATTAGAAAGAGGGCAAAGTAAATTGCGACTGCTATTCACGACCAAACCAAGTATTTCATCGCCTCTCCTACTTCACCTTTGTATTTCTCCAGAACACCCCGTATCACTACGAACATCCAATTCCATTGGATAAATCCATCGTATGGTTATATACGAACTCGAAGGAACTTTTTCGAGGATGGATTCTGGTTCAGGAGAAATATGAATAAGATTTATTCAGTTGTCTTTTATCATCTCCTTCTCTCCGGTTGTAAGTACTTCTAGGATTAGGAGAGTACACCTATTACGCTTATTTGATAGTCTTCTTCCAAACCATAGGCTGGTGCCGAACGGTAGGGAAGGAAGAAAACCATCTAAGCCTAACGAAGGTGTACAGAAGTTAACGACTAAAGAAAAATAAAGGGATTTGGAGAGATGGCAGAGAAATATATGGTTACAGTCATGAATCTGGATAATGGAAGAGGCATTACTAGGAATACCCGGATACCCCTTCAAAACATTTTCATGTTTCAGTTTCACTGTGCATTGTTAATTGTAAACTGATTTCCCAATTAGACCCTTGCTCCATGGTATGTATTTACCAGGTATGATTCTCATATCTGTATAGATGGTGAGTGGGAGTATGTTATTGGGAATTAGGTGACCATCCTCATTATATCGGAATTCGTTGTAATTGTTGATATTTGAGGAAATCTCCTGGGTACCGTTTTCAACCTACGACGCACAGGGTCTGAGTTATTCAAACTCAAGGGACTCATACAAAGTATTGTATGTGTAAGTATACATTGCCCACCCCGGTGCTTACAGGGAGGCGGAAACGGTATAAAAATTCGATCTTTACAACACTAGGCAACATAGATTACACTAAAAGAGGGATCTTTTCTAAACATAAACTAACACCCAAGCTAATAAAGTTAGCTACTCGGTTAAAGGGTTATACCTAGGTCTTGAAGTCCTTCTTTTCTTTCTCCTTATACTGGGATGAACGGGTCGTCCTCGACGCCTTCACTCGCCGAAGAAAGATCCACCCGAGGGCCTCTACCTTTGGCTCCTACCTCAAACTAGAAGTAACTAAGGTGCTTGGTGTGCTAAACCTAGAACCTTAGAAAGAGTAGAGAGTAATTTTGAAGGTTTTATCTCAAAGCCTAATGGTTCTTAACTCATGAGAGGGAGAGCTTTGAGAGAGAGGAAGAGGATGAGAGAGAATGAGAATGATAGAATGAGAAGATAATGACAACCTTCTCACAAATATGTGTGAATTATGATAATTAAAAAATTAACTAAAGATAATTGTGATGGTTAATCTTGAAATGACCATTATCATTTCACATTAATTACTTTTGCAAGAATCAAAGAGCATCTTTCATATGAAATGATGATGGTCAATATGTGAACATAGGTCAATAAGTCAACCATAGTCAAATGGTCAACAACCATAACCATAACACAATTATAATTAACTAATATTAATAATCATATTTCACACATAAACATTAGGGTTAAGAAAAAGACAACGGTCATTAACCCTAATGAAAATCCTCTGCCTCTGCCTCAGTCAACTGTGCATACACACCCGTATCCGTGTTCCGAGGAACACGAATACAATGAGATAAAACCAATCCCAAAACATATACTAGGATCTGGCTTAAACAAAGCCCGCTAGTATAAGCTGTCCGGACACCAAACGTGCACAAGTGCGCGGATGTGAACGAACCCCGTCGCAAAACCATGCGACCTCTACTAGTTTTGCCTAAAGGAGAATAACCCTCTGTGTTAGACTTTAAAGACTCGACACTACGCTGGCAGTGGGTTTAACCACAGACCGCAAGCGGCACTAGCTGTACGTAACGGTCCCCAGGTAGATGCCGATAAGAAGACTGACGAGGTAAACCCATCTGAACTCCTACTGAGCCTGAATGTGACAGTCTCCATACAGTCCGGTCTGTTCGTCTAAGAGTATCGCATGGCGGGCCTAGGGGGGCGGTAAACGTCAGTCCCCTAATAGCGGTACAAGTCGTGTCGGAGTGTAGCCCAGAACACCCTGAGATAACACTGGAAACCTACCAGTATATCTCGCTTGCCCTGGCCAGGGACTTTGTGTAATGGCTCTCCTAGACACAGCGCGATATCAACCCCCAATACAGGGAGAGACGAATCCTGTCTAACCGTCACTACCTCTAAGTGCTTCAGGACTGCACCCAACTGCTACCTGTTTGCACCACTCCTTTGAGTCGTGGTAGGGTAGCAATCTAAGAATAGTGGGAACACACTCGAGGCGAAGTGACAGTGTCAAGTCAACGGACTAAGCTGTACTCATGTCACCTAGGAACTGATAACTGACGATAGGTATAATACCAACCAACAGTTCCCGACGAGTCCTGTCCAGTGTACTCGTAACCTAACGAGCACCCGCATACTATCTCAAGTACGACGTAATGACGGTTGTGGGACAGACTGTCTCCCAAGCCGGGATGAGAAGCGCATACACTAGTCTACTCTGGAGTATCGATGCCCTGTCTCGATAGTCCTACGACTAGGGGCCTGCATAAGGATGTGCTTTTGGATTACCCAACCCCCACGAGTGTGACTGCCATCACAACGCTGTAATCAAGCAAAGATCCTAAGGGCTCCACTAATGTGTAAAGGCGATATGCTATAAGAAACACATGCACACATTAAAGTAGAAACAAACCAAGTAGCATACTACTATTTTGAGCAAGATTGTCAATACAAGGTGAATATCCTAAGCTTCCATCAAGTAATATACAAACTAGTATGATACAGTAATGGCCTCTAGGGCATATACACTAACAATCTCCCACTTGCACTAAGGCCATGTACTGGCGTATCGAAGACCTATCATCTCGATCAGCCGCTCGAACTGAGTCTGGGGTAAGGCCTTCGTGAATGGATCAGCAGTGTTATCTTCCGTAGCAACTCTTCGAACCTCGATCTCCTGGCGACCCACGATCTCCCTAATCAGGTGATACCGCCTCAAGATTTGTCTGGACTTCTAATGGGACCTAGGTTACTTCGCTAAAGCTATAGCCCCGTTGTTGTCGCAATACAGAGGTACTGGTTCAACAATGGACGGAACCACCTGAAGTTCTGTCAGGAACATCCTTATCCAGACGCCTTCTTTTGCGGCATCTGCAGCAGCGATATATTCCGCTTCCATCGTCGAGTCAGCAACGGTTTCCTGTTTGGAACTCTTCCAACACACCGCCCCTCCATTGAGGGTAAAGACATAACCCGACATGGACTTGGAATCATCCTTGTCATTCTGGAAGCTTGAGTCAGCAAAGGCCTCGATCTGGAGGTCTTTTCCACCATACACCAAGAACATCTCCTTAGTCCTTTTCAGGTACTTAAGAATGTTCTTTACCGCTATCCAGTGCTTCTCCCCAGGGTTTGACTGATACCGGCTTACCATACTTAGTGAATAAGCTACATCCGGTCTGGTACACAACATCACATACATTATAGAGCCTACCGCAGAAGCGTAGGGTATGATGGACATGCGATCCCTTTCCAAATCAGTCTTGGGAGACATCTCTTTGGAGAGGGTGATCCCGTGACAAGCCGGTAGATTACCACGCTTGGAATCTTCCATATTGAATCTTTTCAGTATGGTGTCGATGTACCTGGACTGTGAAAGTCCTAATATCCTCTTGGATCTGTCACGATAGATCCGGATCCCCAGAATGTAAGAGGCATCACCCAGGTCTTTCATGGAGAACTTGTGTGACAAGAACCCTTTGACAGATTGTAGCATATGAATGTCATTTCCTATCAAAAGAATGTCATCCACGTATAAAACGAGGAATACGACAGTTCTTGCTACAAATCTACTATAGATGCATGGTTCATCTGGATTTTTGATAAAGCCAAATTCTTTGACCGTCTCATCAAAACAGATGTTCCAACTCCGCGATGCCTGCTTTAGTCCATAGATGGACTTAAGCAATTTGCACACCTTTCCGCTGCTCCCACTCTGAATGAAACCCTCTAGCTGGTCCATATAGACACACTCCTATAAATTCCCATTTAGAAAAGCGGTCTTTACTTCCATCTACCAAATCTCATAATCGTGGAAGGCAGCAATGGCAAGAAGGATCCGAATAGATTTCAGCATAGCCACTGGAGAAAAAGTTTCGTCATAGTCCAAACCAGGTCTTTGACGAAAACCCTTTGCAACAAGTCTAGCCTTATAGGTCTCAACCTGTCCATCTACACCAATCTTCCTTTTGAAGATCCACTTGCATCCTACGGGTTTTACCCCATCTGGAGCAACGTCCAACGTCCATATTTTGTTGGTGTACATGGACTCCATTTCGGTCCGCATTTCATCCAGCCATTTTACCGAGTCAACGCTCTGAATGGCCTGCTGGAAGCTAGTCGGCTCATCACTATCAATGATGCAATCCTCTCTATCCCCGTCTATGAGAAAACCATAGTATCTCTCGGGCGGATGAGACTGCCTACTACTTCTGCGGAGCGGCGCAGGAATGTCCTGATCTTTTGAACCCTCTGGTTCTACTAAGCTTTCAGTAATAGTCTGTGGTTCTGGAATTTCTTCCAGTTCTATTGCGCTCCCACTAATTTCCTTTTCTAAGAACTGGTGTTCCAGAAAGTGGGCATTACGAGAAACAAAGACCTTTTGTTCCTCTGCGTAATAGAAAAGATACCCCCTGGAGTTCTTTGGGTATCCCACAAACTTGCACAGTACTGAGCGTGCCTCGAGTTTGTCCGCATGCTGCTTTTTGACAAAAGCTGGACATCCCCAGATTTTCAGATATTGAAAATAGGGTTTCTTCCCACTCCATATCTCATATGGTGTGGTAGGCACAGTCTTAGTTGGAACTCGGTTCAAAAGGCATGCAGCTGATTCTAGCGCATATCCCCAGAATGATCGCGGCAACTCAGCGTTACTCATCATGGACCGTATCATATCCAATAGGGTTCGGTTCCGTCTCTCCGATACACCATTATGTTGCGGGGTGTATGGAGGAGTAAGCTGAGAGAGAATTCCATTCTCTTTTAAGTAATCTAGGAACTCGGCACTTAAGTATTCACCACCTCGATCAGATCTCAGTGGCTTAATACTTTTACCGGTTTGTTTTTCTACTTCATTCTTATATTCCTGAAATTTTCCAAAGGCTTCGGATTTATGTTTCATTAAGAAGACATATCCGTACCTTGAAAAGTCATCCGTAAAAGTAATGAAGTAAGAATAACCGCTTCGCGTATGTATAGAAATTGGACCGCACACGTCGCTGTGTACGAGTCCCAAGAGCTCGCTCACTCTTACTCCGTGTCCAGTGAACGGAGTCTTTGTCATCTTTCTTTTGAGACAGGATTGACAAGTTGCATATGATTGATATTCGAACGGATCCAAATATCTTTCTGTATGTAACTTCGTCAACCTTTTCTCATTGATGTGACCCAGTCTACAATGCCATAAGAAAGCCTGATTTGTTTCCGGAGACTTTCTTGTGTGTGTATTCTGGACATTTAAAATCTGTGGTTGGTTTAATACGTATATACCATTGCTTAATGTACCTGACCCAATCAGAACTTGATTAAGGTGAATGTTTACAACATTACTTACAAATGCAAATTCATAACCATCTTTAGATATTAAAGATACAGAAATGAAATTACAAGTTGCATTGGGTACAAAATAGCAATTATGTAAAACCAAAACATGTCCATATGACATTCCCAGGTGATAGTCCCCCACGGCCTCAGCATCCATGCTAGCTCCGTTTGCAACTCTGAGGGTCATATCACCTGCCTTCAAAACCCTACGCTTTCTCAATGCCTGCAAAGAATTACAGATATGAGATCCTGACCCGGTATCCAATACTCAGGAAGTAGAGTTTATTGATAGACAGTTTTCAATAACATACACATCTGAAGCTGAAGCCGCAACTTGCTTCAGATCCTGGTTTCTGGCCTTCCAAGCCCTGCAATCTTTCTTCCAGTGTCCACTCTTGTGACAGTAAAAGCACTCTTCCTTATCCACAAGCTTTCCCGCTACCTTTGTTGCCTTTGCCTTTCCCTTCGTATCCGCTTTACTAACACCGCCCCTTGGTTTGGTGGGGGTTTTCTTCTTCTTTCCCTTGGCTTTCGTCTTGGACCTAGAAGAGGAAGATTCTCCTACAAACAAAGTGGATGTTTCCCTACCTTTCTGTAGGGTGCCCTCTGCACTCCTCAGCATGTTGAGGAGTTCTGAAAGTTCAACTTCTTTTTCTTGCAAGTTGAAGTTCAGGATAAACTGGGCGTAATTGGAAGGAAGGGACTGGAGAATCAAGTCCGTATAGAGCTCATTCTCCAACGTGGTCCAAGGTCCGCGAGCTCCTCTATGTAGCCAATCATCTTAAGCACGTGTTCCGCTACCGATGATCCGACGGCCAATCTCGCCGAAAACAGCTTTTTCGACACTTCGTATCTGGTGATACGGGATTGCTCTCCATACAGTTCTTTTGTATGGAGAAATATGGATTCGAGGTCCATATTCTCGTGCCTCCTCTGATGTTCATTGTCCATAGAGGCAAGCACGAGGTACTTGGCCTTCGTGCAGTCGATTTCCCAGGTCTTACGGATTTCCCTATCCGTGACGCTGGTTTTGGGACCTGGGACAGGGGGAGCTTTGGTGGTAAGGAGATACCCCAACTTGTCATAAGTGATTGCCATTTTGACATTCCAGAGCCAATCTTTATAGTTTGGCCCTGTCAGTATGTTTTTATCTAGTAGTAACTTAAGTCCAGTCATGATGTTTGTCGCTGCAATTAGGAGAGAGAGAAGAAACACTTTAGCATGATGCACTTGCAAGTTTAGAGTGGTTTTTAATTTTTCTAAACAGGATGGCTCCCACTGTCTCTCGAATCCCTCCTCAAACCATAAAGGAAGAATTAGTCGGGATCAATCTCACCGTACAATTCTTGCTTAACCGTTCAGCCAGGCCAGTGTCGGTACTTCAAGGGAGGTTTTCCAACGCTTTCGCGAAGTTCCTTAATTAAATAACCTCTTTTCCCTGTGGGCGTAGCCCCGCTAACACCTTTCTAGAAACCTACTTGGTTTATTGCATTGATCGTTAAGTGAGAAAGTTCCGGAGGAGTAGCATATACTCACAGTAGGATCGGGATCCAAATATAATCGTGTGACAAAACTGAAGGAATCCTACCAGAATCAACACACTCCAAATGGTATGCAGCGCTAGCAAGTTTCAGTTTCTTTAGAAACTCCCGATGTGGATTTTTTCCCCATGCTCTTATGACTTTGGCGTGAGGTCAAAATGTCATAAGTCGCATGTCAAGTTCTACCCATCATTATCCAGGTTAATTTGAACCCACACGTACCTACCCTTGACGTAGGCCAAAATGGCAGTACGACTGTCTCAAACCAACGTATTCTATCTATGCAACAGATAAATATCCCGCAGCCACCAATCACTATGCCTTGGCGTGAGGTCAAAATACATAGCTTGAATACTACCGAATATTTAACTGAAATGATGGAGGGCTATGAATAGTTTTGGCGAAACCGTGAATGTAGTGAACTTGATATAATCGATGGAACTAGATAGCTTTTAAAACGAGTGGTTCAAGCTCCGAATTTTAAAGTTGGTTTTTGAAAAGAACCGAGTGGTTTTTAAAGTGTTCCAACGAATTTTACTTGGTTTATTTTCTTGCATTAATTTTAATGCGTCCAATCATTTAATCCTACCATTGCAGAACACAACGAAAATATGACGTACGCTTATGTCATCCGCATTCGCCACGGGGTCCCGTCATCACCCGTTAGGTTACTTAACTAACGATAGAGCGGGGGCTGGACTAGCGCGGATGCAAAACATAAGCAACGCCTAAATAGATATCATATATAGATATATATACATTCGTCACATGCAATGATAGCCATTCCAAATCACAGATGAACACATTGGATATACTAGGAATTGGCATTTCATACGAGCCTGTAACGAAGAGCGGATTACACGGTCGCGATGAATAGCCAAACCCCACCTTAGACCCCTACAGGTGCGGCAAACTACCCGCCAAGTACCCGAAGCGAAGCAACCTCCCTCAACACCATGAGTAGGCCACTCGGCACTTCGAGATACCCGGTAGTTTGTGCACCCTACCTTGGGTCTATCCTAGGAGTAAAAACAGTAAAAGAAAATATACAATGACGGCTACAACCCCATCCCGGTTGTGCGGCCACATAAATAATATTACATCAATTTACATATTACATGAATTGAAAGAATAAGAAAATTCTCATCTCACAACCCCCCGGCTATTCATCCGCGACAATCCAACGAATTCATATACACAAACCATCAACATTATAGATCACAGATATGTATAACCCCCACTAATCGACGTATAGAGATTAGCAGACGTTCAATACATATATCACATCACAGATATAACCCATTAGCCAAAGTCTACAGAAAATCGATCAAAATACGGATTTGTAACCACCCTAAAAACAAACTTGTTCTCTGGAAATTCTGGGCAGAAACAAACCATCTCAAAAATCATAAAACACCAACAGAAGAAAACTGCAGGAGAAACGATCCACGGCCGAGTCAACTCGGCCGTGGATCCACGGCCGGATCAAGCTCATGCCGCGGATCCGTGGTGAGTTGGTCGACTCACTGGATCGTTTTTCTTGCCTTTTCTTAAAAAAGCCTGAGCAGATTTTTAGTACATGATTTATTATCTTTTGAGCAGAAATAAAAATCAGCAGAAACTTAGGTTTTAGAAAACGTGTTTTGCGATTTTTTCCGATCGAAGTTCTAGATACTTTGCAAACTTGCTAGTTTGTGTTTAGCTAGGCTCTGATACCACTGTAAGTCCACGTTTCCCACCCCGGTGCTTAAGGGGAGGCGGAAACGGTATAAAAATTCGATCTTTACAACACTAGGAAGCATGGACTACACTAAAGGAGGGATCTTTGCTAAACATAAACTAAGACATAAGCTAATAGAGTTAGCTACTCGGTTAAAGGGTTATACCTAGGTCTTGAAGTCCTTCTCTTCTTGCTCCTTGGAGTGGGATGAACGGGTCGTCCTCGACGCCTTCTCTCGCCGAAGAAAGATCCACCCGAGGGCCTCTACCTTTGGGTCCTATCTCAAACTAGAAGTAACTAAGGTGCTTGGTGTGCTAAACCTTAGAAAGAATAGAGAGGTTTTATCTCAAAGCCTAATGGTTCTCAACTCATGAGAGGGAGAGCTTTGAGAGAGAGGAAGAGGATGAGAGAGAATGAGAATGATTGAATCAGAAGATAATGACAACCTTCTCACATATATGTGTGAATTATGATAATTAAAAAATTAACTAAAGATAATTGTGATGGTTAATCTTGAAATGACCATTATCATTTCACATTAATTACTTTTGCAAGAATCAAAGAGCATCTTTCATATGAAATGATGATGGTCAATATGTCAACATAGGTCAATAAGTCAACCATAGTCAAATGGTCAACAACCATAACCGTAAAACAATTATAATTAACTATTATTAATAATCATATTTCACACATAAACATTAGGGTTAAGAAAAAGACAACGGTCATTAACCCTAATGAAAATCCTCTGCCACTGCCTCAGTAAACTGTGCATACACACCCGTATTCGTATTCCGAGGAACATGAATACAATGAGATAAAAATAATCCCAAAACATATGCTAGGATCTGGCTTAAACCAAAGCCCGCTAGTATAAGCTGTCCGGACCCCAAACGTGCCCAAATGCGCGGATGTGAACGAACCCCGTCGCAAAACCATGCGACCTCTACTCGTTTTGCCTAATGGCGAATAACCCTCTGTGTGGGACTCTAAGGACTCGACACTACGCTGGCAGTGGGGTTAACCACAGACCGCAAGCGGCATTAGCTGTACGTAATGGTCCCCAGGTAGATGCCGATAAGAAGACTGACGAGGTAAACCCATCTGAACTGCTACTGAGCCTGAATGTGACAGTCTCCGTACAGTCCGGTCTATTCATCTAAGAGTATCGCTTGGCGGGCCTAGAGGGGCGGTAAACGTCAGTCCCCTAATAGCGGTACAAGTCATGTCGGAATGTAGCCCGGAACACCCTGAGATAACACTGGAAACCTACCAGTATATCTCTCTTGCCCTGGCCAGGGACATTGTGTAACGGCTCTCCAAGACACAGCGCGATATCAACCCCCAATCCCGGGAGAGACGAATCCTGTCTAACCGTCACTGCCTCCAAGTGCTTCGGGACTGCACCCAACTGCTACCTGTTTGCACGACTCCTTTGAGCCGTGGTAGGGTAGCAATCTAAGAACAGTGGGAACACACTCGAGGCGAAGTGACAGTGTCAAGTCAACGGACTAAGCTGTACTCATGTCACCTAGGAACTGATAACCGACGATAGGTATAATACCAACCAACAGTTCCCGACGAGTCCTGTCCAGTGTACTCGTAACCTAACGAGCACCCGCATACTATCTCAAGTACGACGTACTGACGGCTATGGGACAGACCGTCTCCCAAGCTGGGATGAGTAGCGCATACGCTGGTCTACTCCGGAGTATCGATGCCCTGTCTCGATAGTCCTACGACTAGGGACCTGCATAAGGATGTGCTTGTGGATTACCCAGCCCCCACGAGTGTGACTGCCATCACAACGCTGGTAATCAAGCAAAGATCCTAAGGGCTCCGCTAATGTGTAAAGGCGATATGCTATAAGAAACACATGTACACATTAAAGTAGAAACAAACCAAGTAGCATACTACTATTTTGAGCAAGATTGTCAATACAAGGTGAATATCACAAGCTTCCATCAAGTAATATACAAACTTGTATGATACAGTAATGGCCTCTATGGCATATACACTAACAGTATGTTGTCCAGTGTCCATTATGGACAGAGGGGGTGGTACTTGTAGGGTTCCTAGGCACTCTCAAGAGGTCTCACAAGGCATCAACTATGCCAATTTCAAAAATTACGGTGCCGAGAAACCCTAGACTAGATCGTTGGCTAGATATTTAGGCGACAAAGCAAACTAGTTAACACTTAATTACAAGAATACGGAAATACAACCTTTGTAGATCCGGTCCTCCACCTCCACGGCTCCGTGATGAAGTCCTCTCCGCTTTCCAAGTCGAACCCCGGGCTCTAGCGTCGGCTTCATCGGAGAATAAGCGGGCTAGGTCATCGACGACGTGCCGAAGATGATCTACGTCAAGGCATCACTAGATCAAGCTCCAACTTCACCAAGTCAAGAAACTTGTGAAGAAAACACACTCTACTACTTGGCAAGAGGTAGAGGATGAAGAAATAGGAAGTGGGTAGACTTTAGAATTGGATTTCTCACTCTATTCATCAATCCACCATTGATGAAGTGAAGCTTTCTTCATGGAAGAAGATGAAGAAGAAGAAGAAAGTGTTATGATAAGTTATGATGAGATAATTAAAAATAGAAAAGAAAATGAATTCTTATCATAACTTTAACCATGGTAAAGTGTAGAGAATTAACTTGAGTTAGGTGGAATGGTTAGGGTTAGAGAAGAAGACAAGAATGGTTGCTTTGGTCAAAGGTGCATGAAGCTTGAAGAAGCTTCTAAGAAAGCAACCATTTGTTTTCTTTTCTCATTCTTTTCATCCTAAAATAAATAGATAAAAGAATGAATAAATAAATAAAACCCTAACCATTTACTTAACCAAGGTTTAATTCTTTACACAAACCCTAGTTAGCATGCATCATCAAACATGATACAAACAAGTGTACTAAAGTATATCACATATACAATGTGCACAAACCAAGTGAGAAAATCCATTTAAAGTGAACCAATACTAGTTAATGCAAAGTAATATATCAAATATATAATTATGCATTAAATCATTAAATCAACACTTGATTCAATGATCCGGTCATGTCGCACACAACCGACTAGTATATAATGTATCGGCTTATCGAATCAACGCTTGAATCGATAACTAGGTTATATCGCATACAACCATTCGACACATTGATCGCGAGAATGAAATACGGTATCACATACACGCATTATTCTCGGTCCCGCACATATCTCATATGCGCTCCTATTTCGTTTCGCTTGAGCCAGGAAAGCTCTGTGTAGGACTCTAAAGACTCGTCAATACGCCGGCAGCAGATGATGATCATATCAAATACCCACAAGCCGCAAGCGGTCTGCTAAACGTAACGGCCACCAGGGTATTGAGCGATGAGAAGATCGACGAGCAAGCCCGCTCAAACTCCAGTGAATCCAACCAGTAACACTACCGTACAGTCCGGTCTGTTCGTCTGATATGTCGCATATCTCGCCTAGGGGTGGTAAACGTCAGACCCCAATAGCTCGATAAGTCGTGTCGATATGAGGTCTATAACAATTCGAGAAACTACTGGTAACACTTACCAGTAAATCTCAGCAACCCTGGCCAGGGATTTCCTGTTATAGCCAATCGAACACAGCGCAACATCAACTCCCTATACCGGGAGAGACGAATCCCCTCCTATCGCTCATTGCCTCCATGTGACTCGGGACTGTACCAAAAAACCACCGTTTTGCACGCCCTCTTGGACGTGATAAGATGGAAATCAAAGCACAGTGGGAACTACACAAGACTCTATGACGATCTCGGGTCAACAGACTACTCTGTGCCAGTGTCACCAGAGAACTGCCATCTGACGTAAGGTATAATACCATCTGGGAGTTCTCAGCGAGTCCGTCCAGTGTACCTAGTCTCTACTGAGCACCCGTATATCATCTCTGATGTCAAACACCGATGGATATGGGATCATCCATCGCCCATCTGTATGGGTCGAGAAGGTACACGCTAGTCTACTCTGGTATATCGATGCCCTGTCTCGATACACCCACGACTAGGGACTTTGAAGGATGTACTTATAGACTACCATGTCCCCACTAGTATGATCTGCAGCATAGTCCAGGTAGTCAAGTACACATCCTAAAGGCTTTACCAACATGTAACAGAGAGACAATCAGTATACACGTTAAGGTAAAGAGTAACTAGATAGCATACTATCATGTCGAGCAAGAAAGTCCTCCCTATATATGTCCCAGCATCCACTACAATGTACATCCAATGTACAGTAATGGCCTCTAGGGCATACATATAACTAACAATCTCCCACTTGCACTAGGGCCATCTGTAGCAGTGGTTGTAGTATCTCATACTCAACCATCCCTTAAAAGTCTCTCTCGGGGAATAGGCCTTCGTGAGTGGATCCGCCGTGTTGTCCTCTGAGTCTACTCTCCTAACCTCGATCCCTTAGAGATCAACCATCTCCATGATGAGGTGATACTTCCTTAGAATATGTCTGGATCACTGATGGGACCTGCGTTCCTTGGCATAAGCCACAACTCCATTGTCACACAATGGGAGGAACATAGTTCATCTCATGAACCAATATACACCCAAACAGCTTCTTTGGTAGCATCTTAAGTAGCGATGTATCCTGCTTTTATCGTCTAGTATGTCACGGTATCTAGCTTGGAACTCTTCCAACATACCGTCCCTTTACTGAGGGTAAAGACAATGCCTGTGACTGACATTCAGTCGTCTTTATCACCCTGGAACACTTCCAGTGATTCTCCCCAGGATCGATTGATACCATCTCACTACAACTAGTGAGAATCCTAACATCCAATTAAATCTATCTCATAGATCTAAAACTCAGGATTTAGGAGGTATCACTTTGATCCTATATGGAGAATCCATGTGATAAGCGGAGATCGACTGAGCGTAGCATAGGAAGCTCCTTCCCTATCAAGAGTATGTCATCCACGTACTCTACGTGAATCGCCACCATACTCCCTACTACCTTTTTGTTTATACAAGGTTCATCTACCATTTTGATGATGTCAAACTCTTTGACTAATCCATCAAAACAGATGTTCCAACTCCGCGATGCCTGCTTTATCAGATAAAGCATCTTGCTCACGTTTCCGCTGCTCCCACTGTCTACGAGGCCCTCTGGCTGTGTACTTATAGACGCTCTCTTCTAAAACATCATTTTAGAAAAGCTGTCATGACACCCAACCACCAGATATCGTAGTCATGGTATGTAGCCGTGGCAAGTAGGATCTGGATGGACTTAAGCATAGCTACTTGAAAAAGGTTTCATCATAATCCACGCCTGGTAAATGATGCAAACTTTTAACAAGTCTAGCTTTGAAAGTCTCAACTTTTCCATGTACACCAAGTAATCTTCTCAAGATATACTTGCTCCTGATGGGGATTTAACCCTTCAGATATAGCAATCAAAGTCCATACTTTGTTGGTGTATAAGGATTCCATCTCAGATCGCTAAGCATCCAGCCATTCTTATAGAGTCTTACTCCTGACGGCCAGCTCGAAGCTAGTTGGGTCATCATCTCATGATGCAATCCTCGCTCCTACTGTCATAGAGAAAACGAAGTATCTCTCAGGTGGGTGAGGAACCCTACTAGATCGGCGGAGAGGCTGAGGTTCGTTGGCATCTACTGAATCCTTTGGTTGTACCAAATCATCTGCTGTATTTTGTATAGCTGGAACATTTCCAGTTGTACATAACAGACCTTGCCTCGAGCTTGTCCGGATTTTGCTTTTTAGACATAGGCCGGACAACCCCAAATCTTAACTGACTTAAGTGATGGGCTCTTCCCTTTCCATATCACATATGAAGTGGTAGGCACTGATTTGATTCGAACCTAATTCAATAGGTATGCAGCTTCTCAAGTGCATAACCCCTTAAAAGAAATAGGTAACTCAGTAGTACTCATCATAGAGCACACCTTATCATATAGGGTTTTTCTGCTCTGCCCCGATATACCATCGTGCTATGGTGTATACGGAGGAGTAATTCTGAGAGAGAATGTCATTCTCCTTTAAAATAGTCCAGGATTTCCGTGCTCAAGTATTCTCCTTCTCGATCACATCAAAGGACATAAAACTTATACACGTATTTTGGTTCTCTACTTCTCGCTTATATTCTGTGAATATCTCAAAAGGTTCGGACTCATGTTTCAACAGGAACATATGACTGAATCTTGAGAGATTATCAGAGAATGTAATGAAGTATAAAAGAACCAGTCCTGGCATGTGTAGACTGGGGACCTACATACATCAACATGTATCATCCCAAGAGTTCATCAAACTCTTTCTCTGTTTCCAATAAACAGAGCTAAGGTCATCTTATCTTTGTAACATGACTGGCGAGTTTCACAAGATGTAAATTCAAACTGATTTAAATATGCATCTATATGTAACTCTAGCTAGTCGGGTAACATTGATCTGACCTAGTCTACAATACCTCAAGAAGAATTCGTTCATTTCTGAACTCTTCCTCTTGTGTGTGTTCCATATACTAAGAACTGTAGTTTGATTTAGAACATCAATGCTTTTAGATAACGTGCCTGAACCGATCAACTTTTGATATAGGAAATGTTCAAAACATTATCCAACAATACAAAATTTTATCATTTCTTTACTAATAAAGAGACTGATATGATTTTGTATATCAGGTTCGGTATCTAATAACATTCGTTCAGAATCAATGTATTAGTAATACAGGGTGACAGTGACCAACAGACTTGGCTGCAACACTTGCCCCGTTTTCTGCCTCATGAAACTTATCACCCGTTCTCAGTTTTTCTACCTTTTTGTAGCCCTATGTAACATATAACATATCTAGGATCCTGATCCGGTATCATATACCAAGGATGCGGAGGATACTGAGAAACAGTTCTGTATAATGAACACACCTGAAGATGATGCATCAGCATGCACTCTCTTTTTTTGGGCGGCACGGGAAATCTGGTATTCCCCAATTTCCTGCTTTGTCTTATAACAATTATAAGTTGGAGCGGGACCAACGTTCCCCAGCTCAGTATAACAAGCGGGTTCGGTCAATAATCCGTATTATTATCTTGATTAAGGCGTGATATGGTCGCTACCTGGAGAGAGAGAGAAGAAAACACTCAGCGTGCGCTCTTGCAAGAATAGATTGGTTTTTATTTTATCTAATCAGGATGACTCCCACTGCTTTTTATCAAATCTTCCTTCAAACCCTAAAAGGAAAGACTAGCCGGGATTAATTACACACTACAAGTTCGCCAATCTTTCAGCCAGGCCAATGTCGGTACTTTAAGGGAGGTCCCCCGTGCTTTCGCACGAACCTAATTAATGTAAACCTCGTTTTCCCAGAGGCGTAACCCCGTTGACACCTTTCTAGACACCTACTTGATCAGCTAATTGTAATGTGTAAAACTCTCCCAGGAGTAACAATTACTCGCAGCGGGTATCGGGATCTAACTATCTCATAGAAGGTATGCAATCTCATTGCAAATTTCAACACTTGAAATTCCCGATAATATTTTGCCCCTAACGTGCTATGACCTTGACGAAAGCCAACAATCCATAGTCCGCTAGTCAAGTTCAACCCGTACATTTCTTAATTGAATTAAACCCACCCGCACGACCCTTGACGAAAGCCAACAAAGCCGCACGACTACCCTAATCCAATCGCATCGTATGCTAGCAGATAAGCAGCATATAGCTACCGCACACTGCACCTTGACGAAAGCCAACAAATGCAGCACGAATACTATATACAACTTATCTGAAATGAGGAGGGCTACGATAGGTTTTTCTGAAAACCTATTGCGTAATGAACTTGATATCGTTGTAGAATCAAATGATTTTTAAAAATGGAGTGCTTTTGAGGCTTTTCTAGTTTTGCTAAAGGAGTCACTCCCGGTGAAGGGATCGTCGGTCCTTTCCTCGTCGAATGAGGTGCGGGATATATCATATATATCACTGTGCAAAGAAGAACTCTTAAAAGCAGTCAAAACGACAAACCGAGTGTGTAGCATCTGCCAGTTATTGCAAAAGGAGTCACTCCCGGTGAAGGGATCTCGGTCCTTTCCTCATCGAATAAGGTGCAGGATATATCACATATACCGCTGTGCAAAGCAAGAACTGTAGCTACCTGTTTTATTTTGAAATTCGATTCTACAACATCTTAGGTTTCTTTTATTTCATTAATCACATTAATGAAGTCCCATCATTTAAATACCTAAACATCACAGATAAATACGACGTACACTTATGCCATACGCATTCGCCTCGATGTCCCCTCGTGCACCGTTAGGTTAGGTAACTAACGACAGAGCGGGGCAGGGCTAGCGCGGGTGTAAAACATAAGTAACGCCTATATAATATATCATATATACTATATGCTGTATCTATCACAGAACATCACATGATCACATCACAGATATCGCAGCAGAAGAATCATATGAAATATTGGATATACTAGGACGTCCGTGTTTTCAATACGAGCCAGTATAAAACACGGATTCCACGGTCGTGATGAATAGCCAAACCCATACCCCTAGACCCCTACGAGAGTGGCAAGAAACCCTACCAATTCTAGAGTTAGGAGACCCGGACTCGACTCCTCGAGTTGGTCTCCCACTGGACTCCAGAACCCGGTTACTTGTGCCCTCCTCCTTGGGTCTATCCTAGTGCAGAAAAGTAAATAATATACAAAGGGTGACTACTTCCGCAACCTGGAAGTGCCCCAATAAAAGAATATTACATATAAGTTTTTACATGAATGAAAATGAAAAAACACTCATCTCACATAAAAACCCCCGGCTATTCGAACACGACGATCCAATATAACATATCCAGCAACACATAACATCACATGTCATCAACGTAAGTAAATAAGCGCATCCCAATTGTCGTTGACATATAGCAACGAAACAGGCGATATCACATATTACACTTACGGTCACAGAAAAGAAAGTTTAAAACTACAACAGTTGGAATCCGCAACTACCTCAGACATCGCATGCCTGACCAAATGAATTCCTTAGACATCGCATGCCTAACAATTATAAACCCCGCATTTTAGTCTCATAATCGAAAACACTTTTCAATATCAAGTCGGGCAATTCAACAAGATTCCCGACATCCTGATCGAATGCTCGTCGCAAACTTTAGTAGACGGCCGCACCCCCGACGCCGTCGACGAAGTGCACCAAGGCGGAACACCGCTGCCGCGAGCACCCGAACGGATGCTTTCGGCGACGGGGTTCTCCTACAGTCACTTGGTCGGGGCTATGGGGTGTAGCTTTCTATTAAGTTTACCCGGCGAGTATCCGCGTACGCTGCGTGATTGCGACGGACTTTTGATCACATCAAAATTCCGTGGCAACCGATCAAGTGAGACTAAACTGCTATGTTTATAACATTCATTCAGTTATCTCATAACTTATTGTGAATTCCAATTATTGTATCCCATTCCGGATAAATAGAAAATGTCAAACTTTCCGATCGAACAATCGAACACCCAAGTTTTCCCGGTACAGATCAACACATGAAACAAGTCTAAAAACATTCAGTTCGTGCCTCAGTACCAACGGTCCAGCCATAGAAGGGTCAAGCCAACGCCTCACATGTGGCACGCCGTACTGCCCCAAACCCGAAGGTTCAAAGGGCAGTTCAAGACGGTCACATAATCGAGTTAAGGTTTGTTGTCTTCTAGAGGGTCCATTGCGTTACTTGCACTACTTAGAACGTCTTTAAACCACGGAAAAATCCAACACTTGGAAATTTCCCGACAGGGGAAAAATTGGGTATTTATATCCGGTCGAACTTTTTAACATATTCTAAAATTTATCCGGAAAGCCACACAAACAAAATTTGATAATCCGATCGAACACCGAATCCCCAAAACAACTCCAGAAAATTCAACTCTTGAATAAATTTTAAAAATACCCAGGGAACTCAGCATCTGAAACAATGAATTACTGTGCAAACAGTTAGGGCTGACGTCACACTTCTGCCGCGGAACCGCCGAATAAGCTAGGCTTATGCCGCGGTTCCGCCGCCGATTACACTGTTCATGAAATAACTTTTGCGCCGTAATTCTTAGAATTCCCTGCTGAGTTTTCTGCATATTTTTAATTCTCAAAAATCCTCAAATTTAGAAAATGTCCAGAGAGCTATTTTAGGGTTAGGTTTTCGGTTCTTCCGGCTTTCAAACTCCGTCTAGACTTCGCCTAAGGCTCTAGCTAGGCTCTGATACCACTGTAGGGTTCCTAGGCACTCTCAAGAGGTCTCACAAGGCATCAACCATGCCAATTTCAAAAATTACGGTACCGAGAAACCCTAGACTAGATCGTTGGCTAGATATTTAGGCGACAAAGCAAACTAGTTAACACTTAACTACAAGAATATGGAAATACAACCTTTGTAGATCCGTTCCTCCACCTCCACGGCTCCGTGATGAAGTCCTTTCCACTGTCCAAGTCGAACCCCGGGCTCTAGCGTCGGCTTCATCGGAGAATAAGCGGGCTAGGTCATCGACGACGTGCCGAAGATGATCTACGTCGAGGCATCACTAGATCAAGCTCCAACTTCACCAAGTCAAGAAACTTGTGAAGAAAACACACTCTACTACTTGGCATGAGGTAGAGGATGAAGAAATAGGAAGTGGGTAGACTTTAGAATTGGATTTCTCACTCTATTCATCAATCCACCATTGATGAAGTGAAGCTTTCTTCATGGAAGAAGATGAAGAAGAAGAAGAAAGTGTTATGATAAGTTATGATGGGATAATTAAAAATAGAAAAGAAAATGAATTCTTATCATAACTTTAATCATGGTAAAGTGTAGAGAATTAACTTGAGTTAGGTGGAATGGTTAGGGTTAGAGAAGAAGACAAGAATGGTTGCTTTGGTCAAAGGTGCATGAAGCTTGAAGAAGCTTCTAAGAAAGCAACCATTTGTTTTCTTTTCTCATTCTTTTCATCCTAAAATAAATAGATAAAAGAATGAATAAATAAATAAAACCCTAACCATTTACTTAACCAAGGTTTAATTCTTTACACAAACCCTAGTTAGCATGCATCATCAAACATGATAAAAACAAGTGTACAAAAGTATATCACATATACAATGTGCACAAACCAAGTGAGAAAATCCATTTAAAGTGAACCAATACTAGTTAATGCAAAGTAATATATCAAATATATAATTATGCATTAAATCATTAAATCAACACTTGATTCAATGATCCGGTCATGTCGCACACAACCGACTAGTATACAATGTATCGGCTTATCGAATCAATGCTTGAATCGATAACAAGGTTATATCGCATACAACCATTCGACACATTGATCGCGAGAATGAAATACGGTATCACATACACGCATTATTCTCGGTCCCGCACATATCTCATATGCGCTCCTATTTCGTTTCGCTTGAGCCAGGAAACCTCTGTGTAGGACTCTAAAGACTCGTCAATACGCCGGCAGCAGATGATGATCATATCAAACACCCACAAGCCGCAAGCGGTCTGCTAAACGTAACGGCCACCCGGGTATTGAGCGATGAGAAGATCGACGAGCAAGCCCGCTCAAACTCCAGTGAATCCAACCAGTAACACTATCGTACAGTCCGGTCTGTTCGTCTGATATGTCGCATATCTCGCCTAGGGGTGGTAAACGTCAGACCCCAATAGCTCGATAAGTTGTGTCGATATGAGGTCTATAACAATTCGAGAAACTACTGGTAACACTTACCAGTAAATCTCAGCAACCCTGGCCAGGGATTTCCTGTTATAGCCAATCGAACACAGCGCAACATCAACTCCCTATACCGGGAGAGACGAATCCCCTCCTATCGCTCATCGCCTCCATGTGACTCGGGACTGTACCCAAAAACCACCGTTTTGCACGCCCTCTTGGACGTGGTAAGATGGAAATCAAAGCACAGTTGGAACCACACAAGACTCTATGACGATCTCGGGTCAACAGACTACTCTGTACCAGTGTCACCAGAGAACTGCCATCTGACGTAAGGTATAATACCATCTGGGAGTTCTCGGCGAGTCCGTCCAGTGTACCCAGTCTCTACTGAGCACCCGTATATCATCTCTGATGTCAAACACCGATGGATATGGGATCATCCATCGCCCATCTGTATGGGTCGAGAAGGTACACGCTAGTCTACTCTGGTATATCGATGCCCTGTCTCGATACACCCACGACTAGGGACTTTGAAGGATGTACTTATAGACTACCATGTCCCCACTAGTATGATCCGCATCATAGTCCAGGTAGTCAAGTACACATCCTTAGGGCTTTACCAACATGTAACAGAGAGACAATCAGTATACACGTTAAGGTAAAGAGTAACCAGATAGCATACTATCATGTCGAGCAAGAAAGTCCTCCCTATATATGTCCCAGCATCCACAACAATGTACATCCAATGTACCGTAATGGCCTCTAGGGCATACATATAACTAACAGTACTCATACTATATTCTGTCTACTTGTGACTTCTCCAGATTTAGACACGTGTTTCGTAGAAATACAAAGTCTAAGTTTTGAGAAGTTATAGGTACAAGAATAAAGTAGAGAACCATGTGTCGCAAGTATCTGGATTCTTCAAGGTGATCGAAGATGTAGATACTTGTGTTATGGTATTCAGTTAATAGTGATGGTTTTGAGATACTTGTTTCTTTTTCAGGTTAGTCATAATTGGATGCCCTCCTAAGTTGAGTAATGCTGATCGGCCTTTCTCCATTTAGTTGATATGCACTGGAAACAGCTGCATGATTTTGAATCTGGTTCCAATAAAATTAGTGCATTTGTTTCTGTATGGTATATAGAATCAATTAGTATCTTAACGATGTTAAAATATAGGGAGTTGTCCGGCTGATGCTTAAAACCAAAATCTGGACAAACTCAGGGCATGTTTCAGTAATGGCCGTTTGTGGGTTATCCCGGGCTTTCACGAGGGTTAACTTTCTACCATTAGGAAGATCAATAGTGATATTGTTCTTGACTCGCCACCAGTTTTAATAAAATGGATTTTTTTCAGAAAACAGCAGTGGGAGTATGGTAGAACTGGAAGTGATTCCAGAACCACAAACGATTACTGAAAATTTAATAAGAACCTAAAGATTCAATCAGGTTTGACATTCCATTGGCCACTCCGCAGATATGGTGGGCAACCTCAGGCGCCCGAGAGGTACTTTGGTATCCTCAAGGACGGTGACAGGGAGGTTCTAGTTTACCCAGACTTGACACTACTGTTGTTCCAGACTATGAAACCCGGCAGGAGGATAAGTATAGCGTCATTCTAAACTAGCTTTAGAAGTGCACATGTATATGACTCTGCCAAAGGTTTGTCGTAGTCAGTGGGAGCAGCGGAAGCTTAGTAGACAAGAAGCTTATGTCTATTTATAGACTAAAGCGGATATAGTGGATATAGATCATCTATTTTTGATGTGACAGTCATATGTATTTGACTTCATCAGAATAGAAGATGGATCTGTTAAGAAGGTAGTAGGGTGTATGTCTTGGTATTTAGGATGACATGCACTTTATAGGAAGTGAAATTCTTATACTACGATCGGTTATACTTTTGTTGTCACACAGTAGTTTCTCCACATAGGTTATGGATAATATATGAGACATTCTGGTTACTAGATCTATGGTTTTAGAACTAGATTTGGGAAGTGTCCCAATCGGGGTACTTAGACAGTATTCTAAAGGTATTTTAGAATGGACGACTCCTGGCATGGTGGTAAACCTGCAAGTGATGGAGTCACCCTCTCTAAAGGTGTCTTACAGACTAAAGGGGAGAGGGATGTGCATGATTGACATATCAATTGCTTAGGCAATTGGGTCAATCATGAGATGTCAAGTACCACACCAGATGTTATTTTTGCACTAGATGCAATAAGTTGATATATTATTCCAATCCTGGAGAAAAACGAATGGAAGCAGTTTATGAACATAAGTGGATGCTCTAGGGATTTGATAACGGCGGCCTCCTTTAGGAGACGGTTATCATTCCAGGCTTCCAACGTGACCTGGATGACAGAGTGACTGTCCGAGTAATAGTTTTTCCCTCTGACGAGGGGCAGTAGTTTGGACAGGTGGTCCAAGCAGATACTGAGCAAGGCATGTCGCAGCTTACTGATTAAGTTAAGTAGACGATATAGTCTAAGAAGTTTGCTGGATTTGGAGTTCATTTGTGAACTGGGTCCCATCAGATATCCAGAAATATTCTATGACAGGTATTGCTCATTTCGGGAGATAGTTTTCTTCGCGAAGTTGAGATAAAGAGAGACATAGAAAGAAACACAGGAGCGGATCCACTCACTGAGGCTATTTCTCGAACGCAATAGTTTTACAAACGAGGTTTGTAAAACTTATTAGTAGAGAAGTTGGGTGTTCGGTATCACACAGGCTATGAGTATGCGACATCACAATAATTAGCCTTAAGTGCAAGTGGGAGATTGTTGGCTATAGTGCCCTCAAGGCAATTATCATAGTCGCAGGCAGGTGATTATGATGATTGAGAGAGGACCTATACCGATAGAACAATCTTAATCGAGATGATAGTATGCTATCTGGTTTGTCTTTATCATCATGTATATGTTGATAAAGCCCATAGGATTCTTGCCTGACTACCAGCATTGTGATAGTGATCACATACATGGGAGCTGGGGGTCTATAAGCGCATCCTTAATTGTCCCTAGTCGTGGGAGTATCGAGACTGGGCATCGATACTCCAGTGTAGACCGGTGTATACTTATCTAGACCCTGACGAGGGGCGGTGGCCGGTCTCACAATCCATTGGTGTTAGTTGTTCACCTAAGATAGTATACAGGTGCTCATTGGGTTATGAGTACACTGGACGGACTCGCCGGGAACATGCTAGTTGGTATTATACCTATTGTCAGATAGCAGTTCCCTGGTGACATATGTACAGGTTAGCCTGTCAACCTGGGATCATCATTTGTCTCGTGTGAGTTCCCACTGTGCTTTGATTACTACCCTACCACGCTCAAAAGAGACGTGCAAACATGTTTTAGTTGGGTACAGTCCCGAGCCACATGGAGGCAGTGAGCGAATCATCAGGGATTCGTCTCTCCTGGTATTGATGGTTGATGTAGCACAGTGCACGGGTGGCCATCACTTGAAATCCTCGGCCGGGGTAATGGAGAATTACTGATTTGGATCAGTAGTTTCTCATGAGGTGATGGGTTTCATACCGACACGAATTATCGCGTTATTAGGGGTCTGACTTTATCCACCCCTCTAGACTTGATATGCGATACTCTTAGACGAACATACCGGACTGTACGGATATTGTCACTGACAGGCTCAGTAGGGGTTCGGATGAGTTTGCTCGTCGGCCTTCCTTTCGCTCAATACATGGGTAGCCGTTACGTACAGCTAGTGTAGCTGACGTGCTTCTGGTTAAAACCACTGCCAGCGTATTGAAGAGTCTTTAGAGTCCCACACAGAGGGTTTTTATGGATCAGGAAATATGGTGTAGTTGACGTATGTTGATACATACAGGTGTCCGATTAAATATGTGCACAGACTGCACAGACTTTAATCGGACGGTTAATAATACTAGCGGTTTAGGATTAAGCCAGATTGTTAAATCAAGTTTTGATTTAATAATTTACAAACGTATTTATATGTATGTATTCTAGTATTATTGCTCACTATTTATTTTCTCTCTTTGGCTATTTGTATTTTTGTACGAATACGCGTATGTGTATTTCGATACATGTATCGGGAAGCATTCCGTATTTATACGGAATGGCTTCTAGAAGATGCCACCTCCTTATTGATTTTCTTTAGAAAATCATTTGCTTTAGATGAGGTGGAAAATGTGACATGTCAAGGGCATGGGCATAAGGTCAAAGTATGAACTTTATCATGTAGTGATTGGTATGGTGCAAATTGTTTATTCAAAAATGGAAATGAAGTATTTTGTGAGGTGATGAGAGAGGGGCCGGCCATAATTTTTGGGGGTGGGGTTCTCTTGCTCATTCTCTGATCTTCACATATACAAAGTCAAAAATACTTGGCCTCTTTTTAGCTCATGCCATTGGTCTTGGTCACTTCTTCTTCATCTTCTATTTGTTGCTCCATGAGCATTATAGTATGAGAGAAAAATATGGTGAGACTATCCTACACTCCCCACCCTCCACTACTAGCGATCTTGGAGGGTCGGTTGGTCCGATTGGCGAACCTGGAGCTTGTGCCGTTTCCCTCAGGTGGATCATCGGAGATGAAGGAAGACCGGCAACCAAAGTCGATCCGCATCACTGGGAGCTTGGAATTGGTTGAAGACCCGAAGGACATGGTTCATTAGGTATAACCATTCTATCTCTTTGTGTTTGGTTTGCTAGTTTCAGTATTTATGGGTTCGATCTTGGGATTGGGTTCCGTCGGCGCCAGAATTTTATTCGTCATTTTTGTTCCGCACCGGCCGCTTTTGATGGCCAGGGCGCCGGCATAACCCAGCAAGCAGTTCCCTGGTGACATGTGTACAGGTTAGTTCATCGACCTGAGATCGTCATTTGTCTCGTGTGAGTTCCCACTGTGCTTTGATTACTACCCTACCACGGCTCAATGGAGTCGTGCAAACCGGTTTTAGTTGGGTACAGTCCCGAGCCACATGGAGGCAGTGAGCGGATCGGCAGGGGTTTCGTCTCTCCCGATATTGGGGGGGAGATCGCACTGTCTCTAGGAGAGCCATTACACGAAGTCCTTGGCCAAGGCAGGAGATTTACTGGTAGGTATTCCAGTAGTTACTCAGGGTGTTCTGGGCTACACTCCAACACGACTTGTACCGCTTTTGGGGGTCTGACTTTTACCAACCCCTAGACCTGCCATGCGATGCTCATAGACGAACGGACCGGACTGTACGGATATTGTCACCGACAGGCTCAGTAGGGTGTCAGGATGAGTTCGCTCATCGACCTCCCTTTTGGTCATTACCTGGTAGCCCGTTATGTATAGCTAGTACATCTGACATTCTAGTGGTTAAATCCACAGCCAAAGTATTGACGAGTCTTTAGAGTCCCCCACAGACAATTTCTCAAGTTCCGGGCGAAACGTTGTAGAGGCCATATGATATATGGCAGGGTCCGATCATATACGTGCAGTAGTGCACGGATCTTGATCGGGCGGATCATACTAGTGGGCTTTGGTTTAAGACGGATCCTAGTATTAGATTTGTTGGATTACTTTAGTCTCATCGCATTCGCATTCAGTCGGAATGCGGATGCAGGTATGTATATACAGGTGAGAGGTATCCTTGTGATCCGTCATGGATTTACTTTAAATGTTGCCGGATCTTTTTTTTTGTTGGACCAAACATTTGGATTAATGATTGGATGGTGGAAATTATGAGCTAGAATCCATCATGAGATGCATTTAATGTGACATGGACATATATAGTGACTCATGGTCTCTTTTATTGTGTAAATGTCACATTAGTGTTTGATTTGTTGGTTGATTTGATCAGAGGAGAGAGAGGGGCAACCAAGGGTGAGGTTGGCTCTTGTGTTATCTTTTCTTGCTCTCATTTGATCATACAACAAAAAAGAAAAAGAAAAAGAAACCTCTTGTTTTTCTTTTTCCTCTAGCTCATTATCTCCATCAATGGCAACACCTCTAACCTCCATCCAAATCAATGGATGCAAGAGACAAAGTGATCACAAACATTCTCTACATCACCTTGGACACGTCGGCTAGCACACTTCGTGCCCGAGTTGCTTCGGATGAAGCGGGAGCTCGTAAAAAGAATCGATGATGTGGTGCCATTTCCGATGAGGAGATCGAGACCGGAGATGCCGCGAGGAGCTTGGGATGGTGGCCAAAGACTGAAGAACACGGATCGATCGGTATAGCCTTTCTATCCCTTCTCTAGTTTGCTAGTAGGTTAATGGTTCGATCCGGGATTTAAGCATACGATAGCGCCGGTTTCTAGTTTGAAAATGTTTTCGTTTCCGCATTTTGGCCTCGGAAAGACGGCCGGGCGCTACCGTAGTCTTACACTGCATGTATTGCGCTACGATGTGTTTTAGGTATGTATGATTTCGGAGCCCCGACAACTTGACCTATTTACTGAAATGTTTTAGTATTTGAGGGGTTCAAATTTAAATTCGGGGACCGAATTTCTTTAAGGCGGGAAGACTGTAACATTTCAGAAAAATAAAATATTATTTTTGGGAATTTTTTAAATTAAATAATAAATATTATGAATATTTTGATAATACGGTATAATTAAATACCGATAAATTGGAAAATATCGGAAAATCAAATTAAATGATGATTTGGAGGGATTTATGTGATTTATGCAAATTACAAATTTCTATAATTAATTATACTCTATTTTAATGCTAATCGCGATTAAATATCGCTAATCTTGCATTAATCCGGTTTTGTGCACATGACATCCCCCATGTCAGATTTTAACGCTTGTTACATTTTCTTTCATGGTTTATTTCTTCATTCATGCATGGTTGTTGTTTTAAAGAAAAGAAAAGGAAAAGAAAATGTTAAAGAAATAGGTATGGGCAAGAGAGAGAGAGAGAGGTGAGGGGTCAACCTTGGTCTTGGCCCTTTGTTTTTCATTATCATCTTCATCTTTTCTCTCCTCCCTCAACTCCCATGGCTGCCCTTCTTCATCCCCCTCCTCTATCCCCTCAAAATACCATCAAAAACTCATCAAAAGTCCATCCCCATTTCACAAAAATCATGCACAAGCTTCATACAAACACTTTGGACCAAGAAAAGATGGATTTTGAGCACTTGTGGCAACTCAAGAATTTTCTTGAGTTGCCAAATGAGGTATTTTCTTTACCCTTAGCATTGTATTCCATTACCTTAGCACCCATATAAGTTTAAAGGTGTTTTATTGCGGTTTAGTGAACATTGAAATTTCCTAGAAGGGGTTATGTGGAATTCTTGAGTTGTGTTTGTGCTAATGAGCTTTATTAGTGACTTTAAACCCCCCTTGGTGTTAGAAACCCAGACCAACCCCGGAAAAAAACCTGAAACCCAAAACAGAAACTTTCCAATGTCGGTTTTGTGGAATTATGATGCCTACAGGAAATCTGGAGTGATCTGGAGAATTTTTGAGAAACATAAACAACCCCAGTGGACTAGAATTGACACTAGGAGACCCCCCTCTGCATACGAACCCAAACGGAGCTAGTATGGCTGAGCAGGCCGGATTTTAGGGGGTAAGGGCCGGCCACATTGATGAATCAGGTGCCCAGATTCTTTCTGTAGGTCATATACACCCTATACATCACCTCAGTACTGTTTGTGCACCTAGTTTTGACCTGAACTAAAATCTGGGACCACTTTCTTGAGTTGCTGTTTTGATTCGGGGTTATGTTTTACGTATTTTCAATTCTTGATTTTAGTATTTGGTATTGGATTCGGTCACTTGACGTTTGTATGTCTATATCGAGTGCTATTTGGTTGATTTACGTGAGTAGACCATAGGTTTTGACCTATGTGAGATTCGTGTGTCGTTTTGGTTTTAAATTGGATTTTAATACGGCACGATATATTATAATATGTTGGTACCCCCATGAGGACTTCGAGATGACAAGCAAGCGCGTGGCGACATCGGCATCGGCAAGCGAAAATCAGGTGAGTAGATATATATCTACATGGGAAGTCGGATGGATGGCGTATAGCACCCCCGCAGTTTCGTAGTATAGAATGCGAATGCGTTATATATATATATATATATATATATATATATATATATATATATATATATATATATATATATATACGGATGTGATATGCAATGACTTTGGTTTAGTATAGTGTACTTGTAAGATAATGTTTAGTTAGTTTATTAGTCGCGAACCCTAGAGTAGTGATTTGCATACACACACACATACACGCATGCATTTTATTTACTTGTACGTATATGGGGATATGTATATACACACACACACATAGGTATGGGACTATGTGTGTGTGTATATATATATATATACGTATACATATACATGGATGATGGGGATAGTATATGATACTTGGAGATGTGTCGATGAGTTTGGGCATGATGCCCCGAGATCGGTGATATGATATGGTTCGTATTATGAGATACGACATGATTAGTATAGCGGATTCTTGGGCGATGTGTTTTCATACACACGCGTACATATATGTAGACGGTATCAATATTGTACTAGACTTAGATCAGTACCCCCAGTTCACGATATGTGATGATAAGGATACCAGATGAAAAATGAGATAAATGTGATATTCGACCCGTACCCTAATTTGGGATGCCGTACGATGGATTTACCGTACGAGCTATATTGATGATAGACCCGCACTCTTGACTCGAGGATGTCGTATTATATAGTTTATCGTATGGGGTATTGTTGAGGCAGGATCACCGACTATTGTGTGTGTGTGTATGTGTGTATATATCGACTCAGACTTAGGTGGTTTTCCTTACCCTTTTTCGATTAGCCTGTTAGTTTAGTCCAGTAGTTTACTTGTAGATATTAGACTAGGCTCGGGTCATACTTAGTTCAAAACTAACGAATCGTGAGTATTTTAAAGACAGGCCAAGGGATTCTACGGATATTTCCAAGGACGTACCTTTTCTTAAAAACACCGTAGCCCTATTTTCTAAACACCACGATTCGTGTTAATTCAAACGGCAACTGTATGACCCATATATATTAAGGTAGATTATTTATTGTTGTGTTTATTATTCAGCTCCCGCATATTCTTGCTGTTCGCATCGCATTGTATGCTTATATTGTGTTTCCATATGCTATTATTGAAATCATGCTGTCAGGACAACAACACCATTACCGATGATGCGTATGTTCTACGTACACCTGCTTGCCGGCTCACACACATCATCATCGGTAATTGCCATGCTATGTACACTATAGAGAATATTAATTCATCGATATCACTTGTTAGCTGATAGCTTAGACATTGCATTTATTACTGTGATTGTCATGCATATTTATACGTTCATTTTCATGCATTATTATTAGGGCTAGTCCGGATTGCCGGAGCCCAATATTTTAGAATTCGTTGTTTATAATACTTGAGATTGGGATTTCGGGTTTCCATGAGATTTCTGGATTTGGAGAAATCGTAAGGATTTTATAAACTGATTATCATTTTAAAATGAAAGTTGGTTCTCTCATGATATGATTTGAGATATGTCCACCATGAGTTTTCTCGGCTCTTGAGTGATATCATACACCCGATTCGAGGAGGAGGAGGAACCGTCTGTGGGTGCATGGTGGACCCGGTGCGGTACCCCAGGGTGAGAAGGTTGCAGATGATGGCGTTGAGCCTATGACAGGGGAGCACTACTGACCGGTGATTGTTTATGACTGGACGGATATCCGGACGATACCGATAGGAGTTGGGCCAGTCCGGATAGTCGGAGCCCAGGGGCCAGTCCGGATAGCCGGAGCCCTAGATATTGATATTTGAGGTATTGAGATTTTAAGATATGGGTCAGTCCGGATAGCCGGAGCCCGAGATATTAGATATTCCGATATATGTTTTGTATGGATGGTAGACACTGATTTATGTTGATTTCATTGATGATATCTCGTTTTAAATATACAGAAATCTCACTATTTTATGAAAACAGTTTTCCTTTCATGATGTATCATGTTTTCATTTCGATACATTCATACCTCGTATTTATTATATGTTACTTCCTGAGGCACTGACACGAGCACTTGGTATTACACTTATGTATAGATGTTTACCCTTACCACCTTATTATGCTTCAGACCTTATCATATTGAGGATATATTTTTACTGATCGTATTGACCAAGGATTGAGTCATACATACGATTTCTACTCGGTGATGTTTTCTACTCACGAGTTGGCAACTTACCCCCGTTGTGCTACAGTTTCTTGCAGGTTTTGTCGTACATGTTTCGTTGCGGCTTTGCTGGCACACTGCTTCATTCCAGGTATTTTGCTTTGGTAGGTGGGTTCACTTACGTCGTGACCACCATTGTACTTTATTTATTTCAGTTGTATCTGGTAACTCCATCAACCAGATTGTATTATTTATTCGACTTAGAGACCAATGTATATTCTTTCGACCGTAGAGTCGCGCTTGTATTATTTATGGATTTCATGTTAATTTTTGAGTTTCCTTTTGAGTTTTGATCCTCGCCCTTGGCGTTGTATATTATATTGCTTGCGTGGTTGTGACCGTCAATTGACGAAGAGCTAGCTCCCGCTTGGGGATGCCTTTATTCATATTAAGCATGTTGTACCCTTTTGTGGCCAGTATTTACAGAGGAAACTCTGCCGAAATTTTCAGAAAAGACTTGATATTTTAAAAACGCATATTCGGCTTATTTTATCAAAACACTTTCATTAAAAATGGTTTAGGTTTCTGGGTTTTTGGCTTACATGAATTAGATAGGGTCCTATAGACTTCATATGATTCAAGTGCCAGTCACGTGCCATTTCGGGTCATGACGAAAACCCAAACATAAACCCTAGCATGGTATAAGTCTCATACATTCATGTTGCAAGTGTAACCTAGCATAACACAAGAATATATATCATATATATATTTTATGTACAAAAAGAAAATAATACAATTAACATATATCACATATATTAATGTATCATCAAGTGAGAAAAAGTAATACTTAAGTGAGCTAATATTAGTTAATGTAATTTAATATATCAAATATATAATTATACATTAAATTATTAAATCAACTCTTGATTTAATAATCTGGTTATATTACATCTAACCAACTAATATCAAATGTAACAACTTATCGAATCAACACTTCATCCGATAACCCGGCTATATCATATATAACCGACCGATATAACATATCGCGAGAATGGAATGCGGTATCACATACATGCATTAATCTCGGTCCCGCACATATCAAAAATGTGCTCCTACTCCATTTCGCATGAACCAGGAAACCTCTGTGTAGGACTCTAAAGACTCGTCAATACGCCGGCAGTAGGTGATGATCATATCAAACACCCACAAGCCGCAAGCGGTCTGCTAAACGTAACGGCCACCCGGTTATTGAGCGATCAGAATATCGACAAGCAAGCCTGCTCGTACTCCTGCGAATCCAATCGGTAACACTACCGTACAGTCCGGTCTCTTCGTCTGATATGTCGCATATCACAGCCTGGGGTGGTAAAACGTCAGACCCCAATAGCCTGATAAGTCATGCCGATGCAAGGTCCATAAAGGTTCGAGAAACTACTGATAACACTTACCAGTAAATCTCAGCAACCCTGGCCAGGGATTTCCTGTTATGGCCAATCGAGCATAGCGCAACATCAACTCCCAATACCGGGATAGACGAAACCCTCCTATCGCTTATTGCCTCCATGTGTGTAATACCCCAGGTGGAGTTGGGGCTGAATACCACCTACCACGTGAGAATTGAGGTGTTATCTGGTATCGAGGTGGGGATGTAACCGATACGGATGCACACGGGGACCCACCAGAACAATGTGGAGTCTCGAATTCCATTCCGAAAGAGGGCACGATCTGAACGATAAATGGAATGATACCACTCTTATAACACAGAGGCGCCTTTTGGATGAATCAGAATTCCAGAGTTTGAAAAACTCCGTAGTTAAGCGTGCTTGAGCCAAAGAAATTCTGGGATGGGTGACCTACTGGGAAGTATCCCCGGGTTCATTCAAAAGGACAAAACCGTATGGTTTCGGCCAGAGCGGACAATACCATCTGTGTTTGGGGGTGGGTCATGACAAATATGGTATCAGAGCCGGTCCCTCAAAAGTAGGTCTGTGGTTCGAGGACGGACCATTGTTCTAATTGGGGGGGGGGGGAATGTAATACCCCAGGTGGAGTTGGGGCTAAATACCACCTACCCCGTGAGAAGTGAGGTGTTATCCGGTATTGAGGTGGGGATGTAACCGATACGGATGCACACGGGGACCCACCAGAACAATGGGGAGTATCGAATTCCATTTCGAAAGAGGGCACGATCTGAACGATAACTGGAATGATACCAGAATCGGAATTCAGGAGTTTGAAAAACTCCGTAGTTAAGCGTGCTTGAGCTAGAGAAATTCTTGGATGGGTGACCTACTGGGAAGTAGCCCCAGGTTCATTCAAAAGGACAAAACCGTATGGTTTCAGCCAGAGCGGACAATACCATCTGTGTAATACAGAGGCGCCTTTTGGATGAATCGGAACTCCGGAGTTTGAAAAACTCCGTAGTTAAGCGTGCTTGAGCCGAAATTCTGTGATGGGTGACCTACTGGGATATAGCCCCGGGTTCATTCAAAAGTACAAAACCGTACGGTTTCGGCCAGAGCGGACAATACCATCTGTGTTTGGGGGTGGGTCGTGACAAATATGGTATCAGAGCCGGTCCCTCAAAAGTAGGACTGTGGTTCGAGGACGAACCATTGTTCTAAGTGGGGGGGGATGTTATACTCCAGGTGGAGTTAGGGCTGAATATCACCTACCCCGTGAGAAGTGAGGTGTTATCCGGTATCGAGGTGGGGATGTAACCGATATGGATGCACACGGGGACCCACCAGAACATTGGGGAGTATCGAATTCCATTCCGAAAGAGGGCACTATCCGAACGATAAATGGAATGATACCACTCTTATAACATAAAGGCGCCTTTTGGATGAATCGGAACTCCGGAGTTTGAAAAACTCCGTAGTTAAGCGTGCTTGAGCCAGAGAAATTCTGGGATGGGTGACCTACTGGGAAGTAGCTCCGGGTTCATTCAAAAGAACAAAACCGTACGGTTTCGGCCAGAGCGGACAATACCATCTGTGTTTGGGGGTGGATCATGACAATGTGATTCGGGACTGTACCTAAAAACAACCTTTTTGCACGATCTCTTGACCGTAGTATGGTGGAAATCAAAGCACGATGGGAATCACACAAGACTCTATGACGATCTCGGGTCTACAGACTAACCTGTACCAGTGTCACCAGAGAACTGCTATCCGACGATAGGTATAATACCATCTAGGAGTTCTCGGCGAGTCCGTCCAGTATACCCAGTCTCCACTGAGCACTCATATACCATCTCTGATGTCAAACACCAATGGATATGGGATCATCCGTCGCCCATCACATCGGTCGAGAAGCGTATACGCTAGTCTACTCTGGTGTATCGATGCCCTGTCTCGATACTCCCACGACTAAGAACATTTGAAGGATGTACTTATCGACTACCTTGTCCCCACTAGTATGATCTGCATTATAATCCTGGTAGTCAAGTACTCATCCAAAGGGCTTTATCAACATGTAATAAAGAGACAATCAGTGTACATGTTAAGATAAAGTGCAACCAGATAGCATACTATCATGTCGAGCAAGAAATTCCTCCCTATATATGTCCAAGCATCCACTACAATATACATCACATGCACAGTAATGGCCTCTAGGGCATACATATAACTAACAATCTCCCACTTGCATTAGGGCCATCTGTTGTAGTATCCAATACCTAACAATCAGCAGTGGTTGTAGTATCTCGTACTCAACCATCCCATAGAAGTCTCTCTAGAGGTAAGGCCTTTGTGAGTGGATCCGCTGTGTAATCCTTCCTGTCCACTCTCCTATCCTCGACCCCTTGGAGATCATCCATCTCCCTGATCTGGTGATACTTGCCTTAGAATATGTCCGGAACGCTGATGGGACCTACGTTCCTAGGCCAAAGCCACAACTCCATTGTTGTCACAATAACAGTTATTGGACACTCAATGGCAGGAACCTTGTTCATCTCATGAACAAGAGATGCCCAGACAACCACTTTGGCAGCATCAATAGTAGCAGTGTATTCTGCCTTTATCATCTAGTATGTCACGGTATCTAGCTTGGAACTCTTCCAATATACCGTCCCTGCACTGAGGGTAAAGACAATGCCTATGACAGACTCTCAGTCGACCTTATCACTCTGGAAGCTCGAACCAAGAACTTTCTTTTAGTGCTTCTCAACTACTTAAGAATGTCCTCCACAGCTGCCCAGTGATTCTCCCAAGATCCGATTGATTCCTGATCACTACACCTAGTGATTCATCTACATCTGGTCTGGTACATAACATCACATACTTTGATAGAGCCTACTGCCGAAGCATAGGGTACCCCTTGCTCGCGAGCTATCTCCAAATCAGTCTTGGAAGACAACTTTTTGGAGAGAGCGATTCCATGAGTAAGTGGGCGAACCACCACGCTTAGAATCTTCCATACTAAACCCCTTTAGTATGGTGTTAATGTACCTGGATTTGGGACACTCCCAACATCCACTTAGATCTATCACCATAGATCATAATCCACAAGATGTAGTAGGTATCATCCAAATATTTTATTGAAAAATCCCCGTGATACGAGGAGCTTGAGCGAGTGTAGCATAGGAAACCATTTCCTATCAAGAGTATGCCATCTACATACAATACGTGAAAGAAAACCTTACTCTCTACAACCTTCTTGTATATACAAGGTTCATCTACCCTTTTGATGAAGTCAAACTCTTTGACTACCACATCAAAACAGATGTTCCAACTCCACGATGCGCGCATTGATCCTGATGGACTTAAGCATAGCTTTGAAAGTCTCAACTTTTCCATTTACACCTAGAATCATCTCAAGATTGATTTGCTCCTAATGGGTTTTACCCCTTCAGGTGCAACATTCAAATTCATACTTTGTTGGTGTACAAGGATTCCATCTTTGATCGCATAGCATCCATCCATTACACAGAGTCCCTACTCGTGATGGCCTGCCTGAACCTTGTTGGGCCATCATCTACCATGATACAATCCTCGCTCCCACTGTCACCGAGAAGACCGTAGTATCTCTCAAGTGGATGAGGAACCCTACCAGATTCGCGGAGAGGCTGAGGTTCGTTGGATACTATTGAATCCTTTGGTTTCACCAAATCATCAGTCCTAGTTTGTATAGCTGGAACTCCTTCCAGTTCTACCTCATGACCACAAATTTCTTCACAAGAAATTCATTTTCTAAAAAGGTGGCATGCTAAGAAACAAAACACCTTTTACTCCTCAGAGTGGTAGAAGATATTCCTTCACAAATGTTTGGGATATCCTAACAAACTTACACAGAACTGACCTTTCCTCGAGCTTGTCAAGATTTTTCCTTTCAACATAGGCCGGACAACCCCATATCTTAACTTGTTTAAGACATGGTCTCTTCCCACACCATATCTCATATGTAGTGGTAGGCCCTGATTTGGACGGAACCCCATTCAATAGGTATGCAGCTTCTCAAGTGCATAACACCAAAAGGAAACAGGAAACTCAGTAGTACTCATCATAGAGAACACTATATCTCATAGGGTGCGATACCTCCGCCCCGATACACCATTGTGCTGTGGTGTATACGAAGGAGTAAGCTGAGAGAGAATCATATTATCCTTTTTAGAAACTCCAGGAACTCCATGCCCAAGTATTCTCCTCCTCGATCACATCGAAGGACTTTAATACTTCCACCCGTCAGGTTCTCAAGTTCAAGCTTACATTCCTTTAATTTCTCAAAAGTTTAAGATTCATATTTCAACAGGAACATATGTTCGAATCTTGAGAGATAGTTGATGAATATAATGAAGTATGAAGAACCAACCTTGGCATTTGTAGACATAGGACCGTATACATCATCATGTATGCGTCCCAAGAGTTCACTAACTCTTTCTCTGTTTCCAGTAAACGGAGCATAGGTCATTTTACCTTTGAGACAAGACTGGCAAGTATCATAAGATGAAAATTCGAATAGATTCTCATATTCATCCTTATGTAACTTAGCTGGTCGTGTCGCATTGATATGACCTAGTATACAATGCCACAAGAAGGATTCGTTCATTTCTGAACTAGTCCTCTTTTCTATGTTCTATATACTTTGAACTGTGGTTTGATTTAGAACGTATATGCTATTATATAACGTGCCTGATCGAATCAACTCTTGATTCGGGAAAATATTCACAACATTATTCTCCAATACATAATTATATCCTTCTTAAACTCCGTAAAGAATATGATGTAATGTTGTATATCAGGTTCGGTATGTAATAACATTTGTTCAGAATCAATGTATTAGTGCAAGGTGATATCTGCCAACAAACTTGGCTGCAACAATTGCACCATTCTCTAACACTTAGAGACATATCACATATTCTCAGTTCTCTACCTTTCTGTAGCCCATGTAACTCTTACATATTTGGGATCCTGATCCGGTATCTCATACTTAGGACGCAGAGGATACTGAGAAACAGTTCTCGGCAATGAACACACCCGAAGAAGATGCATCAACATGAACTTTGTTCGATTGGGTGGCATGGGAATCCGGATATTCCCCTATTTCCTTCTCGGACTTATAACAGTTATAAGATAGAGCGGAACCAACGTTCCCTAGCTCAGTTTAATAAGCAGGTTCGGTCAATGCATCTGTAACATTTCAAAATAATAAAATATTATTTTGGGGAATTTTTATAATTTAATATTATTTTAATGAATATTTTAATATTTTGGTATAATTAAATACCGATAAATGGGAAAAATTATGGAAAATTCTAAAATAGGGTATTTTATGGAATTATTCCATTTTTATGTTTTTATGATTAATTATATGCTAATTTAGCGCTAATCGCGATTAAAAATCGCTAATCGGATTTTTGGCTTTTTCGTGCAAAACATGCACATATCTTTTTCATACACTTGTGTTACATTTTATTACCATGGCTTTACTTTGGGTCTACTATTTGAGAGAAGGTTTGGGGAAAATAGAAAAAGAAAAGAAAAGAATAGAATAGTGGTAGTAGGTATGGGTGAGAGAGAAAAGAGAGGGTTAGTTTTGACTTGGCCATTCTTCATCAACTCCTTCTCTCCTCTCCCTCCTTCTCCCTTCAGCTGCTGCTGCCTCTTCCCTCACTTCCTCCCATCTTCAAGCCATCTAAACACCTCAAAAACAACTCCAAAACTCTATCTTCATTTCACTAAAAAGGTGCACGAGCTCGAGACAAACACATCGGACTAAGAAAGCAAGGATTTTGGCCATTAGGGGCAACTCAAGAATTTTCTTGAGTTGCCAAATGAGGTATTTTTCTGGACCATTAGCTTAGTTTTTGCATTAATTATACCCCCATGCTAAATTAGAATCGATATCGTGTGATTTTGTGGATTTAAGAAAAAACTAGTTAGGATTATGGGAATTTGAGAGTTGTAATGTGAAATTGAGCTCATTAGAGGCTGAACAAACACCCTAGTGCTTAAATTAAGACCCAAACCTGAGACTTGAAACCCCAAAACACGGATTTAGAAACCCCGACATCAGATAAATGTTTGATTTGTGAGGGTATTTTGGAATCTGGAGCAACCCGGGGCCACTAGAATTGATTTTGGGATTACTAGGAGTCGTGCAGGCACCTAAGAAGCTACCACAGAGACCCGAGCCCCTAACTCCAACCCCAGGCCGTAGATATATTCATTCTGGCCGTAATTTGCGGCCAGATCAGGGAAATTGGGTCCCAGGTTTAGTTCATGGCTCCTTTTGCACTAAAATAGACCCCTCCTATATGCAATTTTGGCTAATTATCACCTGGGGAAAATCTGGGAGTATTTTGGTGTGTTTTAGGCGCTGTTTTATGTATTTTAAAATACACTTTCTCGATATTTGGATTTGTTGTTGGGTGTTCGTACATCGACAACAGGGATTGTTTGATTGATTTGCACGTTTAGGCTATAGGTTCCAACCTATGAGCATACTGTGCGCTGTATCAGTTTTCTGCCTCGATTTTAATACGTATTGCGACTGTTTATTATTGTAGGTACCCTCGCAAGGATTTCGAGGCGAAGAAGCACGGCGTCATCGATTTCGGCGAGCGAAGACCAGGTGAGTAGATTATATCTACGGGGGAAATCGGGTGGATGGCGTATAGCAACCCCGCATTTCGATGTCTAGTATACTATATATACTATATATATGATAGCTTATTGAGTGACATGGAGATCATAGATGTGTTAGGTGTTCTATGGATATTTAGGGTTAGAAGTGAACTAGTGTATTTTCCTAGTTGCGAACCCTAGCATAGGTTTACACACACACACACACACATGCTTATTGCTATACTTATATCGTGATGATGAGGATAGTGTATGAAACTGGAGATGAGTCGATGAGTTTGGGCATGGTGCCGTGAGATCTGCGATATGATGTGATTCGTATTTGGGATACGATACGAGACTTTAGCGGGTCTTTGGACGTGTGTTTTACACACGCGCTTATATTTGTTTAGATGGTATCGATTGTACTGGACTTAGATCAGTACCCCAGATCATAAGAGATGATGATAAGGATACCAGATAATTGATGAGCCGACCGTGATATTGACCCGTACCCAGATTTGGGATGCCGTACGATGATTTACCGTGCGAGCTTTATATTGATGATAGATCCGCGCTCATGACTCGAGGATATTGAATGATGTATATTGTATCGTATGTGATACTATTGAGGCGGGATCACCGACTATTATAATTATATTTATATATATCGACTCAGATTTAGGTGGTTTCCATACCCCTCCCGATTGACTTGTTAGTTAGATCTGTAGTTTACATAGCAGATGTTAGACTAGACCCGAGTCATACCTATTTCAAAAACTAACGAATCGGGGATATTTTAAAGATAGGAAAAAGGGATTCTACGGATATTTTCAAACGTCGCATCTGTTCTTAAAACACCGTAGCCCTTATTTTACCAAAAACCCCGATTCGTCTTATTTCAAATGGCAGAGCTGCATGATATATTTATTGAGGTAGATTCTTCACTATTGTGTTGATTATTTGATTCCGCATATTCATGCTATTTGCATCGCATTGCTTGTGTTATTGGTATATTACAATCATGCTGCTAGGACACCAGCACCATTATCGATGATGCATATGTTCCACGTACACTGCTCGCCGGCTCACACACTTCATCATCGATAATTGTCATGTCACTACACTGTAGTACTGTTGCATTCAGGATATGACACTTGCATGGCATACTTGTGTACCTATATACTGTGTATTCCTATTGTACACCCATACGTTCATGCATACGTATTTGCACATATATTGATGATTCTGGTATGATGAGAGATTTGGGGACCGCAAGATACTCTTTAAAACTGATTCATTTTAAAAGAGCGGTTTCCCTCATTATGTGCATATTATTATTCCGTGTTGCATGACATACTGATATGCTTACATTTCTTTTACATGTCGCATACATCATGCTTTCTGATTATACGCATTGAGATATGTTGTTTCCATGATATTTCTGAATTTGGGAACCGTGGGTATTTCAAAAAAGAATATGTAATTGTTTTAAAAACCCGGTTACCCTTGATATGATATTTTAGTGCGTCCACCATGTGTTTTCTAGGTGCTGAGAGCGACATGTGAAACCCGATTCGAGGAGGCGGATGAGGCCGATTGCGGGTACATGGTGGGCCCGGTATGGTACCCACCCCGGGGCGAGAACGGATCGCTGTGTAGTAGACGGTGAGCCTGGCAGAAGGACTACTACATACCGGTGATTGGTTGGACCTGACGGTTATTCGAAGGATACTGACCAGAGTCGATAGATGGTTATGGGCGTACTGTTGGGGCCGAGGGCCGATTCCGCAGACGGAGCCCGTGGGCTGATCCGGACTGACGGAGCCCGATATATGAGGATTTACGTGCCGATGCTGGGCACAGCTTTATGATGTTTTAAAGTGTCGATGCTGGACTGTAACGTTTTAGAAATCGTTTTGCGAATTTTCCCGTTTTAGGGCAAAATTGTCGGTTTTTCCCGCTTTAACCCGATTTCGATCAAACGACCGTATAAGCTTACCGACACCAAATTTGGCCAAAATAAAGCTTGTGCGCGAACTTTGGGAGTATTTGGGAGGTTTTGGTTCAGATAGATTTTTTCCCAAATAAAATATTATTTTAAGCGGTATTTTGTGCACGTAAATCGGGAAAATTTTTATTTTGTGAATAAATTAATTTTGTCACTAGAATTATTTTAGAAGGTTATTTTTAAATATCTAGATTTTTTTTGGTGACTAATGGTTTGGATTTAAAAAGAAAAGAAAAGAGTGAAAGGTGGCAAAATAGCATTATTTAATATTAATTACTCTCTTTCCTAGCTATTTCCTCACATATTATTCACAAAAATACCCCCCATCCCTCCTTGGCCGACCCACATCTCCATTTCTTCCCATTTCAAGTTCCAAACTCATTTCTCACTCATTTTCAATCAAAAACACAAAAAGAAATCCAAAAATAAATCCAAAAATTCCTATATAAATATTAAACCATTTTTCCTTCACTAATCCTTCATGGATCTTCATCAAAGCTTGATTTTTGGAGGCTAAAGTGATGGATCTAATATCTTTTTGGTGTTCTTGAGGAGGTATAATTTCTTACATTAATCCATAATTAATTGCTTTAATCTTTAACTAGCTAATTTAGTTGACTATTTAAGTGCTTAGTTTAGCATTTAATTCAAGATTAATTCATTATATTTGGTTTAAGAAATTCATGTTAGGGTTAAATTTTGATTAAGTGATTAGTGTTAAATTTTGTTTTGGAAAAGAATAATCTAGTACAAAGTGTTAAAATTTGCTAATAAGCATTTTGTTTAATTAAGCAAAATTGCTTACTAGATTTTTGCTAAAACATAATTAGCGAGTGTTAAAAATATAGGATTGGTTTAGATAGCTTAGTTAAGCTATTTTAAGGTATTTTTAATTGTTAGATTTGCGTTATCTTGAATCTAGTGCGATTTATTGCGATAGGTTGCTTACTAGATTTCGGGGTTTTCCGACGTAGGGTTCGTTTGGTAGCTGCGAGGTTATATCCAGTGTATTCCCCGTAATTTTTGTGTTGTGTTGTGTTGCGCGATCGGGACGATCGGGGTCCATAATTGGTGTTTTGTAGTTTAGCGACCCCAATTATGGTTTTGGCCGGTATCGTGCGCGATAGATGCGCTAAGCGCGCAGTGTAATTTTCCGGGCGTTTTCGTCGCGTTTCGTTGTCTTTTCGTCATTTTATGATATTTAGCTTATTTGTTGTATTTATGAAATTTTAGGTTCGCAAGCAGGGATTTCAGGTGCTGCGGACAAGGGGAAGCAGGTGGTCGGATTTTCTTAGCTCGAGACCATCGGTGAGTAGATTTAACATCTATAGGGAAATCGCCAGTATGGCGTTATGCGTCGGGGTGAATATGATATGATAGCTGCATGTATTTGCATATTAGTTACTTTCATATGAATGTCATTGCATAGCATTATCTGTTGTACTTGACTCGTACCTCTAGATATAACACATTACTGACGGTTCATGTTGCACGAGCACTAAATTGTATGCTACACCCACACCGTCTGTAATTGCCATGACACGCACAAACACCTACATATGTGATATGATAGTGGATAGGAATGATTAGAGTAGTAACTCTTATTCTATTGTGCATATGAAATACTGTGGGCACATACATACGTGATATTGCATTGGGCAGGAATAGTTAAGGTAGTGAACCTTATTTCACTTCACTTATATCTTGCAATAATTATCTATACATCATGCATACATATTGACATGTACACCCTCGTACTTGATTACATGTAGATACTTAAACCCTGCTACACTTACATGTACACTTCATATGATACTGCATTTATTTTCGAAGGAATTGGGAACCGCATGATATGTTTTTTTTAAAGCTAGATTCAATTTAAAGAGCGGTTTTCCCTTTATATGCCCATATTGATGTTTTATGTTGCATATATCTGTTTATATGGATTTTACGCATTGAGATATGGATTTCATATGATTTATGGATTTGAGAACCGTGGTGGATATTTTCAAGAAAACTATGTATTGTTTGAAAACCCGGTTTCTCTTGATATGATATTTGATGCGTCCACCATGTGATTTCTTGGTTCTGATATTTGGCTTGTGATACCCGATTCGAGGAGCGGGACACACCGTCTGCGGGTACATGGTGGACCCGGTATGGTACCCTGGGGTGAGTGGTGATTTCGTAGTATAGACGATAAGCCTGCCGGTGGGACCAATACCTACCGGTGATTGTATTTGGACTCGGCGGTTATCATGGAGATACCGACCACAGTGAGGTATGACATATCGTCAGGGCTAGTCATGGTGACAACACCTAAGTTATGAGGATTTACGTGTCGATGCTAGACACGGGTATCATGATGTTTCGAGTGTCGGTGTTTGACACTGAGGTTTTCGTGAGACATACAGGATGTGAGGGCCGATCTGAGGATGCGGTGCCTGAGGATTTGGGATTTGATGTGTCAGTGAGGGACACTGGTGTTTTTTCCATGCTGATGATTTTTGCATGAGATTTTATATTATATCATCCCACACTCAGGATTATGTTGATATGCATTGTTTCATGTAGTTGTAGTACCCTGATGATGTACCTTTACATGATTGTTGCATATTCACTTATCATACTTATGCTATAGGATTACTTGTGATAGATAGATCGCTGTTCGTGCATACTTGCGATTACTGTATGATGTTATTTACTATTCACGAGTTGGCAACTCACCCCCGTTGTGCCACAGTGTTGTGCAGGACTTACCCTCTGAGTAGTCGCGGCAGGGCATCTTTTCATCTCTACTTTTGCGGATACCGCTACGGTTGGCTGTGAAGCCTTGATTTTAGGTGGGTTGCGGTTATCTGTTTGTACTTTGTATATTTTTTTGTTGGATCTAGTATTCTCCATCTACCACTATGTTTTATATGACTTAGAGAGGACTTGTTAGGATTCAGTGTTATATTTTGTGGTGACTTTGGGTGCCGTGCTCGTGGGAGCCGGTTTTGTTGAAAAGTTTTACTTCTTTATCCAGTTTTGTTTTATATTTCTTCGCTTCGGCGTCGTATATATGTGGTGGTGGTTGTCTCCGCCGTTGGGCGTGATTTGCTCCCGTTTGGGATGCTTTTATTATTATCTATGTTGTACCCGTTTTCAGGGTTAGTTTTTACAAAGGAGGTGCTGCCGAAATTTTTAAGAACGAAAACTAAACTTAAAGATTTTTACTTGAAAATTTCCGAATGTTTAAAACTATGTTTTTCTCCGTTGATCCAGTTTTGGGTGGTTTATATTTCTGGGTTTCGGCTTACTTAAGTTGCGTACGCCTTTAGACGTTACGTAGTTTAAGTGCCGGTTACGGGCCAAATTTGGGTCGTGACAAAGTTGGTATCAGAGCGCTAGGTTTTTACCTTTCGGAGTGTAGGATGACCTTGGTATGATGGAGTAGGTAGCTTGAGCAGAGTGACGTAACGTGTGTATGTTCCGCGGCATACTTACGACACGGTACTCCGCCTAAGTGACCTTAGGACTTATTGATTGAAATTCCTTCCCTGATTGATATACATCTTTGTGATTCGATTTCTGTTTCCTTATCGAATCTTGTTTCAATTTCCAGCCTATATGCCGCCGAAGACTACGAGGGTACGGAGAGCAGCCGCGAGGGCCGATGCCAGAGTCGACTCGTCTGAGGCGAGGGTTGACCACGACGATACGCCTGTGGTACCGGAGCACATTGCTATGATTGGGGCTGGTATGCAGGATCTGCGCCAGATTGTGGGGACTTTAGTAGAGGCCATTCGAGCACAGGGGCAGGCTGTTGTTCCACCCGTTGCAGGGACCATGATGGTACCTACTGATCCGGCAGTCGTAGTTGCAGCTCCAGAGGTTATTACCGTTTCACTGACGGAATTCATGAGGCTGAGGCCTCCGGTGTTTACTGGCACAGATGTTACTGAGGATCCGCAGTCGTTCATCGACCGGATGGCCAGGATTTGTCGCTTACTCCGATGCTCCGACGAGAGATGGGTAGAGTTTGCGAGTTTCCGGCTGGAGGGTATGGCCCAGAAGTGGTGTGAGTCGTTGGAGAGGGGCAGAGCCAATGGTCTTGCTCCTATGACCTGGGCTGAGTTTGTGACGTCGTTTCTTGCCCGTTTTCTTCCACCGAGCGTCAGGGATGCGCGAGCGCGCGGATTTTTGTCGTTACGTCAGACGTCGGGGATGACGGTGTCGGAGTATGATGTTTTGTTTACTGAGCTGTCGGTGTATGCTCCGTACCTGGTGGCGACTGAGGAGATGAGGGTGAAGAGGTTTGTTCGAGGCCTGCTTACCTAGTTGTTCCTAGCCATCAGCATTCAGCATTGCGACACGTATGCGGCAGCTGTCGATGCAGCCCTATTGGTGGAGGAGCGTCTTGCTGAGTCATCGGTTGTTCCTGAACCGAAGAGGACTCGTACGGATTAGCCAGCACGGGGGCTGAGGTTTGTCCGCAAAGGAAGAGTTCCTTCAGACTCGGGGAGTAGTAGAGACGTGGCACGTGGCCAGTTATTCAGTTCTTATTCCCAGGAGGGCCAGCGACCGTCTTATGGATGCTTCGGTTGTGGCAGTTTGCAGCATCTTGTTCGGAATTGTACTGTGGTGCGTCAGAGAGGGCCAGCAGTACCGCAGGTTACCTTATCACCTTCTCATCCTCAGAGAGCGTTGCCTCTTATTCCTGTTGTTGCGCCGCGTCAGACTCCTACTCAGAGAGGTCGTGGTCGCGGTGGTTTTGTGCCGAGAGGACGAGGTGGCAGAGGCAGAGGACAGCCGGTAGCCGGTAGAGGGCAGGCACGGGTTTTTTCCTTGACTCACCAGGACGCTCAGGCGTCCAATGCTGTGGTTTCAGGTACCCTTTCCTTATGTTATTTTCGATCCGGGATCTACGCATTCATATGTTTCTACGCACTTCGCGCCGAGGTTAGGCCGAGAGTCGTGTTTGCTGGATCAGCCGCTAGTAGTGACTACTCCTGTGGGAGAGTCGTTTGTTGCACGGCACGTGTTCCGATCATGTGTTGTCCGCTTAGGAGACAGAGATTTGTCCGTCGACTTGATCCTTCTTAAGATGTTGGACTTTGACGTTCTGTTGGGCATGGATTGGCTAGCTACTTGCTATGCGTCCGTAGACTGCCGTAAGAAGACAGTTAGATTTTGTTTTCTCGGCGAGCCAGTGTTTGTTGTGCAGGGAGACCGTGGTGTCGCCCTTCACAGTTTGGTTTCTGTTCTGTGCCCTAGACGGCTTTTGAAGAGGGGATGTCAGGGATTCTTGGCTTTCATTCATGATACTGGAGTTACGGTGGAGTCGTTGGACCAGGTTTCTACCGTGCGAGAATTTCCCGATGTCTTTCCTGATGAGTTACCTAGGTTGCCACCAGAGCGCGATATTGAGTTTTGCATTGATCTGATTCCTGGCACGGAGCCTATTTCTATACCGCCTTATCGGATGGCTCCGGCAGAGCTTAGAGAGCTTAAAGATCAATTGCAAGAGTTGCTTTTTTTGGGATTTATGCGTCCAAGTGTTTCGCCGTGGGGAGCTCCTGTTCTGTTCGTCACGAAGAAGGACAACAGTTTGAGGCTATGTGTGGATTATCGTCAGTTGAACCGAGTTACGGTGCGGAACAGGTATCCTTTACCCCGCATTGACGATTTATTTGATCAGCTCCAGGGTGCGAAACATTTTTCGAAGATTGATTTGCGTTCGGGTTATCATCAGTTGCGGGTTCGGAATGATGACATTCCGAAGACTGCTTTTCGGACGCGCTATGAGCATTATGAGTTTTTGGTGATGTCGTTCGGACTCACCAATGCGCCAACAGCGTTCATGGATCTGATGAACCGGATTTTCAGGCCGTTCCTCGACCAGTTCATTATAGTGTTTATTGATGAAATACCGGTCTACTCTAGGAGTCATGAGGAGCATGAGCAGCACTTGAGGATTACTTTGCAGATATTGAGAGAGCACCGGCTGTATGCTAAATTCTCAAAGTGCGCATTTTGGCTTGATAGAGTTGACTTCCTGGGTCATGTGGTGACTGGTGATGGTATCCTTATGGACCCGAGGAAGATCGAGGCTGTACAGCTTTGGCCCAGACCTGTATCGGTGACGAAGGTCCGCAGCTTTTTGGGCTTAGCTGGTTATTATCACCGTTTTGTGCAGGATTTCTCGAGTATCGCTGCATTGCTAACTGGACTACCCCGGAAGGGAATTCCTTTTCTCTGGACTGATGCGTGCGAGCAGAGTTTTCAGCAGTTGAAGACTCGGTTGATGACAACACCAGTTCTTTTTTTACCTTCTGGATCGAGCGGCTATGTTGTTTATTGTGATGCTTCTCGAGTGGGGCTCGGCTGTGTTTTGATGAGCATGATAGGGTGATTGCATATGCTTCTAGGCAGCTGAAGAAGCACAAGCAGAATTACCCCACTCACGATCTTGAGATGGCAGCGGTAGTCTTTGCGTTGAAGATTTGGAGACACTACTTGTACGGTGAGTCGTGTCAGATCTTCACGGATCACAAGAGTTTGAAGTATATCTTCCAGCAGCGAGATCTGAACCTGAGACAGCGCCGATGGATGGAGCTAGTGAAGGATTATGATTGTGAGATCCTTTATCACCCGGGCAAGGCGAATGTAGTAGCTGATGCTTTGAGTCGTAGGCCCGTGGGTAGCTTGTCCCAGTTGAGCGCAGTTCAGTGTCAGTCTTCTGCAGATTGGCAGATCTTGTGTGATAGTAGAGTGCAGTTCGAGTTCACTTCCGCTGGGAGACAGCTTGCTCATGTCCGCGCCCGTCCACTTCTTTTTGATCTTATCCGTGAGGCGCAGCCCAGTGATGCCCGTTTGATTGAGATTCTTGAGCTTGTTCGGCAGGGAAGAGTTTCGGAGTTCACGATTGATGACCAGGGTGTGCTACGATGCGGGACTCGCTTGTGTGTACCAGATGTTGATGGGTTGAGACGCGAGATCCTAGAGCAGGCACATCAGTCGGCCTTTAGCGTTCATCCAAGTTCCACCAAGATGTACCGTGACTTGAGGGACTTCTACTGGTGGGAAGGGATGAAGCGTGATATATCGGACTTCGTTTCGAGGTGCCTGACTTGTCAGCAAGTCAAGGCTGAGCATCAAAGACCGGCCGGAGAGTTGCATCCTTTACCCGTTCTGGAGTGGAAATGGGAGCAGATTTCCATGGACTTCATTGTGGGTCTACCCAGGACCAGTCGAGGGTATGACTCCATTTGGGTTCTTGTAGACCGGTTGACGAAAGCGGCTCACTTTCTTCCAGTGAAGACCACTTTCGGTTATGCTCGGTATGCTCAGTTATACATAGATGAGATTGTGCGTTTGCACGGTGTTCCCACATGCATAGTATCCGACAGAGGCACCCAGTTTACTAGCCGTCTTTGGCAGAAGCTTCAGGAAGCATTGGGTACCCGGCTGAGTTTTAGTACCGCTTTTCATCCACAGACCGATGGCCAGTCGGAGCGGACTATACAGACTCTGGAGGATATGCTCCGTGCATGTGTGCTTGATTTTGGTGGCAGTTGGGATCGTCACTTGCCGTTGATTGAGTTCTCCTACAACAACAGCTTTCTGGAGACTATTCAGATGGCACCTTTTGAGGCTTTATATTGTCGGAAGTGTCGATCGCCAGTCTGTTGGACCGAGCATAGTGAGAGTTTGGTTTTGGGACCCCAGCTAGTTCAGGAGACTACGGAGAAGATCCAGCTGATTCAGGATAGGATGAGAGCAGTCCAGTGCAGGCAGAAGTCTTATACCGACCGTCGTCGTCGCAGACTTGAGTTCGCAGTGGGGGATCATGTATTCCTGAGGATTTCTCCGATGAAGGGCGTTATGCGAATTGGGAAGAGAGGGAAGCTCAGTCCCAGATTTGTAGGTCCTTTCGAGATCCTTGAGCGAGTGGGTTCTGTTGCTTATCGTTTGGCGCTCCCGCCCAGTTTTCCGGATGTTCACCCTGTTTTTCATATGTCGATGCTTCGTAGATACCTTCATGATCCTTCTCACACGATTCAGCATGAGACCGTTCAGCTTGAGCGCGATCTTTTGTTCACCGAGCAGCCGGTAGTAATTTTGGACCGGCAGGTGAAGAAACTTCGGTCAAAGGTCTTGCCATCTGTGAAGGTTCTTTGGCGTAGCCTGACTAATGAGGAGATCACTTGGGAGGCCGAGAGCGAGATGCGGAAGAAATTCCCTCATCTTTTTGAAGATACGCTTAGTATGAAATTTTAATTCGGGGACCGAATTTCTATAAGGAGGGGAGATTGTAACGTTTTAGAAATCGTTTTGCGACTTTTCCCGTTTTAGGGCAAAATTGTCGGTTTTTCCCGCTTTAACCCGATTTCGATCAAACGACCGTATAAGCTTACCGACACCTAATTTGGCCAAAATAAAGCTTGTGCGCGAATTTTGGGAGTATTTGGGAGGTTTTGGTTCAGATAGATTTTTTCCCAAATAAAGTATTATTTTAAGCGGTATTTTGTGCACGTAAATCGGGAAAATTTTTATTTTGTGAATAAATTAATTTTGTCACTAGAATTATTTTAGAAGGTTCTTTTTAAATATATAGATTTTTTTTGGTGACTAATGGTTTGGATTTAAAAAGAAAAGAAAAGAGTGAAAGGAGGCAAAATAGCATTATTTAATATTAATTACTCTCTTTCCTAGCTATTTCCTCACATATTATTCACAAAAATACCCCCCATCCCTCCTTGGCCGACCCACATCTCCATTTCTGTCCATTTCAAGTTCCAAACTCATTTCCCACTCATTTTCAATCAAAAACACAAAAAGAAATCCAAAAATAAATCCAAAAATTCTTATATAAATATTAAACCATTTTTCCTTCACTAATCCTTCATAGATCTTCATCAAAGCTTGATTTTTGGAGGCTAAAGTGATGGATCTAATTTCTTTTTGGTGTTCTTGAGGAGGTATAATTTCTTACATTAATTCATAATTAATTGCTTTAATCTTTAACTAGCTAATTTAGTTAACTATTTAAGTGCTTAGTTTAACATTTAATTCATAATTAATTCATTATATTTGGTTTAAGAAATTCATGTTAGGGTTAAATTTAGATTAAGTGATTAGTGTTTAATTCAAGTGTTAAATTGTGTTTTGGAAAAGAATAATCTAGTAGAAAGTGTTAAAATTTGCTAATAAGCATTTGTTTAATTAAGCAAAATTGCTTACTAGATTTTTGCTAAAACATAATTAGCGAGTGTTAAAAATATAGGATTGGTTTAGATAGCTTAGTTAAGCTATTTTAAGGTATTTGTAATTGTTAGATTTGCGTTATCTTGAATCTAGTGCGATATATTGCGATAGATTGCTTACTAGATTTCGGGGTTTTCCGACGTAAGGTTCGTTTGGTAGCTGCGAGGTTATATCCAGTGTATTCCTCGTAATTTTTGTGTTGTGTTGCGCGATCGGGACGATCGGGGTCCATACTTGGTGTTTTGTAGTTTAGCGACCCCAATTAGGGTTTTGGCCGGTATCGTGCGCGATAGATGCGCTAAGCGCGCAGTGTAATTTTCCGGGCGTTTTCGTCACGTTTCGTTGTCTTTTCGTTATTTTAGGATATTTAGCTTATGTGTTGTATTTATGAAATTTTAGGTTCGCAAGCAGGGATTTCAGGTGCTGCGGACAAGGGGAAGCAGGTGGTCGGATTTTCTTAGCTCGAGACCATCGGTGAGTAGATTTAACATCTATGGGGAAATCGCCCGTATGGCGTTATGCGTCGGGGCGAATATGATATGATATCTGCATGTATTTGCATATTAGTTACTTTCATATGAATGTCATTGCATAGCATTATCTGTTGTACTTGACTCGTACCTTTAGATATAACACATTACTGACGGTTCATGTTGCACGAGCACTAAATTGTATGCTACACCCACACCGTCTGTAATTGCCATGACACGCACAAACACCTACATATGCGATATGATAGTGGATAGGAATGATTAGAGTAGTAACTCTTATTCTATTGTGCATATGAAATACTGTGGGCACATACATATGTGATATTACATTGGGCAGGAATAGTTAAGGTAGTGAACCTTATTCCACTTCACTTATATCTTGCAATAATTACCTATACATCATGCATACATATTGACATTGTAACATTTTCAAAAATATAAAATATTAATTTTGGGAATTTTTATAATTTAATATTATTTTATTGATTATTTTAATATTTAATGCAAATAAATAGGAAAAATGTTAGAAAAATTATGAAAAATTATGGAAAATTCTAAAATGGGTTAATTATTGAAATTATGATATTTTTAAGTTTTTGTGATTAGTTTGACACTAATATAGTGCTAATCGTGATTAAAATCGCTAATCGGGTTTTTTTGGAAATTTTGTGCAAAACTTGCACATATCACATTTTCTACACTTGTGTATTTTTAGCCATGGTTTTCTTTTGGGATTACTATTGAGGTGAGAAGGTTTGGGATTTTTTAAAAGAAAAGAAAAAGGAAAAGTAAGTAATGATGAGAGAGAGAGGAGATAAGTCAACCTTACCTTTTTCAACCATGCCTCCATCATTCCCTTCTCATTTTTCTCTTCCCTCTTCTTCTTGAGCTGCTGCTGCTCTCTCTTCCCTCATTCTCCCCCTTCATTAAAACCCTAGATCCACAATGAAATCAACCCCAAAACCCCATTCCCACTTCACAAAAAATGGTCCCAAGCTCACTAGCTTCACTTTGAGCCTAATAAGATTGGATTTGGAGCACTTTGAGCAACTCAAGAAAATTCTTGAGTTGCCAAAGGAGGAAATTTCTGCACCCTTTTGTAGCATTGCAATTTCCTTATGCATCAATTCTAGTTTAGTATCGATATCGTGTCATTTGGTGGACTTTTGAGATTTCAAGATAAGGGTTAGGGTAAAACTGAAACTAAGATGAAATTGAGGCTTGTTGAGACCCTAGAAACCCTGGTGTAATGCTAATTTGAACCCAAACCTGAAATGGGAACCAGAATACGGATTTTTGTAACCGATATCGGGGAAAAACTGGAATCTGCCACTGTTATTTGGAATCTGCTATCATACGAGGAACCCTAAAATAATATTGAGTGGAAATTGAGATGTGCAGGCAACCTAGAGGCAACACCCCAAACCCTAGCCCCTAACTCCCTCGTACGGCCGCCAAAATCCCTTTTCTGGCCGCAAATTGCGGCCAGACCTGAGAGGAAATTCCTCGTTTTTCGTGCATGCCCCCATTTCCTCAATTCTTGGCCCTGGGTACTTCTAGTTTTGACAGATTCCATCCAGGGGAAAATCTGGGACATATATCCTAAGTTGTTGTTTTGGATTCGTATTTCCGTATTCCGTATTTTTGATTCTGAAATGGTGGGATGTGTTTTGCCTTGACTATTTGTCGTTTATACGACGATATAGAGGATTTATTGATGGATTTGAAGGCGTGCCATAGGTTCTCACCTATAGGCCCCCTTATCGTATCGTATTGGATTTAGTGTGTCGTTTCAAGTGTTGATTTGGTTTTGATGCGATGCGATACGTGTGATTTGTGTAGGTACACCGCGACGATCCGAGGCGATGCGGAAGATGACGGAGACATCGACACCGACACACGGGTTACAGGTGAGTAGATTATATCTACAGGGGGAAGTCGGGTGGATGGCGTATAGCACCCCCGCAGTCCGTAGATAGATTATTATGTAGTTATTGTGATATAGGTGTATTGTGGATAGTATAGGGTTAGAAGTGACTAGTGTAGTTCATAGTCGCGAACCCTAGGATAGAATTACACCTATACACACACCCTTGCTTATCACTTGTACTTGCACTGTGATTGACGATATGTGATGACTTTGGAGATGAGTCGATGATGTGGGCTTGGTGCCCTGGGATCGGTGATTCTATACGATTCATATGTGGGATATGACTTGTGATTCTTGCGGGCTTGGGATATGTGTTTACCCCCGCATGCATACTTCTCTGATGGTATCGACTTGTACTAGACATAGAGTAGTACCCCCAGACTATATGATCTGATGATACTGATACCTGTTATGTGACGAGATAGTGAGTTGTTGACCCCTACCCAGCTATGGGGATGCCGTACGATGATTTACCGTACGAGCCGATATTGATGATAGATCCGCACTCATAACTCGAGGATATCTTACGATATGACATTGAGGCGGGATCACCGACTACATATCTTTATATATATACATTGACTCAGATTTAGATGGTTTCTACACTTACCCCTCCTGATTGACCGGATACTTAGATGTAGTTTGCATAGTAGATACTTCACTGTGGTGTTGACTACTAGATATCTGCATTTTCCTGCTATTCGCATTGCTGGCATATGTTCATTATTATGCTATTATCATGCTGTTAGGACACCAGCACCATTATCGATGATGCGTATGTTTCACGTACACTATTTGCCGGCTCACACACTTCATCATCGATAATTGCCATGCCACTACACTGTAGTACTGTTGCATTCATAATATGATTAATGCTTGGCATATTGTACACATGTACCTGTACACAAACATAGATGATTCATACTTGATTGAGATTGAGAACTGCAAGATATTCCATGTTACATGATTTCCGATATGATTACCTCTCTTTACTTGTCGCATACTTCATGGATTGATTGTATAGCACATTGCATTGGATTTACTTCTCGATGTGGATTTTCATGTGATTTCTGGTTTTGAGGACCGTGGGATTATTTAATAAAAGATGCTCTTTATGAAAAACCCGGTACCTCGTGATATGATATTTGGTGCGTCCACTACGCGTTTTCTCGGTGCTGAGACGTGTGCTTGAAACCCGATTCGAGGAGGTGATGTACCGTTTGCGGGTTCATGGTGGGCCCGGTATGGTTCCCCTCGGCGAGATGATCGATGGGTTATGCCGATTGAGCCTGGAGGCGGGCGAGTACCTACCGGTGATTGTATTTGAGCTCGGCGGATATCCGGGGGATACCGCCTGGAGCTGAGAGATGGGCGTACTGCAGGGGGCCGACGGGCCGATACCGCAGACGGAGCCCAGAGATGGACATGGGTTGACTCGTACTGCCGGGGGCCGAGGGCCGATACCGCAGACGGAGCCCCATATGGATGAGGATTTACGTGTCGATGCTTGGCACGGGTTTCATGATGAGTTTTCCATGATTTTGGTTATATCCTCACATTGCATACATGATGCTTGCTGTCAGTGGGTGACAGGTGGACGGGGTCCACAGAGATACAGATATGGATCATATACAGACTGGATTTACACTTATCTTACACCAATATTAGTGGTATGGGACGCTAATATATGTGTATTGATATCTTTGATATTTCATCATATCTACCTTATGCTGACATACCTTATACTGATGACATGTTATTACCTGAGTACCTGGCACTACATACATGATATATGTTACCTTGCCACCTTGTTACACTCAGATATACTCTTGTGGATTATATTACTGATCGTTGACTTAGGTTTATGTCTTGCATTCGGTTTCTGCTTGTAGATGTTTCTATTCACGAGTTGGCAACTCACCCCCGTTGTGCCACAGTTCTTGCAGGTTCTGCCGTACAGGTCCTATTGCGGCATTTCTGGCACACTACCTTCTTGCGGGTGATTTGCTTTGGTAGGTGGATTCTTTCGTATCAGGAATCACCTTTGTATTTATTTATTTCATTGTATCTAGAAATTGTCCATCAACCAAAACTTGTATATTCTTTCAGACTCAGAGACAGTGTTGTATTATTCGACCTTAGAGTCGCGCTTAGTAGTATTGCGGTTTTCTTGCTACTTTTGAGCTTTCTTTTGGTTTTGATCCTCGCCACTTGGCGTTGTATATTATCATATCATTGCGTGGTTGTGACCGTCGATTGACGAAGAGCTAGCTCCCGCTTGGGGATGCCTTTATCATTTTATATTTTGTTATTCATATTGTACCCCATTCGGGGCCAGTTTTACAAGAGAAACTCTGCCGAAATTTTTAGAAAAGACTTTATTGTTTTCAAAACGTACTTTCGGCTTAGTTATTTGAAAACCTTGATTTCAAACCTGTATTCTTCACTTCTTTAAACCAGTTTTCTTTACTTATTCCTAAAATGGTTTTAGATTTCTGGGCTTTTGGCTTACTTGGATCAAATGGAGTCCTATAGAATTCATATGGTTCAAGGGCCAGTCACGTGCTCTTTCGGGTCGTGACAAAGTTGGTATCAGAGCGCTAGGTTGACCTTGGTTCGAGTCTAAGTTTGACTATGTGGAGCCTAGGGAGTTATTTATTTACGGAACTTAGGCTTGACCTTACGGAACTTAGACTTGGTCGAGGGGGTATTCGACCCGAACTTTCTTCGCGTAGGATGACCCTTGGTTGATGGATTAGGTGACTAAGGTAGAGTGACGTACCGTTGGTATGTTCCGCGGCATACTTACGACACGCCACTCCGCTGAAGGAACCTTAGGATGTACATATTCTTCGAGATCAGTGATTCTCTTCATATCCTGGATTATACATCCATTTGAGATCCCCGATTCTATTAGTTCATGATCATACCTTTATTGATGCTGTTCCTTCCTATGATCATGTATCCACTTTGGATCTGTTGTTTCCCTTCTTGCCACTGATGTGCTCTCTTTGATACTCGATTGAGATTCCTGTCACCGTGTTTGAGCGCAGTTTGGGCTGCTGCTAGGGTTACGGCCGGTGTGAGCTCGTTTGGTACGAGGGCCGACCATTGTGTTTTCTGGTGACATGGGAACGTCTCGAGTTAGTGTTGGTGATTGTGACCTCTGGTGGAGGCGAGTGCTTGGTCTTGCACCGGATGATCGGGCCATTGTTAGAGCTGCCAGTTGAGAGATGACTGTTGATGTACAGCATACCTCAGAGATGTGATGTCGCCTATCGTGCAGATAGATGGACCAGCTGTTGCTGAGATAGACAGGATGTTGCTTTCGGAGCTTACGAGCTGAGATTGCCGGAGCTTTCAGGCAGATATGAGACAGATGATAGCTAGTCTACCCGATTTGAGAGACGAAGGTGATTCGTCCGATTTTGCGCCAGAGCGGGCCCAGTTGAGTTGAAGATTTCCAGTGTGGAGAGTCTTACTCAGATCTAGAGCAGACCGACTCAGAGATGACCGCTTATGTATTGCCTTTCCTGGAGGATAGAGGCGTTGTTCGGCGTACAGGCGTATGAGCCAGTTGCTGCTGCAAATGACGAGATATCGCCCAGATGGTTGGAGCTACTGCAGCATGAGCATGTTCTTAGAGAGATGATAGCGAGTCGCTAGTCACCGAGGATGAATGACTAGGACGTGTGGTGAGTTCGCTTACCCCGATGCGAGGTCATCAGGAGGATTGATTCCAGCTAGAGACGACTTCACGCAGGTTCGTTGAGAGTCGATAGAGACGATCGAATGTCAGGCGCCTATTTTCCAAGTTTAAAGTATACGGAAAGACATGCAGGTGATTCTATGGACCCTCTAGAAGAATGAAACCCTAACTCGACTTAATGACCGTGTGACAGCCTTTGAACCTTAGGGTTTACGGCGGTTCCGCGGCGCCATTAGTGAGGCTTGGGTTTGCCCTTCTACGGCTGGACCACCGACGCTGTGGCATGTACTCGATACTATTAAACTGTACCCGAGATGTGAGCTCTTGGGGGATTATGAGGATCTGACGAGTCGATCGGATGGTTCGACATCTTTCGGATATCGTGATGGGACACTGCTTGGGAGATTCCAGATATGAGCATAGCCGTCGGAGCGCAGTTCGTGTAGCCATGATGAGACGAGTCCGAATCAGTCGGCACTGACGCAGGGTGAAGAAAAGAGTTCGTACGAGATTTCGACGAGATGATGTCCCCCTCCGTTGACATTAGAGATGTGATATGCACCCCGAGGCGTGGTATATGGATATACCTTCCAGAAGGAAGCGCGATAAGTATGCAGCCGTTCCGGAATAAGCTTTAGCTTCAGCATTGGATGATGACTTCCGGGTATTTCGGCAGGATTGAGAATTGAGAAAGGAACTCGATAGGACCCTTCGGGAAACGACATGGGAAGACCTGGACCCAGGAGTGGTCATTTTGCGCACACCCAGCATGCCAGAGTTCGGCATTGTCGACAAGGTAGTTGACCAAGTTCGGATAAAGGAACTTAACCAGATGCGTTGCGAATTGATCAAGGACGGACGAGTGATGAGTATTCCTCCGATGGTCGGGACGTGTTCCCGAGGACCAGTTCGACCTGACATCTGCTACAGAGTGATGAAGCTACAGAATACGTGATTTCGAGTCCGTGTGAGAGACTTCAGATTAACCGTGGCCGAGAACAGTGCAGTGCATAGTAGCTTGGCATGACATCATAGTGGACGAGGATAGAGACAGTTGAAACCAGAGGTTCGTGTAAGACACTGACGAGCTGTCATTGCTTCCCGTCGAGACTAGAGACCTGATTTGCTTACAGAGACGTTGGGATGTGACCAGTTTCTGAGAAATGTTGTTCTGAGGATACAGGTGTCTTTTGAGCGAGAAGAGGTTGTGCAGGAGAGCCAGCCTCCGTACAGATCGGCATAGGCATGATTGGAAGAGACCTTGAGCAGGATTCCTTCCAGGGCATTGCGGCAACGATGTTTGCACCCAGGATCAGATGTGTGACGTGCTTTCAGAGAGCCAGAGGCCGACGCCAGTGATTTGCTGCCTTACGAGTGGTCGTGAGGATTGACCGAGAGGTGACCAGAGGAGTGCCGGAACGGAATCGTCCCCGTTAGCACACCTGACAGGGCCGATGAGCCGATTGACTGTGAGATTGGTAACCCACAGAGAAGATAAGGACCCAGAGAGTCAGAGGACGCCAGATCGTGAGCAAGAGGCAGGTAGATATCCTGCGCTGCTAGCAGTGGATTGCACCGACTCCTTCTCGACCTTGAAGGAGGAACTACCGAAGACGGTATTTATGATTTGTGATTTTGTGATTTGATTATCACGTATCCGTCATTTTGGATTTCGGTATTTTGGGCGTTCTGTTGCATGATTTAGTTTTGGTGACTGAGTTTCATGGTATTGGTTTCATACACCTACTGGACATTTATATATTTTACGCAGAGTTTTCATGCATTTTAGTGTTATGCTTTGATTCGTGCACGCTGATGCACACGGTTGTGAGATTCTCCTTTGCGGTACACCTGATTTTGGTTTGGGCCGCATTATATCGTTGATTTTGACCCGGATTTTGATGGTGGATTTTTGCACTCCATGCTGGTGATATGCTTTACGCCTGTTCGGTGTTTGCTATTGGATTTCGTGATTCCGTGCATGTTGAGTGCGCAGGGCCTAGATTTTCATTCGTGCACGATGGATGCACCGGTTTGGATTTTCGCGCATGTTGGGCGCATGTTTTTAGATACGATTTGGTGCACGCCAGGTGCACTAAATCGGGATTTTTCGTGCATGTCACATGCACCTGATTTTTCTGTCAGGCACACACGTTGCCTACGATAGATGTTTCGTGCACACCCGTTGCACCTAGATGTTGTTTTGTATACCTGTTTGACACATTTATGGATCTTGATTTCCGTGCGCACCAGACGCACAGGATTGTGTTATGTGCATTTTTGGGATTTATTCCTTTTGGAGCAGTACCTTTTATGATGTTGGATTTTTGCTTTCATGCTGAGCAGGACTAGTCAGCGGACGGTACCTGGATATACTTTTGCATGCTTTTGCATCAGCTACATACCTGTATGGATTAGAGGTCTACATGTGTAGTATTGATCCATATCACATCGGTTTTGTATTGGATTTGACATTGTGTTTTTACCTCGACTCCGATGATTGCGAGATGCTTGACGGAGTTTTGCTTTTGAGTTATCTGCTCATTTTTCATGCGCATGCATTGCGCTGTGATGTTCTATGTGTTGATGATTTCGGAGCCCCGACGACTTTAGGTTATTACTGAGATGTTTTTGTATTTGGGGGTTAAATTTAAATTCGGGGACCGAATTTCTTTAAGGGGGGTAGATTGTAACATTTTCAAAAATATAAAATATTAATTTTGTGAATTTTTATAATTTAATATTATTTTATTGATTATTTTAATATTTAATGCAAATAAATAGGAAAAATGTTAGAAAAATTATGGAAAATTCTAAAATGGGTTAATTATTGAGATTATGACATTTTTAAGTTTTTGTGATTAGTTTGACACTAATATAGTGCTAATCGCGATTAAAATCGCTAATCGGGTTTTTTTGGAAATTTTGTGCAAAACTTGCACATATCACATTTTCTACACTTGTGTATTTTTAGCCATGGTTTTCTTTTGGGATTACTATTGAGGTGAGAAGGGTTGGGATTTTTTAAAAGAAAAGAAAAAGGAAAAGTAAGTAATGATGAGAGAGAGAGGAGACAAGTCAACCTTACCTTTTTCAACCATGCCTCCATCATTCCCTTCTCATTTTTCTCTTCCCTCTTCTTCTTGAGCTGCTGCTGCTCTCTCTTCCCTCATTCTCCCCCTTCAGTAAAACCCTAGATCCACAATGAAATCAACCCCAAAACCCCATTCCCACTTCACAAAAAATGGTCCCAAGCTCACTAGCTTCACTTTGAGCCTAATAAGATTGGATTTGGAGCACTTTGAGCAACTCAAGAAAATTCTTGAGTTGCCAAAGGAGGTAATTTCTGCACCCTTTTATAGCATTGCAATTTCTTTATGCATCAATTCTAGTTTAGTATCGATATCGTGTCATTTGGTGGACTTTTGAGATTTCAAGATAAGGGTTAGGGTAAAACTGAAACTAAGATGAAATTGAGGCTTGTTGAGACCCTAGAAACCCCGGTGTAATGCTAATTTGAACCCAAACCTGAAATGGGAACTAGAATACGGATTTTTGTAACCGATATCGGGGAAAAACTGGAATCTGCCACTGTTATTTGGAATCTGCTATCATACGAGGAACCCTAAAATAATATTGAGTGGAAATTGAGATGTGCAGGCAACCTAGAGGCAACACCCCAAACCCTAGCCCCTAACTCCCCCGTACGGCCGCCAAAATCCCTTTTCTGGCCGCAAATTGCGGCCAGACCTGAGAGGAAATTCCTCGTTTTTCATGCATGCCCCCATTTCCTCAATTCTTGGCCCTGGGTACTTCTAGTTTTGACAGATTCCATCCAGGGGAAAATCTGGGACATATATCCTAAGTTGTTGTTTTGGATTCGTATTTCCGTATTCCGTATTTTTGATTCTGAAATGGTGGGATGTGTTTTGCCATGACTATTTGTCGTTTATACGACGATATAGAGGATTTATTGATGGATTTGAAGGCGTGCCATAGGTTCTCACCTATAGGCCCCCTTATCGTATCGTATTGGATTTAGTGTGTCGTTTCAAGTGTTGATTTGGTTTTGATGCGATGCGATACGTGTGATTTGTGTAGGTACACCGCGACGATCCGAGGCGATGCGGAAGATGACGGAGACATCGACACCGACACACGGGTTACAGGTGAGTAGATTATATCTACAGGGGGAAGTCGGGTGGATGGCGTATAGCACCCCCGCAGTCCGTAGATAGATTATTATGTAGTTATTGTGATATAGGTGTATTGTGGATAGTATAGGGTTAGAAGTGACTAGTGTAGTTCATAGTCGCGAACCCTAGGATAGAATTACACCTATACACACACCCTTGCTTATCACTTGTACTTGCACTGTGATTGACGATATGTGATGACTTTGGAGATGAGTCGATGATGTGGGCTTGGTGCCCTGGGATCGGTGATTCTATACGATTCATATGTGGGATATGACTTGTGATTCTTGCGGGCTTGGGATATGTGTTTACCCCCGCATGCATACTTCTCTGATGGTATCGACTTGTACTAGACATAGAGTAGTACCCCCAGACTATATGATCTGATGATACTGATACCTGTTATGTGACGAGATAGTGAGTTGTTGACCCCTACCCAGCTATGGGGATGCCGTACGATGATTTACCGTACGAGCCGATATTGATGATAGATCCGCACTCATAACTCGAGGATATCTTACGATATGACATTGAGGCGGGATCACCGACTACATATCTTTATATATATACATTGACTCAGATTTAGATGGTTTCTACACTTACCCCTCCTGATTGACCGGATACTTAGATGTAGTTTGCATAGTAGATACTTCACTGTGGTGTTGACTACTAGATATCTGCATTTTCCTGCTATTCGCATTGCTGGCATATGTTCATTATTATGCTATTATCATGCTGTTAGGACACCAGCACCATTATCGATGATGCGTATGTTTCACGTACACTATTTGCCGGCTCACACACTTCATCATCGATAATTGCCATGCCACTACACTGTAGTACTGTTGCATTCATAATATGATTAATGCTTGGCATATTGTACACATGTACCTGTACACAAACATAGATGATTCATACTTGATTGAGATTGAGAACTGCAAGATATTCCATGTTACATGATTTCCGATATGATTACCTCTCTTTACTTGTCGCATACTTCATGGATTGATTGTATAGCACATTGCATTGGATTTACTTCTCGATGTGGATTTTCATGTGATTTCTGGTTTTGAGGACCGTGGGATTATTTAATAAAAGATGCTCTTTATGAAAAACCCGGTACCTCGTGATATGATATTTGGTGCGTCCACCACGCGTTTTCTCGGTGCTGAGACGTGTGCTTGAAACCCGATTCGAGGAGGTGATGTACCGTTTGCGGGTTCGTGGTGGGCCCGGTATGGTTCCCCTCGGCGAGATGATCGATGGGTTATGCCGATTGAGCCTGGAGGCGGGCGAGTACCTACCGGTGATTGTATTTGAGCTCGGCGGATATCCGGGGGATACCGCCTGGAGCTGAGAGATGGGCGTACTGCAGGGGGCCGACGGGCCGATACCGCAGACGGAGCCCAGAGATGGACATGGGTTGACTCGTACTGCCGGGGGCCGAGGGCCGATACCGCAGACGGAGCCCCATATGGATGAGGATTTACGTGTCGATGCTTGGCACGTGTTTCATGATGAGTTTTCCATGATTTTGGTTATATCCTCACATTGCATACATGATGCTTGCTGTCAGTGGGTGACAGGTGGACGGGGTCCACAGAGATACAGATATGGATCATATACAGACTGGATTTACACTTATCTTACACCAATATTAGTGGTATGGGACGCTAATATATGTGTATTGATATCTTTGATTTTTCATCATATCTACCTTATGCTGACATACCTTATACTGATGACATGTTATTACCTGAGTACCTGGCACTACATACATGATATATGTTACCTTGCCACCTTATTACACTCAGATATACTCTTGTGGATTATATTACTGATCGTTGACTTAGGTTTATGTCTTGCATTCGGTTTCTGCTTGTAGATGTTTCTATTCACGAGTTGGCAACTCACCCCCGTTGTGCCACAGTTCTTGCAGGTTCTGCCGTACAGGTCCTATTGCGGCATTTCTGGCACACTACCTTCTTGCGGGTGATTTGCTTTGGTAGGTGGATTCTTTCGTATCAGGAATCACCTTTGTATTTATTTATTTCATTGTATCTAGAAATTGTCCATCAACCAAAACTTGTATATTCTTTCAGACTCAGAGACAGTGTTGTATTATTCGACCTTAGAGTCGCGCTTAGTAGTATTGCGGTTTTCTTGCTACTTTTGAGCTTTCTTTTGGTTTTGATCCTCGCCACTTGGCGTTGTATATTATCATATCATTGCGTGGTTGTGACCGTCGATTGACGAAGAGCTAGCTCCCGCTTGGGGATGCCTTTATCATTTTATATTTTGTTATTCATATTGTACCCCATTCTGGGCCAGTTTTACAAGAGAAACTCTGCCGAAATTTTTAGAAAAGACTTTATTATTTTCAAAACGTACTTTCGGCTTAGTTATTTGAAAACCTTGATTTCAAACCTGTATTCTTCACTTCTTTAAACCAGTTTTCTTTACTTATTCCTAAAATGGTTTTAGATTTCTGGGCTTTTGGCTTACTTGGATCAGATGGAGTCCTATAGACTTCATATGGTTCAAGGGCCAGTCACGTGCTCTTTCGGGTCGTGACAGACATGTACACCCTCGTACTTGATTACATGTAGATACTTAAACCCTGCTACACTTACATGTACACTTCATATGATACTGCACTTATTTTCGAAGGAATTGGGAACCGCATGATATGTTTTTTTTAAAGCTAGATTCAATTTAAAGAGCGGTTTTCCCTTTATATGCTCATATTGATGTTTTATGTTGCATATATCAGTTTTATATGGATTTTACGCATTGAGATATGGATTTCATATGATTTATGGATTTGAGAACCATGGGGGATATTTTCAAGAAAACTATGTATTGTTTGAAAACCCGGTTTCTGTTGATATGATATTTGATGCGTCCACCATGTGATTTCTCGGTTCTGAGATTTGGCTTGTGATACCCGATTCGAGGAGCGGGACGCACCGTCTGCGGGTACATGGTGGACCCGGTATGGTACCCCGGGGTGAGTGGTGATTTCGTGGTGTAGACGATAAGCCTGACGGTGGGACTAATACCTACCGGTGATTGTATTTGGACTCGGCGGTTATCATGGAGATACCGACCGGAGTGAGGTATGACATATCGTCAGGGCTAGTCATGGTGACAGCGCCTGAGTTATGAGAATTTACGTGTCGATGCTAGACACGGGTTTCATGATGTTTCGAGTGTCGGTGTTTGACACTCAGGTTTTCGTGAGACATACAGGATGTGAGGGCCGATCTGAGGATGCGGTGCCTGAGGATTTGGGATTTGATGTGTCAGTGAGGGACACTGGTGTTTTTTCCATGCTGATGATTTTTGCATGAGATTTTATATTATATCATCCCACACTCAGGATTATGTTGATATGCATTGTTTCATGTAGTTGTAGTACCCTGATGATGTACCTTTACATGATTGTTGCATATTCACTTATCATACTTATGCTATCGGATTACTTGTGATAGATAGATCGATGTTCGTGCATACTTGCGATTACTGTATGATGTTATTTACTTTTCACGAGTTGGCAACTCACCCCCGTTGTGCCACAGTGTTGTGCAGGACTTTCCCTCTGAGTAGTCGCGGCAGGGCATCTTTTCATCTCTACTTTTGCGGATACCGCTACGGTTGGCTGTGAAGCCTTGCTTTTAGGTGGGTTGCGGTTATCTGTTTGTACTTTGTATATTTTTTTGTTGGATCTAGTATTCTCCATCTACCACTATGTTGTATATGACTTAGAGACGACTTGTGAGGATTCAGTGTTATATTTTGTGGCGACTTTGGGTGCCGTGCTCGTGGGAGCCGGTTTTGTTGAAAAGTTTTACTTCTTTATGCAGTTTTCTTTTATATTTCTTCGCTTCGGCGTCGTATATATGTTGTGGTGGTTGTCTCCACCGTTGGGCGTGATTTTCTCCTGTTTGGGATGCTTTTATTATTATCTATGTTGTACCCGTTTTCGGGGTTAGTTTTTACAAAGGAGGTGCTGCCGAAATTTTTAAGAACGAAAACTAAACTTAAAGATTTTTACTTGAAAATTTCTGAATGTTTAAAACTATGTTTTTTTCCGTTGATCCAGTTTTGGGTGGTTTAGATTTCTGGGTTTCGGCTTACTTAAGTTGCGTACGCCTTTAGACGTTACGTAGTCTAAGTGCCGGTTACGGGCCAAATTTGGGTCGTGACATGGACACTCCGGTTCCATGATTTTAACGTGTCGCGAGGGACACAGATGGTTTATATCCTCATATTTCCATGCATATGCTTTATGATTTTACATGCATGATGTTTATTGTCATTGGGTGATGAGTGGATGGGATCCACGTACATGCAGATTGATTACATTGATCATACCTCACATTTATGATATGCTATTACCTGAGGCACTGGCACGAGCAGTTGGCACTACACTTATGTATAGAGATTACATTGCCAGTTTAGCATGCTTCAGACTTATTCATATCGAGGTTTATATATATCTGATCGTATTGACCTAGGATGGGTCATACATTCGATCTCTGCTTGTAGATATTTTCTATTCATGAGTTGGCAACTCATCCCCGTTGTGCCACAGTTCTTGCAGGTTTTTGCCGTACAGATTTCATAGCGGCTTTTCTAGCACACTGCTTCCATACGGGTGACTTGCTGTGGTAGGTGGGTTCTTTTGTATCAGAACCACCATTGTACATGTATTATTCATTGTATCTAGAAATTCCATCAACCAAAACTTGTATATTGTTTCAGACTTAGAAATCAGTTATGTACTATTTCGACCTTAGAGTCACGCTTGTAGTATTATGGTTTTCTGGCTGTTTTGAGTTTCTTTTTGGGTTTTGATCCTCTCCCTTGGCGTTGTATTTTATTATTGCTTGCGTGGCTGTGACCGTCGATTAACGAAGAGCTAGCTCCCTCTTGGGGATGCCTTTTATCATTTCATATATATTATTCTTGTTGTACCCCGTTCGGGGCCAGTTTTTACAAAGGAAACTTTGCCGAAATTTTCAGAAAAGATTACACATTTTAAAAATGCATTTTACGCTTAGTTATTTAAAAACCTTGATTTCAAAACATGTTTTCTTCACTCCTTTAAACTAGTTTTCTTTATTTACTCCTTAAAATGGTTTTAGATTTCCGGGCTTTTGGATTACTTGGATTAGATGGGATCCTATAGACTTCATATGATTCAAGTGCCAGTCACGAGCTATTTCGGGTCATGACAGCATCCTCATTATTATCTTAAGGCGTGAAATGGTCGCTACCAGGAGAGAGAGAGAGAAGAAAACACTTTGCGTGCGCTCTTGGAAGACAAGATTGATTATTATTTTATCTAATCAGGATGGCTTCCACTGTTTTAGTCAAACCTATCTTCAAACCCTAAAAGGTAAGACTAGCCGGGATTAATTGCACACTACAAGTTCGCCAATCTTTCGGCCAGGCCAGTGTCGGTACTTTGAGGGAGGTTCCCTGTGCTTTCGCACGGACCTAATTAAAATAAACCTCGTTTTCCTAGGGGAGTAACTCCGTTAACACCTTTCTAGACACCTACTTGATCGGATAATTATAATGTGTAAAACTCTCCCAGGAGTAACTCTTACCCGCAGTGGGTATCGAGATCCAACTATCTCATAGAAGGTATGCAATCTCATTGCAAATTTCAACACTTGAAATTCCCGATAATATTTTACCCCGAGCGATCTATGACCTTGACAAGGTCAACAAACCATAGACCGCAAGTCAAGTTTAACCAGTCATTTACCGATTGAATTAAACCTACCTGCACGACCCTTGACAAGGTCAACAAGGCCACACGACTACCCTAATCCAATCGCATCATATGCTTTGCAGATAAGCACCAATCAGCTACCGCACACTACGCCTTGACAAGGTCAACAAACGCAGCACGAATACTAAATACTACTTATCTGAAATGACGGAGGGCTACAACAGGTTTTTAAGAAAACCCTTTGCGTAATGAACTTGATATCGCTGTAGAATCGAGTGATTTTGAAAAGGAGTGCTTTTGAGGCTTTTACTAGTTTTGCTAGAGAGGTCACTCCAGGTGAAGGGATCTCGGCTCTTTCCTTATCGAATAAGGTGCATGATATTTCACAAATACCACCATGCAAAGCAAAAACTATAAAAGCAATCAAAAGACAAACCGAGTTTATAGCATCTGCTAGTTTTGCTAAAGCGGGCACTCCCGGTGAAGGGATCTCGGCTCTTTCCTTATCGAATAAGGTGCTGGATATTCTATTAGGAATACCGCTATGCAAAGCAAGAACTAGAGCTACCAGCTTTTAAAACAAGTTTCTACAACATCTTTAGGTTTCTTTTATTTCATTAATCTCATTAATGAAGTCCTATCTGTTATGGTTCCTAAGCATCACAATAGAAACGAAAACAACAATATTAATTATGTCTCATATATATAATATATAGGCATTCTTCTCAGAACATATCAAGTGATCACATGTAACGTTTCAAAATAATAAAATATTATTTTTGGGAATTTTTATAATTTAATATTATTTTATTGAATTTTTTAATATTTTGGCATCATTAAATACAAATAAAAGGAGAAATATTATGGAAAATTCTAAAATGGGGTATTTATTGGAATTATGCCATTTTTAAGTGTTTTTGATCAATTATATTTTAATTTAGTACTAATCGCGATTAAAAATCGCTAATCGGATTTTTAGCAATTTTGTGCAAAGCATGCACATATCTTTTTCTACACTTGTGTTGCATTTTTCTTGCATTGGTTTTACTATGGGGTTACTATTCTTGTGAGAAAGGAATTTTAAGAGAAAAGAAAATGGAAAAGGAATAAAATTTGAGGGTTGGTGAGAGAGAGAGGTATGGTCTTCTTTTGACCCAAAGACTTAGCCATTTCCTTTGATTCCAACACTCATTTCCCTCATCTCTCCCTCTCCATTCTCAGCTGAGGTGCTGCCCTCTTCCTCCTCCCCTCTTCAAATCCCCAAATCATCACAAAAACAACACCAAAACCCTACCCCGATTTCATTAAAAGTGTGCACAAGCTCAAGATCTACACATCGGACCAAGAAAGCAAGGATTTTGGCAACTTGAAGCAACTCAAGAAAATTCTTGAGTTGCCAAATGAGGTATTTACTGAACCATTAGATTAGTTTTTGCATTACTTATACCCCTATGTTAAAATTGAATCGATATCGGGTGGTGTTGTGGACTTAAAGGAAACCTAGTTAGGGTTTGAGGAAATTGTGAGTTGTAGTGTGAAATTGAGCTTAGGGGAGGCTGCACAAACACCATAGTGATGGAAATTGAGACCCAAACCTCAGATTTGAAACCCGGAATACGGATTTAGAAACCAATATCGAAAAAGTTATGAAATCTGGGAGTGTATTTAGGAATCAGCTATCACCCCGAGACCCCTAAAATAAAATTGAGCTGACAGTGAGTCGTGCAGGACCCTAGGAAGCTACCACCAAGACCCGAGCCCCTAACTCAAGTCCCCGGCCGCAGATTTAATCATTATGGCCGCAATTTGCGGCCAGAGTAGAGGGGAATGAGTTCATTTTTTTTAGGGCTCATTTTGCACTAAATTAGACCCCTCCTATATGCAGTTTGGGCTAATTGTTACCTGGGGAAAATCTGGAAGCATTTTGGTGTGTTTTAGGCTATGTTTTCCGTATTTTAAAATGCACTTCTTGATATTTGGATTTGTATTTGGTTGTCGGGTGTTCGTACATCGACAATAGGGACTGTTTGATTGATTTGCACGTATAGGCCATAGGTTCCAACCTATGAGCACACCGTGCGCTGTATCGGTTTTCTGCCTCGATTTTAATACGTATTGCGACTGTTTATTATTCTAGGTACCCTCGCAAGGCTTTCAAGGCGAAGGAGCATGGCGTCATCGATTTCGGCAAGTGAAGACCAGGTGAGTAGATTTATATCTACGAGGAGAAGTCGGGTGGATGGCGTATAGCACCCCCGCAGTCCATGGTGATGTATACGAATACGTATACACACATATATTTATTATATGTTCTTTGAGATTATTGATGATAAGATGGATTGGTTTAGTGTAAGTGCGAAACCCTAGAGTAGGGGTTGCACCCATACATACACACACGCACACACTTACATACATACTTTCTTTCGTATGGGTATATGGGAATATATGTTTGTATGTGTTCACATTGGTATGGGACTATGTGTACATATACTGGATTATGGATAGTGCTTGGGATGTGGGTTGAGTCGATGTGACTCGATTTGAGGCCATGAGATTGGCGATATGACAGGATTCGTATGGGAGATACGACAGGATGCTCTAGCGGGCCTTTGGACGTGTGTTTACACACGCCGTTATATTGATGGTATCAATTGTACTAGACTTAGATCAGTACCCCAGATTATGTGATATGATGATGAGGATATCTGATAATTGATGAGCTGATTATGATATTGACCGTACCCAGCTATTGGGATGCCGTACAACGATTTACTGTATGAGCTTTATATTGATGATAGATCCGCGCTCATGACTCGAGGATGTTATATCGTTTGTGATACCATTGAGGCGGGATTATTGACTATTATATTTATATATATATATCGACTCAGATGTAGGTGGTTTCCATACCCCTCCCGATTGACTTGATAGTTGGGTCCGTAGTTCACATAGTAGGCGTTAGACTAGACCCGAGTCATACCTATTTCAAAACTAACGAATCGGGGATATTTTAAGAATAGGCAAAAGGGATTCTACGGATATTTTCAAACGACACATCTTTTCTTAAAACACCGTAGCCCTTATTTTACCAAAAACCCTGATTCGTCTTATTTCAAAAGGCAAGGCTGCATGATATATTTATTGAGGTAGATTCTTCACTATTGCGTTGATTATTCGATTTCCGCATATTCATGCTATTCACGTTGCTTTGCATATGTTTATCGCAATATTATTATCATGCTGTTAGGACACCAGCACCATTATCGATGATGCGTATGTTCCACGTACACTATTTGCCGGCTCACACACTTCATCATCGATAATTTCCATGCCACTACACTGTAGTATTGTTGCATTCATGATTTGATTCTTGCATGGCATATTGTACACTTATACCTGTACACAAACATAGATGATTCTGACTTGATTAGAGATTTGGGAACCGCAAGATGTTCTTCAAAACTGATTCGTTTTAAAAGAGCGGTTTCCCTCGACATGTGCACATTACTATTCCATGTTGCATGACTCCTGATATGCTTACCTTTCTTTACATGTCGCATACATCATGTTTTGATTATACGCATTGAGATATGTTGTTTCCATGATATTTCTGGATTTAGGAACCGTGGGTACTTCAAAAGAGAACATATAATTGTGTTAAAAACCCGGTTACCCTTGATATGATATTTCAGTGCGCCCACCATTTGTTTTCTCGGTGCCGAGAGCGACATGTGAAACCCGATTCGAGGAGGCGGATGAGGCCGATTGTACCCCGGGGCGAGAACGGTTTCGCTGTGTTGTAGACGGTGAGCCTGGCAGTGGGACCACTACCTACCGGTGATTGGTTGGACTTGGCGGTTATCCGTAGGATACCGACCGGAGTCGATAGATGGATATGGGTGTACTGCTGGGGCCGAGGGCCGATTCCGCAGACGGAGCCCGTAGGCTGATCCGGACTGACGGAGCCCGATATATGAGGATTTACGTGCCGATGCTAGGCACAACTTTCATGATGTTTTCGAGTGTCGATGCTGGGCCCTCCGGTTCCATGATTTTGACGTGTCGCGAGGGACACAGGTGGTTTATATCCTCATATTTCCATGCATATGCTGATGATATTTACATGCATGATGGTTATTGTCATTGGGTGACGAGTGGACGGGATCCACGTACATGCAGATTGATTTCATTGATCATACCTCACATTTTATGATATGCTATTACCTGAGGCACTGGCACGAGCACTTGGCACTACACTCATGTATAGAGATTACATTGCCAGTTTAGCATGCTTCAGCTTTATTCATATTGAGGTTTATATATATCTGATCGTATTGACCTAGGATGGGTCATACATTCGATCTCTGCTTGTAGATATTTTCTATTCATGAGTTGGCAACTCACCCCCGTTGTGCCACAGTTCTTGCAGGTTTTGCCGTACAGATTTCATTGCGGCTTTTCGGGTACATTGCTTCCGTTACGGGTGGCTTGCTTTGGTAGGTGGGTTCTTTGTATCAGAACCACCATTGTACATTATTTATTCATTGTATCTAGAAATTCCATCAACCAAAACTTGTATACTGTTTCAGACATAGAAATCAGTTATGTATTATTTCAACCTTAGAGTCGCGCTTGTAGTATTATGGTTTTCTGGCTGTTTTGAGTTTCTTTTTGAGTTTTGATCCTCGCCATTTGGCGTTGTATATTATTGCTTGCGTGGTTGTGACCGTCGATTGACGAAGAGCTAGCTCCCGCTTGGGGATGCCTTTTTCATTTCATATATATCATTCTTGTTGTATCCCGTTCGCGGCCAGTTTTTAACAAAGGAAACTCTGCCGAAATTTTCAGAAAAGAATACACATTTTAAAAATGCATATTCGGCTTAGTTATTTAAAAACTTTGATTTTCGAAACATGATTTCTTTACTTCTTTAAAATTTTTTTTCCTTATTTACTCTTAAAATGGTTTTAGATTTCTGGGCTTTTGGCTTACTTGGATCAGATGGGGTCCTATAGACTTCATATGGTTCAAGGGCCAGTCACGTGCTCTTTCGGGTCGTGACAAAGTTGGTATCAGAGCGCTAGGTTAACCTTGGTTCGAGTCTAAGTTTGACTATGTGGAGCCTAGGGCGTTTATATATATGCGGAACTTAGGTTTGACCTTACGGAACATAGACTTAGTCGAGGGGGTATTATACCCGAACTTTCGTCGCATAGGATGACCCTTGGTTGATGGAGTTGGTAGCTTGAGTAGAGGGACGTACCTTTTGTATGTTCCGCGGCATACTTACGACACGCCACTCCGCTTAAGAAACCTTAGGATGTACATTTTCCTTGCACAGTATTATATTCCTTCCTATGATCTATCCTCATCGATACTGGTTATGATTTTGCTGCCACGATTGCACGGGAAGAGTGAGCTACGGCTCGAGTTGCGTCAGCATGAGCTCGTCGTGGACGAGGACTGACCAGGGCGTGATTCCAGAGATATACTATTGCATATAGAGGCTTCGTTTTATTGTGTTTTCGCGCCATGAGCATTTGACAGATCGCTTTTATGAGATTTCTTGGACGTGCCGATCGGTATCAAAGGATTGAGCCACTAATAGAGGCCAGCCAGGATGTGATGACCAATGAGATATCGCTTGTTCATGATGATTGTGACCTCTTGTGGAGGCGAGTGCTTGGTTTTACACCGGATGATCGGGCCATTGTTAGCGCTGCCAGTTGAGAGAGGACTGTTGAGGTACAGCATACCTCAGAGATTATGGTGTCGCCTACCGTGCAGACAGATGGACCAGCTGTTGCTGAGATTGATAGGATGTCGCTTCCGGAGCTTACGAGCTGAGATCGCCGGAGCTTCCAGGCAGATATGAGACAGTTGGTAGCTAGTCTACCCCGATTTGAGAGACGAAGGTGATTCGTCCGATTTATGCGCCGGAGCAGGCTCAGTGGAGTTGAAGATTTCCAGTATGGAGAGTCTTACTCTGTTCTAGAGCCGGCCGATTTAGAGATGGCCGCCAATGTATCGCCTTTCCTGGAGGATTGAGGCATTGTTCAGCGTACGGATGAATGAGCCAGTTGCTGCTGCAAATGACGAGATATCGCCCAGATGTTGGAGCTACTTCAGCATGGGTATATACTTAGAGATATGATGGTGAGTCGCTAGTCACCGAGGATAAATGACTAGGACATATGGTTCGTTCGCTTACCCGATGCGAGGTCATCAGATAGATTGATTTCAGCTAGAGGCGACTTCACGCAGATTCGTTGAGAGTCGATTGAGACGATCGAGTGTCAGGAACCCATTTTTTCCAAGTTTAAAGTATTCGGAAAGACATGCAAGCGATTCTATGGACCCTCTAGAAGAATGAAACCCTAACTCGACTTAATGACCGTGTGAAAGCATTTGAACCTTAGGGTTTGCGGCAGTTCCGCGGCACCATTAGTGAGGCTTGGATTTGCCCTTCTACGCCTGCACCACCGATGCTGTGGTATGTACTCGATACTATTAAACTATACCCAAGATGTTGAGTTCTTGGGGGATTATAAGGTTCTGATGAGTCGATCGGATGGTTCGACATCATTCGGATATCATGTGATGGGACACACTGCTTGAGAGACTCCAGATACGAGCATAGCCGTTGGAGCACAGTCCATACAGCCGCGATGAGACGGGTCCGAATCAGTCGACATTGGAACAAGGTGAAGTAAAGAGTTCGCACGGGATTTCTATGTGATGACGTTCTACTCCGCTGACATCAGAGACGCGATATGCACGCTGAGGACGTGTTCGGCTTGATATCTTCTACTGAGTGATGAAGATACCGAGTTCGTGATTTCGAGTTCGTGTGAGAGACTTCGGATAGACCGCAGCCGAGAACATTACAGTGCGCAGATAGAGATGTGACGTCGAAGTGGATGACGATATAGACAAGCGGGATGAGAGGCACGTGCGAGACGCCATTGAGCTGTTGTTACTCCCCATTAGGATTAAAGGTCGGATATGCATACAGAGGTCGGCGCCAATGACGTGCTGCTTTACGGGTGGTCGTGAGGATTGACCGAGAGATGACCAGAGCAGTGCCAGAACGGAATCGTTTCCGTTAGCATACCTGACAGGGCCGTTGAGCCGATGGATTGCGAGATTGGTAATCCACAGATAAGATAAGGACGCCAGACCGTGAGCAAGATGCAAGTAGATATCTTACGCCGCTAGATTGGATGTACCGGCACCTTCTCGACTTTGAAGGAGGATATACCGACGACAGTATTTATGATTTGTGGTTTTGTGATTTGACTATCACGTACCCGTCACTTTGGAATTCGGTATTTTGGGTGATCTATTCACTTGATTTATTCTTGATGACTGAGTTTTATGGATTTCATACAGCTGATTGGATGTGGTTTATATGTTACGCTCACGATTTGATTTTTGCACTCGATATAGCTTATATGTGCTTTGTGCACGCAGTTGCACACGTTTATGATTTTCTTTACACCTGGGTACGCTTGGTGTTGCTGCTTTCGCATTTAAGTTATTGTTGGGTATTTGTGCATGGGATGCACCAGTTCTATACTTCTTGCGTTTATCGCACCAGATTTTTATTTCGTGCCTTTGTTGCATCGGATTTATATTTTGTACACCATGGTTGCACCTACTGGGTATTTATACCTTGCGCATAGTTATTATTCTTGAGGTATTGATTATGATTTCATGCCTACTTTATGCCGGTGATTTGATTTACGCTTCCAGCATAGTTTTCATGCACTTTAGTGTTTGGATTTGATTTGTGCACGCTGATGCACACGGTTGTGAGATTTTCCACCGCGGTACACCTGATTTTGATCGAGCCGCATTATATCGTCGATTTTGACCCTGATATTGATGATTGATTCTTGCACTCCGTGCTTTTGATTGGACTTACGCATGTTCGGCGTTGCTTTTGGATTTCGTGGTTTCATGCATGTTGAGCGTGCATGATTTAGCTTTTATTCGTGCATGATGGATGCACTGATATGGATTTTCGCGCATGTTTGGCGCATGCTTTGGGATACGATTTTGGGTGCGCACCAGATGCACTAAATCGAGATTCTTCGTGCATGTCTGATGCGCCTAGTTTTGGTTGTCAGGCACACATGTTGTCTATGACAGATATTTCGTGCACACCCGTTGCACCTAGATGTTATTTTGTGCACCTGTATGGCACATATATGGATTTTGATTTCCGTGCGCACCAGACGCACATGGTGGAGTTATGTGCATTTTTGGGAGTTATTCCTTTTGGAGCAGTACATTTTTATGATATTTGATATTCGTTTCGTACTGAGCAGGACTAGTCAGAGGACAGTACCTGGATATATTCTGCATGCATTGATAGTTATCGAAGGGATTTCCAAGAGCGAGCTATAGTCTCGGTATATACCTACGTGTCCGATATGACACGAAACGTTTCAAAAACAAGGAAACCCTTCTGAATTGTTTTCAAAACGGCGGAACGTACATAGTAAACAAATGATATATATATACATATATGGTTATTTTCTTATGAAAGACGTCCGCCACTGTGCAGTGTTATGCGCATCGCACAGCGACTTAAAATATTTGGCATGCATTTACATCAGCTATTCACATGTATAGATTGGATGTCTACATGTATAGTTCTGACCTATATCATATTGGTTTTGTATTAGATTTGGCATTTATGTCTTTACCATGACTCCGATGATTGCGGGATGTTTGACGGAGTTTTGCTTTTGAGTTATCTGCTCAGTACTCATGCGCATGCATTGCGCTATGATGTTTTATGTATTGATGATTCGGAGCCCCGATGACTTGGAATTTGTATCGAAATGTGTTAGTATTTAGGGGTTTATGTTTAAATTCAGGGACCGAATTTCTTTAAGGAGGGTAGATTGTAACGTTTCAAAATAATAAAATATTATTTTTGGGAATTTTTATAATTTAATATTATTTTATTGAATATTTTAATATTTTGGCATAATTAAATACAAATAAATGGAGAAATATTATGGAAAATTCTAAAATGGGGTATTTATTGGAATTATGCCATTTTAAAGTGTTTTTGATCAATTATATGCTAATTTAGTACTAATCGTGATTAAAAATCGCTAATCGGATTTTTAGCAATTTTGTGCAAAGCATGCACATATCTTTTTCTACACTTGTGTTGCATTTTTCTTGCATTGGTTTTACTATGGGGTTACTATTCTTGTGAGAAAGGAATTTGAAGAGAAGAAAATGGAAAAGGAACAAAATATGAGGGTTGGTGAGAGAGAGAGGTATGGTCTTCTTTTGACCCAAAGACTTAGCCATTTCCTTTGATTCCAACACTCATTTCCCTCATCTCTCCCTCTCCATTCTCAGCTGAGGTGCTGCCCTCTTCCTCCTCCCCTCTTCAAATCCCCAAATCATCACAAAAACAACACCAAAACCCTACCCCGATTTCATTAAAAGTGTGCACAAGCTCAAGATCTACACATCGGACCAAGAAAGCAAGGATTTTGGCAACTTGAGGCAACTCAAGAAAATTCTTGAGTTGCCAAATGAGATATTTACCGAACCATTAGATTAGTTTTTGTATTACTTATACCCCTATGTTAAAATTGAATCGATATCGGGTGGTGTTGTGGACTTAAAGGAAACCTAGTTAGGGTTTGAGGAAATTGTGAGTTGTAGTGTGAAATTGAGCTTAGGGGAGGCTGCACAAACACCATAGTGATGGAAATTGAGACCCAAACCTGAGATTTGAAACCCGGAATACAGATTTAGAAACCAATATCGGAAAAGTTATGAAATCTGGGAGTGTATTTAGGAATCTGCTATCACCCCGAGACCCCTAAAATAAAATTGAGCTGACAGTGAGTCGTGCAGGCACCTAGGAAGCTACCACCAAGACCCGAGCCCCTAACTCAAGTCCCCGGCCGCAGATTTAATCATTCTGGCCGCAATTTGCGGCCAGAGTACAGGGGAATGGGTTCATTTTTGTTCTAGGGCTCATTTTGCACTAAATTAGACCCCTCCTATATGCAGTTTTGGCTAATTGTCACCTGAGGAAAATCTGGAAGAATTTTGGTGTGTTTTGGCTATGTTTTCCGTATTTTAAAATGCACTTCTTGATATTTGGATTTGTATTTGGTTGTCGGGTGTTCATACATCGACAACAGGGATTGTTTGATTGATTTGCACGTATAGGCCATAGGTTCCAACCTATGAGCACACCGTGCGCTGTATCGGTTTTCTGCCTCGATTTTAATACGTATTGCGATTGTTTATTATTCGAGGTACCCTCGCAAGGATTCCGAGGCGAAGGAGCATGGCGTCATCGATTTTGGCAAGTGAAGACCAGGTGAGTAGATTTATATCTGCGAGAAGAAGTCGGGTGGATGGCGTATAGCACCCCCGCAGTCCGTGGTGATGTATACGAATACGTTTACACACATATATTTATTATATGTTCTTTGAGATTATTGATGATAAGATGGATTGGTTTAGTGTAAGTGCGAAACCCTAGAGTAGGGGTTGCACCCATACACACACACACGCATACACTTACATACATACTTTCTTTCGTATGGGTATATGGGAATATATGTTTGTATGTGTTCACATGGGTATGGGACTATGTGTACATATACTGGATTATGGATAGTGCTTGGGATGTGGGTTGAGTCGATGTGACTCGATTTGAGGCCGTGAGATCGGCGATATGACAGGATTCGTATGGGAGATATGACAGGATTCGTATGGGAGATTATGTGATATGATGATGAGGATATCTGATAATTGATGAGCTGATTATGATATTGACCGTACCCAACTATTGGGATGCCGTACAACGATTTACTGTACGAGCTTTATATTGATGATAGATCCGCGCTCATGACTCGAGGATGTTATATCGTTTGTGATACCATTGAGGCGGGATTATTGACTATTATATTTATATATATATATCGACTCAGATGTAGGTGGTTTCCATACCCCTCCCGATTGACTTGATAGTTGGGTCCGTAGTTCGCATAGTAGGCGTTAGACTAGACCCGAGTCATACCTATTTCAAAACTAACGAATCGGGGATATTTTAAGGATAGGCAAAAGGGATTCTACGGATATTTTCAAACGACACACCTTTTCTTAAAACACCGTAGCCCTTATTTTACCAAAAACCCTGATTCTTCTTATTTCAAAAGGCAAGGCTGCATGATATATTTATTGTGGTAGATTCTTCACTATTGCGTTGATTATTCGATTTCCGCATATTCATGCTATTCACGTTGCTTTGCATATGTTTATCGCTATATTATTATCATGCTGTTAGGACACCAGCACCATTATCGATGATGCGTATGTTCCACGTACACTATTTGCCGGCTCACACACTTCATCATCGATAATTGCCATGCCACTACACTGTAGTATTGTTGCATTCATGATATGATTCTTGCATGGCATATTGTACACTTATACCTGTACACAAACATAGATGATTCTGACTTGATTAGAGATTTGGGAACCGCAAGATGTTCTTCAAAACTGAATCGTTTTAAAAGAACGGTTTCCCTCGACATGTGCACATTACTATTCCATGTTGCATGACTCCTGATATGCTTACCTTTCTTTACATGTCGCATACATCATGTTTTGATTATACGCATTGAGATATGTTGTTTCCATGATATTTTTGGATTTAGGAACCGTGGGTACTTTAAAAGAGAACATATAATTGTGTTAAAAACCCGGTTACCCTTGATATGATATTTCAGTGCGTCCACCATGTGTTTTCTCGGTGCCGAGAGCGACATGTGTAACCCGATTCGAGGAGGCGGATGAGGCCGATTGCGGGTACATGGTGGACCCGGTATAGTACCGCGGGGCGAGAACGGCTTCGCTGTGTTGTAGACGGTGAGCCTGGCAGTTGGACCACTACTTACCGGTGATTGGTTGGACTTGGCGGTTATCCGTAGGATACCGACCAGAGTCGATAGATGGATATGGGCGTACTGCTGGGGCCGAGGGCCGATTCCGCAGACGGAGCCCGTGGGCTGATCCGGACTGACGGAGCCCGATATATGAGGATTTACATGCCAATGCTAGGCACAGCTTTCATGATGTTTTCGAGTGTCGATGCTGGGCACTCCGGTTCCATGATTTTGACGTGTCGCGAGGGACACAGGTGGTTTATATCCTCATATTTCCATGCATATGCTGATGATATTTACATGCATGATGGTTATTGTCATTGGGTGACGAGTGGACGGGATCCACGTACATGCAGATTGATTTCATTGATCATACCTCACATTTTATGATATGCTATTACCTGAGGCACTGGCACGAGCACTTGGCACTACACTCATGTATAGAGATTACATTGCCAGTTTAGCATGCTTCAGCTTTATTCATATCGAGGTTTATATATATCTGATCGTATTGACCTAGGATGGGTCATACATTCGATCTCTGCTTGTAGATATTTTCTATTCACGAGTTGGCAACTCACCCCCGTGGTGCCACAGTTCTTGCAGGTTTTGCCGTACAGATTTCATTGCGGCTTTTCGGGTACATTGCTTCCATTACGGGTAGCTTGCTTTGGTAGGTGGGTTCTCTGTATCAGAACCGCCATTGTACATTATTTATTCATTTTATCTAGAAATTCCATCAACCAAAACTTGTATATTGTTTCAGACTTAGAAATCAGTTATGTATTATTTCGACCTTAGAGTCGCGCTTGTAGTATTATGGTTTTCTGGCTGTTTTGAGTTTTTTTTGAGTTTTGATCCTCGCCATTTGGCGTTGTATATTATTGCTTGCGTGGTTGTGACCGTCGATTGACGAAGAGCTAGCTCCCTCTTGGGGATGCCTTTTTCATTTCATATATATCATTCTTGTTGTATCCCGTTTGGGGCCAGTTTTTAACAAAGGAAACTCTGCCGAAATTTTCAGAAAAGAATACACATTTTAAAAATGCATATTCGGCTTAGTTATTTAAAAACTTTGATTTTCGAAACATGATTTCTTTACTTCTTAAAACCAGTTTTCCTTATTTACTCTTAAAATGGTTTTAGATTTCTGGGCTTTTGGCTTACTTTGATCAGATGGGGTCCTATAGACTTCATATGGTTCAAGGGCCAGTCACGTGCTCTTTCGGGTCGTGACATCACATCACAGAATATCAGCAACAGAAGATAACATATGAAATATTGGATATACTAGGATTTCCGTGTTTTATTTAAGCCAGTATAAAACACGGATTCCACGGTCGTGATGAATAGCCAAACCCACACCTATAAGCCCCTACGAGAGCAGCAAGCAACCCTACCAATTCTAGAGTTAGGAGACCCGATCTCGACACCTCGAGATGGTCTCCTACTGTACCATAGAACCCGGTTACTTGTGCTCCCCGCCTTGGGTGTATCCTAATGTGGAAAAGTAAATAATATACATCAATGGTGACATCATCGTCAACCCAGAAGTGTCCCAATAAAAGAATATTACATACAATGAATTTTACATGAATGAAAATAAAAACCCTCATCACACATAAAACCCCGACTATTCAAAATACGACGATCCAATATAACATATCACAGCAACACATAGCATCGCATGTCATCAACGTAAGTAAATATGCGTATCCCAATTGTCGTTGACATATAGCAACGAAACCGGCGATACACCGCATATTACACATACGGTCGCAGAAAAGAAAGTGAAAAACTACAACAGTTGGAATCCACAGCCACCTAGACATCATAAACCCAATGTATCACATACTTTGGATTTCATACCCAACCAAATGAATTCCTTAGACATCACATGCCTAACAATTATAAACCCCGCATTTTAGTCTCGATATTGAAAACAATTATCAATAACCAGTCGGGTAATTCAACAAGAATCCCGATAACCAGATCGAATGCTCATCGGAAACTTTACTAGACGGCCGCACTCCCCGATGCTGTCGACGAAGTGCACTAAGGCGGAACACCGCGGCCGCGAGCACCTGAACGGATGCTTTTGGCGACGGGGTTCTCCTACAGTCACTTGGGCGGGGCGATTGGGCGTGGCTATCTAGTAAGGTTACCCGGCGAGTATCCGCGTACGCTACGTAATTGCGACGAACTTTTGATCAACATAAAAATTCCATGGCAACCGATCAAATGAGACTAAACCGCTAGATTTACAAAATTCAAACTAGTTATCACATAACTAATTATAGTGGATTCCAAATATTGTGTCATAATCAAAGAAAGCTAGGCGATGTTAAATATTTCGATCGAATCAACGAATTCCCAAAATTCCCAGAAAGCTCAACATTTAAGCAGAATTAAAAATGCCCAGAAGCATGCCCCAGTACCTACGGACCAACAGCTTGTCCGCATGCTCAGTATATGTGATATATATTATTGTGTCATGCTAGGTTACACTTGCAACATGAATGTATGAGACTTATACCATGCTAGGGTTTATGTTTGGGTTTTATTTATCATTAAGTAATTCACAAAATATTTGGAATGAGTCATGGTTGAAACTTGGAGAAGCTTGTAGAAAACATTGACCAAGTCCACTCTTTTGTCATTGCTTAAGATATTTCTTAACCCAACCCTTAACTCATAGCCATGGTTTATTCTCTACATGAGTTAGGCATGACACTAACTCACCCATGGTTGCAATTCTAACCTCGCTCTCTCATTGATTTTCTTCATCACTTCTTCTTCTTCCTCAAGAGAAAAAGCTTTCTAGTTTTTTTCTATGTGATGAAATCTTGTGAGAAAAAAAAAACTAAAGTGAGCCCACTTCCTACTTCATCATCCTCTACTACTTGCCATTTAGTTTAGGGTGTTTGCTTCACTAATCTCATAATTAGTGAAGAGATAGCATGAGCTTGTGTCTCCTCGACGTAGATCATCTTCGGCCTCGAAGACTTCGATGCAAGCTTGTTCCGTACATCTTGTGGAGCCTCTCTAGAGTCCGGGAGTTCGTGATCGCAGCGAAGGGACTACTACACGGAGCTATTGAAGTGAAGGACCGGTCTACAAAGGTTGTATTCCTTCTTCCCTTTAGTTTGTAAAGAGTTTACAATCTACAAAACCCTAAGTCTCTAGTTCAATCCTCGTTCGGGTTCTTTAGCTCTCTAGAAAATTTTGAAATGGCATGTTAGATACCCTAGTAAAGACCGTGACGGTGCTAAGGAACCCATCAGTGGTATCAGAGCCTAGCTAGAGCATTAGGCGTTGCGTAGGCGAAATTAAAAGTTCGATTGAACTCCGAAAACCCTAATTTTCCCACTTTCTGGAAATTTTTCAAAAAGTTGAAATTTTTCATATTAAAAATATTCAGAAAATCATGCAGGTAATTCTATGGACACACCTGAAGAACGAAACCCTAACTCGTCTAAGTGACCGTGGATCTGCGGCTAAAACATAGTTTTGGCGGAGGATCCACGGCGCCACTTAAGAGGCTTGGGTCGGGCCCTTCAGCTGTTGGTCCGTAGGTACTGGGGCATGCTTCTGGGCATTTTTAATTTTGCTTAAGTGTTTAGATTTCTGGGAATTTTGGGAATTCGTTGATTCGATCGAAATACTTAACGCCGCCTAGCTTTCTTTGATTGCTATACAATATTTGGAATCCACTATAATTAGTTATGTGATAACTAGTTTGAATTTTGTAAATCTTGCGGTTTAGTCTCATTTGATCGGTTACCATGGAATTTTGATGTTGATCAAAAGTTCGCCGCAATTATATAGCATACGCGGATACTCGCCGGGTAACCTTACTAGATAGCCACGTCCCATCGCCCCGCCCAAGTGACTGTAGGAGAACCCCGTCGCCAAAAGCATCCATTCAGGTGCTCGCGGCCGCGGTGTTCCGCCTTAGTGCACTTCGTCGCAATCAACTCTTGATTTAATAATCCGGTTATATTACATATAACCAACTAATATCAAATGTAACAACTTATCGGATCAACACTTGATCCGATAACCCGGCTATATCATATATAACGAACCGTTATCACATATCGCGAGAATGGAATGCGGTATCACATACACGCATTAATCTCGGTCCCGCACATATCACATATGTGCTCCTACTCCGTTTCGCTTGAACCAGGAAACCTCTGTGTAGGACTCTAAAGACTCATCAATACGCCGGCAGTAGGTGATGATCATATCAAACACCCGCAAGCCGCAAGCGGTCTGCTAAACGTAACGACCATCCGGGTATTGAGCGATCAGAAGATCAATAAGAAAGCATGCTCGTACTCCTGCGAATCCAATAAGTAATACTACCGTACAGTCCGGTCTCTTCGTCTGATATGTCGCATATCACAGCCTGGCGGTGGTATAATGTCAGACCCCAATATCCTGATAAGTCATGCCAACGTAAGGTCCATAACGGTTCGAGAAACTATTGATAACACTTACCAGTAAATCTCAGCAACCCTGACCAGGGATTTCCTGTTATGGCCCAACGAGCATAGCGCAACATCAACTCCAAATACCGGGAGAGACGAAACCCCTCCTATCGCTCATTGCCTCCATGTGACTCGGGACTGTACCCAAAAACAACCATTTTGCACGATCTCTTGACCGTGGTATGGTGGAAATAAAAGCACAGTGGGAATCACACAAGACTCTATGACAATCTCGGGTCTACAGACTAACCTGTACCAGTGTCACCAGAGAACTGCTATCCGACGATAGGTATAATACTGTTAGTTATATGTATGCCCTAGAGGCCATTACTGTACATAGGATGTATATTGTAGTGGATGCTGGGACATATATAGGTAGGAATTTCTTGCTCGACATGATAGTACGCTATCTGGTTGCTCTTTATCTTAACATGTATACTCTCTGTCTCTCTGATTACATGTTGATAAAGCCCTTAGGATGTGTGCTCGACTTCCAGGACTATGATGAAGATCATACTAGTGGGGCCTGGGTAGTCAATGAGTATATCCTTCATTGTTCCTAGTCGTGGGAATATCGAGACGGGGCATCGATATTCCAGAGTAGACTAGCGTATATCTTCTCGACCCATGTGATGGGCGATGGATGATCCCATATCCATTGGTGTTTGACATCAGAGATGGTATGCGGGTGCTCACTGGAGACTGGGTACACTGAACGGACTCGCCGAGAACTCCCAGATGGTATTATACCTCACGTCAGATGGCAGTTCTCTGGTGACACTGGTGCAGCTTAGTCTGTTGACCCGAGATCGTCATAGAGACTTGTGTGTCTCCCACTGTGCTTTGATTTCCACCCTACCACGGCTCTACTGAGTCATGCAAACAAGTGGTTTTTGGGTACAGTCCTGATTCACATGGAGGCAATGAGCGATAGGAGGGGATTCATCTCTCCTGGTATTGGGGGTGGATGTTGCGCTATGCTCGACTGGCCATAACAGGAAATCCCTGGCCAGGGTTGCAGTGATAAACTGGTAAGAGTTATCAGTAGTTTCACGAATGTTATGGACCTCACGTCGGCATGACTTATCGAGCTATTGGGATCTGACGTTTACCACCCCTAGGCGAGACATGCGACATATCAGACGAACAGACCGGACTATACGGTAAGTGTTACTGGTTGGATTCACAGGAGTGTGAGCGGGCTTGCTCGTCGATCTTCTGATCGCTCAATACCCGGGTGGCCGTTACGTTTAGCAGACCACTTGCGGCTTGTGGGTGCTTGATATGATCATCATCTGCTGCCGGCGTATTGACGAGTGTTTAGAGTCCTACACAGAGGTTTCATGGCTCAAGCGAAACGAAATAGGAGCGCATATGAGATATGTGCGGGACCGAGAATAATGCGCGCATGTGATACCATATTCTATTCTCGCGATGAATGTATCGATTGGTTGTATGCGATATAACCTAGTTATCGAATCAAGTAATGATTCGATAAGCCGATACATTGAATATTAGTCGGTCATGTGCGATATGACCAGATCGTTAAATCAAGTGTTGATTTAATGATTTAATGCATAATTATATATTTGATATATTACTTTGCATTAACTAGTATTTGTTCACTTTAAAAAGGATTTTCTCGCTTAATGTACACAAGTTGTATATGTGATATACTTTTGTGCACAAGATTGTATCATGTTTGATGATACATGAATGTTATGGTGTATGTTTAGATTAAACCATGGTTATGTGATTGTTAGGGTTTTCATTTTCTTATCTATTTATTTATTTATTTTGGAAAAAGATAAGGGAGAAAATGGTGGCTTTCTTTGTTTGTTATTGAAGCTTCTTGAAGCTTTGACCAAGTGACCATTTTGTCTTCATGCTTAACCCTAACCCTTCCAATTAACCATGGTCTATTCTTTACACCTAATCATGGTTGCAATATGATAAGTATTGATTTTAATTTCTTTTTGAAATCACTTGTCATATTATCTTCTTCTTCTTCTTCCTTCTTCAACATGAAGAAAGCTTGCCTTCATCAATGGCAACTAGTGAAAATGAGTGAGAAATCCAATTCTAAAGTGAACCCACTTCCTATTTCTTCATCCTCTACCTCTTGCCAAGTAGTATAGGATGTTTTCTTCACAAGTTTTATGACTTGGTGAAGTGGAAGCTTGATCTTGTGATGCCTCGACGTAGATCATCTTCGGCATCGAAGTCGACGACCTAGCCCGTCCATTTCTCTGATGAAGCCGATGCTAGAGTCATGGATTCGATTTGGACAGCAGAGGGACGTCATCACGGAGCCTAGGAGGTGGAGGACCGGATCTACAAAGGTTGTAGCTTCTTTCCTTTTAGTTAAAGTCGTTAACTTGCATCGCATCACCTATAAATCTAGTTAACGATCCGTATTAGGGTTTGTAGGAACTTGTAAAATTTTAATTGGGTATGTTTGATCACTTGTGAGACATCATTAGTGTGCCTAGGAACCCTCCAAATAACATTTAGGAGTTTTCGATAATGAGACTAAAATGCTGGGTTTATAATTGTTAGGCATGTGATGTCTAAGGAATTCATTTGGTCAGGCATGCGATGTCTGAAAAAGTTGCGGATTCCAACTGTTGTAGTTTTACACTTTCGTTTCTGTGACCGTAAGTGTAATATGTGATATCGCCGGTTTCGTTGCTATATGTCAACGACAATTGGGATGCGCATATTTACTTACGTTGATGACATGTGATGTTATGTGTTGCTGGATATGTTATATTGGATCGTCATGTTTGAATAGCCGGGTTTTTTTATGTGAGATGAGTGTTTTTCATTTTTCATTCATGTAAAAAACTTGTATGTAATATTCTTTTATTGGGGCACTTCCAGGTTGCGGATGATGTCACCATTTGTATATTATTTACTTTTCCGCATTAGGATAGACCCAAGGAGGGGAGCACAAGTAACCGGGTTCTGGGGTCCAGTGGGAGACCAACTCGAGGAGTCGAGTTCGGGTCTCCTAACCCTAGAATTGGTAGGGTTGCTTGCCGCTCTCGTAGGGGTCTAGGGGTGTGGGATTGGCTATTCATCACGACCGTGGAATCCGTGTTTTATACTGGCTCGTATTGAAAACACGGACGTCCTAGTATATCCAATATTTCATATGATATTTTCTGCTGCGTTATCTGTGATGTGATCATGTGATTTGTACAGAAAAATATTATATATAGTATATATGATATATTATATAGACGTTGCTTATGTTTTACACCCGCGCTAGCCCTGCCTCGCTCTGGCATTAGTTACCTAACCTAACGGTGCAGACGGGACATCGAGGCGAATGCGGATGGCATAAGCGTACGTTATATTTATCTGCGATGTTTAGGTGGACTTAAATGATGGGATATTCATTAATGAGATTAATGAAAGAAAATAAACCTAATTGATGTTGTGGAATCGAATTTCAAAATAAAACAGGTAGCTACAGTTCTTGCTTTGCATCGCGGTGTTCCTTGTAGAACATCCTGCAACTTATTCGATAAGGAAAGGACCGAGATCCCTTCACCGGGAGTGACTCCTTTAGCAATAACTGGCAGATGCTACACACTCGGTTTGTCTTTTGATTGCTTCTATATATATGATATATCCCGTACCTCATTCGACGAGGAAAGGGCCGACGATCCCTTCACCGGGAGTGACCCCCTTTAGCAAAACTAGAAAAGCCTCAAAAACACTCCATTTAAAAACCATTTGATTCCGCAACGAGATCAAGTTCAGTACGTTAAAGGTTTTCATAAAACCCATTCACAACCCTCCGTCATTTTAGGAAGTAGAGTACTTAGTATTCATGCTACGTTTGTCGACCATAGCCGAGACGTAGTGTGCGGTAGCTAAGTGATGTCTTCCTACACAGCATATGATGCGATTAGTTAGGACAGTCATGTGGCTTTGTTGACCTTAGCCAAGGGTCATGTGGGTGGGTCTAATTAATCACGAAATGACGGGTAGAACTTGACTAGTATCTATGATTTGTTGACCTTAGACAAGGTAATAAGTGCTAGGGGTAAAAACCATTATCGGGAGATTCAAGTGTTGAAATTTGCAATGAGATTGCATACCTTCTATATGATAGTTGGATCCCGATACCCACTGCGAGTAATTGTTACTCCTGGGAGAGTTTTGCACTTTACAATTAGCCAATCAAGTAAGTGTCTAGAAAGGTGTCAATGGGGTTACGCCTCTGGGAAAATGAGGTTTACTGTAATTAGGTCCGTGCGAAAGCACGGGGAACCTCCCTTAAAGTACCGACACTGGCCTGGCTGAAAGATTGGCGAACTTGTAGAGTGTAACTAATCCCAGCTAGTCTTTCCTTTTAAGGTTTGAAGGAAGATTTGATAAAAATAGTGGGAGCCATCCTGATTAGATAAAATATATAACTAATCTAATCTTGCAAGAGCGCACGCAGAGTGTTTTCTTCTCTCTCTCTCCAGGTAGCGACCATATCACGCCTTAATCAAGATAATAATATGGATGTATTGACCGAACCCACTTGTTATACTGAGCTGGGGAACGTTGGTCCCGCTCCAACTTATAATTGTTATAAGACAGAGCAGGAAATAGGGGAATACCAGAATTCCTATGCCGCCCAAACGAAGAAAGTGCATATGATGCATCTTCTTCGGGTGTGTTCGTTACACAGAACTGTTTCTCAGTATTCTCTGCATCCTGGGTATTTGATACCGGATCAGGATCCCAGATATGTAATCTGTTACATAGGGCTACAAAAAGGTAGAAAAACTGAGAACATGTGATAAGTTTCATGAGACAGAAAATGGAGCAAGTGTTGCAGCCAAGTCTGTTGGTCACTGTCACCCTGTATTACCAATACATTGATTCTGAACAAATGCTATTAGATACCGAACCTGATATACAAAATCATATCAGTCTCTTTATTAGTAAAGAAAGGATATAATTTTGTATTGTTGGATAATGTTTTGAACATTTCCTATATCAAAAGTTGATCGGTTCAGGCACGTTATCTAAAAGCATTGACGTTCTAAATCAAACTACAGTTCCTAGTATACAGAACACACACAAGAGGAAGAGTTCAGAAATGAACGAATCCTTCTTGAGGCATTATAGACTAGGTCACATCAATGCGACCCGACTGGCTGAAGTTACATTTTAGATGCATATTTAAATTAGTTTGAATTTACATCTTGTGAAACTTCCCAGTCATGTCACAAAGATTAGATGACCATAGCCCTGTTTATTGGAAACAGAGAAAGAGTTAATGAACTCTTGAGACTGATACATGATGATGTATGTAAGGTCTCCTGTCTACACATGCCAGGACTGGTTCTTTATACTTCATTATATTCTCTGATAATCTCTCAAGATTCAGTCATATATTCCTGTTGAAACATAAGTCTGAAGCTTTTGAGGTATTCACAGAATATAAGTTAGAAGTAGAGAACCAAAATACGGGTATAAGTATTATGTCCTATGATAAGATCAGGGAGGAGAATACTTATGCATGGCATTCCTGGACTATTCTAAAAGAAAATGAGATTCTCTCTCAGTATTACTCCTCTGAATACACCACAGCACAACGGTGTATCGGGGCGGAGCAATCGCACAATATTAGATATGGTGTGCTCTATGATGAGTATTACTGAGTTACCTATTTCCTTTTTGGGGTTGTGCACTTGAGAAGCTACATACCTATTGAATAGGGTTCGAATCAGATCACTGCCTACCACTCCATATGAGATATGGTATGGGAAGAGCCTATCTCTTAAGTAAGTTAAGATTTAGGATTGTCTGGCCTATGTCTAAAGCAAAATCCGGACAAAATCGAGGCAAGGACAGTTCCGTAGAACTGGAAAGGTTCCAGCTATACAAAACTGCTGATGATTTGACAGAACCAAAGTATTCAATAGTTTCCGATGAACCTCAGCCTCTCCGCCGATATAGTAGGGTTCCTCACCCACCTGAGAGATACTTCGGTTTCTCTATGACATTGGGAGCGAGGATTGCATCATGAGATGATGACCCAACCAGTTTCGAGCAGGCCATCAAGAGTAGGAACTCTGTAAGAATGGCTGGATGCTTAGCGATCTGAGATGGAATCCATAGACACCAACAAAGTATGGACTTTGGTTGCGATATCTGAAGGGTTAAATCCCCATCAGGAGCAAGTATATCTTGAGAAGATTACTTGGTGCAGATGGAAAAGTTGAGACTTTCAAAGCTAGACTTGTTGAAGTTTTTTTTTTGCGTCATCGACCAGGCGTGGATAATGATGAAACCTTTTCCAAGTGACTATGCTTAAGTCCATCCGGATCCTACTTAACATTGCTATATACCATAACTACGATATCTGGTGGTTGGGTGCCCTGACTGCTTTTCTAAATACTGATTTAGAAGAGAACGTCTATAAGAATACAGCCAGAGGGCTTCGTAAACAGTGGGAGCAGCGGAAACATGTACAAGTTGCTTTACAGGATAAAGCAGGCATCGCGGAGTTGGAACATCTATTTTGAGGTGGTAGTCAAAGAGTTTGACTTCATTAAAATTGTAGATGAACCTTGTATGTACAAAAGGGTAGTATGGAGTATGGTAATGATCCTCGTAGAGTACGTGGATGACATACTCTTGATAGGAAAGGAGTTTCCTATGCTACGATCGGTCGATCTCCTCTTATCACATAGATTCTCCATATAGGATCAAAGTGATACCTCCTAAATCCTGAGATTTGGATCTATGAGATAGATCTAAATGGATGTTAGGATTCTCACTAGCTGTAGTAAGATTGTATCAATTGATCCTGGGGAGAATCACTGGAAGGGTTTCAGGGTGATAAAGAAGACTGAATGTCAGTCACGGGAATTGTCTTTACCCTCAGTAAAGGGACGGTATGTTAGAAGAGTTCCAAACTAGATACCGTGGCAAACTAGACGATAAAGGCTGGTAACATCGCTATTAAAGATGCTACCAAAGAGGCAGTTTGGGTGTATATTGGTTCATAAGATGAACTAGGTTCCCACCATTGTGTGACAATGGAAGTGAGGCCTTGGCCCAGGAACCCTGGTCCCATCAATGACCCAGACATATTCTGAGGCAACATCACCTGATTATGGAGATAGTTGATCTCCAGGATGATCGAGGTAAGGAGAGTAGAATCAGAGGACAACACAGCGGATCCACTCATGAAGGCCTTTTCCCAAAGAGCGACTTTTATGGGATGGTTGAGTATGTGATAATGCAACCACTGCTACAGATGGCCCTAGTGCAAGTGGGAGATTGTTAGTTATATGTATACCCTAGAGGCCATTACTGTACATAGGATGTATATTGTAGTGGATGCTGGGATATATATAGGTAGGACTTTCTTGCTCGACATGATAGTACGCTATCTGGTTGCTCTTTATCTTAACATGTATACTCTCTGTCTCTCTGATTACATGTTGATAAAGCCCTTAGGATGTGTGCTCGACTTCCAGGACTATGATGAAGATCATACTAGTGGGGCCTGGGTAGTCAATGAGTACATCCTTCATTATTCCTAGTCGTGGGAATATCGAGACGGGGCATCGATATTCCAGAGTAGACTAGCGTATATCTTCTCGACCCATATGATGGGCAATAGATGATCCCATATCCATTGGTGTCTGACATCAGAGATGGTATGCGGGTGCTCAGTGGAGACTGGGTACACTGAACGGACTCGCCGAGAACTCCCAGATGGTATTATACCTCACGTCAGATGGCAGTTCTCTGGTGACACTGGTGCAGCTTAGTCTGTTGACCCGAGATCGTCATAGAGTCTTATGTGTCTCCCACTGTGCTTTGATTTCCACCCTACCACCGCTCTACTAAGTCGTGCAAACAGGTGGTTTTTGGGTACAGTCCCGATTCACATGGAGGCAATAAGCGATAAGAGGGGATTCGTCTCTCCTGTTATTGGGGGTGGATGTTGCGCTATGCTCGACTGGCCATAACAGGAAATCCCTGGCCATGGTTGCAGTGATATACTGATAAGAGTTATCAGTAGTTTCACGAATGTTATGGACCTCACGTCGGCATGACTTATCGAGCTGTTGGGGTCTGACGTTTACCACCCCTAGGCGAGACATGCGACATATCAGACGAACAGACCGGACTATACGGTAAGTGTTACTGGTTGGATTCACAGGAGTGTGAGCGGGCTTGTTCGTCGATCTTCTGATCGCTCAATACCCGGGTGGCCGTTACGTTTAGCAAACCGCTTGCGGCTTATGGGTGCTTGATATGATCATCATCTGCTGCCGGCGTATTGACGAGTCTTCAGAGTCCTACACAGAGGTTTCCTGGCTCAAGCGAAACGAAATAGGAGCGCATATGAGATATGTGCGGGACCGAGAATAATGCGTGTATGTGATACCGTATTCTATTCTCGCGATGAATGTATCGATTGGTTGTATGCGATATAACCTAGTTATCGAATCAAGGAATGATTCGATAAGCCGATACATTGAATGTTAGTCGGTCATATGCGATATGACCAGATCGTTAAATCAAGTGTTGATTTAATGATTTAATGCATAATTATATATTTGATATATTACTTTGCATTAACTAGTATTTGTTCACTTTAAAAAGGATTTTCTCGCTTAATGTACACAAGTTGTATATGTGATATACTTTTGTGCACAAGATTGTATCATGTTTGATGATACATGAATGTTAGGGTGTATGTTTAGATTAAACCATGGTTGAGTGATGGTTAGGGTTTTCATTTTCTTATCTATTTATTTATTTATTTTGGCAAAAGATAAGAGAGAAAATGGTGGCTTTCTTTGTTTGTTATTGAAGCTTCTTGAAGCTTTGACCAAGTGACTATTTTGTCTTCATGCTTAACCCTAACACTTCCAATTAACCATGGTCTATTCTATACACCTAATCATGGTTGCCATATGATAAGTATTGATTTTATTTTCTTTTTGAAAAACACTTGTCATATTATCTTCTTCTTCTTCTTCCTTCTTCAACATGAAGAAAGCTTGCCTTCATCAATGGCAACAAGTGAAAATGAGTGAGAAATCCAATTCTAAAGTGAACCCACTTCCTATTTCTTCATCCTCTACCTCTTGCCAAGTAGTATAGGGTGTTTTCTTCACAAGTTTTATGACTTGGTGAAGTGGAAGCTTGATCTTGTGATGCCTCGACGTAGATCATCTTCGGCATCGAAGTCGACGACCTAGCCCGTCCATTTCTCCGATGAAGCCGATGCTAGAGTCATGGATTCGATTTGGACAGTGGAGGGACGTCATCACGGAGCCTAGGAGGTGGAGGACCGGATCTACAAAGGTTGTAGCTTCTTTCCTTTTAGTTAAAGTCGTTAACTTGCATCGCATCACCTATAAATCTAGTTAACGATCCGTATTAGGGTTTGTAGGCACTTGTAAAATTTTAATTGGGCATGTTTGATCACTTGTGAGACATCATTAGTGTGCCTAGGAACCCTCCAAATACCATCTAGGGGTTATCGGCGAGTCTGTCCAGTATACCGAGTCTCCACTGAGCACCCGTATACCATCTCTGATGTCAAACACCAATGGATATGGGATCATCCATCGCCCATCACATGGGTCGAGAAGTGTATACGCTAGTCTACTCTGGAGTATCAATGCCCTGTCTCGATACTCCCACGACTAGGAACATTTGAAGGATGTACTTATCTACTACCCTGTCCCCACTAGTATGATCTGCATCATAATCCTGGTAATCAAGTACTCATCCAAAGGGCTTTATCAACATGTAATAGAGAGACAATCAGTGTACATGTTTAGATAAAGTGTAACCAGATAGCATACTATCATGTCGAGCAAGAAAGTCCTCACTATATATGTCCAAGCATCCACTACAATGTACATCACATGCACAGTAAAGGCCTCTAGGGCATACATATATCTAACACCACAAGTGTGACTGCTATCACAACGTTGGTAATCAAGCAAAGATCTTAAGGGCTCTACCAATATGTATAAGCGATATGCTAAAAGAAATACATGCACATATGGAGGTAGAAACAAACCAGGTAGCATACTACCATTTCGAGAAAGACTGTTACTATATCCGTGTACATCCCAAGCTTCCATTAAGTAATATACAAACCAGTATGATACAATAATGGCCTCTAGGGCATATATCACTAACAATCTCCCACATGCACTAGGGTCATGTATTGGCATATCGCAAACCTGTCTTCTCGATTAGTCTTTCGAACTGTATTTGAGGGATGGCCTTGGTGAGTGGATCTGCAGTGTTGTTCTCCGTATCTACTCTCCTCATCTCGATCTCCCGGCGATCAAGATCAGTATATGTGATATATATTGTTGTGTCATGCTAGGTTACACTTGCAACATGAATGTATGAGACTTATACCATCTTATCAAGACTGTGTCTACTGCACCATATCAGATATGGAGTGGGAAGAAACCCTATCTTCAATATATGAAGATATGGGGATGTCCAGCTTTTGTGAAAAAGCAGCATACCCGACGATAGGTATAATACCATCTAGGAGTTCTCGGCGAGTCCGTCCAGTATACCCAGTCTCTACTGAGCACCCGTATACCATCTCTGATTTCAAACACCAATGGATATGGGATCATCCATCGCCCATCACATGGGTCGAGAAGTGTATACGCTAGTCTACTCTGGAATATCGATGCCCTGTCTCGATACTCGCACGACTAGGAACATTTGAAGGATGTACTTATCGACTACCCTGTCCCCACTAATATGATCTGCATCATAATCCTGGTAGTCAAGTACTCATCCAAAGGGCTTTATCAACATGTAATAGAGAGACAATCAGTGTACATGTTAAGATAAAGTACAACCAGATAGCATACTATCATGTCGAGCAAGAAAGTCCTCCTTATATATGTCCAAGCATCCACTACAATGTACATCACATGCACAGTAATGGCCTCTAGGGCATACATATATCTAACACCACTAGTGTGACTGCTATCACAACGTTGGTAATCAAGCAAAGATCCTAAGGCTCTACAAATATGTATAAGAGATATGCTAAAAGAAACACATGCACATATGGAGGTAGAAACAAGCCAGGTAGCATACTACCATTTCGAGAAAAACTGTTACTATATCCGTGTACTTCCCAAGCTTCCATTAAGTAATATACAAACCTGTATGATACAATAACGGCCTCTAGGGCATATATCACTAACAATCTCCCACATGCACTAGGGTCATGTATTGGCATATAGCAAACCTGTCTTCTCGATTAGCCTTTCGAACTTTATTTGAGGGATGGCCTTGGTGAGTGGATCTGCAGTGTTGTTCTCCGTATCTACTCTCCTTACCTCGATCTCCTGGCGATCAATTATCTCCCTGATCATGTGGTACCGCCTCAAGATATGTGTGGACTTCTGATGGGACCTGGGTTCCTTCGCTAAAGTTATAGCACCGTTGTTGTCACAATACAGAGGTATTGGATCAACAATGGACGGAACCACCTGAAGTTCTGTTAAGAACTTTCTCATCCAGACTGCTTCTTTCGCAGCATCACAAGTAACGATATACTCCGCTTCCATCATCGAGTCAGCAACGGTGTCCTGCTTAGAGCTCTTCCAACAGACCGCCCCTCTATTGAGGGTAAAAACATAACCCGACATGGACTTGGAGTCATCCTTGTCACTCTTGAAGCTGGAGTCAGCAAATGCCTCAATTTAGAGGTCTTTTCTGCCATACACTAAGAACATCTCCTTAGTCCTTCTCAGCTACTTGAGAATGTTCTTTACTGCTATCTAGTTCTTCTCCCCAGGATTTGACTGATGCCGGCTTACCACGCTGAGTGCGTAAACAACAACTTGTCTGGTACACAACATCGCATACATTACAGAGCATACCGCAGAAGCGTAGGGTATATACGATATGTGAGCCCTTTCTAAATCAGTCTTGGGAAACATCTCTTTAGAGAGGGTGATTCCCTGACAACCCGGTAGACTACCGCGCTTTGAATATTCCATACTAAATCTCTTTAGTATGGTGTCGATGTATCTGAACTGTGAAAGTCCTACCATCCATTTAGATCTATCACGATAGATCTGGATCCCCAGAATATAGTTGGCATCATCCAGGTCTTTCATGAAGAACCTCTGTGACAAGAATCCTGTGACTGATTGTAGCATAAGAATGTCAATTCCTATCAAGAGAATGTTATCCACGTACAAGACGAGGAATACCACAGTTCTTGCTACAATCTTTCTATAAATGCATGGTTCATCTGGATTTTTGATAAAGTCGAATTCTTTGACCGTCTCATCAAAACAGATGTTCCAACTCCGTGATGCCTGCTTTAGTCCATAAATGGACTTGAGCAACTTGCATACTTTCCCGCTACTCACACCCTGAATGAAACCCTCTGGTTAATCCATATAGACACACGCTTCCAAATGTCCATTCAGAAAAGCGGTCTGTACGTTCATCTGCCAAATCTCATAATCGTAGAAGGGAGCAATGGCAAGAAGGATCCGAATGGATTTGAGCATAGTCACTGGAGAAAAGGTTTCATCATAGTCTAAACCAGGTCTTTGACGAAAACCTTTTGCAACAAGTCTAGCTTTATAGGTTTCAACCTGTCCATCTACACCAATCTTCTTTCTGAAGATTCATTTGCAGCCTACGGGTTTTATCCCTTCTGGAGCAATGTTCAAAGTGCATACTTTGTTGGTGTACATGGACTTCGTCTCGGTCCGCATTGAATCTAGCCATTTTACCGAGTCACCGCTCTGAGTGTCTTGCTGGAAGCTAGTTGGCTCATCATTGTCAATGATGCAATCATCTCTATCCCCATCTATAAGAAAACCGTAGTATCTCTCGGGTGGATGAGACTGCCTACTAGTCCTGCGGAGTGTCATAGGGATGTCTTGTTCTTTCGAAACCCCTGGTTCTACCATACTTTCAGTAATAGCTTACGGTTCTGTAATTTCTTCCAGTTCTATTACGCTCCCACTAGTTTCTTTTTCTAAAAATTGATTTTCCAAAAAGTGGGCATGACGAGAAACAAAAAATCTTTTGTTCATCTGCGTAATAGAAAAGATACCCCCTGGAGTTCTTTGGGTATCCCACAAAGTTACACAGTACTGAGCATGCCTCGAGCTTGTCCGCATGCTGCTTTTTCACAAAAGCTGGACATCCCCATATCTTCAGATATTAAAGATAGGGTTTCTTCCCACTCCACATCTAATATGGTGTAGTAGACACAGTCTTGGTAGGAACCTTGTTCAAAAGATAAGCATCTGATTCTAGTACATAACCTCAGAAGGATCACGGTAACTCAGTATTACTCATCATGGAACGTACCATATCCAATAGGGTTCTGTTCCGCCTTTCCGATACACCGTTGTGTTGTGGTGTGTATGGAAGAGTAAGCTGAGAGAGAATTCCATTCTCTAGGTAACCTAAGAACTCGGCACTTAAGTGCTCACCACCTCGATCAGATCTTAGTGTCTTGATACTTTTGCCTGTTTGTTTTTCCACTTCATTCTTATATTCCCGGAATTTCTCAAAGGCCTCGGATTTATGTTTCATCAAGAAGACATGTCCATACCGAAAGAAATCATCCATAAAAGTAATGAAATAGGAATAAGCACTTCGTGCATGTATAGACATTGGATCAAACACGTCGCTGTGTATGAGTCCTAAGTGTAGGGTTTGTTTGGCACCATGCCTAGGGCTTGCCTTGCATCAAACATACTACAATAAAAATTTTAGGGGTGCTAAGCAAAACCAACCATGAATCGAACTAGAAATTTAGGGTAACAAAACTAGTATCACATACTATAAAGTGTCTAACACTAAGAGGAGAGAAATACAACCTTTGTAGACCTCCTCTTTATGACTCCTTGGATCAACTTGGTGTTTGAACCGGTTCCCTTGAGTTCTACGAAGTCCACGACGATCCACCACGGAGTCCCTTTGCACAAGCTCCTTTCTCCACTTGATCAAGATGAAGGTGAAGTAAACAATCTACACTAGTGGGCTAAACTAACATAGATTGGTGATGTGGGTTGTGATCTCACTTATAAACCTTTTCGTTTTTTTTCCTCACTTGCTTTCTAAAACCTAGAGAGCATGAAGGAAGAAGAGGAGGAAGGAGATGGCTAAACTTAACTCAAGAATGAGAATTACGATAATAATCAAGAGAGTGAGAGAGAGTTATGTCATCCCAAACCATGGTTACAAAATATCTAGATATTTTGATATTGAGTTAAGCAAAACAATGGGCAACAAAACAACCATGGGAGATAAAACCATGGTTTTGACTTTAGTCAACACAAAAGAAGAGTGTAGAAATCCAACCATAATTTTATTCCCATTTTGTTTTTCTCAATAATCAAAATATATAAATATTTTAACATGTGGGTCTTGCATTGCCATCACCAATTTATCATCAACCATGACACATGTATGCATGCATGTATGCATTCATATCAATATATACATACATACAGTCATGCATACATCATAAAGAAATAGGTTTCAGTAAGTAAGCTAATGGTCATTAATATTAAATCAACACTTGATTTAATAATCCGGTCATATCACATACGACCCGACCAATAGAAAATGCTAGATTAAAATGCGGTATCATATACTCTAATTTAATCAAGCTCCCGTGCATATCCCCGTATGCACCCTACATCGTTTCGCCTTAGCTAGGAAACCCTTTTGTGGGACTCTAAGACTCTTTAATACGCTAGCAGCAGGCAGTGATCATATCACATACCCACAAACCGTCAGCGGCACTAGCTATACGTAACGGCCCCCAGGTATTGAGCCGTCAAAAGAAAAACAAGCGAACCTGTTAAAACTCCCGTCAATCCAACTGGCAACACTTAACGTACAGTCCGGTCTCTTCATCAGATATACTGCATATCGAGTCTAGGGATGGTATCGTCGACCCCAATAACTCAATAAGTCATGCCGGTATATGGCCTATAACAGATTGAGAAACTACTGATAACACTTATCAGTAAAATCTCATCAGCCCTAGTCAGGGACTTCCTGTTATAGCCAATCGAGTATAGCGCAACATCAACCCCCAATACTGGGAGAGACAAAACCCCTCCTACCGCTCATTTCCTCCATGTGCCTCGGGACTGTACCCAAAATCCACATGTTTGCACGACTCAGTTGAGCCATGGTAGGGTGGAGATCAAAGTACAGTGGGAGCACACACAAGACTCTATGACGATCTCGGGTCTACAGACTAACCTGTACCAGGGTCACCTGAGAACTGCTATCCGACGATTGATATAATACCATATAGGAGTTCCCGGCGAGTCCATCCAGTGTACCCAGTCTCCACTGAGCAACCGTATACAATCTTTGGTGTCACCACACCAATGGATATGGGATCATCCATCGCCCATCATATAGGTCAAGAAACGTATAAGCTAGTCTACTCTGAAATATCGATACCCCGTCTCGATACACCCACGACTAGGAACATTTAAGGATATGCTCATAGACTACATATGTCCCACTAGTATGATCCGCATCATAATCACAGTATTCAAGAAAATATCCTAAGGGCTTCATCTACATATACCAGAAATATGCATGATCTAGTAAACATGGAGATAAAGAGCAACCGGATAGCATACTATCATGTCGAGTAAGAATGTTCTCTGAATATATATATATACACATATCGATACATCCACTATCAAATAATGGCCTCTTGGGCATACATATATCCAACAATTTCCCACTTGCACTAAGGCCAATTATTGGCGTATCTCATACCCAACATCTCAAAAAGTCGCTCATGCTGCGGCTGAGGGAGAGCCTTGGTGAGTGGATCCGCGGTTATATTCTTTGTATCTACTCTCCCAATCTCGATCTCGCGGCGATCAACTATCTCCCGGATCAGATGATATCGCCTCAGGATGTGTCTGGATCGCTGATGGGACCTGGGCTCTTTGGCCAACGCCATAGCCCCATTATTATCACAATACAATAGCATTAGATCAATAATGGTTGGAACTACTCCTATCTCCGAGGCGAACTTCCTCATCCAGACGGCTTCCTTGGCAGCATCATTTGCAGCAATATACTCAGCTTCCATCGTTGAGTCTGCAACGGTATCCTGTTTGTAACTCTTCTAACACACCACCCCTCCATTCAGGGTAAATACAAACCCTGGGATAGATTTGCTGTCATCCTTATCACTATGGAAGCTCGAATCGGTAAATGCCTCCATTTGGAGATCTCGTTACCATACACCAAAAACAATTCTTTAGTCCTTCGCAAGTACTTAAGAATGTACTTCACAGCAGTCCAGTGTTTCTCTCCCGGGTTGGACCGATACCTGCTTACTACACCCAGTGCATAAACTACATCAGGGCTTGTACACAACATCGCATACATTATAGATCCTACAGATGAAGCGTAGGGAATAATGCTCATGCGAGCTCTCTTCATCGGTCTTTGGGAAAAAGTCCATAGAGAGAGTGACACCATGGCAAGCGGGTAAGGCACCCCGCTTGGAGTCTTCCGTACTAAACCTCTTTAGGATGGTGTTGATGTACCTGGTTTGGTACAATCCCAACAACCTCTTAGATCTATCCCTATAGATCTTAATGCCCAATATGTATGAGGCATCACCCTGGTCCTTCATAGAGAACCTTTGTGATAAGAATAATTTGACCGATTGTAGCATAGGAACATCGTTTCCTATCAGAAAAATGTCATCTATGTATAATACTAGGAATGAGACAATACTCCCTACAATCTTCTTATAAACACAAGGTTCATCTAGATTTTTGATGAAATTAAACTCTTTGATGACATCATCAAAACAGATGTTCCAACTCCGTGATGCCTGCTTCAATCCATAAATGGATTTAAGCAACCTACATGCTTTCCTGCTGCTCCCACTATCAATGAAGCCCTCTGGCTGATCCATATAAACGCATTCTTCTAAATCATCATTTAGAAATTCCGTTTTAACGTCCATCTGCCAGATTTCATAGTCATAGTGAGCAGCAATAGCAATTAGGATCCGAATGGATTAAAGCATGGCTACCGGAGAGAATGATTCGTGAGATCCTATCCTGGTCTTTGACGAAAACCTTTCACTACAAGCCTCGCTTTATAGGTATCCACCTGCCCATCTACACCGATCTTTCTCTTAAAGATCCATTTGCACCCTACAGGTTTTACCCCAGAGGGTACAGCTTCCAAAGTCCATACTTTGTTGGTGTACATAGACTCCATTTCGGATCTCATGGCATCCAGCCACTTCACAGAGTCACCACTCATGATAGCTTGCTGAAAACTGGTAGGGTCATCATCATCCATGATGCAATCTTCTCCATCACCATCAATGAGAAAACCGTAGCATCTCTCCGGTGGACGAGGAGTCCTACCAGATCTACGGAGTGGCTGAGGTTCATAAGATTCTGTTGCAACATCAGGTTCAACCAGGACATCATTTGTAACTTTTGTTTCTAGAACCTCTTCTAGTTCTACCACATTGCCATCAGTATTTGTAAAATTTTCATTTTCTAAAAACGTGGCATGCTGAGAAACAAACACCTTTTGTTCCTCCTTATGGTAGAAAAGATACCCAAACGAATGTTTTGGATATCCCACAAATATACACTTAACCGATCGTGCTCGAGTTTGTCTGGATTATGCTTTTTGACAAAAGCCGGACAACCCCAAATCTTAACTCGTTTAAGAGATGGTCTCTTCCCATACCATATCTCATATCGAGTGGTAGACACGGTCTTGGTTGGAACTCTGTTCAACAGATATGCTGCAGTCTCTAATACATGCCCCCAAAAGGAGAGAGGTAACTCAGCATCACTCATCATGGATTGCACCATATCCAATAGGGTACGATTCTTCCATTCTGACACACCGTTGTGCTATGGTATATAAGGCGGAGTGAGCTGAGAGAGAATCCCATTCTCTTTTAGGAAGTTCGAAAACTCTGTACTAAGATACTCTCCACCTCAATCCGATCGAAGTATCTTGATGCTCATTCATGTTTGTTTTTCTACTTCAAGTTTGTACTCCTTGAATTTCTCGAAAGCCTCAGACTTATGCTTTAATAAATACACATGACTGAATCTTGAGAAATCATCAGTAAAAGTTATGAAGTAAGAAAAACCGCCTCTCGCATATGTAGACATTGGCCCGCATACATCACTATGTATGGGGCTCAAGAGTTCTGTACCTCTTTCTCCATGTCTAGTAAACGGAGTTTTGGTCATCTTTCATTTGATACAAGACTGACAAGTCGCATAAGATTTATATTCAAAAGGGTTTAAATATCCATCTTTATGAAGCTTGTATAGTCTTGTTTCATTAATATGACCAAGTCTACAATGCCAAAGATAAGCTTCATTTATATCTGAAAACTTTTCTTTTATTTGTGTGTTGTATGTTGAAAACCGTGTGTTGATTTAGGACGTATATCCCGTTATTAAGTGTACCAAACCCAACCAACTTTTGATTGAGGTTAATGTTCATAACATTATTCTGCAATACAAAATGATATCCTTCATTGTCTAACAAAGAAACAGATATTATATTACAAAGCATACTAGGTACATAATAACATGGTTCAAAACCAATATACAACCCGACGGCAACCCTTGGTGATACTCTCCCACTGAAACTGCATGTATATTGGAACCATTTCCAACTCGGAGAGTGTGATCACCGGTCTTCAAAATTCTGCTATTTCTCAAGCCCTACACAGAATTGCAGATATGAGAACCCGAACCGGTATCCAATACCCAGGAAGCAGAGTTTATAGAAAAACAGTTTTCAGTCACGAACACACCTGAAGCAGAAGAATCACCATGCTTCTTTTTTTTGAGATCAAGGTACTCAGTGCAGTTTCGCTTCCAGTGCCCCGTCTTCTTGCAGTGGAATCATTCTCCTTTTCCTGACTCTTTAACCTTAGATTTGTCCTTCCCTTGTGCCTTTTTGATTCCACCTCTCGGTTTGGTGGGTTTCTTCTTTTTCTTTCCCTTAGACTTGGCTTTTGGGACGGAAGAGGAAGATTGCCCAACAATCAGAGAGGGAGACTTCGCCTTGAGTGTGCTCTCCGCACTTCTCAACATATTTAGAAGTTTGGGTAGTTCACTATGAATGGAGCAAAGGCAGGAGGGAGAGACTATAGAACAATATCAACATATTGTTTGTTCTCCATTGTCCAGCCGAGGCCCTCCAGCTCTTCAATAAAAGCTATCATCTTCAAGACATGATCGCCTACTGATGTGCCAAGAGCCATCCGCATCTGAAACCACTTTCGAGATGCCTCGTAACGAAGAGTACGAGATTGCTCCCCATACAACTCCTTTGTATGGAGAAATATGGATTGAACATCCGTATGCTCATGATGCTTTTGATGTGTGTTATCCATCGATGCAAGCGTGAGGTATTTGGCCGTGGCACAGTCGGTATCCTATGTTTTGCGGATCTCCCTATCCGCAACAAAAGATTCAAGGTCTGGGCTGGGAGGAGCTGAGGCAGTGAGGACATATGATACCTTATCAAATGTGAGAGCAAGGTTAATATTCCTCAGCCAGTCTTTATAGTTCTGTCCGGTTATCTTATTTTTCTCAAACAAAAGCTTAAGTCTAGTCATAGGTATCTTCTATTAGGAGAGAGAAAAGAATACACTCAGCGAAAGCTCTTGCAAAGATCAGATTGGTTTATTATCTTATCTAATCGATGTCTCACACTGCTTTTATCAAATTTTCCTTCAAACCTTAAAAAGAAAATTAGCCAGGATTAATTACATTCTACAACTTCGCTAACCATTCAGCCATGCCAGTATCGGTACTTTGAATGAGGTTCCCCGTGCTTTCGCACATACCTAATTAAAATAAACCTCGTTTTCCCAGAGGCATAGCCCCGTTGACACCTTTCTAGACACCTAATGGGTTAACTAATTATAAAGTGCAAAACTCACCTGGGAGTAACTCTTACTCACAGTGGGATTGGGATCCAACTATCACATAGAAGCTATGCAATCTCATTGCAAATTTCAACTCTTGAAACTCTCGATATGGTTTTCAACCCTATCACTCATGACCCTGGCTATAGTCAACATATCATAAGTACTTTCGTGATTAATTAGACCCATCCACATGACCCTTGGCTATAGTCAACATAATCATGTGAGTGTCTTAATTAATCGCATCATATGCTGTGTAGGAAGACATCACTTAGCTATCGTACACTACGCCTTGGCTATAGTCAACATACGTAGTACGAATACCAAGTACTATACATCCTAAAATGACGGAGGGCTGCGATTAGTTTTTAAGAAAACCTTTAACGTTTTGAACTTGATATCGTTGTAGAATCAAACAATTTTAAAAGGAGTGGCTCAAGCTCCGCATTATGAAAACTTGTTTTTTCATAAAAAGCCGAGTAGATTTCAAAATCTGATTCTACAACATCTTTTAGGTTTCTTTTTCTTTACATTAATCTCATTAATGTAGTCCCATCATTTAAGCCCTTAAGCCATCACAGAAAAGAAACGAAAATAGAACGTACGCTTATGCCATCCGCATTCGCCACAATGTCCCGTTATGCACCGTTAGGTTACTTAACTAACGACATAGCGGGACGCGACTAGCGCAGATGCAAAACATACGCAACGTTTATTATATATCATATATATAATACTCCATTCGTCTCATCATATAATGTGATCACATCACAGAATATAAACAGTTGAAGCACATATATGAAAATATAGGATATACTAGGAGGTCCATATTTTTTATTTAGCCAGCAATAGAAAATATGGATTCCACGGTCGTGATGAATAGCCAATCCCACATCCTTAGACCCCCTACGAGAGCGGCAAGTGACCCTACCAATTCTAGAGTTAGGAGACCCGGTCTCGACTTCTCGAGATGGCCTCCCACTGGACCCTAGAACCCGGTCACTTGTGCTCCCCACCTTGGGTCTATCCTAATGCAGAAAAGTTAATAATATACAACAATGGTGACATCATCCTCAACCCGGAAGTGCCCCAATAAAAGAATATTACATACAATGAATTTTACATGAATGAAAAGAAAACTCTCATCTCACACAAAACCCCCGGCCATTCAATCACGATGATCCTATACATCATATCTCAGCAACACATAACATCACATGTCATCAACGTAAGCAAGTATGCATATCCTAATTGTCGTTGACGTATAGCAACGAAACCGGAGATACACCACATACTACACTTACGGTCGCAGAAAAGAAGTATCAAACTACAACATTTGGAATCGACACATCCCTTAGACATCATAAACCCGGAATATCTCATATTTCGGATATCATGTCTAACATTGCAAATCTTACATTTGGGTCTCAAATATGAAAACACTTTTCAAAAGAAATCGAGTAATTCAACAAGATCCCCGATTCCGCCCGAGACCGAAATGTTAGATTCACAAGAAACTAATCAATTTTCACAAAACTAATTAGTGTAGATTCTAAATATTGTATCACAATCACAGATAACCAGACGATGTAAAACATTTCGATCGAATCATCAAACAGCCATATTACCCAAAGAGAGCTCAACACTTGAGCAAAGTTAAAAATACCCAAAACACGCCACGGTACCTATGGACCAGCCGTAGAAGGGTCAACCCTTGCCTCACCTATGGTACCACGGAACTACGGCAAACCCTAGGGTTTGGTCGCGGTTCCGTGGTCATAGAATCGAGTTAGGGTTTCGTTCTTCTAGAGGGTCCATAAAATTACTTGCATGATTTTTCGAATATTCTTAACTTGGAAAATTCCAACACTTGGAAAATTTCCAGCGAGAGTAATGAGCTGGTGTTTGATGTTCGTTCGAACTGTTAAACGTCATCTAGGTTACCTACAACGATGTTAAATTACGACTACGAAACACTCCGTATTAGCCCCTTAACTAAATTAACATCACATGAAATTTTAGGCTAAACAAACAATACCTGATGCCCCAAAATATACAGACCAAAGCACCTAAGAAAAACGAGGCAGTGAGGGGGATTTTAGACCGGCCAGGCAGGGAATTTGGGGCTTCTCACAGGGTGAAATCCGGTGGAATAGCCTCGTTTTTCTCTTGTGTTCTACTAGCATCATATGCAAGCTTCTGCAGTTGCTTAAATAATTTTAAGACATCATTTAAAAAACGGCAGAGAGCAAATTTTAGGGTTTCAGTTTTTAAAGTTTCGTAGTTGTTCGGTTTCGTAATATATCTATCATCGTCTAAGTTTCTAGCTTGACTCTGATACCACTATAGGGTTTGTTTAGCACCATCCCTAGGGTTTTCCTTGCATCAAATATGCTACAATAAAATTTTTAGGGGTGCTAAACAAAACCAACCATGAATCGAACTAGAAATTTAGGGTAACAAAACTAGTATCACATACTATAAAGTGTCTAACACTAAGAGGAGAGAAATACAACCTTTGTAGACCTCTTTGTGACTCCTTGGATCAACTTGGTGTTTGAACCGGTTCCCTTGAGTTCTTCGAAGTCCATGACGATCCACCACGGAGTCCCTTTGCACAAGCTCCTTGCTCTACTTGATCAAGATGAAGGTGAAGCAAACAATCTACACTAGTGGGATAAACTAACACAGATTGGTGATGTGGGTTGTGATCTCACTTAAAACCTTTTCTTTTTCTTTTCCTCACTTACTTTCTAAAACCTAGAGAGCATGAAGGAGGAAGAAGAAGAAGGAGACAGCTAAACTTAACTCAAGAATGAGAATTATGGTAATAATAGAGAGAGAGAGAGAGAGAGAGAGAGAGAGAGAGAGAGTTATGTCATCCCAAACCATGGTTACAAAATATCTAGATATTTTGATATTGAGTTAAGCAAAACAATGGGCAACAAAACAACCATGGGAGATAAAACCATGGTTTTGACTTTAGTCAACACAAAAGAAGAGTGTAGAAATCCAACTATATTTTTATTCCCATTTTGTTTTTCTCAATAATCAAAATATATAAATATTTTACCATGTGAGTCTTGCATTTCCATCACCAATGTATCATCAACCATGACACATGTATGCATGTATGTGCGCATTCATATCAATATATACATACATACACTCATGCATACATCATAAAGAAATAGGTTTTAATAAGTGAGCTAATGGTCATTAATATTAAATCAACACTCGATTGGCCATAACAGATCTGTGTAGGACTCTAATGACTCGTCAATACGCCGGCAGTAGATGATGATCATATCAGTCATCCACAAGCCGTCAGCGATACTAGCTGGATGTAACGGCTACCCGGGTATTGAGCGATCAGAAGATCAACAAGCATGCTTGTCCATACTCTTGTAAATCCAACAACAATATTACCGTACAGTCCGGTTTCTTCGTCTGATATGTCGCATATCGAGTCTAGGGGTGGTAAACGTCAGAACCCAGTAACTTGATAATTCATGCTAATGTGATGCTCATAACGGGTCGAGAAACTACTGATAACACTTACCAGTAAATGTCCGTATCAGCCCTGGCAAGGAACTTCCTGTTATGGCCAATCGAGCACAGTGCAACATCAACCCCCAATACTGGGAGAGACGAAACCCCTCCTATATGTCATGACCCAAAATAATAGCTCGTGGCCGGCACTTAAATCACGCAACGTCTACAGGCGTAACGTAACCTAAGTAAGCCGAAACTCAGAAATCTAAACCTTCCAACAGAAGTAAGTAATGAAAACCTTGATATAACATTTAGAAACTTTAAGTAAAACACCTTAACATATTTTTGTTTCCTTTTATTTTCAAAAAAATTTCGTCAGCACCTCCTTTGTAAAAACTAGCCCCGAAAACAGGTACAACAAGGAATATAAAGAGAGCATCCCCAAACGGGAGCAAAACACGCCCAACGGAGAAAACAACTACCACAAGTATACGACGCCCAACGGCGAAGATCCACATAAAGAAATAAAGTAAAGAAAGACATCAATCCCAAAAGCGAACATAAAACCCATGGCTAAAGTCTCGCAACTACAAGTCTTCTAAGTCTGCAACATATACAATTACTAGTTTCTGATTTGATGGAGTGAGTAGATACAATGAATGTAGGGTTCCTAGGCACTCTAGTGAGGTCTCACAAGGCATCAAACAAGCCAATTTCAAAAATTAACGGTGCCGAGGGACCCGACTACGGATCGTTTGCTAGATTTCTAGGCGAAACACTAACTAGTTAACAACTTAACTAATGGGATATCGGAAATACAACCTTTGTAGATCCGGTGCTCCACCTCCAAAGCTCCACAACGAAGTCGTCTCCACTGTCCAAAAGGAATCCGGGCTCTAGAGTCGGCTTCGTCGGAGAAAAAGCGAGCTAGGTCATCGATGTCCATGCCGAAGATGATCTACGTCGAGGCATCGCTAAATCAAGCTCCACCTTCACCAAGCCCTAAAAACTTGTGAAGGAAACATACTCTACTACTTGGCAAGAGGTAGAGGATGAAGAAATAGGAAGTGGGTAGACTTTAGAATTGGATTTCTCACTCATTTTCATCAATCACCATTGATGGAGGAAGGTATCTTCATGAAGAAGAAGAAGAGGAAGAAGATGATGAATATTATGATAAGTTAAAAAGAATGGAAAAGAAATTCAATCTTATCAAACACTTACCATAGTTAAGTGTAGAGAGTTAACCCAAGTTAGTGAGTGGTTAGGGTTTGGCATAAAACAAAAATGGTGGACTTTTCAAAAGTTCAAGAAACTTCAACAAAAGAAATAAATAAAGCCACCATTTTCCTTTTGCCAAAAATAAATAAAACAATAAATAAATCATTTAAAACCCTTAACCATTAACTAACTATGGTTTAAACATACATTTAACCAAGTATTGAATGTATCATCAAACATGATACAAGCAAGTGCACAAAATCATATCGCATATGCAATGCGCACACCCGAGCGAGAAAATCCATTTAAAGTGAACCGATACTAGTTAATGAAAAATAATATATCAAATATATAATTATACATTAAATTATTAAATCAACACTTGATTTAATGATCCGGTCATATCGCATATAACCGACTAGTATCCTATGTATCGGCTTATCGAATCAACGCTTGAATCGATAACTAGGTTATATCGCATACAACCATTCGATACATTCATCGCGAGAATGGAATACGGTATCACATACATGCATTATTCTCGGTCCCGCACATATCTCATATGCGCTCCTATTTCGTTTCGCTTGAGCCAGGAAACCTCTGTGTAGGACTCTAAAGACTCGTCAATACGCCGGCAACAGATGATGATCATATCAAACACCCACAAGCCGCAAGCGGTCTGCTAAACGTAACGGCCACCCGGGTATTGAGCGATCAGAAGATCGACGAGCAAGCCCACTCACACTCCTGCGAATCCGACCAGTAACACTACCGTACAGTCCGGTCTGATCGTCTGATATGTCGCATATCTTGCCTAGGGGTGGTAAACGTCAGACCCCAATAGCTCGATAAGTCGTGTCGATATGAGGTCTATAACAATTCGAGAAACTACTGGTAACACTTACCAGTAAATCTCAGCAACCCTGGCCAGGGATTTCCTGTTATAGCCAATCGAACACAGCGCAACATCTACCCCCTATACCGGGAGAGACGAATCCCCTCCTATCGCTCATTGCCTTCATGTGACTCGGGACTGTACCCAAAAACCACCGTTTTGCACGCCCTCTTGGATGTGGTAAGATGGAAATCAAAGCACAGTGGGAACCACACAAGACTCTATGACGATCTCGGGTCAACAGACTACTCTGTACCAGTGTCACCAGAGAACTGCCATCTGACGTGAGGTATAATACCATCTAGGAGTTCTCGACGAGTCCGTCCAGTGTACCCAGTCTCTACTGAGCACCCGTATATCATCTCCGATGTCAAACACCAATGGATATGGGATCATCCATCGCCCATCTGTATGGGTCGAGAAGGTACACGCTAGTCTACTCTGGTATATCGATGCCCCATCTCGATACACCCACGACTAGGGACATTGAAGGATGTACTTATGGACTACCATGTCCCCACTAGTATGATCCGCATCACAATCCAGGTAGTCAAGTACACATCCTAAGGGCTTTACCAACATGTAACAGAGAGACAATCAGTATACACGTTAAGGTAAAGAGTAACCAGATAGCATACTATCATGTCGAGCAAGAAAGTCCTCCCTATATATGTCCCAGCATCCACTACAATATACATCCAATGTACAGTAATGGCCTCTAGGGCATACATATAACTAACAATCTCCCACTTGCACTAGGGCCATCTGTAGCAGTGGTTGTAGTATCTCATACTCAACCATCCCATAAAAGTCTCTCTCTGGGAACAGGCCTTCGTGAGTGGATCCGCTGCGTTATCCTCTAAGTCTGCTCTCCTTGCCTCGATCACCTTGGAGATTAACCATCTCCATGATCAGGTGATACTGCCTTAGAATAAGTCTGGATCACTGATGGGACGGACGTTCCTTGGCATAAGCCACAACTCCATTGTCACACAATGGGAGGAACATAGTTCATCTCATGAACCATTATACATCCAAACAGCCTCTTTGGTAGCATCTCAAGTAGCGATGTATCCTGCCTTTATCGTCTAGTATGTCACTGTATCTAGCTTGGAACTCTTCCAACATACCGTCCCTTTACTGAGGGTAAAGACAATGCCTGCGACTGATATTCAGTCATCTTTATCACCCTGGAACCCTTCCAGTGATTCTCCCCAGAATCGTATGATATCATCTCATTACAACTAGTGAGAATCCTAACATCCAATTAAATCTATCTCATAGATCCAAAACTCAGGATTTAGGAGGTATCATTTTGATCCTACACGGAGAATCTTTGTGATAAACGGAGATTGATCGAGCGTAGCATAAGAAACTCCTTTCTTATCAAGAGTTTGTCATCCACGTACTCTACGAGGATCACCACCATACTCCCTACTACCTTTTTGTTTATACAAGGTTCATCTACCATTTTGATGATGTCAAACTCTTTGACTACTACATCAAAACAGACGTTCCAACTCCGCGATGCCTGTTTTATCATATAAAACATCTTGCACACGTTTCCGCTGCTCCCACTATTTACGAAGCCCTCTGGCTGTGTACTTATAGACGCACTCTTCTAAATCATCATTTAGAAAAGCAGTCATGACACCCAACCACCAAATATCGTAGTCATGGTATGTAGCCGTGGCAAGTAGGATCTGGATGGACTTAAGCATAGCTACTGGAAAAGGTTTCATCATTATCCATGCCTGGTCGATGACGAAAACCTTTAACAAGTCTAGCTTTGAAAGTCTTAACTTTTCCATGTACACCAAGTAATCTTCTCAAGATATACTTGCTCCTGATGGGGATTTAACCCTTCAGATATAGCAGCCAAAGTCCATACTTTGCTGGTGTACATGGATTCCATCTCAGATTGCTAAGCATCCAGCCATTCTTACAGAGTCTTACTCCTGATGGCCAGCTCGAAATTAGTTGGGTCATCATCTCATGATGCAATCCTCACTCCCACTGTTATAGAGAAACTGAAGTATCTCTCAGGTGGGTGAGGAACCCTACTAGATCGGCGGAGAGGCTGAGGTTCGTTGGAATCTACTGAATCCTTTGGTTCTACCAAATCATCTGATGTAGTTTGTATAGCTGGAACCTTTCCAGTTCTACATAACAGACGTTGTCTCGAGCTTGTCCGGATTTTTGCTTTTAAACATAAGCCGGACAACCCCAAATCTTAACCAGCTTAAGACATGGGCTCTTCCCTTTCCATATCACATATGAAATGGTAGGCAACTGATTTGATTGGAACCCTATTCAATAGGTATGCAGCTTCTCAAGTGCATAACTCCCAAAAGGAAATAGGTAACTCAGTGGTACTCATCATAGAGCACACCATATCAAATAGGGTGTGATTGCTCCGCCCCGATATACCATTGTGCTATGGTGTATACGGAGGAGTAATGCTGAGAGAGAATCTCTTTCTCCTTTAGAATAATCCAGGAATTCCGTGCATAAGTATTCTCCTCCCTGATCTCATCATAGGACATAATACTTATACCCGTATTTTGGTTCTCTATTTCTTGCTTATATTCTGTGAATATCTCAAAAGGTTCGGACTCATGTTTCAACAGGAACATATGACTGAATCTTGAGAGATTATCAGAGAATATAATGAAGTATAAAGAATCAGTGCTGGCATGTGTAGACAGGGGAGCTACATACATCAACATGTATTATCCCAAGAGTTCACTAACTCTTTCTCTGTTTCCAATAAACAGAGCTATGGTCATCTTATCTTTGTGACATGACTGGCGAGTTTCGCAAGATGTAAATTCAAACTGATTTAAATATGCATCTAAATTTAACTCTAGCTACTCGGGTCACATTGATCTGACCTAGTCTACAATACCTCAAGAAGAATTCGTTCATTTCTGAACTCTTCCTCTTGTGTGTGTTCTATATACTAAGAACTGTAGTTTGATTTAGAACATTAATGCTTTTAGATAACGTGCCTGAACCGATCAACTTTTGATATAGGAAATGTTCAAAACATTATCCAACAATACAAAATTATATCCTTTCTTTACTAATAAAGAAACTGATATGATTTTGTATATCAGGTTCGGTATGTAATAACATTCGTTCAGAATCAATGTATTGGTAATACAGGGTGGCAGTGACCGACAGACTTGGCTGCAACTCTTGCCCCGTTTTCTGCCTCATGAAACTTATCACCCGTTCTCAGTTCTTTACCTTTTTGTAGCCCTATGTAACATCTTACATATCTGGGATCCTGATCCGGTATCAAATACCCAGGACGTAAAGGACATTGAGAAACAGTTCTGTGTAATGAACACACCCGAAGATGATGCATCAGCATGCACTCTCTTCGTTTGGGCGGCACGGGAAATCTGGTATTCCCCAATTTCCTGCTCGGCCGGGACCAACGTTCCCCAGCTCAGTATAACAAGCGGGTTCGGTCAAATATCCGTATTATTATCTTGATTAAGGCGTGATATGGTCGCTACCAGGGGAGAGAGAGAAGAAAACACTCGGCGTGCGCTCTTGCAAGAATAGATTGGTTGTTATTTTATCTAATCAGGATGGCTCCCACTGCTTTTTATCAAATCTTCCTTCAAACCCTAAAAGGAAAGACTAGCCGGGATTAATTACACACTACAAGTTCGCCAATCTTTCAGCTAGGCCAGTGTCGGTACTTTGAGGGAGGTCCCCGTGCTTTCGCACGAACCTAATTAATGTAAACCTCGTTTTCCCAGAGGCGTAACCCCGTTGACAACTTTCTAGACACCTACTTGATCGGCTAATTGCAATGTATAAAACTCTCCCAGGAGTAACTCTTACTCGCAGCGGGTATCGGGATCCAACTATCTCATAGAAGGTATGCAATCTCATTGCAAATTTCAACACTTGAAATTCCCGATAATATTTTGCCCCAGGCGATCTATGACCTTGACTGAGTCAACAAACCATAGACCGTAAGTAAAGTTCAACCCGTCATTTCCTGATTGAATTAAACCCACCCGCATGACCCTTGACTGAGTCAACAAGGCCGCATGACTACCCTAATCCAATCTGCATCATATGCATAAACAGATAAACAGTAATCAGCTACCGCACACTACGCCTTGACTGAGTCAACAAACGCAGCACGAATACTAACTATTACTTATCTGAAATGACAGAGGGCTACGTCAGGTTTTTAAGAAAACCCTTTGCGTAATGAACTTTATATCATTGTAGGATCGAATGAATTTTAAAATGTAGTGCTTTTGAGGCTTTTCTTGTTCTGCTAAAGGAGTCACTCCCGGTGAAGGGATCGTCGGTCCTTTCCTCGTCGAATGAGGTGCGGGATATATCATATATATCACTGTGCAAAGCAAAAACACTTAAAAGCAATCATAAGACAAACCAAATGTGTAGCATCTGCCAGTCATTGCTAAAGGAGTCACTCCCGGTGAAGGGATCTCGGTCCTTTCCTCATCGAATAAGGTGCAGGATATATTACATATACCGCTGTGCAAAGCAAGAACTGTAGCTACCTGTTTTATTTTGAAATTCGATTCTACAACATCTTAGGTTTCTTTTAATTTCATTAATCTCATTAATGAAGTCCCATCATTTAAGTACCTAAACATCACAGATAAATACGACGTACACTTATGCCATCCGCATTCGCCTCGATGTCCCCTCGTGCACCGTTAGGTTAGGTAACTAACGACAGAGTGGGGCAGGGCTAGCGCGGGTGTAAAACATAAGTAACTTCTATATAATATATCATATATACTATATACTGTATCTATCATAGAACATCACATGATCACATCACAGATATCGCAGCAGAAGAAACATATGAAATATTGGATATACTAGGACGTCCGTGTTTTCAATACGAGCCAGTATAAAACACGGATTCCACGGTCGTGATGAATAGCCAAACCCACACCCCTAGACCCCTACGAGAGTGGCAAGCAACCCTGCCAATTCTAGAGTTTGGAGACCCGGACTCGACTCCTCGAGTTGGTCTCCCACTGAACTCCAGAACCCGGTTACTTGTGCCCTCCTCCTTGGGTCTATCCTAGTGCGGAAAATTAAATAATATACAAACGGTGACAACTTCCGCAACCTGGAAGCACCCCAATAAAAGAATATTACATACAAGTTTTTACATGAATGAAAATGAAAAACACTCATCTCACATAAAAAAAACCCCGGCTATTCGAACACGACGATCCAATATAACATATCCAGCAACACATAACATCACATGTCATCAACGTAAGTAAATATGCGCATCCCAATTGTCGTTGACATATAGCAACGAAACCGGCGATATCACGTATTACACTTACGGTCACAGAAAAGAAAGTGTAAAACTACAACAGTTGGAATCCGCAACCACCTCAGACATCGCATGCCTGACCAAATGAATTACTTAGACATCACATGCCTAACAATTATAAACCCCGCATTTTAGTCTCATTATCGAAAACACTTTTCAATATCAAGTCGGGCAATTCAACAAGATTCCCAAAAAACTGATCGAATGCTCGTCGCAAACTTTAGTAGGCGGCTACACCCCTGATACCGTCGACGAAGTGCACCAAGGCGGAACACCGCTGCCGCGAGCACCCGGACGGATGCTTTCGGCGACGGGGTTCTCCTACAGTCACTTGGTCGGGGCTATGGGGTGTAGCTGTCTATTAAGTTTACCCGGCGAGTATCCGCGTACGCTACGTGATTGCGACGGACTTTTGATCACATCAAAATTCCGTGGCAACCGATCAAGTGAGACTAAACTGCTATGTTTATAACATTCATTCAGTTATCACATAACTTCTTGTGAATTCCAATTATTGTATCCCATTCCAGATAAACAGAAAATGTTAAACATTTCGATCGAACATTCAAACACCCAAGTTTTCCCGATACAGATCAACACATGAAATAAGTCTAACAACATTCAGTTCGTGCCTCAGTACCAACGGTCCAGCCGTAGAAGGGTCAAGCCAACGCCTCACATGCGGCACGTCGTACTGCTCCAAACCCGAAGGTTCAAAGGGCAGTTCAAGACGGTCACATAATCGAGTTAAGGTTTGTTGTCTTCTAGAGGGTCCATCGTGTTACTTGCACTACTTAGAACGTCGTCAAACTACGGAAAAATCCAACACTTGGAAATTTCCCGACAGGGGAAAAATTGGGTATTTATATCCGGTCGAACTTTTTAACATATTCTAAAATTTATCCGGAAAGCCACATAGACAAAATCTGATAATTCGATCGAACAATCGAATCCCCAAAACAACCCAGAACATTCAACTCTGGAATAAATTTTAAATATTCCCAGAAAGTCCAGAATAATTAAATAGGAATTACTGTGCAGAAAAGATGTGATGACGTCACCAGGGGACCGCGGAACCGCCGCAGAAGCTGGGCTTCCGCCGCGGTTCCGCCGCCGTTTAGATGAATCTTTCGCCTGAGTTTGCACAGTAATTCTTATAATTATTTATTGAATTTTTTAGGCATTTTTAATACACAAAAATCCGCATTTTCGGAAAAAGTCCAGAGAGCATATTCCGGGTAGGGTTTCAGTTCGTCCGGCTTTCAAACTCCGTCTAGACATCGCCTAAGGCTCTAGCTAGGCTCTGATACCACTGTAGGGTTCCTAGACACTCTAGTGAGGTCTCACAAGGCATCAAACAAGCCAATTTCAAAAATTAACGGTGCCGAGGGACCCGACTACGGATCGTTTGCTAGATTTCTAGGCGAAACACTAACTAGTTAACAACTTAACTAATGGGATATCGGAAATACAACCTTTGTAGATCCGGTGCTCCACCTCCAAAGCTCCGCAACGAAGTCGTCTCCACTGTCCAAAAGGAATCCGGGCTCTAGAGTCGGCTTCGTCGGAGAAAAAGCGAGCTAGGTCGTCGATGTCCATGCCGAAGATGATCTACGTCGAGGCATCGCTAAATCAAGCTCCACCTTCACCAAGCCCTAAAAACTTGTGAAGGAAACATACTCTACTACTTGGCAAGAGGTAGAGGATGAAGAAATAGGAAGTGGGTAGACTTTAGAATTGGATTTCTAACTCATTTTCATCAATCACCATTGATGGAGGAAGGTATCTTCATGAAGAAGAAGAAGAGGAAGAAGATGATGAATATTATGATAAGTTAAAAAGAATGGAAAAGAAATTCAATCTTATCAAACACTTACCATAGTTAAGTGTAGAGAGTTAACCCAAGTTAGTGAGTGGTTAGGGTTTGGCATAAAACAAAAATGGTGGACTTTTCAAAAGTTCAAGAAACTTCAACAAAAGAAATAAATAAAGCCACCATTTTCCTTTTGCCAAAAATAAATAAAACAATAAATAAATCATTTAAAACCCTTAACCATTAACTAACTATGGTTTAAACATACATTTAACCAAGTATTGAATGTATCATCAAACATGATACAAGCAAGTGCACAAAATCATATCGCATATACAATGCGCACACCCGAGCGAGAAAATCCATTTAAAGTGAACCGATACTAGTTAATGAAAAGTAATATATCAAATATATAATTATACATTAAATCATTAAATCAACACTTGATTTAACGATCCGGTCATATCGCATATAACCGACTAGTATCCTATGTATCGGCTTATCGAATCAACGCTTGAATCGATAACTAGGTTATATCGCATACAACCATTCGATACATTCATCGCGAGAATGGAATACGGTATCACATACACGCATTATTCTCGGTCCCGCACATATCTCATATGCGCTCCTATTTCGTTTCGCTTGAGCCAGGAAACCTCTGTGTAGGACTCTAAAGACTCGTCAATACGCCGGCAGCAGATGATGATCATATCAAACACCCACAAGCCGCAAGCGGTCTGCTAAACGTAACGGCCACCCGGGTATTAAGCGATCAGAAGATCGACGAGCAAGCCCGCTCACACTCCTGCGAATCCGACCAGTAACACTACCGTACAGTCCGGTCTGATCGTCTGATATGTCGCATATCTTGCCTAGGGGTGGTAAACGTCAGACCCCAATAGCTCGATAAGTCGTGTCGATATGAGGTCTATAACAATTCGAGAAACTACTGGTAACACTTACCAGTAAATCTCAGCAACCCTGGCCAGGGATTTCCTGTTATAGCCAATCGAACACAGCGCAACATCTACCCCCTATACCGGGAGAGACGAATCCCCTCCTATCGCTCATTGCCTTCATGTGACTCGGGACTGTACCCAAAAACCACCGTTTTGCACGCCCTCTTGGACGTGGTAAGATGGAAATCAAAGCACAGTGGGAACCACACAAGACTCTATGACGATCTCGGGTCAACAGACTACTCTGTACCAGTGTCACCAGAGAACTGCCATCTGACGTGAGGTATAATACCATCTGGGAGTTCTCGGCGAGTCCGTCCAGTGTACCCAGTCTCTACTGAGCACCCGTATATCATCTCCGATGTCAAACACCAATGGATATGGGATCATCCATCGCCCATCTGTATGGGTCGAGAAGGTACACGCTATTCTACTCTGGTATATCGATGCCCCATCTCGATACACCCACGACTAGGGACATTGAAGGATGTACTTATGGACTACCATGTCCCCACTAGTATGATCCGCATCACAATCCAGGTAGTCAAGTACACATCCTAAGGGCTTTACCAACATGTAACAGAGAGACAATCAGTATACACGTTAAGGTAAAGAGTAACCAGATAGCATACTATCATGTCGAGCAAGAAAGTCCTCCCTATATATGTCCCAGCATCCACTTCAATATACATCCAATGTACAGTAATGGCCTCTAGGGCATACATATAACTAACAATGAATAATGAATACAAGAAGGGCACGATCCAACATGTACCACCTACCAGGCAAATCACCCGAAAAACAGATATATGCCAACGATGCCGCTACTGATCCAAGCGGACAACCTGCAAGAACTGAGGCACAACGGGGGTGAGTTGCCAACTCGTGAGTAGAAAACATCATCAGATAAAAATCGAAATAAACAACGATTCCTAGGTCAACTATATCATAAAGGTAATACTATGATATCTAGGGTGACCGTAACTACATAAGTGCCAACACATAATAAATGCCTATCAGCAAGTGGATATCATCCAACAATATAATCAAAGAATGTATGAAGTGGATCACGTCCACAATATAATCAATGCATGTATGCAGTGGATCTCGTCCACGTGTCAACCAGTGACACAACAACTCCTGCATGTAAATATCATAAAAGCATATGCAGGTAAAAATAAGTATATAAATCAACGTGTGTCCCTCGCGACACAACAAAATCATGGAACCGGAGTGTCCACATCGACACTCGAAACATCATGAAACCCGTGTCTAGCATCGACACGTAAATCCTCATCTGTCAAGCGCCGTCACCATGACCGGCCCTGATGTTAGTACATCTCATGGAACCTGAGTGTCTACATTGACACCCGCAATCCACGTAGCATGTCTGAACATGACTCCGGTCGGTATCCCCCAGATATCCGCCGTGTCCAAATAATATCACCGGCAGGTAGTGGTCCCTCTGCCAGGCTCATCATCTACACCACGAAATCATCTCTCGCCCTGGGGTACCATACCGGGTCTACCATGTACCCACAGACGGTTTCTCATCCTCCTCGAATCGGGTGTCACATGCCAATCTCAGAACCGAGAAATCACATGGTGGACACACTGAGATATCATATGGGTTCTCAAACAATACATAAATTATAGGGTTCCTAGGCACTCTTACAAGGGTTAATAAGGCATCAACCATGCCCGAATAAAAATTTAGACGTGCCGAACAACCTAAAACCGGGATCTTTGCTAGATTATTAGGGTTTAACATGCAAGTAAACATCTTTACAACTAAAAGTGAGGGATTACAATCTTTGTAGTCCTCTCCTTTGCTTCATAAGCTCCGAGTAGAAGTCTCTTCACCGCGATCCACGATCTCCCGGACTCAAGAGAGGCTCCACGACTCGAACGATCCATGATAGCTTGTAGTGTTCCTTTTCTCTGATGATCTACGCGAAGTTTCTGTAACTCAAGCTCTCTCACTCTAATGAGGTGAATACCCTAATCTAATTGGCTAGATTAGATGAGGATGATGGAGTAGTATTTATGCTTTCTTTTTATATCAAATTCTCACATGAAATCATCACAAAATGAAAACCTAGTAAGCTTTCTCAAAGCTCAAGGTTGAAGAAGAAGAAGAAATAATGCATAATCCTTTTGTGATGAATAATAAAATGATATATCATTAATAATGCAACCATGGTCAAGGATGACAAGGATAACTCATGTAGAGAATTAACTAGGGCTAGGGTTTGGGTTGAGTTAAACAATGAGTCATAAGAAAATATCAACCATAATATCTTTCTCATGACAAAAGAAAAGCTTCTAGAATGTTCATGAAAGAACTAACCCAATTCAAACCCTAACCTTGTTTAATCTCCACTAAACATGTTGCATTAGTAATCATATCATGTTACAATAATATATATCACATATATATTATATATTTGTAACAAAAGAAAATAATACAATTAATATATATCGCATATATATCAATGCATTATCCGGTGAGAAAATGAAATAATAAAGCGAGCCTATATTAGATATTGTAATACAATATATCATATATATTATTATACATTAAATTATCGAATCAACACTTGATCCGACAATCCGGCTATATCGAATATAACCGACTAATATATCATGTACCGATTCATCGAATCAACACTTGATCCGATGACCCGGCTCATATCTAAATATCGCGAGAATATATTACGGTATCTCATATCGCATTATCCTCGGTCGTGCACATATCACATATGTGCCCCTACTCCGTTTTTCCTGAGTGAAGAAACCTCTATGTATGACTCTAAAGAATCGTCAATACGCCGGTAGCAGGTGATGATCATATCAAACACCCGCAAGCTGCAAGCGGTCAGCTAAACATAACAGCCACCCAGGTATTGAGCGATCAGAAGATCAACAAGCTAGCATGTACATTCTCCTATGAATCCAATCAGTAACACTCCCGTACAGTCCGGTCTCTTCGTCTGATATGTTGCATATCTAGTTTAGGGGTGGTATACGTCAGACCCCAGTAACCGATAAGTCGTCTCGATATGTGGCTCATAACAGGTCGAGAACTTATTGATAACACTTACCAGTAGTACTCAATATTCGCCCTGGCCAGGGACTTCCAGTTATAGCCAATCAAACACAGCACAACATCAACTCCCTATACCGGTAGAGACGAATCCCCTCCTATCGCTCATTGCCTCCATGTGATTCGGGACTGCACCCAAAAGCCACCGTTTTGCACGCCCTCTTGGATGTGGTAAGGTGGAAATCAAAGCACAATGGGAATCACACAAGACTCTATGACGATCTCGGGTCTACAGACTACCCTGTACCAGTGTCACCGGAGAACTGCCATCTGACGTGTGGTATATCACCATCTGGGAGTTCTCGGCGAGTCCGTCCAGTATACCAAGTCTCCACTAAGCACCCGTACACAATCTCTGATATCAAAACACCGATGGATATGGGATCATCCATCGCCCATCATATGGGTCAAGATGCGTATACGCTAGTCTACTCTGGTGTATCGATGCCCTGTCTCGACACACCCTCGACTAGGAACAGTTATAGAATGTACTCATCGACTACCGTGGCCCCACTAGTATGATCTCATCATAGTCCCAGTAGTCGAGTACATATCCTAAGGGCTTTATCAACATGTGAGAGTAAGACAGTAAACTAATATAAGTCAACATGTTAAGATAAAGGAAAACCAAATAGCATACTATCATGACGAGCAAGAAAGTCCTCTCTATATATCCAAGCATCCATTATAATATACATCATATCTACAACAATGGCCTCTAGGGCATATACATAACTAACAATCTCCCATTTGCACTAAGGCCAGTTGTTGTAGTATCTCATACCTAGCATCCCGAATAATTTCTCAAACTGTATCTGGGGAATGGCCTTCGTGAGTGGATCCGCAGTGTTGTCCTTCGTATCTACTCTCCTGACCTCGATCTCCCGGCGATCAACTATCTCCCTGATCAGGTGATACCGCCTCAGAATATGTCTGGACTTTTGATGGGACCTGGGTTCCTTGGCCAAATCCACAGCTCCATTGTTATCACAATACAGAGGTATTGGATGCTCAATGGATGGAACCACACCAAGTTCACTAATGAACTTCTTTATCCAGACAGCCTCTTTGACAGCATCGTTGGCAGCGATGTATTCAGCCTCCATCGTCGAGTCAGCAACGGTATCCTGTTTGGAACTCTTCCAAAATACCGCCCCTCCATTGAGGGTAAAGACAAATCCCGAGTGCGACTTAGAGTCGTCCTTATCACTTTGGAAGCTTGAATCGGTAAAGGACTCCACCTGGAGTTCTCTGTTACCATACACCAAGAACATCTCTTTAGTCCTTCGCAAGTACTTGAGAATGTTCTTCACAGCTACCCAGTGACTCTCTCCAGGATCTGCTTGATACCGACTCACTACAGTTAGTGAGTATGCTACATCGGGTATGGTACATAGCATCGCATACATGATAGAGCCTACTGCCGAAGCATAGGGTATCTCTTGCATGCGAGCTCTTTCCAAATTAGTCTTGCGAGACATCTCTTTAGAGAGAGTGAGTCCAGAGATCGTGAGTTGGTTCCCATGCTTGGATTCTTCCATACTAAACCTCTTTAGTATGGTGTCAATGTACCTGGATTGGGACAATCCTAGTATCCGTTTAGATCTATCTCTATAGATCATGATTCCCAATATGTAGGAGGCATCACCTAGATCTTTCATTGAGAATCTTTGTGATAAGAAGAGCTTGACTGATTGCAGCATAGGAACATCATTTCCTATCAAGAGTATGTCATCCACGTACAATACGAGGAAGACAACCTTACTTTCTGCAACCTTCTTATAGATACAAGGTTCATCTATATTTTTCATGAAGTCAGACTCTTTGACTACAACATCAAAACAGATGTTCCAACTCCGCGATGCTTTCTTTAACCCACAAATGGATTTAAGCAGCTTGCACACCTTTCCGCTGCTCCCACTATCTACGAAGCCCTCTGGCTGAGTCATGTACACGCACTCTTCTAAATCACCATTTAGAAAGTCGGTCTTAACATCCATTTGCCAGATTTCGTAGTCATGGTATGTAGCAATGGCAAGTAAGATCCGGATGGACTTAAGCATAGCCACTGGAGAAAAGGTTTCGTCATAATCCACACCTGGTCGTTGACGAAAACCCTTTGCAATAAGTCTAGCTTTGAAAGTTTCAACTTTTCCATCTACACCAAAGATCAACTTAAGGAATCGCACCCTTTAGGAGCATTTTCTAAAATCCATACTTTGTTGGTGTAGATGGATTCCATCTCAGATCGCATTGCATCCAGCCATTTCATAGAGTCGCCACTCGTGATGGCCTGCTCGAAACTAGTCGGGTCATCATCTTCCATGATGCAATCCTTGCTTCCACCACCAATAAGAAAACCGTAGCATCTCTCAGGTGGATGAGAAACCCTGCTAGATCGGAGGAGAGGCTGGGGTTCGTCGGGTATTACTGAATCCTTTGGCTCCAATAAATCATCAGTTGTAGTTTATGGTGCTGGAACATCTTCCAGCTCTACCTCTTCGCCACTAATTTCTTTTGCAAGAAATTCCTTTTCTAAAAAGGTAGCATGTTCAGCAACAAACACCTTTTGTTGTTCACTGTGGTAGAATAGATATCCATATGAATTGCTTGAATATCTTACAAACTTACAAAGAACTGATCGTGCCTCGAGCTTTTCCGGATTTTTCTTTTTAACATAGGCCGGACAACCCCATATCTTAACTATTTTAAGAGATGGTCTTTTCCCATTCCATATCTCATATGGAGTGGTAGGCACAGATTTAGTTGGAACTCTATTCAATAGGTATATGGCTGTCTCCAGCGCATACCCCCAGAAGGAAATAGGTAACTCAGCTGTACTCATCATAGAGCGTACCATATCTAATAGGGTGCGATTCCTCCGTTCTGATACACCGTTGTGCTGTGGTGTATAAGGAGGAGTAAGCTGAGAGAGAATCCCATTCTCTTTTAGATAATCTAGGAACTCATTGCTCAAGTATTCTTCTCCTCGATCAGATCGAAGGATCTTAATACTTTTGCCCGTTTGGTTCTCTACTCCGTGCTTATATTCTCTGAATTTCTCAAAAGCTTCAGACTTGTGTTTCATCAGGAACACATGTCCGTATCTAGAGAGATCGTCTGTGAATGTAATGAAGTAGGAAGAACCGTTCCTGGAATGCGTAGACATAGGACCGCATACATCACTATGTACCAGTCCTAAGAGTTCCGTAACTCTTTCTCCGTGTCCACTAAACGGAGTTTTGGTCATTTTTCTTTTGAGACATGAATGGCAAGTATTATAAGATGATAATTCAAACGGGTTCAAATATCCATCCTTATGTAACTTAGCTAGCCGTATCGTATTGATATGACCAAGTCTACAATGCCACAAGAAGGATTCGTTCATTTCTGAACTCTTCCTCTTATGTGTGTTTTGTAAATTAAGGACTGTATTTTGATTGAGAACGAATATGCCATTATGTAACGAGCCTGATCCAATCAACTTTTAATTTAGGAATATGTTCATAACATTATCCTGTACTACAAAATTATATCCTTATTTACTTAATAAAGAAACTGATATAATGTTGCACATCATGTTCGGTATATAATAGCACTCATTCAGAATCAGTGTACTATTGTTTGGTAATACTAGGTGATATTCGCCAACTGCTTTGGCTGCAATACTTGCACCATTCCCTACTTGAAAGGAATGATCACTTTTTCCCAGTTCTCTACCTTTCCGTAGCCCATGTAACAATTTACATATGTGGGATCCTGATCCGGTATCTAATATCCAGGACGTAGGTTGAACTGAGAAACAGTTCTCAATAACTAACACACCCGAAGACGGTGCATCAACATGCATGTTCTCCATTTGGGCGGCGTGAGAATCCAGATATTCTCATGTTTCCTGTTCAGTCTTATAACACTTATAAGATAGAACGGGTCCAACGTTCCCCTGCTCAGTATAATAAGTGGGTTCAGTCAATACATCCATATTATTATCTTGATTATGGCCTGACATGGTCGCTACCTGGAGAGAGAGAGAAGAAAACACTTTAGCGTTTGCTCTTGCAAGATTAGATTGGTTATTATCTTATCTAATCAGGATATCTCCCACTGGTTTTATCAAATATTCCTTCAAACCCTAAAAGGTAAGATTAGCCGGGATTAATTACACCCTATAATTTCGCCAATCTTTCAGCCAGATCAGTGTCGGTACTTGAGGGAGGTTCCCCGTGCTTTCGCACGGACCTAATTAAAATAAACCTCGTTTTCCCTGAGGCATAACCCCGTTAACACCTTTCTAGACACCAACCTGATCGGCTAATTGTCCTGTGTAAAACTCTCCCGGGAGTAACTCTTACTCGCAGTGGGTATCGGGATCCAACTATCTCATAGGAGGTTTGCAATCTCATTGCAAATTTCAACACTTGAAATTCCCGATAATGCTTTTGCCCCTAGCAACTCATGACCTTGGCTAAGGTCAACAAATCATAAGTGCTAGCCAAGTTCAACCCGTCATTTCCCGATTGAATTAAACCCACCCGCACGACCCTTGGCTAAGGTCAACAAAGTCGCACGACTACCCTAACTCAATCACATCTCATGTTTTAGCAGATAAATACTAATTAGCTTCTGTACACCACGCCTTGGCTAAGGTCAACAAACACAGCACGAATACTAACTAGTCTCTATCTGAAATGACGGAGGGCTACGCAGGTTTTTCAGAAAACCATGAGCGTAATGAACTTGATATCGTCATAGAATCAAGTGATTTTTGAAAAGGAGTGTTTTTTTAGGGTTTTCTAGTTTCGCTAAAGAGGTCACTCCCGGTGAAGGGATCTCGGCTCTTTCCTCATCGAATATGGTGCAGGGTATATCATATATACCGCTGTGCAAAGCAAGAACTATATAAGCTATCAAAAACTAAACCATGAGTTTGTAGCAACTGTCAGTTTTGCTAAAGAGGTCACTCCCGGTGAAGGGATCTCGGCTCTTTCCTCATCGAATAAGGTGCAGGGTATATCATATATACCGCTATGCAAAGCAAAAACTGTAGCTACCCTTTTTATAAAGTTTTGATTCTACAACATCTTTTAGGTTTCTTTTCTTTTATTAATCTCATTAATAAAACCCATCAGCTTATGCTTCGTAAGCATCACAGAAGAAACGAAAGCAGTAATATTTATATATCAGCATATATATATAGTATAAGCATTTGTCTCAGGCAGTAATATGATCTCATCATAGAACATTGCAGCAAAAGAACATATATGAAATATTGGATATACTAGGATGTCCGTGTTTTAATACGAGCCTGTATAAAACACGGATTCCACGGTCGTGATGAATACCCAAACCCACATCCCTAGACCCCTACGATAGCTGCAAGTAACTCTGCCAATTCTAGGGTTAGGCGACCCGGTCTCGACTTCTCGAGATAGCCTCCCACTGGACCCTAGAAGCCGGTTACTTGTGCTCCCCTCCTTGGGTCTACCTAAGGCGGAAAAGTAAATAATATACAACCTCATCCCGGAAGTTCCCCCATAAAAGAATATTACATACAAATGAATTTTACATGAATGAAAATAAAAACCCTCATCTCACATAAAACCCCCGGCTATTCACAACACGACGATCCAATATAACATATCACAGCAACACATAATATCTCATATCATCAACGTAAGCAAGTATGTGTATCCCGATTGTCGTTGATGTATAGCAACGAAGCCGGCGATACCCCACATACTACCCTTACGGTCACAGAAAAGAAAGTGTAAAACTACAACATTTGGAATCCACAATCACTTTAGACATCGTAAATCCGAAATATCACATACTTCGCATTTCATGCCTAACTATATGAATTCCACATATTGTATCACATTCCAGATAAATAGACAATATTAAACTTTCCGATCGAATAATCAAATACCCAAGATTTCCTAAATAGCTCAACACTTGAGCGGAGTTCAAAAGTCCCAGAATATGTCACAGTACCAATGGTCCAGCTGTAGAAGGGTCAAGCCAACGCCTCACATGTGGCACGCCGTACTGCCCCAAACCCTAAGGTTTAGAGGCGGTTCAGACGGTCACATAATCGAGTTAAGGTTTGTGTTCTTCTAGGGGGTCCACCGCGTTACTTGCACGTTTTTTCGAAAGATTTAAACTCAAGAAAAATTCAACACTTGAAAGTTTTTCGTGTCGGGAAAAAGTGAGTTAATGATATCCTGATTGGTTCGAAAGGTTGTGTTTTGTAGAATAACCGCAATCAGAACGGTGTCGCGCGTAGCTAGACCGAGGTGCGTACGGGTCGTCCTCAGGGAAACGTTGAATATTTTAATCTTACTTTAGATGTGTTGAAAAAGAGAGGAGGGATAAGAATGTTGAGGAATAGTTTCTAGATCTACGTTAAGCACTAATGCAAAATATAGATCTAGATTATTTATGGATGTAGTTAATATAAAAAGGGGCTTGTAGGGTTCGTTAGGATTTAGTAATTATGGATGATTAATTAAAAATTACTCTTTCTATCCTTTAATAGATTTAAAACTAGAACGACAGTGGTGCATGTAGATTAGGGTTTCTGGAGAGAAAAGGAATCCCACTCTTAACCCCTATCTCGACACGGAACTCCGTTCATATCTAGCCTTTACCAAAACAATCATTAATCTAATCTCTAATTGCGGTCGAGACTAACAATGAATTGTTAGCGCGCCCGATTAGGATGTTAATGATTGTCTTGATAAAGTTTATAAACTTTATAGGACGTAAAAAGAGTTTAGGTATTTTCATCATCCATTAACCTACCTTAATGCTATGAACCCTAACAAGCGGAGAATTACTCGCGCATGTTGGGAGAAAAAAAGATGGAGAGAAAATGCATAATTAAACTATAAAGAAATAGAATAAGAAAAAGTAAGTTACCTTTATTAATCAACAATATTCATTACATTTTGATTCCTTAGAAAATGATTACAAAGACTGGTAACGTCTCGATCTCTTCTAAGGAGGTAGATGAACCATTGATGATCAGCCTGTATGCGTGAGCCGTCTTGGACTTCGTGATCTCTTCGGCTTGATGATTTTTCCAAGAGCCTCTCGGTCTTTATTTATAGTCCCAAAGCCAGAAACTTAGTCTTCTAAATTGGACACCATTAGTTAGGGTTTCACCAGAAAAATTGCACCTCCTGAATCTTCTCCCCTGCGGCGGATCAGCGGCCAAAAGGGGGGTTTGGCCGCGGATCCGCGGCCTTTAGATCTGGTCCATTGATTTTCTTTCTGGGGTTTTTCTCTACTTGACACGTGGAGTTCTCTGGAATCTTTGGAATTTGGAAATATTCTCGTAGTTGCTGCCAGACTTGATTTCCATGTTTTGATTTCTTAATTAGGCAGGTTTGCTTTAACAACTTGATTTCCTTGATTTTAGTCCTGAAAATTCTGCACAACAACTCAAACGATATTTAGTAGAGTTTGTTTTCTTAAGATTTGGTCAATGATATTTTTGCATACATTTTCCTACCAAATGTTAATTATAATATATCAACACATGGAAAATAGTATTTTTACAGATAAACCCTCATATGTATGATATATTATAATAAAGACCTTTTCTAATATAGAAATAGCAGGAAAAATGTAATAACAAATGTGCAGTTTTATCAACTGAACAAATACCCTCAAACTTATCTTTGATCGTCCCGAACAAACTAGTTTATTCAAGAGAAAAAAGGAGAAAACTAAGCACACTTTCGTAGGCAAACACGATTGCACTGAGTGCGTGAAACAAGCCGTTAAACCTCTAGGTGTCCCTAGTAGGAGGAGTGTTGTCTCCTGAGGGTTTTCAACGGATTACACCCATAAAATCCTATAATAAAAGAGAGATGGTGAAATTTACATATAAAGATAAGAACCGTAAAAGAAATACTTTGAAAATAAGAGTTTCTAACTACACTAGCTTTTCAGTTGTCATAAGCCCTATCTTAATAGTCATGAAAAGATGTTAGAAATCACATTATCCTTCAATAAAACATCATCTTTATTTTTCATTCCTATCTTTCATCCAAACATCGATCATATAACCCTACGTGTGTGTAATGAACATCCCTACACTCGGAGAATTCAATTCAAGCTATCATACTCTTGTCCATCTGCCTCAGTACTTTTTAATTTGATGAATATTTATGGATTTGCTCACACATTTTCATGCGAACGTTAATACTTCTTGAGATACTAACCGACCGATTACTTATGTGTTTGCTGATTAGGTGATAGTATTTTCCTCGTCTTGCACCACCTAAGTCTTAGCAGTGACTCCCAAACCAGTTGGTCTAAGGCACTAGGTGATGAAGCACCCTCACTATATTTTTTTTTGGCCTTCGTGATAACAAAACCGGTGTTCATTTTTTTTTTCACCATTTTTATATTTTCTTCATTTATTATTTCCTTCATACTTTGGCTTTTAGACAAGAGCATTTCAAGGTATCCTCTACTATCCCGAGTTTCAAGACGTGTGTAAGTGCATATAGTAGGGTATCAACATTCAAATGTTTGGCTTCCAGAATAGAAACTATTTTTCAGACTTATTTTTTTCCTCAGATTAGTGACATCCTTTATCTTACTAACCCTTAGGACAACAGCTCATAACTACTTATTACCAGTTCGTTTAAGAAAACTTCTAATTTTCTTGGTTTTCTTAAACTATTCCTATCTTTTGGATGTAATTTTTCACTTTCTACTCTTTTGTTATAAAAGAATTTTTTTTTTAAATTTTTTAAAATGTTGTGCTTATGCAAAGTATGATGCAAATTGATCTGTAAATAAGCACAAAACTCCCCCAAACCTGTTTACAGCAGTGTCCTCACTGATGTCATCCGTTAAGCTAAAAAACCTGTAGATTTGAGAGGAGAAAGGGGACAAGAAATAATGCAAGTGAAATCCTCCCCCAAACTTATTTCTTGGCTCACAATCTTATAAAAAATTCTTTTCAAGAGACAAAATATCCCCTTCCCCCAAACTTGAGTAAAATAATGTTAATCTTTTAAAATCACACGAGGGGGTCAAGGTTATTGGTCAATGCCTAGCTTTGCAAAGACCGAAGGTCAACACCAACCATTCAAAAATTTTATCGATGAAGCACCAAGGTTGGTGGAAGAACGTGTCACCTTTCGACGTGAAGAAGTGGGGCGGTGATAAGAGTTGTGATGGAAAAGGATTGCGTCTCAATTTGGAAAGACGACACAGTGATAGTGATGATGGATTACTCGCATTATCGTGATTGTCCAGAAGAAGGGGTGGAGGTTCAATTTCTTTATCTTGGAGTTGATTCATCTCAACACCCGTGTCTTTTAAAAATGCGAGTTCATCAACGAAAATCTCCCCAAAGCTTTCATCGATACCCCGAAGAATGATGTCATCAGAAAAAATGGGGTGATCGTCAGACTCTATAAAAAGTTCCTCATCAGCGTTAGATGTTGACCCGGATAACTCGGTGGAAAAGTCCGTGTATGTATAATACATGGTTGGGTCAAGCAACAACATATGAAAAGAGTCAGTATCATGAGCTTGATCAAATTTGCTGCTGTCGACATCCATTAATTCGACAGAACACACATGAGCATAGGGTTCGGAGGGTTCACTTCCCAACTTGTAAATGTTAAGCTCAATTGACTTCTTTCCAAAGGATAGGGTCATAGAGCCGTTTCTACAATTGATTACTGCGTTGGAAGTTGCTAGGAAGGGTCGACCAAGTATCACCGGGATTTGATTGCGTGGGTTTGCCACAGGTTGTGTATCTAAAACAATAAAGTCCATGGGAAATATGAATTCCCCGACTTTAATTAACACATCCTCTAGTTCACCCCGAGGTTTGGTGATCGATCGGTCTGCCATCTGGAGAGTACAATAGGCAGGTTTTAACTTTCCAATTCCTAACTGCTCGTATACTGAATAAGAAAGCAAGTTAACGCTTGCGCCAAGATCGAGTACAGCACGATTAATATTTTTACCCCCAATAGAAATAGAGATTGCAGGACAGCCAGGGTCCTTACGTTTCTTTGGTATTTGCTGGGTAAAGGCTATGCTAACATTACTCATCATGAAAACCTTCTTAGGCACTTGAGTTTTTCTCTTCCTAGTGCACAAGTCTTTAAGGATTCTTGCATAAGATGGGATTTGTTGAATAGTATCTAGGAGAGGAATATTCACGCTAACTTGCTTAAACATTTTCACAATCTTCTCCATTTGTGGGTTAGGTCTGTTAGCCCTTAATCTATTTGGAAATGGAGCTTGATCAATAAGTTTTGGGTCCAACGCTTATGGAGAAGATTGTGGGGACGGATTCGATCCCAAAATTGGAGTGGGAATCGACTTAGACAGATTTGGTGAAATGTTCGAGCCTTGGGGAAAACGGAGAAGAGGCTCGGATGAAGGTGGGAGACTAGACGAATTAGGAGAAGAAGAAGAAGAAGATGGGGTATCATTGGTGTCACTAACATCAAATTGCTCACCCACTCGGTTATTCAGCACTCTCCCCGATCTCAACGCAGTAACGGCATTCACATTATGATTTTGTGACTAGCCAGGATTCTGTAGGGGTTGAGATGGGAGTTTTCCTTTCTCTCTCTCACTCATTCAGGCGTTCAACTGTGCAAGTTGGTTTTCTATTGATTTAATACTCTCGCCGTGGGAGGTGGAGTCTTTCTTTATGGTATCAATAGAAGACTTCATATCAGCCGAACTTTGAATGGTATGTTTCATAAACATATCCAAAGTTTGTGCGAGTGAAGAGTTGTCAGTACCGGCCACTTGTGGTGTAGACGTGTTGGCCGGATTTTGAAAATTCTGTGACTGAAAGGGGAGCTGACTTTGTGGTTGTGGTTGTTGTGGAGGAGGTCTTTGATAATTGCTTTGGAACTGATTTTGATTTTGGGGTCGGTTTTGGTTCCAAGCAAAGTTAGGATGATTCCTCCATCCTTAATTGTACGTGGAAGAATAAGGATCGTTTCTAGGTCACTGCTGAAAAGCAGCATTAGTTTGAAACGATGCGTTCATAGGACATTCTTCCGTTAAGTGTGAAGGATCTGAACAGCAACCACAGACGGTCTTGGGAAGCGTGACCTGATTTAGGGAGACTGATGAAAATTTGTTCTCAATAGCGTCGAGTTTCTTCTGCATCACTGCCATTTTGGCTTTCACTGCGATGGAAACATCGAGCTGGTGAATACCTCCCCTAGATGAAGGTGGTCTTACGCTTTCCCACTGCAAAGTGTTTTCAGCGAGATCTTCCAGATATTTCCATGCTTCACCGTCGTCTTTGGACATGAAATTGCATTGACACATTGTTTCAAGCATCTGCTTTGTCGCTGGATTAATGCCCTCATATATAATTCGACATAAATCCCATCTTTGTATTCCATGATGAGGACATTGGACAAGCAGATCCTTGAAACGTTCAAAGCACTTCCAAAATGGTTCATTGGGAAGCTGGGTGAACTGGTTAATCTCGCTCCTAATATGGGCAGTCTTATGGTTTGGGTAAAACTTCTTAAGAAATGTTATTACGAATTCATCCCAATTAGTGATAGAGTGTGCGGCAATATTATAAAGCCATTTTTCTACCAAGTCGCACAGTGTGAATGGGAGAAGACGCAAGCGCATAGCATCCACAGTCAATTGTAAAGTACCCATCATTACGCATACGTTTTCGAATTTGGTGATGAAAACGTACGCGTCTTCTGACTCAAGCCCGTGAAATTTGGGCAACAAATTGATGTAGTGGGGTTTAATTTCGAAATTATCCCCGTTAGCTGGTGGAATAGAGAGACAAGTGGGAAGAGGACCACGGATATGATAGCATCTTTCTTGGAGAGAGATGCGCGGTGGATTCTGCGCACCTACGGGCGGTGGCAGCGTGGTGTTATAATCTGATGGAGTAACGTCCATGTCGGTCGTGGTGTGTGGTGGGGGAAAAGAAGATGAAGAAGTACCGACTTCGGCGTCGATAGCAGGAACGCGGACAAGACGGGCACTAGAATCCCGTGTCCAGCTAAGCATGCACTAAGTGGGTTTAGTGCAAGTGGCAGCGTGTGTGTGATTTAAAATTGGTTTGTTTTGTAAAATGTGGGACTCAAGAAAAATCACTCTACAATGCACAAACAACCCTAGAACTAAGGTTACCTAGGTCCAGTCTCTAGACCGCTCCTAGACTTCCAAAGGACAAGCCGTAGGATCAATCCTCTACCACCTCTTTACTACTCTTATAGCCAGGTAAGTGCCAGGTAAGTGGGAGGTATCCGCTATACGAATCACCGAAAATAGCGGGCCTAATTAAGTAAACCACTTGCTTTAGACACACTTGCCTAGGTATCACAAAAGTAATGCGGATAAGCGATAGATTACCCACGACCTTCCTCTGTCCTTAATGAGCGCGACAGTCCTTAGAGTCTGGTCTAGATATTTTTTAAATTAATGTAGGGTTGATGCAGATGATCTGTTTGTGATTTGTACGGCTTAAGAAGGGTGATGAAATCCCCACCTAATCTGGATTTGGTCTTTGCCCCTTAAAGTTCGTATTAAAATATGCAAAACAAAACCAATCACAAAACTTTTGCAAAAAGATTTTTGAGCGGCGCTATTTTGCAAAGAATCCGGCAGAAAATAGATTTTATTGGATTTTAGGGGAGAGAGAAAGAGTTGAGAAAGATACCAGAGAAGTTTAGAATCCTAGATCTCCTAGACCGCCGCGCTTCCACCGCGGATATGCCTCCTTTGCCGCGGATCCGCCGCAGGAAGGAAAGATCTGTTGATGAAATTTTCTCTGTTCCCTTCTGTGCTCCTCTGGATCTCTAAGAATGTCTCTGTCTCCTGTTTCCTCAAGTCTGTGACTCCAGATCTCCTTGCAAAAATTCACGCACAAATCGTTAAATATGCAATTTGCAGTTTTGTTTTAATTATGATATTGATCATACAAGAATTCAACACAAATAATAAGAATAAAAAATTACGCATGTATCCCCGGCAACGGCGCCATTCGATTGATATGGAATTTATGTGTTTGTAGTAGTTAACCGCAATCAGAACGGTGTCGCGCATAGCTAGACCGAGGTGAGTACGGGTCGTCCTCAGGGAAACGTTGAATATTTAATCTTACTTTAGATGTGTTGAAAAAGAGAAGAGGGATAAGAATGTTGAGGAATGGTTTCTAGATCTACGTTAAGCACTAATGCAAAATATAGATCTAGATTATTTATGGATGTAGTTAATATAAAAAGGGGCTTGTAGGGTTTGTTAGGATTTAGTAGTTATGGATGATTAATTAAAAATTACTCTTTCTATCCTTTAATAGATTTAAAACTAGAACGACAGTGATGCATGTAGATTAGGGTTTCTGGAGGGAAAAGGAATCCCACTCTTAACCCCTATCTCGACACGGAACTCCGTTCATATCTAGCCTTTACCAAAAAAATCATTAATCTAATCTCTAATCGCGGTCGAGACTAACAATGAATTATTAGCGCGCCCGATTAGGATGTTAATGATTGTCTTGATAAAGTTTATAAACTTTATAGGACATAAAAAGAGTTTAGGTATTTTCATCATCCATTAACCTACCCTAATCCTACGAACCCTAACAAGCGGAGAATTACTCGCGCATGTTGGGAGAAAAAGAGATGGAGAGAAAATGCATAATTAAACAACGAAGAAATAGAATAAGAAAAAGAAAGCTACCTTTATTAATCAACAATATTCATTACACTTTTATTCCTTAGAAAATGATTACAAAGACTAGTTGCTTCTCGATCTCTTCTAAGGAGGTAAATGAACCGTTGATGATCAGCCTGGTTGCGTGAGCCGTCTTGGACTTCGTGATCTTGTCGGCTTGATGATTTTTCCAAGAAGCTCTCGGTCTTTATTTATAGTCCCAAAGCCAAAAACTTAGTCTCCTAAATTGGAAACCATTAGTTAAGGTTTCACCAGAAAAATCGCACCTCCTGAATCTTCTCCCCTGCGGCGGATCCGCGGCCAAAAGGGGGGTTTGGCCGCGGATCCGCAGCCTCTAGATCTGGTCCATTGATTTTCTTTCTGGGGTTTTTCTCTACTTGACACGTGGAGTTCTCTGGAATCTTTGGAATTTGGAAATATTCTCGTAGTTGCTGCCAGACTTGATTTCCATGTTTTGATTTCTTAATTAGACAAGTTTGCTTTAACAACTTGATTTCCTTGATTTTAGTCCTGAAAATTCTGCACAACTACTCAAATGATATTTAGTAGAGTTTGTTTTCTTAAGATTTGGTCAATGATATTTTTGCATACATTTCCTACCAAATGTTAATTATAATATATCAACACATGGAAAATAGTATTTTTACAGATAAACCATCATATGTATGATATATTATAATAAAGACATTTTCTAATATAGAAATAGTAGGAAAAATGTAATAACAAATGTGCAGTTTTATCAACTTAACATATCTGTTCGAACATTTTAACAGTTTCTAAAATATCCGGAAAACAGAACGAAATTAAATTTTCCGATCGAATCAACGAATTCAAAATAATCCCCAGATCACTCAACACTTGAGTCAGATTGAAAATACCAAGAAGTAGCTATAAATACCTAAAGATGTACAGTGCCAAAAAGCTAACCCTAATTCTTCTGTGCTGCCGCGGAACCGCCGTAGAAGGCATGATACGGCCGCGGTTCCGCGGCGCTTTAGTCGAATTGTTGTGTCGTTTTGCACAGTAACTCTTAGAATTCCCTGCTAATTTTTTTGAGTATTTTTAATGCAGAAAAAAATCATATTTTTACAAAATTTCCAGAAAGGCGTCAATTTCGATGTTCCGGGGTTCGATCGGAGTTTTAACTTCGTAAACACGCCGCCTAATGCTCTAGCTAGGCTCTGATACCATTGTAGGGTTCTGATTGATAACGATTTCGGATTGTGTAGTATGAAAATTATAAAGAAATCACAACCAAAAATTATTTGACCGCAATCAATTACAGTGTCGGATGTAGATCATTAGCGAGTGCGGGTCGTCCACAGGGAAAGTGTAATCGTTCGTGTTTCGAATTAGGTGAATTGAAAACAATTCATGATTTGTAATTGCAATTCAAGAAAGAGAAAAATCTAGATCTAAGAAAGCATTAAAATCAAGAAGTGGTAATTTATGATGATTTTTCCAACCAAATATCAAGAATCTGAATGAGGCTCCTAGGAATCGATCGAATCTATAGATGTGATGCAATCTCACGATGACGTATTCTTATCCTTCGATGAATTGATACTAGATCGATGATGATCGACGAGAATTAGGGATTTCTAGTGAAACTAGGGTTTCATCATTTATCCCTTGTTCCTTAGTCGATATCATTCACATTCTAGCCTCTAGTAAATTGATGAAACGATCGTAGAACCCTAATTTCGAGCGATAACAATCAAGAAAGCATCGCAACGAAACTAGGTCATCAATTCTTGAACTTGCTAGGGTTTACAAAACTCGTAGGACTTAAGAATCGTATTAAGATTTGTTACATCATCATTCTATTGATCGTCACGACTCCTTCACGAGCGGAGTTTTACTCAAACATCACAACAAGAACTACAATCACAAATTGAGATCGAATCATGATGCAAGAATTTAAAGAAAGCAAGATTAAAGAATTTCACCTTTTATTTATATCAACAATTTCATTACAATCGCTCAAGAACTACAAGAGGAAGAACTCGATCGTCGATTTGGCTTCGCTCGTCTCCGTGAGTCGCGGATCGGCTTGGATCACTTGCTCAATTGAAGATCGGCTCCACTCCTAAAAGGTTTAAGGCTTCTCGCTTGATTTGGTACTCGGGATCTTGAATTTGGATTGGAATTAGGGTTAGGGTTTCGCACAAGTCGTGTCACTCAACTTGTGGAAGAAGATGGTGTAAGAATTGAACTACTAAAAATTAAGGAAGGAACAACCTTTTAACCCTAGATCTAGGCTCCTATTTGTAGACCATCAAAACCCTAGGTCTAGGATTTGAATTTTGAATTTCCCTCCAAAAGTTTGTTGAGGAGATTTGAATTTCCCTCCAAAAGTTTGTTGATGAGAAGCTTCTAGATGAAGTTTGTTAAGCTGAGCCTTCTAGATGTGCCACGTGGAGAATCAGGAGTCTTCTAGAAGCTTGGGTAGTTATATGAGACACGTGTAAAAAATCTGAGATGATGAAGCCACCATAGCGCCGCGGAACCGCGGCCCAAGCGCGCTCCCGCCGCGGAACCGCGGCGCTTTTGAAGCCTTAGGGCTTGCAACTTCTGGGCTTTTCTGCTGCTAATATTTGGACCTTTTTAGGATATGTTGATTTTCCAATTGAGTCCCCGATCTCTGCCAGATCTCTGGCCTTTGAGTTGGCGTATTTTATCAGCACTGTTTTGGCTTTGTTCTTGCCCAATTTCTCATGACAAGTGTTGCGCAATATAGGGATGATGCGATGCCATGAAATGTGGTCAATTTCCTTTATAGTGCCGGTTTTAGAGTCTAACACATGCAATCTGATATTTAACGACTGATTTGCTAATATATGCTATATGAATGCCGAACACTTCTAGATGAGTGCAAATGATAGGGAAATTGTCGTGTTAAAAATGCAGTATTTTCGACTGATCAAATTCCTCCAAACTTATTTTCGATCGTCTCGAGCGAACTTTTTATTAAAAAGAGAAGGAGAAAATAAAGAAAGAGAAAAACTAACTAGCACACTTTCGTAGGCAACACGATTGCACTGGGCACGTGCAACAAGCCTTTAAACCTCTAGGTGTCCCTAGTAGGAGGAGTGTTGTCTCCTGAGGGTTTTCAGCGGATTGCACCCACAAAATCCAATAACAAAAGAAAGATCATGAATATTAAATTTAAAGATAAGAATTGTAAAAGAAACGCTTTGAAAATTAGGGTTTCCAACTAAGCTAGCTTTTCGGTTGTCATGAGCCCTATCTTAATAGTCATGAAAAGATGTCAGAAATCACGTCCTCCCTCAATAAAACATCGTCTTATTCTTCATTCCTTTCTTTCTTCCAAACAACGATCATATAACTCTGCGTGTGTGTAAAGATATCCCTACACCCGGAGAATTCAATTCAAGCTATCATACTCTTGCCCATCAGCCTCAGTACTTTTTAATTAATGAATATTTAGATGAGATTGCTCACACACTTTCATGCGACCGTTAATATTTCTTGAGGTACTAACCGACCGATTACTCATGTGCTTGCTTACTTGGTGTATTTTCCTCTTCTTGCACCACCTAAGGCTTAGCTGTGACTCCCAGACCAGTTGGCCTTAGGGCACTAGGTGAAAAGGCACCCTCGCTATATTTTTATTTATTTTTATTGCTGCCTTGGCAATAAAAAAACCAGTGTCCATTTTTATCACCACTTTATATTTTCTTCATTTTTTTTATTTCCTTCATACTTTTGGCTTTTAGACAAGAGCATTTCAAGGTATCCTCTACTATCCCGAGTTTCAAGACGTGTGTAAGTGCGAATAGCAGGGTATCAACGTTCAAAATGTTTGGCTTCCAGAATAGAAACTATTTTCAGACTTATTTTTATCCTCAGATTAGTGACGTCCTTCATCTTACTAACCCTTGGGACAACGGCTCATAACTACTTATTACTAGTTCGTTTAAGAAAACTTCTAATTTTCTTGGTTTTCTTAAATTTTTCTAATCTCATGGATGTAATTTTTCACTATCTAAACTTTTATTATATTATTTATGTACAAAATTATTAATTTTTTTTTGAAAATTTTTAAATTTTTATAGGTTTTCAAAAATGTTTTGTGCTTATGCAAAGTATGATATGCAAATGATGCGAAAAATAAGCACAAACCTCCCCCAAACTTGTTTTCAACAGTGTACTCACTGTTGCCATCTGCTAAATCTCGAAAAACCTGTAAGCTTGGGAGGAATTTATTAAAGGGGGCAAAATATTTAAGTGAAGAACCCCCCCAAACTTATTCTTGGCTCATCATTTTGTAAAAAAATTTCTTTTCAAGAGCCAGAAAAAATGCCCCCCCAAACTTGAGTTATGCAATGTTAATATTTTGAAAATCACATGAGGGGGTCAAAAAATCAGTGGTCGATGCCAAGCTTTGCAAAGACCGAAAGTCAACACCAACCATTCAAAATTTTTATCAATGCAGTGCTCTGGTTGGTGGAAGAAGAGGTGGGGAAAGGGTAAGGGGTGGAATAGAATGTGGGTGCGTCTCATTTTGGAGAGACGATGCAGTGTATATGATGGATTACTCGCATTCTTTTTACAATTCAGAAGAAGGGGTGGAGGTTCAATTTCATTGATTGGGAGATGATTCATCTCAACACCCGTGTCATTCAAAAATGCAAGTTCATCAGCGAAGATTTCCTCAAAAGTTCCATCAATACCCCGATGAATAATGTCATCACAAAGTGCGGGGTGATCTTCAGACTCTAAAAACAGTTCATAATCGGTGTTAGATGTTGACCCGGACATCTCAGTGGAAGAGTCCGTATGTGTATGATACATAGTTGGGTCAAACAATAACGTATGAAAAGAGTCAAGATCGATATCAGAAGGATCATCAAATTCGCTGCTGTCGATATCCATTAAGTCGACAGAACAGACCTGAGCAGTAGGTTCGGAGGGTACACTTCCCAACTTGTAAATGTTCAGCTCTATTGACCTATTCCCAAAGGATAAGGTCATAGAACCGTTACGACAGTTGATAATAGCATTGGAAGTGGCCAAAAAGGGGCGACCTAAAATCACCGGAATTTGATTCCGTGGGTTCGCTACAGGCTGTGTATAAATTACAATAAAGTCCACAGGAAGATAAATTCCCCGATTTTTATTAACACATCCTCCAGTTCACCCCTAGGTTTGGTGATTGATCGGTCAGCCATCTAGAGAGTGCAATGGGCTGGTTTCAACTCTCCGATCCCTAGTTGCTCATAAACAGAGTATGGAAGCAAGTTAACACTAGCGCCAGGGTCTAGTAGAGCACGGTTGATGTGTTTTTCCCCAATAGAAATGGAAATAGTAGGACAACCAGGGTCCTTACGTTTCCTCGGTACTTGTTGGGGGAAAGCTGTGTCTACTGTCTTTGCCATGCAAATCTTCTTGGGCACTTGAGTCTTCCTCTTCCTAGTGCACAAGTTCTTAAGAGTTTTCGCATAGGACGGAACTTGTTGGATAGCATCTAGGAGAGGGATGTTGATGTTAACTTGCTTAAAAATGTCCATAATCTTCTCCATATATGGACTCGATGTGTTAGCCCTTAACCGATTAGGATAAGGTGCTTTAGCAATAAGCGCTGGGTCCATCATTGGAGAAGGAAGTGTGTGTGGCCCCGATCCCAAAATAGAAGTGGGGATCGTCTGTGGAGGAGTAAAAGAGGTGGGCTGAAGTGACGAGCCTTTTGGGAAACGAAGAATAGGCTCGGAAGAAGGTGGTGGGGAAGAAGAACATGGGTCAGAATTAGAAGTAGAAGTGGAAGAAAAGGTCTCAGCCGGGGTTTTATTGATTGATTTTTCTGTATCATCAAACTCTTCCCCAACGTGAGTGTCAAGCACTCTTCTAGATCTCAACATGATTGCATTCACATGATGTGAATAGCCAGGATTGGGTAAGGGTTGAGCTGGAAGTTTCCCTTTCTCTCTTGCACTCATTTCGGCTTTTAATCGTGCAATTTCTTCTTCCATCGATTTAATACTCTCGCTTTGGGACGCAGAGTTTTTCTCAATTTTATTGACTGAAGACTTCATTTCAGCCGAAACTTGCATGATATTTGTTAAGACCAAATTCATGTATTGTGCAAATGAAGAGGATTCATCAGTCCCGGTCAATTGTAAAGGACTAGACAGTGCAGGTGTGTTGACCGGATTTTAAAAGTTATGTTCTTAGAAGGGATGCTGACTGAATTGAAGTTGTGGTTACTGTTGTGGTGGAGGGACCCTTTAGAAATTGTTTTGGGTTGGAACCGTGTTTTGAAATTGTGATTAGTTCCAAGCAAAATTTGGGTGATTCCTCCAACCCTGATTATATGTGGAAGAAAATGGATCGTTTCTAGGTCTTTGAAATGCGGCATAGGTATGCTCGTGACCTTGAAACAGAGAATTTCGTGGACATTCTTCCGTCAAATGAGAAGGATCAGAACAACATCCACATACAGTTTTGGAGAGTGATATTTCACTTAGGGCGGCTAAAAATTTGTTTTCCATAGTCTCGAGTTTCTTTTGCATAGCTGAAATGTCAGCTCTAACTCCTATGGAAATATTATTGCCATCCCTAGACGATTGACTCACACACTCCCACTGTAAAGATTTTTCAGCGAAATTTTCTAGAAAATTCCAGGCTTCCCCATCATCTTTGGTCATAAAGTTGCCTTGACACATGGATTCAAGGGTCTGTCTTGTGTTAGGATTAATGCCCTCATAAATGATTCGGCACAGTTCCCATCTCGGGATTTCGTGATGAGGACATTGAACTAACAGATTCTTAAAGCATTCATGGCATTGTGAAAATGTTTCATTTGGAAGCTGGGTGAATTGATTTATTTCGCTGCGGACTCGAGCTGTCTTGTGATGTGGGTAGAATTTCTTACGGAATGATTTGATGAAATCTTCCCAGTTTGAAATGGAATGTGCGGTAGTGTTATACAGCCACTTCTCGGCTAGATCGCACAAGGTGAATAGGAGAAGACGAAGACGTAAAGCATCCACAGAAAGCTGTGATGTACCCATCATTGCGCATACATTTTCAAATTTCGTGATATACACGTATGCGTCTTCAGACTCGAGACCGTGAAATTTTGGTAGAAGGTTGATGTATTGGGGTTTTATTTGAAAATTTTCCCCGTTGGCTGGTGGAATGGAAAGACAAGTGGAAAGTGGACCTCGTGTTGGATAGCACCTCTCTTGGAGAGAGATGCGAGGTGGATTCTGTGCACCAACGGACGGCGGCAGAGTAGTGGTAAAGAAGTTCGATAGAGACGGATCCATCGAAGTGGGTGTGGTGGTGGGTAAAAGAAAGGGTAAATGTAGAAATACCGACTTTTGGGTCGATGAGGGAAACGCGGACTTAACGGGCACTAGAATCCCGTGTCCAGCCTATCTTGCACTAAAAAGGGTTAGTACAAGTGACATCGTGACTTATAATTAGGGGAAATGATATGAATGCGGTGTTTGTTTTGAAAATAAACGGATTTTTGAAAAAATGATGCAACACAACAAATGCAATACGCAAAACCCTAATTCTAGTGGTCACTTAGGTCAAACTCTAGACCGCTCCTAACTGCCAAAAGACAAATCGCAGCATAAATCCTCTACTGCCTCTTTGTCTCTCCTGTGGCCAGGTAAGTGGGAGGTTCTCCACTACGTAAGTAGTGGGCCTAATTAAGTAACCACTAGCCTTCAACACACTTGTCTTAGACACCACAAAAGAAACGCGAATAAGCAATGAATTACCTATGGCCTTCTTCTGTCCTAAATGAGCGCGACGGTCCTTAGAGTCATCTCTAGATATTTTTTAGTTAGTTGGGGTAAATACGGATGCAAGTTTGTGATTTTTGGGGCTTAGGAAGGGTAATGAACTCCCCACCTAATCTGGATTTGGTCTTTGCCCCTTAATGTCCGTATTAATTATGTAAATAACCACAAAAATCAAAACACGCACAATTTAATTTTGCTTTTTATGGCGCTGCGATTTATTTGCAAAGAAATCTGCAGCAAATTGTTATTTGGAGCAGATTTAAGAAGAGATAAGAAAGTTAGAAGCTCACAGAGCAAATTTGGAACAGAGAGGAGCTAGAGCGGCCGCGTAACCGCCGCAGGAGGTGGGTGTTTGCCGCGGAATCGCGGTGGGGACAAGGGATCACTGCACCAAAATTTTCCAGCAAGCTTCTGTTCACCTTTCCTGCTCTCTGGAAATTTCAGAAAATTTTTCTCCAGCTCCGATACTTCCAGATTTCCTCGCAATCAAATCACAACAACACGTATTAGTGTTTGCGCATGTTTTGATCTAAAAATAGAGACGGAATAAACTTTTCAACTCAAATTTCAAAATACAAACAATTAGCGCACCATTCCCGGCAACGGCGCCATTTGATTGATAACGATTTCGGATTGTGTAGTATGAAAATTGTAAAGAAATCACAACCAAAAATTATTTGACCGCAATCAACTATGGTGTCGGATGTAGATCGTTAGCGAGTGCGGATCGTCGACAGGGAAAGTGTAATCGTTCATGTTTCGAAGTAGATGAATTGAAACTTTAAGGAAAAGAAAAGAAAAGAAAACAATTCATGATTTGTAATTGCAATTCAAGAAAGAAAAATCTAGATCTAAGAAAGCATTAAAATCAAGAAGTGGTAATTTGTGATGATTTTTCCAACCAAATATCAAGAATCTAAATGAGGCTCGTAGGAATCGATCGGATCTATAGATGTGATGCAATCTCTCGATGACGTATTCTTATCCTTCGATGAATTGATACTAGATCGATGATGATCGACGAGAATTAGGGATTTCTAGTGAAACTAGGGTTTCATAATTTATCCCTTGTTCCTTCGTCGATATCATTCACATTCTAGCCTCTAGTAAATTCAAGAAACGATCGTAGAACCCTAATTTCGAGCGATAACAATCAAGAAAGGATCGCAGCGAAACTAGGTCATCGATTCTTGAACTTGCTAGGGTTTACTAAACTCGTTGGACTTAAGAATCATATTAAGATTTGTTACATCATCATTCTATTGATCGTCACGACTCCTTCACGAGCGGAGTTTTACTCAAACATCACAACAAGAATTACAATCACAAATTGAGATCGAATCATGATGCAAGAATTTAAAGAAAGCAAGATTAAAGAATTTCACCTTTTATTTATATCAACAATTTCATTACAATCGCTCAAGAACTACAAGAGGAAGAACTCGATCGTCGATTTGGCTTCGCTCGTCTCCGTGAGTCGCGGATCGGCTTGGATCACTTGCTCGATTGAAGATCGGCTCCGCTTCTAAAAGGTTGAAGGCTTCTCGCTTGATTTGGTACTCGGGATCTTGAATTTGGATTGGAATTAGGGTTAGGGTTTCGCACAAGTCGTGTCACTCAACTTGTGGAAGAAGATGGTGTAAGAATTGAACTACTAAAAATTAAGGAAGGAACAACCTTTTAATCCTATAACTAGGCTCCTATTTATAGACCATCAAAACCCTAGGTCTAGGATTTGAATTTTGAATTTCCCTCCAAAAGTTTGTTGAGGAGATTTGAATTTCCCTCCAAAAGTTGGTTGAGGAGAAGCTTCTAGATGAAGTTTGTTAAGCCGAGCCTTCTAGATATGCCACGTGGAGAATCGGGAGTCTTCTGGAAGCTTGGGTAGTTATATGTGACACGTGTAAAAAATCTAAGCTGATGAAGCCACCATAGCGCCGCGGAACCGCGGCGCAAGCACGCTCCCGCCGCGGAACCGCGGCGCTTTTGAAGCCTTAGGGCTTGCAACTTCTGGGCTTTTCTGCTGCTAATATTTGGACCTTTTTGTGATATGTTGACTTTCCAATTGAGTCCCTGATCTCTGCCAGATCTCTGGCCTTTGAGTTGGCGTATTTTATTAGCACTGTTTTGGCTTTGTTCCTGCACAATTTCTCAAGACAAGTGTTGCGCAATATAGGGATGATGGGATGCCATTAAATGTGGTCAATTTCCATTATAGTGTCGGTTTTAGAGTCTAACACATGCAATCTGATATTTAACGACTGATTTGCTAATATGTGCTATATGAATGCCAAACACTTCTAGATGAGTGCAAATGATAGGGAAATTGTCGTGTTAAAAATATAGTATTTTCGACTGATCAGGTTCCCAGGCACCCTTACAAGGGTTAATAAGGCTTCAACCATGCCCGAATAAAAATTTAGACGTGCCGAACAACCCAAAGCCGGGATTTTTGCTAGATTATTAGGGTTTAACATGCAAGTAAACATCTTTACAACTAAAAGTGAGGGATTACAACCTTTGTAGTCCGCTCCTTCGCTTCATAAGCTCCGAGTAGAAGTCCTTTCGCTGCGATCCACGATCTCCCGGACTCAAGAGTGGCTCCATGACTCGAACGATCCATGCTTGCTTGTAGTGTTCCTTTTCTCCGATGATCTACGTTGAAGTTTCTATAACTCAAGCTCTCTCACTCTAATGAGGTGAACGCCCTAATCTAATTGGCTAGATTAGATGAGAATGATGGAGTAGTATTTATGCTTTCATTTTATATCAAATTCTTACATGAAATCATCACAAAATGAAAACCTAGTAAGCTTTCTCAAAGTTCAAGGTTGAAGAAGAAGAAGAAAAGAATGCATAATCCTTTTGTGATGAATAATGAAATGATATATCATTAATAATGCAACCATGGTCAAGGATGACAAGGATAACTCATGTAGAGAATTAACTAGGGCTAGGGTTTGGGTTGAGTTAAATAATGAGTCATAAGAAAATATCAACCATAATATCTTTCTCAGGACAAAAGAAAAGCTTCTAGAATATTCATAAAAGAACTAACCCAATTCAAACCCTAACCTTGTTTAATCTCCACTAAACATGTTGCATTAGTAATCATATCATGTTACAATAATATATATCACATATATATTATATATTTGTAACAAAAGAAAATAATACAATTAATATATATCACATATATATAAATGCATTATCCGGTGAGAAAATGAAATAATAAAGCGAGCCTATATTAGATAATGTAATACAATATATCATATATATTATTATACATTAAATTATCGAATCAACACTTTATCCTACAATCCGGCTATATCGAATATAACCGACTAATATATCATGTACCGATTCATCGAATCAACACTTGATCCGATGACCCGGCTTATATCTAAATATCGCGAGAATATAATACGGTATCTCATATCGCATTATCCTCGGTCGTGCACATATCACATATGTGCCCCTACTCCATTTTGCCTGAGTCAAGAAACCTCTGTGTAGGACTCTGAAGAATCGTCAATACGCCGGTAGCAGGTGATGATCATATCAAACACCCACAAGCTGCAAGCGGTCAGCTAAACGTAACAGCCACCCAGGTATTGAGCTATCAGAAGATCAACAAGCGATCCTGTACATTCTCCTGTGAATCCAATCAGTAACACTCCCGTACAGTCCGGTCTCTTCGTCTGATATGTTGCATATCTAGTCTAGGGGTGGTATACGTCAGACCCCAGTTAACGATAAGTCGTGTCGATGTGTGGCTCATAACAGGTCGAGAACCTACTGATAACACTTACAAGTAGTACTCAATATCCGCCCTGGCCAGGGACTTCCAGTTATAGCCAATCGAACACAGCACAACATCAACTCCCTATACCGGGAGAGACGAATCCCCTCCTATCGCTCATTGCCTCCATGTGATTCGGGACTGCACCCAAAAGCCACCGTTTTGCATGCCCTCTTGGACGTGGTAAGGTGGAAATCAAAGCATTCTGGGAATCACACAAGACTCTATGACGATCTCGGGTCTACAGACTATCCTGTACCAGTGTCACCGAAGAACTGCCATCTAACGTGTGGTATATCACTATCTGGAAGTTCTCGGTGAGTCCGTCCAGTGTACCCAGTCTCCACTGAGCACCCGTACACCATCTCTGATGTCAAAACACCGATGGATATGGGATAATCCATCGCCCATCATATGGGTCAAGATGCGTATACGCTAGTCTACTCTGGTGTATCGATGCCCTGTCTCGACACACCCTCGACTAGGAATAGTTATAGGATGTACTCATCGACTACCATGGCCCTACTAGTATGATCTCATCATAGTCCCAGTAGTCGAGTACAGATCCTAAGGGCTTTATCAACATGTGAGAGTAAGATAGTAAACTAATATAAGTCAACATGTTAAGATAAAGGAAAACCATATAGCATACTATCATGACGAGCAAGAAAGTCCTCTCTATAAATATCCAAGCATCCATTATAATATACATCATATGTATAACAATGGCCTCTAGGGCATATACATAACTAACATAAATTTCTTGAAAACACCCCCACGGTTCTCAAATCCATAAATCATATGAAATCCATATCTCAATGCGAAAATCCATGAAAAACTGATATATGCAACATAAAACAAAAATATGAGCATATTAAGGGAAAACCGCTCTTTTAAATGAATCCAGTTTAAAATATATCATGTGGTTGCTAAATCCTCCGAAATCAAGTGCAGCATCATATGAGGTGTACATGTAACTATAGCAAGAAAAGTGTATCTACATGTAAGCAGGTGTTGGAGATAGTGCCCTCATAGTCAATTATTGGATCGCAGGTACGTGATTGCAATGATTGCGGAGGACCTATACCGGTAGGACAGTCTTACTCAAGATGATAGTATGCTATCTGGTTTGCCTTTATCAGTCGTGTACATGTTCAGGTGACTGATTACATGTTACACTTTGATAGAGCCCTTAGGATCTTGCTTTACTACCAACAGTATGATGGCGATCATATACGTGAGAGTTGGGTAGTTTATATGCATATCCTTAATTGTGGTCCCTAGTCGTGGGAGTTTCGAGACAGGGCATCGATACTCCGGAGTAGACTAGTGTATACAGTCGAGACCCCGACAAGGGGCGGTGGCCGGTCTCACAAGCCACTGGTGTCAGTTGGATCACCTAAGATGTATACAGGTGCTCATTGGGTTATGAGTACACCGGACAGGACTCGCCGGGAATCTGCTAGTTAGTACTATATCTATCGTCAGATAGCAGTTCCCTGGTGACATGTGTACAGGTTAGTTCATCGACCTGAGGTCGTCATTTGTCTCGTGTGAGTTCCCACTGTGCTTTGATTTCTACCATACCACGGCTCAAAGGAGTCGTGCAAACAGGTAGTTTTTGGGTACAGTCCCGAGCCATATGGAGGCACGTGAGCGGATCGGCAGGGGATTCGTCTCTCCCGGTATTGGGGGCGAGGTCGTGCTGTGTCTAGGAGAGCCATTACACATAGTCCATGGCCATGGCAGGAGATTTACTGGTAGGTACTCCAGTAGTATCTCATGGTGTTATTGGGCTACACTCCGACACGACTTATACTGCTATTGGGGGTTTGACGTTTCTAGCCCCCTAGGCAGATATGTGATACTCATAGACGAACGGACCGGACTGTATATACATTGTCACTGTTAGGTTCAGTAGGGTTTCCGGATGAGTTCGCTCATCGGCCTCCCTTGAGGTCAGTCCATGGGCAGCCGTTATGCATAGCTAGTGCTGCTGACGGTTTGTGGTTAACCCACTGCCAGGGTACTGACGAGTCATTAGAGTTCCCCACAAACAGTTTCCCAAGTTCGGGCGAAACGTTGTAGAGGCCGTATGGTTTTATGGCAGGGTTCGGAAAATGCACGTGCGTTTACGCACGTGTTATTTTTCGGGCAGATGATACTGGTCGGCTTTGGTTTAAGTCGGATCCGAGTATTATATTGAGTAGGTATAATATCTTTGTCTCTGTTGCATTTGTATTCGGTCGTAATACAAATACGGGTATATTTATACAGTTACAGGGTTATCCTGAAAGTCGTTTCAGGATCACTTTTGGAAGTTGCCAGTTTCCAGTTTTCTATCAGCCGTCTTTTAACATTCGGTTAAAAACGGATTTATCTTTTCTTGGATGAGGGTGAGTCATGCTTCTAGAAGGTTCTAGAAGTTTCTAGAAAGCGGTGACAAGGATTGTGACTCATGCTTTGATTTCAATGTATTCTTGTTTTCCTTAAGATATTTGTGCTTGATATTTTCATGTGTTCACACATGATATTTTCCTTGTGGTCACCCTCTTTGCTCCTACGATCACCTCCTCCTCCATATAAGAGGCCGGCCCCCTCTCTCTCCACACACACTCTCTCACTTGTTGATTTCATTTGAAAAAAAGATATGATAGATTTTGGGGTGTATGGAATTACACAGCTCATTTCATTCCATCACCCGATTCCCTCGGCAACTTCATTTACCGATCGTCCACGGACTTGGACGAAGTGAGAAAAAGTCATCTACTCATTCTCTACATCATTCTTGGTCGTCTCTTTTAGCAAACTTGACGACCGAGTTGCCTCAAGTCAGAGGCGGGAGCCCGTTTAAAGAATCAGTGAGGTGGTGCCACCTGGACAAGCAGATCGGAGATCGAAGAGATCGGAGCAGCCGCAACGGAGCGTGGGATGATGGTTAAAGAACGAAGGACTCGGATCGTTCGGTATAACCTTTCTACACTCTTTAAAGTTTGTTAGTTTAGCAATAATGGCAGATCCGGGTTAAAGTATACGATAGCGCCAGTTAAAAAGTTTTTTGTTCCGCATTTGGCGTCTGTAGACGGCCGGGGCGCTAACGTAGACTTACAGTGGTATCAAAGCCTAACCATTTTGCTATACTAACTTGTACTAACGCGTTTAAAACATCGATCGAACCGGAAATCAAAAACCGCAATTTTTCATTTTCACAGTTTCTGTCGATTTTAAATGGTGTCCTAAAAATATTCCACATATCACAGAAACTGTGCAGGGTTTTATAAGAACACCGACAAAATTTGGGCACGTGATTCCACCAAACCGCCGCGGAAACGCGGCCAAACCCATGGTTTGGCCGCGCATCCGCGGCCATTTGGTAAGATCATGCTCCAAAATTTGTACAGTGTGTTCTCCTCTGGAAATTGGGGTTTTTGGTATATATCTATTGGGCCCAGATTTTGTTACTGTTCAGCAGATTTGCGTGGGGCCCACTTTGTGATATTTGGTCGATCGAAATTTAAACATGTTAGTTTACAGTGCTTACATTATATCTCCGACTGGGAATGTCATTTGATCGGTAAACCGCGTCTGATTGCTATAGTTCTTTTAGACGGGTTTGCGAACGTGACATTCGCGTTGATGTTCTGTGTTGTGCTGTGATGTTGCTGATTTGTCGTGGTGGATAGCAGTGTGCAATGGTAGTGCAGTTTGAGTTTATTTGTACATTTGATATTGCGAGACGAGCGTCCAACATGTGGACCGCCGTCACTGCCTGTTGTATAATATTCTTTTAGGGCACGACCAGGTTGCGGTCGATGTACCTGTTGTACTATTTTTCATTACTGTACTAGGTTTTGCCCCGCGACGAAGTGCACGGATAGCCGGGTTCTGGAGGGGCAACGGGTCCGCATCTCATGGCTTTGAGAGGCAGAGGGGCCCCACTCTAGAATTGACAGACTATTCGCCGCACTCGTAGGGGGTACAGGTTGACCCAAGGAGGGGTGCCCAAGATTACCGGATTCCGTGAAGTGCTGGGTGGTCCATTCACTATGCTGTAGGGGGCTGCCTAGCTTCAGGTTTTGGCGGGTAACTTGCCGCACCCGTAGGGGTCTAGGTTTCATTGCACAGGCTATCCACACGACAGGGGAACGTCGAGTTTCAGCAGCGGCTCTGTGAAACTCGGGGATCCCAGATTATCTGTATTGTTCTGTGATGCTTATTACTTTTCTGTAATGTTGCATATTGTCACGCATGGAGCGATTATTGTATATTGGTTTATATACTATTAGATGTTGTATATGTTTTACACCCGCGCTAGTCCAGTCCCCGCTCTGTCGTTAGTTAAGTAACCTAACGGGTGATGACGGGACCCAGTGACGAATGCGGATGGCATATACGTACATTTTATTTTCGTTCTTTTCTGGTATGATTGATTGATGGGACTGCGTTGATTCTGATCAATGCAAAGTAAAGCAAACCTGTTTATAGTTGTTGGAACAAATTTAAATAATGTTATTGCAAAGACGTTTCCTTTTGTTATGCATAGCGGTATTCAGTGGAATATCCTGCACCTCATTCGACGGGGCAAGGGTCGATATCCCTTCACCGGGACTGACCCCTTGGGCAGAAGTTTGCGTCAGGGTAATAACTTCACTATAGTCGATTACAAGTTGCTTTGCATAGCGGTATTCAGTGGAATATCCTGCACCTCATTCCACGAGGAAAGAGCCGAGATCCCTTTACCGGGAGTGACCTCTTTAGCAAAAGGTTTTCACCACTATATTTTAAAAAGCTATCAGGTTCCTTCAACCAGATCAAGTTCATTACGTTAAAGGTTTTTCGCCAAAAACCAGCCGTAACCCTCCGTCATTTCATATGAATGGTCAGTAGTATTCAAGCTATGTTGGTCTGGCCCTTAGCTAGGACATAGTGATTGGTAGCTGCTTGGGTGTTCATATGTTGCATAGATAGATGCGTTGGTTTGGGACAGTCGTACAGCCTTGTTGGCCCTTAGTCAAGGGCGAGTACGGGTGGGTTCAAATTAACAAGATAATGATGGGAAGAACTTGACATGTGACTTATGATGGGTTGGCCCTTAGTCACGATCATAAGAGCACGGGGTAAAAATCATATCGGGAGTTTCTAAAGAAACTGAAACTTGCCAGGCATGCGCATACCTTCTGGAGTGTGATAACGCGAGTGGATTCCGTCACGTTATCATGCGATGAGAGTTGGATCCCGATTCCCACTGATGAGTTGGTTTACTCTTCGGGTGATCCCGATTGATTCTTCTTTCAGGTTTAGAGGAGGATTTGACAGGACAGTGGGAGGTTTCCGGATTAGATAAAGTGATAACCATTCTGATCTAGGATAGAGTGCACACAGAGTGTTTCTTTTCTCTCTCTCTCTTTGGCAGCGATCTTTGACCGACCCTAGACTATGACTCAGTGACCAAGTTGACCGAACCTTCTTAAAATACTGGCTTTTGGATTGTCTGTGTTGCATAAGTCATTGCCACTCCTTCTTTTACCCTTTGAATTTCTCTGAACACCCGTATTACTACGGATATCCACTTTCATTGGATAGATCCATCGTATGGTTATATACGAACTCGAAGGGACTTCTTCGAGGATGGATCCAGGTTCAGGAGAAATAGAATTGGTTTATTCAGTTGTCTTTTATTATCACCTTCTCTCAGGTTGCGAGAGCTCCTTGGTTTAGGAGAGTACACCTATTACGCTTATTGGATAGTCTTATTCCAAACCATAGGCTGGTGCCGAAAGGTAGGGAATGAAGAAAACCAATTAGCCTAAGTAGGGTGTGCAGAAGGTAATATGTAAAGACAAAATAAAGGGATTAGAAAGAGGGCAAAGTAAATTGCGACTGTTATCATTCACGACCAAACCTCGTACTTCATCGCCACTCCTATTTCACCTTTAAAAGAATAAGGTATTTATTCAGTTGTCTTTTATCATCACCTTCTCTCAGTTGCGAGTACTCCTTGGTTTAAAAGGGTACACCTATTATGCTTACTGGATAGTCTTCTTCCAAACCATAGGCTGGTGCCGAACGGTAGGGAAGGAAGAAAACCATTTAGCCTAACGATGGTGTACAGAAGGTAACGACTAAAGACAAATAAATGGACTTGGAGAGATGGCAGTGAAATATATGGTTGAAGTCATGAATTGGATTATGGAAGAGGCATTACTATGAATACCAGGGTACCCCTACGAAACATTTTCATGTTTCAGTGCATTGTTAAAGGAAAACTGTTTTCCCGATTGGATACTTACTCCAAGGGTATGTATTTACCAGGTTTCATTCTCATATCTGTATGGTTTTACAGATTATGAGTGGGAGTAAGTTATTGGGAATTAGGTAATTATCCTCATTATATCGGAATTCGTTGTAATTGGTGATATTTGAGGAAATCACCAGGGTACAGTTTTTAACCTACGACGCACAGGTTTTGAGTTGCTTACAACTCAGCGGACTTATACAGAGTATTGTATGTTGTCCAGTGTCCATCAGGACAAAGGGGTAGGTCCTCATACTATGTTCTGTTTACTTATAACTTCTCTAGTTTTTAGACAAGTGTTTCGTAGAAATACAAGGTCTAAGTTTTGAGAAGTTGTGGGTATAAGAATAAAGTAGAGAACCAGGTGTCACAAGTATCGGGATTCTTCAAAGAGATCGAAGATGTAGATTCTTGTGATTGGTATTCAGATAATAGTGATGGTTTTTGAGAAACGTATTTCTCTTTCAGGTTACTCATAATTGGATGGATTCCTAAGTTGAGTAATGCTGATTAGCCTCTTTCCATTAAGTTGATATGCACTGGAGACAGCTGCATGATTTGAATCTGGTTCCAATTAAATTAGTGACAAAGTTTCTATATTGGATATAGAATAGTTCGTACCTTAAAAGATATTAAGGTACGGGGAGTTGTCCAGCTTATGCTTAAAACCAGACTCTGGATAACTCAGGGCACGTTTCTGTAATGGCTGTTTGTGGGTTGACCCTGGCTATGACGAGGGTTGATATTCTACCATTTGGAAGATCAATAGTGATATTGTTCTTGACTCGCCACAGTTTTAGTAAAATGGATCTTTTTCATAAAACAGTAGTGGGAGTATGGTAGAACTGGAAGTGATTCCAGAACCGCGAACGATTACGGAAAATTTAATAGGACCTATATATTCAATCAGGTTTGACATTCCAATAGCCACTCCGCAGATATGATGGGTAACCTCAGACACCCGAGAGGTACTCCGGTAGCCTCAAGGACGGTGACAGGGAGGATCTTGTTTACCCAGACTTGACACTACTGTTGTTCCAGGATATGAGACCCGGTAGGAGGGTTGTCGTAGTCAGTGGGAGCAGCGGAAGCATAGTGGGCAAGATGCTTATATCTATTTATAGACTTGAGCAGTTATAGCGGAGATAGATCATCTAATTTTGATGTGACAGTCATGGGTTTGACTTCAATCAGGATAGGGGATGGATCTGTTAAGAAGGTAGTAGGGTGTGATGTCATGGTATCTGGATGACATATACAGAGTAGGAAGTAAAATTCCTATACTACGATCGGTTGTACTGTGGTCGTCACACAGTTGTTTCTCCAGACAGGATATGGATATAATATTAGACATTCTGGTTTCTAGATCTATGGTTTTAGATCTGGATTTGGGTAGCTTCCCAATGGGGTACTTTGACAGTATTCTGATGGTTTTTAGAATAGATGACTCCTAGCATGGTGGTGTACCTGCAGGTGATGGAGTCACCCTCTCTAAAGGTGTCTTACAGACTAAAGTGGAGAGGGATGTGCTGTTAGTGTGTATGCCCTAGAGGCCATTACTGTATCATACTAGTTTGTATATTACTTAATGGATGCTTGGGATATTCACCTTGTATATACAATCTTGCTCAAAATAGTAGTATGCTACTTGGTTTGTCTCTACTTCAATGTGTACTTGTGTTTATTTTACTATATCACTTATACGCATTAGTGGAGCCCTTAGGATCTTTGCTTGATTACCAGCGTTGTGATGGCAGTCACACTAGTGGGGGCTGGGTAATCTATAAGCACATCCTTATACAGGTCCCTAGTCGCAGGACTATCGAGACAGGGCATCGATACTCCGGAGTAGACTAGCGTATGCGCTTCTCATCCCAGTGTGGGAGATGGTCTGTCCCACAGCCATCAGTACGTCGTACTGGAGATAGTATACGGGTGCTCGTTGGGTTACGAGTACACTGGACAGGACTCGTCGGGAACTGACAGGTTGGTATTATACCTATCGTCAGTCATCAGTTCCCAGGTGACATGAGTACAGCTTAGTCCGCTGACTTGACACTGGCACTTCGCCTCGAGTGTATTCCCACTGCACTTTGATCACTACCCTACCACGGCTCAAAGGAGTCGTGCAAACAGGTGGTGGTTGGGTGCAGTCCCGAAGCACTTGGAGGCAGTGACGGTTAGACAGGATTCGCCTCTCCCGGTATTGGGGGTTGACATCGCGCTGTGTCTAGGAGAGCCATTACACGAGTAGTCCCTGGCCAGGGCAATCGAGATATACTGGTAGGTTTCCAGTGTTATCTCAGGGTGTTTTGGGCTTCGCTCCGGCACGACTTGTACCGCTATTGGGGGACTGACGTTTACCGCCCCCTAGGCCCGCCATGCGATGTATCAGACGAACAGACCGGACTGTACGGAGACTGTCACATTCAGACTCAGTAGGAGTTCCGATGGGGTTTCACCTCGTCAGCCTTCTTGTCGACATCTACCTGGGGACCGTTACGCACAGCTAGTGCCGCTTGCGGTCTGTGGTTAAACCCACTGCCAGCGTAGTGTCGAGTCTTTAGAGTCCCACACAGAGGGTATTCGCCTATGGGCAAAACAGAGTAGAGGTCGCATGGTTTTGCGACAGGGTTCGTTCTCATCCGCGCACTTGTGCACGTTTGGAGTCCGGACAGATATTACCAGCGGGCTCTGGTTTGAGCCGGATACTGGTATAGTATTTGGGGTTGCTTTTATCTCTCAGTATTCATGTTCCTCGGAACAAGAATGCAGGTGTGTATGCACAGTTTTTGAGGAGGAGGAAGATGATTTCCATTAGGGTTTCGGAACGGGTGCGTATGCACAGTTGACAGTCGTCTTTTTCCAAACCCTAATGGATTTGTATTATATCATTTAATAATATATAATAAAATGAAATTGTGTCATGGTTAGTTTTTGTTGACTTGTTGACCATGGTTGACTTGTTGACCATGGTTGAACATTTGACTACCATCATTACAAATGCAAGATGCTTTTTCATTCTTGCTTTATTCATTTAATGCATGTAATGATATTAGTCATTCTAAACTAACCATCAAACCTTTTTCATTTTGATTATTGTTATTATTTGATTTTTCTTTTTCTTTTGTTATGGTTGCAAAAGGAAAAGAAAGAGCTCACTTTATCATTCTCACTCTCTCTCTTCACTTCATCTTCTTCTTCCTCTAGTCAAGAGAAACCTTCTCATGAGTTGAGAATCCTTCTCTTGAAAAACAAAAGCAAACCCTAAACACTCTCTACTCACTCTAGGATCAAGGGTCTAGCAAGCCGGCGATTCTAGTTCACTCCAAGTACGAGAAAGAGCCCAAAGGTCGAGCCTTCGAGGTGGATCCATCTTCGACGGGAGAAGGCGACAAAGGAGAACCATCAACCTCTACAAAGTTTGAAGACGAAGGAGTTCAAGTCTAGGTATAACCATCTTCATCCGAGTAGCTAAACTTCTTTAGCTAGGTTGCTAGTTTTAGTTTAGGTATCGATCCCGACCTTGCATAGTCCATGTTGCTTCTTGCACTAAAAATTTGATTTTTATACCGTTTCCGCCTCCCCGTAAGAACCGGGGGTGGCAACGTGGACTTACAGTGGTATCAGAGCCTAACTAAACTTAAACTAGCTAGGTAGTGAAGTGTAACGAAGTTCGGAACCGTAAAAACCCAAAAAACCGTATTTTCAAAAACCTGAGTTTCTGTTGAAATTTTTTTGGCTCGAAATGAAAAACTTTATATTTGTAAAATCGTCTCAGGCTTTTCTAAGAACACCCATGAAAAACGATCCAGTGAGGAGCTCAAAGCGCCGCGCATCCGCGGCACGAGGTAGGCTCGTGCCGCGGAACCGCCGCGCTTTGTCGTCTTCTGCGCCTCGTTTTTCGTGCAGTATCTGTAGTTGGGGATTTTGGGATTTTTAGAATATAAATTATATGCCCAGATTTTCCAGAACTAAAATTTACTTTTGGGGGCCTATAAATCCGTATTTTTCCGAACTTCACTGCACTTTGACTATGATGGTTATATCTGTGATGTTTGCATGTATTGAACGTCGACTAATCGCTATAAGACGATTAGTCGGGGTTATACATGATCTGTAATGTGCTGGAATGTGTATATAAATATGTTGGATTGTCGCGGGTGAATAGCCGGGGGTTGTGAGACGAGAGTTTTCTTTTCTTGCAATTCATTGTAAATGTAAATTGATGTAATAATTATTATTTGTTTGGCCGCACAACCGGGTCGGGGTTGTAGCCGTCATTGTATAATTCTTTTACTGTTTTTGCTCCTAGGATAGACCCATGGAGGGGTGCACAAACTACCGGGTATGCCGAAGTGTCGAGTGGCCTACTCATGGAGATGAGGGAGGTTGCTACGCTTCGGGTACTTGGCGGGTAGTTTGCCGCACCCGTAGGGGTCTTGGGTGGGGTATTGGCTATTCACCGCGACCGTGTTATCTGTTTTTGTTACAGGCTCGTACAAATTACAGATTACTAGTATATCCAATGTATTTATCTGTGATCTGAAATGTTTATCATTGCTTTCTATTTAGGCGTTGCTTATGTTTTACAGACGCGCTAGCCCAGCCCCCGCTCTGTCGTTAGTTAAGTAACCTAACGGGTAATGACGGGGCCCAGTGGCGAATGCGAATGGCATAAGCGTACGTCATATTTTGGTTGTTTTCTGCAATGGTAGGATTTAAATGATGGGACGCATTAAAAGTACTAATGCAAGAATATCACGCATTAAAAGAACTAATGCAAGATAATAAACCAAGTTAAAGTCGTTGGAACACTTTCGAAAAACCACTCGGTTCTTTTCAAAACTAACTTTTAAAATGCGGAGCTTGAGCCACTCCATTTAAAAGCTATCTCGTTCCATCGACCAAATCAAGTTCACTACGTTCACGGTTTTGCCAAAACCATCCGTAGCCCTCCATCATTTCAGTTAGATATTCGGTAGTATTCAAGCTATGTATTTTGACCTCACGCCAAGGCATAGTGATTGGTAGCTGCCGGATATTTATCTGTTGCATAGATAGAATGCGTTGGTTTGAAACAGTCGTACTGCCATTTTGGCCTACGTCAAGGGTATGTACGGGTGGATTCAAATTAACCTGGATAATGATGGGACGAACTTGACATGTGACTTATGACATTTTGACCTCACGCCAAGGTCATAAGAGCATGGGGCAAAAATCCACATCGGGAGTTTCATAAGTACTGAAACTTGCTAGATTTGCATACCATTTGGAGTGTGGTGATTCTGGTAGGATTCCTTCAGTTTCGTCACGCGATGATATTTGGATCCCGATCCTACTATGAGTATATGCTACTCCTCGGGAAATTTCTCACTTAACGATCAATGCTATAAACCTAGTAGGTGCCTAGAAAGGTGTTAGCGGGGCTACGCCCCCAGGGAAAAGAGGTTCTTTAATTAAGGAACTTCGCGAAAGCGTTGGAAAACCTCCCTCGAAGTACCGACACCGGCCTGGCTGAACGGTTAAGCAAGTATTGTACGGTGGGATTGATCCTGACTAATTCTTCCTTTATGGTTTGAGGAGGGATTCGAGAAACAGTGGGAGCCATCCTGTTTAGACAAACTAAAAACCACTCTAAACTTGCAAGAGCATCATGCTGAGTGTTTCTTCTTCTCTCTCCTAATTGCAGCGACCAATCAACATGACTGGACTTAAGTTACTCCTAGATAAAAACAAGTTGACAGGGCCAAACTACAAAGATTGGCTCAGGAATGTCAAGATAGCAATCACTTATGACAAGCTGGGGTATCTTCTTACCACCAAAGCTCCCCCTGTCCCTGGTCCAACTTCCAGCGTCGCGGATAAGGAAATCCGCAAGACTTGGGAGATTGATAGCGCGAAGGCCAAGTGCCTCCTGCTTGCCTCGATGGACAACGAACATCAGAGGAGGCATGAGAATATGGACATGGAGTCCATATTGCTTCATACAAAAGAACTGTATGGAGAGCAATCACGTATCGCAAGATACGAAGCGTCGAAAAAGTTGTTTTCGACAAGAATGGCCGTCGGATCATCAGTAGCCGAGCACGTGCTAAAGATGATCGGCTACATTGAGGAGCTCGCTGACCTAGGGATCACATTGGAGAGTGAGCTATATACGGATATAGTTCTCCAGTCCCTTCCTTCCACTTACGCCCAGTTTATAATGAATTTCAACCTACAAGAAAAAGAGGTTGAACTTTCAGAGCTCCTCAACCTGCTGAGGAGCGCAGAGGGCACCCTACAGAAAGGTAGGGAAACATCCACTTTGTTTGTAGGAGGATCATCTTCTTCTAGGTCCAAGGCGAAAGCCAAGGGAAAGAAGAAGAAAGCCCCCGCCAAACCAAGGGGCGGTGTTAGTAAAGTGGATACGAAGGGAAAAGGTAAAGCAACAAAGTTAGCGGGGAAGCTTGTGGATAAGGAAGAATGCTTCTTTTGTCATAAGAAAGGACACTGGAAGAATGATTGCAGGGCCTGGAAGGCCAGAACACAGGAATTGAAGCAGGTTGCAGCTTCAGCTTCAGGTGTGTATGTTATTGAAAACTGTCTTTCAATAAACTCTACTTCCTGGGTATTGGATACCGGATCAGGATCTCATATCTGTAATTCTTTGCAGGCGTTGAGAAACCGTAGGGTTTTGAAGGCAGGTGACATGACCCTCAGAGTTGCGAACGGAGCTAGCATGGATGCTAAAGCCGTGGGGGACTATCACCTGGGAATGTCAGATGGACATGTTTTGGTTTTGCGTAATTGCTTTTTTGTACCCAACGCAACTTGTAATATCATTTCTGTATCTTTAGTTTCTAAAGAAGGTTATGAATTTGCGTTTGTAAGTAATGTTGTAAACATTCACCTTAATCAAGTTCTGATTGGGTCAGGTACATTGAGTAATGGTATATACGTATTGAACCAACCACAGATTTTCAATGTCCAGAATACACACAAAAGAAAGTCTCCAGAAATAAACCAGACTTTCTTATGGCATTGTAGATTGGGTCACATCAATGAGAGAAGGTTGACGAAGTTACATACAGAAGGGTATTTGAATGCGTTCGAATATCAATCGTATGCCACTTGTCAATCCTGTCTCAAGGGAAAGATGACAAAGACTCCGTTTACTGGACATGGAGAAAGAGCGAGCGAGCTCTTGGGACTCGTACACAGTGACGTGTGCGGTCCAATGTCTACACATGCCCGAAGCGGACATTCTTACTTCATTACTTTTACGGATGACTTCTCAAGGTACGGTTATGTCTTCTTAATGAAACATAAGTCCGAGGCCTTTGAAAAATTCCAGGAGTATAAGAATGAAGTAGAGAAACAGACCGGAAAAAGTATTAAGATTCTAAGATCGGATCGAGGTGGAGAATACTTAAGTGCCGAGTTCCTGGACTATTTAAAAGAGAACGGAATTCTCTCTCAGCTTACTCCTCCATACACCCCGCAACATAACGGTGTATCGGAGAGACGGAACCGCACCCTACTGGATATGGTGCGGTCCATGATGAGTAACGCTGAGTTACCGCGATCATTCTGGGGATATGCGCTAGAATCAGCTGCATACCTTTTGAACCGAGTTCCGACTAAGACTGTGCCTACCACCCCATATGAAATGTGGAGTGGGAAGAAACCATATCTTCAATATCTGAAGATATGGGGATGTCCAGCTTTTGTCAAAAAGCAGCATGCGAACAAACTAGAGGCACGCTCAGTGCTGTGCAAGTTTGTGGGATACCCAAAGAGCACCAGGGGGTATCTTTTCTACTACGCAGAGGAACAAAAAGTCCTTGTTTCTCGCAATGCCCACTTTCTAGAACACCAGTTCTTGGAAAGGGAAATTAGTGGGAGCGCAGTAGAACTGGAAGAAGTTCCAGAGCCACAGACTGTTACTGAAAGCTTAGTGGAACCAGAGGGTTCAACAGAACAGGACATTCCTACGCCGCTCCGCAGAAGTAGTAGGCAGTCTCATCCGCCCGAGAGATACTACGGTTTTCTCATAGACGGGGATAGAGAGGATTGCATCATAGATTATGATGAGCCTACTAGCTTCCAGCAGGCCGTTCAGAGCGTTGACTCAGTGAAATGGCTGGATGCAATGCGGACCGAAATGGAGTCCATGTACACCAACAAGGTATGGACGTTGGACATTGCTCCAGACGGGGTAAAACCCGTAGGATGCAAGTGGATCTTCAAAAGGAAGATTGGTGTAGATGGACAGGTTGAGACCTATAAAGCTAGGCTGGTAGCAAAAGGTTTCCGTCAAAGACCTGGCTTGGACTATGACGAAACCTTTTCTCCAGTAGCCATGCTGAAATCCATTCGGATCCTTCTTGCCATCGCTGCCTTCCACGATTATGAGATCTGGCAAATGGACGTAAAGACAGCTTTTCTAAATGGAAATTTAGAGGAGTGTGTCTATATGGACCAGCCAGAGGGCTTCATTCAGAGTGGGAGCAGCGGAAAGGTGTGCAAATTGCTTAAGTCCATCTATGGACTAAAGCAGGCATCGCGGAGTTGGAACATCTGTTTTGATGAGACGGTCAAAGAATTTGGCTTTATCAAAAATCCAGATGAACCATGCATCTATAGTAGATTTGTAGCGAGAACTGTAGCATTCCTCGTTTTATACGTGGATGACATTCTCTTAGTAGGAAATGACATTCCTATGCTACAATCTGTCAAGGGGTTCTTGTCACACAGGTTCTCCATGAAAGACCTGGGTGATGCCTCATACATCCTGGGGATCCGGATCCATCGTGATAGATCCAAGAGGATATTGGGACTTTCTCAGTCCAGGTACATCGACACCATAGTGAAGAGATTTAGTATGGAAGATTCCAAGCGCGGTAACCTACCGGCTTGTCACGGGATCACCCTCTCTAAAGAGATGTCTCCCAAGACTGATTTGGAGAGGGATCGCATGTCGATTATACCCTACGCTTCTGCGGTAGGCTCTATAATGTATGCGATGTTGTGTACCAGACCGGATGTAGCTTATGCACTGAGTGTAGTAAGCCGGTATCAGTCAAACCCTGGGGAGAAACACTGGATAGCGGTAAAGAACATTCTCAAGTACCTGAGAAGGACTAAGGAGATGTTCTTGGTGTATGGCGGAAAAGACCTCCAGATCGAGGCCTTTGCTGACTCCAGCTTCCAGAGTGACAAGGATGATTCCAAGTCCATGTCGGGCTTTGTCTTTACCCTCAATGGAGGGGCGGTGTGTTGGAAGAGTTCCAAACAGGAAACCGTTGCAGACTCGACGATGGAAGCGGAATACATCGCTGCATCTGATGCCGCAAAAGAAGCTGTCTGGATGAGGAAGTTCTTGAAAGAACTTCAGGTGGTTCCGTCCATTGTTGATCCAATACCTCTGTATTGCGACAACAATGGGGCTATAGCTTTAGCGAAGGAACCCAGGTCCCATCAGAGATCCAGGCACATCTTGAGGCGGTATCACCTGATCAGGGAGATCGTGGATCGCAAGGAGATCGAGGTTCGGAGAGTAGCTTCAGAAGACAACACTGCAGATCCATTCACCAAGGCCCTGCCCCAGACTCAGTTCGAGGGGCTGATCGAGATGATAGGTCTTCGATACGCCAGTACATGGCCTTAGTGCAAGTGGGAGATTGTTAGTGTGTATGCCCTAGAGGCCATTACTGTATCATACTAGTTTGTATATTACTTAATGGATGCTTGGGATATTCACCTTGTATATACAATCTTGCTCAAAATAGTAGTATGCTACTTGGTTTGTCTCTACTTCAATGTGTACTTGTGTTTATTTTACTATATCACTTATACGCATTAGTGGAGCCCTTAGGATCTTTGCTTGATTACCAGCGTTGTGATGGCAGTCACACTAGTGGGGGCTGGGTAATCTATAAGCACATCCTTATACAGGTCCCTAGTCGCAGGACTATCGAGACAGGGCATCGATACTCCGGAGTAGACTAGCGTATGCGCTTCTCATCCCAGTGTGGGAGATGGTCTGTCCCACAGCCATCAGTACGTCGTACTGGAGATAGTATACGGGTGCTCGTTGGGTTACGAGTACACTGGACAGGACTCGTCGGGAACTGACAGGTTGGTATTATACCTATCGTCAGTCATCAGTTCCCAGGTGACATGAGTACAGCTTAGTCCGCTGACTTGACACTGGCACTTCGCCTCGAGTGTATTCCCACTGCACTTTGATCACTACCCTACCACGGCTCAAAGGAGTCGTGCAAACAGGTGGTGGTTGGGTGCAGTCCCGAAGCACTTGGAGGCAGTGACGGTTAGACAGGATTCGCCTCTCCCGGTATTGGGGGTTGACATCGCGCTGTGTCTAGGAGAGCCATTACACGAGTAGTCCCTGGCCAGGGCAATCGAGATATACTGGTAGGTTTCCAGTGTTATCTCAGGGTGTTTTGGGCTTCGCTCCGGCACGACTTGTACCGCTATTGGGGGACTGACGTTTACCGCCCCCTAGGCCCGCCATGCGATGTATCAGACGAACAGACCGGACTGTACGGAGACTGTCACATTCAGACTCAGTAGGAGTTCCGATGGGGTTTCACCTCGTCAGCCTTCTTGTCGACATCTACCTGGGGACCGTTACGCACAGCTAGTGCCGCTTGCGGTCTGTGGTTAAACCCACTGCCAGCGTAGTGTCGAGTCTTTAGAGTCCCACACAGAGGGTATTCGCCTATGGGCAAAACAGAGTAGAGGTCGCATGGTTTTGCGACAGGGTTCGTTCTCATCCGCGCACTTGTGCACGTTTGGAGTCCGGACAGATATTACCAGCGGGCTCTGGTTTGAGCCGGATACTGGTATAGTATTTGGGGTTGCTTTTATCTCTCAGTATTCATGTTCCTCGGAACAAGAATGCAGGTGTGTATGCACAGTTTTTGAGGAGGAGGAAGATGATTTCCATTAGGGTTTCGGAACGGGTGCGTATGCACAGTTGACAGTCGTCTTTTTCCAAACCCTAATGGATTTGTATTATATCATTTAATAATATATAATAAAATGAAATTGTGTCATGGTTAGTTTTTGTTGACTTGTTGACCATGGTTGACTTGTTGACCATGGTTGAACATTTGACTACCATCATTACAAATGCAAGATGCTTTTTCATTCTTGCTTTATTCATTTAATGCATGTAATGATATTAGTCATTCTAAACTAACCATCAAACCTTTTTCATTTTGATTATTGTTATTATTTGATTTTTCTTTTTCTTTTGTTATGGTTGCAAAAGGAAAAGAAAGAGCTCACTTTATCATTCTCACTCTCTCTCTTCACTTCATCTTCTTCTTCCTCTAGTCAAGAGAAACCTTCTCATGAGTTGAGAATCCTTCTCTTGAAAAACAAAAGCAAACCCTAAACACTCTCTACTCACTCTAGGATCAAGGGTCTAGCAAGCCGGCGATTCTAGTTCACTCCAAGTACGAGAAAGAGCCCAAAGGTCGAGCCTTCGAGGTGGATCCATCTTCGACGGGAGAAGGCGACAAAGGAGAACCATCAACCTCTACAAAGTTTGAAGACGAAGGAGTTCAAGTCTAGGTATAACCATCTTCATCCGAGTAGCTAAACTTCTTTAGCTAGGTTGCTAGTTTTAGTTTAGGTATCGATCCCGACCTTGCATAGTCCATGTTGCTTCTTGCACTAAAAATTTGATTTTTATACCGTTTCCGCCTCCCCGTAAGAACCGGGGGTGGCAACGTGGACTTACATGTGCATGATTGGCAGATCACTTGCTTAGGCAATTGAGTCAATCATGAGATGTCAAGTACCACACCAAATGTTGTTTTTGCACTAGATGCAATAAGTTTGTATTAATCCAATCCTGGAGAAACATAAGGAAGCAGTTATAGAACATAAGTACATGTTCTATGGATTTGATGACGGCAGCCTCCTTCGGGAGACGATTATCATTCCAGGCTTCAAAGGTGACATGGTTGACAGAGTGATTGTCAGAGTTACAGTTTTCCCTCTGACGAGGGACTGTATTATGGACCGGTGGTCCAAGAGGATACTGTGGGTGGCATGGTGCCGGATACTGATTAGGTTCAGTGATCGATACAGTCTAAGAAGGTTGGATTTGGAGTTCATTTATGAACTAGGTCCCATCAGATATCCAGACATATTCTAAGACAGGTATTACACAATTCAGGAGATGGCTTTCTCCGCGAACTTGAGATTAAGAGAGATATAGAAAGAAACATCTAGGCGGATCCACTCACTGAGGCTATTTCTCGAACACAATAGTTTTACAAACGGGCTTTGTGAAACTGATTAGTAGAGGAGTTGGATGTTCGGTTTCACACGGGCTGTGAGTAGTCGACATTGCAATAATTAGCCTTGAGTGCAAGTAGGAGATTGTTGGAGATAGTGCCCTCATAGTCAATTATTGGATCGCAGGTACGTGATTGCAATGATTGCGGAGGACCTATACCGGTAGGACAGTCTTACTCAAGATGATAGTATGCTATCTGGTTTGCCTTTATCAGTCGTGTACATGTTCAGGTGACTGATTACATGTTACACTTTGATAGAGCCCTTAGGATCTTGCTTTACTACCAACAGTATGATGGCGATCATATACGTGAGAGTTGGGTAGTTCATATGCATATCCTTAATTGTGGTCCCTAGTCGTGGGAGTTTCGAGACAGGGTATCGATACTCCGGAGTAGACTAGTGTGTACAGTCGAGACCCCGACAAGGGGCGGTGGCCGGTCTCACAAGCCACTGGTGTCAGTTGGATCACCTAAGATGTCTATAGGTGCTCATTGGGTTATGAGTACACCGGACAGGACTCGCCGGGAATCTGCTAGTTAGTACTATATCTATCGTCAGATAGCAGTTCCCTGGTGACATGTGTACAGGTTAGTTCATCGACCTGAGGTCGTCATTTGTCTCGTGTGAGTTCCCACTATGCTTTGATTTCTACCCTACCACGGCTCAAAGGAGTCGTGCAAACAGGTAGTTTTTGGGTACAGTCCCGAGCCATATGGAGGCACGTGAGCGGATCGGCAGGGGATTCGTCTCTCCCGGTATTGGGGGCGAGGTCGTGCTGTGTCTAGGAGAGCCATTACACATAGTCCATGGCCATGGCAGGAGATTTACTGGTAGGTACTCCAGTAGTATCTCATGGTGTTATTGGGCTACACTCCGACACGACTTATACTGCTATTGGGGGTCTGACGTTTCTAGCCCCCTAGGCAGATATGCGATACTCATAGACGAACGGACCGGACTGTATATACATTGTCACTGTTAGGCTCAGTAGGGTTTCCGGATGAGTTCGCTCATCGGCCTCCCTTGAGGTCAGTCCATGGGCAGCCGTTATGCATAGCTAGTGCCGCTGACGGTTTGTGGTTAAACCCACTGCTAGGGTACTGACGAGTCATTAGAGTTCCCCACAGACAGTTTCCCAAGTTCGGGCAAAACGTTGTAGTGGCCGTATGGTTTTATGGCAGGGTTCGGAAAATGCACGTGCGTTTACGCACGTGTTATTTTTCGGGCAGATGATACTGGTCGGCTTTGGTTTAAGCCGGATCCGAGTATTATATTGAGTAGGTATAATATCTTTGTCTCTGTTGCATTTGTATTCGGTCGTAATACAAATGCGGGTATATTTATACAGTTACGGGGTTATCCTGAAAGTCGTTTCAGGATCACTTTTGGAAGTTGCCAGTTTCCAGTTTTCTATCAGCCGTCTTTTAACATTCGGTTAAAAACGGATTTATCTTTTCTTGGATGAGGGTGAGTCATGCTTCTAGAAGGTTCTAGAAGTTTCTAGAAAGCGGTGACAAGGATTGTGACTCATGCTTTGATTTCAATGTATTCTTGTTTTCCTTAAGATATTTGTGCTTGATATTTTCATGTGTTCACACATGATATTTTCCTTGTGGTCACCCTCTTTGCTCCTACGATCACCTCCTCCTCCATATAAGAGGCCGGCCCCCTCTCTCTCCACACACACTCTCTCACTTGTTGATTTCATTTGAAAAAAAGATATGATAGATTTTGGGGTGTATGGAATTACACAGCTCATTTCATTCCATCACCCGATTCCCTCGGCAACTTCATTTACCGATCATCCACGGACTTGGACGAAGTGAGACAAAGTCATCTACTCATTCTCTACATCATTCTTGGTCGTCTCTTTTAGCAAACTTGACGACCGAGTTGCCTCAAGTCAGAGGCGGGAGCCCGTTTAAAGAATCAGTGAGGTGGTGCCACCTGGACGAGCAGATCGGAGATCGAAGAGATCGGAGCAGCCGCAACGGAGCGTGGGATGATGGTTAAAGAACGAAGGACTCGGATCGTTCGGTATAACCTTTCTACACTCTTTACAGTTTGTTAGTTTAGCAATAATGGCAGATCCGGGTTAAAGTATACGATAGCGCCAGTTAAAAAGTTTTTTTGTTCCGCATTTGGCGTCTGTAGACGGCCGGGGCGCTAACGTAGACTTACAGAAAGTATGTATGATGCATCTCTAAGAACAATAGCATAATAAGCAATGTCTCAATATCATATGTCAAAACAATACCACTTTGGGGTATATGAAGCTATAGCAAGATATGTGGGTGTACATGTCAGTATGTATGCTTGATGTGCATGTAGCTGTAGCAAGGTATGCAACATATAACAGGATGTAAGCATGTCTGTATATATCATGCAACGCGGAACATTGATATGAACATAGCATGATGTAGCAATTCTAATGTGTAGTGACATAGCAATTATCGATGATGATGTGTGTGAGCCGGCAATCTTTGTATGTGCAACATACGCATCATCGATAATAGTGTAGGTGTACTAGCACATGTATATGTAATGTAATGAGAATAATATGAACGTAGCATAAAGTACATCGTCAACTAAATGCTATATGGTATACGTGTCTAAAATATATCCGAGTCGGTGAATCCATCAATCGACATCCAGCCTCACAACATCACGTACGGTACAAACCATCGTACGGTATCCTCTAACCAAAGATATGGATAAATCAACAGGTAAAACTCATCGCGTACGGTAATCCACGTACGGCGGCATTAAACAAATAGGGATTCTATCAACCTATAAAATATCGAGGTACGAATCTAAGTCTCTTACGGCATATCACTCAAAATGCAAAACATTATCCATTTAAATATACCTATCTCTCAGGTCACATCCATGTCCATCTCGTATCAAGGGACCTACAAAGGTATCAACAATCTCATATCGACTCGAATCCATAAAATGACATATCACACTAAGTCATCATATCACATCGTATACTCGTTCATCACATTAATATCTCCCATCACATTATATGAACATCACACTTGTTCTCTTTCAATTTGTAGCCATCATGATTCACTTATCATTCCATATTCTCATATGTCAATATGTCCATTAGCCTCAACTTCTATCATATTATCGTTTGTAAATCCTACAATCATGTCCGTCGCATATCATTTATCAGGATAAAATAATCAAACGATATTCCATATCAATGTTTGCGGGGGTGCTATATGCCATCGACCCAACTTTCTCCGTAGATATAAATCTACTCACCTGCTAGACTCCTTGCTTAGCCGTAGTCGATGCGCTTCGTCGTCTCGAAATCCACGCGAAGGTACCTACAATCAATATGAATTCGTAAAGCTATTAACATCAAATTCCGAAATCCAAATACGGCACGCGGTGCGCTCATAGGTTTGAACGTATAGCCTACGCATCCAAAACAACCAAACAACCCTCGTCGTTGACGTAAAAACGTCCAAAGCCCAAATACAATATCTAGTCGCAAAACCAAGAAATCCAAATACCGGAAAATATAGCCAAAACCCTCACTAGGGTCGCTATACATGAAAACTGCCATGCCAAAAATCCAATCACACCAATACTCATTCACAACACAATAATTATCGTAGATAAAAAATATATACATCATCACCATGTCCATTAAACCCCACGTCTAATTTTTACCAAAAACCTAGTAAGCAGTTTATATCATTTTAGCTCATTTAACACAAAGCTAGATGTTTTAAACAATCTAGTGATCACAATCATCACAAAGCGGCTTAATTAAGTCATCCAAACCTTTACTACCATTTTAATCTCATCCAAAACATGTTTTTGTAAAACCTAGTTTGCTAATTATCTCAATTAGACAAATTAGGAATTTAACAAATATCATTCTCACAAAATGATTAGGTTATCCAAGTCTACACTTCAAGATTAACCACTTAAACACATCAAAACCCTAACTTGAAATTCATAAAGCTCATCATGAAAATTCAAAACATGAAATTGAAGCTATATTAAACATTTAAATAGCTATCTTAAAGAATTAAGCAATAATAAAGAATTAGGATTTGGATTTATACCTCACAAACATGCTATCAAACTTGCAAATTGATTTCCGAAATAGCCTCCCAAAATGCTAACTTTAATGAAGAACTAAGCTAGTTTAGGCTAAAAATTAAGGAGTATGGATTTGTATTTGAGTTTGTGTGAATATTTCATGATTTTTGATCATTTTTTTGAAGCTTTTTGAAGTGAAATGGAGTGAGGAAAGAAGAAGGGCAGCAAGCCTAGGGTTCGGCCAAGATGAAGTGGCGGGGGGGGGGGGGGGTTGTGTAAAATGTGTGGAAATTTCTAGCTACAAATAGCAATAAATGCTAATTAATGCATTAAAGTGTTTTGCCGCCTTTTATTTTCTGTTAATAATTCAATTTAAATTACAAATATCTAGATATTTCTGTTGATGGATTAACTAAAAATCTAATGATTAGATTAGCATAGATTCATATTAGAAGTAATTAACCCATGCCAAAATTGTAATTACCACTAATTAAGTGCATACTTAACAACTTAACATAATACTTTAATTAGGAAAAAAATCGAAGTGAACCAAAACTTCCAAATGACCACTAATGCCCGTAAACTAGCACTATTCTAGTTAAACTAGGTGTAGTCAAGTCTATACGGAAATTTGATCACATTCCGGGTTTTACGGAAAACACCGACTGTTTTACCCTAAAAACGAAAAATTCGCATAACGATTTACAAAACGTTACAATATTCCCCCCATAAAGAAATTCGGTCGCCGAATTTAAATTTAAACCCCCAATACTAAAACATTTCAAAATCCAACTCAATCAACAGGGATCCGAAATCACGGAAACAACAGAAATTACATAGCGCGCCGCATGCGCCTGAAGCCGTGTATGAAACTCAAAACCGAACTCCGTCAAGCGTCACGCAAATCATCGGACTTGCACACATATCATCGGAGTTACAGATCTCGAAACCCACTACTGAAATCCAATATACACTAAGCAAATGCTATAATATGTATATAGTACACATCCTTTTTGAAAAATCTCTAAAAACTGAAATAACATATGCATAATCTTTTTCTGAATCGTCGTGTGATGTGTAGCTCACGGCGCAAATGACGGACACTCATTTGTAAAGTAATAATATACTTTCATATAAGTTTTGATCAAAATATATGTTCCGCCCTTTTTGAAATTTCCCAAAAGGTTTTCTTTTGTAAACGCTCTTATCACTCGCAAACACGTAAGAAATAGCGAGACTATAGCTCCTTTTTGAAAAACCTCTTGGTAACTTTTTATGCATGCAAAGTACACAGGTACTGTCCTCGGATCAGTCCTGCTAGGGTACTACAAAGTATATGGCCTCATCATGAAAACAATGTGCTCAAAAGCAATATCAGCCTCAAAAGGCGAATCCGACAATCACGTGCGTCTGGTGCGCACGGAAATCAATTCCAAGTACAGGTGCCACAATATGCACAAAAGTAAGACTAAGTGCAACGGATGTGCACGAAAGCATCTGTCCAATGCAACTGGCGTGCACGACAATAACAACTAGTGCATCAAAAGTGTCCGAAAATCTCAAACCAGTGCAACTAACATGCACGAACGAAAACCCCAATCGAGTGCATCAGGTGTGCACAAAAATCATATCACACGCCCACCGTGCACGGAAGTCTAAATCAAGTTCATCCGTCATGCACAAACGAAATCGAAATCAAGTGCATCCCACATGCACGAATAAAATTGCACCTAATACGCATGGATAAAAAAAATCTAAATCAAGGGCATCCAACATGCACGAATAAAATCTCACTCAAGTGCATCCGATGCGTACAAAATCCAATACCAAGCGCCTAATATGCGCAAAAATCCAACCCAAGCGCGTCGGGTTCGTAAAAAGCATCTAGTGCACGAAATATCAAATCCTGTGCATCTAGTGCACGAAATATCAAATCCTGTGCATCTAGTGCACGAAATATCAAATCCTGTGCATCCATTGCACGAAATATAAAATCCTGTGCATCTAATGCACGAAATATCAAATCCTGTGCATCTAGTGCACGAAATATCAAATCCTGTGTATCTAGTGCATGAAATATCAAATCTAGTGCATCCAGTGCACGAAATCTCATCAATAACTCAAATGCATATGAAAACTACACCGAGTGTACCAAAGTGTATAAAAATCATAAACGTGTGCAACTGCGTGCACAAAACACGTTTCAATGCACTGCAAGCATATGCAAGCTATACCGAGTCCAAAAATCAAATTGAGTGCGTACCACACGCACAAATCAAATCAACTATAGGAAATTCAGGAAATCATGAACATGTGCAGCTAAGGCACAAAATCGACATCAACACAACGGTGTATAAAATATATATCAAGTGCAATAACTATGCACAAAATGTAAATACCCAGTAGGTGCAGCCATAGTGCACCAAACAATAACCTGAAACTCAATCATCGAAACTCAAATGCAAGCGATATAAGCGTGATACTCGGATCACAAACGCAAATCGCAACAAATGACATTGAGGTACACCTCCTACAATGTGGAAAAAGTAGGTGCACCCAAACTGGCAGAGCAAGAACATCCGCTTGCCTCCTACTCACGGTCTGGCGTCTTCTGTCCCCGGGTCCTTATTTTCTCTGTGTATTACCAATTTCGCACTCTTTCGGCTCATCTGCCCGGTCAGGTGTGCTAACAGAAACGATTCCGCTCTGGCACTCCTCAGGTCATCTCTCGTCCAAATAGTATGATCACCCATAAAACAGCACGTCACTGGCGTCGGCCTCTGGCCCTTTGAATACAACTGACACAACTGATCCTCGGTGCAATCTCATCGTAGCAGTTTCCTGGAAGGAATTGGCTCAAGGTCTCTTCCGATCTCATCTATACCAAACTGTACGGAGACTGGTGTAGGGTTCCTAGGCACACTTGTGAAGGTTCATAAAACATCAAACATGCCCGAATAAAATTTTACATGTGCCGAACAACCCAAAGACGGGATCTTTGCTAGATTATTAGGGTTTAGCATGCAAGATGATATCTTTAAAGCTAAGTGTGAGGGATTACAACCTTTGTAGTCCGCTCCTTTGCTTCACAAGCTCCGAGTAGAAGTCCCTTCGCCGCGATCCACGATCTCCCGGACTCAAGAGAGGCTCCACGACTCAAACGATCCATGCTAACTTGAAGTGTTCCGATTCTCCGATGATCTACGTCAAAGTTGCTATAACCCAAGCTTTCTCACTCTAAAGAGATGAACACCCTAATCTAATGGGCTAGATTAGATGAGGATGATGGAGTAGTATTTATGCTTTCTTTTTAATTCACTTTCTCACAAGAAATCATATCAAAAGAATTAACTAGTAAGCTTTTTTTTTTTAACTCAAGAGAGAAGAAGATGAAAAATGAAAGAATCATCCTTTTGTGATGAATAGTAGTCAAGTGTATATGATTGATTATCTAACCATGGTCAAGGATGATAGGATAAAAGTTGTAGAGAATAAACTAGAGTTAGGGTTTAGTTAGGTTAAGGATAAGTATCAACCATAATATCTTAACCAAGACAAAATAGAATCCTTCTAGAATGAACAAGAAGAAGCTAACCCTAATCAAACCCTAATCCCTTTTTATCATCCTTAAAAATTTTTTATAATAAATCATATTATGTCACAATAATATATATTACATATATATTATATATTTGCAACAAAAGAAAATAATACATTTACCATATATCGCATATATATCAATGTATTAATCCGGTGTGAAAAGGAAATAATAAAGCGAGCCAATATTAGATAATGTAATACAATATATCATATATATCATTATACATTAAATCATCGAATCAACACTTGATCCAACGATCCGGCTATATCGAATATAACCGGCTAATATATCATGTACCGATTCATCGAATCAACACTTGATCTGATGTCCCGATTCATATCTAAATATCTCGAGAATATAATACGGTATCTCATATCGCATTATCCTCGGTCCTGCACATATCACATATGTGCCTCTACTCCGTTTCGCCTGAGCCAAGAAACCTCTGTGTAGGACTCTAAAGAATTGTCAATACGCCGGTAGCAGGTGATGATCATATCAAACACCCATAAGCTGCAAGCAGTCAGCTAAACGTAACAGCCACCCAGGTATTGAGCGATTAGAAGATCAACAAGCTAGCTTGTTCGCTCTCCGGTGAATCCAATCAGTAACACTCCCGTACAGTCCGGTCTGTTCGTCTGATATGTCGCATATCAAGTCTAGGGGTGGTATACGTCAGACCCCAGAAACCGATAAGTCGTGTCGATGTGAAGCTCATAACAGGTCGAGAAACTACTGGTAACACTTACCAGTATATCTCTATATCAGCCCTGGGCAGGGACTTCCAGTTATAGCCAATCGAACACAGCACGACATCAACTCCCTATACCGGGAGAGACGAATCCCCTCCTATCGCTCATTGCCTCCATGTGATTCGGGACTGTACCCAAAAGCCACCGTTTTGCATGCCCTCTTGAACGTGGTAAGGTGGAAATCAAAGCACAGTGGGAATCACACAAGACTCTATGACGATCTCGGGTCTACAGACTACCCTGTACCAGTGTCACCGGAGAACTGCCATCTGACGTGTGGTATATTACCAACTGGGAGTTCTCGGCGAGTCCGTCCAGTGTACCCAGTCTCCACTGAGCACCCGTACACCATCCTTGATGTCAAACACCGATAGATATGGGATCATCCATCGTCCATCATATGGGTCAAGATACGTATACGCTAGTCTACTCTGGTGTATCGATGCCCTGTCTCGATATACCCTCGACTAGGAATATTTATAGGATGTACTCATCGACTACTATGGCCCCACTAGTATGATCTCATCATAGTCCTAGTAGTCGAGTACAGATCCTAAGGGCTTTATCAACATGTGAGAGAAAGACAGTAAACCAATACAAGTCAACATGTTAAGATAAAGAGAAACCAAATAGCATACTATCATGACGAGCAAGAAAGTCCTCTCTGTATATATCCAAGCATCCATCATAATATACATCATATGTACAACAATGGCCTCTAGGGCATATACATAACTAACAATATCCCACTTGCACTAAGGCCAGCTGCTGTAGTATCTCATACCTAGCATCCCGAATAATCTCTCAAACTGTATTTGGGGAATGGCCTTCGTGAGTGGATCCGCAGTGTTATCCTTCGTATCTACTCTCCTGACCTCGATCTCCCGGCGATCAACTATCTCCCTGATCAGGTGATACCGCCTCAGAATATGTCTGGTTTTCTGATGGGATCTGGGTTCCTTGGCCAAAGCCACAGCTCCATTGTTATCGCAATACAAAGGTATTGGATGTTCAATGGATGGAACTACACCAAGTTCAGTGATGAACTTCTTCATCCAGACAGCCTCTTTGGCAGCATCGTTGGTAGCGATGTATTCAGCCTCCATCGTCGAGTCTGCAACGGTATCCTGTTTGGAACTCTTCCAACATACCGCCCTTCCAGTGAGGGTAAAGACAAATCCCGAGTGCGACTTAGAGTCGTCCTTATCACTTTGGAAGCTGGAATCGGTAAAGGACTCCACCCGGAGTTCTCCGTTACCATACACCAAGAACATGTCTCTAGTCTTTCGCAAGTACTTGAGAATGTTCTTCACGGCTGTCCAGTGACTCTCTCCAGGATCTGCTTGATACCGGCTCACTACACTTAGTGAGTATGCTACATCGGGTCTGGTACATAGCATCGCATACATGATAGAGCCTACTGCCGAAGCATAGGGTATCCCTTGCATGCGAGCTCTCTCCAAATCAGTCTTGGGAGACATCTCTTTGGAGAGAGTGAATCCAGAGATCATGGGTTGGTTCCCACGCTTGGATTCTTCCATACTAAACCTCTTTAGTATGGTGTCAATGTACCTGGATTGGGACAATCCCAGTATCCGTTTGGATCTATCTCTATAGATCCTAATCCCCAATATGCATGAGGCATCACCTAGATCTTTCATTGAGAATCTTTGTGATAAGAAGAGCTTGACTGATTGCAGCATAGGAATATCATTTCCTATCAAGAGTATGTCATCCACGTATAATACGAGGAAGACAACCTTACTCTCTGCTACCTTCTTATAGATACAAGGTTCATCTATGTTTTTGATGAAGTCAAACTCTTTGACTACAACATCAAAACAGATGTTCCAACTCCGCGATGCTTGCTTTAACCCATAAATGGATTTAAGCAGTTTGCACACCTTTCCGCTGCTCCCACTATCTACGAAGCCCTCTGGCTGAGTCATGTACACACACTCTTCTAAATCACCATTTAGAAAGGCGGTCTTAACATCCATTTGCCAGATTTCGTAGTCATGGTATGCAGCAATGGCAAGCAAGATCCGGATGGACTTAAGCATAGCCACTGGAGAAAAGGTTTCGTCATAGTCCACACAAGGTCGTTGACAAAATCCCTTTGCTACAAGTCTAGCTTTGAAAGTCTCAACTTTTCCATCTACACCAAATTTCTTTTTAAAAATCCACTTGCTTCCAATGGGTTTTACTTCATCAGGAGCATTTTCCAAAATCCATACTTTATTGGTGTACATGGATTCCATCTCAGATAGCATTGCATCCTGCCATTTCACCGAGTCACCACTCGTGATGGCCTGCTCGAAACTAGTCGGGTCATCATCTTCCATGATGCAACTTCCACCATCAATGAGAAAACCGTAGTATCTCTCAGGCGGATGAGAAACCCTGCTAGATCGGCGGAGAGGCTGGGGTTCGTCGGGTACTTCTGAATCCTCTGGTTCCACTAAATCTTCAGTTGTAGTTTGTGTTGCTGGAACCTCTTCCAGCTCTACCTCATCGCCACTAATTTCTTTTGTAAGAAATTCCTTTTCTAAAAAGGTGGCATGTTGAGCAACAAACACCTTTTGTTGTTCACTGTGGTAGAATAGATATCCATACGAATTGCTTGGATATCCTACAAACTTACAAAGAACTGATCATGCCTCGAGTTTGTCCGGATTTTGCTTTTTAACTGTAACATCTTCAAAAAATATAAAATATTAATTTTGGGAATTTTTATAATTTAATATTATTTTATTGATTATTTTAATATTAAATGCAAATAAATAGGAAAAATGTTTGAAAAATTATAAAATAGGGTAAATTAGTGAATTATGATATTTTTAAGTTTTTGTGATTAGTTTGACACTAATTTAGTGCTAATCGCGATTAAAATCGCTAATCGGGTTTTTGGTAATTTTGTGCAAAACTTGCACATATCACTTTTTCTACACTTGTGCTTTTTCTAGCCATGGTTTTCATTTGGGTTTACTATTGGTGTGAGAAGGATTTGAATTAGAGAAAAAGGAAAAGAAAAGAGAAAAGAAAGTGTAATGATGAGGGTAGGTGAGAGAGAGGGTTGAACCATTGACCAAACCCTTAGCCATTTTCATCATTTCTCTCCCTCTCCCTTTGCTTTGCTGCTGCTGCCTCTTCCTCCCCCTTCCTCCACCTTCAACTCCCCACTTCATCTCATAAAACACCCCAAAAACCCCAAACTCCTTTCACTAAAAATGTCCAAAATCCCTAGATCTACAAATGGAGCTAAAGAAGAATGGATTTGGTCACTAGAGGGCAACTCAAGAATTTTCTTGAGTTGCTAATGAAGGTAATTTCTGAACCATTTGCTTAATTATAGCCTTTCCTATAACCCCATGTCAAGATTTTATCGATATTGTGTGATATTATGGAATTGAGGAAAACCTAGTTAGGGTTTGAGTGGAATTGATGTTGCATTATGAAATTGAGCTCAGTTAAGATTATACCAACACCCTAGTGTTTGAATTGAGACCCTAACCTGAAGCTTGAACCCATAATACGGATTTTAGAAACCAATATCGGGGGAAAAAACTGGAATCTGCCACTGTTATTTAGAATCTGCTAACACCCCGAGAACCCTAAAATAATTTTGAGTGGAAATTGAGATGTGCAGGCAACATAGAGGCAACACCCAAAACCCTAGCCCCTGATTCTTTTTCCCGGCCGCCAAAACCTCCTTTCTGGCCGCAATTTGCGGCCAGACCAGAGAGGAATCTCCTCGTTTTGCGTGCCTGGCCCCATTTCATCAATTCTTGGCCCTGGGTACTTCTATTTTTGACAGATTCTTCCTAGGGTGAAATCTGGGACATATATCCTATGTTGTCGTTTTGGATTCGTGTTTCCGTATTCCGTATTTTTGGATTCTGAAATGGTGGAATGTGTTTTGCCTCGACTATTGTCGTTTATACGACGATATAGAGGATTATGGATGGTTTTGAAGGCGTGCCATAGGTTCTCACCTATAGGCCCCCTTATCGTATCGTTTTGGAGTTTATGCGCCGTTTTAGATTGGATTTGGTTTTAATGCGCATATACGATATTTTTGATGTGTAGGTACCCATGAAGACTTCGGACGACAAGCAAATGCATGGTGATGTCCGCAATTTGTGATGCAAGGTGAGTAGATTATATCTACAGGGGGAAGTCGGGTGGATGGCGTATAGCACCCCCGCAGTCCGTAGATAGCTTATTATATAGTATTGTGATATTAGGTGTATTTTGGTTATGTAGGGTTAGAAGTGACTAGTGTAGTTCATAGTCGCGAACCCTAGGATAGAATTACACCTATACACATACCCTTGCTTTTCACCTGTACTTACACTGTGATTGATGATATGTGACGACTTTGGAGATGAGTCGATATTGTGAGCTTGGTGCCCTGGGATCGGTGATTTGATACGATTCATATGTGGGTTATGACTTGTGATTCTTGCGGGCTTGGGATGGTGTTTACCCCCGCATGCATACTTTACCGATGTTACCGTTTGTACTAGATATAGAGTAGTACACCCAGACTATATGATCTGATGATGGTGATATTTGTTATGTGATGAGACAGTGAGATGTTAACCTGTACCCAGCTTTTGGGAATGCCGTACGACGGTTTACCGTACGAGCTGATATTGATGATAGATCCGCACTCATAGCTAGAGGATATCTTACGATATGACATTGAGGTGGGATCACCGACTATATATCTACATTTATACTTGGACTCAGTTTTAGGTGGTTTCCACACCTACCCCTCCTGATTTGACAGGATACTTGATGTAGTTTGCATAGTAGATACTTCACTGTGCTGCTGATTTCTAGATTTCCGCATATTCATGCTATTCGCATTGCTGGCATATGTTCATTTCCATGTTATTATCATGCTGTTAGGACACCAGCACCATTATCGATGATGCGTATGTTTCACGTACTCTATTTGTCGGCTCACACACTTCATCATCGACAATTGCCATGTCACTACACCGTAGTACTATTGCATTTGTGATATGATGCTTCATTCGACATATGTGCATTCCTATTCCATGTTGCATGATTTCCGCTATGATTACTCTCTTTACATGTTGCATATATCATGGATTGATTGCATAGTACGTCGCATTGGATTTACTTCCTGATGTTGGATTTTCATGTGATTTCTGGATTTGGGAACCGTAGCCTTTTCGAATAAGTAACCATTTAAAAACCCGGTTCCCTTGATATGATATTTGGGGCGTCGCCCCGTGTTTTCTCAGTGCTAGAGGATGCATTGAGATAGGGTATGCTCCGGAATGACGGATGCCCGATGGATTGAGATAGGGTATGCTCCGGAATGACGGATGCCCGATGGATTGAGATAGGGTATGCTCCGGAATGACGGATGCCCGATGGATTGAGATAGGGTATGCTCCGGAATGACGGATGCCCGATGGATTGAGATAGGGTATGCTCCGGAATGACGGATGCCCGATGGATTGAGATAGGGTATGCTCCGGAATGACGGATGCCCGATACAGGAGGATTTACGTGTCGATGCTAGGCACGGGTTTCATGATGTTTTTCCATGATTTTGTTTATATCCTCACATTGCATACATGGTGCTTATTGTCATTGGGTGACGGGTGGGCGGGTCCCACATATATACAGGCATGGTTCATATACAGACTGGATTTACACTTATCTTACACCAATATTAGTGGTATGGGACGCTAATATATGTGTATTGATATTATTGATATTTCTTCATTGATACTTCATGCAGACATACCTTATACTGATGACATGTTATTACCTGAGTACCTGGCACTATATTCATGATTAGATGTTACCTTGCCACCTTATTACACTCAGATGTACTCTTGTGGATTATATTATTGATCGTTGACTTAGGATTATGTCTTGCATTCGATTTATCCTTGTAGATGTTTCTATTCACGAGTTGGCAACTCACCCCCGTTGTGCCACAGTTCTTGCAGGTTTTGCCGTACAGGTTCTTTTGCGGCATTTCTGGCACACTTCCTTCTTGCGGGTGATTTGCTTTGGTAGGTGGATTCTTTCGTATCAGGAATCACCTTTGTATTTATTTATTCTATTGTATCTAGAAATTGTCCATCAACCCAAAACTTGTATATTCTTTCAGACTCAGAGACAGTGTTGTATTATTCGACCTTAGAGTCGCGCTTAGTAGTATTGCGGTTTTCTTGCTACTTTTGAGTTTTCTTTTGGTTTTGATCCTCGCCACTTGGCGTTGTATATTATCATATCTTTGCGTGGTTGTGACCGTCGATTGACGAAGAGCTAGCTCCCGCTTGGGGATGCCTTTATCATTTCATATATTGTTATTCATGTTGTACCCCATTCGGGGCCAGTTTTACAAGAGAAACTCTGCCGAAATTTTTAGAAAAGACTTATTGCTTTCAAAACATACCTTCGGCTTAGTTATTTAAAAACCTTGATTTCAAACCAGTATTTCTTCACTTCTTTAAACCAGTTTTCTTTACTTATTCTTCAAAATGGTTTTAGGTTTCTGGGCTTTTGGTTTACTTGGATCAGATGGAGTCCTATAGGCTTCATAGGGTTCAAGGGCCAGTCACATGCTCTTTCGGGTCGTGACAAAGTTGGTATCAGAGCGCTAGGTTGACCTTGGTTCGAGTCTGAGTTTGACTATGTGGAGCCTAGGGCGTTGTTTATATACGGAACTTAGGCTTGACCTTACGGAACTTAGACTTGGTCGAGGGGGTATTCGACCCGAACTTTCGTCGTTTTAGGATGACCCTTGGTTGATGGATTAGGTGACTAAAGTAGAGTGACGTACCGTTGGTATGTTCCGCGGCATACTTACGACACGCCACTCCGCTTAAGGAACCTTAGGATGGACATTTGTTTTGAGATCAGTGATTCTTTCATATCCTGGATTATACATCCATTTGAGATCCCCGATTCTATTAGTTTCATGATCATACCTCCATTGATGTTCCTTCCTATGATCATGTATCCACTTTGGATCTGTTGTTTCCCTTCTTGCCACTGGTGTACTCTTTGATACTCGATTGAGATTCCTGTCACCATGTTTGAGCGTAGTTTGGGCTGCTGCTAGGGTTACGGCCGGTGTGAGCTCGTTTGGTACGAGGGCCGACCTTTGTGTTTTCTGGTGACATGGGAACGTCTCGAGTTAGTTTTGGTGTTTGTGACCTCTAGTGGAGGCGAGTGCTTGGTTTGCACCGGATGATCGTGCCTTTGTTAGAGCTGCCAGTTGAGAGATGACTGTTGATGTACAGCATACCTCAGAGATGTGATGTCGCCTATCGTGCAGACAGATGGACCAGCTGTTACTGAGATTGACAGGATGTTGCTTTTGGAGCGTACGAGCTGAGACTGCCGGAGCTTTCGGGCAGTCATGCGATTGATGATAGCTAGTCTACCCGATTTGAGAGACGAAGGTGATTCGTCCGATTTTGCGCCAGAGCGGGCCCAGTTGAGTTGAAGATTTCCAGTGTGGAGAGTCTTACTCAGATCTAGAGCAGGCCGACTCATAGATGACCGCTTATGTATTGCCTTTCCTGGAGGATTGAGGCGTTGTTCGGCGTACAGGCGTATGAGCCAGTTGCTGCTGCAAATGACGAGATATCGTCCAGATGATTGGAGCTACTGCAGCATGAGCATGTCCTTAGAGAGATGATAGCGAGTTGCTAGTCACCGAGGATGGATGACTAGGATGTGTGGTGAGTTCGCTTACCCCGATGCGAGGTCATCAGGTGGGTTGTTTCCAGCTAGAGACGACTTCACGCAGGTTCGTTGAGAGTCGATAGAGACGATCGAACGTCAGGAGCCTATTTTCCAAGTTTAAAGTATACGGAAAGACATGCAGGTGATTCTATGGACCCTCTAGAAGAATGAAACCCTAACTCGACTTAATGACCGTGTGACAGCCTTTGAACCTTAGGGTTTACGGCGGTTCCGCGGCGCCATTAGTGAGGCTTGGGTTTGCCCTTCTACGGCTGGACCACCGACGCTGTGGCATGTACTCGATACTATTAAACTGTACCCGGGATGTGAGCTCTTGGGGGATTATGAGGTTCTGACGAGTCGATCGGATGGTTCGACATCTTTCGGATATCGTGATGGGATACTGCTTGGGAGACTCCAGATACGAGCGTAGCCGTCGGAGCGCAGTTCATGCAGCCATGATGAGACGAGTCCGAATCAGTCGACATTTGAGCAAGGTGGAGTAAAGAGTTCGTACGAGATTTCGACGAGATGACGTCCCACTCCGCTGACATTAGAGATGTGATGTGCACCCCGAGGCGTGGTATATGGATATAACTTCCAGAAAGAAGCGCGACAAGTATGCGGCCGTTCCGGAAAAAGCTTCAGCTTCAGCATTGGATGATGACTTCCGGGCACTTCGGCAGGATTGAGATTTGAGAAAGGAACCTCGACAGGACCTTTCTGGAGTACGATACGAGAAGACCTAGACCAGGAGTGGTCGTTTTGCGCACACCCAGCAGACCAGAGTTCAGCCTTGTCGACGAGGTAGTTGACCAAGTTCGGATAGAGGAACTTAACAAGATGCGTTGCGAATTGATCGAGGACGGACGAGTGATGAGTATTCCTCCGATGGTTGAGACGTGTTTCCGAGGACCAGTTCGGCCTGACATCTGCTACAGAGTGATGCAGCTACAGGATACGCGATTTCGAGTCCGTGTGAGAGACTTCAGATTGACCGTGGCCGAGAACAGTGCAGTGCATAGGTAGCTTGGCGTGACGTCATAGTGGACGACGAGGGAGACAGTTGGAACAAGAGGTTGTGCAGGAGAGCCAGCCTCCACACAGATCGGCATAGGCATGATTGGAAGAGACCTTGAGCAGGATTCCTTCCAGGGCATTGCTGCAATGATGTTGCACCCAGGATCAGATGTGTGACGTGCATTCAGAGAGCCAGAGGCCGACGCCAGTGATATGCTTCCTTACGAGTGGTCGTGAGGTTTGACCGAGAAGTGCCAGAACGGAATCGTCCCCGTTAGCACACCTGACAGGGCCGATGAGCCGATTGACCGCGTGATAGGTAATCCGCAGAGAAGATAAGGATCCAGAGAGTCAGAAGACGCTAGACCGTGAGCGAGAGGCAGGTAGATATCCTGCGCTGCTAGCTGTGGATTGCACCGACTCCTTCTCGACCTCGAAGGAGGAACTACCGAAGACGGTATTTGTGATTTGTGATTTTGTGATTCGATTATCACGTATCCGTCATTTTGGATTTCGGTATTTTGGGTGTTCTGTTTGCATGATTTAGTTTTGGTGACTGAGTTTCATGATATTGGTTTCATGCACCCACTGGATATTTATATATTTCGCGCAGAGTTTTCATGCATTTTAGTGTTATGCTTTGATTCGTGCACCCTGATGCACACGACTGTGAGATTTTCCTTTGAGGTACACCTGATTTTGGTTTGAGACGCATTTTATCGTTGATTTTGACCCGGATTTTGATAGTTGGTTTTGCACTCCGTGCTGGTGATGTGCTTTACACCTATTCGATGTTGTTATTGGATTTCGTGATTCCGTGCATGTTGAGTGCGCAGGGTTTAGATTTTCATTCGTGCACGATGGATGCACAGATTTGGATTTTCGCGCGTGTTGGGCGCATGTTTTTTTTGATACGATTTTGGTGCGCACCCGATGCACTAAATCGAGATTTCTTCGTGCATGTTAGATGCACCGGACCTTGGCTGTCAGGCACATACGTTGCCCATGACAGAGGTTTCGTGCACACCCGTTGCACCTAGATGTTGTCTTGTGCACCTGTTTAGCACATATTGGATTTTTGATTTCCGTGCGCACCAGACGCACAGGATTGTGTTACGTACATTTTTGAGATTTATTCCCTTTGGAGCAGTACCTTTTATGATGTTGGGTTTTTGCTTTCATGCTGAGCAGGACTAGTCAGTAGACGAAACCTGGATATACTTTTGCATGTTTTACATCAGCTTTTTACGTGTATAGATTGGGTGTCTACATGTGTAGTTTCGATCCATATCATATCGGTTTTGTATTGGATTTGACATTGTGTTTTTACATCGACTCCGATGATTGCGGGATGCTTGACGGAGTTTTGTTTTTGAGTTATCTGCTCAGTACCCTTGCGCATGCATTGCGCTGTGACGTTCTTTGTGTTGATGATTTCGGAGCCCCGACGACTTTGGTTTATTACTGAGATTGTTTTAGTAGTGGGGGTTTAAATTTAAATTCGGGGACCGAATTTCTTTAAGGGGGGTAGATTGTAACATCTTCAAAAAATATAAAATATTAATTTTGGGAATTTTTATAATTTAATATTATTTTATTGATTATTTTAATATTAAATGCAAATAAATAGGAAAAATGTTAGAAAAATTATGGAAAATTCTAAAATAGGGTAAATTAGTGAATTATGACATTTTTAAGTTTTTGTGATTAGTTTGACAATAATTTAGTGCTAATCGCGATTAAAATCGCTAATCGGGTTTTTGGTAATTTTGTGCAAAACTTGCACATATCACTTTTTCTACACTTGTGCTTTTTCTAGCCATGGTTTTCATTTGGGTTTACTATTGGTGTGAGAAGGATTTGAATTAGAGAAAAAGGAAAAGAAAAGAGAAAAGAAAGTGTAATGATGAGGGTAGGTGAGAGAGAGGGTTGAACCATTGACCAAACCCTTAGCCATTTTCATCATTTCTCTCCCTCTCCCTTTGCTTTGCTGCTGCTGCCTCTTCCTCCCCCTTCCTCCACCTTCAACTCCCCACTTCATCTCATAAAACACCCCAAAAACCCCAAACTCCTTTCACTAAAAATGTCCAAAATCCCTAGATCTACAAATGGAGCTAAAGAAGAATGGATTTGGTCACTAGAGGGCAACTCAAGAATTTTCTTGAGTTGCTAATGAAGGTAATTTCTGAACCATTTGCTTAATTATAGCCTTTCCTATAACCCCATGTCAAGATTTTATCGATATTGTGTGATATTATGGAATTGAGGAAAACCTAGTTAGGGTTTGAGTGGAATTGATGTTGCATTATGAAATTGAGCTCAGTTAAGATTATACCAACACCCTAGTGTTTGAATTGAGACCCTAACCTGAAGCTTGAACCCATAATACGGATTTTAGAAACCAATATCGGGGGAAAAAACTGGAATCTGCCACTGTTATTTAGAATCTGCTAACACCCCGAGAACCCTAAAATAATTTTGAGTGGAAATTGAGATGTGCAGGCAACATAGAGGCAACACCCAAAACCCTAGCCCCTGATTCTTTTTCCCGGCCGCCAAAACCTCCTTTCTGGCCGCAATTTGCGGCCAGACCAGAGAGGAATCTCCTCGTTTTGCGTGCCTAGCCCCATTTCATCAATTCTTGGCCCTGGGTACTTCTATTTTTGACAGATTCTTCCTAGGGTGAAATCTGGGACATATATCCTATGTTGTCGTTTTGTATTCGTGTTTCCGTATTCCGTATTTTTGGATTCTGAAATGGTGGAATGTGTTTTGCCTCGACTATTGTCGTTTATACGACGATATAGAGGATTATGGATGGTTTTGAAGGCGTGCCATAGGTTCTCACCTATAGGCCCCCTTATCGTATCGTTTTGGAGTTTATGCGCCGTTTTAGATTGGATTTGGTTTTAATGCGCATATACGATATTTTTGATGTGTAGGTACCCATGAAGACTTCGGACGACAAGCAAATGCATGGTGATGTCCGCAATTTGTGATGCAAGGTGAGTAGATTATATCTACAGGGGGAAGTCGGGTGGATGGCGTATAGCACCCCCGCAGTCCGTAGATAGCTTATTATATAGTATTGTGATATTAGGTGTATTTTGGTTATGTAGGGTTAGAAGTGACTAGTGTAGTTCATAGTCGCGAACCCTAGGATAGAATTACACCTATACACATACCCTTGCTTTTCACCTGTACTTACACTGTGATTGATGATATGTGACGACTTTGGAGATGAGTCGATATTGTGGGCTTGGTGCCCTGGGATCGGTGATTTGATACGATTCATATGTGGGTTATGACTTGTGATTCTTGCGGGCTTGGGATGGTGTTTACCCGCATGCATACTTTACCGATGTTACCGTTTGTACTAGATATAGAGTAGTACACCCAGACTATATGATCTGATGATGGTGATATTTGTTATGTGATGAGACAGTGAGATGTTAACCTGTACCCAGCTTTTGGGAATGCCGTACGACGGTTTACCGTACGAGCTGATATTGATGATAGATCCGCACTCATAGCTAGAGGATATCTTACGATATGACATTGAGGTGGGATCACCGACTATATATCTACATTTATACTTGGACTCAGTTTTAGGTGGTTTCCACACCTACCCCTCCTGATTTGACAGGATACTTGATGTAGTTTGCATAGTAGATACTTCACTGTGCTGCTGATTTCTAGATTTCCGCATATTCATGCTATTCGCATTGCTGGCATATGTTCATTTCCATGTTATTATCATGCTGTTAGGACACCAGCACCATTATCGATGATGCGTATGTTTCACGTACACTATTTGTCGGCTCACACACTTCATCATCGACAATTGCCATGTCACTACACCGTAGTACTATTGCATTTGTGATATGATGCTTCATTCGACATATGTGCATTCCTATTCCATGTTGCATGATTTCCGCTATGATTACTCTCTTTACATGTTGCATATATCATGGATTGATTGCATAGTACGTCGCATTGGATTTACTTCCTGATGTTGGATTTTCATGTGATTTCTGGATTTGGGAACCGTAGCCTTTTCGAATAAGTAACCATTTAAAAACCCGGTTCCCTTGATATGATATTTGGGGCGTCGCCCCGTGTTTTCTCGGTGCTAGAGGATGCATTGAGATAGGGTATGCTCCGGAATGACGGATGCCCGATGGATTGAGATAGGGTATGCTCCGGAATGACGGATGCCCGATGGATTGAGATAGGGTATGCTCCGGAATGACGGATGCCCGATGGATTGAGATAGGGTATGCTCCGGAATGACGGATGCCCGATGGATTGAGATAGGGTATGCTCCGGAATGACGGATGCCCGATGGATTGAGATAGGGTATGCTCCGGAATGACGGATGCCCGATGGATTGAGATAGGGTATGCTCCGGAATGACGGATGCCCGATACAGGAGGATTTACGTGTCGATGCTAGGCACGGGTTTCATGATGTTTTTCCATGATTTTGTTTATATCCTCACATTGCATACATGGTGCTTATTGTCATTGGGTGACGGGTGGGCGGGTCCCACATATATACAGGCATGGTTCATATACAGACTGGATTTACACTTATCTTACACCAATATTAGTGGTATGGGACGCTAATATATGTGTATTGATATTATTGATATTTCTTCATTGATACTTCATGCAGACATACCTTATACTGATGACATGTTATTACCTGAGTACCTGGCACTATATTCATGATTAGATGTTACCTTGCCACCTTATTACACTCAGATGTACTCTTGTGGATTATATTATTGATCGTTGACTTAGGATTATGTCTTGCATTCGATTTATCCTTGTAGATGTTTCTATTCACGAGTTGGCAACTCACCCCCGTTGTGCCACAGTTCTTGCAGGTTTTGCCGTACAGGTTCTTTTGCGGCATTTCTGGCACACTTCCTTCTTGCGGGTGATTTGCTTTGGTAGGTGGATTCTTTCGTATCAGGAATCACCTTTGTATTTATTTATTCTATTGTATCTAGAAATTGTCCATCAACCCAAAACTTGTATATTCTTTCAGACTCAGAGACAGTGTTGTATTATTCGACCATAGAGTCGCGCTTAGTAGTATTGCGGTTTTCTTGCTACTTTTGAGTTTTCTTTTGGTTTTGATCCTCGCCACTTGGCGTTGTATATTATCATATCTTTGCGTGGTTGTGACCGTCGATTGACGAAGAGCTAGCTCCCTCTTGGGGATACCTTTATCATTTCATATATTGTTATTCATGTTGTACCCCATTCGGGGCCAGTTTTACAAGAGAAACTCTGCCGAAATTTTTAGAAAAGACTTATTGCTTTCAAAACATACCTTCGGCTTAGTTATTTAAAAACCTTGATTTCAAACCAGTATTTCTTCACTTCTTTAAACCAGTTTTCTTTACTTATTCTTCAAAATGGTTTTAGGTTTCTGGGCTTTTGGTTTACTTGGATCAGATGGAGTCCTATAGGCTTCATAGGGTTCAAGGGCCAGTCACGTGCTCTTTCGGGTCGTGACATTAACATAAGCTGGACAACCCCATATCTTAACTCTTTTAAGAGATGGTCTCTTTCCATTCCATATCTCATATGGAGTGGTAGGCACAGATTTAGTTAGAACTCTATTCAATAGGTATATGGCTGTCTCCAGCGCATACCCCAGAAGGAAATAGGTAACTCAGCTGTACTCATCATAGAGCGCACCATATCTAATAGGGTGCGATTCCTCCGCTCCGATACACCGTTGTGCTGTGGTGTATAAGGAGGAGTAAGCTGAGAGAGAATCCCATTCTCTTTTAGATAATCCAGGAACTCATTGCTTAAGTATTCACCTCATCGATCAGATCGAAGAATCTTAATACTTTTGCCCGTTTGATTCTCTACTTCGTGCTTATATTCTCTGAATTTTTCAAAAGCTTCAGACTTGTGTTTCATCAGGAACACATATCCGAATCTTGAGAGATCGTTAGTGAATGTAATGAAGTAGGAAGAACCGTTCCTGGCATGCGTAGACATAGGACCGCATACATCACTATGTACCAGTCCTAAGAGTTCGGTAACTCTTTCTCCGTGTCCACTAAACGGAGCTTTGATCATTTTTCCTTTGAGACATGAATGGCAAGTATCATAAGATGATAATTCGAACGGATTTAAATAACCATCCTTATGTAACTTAGCCAGTCGTGTCGCATTGATATGACCAAGTCTACAATGCCACAAGAAGGATTCGTTCATTTCTGAACTTTTCCTCTTGTGTGTGTTTTGTATATTGAGGACTGTATTCTGATTTACAATGAATATGCCATTATGTAACGAGCCTGATGCAATCAACTTTTGATCTAGGAATATGTTCATAACATTATCCTTTACTACAAAATTATATCCTTCTTTACTTAATAAAGAAACTGATATAATGTTGCACATCATGTCCGGTATATAAAAGCACTCATTTAGAATCAGTGTATTACGACTTGGCAATACAAGGTGATATTCGCCAACTGCTTTGGCTGCAATACTTGCACCGTTCCCTACTTGAACGGAATGATCACCTTTTCCCAGTTCTCTACCTTTACGTAGCCCATGTAACAATTTACATATGCGGGATCCTGATCCGGTATCTAATACCCAGGACTTAGGGTGAACTGAGAAACAGTTCTCAATAACTAACACACCTGAAGAAGATGCATCAATATGCATGTTCTTTTAGGCGGCTTGAGAATCCAGATATTCTTCTATTCCCTGTTCAGTCTTATAACTCTTATAAGAATGAACGGGTCCAACGTTCCCCTACTCAGTATAATAAGCGGGTTCAGTCAATACATCCATATTATTATCTTGATTATGGCCTGACATGGTCGCTACCTGGTGAGAGAGAGAAGAAAACACTTTAGCTTATGCTCTTGCAAGATTAGATTGGTTATTATCTTATCTAATCAGGATGTCTCCCACTGTTTTTATCAAATCTACCTTCAAACCCTAAAAGGTAAGATTAGCCGGGATTAATTACACCCTACAATTTCGTCAATCTTTCAGCCAGATCAGTGTCGGTACTTTGAGGGAGGTTCCCCGTGCTTTCGCACGGACCTAATTAAAGTAAACCTCGTTTTCCCAGAGGCGTAACCCCGTTAACACTTTTCTAGACACCTACTTGATCGACTAATTGCCCTGTGTAAAACACTCCCATGAGTAACTCTTACTCGCAGTGGGTATCGGGATCCAACTATCTCATAGAAGGTATGCAATCTCATTGCAAATTTCAACACTTGAAATTCCCGATAATGCTTTTACCCCTAGCAATTTATGACCTTGGCTAAGGTCAACAAATCATAAGCGCTAGTCAAGTTCAACCCGTCATTTCCTGGGTGAATTAAACCCACCCGTACGACCCTTGGCTAAGGTCAACAAAGTCGCACGACTACCCTAACTCAATCACATCTTATATTTTAGCAGATAAATACTAATTAGCTACCGTACACCACGCCTTGGCTAAGGTCAACACACGCAGCACGAATACTAACTAGTCTCTATCTGAAATGACGGAGGGCTACGCAGGTTTTTCAGAAAATTATGAGCGTAATGAACTTGATATCGTCATAGAATCATGTGAAATTTTGAAATGGAGTGTTTTTGAGGCTTTCATTGGTTTTACTAAAGAGGTCACTCCCGGTGAAGGGATCTCGGCTCTTTCCTCATCGAATAAGGTGCAGGACATATCATATATATCACTGTGCGAAGCAAAACTCTAAAAGCAATCAAAAGACAAACCGAGTTTTGTAGTATCTGCCAGTTTCGCTAAAGAGGTCACTCCGGGTGAAGGGATCTCGGCTATTTCCTCATCGAATAAGGTGCAGGGTATATCATATATACCGCTATGCAAAGCAAAACTGTAGCTACCCTTTTTATAAAGTTTTGATTCTAAAACATCTTTTATGTTTCTTTTCTTTTTATTAATCTCATTAATAAAAAATCCTATCAGCTTTATGCTTCCTAAGCATCACAGATAAATACGACGTACACTTATGCCATCCGCATTCACCTCGATGTCCCCTCGTGCACCGTTAGGTTAGGTAACTAACGATAGAGCAGGGCAGGGCTAGTGCGAGTGTAAAACATATGTAACGTCTATATAATATATCATATATACTATATACTGTATCCATCACAACATATCAAATGATCACATCACAGATATCGCAGCAGAAACATAGATATAATGTGGGATATACTAGGACGTCCGTATTTAGTATTTAGCCAACAATAGAAAATACGGATTCCACAGTCACGTTGAATAGCCAAGCCCACACCCTGGACCCCTACGAGAGCGGCAAGCTACCCTACCAATTCTGGAGTTTAGGAGACCCGGTCTCGACTCCTCGAGATGGCTTCCCACTGAACCCCAGAACCCGGTCACCTTTGCTCCCCTCCTTGGGTCCATCCTAATGCGGAAAAGTAAATAATATACAACACTGGTGGCATCAACCTCAACCTGGAAGTTCCTCAAATAAAAGAATATTACATTACATTTGAATTTACATGAATGAAAATATAAAACTCTCATCTCACATAAAACCCCCGGCTATTCAATCGCGACAATCCTGCACATCATATCTCAGCAACACATAATATCTCATATCATCAACGTAAGTAAGTATGCATACATCGATCGTCGTCGATGTATAGCAACGACAATCGGCAATACAACTACATACTACACTTACGGTCACAGAAAAGAAAGTGTAAAACTACAATATTTGGAATCCACAATCACTTTAGACATCGTAAATCCGAAATATCACATACTTCGCATTTCATGCCTAACTCTATGAATTCCACATATTGTATCACATTCCAGATAAATAGACAGTATTAAACTTTTCGAACAGATAATCAAATACCCAAAATTTTCCAAATTTCTCAACACTTGAGCGGAGTTCAAATAATCCAGAATGTGTCACAGTAGTAGCGGTCCAGTCGTAGAAGGGTCAAGCCAACGTCTCACATATGGCACGCCGTACTGCCCCAAACCAGAAGGTTCAAAAAGCATTTCAAAACGGTCACATAATCGAGTTAAGGTTTGTTGTCTTCTAGAGGGTCCACCACAAAACTTGCACGCATCTCCGAAAGATTTAAACCCGATAAAAATTCAACAGTTGAATATTTTGCCGTACCAGGAAAAATTGAGTTAATGATATCCGTTCGAACATTTTAACAGTTTCTAAATATCCGGAAATAAAAACGAATTTAAATATTCCGATCGAATCTATGATTTCAAAATAAACCCCAGAATACTCAACACTTGAGTCATAATAAAAATACCCATAAAATATAAATCACAAATATAGGAATTACTGTGCCAAAACGAGTCCTTGATTCCTTAATACTGCCGCGGTTCCGCGGCCCAAGCGAGGTAAGGCCGCGGTTCCGCGGCGGTTTGTACGGATCAGGGGCTCGTTTTTCACAGAAGTTCTTATTTTTTCCTGCTGTATTTTTTAGGTATTTTTAATTCAGAAAAAACCCAGATTTAAAAAAAAATCCAGAGAGGGGGTTAACTTTGTCGGTTTAGGTTCGATCGGAGTTTTAACATCGTAAACACGTCGCCTAATGCTCTAGCTAGGCTCTGATACCACTGTAGGGTTCCTAGGCACACTTGTGAAGGTTCATAAAACATCAAACATGCCCGAATAAAATTTTACATGTGCCGAACAACCTAAAGACGGGATCTTTGCTAGATTATTAGGGTTTAGCATGCAAGATGATATTTTTAAAGCCAAGTGTGAGGGATTACAACCTTTGTAGTCCGCTCCTTCGCTTCACAAGCTCCGAGTAGAAGTCCCTTCGCCGCAATCCACGATCTCCCGGATTCAAGAGAGGCTCCACGACTCGAACGATCCATGCTAACTTGAAGTGTTCCGATTCTCCGATGATCTACATCGAAGTTGCTATAACCCAAGATTTCTCACTCTAAAGAGATGAACACGCTAATCTAATAGGCTAGATTAGATGAGGATGATGGAGTAGTATTTATGCTTTCTTTTTAATTCACTTTCTCACAAGAAATCATCACAAAAGAATTAACTAGTAAGTTTTTTTTTTTGAACTCAAGAGAGAAGAAGATGAAAAATGAAAGAATCATCCTTTTGTGATGAATAGTGGTCAAGTGTATATGATTGATTATCTAACCATGGTCAAGGATGATAGGATAAAAGTTGTAGAGAATAAACTAGAGTTAGGGTTTAGTTAGGTTAAGGATAAGTATCAACCATAAAATCTTAACCAAGACAAAATAGAATCCTTTTAGAATGAACAAGAAGAAGCTAACCCTAATCAAACCATAATCCCTTTTTATCATCCTTAAATATGTTTTATAATAAATCATATTATGTCACAATAATATATATCACATATATATTATATATTTGCAACAAAAGAAAATAATACATTTAACATATATCAATGTATTAATCCGGTGAGAAAATGAAATAATAAAGCGAACCAATATTAGATAATGTAATACAATATATCATATATATCATTATACATTAAATCATCGAATCAACACTTGATCCAACGATCCGGCTATATCGAATATAACCGGCTAATATATCATGTACCGATTCATCGAATCAACACTTGATCCGATGTCCCGATTCATATCTAAATATCTCGAGAATATAATACGGTATCTCATATCGCATTATCCTTGGTCCTGCACATATCACATATGTGCCTCTACTCCGTTTCGCCTGAGCCAAGAAACCTCTGTGTAGGACTCTAAAGAATCGTCAATACGCCGGTAGCAGGTGATGATCATATCAAACACCCACAAGCTGCAAGCGGCCAGCTAAATGTAACAGCCACCAAGGTATTAAGCGATTAGAAGATCAACAAGCTAGACTGCCCGTTCTCCTGTGAATCCAATCAGTAACACTCCCGTACAGTCCGGTCTGTTCGTCTGATATGTCGCATATCAAGTCTAGGGGTGGTATACATCAGACCCCAGTAACCGATAAGTCGTGTCGATGTGAGGCTCATAACAGGTCGAGAAACTACTGGTAACACTTACTAGTATATCTCTATAGCAGCCCTGGCCAGGGACTTCGAGTTATAGCCAATCGAACACAGCACGACATCAACTCGCTATACCGGGAGAGACGAATCCCCTCCTATCGCTCATTGCCACCATGTGATTCGGGAATGTACCCAAAAGCCATCGTTTTGCACGCCCTCTTGAACGTGGTAAGGTGGAAATCAAAGCACAGTGGGAATCACACAAGACTCTATGACGATCTCGGGTCTACAGACTACCCTGTACCAGTGTCACCGGAGAACTGCCATCGGACGTGTGGTATATTACCAACTGAGAGTTCTCGGCGAGTCCGTCCAGTGTACCCGGTCTCCACTAAGCACCCGTACACCATCCTTGATGTCAAACACCGATGGATATGGGATCATCCATCGCCCATCATATGGGTCAAGATGCGTATACGCTAGTCTACTCTGGTGTATCGATGCCCTGTCTCGATATACCCTCAACTAGGAACATTTATAGGATGTACTCATCGACTACTATGGCCCCACTAGTATGATCTCATGATAGTCCTAGTAGTCGAGTACAGATCCTAAGGTCTTTATTAACATGTGAAAGAAAGACAGTAAACCAATACAAGTCAACATGTTAAGATAAAGAGAAACCAAATAGCATACTATCATGACTAGCAAGAAAGTCCTCTCTGTATATATCCAAGCATCCATCATAATATACATCATATGTACAACAATGGCCTCTAGGGCATATACATAACTAACAGCTGGTACACTTACAAATCTTTTCTCGCTTTCTGGACATCTGCGTTCTCAGTACAACATTTTCTCGGGAACTGGCCGTATCCCAACGCCTCTGCACACATATCTGACCACTAATCTCGACGGGGAGTAACAAAAACTCTTCCTAACCATCGGAGGAATACTCAAAACTCATCCATTTCTCAATCAACTCACAACACATCTGGATGAGGTCCTCTATCTGAAACTGGTCAGCTTACCGATCTCACATCAGAACATCCGACGAACAACGTCATCTCTGGATTGATCTACTCTAGATATGAGCAAGACTCTCCAAACTGGAAATCTTCAACTCAACAGGGCCTGCGTCGGCGCATCAAATCTGACAAATCACTTTCGTCTCTCAACTCAAGATAGGCTAGCTATCACCTATCACATCTCTGCTTGGAAGCTCCAGCGATTTCAGCTCGTAAGCTATGGAAGCGACATCACATCAATCTCAGAAACAGCTGGGTCATCTTTCTGCGCGGTCGATGACATCAAAATCTCTGAGGTATGTTGTACATCAACAGTCCTCTCACAGCAGGCAGCCTCTAACAATGGCCCGATCATCAGGTACAAAACCGTACACTCGTCTCAAACGAGAGGTCACAACACCACACTATATCGATACGTTCCCATGTCACCAGAAAACACGATGGTCAGTCCTCGTCCATGACGAGCTTGCCCTGACCGCATCACTAGCAGTAGCTCAATCTGCGCTCAAACCATGGTGACAGGAACCTCAAACAAGTATCGACGAAAAAAGATCAAGTGATAAAATGAATCAACAGATCCAGAATGAATATATGATCATATGGAGGAATGGAATCAGTGAGAGTATGATCATGTAAACGAATAGAATCGAGGATCCCAAATGGATGTATAATCAAGGAAATGAAGAGAATCACAAGTCTTAAGATATGTACATCCTAAGGTCACTTAAGTGGAGTATCGTATCGTAAATATGCCGCGGAACATACGTACGGTACGTCACTCTACTCAAGCTACCTACTCCATCGATCAGGGTCAGCCTATGTAACGAAAGTTCGGGTCTAACACCCCCTCGTTCAAGTCTAAGTTCCGTAAGGTCAAGCCTAGTTTCCAAAATATATACGCCCTAGGCCCCACATATTCAAACCTAAACTCGAACAAAGGTTAAACCTAGCGCTCTGATACCAACTTTGTCACGACCCAAAATAATAGCTCGTGACCGGTACTTAAATCACGCAACGTCTACAGGCGTAACGTAACCTAAGTAAGCCGAAACCCAGAAATCTAAACCTTCCAACAGAAGTAAGTAATGGAAACCTCGATACAACATTTAGAAACTTTAAGTAAAAATCCTTAACATATTTTTCTTTCCTTTTATTTTCAAAAAAATTTCGGCAGCACCTCCTTTGTAAAAACTAGCCCCGAAAACGGGTACAACAAGGAATATAAAGAGAGCATCCCCAAACGGGAGCAAAACACGCCCAACGGCGGAAACAACCACCACAAGTATAAATAACAAGTATACGACGCCCAACGGCGAAGATCCACATAAGGAAATAATGTAAAGCAAGACATCAACCCCAAAAGCGAACATAAAACCCATCGCTCAAGTCTCGCAACTACAAGTCTTCTAAGTCTGCAACATATACAATTACTAGTTTCTGATTTGATGGAGTGACTAGATAGAATATGAATAATGAATACAAGAGAGGCACGATCCAACATGTACCACCTACCAAGCAAATCACCCGAAAAAAGATATGTGCCAACGATGCCGCTACTAATCCAAGCGGACAACCTGCAAGAACTGAGGCACAACGGGGGTGAGTTTCCAACTCGTGAGTAGAAAACATCTTCTGGTAGAAATCGAAATAAACAACGATTTCTAGGTCAACTATATCATAAAGGTAATATTATGATATCTAGGGTGACCATAACTGCATAAGTGCCAACACATAATAAATGCCTATCAGCAAGTGGATATCATCCAACAATATAATCAAAGCATATATGCAGTGGATCTCGTCCACAATATAATCAATGCATGTATGTAGTGGATCTCGTCCACGTGTCAACCACTGACACAACAACTCCTGCATGTAAATATCATAAAAGCATATGTAGGTAAAAATGAGGATATAAATCAACGTGTGTCCCTCGCGACGCAAAAAAATCATGGAACCGGAGTGTCCACATCGACACTCGAAACATCATGAAACCCGTGTCTAGCATCGACACGTAAATCCTCATCTGTCAGGCGCCGTCACCATGACCGGCCCTGATGTTGTAGGGTTCCTAGGCACTCTCAAGAGGTCTCACAAGGCATCAACCATGCCAATTTCTAAAAATACGGTGCCGAGAAACCCTAGACTAGATCGTTGGCTAGATGTTTAGGCGATAAAATGAAACTAGTTTACAGCTAAACTAAAAGAACGGATATACAACCTTTGTATATCCGGTCCTCCACCTCCATAGCTCCGCAATGAAGTCTCCTCGCTGTCCAAGTCGAACCCCGGGCTCTAGCGTCGGCTTCATCGGAGAATGGACGGGCTAGGTCGTCGACGTCGATGCCGAAGATGATCTACATCGAGGCATCACTAGATCAAGCTCCAACTTCACCAAGTCAAGAAACTTGTGAAGAAAACACACTCTACTACTTGGCAAGAGGTAGAGGATGAAGAAATAGGAAGTGGGTTCACTTTAGAATTGGATTTCACACCCATTTGCTCAAGTTGCCATTGTTGAAGTAAGGTTTCTTCATGAAGAAGAAGAAGAGGAAGAAGATGATAAGTGTTATATTATTCTTTCTAAAAAGAATATAATATGAATACTTATCATAAGCCAACCATAGTTTGGTGTAGAGAATAAACCATGGTTAGAATGAAGGGTTAGGTTTAAGCATCAAGACAAAATGGTCACAAGGTCAAAGCTTCATGAAGCTTCAATGTACAAACAAAGAAAGCCACCATTTTCTCTTTATGCATAATATTTTCCAATAAGAATAAATAAATAAATAAGAAAACCATAACCCTAATATACAACCATGGTTTAATCTTCACACAAACCCTAGTGAGCATGTATCATCAAACATGATACAATCAAGTGCACAAAAAGTATATCACATATACAATGTGCACATCCGAGCGAGAAAATCCATTTAAAGTGAACCAATACTAGTTAATGCAAAGTAATATATCAAATATATAATCATGCATTAAATCATTAAATCAATACTTGATTCAATGATCCAGTCATATCGCATACAACCGACTAATGTCCGATGTATCGGCTTATCGAATCAACCCTTGATTCGATAACCAGGTTATATCGCATACAACCATTCGATACATACATCGCGAGAATAGAATACGGTATCACATACACGCATTATTCTCGGTCCCGCACATATCTCATATGCGCTCCTATTTCGTTTCGCTTGAGCCAGGAAACCTTTGTGTAAGACTCTAAAGACTCGTCAATACGCCGGCAGCAGGTGATAATCATATCAAACACCCATAAGACGCAAGCGGTCTGCTAAACGTAACGGCCACCCGGGTATTGAGCGATCAGAAGATCGACGAGCAAGCCCGCTCATACTCCTGTGAATCCAACCAGTAACACTACCGTACCGTCCGGTCTCGTCGTCTGATATGTCACATATCTTGCCTAGGGGTGGTAAACGTCAGACCCCAATAGCTCGATAAGTCGTGTCGATATGAGGTCTATAACTGTTCGAGAAACTACTGGTAACACTTACCAGTAAATCTCAGCAACCCTGGCCAGGGATTTCCTGTTATAGCCAATCGAACACAGCGCAACATCAACTCCCTATACCGGGAGAGACGAATCCCCTCCTATCGCTCATTGCCTCCATGTGACTCGGGACTGTACCCAAAAACAACCGTTTTGCACGCCCTCTTGGATGTGGTAAGATGGAAATCAAAGCACAGTGGGAACCACACAAGACTCTATGACAATATCGGGTCAACAGACTACTCTGTACCAGTGTCACCAGAGAACTGCCATCTGACATAAGGTATAATACCATCTGGGAGTTCTCGGCGAGTCCGTCCAGTGTACCCAGTCTCTACTGAGCACCCGTATATCATCTCTGATGTCAAACACCGATGGATATGGGATCATCCATCGTCCATCTGTATGGGTCGAGAAGGTACACGCTAGTCTACTCTGGTATATCGATACCCCGTCTCGATACACCCATGACTAGGGACTTTGAAGGATGTACTTATGGACTACCATGTCCCCACTAGTATGATCCGCATCATAGTCCAGGTAGTCAAGTACACATCCTAAGGGCTTTACCAACATGTAATAGAGAGACAATCAGTGTACACGTTAAGGTAAAGAGTAACCAGATAGCATACTATCATGTCGAGCAAGAAAGTCCTCCCTATATATGTCCCAACATCCATTACAATATACATCCAATGTACAGTAATGGCCTCTAGGGCATACATATAACTAACAATCTCCCACTTGCACTAGGGCCATCTGTAGCAGTGGTTGAAGTATCTCATACTCAACCATCCTATAAAAGTCTCTCTCTGGGAATAGGCCTTTCGTGAGTGGATCCGCCGTGTTGTCCTCTGAGTCTACTCTCCTAACCTCGATCACCCTGGAGATCAACTATCTCCATGATCAGGTGATACTACCTTAGATTATGTCTGGATCACTGATGGGACGGACGTTCCTTGGCATAAGGCACAACTCCATTGTCACACAATGGGAGGAACTAGGTTCATCTCATGAACCAATATACACCCAAACAGCCTCTTTGGTAGCATCTTAAGTAGCGATGTATCCTGCCTTTATCGTCTAGTATGTCACGGTATATAGCTTGGAACTCTTCCAACATACCGTCCCTTTACTGAGGGTAAAGACAATGCCTGCGACTGACATTCAGTCGTCTTTATCACCCTGGAACCCTTCCAGTGATTCTCCCTAGGACCAATTGATACCATCTCACTATAGCTAGTGAGTATACTAACACCCAAATAACATCTATCTTATAGATGAAAGCTCAGGATGGAGGAGGTATCACTTTGATCCTTTCTGGAGAATCCTTGTGATAAGCGGAGATTGACCGAGCATAGCATAGGAAACTCCTTCCCTATCAAGAGTATGTCATCCACGTACTCTACGAGGATCACCACCATACTCCCTACTACCTTTTTGTATATACAAGGTTCATCTACCATTTTGATGATGTCAACTTCCTTGACTAATCCATCAAAACAGATGTTCCAACTCCGCGATGCCTGCTTTATCCTATAAAGTATCTTGCACACGTTTCCGCTGCTCCCACAGTCTACGAGGCCCTCTGGCTGTGTACTTATAGACGCACTCTTCTAAAATATCATTTAGAAAAGCAGTCATGACACCCAACCGCCAGATATCGTAGTCATGGTATGTAGCCGTGGCAAGTAGTATCTGGATGGACTTAAGCATAGGTACTGGAAAAGGTTTCATCTTTATCCACGCCTGGTCAATGACGAAAACCTTTAACAAGTCTAGCTTTGAAAGTCTTAACTTTTCCATCTACACCAAGTAATCTTCTCAAGATATACTTGCTCCTGATGGGGATTTAACCCTTCAGATATAGCAGTCAAAGTCCATACTTTGCTGGTGTACATGGATTCCATCTCAGATTGCTAAGCATCCAGCCATTCTTACAGAGTCTTACTCCTGATGGCCAGCTCGAAATTAGTTGGGTCATCATCTCATGATGCAATCCTCGCTCCCACCGTCATAGAGAAACCGAAGTATCTCTCAGGTGGGTGAGGAACCCTACTAGATCGGTGGAGAGGCTGAGGTTCGTTGGAATCTATTGAATCCTTTGGTTCTATCAAATCATCTATTGTAGTTTGTATAGCTGGAACCATTCCAGTTCTACATAACAGACTTTGCCTCGAGCTTGTCCAGATTTTGCTTTTAGACATAGGCCGGACAACCCCAAATCTTAACTAACTTAAGACATGGGCTCTTCCCATTCCATATCACATATGAAGCGGTAGGCAACTGATTTGATTGGAACCCTAATCAATAGGTATGCAACTTCTCAAGTGCATAACCCCCTAAGGAAAAAGTTAAAAGGTAACTCAGTAGTACTCATCATAGAGCACACCATATCAAATAGGGTGTATCTGGTCCGCCCCGATATACCATCGTGCTATGGTGTATTCGGAGGAGTAATTCTGAGAGAGAATCTCATTCTCCTTTAGAATAGTCCAGGAATTCCATGCTCAAGTATTCTCCTCCTCGATCACATCAAAGGACATAATACTTATACCCGTATTTTGGTTCTCTACTTCTCACTTATATTCTGTGAATATCTCAAAAGGTTCGGACTCATGTTTCAACAGGAACATATGACTGAATCTAAAGAGATCATCAGAGAATGTAATGAAATACAAAGAACTGGTCCTGGCATGTGTAGACAGCGGACCTACATACATCAACATGTATCGTCCCAAGAGTTCACTAACTCTTTCTCTGTTTCCAGTAAACGGAGCTATGGTCATTTTATCTTTGTGACATGACTAGCGAGTTTCACAAGATGTCAATTCAAACTGATTTAAATATGCATCTTTATGTAACTCTGCTAGTCGGGTCGCATTGATATGACCTAGTCTACAATACCTCAAGAAGAATTCGTTCATTTCTGAACTCTTCCTCTTGTGTGTGTTCCATATACTAAGAACCGTAGTTTGATTTAGAACATTAATGTTTTTAGATAACGTGCCTGAACCGATCAACTTTTGATATAGGAAATGTTCAAAACATTATCCATCAATACAAAATTTTATCGTTTCTTTACTAATAAAGAGACAGATATGATTTTGTATAACAGGTTCGGTATCTAATAACATTCGTTCAGAATCAATGTATTACAATACAGGGTGACAGTGACCAACAGACTTGGCTGCAACTCTTGCCCCGTTTTCTGCCTCATGAAACTTATCACCCGTTCTCAGTTTTTCTACCCTTTTGTAGCCCTATGTAACAGTTTACATATATGGGATTCTGATCCGGTATCATATACCCAGGATGCGGAGGATACTGAGAAACAGTTCTGTATAATGAACACACCCGAAGATGATGCATCAACATGCACTTTCTTCGTTTGGGCGGCACGGGAAATCTGGTATTCCCCAATTTCCTGCTCTGTCTTATAACTATTATAAGTTGGAGCGGGACCAACGTTCCCCAGCTCAGTATAACAAGCGGGTTCGGTCAATATTCCGTATTATTATCTTGATTAAGGCGTGATATGGTTGCTACCAGGAGAAAGAGAGAAGAAAAACACTCAGCGTGCGCTCTTGCAAGAATAGATTGGTTATTATTTTATCTAATCAGGATGGCTCCCACTGCTTTTTATCAAATCTTCCTTCAAACCCTAAAAGGAAAGACCAGCCGGGATTAATTACACACTACAAGTTCGCCAATCTTTCAGCCAGGCCAGTGTCGGTACTTTGAGGGAGGTCCCCCGTGCTTTCGCACGAACCTAATTAATGTAAACCTCGTTTTCCCAAAGGCGTAACCTCGTTAACACCTTTCTAGACACCTACTTGATCGGCTAATTGTAATGTGTAAAACTCTCCCAGGAGTAACAATTACTCGCAGCGGGTATTGGGATCCAACTATCTCATAGAAGGTATGCAATCTCATTCCAAATTTCAACACTTGAAATTCCCGATAATATTTTGCCCCGAACGATCTATGACCTTGACAAGGTTAACAAACCATAGACCGCAAGTCAAGTTCAACCCGTCATTTCTTGATTGAATCAAACCCACCCGCACGACCCTTGACAAGGTCAACAAGGCCGCACGACTACCCTAACCCAATCTGCATCATATGCATAAGCAGATAAATACTGGTTAGCTACCGCACACTGCGCCTTGACAAGGTCAACAAACGCAGCACGAATACTAAACAGGACTTATCTGAAATGACGGAGGGCTACGACAGGTTTTTCTGAAAACCTATTGCGTAATGAACTTGATATCGTTGTAGGATCGAATGAATTTTGAAATGGAGTGTTTTTGATGCTTTTCTAGTTTTGCTAAAGGAGTCACTCCCGGTGAAGGGATCGTCGGTCCTTTCCTCGTCGAATGAGGTGCAGGATATATCATATATATCACTATGCAAAGCAAAAACACTTAAAAGCTATCAAAAGACAAACCGAGTGTGTAGCATCTTCCAGTTATTGCTAAAGGAGTCACTCCCGGTGAAGGGATCTCGGTCCTTTACTTATCGAATAAGGTGCAGGATATATCACATATACCGCTGTGCAAAGCAAGAATTGTAGCTACCTGTTTTATTTTGAAATTCGATTCTACAACATCTTAGGTTTCTTTTATTTCATTAATCATATTAATGAATTCCCATCATTTAAGTACCTAAACATCACAGATAAATACGACGTACACTTATGCCATCCGCATTCGCCTCGATGTCCCCTCGTGCACCATTAGGTTAGGTAACTAACGGCAGAGCGGGGCAGGGCTAGCGCGGGTGTAAAACATAAGTAACGTCTATATAATATATCATATATACTATATACAGTATCTATCACAGAACATCACATGATCACATCACAGATATCGCAGCAGAAGAAACATATGAAATATTGGATATACTAGGACTTCCGTGTTTTCAATACGAGCCAGTATAAAACACGGATTCCACGGTCGTGATGAATAGCCAAACCCACACCCCAAGACCCCTACGAGAGCGGCAAGCAACCCTACCAATTCTGGAGTTAGGAGACCCGGACTCGACTCCTCGAGTTGGTCTCCCACTGGACTCCAGAACCCGGTTACTTGTGCCCTCCTCCTTGGGTCTATCCTAGTGCGTAAAAGTAAATAATATACAAAGGGCGACAACTTCCGCAACCTGGAAGTGCCCCAATAAAAGAATATTACATACAAGTTTTTATATGAATGAAAATGAAAAAACACTCATCTCACATAAAAAACCCCCGGCTATTCAAACACGACGATCCAATATAACATATCCAGCAACACATAACATCACATGTCATCAACGTAAGTAAATATGCGCATCCCAATTGTCGTTGACATATAGCAACGAAACCGGCGATATCACATATTATACTTACGGTCACAGAAAAGAAAGTGTAAAACTACAACACTTGGAATCCGCAACCACTTCAGACATCACATGCCGGACCAAATGAATTCTTTAGACATCGCATGCCTAACAATTATAAACCCCGCATTTTAGTCTCATTATCGAAAACACTTTTCAATATCAAGTCGGGCAATTCAACAAGATTCCCGAAAAACTGATCGAATGCTCGTCGCAAACTTTAGTAGGTGGTCGCACCCCCGATACCGACGACGAAGTGTACCAAGGCGGAACACCGCTACCGCGAGCACCCGAACGGATGCTTTCGGCGACGGGGTTCTCCTACAGTCACTTGGTCGGGGTTAGGGGGTGTTGCTGTCTATTAAGTTTACCCGGCGAGTTTCCGCGTACGCTACGTGATTGCGACGGACATTTGATCACATCAAAATTCCGTGGCAACCGATCAAGTGAGACTAAAGTGCTATGTTTATAACATTCATTCAGTTATCACATAACTTTTTGTGAATTCCAATTATTGTATCCCATTCCGGATAAATAGAAAATGTCAAACTTTCCGATCGAACAATCGAACACCCAAGTTTTCCCGATATAGATCAACACATGAAACAAGTCTAAAAACATTCAATTCGTGCCTTAGTACCAACGGTCCAGCCGTAGAAGGGTCAAGCCAACGCCTCACATGTGGCACGCCGTACTGCCCCAAACCCGAAGGTTCAAAGGGCAGTTCAAGACGGTCACATAATCGAGTTAAGGTTTGTTGTCTTCTAGAGGGTCCATCGAGTTACTTGCACTACTTAGAACGTCGTTAAACTACGGAAAGATCCAACACTTGGAAATTTCCCGACAGGGGAAAAGTTGGGTATTTATATCCGGTCGAACTTTTTAACATATTCAAAAATACCCGGAAAGCCACACAGACAAAATTTGATAATCCGATCGAACATTCGAATCCCCAAAACAACCCCAGAAAATTCAACTCTTGAATAAACATTAAAAATTCCCAGAAAATCCAACACCAGAAAAGAGTAATTACTGTGCAAACAGGAATTGATGATGTCACCATATGGCCGCGGAACCGCGGCAGAAGCCAGGCTTCTGCCGCGGTTCCGCCGCACTTTGGTGGATTCATGGGTACGGGCTTCACAGTAATTCTTACAATTCTCTGCTGATTTTTCTGCATAATTTTAATGTGGAAAAATCCCAGATTTTAGAAAAAGTCCAGAGAGTATGTTTGGTTTAGGGTTTCGGGTTCGTTCGGGCTTCAAATTCCGTCTGGACTTCGCCTAAGGCTCTAGCAAGGCTCTGATACCACTGTAGGGTTCCTAGGCACTCTCAAGAGGTCTCACAAGGCATCAACCATGCCAATTTCTAAAAATACGGTGCCGAGAAACCCTAGACTAGATCGTTGGCTAGATGTTTAGGCGATAAAATGAAACTAGTTTACAGCTAAACTAAAAGAACGGATATACAACCTTTGTAGATCCGGTCCTCCACCTCCATAGCTCCGCAATGAAGTCTCCTCGCTGTCCAAGTCGAACCCCGGGCTCTAGCGTCGGCTTCATCGGAGAATGGACGGGCTAGGTCGTCGACGTCGATGCCGAAGATGATCTACGTCGAGGCATCACTAGATCAAGCTCCAACTTCACCAAGTCAAGAAACTTGTGAAGAAAACACACTCTACTACTTGGAAAGAGGTAGAGGATGAAGAAATAGGAAGTGGGTTCACTTTAGAATTGGATTTCACACCCATTTGCTCAAGTTGCCATTGTTGAAGTAAGGTTTCTTCATGAAGAAGAAGAAGAGGAAGAAGATGATAAGTGTTATATTATTCTTTCTAAAAAGAATATAATATGAATTCTTATCATAAGCCAACCATAGTTTTGTGTAGAGAATAAACCATGGTTAGAATGAAGGGTTAGGGTTAAGCATCAAGACAAAATGGTCACAAGGTCAAAGCTTCATGAAGCTTCAATGTACAAACAAAGAAAGCCACCATTTTCTCTTTATGCATAATATTTTCCAATAAGAATAAATAAATAAATAAGAAAACCATAACCCTAATATACAACCATGGTTTAATCTTCACACAAACCCTAGTGAGCATGTATCATCAAACATGATACAATCAAGTGCACAAAACGTATATCACATATACAATGTGCACATCCGAGCGAGAAAATCCATTTAAAGTGAACCAATACTAGTTAATGCAAAGTAATATATCAAATATATAATCATGCATTAAATCATTAAATCAATACTTGATTCAATGATCCGGTCATATCGCATACAACCGACTAATGTCCGATGTATCGGCTTATCGAATCAACCCTTGATTCGATAACCAGGTTATATCGCATACAACCATTCGATACATACATCGCGAGAATAGAATACGGTATCACATACACGCATTATTCTCGGTCCCGCACATATCTCATATGCGCTCCTATTTCGTTTCGCTTGAGCCAGGAAACCTCTGTGTAGGACTCTAAAGACTCGTCAATACGCCGGCAGCAGGTGATGATCATGTCAAACACCCACAAGCCACAAGCGGTCTGCTAAACGTAACGGCCACCCGGGTATTGAGCGATCAGAAGATCGACGAGCAAGCCCGCTCATACTCCTGTGAATCCAACCAGTAACACTACCGTACAGTCCGGTCTCATCGTCTGATATGTCGCATATCTTGCCTAGGGGTGGTAAACGTCAGACCCCAATAGCTCGATAAGTCGTGTCGATATGAGGTCTATAACTGTTCGAGAAACTACTGGTAACACTTACCAGTAAATCTCAGCAACCCTGGCCAGGGATTTCCTGTTATAGCCAATCGAACACAGCGCAACATCAACTCCCTATACCGGGAGAGACGAATCCCCTCCTATCGCTCATTGCCTCCATGTGACTCAGGACTGTACCCAAAAACCACCGTTTTGCACGCCCTCTTGGACGTGGTAAGATGGAAATCAAAGCACAGTGGGAACCACACAAGACTCTATGACGATCTCGGGTCAACAGACTACTCTGTACCAGTGTCACCAGAGAACTGCCATCTGACGTAAGGTATAATACCATCTGGGAGTTCTCGGCGAGTCCGTCCAGTGTACCCAGTCTCTACTGAGCACCCGTATATCATCTCTGATGTCAAACACCGATGGATATGGGATCATCCATCGCCCATCTGTATGGGTCGAGAAGGTACACGCTAGTCTACTCTGGTATATCGATGCCCCGTCTCGATACACCCACGACTAGGGACTTTGAAGGATGTACTTATGGACTACCATGTCCCCACTAGTATGATCCGCATCATAGTCCAGGTAGTCAAGTACACATCCTAAGGGCTTTACCAACATGTAATAGAGAGACAATCAGTGTACACGTTAAGGTAAAGAGTAACCAGATAGCATACTATCATGTCGAGCAAGAAAGTCCTCCCTATATATGTCCCAGCATCCATTACAATATACATCCAATGTACAGTAATGGCCTCTAGGGCATACATATAACTAACATATGTCAGTACATCTCATGGAACCCGAGTGTCCACATTGACATCCGCAATCCACGTAGCATGTCTGAACATGACTCCGATCGGTATCCCCCAGATATCCTCCGAGTCCAAATAATATCACCGGTTGGTAGTGGTCTGTCTTCCAGGCTCATCGTCTACACCAAGAAATCATCTCTCGCCCAAGGGCACCATACCGGGTCTACCATGTACCCACAGACAGTTCCTCGTCCTCCTTGAATCGGGTGTCACATGCCAATCTCAGAACCGATAAATCACATGGTGGACGCACTGAAATATCATTTCAAGAGAAACCGGGTTTTCAAACAATACATAAATTTCTTGAAAACACCCCCACGGTTCTCAAATCCATAAATCATATGAAATCCATATCTGAATGCGAAAATCCATGAAAAACTGATATTTGCAACATAAAACAGCAATATGAGCATATTAATGGAAAATCGCTCTTTTAAATGAATCCAGTTTAAAATATATCATGCGGTTCCTAAATCCTCCGAAATCAAGTGCAGCATCATATGAGGTGTACATGTAACTATAGCAAGATAAGTGTATCTACATGTAAGCGGGTATGTATGATGCATCTCATAAGCAAAATAGCACAATAAGCAATGTCTTAATATCACATGTCAAAACAATAACACTTAGGGGTATATGCAGTTATAGCAAGATATGTGGGTGTACATGTCAGTATGTATGCCTGATGTGCATGCAGCTGTAGCAAGGTATGCAACATATAACAAGATGTAAGCATGTCCGTATATCTCATTCAACGCGGAACAGTGATATGAATATAGCAAATATATCATAGCATGATGTAGCAATTCTAATGTGCAGTGACATAGCAATTATCGATGATGAAGTGTATGAGCCGGCAATCTGTGTATGTGCAACATACGCATCATCGTTAATGGTTTAGGTGTACTAGCACAGGTATATGTAATGTAATGAGAATAACATGAACGTAGCATAAAATACATCGTCAACTAAATGCTATAAGGTATACGTGTCTACAATATATCCGAGTCGGTGAATCCATCAATCGACATCCAGCCTCACAACATCACGTACGGTACAAACCATTGGACGGCATCCTCTAAACAAGGGTATGGATAAATCAACAGGTAAAACTCATCGCGTACGGTAATCCATGTACGACGGCATTAAACAAATATGGATTCTATCAACCTATACAACATCGGGGTACGGATCTAAGTCTCGTACGACATATCACTCAAAATGCAAAACATTATCGATATAAATATACATATCTCTCATGTCACATCCATGTCCATCTCGTATCAGGGGACCTACGAAGGTATCAACAATCTCATATCGACTCGAATCCATAAAATTACATATCACACTAAGTCATCATATCACATCGTATACTCGTTCATCACATTAATATCTCGCATCACATTATATAAACGTCACACTTGTTCTCTTTCAATTTGTAGCCATCATGATTCACTTATCATTCCATATTTTCATACGTCAATATGTCCATTAGCCTCAATTTCTATCATATTATCGTTTGTAAATCCTTCAATCATGTCCGTCGTATATCATTTATCAGGATAAAACAATCAAACGATATTCCATATCAATGTTTATGGGGGTGCTATACGCCATCCACCGGACTTTCGCCGTAGATATAAATCTACTCACCTGCTAGACTCCTCGCTTAGCCGTAGTCGATGCGCTTTGTCATCTCGAAATCCACGCGATGGTACCTACAATCAATATGAATTCGCAAAACTATTAACATCAAATTCCGAAATCCAAATACGGCAGGCGGTACGCTCATAGGCTAGAACCTATAGCCTACGCATGCAAAACAACCAAACAACCCTCGTCGTTGACGTAAAAACGTCCAACGCCCAAATACAATATCCAGTCGCAAAACCAAGAAATTCAAATACCGGAAAATATAGCCAAAACCCTCACTAGGTTCGCTATACATGAAAACTGCCACGCCAAAAATCCAATCGCACCAATACTCATTCACAACACAATAATTATCGTAGATAAAAAAATATACATCATCACCATTTCCATTAAAACCCATGTCTAATTTTTACTAAAAACCTAGTAAGCAGTTTATATCATTTTAGCACATTTAACACAAAGCTAGATGTTTTAAACAATCTAGTGATCACAATCATCACAAAGCGGCTTAATTAAGTCATCCAAACCTTTACTACCATTTTAATCTCATCCAAAACATGTTTTAGTAAAACCTAGTTTGCTAATTATCTCAATTAGACAAATTAGGAATTTAACAAATATCATTCTCACAAAATGATTAGGTTATCCAAGTCCACACTTCAAAATTAACCACTTAAACGCATCAAAACCCTAACTTGAAATTCATAAAGCTCATCATGAAAATTCAAAACATGAAATTGAAGCTATATTGAACATTTAAATAGCTACATTAAAGAATTAAGCAATAATAAAGGATTAGGGTTAGGATTTATACCTTACAAACATGCTATCAAACATGCAAATTGATTTCGGAAATAGCCTCCCAAAATGCTAAATTTAATGAAGAACTAAGCTAGTTTAGGGTAAAGATTAAGGAGTATGGATTTGTATTTGAGTTTGTGTGAATATTTCATGATTTTTGATCATTTTTTTTGAAGCTTTTTGAAGTGAAATGGAGTGAGGAAAGAAGAAGGGAAGCAAGCCTAGTGTTCGGCCAAGATGAAGGGGGGGTTTGTGCAAAATGTGTGGAAATTTCTAGCTACAAATAGCAATAAATGCTAATTAATGCATTAAAGTCTTTTGCCACCTTTTATTTTCTTTTAATAATTCAATTTAAATTACAAATATCTAGATATTTCTTTGGATGGATTAACTAAAAATCTAGTGATTAGATTAGCATAGATTCACATTAGAAGTAATTAACCGAAGCTAAAATTGTAATTACCACTAATTAAGTGCATAATTAACAACTTAACATATTACTTTAATTAGGAAAAAAATCAAAGTGAATCAAAACTTCCAAATGACCACTAAAACCCGCAAACTAGCACTATTCTAGTTAAACTAGGTGTAGTCAAGTCTATATGAAAATTTGATCACATTCCGGGTTTTACGGAAAACACCAACTGTTTTACCCTAACGGAAAATTCGCATAACGATTTCCAAAACGTTACACTATCACTCATTGCCTCCATGTGACTCGGGACTGTACCCAAAAACTACCATTTTGTACGCTCTCTTGAACGTGGTAAGGTGGAAATCAAAGCACAGTGGAAATCACACAAGACTCTATGACGATCTCGGGTCTACAGACTAACCTGTACCAGTGTCATCTGAGAACTGCTATCTGATGTTAAGTATAATACCATCTAGGAGTTCTCGGTGAGTCCTGTTCAGTGTACCCAGTCTTCAGTGAGCACCCGTATACCATCTTTGATGTCAAACACCAAAGGATATGGGATCATCCATCGCCCATCAAATGGGTCAAGAAGCGTATACGCCAGTCTAATCTGGAATATCGATGCCCCATCTCGATACACCCTCGACTAGGAACAATTAAAGGATGAAGTTGTGGACTACCCTGGCCCTGTTGGAGATAGTGCCCTCAGAGTCAATGATTGGATCACATGCACGTGATTGCAATGATTGAGGGAGGACCTGTCCCAGTAGGACAGTCTTACTCGAGATGATAATATACTATCTGGTTTATCTTTATCATCGTGTACTGCTTTAGGTGACCTGACATGTCGCTATTACACGTTGATAGAGCCCCTAGGATTCTTGCTTGACCACCAGCAGTATGAGGGCGATCATATAAGTGGGAGCTGGGGTCTATAAGCACATCCTTAAAAGGTCCCTAGTCGTGGGAGTTTCGAGACAGGGCATCGATACTCCAGAGTAGACTAGTGTGTACATTCGAGACCCCGACGAGGGGCGGTGGCCGGTCTCACGAGCCACTAGTGTCAGTTGGATCACCTAAGATGTATACAGGTGCTCATTGGGTTATGAGTACACCGGACAGGACTCGCCGGGAACATGCTAGTTGGTCTTATACCTGACGTCCCTGGTGACATGTGTACAGGTTAGTTCATCGACCTGGGGATCGTCATTTGTCTCGTGTGAGTTCCCACTGTACTTTGATTACTACCCTACCACGCTCAAAGGAGACGTGCAATCAGGTTTTAGTTGGGTACAGTCCCGAGCCACATGGAGGCAGTGAGCGGGTCTTCAGGGGTTCGTCTCTCCCGGTATTGGGGGTAAGGTCGCGCTGTGTCTAGGAGAGCCATTACACGAAGCCCTCGGCCGAGGCAGGAGATTTACTGGTAGGTATTCCAGTAGTATCTAAGGGTGTTCTTGGCTACACTCCGATACGACTTGTACCGCTTTTGGGGGTCTGATTTTTACCAACCCCCTAGGCCCGCCATGCGATGCTCATAGACGAACGGACCGGACTGTACGGATATTGTCACTGACAGGCTCAGTTGGGTGTCAGGATGAGTTCGCTCATCGAAGTCCCTTTTGGTCAAAACCTGGTAGCCCGTTACGTATTGGCTTATACCTCTGACGTGCTAGTGGTTAAATCCACAACCAAGGTGTTGACGAGTCTTTAGAGTCCCCCACATTCAGTTACTCAAGCTTTTGGGCGAAACGCTGTTGTAGCCGTATGGAGATATGGCAAGGTCCGATCAGATACGTGCGGTATTGCACGGATCAGGATTGGACAGTTAGTACTAGAGGTCGTATGGATATATGGCAGGGTTCGATCAGATACGTGCAGTATTGCACGGATCAGGATCGAACGGATATTACTAGCCGGCTATGGTTTAAGCCGGATCCTAGTATAGTACAGTGTAGATTTTGTCTCATTGCATTTGTATTTCGGTCGGAATACAAATGCGGGTGTGTATACACAGTATCGGGGTTTTCCTGTAATTTATTACGGGACCAGTTTTCTGGAGTTACCAGCTTGCTTTCCGTTTCGGCCATATTTCTTTGTATCTTTCATTGGCCGAAGATTGGTGGAGGAGGGCTTATTTGCATTTGTGCAAATAAGCGTTTGTGGAGGGTGTTCTTTGCATTTTATTGTGTCATGATACTTGCACCATCATTTGACTTCTTTTGACCATGATGGCTTGACTTTTGTTTTCATGATGGTTGTGGTGGAGTGTTGGTCTTTGTTCATTATCATGCTTGATGATGATGGTTGGTCATCATGAGGGAGTGTGGTTTGCTTTTTGACTTGGTGATCTATCATTCTTTTTCCTTGTATTATTGATACAAACCCCACTAGGATTTTCTCCCCCTCTCTCTTCACCATATATGGCCGGCCACTCCTCATAGGGGGCTGTCCTATTTTTTTTGTGCAAGGGATTTACACTCATTTGGCTTCACAAAATCCAATAGTTCCACCTCCAAAGTATAGTTCATTCTCCTCCACAAAATGGCAACCTCCATGAACCCCAAAATGAGACATGGTTCTACACACATTCTACAGCAAACCTTGGGCACGTCGACTCGCCAGCTTCGTGCCCGAGTTGCCTCGGTATAGAGGTGGGAGCCCGTAAAAGTAGCAGGCGACGTGGTGCCCTTCCGGCGAGGAGGTGGAGACCGGACATTCCGGGGGAGATCGGGACGACGACGAGAAGACCGGAAGACTCGGATCACTCGGTATATCTCTCTTCCCTCTCTAGATAGCTAGGACTAGTTAATGGCCCGATCCGGGTTTTAGTGCGCGGTGGTGCCGGTTCAAGAAAAATTAAAAGATAACCATCGCTTCCGCATTTGGCCTAGGGATGGAGGCCGGGGCGCCACCGTGCACTTACAGTGGTTTCAGAGCCTCGCCATTAACATAGTCTAGCTTTGTCTAATGTGTTTTACATTTCCGATCGAACGAAAAATTCCAAAACCGCGTTTTTCTCATTCATCAGTTTCTGTCGAAATATTTTTGTCTCGAAAAATTTTTCACGGTGTTGCAGAATGATGTACAGAGAATCCTAAGAACACTGAAAAAATTTGGTGATCTGATCTTTCCATACGACCGCGGAACAGCGGCCTTAACCCTTCTTTGGCCGCGGTTCCGCCGCAGGAATTTGGATTCGCGTCACTAATTTTTTGCAGTGGGCTTGTGGGCTGAAAATAAGGGTTTTGGAATATTATTTTTGGGCCCAGAATTTCTTGATGTGCTACAGTAGTACTTGGGGGCCCACTTGGTAAATTTGATCGATCGGATATTTTAAACACATTAGTTCACAGTATTTACATTATATCTGTGACCGTGAATGTCACTTGATCGGTAAATCCCGTCTGACTGCTATAGCCCGGTTAGACGGATTTGCGAACGTGACCTTCACGTTGATGTTCTGTGTATTGCTGTGATGTTGCGGATTGGTCGTAGGGGATAGCCTGGATGCAATGCTAGTACAGTTTTGTTGTATTATGTACATTTGATATTGCGGGGCGAGCGTCCGACATGTGGACTGCCGTCACTGCCTGATTGTATTATTATTTTGGGGCACGACCAGGTTGCGGTCGATGTACCCATTGTATGTATATTTTACTTTCTGTACTAGGATTACCCCGCGGAGGGGTGCACGAATAGCCGGATTCTAGAAGGCAACAAGCCCGCATCTCATGGCATTGGGACGGACGGGGCTTCACTCTAGGATTGGCGGGCTATTCGCCGCACTCGTAGGGGGTACAAGTTGACCCAGGAGGGGTGCCCAAGTTACCGGATTCTGTGAAGTGCTGGGTGGTCCATTCACGTTGCTGAAGGGGGCTGCCTCGCTTCAGGTTTTGGCGGGTAACTTGCCGCGCCCGTAGAGGTCTAGGATTTCATTGCACAGGCTATCCACACGACCAGGGGAACGTCGGGTTTCAGTAGTGGCTCTGTGAAACCCGGGGATCCCAGATATCTGTATTGTTCTGTGATACTGTATATTTCTGTGATGTTGCCTTTTATCACGCCTTGAGAGAATATAATATATTGGTATATATATATTAGTAGATGTTGTATATGTTTTGCATCCGCGCTAGTCCAGTCCCCGCTCTGTCGTTAGTTAGCTAACCTAACGGGTAATGACGGGACCCAGTGGCGAATGCGGATAGCATATACGTACGTCATATTATTTTCGTTCTTTGTGGTGTGATCATTTGATGGGACTGCGTTGATTCGGATCAATGCAAGTTAAAAACAAACCTAATCTGATGTTGTTGGAATACTTTTCAAAAAGCTGTTATTGCAAGGACGTTCACTTTTGTTTAGCATCGTGGTATTCAGTTGGAATATCCTGCTCCTCAGTCGACGAGGCAAGGGCCGAGATCCCTTCACCGTGAGTGACCCCTTGGACAAAAAGTTTGCGTCAGGGAAATAACTTCACAATAGCCGATTACTTTTGCTTTGCACCGTGGTATTCAGTTGGAATATCCTGCACCTCATTCTACGGGGAAAGAGCCGAGATCCCTTCACCGGGAGTGACCTCTTTAGCAAAGGTTTTCGTCACTATATTTTTATAAAGCTATCCGTTCCTTCAGCGATATCAAGTTCATTACGTTAAAGGTTTTCGCCAGAAACCATTCGTAGCCCTTCGTCATTTCAGTTAAATATTCGGTAGTATTCAAGCTATGTATTTTGACCTCACGCCAAGGCATAGTGATTGGTAGCTGCCGGGTATTTATCTGTTGCATAGATAGATGCGTTGGTTTGGGACAGTCGTACTACTATTTTGGCCTACGTCAAGGGTATGTACGGGTGGGTTCAAATTAACCTGGACAATGACGGGTAGAAGTTGACATGTGACTTATGATATTTTGACCTCATGCCAAGGTCATAAGAGCATGGGGCAGAAATCACATCGGGAGTTTCAAAAGAACTGAAACTTGCCAAATATGCGCATACCTTCTGGAGTGTGACACCGTGAGCGGATTCCGTCACGTTATCATGCGATGATAGTTGGATCCCGATTCCCACTGATGAGTTGGTTTACTCCTCGGGTGATCCCGACTAATTCTTCTTTCAGGTTTGGAGGAGAATTTGAGATGACAGTGGGAGGTTTCCAGATTAGATAAATTGGTAACCATTCTGATCTAGGTTAGAGTGCACGCTGAGTGTTTCTTTTCTCTCTCTCTTTGGCAGCGACCATTGAACCGACCCTAAGACTATGACTCAGTGACCGAGTTGACCGAACCTTCTTAAACACTGGCTTTTGGATTGTCAGAGTTGCGAACCTCATTGCCACTCCTACTTTTACCCTTTTCTCCAGGACACCCCGTATTACTACGAACGTCCACTTCCATTGGACAAAACCATCGTATGGTTAGATACGAACTCGAAAGAATTTATTCGAGGATGGTTTCCGGTTCTGGAGAAAACGGATAGGACTATCCAGTTGTCTTTTCCTTTTACCTTCTCTCAGGTTGCGAGTACTCCTTGGTTTAGGAGATAGCACACCTATTACGCAAATTGGATAGTCTTCTTCCAAAACATAGGCAGGTGCCGAACGGTGGGGAATGAAGAAAACCAATTAGCATAACGATGGTGTGCAGAAGGTATTAAGTTAAGACAAAGCAAGGGATTTGTAAGAGGGCAAAGTAAATTGCGACTGATATTCACAACAAAACCAGGTATTTCACTACCACTCCCACTTCACCTTTGTATTTCTCCAGGACACTCCGTATCACTACGAAGATCCACAGTTTATTGGATACTCCATCGTATGGTTATATACGAACTCGAAAGGAACTTGTTCCAGTTCGGGGATGGATTCTGGTTCAGGAGAAATAGGAATAAGGTTTATTCGGTTGTCTTTTATCTTCACCTTCTCTCGCATTGCGAGTACTCCTAGGATTAGGACAGTACACCCATTATGCTTATTGGATAGTCTTCTTCCAAACCATAGGCTGGTGCCGAACGGTAGGGAAGGAAGAAAACCATTTGGCCTAAGGGGTGTGCAGAAGGTAATGACTAAAGACATATAAAGGGATTTGGAGATGTGGCAAAGAATTATACGGTTACATTCGTGAATCTGGAAGAGGCATTACTAGGAATACCGGGATACCCCATCGAAACATTTCAATGTTTCAGTTTCACTGTGTACTGTTAAAGGAAAACTGATTTCCCAATTAGTCCTTACTCCAGGGTATGTATTTACCAGGTATGATTCTCACATTTGTATGGTTTTACAGATGATGAGTGGGAGTAGGTTAGTGGGAATTAGGTGATCATCCTCATTATATCGGGATTCGTTGTAATCGGTGATATTTGAGGAAATCACCTGGGCTGTTTGCCGGTCGGCAAATATTTGGTTTTGAATATCCGCTGTTATGCACCAATTTCAAATCGATATATCTGTACGTCTATTTTCATAGAGTGAGATATACCTTTTTGAAATTATGTCAGTGACATTTACCTATATCAGTGGATGGTTAGGTAAGGAGCATTAAACAGCGGTGTAATTCTTCTTAACCATAAGTACAGTTTTCAACCTACGACACACAGTGAATGAGTTATCAGACTCAAGGGACTTATACTGAGTATTGTATGTTGTCCAGGGTCCATCAAGACAGAGGGGTTGGTCCTCGTACTATATTCGGTTTACTTATGACTTGTCTAGTTTTTAGAAAGGTGTTTCGTGGAAACACAGGGTCCGAATTTTGAGAAGTTATAGGTATTTGAATAAAGTAAAGAACCAGGTGTTGCAAGTATCAGGATTCTTCAAGTTGATCGAAGATGTAGATACTTGTGTATAGTATTCAGTTGATAGTAATGGTTAAGAGAGCTTGCTTCTTTTTCAGGTTACTCATAAGTGGAAGTATTCCTAAGTTCGGTAACGCTGATCGGCCTTCTTCCATTTAGTTGACATGCACTGGAGACAGTTGTATGATTTGAATCTGGTTCAATTAAATCAGTGCCTCTGGTTCTATATTGGATATAGAACAGTTCATATCTTAACGTTGTTAAGATACGGGGAGTTGTCCGGCTTATGATTAAAACCAGAAACTGGACAACTCAATGCACGTTTCTGTAATGGCTGTTTGTGGGTTGACCCAGGTTATGACGATGGTTGACTTTCTACCATCCGGAAGATCAATAGTGATATTGTTCTAGACTCGCCACAGTTTTATTAAAAATGGATTTTTTTTCAGAATAACAGTAGTGGGAGTATGGTAGAACTGGAAGTGATTCCAGAACCACAAACGATTACTGAAGATTTCATAGGAACCTAAAGATTCAATCTGGATTGACATTCCATTGGCCACTCCGCAGATAAGGTGGGTAACCTCAGGCACCCGAGGGGTACTCCGGTAGCCTCAAGGACGGTGACAGGGAGGTTCTTGTTTACCCACACTTGCCATTGCTGTTGTTCCTGGCTGCGAGACCCGGCAGGAGGATGAGTATAGAGTCGTTCTGAACTGGCTTCAGAAGTGTACGTGTATATGACTCTGCCAGAGGGTTGTCGTAGTCAGTGGGAGCAGCGGAAGCATTGGTGGACAGGTGGCTTATGTAAGTCTACGCTAGCGCCCCGGCCGTCTACATACGCCAAATGCGGAACAAAAACTTTTTAACTGGCGCTATCGTATACTTTAACCCGGATCTGCCATTATTGCTAAACTAAACAACTGTAAAGAGTGTAGAAAGGTTATACCGAACGATCCGAGTCCTTCGTTCTTTAACCATCATCCCACGCTCCGTTGCGGCTGCTCCGATCTCATCGATCTCCAATATGCTCGTCCAGGTGGCACCACGTCTCTGATTCTTTAAACGGGCTCCCGCCTCTGACTCGAGGCAACTCGGTCGTCAAGTTTGCTGAAAGAGTCGACCGAGAATGATGTAGAGAATGAGTAGATTACTTTGTCTCACTTCGTCCAAATCTATGGACGATCGGTTAATGAAGCTGCCATTTTTATCGGGTGATGGAATGAAAGAGGTAATGAAATTTCCATGCACCCTTAACCATAGTCTTTTCTCTCCAAAAAGGAAATCAATCTCTCTCTCTCTCACTCAAGGGGGCCGGCCACATATAAGTAAAGAGGGAGGTGATGGTAGGAGCAAGGAGGGGGTGACCATAAAAGAAAGAAGCTTATCTTGATCATTAAAGAAAAGCATGACTCATTTAGAAACAATGAATCAAAACAACCTTAGTCATCAAGCATTCATGGCACCATTAATGCACTAATGACTCACCATGTCAAGTCACTCTCTCTAGAATCTTCTAGAAGAATCCACACTCATCTCAAGAAAAGATAAACCCGTCTTTAACCAAATGTTAAAAGACGGCTGATAGAAAACTGGAAACTGGCAACTTCCAAAAGTGATCCTGAAACGACTTTCAGGATAACCCCGAAACTGTATAAATATACCCGCATTTGTATTACGACCGAATACAAATACAACTGAGACAAAGATATTATACCTACTTAATATAATACTCGGATCCAGCTTAAACCAAAGCCGACCAGTATCATCTGCCCGAAAAATAACACATGCGTAAACGCACGTGCATTTTCCGAACCCTGCCATAAAACCATACGGCCTCTACAACGTTTCTCCCGAACTTGGGAAACTGTCTGTGGGGGACTCTAATGACTCGTCAGTACCCTGGCAGTGGGTTTAACCACAAACCGTCAGCGGTACTAGCAATGCGTAACGGCTGCACATGGACTGACCTCAAGGGAGGCTGATGAGCGAACTCATCCCGTAACCCTACTGAGCCTAACAGTAACAATGTATATACAGTCCGGTCCGTTCGTCTATGAGTATCGCATATCTTCCTAGGGGGCTAGCAACGTCAGACCCCCAATAGCAGTATAAGTCGTGTCGGAGTGAAGCCCAATAACACCCTGAGATACTACTGGAGTACCTACCAGTAAATCTCCTGCCACGGCCGTGGGCTATGTGTAATGGCTCTCCTAGACACAGCACGATCTCGCCCCCAATACCGGGAGAGACGAATCCCCTGCCGATCCGCTCACGTGCCTCCATATGGCTCGGGACTGTACCCAAAAACTACCTGTTTGCACGACTCCTTTGAGCCGTGGTAGGGTAGAAATCAAAGCACAGTGGGAACTCACACGAGACAAATGACGACCTCAGGTCGATGAACTAACCTGTACACATGTCACCAGGGAACTGCTATCTGACGATAGATATAGTACTAACTAGCAGATTCCCGGCGAGTCCTGTCCGGTGTACTCATAACCCAATGAGCACCAGTATACATCTTAGGTGATCCAACTGACACCAGTGGCTTGTGAGACCGGCCACCGCCCCTCGTCGGGGTCTCGACTGTATACACTAGTCTACTCCGGAGTATCGATGCCCTGTCTCGAAACTCCCACGACTAGGGACCACAATTAAGGATATGCATATAAACTACCCAACTCTCACGTATATGATCGCCATCATACTGTTGGTAGTAAAGCAAGATCCTAAGGGCTCTATCAAAGTGTAACATGTAATCAGTCACCTGAACATGTACACGACTGATAAAAGCAAACCAGATAGCATACTATCATCTTGAGTAAGACTGTCCTACCGGTATAGGTCCTCCACAATCATTGCAATCACGTACCTGCGATCCAATAATTGACTATGAGGGCACTATCTCCAACAATCTCCCACTTGCACTCAAGGCTAATTATTGCAATGTCGACTACTCACAGCCCGTGTGAAACCGAACATCCAACTCCTCTACTAATCAGTTTCACAAAGCCCGTTTGTAAAACTATTGTGTTCGAGAAATAGCCTCAGTGAGTGGATCCGCCTAGATGTTTCTTTCTATATCTCTCTAAATCTCAAGTTCGCGAAGAAAGCCATCTCCCGAATTGAGTAATACCTGTCTTAGAATATGTCTGGATATCTGATGGGACCTAGTTCATAAATGAACTCCAAATCTAAACTTCTTAGACTGTATCGATCACTGAACCCAATCAGTATCCGGCACCATGCCACCCACAGTATCCTCTTGAACCACCTGTCCATAATACTGTCCCTCTTCTTCAGAGGGAAAAACTATAACTCTGGCAATCACTCTGTCATCCATGTCACCTTTGAAGCTTGGAATGATAACCGTCTCCCGAAGGAGGCTGCCGTCATCAAATCCGTAGAACTTGTACTTATGTTCTAAAACTGCTTCCTTATGTTTCTCCAGGATTGGATTAATATAAACTCATCGCATCTAGTGCAAAAACAACATCTGGTGTGGTACTTGACATCTCACGATTGACTCAATTGCCTAAGCAAGTGATCTGTCAATCATGCACATCCCTCTCCCCTTTAGTCCGTAAGACACCTTTAGAGAGGGTGACTCCATCACCTGCAGGCACACCACCATGCTAGGAGTCAACTATTCTAAAAACCATTAGAATATCTGTCAAAGTACCCACATTGGGAAACTACCCAAATCCAGATCTAAAACCATAGATCTAGAAACCATAATGTCTGATATTATATCCATATCCTGTCTGGAGAAACAACTGTGTGACGACCACAGTACAACCGATCGTAGTATAGGAATTTTACTTCCTACTCTGTGTATGTCATCCAAATACCATGACATCACACCCTACTACCTTCTTAACAGATCCATCCCCTATTCTGATTGAAGTCAAACCCATGACTGTCACATCAAAAGTAGATGATCTATCTCCGCTATAACTGCTCAAGTCTATAAATAGATATAAGCATCTTGCCCACTATACTTCCGCTGCTCCCACTGACTATGACAACCCTCCTATCGGGTCTCATATCCTGGAACAACAGTAGTGTCAAGTCTGGGTAGATAATAACCTCCCTGTCACCGCCCTTGAGGCTACCGGAGTACCTCTCGGGTGTCTGAGGTTACCCACCATATCTGCGGAGTGGCCATTGGAATGTCAAACCTGATTGAATATATAGGTCCTATTAAATTTTCCGCAATCGTTCGCGGTTCTGGAATCACTTCCAGTTCTACCATACTCCCACTACTGTTTTCTGAAGAAGATCCATTTTACTAAAACTGTGGAGAGTCAAGAACAATATCACTATTGATCTTCCAAATGGTAGAATATCAACCCTCGTCATAGCCAGGGTCAACCCACAAACAGCCATTACAGAAACGTGCCCTGAGTTATCCAGAGTCTGGTTTTAAGCATAAGCTGGACAACTCCCCGTACCTTAATATCTTTTAAGGTACGAACTATTCTATATCCAATATAGAAACTTTGGCACTAATTTAATTGGAACCATATTCAAACCATGCAGCTGTCTCCAGTGCATATCATCTTTAATGGAAAGAGGCTAATCAGCATTACACAACTTAGGAATCCATCCAATCATGAGTAACCTGAAAAAGAGAAACACGTTTCTCAAAACCATCACTATCATCTGAATACCAATCACAAGAATCTACATCTTCGATCTCTTTGAAGAATCCCGATACTTGTGACACCTGGTTCTCTACTTTATTCTTATACCCACAACTTCTCAAAACTTAGACCTTGTATTTCTACGAAACACTTGTCTAAATATTAGAGAAGTTATAAGTAAACAGAACATAGTACGAGGACCTACCCCTTTGTCCTGATGGACACTTGGACAACATACAATACTCTGTATAAGTCCGCTGAGTTTAAGCAACTCAAAACCTGTGCGTCGTAGGTTAAAAACTGTACCTCGGCGATTTCCTCAAATATCACCAATTACAACGAATTCCGATATAATGAGGATGATCACCTAATTCCCAATATCTTACTCCCACTCATCATCTGTAAAACCATACAGATATGAGAATGAAACCTGGTAAATACATACCCTGGAGTAAGTATCTAATCGGGAAAACAGTTTTGCTTTAACAATGCACTGAAACATGAAAATGTTTCGTAGGGGTATCCTGGTATTCATAGTAATGCCTCTTCCATAATCCAATTCATGACTTCAACCGTATATCTCTTTGCCATCTCTCCAAATCCCTTTATTTGTCTTTAGTCGTTACCTTCTGTACACCATCGTTAGGCTAAATGGTTTTCTTCCTTCCCTACCGTTCGGCACCAGCCTATGGTTTGGAAGAAGACTATCCAGTAAGCATAATAGGTGTACCCTCCTAAACCAAGGAGTACTCGCATCTCGAGAGAAGGTGATGATAAAAGACAACTGAATAAAACCTTATTCTTTTAAAGGTGAAATAGGAGTGGCGATGAAGTACGCAGTTTGGTCGTGAATGATAACAGTCGCAATTTACTTTGCCCTCTTTCTAATCCCTTTATTTTGTCTTTACATATTACCTTCTGCACACCCTAATTAGGCTAATTGGTTTTATTCATTCTCTACCTTTCGGCACCAGCCTATGGTTTGGAATAAGACTATCCAATAAGCGTAATAGGTGTACTCTCCTAAACCAAGGAGCCCTCGCAACCTGAGAGAAGGTGATAGTAAAAGACAACTGAATTAACCAATTCTTTTTCTCCTGAACCTGGATCCATCCTCGAAGAACTCCCTTCGAGTTCGTATATAACCATACGATGGATCTATCCAATAGAAGTGGATATCCATAGTAATACGGGTGTTCTGAGAAATTCAAAGGGTAAAAGAAGGAGTAGCAATGACTTATGCAACATAGACAATCCAAAAGCCAGTATTTTAAGAAGGTTCGGTCAACCTGGTCACTGAGTCATAGTCTAGGGTCGGTCAAAGGTCGCTGCCAAAGAGAGAGAGAAAAGAAACACTCTGCGTGCACTCTAACCTAGATCAGAATGGTTATCACTTTATCTAATCCGGAAACCTCCCACTGTCCTGTCAAATTCTCCTCCAAACCAGAAAGAAGAATCAATCGGGATCACCCGAAGAGTAAACCAACTCATCAGTGGGAATCGGGATCCAACTGTCATCGCATGATAACGTGATGGAATGCATCCACGTTACTCATACTCCAGAAGGTATGCGCATACTTGGCAAGTTTCAGTTTCTTTAGTAAGAGGGGATATGATTTTTGCCCCATGCTCTTATAATCTTGGCTTTGGTCAAAGTGTCATAAGTCACATGCCAAGTTCTACCCGTCACTATCTTGTCAATTTGAACCCACCCGCACATGCCCCTGACTTTGGCCAATCGGCAGAACGACTGTCCCAAACTAACTAATCTATCTATGCAACAATTGAATACCCAGCAGCTACCAAACACTATGCCTTAACTTTGGCTAAAATGCATAGCTTGAATACTACTAAATACCCAAAAGAAGTGACGGAGGGCTACGGCTGGTTTTTGGCGAAAAACCTTTAACGTAGTGAACTTGATATCGCTGAAGGAACCTGATAGCTTTTTAAAATATAGTGGCGAAAACCTTTTGCTAAAGAGGTCACTCCCGGTAAAGGGATCTCGGCTCTTTCCTCGTGGAATGAGGTGCAGGATATTCCACTGAATACCGCTATGCAAAGCAACTTGTAATCGACTATAGTGAAGTTATTACCCTGACGCAAACTTCTGCCCAAGGGGTCAGTCCCGGTGAAGGGATATCGGCCCTTGCCCCGTCGAATGAGGTGCAGGATATTCTACTGAATATCACTATGCAAAACAAAAGGAAACGTCTTTGCAATAACACTTTTTAAATTTGTTCCAACAACTGTAAACAGGTTTGCTTTACTTTGCATTGATCAGAATCAATGCAGTCCCATCAATCGATCACACCAGAAAAGAACGAAAATAAAATGTACGTATATGCCATCCGCATTCGTCACTGGGTCCCGTCATCACCCGTTAGGTTACTTAACTAACGACAGAGCGGGGACTGGACTAGCGCGGGTGTAAAACATATACAACATCTAATAGTATATAAACCAATATACAATAATCGCTCCAGGCATGATAATATGCAACATTACAGAAAAGTAATAAGCATCACAGAACAATACAGATAATCTGGGATCCCCGAGTTTCATAGAGCCGCTGCTGAAACTCGACGTTCCCCTGTCGTGTGGATAGCCTGTGCAATGAAACCTAGACCCCTACGGGCGCGGCAAGTTACCCGCCAAAACCTGAAGCGAGGCAGCCCCTTACAGCATAGTGAATGGACCACCCAGCACTTCACGGAATCCGGTAATCTTGGGCACCCCTCCTTGGGTCAACCTGTACCCCCTATGAGTGCGGCGAATAGTCTGCCAATTCTAGAGTGGGGCCCCTCTGCCTCTCAAAGCCATGAGATGCAGACCCGTTGCCCTCCCGAACCCGGCTATCCGTGCACTCCATCTCGGGGCAAAACCTAGTACAGTAATGAAAAATAGTACAACAGGTACATCGACCGCAACCTGGTCGTGCCCCAAAAGAATATTATACAACAGGCAGTGACGGCAGTCCACAAGTTGGACGCTCGCCCCGCAATATCAAATGTACAAATAAACTCAAACTGTACTACCATTGCACACTGCTATGCATCACGACAAAACCGCAACATCACAGCACAACACAGAACATCAACGCGAATGTCACGTTCGCAAACCCGTCTAAAAGAACTATAGCAATCGGACGCGGTTTACCGATCAAATGACATTCCCGGTCGGAGATATAATGTAAGCACTGTAAACTAACATGTTTAAATTTCGATCGACTAAATATCATTAAGTGGGCCCCAACGAACATCTGTTGAACAGTAACAAAATCTGGGCCCAAAAGATATATACCAAAACCCCCAAATTCCATAGAAGAACCAACTGAAAAAATTTGGGAGCATGATCTCACTAGGTGGCCGCGGATGCGCGGCCAAACCATGGGTTTGGCCGCGTTTCTGCGGCGGTTTGGTGGATTCACGATCCCAAATTTCGTCGGTGTTCTTATAAAACCCTGTACAGTTTTCTGAGATGTGTGGAATAATTTTTGGAAGCCATTTAAAATCGACAGAAACTGTCAAGCTTGGATTTTGCAGTTTTTGATTTCCGGTTCGATCGATATTTTAAACGCGTTAGCACAAGTTAGTATAGAAAAATGGTTAGGCTCTGATACCACTGTAAGTCTACGCTAGCGCCCCGGCCGTCTACAGACGCCAAATGCGGAACAAAAACTTTTTAACTGGCGCTATCGTATACTTTAACCCGGATCTGCCTTTATTGCTAAACTAACAAACTGTAAAGAGTGTAGAAAGGTTATACCGAACGACCCGAGTCCTTCGTTCTTTAACCATCATCCCACGCTCCGTTTCGGCTGCTCCGATCTCATCGATCTCTAATATGCTCGTCCAGGTGGCACCACGTCTCTGATTCTTTAAACGGGCTCCCGCCTCTGACTCGAGGCAACTCGGTCGTCAAGTTTGCTGAAAGAGACGACCAAGAATGATGTAGAGAATGAGTAGATTACTTTGTCTCACTTCGTCCAAATCTGTGGACGATCGGTTAATGAAGCTGCCATTTTTATCGGGTGATGGAATGAATGAGGTAATGAAATTTCCATGCACCCTTAACCATAGTCTTTTCTCTCCAAAAAGGAAATCAATCTCTCTCTCTCTCACTCAAGGGGGCCGGCCACATATAAGTAAAGAGGGAGGTGATGGTAGGAGCAAGGAGGGGGTGACCATAAAAGAAAGAAGCTTATCTTGATCATTAAAGAAAAGCATGACTCATTTAGAAACAATGAATCAAAACAACCTTAGTCATCAAGCATTAATGGCACCATTAATGCACTAATGACTCACCATGTCAAGTCACTCTCTCTAGAATCTTCTAGAAGAATCCACACTCATCTTAAGAAAAGATAAACCCGTCTTTAACCAAATGTTAAAAGACGGCTGATAGAAAACTGGAAACTGGCAACTTCCAAAAGTGATCCTGAAACGATTTTCAGGATAACCCCGAAACTGTATAAATATACCCGCATTTGTATTACGACCGAATACAAATGCAACTGAGACAAAGATATTATACCTACTCAATATAATACACGGATCCGGCTTAAACCAAAGCCGACCAATATCATCTGCCCGAAAAATAACACGTGCGTAAACGCACGTGCATTTTCCGAACCCTGCCATAAAACCATACGGCCTCTACAACGTTTCGCCCGAACTTGGAAAACTGTCTGTGGGGGACTCTAATGACTCGTCAGTACCCTGGCAGTGGGTTAACCACAAACCGTCAGCGGCACTAGCAATGCGTAACGGCTGCCCATGGACTGACCTCAAGGGAGGCTGATGAGCGAACTCATCCAGTAACCCTACTGAGCCTAACAGTGACAATGTATATACAGTCTGGTCCGTTCGTCTATGAGTATCGCATATCTGCCTAGGGGGCTAGCAACGTCAGACCCCCAATAGCAGTATAAGTCGTGTCGGAGTGAAGCCCAATAACACCCTGAGATACTACTGGAGTACCTACCAGTAAATCTCCTGCCACGGCCGTGGGCTATGTGTAATGGCTCTCCTAGATAAAGCACGATCTCGCCCCCAATACCGGGAGAGACGAATCCCCTGCCGATCCGCTCACGTGCCTCCATATGGCTCGGGACTGTACCCAAAAACTACCTGTTTGCACGACTCCTTTGAGCCGTGGTAGGGTAGAAATCAAAGCACAGTGGGAACTCACACGAGACAAATGACGACCTCTGGTCGATGAACTAACCTGTACACATGTCACCAGGGAACTGCTATCTGATGATAGATATAGTACTAACTAGCAGATTCCCGGCGAGTCCTGTCCGGTGTACTCATAACCCAATGAGCACCTGTATACATCTTAGGTGATCCAACTGACACCAGTGGCTTGTGAGACCGGCCACCGCCCCTCGTCGGGGTCTCGACTGTATACACTAGTCTACTCCGGAGTATCGATGCCCTGTCTCGAAACTCCCACGACTAGGGACCACAATTAAGGATATGCATATAAACTACCCAACTCTCACGTATATGATCGCCATCATACTGTTGGTAGTAAAGCAAGATCCTAAGGGCTCTATCAAAGTGTAACATGTAATCAGTCACCTGAACATATACACGACTGATAAAGGCAAACCAGATAGCATACTATCATCTTGAGTAAGACTGTCCTACCGGTATAGGTCCTCCGCAATCATTGCAATCACGTACCTGCGATCCAATAATTGACTATGAGGGCACTATCTCCAACAGCTTATGTCTATTTATAGACTAAAGCAGATATAGCGGAGATAGATCATCAATTTCTGATGTGACAGTCATAGGTTTGACTTCATCAGAATAGGGAATGGATCTGTTGAAAAGGTAGTAGGGTGTGATGTCATGATATTTGGATGACATACACAGAGTAGGAAAGGAAACTCCTATACTACGATCAGTTATGCTTTGGTCGTCACACAGTGGTTTCTCCACATGGGACTTGGACATTATATCAGACATACTGGTTACTAGATCTATGGTTTTAGATCTAGATTTGGGTGGTTTCCTAATTAAGGGTACTTAGACAGCATTCTAAGAGTATTTAGAATGGACGACTCCTGGCACGGTAGTGTACCTACAGGTGATGGAGTCACCCTCTCTAAAGGTGTCTTACAGACTAAAGGGGAAAGGGATGTGCATGATTGGCAGATCACTTGCTCAGGCAATTGAGTCAATAATGAGATGTCAAGTACCACACCAGATGTTGTTCTTGCACTATATGCAATTAGTTGACATTGATCCAATCCTGGAGAAACAGTCAGAAGCAGTTTAAGAACATAAGTGGATGTTCTTGGGATATGATAACGACAGCCTCATTCGGGAGACAGTTATCATTCCAGGCTTCCAAGGTGACCTGGACGAATGGGAGGTTGTCAGAGTTATAGTTTTCCCTCTGACTAGGGAAAGTATTTTGGACAGGTGGTCCAAGGCAATACTGAGGGAGGCATGGCGCAGGATACTGATTAAGTTCAGTTGACGATACAGTCTAAGAAGTTTGGATTTGGAGTTCATTTATGAGCTAGGTCCCATCAGACATCCAGACACATTCTAAGACAGGTATTGCTCATTTCGGGAGATTGCATTCTCCGCGAACTTGAGATATAGAGAGACATAGAAAGAAACATCAAAGCGTATCCACTCACTGAGGCTATTCCTCGAACACAATAGTTTCGCAAACGGGCTTTGTGAGACTGACTGGTAGAGGAGTTGGGTGTTCGGTATCACACGGGCTGTGAGTATGCGACATCGCAATAATTAGCCTTGAGTGCAAGTGGGAGATTGTTGGAGATAGTACCCTCAGAGTCAATTATTCGATCACAGGCACGTGATTGCAGTGATTGAGGGAGGACCTGTCCCAGTAGGACAGTCTTACTCGAGATGATAGCATACTATCTGGCTTATCTTTATCAGTGCACTGCTTTAGGTGACCTGACATGTCGCTATTACACGTTGATAGAGCCCCTAGGATTCTTGCTTGACCACCAGCAGTATGAGGGCGATCATATAAGTGGGAGCTGGGGTCTATAAGCACATCCTTAAAAGGTCCCTAGTCGTGGGAGTTTCGAGACAGGGCATCGATGCTCCAGAGTAGAATAGTGTGTACATTCGAGACCCCGACGAGGGGCTGTGGCCGGTCTCACAAGCCACTGGTGTCAGTTGGATCACCTAAGATGTATACAGGTGCTCATTGGGTTATGAGTACACCGGACAGGACTCGCCGGGAACATGCTAGTTGGTCTTATACCTGACGTCAGATAGCAATTCCCTGGTGACATGTGTACAGGTTAGTTCATCGACCTGGGGATCGTCATTTGTCTCGTGTGAGTTCCCACTGTACTTTGATTACTATCCTACCACGCTCAAAGGAGACGTGCAAACAGGTTTTAGTTGGGTACAGTCCCGAGCCACATGGAGGAAGTGAGCGGATCTTCAGCGGTTCGTCTCTCCCGGTATTAGGGGTGAGGTCGCGCCGTATCTAGGAGAGCCATTTTACGAAGCCCTCGGCCGAGGCAGGAGATTTACTGGTAGGCATTCCAGTAGTATCTCAGGGTGTTCTGGGCTACACTCAGACATGACTTGTACCGCTTTTGGGGGTCTGATTTTTACCAACCCCCTAGGCCCGCCATGCGATGCTCATAGACGAACGGACCGGACTGTATGGATATTGTCACTGACAGGCTCAGTAGGGTGTCAGGATAAGTTCGCTCATCGACGTCCCTTTTGGTCAATACCTGATAGCCCGTTACGTATTGGCTTATATCTCTGACGTGCTAGTGGTTAAATCCACAACCAAGGTGTTGACGAGTCTTTAGAGTCCCCCACATTCAGTTACTCAAGCTTTCGGGCGAAACGCTGTAGTGGCCGTATGGAGATATGGCAAGGTCCGATCAGATACGTGAGGTATTGCACGGATCATGATCGGACAGTTAGTACTAGAGGCCGTATGGATATATGGCAGGGTTCGATCAGATACGTGCGGTATTGCACGGATCAGGATCGAATGGATATTACCAGCCGGCTTTGGTTTAAGCCGGATCCTAGTATAGTACAGTGTAGATTTTGTCTCATTGCATTTGTATTTCGGTCGGAATACAAATGCGGGTGTGTATACACAGTATCGGGGTTTTTCTGTAATTTATTACGGGACCAGTTTTCTGGAGTTGCCAGCTTGCTTTCCGTTTCGGCCATATTTCTTTGTATCTTTCATTGGCCGAAGATTGGTGGAGGAGGGCTTATTTGCATTTGTGCAAATAAGCGTTTGTGGAGGGTGTTCTTTGCATTTTATTGTATCATGATACTTGCACCATCATTTGACTTCTTTTGACCATGATGGCTTGACTTTTGTTTTCATGATGGTTGTGGTGGAGTGTTGGTCTTTGTTCATTATCATGCTTGATGATAATGGTTGGTCATGATGAGGGAGTGTGGTTTGCTTTTTGACTTGGTGATCTATCATTCTTTTTCCTTGTATTATTGATACAAACCCCACTAGGATTTTCTCCCCCTCTTTCTTCACCATATATGGCCATCCACTCCTCATAGGGGGCTGTCCCATTTTTTTGTGCAAGGGATTTACACTCATTTGGCTTCACAAAATCCAATAGTTCCACCTCCAAAGTATAGTTCATTCTCCTCCACAAAATGGCAACCTCCATGAACCCCAAAATGAGACATGGTTCTACACAAATTCTACTGCAAACCTTGGGCACGTCGACTCGCCAGCTTTGTGCCCGAGTTGCCTCGGTATAGAGGTGGGAGCCTGTAAAAGAAGCAGGCGAGGAGGTGGAGACCGGACAATCTGCGGGAGATCGGGACGACGATGAGAAGACCGGATGACTCGGATCACTCGGTATATCTCTCTTCCCTCTCTAGATTGCTAGGACTAGTTAATGGCCCGATCCGGGTTTTAGTGCGCGGTGGTGCCGGTTCAAGAAAAATTAAAAGATAACCATCGCTTCCGCATTTGGCCTCGGGATGGAGGCCGGGGCGCCGCCGTGCACTTACAGGCCCCACTAGTATGATCTGCATCATAGTCCTGATAGTCAAGTACACATCCTAAGGGCTTTACCAACATGTGAGAGCAAAATAGTATCAAAATACTTGTCTACATGTTAAGATAAAGAGCAACCAGATAGCAAACTATAATGTCGAGCAAGAAAGTCCTCTCTATATATGTCCAAGCATCCACTATAATATACAATCATGTACAATAATGGCCTCTAGGGCATACATACAACTAATAATCTCCCACTTGCACTAAGGCCAGTTGTTGTAGTATCTCATACCCAACATCTTGAAGAGTCTCTCAAATGGTATCTGGGTATGGCCTTTGTGAGTGGATCCGCCGTGTTATTCTTCGTGTCAACTCTCCTGACCTCGATCTCCCGGCGATCAACTATCTCCCGGATCAGGTGATACCGCCTCAGAATATGTCTTGATCGCTGATGGGACCTGGGTTCCTTGGACAGAGCCATAACTCCATTTTTATCACAATACAAAGGTATTGGATGCTCGATGGATGGAACCACTCCAAGTTCAGTTATGAACTTCTTCATCTAGATAGCCTCTTTGGCAGCATCGTTGGCGGCGATGTATTCAGCCTTCATCGTCGAGTCTGCCACGGTTTCTTGCTTGGAACTCTTCTAACAAACCGCCCCTCCATTGAGGCTGAAAACAAAACACGAGACCAACTTAGAGTCATCCTTATCACTCTGGAAGCTCGAATCGGTAAAAGACTCCATTTGGAGTTCACCGTTACCATACACTAAGAACATTTCTTTAGTCCTTCTCAAGTACTTAAGAATGTTCTTTATAGCTGTCCAGTGATTCTCTTGTTAGTGTATATGCCCTAGAAGCCATTACTATATCATACTAGTTTGTATATTACTTAATGGAAGCTTGGGATATTCACCTTGTATATACAATCTTGCTCAAAATAGTAGTATGCTACTTGGTTTGTTTCTACTTTAATGTGTACATGTGTTTATTTTAGTATATCGCCTATACACATTAGTGGAGCTCTTAGGATCTTTGCTTGATTACCAGCGTTGTGATGGCAGTCACACTAGTGGGGCTGGGTAATCTATAAGCACATCCTTATGCAGGTCCCTGGTTGCAGGACTATCGAGACAGGGCATCGATACTTCGGAGTAGACTAGCGTGTGCGCTTCTCATCCCAGTGTGGGAGATGGTCTGTCCCACAGCCATCAGTACGTCGTACTTGAGAGAGTATGCGGGTGCTCGTTGGGTTACGAGTACACTGGACAGGACTCGTCGGGAACTGACTAGTTGGTATTATACCTATTGTCAGTTATCAGTTCCCAGGTGACATGAGTACAGCTTAGTCCGCTGACTTGACACTGTCACTTCGCCTTGAGTGTGTTCCCACTGTACTTTGATTACTACCCTACCACGGCTCAAAGGAGTCGTGCAAACAGGTGGTAGTTGGGTGCAGTCCCGAAGCACTTGGAGGCAGTGACGGTTAGACAGGATTCGTCTCTCCCGGTATTGGGGGTTGACATCGCGCTGTGTCTAGGAGATCCATTACACGAGTAGTCCCTGGCCAGGGCAAACGAGATATACTGGTAGGCTTCCAGTGTTATCTCAGGGTGTTTTGGGCTTCACTCCGACACGACTTGTACCGCTATTGGGGGACTGACGTTTACCGCCCCCTAGGCCCGCCATGCGATGTATCAGACGAACAGACCGGACTGTACCGAGATTGTCACATTCAGGCTCAGTAGGAGTTCAGATGGGTTTCACCTCGTCAGTCTTCTTGTCGGCATCTACCTGGGGACCGTTATGCACAGCTAGTGCCGCTTGCGGTCTGTGGTTAAACCCACTGCCAGCGTAGTGTCGAGTCTTTAGAGTCCCACACAGAAAGCTATTCGCCTTTAGGCAAAAGAGTAGAGGTCGCATGGTTTTGCGGCAGGTCGCATGGTTTTGCGACAGGGTTCGGTCACATCCGTGCACTTGTGCACATACAGTGTCCGGACAGTTGACACTAGCGGGCTTTGGTTTAAGCCAGATCCTAGTGTATGTATTGGGATTGGATTTATCCAGTTTGCATTCGTGTTCCTCGGAACGCGGATGCGGGTGTGTATGCACAGTTGACGGAGAGACAGAGGCGGAGGATTCTCATTAGGGTTGTTGACCGTTGACAGTTGACTATTGACTTTTTGCTCAACTCTAATGAGAATATGATATGTGATTAACAATTATATTAATTAGGTATTATGGTGACATGGTTGTTGGGTTGTTGACTTGTTGACTTTTGTTGACTTGTTGACTTTGTTGACCGGTTGACTAGGCTTGACTAGTTGACCATCATGATAACTATAGCTATCATTTCATGGCAAAGACTTTTGCTTGCTTTCTCCTTTGTGCAAAATGAGTGCATGAAATGATATGGCTATGGTTGCTTAAACCATCACATAATACTTGATTGATATGAGGTGTTATGATTGTTTTGGATTATGAGAGCCAAATGAGAAAAGTCTTCTCTCATTCTTTCATGCTCATTCTCTCTCTTGTTCTTGAGCTCTCATCTCCTCCTCTTGCTCTCTCTCTCTTGACTCTATGGTTCACTTGTCTCATGAGTTGAGAACCAAGAACCATAGATAAAATCCCATACAAACTCTTCTCTACTCACTCTAGTTCACAAGGTTTGGCAAACCGAGTGAACTAGTTTCTTCAAAGTTCGAAGAAGGAGCCAAAGGTTGAGGCTTTCAGGTGGATCTATCTTCGGCGCAAGGAGACGACGGGGAGAAGCCGATTCGGACGACCATCGAAGCTTGAAGACGAAGGAGTTCGAGAAAAAGAAAGGTATAACCCCCTAACCGAGTAGTTAGCAACTCGTAGTTAGGTTGTTAGTTAGATGTTTAACAAAGATCCGGGTTTTAAGTCTATATTACCACCTCTAAGAAAATCGTTTTTTATCAAATTCCGCATGCCCGAAAGTACCGGGAGAGGTAGCATGGACTTACAGTGGTATTAGAGCCTAGTTAAACTCTATCTAACATGTTAGCAAAGTAGCTAGAAGATCGATCAAAGAAAAAGTCGCAAAACGAACCCCGTTTTTAAACTTTCTGTCGATTTTAAAAGTGCTGGAAAACTTTTTTAAAATACACCAAAAATCGACTCAGGGTTTTCTGAAGAGACTGCAAAAATTTTACACCCTAACTCGATCAAAGCGCCGCGGAACCGCGGCCGAGTTGACTCGGTCATGGGTTTTCTTTTTTGCAGTTTGCTCATAGGGGTATTTTGGGATTTTTGGAATATGTGTTTTCTGCCCAGATTTTCCAGAACGAAAATTTTGTGTTTGGGGCCTGAAAATCCGTATTTTTGATCGAACTTCTAAAAGACTTTAGCTGACGGGTTTTTTCAGTAATGTGATATTTGTATTGAACGTCTACTAATCGCTATATGTCGATTAGTGGGGGTTATACAAATCTGTGATCTGTAATGTTATTGGAATGTGTATATGAATTCATTGGATTGTCGCGGATGAATAGCCGGGGGTTGTGAGACGAGAGTTTTCTTTTCTTTCAATTCATGTAAATTTGTAAATTGATGTAATAATTATTTGTATGGCCGCACAACAGGGTCGGGGTTGTAGCCGTCATTGTATAATTTCTTTTTACTGTTTCTGCTCCTAGGATAGACCCATGGAGGGGGTGCACAAACTACCGGGTATGCCGAAGTACCGAGTGGCCTACTCACGGGGATGAGGGAGGTTGCTTCGCTTCGGGTACTTGGCGGGTAGTTTGCCGCACCTGTAGGGGTCTTGGGTGGGGTTTTGGCTATTCACCGCGACCGTGTAATCTGCTTTTCGTTACAGGCTCGTACGAATTGCAGGTTCCTAGTATATCCAATGTGTTCATCTGTGATCTGAAATGTCTATCATTGCAATATATCTATATATGATATTATTTAGGCGTTGCTTATGTTTTACAGCCGCGCTAGCCCAGCCCCCGCTCTGTCGTTAGTTAAGTAACCTAACGGGTAATGACGGGGCCCCGTGGCGAATGTGAATGGCATAAGCGTACGTCATATTTTGGTTGTTTTCTGCAATGGTAGGATTAAATGATGGGACGCATTAAAAGAACTAATGCAAGAATATCATGCATTAAAAGAACTAATACAAGAAAATAAACCAAGTAAAAGTCGTTGGAACACTTTCGAAAAACCACTCGGTTCTTTTCAAAACTAACTTTTAAATGCGGAGTTTGAGCCACTCCTTTTAAAAGCTATCTCGTTCCATCGATTATATCAAGTTCACTACGTTCACAGTTTTGCCAAAACCATTCGTAGCCCTCCATCATTTCAGTTAAATATTCGGTAGTATTCAAGCTATGTATTTTGACCTCACGCCAAGGCATAGTGATTGGTAGCTGCCGGATGTTTATCTGTTGCATAGATAGAATGCGTTGGTTTGAGACAGCCGTACTACCATTTTGGCCTACGTCAAGGGTAGGTACGGGTGGATTCAAATTAACCTGGATAATGATGGGAAGAACTTGACATGTGACTTATGACATTTTGACCTCACGCCAAGGTCATAAGAGCATGGGGCAAAAATCCACATCGGGAGTTTCGAATGAACTGAAACTTGCTAGTGTTGCATACCATTTGGAGTGTGATGATTCTGGTAGGATTCCTTCAGTTTCGTCACGCGATGATATTTGGATCCCGATCCTACTGTGAGTATATGCTACTCCTCGGGAAATTTCTCACTTAACGATCAATGCTATAAACCAAGTAGGTGTCTAGAAAGGTATTAGCGGGGCTACGTGTAACGTTTTGAAAATCGTTTCGGTGAAATTTCGAAAAAAATCGGTAAAATAAGGGGGTTTCTGTAAAAAGTCAAAATACAAATATCTTATTATAAAAATTAAATATACATATTCTAGCTATGTAATTGCTATTATTTGGTGTTTATTGAGCCGCTGGTGAAATTTCAAATTTTCAAAAAAAAATATTATTTTATTATTATTTTAAGCCGTCACTAATACATTTAATTAGGGAAAATTACAAATTGGAAAGAGTTGAAACAAATTTTGTATATCATAAAACATTAAATAAAATTTTATCATGTGGTTTTTGGAACAAAATCATTTGCCAAAACGGTTTAGAAATTATTGAAGAAAAAAAAGCTTTTTTTAGCGTAAATGGATGCTTGGGGTATTGTATTTATCATTTTTCATCACCCCACACCCGTACCCACACCCACACACCCCCACTTACTCCTTCCCATGGCTGAATTCAGCAGCCACCATATTTTTCCCCACTTGATTTTCAAAGGAAAAGAAATGAAAGAAAAGAAAAGAAAATGGATAAATTAGTTAGACTTTTGACCTTGAATTGACTTTGACTTTCTCCCCCACTTTCTCTACCTCCCTCTCTCTCCTCCCCCCCCCTCAATTTCTGGCCGACCCCTCCCTCTCCTACAGCAGCAACAGCCCCCCTTTTCCCCTTCTCTTTTCTCTTCAAAACATCTTCAAAAATTGCCCCAAAATCCATCAAAAAAATTCCAAAACCCAAATCCAACTCCTACCCATTTTAGCTTAGCCCGTATAGCATGGATCCTTGTGAAAAGAGTGCATTTTGGGAGGCCATGGATGTTTGTGGATCTTCATATGTTTTGGGTATAATTCTAAACATTTTTGTTGCTTAATTTGTTACTAATTTCTTAAGCTAATTTAATTAAGTGTTAATTTGGATATGTGAGTTTAATTGCAAGTTTTGGAATTCAAGTTATGAATTTGAATGCAAGTTAGGGTTTGTAAAATTGGTGTATGGTTGTGTGTTATATTTAGGCTTTTTGTCATGTTAATACAAGATTAGTAGCTAGTGCTAATGGTTAGTTTAAAAAAATTGTGTTAATATGCTAATTTGCCTACTAGATTTTTGAATTTGGTTAAATACTTGGGATTAAAAATGTGTTTAGGTTTTTCATGACTTCATTAAATTTATTAAGTGTGGTTTAATGCTTTAGATCATGCAAATCTAAGCTAGATTGTAGTTTGTGCATTTTTGCTTTGAAATTGTTAAAAAGGGTATTTTTGTAAACTAGAATATTAGGCTTTTTGGAATTTAATGAGATTAAATTCCGGAAATTTTTTATATGACTTATTTAAGATATTTAATAAATATATTGGCCGCTATATTCATTTAAACATCATGTTTTATACAAAAACGGCTAATTGTGCTTGCTAGATTTTCGGAAAAATGACTTTTTAAGTGAAATTGGGGTTTTTGTGAGTTTTAACCTAGTTTATATTAAAATTAGTGTTCGTGAATGTGCAAATGAGTGTGATTGGATTTTTCTCAATGGTTTTGCGTTTATACGCCGACATCGAGGGTTTTTGGGTCGATTTGTGAAGCAACCATAGGTTTTGACCTATGTGAGATTCGTGCGTCGTTTTGGTCATGAGGCGGATTTTAATGAGATATGGTGCGTTATGATATGTAGGTACCCCATGTGGACTTCGAGACGACAAGCAAGCGCGTGGCGACGTCGGCACCGGCTAGCGAGGACCAGGTGAGTAGATTTATATCTACGGGGAGAAGTCGGGTGGATGGCGTATAGCACCCCCGCAGTCCGTGGTGGTGTATACGGATGCGTATACACACCAACAATTATTATATGTTATTTGGGATTAATAACGTTGCTTAGGATGGATATTGGTGTGTTGTATTACCTTAGTGTTGCGAACCCTAGGGTAGTGTTGCACTACACATACACACATACATACTTGCATACATTCCTATTGATATGTGCTCATGGGATTCTTTATAATTATGTGTTCACATGGTATGGGACTATGTGTTCACATACGGATTGAGGATGATACTTGGGGTTGAGCTGAGTCGATGAGATTTGATTTGAGGCCGTGAGATCGGTGATATAGCAGGGTTCGTATCTTAGATACGACATGACGTTGTAGCGGGTCCTGGACGTAGTTTTTACACACGTGCATGCATACTTAGGCGATATCAGTATTGTACTAGACGTAGATCAGTACCAGCTCATGATATTGATAAAGAGGATACCAGGTGAATAGTATGATGAATGTGATTTTGACCCGTACCCAGAATTGGGGGATGCCGTACGACGGATTTACGTACGAGCTATATCTTGATAATTGATCCGCACTCTTGACTTGGGATGTCTGATTATAGATATGGTATCGGATATGATATTATTGAGGCGAGATCACCGACTAATATATATACAGGTATGTATATGTATCGACTCAGACGTTAGGCGGTTTCCTTACCTGTAGTTCAGCTTGTTAGTTCAGCCGTATAGTTTAGTGTAGCTGTTAGATTAGATTAGACTCCTACCTATTTCAAAAACTAACGAATCGTGGGTATTTTAAAAGACAGCCCAAGGGATCCTACGGATATTTCAAAAGACTCATCTTTTCATAAAAACACCGTAGCCCCTATTTTCAAAACCCCATGATTTGTGTTATTTCAAAAGGCACCATTTGTAGGATTTATATTAGATTATTACAGTTTAGTTATCGTTGTGTCTAGTATTCAGCTCCCGCTCATTTTTACTGTTCGCTCCGCATCGCATACTTATATTATAATTTCTTATTGCATTATTAATAGCATGATGTTAGGACACCAGCACCATTACCGATGCTGTGTATGTACCACGTACACCTACTTGCCGGCTCACACACATCTTTATCGGTAATTGCCATGTCACGTACACTTTAGAGAATATATTTGCTTGACTTAGCTTGTTAGTTAGTAGGTTGATATGATATTAGTGTACCTGGGTTATATGCCAGTTTAGACATTGTAGTTATTACTTGTCACTTCATGCATACTGTTATTCCATTGTTCATGCCTGGTTATTAATCATACATTGCAACTTGGTTATTGATACCATATACATTCATTAGCATTGACATATGCACTTGTGATGACTTCTTGAGGTTTATGATATTTCTGGATTTCGGGGGAAAGCCGCAAAATTTCTAAACTTATTAACCTTTTAAAATATGTAAATTGCGGTTTTCTAGTGATGTAAGTGTCGTCCACCATGAGTTTGCTGTGGTTTTCGAGATCCGTGTCGAGGAGTGGAGGAACCGTCACGGGTACATGGTGAGCCCGGTATGGTACCCCGGGGCAAGATGAATGTGGTGTTGACATTGAGCCTGGCTGGGGACAGATTACCTACCGGTGATATTACCCGACGCGTCGGATATCCGGAGGATACCGTCGTGGTCTTGAGATGGATGGTAGGGGCCGGTCTGGACTGACGGCGCCCTAGATATTGAGATTGAGACATTGATATTTCGAGACAGTGAGATTTATGTTTTGTGTCGATGCTAGACACTGTTGATACTGATTTCATTTATGATACCTCAGTTTAAAAATACGAAGGAAATCTCACTAATTTATGAAAATAGTTTCTTCATTTACATGTATTCTGTTTTCATGCATTCATACCTCATTCATATGATATATTGCTACCTGAGGCACTGACACGGGCACATAAGATTACACTCGGGTTAGATATTTACCGTAGCCTTGTTATAGGCTACATGTTATATACATTTTTGAGGCTATATTATGATCATTGACCTAGGATTGGGTTATTTATGTGATTTCTGTGCGTAGATGTTTTTCTATTCACGAGTTGGCAACTCACCCCCGTTGTGCCCCAGTTTCTTGCAGGTTTTGCCGTACAGGTTTAATTACGGCTTAGCGGGCTCAGTTTCATTCGGGTGACTTGCTAGTAGGTGGATTTTTCTTGTATCGTACCCATCATTTTACCTTGTATAATATTATTCAGTTGTATCTAGTAAATTCCATCAACCAAACATGTATTTTTTGAGATAGAGACCAGTGGTGTTATTCTTTCGACCCTAGAGTCGCTCGTTATATTTCTGGTGGTTTTGAGTTTCCTTTTGAGTTTTGATCCTCGCCGTTGGCGTTGTATATTATATTGCTTGTGTGGTTGTGACCGTCGATTGACGAAGAGCTAGCTCCCGCTTGGGGATGCCTTTTTCTTGATTTCGTATACTATTCATGTTGTATCCCGTTTGGGGGCCAGTATTTACAAAGGAGATTCTGCCGAAATTTTCAGTAAATTTTTGATGTTTTTAAAAACCGCATAATTCGGCTTATGCTATTGAAACTACTTGCTTTAAGTTGGTTTTTCCGGCACTCTACTACTTTTCTTGGTTTGGATTTCTGGGTTTTCGGTTTACTTAGATTACGTACGCCTCGAGACGTTCGTAGTTTAAGTGCCGGTCATGTTCCGTACTTTCGGGTCGTGACAAAGTTGGTATCAGAGCGTTAGGTTTTACCTTCGGAGCGTAAGATGATCCTTGGTTGATGGAATAGGTGACTAAAGTAGAGTGACGTACCGTTGGTATGTTCCGCGGCATATTTACGACACGCCACTCCACTTAAGAAGCCTTAGGATGTACATTTCCTTGTTCAGTATTATATTCCTTCCTGATCTAGCCTCATCGGTACCAGTTTGGTTTTGCTGCCACGATTATGGGCAGGGAGAGCTACGGCTAGAGTTGCGGTCAGCACGAGCTCGGCACGAACGAGGACTGACCAGGGCATGATTCCGGCGACACCCGATTGTGGAGAGGTGTCTTTTGACTGTGTTTCCGCGCCACGAGCGTTTGGCGGATCGCCTTTATGAGGTTACTCGGATGTGCTGATCGACATTAGAGGATTGAGCCAATGATAGAGGCCAGCCAGATCTTGATGACAGTTGGTGTGTTGCTTATTCATGATGATCGAGGCACTGTTCAGCGTGCAGACGAGCGAGCCAGTTATTGCTGCGAACGACGAGGTATTGCAACAGATGCTGGAGTTAGTGCAGAACGAGTTGTACTAAGAGATGATAGAAGTTTCTAGTCATCGTGGATGAATGACTAGGACATGTGGATCGTTCGCCTAACCCGATGCGAGGTCATCAGATAGATTGATTCCAGCTAGAGACGACTTCACGTTTCGATGTTGGGAGTCGACAGAGACGATCGAATGTCAGAAACCTATTATTCCAAGTTTAAAGTAGTCGGAAAGACATGCAGGCAATTCTATGGTCCCACTAGAAGAATGAAACCCTAACTCGACTTAATGACCGTGTGAAAGCCTTTGAACCTTTGGATTTGCGGCAGTTCTACGGCGCCATTAGTGAGGCTTGGGTTTGCCCTTCTACGGCTGGACCACCGATGCTGTGGTATGTACTCGATACTATTAAACTGTGCCCAAGAGGTTGAGCTCTTAGGGGATTATGAGGTTTTGACGACTCGATCGGATGGCTCGACATAATTCGGATGCTAGGTGGTGAGATGCATTCTTGGGAGACTCCAGATACGAGGATAGCCGTTGGAGCTCAGTCCATGCAGCCGCGACGAGACGAGTCCAAAGCAGACGACATTAGAGAAAAGTGGAGTAAGAGGTTCGCACCAGATCTAGATGAGATGACGTTCCACTCCGCCGACATCAGAGAGGCGATGCGCATGCCGAGGCATGGTACTTGGACTTACCTTCCAGAAGGAGTCGCGATGAGTATGCAGTCGTTCCAGAGCAAGATGCAGATATAGGAAAGGACAATGACTTCCGGACAGTTGGCAGGGACGAAACATGGAAGAGACCGTGAGCAGGATTCCTTTCAGGACACTGCTGCAATGATACTTGCACCCAGGATCAGATGTATCACGTACATTCAGAGAACCAGAGGCCGACGCCAGTAATATGCTGTCTTACAAGTGGTCGCGATGATTGACCAAGAGATGACCAGAGAAGTGCCAGAACGGAATCGTCCCCGTTAGCACACCTGACAGGACCGATGAGCCGATGGACCGAAAGATTGGTAATTCACAGTGAAGACCTTGACCCAGGAGTGGTCATGGTTACGCACGCCAGCAGGACAGAGTTCATGATCATCGACGAGACGTCCTACTAGTGACCGCGATAGTTGGCCGAGATTCTTAGAGGATGCGCTTGAGCAGTACTATTCCGCCATTATTGATTTCGATGTTTTGGGTGATTTATTCGTATGATTTGATTTTGATGATTGAGGATTTACGATCTTTGCACAGTGTTGCACTTGATATCGTTTTTGTGCTTCAGTTTCACATGTTTGTGATTTTACGATTTTAAACAGTTGAGTTGGTTTTGTGCGGATGCATGCACACGATTTCTTTCCTGCACTCGGTATAGTTTATATATGCTTGCAGTGCAGTGATACGCCTTTTGTGCACTTAGATGCCCTAGACTTCGATTTCGATTGTGATACCCGATATTTGTTTTGTGCACCTTGTGCACCTGATTGATTTTGCGCACGTTCGGCGCTTGATATTGGATTTCATGATTTCGTGCACGATAGATGCACCTGATTTTGCTGTCAGGCACACATGTTGCCTATGACAGATGTTTCGTGCACACCCGATGCACTTAGATCTTGTTTCTGTGCACTTGTATGGCACGTATATGGATTTTGATTTCCGTGCGCACCAGACGCACGTAGTATTCATACGCGTATTTTGCGATTGATTTTTTTCTTATAGAGCAGTACGTTTTTATAATATTGCTATGTATTTTCGTACTGAGCAGGACTAGTCAGAGGACAGTACCTGAATATATTTTGCATTCATTGATAGTTATTGAAGGGATTTCCAAAAAGCGAGCTATAGCCTCAGTATTTACTGATCAGTCGAAAATATTATATATTTTAGCCGGCAATTTCCCCTTCTTTTATATACATTTAGAAGTGTTCGGCATTCATATTCTACATATTAGCAAATCTGTCACAAAATATGAGATTGCATGTGTTAGACTTTTAAACCGACACATTAAAGGAAATTAACCGCATTTCATGGCATCGCATCATTTCTGTATTTGCGCAACACTTGTCTTGAGTCTGTGCAGGAAATACGGAAGAAAAACCAAAGAGCTGATCAAAAGTACGCCAACTCAATGCCCTGAGATCTGGTAGCAGTACAGAAGGAATTAGATAATTCTATATATCAAAAGAAGGCCCACAAATGAGCCCAAGACCAAACCTGAAAGCCCAATCCCCAAGGCTCCAAGAGCGCCGCGCTTCCGCGGCAGTAGATGGCTTAAGCCGCGGAAACGCGGCGCTTCTGCCACGTCAGCATTACATTTTAACAGCATAATTCTCAGCTCTGGTCCCACATTGCTTTCTGACACTTCAAAGTCCAGAACTATCTCGAAGCTACTGCCAGATCAGAAAAGAAGATTAAGGAAGGCTAATCCTAATTAAGCTCCTAAACTAATCCTCTTCTAGAAGCTCCTCCTAACTAATCCTCATCTAGAACCTTCTCCCCTAACTAACTTTTGGAGGGAAATTTGAATTTCTTCAACAAACTTTAGGAGGGAAAGTTAGAATTTGAAATCCTAGATCTAGGGTTAGTTATCTATAAATAGGAACCTAGACCTAGGGTTAAAGGATAATCAATCTTTAATCAAAAATCAAGGACCATTAGTTCATCATTAGCTAGTTCATTAGTTAAATAATTTTTTCCCTCTTTCATCATCTTCTTCCACAAGTCTCGTGACAAGGCTTGTGCGAAACCCTAACCCTAATTCCACTCCAAATCCAAGATCTTGAGTACCAAATCAAGCGAGAAGCCTTCAACCTTTTAGGAGCCGAGCCGATCTTCAATCGGGCAAGTGATCCAAGCCGATCCGCGATCCACGGAGACGAGCGAAGCCAAGTCGACGATCAAGTTCTTCCTCTTGTAGTTCTTGAGCGAATGTAACTAAATTGTTGATATCAATAAAAGGTGAAATTCTTTAATCTTGCTTTCTTTTAATTCTTGCATCATGATTAGATCTCAATTTGTAATTGTTGTTCTTGTTGTGATGTTTGAGTGAAACTCCGCTCGTTAAGGAGTCGAGACGATTGTAGAATGATGATGTAACAAATCTTAATACTATTTTTAAGTCTTACGAGTTTGTAAACCCTAGCAAGTTCAAGAATCGATGACCTAGTTTCGTAGCGATGCTTTCTTGATTGCGATCGCTCGAAATTAGGGATCTACGATCGTTTCTTGAATTTACTAGAGGCTAGAATGTGAATGATATCGACGAAAGAACAAGGGATAAGATGAAACCCTAGTTTCACAAGAAATCCCTAATTCTCGATCGATCATCATCGATCTAGTATCAATTCATCGAAGGATAAGAATACGTAATTGTAAGATTACATCACATATATAGATCCGATCGATTCCTACGAGCCTCATTTCGATTCTTGAGATTTGGTTTGGAAAAATCAACAAACTATCAATTCTTGATTCTATCTTTTAATGCTTTCTTAGATCTAATTTTTCTCTTTCTTAAACTTCAAATACAAATCTTGAATTGTTTGTTTTGTTTTCATTAAAGATTCAATTCATCTAAATCGAAAGACGAACGATTACACTTTCCCTGTGGACGATCCGCACTCACATACTAACTACAATCCGACACCGTAGTTGATTGCGGTCAAATAATTTTTGGTTGTGATTTATTTACAATTCCATAATACACATCGAGAATTCTTTTCAATCAAATGGCGCCGTTGCCGGGGACTATTTGATTCGATTTATTACAATCACAGAAATTATTACAATCAAATGGCGCCGTTGCCGGGGATAGTGCGCTAATAGTTCGTATTTTGAAATTTGAGTTGAACAATTTATTCCATCATAATTTTTAGATCTAAATTCGTGCAAACACTAATACGTGTGTTGTGATTTGTTGCGAGAAAATCTGGAATCATTGGAGCTGGAGAAAATTTTTTCTGAATTTTCCAGAGAGCTGAAGAGTTCAAGGTGAACAGTGTAAAGTAGTTTAGTGCAGTGATCTCATGATACAAGCGCGGTTCCACGGCTAAAGTACCTCATCCGCGGTGGATCCGCCGCATTAATAGCTCTTCTCTGCACAAAATTTGCTCTGTAAGTCTCTGTCTGTCTTATCTTCTCCTCTGTCTGCTCCAACTAATAATTTGCGGCAGGATTCTTTGCAAATAAATCGCAGCGCCGCAAAGCAATAAAAAATTTGTGCGTGTTTTTGATTCTTGTGGTTGTTGCATATTAATACGGAAATTTAAGGGGCACGACCAAATCCAAATTAGGTGGGGATTTCATTACCCTTCCTAGGCCCCGAAAATCGCAAAACTTGCATCCGCATTTACCCTCATTAATTAAAAGAAATCTAGAGATGACTCTAAGGACCGTCGCGCTCAATTAGGACAAGAGAAGGCCGTGGGTAATTCATTGCTTATCCGCGTTTTCTTGTGGTGCCTAAGGCGAGTGTGTCTAAGGCTAGTGGTTTTTCATTAGGCCCACTACTTACATAGTGGAGTACCTTCCCACTTACCTGGCACTTATCCGGCCACAGGGAGACAAAGAGGCAGTGGAGGATTTATCCTGCGACTTGTCTTTTGGCAGTTAGGAGCGGTCTAGAGTTTGACCTAGGTGACCACTAGATTCTAGGGTTTGTGTGTTGCATTTGTTGTGTTACATCATATTTTCAAATCCGTATCAATTTTTAAAAAAAAAACAGACACCACATTCATATCATTTCCCCTAATTATAAATTCACGCTGCCACTTGTACTAACCCTTTTTAGTGCAAGATAGGCTGGACAAGGGTGTCTAGTGCCCGTTAAGTCCGCGTTTCCCTTATCGACCCTAAAGTCGGTATTTCTACACTTACCTTTTCTTTACCCACCACCACACCCACGTCGATGGATCCACCTCCATCAAACTTCTTTTCTACTACTCTGCCGCCATCCGTTGGTGCGCAGATTCCACCTCGCATCTCTCTCCAAGAGAGATGTTATCCAACACGAAGCCCACTTTCCACCTGTCTTTCCATACCACCAGCCAACGGGGAAAATTTTCAAATAAAACCCCAATACATCAACCTTCTACCAAAATTTCACGGTCTCGAGTCTGAAGACGCATACGTGTTTATCACGAAATTTGAAAATGTATGTGCAATGATGGGTACTTCACAGCTTTCTGTGGATGCTTTACGTCTTCGTCTTCTCCCATTCACTTTGTGCGATTTAGCCGAGAAGTGGCTATATAACACTACCGCACATTCCATTTCAAATTGGGATGAATTCGTCAAAGCATTCCTTAAGAAATTCTACCCACATCAAAAGACAGCTCGAGTCCGTAGCGAAATCTATCAATTCACCCAGCTTCCAAATGAAACATTTTCAAAATGTCTTGACCGCTTCAAGGATCTGTTAGTCCAATGTCCACATCACGGCATCCCGAGATGGGAATTGTGCCGAATAATTTATGAGGGCACTACTCCTTACACAAGACAGACCCTTGAATCCATGTGTTAAGGCAACTTTATGACCAAAGATGATTGGGAAGCCTGGAAATTTCTAGAAGATTTCGCTGAAAAATCTTTACAGTGGGAGGGTGTGAGTCAATCGTCTAAAGATGGCAATGATATTTCCATAGGAATTAGAGCTGAAATTTCAGCTTTACACAAGAAATTTGACGCTATGGAAAATAAATTTTTAGCTGCCGCCCTAAGTGAAATATCACTCTCCAAAACTGTATGTGGTTGTTGTTCTGATCCGTCTCACTTGACGGAAGAATGTCCGTTTCAAGGTCCTGAGCATACAAATGCATCATTTCAAAGACCTAGAAACGATCCATCTTCCTCGACATATGATCAGGGTTGGAGGAATAACCCTAAATTTGCTTAGAACCAATCACAATTTCAAAACACGGTTCCAATTCAAAACAATTTCCAAAGGGTCCCTCCACCACAACAGCAACCACCACAATTGAGTCAGCACCCCTTTCAAGCACAAAATTTTCAAAATCCGGTCAACACTTTTGCACCATCTAGTCCTTTGCAGTTGACCGGGACTGATGAAACCTATTCATTTGCACAATGCATGAATTTGGTCTTAACAAATATCATGCAAGTTTCGGCTGAAATGAAATCTTCTGTCGATAAAATTGAGAAAAACTCAGCGTCCCAAGCCGAGAGTATCAAATCGATGGAAGCAGAAATTTCACGATTAAGAGCCGAAATGAGTGCACGAGAGAAAGGGAAACTTCCAGCTCAACCTTTACATAATCTTGGCTATTCACATCATGTGGATGAGATCACGTTGAGATCTGGAAGAGTGCTTGACCATCACCTTGGGGAAGAGTTTGATGATACTGATAAATCAATCAATAACACCCCGGCTGAGACCTTTCCTCACACACACACTTCTGACCCCAGTTCTTCTACCCCACCATCTTCTTCCGAGCCTATTCTTCATTTCCCAAAAGGCTCGTCACTTCAGCCCACCTCTTTTACTCCTCCATGGACGATCCCCACTTCTATTTTGGGATCGGTTCCACACCCACTTCCTTCTCCTATGATGGACCCAGCGCTTATTGCTAAAGCACCTTATCCTAAGCGGTTAAGAGCTAACACACCGAGTCCACATATGGAGAAGATTATGAACATTTTTAAGCAAGTAAACACCAACATCCCTCTCCTAGATGCCATCCAACAAGTTCCGTCCTATGCGAAAACTCTTAAGAACTTGTGCACTAGGAAGAGGAAGACTCATGTGCCCAAGAAGATATTCATGGAAAAAACAATAGACACGGCTTTCCCCCAACAATTACCGAGGAAACGTAAGGATCCAGGATATCCTACTATTTCCGTTTCTATTGGGGAAAAAAACATCAACCGTGCTCTATTAGATCTTGGCGCTAGTGTTAACTTGCTTCCTTACTCAGTCTATGAGCAATTAGGAATCGGAGAGTTGAAGCCAACCAATTGCACTCTCCAGATGGCTGAACGATCAATCACCAAACCTAGGGGTGAACTGGAGGATGTGTTAATAAAAATCGGAGAATTTATATTCCCGGTAGATTTTATTGTAATTGATACACAGCCTGTAGTGAACCCACAGAATCAAATTCCGGTGATTTTAGGTCGCCCCTTTTTGGCCACTTCCAATGCTATTATCAACTGTCGTAATGGTTCTATGACCCTATCTTTCGAGAATAGGTCAATAGAACTGAACATTTACAAGTTGGGAAGTGTACCCTCCGAACCTATTGCTCAGGTCTGTTCTGTCGACTTAATGGATGTCGACAGCAGCGAATTTGATGATCTTCCTGATATTGATCTAGACTCTTTTCATATGTTATTGTTTGACCCAACTATGTATCTTACACATACGGACTCTTCCACCGAGATGTCCGGGTCAACAATTAACACCGATTATGAACTGCTTTTAGAGTCTGAAGATCACCCCGCACTTTGTGATGACATTATTCACCGGGGTATAAATGGAACTTTTGAGGAGATCTTCGCTGATGAACTCGCATTTTTAAATGACATGGGTGTTGAGATGAATCCATATCCACTCAATGAAATTGAACCTCCACCCCTTCTTTTGAACTGTAAAAAGAATGCGAGTAATCCATCACATTCACTGCATCGTCTCTCCAATATGAGACGCACACACATTCTATTCCACCACTTACCCTTTCCCCACTTCTTCTTCCACCAACCCGAGCACTGCATTGATAAAATTTTTGAATGGTTGGTGTTAACATTCGGTCTTTGTAAAGCTTGGCATCGACCACTGATTTTTGACCCCCACTTGTGATTTTAAAAGATTAACATTGCATAACTCAAGTTTGGGGGGGTATGTTTTTCTGGCTCCTAAAAAGAATTTTTACAAAATTATGAGCCACAAATAAGTTTAAGGGAGGATCTTCACTTAAATATTTTTCCCCCACTAATAAATTCCTCCCAAGCTTACAGGTTTTTCGAGATTTAGCATAAGGCAACAGTGAGGACACTGTTGAAAACAAGTTTGGGGGAGGTTTGTGCTTATTTTCGCATCATTTGCATATCATTTGTATAAGCACAAAACATTTTCAAAAAACTTATAAAAATTTAAAAATTTTCAAAATTATAAAAATATTTTTTGTACATAAATAAGATAATAAAAGTTTAGATAGTGAACAATTACATCCATGAGATTAGAAAAATTTAAGAAAACTAAGAAAATTAGAAGTTTTCTTATACGAACTAGTAATAAGTAGTTATGAGCCGTTGTCCTAAGGGTTACTAAGATGAAGGACGTCACTAATCTGAGGATAAAAATAAGTCTGAAAAATAGTTTCTATTCTGGAAGCCAAACATTTTGAACGTTGCTACCCTGCTATTCGCACTTACACACGTCTTAAAGCCTGGGATAGTAGAGGATACCTTGAAATGCTCTTGTCTTAAAGCCAAAAGTATGAGAAAAAAAAAGTATTTTGAAAATGGTGAGAAAAATGGATACTGGTTTTGTTATCACCAAGGGTAATAAAAAAAATATATATATATAGCAAAAGGGTGTTTCTTCACCTAGTGCCCTAAGGTCAACTGGTCTGGGAGTCACTGCTATGCCTGGGGTGGTGCAAGACTAGGAAAATACACCAAGCATGCAAGCACATTAGTAATCGGTCGGTTAGTACCTCAAGAAGTATTAACGGTCGCATGAAAGTGTGTAAGCAATCTCGTTTGCCAAGAAGTACTGAGGTTGATGGGCAAGAGTATGATAGCTTGAATTGAATTCTCCGGGTGTAGGGATGTCTTTTACACACACGCAGGGTTATATGATCGATGTTTGGAATACAGATAGGAATGAAGAATAAGACGATGTTTTATTGAGGGAGGACGTGATTTCTGACATCTTTTCATGACCATTAAGATAGGGCTCATGACAACCGAAAAGCTAGCTTAGTTGGAAACCCTAATTTTCAAAGTCTTTCTTTTACAATTCTTTTCTTTAAATGTAATATTCATGATCTTTCTTTTATTATTGGATTTTGTGGGTGCAATCCGCTGAAAACCCTCAGGAGACAACACTCCTCCTACTAGGGACACCTAGAGGTTTAAAGGCTTGTTGCACGTGCTCAGTGCAATCGTGTTGCCTACGAAAGTGTGCTAGTTAGTTTTTCTCTTTCTTTATTTTCTCCTTCTCTTTTTAATAAAACATTCGCTCGAGACAATCGAAATTAAGTTTGGGGGTATTTGATCAGTCGAAAATATTGTATATTTTAGCCGGTAATTTCCCCATCTTTTACATACATTTAGAAGTGTTCGGCATTCATATTCTACATATTAGCAAATCTGTCACAAAATATGAGATTGCATGTGTTAGACTTTTAAACCGACACTTTAAAGGAAATTAACCGCATTTCATGGCATCGCATCATTTCTGTATTTGCGCAACACTTGTCTTGAGTCTGTGCAGGAAATACGGAAGAAAAACCAAAGAGCTGATCAAAAGTACGCCAAATCAAAGCCCTGAGATCTGGTAGCAGTACAGAAGGAATTAGATAATTCTATATATCAAAAGAAGGCCCACAAATGAGCCAAAGACCAAACCTGAAAGCCCAAGCCCCAAGGCTCCAAGAGCGCCGCGCTTCCGCGGCAGTAGATGGCTTAAGCCGCGGAATCGCGGCGCTTCTGCCACGTCAGCATTACATTTTTACAGCATAATCCTCAGCTCTGGTCCCACATTGCTTTCTGACACTTCAAAGTCCAGAACTATCTCGAAGCTACTGCCAGATCAGAAAAGAAGATTAAGGAAGGCTAATCCTAATTAAGCTCCTAAACTAATCCTCTTCTAGAAGCTCCTCCTAACTAATCCTCATCTAGAACCTTCTCCCCTAACTAACTTTTGGAGGGAAATTTGAATTTCTTCAACAAACTTTAGGAGGGAAAGTTAGAATTTGAAATCCTAGATCTAGGGTTAGTTATCTATAAATAGGAACCTAGACCTAGGGTTAAAGGCTAATCAATCTTTAATCAAAAATCAAGGACCATTAGTTCATCATTAGCTAGTTCATTAGTTAAATAATTTTTTCCCTCTTTCATCATCTTCTTCCACAAGTCTCGTGACAAGGCTTGTGCGAAACCCTAACCCTAATTCTACTCCAAATCCAAGATCTTGAGTACCAAATCAAGCGAGAAGCCTTCAACCTTTTAGGAGCCGAGCCGATCTTCAATCGGGCAAGTGATCCAAGCCGATCCGCGATCCACGGAGACGAGCGAAGCCAAGTCGACGATCAAGTTCTTCCTCTTGTAGTTCTTGAGCGAATGTAACTAAATTGTTGATATCAATAAAAGGTGAAATTCTTTAATCTTGCTTTCTTTTAATTCTTGCATCATGATTAGATCTCAATTTGTAATTGTTGTTCTTGTTGTGATGTTTGAGTGAAACTCCGCTCGTTAAGGAGTCGAGACGATTGTAGAATGATGATGTAACAAATCTTAATACTATTTTTAAGTCTTACGAGTTTGTAAACCCTAGCAAGTTCAAGAATCGATGACCTAGTTTCGTAGCGATGCTTTCTTGATTGCGATCGCTCGAAATTAGGGATCTACGATCGTTTCTTGAATTTACTAGAGGCTAGAATGTGAATGATATCGACGAAAGAACAAGGGATAAGATGAAACCCTAGTTTCACAAGAAATCCCTAATTCTCGATCGATCATCATCGATCTAGTATCAATTCATCGAAGGATAAGAATACGTAATTGTAAGATTACATCACATCTATAGATCCGATCGATTCCTACGAGCCTCATTTCGATTCTTGAGATTTGGTTTGGAAAAATCAACAAACTATCAATTCTTGATTCTATCTTTTAATGCTTTCTTAGATCTAGTTTTTCTCTTTCTTAAACTTCAAATACAAATCTTGAATTGTTTGTTTTGTTTTCATTAAAGATTCAATTCATCTAAATCGAAAGACGAACGATTACACTTTCCCTGTGGACGATCCGCACTCACATACTAACTACAATCCGACACCGTAGTTGATTGCGGTCAAATAATTTTTGGTTGTGATTTCTTTACAATTCTATAATACACATCGAGAATTCTTTTCAATCAAATGGCGCCGTTGCCGGGGACTATTTGATTCGATTTATTACAATCACAGAAATTATTACAATCATTTACCTACATGTCTGATATGACGCGAAATGTTTAAAACAAGGAGACCCTTCTAAATTGTTTCCAAAACGGCGGAACTTACATTTCAAACAAAGGTATATAGGTATATAGTTATTTTCTTAAGATAGACGTCCGCCACTGTGCAGTGTTATACGCGTTGCACAGCGACTTAAAGAGATTTGGCATGCATTTCCTTCAGATACTTACAGATATAGGTTCGATATTTACATGTATGATTTCGAGTTATATCATATGGGTTTTGATTTGGATTTTGCATTGATGTCTTCTCCATGACTCCGATGATTGCGGGATGCTTGACGGAGTTTCGATTTGAGTTATATGCTCATTTTTCAAGTGCATGCGCTGCGCTACGATTTGTTTTATGGAGTTACAATTTCGGTGCCCCGACGACTTGATGGTTTTTCTTAGATGTTTTAGTATTTGGGGGAGTTTGAATTTAAATTCGGGGGCCGAATTTCTTTAAGGGGGGAAGATTGTAACGTTTTGAAAATCGTTTCGGTGAAATTTCGAAAAAAATCGGTAAAATAAGGGGGTTTTCTGTAAAAAGTCAAAATACAAATATCATATTATAAAAATTAAATATACATATTCTAGCTATGTAATTGCTATTATTTGGTGTTTATTGAGCCGCTGGTGAAATTTCAAATTTTCAAAAAAAAATATTATTTTATTATTATTTTAAGCCGTCACTAATACATTTAATTAGGGAAAATTACAAATTGGAATGAGTTGAAACAAATTTTGTGCATCATAAAACATTAAATAAAATTTTATCATGTGGTTTTTGGAACGAAATCATTTGCCAAAACGGTTTAGAAATTATTGAAGAAAAAAAGGCTTTTTTTTAGCGTAAATGGATGCTTGGGGTATTGTATTTATCATTTTTCATCACCCCACACCCGTACCCACACCCACACACCCCCACTTACTCCTCCCCATGGCTGAATTCAGCAGCCACCATATTTTTCCCCACTTGATTTTCAAAGGAAAAGAAATGAAAGAAAAGAAAAGAAAATGGATAAATTAGTTAGACTTTTGACCTTGAATTGACTTTGACTTTCTCCCCCACTTTCTCTACCTCCCTCTCTCTCCTCCCCCCCCCCCTCAATTTCTGGCCGACCCCTCCCTCTCCTACAGTAGCAACAGCCCCCCCTTTTCCCCTTCTCTTTTCTCTTCGAAACATCTTCAAAAATTGCCCCAAAATCCATCAAAAAAATTCCAAAACCCAAATCCAACTCCTACCCATTTTAGCTTAGCCCGTATATCATGGATCCTTGTGAAAAGAGTGCATTTTGGGAGGCCATGGATGTTTGTGGATTTTCATATGTTTTGGGTATAATTCTAAACATTTTTGTTGCTTAATTTGTTACTAATTTCTTAAGCAAATTTAATTAAGTGTTAATTTGGATATGTGAGTTTAATTGCAAGTTTTGGAATTCAAGTTATGAATTTGAATGCAAGTTAGGGTTTGTAAAATTGGTGTATGGTTGTGTGTTATATTTAGGCTTTTTGTCATGTTAATACAAGATTAGTAGCTAGTGCTAATGGTTAGTTTAAAAAAAATTGTGTTAATGTGCTAATTTGCCTACTAGATTTTTGAATTTGGTTAAATACTTGGGATTAAAAATGTGTTTAGGTTTTTCATGACTTCATTAAAGTTATTAAGTGTGGTTTAATACTTTAGATCATGCAAATCTAAGCTAGATTGTAGTTTGTGCATTTTTGCTTTGAAATTGTTAAGAAGGGTATTTTTGTAAACTAGAATACTAGGGTTTTTGGAATTTAATGAGATTAAATTCCGGAAATTGTTTATATGACTTATTTAAGATATTTAATAAATATATTGGCCCCTACATTCATTTAAACATCATGTTTTGTACAAAAACGGCTAATTGTGCTTGCTAGATTTTCGGAAAAATGACTTTTTAAATGAAATTAGGGTTTTTGTGAGTTTTAACCTAGTTAATATTAAAATTAGTGTTCGTGAATGTGCAAATGAGTGTGATTGGATTTTTCTCGATGGTTTGGCGTTTGTACGCCGACATCGAGGGTTTTTGGGTCGATTTGTGAAGCAACCATAGGTTTTGACCTATGTGAGATTCGTGCGTCGTTTTGGTCATGAGGCGGATTTTAATGAGATATGGTGCGTTATGATATGTAGGTACCCCATGTGGACTTCGAGATGACAAGCAAGCGCGTGGCAACGTCGGCACCGGCTAGCGAGGACCAGGTGAGTAGATTTATATCTACGGGGAGAAGTCGGGTGGATGGCGTATAGCACCCCCGCAGTCCGTGGTGGTGTATACGGATGCGTATACACACCAACAATTATTATATGTTATTTGGGATTAATAACGTTGCTTAGGATGGATATTGGTGTGTTGGATTACCTTAGTGTTGCGAACCCTAAGGTAGTGTTGCACTACACATACACACATACATACTTGCATACATTCCTATTGATATGTGCTCATGGGATTGTTTATAGTTATGTGTTCACATGGGTATGGGACTATGTGTTCACATACGGATTGAAGAAGATACTTGGGGTTGAGCTGAGTCGATCAGATTTGATTTGAGGCCGTGAGATCGGTGATATAGCAGGGTTCGTATCTTAGATACGACATGACGTTGTAGCGGGTCCTGGACGTAGTTTTTACACACGTGCATGCATACTTAGGCGATATCAGTATTGTACTAGACGTAGATCAGTACCAGCTCATGATATTGATAAAGAGGATACCAGGTGAATAGTATGATGAATGTGATTTTGACCCGTACCCAGAATTGGGGGATGCCGTACGACGGATTTATGTACGAGCTATATCTTGATGATTGATCCGCACTCTTGACTTGGGATGTCTGATTATAGATATGGTATCGGATATGATATTATTGAGGCGGGATCACCGACTAATATATATACAGGTATGTATATGTATCGACTCAGACGTTAGGCGGTTTCCTTACCTGTAGTTCAGCTTGTTAGTTCAGCCATATAGTTTAGTGTAGCTGTTAGATTAGATTAGACTCCTACCTATTTCAAAAACTAACGAATCGTGGGTATTTTAAAAGACAGCCCAAGGGATCCTACGGATATTTCAAAAGACTCATCTTTTCATAAAAACACCGTAGCCCCTATTTTCAAAACCCCATGATTTATGTTATTTCAAAAGGATATATTAGATTATTACAGTTTAGATATCGTTGTGTCTAGTATTCAGCTCCCACTCATTTTTACTGTTCGCTCCGCATCGCATACTTATATTATAATTTCTTATTGCATTATTAATAGCATGATGTTAGGACACCAGCACCATTATCGATGCTGCGTATGTATCACGTACACCTACTTGCCGGCTCACACACATCTTCATCGGTAATTGCCATGTCACGTACACTTTAGAGAATATATTTGCTTGACTTAGCTTGTTACTTAGTAGGTTGATATGATATTAGTGTACCTGGGTTATATGCCAGTTTAGACATTGTAGTTATTACTTGTCACTTCATACATACTGTTATTTCATTGTTCATGCCTAGTTATTAATCATACATTGCAACTTGGTTATTGATACCATATACATTCATTAGCATTAACATATGCACTTGTGATGACTTCTTGAGATTTATGATATTTCTGGATTTCGGGGGAAAGCCGCAAAATTTCTAAACTTATTAACCTTTTAAAATATGTAAATTGCGGTTTTCTAGTGATGTAAGTGTCGTCCACCATGAGTTTGCTGTGGTTTTCGAGATCCGTGTCGAGGAGTGGAGGAACCGTCATGGGTACATGGTGGGCCCGGTATGGTACACCAGGGCAAGATGAATGTGGTGTTGACGTTGAGCCTGGCAGGGGACAGATTACCTACCGGTGATATTACCCGACGCGTCGGATATCCGGAGGATACCGTCGTGGTCTTGAGATGGATGGTAGGGGCCGGTCTGGACTGACGGCGCCCTAGATATTGAGATTGAGACATTGATATTTCGAGACAGTGAGATTTATGTTTTGTGTCGATGCTAGACACTGTTGATACTGATTTCATTTATGATACCTTAGTTTTAAAATACGAAGGAAATCTCACTAATTTATGAAAACAGTTTCTTCATTTACATGTATTCTGTTTTCATGCATTCATACCTCATTCATATGATATATTGCTACCTGAGGCACTGACACGGGCACATGAGATTACACTCGGGTTAGATATTTACCCTAGCCTTGTTATAGGCTACATGTTATATACATTTTTGAGGCTATATTATGATCATTGACCTAGGATTGCGTTATTTATGCGATTTCTGTGCGTAGATGTTTTTCTATTCACGAGTTGGCAACTCACCCCCGTTGTGCCCCAGTTTCTTGCAGGTTTTGCCGTACAGGTTTAATTACGGCTTGGCGGGCTCAGTTTCATTCGGGTGACTTGCTAGTAGGTGGGTTTTTCTTGTATCGTACCCATCGTTTTACCTTGTATAATATTATTCAGTTGTATCTAGTAAATTCCATCAACCAAACATGTATTTTTTGAGATAGAGACCAGTGGTGTTATTCTTTCGACCCTAGAGTCGCTCGTTATATTTCTGGTGGTTTTGAGTTTCCTTTTGAGTTTTGATCCTCGCCGTTGGCGTTGTATATTATATTGCTTGTGTGGTTGTGACCGTCGATTGACGAAGAGCTAGCTCCCGCTTGGGGATGCCTTTTTCTTGATTTCGTATACTATTCATGTTGTATCCCGTTTGGGGGCCAGTATTTACAAAGGAGACTCTGCCGAAATTTTCAGTAAATTTTTGATGTTTTTAAAAACCGCATAATTCGGCTTATGCTATTGAAACTACTTGCTTTAAGTTGGTTTTTCCTGCACTCTACTACTTTTCTTGGATTGGATTTCTGGGTTTTCGGTTTACTTAGATTACGTACGCCTCGAGACGTTCGTAGTTTAAGTGCCGGTCATGTTCCGTACTTTCGGGTCGTGACAAAGTTGGTATCAGAGCGTTAGGTTTTACCTTCGGAGCGTAGGATGACCCTTGGTTGATGGAATAGGTGAATAAAGTAGAGTGACGTACCGTTGGTATGTTCCGCGACATATTTACGACACGCCACTCCACTTAAGAAGCCTTGGGATGTACATTTCCTTGTTCAGTATTATATTCCTTCTTGATCTAGCCTCATCGGTACCAGTTTGGTTTTGCTGCCACGATTACGGGCAGGGAGAGCTACGGCTAGAGTTGCGATCAGAACGAGCTCGGCACGAACGAGGACTGACCAGGGCATGATTCCGGCGACACCCGATTGTGGAAAGGTGTCTTTTGACTGTGTTTCCGCGCCACGAGCGTTTGGCGGATCGCCTTTATGAGGTTACTCGGATGTGCTGATCGACATTAGAGGATTGAGCCAATGATAGAGGCCAGCCAGATCTTGATGACCGTTGGTGTGTTGCTTATTCATGATGATCGAGGCACTGTTCAGCGTGCAGACGAGCGAGCCAGTTATTGCTGCGAACGACGAGGTATTGCCCCAGATGCTGGAGTTAGTGCAGAACGAGTTGTACTAAGAGATGATAGAAGGTTGCTAGTCATCGTGGATGAATGACTAGGACATGTGGATCATTCGCCTAACCCGATGCGAGGTCATCAGATAGATTGATTCCAGCTAGAGACGACTTCACGTTTCGACGTTGGGAGTCGACAGAGACGATCGAATGTCAGAAACCTATTATTCCAAGTTTAAAGTAGTCGGAAAGACATGCAGGCAATTCTATGGTCCCTCTAGAAGAATGAAACCCTAACTCGACTTAATGACCGTGTGAAAGCCTTTGAACCTTCGGGTTTGCGGCAGTTCTACGGCGCCATTAGTGAGGCTTGGGTTTGCCCTTCTACGGCTGGACCACCGATGCTGTGGTATGTACTCGATACTATTAAACTGTGCCCAAGAGGTTGAGCTCTTGGGGGATTATGAGGTTTTGACGACTCGATCGGATGGCTCGACTTAATTCGGATGCTAGGTGGTGAGATGCATTCTTGGGAGACTCCAGATACGAGGATAGCCGTTGGAGCTCAGTCCATGCAGCCGCGACGAGACGAGTTCAAAGCAGACGACATTAGAGAAAAGTGGAGTAAGAGGTTCGCACCAGATCTAGATGAGATGACGTTCCACTCCGCCGACATCAGAGAGGCGATGCGCATGCCGAGGCATGGTACTTGGACTTACCTTCCAGAAAGAGTCGCGATGAGTATGCAGTCGTTCCAGAGCAAGATGCAGATATAGGAAAGGACAATGACTTCCGGACAGTTGGCAGGGACGAGACAAGGAAGAGACCGTGAGCAGGATTCCTTTCAGAACACTGCTGCAATGATACTTGCACCCAGGATCAGATGTATCACGTACATTCAGAGAACCAGAGGCCGACGCCAGTAATATGCTGTCTTGCAAGTGGTCGCGATGATTGACCAAGAGATGACCAGAGAAGTGCCAGAACGGAATCATCCCCGTTAGCACACCTGACAGGACCGATGAGCCGATGGACCGAAAGATTGGTAATTCACAGTGAAGACCTTGACCCAGGAGTGGTCATGGTTACGCACGCCAGCAGGACAGAGTTCATGATCATCGACGAGACGTCCCACTAGTGACCGCGACAGTTGGCCGAGATTCTTAGAGGATGCGCTTGAGCAGTACTATTCCGCCATTATTGATTTCGATGTTTTGGGTGATTTATTCGTATGATTTGATTTTGATGATTGAGGATTTACGATCTTTGCACAGTGTTGCACTTGATATCGTTTTCGTGCTTCAGTTTCACATGTTTGTGATTTTACGATTTTAAACAGTTGAGTTGGTTTTGTGCGTATGCATGCACATGATTTCGTTCCTGCACTCGGTATAGTTTATATATGCTTGCAGTGCAGTGATACGCCTTTTGTGCACTTAGATGCACTGGACTTCGATTTCGATTGTGATGCCCGATATTTGTTTTGTGCACCTTGTGCACCTGATTGATTTTGCGCACGTTCGGCGCTTGATATTGGATTTCATGATTTCGTGCACGATAGATGCACCTGATTTTGCTGTCAGGCACACATGTTTCCTACGACAGATGTTTCGTGCACACCCGATGCACTTAGATCTTGTTTCTGTGCACTTGTATGGCACGTATATGGATTTTGATTTCCGTGCGCACCAGACGCACGTAGTATTCATACGCGTATTTTGCGATTGATTTTTTTCTTATAGAGCAGTACGTTTTTATGATATTGCTATGTATTATTGTACTGAGCAGGACTAGTCAAAGGAAAGTACCTGAATATATTTTGCATGCATTGATAGTTATTGAAGGGATTTCCAAAAAGCGAGCTATAGCCTCAGTATTTACCTACGTGTCTGATATGACGCGAAATGTTTAAAATAAGGAGACCCTTCTAAATTGTTTCCAAAACGGCGGAACGTACTTTTCAAACAAAGGTATATATGTATATAGTTATTTTCTTAAGATAGACGTCTGCCACTGTGCAGTGTCATACGCGTTGCACAGCGACTTAAAGAGATTTGGCATGCATTTCCTTCAGATACTTACAGATATAGGTTCGATATTTACATGTATGATTTCGAGTTATATCATATGGGTTTTGATTTGGATTTGGCATTGTTGTCTTCTCCATGACTCCGATAATTGCGGGATGCTTGACGGAGTTTCGATTTGAGTTATATGCTCATTTTTCAAGCGCATGCGCTGCACTACGATTTGTTTTATGTAGTTACAATTTCGGAGCCCCGACGACTTGATGGTTTTTCTTAGATGTTTTAGTATTTGGGGGAGTTTGAATTAAAATTCGGGGACCGAATTTCTTTAAGAGGGAAGATTGTAACGTTTTGAAAATCATTTCGGTGAAATTTCGAAAAAAATCGGTAAAATAAGGGGGTTTTCTGTAAAAAGTCAAAATACAAATATCTTATTACAAAAATTAAATATACATATTCTAGTTATGTAATTGCTATTATTTGGTGTTTATTGAGCCGCTGGTGAAATTTCAAATTTTCAAAAAAAATATTATTTTATTATTATTTTAAGCCGTCACCATTTAATTAGGGAAAATTACAAATTGGAATGAGTTGAAACAAATTTTGTGCATCATAAAACATTAAATAAAATTTTATCATGTGATTTTTGGAACGAAATCATTTCCCAAAACGGTTTAGAAATTATTGAAGAAAAAAAGGCTTTTTTTAGCGTAAATGGATGCTTGGGGTATTGTATTTATCATTTTTCATCACCCCAGACCCGTACCCACACCCACACACCCCCACATACTCCTCCCCATGGCTGAATTCAGCAGCCACCATATTTTTCCCCACTTGATTTTCAAAGGAAAAGAAATGAAAGAAAAGAAAAGAAAATGGATAAATTAGTTAGACTTTTGAACTTGAATTGACTTTGACTTTCTCCCCCACTTTCTCTACCTCCGTCTCTCTCCTCCCCCCCTCAATTTCTGGCCGACCCCTCCCTCTCCTACAGCAGCAACAGCCCCCCCTTTTCCCCTTCTCTTTTCTCTTCAAAACATCTTCAAAAATTGCCCCAAAATCCATCAAAAAAATTCCAAAATCCAAATCCAACTCCTACCAATTTTAGCTTAGCCCGTATAGCATGGATCCTTGTGAAAAGAGTGCATTTTGGGAGGCCATGGATGTTTGTGGATCTTCATATGTTTTGGGTATAATTCTAAACATTTTTGTTTCTTAATTTGTTACTAATTTCTTAAGCTAATTTAATTAAGTGTTAATTTGGATATGTGAGTTTAATTGCAAGTTTTGGAATTCAAGTTATGAATTTGAATGCAAGTTAGGGTTTGTAAAATTGGTGTATGGTTGTGTGTTATATTTAGGCTTTTTGTCATGTTAATACAAGATTAGTAGCTAGTGCTAATGGTTAGTTTAAAAAAAATTGTGTTAATGTGTTAATTTGCCTACTAGATTTTTGAATTTGGTTAAATACTTGGGATTAAAAATGTGTTTAGGTTTTTCATGACTTCATTAAATTTATTAAGTGTGGTTTAATGCTTTAGATCATGCAAATCTAAGCTAGATTGTAGTTTGTGCATTTTTGCTTTGAAATTGTTAAAAAGGGTATTTTTGTAAACTAGAATATTAGGGTTTTTGGAATTTAATGAGATTAAATTCCGGAAATTGTTTATATGACTTATTTAAGATATTTAATAAATATATTGGCCGCTACATTCATTTAAACATCATGTTTTGTACAAAAACGGCTAATTGTGCTTGCTAGATTTTCGGAAAAAAGACTTTTTTAGTGAAATTGGGGTTTTTGTGAGTTTTAACCTAGTTTATATTAAAATTAGTGTTCGTGAATGTGCAAATGAGTGTGATTGGATTTTTCTCGATGGTTTGGCGTTTGTACGCCGACATCGAGGGTTTTTGGGTCGATTTGTGAAGCAACCATAGGTTTTGACCTATGTGAGATTCGTGCGTCGTTTTGGTCATGAGGCAGATTTTAATGAGATATGGTGCGTTATGATATGTAGGTACCCCATGTGGACTTCGAGACGACAAGCAAGCGCGTGGCGACGTCGGCACCGGCTAGCGAGGACCAGGTGAGTAGATTTATATCTACGGGGAGAAGTCGGGTGGATGGTGTATAACACCCCCGCAGTCCGTGGTGGTGTATACGGATGCGTATACACACCAACAATTATTATATGTTATTTGGGATTAATAACGTTGCTTAGGATGGATATTGGTGTGTTGGATTACCTTAGTGTTGCGAACCCTAGGGTAGTGTTGCACTACACATACACACATACATACTTGCATACATTCCTATTGATATGTGCTCATGGGATTCTTTATAGTTATGTGTTCACATGGGTATGGGACTATGTGTTCACATACGGATTGAGGATGATACTTGGGGTTGAGCTGAGTCGATGAGATTTGATTTGAGGCCGTGAGATCGGTGATATAGCAGGGTTCTTATCTTAGATACGACATGACGTTGTAGCAGGTCCTGGACGTAGTTTTTACACACGTGCATGCATACTTAGGAGATATCAGTATTGTACTAGACGTAGATCAGTACCAGCTCATGATATTGATAAAGAGGATACCAGGTGAATAGTATGATGAATGTGATTTTGACCCGTACCCAGAATTGGAGGATGCCGTACGACGGATTTACGTACGAGCTATATCTTGATGATTGATCCGCACTCTTGACTTTGTATGTCTGATTATAGATATGGTATCGGATATGATATTATTGAGGCGGGATCACCGACTAATATATATACATGTATGTATATGTATCGACTAAGACGTTAGGCGGTTTCCTTACCTGTAGTTCAGCTTGTTAGTTCAGCCGTATAGTTTAGTGTAGCTGTTAGATTAGATTAGACTCCTTCCTATTTCAAAAACTAACGAATCGTGGGTATTTTAAAAGACAGCCCAAGGGATCCTACGGATATTTCAAAAGACTCATCTTTTCATAAAAACACCGTAGCCCCTATTTTCAAAACCCCATGATTTGTGTTATTTCAAAAGGCACCATTTGTAGGATTTATATTAGATTATTACAGTTTAGTTATCGTTGTGTCTAGTATTCAGCTCCCGCTCATTTTTACTGTTCGCTCCGCATCGCATACTTATATTATAATTTCTTATTGCATTATTAATAGCATGATATTAGGACACCAGCACCATTACCGATGCTACGTATGTACCACGTACACCTACTTGCCGGCTCACACACATCTTCATCGGTAATTGCCATGTCACGTACACTTTAGAGAATATATTTGCTTGACTTAGCTTGTTAGTTAGTAGGTTGATATGATATTAGTATACCTGGGTTATATGCCAGTTTAGACATTGTAGTTATTACTTGTCACTTCATGCATACTGTTATTCCATTGTTCGTGCCTAGTTATTAATCATACATTGCAACTTGGTTATTGATACCATATACATTCATTAGCATTGACATATGCACTTGTGATGACTTCTTGAGATTTATGATATTTCTGGATTTCGGGGGAAAGCCGCAAAATTTCTAAACTTATTAACCTTTTAAAATATGTAAATTGCGATTTTCTAGTGATGTAAGTGTCGTCCACCATGAGTTTGCTGTGGTTTTCGAGATCCGTGTCGAGGAGTGGAGGAACCGTCACGGGTAGATGGTGGGCCCGGTATGGTACCCCGGGGCAAGATGAATGTGGTGTTGACGTTGAGCCTGGCAGGGGACAGATTACCTACCGGTGATATTATCCGACGCGTCGGATATCCGGAGGATACCGTCGTGGTCTTGAGATGGATGGTAGGGGCCGGTCTGGACTGACGGCGCCCTAGATATTGAGATTGAGACATTGATATTTCGAGACAGTGAGATTTATGTTTTGTGTCGATATTAGACACTGTTGATACTGATTTCATTTATGATACCTCAGTTTAAAAATACGAAGGAAATCTCACTTATTTATGAAAACAGTTTCTTCATTTACATGTATTCTGTTTTCATGCATTCATACCTCATTCATATGATATATTGCTACCTGAGGCACTGACACGGGCACATGAGATTACACTCGGGTTAGATATTTACCCTAGCCTTGTTATAGGCTACATGTTATATACATTTTTGAGGCTATATTATGATCATTGACCTAGGATTGCGTTATTTATGCGATTTCTGTGCATAGATGTTTTTCTATTCACGAGTTGGCAACTCACCCCCGTTGTGCCCCAGTTTCTTGCAGGTTTTGCCGTACAGGTTTAATTACGGCTCGGCGGGCTCAGTTTCATTCGGGTGACTTGCTAGTAGGTGGGTTTTTCTTGTATCGTACCCATCATTTTACCTTGTATAATATTATTCAGTTGTATCTAGTAAATTCCATCAACCAAACATGTATTTTTTGAGATAGAGACCAGTGGTGTTATTCTTTCGACCCTAGAGTCGCTCGTTATATTTCTGGTGGTTTTGAGTTTCCTTTTGAGTTTTGATCCTCGCCGTTGGCGTTATATATTATATTGCTTGTGTGGTTGTGACCGTCGATTGACGAAGAGCTAGCTCCCGCTTGGGGATGCCTTTTTCTTGATTTCGTATACTATTCATGTTGTATCCCATTTGGGGGCCAGTATTTACAAAGGAGACTCTGCCGAAATTTTCAGTAAATTTTTGATGTTTTTAAAAACCGCATAATTCGGCTTATGCTATTGAAACTACTTGCTTTAAGTTGGTTTTTCCTGCACTCTACTACTTTTCTTGGTTTGGATTTCTGGGTTTTCGGTTTACTTAGATTACGTACGCCTCGAGACGTTCATAGTTTAAGTGCCGGTCATGTTCCGTACTTTCGGGTCGTGACACTACGCCTCAAGGGAAAAGAGGTTCTTGAATTAATGAACTTCGCGAAAGCGTTGGGAAACCTCTCTCGAAGTACCGACACCAGCCTGGCCGAACGGTTAAGCAAGTATTGTACGGTGAGATTGATCCTGACTAATTCTTCCTTTTTGGTTTTAAGGAGGGACTCGAGAAACAGTAGGAGCCATCCTGTTTAGACAAAACTAAAAACCACTCTAAACTTGCAAGAGCATCATGCTAAGTGTTTCTTCTTCTTTCTCCTAATTCCAGCGACCAATCGAAATGACTGGACTTAAGTTACTTCTAGATAAAAACATACTGACAGGGCCAAACTACAAAGATTGGCTCAGGAATGTCAAAATGGCAATCACTTACGACAAGCTGGGGTATCTTCTTACCACCAAAGCTCCCCCTGTCCCTGGTCCCACTTCCAGCGTCGCGGATAAGGAAATCCGTAAGACTTGGGAGATTGATAGCGCGAAGGCCAAGTGCCTCGTACTTGCCTCGATGGACAACGAACATTAGAGGAGGCACGAGAATATGGACCTTGAATCCATATTTCTCCATACAAAAGAACTGTATGGAGAGAAATCTCGTATCGCAAGATACGAAGCGTCGAAAAAGTTATTTTCGGCAAGGATGGCCGTCGGATCATCAGTAGCAGAACACGTGCTTAAGATGATCGGCTACATTGAGGAGCTCGCGGACCTAGGGACCACATTAGAGAGTGAGCTCTATACAGACTTAGTTCTCCAGTCCCTTCCTTCCACTTACGCCCAGTTTATACTGAACTTCAACTTAAAAGAAAAAGAAGTTGAACTTTCAGAGCTCCTCAACATGCTGAGGAGCGCAGAGGGCACCCTACAGAAAGGTAGGGAAAAATCCACTTTGTTTGTAGGAGGATCATCTTCTTCTAGGTCCAAGGCGAAAGCCAAGGGAAAGAAGAAGAAAGCCCCCGCCAAACCAAGAGGCGGTGTTAGTAAAGTGGATACGAAGGGAAAAGCTAAAGCAACAAAGATAGCGGGGAAGCTTGTGGATAAGGAAGAATGCTTCTATTGTCATAAGAAAGGACACTGGAAGAATGATTGCAGGGCCTGGAAGGCCAGAACACAGGAATTGAAGAAGGTTGCGGCTTCAGCTTTAGGTGTGTATGTTATTGAAAACTGTCTTTCAATAAACTCTACTTCCAGGGTATTGGATACCGGATCAGGATCTCATATCTGTAATTCTTTGCAGGCGTTGAGAAACCGTAGGGTTTTGAAGGCAGGTGACATGACCCTCAGAGTTGCGAACGGAGCTAGCATGGATGCTAAAGCCGTGTGGGACTATCACCTGGGAATGTCAGAAGGACATGTTTTGGTTTTGCGTAATTGCTTTTTTTTTATTGTACCCAACGCAACTTGTAATATCATTTCTGTATCTTTAGTTTCTAAAGAAGGTTATGAATTTGCGTTTGTAAGTAATGTTGTAAACATTCACCTTAATCAAGTTTTGATTGGGTCAGGTACATTGAGCAATGGTATATACGTATTAAACCAATCACAGATTTTCAATGTCCAGAATACACACAAAAGAATGTCTCCGGAAATAAATCAGACTTTCTTATGGCATTGTAGACTGGGTCACATCAATGAGAGAAGGTTGACGAAGTTACATACAGAAGGATATTTGAATCCATTCGAATATCAGTCGTATGCCACTTGTCAATCCTGTCTCAAAGGAAAGATGACAAAGACTCCGTTCACTGGACACGGAGTAAGAGCGAGCGAGCTCTTGGGACTCGTACAAAGTGACGTGTGCGGTCCAATGTCTACACATGCGCGAAGCGGCTATTCTTACTTCATTACTTTTACGGATGACTTCTCAAGGTACGGTTATGTCTTCTTAATGAAACATAAGTCCGAAGCCTTTGGAAAATTCCAGGAATATAAGAATGAAGTAGAAAAACAAACCCGCAAAAGTATCAAGATTCTAAGATCGGATCGAGGTGGAGAATACTTAAGTGCCGAGTTCCTGGATTATTTAAAAGAGAACGGAATTCTCTCTCAGCTTACTCCTCCATACACTCCGCAACATAACGGTGTATCGGAGAGACGGAACCGAACCCTATTGGATATGGTTCGGTCCATGATGAGTAATACTGAGTTACCGCGATCATTCTGGGGGTATGCGCTAGAATCAGCTGCATACCTTTTGAACCGAGTTCCGACTAAGACTGTGCCTACCACACCATATGAAGTTTGGAGTGGGAAGAAACCCTATCTTCAATATCTGAAGATCTGGGGATGTCCGGCTTTTGTCAAAAAGCAGCATGCGGACAAGCCCGAGGCACGCTCAGTACTGTGCAAGTTTGTGGGATACCCAAAGAACACCAGGGGGTATCTTTTCTACCACACAGAGGAACAAAAAGTCCTTGTTTCTCATAATGCCCACTTTCTAGAACACCAGTTCTTAGAAAAGGAAATAAGTGGGAGCGCAGTAGAACTAGAAGAAATTCCAGAACCACAGACTATTACTGAAAGCTTAGTGGAACCAGAGGGTTCAAAAGAACAGGACATTCCTATGCCGCTCCGCAGGAGTAGTAGGCAGTCTCATCCGCCCGAGAGATACTACGGTTTTCTCATAGACGGGGATAGAGAGGATTGCATCATAGATTATGATGAGCCTACTAGCTTCCAGCAAGCCGTTCAGAGCGTCGACTCGGTAAAATGGCTGGATGCAATGCGAACCGAAATGGAGTCCATGTACACCAACAAAGTATGGACGTTGGACATTGCTCCAGACGGGGTAAAACCCGTAGGATGCAAGTGGATCTTCAAAAGGAAGATTGGTGTAGATGGACAGGTTGAGACCTATAAAGCTAGATTGGTTGCAAAGGGTTTTCGTCAAAGACCTGGTTTGGACTATGACGAGACCTTTTCTCCAGTAGCTATGCTGAAATCCATTCGAATCCTTCTTGCCATTGCTGCCTTCCACGATTATGAGATCTGGCAGATGGACGTAAAGACCGCTTTTCTAAATGGAAATTTAGAGGAGTGTGTCTATATGGACCAACCAGAGGGTTTCATTCAGAGTGGGAGCAGCGGAAAGGTGTGCAAGTTGCTTAAGTCCATTTACGGACTAAAACAGGCATCGCGGAGTTGGAGCATCTGTTTTGATGAGACGGTCAAGGAATTTGGCTTTATCAAAAATCCAGATGAACCATGCATCTATAGTAGATTTGTAGCGAGAACTGTAGTATTCCTCGTTTTATACGTGGATGACATTCTCTTAATAGGAAATGACATTCCTATGCTACAATCTGTCAAGGGGTTCTTGTCACACAGGTTCTCCATGAAAGACCTGGGTGATGCCTCATACATCCTGGGGATCCGGATCCATCGTGATAGATCCAAGAGGATTTTAGGACTTTCACAGTCCATGTACATCGACACCATACTGAAAAGATTCAGTATGGAAGATTCCAAGTGCGGTAACCTACCGGCTTGTCACGGGATCACCCTCTCTAAAGAGATGTCTCCCAAGACTGATTTGGAGAGGGATCGCATGTCTATTATACCCTACGCTTCTGCGGTAGGCTCTATAATGTATGCGATGTTGTGTACCAGACCGGATGTAGCTTATGCACTGAGTGTGGTAAGCCGGTATCAGTCAAACCCTGGGGAGAAACACTGGATAGCGGTAAAGAACATTCTCAAGTACCTGAGAAGGACTAAGGAGATGTTCTTGGTGTATGGCGGAAAAGACCTCCAGATCGAGGCCTTTGCTGACTCCAGCTTCCAGAGTGACAAGGATGATTCCAAGTCCATGTCGGGTTTTGTCTTTACCCTCAATGAAGGGGCTGTCTGTTGGAAGAGTTCCAAACAGGAAACCGTTGCAGACTCGACGATGGAAGCGGAATATATCGCTGCATCTGATGTCGCAAAAGAAGCTGTCTGGATAAGGAAGTTCTTGAAAGAACTTCAGGTGATTCCGTCCATTGTTGATCCAACACCTCTGTATTGCGACAACAACGGGGCTATAGCTTTAGCGAAGGAACCCAGGTCCCATCAGAGATCCAGACACATCTTGAGGCGGTATCACCTGATCAGGGAGATCGTAGATCGCCAGGAGATCGTAGATAGCCAGGAGATCGAGGTTCGGAGAGTCGCTTCAGAAGATAACACTGCAGATCCATTCACCAAGGCCCTGCCCCAGACTCAGTTCGAGCGGCTGATCGAGATGATAGGTCTTCGATACGCCAGTATATGGCCTTAGTGCAAGTGGGAGATTGTTAGTGTATATGCCCTAGAGGCCATTACTGTATCATACTAGTTTGTATATTACTTAATGGAAGCTTGGGATATTCACCATGTATATACAATCTTGCTCAAAATAGTAGTATGCTACTTGGTTTGTTTCTACTTCAATGTGTACATGTGTTTATTTTAGTATATCGCCTATACACATTAGTGGAGCTCTTAGGATCTTTGCTTGATTACCAGCGTTGTGATGGCAGTCACACTAGTAGGGCTGGGTAATCTATAAGCACATCCTTATGCAGGTCCCTGGTCGCAGGACTATCGAGACAGGGCATCGATACTCCGGAATAGACTAGCTTGTGCGCTTCTCATCCCAGTGTGGGAGATGGTCTGTCCCACAGCCATCAGTACGTCGTACTTGAGAGAGTATGCGGGTGCTCGTTGGGCTACGAGTACACTAGACAGGACTCATCGGGAACTGACTAGTTGGTATTATACCTATTGTCAGTTATCAGTTCCCAGGTGACATGAGTACAGCTTAGTCCGTTGACTTGACACTGTCACTTCGCCTCGAGTGTGTTCCCACTGTACTTTGATTACTACCATACCACGGCTCAAAGGAGTCGTGCAAACAGGTGGTAGTTGGGTGCAGTCCCGAAGCACTTCGAGGCAGTGACGGTTAGACAGGATTCGTCTCTCCCGGTATTGGGGGTTGATATCGCGCTGTGTCTAGGAGAGCCATTACACAAGTAGTCCCTGGCCAGGGCAAACGAGATATACTGGTAGGCTTCCAGTGTTATCTCAGGGTGTTTTGGGCTTCACTCCGACACGACTTGTACCGCTATTGGGGGACTGGCGTTTACCGCCCCCTAGGCCCGCTATGCGATGTATCAGACGAATAGACCGGACTGTACCGAGATTGTCACATTCAGGCTCAGTAGGAGTTCAGATGGGTTTCACCTCGTCAGTCTTCTTGTCGGCATCTACCTGGGGACCGTTACGCACAGCTAGTGCCGCTTGCGGTCTGTGGTTAAACCCACTGCCAGCGTAGTGTCAAGTCTTTAGAGTCCCACACAGAAAGATATTCACCTTTAGGCAAAAGAGTAGAGGTCGCATGGTTTTGCGGCAGGTAGCATGGTTTTGCGACAGGGTTCGGTCACATCCGTGCACTTGTGCACGTACAGTGTCCGGACAGTTGACACTAGCGGGCTTTGGTTTAAGCCAGATCCTAGTGTATGTATTGGGATTGGATTTATCCAGTTTGCATTCGTGTTCCTCGAAACGCGGATGCGGGTGTGTATGCACAGTTGACGGAGAGACAGAGGCGGAGGATTCTCATTAGGGTTGTTGACCGTTGACAGTTGACTATTGACTTTTTGCTCAACCCTAATGAGAATATGATATGTGATTAACAATTATATTAATTAGGTATTATGGTGACATGGTTGTTGGGTTGTTGACTTTGTTGACTTGTTGACTTTTGTTGCCTTGTTGACTTTGTTGACCGGTTGACTAGGCTTGACTAGTTGACCATCATGATAACTATAGCTATCATTTCATGGCAAAGACTTTTGCTTGCTTGCTCTTTTGTGCAAAATGAGTGCATGAAATGATATGGCTATGGTTGCTTAAACCATCACATAATACTTGATTGATATGAGGTGTTATGATTGTTTTGGATTATGAGAGCCAAATGAGAAAAGTCTTCTCTCATTCTTTCATGCTCATTCTCTTTCTTGTTCTTGAGCTCTCATCTCCTCCTCTTGCTCTCTCTCTCTTGACTTTATGGTTCACTTGTCTCATGAGTTGAGAACCAAGAACCATAGATAAAATCCCATACAAACTCTTCTCTACTCACTCTAGTTCATAAGGTTTGGCAAACCGAGTGAACTAGTTTCTTCAAAGTTCGAAGAAGGAGCCAAAGGTTGAGGCTTTCAGGTGGATCTATCTTCGGCGCAAGGAGACGACGGGGAGAAGCCGATTCGGACGACCATCGAAGCTTGAAGACGAAGGAGTTCGAGAAAAAGAATGGTATAACCCCCTAACCGAGTAGTTAGCAACTCGTAGTTAGGTTGTTAGTTAGATGTTTAACAAAGATCCGGATTTTAAGTCCATGTTACCACCTCTAAGAAAATCGTTTTTTATCAAATTCCGCATGCCCCAAAGTACCGGGAGAGGTAGCATGGACTTACATCTCTCCAGGATCTGCTTGATACCTACTCACTACACCTAGTGAGTATGCTACATCGGGTCTGGTACACAACATCACGTACATGATAGAGCTTACTTCCGAAGCATAGGGTATCCCTTGCATGCGAGTCCTCTTCAAATCATTCTTGGGAGATATCTCTTTGGAGAGAGTGATTCCTGAGATCGTAGGTAAATTACCACGCTTGGAATCTTCCATACTAAACCTCTTTAGTATGGTGTCAATGTACCTGGATTGGGACAATCCCAACATCCGTTTAGATCTATCTCTATAGATCTTAATTCCCAAGATGTAGGAGGCATCACCTAGATCTTTCATTGAAAATCTTTGTGATAAGAAGCGCTTGACCGAGTGCAGCATAGGAACATCATTTCCTATCAAGAGTATGTCATCCACGTACAATACGAGGAAGACGACCTTACTCACTCTAACCTTCTTGTATACACAAGGTTCATCTACGTTTTTGATGAAGTCAAACTCTTTAACTGCCACATCAAAACAGATGTTCCAACTCTGCGATGCCTTCTTTAACCCGTAGATTGATTTAAGCAGCTTGCACACCTTTCCGTTGCTCCCACTGTCCACGAAGCTCTCTGGCTATGTCATGTACACACTCTCTTCTAAATCACCATTTAGAAAAGCGGTCTTGACGTCCATCTTCCAGATTTCGTATTCATGGTATGCAGCGATGGCAAGTAGGATCCGGATGGACTTAAGAATAGCCACTGGAGAAAAGGTTTCATCATAATCCACACTTGGTGGTTGACGAAAACCTTTTGCTACAAGTCTAGCTTTGAAAGTCTCAATTTTTCCATCTACACCAAGTTTCCTCTTAAAGATCCATTTGCTCCCAATAGATTTTACCCCTTCAGGAGAAACTTCCAAAGTCCATACTTTGTTGGTGTACATGGATTCCATCTCAGACCACATTGCATCCAGCCATTTCATAGAGTCCCTACTCGTGATGGTCTTCTCGAAGCTAGTTGGGTCATCATCTTCCATGATGCAATCCTCGCTCCCACCATCAATGAGAAAACCGTACTATCTCTCAGGTGGATGAGGAACCCTACTAGATCTGCGGAGTGGCTGAGATTCGTCGGGGACTATTGAATCCTCCGGTTCCACCAAATTGTTAGTTGTAGTTTGTGTAGCTAGAACATCTTCCAGTTCTACCTCATTACCACTAATATCTTTTACAAGAAATTCCTTTTCTAAAACGGTGGCATATTGAGAAACAAATACATTTTGTTCCACACTGTGGTAGAAGATATATCCATAAGAATCCTTTGGATACCCCACAAATTTACACAAAACAGGTCTTGCCTCGAGGTTGTCCGGATTTTTCTTTTTAACATAGGCCGAACAACCCAATATCTTAACTCGTTTAAGAGATGGTCTCTTACTATTCCATATCTCATATGGAGTGGTAGGAACTGTTTTAGTTGGAACTCTATTCAATAGGTATGCGGTCGTTTCAAGCACATAACTCCAAAAGGAAAAAGAAACTCAGCAACACTCATCATAGAGTGCACCATATCTAATAAGGTGCGATTTCTCCGCTCTGACACACCATTGTGCTGTGGTGTATACGGAGGAGTAAGCTGAGAGAGAATTCCATTCTCTTTTAAATAGTCATGGAATTCCCTGCTCAAGTATTCTCCTCCCCGATCGGATTGTAGGATTTGAATACTTTTACCCGTCTGGTTCTCAACTTCATGCTTATATTCTTTGAATTTCTCAAAAGCTTCAGACTTGTGTTTCAATAGGAACACATGTACGAATCTTGAGAGATCGTCAGTGAATGTAATAAAATACAAGGAACCATTCCTGGTACGTGTAGACATGGGGCCACATACATCATTATGTATCAGTCCCAAGAGTTCAGTAGCTCTTTCTCCGTGTCCAGTAAACGGAGTTTTGGTCATCTTGCCTTTAAGACATGACTGGAAAGTTTCATAAGATGTAATTTCAAACTGATTCAAATATCCATCTTTATGTAACTTAGCTAGTCGTGTCACATTGATATGACCTAGTCTACAATACCACAAGAAGGACTCGTTCATTTCTGAAATTTTCCTCTTGTGTGTGTTTTGTACGTTAAGAACTGTGGTTTGATTTAGAATGTATATGCCGTTAATTAACGAGACTCATCTAATCAACTTTTGATTTAGGAAAATGTTCATAACATTATCCTGCAATACAAAATTATATCTTTCTTTACTTAATAAAGAAACTGATATAATATTGCATATCAGGTTCGGTATGTATTAACATTCAGTCAGAATCAATGATTACCAGTTGGTAATACAAGGTGATATACGCCAACTGCTTTGGCTGCAACATTTGCACAATTCCCTACTCTTACAGAATGATCACCTATTCCCAGTTCTCTACCTTTCTTTAGCCCATTTAACATATTACATATGTGGGATCCCGATCCGGTATCTAATACCCAGGACATAGAGTGTACTGAGAAACAGTTCTCTGTAACTAACACACCCGAAGAAGATGCATCAGCATGCTCATTCCTCATTTGGGTGGCGTGGGAATCCGTATATTCCTCTATTTCCCGCTCGGACTTATAACAATTATAAGATAGAGCGGAACCAACGTTCCCTAGCTCAGTATAACAAGCGGGTTCGGTCAATACATCTATATTATTATCTTAATTAAGGTGTGACATGGTCGCTACCTGGAGAGAGAGAGAATAAAACACTTTAGTTTATGCTCTTGCAAGATTAGATTGGTTATTATCTTATCTAATCAGGATGGCTTCCACTGGTTTTATCAAATCTTCCTTCAAACCCTAAAAGGTAAGACTAGCCGGGATAAATTGCACCTTACAAGTTCGCCAATCTTTCGGCCAGGCCAGTGTCGGTACATTGAGTGAGGTTCTTCGTTCTTTCACACGAACCTAATTAAAATAAACCTCGTTTTCCCAGAGGCATAACCTCACTGACAGCTTTCTAGTCACCTACTTCATCGGCTAATTGTAAAGTGAAAAACTCTCTCAGGAGTAACTCTTACTCGCAGTGGGTATCGGGATCCAACAATCTCATAGAAGGTATGAAATCTCATTGCAAATTCAACTCTTGAAATTCTCAATTTGGTTTTTACCCCTAATGACTTATGACCTTAACTATGGTCAACAAATCAATAAGCACTAGTCAAGTTCTACCCGTCATTTCGTGATTAATTAGACCCACTTATATGATCCTTAACTACGGACAACAAAGTCATATAAATATCTTAATTAATCGCATCATATGCTGTGTAGGAAAACATCACTTAGCTACCATATACTATGCCTTAAGTATGGTCAACAAACGTAGCACGAATACTAAGTACTCTACTTCCTAAAATGACGGAGGGTTGTGGATGGTTTTTATAAAAACCTTTAACGCTTTGAACTTGATATCGTTATAGAATCGAGTGATTTGAAAAGGAGTGGTTTAAGCTCCGCTTTTAAAATCAAATAGTTTTCAAAACAAACCGAATGGGTTGTAGCATTTGCCAGCTTTTGCTAAAGAGGTCATTCCCGGTGAAGGGATCTCGGCTCTTTCCTCATTGAATGAGGTGCTGGATATTCATCAAGGAATACCGCTATGCAAAGCAAGAACTAGAGCTACCTTTTTGAAAATTTGATTCTACAACATCTTTAGGTTTCTTTCCTTTCATTAATCTCATTAACGAAGTCCCATCAATTATGCTTCCTAAGCATCACAGAAGAAACGAAAATACAACGTACGCTTATACCATCCGCATTCGCCACGGGGTCCCATCATGCACCGTTAGGTTAGATAACTAACGACAGAGCAGGGGCAGGACTCGCGAGGATGCAAAACATAAGCAATGTTTATTATATATCATATATATAATAATAAAGCATTCGTCTGAGGCAGTCATATGATCTCATCACAGAACATTGCAGCAGAAGTCAACATATGAAATATTGGATATACTAGGAGGTCCGTGTTTTAAATTAAGCCGGTAAAAAACACGGATTCCACGGTCGTGATGAATAGCCAAGAGTTAGGAGACCCAGACTCGACTCCTCGAGATGGTCTCCCACTAGACTCTAGAACCCGGTTACTTGTATTCCCCGCCTTGGGTCTATCCTAATGCGGAAAAGTAAATAATATACAACAATGGTGACAACATCCTCAACCGGGAAGTGCCCCAATAAAAGAATATTACATACAAGTTTTTACATGAATGAAAATGAAAAACTCTCATCTCACGCAAAAACCCAAGGCTATTCAAACACGACAATCCAATATAACATATCCCAGCAACACATATCATCACATGTCATCAACGTAAGTAAATATGCGTATCCTAATTGTCGTTGACATATAACAACGAAACCGGAAATACACCACATATTACACTTACGGTCGCAGAAAAGAAAGTGAAAACTACAATAATTGGAATCCATAACCACCTTAGACATCATAAATCCGAAATATCACATACTTCAGATTTCATGCCTAACCATAAGAATTCCTTAGACATCATAAACCCGGAATATCTCATATTCCGAATTTCATGCCTAACCTTATAAACCCCGCATTTTAGTTTCAATATTGAAAACACTTTTCAATAACCAGTCGGGTAATTCAACAAGATTCCCGACAACCTGATCGAATGTGATCAGTCAAAAATACTGCATCTTTTAACCGGCAATTTCCCTATCATTTGCACTCATTTAAAAGTGTGCGGTATTCATATTTCACATATTAGCAAATCAGTCGTTAAATATCAGATTGCATGTGTTAGACTCTATAACCGGCACTATAAAGGAAATTGACTGCATTTCATGGCATCGTATCATCCCTATATTGCGCAACACTTGTTTCAAGAATTGTGCAGTAAATTGCAGGATCAAAAGAAGCTGATCAAATACACCAACTCCAAGTTTTGAGATTTGGTAGCAATCCAAAGGGAAAAATACAATTCAACACATCAGATAAAGCCCCAAACATCAGCCCTAGTTTGTGCCAGAAAGACCAAACCACAAGGAACCAACATGGCTGCGGAACAGCGGCCGGAGCCGGCTTGCGCAGCGGTTCCACGGCGGCCTTGCCACATCATCACTCCAGTTTTGCTTCATTACTCTTCCCTTAGCTCCTACACTTCAGCAAGACATGTCAAATTCCAGAATTGTCTCGAAGCTTCTGCCAGTTCAGCAAACTAGGGTTTCTAAGCTTAAACAATCCTAGTTTAAAGCCTAAGCTAAACTCCTAACAAACTATTTCTAGAAGCTCCTCAACAAACTTTTGGAGGGAATTGTAATTTCAAAACCTAGACCTAGGTTATGGGAAGTATATAAATCAAAGCCTAGAACTAGGGTTAAAGGATGCCATCTAGAATCTAGATCCATTCAATCTCTAATCTTTACCTCTTTTTTCATCTTCTTCCACAAGTCTAGTGACAAGACTTGTGTGAAGCCCTAACCCTAATTCCAATCAAAATTCAAGATCCCGAGTACCAAATCAAGCAAGAAGCCCTTCAACTTTTTATGAACGGAGCCAATCTTCAACAGAGCAAGTGGTCCAAGCCGATCCACGACTCACGGAGACATGCGAAGCCAAATCGACAATTGAGTTCTTCCTCTTGTAGTTCTTGAGCGACTGTAATGAAATTGTTGATTTAAATAAAAGGTGAAATTCTTTTATCTTGTTTTCTTTAAATTCTTGCATCATGATTCGATCTCAATTTATAATTGTAGTTCTTGTTGTGATGTTTGAGTAATACTCCGCTCGTCGAGGAGGCGAGACGATCAATAGAATGATGATGTAACAAATCTTAAAACGATTCTTGAGTCCTACGAGTTTTGTAAACCCTAGCAAGTTCAAGAATCGACGACCTAGTTTCGTTGCGATGCTTTCTTGATTGTTATCGCTCAAAATTGGGGAGTTACGATCGTTTCTTGAATTTACTAGAGGCTAGAATGTGAATGATATCGACGAAAGAACAACGGATAAATGATGAATCCCTAGTTTCACGAGAAATCCCTAACTCTCGTCAATCATCATCGATCTAGTATCAACTCTTCGAAGGACAAGAATACGACATCGTGAGATTACATCACATCTATAGATCCGATCGATTCCTACGAGCCTCATTTAGATTCTTGATATTTGGTTGGAAAAATCATCGAAACTCGATTCTCTATTGTTTATCATTTTCTTGATTCTTGATTAGAATAGTGACACTTGAATCCATCGATAAAATCTTTAATCAAGTTTTCATTTCTTTTCGATTAACTTTTCAATTCAAACAAATCAAACATACAAACGAATCGCACAATCCCTGTGGATGATCCGCACCCGCTTACAATCTACAACTGACACCGTAGTTGATTGCGGTCAAAAAAAATCTTTGATTGTGAATTCTATACAATTTCCAACATACACAATCCGAATTCGTTTTCAATCAAATGGCTCCGTTGCGGGGGATTGTGCGCTAATTGTTCGTATTTTGAAATTTGAGTTGAAAAATTTATTCCATTATAATTTTTAGATCTAAACTCGCACAAACCCTAATACGTGTGTTGTGATTTGATTGCGAGGAAATCTGGAATCATTGGAGCTTGGATAAAATTTTTGTGAATATTCCAGAGAGCTAAAGGGAGAAACAGAAGCATTGTACTAAATTTCTGTGCAGAGATTCCCCCATCCAACCGCGATTCCACGGCAAAACCCCCCTCCTGCGGCTGTTCCGCGGCAAGATTGCTGAGTCACTGCACCAATTTTCCTCTGTGAGTCTCTAACTTTCTTATCTTCTTCCCTGTCTGCTCCAAATAACAACTTGCTGCAGGTTTCTTTGCAAATAATCGCAGCGCCGCAAAAGCAAAAATTAAATTGTGCTTGTTTTGATCTTGTGATTGTTTGCATAATTAATACGGACATTAAGGGGCAAAGACCAAATCCAGATTAGGTGGGGAGTTCATTACCCTTCCTAAACCCTGAAAATCGCAAAAATTTGCATCCGCATTTACCCTCATTAATTAAAAAATATCTAGAGATGACTCTAAGGACCGTCGCGCTCACTTAGGACAAGAGAAGGTCGTGGGTAATTCATTACTTATCTGCGTTTTCTTGTGGTGTCTAAGGCAAGTGTGTCGAAGGCTAGTGGTTATTAATTAGGCACGCTACTTACGTAGTGGAGTACCTTCCCACTTACCTGGCCACAGGGGGACAAAGAGGCAGTGGAGGATCTATCCTGCGACTTGTCTTTTGGCAGTTAGGAGCGGTCTAGAGTTTGACCTAGGTGACCACTAGATTCTAGGGTTTTGTGTGTTGCATTTGTTGTGTTGCATCATATTTTCAAAATACGTCCAATTTTCAAAACAAACACCACATTCATATCATTTCCCCTAATTATAAATTCACGCTGCCACTTGTACTAACCTTTTTTAGTGCAAGATAGGCTGGACACGGGATTCTAGTGCCCGTTAGTCCGTGTTTCCTTGATCGACCCTAAAGTAGGTATTTCTACATTTACCCTTTCTTTTATCCATCACCACTCCCACATCGATGGATCCACCTCTATCGAACTTCTTTAACACTAATCTGCCGCCGTCCGTTGGTGCGCAGAATCCACCTCGCATCTCTCTCCAAGAGAGATGCTATCCTACACAAGGTCCCCTTTCCACCTGTCTTTCCATTCCACCAGCCAACGGGGAAAATTTTCAAATAAAACCCCAATACATCAACCTTCTACCAAAATTTCACGGTCTCGAGTCTGAGGACGCATACGTGTTTATCACAAAATTTGAAAATATATGCGCAATGATGGGTACTTCACAGCTTTCTGTGGATGCTTTCCGTCTTCGTCTTCTCCCATTCACTTTGTGTGATATAGCCGAGAAGTGGCTATATAACACTACCGCACATTCCATTTCAAATTGGGACGAATTCGTCAAAGCATTCCTCAAGAAATTCTACCCACATCAAAAGACAGCTCAAGTCCGTAGCGAAATCAATCAATTCACCCAGGTTCCAAATGAACCATTTTCAAAATGTCTTGAACGCTTCAAGGATCTGTTAGTCCAATGTCCACATCACGGCACCCCGAGATGGGAACTGTGCCGAATCATTTATGAGGGCATTAATCCTAACACAAGACAGACCCTTGAATCCATGTGTCAAGGCAACTTTATGACCAAAGATGATAGGGAAGCCTGGAATTTTCTAGAAAATTTCGCTGAAAAATCTTTACAGTGGGAGGGTGTGAGTCAATCGTCTAGGGATGGCAATGATATTTCCATAGGAGTTAGAGCTGAAATTTCAGCTTTACACAAGAAATTTGATGCTATGGAAAACAAATTTTTAGCTGCCGCTCTAAGTCAAATATCACTATCTAAAACTGTATGTGGATGCTATTCTGATCCTTCTCACTTGACGGAAGAATGTCCACGAAATTCTCTGTTTCAAGGTCATGAGCATACCAATGCCGCATTTCAAAGTCCTAGAAACGATCCATTTTCTTCCACATATAATCAGGGTTGGTGGAATCACCCTAATTTTGCTTGGAACCAATCACAATCTCAAAACACGGTTCTAAACCAAAACAATTTCCAAAGGGTCCCTCCACCACAATAGCAACCACTACTTCAATTGAGTCAGCACCCCTTCCAATCAGAAAACTTCCAAAATCTGGCCAACACTTTTGTACCACATGAAAACTCTTTGCAATTGACTGGTACAGATAATACCTCTACACTAGCACAAACCTTGGATACTTTCATGAAACAATCCATCCAAGGGATGGCAAGTTTGCAATCTTCCGTCGAGAATGTGATGAAGATCATTATCTCTCAAAATGAGAACATCAAATCGATGGAAGAGCAAATTGCACAACTAAAAGCCGAAATGCGTGCAAGAGAGAAAGGGAAACTTCCAGCTCAACCTTTACCCAATCCTGGCTATTCACATCATGTGGATGCAATCACGTTGAGATCTGGAAGAGTGCTTGACAATCACGTTGGGGAAGAGTTTGATGATACTGATAAATCAATCAATAACACCCCGGCTAAGACCTTTCCTTACACACACCCTTCTAATTCTAACCCAGTTCTTCTACCCCACCATTTTCTTCCGAGCCTATTCTTCGTTTCCCAAAAGGGTCGCCACTTCAGCCCACCTCTTTTACTCCTCCACAGACGATCCCCACTTCTATTTTGGGATCGGGGCCACACACACTTCCTTCTCCTATGATGGACCCAGCGCTTATTGCTAAAGCACCATATCCTAATCGGTTAAGGGCTGACACACCGAGTCCACATATGGAGAAGATCATGGACAAATTTAAGCAAGTTAACATCAACATCCCTTTCGTAGATGCTATCCAACAAGTTCCGTCCTATGCGAAAACTCTTAAGAACTTGTGCACTAGGAAGAGGAAGACTCAAGTGCCCAAGAAGATTTTCATGGCAAATACAGTAGACACGGCCTTCCCCCAACAATTACCGATGAAACGTAAGGATCCTGGATATCCTACTATTTCCATTTCTATTGGGGAAAAACACATTAACCGTGCTCTACTAGACCTTGGTGCTAGTGTTAACTTGCTTCCATACTTTGTTTATGAGCAACTAGGTATCGGAGAGTTGAAGCCAACCTATTGCATTCTCCAGATGGCTGACCGATCAATCACCAAACCTAGGGGTGAACTGGAAGATGTGTTAATAAAAATCGGAGAATTTATATTCCCGGTAGATTTTATTGTAATTGGTACACAGCCTGTAGCGAACTCACGGAATCAAATTCCTGTGATTTTAGGTCGCCCATTTTTGGCCACTTCCAACGCTATCATCAACTGTCGTAATGGTTCTATGACCCTATCCTTCGGGAAGAGGACAATTGAGATGAACATTTACAAGTTGGGAAGTGTACCCTCCGAACCTACTGCTCAGGTCTGTTCTGTCGACTTAATGGATGTCGACAGCAGCGAATTTGATGACCCTCATAATACTGATCTTGACTCTTTTCATATGTTGTTATTTGACCCAACTATGTATCATACACATATGGACTCTTCCACTGAGATGTCCGGGTCAACAACTAACACTGATTATGAACCGTTTTTAGAGTCTGAAGATCACCCCGTGCTTTGTGATGACATTATTATTCGTGGTATTGATGAAACTTTTGAGGAAATCTTCGCTGATGAACTCGCATTTTTGAATGACACGGGTGTTGAGATGAATCATCTCCCAATCAATGAAATTGAACCTCCACCTATTCTTTTAAACTGTAAAAAGAATGCGAGCAATCCATCACATTCACTGCATCGTCTCTCCAAAATGAGACACACACACATTCTATTCCACCACTTAACCTTTCCCCACTTCTTCTTCCACCAACCAGAGCACTGCATTGATAAAATTTTTGAATGGTTGGTGTTAACATTCGGTCTTTGCAAAGCTTGGCATCGACCACAGATTTTTGACCCCCTCTTGTGATTTTCAAAGATTAACATTGCATAACTCAAGTTTGGGGGGGGCATTTTTTCTGGCTCTTAAAAAGAAAATTTTTACAAAATGATGAGCCAAAAAAAAGTTTGGGGGAGGATCTTCACTTAAATATTTTTCCCCCACTAATAAATTCCTCCTAAGCTTACAGGTTTTTCGAGATTTAGCAGATGGCAACAGTGGGGACACTGTTGAAAACAAGTTTGGGGGAGGTTTGTGCTTATTTTTCGCATCATTTGCATCATACATTGCATAAGCACAAAACATTTTTCAAAACCTATAAAAATTTAAAAATTTTCAAAAGATAAAAATATTTTTTGTACATAAATAAGATAATGAAAGTTTAGACAGTGAAAAATTACATCCATGAGATTAGAAAAATTTAAGAAAACCAAGAAAATTAGAAGTTTTCTTATACGAACTAGTAATAAGTAGTTATGAGTCGTTGTCCCAAGGGTTAGTAAGATGAAAGAAGTCACTAATCTGAGGATAAAAATAAGTCTGAAAAATAGTTTCTATTCTGGAAGCCAAACATTTTGAACGTTGATACCCTGCTATTCGCACTTATACACATCTTAAAGCCTGAGATAGTAGAGGATACCTTGAAATGCTCTTGTCTTAAAGCCAAAAGTATGAAGGAAATAAAAAAAATGAAGAAAATATAAAGTGTTGACAAAAATGGACACTGGTTTTGTTATCACCAAGGGCAATAAAAAAATATATAGCGAGGGTGCCTTTTCACCTAGTGCCCTAAGGCCAACTGGTCTGGGAGTCACTGCTAAGCCTTAGGAGGTGCAAGACGAGGAAAATACACCAAGTAAGCAAGCACATGAGTAATCAGCCGGTTAGTACCTCAAGAAGTATTAACGTTCGCATGAATGTGTGTGAGCAATCTCATCTAAATATTCGTTAATTAAAAAGTACTGAGCCTGATGGACAAGAGTATGATAGCTTGAATTGAATTCTCCGGGTGTAGGGATGTATTTACACACACGCAGGGTTATATGATTGATGTTTGGATGAAAGATAGGAATGAAGAATAAGACGATGTTTTATTGAGGCAGGACGTGATTTCTGACATCTTTTCATGACTATTAAGATAGGGCTCATGACAACCGAAAAGCTAGCTTAGTTGGAAATCCTAATTTTCGAAGTTTTTCTTTTACAATTCTTATCTTTAAATGTAATATTCATGATCTTCCTTTTATTATTGGATTTTGTGGGTGCAATCCGCTAAAAACCCTTAGGAGACAACACTCCTCCTACTAGGGACACCTAGAGGTTTAAAGGCTTGTTGCACGTGCTCAGTGCAATCGTGTTGCCTACGAAAGTGTGCTAGTTAGTTTTTCTCTTTCTTTATTTTCTCCTTCTTTTTAATAAAACAGTTCGCTCTAGACGATCAAAAATAAGTTTGGGGGAATTTGATCAGTCGAAAATACTGCATCTTTTAACCGGCAATTTCCCTATCATTTGCACTCATTTAGAAGTGTGCGGTATTCATATTTCACATACTAGCAAATCAGTCGTTAAATATCAGATTGCATGTGTTAGACTCTATAACCGGCACTATAAAGGTAATTGACTGCATTTCATGGCATCGTATCATCCTTATATTGCGCAACACTTGTTTCAAGAATTGTGCAGGATCAAAAGAAGCTGATAAAATACACCAACTCCAAGTTTTGAGATCTGGTAGCAATCCAAAGGGAAAAATACAATTCAACACATCAGATAAAGCCCCAAACATCAGCCCAAGTATGTGCCAGAAAGACCAAACCACAAGGAGCCAACATGGCCGCGGAACCGCGGCCGGAGCCGGCTTGCGCCGCGGTTCCGCGGCGGCCTTGCCACATCATCCCTCCAGTTTTGCTTCATTACTCTTCCCTCAGCTCCTACACTTTAGAAGACATGTCAAATTCCAGAATTGTCTCGAAGCTTCTGCCAGTTCAGCAAACTAGGGTTTCTAAGCTTAAACAACCCTAGCTTAAAGCCTAAGCTAAACTCCTAACAAACTATTTCTAGAAGCTCCTAAACAAACTTTTGGAGGGAATTGTAATTTCAAAACCTAGACCTAGGTTATGGGAAGTCTATAAATAGAAGCCTAGACCAAGGGTTAAAGGAGGCCATCTAGAATCTAGATCCATTCAATCTCCAATCTTTACCTCTTTCTTCATCTTCTTCCACAAGTCTAGTGACAAGACTTGTGTGAAGCCCTAACCCTAATTCCAATCAAAATTCAAGATCCCGAGTACCAAATCAAGCAAGAAGCCCTTCAACCTTCTATGAGCGGAGCCAATCTTCAACAGAGCAAGTGGTCCAAGCCGATCCACGACTCACGGAGACAGGCGAAGCCAAATCGACAATTGAGTTCTTCCTCTTGTAGTTCTTGAGCGACTGTAATGAAATTGTTGATATAAATAAAAGGTGAAATTCTTTTATCTTGTTTTCTTTAAATTCTTGCATCATGATTCGATCTTAATTTATAATTGTAGTTCTTGTTGTGATGTTTGAGTAATACTCCGCTAGTCGAGGAGTCGAGACGATCAATAGAATGATGATGTAACAAATCTTAAAACGATTCTTGAGTCCTACGAGTTTTGTAAACCCTAGAAATTTCAAGAATCGACGACCTAGTTTCGTTGCGATGCTTTCTTGATTGTTATCGCTCGAAATTGGGGAGTTACGATCGTTTCTTGAATTTACTAGAGGATAGAATGTGAATGATATCGACGAAAGAACAAGGGATAAATGATGAAACTCTAGTTTCACTAGAAATCCCTAACTCTCGTCGATCATCATCGATCTAGTATCAACTCTTCGAAGGACAAGAATACGACATCTTGAGATTACATAACATCTATAGATCCGATTGATTCCTACGAGCCTCATTTAGATTCTTGATATTTGGTTGGAAAAATCATCGAAACTCGATTCTCGATTGTTTATCATTTTCTTGATTCTTGATTAGAATAGTGACACTTGAATCCATCGATAAAATCTTGAATCATGTTTTCTTTTCTTTTCAATTAACTTTTCAATTCAAACAAATCAAACATACAAACGAATCGCACAATCCCTGTGGACGATCTGCACTCGCTTACGATCTACAACTGACACCGTAGTTGATTGCGGTCAAAACAAATCTTTGATTGTGAATTCTATACAATTTACAACATACACAATCTGAATTCGTTTTCAATCAGAATGCTCGTCGGAAACTTTAGTAGACGGCCACACCCCTCGATGTCGTCGACGAAGTGCACTTAGGCGGAACACCGCGGCTGCGAGCACCCGGGGGAGGCTTTTGGCAACGCGGTTCTCCTATAGTCACTTGGTCGGGGCTGTGGGGCGTGGCTATCTAGTTGTTAGTTATGTATATGCCCTAGAGGCCATTGTTGTACATATGATGTATATTACAATGGATGCTTGGATATATATAGAGAGGACTTTCTTGCTCGTCATGATAGTATGCTATTTGGTTTTCCTTTATCTTAACATGTTGACTTATATTAGTTTACTGTCTTACTCTCACATGTTGATAAAGCCCTTAGGATCTGTACTCGACTACTGGGACTATGATGAGATCATACTAGTGGGGCCACGGTCGTCGATGAGTACATCCTATAATTGTTCCTAGTCGAGGGTGTGTTGAGACAAGGCATCGATACACCAGAGTAGACTAGTGTATACGCATCTTGACCCATATGATGGGCGATGGATGATCCCATATCCATCGGTGTTTTGACATCAGAGATGGTGTACGGGTGCTCAGTGGAGACTGGGTATACTGGACGGACTCGCCGAGAACTCCCAGATGGTGACATACCACACGTCAGATGGCAATTCTCCGGTGACACTGGTACAGGGTAATCTGTAGACCCGAGATCGTCATAGAGTCTTGTGTGATTCCCACTGTGCTTTGATTTCCACCTTACCACGTCCAAGAGGGCGTGCAAAACGGTGGCTTTTGGGTGCAGTCCCGAATTACATGGAGGCAATGAGAGGTAGGAGGGGATTCGTCTCTCCTGGTATAGGGAGTTGATGTTGTGCTGTATTCGATTGGCTATAACTGGAAGTCCCTGGCTAGGGCTGATATAGAGATTTACTGGTAAGTGTTACCAGTAGTTTCTCGACCTGTTATAAGCCTCACATCGACATGACTTATCGGTTAATGGGGTCTGACGTATACCACCTCTAGACTAGATATGCAACATATCAGACGAAGAGACCGGACTGTACGGGAGTGTTACTGATTGGATTTACAGGAGAATGTACAGGCTAGCTTGTTGATCTTCTGATCGATCAATACTTGGGTGGCTGTTACGTTTAGCTGGCCGCTTGCAGCTTGTGGGTGTTTGATATGATCATCACCTACTGCCGGCGTATTGACGATTCTTTAGAGTCTTACATAGAGGTTTCTTGACTCAGGCAAAATGGAGTAGGGGCACATATGTGATATGTGCACGGCCGAGGATAATGAGATATGAGATACCATATTATATTCTCGCGATATTTAGATATGAGCCGGGTCATCGGATCAAGTGTTGATTCGATGAATCGGTACAAGATATATTAGTCGGTTATATTCGATATAGCCGGATTGTCGGATCAAGTTTTGATTCGATAATTTAATGTATAATAATATATATGATGTATTGCATTACATTAACTAATATTGGCTCGCTTTATTATTTCATTTTCTCACCGGGTAATAAATTGATATATATGCGATATATGTTAATTGTATTATTTTCTTTTGTTACAAAATATATTATATATGCGATATATAATAATGTAACATGATATGATTCCTAATGCAACGTGTGTTAGTTATATGTATGCCCTAGAGGCCATTACTGTACATAGGATGTATATTGTAGTGGATGCTTGGACATATATAGGGAGGACTTTCTTGCTCGACATGATAGTATGCTATCTGGTTGATCTTTACCTTAACGTGTACACTGATTGTCTCTCTGTTACATGTTGGTAAAGCCCTTAGGATGTGTACTTGACTACCTGGACTATGATGCAGATCATACTAGTGGGGACATGGTAGTCCATAAGTACATCCTTGAAAGTCCCTAGTCGTGGGTGTATCGAGACGGGGCATCGATATACCAGAGTAGACTAGCGTATACCTTCTCGACCCATACAGATGGGCGATGGATGATCCCATATCCATTGGTGTTTGACATCGGAGATGATATACGGGTGCTCAGTGTAGACTGGGTACACTGGACGGACTCGCCGAGAACTCCCAGATGGTATTATACCTTACGTCAGATGGCAGTTCTCTGGTGACACTGGTACAGAGTAGTCTGTTGACCCGAGATCATCATAGAGTCTTGTGTGGTTCCCACTGTGCTTTGATTTCCATCTTACCACGTCCAAGAGGGCGTGCAAAACGGTGGTTTTTGGGTACAGTCCCGAGTCACATGGAGGCAATGAGCGATAGGAGGGGATTCGTCTCTCCCGGTATAGGGGGTTGATGTTGCGCTGTGTTCGATTGGCTATAACAGGAAATCCCTGGCCAGGGTTGCTGAGATTTACTGGTAAGTGTTACCAGTAGTTTCTCGAATTGTTATAGACCTCATATCGACACGACTTATCGAGCTATAAGGGTCTGACGTTTACCACCCCTAGGCGAGATATGCGATATATCAGACGATCAGACCGGACTGTACGGTAGTGTTACTGGTTGGATTCACTGGAGTGTGAGCGGGCTTGCTCGTCGATCTTCAGATCGCTCAATACCCGGGTGGCCGTTACGTTTAGCAGACCGCTTGCGGCTTGTGGGTGATTGATATGATCATCATCTGCTGCCGGCGTATTGACGAGTCTTTAGAGTCCTACACAGAGGTTTCCTGGCTCAAGCGAAACGAAATAGGAGCGCATATGAGATATGTGCGGGACCGAGAATAATGCGAGTATGTGATACCGTATTTCATTCTCGCGATGAATGTATCGAATGGTTGTATGCGATATAACCTAGTTATCGATTCAAGCGTTGATTCGATAAGCCGATACATTGTATACTAGTCGGTTGTGTGCGACATAACCGGATCATTGAATCAAGTGTTGATTTAATGATTTAATGCATAATTATATATTTGATATATTACTTTGCATTAACTAGTATTGGTTTACTTTAAATGGATTTTCTCACTTGGTTTGTGCACATTATATATGTGATATATTTTTGTGCACTTGTATGTATCATGTTTGATGATGCATGCTAACTTGTGTTTTGTGTAAAGTTTAAACCATGGTCATGTAATGGTTAGGGTTTTCATTTTCATATCTATTTATTTATTTATTTATTCATTTTGGAAAATGATAAGCATAATGCAAAATGGTGGCTCACTTTGGAAGCTTGTTGAAGCTTCATGAAGACTTTGACCAAGTGACCATTTTGTCTCATGCTTAACCTTGACCATTCCATTCAACCATGATTAACTCTCTACACATTACCATGGTTACATTATGATAAGTATTCTTATTATTTTCCTTTTTAGATATACTTATCATAATATCATCTTCTTCTTCTTCATCTTCTTCAAAGAAGAAAACCTTGGACCATCAATGGTGATTGATGAAAATGAGTGAGAAATCCAATTCTAAAGTCTACCCACTTCCTATTTCTTCATCCTCTACCTCTTGCCAAGTAGTAGAGTGTGTTTCCTTCACAAGTTTTCTAGACTTGATGATGTTGGAGCTTGATCTAGCGATGCCTCGACATAGATCATCTTCGGCACGTCGTCGATGACCTAGCCCGCTCTTTCTCCGATGAAGCCGACGCTAGAGCCCGGGACTTGATATGGACAGCGAGGACACTTCATTGTGGAGCTATGGAGGTGGAGCACCGGATCTACAAAGGTTGTATTTCCGTATTCCCTTAGTTAAGTGTTAACTAGTTATCTTTTCGCCTAAATATCTAGCCGACGATCCGTAGTCGGGTCTCTCGGCACCCGTAAAATTTTATATTGGCATGTTCGATGCCTTGTGAGACCACTATAGGGTGCCTAGGAACCTTTCACTGGTATCAGAGCCTAGCTAGAGCCTTAGGCGAAGTCTAGACGGATTTTGAAGTCCGATCGAACCAAAACCCGACCCCAAAATAGCTCTCTGGACTTTTTCTAAAATCTGGAGTTTTTCCAAATTAAAAATATTCAGAAAATTCAGCAGGGAATTATAAGAATTACGGCGCAAAAATATTTTCATGAACAGTGTAAACGGCGGCGGAACCGCGGCAGAAGCCTGGCTTCTGCGGCGGTTCCGCGGCAGAATGATGACGTCAGCTTCCTATTTCTGCACAGTAATTCCTATTTTCTGGTGTTGGATTTTCTGGGAATTTTTAATATTTATTCAAGAGTTGAATTTTCTGGAGTTGTTTTGGGGATTCGTTTATTCGATCGGATTATCAAATTTTGTCTGTGTAGCTTTTCCGGTATTTTTAGAATATGTTAAAAAAGTTCGACCGGATATAAATACCCATTTTTTTCCCTGCCGGGAAATTTCCAATTGTTGGATTTTTCCGTAGTTTAACGACGTTCTAAGTAGTGCAAGTAACTCGATGGACCCTCTAGAAGACAACAAACCTTAACTCGATTATGTGACCGTCTTGAACTGCCCTTTGAACCTTCGGGTTTGTGGCAGTACGGCGTGCCACATGTGAGGCGTTGGCTTGACCCTTCTACGGCTGGACCGTTGGTACTGAGGCACGAACTGAATGTTGTTAGACTTATTTCATGTGTTGAGCTGTATCGGGAAAACTTGGGTGTTCGATTGTTCGATCGGAAAGTTTAACATTTTCTAATTATCAGGAATGGGATACAATAATTGGAATTCACAAGTAGTTATGTGATAACTGAATGAATGTTATAAACATAGCAGTTTAGTCTCACTTGATCGGTTGCCACGGAATTTTGATGAGATCAAAAGTCCGTCGCAATCACGTAGCGTACGCGGATACTCGCCGGGTAAACTTAATAGACAGCTACACCCCATAGCCCCAACCAAGTGACTGTAGGAGAACCCCGTCGCCGAAAGCATCTGTTCGGGTGCTCGCAGCAGCGGTGTTCCGCCTTGGTGCACTTGGTCGACGGCGTCGGGGGTGCGGCCGTCTACTAAAGTTTGCGACGAGCATTCGATCAGGATGTCGGGAATCCTGTTGAATTGCCCAACTTAATATTGAAAAGAGTTTTCGATTTTGAGACTAAAATGCGGGGTTTATAATTGTTAGGCATGCGATGTCTAAGTAATTCATTTGGTCAGGCATGCGATGTCTGAGGTGGTTGCCGATTCCAACTGTTGTAGTTTTACACTTTCTTTTCTGTGACCGTAAGTGTAATATGTGATATCGCCGGTTTCGTTGCTATATGTCAACGACAATTGAGATGCGCATATTTACTTACGTTGATGACATGTGATGTTATGTGTTGCTGGATATGTTATATTGGATCGTCGTGTTTGAATAGCCGGGGGTTTTATGTGAGATGAGTGTTTTTTCATTTTCATTCATGTAAAAACTTGTATGTAATATTCTTTTATTGGGGCACTTCCAGGTTGCGGAAGTTGTCACCCTTTGTATATTATTTACTTTTCCGCACTAGGATAGATCCAAGGAGGAGGGCACAAGTAACCGGGTTCTGGAGTCCAGTGGGAGACCAACTCGAGGAGTCGAGTCCGGGTCTCCTAACTCCAGAATTGGTAGGGTTGCTTGCCGCTCTCGTAGGGGTCTAGGGGTGTGGGCTTAGCTATTCATCACGACCGTGGAATCCGTGTTTTATACTGGCTCGTATTGAAAACACGGACGTCCTAGTATATCCAATATTTCAAATGATTCTTCTGCTGCCATATCTGTGATGTGATCATGTGATGTTCTGTGATAGATACAGTATATAGTATATATGATATATTATATAGGCGTTACTTATGTTTTACACCCGCGCTAGCCCTGCCCCGCTCTGTCGTTAGTTACCTAACCTAACGGTGCACGAGGGGACACCGAGGCGAATGCGGATGGCATAAGTGTACGTCGTATTTATCTGTGATGTTTAGGTACTTAAATGATGGGACTTCATTAATATGATTAATGAAATAAAAGAAACCTAAGATGTTGTAGAATCGAATTTCAAAATAAAACAGGTAGCTACAGTTCTTGCTTTGCACGGCGGTATATATGATATATCCTGCACCTTATTCGATAAGGAAAGGACCGAGATCCCTTCACCGGGAGTGACTCCTTTAGCAATAACTGGCAGATGCTACATCCTCGGTTTGTCTTTTGATTGCTTTTAAGAGTTTTTGCTTTGCACCGTGATATATATGATATATCCCGCACCTCATTCGACGAGGAAAGGACCGATGATCCCTTCACCGGGAGTGACTCCTTTAGCAAGACTAGAAAAGCCTCAAAAGCATTCCATTTTTAAAATCATTTGATTCTACAACGATATCGAGTTCATTACACAATAGGTTTTCAGAAAAAACCTGTCGTAGCCCTCCGTCATTTCAGATAAGTGGTAGTTAGTATTCGTGCTACGTTTGTTGGCCTGCGTCAAGGCGTAGTGTGCGGTAGCTAACTAGTATTTATCTGCTTATGCATATGATGCAGATTGGATTAGGGTAGTCGTGCGACTTTGTTGGCCTGCGTCAAAGGTCGTGCGGGTGGGTTTAATTCAATCAGGAAATGACGGGTTGAACTTGACTAGCGGACTATGGTTTGTTGGCCTGCGTCAAGGTCATAGCACGCTAGGGGCAAAATATTATCGGTAATTTCAAGTGTTGAGATTTGCAATGAGATTGCATACCTTCTATGAGATAGTTGGATCCCGATACCCGCTGCGAGTAAGAGTTACTCCTGGGAGAGTTTTATACATTACAATTAGCCGATCAAGTAGGTGTCTAGAAAGGTGTCAACGGGGTTACGCCTCTGGGAAAATGAGGTTTACATTAATTAGGTTCGTGCGAAAGCACAGGGGACCTCCCTCAAAGTACCGACACTGGCCTGGCTGAAAGATTGGCGAACTTGTAGTGTGTAATTAATCCCGGCTAGTCTTTCCTTTTAGGGTTTGAAGGAAGATTTGATAAAAAGCAGTGGGAGCCATCCTGATTAGATAAAATAATAACCAATCTATTCTTGCAAGAGCGCACGCTGAGTGATTTCTTCTCTCTCTCTCCTGGTAGCGACCATATCACGTCTTAATCAAGATAATAATACGGATATTTGACCGAACCCGCTTGTTATACTGAGCTGGGGAACGTTGGTCCCGCTCCAACTTATAATAGTTATAAGACATAGCAGGAATTTGGGGAATACCAGATTTCCCGTGCCGCCCAAACGAAGAGAGTGCATGCTGTTGCATCATCTTCGGGTGTGTTCATTATACAGAACTGTTTCTCAGTATCCTCTGCATCCACGGTATATGATACCGGATCAGGATCCCAGATATGTAAGATGTTACATAGGGCTACAAAAGGGTAGAAAACTGAGAACGGGTGATAAGTTTCATGAGGCAGAAAATGGGGCAAGTGTTGCAGCCAAGTCTGTTGGTCACTGTCACCCTGTATTGTAATACATTGATTCTGAACGAATGTTATTAGATACCGAACCTGATATACAAAATCATATCAGTCTCTTTATTAGTAAAGAAAGGATATAATTTATATTGTTGGATAATGTTTTGAACATTTCCTATATCAAAAGTTGATCCGTTCAGGCACGTTATCTAAAAACATTGATGTTCTAAATTAAACTATAGTTCTTAGTATATGGAACACACATAAGAGGAAGAGTTCAGAAATGAACGAATCCTTCTTGAGGCATTGTAGACTAGGTCATATCAATGCGACCCGACTAGCTGAAGTTACATTTAGATGCATATTTAAAGCAGTTTGAATTTACATCTTGTGAAACTCGCCAGTCATGTCAAAAAGATAAGATGACCATAGCTCTGTTTATTGGAAACAGAGAAAGAGTTAATGAACTCTTGGGACTGATACATGATGATGTATGTAAGGTCTCCAGTCTACACATGCCAGGACTGGTTCTTCATACTTCATTATATTCTCTGATAATCTCTCGAGATTCAGTCATATGTTCCTGTTGGAACTTGAGTCCGAACCTTTTGAGATATTCACAGAATATAAGCGAGAAGTAGAGAACCAGAATACGGGTATAAGTATTATGTCCTATGATGAGATCAAGGAGGAGAATACTTGAGCACGGAATTTCTGGACTATTCTAAAGGAGAATGAGATTCTCTCTCAGCATTACTCCTCCGTATACACCATAGCACGATGGTATGTCGGGGCAGAGCAGATACACCCTATTTGATATGGTGTGCTCTATGATGAGTACTACTGAGTTACCTTTTTCCTATTGGGTGTTATGCACTTGAGAAGTTGCATACCTATTGAATTAGGTTCAAATCAAATCTGTTGCCTACCACTTCATATTTGAAATGGTATGGGAAGAGCCCATATCTTAAGTTAGTTAAGATTTGGGGTTGTCCGGCCTATGTCTAAAAGCAAAATCCGGACAAGCTCGAGGCAAGGTCTGTAATGTAGAACTGGAAAGGTTCCAGCTATACAAACTGCAGCTGATGATTTGATAGAACCAAAGGATTCAGTAGATACCAACGAACCTCAGCCTCTCCGCCGATCTAGTAGGGTTTCTCACCCACCTGAGAGATACTTCGGTTTCTCTATGACAGTGGGAGCGAGGATTGCATCATGAGATGATGGCCCAACAAGTTTCGAGCTGGCCATCAGGAGTAAGACTCTGTCAGAATGGCTGGATGCTTAGCGATCTGAGATGGAATCCTTATACACCAACAAAGTATGGACTTTGGTTGCTATATCTGAAGGGTTTAATCCCCATCAGGAGCAAGTATATCTTAAGAAGATTACTTGGTGTACATGGAAAAGTTGAGACTTTCAAAGCTAGACTTGTTAAAGGTTTTCGTCATTGACCAGGCATGGATAATGATGAAACCTTTTCCAGTACCTATGCTTAAGTCCATCCAGATCCTACTTGCCACGGCTACATACCATGAATACGATATCTGGTGGTTGGGTGTCATGACAGCTTTTCTAAAATGATGTTTTAGAAGAGTGTGTCTATAAGTACACAGCCAGAGGGCCTCGTAGACAGTGGGAGGAGCGGAAACGTGTGTAAGATGCTTTATAGGATAAAACAGGCATCGCGGAGTTGGAACATCTGTTTTAATGGATTGGTCAAAGAAGTTGACATCATCAAAATGGTGGATGAACCTTGTATAAACAAAAAGGTAGTAGGGAGTATGGTGGTGATCCTCGTAGAGTACGTGGATGACATACTCTTGTTAAAAAAGGAGTTTCTTATGCTACGCTCGATCAATCTCCGTTTATCATAAATATTCTCCGTGTAGGATCAAAATGATACCTCCTAAATCCTGGGTTTTGGATCTATGAGATAGATTTAATTGGATGTTAGGATTCTCACTAGTTGTAGTGAGATGATATCAATTGATCCTGGGGAGAATCACTGGAAGTGTTCCAGGGTGATAAAGACGACTGAATGTCAGTCGCAGGCATTGTCTTTACCTTCAGTAAAGGGACGGTATGTTGGAAGAGTTCCAAGCTAGATACCGTGACATACTAGACGATAAAGGCTGGATACATCGCTACTTATGATGCTACCAAAGAGGATGTTTGGGTGTATATTAGTTCATGAGATGAACTACGTTCCTACCATTGTGAGACAATGGAGTTGTGGTTTATGCCAAGGAACGCCGGTCCCATCAGTGATCCAGACTTATTCTAAGGCAGCATCACCTGATCATGGAGATGGTTGATCTCTAGGGTGATCGAGGCAAGGAGAGCAGACTTAGAGGATAACGCAGCGGATCCACTCACGAAGGCCTATTCCCAGAGAGAGAGACTTTTATGGGATGGTTGAGTATGAGATACTGCAACCACTGCTACAGATGGCCCTAGTGCAAGTGGGAGATTGTTAGTTATATGTATGCCCTAGAGGCCATTACTGTACATAGGATGTATATTGTAGTGGATGCTTGGACATATATAGGGAGGACTTTCTTGCTCGACATGATAGTATGCTATCTGGTTGATCTTTACCTTAACGTATACACTGATTGTATCTCTGTTACATGTTGGTAAAGCCATTAGGATGTGTACTTGACTACCTGGACTATGATGCGGATCATACTAGTAGGGACATGGTAGTCCATAAGTACATCCTTGAAAGTCCCTAGTCATGGGTGTATCGAGACGGGCATCGATATACCAGAGTAGACTAGCGTATACCTTCTCGACCCATGTAGATCGGCGATGGATGATCCCATATCCATTGGTGTTTGACATCGGAGATGATATACGGGTGCTCAGTGTAGACTGGGTACACTGGACGGACTCGCCGAGAACTCCCAGATGGTATTATACCTAACGTCAGATGGCAGTTCTCTGGTGACACTGGTACAGAGTAGTCTGTTGACCCGAGATCGTCATAGAGTCTTGTGTGGTTCCCACTGTGCTTTGAATTCCATCTTACCACGTCCAAGAGGGCGTGCAAAACGGTGGTTTTTGGGTACAGTCCCAAGTCACATGGAGGCAATGAGCGATAGGAGGGGATTCGTCTCTCCCGGTATAGGGGATTGATGTTGCGCTGTGTTCGATTGGCTATAACAGGAAATCCCTGGCCAGGGTTGCTGAGATTTACTGGTAAGTGTTACCAGTAGTTTCTCGAATTGTTATAGACCTCATATCAACACGACTTATCGAGCTATTGGGGTCTGACGTTTACCACCCCTAGGCGAGATATGCGACATATCAGACGATCAGATCGGACTGTACGGTAGTGTTACTGGTTGGATTCACTGGAGTGTGAGTGGGCTTGCTCGTCGATCTTTAGATCGCTCAATACCCGGGTGGCCGTTACGTTTAGCAGACCGCTTGCGGCTTGTGGGTGATTGATATGATCATCATCTGCTGCCGGCGTATTGACGAGTCTTTAGAGTCCTACACAGAGGTTTCCTGGCTCAAGCGAAACGAAATAGGAGTGCATATAAGATATGTGCGGGACCGAGAATAATGCGAGTATGTGATACCGTATTTCATTCTCGCGATAAATGTATCAAATGGTTGTATGTGATATAACCTAGTTATCGATTCAAGCGTTGATTCGATAAGCCGATACATTGTATACTAGTCGGTTGTGTGCGACATAACCGGATCATTGAATCAAGTGTTGATTTAATGATTTAATGCATAATTATATATTTGATATATTACTTTGCATTAACTAGTATTGGTTTACTTTAAATGGATTTTCTCACTTGGTTTGTGCACATTATATATGTGATATATTTTTGTGCACTTGTATGTATCATGTTTGATGATGCATGCTAACTTGTGTTTTGTGTAAAGTTTAAACCATGGTCATGTAATGGTTAGGGTTTTCATTTTCATATCTATTTATTTATTTATTTATTCATTTTCGAAAATGATAAGTATAATGCAAAATGGTGGCTCACTTTGGAAGCTTGTTGAAGCTTCATGAAGACTTTGACCAAGTGACCATTTTGTCTCATGCTTAACCTTGACCATTCCATTCAACCATGATTAACTCTCTACACATTACCATGGTTACATTATGATAAGTATTCTTATTATTTTCCTTTTTAGATATACTTATCATAATATCATCTTCTTCTTCTTCATCTTCTTCAAAGAAGAAAACCTTGGACCATCAATGGTGATTGATGAAAATGAGTGAGAAATCCAATTCTAAAGTCTACCCACTTCCTATTTCTTCATCCTCTACCTCTTGCCAAGTAGTAGAGTGTGTTTCCTTCACAAGTTTTCTAGACTTGATGAAGTTGGAGCTTGATCTAGCGATGCCTCGACGTAGATCATCTTCGGCACGTCGTCGATGACCTAGCCCGCTCTTTCTCCGATGAAGCCGACGCTAGAGCCCGGGACTTGATATGGACAGCGAGGACACTTCATTGCGGAGCTATGGAGGTGGAGCACCGGATCTACAAAGGTTGTATTTCCGTATTCCCTTAGTTAAGTGTTAACTAGTTATCTTTTCGCCTAAATATCTAGCCGACGATCCGTAGTCGGGTCTCTCGGCACCCGTAAAATTTTATATTGGCATGTTCGATGCCTTGTGAGACCACTATAGGGTGCCTAGGAACCTTTCAACATGTTTAGTGGAGATTAAACAAGGTTATGGTTTGAATTGGGTTAGTTCTTTCATGAACCTTCTAGAAGGTTTTCTTTTGTCATGAGCTAAGATATTATGGTTGATATTTTCTAGTGACTCATTCTTAACCCAACCCAAACCCTTAGCCTTAGTTAATTCTCTACATGGGTTAGCCTAGTCATAGTTAACCATGGTTGCATTATTAATCATATATCATTTCATTATTCATCTCAAAAGGAATTAATTCATTATTTTTCTTCTTCTTCAACCTTGAGCTTTGAGAAAGCTTTCTAGGTTTTCTTCATGTGATGATTTTGTGTGAGAATTTGATATAAAAAGAAAGAATAAATACTACTCCATCATCCTCATCTAATCTAGCCAATTAGATTAGGGTGTTCACCTCATTAGAGTGAGAGAGCTTGAGTTATAGAAACTTCGAGGTGGATCATCGGAGAAAAGGAAGACTACAAGCTAGCATGGATCGTTCGAGTTGTGGAGCCTGTCTTGAGTTCGGGAGATCCTGGATCGCGGTGAAGGGACTTCTACTCCGAGCTTATGAAGCGAAGGAGCGGACTACAAAGGTTGTAATCCCTCACTCTTAGTTGTAAAGATGTTTACTTGCATATTAAACCCTAATTATCTAGCAAAGATCCCGGCTTTGTGTTGTTCGGCACGTCTAAATTTTTATTCGGGCATGGTTGATGCCTTATTAACCCTTGTAAGAGTGCCTACGAACCCTACACTAGTAATGTTACCCGACGAGTATCCGCGTACACTACGTGATTGCGACAGAGTTTTGATCCATATCAAAACCCTGTGGCAACCGATCAAATGAGACTAAATTGCTAGGTTTACAAAATTCAAACTTGTTTTCACAAAACTAATTATTGTGGATTCCAAATATTGTATCACATATCAATTTTAAACCCGAAACGATGTTAATATTGTAGGGTTCCCATCGACGGCAACAAGGTTTCGGGAGGCATCGTCCATGTCATTTTAAAAATTTGCCGTTAAAAGGAACTCTAAACTAGAATCGTTAGCTAGAAATATAATACGGAAACAAATGTAAACCATTTTACATATAAGTTAAAAGGAAATACAACCTTTGTAGATCGGTCCTTCACTTCATAAGCTCCTTGTAGTAGTCCCTTCGCTGCGATCATGGTACTCCCGGACTCTTGGACGGCTCCATGAGAAGAAAGCAACGGTCTTGTTTGAAGTCTTCGAGGCCGAAGATGATCTACGTCGAGGGAATACTAACTCAAGCTACCAATTAAGTAGCTTGAGTTCGTATTCCGTCAAGGTAGATCATCTTCGGCCTCGAATACTTCAAGCAAGACCGTTGCATTCTTCTCATGGAGCCGTCCAAGAGTCCGGGAGTACCATGATCGCAGCGAAGGGACTACTACAAGGAGCTTATGAAGTGAAGGACCGATCTACAAAGGTTGTATTTCCTTTTCACTTAGATGTAAAATGGTTTACATTTGTTTCCGTATTATATTTCTAGCTAACGATTCTAGTTTAGACTTCCTTTTAACGACAATTTTTTAAAATGGCATGGACGATGCCTCCCGAAACCTTGCTGCCGTCGATGGGAACCCTACAGTATTATCAGAGCCTAGCTAGGAAATTATACGGATAATGTTAGATTACGAACACGAAACAAACTCCGAACTTGAAACCCTAAATTCCATGTTTCTGTCGATTTTAAAACGAGCCCTAAAATTTTTTTTAACATGTACAGGGTTATATATATGTGATAACATGAACATTGAATAAATTTGGAGGCATTTGGTAATGATTGGGCCGGCGACACCCCCCTCACCGGCCAATTCCGAGCCCCCTTCCAGATTTTTACAGTGTTCTGTTACATGGGTTTTGGTGCTTCAGGTGTTGTTTATTTTTGCTAAATTGTCATGTGATGTTAATTTACAATAATAACAAATCGGAGTGTTTCATAGTCATATTTTAACTGTTTTCGGGTTACTTTAGACGATATTAAAAAGTTCAATCGGATGTCAAATACCCACTTTTTCCCTTGCCGGAAAATTTTCCAAGTGTTAGATTTTTCCCGTAGTTAAAAAGATTTCAGAGATCATGCAAGTTATGCGATAGACCCTCTAGAAGAACAAAACCTAAACTCGATTATGTGACCATCAGAACCGCCACTGAACCCTCGGGTTTGTGGTGGTTCAGCGGTGCCGCAAGTGAGACGTTGGTTTGGCCCTTCTACGGCTGGTTCATTGGTACTGTGGCGTGTGCTGAAAAACTTTAAAACTACACTCAAGTGTTGAGCTTTTTGGGTAATTTTGGGTGTTTAATGATTCGATTGGAATGTTTAACGATTCGATTGGAATGTTTAATATCGTCTTGCTTTTTCTGTAATGTGATACAATATGTGGAATTCATACTGTTAGGCATGAAATGCGAGGTATGTGATATTACGGATTTATAATGTCTAAGGTGCTTGTGGATTCCAAATGTTGTAGTTTTACAGTTTCTTTTCAGCGGCCGTAAGTGTAATATGTGGTGTATCGCCGGTTTCGTTGCTATATGTCAACGACAATTGGGATACGCATATTTACTTACGTTGATTACATGTGATGTTATGTGTTGTTGTGTATGTTATATTGGATCGTCGTGTTTTGAATAGCCGGGGGTTTTATGTGAGATGAGAGTTTTTTATTTTCATTCATGTAAAATTAATTGTATATAATATTCTTTTATTGGAGCACTTCCGGGTTGAGATTGATGTCACCATTTGTATATTATTTACTTTTCCGCACTAGGATAGACCTAAGGAGGAAAGCACAAGTAACCGGGTTCTAGAGTCTAGTGGGAGACCAACTCGAGGAGTCGAGTCCGGGTTTCCTAACTCTAGAATTGGTACGGTTGCTTGCCGCTCTCGTAGGGGTCTAGGGGTGTGGGTTTGGCTATTCATCGCGACCGTGGAATCCGTGTTTTATAGAGGCTCAAAATAAAACACGGACGTCCTAGTATATCCAACGTTTCATATGTTTCTTCTGCTGCGATATCTGTGATGTGATCATTTGATATGTTGAGATGGATACTGTATATAGTATATATGATATATTATATAGACGTTACTTATGTTTTACACCCGCGCTAGCCCTGCCCTGCTCTGCCGTTACTTACCTAACCTAACGGTGCATGAAGGGACATCGAGGCGAATGCGGATGGCATAAGTGTACGTCGTATTTATCTGTGATGTTTAGGTGACTTAAATGTTGGGACTTCATTAATATGATTAATGAAAGAAAAGAAAACTAAAAGATGTCGTGGAATAGAATTTCCAAAAACAGGTAGCTACAGTTCTTGCTTTGCATAGCAGTGTTCCTTGTAGAACATCCTGCACCTTATTCAATAAGGAAAGGGCCGAGATCCCTTCACCGGGAGTGACCCCTTTAGCAATAACTGGCAGATGCTAGAACCTTCGATTTTGTCTTTTGATTGCTTTTCTAGTTCTTGCTTTGCATAGTGGTATTGTGAATATCCTGCACCTCATTCGACGAGGAAAGAGCCGAGATCCCTTCACCCGGAGTGACCTCTTTAGCAAAACTAGCAAAAGGCCTAAAAAACACTCCATTTTTAATCATTTGATTCTACAACGATATCAAGTTCATTACGCAAAAGGTTTTCTTAAAAACCTGTCGTAGCCCTCCGTCATTTCAGATAAGTACTTCACAGTATTCGTGCTACGTTTGTTGGCTTACGTCAAGGCGTAGTGTGCGGTAGCTATTTATGCTTATTTGCTTATGCATATGATGCAGATTGAGTTAGGGTAGTTGTGTGACTTTGTTGGCCCGCGTCAAGGGTCGTGCGGGTGGGTTTAATTCAATCAAGAAAAGATGGGTTGAACTTGACTAGTGGACTGTGGTTTGTTGGCATGCGTCAAGGTCATGGGACGCTAGGGGCAAAATTATCGGGAATTTCAAGTGTTAAAATTTGCAATGAGATTGCATACCTTCTATGAGATAGTTGGATCCCGATACCCACTGCGAGTAATTGTTACTCCTGGGAGAGTTTTGCACTTTACAATAAGCCGATCAAGTAGGTGTCTAGAAAGGTGTCAACGGGGTTACACCCCTAGGAAAACGAGATTTATTTTAATTAGGACCATGCGAAAGCACGGGGAACCTCCCTCAAAGTACCGACACTGGCCTGGCTAAAATATTGGCGAAGTTGTAGGGTATAATTAATCCCGGCTAGTCTTTCCTTTTAAGGTTTGGAGGAAAATTTGATAAAAACAGTGGGAGCCATCCTGATTAGATAAAATAATAACCAATCTGATCTTGCAAGAGCGCACGCAGAGTATTTTCTTCACTCTCTCACCAGGTAGAGACTATGTCACACCTTAATCAAGAAAATAATATGGATGTATTGACTGAACTCGCTTGTTATACTGTAACACTTTGGATTTCCCTTTGATTGCCTTTCGTGATAATTAGTGATCGTACGTGTTAGTATATATATATGTGTTTATAGGATTATTAGTTAGTTAGTAGTGTTAGCATCATTTTCCTTGTGTAGTGTACACTTGCACACTTTGACATTTTTGAGACTTAGGGTTTTGGTAGCATGTAACCATTTTTCTTGTGTTGCATGGTTGTTATTTTTCCCCACCCATTTTTAATCAAGTCAAACCCCTTTTATAATTCAATTTTTTAAATAGAAAATAGGAGGTATGGTGGTTAGGTGAGCACTTTTGACTTGGTTGACCCTTATTTTCTCTCTCACTTCATTCTCTTTCCCTCATTTCTGAGTTCAGCAGAGAAAGCAGCAGCAACAATGATGTTTTCTTCATCTCCTCTTCTCTTTTCACTTCCCATTTGAACCTGCACAAAACCCTACACAAATCTAACCTTTTCCTTCACAAAACCTTGGGAAATAAATGAGCTTTTTGGGTGTTTGGAGGCAAATCTGCACGCTTGAGGCAAGGGCTGAGAATTTTGGTGTTTCTTAAGGTCTCTTGAAGGTATATGGCTCATAGTTAACACTCTTTTCCATATCTTGTAGTATCCTAGCTAAAAATCATGTTTTTGTGCATTATTGGTGATATTAGAGGATATTTGTGAAGTATGTGATAGATTGGTGTTCTCATGGTTTTGTTAACTCTTTTAAGTGTTATTAGAGCTGTTTAGACCAGGTTTTGTTGCAGGTCTTCACCAAAAAACCCTAAAGTTCCATTTTAGTGCAAAGTATGGATTTTAACTAGAATTAAGGCCCTGTAGGATCTGCTGTTACCCGAGACTTTTCAGTGTAAATCTAGATGTTACTGTAGCTTGTATGGGGGGTATAGAGTGCACACACCCAACCTGGGAGCCCAATTCCCATTTGGGGCCGCCGAATATTGCTTTCTGGCCGTAATTTGCGGCCAAATGGGGGAGCTATGGGTTGGGGTTTGGGGTATGGGTGTCTGCTGCTATGTGGGTTGTTTTGGTATATATATTTTTGCAATATCTTTCCTGTATCAAAATCTGGAGGTGATTACCTATTTTCCCGTATTTTCAATCTTTCGCGACACGCGTGATACGTGTGTGTGGGTTTGGGGTTTCTGCGTATCGCGGCGCGTCGGAGTGGTTTCAGGCGCGTAACCACACGTTTTAACGTATCGCGCACACGCGCGCTTGGTTCGCGACACGAGTTACTAGTTCGGCTTTAATGTCGCGTTTGTGTGACTTCAAGCTTACGTGTGATATATTGTGTAATTCTAGGTTCGCAGGCGAGTACGGCGGACGCCGCGCAGAAGGGGAAACAAGTTGTTGGCTATACCTAGCGACGGACTACGGTGAGTAGATTTCACATCTACGGGGATATCGCCCGCATGGCGTTCTACGTCAGGGCTGATAGGACCTTAGAGTTTCCTTTGTATACATTGACTATTCATGGCTACTATTTAGTGCATGCTGCAATCCCTGAAATTTGGATATAGACTAGAATTGATACAACACCGCACCATTACTAGCGGTCCATGTTGCACGAGCACTATCCTGCATGTTACACACACACCATTAGTAATTGCCATAACACTCACACTGTAGTATATCACATCGGATCATCATATTGTAGCTCATCTGTATGTGACTTGACATGCTATTCATACTTGATACCTATATCACATCGGATCATCATATTGTAGCTCATCTATATGTGGCTTGACATGCTATTCATACTTGATACCTATATCATATCGGATCATCATATTGTAGCTCATCTATATGTGACTTGACATGCTATTCATACTTGATGCCTATATCACATCGGATCATCATATTGTAGCTCATCTATATATGACTTGACATGCTATTCATACTTGATGCCTATATCACATCGGATCATCATATTGTAGCTCATCTATATGTGACTTGACATGCTATTCATACTTGATGCCTATATCACATCGGATCATCATATTGTAGCTCATCTATATGTGACTTGACATGCTATTCATACTTGATACCTATATCACATCGGATCATCATATTGTATCTCATCTATATGTGACTTGACATGCTATTCATACTTGATACCTATATTACATCGGATCATCATATTGTAGCTCATCTATATGTGACTTAACATGATATTTATATTGGACGCACATATCATATCGGATCATTGACTTGCATTTTGCTTTGGATTACATGTGATTTCTGGATTTGGGAACCGTGGCTATTGCAAATATGTAATCATTTGAAAACCCGGTTCCCTTGATATGATATTTCGGTGCGTCCACCTTGTGTTTTCTCGATGCTAGAGTGATATATGTGAACCCGAAATGAGGAGCTGGTTGAGGCCGATTACGGGTACATGGTGGACCCGGTATGGTACTCCGGGGCGAGAACGGTTTCGCTGTGTAGTAGACGGTGAGCCTGGCAGAGGGACTACTACCTACCGGTGATTGGTTGGACCTGACAGTTATCCGGAGGGTACTGATCAGAGTCTATAGATGGATGCGGGGTGATCCGTACTGCTGGGGCCGAGGGCCGATACCGCAGACGGAGCCCGTGGGCTGACCCGGATTGACGGGGCCCGATGGATGAGGATTTGCGTGTCGATGCTAGACACGAGTATTTATGATATTTGGGTGCCGATGTTGGGCATTCGGGATTCTCAGAGATGTGCAGGATTTGAAGGCCGATGAGAGTGCCGGCGCCTGAGCTATTTGGGGGATTTGGGTGCATTGATGGACACCGATTATATATTCCACGTCGACATTCCGTGTAGATATTATATTTCCTCTGCTCAGCATTTACTATTATACCTCATCCTGTAGTTATATTACCTGATAGAGCACTTGCATGATTTATTGCACATACTGCTTATCACATATTGATATAATCTGTTGGCATATGATAGAGTAGCGCAGTACGTGCATGATCGCGATTACCTTTATATGTTATCTCTATTCACGAGTTGGCAACTCACCCCCGTTGTGCCACAGTGTGTGTAGGTTGCCCTTCGGAGTAGTCGCGGCAGGCTGCGGTTGCATCTTTTGACACAGATACCCCCATAGTTGGTGTACTAGCTCTTTTGCTGATACGTGGGTTTTGTGCGGTATCTGTTTATCTTTCAGTATGTCCATTGTTGTGTCTAGTATTCTCCATCTACCATGTATGTATTTGACTTAGAGACAGTGTGAGGACGATGATGTATTATATTTGTATTCTGGTGTCGAGCTCGTTGTGAGCCGACTGTACTTGCAGTTTATCCTTTCTGTGATGTTCCCACTTGTGGATCTTGATCTTCGCTACGGCGTCGTATATTGTTATCTTGGTGATTGTTTACTTAGATTTCTTATCATGTTAGTAAGTGCTTTCATTTAAAACTTATAACACTCTATACTTAATCTGGTTTGTTTTCTGGGTTTTCGGTTCACTTAGTCGCGTTACGCCTGTAGACGTTACGTGGTTAAGTGCCGGTCACGTGCCAAACTTTGGGTCGTGACAAAGTTGGTATCAGAGCGTAGGTTTTACCTTTCGGAGTGTAGGATGACCCTGGTATGATGGAGTAGGTAGCTGCAGCAGGGTAGCGTAGCGTGTGTATGTTCCGCGGCATACTCAAGACACGGTACTCCGCCTACGCGACCTTAGGACTTGTTGATGTAACTTCCTTCTTGAGTATATACATTCTTGAGATTCGATTTCCGTATCCTTATCGAATCCTATCGTTCCTTTCAGCCAATATGCCGCCAAAGACTACAAGGGCGCAGAGAGCGGCCGCGAGGGCTGAGATTCGAGTTGACTCGTCCGAGACGAGGACTGATCCGGGTAGTACACCGGTTGTGCCCGAGCAGGCTGTTCCTGCCGTGACAGACCAGATTGCTATGGTAGGGGCTGGTGTGCACGAGATACGCCAGACGATGGGATCCAGTATGCAGGAGATGCGCCAGATGATGGGATCTCTAGTTGAGACACTTCGAGCGCAGCGACCAGAGGTAGTTCCACCCGTTGCGGAGACCGTGGTGGTACCTACAGTTCAGGCAGTTGCACCTGTGACTGCAGAGGTTATTACAGTATCGCTGTCAGAGTTTATGAGGCTGAAGCCTCCGGTCTTCACAGGCACCGATGTGGCCGAGGATCCACAGTCTTTCATTGATAGGATGGCGCGGATATGTCGTTCACTTAGATGCGCAGATGCGAGATGGGTTGAGTTCGCGAGCTTTTGCCTGGAAGGTCTTGCGCAGAAATGGTGCGAATCAGTCGAGAAGGGTAGAGCAGCAGGTCTTCCTCCCATGACCTGGACAGAGTTCGTGGTGCTATTCCTTGCCCGCTTTCTTCCCCTGAGTGTCAGAGATGCTAGAGCACACAGGTTCGAGTCCTTACACCAGACGCCAGAGATGTCAGTGGCAGAGTACGATGTGTTGTTCACCGAGCTATCCGTTTATGCTCCGCATCTAGTGGCTACTAAGGAGTTGCGAGTCAAGAGATTTGTCCGAGGCTTGCTGACGCCACTATTCCTTGCTATCAGCGCGCAGCATTATGAGACATACGCAGCAGCAGTAGATGCAGCATTATTAGTTGAGGAGCGCCTTGCTGAGACTTCGGCAGTTCCAGGGCCGAAGAGAGTTCATGCAGATACGTCAGTGCAGAGACGGCCGTTCCGGCGTCATGACAGGCACCTTGCAGGTGGCAGAGATTCGAGACGAGGCCGATTGTTTAGCTCCTATTCCCAGGAGGGCCAGAGACCTTCATCGGGATGTTACCGTTGCGGGAGTTCTTATCATCGTGTGCGAGATGGTCCTGAGGTACCCCGGAGTGGGGCGGCAGCACCACATGTTACATTACCACCTTCACCACCCCAGACGGCATTGCCGATTGTACCTGCCGTTACGCCGCGTCAGACGCATACACAGAGAGGTCGTGGTCGCGGAGGATTTGTTCATAGAGGACGAGGTGGCCGAGGTAGAGGGCAGCCAGCGGCCGGCAGGGGACAGTTAGTTGCAGGTGGAGGGCAGGCGCGAGTTTTTGCTTTGACGCATCAGGACGCGCAGGTGTCCAATGCGGTGGTCTCAGGTATCCTTTCTGTATGTTCGGTTGATGCACACGTGTTATTCGATCCCGGATCCACGCACTCGTACGTATCCACACATTTTGTGCCGAGTTTGGGTAGAGAGTCCGGTTTGCTTGACCGGCCGCTTGTTGTGACTACTCCTGTGGGAGAGTCGTTTGTTGCTAGGCACGTGTTCCGATCCTGTACCGTCCGTATTGGCGAGAGAGAGTTGCCGGTCGATTTGATCCTTCTTGAGATGTTGGACTTTGACGTTCTTTTGGGCATAGATTGGTTAGCCACGTGCTATGCTTCTGTTGACTGCCGCGAGAAGACAGTTCGATTTTGTTTTCCCGGCGAGTCAGTTGTTGTTGTGTTGGGGGACCGTGGTTCCACCCCTCACAGTGTGATTTCTTCTCTTCGCGCTGGACAACTTTTGCGGAAGGGATGTCAGGGATTTCTCGCCTATGTTTGCGATACTAGAGCTACAGAGGTTCCTCTGGATCAGGGTCTGATTGTTAGCGAGTTCCCTGATGTGTTCCCTGACGAGCTTCTTGGGCTACCGCCCGAGCGTGATATTTCCTTCTGTATTGACTTGGTTCTTGGCACGGGGCCTATTTCTGTACCGCCTTATCGGATGGCCCCGGCGGAACTTCGAGAATTGAAGGGTCAGTTGCAGGACTTGCTGGATAAGGGACTTATTCGACCCAGTGTTTCTCCTTAGGGTGCTCCAGTCCTGTTCGTCAAGAAGAAGGACGGCAGTATGCGTTTGTGCATCGACTACCGCCAGCTGAACAGGGTGACAGTGCGGAACAGATATCCTTTGCCACGCATCGACGATTTGTTCGACCAGCTTCAGGGGGCAGGATACTTTTCGAGGATCGATTTGCGATCGGGCTACCATCAGCTGCGGGTTTGACAGGAGGACGTTCCTAGGACGGCCTTCCGCACACGTTACTGCCATTATGAGTTTTTGGTGATGTCGTTCGGACTCACCAACGCGCCAGCAGCATTTATGGATTTGATGAACCGTATTTTCCGGCCGTATCTTGATCTGTTCATTATAGTGTTTATTGACGATATCTTGGTGTATTCTCGGAGTAGAGAGGAGCATGAGCGGCACCTGCGGATTACGCTGCAGACCTTGAGGGAGCATCAGATTTTCGCCAAATTCTCCAAGTGTGCCTTCTGGCTAGACAGCGTAGACTTCTTGGGGCACGTGATTACACGAGATGGTATATGTGTCGACCCGAGGAAGATCGAGGCAGTTCGGAGTTGGCCTAGACCCACGTCAGTGACGGAGATTCGCAGCTTTCTAGGGCTGGCAGGCTATTACCGGCGATTCGTGTAGGACTTCTCTCACATTGCTACACCTTTGACCGGGTTGACCCGGAAGGGAGTTCACTTCGATTGGACGGAGGAGTGTGAGCACAGTTTCCAGCGGCTACGGGCTCTACTGACTACGACACCAGTGCTATCATTGCCTTCAGGATCAGGCGGATTTGTGGTCTACTGCGATGCTTCACGAGTAGGGCTGGGGTGCGTTTTGATGCAGCATGATAGGGTAATTGCGTATGCTTCGCGGCAATTAAAGAAACATGAACAGAATTACCACACTCATGATCTGGAGATGGCTGCAGTGGTCTTTGCACTGAAGATCTGGCGACATTATCTGTATGGAGAGTCGTGCCAGATATTCACTGACCACAAGAGCTTAAAGTACATATTTCAGCAGCGAGACCTGAACCTTAGACAGCTCCGATGGATGGAGTTAGTGAAGGACTACGATTGTGAGATCTTGTATCACCCGGGCAGGGCGAATGTAGTGGGGATGATTTGAGCAGGAGGCCCGGGGGTAGTCTATCCTGTTTGAGCGCAGTGCAGAGGAAGTCGTCGGCAGATTGGCAGATCTTATGCGACAGCCGGGTACAGTTTGAGTTTACGCCGATCGGAGGACAGATGGCGCATGTTCGTGCACGCCCACAGTTGCTTGACCGTATACATGAGGCACAGCACAGTGATGACCGCTGTTCAGAGATCAGGACAAAGATGGGACATGACAGATTTTCCAAGTTCGTGATCGATGATCAGGGGATACTACGATTTGGAGCTAGACTGTGCGTACCAGATGCTGAGGGATTGCGGCGCGAGATTCTTGAGGAGGCACATCGGTCGGTATATAGTGTTCATCCCGGTTCCACCAAGATGTACCACGATATGAGAGATGTTTACTGGTGGGACGTTATGAAGAGGGATATTGCAGATTTTGTGTCGAGATGCCTGACTTGTCAGCAAGTCAAGGCTGAGCACCAGAGGCCCGCGGGAGAGCTACAGCCGTTACCCATTCCGGAGTGGAAATGGGAACAGATATCTATGGATTTCATTGTGGGTCTACCCAGGACTAGTCGAGTGTCACGACCCAAGTTTGGATGTGACCGGCACTTAGATTTGTATCATATCTAAAGATATACACAAGTCCAAGTAAGCCGAAAACCAAGATCAAATACCTTATTTCGGAATTATTTATGAAAATTAGTTTTTAAGTAAAAATATCAATTTATGAAGTTAATTTATTAAGCAAGGAATAAAGGTTAAGTTTAGTTGTATTCCTAGTTGGAATCAACAATATCAAAGTGAACATGAATATACACATAAAGAACATCACTGAATCTCATAAAGAAGGAACTATGATACTGATCAACAGATCTCAACTGTACATATATATACCATCTCTCATTTCTAAGTCAAAATACAGGTTTGATGGAGACTTTCTAGATACAAAGTACAAAACCCAAAAAGGAAGGTTACTACACATGTACCCTACCGATCAAAAGATGGAATACAACTGCAAAAGTGATCCTGCCTCGCAGCTACCCGTCCACTCTATCTCTGCAAGGAACTGTGGCACAACGGGGATGAGTTGCCAACTCAGTGAATACGACTAACATATAACGGCGAATAAAGTAAATATGACAATCATGCTACGGAATATGAAACAATATGAGATATGAATATATGTGAAATTCAACAATAAATCTCATTATACTTCGAAAATCACAACTCAAGTAAATCATTTCTCGGTGTCCATCAACGACACAAAACTTTCATTTCTTATAGGCATCATTCCCCGAATGATCCTATACCCATAATATCGGTCGTTATCCTCTAGATACACGCCGTATTTTTATTACCAACTCCGGTATCGAGTAACCTCGCTAGGCTCCCCCGTCTCAATACGGCTATCCTGCCCCTCGGTCTCGACCGGGTCCACCATGTATCCAACTGTATATCTCCCCCACTCAGTATGGATAACGTAAAATCCGCGACCGTATATCTCCCCCACTCGGTCCGGAATAAAACCAAAACAGAAATCATCTCATGGTGGACATGATAAATCAATCATGAAAATACTGGATTTATGTAATAATATTCAAAACTCAAAACCATAAATCCTCAATTCTGTATCTAACTCATATACAACATAGAAATACGCATAAATCAACAGGATGTCAATGATGCAATCTACCACTATATTAGATATGTGAAATACGATATAATCCATGTTAACAAGTATGATATTTAAGTGTATGTGACATGGCAATATCGACGAGGTGTGCGTAGCATATAAGATGTGCACGTGGCATGACTCGTCGATAATTGTGAAGTGTTCTAACAACTAAGCAATTTATAGTTATTTGTAGTGAATGCAATTTAACATTTAAGCATAATGATATAAACATCAAGTCTAATAAAACCACGGGCGAAACACGCCATCTTTACAAAATTCCCCGGTAGATGTTTAGTCTACTCACCGGAAAAGTCGAATCTACTCCGGAATCGCTAATCCTTTCTCTTTCCTCGCGGCTTCCGTACTTCTCGTATTCGAGTCTAAATATGCAAATTACGTATATAAGAAAAAAGGCTATTCCGATATAACGGAAATAGAAACACGTTATCCCACTTACAAGTTATCTACTATCTGATTATATCAAGTTATTAACACTTAACCTTGCTGGATTTTACATCTTAATCTGTTCCGTTTCAGAAATTAAAACGCGACGTGATTTAGTCGTGTCGTATTTAGCATTTTACGATACCTTTTCCGATATATCTTCCCAGATTTTAACTACAGTAAAACTAATTTAATTAAACAGTACCAAAATAGCCTAAATTGTATGCTGTAGACTACCCAAAAGACCAAACCCACACAGCTCCTCACATGGCCGGCGACGCCGGCCCTTCCCTTGTTGCCGCCGGCCCAAAACCGGCTCCTGGGTGTCGTCTTATTGTGGTTTGTTCTAATTGATTCCTACATCATTTGAGCTCTGTTTAATTTATTTAATTTTCTTCCAGATCAAAGCAGATTTCAGCAGACACTAATTTTTAACTAAATACGATATTAGGTGACTTGATTAATTCTAACTAACTAAGCTACAGAATCTAATCCCTACTGTGTTTAAGAATTTTACCCTCCTATTTTGCTGTAGGAATAACCCTCCAAAGATTGATAAGCTCCTCCTAGCTTGATGATGATCCAAACTCAAGAACAAGCTCCTTCTTCTTCTTCTTCTTCTTCTTCTTGTTCTTTCTTTTTCTCTCTAAATTTTCCTTTTCTTTAATTCTTTTCAGTTTTTAATCTATGTTTTGATCTGAGAATGAGTTATATATGTGAGAGGAGGAAGGGATAAGGGAAGGTGGTGGTGTCATGAGCTAAGGTGTGCATGTTTCATGCAAGGAGGAGGTGGAAATGAGAGGTTGTATGAAAGCATGAGGTGGTTTTGCATTATTTTCACATTTTTCCTTTTTAATCTCATTTAAATTCTGAACAAATTTAAATTTCCACTCACTTTCACTTACATCCACCACAATCTCATATTTACATAAAAACTTAAACTTTACAATTTAACCCCTCACAACTTAACTTATTATAAAACACATATTTTATTAAAATGAAGCTAAATTTGTCACTAAAACCCCTATAACTTATTTAATTTACATTCAAAAATTCTAATTTAATTTGTATTACATATAACTCATGAAGATTGACATATTTGATTTTAACCGTTTTGTGATTTATCACATTATCTTTAATTTAATTTAAATTTATTTATTTCTAACTTTTCCTAAATGTTACAATATTTCCCCCTTAAGAAAATTCGGTCCCCGAATTTAAAATACTTACTAGACATAACTATGAAAAGATGTGGAAATTTCTTCCGCATTGCGTCCTCCGTCTCCCAAGTAATCTCCTCGCGATCCTTTCCTTGCCAGAGAACCTTTACAGATGGCAGTATCCTTGATCGTAGTTGCTTTGCCTGTCTGTCCAGAATAGCGACTGGCTGCACTGTGTAAAATAGATCTGGCTCAAGCTGTAGTGTCTGATGATGGATCGCAGGAGATGAATCGTGAAGATATCTGCGAAGCATCGAAACGTGGAACACCGGATGCACGTCGGGAAAATTAGGTGGAAGTGCTAACCGATAAGCTACAGCGCCCACTCTCTCTAGAATCTCGTAAGGTCCAACATATCTGGGTCTGAGCTTCCCTTTCTTCCCGAAACGCATCACGCCTTTCATTGGAGATACTCGAAGGAACACATGATCTCCCACATCAAACTCGAGTTTGCGTCGTCTTCGATCTGCGTATGACTTCTGTCTGCATTGGGCCGCTTTCATTCTATCTCGTATCAATTGAATCTTCTCTGTAGTTTCCTGTACTATCTGCGGTCCCAATATACCACTCTCACTAAGTTCCGTCCAGCAAACTGGTGATCTACATTTCCTTCCATACAAGGCTTCAAAGGGTGACATCTGGATCGTCTCCTGAAAACTGTTGTTGTATGAGAATTCTAACAAAGGTAGGTGACGATCCCAACTACCACCGAAATCTATGCTACAAGCCCGAAGCATATCCTCTAGTATCTGAATGGTCCGCTCCGACTGACCGTCTGTCTGTTGGTGGAAGGCTGTACTAAAACTCAGTCGTGTACCAAGAGCGTCCTGAAGTTTCTGCCATAGCCTGCTCGTGAACTGGGTACCTCGATCTGATACTATGCATGTCGGCACTCCATGTAGACGTACAATCTCATCGATATAAACCTGTGCATACTGAGCAAATCCATATGTCGTCTTCACTGGAAGAAAATGAGCGGCCTTTGTCAATCTATCTACAATCACCCAAATGGAATCATACCCTCTGCTAGTCCTGGGTAGACCCACCACAAAATCCATGGAAATCTGTTCCCATTTCCACTCTGGAATGGGTAAGGGTTGCAGTTCTCCGGCTGGCCTCTGGTGTTCTGCTTTGACTTGCTGACAAGTCAAGCATCGTGAAACATACTCCGTAACATCCTTCTTCATTCCTTCCCACCAATAATTATCCTTTAAATCACGATACATTTTGGTGGAACCAGGATGAATACTGTATACTGATCTGTGGGCATCCTCCAAAATCTCACGCCTCAATCCGTCAGAATCTGGCACACAGAGACGAGTCCTAAAACGTAACACTCCATGATCATCAATCACGAACTCCGTCTCCTTGCCCTGCCTAACTTGATCCATAATCTCCATCATGCGAGTATCTGTAGGCTGTGCAACTCGAATACGATCCAATAGCTGAGGTCTGGTGCGAACATGTGCTAACTGACCTCCTGCCGATGTGAACTCAAACTGTATACGACTATCACATAAGATCTGCCAGTCTGTAGAAGACTGTCTCTGCAAAATGCTTAAATGAGATAAATTACCTCCAGGCCTCCGACTCAAGGCATCTGCTACCACATTTGCTTTGCCTGGGTGGTACAAGATCTCACAGTCGTAATCCTTCACCAGTTCCATCCATCTACGCTGCCTGAGGTTCAGATCTTTCTGCTGAAAGATATACTTTAAGCTTTTATGATCTGTGAAGATTTGACACGTTTCTCCATACAAGTAATGTCTCCAAATCTTCAATGCGAATACTACAGCAGCCATCTCTAGATCATGAGTGGGGTAGTTTTGTTCATGCCTCTTCAACTGTCGAGAAGCATATGCTATAACTTTGCCGTGTTGCATCAACACACAGCCTAAGCCCACTCTAGAAGCATCGCAATACACGACGAAACCCCCTGACCCGGAAGGTAAAGATAATACAGGTGCAGTCGTCAAACGCGTATTCAACTGTTGGAAACTCTGCTCACACGCATCTATCCACTGGAATGGAACTTCCTTCCTAGTCAAACCTGTCAGAGGTGCCGCTATTCGTGAGAAATCCTGTACGAAACGTCGGTAATAACCTGCCAGACCTAAGAAACTCCGAACCTCCGTAACTGACATAGGCCTGGGCCAGTGTTGTACCGCTTCAATCTTCTTTGGGTCTACACATATACCTTTTCTCGTAACTATGTGACCCCTACACATATACCTTTTCTCATAACTATGTGACCCAAGAACTCCACACTATCGAGCCAAAAAGCACACTTAGAAAATTTTGCATACAGCTGATGCTCCTTCAAGGTCTGCAATGTGATACGTAAATGCTGCTCGTGCTCCGTCTGACTCCGAGAATATACAAGAATATCATCTATGAATACTATAATAAACCGATCGATAAATGGTCTAAAGATACGGTTCATCATATCCATAAAAGCTGCTGGAGCATTGGTGAGTCCGAACGACATCACCAGAAATTCATAATGCCCATATCTCGTATGAAACGCCGTCTTTGGAATATCGTCCTTCCGAACCCTCAACTGATGATACCCTGACCTCAAGTCAATCTTTGAGAAAAACCCAGCTCCTTGTAACTGATCGAACAAGTCATCTATTCGTGGTAATGGATACCTGTTTCGCACCGTGACGCGATTCAGCTGTCGGTAGTCGATGCACATTCTCATACTACCGTCCTTCTTCTTCACAAATAAGACAGGAGCTCCCCACGGTGAAACACTGGGACGAACAAGTCTCTATCTAACAACTCTTGCAACTGGCCCTTGAGTTCTTTCAATTCCGTCGGTGCCATTCGATAGGGCGGTATAGAAATAGGCCCCGCACCCGGAATCAAGTCGATGCAAAAATCAATATCTCGATCAGGTGGCAATCCTGGTAACTCAGCTGGGAATACCTCAGGAAATTCTCGTATGATCGGGATTTGGTCCAATGGAACTTCAGTGACCCCTATGTCCTGAATAAAGGCCAAGAACCCATGACAACCCTTCTTCAAGAGCCGCCCCGCACAAAAAGCAGAAATCGTGTTGACAGGGGTTAACTTGCAATCCCCCTGCACAACAAACACCGGTTCACCTGGAAAACAAAATCTAACCGCTTTTTCTCTACAATCAACATAGGCATGACAAGCGGCTAACCAATCCATCCCAAGAAATATGTCAAAATCCAACATGTCCAGGAGAATCAGATCAACTAGCGAATATCTATCACCAATACGCACCGAACACGATCTGAATACGTGCCGAGCTATAAAGGAATCTCCAACTGGAGTAATCACTACCAAGGGTAATTCTAATAATGACGACTCCTTCCCCAACAAAAGTGCGAATCGTGAAGATATATAAGAATGTGTAGAACCGGGATCAAATAAAACATGTGCCTCTAATGAGCATACTTTAAGAGTACCTGTCACGACTGCATTTGATGCCTGGGCATCCTGTGGAGTCAGCGCAAAAACCCGTGCCTGGCTCCTGCCCGCATCCTGTCGTCCTCTACCTCTATCTCCTCTACCTCTCTGAGCACGTCCTGCAAAGCCTCGACCTCGTGGTGCAACTGCCTGGCATGTAGCGCCAACAGGGGGAGGAAGTAAAGCCATCGGTGTAGGAGGTGGAAGGGGTAAAGCAGCCTGTGGAGCAACGGTCCCGCCCTGAGATCTACAATCCCGCGCAAAGTGTCCGGGAAGTCCACAACTATAACAGGTAGATGGTGGTCTCTGATCATCAGGATAAGAACTAAACATCTGTCCCTGTGTCCAACCTCGTCCGACACTGCGGCCTGGAGTATATCTGCCTGGATATGACCCTCTACCTCTGCCAAACTGTCTATTTGTCGGCACGACCGGTCTACTCCTCTTTGGCTCTGGAACGACCCCTGACTCGCTCAAACGCTCCTCTACTCGAATCGCCGCATCCATGGCCTGTGCATATGTATCAAAATGCTGGGAGCCTATCGCCAGATACAACTGTGTGTCCAAACTCCTTAGGAACCTTTTCACCCGAAGCTCCTCTGTAGGTACTAAGTATGGGGCATATCGCGATAGCTGGGTGAATCGTAAGTCATAATCTGCTACTGACATACTTGCTGATTTCCTCAACGCTTCAAAACTGCTAGCTCTAGCGTCCCTCACACTCTGGGGAAGAAATCTGGCAAGAAAGACTGTAGAAAACTCGGTCCACGTCATCGGAGGAAGATTCGTAGCTCGCCCTCTTTCCATCGACTCACACCACTCCTGTGCAAGTCCCTCCAAACGAAAGCTAGTCAGCTCAACTGACCTCGCATCAGAACATCGCAATGATCTGCCGATCCTCGCCATTCTATCAAGAAAAGACTGAGGATCTTCCGCCACATCGGTCCCTGTAAATACCGGGGGTCTCAATCTCATAAACTCTGCAAGTGATACCTCCATCACTCTCGTATCTACTGATGCTACCGTCTGTGTAGGCTGTACCTCGGACTCTGCTACGGTCGGTGCTGGATCTGATCTCAATACTCGAGTGGTCTCACCTAACTGTCCTACCACTCGCTGTAATCCCAACATACCCTCCTCAATCCTAGTCATGCGATTTGGAAGAGGAGGATCAACATGCTCATGCATCGCCGGAACGTCCGGTGTACCAGTCGTCATCACAGGTGGACTCGCCCTAGCTGCATCTCTGGCTGCGGCTCGCCTAGCCCGCGTAGCCATAGCAACTGGCACAAGAAACGAGAGTTGATAAGGTGTGGGAACAGAAGCAATCAATAACGGAGAATCAACGGAAGAATAGATCAAGATAAACATCCTAAGGTTAGTTAGGCTGAATACGATAACGTAAATATGCCGCGGAACATACGTACGGTACTGCATTCGTCCTAATTCACCTACTCCATCAAACCAAAGGTCATCCTAACTCTCGGACTTACATCAACCTATTGAGATCCCTTACTGAATTCCGTAAGGTTACTCCTGAGCTCTGATACCAACTTTGTCACGACCCAAGTTTGGATGTGACCGGCACTTAGATTTGTATCATATCTAAAGATATACACAAGTCCAAGTAAGCCGAAAACCAAGATCAAATACCTTATTTCGGAATTATTTATGAAAATTAGTTTTTAAGTAAAAATATCAATTTATGAAGTTAATTTATTAAGCAAGGAATAAAGGTTAAGTTTAGTTGTATTCCTAGTTGGAATCAACAATATCAAAGTGAACATGAATATACACATAAAGAACATCACTGAATCTCATAAAGAAGGAACTATGATACTGATCAACAGATCTCAACTGTACATATATATACCATCTCTCATTTCTAAGTCAAAATACAGGTTTGATGGAGACTTTCTAGATACAAAGTACAAAACCCAAAACGGAAGGTTACTACACATGTACCCTACCGATCAAAAGATGGAATACAACTGCAAAAGTGATCCTGCCTCGCAGCTACCCGTCCACTCTATCCCTGCAAGAAACTGTGGCACAACGGGGATGAGTTGCCAACTCAGTGAATACGACTAATATATAACGGCGAATAAAGTAAATATGACAATCATGCTACGGAATATGAAACAATATGAGATATGAATATATGTGAAATTCAACAATAAATCTCATTATACTTCGAAAATCACAACTCAAGTAAATCATTTCTCGGTGTCCATCAACGACACAAAACTTTCATTTCTTATAGGCATCATTCCCCGAATGATCCTATACCCATAATATCGGTCGTTATCCTCTAGATACACGCCGTATTTTTATTACCAACTCCGGTATCGAGTAACCTCGCTAGGCTCCCCCGTCTCAATACGGCTATCCTGCCCCTCGGTCTCGACCGGGTCCACCATGTATCCAACTGTATATCTCCCCCACTCAGTATGGATAACGTAAAATCCGCGACCGTATATCTCCCCCACTCGGTCCGGAATAAAACCAAAACAGAAATCATCTCATGGTGGACATGACACATCAATCATGAAAATACTGGATTTATGTAATAGTATTCAAAACTCAAAACCATAAATCCTCAATTCTGTATCTAACTCATATACAACATAGAAATACGCATAAATCAACAGGATGTCAATGATGCAATCTACCACTATATTAGATATGTGAAATACGATATAATCCATGTTAACAAGTATGATATTTAAGTGTATGTGACATGGCAATATCGACGAGGTGTGTGTAGCATATAAGATGTGCACGTGGCATGACTCGTCGATAATTGTGAAGTGTTCTAACAACTAAGCAATTTATAGTTATTTGTAGTGAATGCAATTTAACATTTAAGCATAATGATATAAACATCAAGTCTAATAAAACCACGGGCGAAACACGCCATCTTTACAAAATTCCCCGGTAGATGTTTAGTCTACTCACCGGAAAAGTCGAATCTACTCCGGAATCGCTAATCCTTTCCCTTTCCTCGCGGCTTCCGTACTTCTCGTATTCGAGTCTAAATATGCAAATTACGTATATAAGAAAAAGGCTATTCCGATATAACGGAAATAGAAACACGTTATCCCACTTACAAGTTATCTACTATCTGATTATATTAAGTTATTAACACTTAACCTTGCTGGATTTTACATCTTAATCTGTTCCGTTTCAGAAATTAAAACGCGACGTGATTTAGTCGTGTCGTATTTAGCGTTTTACGATACCTTTTCCGATATATCTTCCCAGATTTTAACTACAGTAAAACTAATTTAATTAAACAGTTACAAAATAGCCTAAATTGTATGCTGTAGGCTACCCAAAAGACCAAACCCACACAGCTCCTCACATGGCCGGCGACGCCGGCCCTTCCCTTGTTGCCGCCGGCCCAAAACCGGCCCCTGGGTGTCGTCTTCTTGTGGTTTGTTCTAATTGATTCCTACATCATTTTAGCTCTGTTTAATTTATTTAATTTTCTTCCAGATCAAAGCAGATTTCAGCAGACACTAATTTTTAACTAAATACGATATTAGGTGACTTGATTAATTCTAACTAACTAAGCTACAGAATCTAATCACTACTGTGTTTAAGAATTTTACCCTCCTATTTTGCTGTAGGAATAACCCTCCAAAGATTGATAAGCTCCTCCTAGCTTGATGATGATCCAAACTCAAGAACAAGCTCCTTCTTCTTCTTCTTCTTCTTCTTCTTCTTGTTCTTTCTTTTTCTCTCTAAATTTTCCTTTTCTTTAATTCTTTTCAGTTTTTAATCTATGTTTTGATCTGAGAATGAGTTATACATGTGAGAGGAGGAAGGGATAAGGGAAGGTGGTGGTGTCATGAGCTAAGGTGTGCATGTTTCATGCAAGGAGGAGGTGGAAATGAGAGGTTGTATGAAAGCATAAGGTGGTTTTGCATTATTTTCACATTTTTCCATTTTAATCTCATTTAAATTCTGAACAAATTTAAATTTCCACTCACTTTCACTTACATCCACCACAATCTCATATTTACATAAAAACTTAAACTTTACAATTTAACCCCTCACAACTTAACTTATTATAAAACACATATTTTATTAAAATGAAACTAAATTTGTCACTAAAACCCCTATAACTTATTTAATTTACATTCAAAAATTCTAATTTAATTTGTATTACATATAACTCATGAAGATTGACATATTTGATTTTAACCGTTTTGTGATTTATCACATTATCTTTAATTTAATTTAAATTTATTTATTTCTAACTTTTCCTAAATGTTACATCGAGGGTATGACTCCATCTGGGTGATCGTGGATCGTTTGACGAAAGCGGCTCACTTCCTACCGGTGAAGACGACTTTCGGATTTGCTCAGTATGCCCAGATTTACATTGATGAGATTGTACGACTGCACGGAGTTCCGACATGTATCGTGTCCGATAGAGGCACCCAGTTTACCAGCCGGCTATGGCAGAGGCTTCAGGAGGCTTTGGGCACTCGCTTGAGTTTCAGCACAGCATTCCATCCGCAAACTTACGGACAGTCAGAGCGGACTATTCAGACTCTCGAGGACATGCTCAGAGCATGCGTTTTAGACTTCGGAGGTAGCTGGGATCATCATTTGCCCTTAGTAGAGTTCTCCTACAACAACAGCTACCATGAGACCATTCAGATAGCACCGTTTGAGGCTCTTTATGGGAGGAGATGCAGATCGCCCACCTGTTGGACGGAGCTCAGTGAGAGCAGTATCTTAGGACCGCAGATTGTGGAGGAGACGACCGCGAAGATCCAGTTGAATCGCGATAGGATGAGAGCAGCCCAGAGTAGGCAGAGATCTTATGCGGACCGTCGTCGGCGCAGACTTGAGTTTTCTGTTGGTGATCATGTTTTCTTGAGGGTCTCCCTAATGAAAGGCGTAATGAGATTTGGGAAGAAGGGGAAGCTTAGTCCCAGATATGTGGGCCCCTTCGAGATCCTTGAGCGTATTGGTGCGGTTGCGTATCGATTAGCCCTTCCGCCCAGTTTTCCAGACGTGCACCCCGTATTTCATGTTTCGATGCTCCGCAGATATCTTCATGATCCTTCGCATGCGATTCAGCACCCGACGATCCAGCTTGAGCGCGACCTTTCCTATGCAGAGCAGCCGGTTATGATCTTGGATCGGCAAGTGAAGAAATTGAGGTCGAAAGAGATACCGTCCGTCAAAGTACTTTGGCGTGGCCAGAGCGGCGAGGAAGTCACTTGGGAGACCGAGAGCGAGATGAGGAAGAGGTATCCCCATCTTTTTGAAGGTGCGTATAGTTAGACTTTTTTTTTTAAATTCGGGGAACGAATTTCTTTAAGGGGGGTAGATTGTAACACTTTGGATTTCCGTTTGATTGCCTTTCGTGATAATTAGTGATCGTACGTGTTAGTATATATATATGTGTTTATAGGATTATTAGTTAGTTAGTAGTGTTAGCATCATTTTCCTTGTGTAGTGTACACTTGCACACTTTGACATTTTTGAGACTTAGGGTTTTGGTAGCATGTAACCATTTTTCTTGTGTTGCATGGTTGTTATTTTTCCCCACCCATTTTCAATCAAGTCAAACCCCTTTTATAATTCAATTTTTTAAATAGAAAATAGGAGTTATTGTGGTTAGGTGAGCACTTTTGACTTGGTTGACCCTTGTTTTCTCTCTCACTTCATTCTCTTTCCCTCATTTCTGAGTTCAGCAGAAAAAGCAGCAGCAACAATGATGTTTTCTTCATCTCCTCTTCTCTTTTCACTTCCCATTTGAACCTAAACAAAACCCTACACAAATCTAACCTTTTCCTTCACAAAACCTTGGGAAATAAATGAGCTTTTTGGGTGTTTGGAGGCAAATCTGCACGCTTGAGGCAAGGGCTGAGAATTTTGGTGTTTCTTAAGGTCTCTTGAAGGTATATGGCTCATAGTTAACACTCTTTTCCATATCTTGTAGTATCCTAGCTAAAAATCATGTTTTTGTGCATTATTGGTGATATTAGAGGATATTTGTGAAGTATGTGATAGATTGGTGTTCTCATGGTTTTGTTAACTCTTTTAAGTGTTATTAGAGCTGTTTAGACCAGGTTTTGTTGCAGGTCTTCACCAAAATACCCTAAAGTTCCATTTTAGTGCAAAGTATGGATTTTAACTAGAATTAAGGCCCTGTAGGATCTGCTGTTACCCGAGACTTTTCAGTGTAAATCTAGATGTTACTGTAGCTTGTATGGGGGGTATAGAGTGCACACACCCAACCTGGGAGCCCAATTCCCATTTGGGGCCGCCGAATATTTCTTTCTGGCCGCAATTTGCGGCCAGATGGGGGAGCCATGGGTTGGGGTTTGGGGTATGGGTGTCTGCTGCTATGTGGGTTGTTTTGGTATATATATTTTTGCAATATCTTTCCTGTATCAAAATCTGGAGGTGATTACCTATTTTCCCGTATTTTCAATCTTTCGCGACACGCGTGATACGTGTGTGTGGGTTTGGGGTTTCTGCGTATCGCGGCGCGTCGGAGTGGTTTCAGGCGCGTAACCACACGTTTTAACGTATCGCGCACACGCGCGCTTGGTTCGCGACACGAGTTACTAGTTCGTCTTTAATGTCGCGTTTGTGTGACTTCAAGCTTACGTGTGATATATTGTGTAATTCTAGGTTCGCAGGCGAGTACGGCGGACGCCGCGCAGAAGGGGAAACAAGTTGTTGACTATACCTAGCGACGGACTACGGTGAGTAGATTTCACATCTACGGGGATATCGCCCGCATGGCGTTCTACGTCAGGGCTGATAGGACCTTATAGTTTCCTTTGTATACATTGACTATTCATGGCTACTATTTAGTGCATGCTGCAATCCCTGAAATTTGGATATAGACTAGAATTGATAGAACACCGCACCATTACTAGCGGTCCATGTTGCACGAGCACTATCCTGCATGTTACACACACACCGTTAGTAATTGCCATAACACTCACACTGTAGTATATCACATCGGATCATCATATTGTAGCTCATCTATATGTGACTTTACATGCTATTCATACTTGATACCTATATCACATCGGATCATCATATTGTAGCTCATCTATATGTGACTTGACATGCTATTCATACTTGATACCTATATCACATCGGATCATCATATTGTAGCTCATCTATATGTGACTTGACATGCTATTCATACTTGATGCCTATATCACATCGGATCATCATATTGTAGCTCATCTATATGTGACTTGACATGCTATTCATACTTGATGCCTATATCACATCGGATCATCATATTGTAGCTCATCTATATGTGACTTGACATGCTATTCATACTTGATGCCTATATCACATCGGATCATCATATTGTAGCTCATCTATAGGTGACTTGACATTCTATTCATACTTGATGCCTATATTACATCGGATCATCATATTGTAGCTCATATATATGTGACTTGACATAATATTTATATTGGACGCACATATCATATCGGATCATTGACTTGCATTTTGCTTTGGATTACATGTGATTTCTGGATTTGGGAACCGTGGCTATTGCAAATATGTAATCATTTGAAAACCCGGTTCCCTTGATATGATATTTCGGTGCGTCCACCATGTGTTTTCTCGGTGCTAGAGTGATATATGTGAACCCGAATAGTGGAGCTGGTTGAGGCTGATTACGGGTACATGGTGGACCCGGTATGGTACCCCAGGGCGAGAACGGTTTCGCTGTGTAGTAGACGGTGAGCCTGGCAGAGGGACTACTACCTACCGGTGATTGGTTGGACCTGACAGTTATCCAGAGGGTACTGATCAGAGTCTATAGATGGATGCGGGGTGATCCGTACTGCTGGGGCCGAGGGCCGATACCGCAGACGGAGCCCGTGGGCTGACCCGGACTGACGGGGCCCGATGGATGAGGATTTGCGTGTCGATGCTAGACACGAGTATTTATGATATTTGGGTGCTGATGTTGGGCACTCGGGATTCTCAGAGATGTATAGGATTTGAGGGCCGATGAGAGTGCCGGCGCCTGAGCTATTTGGGGGATTTGGGTGCATTGATGGACACCTATTATATATTCCACGTCGACATTCCGTGTAGATATTATATTGCCCCTGCTCAGCATTTACTATTATACCTCATCCTGTAGTTACATTACCTGATAGAGCACTTGCATGATTTATTGCACATACTGCTTATCACATATTGATATCATCTGTTGGCATATGATAGAGTAGCGCAGTACGTGCATGCTCGCGATTACCTTTATATGTTATCTATATTCATGAGTTGGCAACTCACCCCCGTTGTGCCACAGTGTGTGCAGGTTGCCCTTCGGAGTAGTCGCGGCAGGCTGCGGTTGCATCTTTTGACACAGATACCCCCATAGTTGGTGTACTAGCTCTTTTGCTGATAGGTGGGTTTTGTGCGGTATCTGTTTATCTTTCAGTATGTACATTGTTGTATCTAGTATTCTCCATCTACCATGTATGTATTTGACTTAGAGATAGTGTGAGGACGATGATGTATTATATTTGTATTCTGGTGTCGAGTCGACTGTACTTGCAGTTTATCCTTTCTGTGATGTTCCCACTTGTGGATCTTGATCTTCGCTACGGCGTCGTATATTGTTATCTTGGTGATTGTTTACTTAGATTTCTTATCATGTTAGTAAGTGCTTTCATTTAAAACTTATAACACTCTATACTTAATCTGGTTTGTTTTCTGGGTTTTCGGTTCACTTAGTCGCGTTACGCCTGTAGACGTTACGTGGTTAAGTGCCGGTCACGGGCCAAACTTTGGGTCGTGACATATACTGTGCTGGGAAACGTTGGTCCCGCTCCAACTTTTAATTGTTATAAGACCGTGCAGGAAATAGCGGATTACCAAGATTCCCGTGCCGCCCAAACGAAGAAAGTGCATGATGATGCATTTTCTTCTGGTGTGTTCATTACCAAGAACTGTTTCTCAGTATCCACTACGTCCTTGGTATGAGATACCGGATCAGGATCCCATATATGTAATCTGTTACATGGGCTACAGACAGGTAGAGAACTGAGAACGGGTGATAAAATTTTGAAGAGTTAGAAATGGTGCAATTGTTGCAGCCAAGGTGTTGGCAGTTATCACCCTGTATTACTGAATACATTGATTCTGAATGTTATTAGATACCGAACCTGATGTACAACATCATATCAGTCTCTTTATTTAGTAAAGAAGGATATAATTTTGTATTGTTGGATAATGTTTTGAACATTTCCTATATCAAGAGTTGATCGGTTCAGGCACGTTATCTAAAAGCATATACGTTCTAAATAAAACTACAGTTCTTAACATACAAAACACACACAAGAGGAAGAGTTCAGAAATGAACGAATCCTTCTTAAGGTATTGTAGACTAGGTCATATCAATGCGACCCGACTAGCTAAGTTACATAGATCATATTTAAATAAGTTTGAACTTACATCTTGTGAAACTTGCCAGTCATGTTACAAAGATAAGATGATCATAGCTCCATTTAATGGAAACAGAGAAAGAGTTAGTGAACTCTTGGAATTGATACATGATGATGTATGTAGGTCCCCAGTCTACACATGCCAGGTTTGGTTATGCCCTAGAGGCCATTATTGTATAGTACTTGTTTGTATAATACATTTTAGAGGCTTGGGATATATATACGGGTTTACAACAGTCTTGCTCGATATAGTAGTATGCTACTTGGTTTGTTTCTATCTTAATATGTGTATATGTTTCTTTTAACATATCGCTGAAAACATATTGGTAGAGCCCTTAGGATTTTTGCTTGACTACCGGCGTTGTGATGGCGATCACACTAGTGGGGGTTGGGTAGTCTATAAGAACATCCTTATTTTGGTCCCTAGTCGTGGGATTATCGAGACAGGGCATCGATACTCCAGAGTAGACTGGTGCATACGCTTCTTTTCCCAACAGGGGAGATGGTCTGTCCCACAGCCATCAGTACGTCATACTGGAGATAGTATGCAGGTGCTCGTTAGGTCACGAGTACACTGGACAGGACTCGTCTAGAACTGTTGGTTGGTATTTTACCTATCGTCAGTTAACAGTTCTCAGGTGACATGAGTACAACTTAGTCCACTGACTTGACACTGTCACTTCGCCTCGAGTGTGTTCCCACTGTTCTTAGATTACTACCCTACCACGGCTCTACTGAGTCGTGCAAACAGGTAGTAGTTGGGTCCAGTCCCGAAGCACTTAGAGGCAGTGATGGTTAGACAGGATTCGTCTCTCCCGGTATTGGGAGTTGATATCGCGTTGTGTCTAGGAGAGCCATTACACATTGTCGTACAAAGCCAGGGCAAGCGAGAATTACTGGTAGGTTTTCCAGTAGATTCTCAGGGTGTTTTGGGCTACACTCAGACACGACTTGTACCACTATTAGGAGACTGACGTTTACCGCCCCCTAGGCCCGCCATGCGATATTCTCAGACGAACAGACCGGACTGTACGGAGATTGTCACATTCAGGCTTAGTAAGAGTTAGGATGGGTTCACCTCATCAGTCTTCTTGTCGGCATCTACCTGGGGACCGTTACGTACAGCTAGTACCGCTTGCGGCCTATGGTTAAACCCACTGCCATCGTAGTGTCGAGCCTTTAGAGTCCCACACAGAGGGTTGCTCGCCTTTGGGCAAAACAGAGTAGAGGTCGCATGGTTTTGCGACAGGGTTCGTTCACACTCGCTCGTGCACATTTTAGTGTCCGGGCAGTTATTACTAGCGGGATTTGGTTTAAGCCAGATCCTAGTATTTGTTTTGGGATTGGTTTTATCTCAGTGTATTCTTGTTCCTTGTAACACGGATGCGGGTGTGTATGCACAGTTGACAGAGGCAGAGGCAGAGGATTCTCATCAGGGTTGTTGACCATCTGACTTTGGTTGACTTGTTGACCATCTGACTTTGGTTGACTTGTTGACTGTTGACTTTTTCTAAACCATAATGAGAATGAGAAATAATATGATTAATAATATTAATTAAGGATTATTGTGTCATGGTTGAGTTGAACATTTGACTTTTGTTGACCGGTTGACCATTGTTGACTTGTTGACCATCATCATTTCATTGCTATGACTTTTGTTTGTTGTTCTTTACAAAAATGCAATAATTGCATGAAATGATAATGTTCATTGAAACTAACCATCACAATACTTGATTATTATTATGATCATTATTATTTTTTGCTTTTGTGAGCATGGTTGCATTATGAGAGCTCATTCTATCATCGTCTTTCTCTCTCATGAAAAAAAAGCTCTCCCTCTTCCTCTCTCAAAGTTCAAGTGTTCCATGAGTTGGAAATCATGAACCTTTGAGACAAAACCACCATAACTCTTTTCTACACATTCTAAGGTTCTAGGTTTAGTACACCAAGCACCTTAGTTATCTCTAGGTTGAGATAAGAGCTCAAGTTCGAGGCCCTCGGGTGGATCCATCTAAGGCGAAGAGGATACGACGAGGAGAAGCCGTTCAAGCCACTACGAGGAGCAAGCAAGGAGGTGAACCACCAAAAGAAGAAGAGAAGGAGTTCAAGACCTAGGTATAACCATTCTACATAATAGCTAAAAGTTGTAGTATATTTGTTAGTTCTTGTTTAGCAAAGTTCCTTATTGCATGGTCCATGTTACCTAGTTAGGAAAATTTGGATTTTTACCTATTCCGCCTCCCCGAAAGAACCAGGGTGGGTAACGTGGACCTAACAGTGTTATCAGAGCCTAGCTAAGCAACAACTAACTGTTAGCAAATTGTTTAGAATTTCGATCCGGAAAAAATCCCGAAAACAAACAAAAAAATGTGTTTTCTGTCGATTTTCAAAACAGGCCTAAAAATATTTTGTATGATTTGAAAAATACAAGCAGGGTTTTCTGGGAATTGTCAAGAAATTTGATCCCATGACTCGGCCAAGTCGCCGCGGAAGCGCGGCGGAACCATGCGTTCCGCCGCGGATCCGCGGCCTAGTTGACTCGGCCGCGGCTCAAATTTACTGCAGATTCCTCTGTTTGTTGTTTTGGGATTTTTGAGATATTTTGTTTCTTCCCAGATTATCCAGAGAAAAATATTATTTTTTGGGGGTAGTTACAAATTTGTATTTTGATCGGAATTCTACAAACTTTGGCTAAATGGTTATATCTGTAATGTGATATATGCACTGAACGTCGGCTAATCGCTTTAGGTCGATTAGAGGGGGTTGTGCATATCTTTGATCTGTAATGTGGATGGTTTGTGTATATAAATTCGTTGGATTGTCGCGGATGAATAGCCGGGGGGTTGTAAGATGGGAGTTTTCTTTAACTTTTCATTTGATGTAATATGTCATTGATGTAATATTATTTTTATGGCCGCACATCCGGGATGAGATTGTAGCTTCCATTGTATATTATTTCTTTTACTGTTTTTGCTCCTAGGATAGACCTAAGGTGGGGTGCACAAACTACCGGGTACGTTGAAGTGCTGAGTGGCATACTCACGGTGTTGAGGGAGGCTGCTTCACTTTGGGTATTTGGCGGGTAGTTTGCCGCACCCGTAGGGGTCTAGGGTGGGGTTTGGCTATTCATCGCGACCGTATAATCCGTCTTTCGTTGCAGGCTCGAACGAAACACGGATTCCTAGCATATCCAATGTGTTCATCTGTGATCTGGAATGTCTATCATTGCATCTGACGAATGTATATATCTATATATGATATCTAGTATGCGTTGCTTATGTTTTGCATCCGCGCTAGTCCAGCCCCCGCTCTGTCGTTAGTTAAGTAACCTAACGGGTAATGACGGGGCCCAGTGGCGAATGCGGATGGCATAAGCGTACATCATATTTTCGTTGTTTTCTGCAATGGTAGGATTAATTGATGAGACGCATTATTAATGCAAAGAAAAAAACAAACCTAATAAGACGTTGTTGGAACAATTTTCAAAAAGTTGTTATCGCAAAGACGTTCTCTTTTGTTTTGCATAGAGCTATTCGGTTATGAATGCCCAGCACCTCAGTCGACGAGGCAAAGGCCGAGATCCCTTCATCGGGAGTGACCCCTTGGACAAAAAGTTTGCGTCAGGGTAATAACTTCACTATAGTCGATTATTCTTTCTTTGCATCGAGGTATTCAGTTTGGAATATCCTGCACCTCATTCGACGAGGAAAGAGCCGAGATCCCTTCACAGGGAGTGACCTTTTCAGCAAAAGTTTCGCCACTATATTTTCAAAAAGGTTATCAGGTTCCTTCAATGATATCAAGTTCATTACGTTAACGGGTTTTTCGCCAAAAACCTAGCCGTAGCCCTCCGTCATTTCTTATAAGTTATACTTAGTATTCATGCTGCGTTTGTTGACTGTGTCAAGGCGCAGTGAACGGTAGCTGAGTATTGCTTATCTGCTGGATACAATTTGATTGGTTAGGACAGTCGTGTAACCTTGTTGACTGTGTCAAGGGTTATGCGGGTGGGTTTAATGCGATCAAGATAATGACGGGTTGAACTTGACTAGGACTCTTTGATTTGTTGACCGTGTCAAGGTCACTTGAGTCCTAGGGGAAAAAATCCACATCGGGAGTTTCTAAAGAAACTGAAATTTCCGATTTAGCCTACCTTCTGGAGTATGGTAACTTGAGTGGATTCCATCTAGGTCATCACACAATGATAGTTGGATCCCGATCCCACTGATGAGTTGGATTACTCTCGGGAGATTATTTCACTTAACAATCAATGCTATAAACCAAGTAGGTGTCTAGAACGGTGTTAGTGGGGCTACGCCTCCAGGGAAAAGAGGTTATTTAATTAAGTAACTTCACGAAAGCGTTGGAAAACCTCCCTCGAAGTACCAAAACTAGCCTGGCTGAAAGGTTAAGCAAGTATTGTGACGTGCAATTAATCCTGACTAGTTCTTCTTTTAGGGTTTGAAGAAGAATTTGAGGAAACAGTAGGAGCAATCCTGGTTAGATAAATTAATAAACCAATCTAATCTTGCAAGAGCGCACGCTGAGTGTTTCTTTTCACTCTCTCCAGGTAGCAACCATTTCACGCCCTAATCAAGATAATAACATGTATCGCTTGACCGATCCGAATTCTTATTCGGGGCTGGGGAACGTTGGTTCGGCTCTAACTTACGACAACAGTCATAAGTATGAGCAAGGGAAAGAGGATTGTATGGATTCCAAGGATACCCAGTTGAAGAAGAAGAATAGTTTTGCATCTACTTCAGGTGTTCTTGTAATTGAGAACTGCTTTACGGTCAGCCCTACCTCCTGGGTACTTGATACCGGATCAGGATCTCATATCTATAATCTATTGCAGGGACTGAGAAAAAGTAGGAAAGTTGTACCTGGTGATATGTCTCTCAGGATAGCGAATGGAGCACAAGTTAATGCTGCAGCCGTCGGTGAATATCACCTAGTGTTGCCAAACGGCAATACTATGATTTTGAACGATTGCTACTATGTACCTTCCATGGTTTGCAATATCATATCAGTTTCTTTACTCGATAAAGATGGATATAACTTTGTTCTTGATAGAAATATCATGAACATCTACCTTCATAAGGTACCGGTTGCAGAAGGTACACTGTGTAATGGTATCTACGTTCTAAATCAGAATACAGTTCTCAATTTACAAAACACACGCAAGAGAAAGAATTCAGATACGAATGAATCCTACTTGTGGCATTGTAGACTTGGTTATATCGGAGAGAAAAGACTAAGTAAGTTGCATAAATATGGACTCTTGAATACGTTCGAGTTTTCACCTTATGAAACTTGTCAGTTTTGTCTCAAAGGGAAGATGACCAAATCTCCGTTCACCGAACATGGAGAAAGAGCAACAGAGCTCTTGGGACTCATACACAGTGATGCATGTGGTCCAATGTCTATACATGCAAGGGGTGGGTTCTCGTACTTCATCACATTCACTGACGATCTCTCTAGATTCAGATATGTGTATCTTATGAAACATAAATCTGAATCTTTTGAGAAATTCAAGGAATTCAGAAACGAAGTAAGAACCAGACTGGCAAAAGTATCAAGATCCTCCGATCAGATAGAGGAGGGGAGTACTTAAGCACAGAATTCCTAGATTACTTAAAAGAGAATGGTATTCTCTCTCAGCTTACTCCCCCTTATACACCACAGCACAACGGTGTATCGGAGCGGAGGAATCGTACCCTATTGGATATGGTTCGCTCCATGATGAGTAGTGCTGAGCTGCCTCTTTCATTATGGGGATATGCACTTCAAACAGCAGCACATTTATTGAATCAAGTTCCATCCAAATCCGTGCCTAAGACTTCGTATGAAATATGGAGTGGTAAGAGTCTGTATCTTAAACATATTAAGATTTGGGGTTGCCCAGCCTATGTCAAAAAGCAGAACCCAGACAAACTTGAGGCACGGGCAGTTTTATGTAAGTTTGTGGGATACCCAAAAGATTCTAGTGGGTATCTACTCTACCATGCAGAGGAACAGAAGATAATTGTTTCCACGAATGCTACATTTTTAGAAAAAGAATTTCTTGTTAAAAATATTAGTGGCAGCACGGTAGAACTAGATGAAATTCCAGAAACACAAACTTTAACTAAAGATTTTGTGGAACCGCTAGATTCAGTTACACCCAACAAACCTCAGCCACTCCGCAGATCTGGTAGGATTTCTCATTCGCCCGAGAGATACTACGGTTTTCTCATAGACGGGGATCGAGAGGATTGCATCTTGGAAGAAGATGACCCTACCAGTTTCAGGCAGGTCATTATCAGTAGGGACTCTGATAAGTGGGTGGAAGCTATGCAATCCGAAATGGAGTCCATGTACACCAATAAAGTGTGGACCTTGGATATTGCTCCACCTAGGGTAAAAGCCGTTAGATGCAAATGGATCTACAAAAGGAAACTTAGTGTAGATGGGCAGGTGGAAACCTATAAGGCTAGACTCATTGCAAAAGGTTTTCGTCAAAGACCTGGTGTGGACTATAACCAAACTTTTTCTCTAGTAGCTATGCTCAAATCCATTCAGATCCTACTTGCCATTGTTGCCTTCCATGACTATGAAATCTGGCAGATGGATGTTAGAACGGCTTTTCTAAACGGCTGTTTGGAAGAGTACGTTTACATGGATCAGCCAGAAGGTTTCGTAGACAGTGGGAGCAGCGGGAAGGTGTGCAAGCTGCTTAAATCCATTTATGGATTAAAGTAGGCATCGCGGAGCTGGAACATCTGTTTTGATGGGGCAATCAAGGAATTTGATTTCATCAAGAACGATGATGAACCTTGTGTCTATAAGAAGATTGTTGGACGAACTGTCGTGTTCCTAGTCTTGTACGCGAACGACATTCTTTTGATAGGAAATGACATTCCTTTGCTACAATCGGTCAAGCTATTTTTGTCACAACGGTTCTCCATGAAGGACCTGGGTGATGCCTCGTACATTCTGGGGATCAAGATCTACAGAGATAGATCCAAGAGACTATTGGGACTTTCGCAGTCCAGGTACATAGAGACCGTACTAAAGAGATTTAGTATGGAAGATTCCAAGCGCGGTAACATACCCGCATTGCACGGAATCACCCTCTCCAAGAAGATGTCTCCTAAGACAGACGAGGAGAGGGTTCGCATGAGCACTATACCCTACGCTTCGGCGGTAGGATCTATAATGTATGTGATGCTATGTATAAGACCAGATGTAGCTTACGCGCTGAGCGTGATAAGCCGGTATCAGTCAGACCCAGGTAAGGACCAGTGGACGGCAGTAAAGAACATCCTCAAGTACTTTAGAAGGACTAAGGAGATGTTCCTGGTTTACGGTAATGGAGACCTCAGGGTCGAGTCCTTTACCAATTCAAGCTTCCAGAGTGACAAAGATGATTGCAAGTCTGTCTTGGGTTTTGTGTTTACCCTCAACGGAGGGGCGGTGTGTTGGAGGAGTTCCAAACAGGATACCGTCACAGACTCGACGATGGAGGCTGAATACATTGCTGCAAGCGATGCCGCAAAAGAGGCGATCTGGATGAAGAAGTTCAATAGTGAACTTCAGGTGGTTTCGTCCATTGTTGACCCAATACTTTTGTATTGCGATAACAATGGGGCTATAGCTTTAGCGAAGGCACCAAGGTCCCATCAGAAATCCAGACACATCTTAAGGCGGTATCACCTGATCAGGGAGATCATTGATCGCCGGGAGATCGAGGTACGGAGAGTGGACACAAAAGACAACACGGCGGATCCATTCACAAAGGCCCTCCCTCAATCACAGTTCGAGCGACTTTTTGAGCTATTGGGTATGCGGTACGCCAGCAGCTAGCCTTAGTGCAGACGTTGGGTATGCGGTACACCAATTACTGGCCTTTAGTGCAAATGGGAGATTGTTAGATATGTATGCCTTAGAGGCCATTATTGTATAGTACTAGTTTGTATAATACATTTTGGAGGCTTGGGATATATACGCTACTACAAATAAGGGTTGCCCCTACGGATTTATCGGTAGGGGCAACCCACTGCCCCTACGGATATATACGTAGGGGCGAAAAAAGACCCCGTAGGTGCAAAGGCCGCAGGTGCAAGTTGAGGCCCTGGACTTACCCCTACGGACAAATTATAGCCCCTACGGATATATCGGTAGGTGTTATAGCCCCTACGGAGTACCCCGTAGGGGTAATAAAATCATATATGTAAATTTTTTTTTTGAATATATTGTATGTACCTACGGATATATCCGTAGGTCCCTTTTCTACCCCTACGGATACCTCTGTAGGGGATATAAAGTTGCCCCTACAGTTAAGTCCGTAGGGGCTATTCCCAACACCCTGCACTGAGATCGGGGGGAAAAATATCATGAAACCTGATATTTTGCCCCTACGGATAAATTCGTAGGGGATAAACAGTGGCCTCTACGGACATATCTGTAGGGACAACCCCAACACCCTGCACTGATATCAGGTGGGAAAATATCAGGTTTCCTGATAGTTTGCCCCTACGGATATACCCGTAGGGGCAACATATGTACCTGCGGCTTAAGCCGTAGGTACATATTGTCTGTATTTTTTTTAAAAAAATGGGCTGCTAGATTTTTTCCCGCCCTGTGCACAATACTATATACATCAATCAAATCATATATTGCAGTATTCATAATCACATCTCACGCATATATATAATATACAAAAGAAACCCAAAAACTGAATATGATATAAATACAAACCAATATCAATATCGTTTCAAAATGTAGTACAATGTGATATAAATACATGTTTCAAAAAATAAGAACCAAAAAGCTACCCTAGTTCGGTCCAGCTCCACCTCCGAATAACGTTAGAATAACGCGCGCCTGCTCATCGGTCAATACACTCTGCAATGCTGCATATAAGAGAGCGGCATGTGGAGCTGGCGATGTGGTCTGCGCAGCCACCGTCGAGGTAGTCGCTTGCGGAGCCGCGGCTGCGGGAGTCTGAGTGGGCTGTGGAGCTACAGGAACTGTCTGCGGAACCGCAGCCGATGTAGTGGCTTGCGGAGCCGCAGCCGAAGGAGATGCATGTGGAGGCTCGGCCGATCTACTCTGTCGCGTCTGGACATAACGTGTGTAAGAAGCGTGTAAGAACTGTGTATTATTCGAATTCGTTTCATTATTAAGTTATTTCGAAACCCTGTTTGGATATCTAGTTTGGAAAAGCGTTGTTTATTTTAATTACATATGTATGTATGATTAATCAGACTTAAGTCTAAAACCAAATAAGCTCAAGCTACGTACTAATTATGGATTTGTTGATATGTATATAATATGAAATGATATTTTACTATAAAGTAGTATACATACCAGCATCTCCTTCAACCCCTGAACGGTGGCCCTCAAGCTATCCAGTTCCTGATGGACATGCCGGCCACTGGAGACGGAGGAAGTAACCGCCGGGGTGGAGTCCAACCTCATATGGGACCTGCTAGGGCCCAATCCCCGGCCTCTCTCCCAACCTCCGTGGTGCCCTCCGTGTGCGGCGTCCAGAACTGGGGTCAGAAGCCTCGGATCGTTCTGTCCGGTAAAATCGATCCCCGAGGCCTGGGCCAGCTCAACCACCCGCTCCTACACCCACATTAAGCTGTAAAGTATAAGTATAAAATTTAAACTTGAACCTTCCAAAACTAAAATTTCAAATTTGGGTAGAAAAAATATTAACACTTACGCAGTACTCCTGGGTAGCGACGTCGGGACATCGAAGCTCGCCCGTGGCGGGATCTGTCGAGGTGCCGTGGACGGCAAGATATGCGGACAGCATGCTCGGTGTACCACCTGACGCCACGGTCCGAGATGTCTGCAATATTAGAAAGTAACTCTTAATATTAGAAATATTAGGGAATAACTCTTAATATTGCAGAATATTAGAGAATAACTCTTAATTTACCAATAACTCTATGGCTCGAGTAATGTTCCTCGAGCCACCTGTGTAAGTGGGGCGACCCCTCTTCGCCGACTTCCTGTTCTCCGTATTCTGAACGGCCTGTTTCTGCACAACGCATTAACATTTAGTTTTCTAATTAAGAAACACAAAGAAATAAATTATATCATAAATAATGAATTAAATTTAAAATACATACTTGTTTGCGTTCGGAGTCGAAATAAGCGCACAATAGAGGCCACGTCTCTACGTCGACTCTCGCAAACGCCGGAGTAGATAGGAGGGCCGCTCTCTCTGCCTCGGGGGTCGCTATCCACAGGGAGTAGCAGTCGGCCTTCAGCTCATTCCTGTTGTATCGGACCTTGGCCTGCATGTTCTTCATCAGGCCATTGTACAGAGCATGAAGGTCGAGCACCCTCCCCGAGTGATCAGGGTCGGCTACAGGCTGAAAATCGTAATCCAACTGAAAATACAAAAAAAAAACATTGTTATTAGATTGCAAGTGTTAATAATAAATATATTGGATAGATCAAATGAAAATATATATTAATACATACCCGAGCCTGTTCAAAGAAGAGGGCGAATGAGCGCTGGTGCTGCTCGCCCCACTCAACGTGAAGTGGATAGTTCTTCACGATCCGGCTCTCGTCCCCCAAATACCGGCCGAACCTCTCGGCATGAGGACCGGTATAGCGATAGTCAAGGGTAAAAAATAGGGGGAATGCTGCCTCCCCCCTAGCTCTATCAGGCCTCAGCCTATGGGACTGATTCGGGCCTCGAGTCCCCCTCTGGGGATGGAGAGGCCCTGCGTCTGCACGAAATATCAAGACAATCAATAATAAGACAAAGTTGTATTAAGAAATCAAGGTTAAAAAAAAATTCAAGTGTGATATATACCTCCGGTGATTAGCGCACGAGCCTGGGCCCGAGCAGCAGCACGAGCGGGACGATAGTTCCTCCGGTGAGGAACAACCGGGGTCCCGGACCCGGACGCATCCCCTCCAACTATAAAATAAACATCGACGCTAAATCTCCATGAAGTTCATATTTATTCTATATAGCATGTGTAAAAGAAATAAATATTTTAAATTTATTCATACTAACCTGCAGACGATGCGGAGGGTATGGAAGCGGCAGGAGTGGCCCCTGTGGAAGGTGTGGACGCACCACCTATAATTAGACAATTAAAAATAGATTTTATAAGTAAATGCAAAAAGAATGTGTAGATCAATAATATAACGTTCTAAATCAATATGCATGAACTATAGGACATATAAACATACCCGCAGGTGCGGTGGTGTCACCACCTACAGCTAGACAATAATAAAAATTGCTAAGTAAGAGCAAAAAGAATGTGTATATTTATGATATAGTATTCTAAATCAATATACATACACTATATGAAATGTAAACATACCTGGAGGAGCGGGGGTGGCCTCTGTCCCAGATGTGGACGCATCACCAACAACTAGACAATTAAAAATAGATTTTATAAGTAATTGTAAAAAGAATGTGTAGATCAATAATATAACGTTCTAAATCAATATGCATGCACTATAGGACATATAAACATACCCGCAGGTGCGGTGGTGTCACCACCTACAGCTAGACAATAATAAAAATTGCTAAGTAAGAGCAAAAGGAATGTGTATATTTATGATATAGCATTCTAAATCAATATACATACACTATATGATATATAAACATACCTGGAGGAGCGGGGGTGGCCTCTGTCCCAGATGTGGACGCATCACCAACAACTAGACAATCAAACATTGACAATATAAGTAATTTTGACATAAACAGGCATGAATATCTGTAATATTAAATTGAAAATGGATATGGGTGCAGTATACCTGGATATGTGGCAAAATCCACACGGAAGGAGGCATCCGAAGGGGTCTCCGATCTGGGTGCAAGACCGGCCCTCTGAAGCTCCCTACGGAGCTCTCCGGGCGGCAGAACCGCTCTGCCTCTGCCTCTGCCTCTGCCGCGGCTGGAGCTCCTGCCGCCCCTCGCTGCTCCCGACATCGTCATCAAATCTAAATAAACGGTTCGTGGACGCATTAGACAATCATTAAAAGTATTGACTATATATGATCTAGAGCGTAAAATGTGAAGTGATAATATAACATTACTGATAACCTTTTTCGTTTCGTGGGCACATCATACATATCTACTTGGATTTCATCGTCGATGTCATTTCTAACCCACGTAACTTCATGATCGGTCGAAGACAACCCGTCCTTCGAAACAGACGGTCGGAGCACTTTAAGCCTTCTCTCTTCTTCGTCCTCATCGCTGTCCTCGTATTCTGGGACATCGTAGACATCTCTAGGTTTCCATCGGCATACAACACTCCACCCCGGATGCTTCAAACACTGTGAGTAGTATACTTGGAACGCTTGGTTCGGAAAGATAAACGGATCGTCCTGACCGTAAAATCGAAGTGTGTTCACACTGGTCAATCCATATTCATCTTTCCAAGTCCCAAGACTGCTTCTCCACCTGTCTGTATCGGTTCGCGGATCGTACCAAGTACAGTGGAATATATAAAAGGGTTCTGATCGTCCGGGATAGTGGATGCCGAGTATACAATTTAAGTACCCATAGTAAATCACACCGTCCGATCCTACCGTCGCAATACCACTATTCTGAGTGATTCTAGATGTTTCTATATCCTTAACTTCGAATTTGTATCCAAGGACACCAAATCCTTTGTAATGTGCAACCTCCATACTAGGAAATTGAGCTAAACATCTTGAATCACTCTCAAATGATGCAGACAAGTTCGGATCGTGGATCTAACAAAACAAATTTTACGATAAATACATAACGATACAAGTTTAGATTAAAACTGATAGCAATAAAATGTAATTCGAATAACTTACATGCTCTGTGACCCAATCACAAAAATTATCCTGATGGTATTTTTCCAAACGCTCTTCGTTCCAATCAGGATGCCCCTCACGTACCTCGTTAAAATGAGTTCTGTTTTCGACAAATAATTGTGACATTAATATTATGTCATTTCATACACACACAAACACAGATATAACAATTAATCCAAAAGAACTTACTCTCTAATTTGTTCAAGACATACGCAATTAAGCAAGATAAACCGGTATATCTTGTTGATAAACATAGTGTCTACCCTCTTATACTCGGCTTTACCATATGGCCCGTCTTGAATTCTTCGTGGTCGGTTAAGCCTTGTCTCAATGTTCTCGTCCAGATAGCGGGAACAAAATGTGGTTGCTTCATCAAGAAGATAACCTTGCATGATAGAACCCTCTGGTCGATTTTTATTGCGTATATACTTCTTAAGAGTGTAAAGGCACCTAATGAGAATATGATGAATAAATAAACACGGGCATACATGACAAAAATAAATTTATAAATTGCGCGAAACGAAAAATTACACGTACCTCTCGACGGGATACATCCATCGATATTGTACCGGTCCGGCTAACTTCGCCTCAGTTGCAAGATGAACCGTCAAGTGTATTATGATATCGAAGAATGACGGTGGGAAAATACGCTCAAACTTGCAAAGTATCAACGCAATAGAATTTTCTAGTTTATCCAGCGTCGCAACCTCCAGCGTTTTAGCACACAACTCCCTGAAAAAACAACATAGGTCGTTGATTACTAGACCAACCGAGTCGGGGAGAGAAGTCCTGAGGGCTAATGGAAAAAGGTGCTCCACGATAACATGGTGGTCATGACTTTTCAGCCCATCGATCTTGCCCTTCACAATTTTTATTTTCTTGCTGAATGATCCTGAGAAACCTGTGGGGACATTCAAATCATGCAACACCTGCAGGAATCTTTTCTTCTCCGGTTGTGACATATGATAAGCGGCATTGGGAAGTACAAACTTGCCCGGTTTACTCGCTACCGGTTTAGGGTGCAGTTCACTTCTTATTCCCCACTCTTGTAGATCCATCCGGGCATTCATGTTGTCTTTCGATTTCCCGTCTTTACACAGAAGCAAGTTAAGTATGTGCTCTGATACTCCCTTCTCTATATGCATGACGTCCAGAAAATGACGCACTGAATTTGTAGACCAGTACGGAAGCTCGAAGAAAATGCTTAACTTGTTCCAATATTGTGGTTTGACCTTTCTCGTCGGATCCATCCCGAAGGTCACGTTATTGTAACCATCCCATTTAGCAGTCACGTCCTCTCCGGACAATGGGGATGGAGGCCCAAGAAGCTCCTGATGACCATCAAAGTGAACTGTGTATAACCTGTAGGGGTGGTCTGGAGGCAGAAAACGTCGATGGCCGCAATAACAAACCTTCCTACTAAAATTCAAAAATTTTGATGTTGTGTGTTCATGGCAATGAGGACATGCTTTGTGACCATGTACGGACCAACCTGAAAGCATTCCATACGCAAGAAAGTCATTAATTGTCCACATTAAAACCGCACGCAGTATGAAGGTTGTATTTGTGTTTGAATCATATGTCTCTACACCATCAATGAACAAAGTTTTCAGCTCCTCAATCAGAGGTCGGAGATAGACGTCGATATTGTTCCCCGGTGAGTTTGGTCCGTCGATAAGAAGAGGCATCATAAAGTATGATTGGTCCATAGCCAACCAAGGCGACAGATTATAAATTATCATTACAACGGGCCATGTACTGTGACTTCCAGCCATATAGTTGAATGGGCAGAAGCCATCGACAGCCAGTCCGAGCCGGACATTGCAGGGATCGCTACTGAATATTGCGTGCCTCCTATCGAAATCCTTCTATGCCGGTGAATCTCTTGGATGGCTCATTTTTCCATTTTCGCTTGGAGGAGCACGGTGATGCCAAATCATTGCCTCGGCTGTTTTCTTGCACCTGAATAGCCTCTGTAGCCTCTGTGTTATGGGAAAATATCGTGCTATCTTCACAGGTATATCAGGCTTCTTATCAGAATCTTTCGGCTTATACCTGGCCTCTCCGCATGTTGGACACTCTTTCAAATCTGAATTCTCTTTCCGGTACAACACGCAATTTTTAGGACATGCTTGAATCTTCTCGCACTTTAGACCTAAATCAGACATCATTTTCTTGGCTTCGTACCAGCTTTCGGGCACATTATTTCCCGGAGGCATAGAATCTTTCAAGAACGAAAGAAGCATTGTGAATGACTTGTTGCTCCATCCATTTAGGCACTTAATTTGGAAAAGTTGGACGAACCATGAGAGGGTGGAATACTTCGCATTCTCATAAATTGGTTTCCTAGCATCATTCATGAAATTTTCATATTTATCCGCACGCGGTCCTTGACCGGAAGGAATGTCATCTTCGGTACGAATAGAGTCACCTAGGGCAGCCTCTACCATATCCTCCATTTCTTCTGATGGAAATAAATTTCCGTATCCTGCCGTATTACCGAATTCTTCTTCTTCTCCTGCCGCATTATCGTGTTCTCCTTCTTCTACCGCAGTACTGCATTCTTCTCCTTCCCCGTGATATTTCCAAATTGAATAAAGTCTAGTAAACCTATGTTTTACAATATGAAGCTCTGCCAATTCTACCTTCTGCCAGTACTTATTGCCACATCTATCGCACGGACAGAGAATCTTCTCTATTATGATCTTATTATGTACTCTTGCAAATTCAAGGAAAGCAGCAACTCCTGTGACAAACTTAGGTTGCATACGTTGTTTCCAATCCACATACATCCAGTCCTTAACTCTGACGTACTCATGGGCCATGTTAGACTGAATAACATATAAATTGTAGGTTATGCTGACTATATTGAGAAATATAAGAACGGGATAGTTACTGACAAAGGAGAAAATCCATGTATATGCTTTGTGTGTGCATTTGTCGTTGAAAAGAATAAATTATCGCACGTTATGTTGACCGATAGACGGGGACTAAGTGACGCTTTTAGTTTCATATATGTGTATCGATCGGAATATGAAGGTTTCATATTATCATATATTGGTTTTAACCCGAACATCTCGAATCGCTCTCTGATTATGCGTTTGTATGTATGTGTTCCGGCTGTCGGGGGTAGGCTTCTATCCCATTAAGAATGTATAGAGCGAACGCCCATCACTTGTGCTTTCAACCGTTTCGAGTAAATTTCGGCAGCACCTCCCCGCTGTTCTCCGAGTACACTGTAATAGAATAGATAATCATTTCAAAGCTGTGAAACAACGTTGAAATGAACACCAAATCTATCTTTGTACACGGAGAACCAGCGGAAAGGTACCGACGAAATATCTCGAAACGGATGAAAACACAAGTGAATGAAGGCGTTTGCTTTATACATTCTTAACTTGTCCACACGGGACAAATCTATGGGTTACCATACGATTGAATTTTCTCGTCGCGTAGACTATACGACGGTTGTTAGTATCGAGCTATAATGTCCGATATTTAACAACCTTCGTATAGTTCTAGGTCACGACGAGCATCGCACGTATGTTAACCGATAGACGGGGACTGAGTGGCGCTTTTAGTTTCATATACGGGTATCGATGGAAATATGAAGGTTTCATATCATCATCGAGTATCATATATTGGTTTTAACCCGAACATCTCGAGTCGCTCTCTGATTATGCGTTTGTATGTATGTGTTCCGGCTGTCGGGGGTAGGCTTCTATCCCATTAAGAATGTATAGAGCGAACGCCCATCACTTGTGCTTTCAACCGTTTCGAGTAAATTTCGGCAGCACCTCCCCGCTGTTCTCCGAGTACACTGTAATAGAATAGATAATCATTTCAAAGCTGTGAAACAACGTTGAAATGAACATCTAATCTATCTTTGTACATGGAGAACCAGCGGAAAGGTACCGACGAAATATCTCGAAACGGATGAAAACACAAGTGAATGAAGGCGTTTGCTTTATACATTCTTAACTTGTCCACACGGGACAAATCTATGGGTTACCATACGATTGAATTTTCTCGTCGCGTAGACTATACGACGGTTGTTAGTATCGAGCTATACTGTCCGATATTTAACAACCTTCGTATAGTTCTAGGTCACGACGAGCATCGCACGTATGTTAACCGATAGACGGGGACTAAGTGGCCCTTTTAGTTTCATATACGGGTATCGATGGGAATATGAAGGTTTCATATCATCATCGATCGAGTATTATATATTGGTTTCATATTATTTATAGTTTACTTTATTTTATTTAATATATATAATTAAATATATTGATAAATAATATTTGCAACAGAGAATCAAATTACCGAAATGCTCCATTTCATCTCCAAAGCTATTTATTTCCCCCAAATTAAAACCCCTCCAAAATCCCAAAAGAACCTTATCTATCCATATCAAAAAATTGAAGCAGCAAGCAGTGCCATTTCCTTCTCTTCTCCCAAAACCCAGCTCGCCGTCAATCTCTCCAACTCATCCTAACCCCAACCCAGCCCCAGCCGAACCCTAACCCAACACCAAACCCTAACCCGGCCTAACCCTAACTCCAACCCAGCCCCAGCCGAACCCCAACCCCAACACCAAACCCCAACCGAAACCCTAACCCTAACCCTAACACCAACACCAGTCGTCGAACCCCAACCGCCGATCGAACCCGTACCCTAACCCTAATCCTAACCCTAACCACAACCGATACCTAATCCTAACCCTCATTGATCGCTACCCTAGCATCATTATAATAATGTTTAACTAATTACCTGTAGGCGACGACGGAGACGCAATCGGCGACGACAAGGGCGGTGGCGACAACGAGAACGGAGCACGGTGGCGACCACGAGATCACTGCGCAGGTGTGGCGACGACGATTCGGCTTGGATTCGGTGACGACGAGATCACTGCGGTGGCGGCGGCGACGACGATCTCGATTTGGGAATTTTTGGTTTCGCGCGAAAATAGGAAAAAGAAATAATCAGCGTAGGGATCGATCTCTTAAATCCCTATTTATATGCCCCTACGGATATATCCGTAGGTGCTTGGTTTGCGCCACCGTAGGGGCCAAAAACACTTTAAGATTTAATGAATTTTAAATAAATATTGAACGACCGTAGGGGCAACCACTTTGCCCTACGTATTAATCCGTAGGGCCAAACTTTTATTGCCCCTACGGATGATATTATCCGTAGGGGCAACCCCTTATTTTACTAGTGATATACGGGTTTACGACAGTCTTGCTCGATATAGTAGTATGCTACTTGGTTTGTTTCTATCTTAATATGTGTATATGTTTCTTTTAACATATCGCTGAAAACATATTGGTAGAGCCCTTAGGATTTTTGCTTGACTACCGGTGTTGTGATGGCGATCACACTAGTGGGGGCTGGGTAGTCTATAAGAACATCCTTATTTTGGTCCCTAGTCGTAGGATTATCGAGACAGGGCATCGATACTCCAGAGTAGACTGATGCATACGCTTCTCTTCCCAGCAGGGGAGATGGTCTGTCCCACAGCCATCAGTACGTCGTACTGGAGATAGTATGCAGGTGCTCGTTAGGTTACGAGTACACTGGACATGACTCATCGGGAACTGTTGGTTGGTATTATGCCTATCGTCAGTTAACAGTTCCCAGGTGACATGAGTACAGCTTAGTCCGCTGACTTGACACTGTCACTTCGCCTCGAGTGTGTTCCCACTGTTCTTAGATTACTACCCTACCACGGCTCTACTGAGTCGTGCAAACATGTAGTAGTTGGGTGCAGTCCCGAAGCACTTGGAGGCAGTGACGGTTAGACAGGATTCGTCTCTCCCGGTATTGGGAGTTGATATCGCGCTGTGTCTAGGAGAGCCATTACACATTGTCGTCCCTGGCCAGGGCAAGCGAGAATTGATGGTAGGTTTTCCAGTAGATTCTCAGGGTGTTTTGGGCTACACTCCGACACGACTTGTACCGCTATTAGGGGACTGACGCTTACTGCCCCTAGGCCCGCCATGCGATATTCTCAGACGAACAGACCGGACTGTGTGGAGATTGTCACATTCAAGCTCGGTAGGAGTTAGGATGGGTTCACCTCATCAGTCTTCTTGTCGGCATCTACCTGGGGACCGTTACGTACAGCTAGTACCGCTTGCGGCCTGTGGTTAAACCCACTGCCAGCGTAGTGTCGAGCCTTTAGAGTCCCACACAGAGGGTTACTCGCCTTTGGGCAAAACAGAGTAGCGGTCGCATGGTTTTGAGACAGGGTTCGTTCACACTCGCGCACTTGTGCACGTTTTAGTGTCCGGGCAGTTATTACTAGCGGGCTTTGGTTTAAGCCAGATCCTAATATTTGTTTTGGGATTGGTTTTGTCTCAGTGTATTCGTGTTCCTTGGAACACGGATGCGGGTGTGTATGCACAGTTGACAGAGGCAGAAGCAGAGGATTCTCATTAGGGTTGTTGACCATCTGACTTTGGTTGACTTGTTCACCATTTGACTTTGGTTGACTTGTTGACCGTTGACTTTTTCTAAACCCTAATGAGAATGAGAAATAATATGATTAATAATATTAATTAAGGATTATTGTGTCATGGTTGAGTTGAACATTTGACTTTTGTTGACTTGTTGACTTTGTTGACCGGTTGACTTGTTGACCATCATCATTTCATTGTTATGACTTTTGTTTACTTGTTGTTCTTTACAAAAATGCAATAATTGCATGAAATGATAATGGTCATTGAAACTAACCATCACAATACTTGATTATTATTATTATCATTATTATTTTTTGCTTTTGTGAGCATGGTTGCATTATGAGAGCTCATTATATCATCTTTTTTCTCTCTCATGAAAAAAAGCTCTCCCTCTTCCTCTCTCAAGGTTCAAGTGTTCCATGTGTTGGAAATCATGAACCTTTGAGACAAAACCACCATAACTCTTCTCTACTCATCCTAAGGTTCTAGGTTTAGCACACCAAGCACCTTAGTTATCTCTAGGTTGAGATAAGAGCTCAAGTTCGAGGCCCTCGGGTCGGTCCATCACGGGCAAAGAGGAGACGACGAGGAGAAGCCGTTCAAGCCACTACGAGGAGCAAGCAAGGAGTTGAACGACCAAAAGAAGAGAAGGAGTTCAATACCTAGGTATAACCATTCTACATAGTAGCTAAAACTTGTAGTATATTTGCTAGTTCTTGTTTAGAAAAGATCCTTATTGCATGGTCCATGTTACCTAGTTAGGAAAATTTTGATTTTTACCTATTCCGCCTCCCCGAAAGAACCGGGGTGGGTAAAATGAACCTAACACTTTGTACTTCATTACATTCACTGATGATCTCTCAAGATTCAGATATATGTTCCTGTTGAAACACAAGTCTGAACCTTTTGCGATATTCAAAGAATATAACTTAGAAGTAGAGAACCGAAACGGGTATAAGTGTTATGTCCTTCGATAAGATCAGGGAGTAGAATACTTGTGCACGGAATTCCTGGACTATTCTAAAGGAGAATGAGATTCTCTCTCAGCATTACTCTTCCGTATACACCATAGCACGTCGGTGCATCGCGGCGGAGCAATTGCACCCTATGAGATATGGCGCGTTCTATGATGAGTATTACTGAGTCAACTATTTCCTTTTAGGGGTTATGCACTTGAGAAGCTGTATACCTATTGAATGGCGTTCCATCCAAATCAGGTGCCTACCACTCCATATGCGATATGGTATGGAAAGAGCCTATCTCTTAAGCAAGTTAAGATTTAGGGTTGTTCGGCCTATGTCTAAAAAGCAAAATACGGACAAGCTCGAGGAAAGGTCAGTTCTGTGGAAGTTTGTTGGATATCCCAAGCATTCGCAAAGGAATATCTTCTTCCGCACCGAGGAACAAAAGGTGATTTATTTCTCGGCATGCCACCTTTTTTAGAAAAAGGAATTTATTTTGGAAACAAATTTGTGGTCATGAGGTAGAACTGGAAGTAGTTACAGCTATACAAACTACAACTAATGATTTGGTGGAACCGGAGGATTCAATAGCTCCCAACGAACCTCAACCTCTCCGCCGATCTGGCAGGGTTCCTCACCCACCTGAGTGATTCTTTGGTTTCTTTATGATAGTGGGAGTGAGGATTGCATCATGAGATGATGACCCAACTAGTTTCGAGAAGGCCATCAAGAGTGGGGACTCTGTAAGAATGGATGGATGCTATGCGATCTGAGATGGAATCTATGTACACCAACGAAGTATAGACTTTGGTTGCTATATCTGAAGGGTTAAATCCCCATCAGGAGTAAGTATATCTTGAGAGGATTACTTGGTGTACATGGAAAAGTTGAGACTTTCAAAGCTTGACTTGTTAAAGGTTTGCGTCATCGACCATGTATGGCTTATGATGAAACCTTTTCTTAGTGCCTATGCTTAAGTCCATCCAGATCCTACTTGCCATTGCTACATACCATGACTACGATATCTGGAGGTTCGATGTCATGACTGTTGTTCTAAATAGTGATTTAGAAGAAAGCGTCTGTAAGTACACGGCCAGAGGGATTCATGGACTGTGGGAGCAGCGGAAACGTGTGCAAGTTGCTTTACAGGTTAAAGCAGGCATCACGGAGTTGGAACATCTGTTTTGATGTCGTAGTCAAAGAGTTTGACTTCATCAAAAAGGTAGATGAACCTTGTATATACAGAAAGGTAGTAGGGAGTATGGTGGTGATCCTCGTACAGTACATGGATGACATACTCTTGATAGGGAAGGATTTTCCTATGCTACGGTCAATCTCCTCTTATCACAAGGATTCTCCATATAGGATCAAGATGATACCTCCTAAATCCTGGATTTTAGATCTATGAGATAGATCTAATTGGATGTTAGGATTCTCACTAGGTGTAGTGAGATGGTACAATCGATCCTGGGAAGAATCACTGGATAGCTTCCAGGGTGATAAGGTCGACTTAAAGTAAGTCACAGGCATTGTCTTTACCCTAAGTAGAGGGACGTTATGTTGGAAGAGTTCCAAGAAAGATACCGTGACATACTAGACGATAAAGGCTGGATACATCGCTACCAAAGATGCTAGCAAAGAGGCAGTCTGGGTGTATATTAGTTCATGAGATGAACTTCGTTCCTACCACTGTATGACAATGGAGTTGTGGCTTATGCCAATGAACAACCGTCCCATCAGTGATCCAGACATATTCTAAGCCAGTATCACCTGATCATGGAGATGGTTGATCTCTATGGGATCGAGGTCAGGAGAGTAGACTCAGAGGACAATACGGCAGATCCACTCACAAAAGCCTTTTCCCAGAGAGAGACTTTTATAGGATGGTTGAGTATGAGATACTACAACCACTACTATCAGATGGCCCTAGTGCAAGTGGGAGATTGTCAGTTATATGTATGCCCTAGAGGCCATTACTATACATGAGATGTATATTGTAGTGGATGCTTGGACATATATAGGGAGGACTTTCTTGCTCGACATGATAGTCTACTATCTGGTTACTCTTTACCTTAACGTGTACACTGATTGTCTCTCTGTTACATGTTGGTAAAACCCTTAGGATGTGTACTTGACTACCTGGACTATGATGCAGATCATACTAGTGGGGACAGAGTAGTCCATAAGTACATCCTTTAATGTCCCTAGTCATGGGTGTATCGAGAAGGGGCATCGATATACCAGAGTAGACTAGCGTATAGCTTCTCGACCCATACAGATGGGCGATGGATGATCCCATATCCATTGGTGTTTGACATCAGAGATGATATACGGGTGCTCAGTGGAGACTGGGTATACTGGACGGACTCGCCGAGAACCCTAGATGGTATTATACCTCACGTCAGATGGCAGTTCTCTGGTGACACTGGTACAGGTTAGTCTATAGACCCGAGATCGTCATAGAGTCTTGTGTGATTCCCACTGTGCTTTGATTTCCACCTTACCATGTCCAAGAGGGCGTGCAAAACGGTGGTTTTTAGGTACAGTCCCGAGTCACATGGAGGCAATGAGCGATAGGAGGGTTTTTGTCTCTCCCGGTATTGGGGCTTGATGTTGCGTTGTGCTCGATTGGCCATAACAGGGAAGTCCCTGGCCAGAGCTGGTTTAGAGATTTACTGGTAAGTCTTACCAGTAGTTTCTCGACCCGTTATGAGCCTCATATTGGCATGACTTATCGGTTATTGGGGTCTGGCGTTTACCACCCCTAAACTCGATGTGCGACATATCAGACGAGGAGACCGGACTGTATGGTAGTGTCACTGTCAGGCTTTTGCAGGCGCTGGAGCGGGATTGTTTGCTGATCTTCTGATCGCTCAATACCCGGGTAGCCGTTACGTCCAGCTAGTATCGCTGACGGCTTTTGGGTGCTTGATGTGATCATCACCTATTGCCGGCGTATTAACGAGTCTTTAGAGTCCTACATAGAGGTTTTATTGGCTCAGGCAAAACGAAATAGGAGCGCATATTGTATATGTGCAGGACCGATAATAATGCGTGTATGTGATACCGTATTCTATTCTCGCGACATTTATATCGGTCGGTTATATGTGATATAGCCGGGTTATCGAATCAAGTGTTGATTCAATAAGTTGGTACATTTTGTGTTAGTCGGTTATATGTGATATAGCCGGATTATTAAATCAAGTGTTGATTTGATAATTTAGTGTATAATTGTATATGTGATATACTCATTTACATTAACTAACATTGGTTCACTTAAGCATTAGCTTTTCTCACATGTGCACAACTTAATATATATGTGATATATATTAAATTGTGTTCTCTTTTTGTATCATGGTTGTTAATACAACTTACATGGGTGTATAAGACTTATACCATACTAATTATAGTGTTAGGACTCAAGCTACCACTTCACCAAAGTGAAGCAAACACCCTATACTAAAGTGCTAATCTAGTAGAGGATGGTGAAATAGGAAGTGGGTACACTTTAGTTTTATTTTTCTCACCATATTTCTCTCTCTTTATCAAACCCTAGCAAGCTTTTTCAAGGAGGAAGAAGACGAGCTCAAGAAAAATGAGAATGAAAACTAATCAAGAGAGAGAGGGAGAACCATGGGTGAGTTTGTATCATATACTAACTCATGTAGAGACATAACCATGGCTACATTATAATGGTTAGTTTAATTAATATCTTAAGTAAAACAAAACTAGTGAACTAAGTCAATGCAACCATAAGCTTCATGAAGCTTCATGCATGTGAGCTCATCATCCACTAATTTTAGAATTACTTTAAATATAAAAACCTAACACTATAATTAGTATGGTATAAGTCTTATACACCCATGTAAGTTGTATTAACAACCATGATACAAAAAGAGAACACAATTTAATATATATCACATATATATTAAGTTGTGCACATGTGAGAAAATCTAATTCTTAAGTGAACCAATGTTAGTTAATGTAAATTAGTATATCAAATATACAATTATACACTAAATTATCAAATCAACACTTGATTTAATAATCCGGCTATATCACATATAACCGACTAATACAAAATGTACCAACTTATCGAATCAACACTTGATTCGATAACCCGGCTATATCATATATAACCGACCAATACAAATGTCGCGAGAATAGAATACGGTATCACATACACGCATTATTCTCGGTCCCGCACATATCACATATGCGCTCCTATTTCGTTCTGCCTGAGCCAGTAAAACCTCTACATAGGACTCTAAAGACTCGTCAATACGCCGGCAGTAGGTGATGATCACATCTAGCACCCACAATCCGTCAGCGGTAATAGCTGGACGTAACGGCTACCCGGGTATTGAGCGATCAAAAGATCAGTAAGAAAGCCCGCTCCAACTCCTGCAAAAGGCTGACAGTGACACTACCGTACAGTCCGGTCTCCTCGTCTGATATGTCGCATATCAAGTCTAGGGGTGGTAAACGCCAGACCCCAATAACCGATAATTCATGCAGATATGAGGCTCATAACGGGTCGAGAAACTATTGGTAGCACTTACCAGTAAATCTCTAAACCAGCCCTGGCCAGGGACTTCCCTGTTATGGCCAATCAAGCACAGCGCAACATCAACCCCCAATACCGGGAGAGACGAAACCCCTCCTATCGCTCATTGCCTCTATGTGACTCGGGACTGTACCCAAAAACCACCGTTTTGCACGCCCTCTTGGACGTGGTAAGGTGGAAATCAAAGCACAGTGGGAATCACACAAGACTCTATGACGATCTCGGGTCTAGAGACTAACCTGTACCAGTGTCACCAGAGAACTGCCATCTGACATGAGGTATAATACCATCTGGGAGTTCTCGGCGAGTTCGTCCAGTGTACCCATTCTCCACAGAGCACCCGTATATCATCTCTGATGTCAAACACCAATGGATATGGGATCATCCATCGCCCATTTGTATGGGTCGAGAAGTTATACGCTAGTCTACTCTGGTATAGCGATGCCCCGTCTCGATACACCCACGACTAGGGACATTAAAGGATGTACTTATGATCTGCATCATAGTCCAGGTAGTCAAGTACACATCCTAAGGGCTTTACCAACATGTAACAGAGAGACAATCAGTGTACACGTTAAGGTAAAGAGTAACCAGATAGCATACTATCATGTCGAGCAAGAAAGTCCTCCCTATATATGTCCAAGCATCCACTATAATATACATCTCATGTATAGTAATGACCTCTAAGGCATACATATAACTAACAAATATTACGAATATGAAACACTCCGAATTGCCACTACAGAAAGATAACATCACATGTAATCTTTAGCTAAATCAAACAATACCTGAAACACCAAACCCCAGAGACTGGAAAACCAAAGTAAAACGAAGTCAAAACCCAATTAGAAAACTGGCCAGGCCGATCAAATGATGTTTTTCGCCGGGTCAAATCCGGTGAAATTGGCTTGCTTTGCTCTGGTGTTCATATTACATCATATATAACATTCTGCACTTTAAATAATTTTCAGAGGACTTAAAAAATTCGACAGAAACTAGGGTTTTGTTTCGAGGTTTCGGAGTTGTTTCGGTTTCGTAATTCTACTAACATCGTCTAATTCTCTAGTTTGGCTCTGATACCACTGAAAGATTCCTTAGCACCCTCACTGCGTCTTCTAAGGCATCAAGCATGCAATTTTAAAAAACCTAGAGTGCTAAGCAACCCATAACCAATGATCTAACTAGACGATTAGGGTTTAACTAACATGTAAACTACTTTACACGAAGTGAATTTGGAATACAACTTTTATAGACCGGTTCTTCACTTCTAAAGCACCATATAGTCCAAGTAGTGGTGTCCCGGACACTCCATTGGCTCCACTAGATGAAAGGAACAAGCTTGCTCAAGGATCTTTGAGGCCGAAGATGTTCTACGTCGAAGAATCTCAAACTCAAGCTACCTCTTCACTAATTGAGAATTAGTGATGCAAACAATCTATACTAAATGGCTAGTCTAGTGTAGATTGATGAAGTAGGAATTTTGCTCAGTTTGGAATTATTTTTCTCCCTTTCTTTTTCTTCTCACTCAAAGCTAGAGAGAAATGGAGGAGACGAAGAAAATGAACTCAAGAATGAATCTTATGTGAACCATGGGTGAGAAAATATCATATATAACTCATGTAGAGACTAAACCATGGCTAAAGATAATAGTTAGGTTAATAAATATCTAGAGTAAAACAAAATTAGTGGACTAAGTCAATGGTTTCCACAAGCTTCTCCAAGCTTCAAGCCATGACTACTTTCCACCTAAATTTGAGTTACCCTTAATAATTAAAACCCAATATTATCTTAAGTATGGTATGAGTCTCATACACCCAAGTCCAAGGTATCGTCTAACATGACACAAAATAAATAAATTAACATATATCACATATATATTAAATGTATAATGAGAAAAGAAATTCTTAAGTGAGCTAATATTAGTTAATGTATATTAATATATCAAATACATAATCACACATTAGATTATTAAATCTACACTTGATTTAATAACCCGATTGTATCGCATACAACAGACTAATATCATCTGTATGCATATCACATATACATATAACATATCATTGAATCAACACTTGATTCAACAATCCGGTTATATCACATATAACCTGTATCGCGAGATTAGAATACTGTATCACATACATGTATTAATCTCGGTCCCTCACATATCACATATGTGCCCTACTTCATTTCGCATGAGCTAAGAAACCTTTGTGTAGGACTCTAATGACTTGTCAATACACCGGCAGTAAGTGATGATCATATCAGTCACCCATAAGCCGTCAGCGGTACTAGCTGGACGTAACGGCTACCTGGGTATTGAGCGATCAGAAGATCAACAAGCATGCTTGTCCATACTCCTGTAAATCCAATAGCAACACTAACGTACAGTCCGGTCTCTTCGTCTGATATGTCGCATATCGAGTCTAGGGGTGGAAAATGTCAGACCCCGGTAACTTGATAAGTCATGCCGATGTGAGGCTCATAATAGGTTGAGAAACTACTGATAACACTTACCAGTAAATCTCTATATTAGCCCTTGCAAGGGACTTCCTGTTATGGCCAATCGAGCACAACGCAACATCAACCCCCAATACCGGAAGAGGTGAAACCCCTCCTATCGCTCATTGCCTCCATGTGACTCGGGATTGTACCCAAAAACCACCGTTTTGCATGCTCTCTTGAACATGGTAAGGTGGAAATCAAAGTACAATGGGAATCACACAAGACTCTATGACAATCTTGGGTTTACAAACTAACATGTAACAGTGTCACCTGGGAACTGCTATCTGACGTTAGGTATAATACTATCTAGGAGTTCTCGGCGAGTCCTGTTCAGTATACCCAGTCTCCACTGAGCACCCGTATACCATCTTTGATGTTAAACATCAATGGATATAGGATCATCCATCGCCCATCAAATGGGTCAAGAAGCGTATACGCTAGTCTGCTTTGGAATATCGATGCCCCGTCTCGATACACCCTCGACTAGGAATAATTAAAGGATGAACTTGTGGACTACCCTGTCCCCACTAGTATGATTTGCATCATAGTCTTGGTAGTCAAGTACACATCCTAAGGGCTTTACCAACATGTGAGAGCAAGACAATATCACAATACTTATCTACATGTTAAGATAAAGAGCAACCAGATAGCATACTATCATGTCGAGCAAGAAAGTCCTCTCTATATCTGTCCAAGCATCCACTATAATATACAATCATGTACAATAATGGCCTCTAGGGCATACATACAACTAACAACAATGCCACAAGAAAGCCTTATTTAATTCTGGGGACTTTCTTTTAAGTGTGTTCTGGAAGTTGAAAACATGAGCTTCATTTAACACGTATATACCGTTATCTAGTTTACCTGACCCAATCAAAGCTTGATTTAGGTGGATGTAGATCACATCACTTACAAATGTAAAATCATATCCTTCTTTAGAAAGTAAAGATAGAGATATGATATTACAAGCTAGACTAGGTACACACAAACAATTACGTAAAATCAATATCTGCACACTTGTCAATCCTAGGTGATATTCCCCTATGGATACAACGTCCATGCTCTTTCCGTTAGTAACCCTGAGAGTCATATCACCTGCCCTAATAACTCTATGGTTTCTCAAAGTCTGTAATAAATTACAGATATGAGATCCTGATCCGGTATCCAGTACCCAGGAAGTAGTGTTAATTGACAGACAGTTTTCAATCACAAACACACTCGAAACCGAAGCCACAACATGCTTCGGATCCTGGATTATGGCTTTCCAAGCCCTGTATTCCTTCTTCCAATGTCCTTTCTCGTGACAATAAGAACATCCTTCCTTCCTTACTGTTAGCCCCGAAACTTTTTCCTTTCCCTATCCCTCTACCTTACTGACATCGCCTATCGGCTTTGTGGAGGCCTTCTTCTTTTCACCCTTGGCTTTCGCCTTGGATCCAGAAGAGGAAGATTCCCCAATAAGCAGAGCGGGTGTCTCCCTGGTTTCCTTCAGGGTGCTCTCAACTGGAAGTATAATTTTCTTCCCCTGGGCATGAGTAGAAGGTAGGGACTGTAGAATCAAGTCAGCATATGACTCGTTCTCTAATGTGGTCCCCAGGCCCGTGAGCTGTTTAATATAGCTGATCATTGTAGGGACGAGGTCCCCTACAGATGACCCGATGGCCAACCTCGATTGAAGCAATTCCTTCGAGGTCTCATACCTTGGGATACGAGATTGCTCTCCATATAAATCTTTGTAATGGAGGAAGATGGAAACTAAGTCCATCTTCTCGTGCTGGCTCTGGTTTACACCATCTACTGAGACTAACACGAGGCACTTGGCATTCGCACTGTCTTTTTCCGATATCTTACGAATATCATTATCCGCGATGGTGGAATCTGGACCTGGGACGGCAGGGGTTAGAGTAGTAGTGAGGTGGTCCATCTTGTCATAGGTAATGGACATCTGGACAAACCTTTTCCAGTCAATATAGTATAACTCAGTTATTTTTTTATCTAGCTGTAACCTAATCTTGGTCACCTGGTCGCTGCAATTAGGAGAGAGAGAAGAAAACACTCTGCATGATGCTCTTGCAAGTTTAGATTGGTTTTTAGTTTATCTAAACAGGATGGCTCCCACTGTATCTCGAATCCTTCCTCAGACCATAAAAGAAGAATTAGTCAGGATTGTGTTGGTACTTTGAAGGAGGTTTTCCAATGCTTTCGCGAAGTTCCTTAATTACATAACCTCTTTTCCCTGGAGGCGTAGCCCCGCTAACACCGTTCTAGACATCTACTTGGTTTATAGCATTAATTGTGTTAGTGAAAAATCTCCCGAGGAGTAGCGGATACTCACAGTAGGATCGGGATCCAAATATCATTGTGTGATAATCCTGAAGGAATCATACCAACATTATCACACTCCAAATGGTATGCAGCACTAGCAAGTTTCAGTTTCTTTAGAAACTCCCGATGTGGATTTTTGCCCCATGCTCTTATGACCTTGATGAAGGCCAACTTATCATAAGTCACATGTCAAGTTCTACCCGTCATTGTCCAGCTTAATTTGAACCCACCCGTACATACCCTTGACGGGGGCCAAAATAGTAGTACGACTGTCCTGAACCAACGCATTTATCTATGCTATAGTTGAATATCCAGCAATTACCAATCACTCTACCTTGGTGAAGGTCAAAATACATAGCTTGAATACTACTGAATATTCAACTGAAATGACGGAGGGCTACGGCTGGTTTTGGCGAAACCATGAACGTAATGAACTTGATTTAATCGAAGGAACCTGATAGCTTTTAAAGGAGTGGTTTAAGCTCCGCATTTAAAAGTTTCTGTTTTGAAAAAAACGAGTGTTTTTAAAATTGTTCCGACGATTCAGCTTTGGTTTGTTTGCTTTACATTAATCTAATATAGTTCCATCATTTACACCTATTATCACAGAGAGAAACAAAAATACCACATCCGCTTATGCCATCCGCATTCGCCACTGGGCCCAGTCTAACACCGTTAGGTTACTTAACTAACGCCAGAGCGGGGGTTGAACTACCGCGGGTGCAAAACATAAGCAACGTCTACTATATAGCATATATATAATAACCATTTGTCTCACGCAATAATAGGCATTCCAGATCACAGATGAATATATTGGATATACTAGGAATTCCGCGTTTCATTTAAGCCTGTAAAGAAATCCGGATTCCACGGTCGTGATGAATAGCCAAACCCCACCCTAGACCCCTACGGGTACGACAAACTACCCGCCAAATTTCCGAAGTGAAGCAATCTCCCTCAGTAAAATGAGTAGGCCACTCGGCACTTCAAAGAACGTGATAGTTTGTGCACCCCACCATGGGTCTATCCTAGAAGCAAAAAACAGTAAAAGAAATAATACAACGGTGGCTACAATCTCAAACCGGATGTGCCCCGCAAAATAATATTACATCACTTTACAAATTTTACATCAAATGAAAGAAAGAAAACTCTCATCTCACATCCCCTGGCTGTAAGTGCACGGCGGCGCCCCGGCCGTCAAACCGACGGCCAAACGCGGAAACGGTGATAAACTTTATTTTTGCGGACTTAGCAAACCGGCACCACCGCGCACTAAACCCCGGATCATGCCATTAAACTAGTCTAAGCTAACAAGAAGATGGGTTAGAGATATACCGACTGATCCGAGTCCTCCGGTCTTCATCTCCACTCCGATCTCCTTGCGGGATCTCCAGTCGTCGCCTCCTCGCCGGAAGGGCACCACGTCGCCTGCATCTTTTACGGGCTCCCGCCTCTATACCGAGGCAACTCGGGCATGAAGCCGGCAACTCGACATGCCCAAGGTTTGCTGTAGGATGTGTAGAGTCTATGTCTCATTGGGGTATTGGAGTTGCCTTTGATGGAGGAATCATGAACTTTGGAGAGGGTTTTTGAGAATTTGGCAAGCATGAAAAATGAGATGTAAATTAATCCCTCATACAAAATTGGGACCTCTCATTTTTCCTCTCCTCTCTAAATATGGCCGGCCCCCTCTCATTGAGAATGGTGGAGGGATAGTGAACAAAACACAAGAGGGAGGTGATGGTAGGAAAAGAAAGAGGTAACCATAAACAAACATGAACCATGCTTATTACATACATCCACCCATACCCTTTCCAATCTCATTAATGCAAGAATGGTGCAACAAAAGAAAAGATGCTCTCATAATAAATCTTTTTGCAATAAAACCCCTCCACTAAAGTTATTTGCACAATTGCAAATAACCCCCTCCATCGGAAAAGTCCGGCCGGGAAAGAACAAAGGAAAACCGGCCGGAACGAAAAGCAAATTGGCAACTCCAGAAAACTGGTCCCGTAATAAATTACAGGAAAACCCCATACTGTGCATACACACCCGCATCTGCATTCCGTCCGGATACAAATGCAATAAGACAAAATCTACACTGTACTATACTGGGATCCGGCTTAAACCAAAGCCGGCTAGTAATATCCGTCCGATCCTGATCCGTGCAATACCGCATGTATCTGATCGAACGCTGCCATATAACCATACGGCCACTAGTACAAAACTGTCCGATCCTGATCCATGCAATACCGCACGTATCTGATCGGACCCTGCCATATCTCCATACGGCCTCTACAGCGTTTCGCCCGAAAGCCAGAGTAACTGAAAGTGTGGTGGACCCTAAAGACTCGTCAATACTATGGCTGTGGATTTAACCACTAGCACGTCAGAGGTATAAGCCAATACGTGACGGGCCACCAGCTATTGACTAAAAGGGACGTCGATGAGCGAACTCATCCTGACACCCTACTGAGCCTGTCAGTGACAATATCCGTACAGTCCGGTCCGTTCGTCTATGAGCATCGCATGTCGGGCTTAGGGGGTTGGTAAAAGTCAGACCCCCAAAAGCGGTACAAGTCGTGTCGGAGTGTAGCCCAGAACACCCTGAGATACTACTGGAATACCTACCAGTAAATCTCCTGCCTTGGCCAAGGTCTTCGTGTAATGGCTCTCCTAGACATAGCGCGACCTCACCCCCAATACCGGGAGAGACGAACCCCCGAAGATCCGCTCACTGCATCCATGTGGCTCGGGACTGTACCCAACTAAAATCTGTTTGCACGACTCCTTTGAGCCGTGGTAGGGTAGTAATCAAAGTACAGTGGGAACTCACACGAGACAAATGACGATCCCCAGGTCGATGAACTAACCTGTACACATGTCACCTGGGAACTGCTATGTGACGTCAGGTATAAGACCAACTAGCATGTTCCCGGCGAGTCCTGTCCGGTGTACTCATAACCCAATGAGCACCTGTATACATCTTAGGTGATCCAACTGACACCAGTGGCTTGTGAGACCGGCCACCGCCCCTCGTCGGGGTCTCGACTGTATACACTACTCTACTCTGGAGTATCGATGCCCTGTCTCGAAACTCCTACGACTAGGGACCTTTTAAGGATGTGCTTATAGACTCCAGCTCTCACTTATATGATCGCCCTCATACTGCTGGCAGTCAAGCAAGAATCCTAGGGGCTCTATCAACGTGCAATAGCGACATGTCAGGTCGCCTAAAGCAGTACACGATGATAAAGGTAAACCAGATAGCGTACTATCATCTCAAGTAAGACTGTTTTCCCGGGATAGGTCCTCCCTCAATCATTGCAATCACGTGCCTGTGACCCAATAATTGACTCTGAGGGCACTATCTCCAACAATCTCCCACTTGCACTCAAGGCTAATTATTGCGATGTCGCATACTCACAGCCCGTGTGATACCGAACACCCAACTCCTCTACTAGTCAGTCTCACAAAAACCGTTTGTGAAACCATTGCGTTCGAGGAATAGCCTCAGTGAGTGGATCTGCTCTGGTGTTTCTTTCTATGTCTCTCTATATCTCAAGTTCGAGGAGAAAGCCATCTCCCGAAATGAGCAATACCTGTCCTAGAATGTCTGGATGTCTGATGGGACCTAGCTCATGAATGAACTCCAAATCCAAACTTCTTAGACTGTATCGTCAACTGAACTTAATCAGTATCCTGCGCCATGCCTCCCTCAGTATTTCTTTGGACCACCTGTCCAAAATACTGCCCCTCGTCAGAAGGAAAACTATAACTCTGACAACCTCCTTGTCGTCCATGTCACCTTGGAAGCCTGGAGTGATAACCGTCTCCTAAAGGAGGCAGCCGTTATCATATCCCTAGAACATTCACTTATGTTCTAAAACTGCTTCCGACTGTTTCCCCAGGATTGGATCAATGTCAACTTATTGCATCTACTGCAAAAACAATATCTGGTGTGGTACTTGACATCTCATGATTGACTCAATTGCCTAAGCAAGTGATCTGCCAATCATGCACATCCCTCTCCCCTTTTAGTCTGTAAGACACCTTTAGAGAAGGTGACTCCATCACCTGCAGGTACACTACCGTGCCAGGAGTCGTCCATTCTAAATACTCTTAGAATGCTGTCAAATTACCCTGATTTGGAAACCACCCAAATCTAGATCTAAAAACATAGATCCAGTAACCAGTATGTCTGATATAATGTCCAAGTCCCATGTGGAGAAACCACTGTGTGACGACCAAAGTATAACCGATCGTAGTATAGGAATATCACTTCCTACTACCTTCTCAACAGATCCATCTCCTATTCTGATGACGTCAAACCTATGACTGTCACATCAGAAATAGATGATCTATCTCCGCTACATCTGCTTTAGTCTATAAATAGACATAAGCCTAATGTCCACCAATGCTTCCGCTGCTCCTACTGACTATGACAACCCTCTGGCAGAGTCATATAGGCATGCACTTCTAAAGCAAATTTAGAACGACGCTATACTCATCCTCCTGCCGGGTCTCGCAGCCTGGAACAACAACAATGGCAAGTGTGGGTAAACAAGAACATCCCTGTCACCGTCCTTGAGGCTACCGGAGTACCTCTCGGGTGCCTGAAGTTACCCACCTTATCTGCGGAGTGGCCAATGGAATGTCAAATCAGATTGAATCTTTAGGTTCCTTATCAAATCTTCAGTAATCGTTTGCGGTTCTGGAATTACTTCAAGTTCTACCATACTCCCACTACTGTTTTTGAAAAAATCCATTTTTAATAAAACTGTGGCGAGTCTAGAACAATATTTCTATTGATCTGCCAGATGGTAGAAAATCAACCCTCGTCATAGCCTGGTTCAACCCACAAACAGCCATTACAGAAACGTGCCTTGAGTTATCCAGAGTCTGGTTTTAATCATAAGCCGGACAACTCCCCGTACCTTAACAATGTTAAGATATGAACTGTACTATATCCAATATAGAACCAGAGGCACTGATTTAATTGAACCAGATTCAAATCATGCAACTATCTCCAGTGCATGTGAACTAAACGGAAGGAGGCCGATCAGCGTTACTCAACTTAGGAATACTTCCAATTATGAGTAACCCGAAAGAGAAGCAAGTTCTCTTAATCATCACTATCAATTGAATACCATACACAAGTATCTACATCTTCGATCACTTTGAAGAATCCCGATACTTGCTATACCTGGTTCTCTACTCTATTCAAATACCTATAACTCCTCAAAACTCAGACCCTGTGTTTCTACGAAACACATGTCTAAGAACTAGAGAAGTTAAAAGTAAACAGAATATAGTATGAGGACCAACCCCTCTGTCCTAATGGACACTGGACAACATACAATACTCTGTATGAGTCTGCTGAGTCTAACAACTCTTTCACTGTGTGTCGTAGGTTGAAAACTGTACTTATGGTTAAGAAGAATTACACCGTTGTTTAATGCTCCTTACCTAACCATCCACTGATATAGGTAAATGTCATCGACATAATATCAAAAGGTACATCTCACTCTATGAAAATAGACGTACAGATATATCAATTTGAAATTGGTGCACAACAGCGGATATTCAAAACCAAATATTTGCCAACCGGCAAACAACCCAGGTGATTTCCGCAAATATCACCGATTACAACGAATCCCGATATAATGAGGATGATCACCCAATTCCCAATAACTTACTCCCACTCATCATCTGCAAAACCATACAGATGTGAGAATCAAACCTGGTAAATACATACCCTGGAGCAAGCGTCTAATCGGGAAATCAGTTTTCTTTTAACAGTACACAGTTGAATTAAAACATTGAAATGTTTCGATGGGGTATCCTGGTATTCCTAGTAATGCCTCTACCATTATCCAGATTCACAACTATAACCGTATAATTCTTTGCCACCTCTCCAAATCCCTTTATATGTCTTTAGTCATTACCTTCTGCACACCCCTTCAGGCCAATCGGTTTTCTTCCTTCCCTACCGTTCGGCACCAGCCTATGGTTTGGAAGAAGGCTATCCAAAAAGCATAAAGGGTGTACTGTCCTAATCCTAGGAGCACTCGCAACGCGAGAGAAGGTGAAGATAAAAGACACCTGAATGTACTTTATTCCTATTTCTCCTGAACCAGGATCCATCCCCGAACTGGAACAAGTTCCTTTCGAGTTCGTATATAACCATACGATGGATTATCCAATAAAATGGGATCTTCGTAGTGATACGGAGTGTCCTGGAGAAATACAAAGGTGATTTAGGATTGGCGAAGAAATACTTGGTTTGGTCGTGAATAGCTGTCGCAATTTACTTTGCCCTCTTACTAATCCCTTACTTTGTCTGAACTTAATACCTTCTGTACACCGTTTAGACTAACTGGTTTTCTTCATTCCCTACCGGTCGGCACCAGCCTATGGTTTGGAAGAAGACTAACCAATTTGCCTAATAGGTGTACTACTCCTAAACCAAGGAGTACTCGCAACCTGAGAGAAGGTGAAAAGAAAAGACAACTGAATAATCCTATTCGTTTTCTCCAGAACCAGAAACCATCCTCGAATTCCTTCGAGTTCGTATCTAACCATACGATGGTTTTGTCCAATGGAAGTGGACGTTCGCAGTAACACGGGGTGTCCTGGAGAAAAGGGTAAAAGTAGGAGTGGCAATAAGGTCTGCAACTCTGATAATCCAAAAGCCAGTGTTAAGAAGGTTCGGTCAACTTGGTCACTGAGTCATAATCTTAGGGTCGGGTCAATAGTCGCTGTCAGAGAGAGAGAGAAAAGAAACACTCAGCGTGCACTCTAACCTAGATCAGAATGGTTACCAATTTATCTAATCTGGAAACCTCCCACTGTACCTCAAATTCTCCTCCAAACCTGAAAGAAGAATTAGTCGGGGTCACCCGAGGAGTAAACCAACTCATCAGTGGGAATCGGGATCCAACTCTCATCGCATGATAACGTGACGGAATCCGCTCACGGTATCACACTCCAGAAGGTATGCGCATATCTGGCAAGTTTCAGTTCTTTTGAAACTCCCGATGTGATTTCTGCCCCATGCTCTTATGACCTTGACTTTGGCCAACATATCATAAGTCACATGTCAAGTTCAACCCGTCATTCTCCAGGTTAATTTGAACCCACCCGTACATACCCTTGACTTTGGCCAAAATGGCAGTACGACTGTCCCAAACCAACGCATCTATCTATGCTGCATATGAATACCCCAATAGCTACCAATCACTGTGCCTTGACTTTGGCCAACATACACAGCTTGAATACTATTGACTACCCATATGAAACGACGGAGGGCTACGAATGGTTTCTGGCGAAAACCTTTAACGTAATGAACTTGATCTCGTTGAAGGAACGGATAGCTTTTTAGAAAATATAGTGACGAAAACCTTTACTAAAGAGGTCACTCCCGGTGAAGGGATCTCGGCTCTTTCCCCGTAGAATGGGGTGCAGGATATTCCAACTGAATACCACGGTGCAAAGCAAAAGTAATCGGCTATAGTGAAGTTAATGCCCTGACGCAAAACTTCTGTCCAAGGGGTCACTCCCGGTGAAGGGATCTCGGCCCTTGCCTCGTCGACTGAGGAGCAGGATATTCCAAATGAATACCACGATGCAAAACAAAAGTGAACGTCCTTGCAATAACAGCTTTTTGAAAAGTGTTCCAACAACATCAGAATAGGTTTGTTTAACTTGCATTGATCCGAATCAATGCAGTCCCATCAATTGATCACACCACAAAGAACAAAAATATACTGACGTACGTATATGCCATCCGCATTCGCCACTGGGTCCCGTCATCACCCGTTAGGTTAGCTTACTAACGGAAGAGCGGGGACTGGACTAGCGCGGGTGAAAAACATATACAACATCTACTAATATATATACCAATATATTATATTTCGCTCAAGGCGTGAAAAGAAATGCAACATCACAGAAATGTACAGCATCACAGAACAATACAGATATCTGGGATCCCCGGGTTTCACAGAGCCACTACTGAAACCCGACGTTCCCCTGGTCGTGTGGATAGCCTGTGCAATGCAATCCTAGACCCCTACGGGCGCGGCAAGTTACCCGCCAAAACCTGAAGCGAGGCAGCCCCCTTCAGCGCCGTGAATGGACCACCCAGCACTTCACGGAATCCGGTAACTCGGGCACCCCTCCTGGGTCAACCTGTACCCCCTACGAGTGCGGCGAATAGCCCGCCAATCCTAGAGTGAAGCCCCCTCCGTCCCAATGCCATGAGATGCGGGCTTGTTGCCCTCCAGAACCCGGCTATCCGTGCACCCCTCCGCGGGGTAATCCTAGTACAGAAAGTAAAATATACATACACCGGGTACATCGACCGCAACCAGGTCGTGCCCCAAAAGAATAATACAATCAGGCAGTGACGGCAGTCCACATGTCGGACGCTCGCCCCGCAAAATCAAATGTACATAATACACCAACACTGTACTAGCATTGCATCCAGGCTATCCCCACGACCGATCCGTAACATCACAGCATAAACATAGAACATCAACGTGAAAGTCACGTTCGCAAATCCGTCTAACCGGGCTATAGCAGTTAGACCGGATTTACCGATCGAGTGACATTCACGGTCGCAGATATAATGTAAATACTGTGAAAAATGTGTTTAAAATTTTCCGATTGACCAAACCTTAACAAGTGGGCCCCCAAACAAAACTGTAGCACTCACAGAAAACCTGGGCCCAATTTTAATATTCCAGAAACCACATTTTCAACTCAGGAACATTCTACAAAATTTTGGGGAAATGAACAGTTGTTACTGCGGCGGAAGCGCGGCCAAAGCAGGGGTTTGGCCGCCCTTCCGCGGTGGAACAGTGAGTTCATGGTACCAAATTTTTACAGTGTGTTTCTAATTCCCTGCACATCACTCTGAGACAACCTGAAAAATTTTTGGACTCAAAAAAAATTCGACAGAAACTGATGTGCTTGAAATACGCGGTTTCGGGATTTTGTTCGATCGGAAACGTAAAACACATTAAACTAAGCTAGACGAAGTTAATGGCGAGGCTCTGATACCACTGTAAGTGCACGGCGGCGCCCCGGCCGTCAAACCGACGGCCAAACGCGGAAACGGTGATAAACTTTATTTTTGCGGACTTAGCAAACCGGCACCACCGCGCACTAAACCCCGGATCATGCCATTAAACTAGTCTAAGCTAACAAGAAGATGGGTTAGAGATATACCGACTGATCCGAGTCCTCCGGTCTTCATCTCCACTCCGATCTCCTTGCGGGATCTCCAGTCGTCGCCTCCTCGCCGGAAGGGCACCATGTCGCCTGCATCTTTTACGGGCTCCCGCCTCTATACCGAGGCAACTCGGGCATGAAGCCGGCAACTCGACATGCCCAAGGTTTGCTGTAGGATGTGTAGAGTCTATGTCTCATTGGGGTATTGGAGTTGCCTTTGATGGAGGAATCATGAACTTTGGAGAGGGTTTTTGAGAATTTGGCAAGCATGAAAAATGAGATGTAAATTAATCCCTCATACAAAATTGGGACCTCTCATTTTTCCTCTCCTCTCTAAATATGGCCGGCCCCCTCTCATTGAGAATGGTGGAGGGATAGTGAACAAAACACAAGAGGGAGGTGATGGTAGGAAAAGAAAGAGGTAACCATAAACAAACATGAACCATGCTTATTACATACATCCACCCATATCCTTTCCAATCTCATTAATGCAAGAATGGTGCAACAAAAGAAAAGATGCTCTCATAATAAATCTTTTTGCAATAAAACCCCTCCACTAAAGTTATTTGCACAATTGCAAATAACCCCCTCCATCGGAAAAGTCCGGCCGGGAAAGAACAAAGGAAAACCGGCCGGAACGAAAAGCAAACTGGCAACTCCAGAAAACTGGTCCCGTAATAAATTTATAGGAAAACCCCATACTGTGCATACACACCCGCATCTGTATTCCGTCCGGATACAAATGCAATGAGACAAAATCTACACTGTACTATACTAGGATCCTGCTTAAACCAAAGCCGGCTAGTAATATCCGTCCGATCCTGATCCGTGCAATACCGCACGTATCTGATCGAACGCTGCCATATAACCATACGACCACTAGTACAAAACTGTCCGATCCTGATCCATGCAATACCGCACGTATCTGATCGGACCCTGCCATATCTCCATACGGCCTCTACAGCGTTTCGCCCGAAAGCCTGAGTAACTGAAAGTGTGGTGGACCCTAAAGACTCGTCAATACTATTGCTGTGGATTTAACCACTAGCACGTTAGAGGTATAAGCCAATACGTGACGGGCCACCAGCTATTGACTAAAAGGGACGTCGATGAGCGAACTCATCCTGACACCCTACTGAGCCTGTCAGTGACAATATCCGTACAGTCCGGTCCGTTCGTCTATGAGCATCGCATGTCGGGCTTAGGGGGTTGGTAAAAGTCAGACCCCCAAAAGCGGTACAAGTCGTGTCGGAGTGTAGCCCAGAACACCCTGAGATACTACTGGAATACCTACCAGTAAATCTCCTGCCTTGGCCAAGGTTTTCGTGTAATGGCTCTCCTAGACACAGCGCGACCTCACCCCCAATACCGGGAGAGACGAACCCCCGAAGATCCGCTCACTGCCTCCATGTGGCTCGGGACTGTACCCAACTAAAACCTGTTTGCACGACTCCTTTGAGCCGTGGTAGGGTAGTAATCAAAGTACAGTGGGAACTCACACGAGACAAATGACGATCCCCAGGTCGATGAACTAACCTGTACACATGTCACCTGGGAACTGCTATCTGACGTCAGGTATAAGACCAACTAGCATGTTCCCCGCGAGTCCTGTCCGGTGTACTCATAACCCAATGAGCACCTGTATACATCTTAGGTGATCCAACTGACACCAGTGGCTTGTGAGACCGGCCACCGCCCCTCGTCGGGGTCTCGACTGTATACACTAGTCTACTCTGGAGTATCGATGCCCTGTCTCGAAACTCCTACGACTAGGGACCTTTTAAGGATGTGCTTATAGACTCCAGCTCTCACTTATATGATCGCCCTCATACTGCTGGCAGTCAAGCAAGAATCCTAGGGGCTCTATCAACGTGCAATAGCGACATGTCAGGTCGCCTAAAGCAGTACACGATGATAAAGGTAAACCAGATAGCGTACTATCATCTCGAGTAAGACTGTTTTCCCGGGATAGGTCCTCCCTCAATCATTGCAATCACGTGCCTGTGACCCAATAATTGACTCTGAGGGCACTATCTCCAACACTGGCTATTCATCATCGAAGATCCAATATTCCATATATACAAACTACAATAGCAGCAACACAGATATGTGCAACCCCCACTATTCGATGTATAGAGATTAGCGGACGTTTCGAAACACATATATCACAACTGAAACATGCTAAACTACGTTAAAACTGTGACTTGAAATACTCCGTATAACCACAACAGAGAATTAATAGTACTTTCAAAATTGGCAAAATCAAACACAACCTGAAACCCTAAATCCAAGCAACAAGACCATAGAACAAAACCAGAGGCATTCCAACAGAAGAAAACCGGTGAGTCCTGTTTTATAAAGAGTTTGGCCGGCCAAAAACCGGTAGAAATGTCTCGTTTTTGTTGTGTGTTCATCTCACAAGTAAAGGAGCACTCTGCAACTGTTTAAAAAAAATTTTGAGCCTCCGAAAAATTTGATAGAAACTTGGATTTTGATTTTGATGTTTCGGAGTTATTTCGGTTTCGTAGTTTTACACGTTGTCTAAACTGTTAGCTAAGGTTTAGTAGGCTCTGATACCACTGTATGTCGATGTCACGCACCCCACGGGTTCGCGGGGAGGCAGAATACATAAAAAACGATTTTTACGGGTGTCGCAACACCGGCTTGAACTCCAGGATCGATGCTAAACCCTAGCTAACACACTGTATGAGGTTAACTACTCGGATAGAAAGTTATACCTCATAGAACCATGTCCTTCGGGTCTTCTTGCTGTCCTCCTCCTCATCATAGGCTCCTCGGATCGTACACGGATCGGGCCTCCTCACCGGTCTCCTCAAGTCAAAGACGATCCACCCGAGAGAATGTGCTTCAAGATTCAACCTTTAAACCGAGGTAACTAGGGTAGATGATTCGCTAATCTAACTAGCCTAGGTGAGGTAAAGAATGTCTGATGGATTGTTTTGTCTCACTAAACCCTATGGCTCACAACACATGTGAAGGATTAGGGTTTAGTTTGAGGAAGAAAGAGATGGAGAAATCAAGAGAGAGAATGAGGAGAAGAATAATGAATCAACATCAAGTATCAAGTGTAGAGAATGACTAAGTATATGATCACTTATTGGACCATGGAAATATCTCACAATATAAAATGCCTCACATGCTTCAATAGTGATCCCAAACCAAATAAAATAATACAAGCCCATTCTTTACACCATGCCACAAATATCTATTTCTTTTCTCCAATATCCACCTCATTAATCCATTTACGAAAATGGATAAAACTAAATAATGAGGTGTCTCCTTCTAGAAGCATGCCTTACTAAATTACAAGAATGCCCCTCACCGTATATACATGCCTATATCCGTATTCCGAAAAATACGAATACACTGAGATGATAATAATCCAATAATACAATACTAGGATCTGGCTTAAACCAAAGTCCACTAGTATTGTCCGCCCGATTAGCATCCGTGTACAAGTACACGTATGTGATCAAAGCCTTGCCGTAAAACCATACGGCCTCTACATCTTTTTCCCGAAGCAGGGACACCATCTGTGTGGGACTCTAAAGACTCGACACTACGCTGGCAGTCGGTTTAACTATAAGCCGTCAGCGGTACTAGCTGCACGTAACGGCTACCCAGGTATCTGTCGATAAGAAGGCCAATGAGCAAACTTATCAGAACTCCTACTCAGCCTATCTGTGACAATCTCCCTACAGTCCGGTCTGTTCATCTAAGAGTATCGCATATCGGGCCTGGGGGCGGTAATCATCAGACCCCTAATAGCGCAATAAGTCATGTCGGAGTGTGGCCCAAAACACCCTGAGAAACTACTGGAGTACATACCAGCAAATCTCGCTTGCCTTGGCCAAGGATGTAATGGCTTTCTGAACACAGCACGACATCAACCCCCAATACCGGGAGAGACGAATCCTATCTAACCACCACTGCCTCCAAGTGCTTCGGGACTGCACCCAACTACTACCTGTTTTCATGACTCCTTTGAGTCATCGTAGGGTTGTAATCTAAGAACAGTAAGAATACACTCGAGGCAAAGTATCAGTGTCAAGTCGACGGACTAAGCTGTACTCATGTCACCTGGGAACTGCTACCCGACGATAGGTATAATACCCACCAGCAGCTCCATACGAGTCATGTCCAGTGTACTAATAAACCAATGAGCACCTGCATACTATCTCCAGTACAACGTACTAATGGCTGTGGGACAGACCATCTCCCTTGGTGTGATGAGAAGCAATGCACTAGTATACTCTGGAGTATTGGTAATCCGTCTCGATAATCCTACGACTAGGGACATGTATAAGGATATGCTTATAGACTACCCAGCCCCTACTAGTGTGACTGCCATCACAACGCTGGTAATCAAGCAAAGATCCTAAGGGCTCTACCAATATGTATAAACGATATGCTAAAAGAAACACATTTACATATTGAGGTAGAAAAAAACCAGGTAGCATACTACCATTTCGAGCAAGACTGTTACTATATCCGTGTATATCCCAAGCTCCCATTAAGTAATATACAAACTAGTATGATACAATAATGGCCTCTAGAGCATATATCACTAACAATCTTCTACTTGCACTAAGGCCATGTATTGGTATATCGCAGACCTATCTGTTAGTGTATATGCCCTAGAGGCCATTACTGTATCATACTAGTTTGTATATTACTTAATGGAAGCTTGGGATATTCACCTTGTATAGACAATCTTGCTAAAAATAGTAGTATGCTACTTGGTTTGTTTCTACTTTAATGTGTACATGTGTTTATTTTAGTACATCACCTATACACATTAGTGGAGCCCTTGGGATCTTTGCTTGATTACCAGCGTTGTGATGGCAGTCACACTCGTGGGGGCTGGGTAATCCACAAGCACATCCTTATGCAGGTCCCTAGTCGTAGGACTATCGAGACAGGGCAACGATACTCCGGAGTAGACTAGTGTATGCGCTTCTCATCCCAGCAGGGAGACGGTCTGTCCCACAGCCGTCAGTACGTCGTACTTGAGATAGTATGTGGGTGCTCGTTAGGTTACGAGTACACTGGACAGGACTCGTTGGGAACTGTTGGTTGGTACTATACCTATCGTCAGTTATCAGTTCCCAGGTGACATGAGTACAGCTTAGTCCGCTGACTTGATACTGTCACTTCGCCTCGAGTGTGTTCCCACTGTACTTAGATTACTACCCTACCACGGCTCAAAGGAGTCGTGCAAACAAGTAGTAGTTGGGTGCAGTCCCGAAGCACTTGGAGGCGGTGACGGTTAGAAAGGATTCGTCTCTCCCGGTATTGGGGGTTGATATCGCGCTGTGTCTAGGAGAGCCATTACACAAAGTCCCTGGCCAGGGCAAGCAAGATATGCTGGTAGGTTTCCAGTGTTATCTCAGGGTGTTCTGGGCTACACTCCGACATGACTTGTACCGCTATTAGGGGACTGACGTTTACCGCCCCCCTAGGCCCGCCATGAGATATTCTCAGACGAACAGACCGGACTGTACGCAGATTGTCACATTCAAGATCAGTAGGAGTTCAGATGGGTTTCACCTCGTCCGTCTTCTTATCAGCATCTACCTGGGGGCCGTTACGCACAGCTAGTGCTGCTTACGGTCTGTGGTTAAACCCACTGCCAGCGTAGTGTCGAGTCTTTAGAGTCCCACACAGAGAGCTTTTCGCCTTTAGGCAAAGAGTAGAGGTCGCATAGTTTTGCGACAGGGTTCGGTCACATCCGTGCATTTGTGCACGTTTAGTGTCCGGGCAGTTATCACTAGCGGGCTTTGGTTTAAGCCATATCCTATTGTATTCGTGTTCTCGGAATGCGGATGCGGGTGTGTATGCACGGTTGACAGAGAGACATAGGCAGAGGATTCTCATTAGGGTTGTTGACTGTTGACCTTTGCTAAACCCTAATGAGAATAAGAAATACGATTAATGATAATATTAATTAATTATTATTGTGCCATGGTTGGGTTGAAGGGTTGACATTGTTGACTTGTTGACTTAGTTGACCGGTTGACTAAGTTGGACTTGTTGGCCATCATCATAACAATGGCTATCATTTCTTGGCATTGACCTTGGCTTGCTTGTTTTTTCACAAATTGCATTTAATGCATGAAATGATATGGCCATTTGATATGATAACAACCATCACATAATACTCAATTATTATTATGAGTTATGATTATTTTGGATTATGAGAGCAAGAGTGAGAAAAGTCATGCTCATTCTATCATTCTCATTCTCTCTCTTCCTCAAGCTCTCCCTCTTCCTCTTGCTCTCTCTAGTTTATGGTTCCATTATCTCATGTGTTGAGAAGCAAGAACCATAGAGATAAAACCCAAAACATTTCTCTACACATCCTAGTATACAAGTTTTAGCAAACCAAGTGTTCTAGTTTCCTCAAGATTGAGGTTGAAGCCAAAGGTAGAAGATTTCAGGTGGATCCATCTTCGACAAAAAGATACAACAATGAGAGAACCATCCAACCACCACAAGGTGTCCAAGAGAATGAGTTCAAGTTAAGGTATAACCCCTAACCGAGTAGTTAAAACTCCTAGTTAGGTTGTTAGATAGTTGTTTAACAAAGATCCGTATTTTGAGTCCATGTTACCACCAAAAGAAAAATCGTTTTTCATCGTTTCCGCAAGCCCGAAAGAACCGGGAGAGGTAACGTGGACTTACAGTGGTATCAGAGCCAAGTTAAACACTATCTAACATGTTAGCAAAGTAACTAGAAGTTCGATCGGAGAAAAAGTCACGAAACACGCCCGGAATGTATACTTTCTGCCGATTTTTTTTCCTGCTCAAAAATTAATAAATCTTGTACTAAAAATCGGCTCAGAGTTTTTAAAGAACGTGCAAGAAAAATGGTCCACTAACTCGGTAAAGGCTCCGCGAAACCGCGGCGGGCAGGAGCATGCTCCCGCCGCGGATCCGCGGCCGAGTTGACTCGGTCGTGGCACAATTTTCCTGCAGTGTTTTCTGGGGGTTTTTTGGGATTTTTGGAATATGATTTTTCTGCCCAGATTTTCCAAAAATCAAAATTTGTTTTTGGGGTTTAAAAATCCGTATTTTGATCGAACTTCTAAAGACTTAATCTAACGGGTTATATCTGTGATGTGATATATGTATTGAACGTCTTCTAATCGCTATACGTCGATTAGTGGGGGTTATACATATCTGTGATCTGTAATGTTGATGGTATGTGTATATTAATTCATTGGATTGTCGCGGATGAATAGCCGGGGGGTTGTGAGATGAGAGTTTTCTTTATCTTTTCAATTCATGTAATTTGTAATTGATGTAATATTATTTATATGGCCGCACAACCGGGATAGGGTTGTAGCCGTCATTGTAAAATTTCTTTTAATGTTTTTTCTCCTAGGATAGACCCAAGGTGGGGTGCACAAACTACCGGGTATCTCGAAGTGCCGAGTAGCCTACTCACGTTGTTGAGGGAGGTTGCTTCGCTTCGGGTACTTGGCGGGTAGTTTGCCGCACCGGTAGGGTCTAAGGTAGGGTCTTGGCTATTCATCGTGACCGTGTAATCCGCTCTTCATTACAGGGTCGTACGGAATGTGGATTCCTAGTATATCCAATGTGTTCATCTGTGATCTGGAATGGCTATCATTGCATGTGACGAATGTGTATATCTATATATGATATCTATTTAGGCGTTGCTTATGTTTTGCATCCGCGTTAGTCCAGCCCCCGCTCTGTCGTTAGTTAAGTAACCTAACGGGTAATGACGGGGCCCCGTGGCGAATGTGGATGGCATAAGCGCACGTCATATTTTCGTTGTTTTCTGCAATGGTAGGATTAAATGATGGGACGTATTAAATTAATGCAAGAAAATAAACCAAAGTTGAGTCGTTGGAACACTTTCAAAACCACTCAGTTTCTTTTCAAAAACAACTTTTAAACGCGGAGCTTAAGCCACTCCTTTTAAAAGCTATCTCGTTCCATCGATTATATCAAGTTTACTACGTTCACGGTTTCGCCAAAACTATTCGTAGCCCTTCGTCGTTTCATATGAATGGTCAATAGTATTCAAGCTATGTTTGTTGGCCAAAGTCGAGGCATAGTGATTGGTAGCTATTGGATATTCATGTGCAGCATAGATAGATGTGTTGGTTTGGGACAGTCGTACTGCCTTGTTTGCCAAAGTCAAGAGTAGGTACGGGTGGGTTCAAATTAACCTGGAGAATGACGGGTAGAACTTGACATTGACTTATAATTTGTTGGCCAAAGTCAAGGTCATAAGAGCATGGGGCAAAAATCCACATCGGGAGTTTCAAAAGAAACTGAAACTTGCTAGCGCTGCATACCATTTGGAGTGTGATGATTCTGGTAGGATTCCTTCAGTTTTGTCATGCAATGATATTTGGATCCCGATCCTACTGTGAGTATATGCTACTCCTCGGGAAATTTCTCACTTAACGATCAATGCTATAAACAAAGTAGGTGGCTAGAAAGGTGTTACCGGGGCTACGCCCACAGGGAAAAGAGGTTATTTAATTAAGGAACTTCGCGAAAGCGTTGGAAAACCTCCCTCGAAGTACCGACACTAGCCTGGCTGAACGGTTAAGCAAGTATTGTACGGTGAGATTGATCCTGACTAATTCTTCCTTTTTGGTTTGAGGAGGGATTCAAGAGACAGTGGGAGCCATCCTGTTTAGACAAATTAAAAACCACTCTAAACTTGCAAGAACATCATGCTAAAGTGTTTCTTCTCTCTCTCCTAATTGCAGCGACCAAACATCATGACTGGACTTAAGTTACTACTAGATAAAAACATACTGACAGGGCCAAACTACAAAGATTGGCTCAGGAATGTCAAAATGGCAATCACTTATGACAAGTTGGGGTATCTCCTTACCACCAAAGCTCCCCCTGTACCAGGTCACAAAACCAGCGTCGCGGATAAGGAAATCCGTAAGACCTGGGAAATCGATTGCGCGAAGGCCAAGTGCCTCGTGCTTGCCTCTATGGACAATGAACATCAGAGGAGGCACGAGAATATGGACCTTGAATCCATATTTCTCCATACAAAAAAACTGTGTGGAGAGCAATCCCGTATCGCCAGATACGAAGTCTCGAAAAAGCTGTTTTCGGCGAGATTGGCCGTCGGATCATTGGTAGCGGAATACATGCTTAAGATGATTGGCTTCATTGAGGAGCTCGTGGACCTTGGGACCACGTTAGAGAACGAGCTCTACACGGACTTGATTCTCCAGTCCCTTCCTTCCACTTACGCCCAGTTTATCCTGAACTTCAACTTGCAAGAAAAAGAAGTTGAACTTTCAGAACTCCTCAACATGCTGAGGAGTGCAGAGGGCACCCTACAGAAAGGTAGGGAAACATCCACTTTGTTTGTAGGAGGATCTCCCTCTTCTAGGTCCAAGACGAAAGCCAAGGGTAAGAAGAAGAAAACCCCCACCAAACCAAGGGGCGGTGTTAGTAAAGTGGATACGAAGGGAAAGGCAAAGGCAACAAAGGTTGCGGGAAAGCTTCTGGGGAAGGAAGAGTACTTTTACTGTCACAAGAGTGGACACTGGAAAAAGAATTGCAGGGCTTGGAAGGCCAGAAAGCAGGATCTGAAGCAAGTTGCGGCTTCAGCTTCAGGTGTGTATGTTATTGAAAACTGTCTATCAATAAACTCTACATCCTGGGTATTGGATACCGGATCAGGATCTCATATCTGTAATTCTTTACAGGCACTGAGAAGGAGTAGGGTTTTGAAGGCAGGTGATATGACCCTCAGAGTTACAAACGGAGCTGGCATGGATGCTGAGTCCATGGGGACTATCACCTGGGGTTGTCAGATGGACACGTTTTGGTTTTGCGTGATTGTTATTTTGTACCCAATGCAATCTGTAATATCATATCTGTATCTTTATTATCTAAAGAAGGTTATGAATTTGCATTTGTAAGTAATGTTGTGAACATTAACCTTAATCAAGTTTTGATTGGGTCAGGTACATTAAGCAATGGTATATACGTATTAAACCAACCACAGATTTTCAATGTCCAGAATACACACAAAAGAAAGTCTCCGGAAACAAATCAGGCTTTCTTATGGCATTGTAGACTGGGTCACATCAATGAGAGAAGGTTGACGAAGTTACATACAGAAGGATATTTGGATCCGTTCGAAAATCAATCATATGCAACTTGTCAATCCTGTCTCAGAGGAAAGATGAAAAAGACTCCGTTCACTGGACACGGAGTAAGAGCGAGCGAGCTCTTGGGACTCGTACACAGCGACGTGTGCGGTCCAATGTCTACGCATGCACAAAGCGGTTATTCTTACTTCATTACTTTTACGGATGACTTTTCAAGGTACGGATATGTCTTCTTAATGAAACATAAATCCGAATCCTTTGGAAAATTCCAGGAATATAAGAATGAAGTAGAAAAAAAAACAGGCAAAAGTATCAAGACACTGAGATCTGATCGAGGTGGTGAATACTTAAGTGTCGAGTTCCTGGATTACTTAAAAGAGAATGGAATTCTCTCTCAGCTTACTCCTCCGTACACTCTGCAACATAACAGTGTATCGGAGAGACGGAACCGCACCCTATTGGATATGGTACGTTCCATGATCAGTAACGCTGAGTTACTGCGATCATTCTGGGGATATGCACTAGAATCAGCTGCATACCTTTTGAACCGAGTTCCAACTAAGACTATGCCTACCACACCATATCAGATGTGGTGTGGGAAGAAACCCTATCTTAAGCACATTAAGACATGGGGATGTCCAGCTTTTGTCAAAAAGCAGCATACGGACAAACTCGAGGCACGCTCAGTACAGTGCAAGTTTGTGGGATATCCAAAGAACTCCAAGGGATATTTCTTCTATTGCGAAGAGGAACAAAAGGTTTTTATTTCTTGTCATGCCCACTTCTTGGAAACTGAGTTTTTGGAAAATCAGATAAGTGGGAGCGCAATAGAACTGGAAGAAATTTCAGAACCACGAGCTATTACTGAAAGCTTAGTAGAACCAGAGGGTTCGAAAGATCAGGACATTCCTGCGCCGCTCCGCGGGTGTAGTAGGCAGTCTCATCCGCCCGAGAGATACTACGGTTTTCTCATAGACGGGGATAGAGAGGATTGCATTATTTATAGTGATGAGCCGACTAGCTTCCAGCAGGCCATTCAGAGCATCGGCTCGGTAAAATGGTTGGATGCAATGCGGACCGAAATGGAGTCCATGTACACCAACAAAGTATGGACGTTGGACATTGCTCCAGATGGGGTAAAACCCGTAGGATGCAAGTGGATCTTCAAAAGGAAGATTTGTGTAGATGGACAGGTTGAGACCTATAAGGGTAGACTTGTTGCAAAGGGTTTTCGTCAAAGACCTGGTTAGGACTATGACGAAACCTTTTCTCCAGTGGCTATACTGAAATCCATTCGGATCGTTCTTGCCATTGTTGCCTTCCACGATTATGAGATTTGGCAGACGGACGTAAAGACCGCTTTTCTAAATAGAAATTTAGAGAAGTGTGTCTATATGGACCAGCCAGAGGGTTTCATTCAGAGTGGGAGCAGTGGAAAGGTATGCAAGTTGCTTAAGTCCATCTATGGACTAAAGCAGGAATCGCGGAGTTGGAACATCTGTTTTGATGAGACGATCAAAGAATTTGGCTTTATCAAAAATCCAGATGAACCATGCATCTATAGTAGATTTGCAGCATGAACTGTCATATTCCTCCTTTTATACGTGGATGACATTCTTTTGATAGGAAATGACATTCCTATGCTACAATCTGTCAAAGGGTTCTTATCACACAGGTTCTCTAAGAAAGACCTGGGTGATGCCTCTTACATTCTGGGGATCCGGATCTATCGTGACAGATCCAAGAGGATACTAGGACTTTCACAGTCCAGGTACATCGACACCATACTGAGAAGATTCAGTATGGAAGATTCCAAGCGCGGTAATCTACCGGCTTGTCACGGGATCACCCTCTCCAAGGAGATGTCTCCCAAGAATTATTTGGAAAGGGATCACATGTCTATTATACCCTACGCTTCTGCGGTAGGCTCTATAATGTATGTGATGTTGTGTACCAGACCAGATGTAGCTTATGCACTGAGTGTGGTAAGCCGGTATCAGTCAAACCCTGGGGAGAAGCACTGGATAGCGGTAAAGAACATTCTCAAGTACCTGAGAAGGACTAAGGAGATGTTCTTGGTGTATGGCGGAAAAGACCTCCAGATCGAGGCCTTTGCTGACTCCAGCTTCCAGAATGACAAGGATGATTCCAAGTCCATGTCGGGTTATGTCTTTACCCTCAATGGAGGGGCGGTGTGTTGGAAGAGTTCCAAACAGGAAACCGTTGCTGACTCGACGATGGAAGCGGAATATATCGCTGCTGCAGATGCCGCAAAAGAAGCCGTCAGGAAAAGGAAGTTCTGGACAGAACTTCAGGTGGTTCCGTCCATTTTTGATCCAATACCTCTGTATTGCGACAACAACGGGGCTATAGCTTTAGCGAAGGAACCCAGGTCCCATTAGAAGTCCAGACACATCTTGAGGCGGTATCACCTGATCAGGGAGATCGTGAGTCGCCAGGAGATCGAGGTTCGGAGAGTTGCTACGGAAGATAACACTGCTGATCCATTCACGAATGCCTTACCCCTGACTCGGTTCGAGCGGCTGATCGAGATGAAAGGTCTTCGATACGCCAGTACATGGCCTTAGTTCAAGTGGGAGATTGTTAGTGTATATGCCCTGGAGGCCATTACTGTATCATACTAGTTTGTATATCACTTAATAGAAGCTTGGGATATTCACCTTGTATAGACAATCTTGCTCAAAATAGAAGTATGCTACTTGGTTTGTTTCTAATTTAATGTGTACATGTGTTTATTTTAGTATATCACCTATACACATTAGTGGAGCCCTTAGGATCTTTGCTTGATTACCAGCGTTGTGATGGCAGTCACACTCGTGGGGGCTGGGTAATCCACAAGCACATCCTTATGCAGGTCCCTAGTCGTAGGACTATCGAGATAGGGCATCGATACTCCAGAGTAGACTAGCGTATGCGCTTCTCATCCCAGCATGGGAGACGGTCTGTCCCACAGCCGTCAGTATGTCGTACTTGAGATAATATGCGGGTGCTCGTTAGGTTACGAGTACACTAGACAGGACTCGTCGGGAACTGTTGGTTGGTACTATACCTATCGTCAGTTATCAGATCCCAGGTGACATGAGTACAGCTTAGTCCGCTGACTTGACACTGTCACTTCGCCTCAAGTGTGTTCACACTGTACTTAGATTACTACCCTACCACGGCTCAAAGGAGTCGTGCAAACAGGTAGTAGTTGGGTGCAGTCCCGAAGGACTTGGAGGCAGTGACGGTTAGACAGGATTCGTCTCTCCCGGTATTGGGGGTTGATATCGCGCTGTGTCTAGGAGAGCCATTACACATAGTCCCTGGCCAGGGCAAGCGTGATATGCTTGTAGGTTTCCAGTGTTATCTCAGGGTGTTCTGGGCTACACTCCGACACGACTTGTACCGCTATTAGGGGACTGACATTTACCACCCCCTAGACCCGCCATGCGATATTCTCAGACGAACAGACCGGACTGTACGCAGATTGTCACATTCAGGCTCAGTAGGAGTTCAGATGGGTTTCACCTCGTCCATCTTCTTATCGGCATCTACCTGGGGGCCGTTACGCACAGCTAGTGCCGATTGCGATCTGTGGTTAAACCCACTGCCAGCGTAGTGTCGAGTCTTTAGAGTCCCACACAGAGAGGTTTTCGCCTTTAGGAAAAAGAGTAGAGGTCGCATGGTTTTGCGACAGGGTTCGGTCACATCCGTGCACTTATGCATGTTTAGTGTCCGGGCAGTTATCACAAGCGGGCTTTTAATTTAAGCCAGATCCTGGTGTACATTTTGAGATTAGTTTTATCTCGTTTGTTTTCTTGTTCCTTGGAACGCGGATGCGGGTGTGTATGCACGGTTGACAGAGGCAGAGGATTCTCATTAGGGTTGTTGACTTTTGCTAAACCCTAATGAGAATAAGAAATATGATTAATGATAATATTAATTAATTATTATTGTGCCATGGCTGGGTTGAAGGGTTGACTTTGTTGACTTGTTGACTTAGTTGACCGGTTGACCAGGTAGGACTTGTTGACCATCATCATGCAATGGCTATCATTTCTTGGCATTGACCTTGGCTTGCTTGTTTTTTCACAAATTGCATTTAATGCATGAAATGATATGGCCATTTGATATGATAACAACCATCACATAATACTCAATTATTATTATGAGTTATGATTATTTTTGATTATGAGAGCAAGGGTGAGAAAAGTCTTGCTCATTCTATCATTCTCATTCTCTCTCCTCCTCAAGTTCTCCCTCTTCCTCTTGCTCTCTCTCTAGTTTATGGTTCCATTGTCTCATGTGTTGAGAAGCAAGAACCATAGAGATAAAACCCAAAACATTTCTCTGCTCATCCTAGTGTACAAGATTTAGCAAACCAAGTGTTCTAGTTTCCTCAAGATTGAGGTTGAAGCCAAAGATAGAAGCTTTCAGGTGGATCCATCTTCGGCACAAAGAGACGACGATGAGAGAACCATCCGACCACCACAAGGAGTCCAAGAGAAGGAGTTCAAGTTAAGGTATAACCCCTAACCGAGTAGGTAAAACTCCTAGTTAGGTTGTTAGATAGTTGTTTAACAAAGATCCGTATTTTGAGTCCATGTTACCACTAAAAGAAAAATCGTTTTTCATCATTTCCGCAAGCCCGAAAGAACCGGGAGAGGTACCGTGGACTTACACTATCATCTCGATTAGCCTTTCGAACTGTATCTGAGGGATGACCTTGGTGAGTGGATCTGCGGTGTTGTTCTCCGTATCTACTCTCCTCACCTCGATCTCCCGGCGATCAACGATCTCCCGGCGATCAACGATCTCCCTGATCAGGTGGTACCGCCTCAAGATATGTCTGGACTTCTGATGGGACCTGGGTTCCTTTACTAAATGTATAGCGCCGGATAGAACATTCTCGGACATCCTAATTCAGAAATTTCGTCATTAAGGTTTTATTAGATCAACAATAGACAGAACCACCTGAAGTTCTGTTAGGAACTTCTACATCCAGACTGCTTCTTTCGCGGCGTCACAAGCAACGGTATACTCCACTTCCAACATTAACTCAGCAACGGTGTCCTTCTTGGAGCTCTTCCAACAGACCGCCCCTCCATTGAGGGTAAAGACATAACTTGACATGGACTTGGAGTCATCCTTGTAACTCTGGAAGCTGGAGTCAGCAAAGGCCTCGATCTGGAGGTCTTTTCCGCCATACACCAAGAACATCTCCTTAGTCCTTCTTAGGTAATTGAGAATGTTCTTTACTGCTATCCAGTGCTTATCCATGGGTTTGACTGATACCGGCTTACCACGCTGAGTGCGTAAGCAATATCAGGTATGGTACACAACATCGCATACATTACAGAGCCTACTGCAAACTCGTAGGGTATAATCGACATGCGAGCCCTTTCCAAATCATTCTTGGGAGACATCTCTTTGGAGAGGGTGATTCCGTGACAAGCCGGTAGACTACCGCGCTTTGAATCTTCCATACTAAATCTCTTTAGTATGGTGTTGATGTACCTGGACTGTGAAAGTCCCACCATTGATCCATCACGATAGATCTCGATCCCTAAAATGTAGTTGGCATCACCCAGGTCTTTCATGGAGAACCTCTGTGACAAGAATCCTTTGACTTATTGTAGCATAGGAATGTCAATTCCTATCAAGAGAATGTTATCCATGTACAAGACGAGGAATACCACCGTTCTTGCTACAACCTTACTATAAATTCATGGTTCATCTGGATTTTTGATGAAGTCGAATTCTTTGACCGTCTCATCAAAATAGATGTTCCAACTCCGCGATGCCAGCTTTAGTCCATAAATGGTCTTAAGCAACTTACACACTTTCCCGCTACTCCCACTCTAAATGAAACCCTCTGCCTGATCCATATAGACACACTCTTCCAAATGTCCATTCAGAAAAACGGTCTTTACGTCAATCTGCTAAATTTCATAATCGTGGAAGGCAGAAATGGAAAGAATGATCCGAATGGATTTGAGCATAGTCACTGGAGAAAAGGTTTCAACATAGTCCAAACCAGGTCTTTGATGAAAACCTTTTGCAACAAGTCTAGCTTTATAGGTTTCAACCTGTCCATCTACACCAATCTTCTTTCTGAAGATCCATTTGCAGCCTAGGGTGTTTACCCTTCTGGAGCAATGTTCAAAGTGCATACTTTGTTGGTGTACATGGACTCCATCTCGGTCCGCATTGCATCCAGCCATTTTACCGAGTCACCGCTTTGAATGGCTTGCTGGAAGCTAGTTGGCTCATCATTGTCAATGATGCAATACTCTCTATCCCCGTCTATAAGAAAACCGTAGTATCTACCGGGCGGATGAGACTGCCTACTAGTCCTACGGAGTGGCTTGGGGATGTCCTGTTCTTTCGAAACCTCTGGTTCTACCAAGCTTTCAGTAATAGCTTGTGGTTCAGGAATTTCTTCCAGTTCTATTGCGTTCCCACTAATTTCTTTTTCTAAAAATTGATTTTCCAAAAAGTGGGCATGACGAGAAACAAAAATCCTTTTGTTCCTCTGCATAATAGAAAAGATACCCCCTGGAGTTCTTTGGGTATCCCACAAACTTACACAGTACTGAGTATGCCTCGAGCTTGTCCGCATGCTGCTTTTTCACAAAAGCTGGACATCCTCATATCTTCAGAAATTAAAGATAGGGTTTCTTCCCACTCCACATCTGATATGGTGTGGTAGACACAGTCTTGGTAGGAACCTTGTTCAAAAGTTATGCAGTTGATTCTAGTGCATAACCCCTGAAAGATCGCGGTAACTCAGTGTTACTCATCATGGAATGTACCATATCCAATAAGGTTCTGTTCCGCCTTTTCGATACACCGTTGTGTTGTGGTGTGTATTGAGAAGTAAGCTGAGAGAGAATTCCATTCTCTTTTAGGTAACCCAGGAACTCGGCACTTAAGTATTCACCACCTCGATAAGATCTTAGTGTCTTGATACTTTTTCCCGTTTGTTTTTCTACTTCATTCTTATATTCCAGGAATTTTTCAAAGGCCTCAGATTTATGTTTCATCAAGAAAACATGTCCATACCGAGAGAAATCATCCGTAAAAGTAATGAAATAGGAATAACCACTTCGTACATGTGTAGACATTGGACCACACACGTCGCTGTGTATGATTCCTAAGAGCTCGCTCGCTCTTACTCCGTGTCCAATGAACAGAGTCTTTGTCATCTTTCCTATGAGACAAGATTGACAAGTTGCATAAGACTGATATTCGAACGGATCCAAATATCCCTCTCTATGCAACTTCATCATCCGTGTTTCATTGATGTGACCCAGTCTAACCTGTACAAGTTTCACCAGAGAACTACTATCTGACGATAAGTATGGTACCATCTAGGAGTTCTCAGTGAGTCCTGTTCGGTGTACCCATTCTCCAATGATCACATGTGCACTGAAAGTGTGTCTCAGCACCTTACTAGGTATCCACATGCATCAAGTATGCAATTTTAAAAAATCTAGGGGTCTAAGCTACACTTGTTAGGAATATGTATGCCCTAGAGGCCATTATTGTATTATATAGTAGATGCTTGGACATATATATAGAGGATTTTCTTGCTCGACATGATATTATGCTATCTGGTTGCTCTTTATCTTAACATGTACACTTGTATTATTATACTGTCTCTCTGATACATGTTGATAAAGCCCTTAGGATGTTTGCTTGACTACCTGGACTATGATGCGGATCATACTACTGGGACTTGTGTAGTCCACAAGAATATTCTTTAATTGTTCCTAGTCGAGTGAGTATCGAGACTGGGCATCGATATTCCAGAGTAGACTTGTGTGTATGTTTCTTGACCCTATAGGGGGCCATGGTTGATCCCATAATCATTGGTGTTTGACATCAAAGATTTTGCACATGTGCTCATTAGAGAATGGGTACACAGAACATGACTCGTCGAGAACTCCTATATGGTACTATACCTATCCTCAGATAATAGTTCTCTGGTGACACTGGTACAGGTTAGTCTGTAGACCAAAGATCGTTATAGTGTCTTGTGTGGTTCCCACTGTGCTTTGATTTCCTCCATACCACGGCTCAAAGGAGTCGTGTAAACATGTGGATTTTGGGTACAGTCCAGAGTCACATGGAGGCAGTGAGCGATAGGAGGGGTTTCGTCTCTCCCGATATAGGGAGTTGATGTTGCGCTATGCTCGATTGGCTATAACAGTAAGTCCCTGGCCAGGGCTGATGAGATTTACCGGTAAGTCTTATCAGTAGTTTCTCAAACCGTTATGAGCCACACATCGGCATGACTTATCAAGTTACCGGGGTTTGACGATTCCACCCCTAGACTCGATATGTGACATATCAGAAGAATAGACCGGACTGTACGGTAAGTGTTACTTATAGGCTTCACGGGAGTTTGGACAAGCTTGCTTGTTGATCTTCTATTCGCTCAATACCTGGGTAGCCGTTACGTCTAACTAGTACCGCTGACGGCTTGTGGGTAACTGATGTGATCATTACCTACTGTCGGCGTATTGACAAGTCTTCAGAGTCCTACACAGAGGTTTCATAGTTCAACCGAAACGAAGTAGGGCACATATGCTGATATGTGCGGGGACCTGATTAAATACGAGTATGTGATACCGTATTCTAATCTTGAGATAAATGTTATCAGTCAGGTTATATTTGATATAACCAGATTATTGAATCACGTGTTGATTTGATAATATGATATACAGATAAATGATATTAGTCGGTTATATGTGATATAACCGGATTATTGAATGAAGTGTTGATTTAATAATATGATATATATTTATATTTGATATAATTATATATTAACAATATTATTGCTCACTAATTATTTTCTTAATATATATATATATATATATATATATATATATATATATATTTGATATATGTATACACACACACACACATATATATGTATATATACACACATACACACATATATATGAAGCATGGAATTTCTATTTTGAGAAAATAGAAAATGAGGTGGAAAATGAGGAGATATTTGAGGAATGGGTGAGGCATGGCTTTTTCTTTAGTTTATTCATTTGTTATCACAATTGAAGCATGGTTCTAATTTATTATTGAAAAATATGAAGGGTTACTAGGCACTCTAATAAGGTTTTACAGGGCATCAACCATACCCGATTAAAATTTTAGCCGTGCCGAATAACTCTAAACAAGATCTTTGCTAGATAATTAGGGTAACACATGCTAGTAAATAACAATTATCACTAAGTGAATACGAAATACAACCTTTGTAGATCGGTCCTTCACTTCTAAAGCTCCTTGTTGTAGTGCCTTCACTGTGATCATCGAACTCCCGGACTCTCGGACGGCTCCATGAGAAGATTGCAACGCTATTGCTTGAAGTCTTCGAGGCCGAAGATGATCTACGTCGAGGGAATACGAACTCAAGCTTTTACATCACTAACTAGAGAATTAGTGAAGCAAACACTCTAAACTAAAGTGCTAGTCTAGTAGAGGATGATGAAATAGGAAATGGGTACACTTTAGAATTTCTTTTCTCACAATGTATCTCTCTTTTTATCAAACCCTAGAATGAAATTGAAGGAGCAAGAAGATGAGCTCAAAATGAGAATGAAAACTAATCAAGAGAGAGAGAGAGAGAGTTTTAACCATGGTGAGTGAGTATCATATACTAACTCATGTAGAGACATTACCATGGCTAATTATAGTGGTTAGGTTAATTAATATCTTAAGTAAAACAAAACTAGTGGACTAAGTCAATGCAACCATAAGCTTCATGCATGTGAGCTCATTATCCATTTGTTTTTAGAATTACTTTAAATATAAAAAATCTAACCAATATAATTATAATGGTTTATGTCTCATACACCCATGTAGTGTGTATCAACAACCATGAAACAAAATGAACACAAATTAATATATATCACATATATATTAAGTTGTGCACAAGTGAGAAAAACAAATGCTTAAGTGAACCAATGTTAGTTAATGTAAATTAGTATATCACATATACAATTATACACTAAATTATTAAATCAACACTTGACTTAATAATCCGGTTATATCACATATAACCGACTAACACAAAATATACCAACTTATCGAATCAACACTTGATTCAATAACCCGACTATATCACATATAACCGGCCGATACAATAGTCGCGAGAATAGAATACGGTATCACATACACGCATTATTCTCGGTCCCGCACATATCATATATGCGCTCCCATTTCGTTTTGCCTGAGCCAGTATAACCTCTATGTAGGACTCTAAAGACTAGTCAATACGCCGGCAGTAGGTGATGATCATATTAAGCACCCACAAGCCGTCAGCGGTACTAGCTGGACGTAACGGCTACCCTGGTATTGAGCGATCAGAAGATCAGCAAGCAAGCCCGCTCCAACTCCTGCAAAAATCCTGACAGTGACACTACCGTACAGTCCGGTCTCCTCGTCTGATATGTCGCATATCAAGTCTAGGGGTGGTAAAACGTCAGACCCCAATAACTGATAAGTCATGCCGATATGAGGCTCATAACGGGTCGAGAAACTACTCGTAACACTTACCAGTAAATCTCTGAACTAGCCTTGGCCAGGGACTTCCCTGTTATGGCCAATCGAGCATAGCGCAACATCAACCCCCAATATCGGGAGAGACGAAACCCCTCCTATCGCTCATTGCCTCCATGTGACTCGGGACTGTACCCAAAAACCACCGTTTTGCATGCCCTCTTGGATGTGGTAAGGTGGAAATCAAAGCACAGTGGGAATCACACAAGACTCTATGACGATCTCGGGTCTACAGACTAATGTGTACCAGTGTCACCAGAGAACTTCCATCTGACGTAAGGTATAATAGAATCTGGAAGTTCTCTGCCAGTCCGTCCAGTGTACCCAGTCTCCACTGATCAACAGTATATCATCTCTGATGTCAAACACCAATGGATATGGGATCATCCATCGCCCATCTACATGGGTCGAGAAGGTATACGCTAGTCTACTCTGGTATATCGATGCCCCGTCTCTATACACCCACGACTAGGGACCTTGAAGGATGTACTTATGGACTACCATGTCCCCACTAGTATGATCCGCATCATAGTCCAGGTAGTCAAGTACACATCCTAAGGGCTTTACCAACATGTAACAGAGAGACAATCAGTGCACACGTTAAGGTAAAGAGTAACCAGATAGCATACTATCATGTCGAGCAAGAAAGTCCTCCCTATATATGTCCAAGCATCCACTACAATATACATCTCATGTATAGTAATGGCCTCTAGGGCATACATATAACTAACAATCTCCCACTTGCACTAGGGCCATCTGATAACAGTAGTTGTAGTATCTCATACTCAACCATCCCATAATAGTCTCTCTCTGGGAAAAGGCCTTTGTGAGTGAATCCGCCGTGTTGTCCCCTGAGTCTACTCTCCTAACCTCGATCCCCTGGAGATCAACCATCTCCATGATCAGGTGATACTGGCTTAGAATATGTCTGGATCACTGATGGGACGGTTGTTCCTTGGCATAAGCCACAACTCCATTGTCATATAGTGGTAGGAACGAAGTTCATCTCATGAACTAATATACACCCATACTGCCTCTTTGGTAGTATCTTTGGTAACGATGTGTGCAGCCTTTATCGTCTAGTATGCCATGGTATCTAGCTTGGAACTCTTCTAACATACCGTCCCTTTACTGAGGGTAAAGACAATGCCTGTGGCAGACTTTCAGTCGTCCTTATCACTCTGGAACCTTTCCAGTGATTCTCCCCAGGATCGATTGATACCATCTCACTACAACTAGTGAGTATCCTAACATCCAATTAGATCAATCTCATAGATCCAAAACCCAAGATTTAGTAGGTATCACTTTGATCCTATATAGAGAATCATTGTGATAAGCGGAGATTGACCAAGCATAGCATAGGAAACTCCTTCCCTATCAAGAGTATGTCATCCATGTACTCTACGAGGATCACCACCATTCTCCCTGCTACCCTTTTGTATATACAAGGTTCATCTACCATTTTGATGATGTCAAACTCTTTGACTAACACATAAAACAGACGTTCCAACTCCGTGATGCCTGCTTTATCACATAAAACATCTTGCACACGTTTCCGCTACTCCCACTGTCTACGAAGCCCTTTGACTGTGTACTTAAAGACTCTCTCTTCTAAAACACTATTTAGAACAGCAGTCATGACACCCAACCGCCAGATATCGTAGTCATGGTATGTAGCCGTGGCAAGTAGGATCTGGATGGACTTAAGCATAGCTTTGAAAGTCTCAATTTTTCCATGTACACCAAGTAATCTTCTCAAGATATACTTGCTCCTGATGGGGATTTAACCCTTCAGATAAAGCAACCAAAGTTCATACTTTGTTGGTGTATAAGGATTCCATCTCAGATCGCTAAGCATCCAGCCATTCTTACAGAGTCCCACTCCTGATGGCCAGCTCGAAACTAGTTGGGTCATCATCTCATGATGCATTCTTCGCTCCCACTGTCATAGAGAAACTGAAGTATCTCTCAGGTGGGTGAGGAACCCTACTAGATCGGCGGAGAGGCTGAGGTTTGTTGGAAACTATTGAATCCTTTGGTTCTACCAAATCATCAACTGCAGTTTGTATAGCCGGAACTCCTTCCAGTTCTACCTCATGACCATTAATTTTTTCACAAGAAATTCACTTTCACAAAGGTGGCATATTAAGAAACAAAACATCTTTTGTTCTTCGGTTAGGTAGAAGATATTCCCTTGCGAATGCTTGGGATATCCAACAAAGTTCTACAGAACTGACTTTGCCTCGAGCTTGTCCGGATTATGCTTTTAGACATAGGCTGGACAACCCCAAATCTTAACTTACTTAAGATATGGACTCTTCCCTTTCCATATCTCAAATGAAGTGGTAGGCAACTGATATGATCGGAACCCTATTCAATAGGTATGCAACTTCACAAGTGCATAACTCCCTATAAGGAAATAGGAAACTCAGTAGTACTCATCATAGAGCACACCATATCAAATAGGGTGTGGTTGCTCCGCCCCGATACACCGACATGCTGTGGTGTATACGGAGGAGTAATGCTGAGAGAGAATCTCATTCTCCTTTAGAATAGTCCAGGATTCCCATTCTCAAGTATTCTCCTCCCTGATCACATCAAATGACATAATACTTATACCCGTTTTGGTTCTCTACTTCTAACTTATATTCTGTGAATATCTCAAAAGCTTCGGACTTGTGTTTTAACAGGAACATAAGTCTGAATCTTGAGAGATCGTCAGAGAATGTAATGAAGTACAAAGAACCGGTCCTGGCATGTGTAAACAGGAGACCTTCATACATCAACATGTATCATCCCAAGAGTTCACTAACTCTTTCTCTGCTTCCAATAAACAGAGCTATGGCCATCTTATCTCTGTGACATGACCGGCAAGTTTCACTATATGTAAATTTAAACTAATTTAAATATGAATCTTTATGTAACTTCAGCTAGTCGGGTCGCATTGATATGACCTAGTCTACAATACCTCAAGAAAGATTCGTTCATTTCTGAACACTTCCTCATGTGCGTGTTCTGTACGTTAAGAACCGTGGTTTGATTTAGAACGTCTATGCTTTTAGATAACGTGCCTGAACCGATCAACTCTTGATATAGGAAATGTTCAAAACATTATCCAACAATACAAAATTATATCCTCTCTTTACTAATAAAGAGACTGATATGATGTTGTATATCAGGTTCGGTATCTAATAACATTCGTTTAGAATCAATGTATTCTGGTAATACAGGGTGATAACTACCAACAGATTTGGCTGCAACACTTGCATCGTTTTCTATCTCATGAAACTTATCACCCGTTCTCAGTTCTCTACCTATCTGTAGCCCATGTAACAGATTACATATGTGGGATCCTGATCTGGTATCTCATACCCAGGACGTAAAGGATACTAAGAAACAGTTCTCTGTAATGAACACACCCGAAAAAGATGCATCATCATGCACTTTCTTTGGGCGGCACAGGAATCCTGGTAATCCCCTATTTCCTGCTCTGTCTTATAACAATTATAAGTTGGAGTGGGACCAACGTTCCCCAGCTCAGTATAACAAGCGGGTTCGGTCAATACATCTGTATTATTATCTTTATTAAGGCGTGATATGGTCGCTACCTGGAGAGAGAGAGAAGAAAAAACTCTGTGTGCGCTCTTGCAAGATCAGATTGGTTATTATTTTATCTAATCAGGATGGCTCCCACTGTTTTTATCAAATCTTCCATTAAACCCTAAAAGGAAAGACTAGCCGGGATTAATTACACCCTACAACTTCGCCAATCTTTCAGCCAGGCCAGTGTCGGTACTTTGAGGGAGGTTCCCCGTGCTTTCGCACGGACCTAATTAAAGTAAACCTCATTTTTCCCAGAGGCGTAACCCCGTTGAAACCTTTCTAGACACCTACTTGATCGGCTAATTGTAATGTGTAAAACTCTCCCAGGAGTAACAATTACTCGCAGTGGGTATCGGGGTCCAACTATCTCATAGAAGGTAAGCAATCTCATTGCAAATTCCAACACTTAAAATTCCCGATAATTTTGCCCCTAACCACCTATGACCTTGACAAAGGCCAATAAACCATAAGATGCTAGTCAAGTTCAACCTTTCATTTCTTGATTGAATTAAACCCACCCGCACGACCCTTGAAAAAGGCCAACAAGGTCGTACGACTACCCTAACCCAATCTGCATCATATGCATAAGCAGATAACCACTAGTCAGCTACCGCACACTACGCCTTGACAAAGGCTAACAAACGCAGCACGAATACTAACTACTACTTATCTGAAATGACGGAGGGCTACGACAGGTTTTTCTGAAAACCTATTGCGTAATGAACTTGATATCGTTGTAGAATCAAATGATTTTAAAATGGAGTGTTTTTTGAGGCTTTTACTAGTTTCGCTAAATAGGACTCATCCTGTCCATCTATACCAATCTTCCTTTTGAAGATCCACTTGCATCCTACGGGTTTTACCCCGTCTGGAGCAATGTCCAACGTCCATACTTTGTTGGTGTACATGGACTCCATTTCGGTCCGCATTGCATCCAGCCATTTTACCAAGTCAACGCTCTGAATGGCCTGCAGGAAGCTAGTAGGCTCATCATAATCTATGATGCAATCCTCTCTATCACCGTCTATGAGAAAACCGTAGTATCTCTCGGGCGGATGAGACTGCCTACTACTCCTGCGGAGCGGCGTAGGAATGTCCTGTTCTTTTGAACCCTCTGGTTCTACTAAGCTTTCAGTAATAGTCTGTGGTTATGGAATTTCTTCCAGTTCTATTTCGCTCCCACTTGTTTCCTTTTCTAAGAACTGGTGTTCCAAAAAATGGGCATTACGAGAAACAATAATCTTTTGTTCCTCTGCGTAATAGAAGAGATACCCCCTGGAGTTCTTTGGGTATGCCACAAACTTGCACAGTACTGAGCGTGCCTCGAGTTTGTCCGCACGCTACTTTTTGGCAAAAGCCGGACATCCCCAGATCTTCAGATATTGAAGATAGGGTTTCTTCCCACTCCATATCTCATATGGTGTGGTAGGCACAGTCTTAGTCGGAACTCGGTTCAAAAGGTATGCAGCTGATTCTAGCGCATACCCCCAGAATGATCGTGGTAACTCAGTGTTACTCATCATGGAACGTACCATATCCAATAGGGTTCGGTTCCGTCTCTCCGATACACCGTTATGTTGCGGAGTGTATGGAGGAGTAAGCTGAGAGAGAATTCTGTTCTCTTTTAAATAGTCCAGGAACTCGGCACTCAAGTATTCACCACCTCGATCCGATCTTAGAATCTTGATACTTTTGCCGGTTTGTTTTTCTACTTCATTCTTATATTCCTGGAATTTTCCAAAGGCTTCAGACTTATGTTTCATTAAGAAGACATAATCGTACCTTGAAAAGTCATCCGCAAAAGTAATGAAGTAAGAATAACCGCTTCGCGCATGTGTAGACATTGGACCGCACACGTCGCTGTGTACGAGTCCCAAGAGCTCGCTCGCTCTTACTCCGTGTCCAGTGAACGGAGTCTTTGTCATCTTTCCTTTGAGACAGGATTGACAAGTGGCATATGATTGATATTCGAACGGATTCAAATATCCTTCTGTATGTAACTTCGTCAACCTTCTCTCATTGATGTGACCCAGTCTACAATGCCATAAGAAAGTCTGATTTATTTCTGGAGACTTTCTTTTGTGTGTATTCTGGACATTGAAAATCTGTGGTTGGTTTAATACATATATACCATTGCTCAATGTACCTGACCCAATCTGAACTTGATTAAGGTGAATGTTTACAACATTGCTTACAAACGCAAATTCATAACCTTCTTTAGAAATCAAAGATACAGAAATGATATTACAAGTTGCGTTGGGTAAAAAAAAGCAATTACGCAAAACCAAAACATGTCCATCTGACATTCCCAGGTGATAGTCCCCCACGTCCTTAGCATCCATGCTAGCTGCGTTTGCAACTTTGAGGGTCATGTCACCTGCCTTCAAAACCCTACGGTTTCTCAACGCCTGCAAAGAATTACAGATATGAGATCCTGATCCAGTATCCAATACCCAGGAAGTAGAGTTTATTGAAAGACAGTTTTCAATAACATACACACCTGAAGCTGAAGCCGCAAACTGCTTCAGTTCCTGTGTTCTGGCCTTCCAAGCCCTGCAATCATTCTTCCAGTGTCCCTTCTTATGACAATAGAAGCATTCTTCTTTATCCGTAAACTGCCCCGCTTTCTTTGTTGCTTTTGCTTTTGCTTTTCCCTTCGTATCCACTTTACTAACACCGCCCCTTGGTTTGGCGGGGGCTTTCTTCTTCTTTCCCTTGGCTTTCGCCTTGGACCTAGAAGAGGAAGATCCTCCTACAAACAAAGTGGATGTTTCCCTACCTATCTGTAGGGTGCCCTCTGCGCTCCTCAGCATGTTGAGGAGTTCTAAAAGTTCAACTTTCTTTTCTTGTAAGTTGAAGTTCAGTATAAACTGGGCATAAGTGAAAGGAAGGGACTGGAGAATCAAGTCCGTATAGAGCTCATTCTCCAACGTGGTCCCAAGGTCCGCGAGCTCATTTATGTAGCTAATCATCTTAAGCACGTGTTCCGCTACCGATGATCCGACGGCCAACCTTGCCGAAAATAACTTCTTCGACACTTCGTATCTTGCGATACGAGACTACTCTCCATACAGTTCTTTTGTATGGAGAAATATGGATTCGAGGTCCATATTCTCGTGCCTCCTGTGATGTTCGTTGTCCATAAAGGCAAGCACGATGCACCTGGCCTTCGCGCAATCAATCTCCCAAGTCTTACGGATTTCCTTATCCGCGACGCTGGAGGTGGGACCTGGGACAGGGGGAGCTTTGGTGGTAAGAAGATACCCCAGCTTGTCTTAAGTGATTGCCATTTTGACATTCCTGAGCCAATCTTTGTAGTTTGGCCCTGTCGGTATGTTTTTATCTAGAAGTAACATAAGTCCAATCATGTCGATTGGTCGCTGCAATTAGGATTGAGAGAAGAAACACTCAGCATGATACTCTTGCAAGTTTTGAGTGGTTTTTAGTTTGTCTAAACAGGATGGCTCCCACTGTTTCTCGAATCCCTCCTCAAACCAAAAAGGAAGAATTAGTCAGGATCAATCTCACCATACAATACTTGCTTAACCGTTCGGCCAGGCTAATGTCGGTACTTCGAGGAAGGTTTCCCAACGCTTTCGCGAAGTTCCTTAATTTAAGAACCACTTTTCCCTGGGGGCGTAGCCCCGCTAACACCTTTCTAGACACCTACTTGGTTTATAGCAATGATCGTTAAGTGAGAAATTTCCCGAGGAGTAGCATATACTTACAGTAGGATCGGGATCCAAATATCATCGCGTGACGAAACTGAAGGAATCCTACCAGAATCATCACACTCTAAATGGTATGCAACACTAGCAAGTTTCAGTTCTTTTGAAACTCCCGATGTGGATTTTTGCCCCATGCTCTTATGACCTTGGCGTGAGGTCAAAATATCATAAGTCACATGTCAAGTTCTTCCCATCATTATCCAGGTTAATTTGAACCCACCCGTACCTACCCTTGACGTAGGCCCAAATGGCAGTACGGCTGTCCCAAACCAACGCATTCTATCTACGCAACAGATAAATATCCGGCAGCTACCAATCACTTTGCCTTGGCGTGAGGTCAAAATACATAGCTTGAATACTACCGAATATTTAACTGAAATGATGGAGGGCTACGGATGGTTTTGGCAAAACCGTGAACGTAGTGAACTTGATATAATCGATGGAACGAGATAGCTTTTAAAAGGAGTGGCTCAGGCTCCGCATTTAAAAGTTGGTTTTGAAAAGAACCGAGTGGTTTTTCGAAAGTGTTCCAACAACTTTTACTTAGTTTATTTTCTTGCATTAGCTCTTTTAATGCTTGTTTTTCTTGCATTAGTTCTTTTAATGCGTCCCATCATTTAATCCTACCATTGCAGAAAAGAACCAAAATATGACGTACGCTTATGCCATTCGCATTCGCCACGGGGCCCCGTCATTACCCGTTAGGTTACTTAACTAACGACAGAGCGGGGGCAGGGCTAGCGCGGCTGTAAAATATAAGCAACGCCTAAATAATATCTTATATAGATATATTGCAATGATAGCCATTTCAGATCACAGATGAACACATTGGATATACTAGGAATCCGCAATTCGTACGAGCCTGTAACGAAAAGCAGATTACACGGTCGCGGTGAATAGCCAATACCCCACCCAAGACCCCTACGGGTGCGGCAAACTACCTGCCAAGTAACCGAAACGAAGCAACCTCCCTCAACTCTGTGAGTAGGCCACTCGGCACTTCGGGATACCCGGTAGTTTGTGCACCCCCTCCATGGGTCTATCCTAGGACCAAAAACAGTAAAAATAAATTATACAATGACGGCTACAACCCCGACCCGGTTGTGCGGCCATACAAATAATAATTACATCAATTTACAAATTTACATAAATTGAAAGAAAAGAAAACTCTCATCTCACAACCCCCGGCTATTCACCCGCGACAATCCAATGAATTCATATACACATTCCAATGACATTACAGATCACAGATTTGTATAACCCCCACTAATCGACAAATAGCGATCAGCAGATGTTCAATACAAATATCACATCACAGATAAAAACCCGTCAGCTTAAGTCTTTAGAAATTCGATCAAAAATACGGATTTTTAGGCCCCAAACAAAAAAATTTCGTTCTGGAAAATCTGGGCTGAAAAGACATATTCCAAAAATCCCAAAATAACCCCAGAAACATACTGCACAAAATTTGGACCTCGGCCGAGTCAACTTGGCCGCGGAACCGCGGAGGGAGCGTGCTCCCGCCGCGTTTCCGCGACGCTTTGATCGGTTCGTGGGACCAAATTTTGTGGTTATTTAATAAAAAGCCTGAGCCGATTTTTAAGATGAAATTTATCAATTTTTGAACAGAAAAAAAATCGGCAGAAACTTGACATATCGGGTTCGTTTCGTGACTTTTTCTTTGATCGATCTTCTAGTTACTTTGCTAACATGTTAGATAGAGTTTAAATAGGCTCTGATACCACTGTAAGTCCATGTTACCTCTTCCGGTACTTTCGGGCATGCGGAATTTGATGAAAAACAATTTTCTAGAGGCGGTAACATGGACTCAAAACCAGATCTTTGTTAAACATCTAACTAACAACCTAAATAGGAGTTGTTAACTACTTGGTTAGGGGGTTATACCTTTCTTTCTTGAACTCCTTCATCTTCAAACCTCGATGGTTGTCCGGATCGGCTTCACCCCGTCGTCTCCTTGCGCCGAAGATCGATCCACCTGAAAGCTTCTACCTTTGGCTTCTTCTTCGAACTTTGAAGAAACTAGTTCACTCGGTTTGCCAAACCTTGTGAACTAGAGTGAGTAGAGGAGAGTGTGTTGGGATTTTTCTCTATGGTTCTTGCTTCTCAACACATGAGGCAAGTGAACCATAGACTAGAGAGAGGGAGAGCAAGAGGAAGAAGATGAGAGCTCAAGAACACAAGAGAGAGAAAGGAAATGAAAGAATGAGCAAGACTTTTCGCTCTTGGCTCTCATAATCCAAAACCATCATAACCAATAATAGCAATCAAGTATTAGTGATGGTTTAAGCTACAATAGCCATATCATTTCATGCACTCATTTTGCACAAGAGAACAAGCAAGCAAAAGTCTTTGCCATGAAATGATAGCTATTGTCATCATGATAGTCAACTAGTCCAACCTAGTCAACCGATTAACAAAGTCAACAAGTCAACAAAGTCAACCCCTCAACAACCATGTCACTATAATACTTAATTAATATTATTATTAATTACATATCATATTCTCATTAGGGTTGAGCAAAAAGTCAATAGTCAACAGTCAACGGTCAACAACCCTAATGAGAATCCTCTGCCTCTGTCTCTCCGTCAACTGTGCATACACATCCGCATCTGCGTTCCGAGGAACACGAATACATACTGGATAAAAACCAATCCCAAAACGTACACTAGGATCTAGCTTAAACCAAAGCCCGCTAGTGTTAACTGTCCGGACACTGTGTGTGCATAAGTGCACGGATGTGATCAAACCCTGTCGCAAAACCATGCGACCTCTACTCTTTTGCCTAAAGGCGAATAGCTTTCTGTGTGGGACTCTAAAGACTCGACACTACGCTGGCAGTGGGTTTAACCACAGACCGCAAGCGGCACTAGCTGTGCGTAACGGACCCCAGGTAGATGCCGACAAGAAGACTGACGAGGTGAAACCCATCTGAACTCCTACTGAGCCTGAATGTGAGAGTCTCCGTACAGTCCGGTCTGTTCGTCTGATACATCGCATGGCGGGCCTAGGGGGCAGTAAACGTCAGTCCCCTAATAGCGGTACAAGTCGTGTCGGAGTGAAGCCCAAAACACCCTGAGATAACACTGGAAGCCTACTAGTATATCTCGCTTGCCCTTGCCAGGGACTACTCGTGTAATGGCTCTCCTAGACACAGTGTGATGTCAACCCCCAATACTGGGAGAGACGAATCCTGTCTAACCGTCACTGCCTCCAAGTGCTTCGGGACTGCACCCAACTACTACCTGTTTGCACGACTCTTTTGAGCCGTGGTAGGGTAGTAATCAAAGTACAGTGGGAACACACTCGAGGCGAAGTGACAGTGTCAAGTCAGCGGACTAAGCTGTACTCATGTCACCTGGGAACTGATAACTGACGATTGGTATAATACCAACCGGTCAGTTCCCGACGAGTCATGTCCAGTATACTCGTAACCTAACGAGCACCCGCATACTATCTCCAGTACGACGTACTGATGGCTGTGGGATAGACCATCTCCCACTCTGGGATGAGAAGCGCATACGCTAGTCTACTCCGGAGTATCGATGCCCTATCTCGATAGTCCCGCGACTAGGGACCTGCATAAGGATATGCTTATAGATTACCCAGCCCCCACTAGTGTGACTGCCATCACAACGCTGGTAATCAAGCAAAGATCCTAAGGGCTCCACTATTGTGTATAGGTGATATATTAAAATAAACACATGTACACATTGAAGTAGAAACAAACCAAGTAGCATACTACTATTTAGAGCAAGATTGTATATACAATGTGAATAACCCAAGCTTCCATTAAGTAATATACAAACTACTATGATACAGTAATGGCCTCTAGGGCATATACACTAACAATCTCCCACTTGCACTAAGGCCATGTACTGGCGTATCGAAGACCTATCATCTCGATCAGCCGCTCGAACTGAGTCTGGGGCAAGGCCTTGGTGAATGGATCTGCAGTGTTATCTTCTGAAGCAACACTCCGAACCTCGATCTCCTGGCGATCCACGATCTCCCTGATCAGGTGATACCGCCTCAAGATGTGTCTGGATCTCTGATGGGACCTGGGTTCCTTCGCTAAAGCTATAGCCCCGTTGTTGTCGCAATACAGAGGTATTGGATCAACAATGGACGGAACCACCTGAAGTTTTTTCAAGAACTTCCTCATCCAGACAGCTTCTTTTGCGGCATCAGATGCAGCGATGTATTCCGCTTCTATCGTCGAGTCTGCAACGGTTTCCTGTTTGGAACTCTTCCAACACACCGCCCCTCCATTGAGGGTAAAGACAAAACCCGACATGGACTTGGAATCATCCTTGTCACTCTGGAAGCTGGAGTCAGCAAAGGCCTCGATCTGGAGGTCTTTTCCGCCATACACCAAGAACATCTCCTTAGTCCTTCTCAGGTACTTGAGAATGTTCTTTACCGCTATCCAGTGTTTCTTCCCAGGGTTTGACTGATATCGGCTTACCACACTCAGTGCATAAGCTACATCCGGTCTGTTACACAACATCGCATACATTATAGAGCCTACCGCAGAAGCGTAGGGTATAATAGACATGCGATCCCTTTCCAAATCAGTCTTGGGAGACATCTCCTTGGAGAGGGTGATCCCGTGACAAGCTGGTAGATTACCGCGCTTGGAATCTTCCATACTGAATCTTTTCAGTATGGTATCGATGTACCTGGACTGTGAAAGTCCAAATATCCTCTTGGATCTATCACGATGGATCCGGATCCCCAGGATGTATGAGGCATCACCCAGGTCTTTCATGGAGAACTTGTGTGACAAGAACCCCTTGACAGATTGTAGCATAGGAATGTCATTTCCTATTAAGAGAATGTCATCCACGTATAAAACGAGGAATACTACAGTTCTCGCTACAAATCTACTATAGATGCATGGTTCATCTGGATTTTTGATAAAGCCAAATTCCTTGACCGTCTAATCAAAACAGATGTTCCAACTCCGCGATGCCTGCTTTAGTCCGTAAATGGACTTAAGCAACTTGCACACTTTTCCGCTGCTCCCACTCTGAATGAAACCCTCTGGCTGGTCCATATAGACACACTCCTCAAAATTTCCATTTAGAAAAGCGGTCTTTACGTCCATCTGCCAAATCTCATAATCATGGAAGGCAGCAATAGCAAGAATGATCCGAATGGATTTCAGCATAGCCACTGGAGAAAAGTTTTCGTCATAGTCAAAACCAGGTCTTTGATGAAAACCCTTTGCAACAAGTCTAGCTTTATAGGTCTCAACCTGTCCATCTACACCAATCTTCCTTTTGAAGATCCACTTGCATCCTACGGGTTTTACCTCGTCTGGAGCAATGTCCAACGTCCATACTTTGTTGGTGTACATGGACTCCATTTCGGTCCGCATTGCATCCAGCCATTTTACTGAGTCAACGCTCTGAACGGCCTGTTGGAAGCTAGTAGGCTCATCATAATCTATGATGCAATCCTCTCTATCCCCGTCTATGAGAAAACCGTAGTATCTCTCGGGCGGATGAGACTGTCTACTACTCCTGCGGAGCGGCGTAGGAATGTCCTGTTCTTTTGAACCCTCTGGTTCTACTAAGCTTTCAGTAATAGTCTGTGGTTCTGGAATTTCTTCCAGTTCTATTTCGCTCCCACTTGTTTCCTTTTCTAAGAACTGGTGTTCCAGAAAATAGGCATTACGAGAAACAATAATCTTTTGTTCCTCTGCATAATAGAAGAGATACCCCCTGGAGTTCTTTGGGTATCCCACAAACTCGCACAGTACTGAGCGTGCCTCGAGTTTGTCCGCATGCTGCTTTTTGACAGAAGACGGACATCCCCAGATCTTCAGATATTGAAGATAGGGTTTCTTCCCACTGCATATCTCATATGGTGTGGTAAGCACAGTCTTAGTCGGAACTCGGTTCAAAAGGTATGCAGCTGATTCTAGCGCATACCCCCAGAATGATCGCGGTAACTAAGTGTTACTCATCATGGAACGTACCATATCCAATAGGGTTCGTTTCCGTCTCTCCGATACACCATTATGTTGCGGAGTGTATGGAGGAGTAAGCTGAGAGAGAATTCCGTTCTCTTTTAAATAGTCCAGGAACTCGGCACTCAAGTATTCACCACCTCGATCCGATCTTAGAATCTTGATACTTTTGCCGGTTTGTTTTTCTACTTCATTCTTATATTCCTGGAATTTTCCAAAGGCTTCGGACTTATGTTTCATTAAGAAGACATAACCGTACCTTGAAAAGTCATCCGTAAAAGTAATGAAGTAAGAATAACTGCTTTGCGCATATGTAGACATTGGACCGCACACGTCGCTGTGTACGAGTCCCAAGAGCTCGCTCGTTCTTACTCCGTGTCCAGTGAACGGAGTCTTTGTCATCTTTCCTTGGAGACAGGATTGACAAGTGGCATATGATTGATATTCGAACGGATTCAAATATCCTTCTGTATGTAACTTCGTCAACCTTTTCTCATTGATGTGACCCAGTCTACAATGCCATAAGAAAGTCTGATTTATTTCTGGAGACTTTCTTTTTTGTGTATTCTGGACATTGAAAATCTGTGGTTGGTTTTATACATATATACCATTGCTCAATGTACCTGACCCAATCAGAACTTGATTAAGGTGAATGTTTACAACATTGCTTACAAACGCAAATTCGTAACCTTCTTTAGAAACCAAAGATACAGAAATGATATTACAAGTTGCATTGGGTAAAAAAAAGCAATTACGCAAAACCAAAACATGACCATCTGACATTCCAAGGTGATTGTCCCCCACGGCCTTAGCATCCATGCTAGCTCCGTTTGCAACTTTGAGGGTCATGTCACCTGCCTTCAAAACCCTACGGTTTCTTAACGCCTACAAAGAATTACAGATATGAGATCCTGATCCGGTATCCAATACCCAGGAAGTAGAGTTTATTGAAAGACAGTTTTTAAAAACATACACACCTGAAGCTGAAACCGCAACCTGCTTCAGTTCCTGTGTTCTGGCCTTCCAAGCCCTGCAATCATTCTTCAAGTGTCCCTTCGTATGACAATAGAAGCATTCTTCTTTATCCACAAGCTGCCCCGCTTTCTTTGTTGCTTTTGCTTTTGCTTTTCCCTTCGTATTCACTTTACTAACACCGCCCCTTGGTTTGGCAGGGGCTTTCTTCTTCTTTCCCTTGGCATTCGCCTTGGACCTAGAAGGGGAAGATCCTCCTACAAACAAAGTGGATGTTTCCCTACCTTTCTGTAGGGTGCCCTCTGCGCTCCTCAGCATATTGAGGAGTTCTGAAAGTTTAACTTCCTTTTCTTATAAGTTGAAGTTCAATATAAACTGGGCGTAAGTGGAAGGAAAGGACTGGAGAATCAAGTCCGTATAGAGCTCATTCTCCAACGTGGTCCCAAGGTCCGCGAGCTCTTCTATGTAGCCAATCATCTTAAGCACGTGTTCCGCTACCGATGATCCGACGGCCAACCTTGCCGAAAATAACTTCTTCGACACTTCGTATCTTGCGATAAGAGACTGCTCTCCATACAGTTCTTTTGTATGGAGAAATATGGATTCGAGGTCCATATTCTCGTGCCTCCTCTGATGTTCGTTGTCCATAGAGGCAAGCACGAGGCACCGGGCCTTCGCGCAATCAATCTCCCAAGTCTTACGGATTTCCTTATCCGCGACGCTGGAGGTGGGACCTGGGACAGGGGAAGCTTTGGTGGTAAGAAGATACCCCAGCCTGTCGTAAGTGATTGCCATTTTGACATTCCTGAGCCAATCTTTGTAGTTTGGCCTTGTCAGTATGTTTTTATCTAGTAGTAACTTAAGTCTAGTCATGTCGATTGGTCGCTGCAATTAGGATTGAGAGAAGAAACACTCAGCATGATGCTCTTGCAAGTTTAGAGTGGATTTTAGTTTGTCTAAACAGGATGGCTCCCACTGTTTCACGAATCCCTCCTCAAACCAAAAAGGAAGAATTAGTCAGGATCAATCTCACCGTACAATACTTGCTTAACCGTTCAGCCAGGCTAGTGTCGGTACTTCGAGGGAGGTTTTCCAACGCATTCGCGAAGTTCCTTAATTTAAGAACCTCTTTTCCCTGGGGACGTAGCCCCGCTAACACATTTCTAGACACCTATTTGGTTTATAGCATTGATCGTTAAGTGAGAAATTTCCTGAGGAGTAGCATATACTCACAGTAGGATCGGGATCCAAATATCATCGCGTGACGAAACTGAAGGAATCCTACCAGAATCATCACACTCCAAATGGTATTCAACACCAGCAAGTTTCAGTTCTTTTGAAACTCCCGATGTGGATTTTTGCCCCATGCTCTTATGACCTTGGCGTGAGGTCAAAATGTCATAAGTCACATGTCAAGTTCTTCCCATCATTATCTAGGTTAATTTGAACCCACCCGTACCTACCCTTGACATAGGCCAAAATGGCAGTACGGCTGTCCCAAACCAACGCATTCTATCTATGCAACAGATAAATATCCGGCAGCTGCCAATCACTATGCCTTGGCGTGAGGTCAAAATACATAGCTTGAATACTACCGAATATTTAACTGAAATGATGGAGGGCTACGGATGGTTTTGGCAAAACCGTGAATGTAGTGAACTTGTTATAATCGAAGGAACGAGATAGCTTTTAAAAGGAGTGGCTCAAGCTCCGCATTTAAAAGTTGGTTTTGAAAAGAACCGAGTGGTTTTTCGAAAGTGTTCCAACGACTTTTACTTGGTTTATTTTCTTGCATTAGTTCTTTTACTGCGTGTTTTTCTTGCATTAGTTTTTTTAATTCATCCCATCATTTAATCCTACCATTGCAGAAAACAACCAAAATATGACGTGCGCTTATGCCATTCGCATTCGCCACGGGGCCCCGTCATTACCCGTTAGGTTACTTAACTAATGACAGAGCGGGGGCTGGGCTAGCGCGGCTGGAAAACATGAGCAACGCCTAAATAATATCATATATAGATATATTGCAATGATAGCCATTTCAGATCATAGATGAACACATTGGATATACTAGGAATCTGCAATTCGTACGAGCCTGTAATGAAAAGCAGATTACACGGTCGCGGTGAATAGCCAATACCCAACCCAAGACCCCTACGGGTGCGGCAAACTACCCGCCAAGTACCCGAAGCGAAGCAACCTCCCTCAACTCCGTGAGTAGGCCACTCGGCACTTCGGGATACCCGGTAGTTTGTGGACCCCCTCCATGGGTCTATCCTAGGAGCAAAAACAGTAAAAATAAATTATACAATGACGGCTACAACCCCGACCCGGTTGTGCGGCCATACAAATAATAATTACATCAATTTACAAATTTATATGAATTGAAAGAAAAGAAAACTCTCGTCTCACAACCCTCGGCTATTCACCCGCGACAATCCAATGAATTCATATACACATTCCAATGATATTACAGATCACAGATTTGTATAACCCCCACTAATCGACATATAGCGATTAGCAGACGTTCAATACAAATATCACATCACAGATAAAAACCCGTCAGCTTAAGTCTTTAGAAGTTCGATCAAAAATACGGATTTTTAGGCCCCAAACAAAAAAATTTCGTTCTGGAAAATCTAGGCTGAAAAGACATATTCCAAAAATCCCAAAACAACCCCAGAAACATACTGCACAAAATTTGGACATCGGCCGAGTCAACTCGGCCGCGGAACCGCGGCGGGAGCGTGCTCCCGCCGCGTTTCCGCGGCGCTTTGATCGGTTCGTGGGACTAAATTTTGTGGTTATTTAATAAAAAATCTGAGCCGATTTTTAAGATGAAATTTATCGATTTTTGAACAGAAAAAAATTGGCAGAAACTTGACATATCGGGTTTGTTTCGTGACTTTTTCTTTGATCGATCTTCTAGTTACTTTGCTAACATGTTAGATAGAGTTTAACTAGGCTCTGATACCACTGTAAGTCCATGCTACCTCTCCCGGTACTTTCGGACATGCAGAATTTGATGAAAAACAATTTTCTAGAGGCGGTAACATAGACTCAAAACCGGATCTTTGTTAAACATCTAACTAACAACATAACTAGGAGTTGTTAACTACTCAGTTAGGGGGTTATACCTTTCTTTCTTGAACTCCTTCGTCTTCAAACCTCGATGGTTGTCCGGATCGGCTTCACCCCGTCGTCTCCTTGCGCCGAAGATCGATCCACCTGAAAGCTTCTACCTTTGGCTTCTTCTTCGAACTTTGAAGAAACTAGTTCACTCGGTTTGCCAAACCTTGTGAACTAGAGTGAGTAGAGGAGAGTGTGTTGGGATTTTTCTCTATGGTTCTTACTTCTCAACACATGAGACAAGTGAACCATAGACTAGAGAGAGGGAGAGCAAGAGGAAGAAGATGAGAGCTCAAGAACACAAGAGAGAGAAAGGAAATGAAAGAATGAGCAAGATTTTCTCTCTTGGCTCTCATAATCCAAAACCATCATAACCAATAATAGCAATCAAGTATTAGTGATGGTTTAAGCTACAATAGCCATATCATTTCATGCACTCATTTTGCACAAGAGAACAAGCAAGCAAAAGTCTTTGCCATGAAATGATAGCCATTGTCATCATGATAGTAACCTAGTCCAACCTAGTCAACCGATCAACAAAGTCAACAAGTCAACAAAGTCAACCCCTCAACAACCATGTCACTATAATACTTAATTAATATTATTGGTAATTACATATCATATTCTCATTAGGGTTGAGCAGAAAGTCAATAGTCAACAGTCAATGGTCAACAACCCTAATGAGAATCTTCTGCTTCTGTCTCTCCGTCAACTGTGTATACACACCCGCATCCGCGTTCCGAGGAACACGAATAGATACTGGATAAAACCAATGCCAAAACGTACACTAGGATCTGGCTTAAACCAAAGCCCGCTAGTGTTAACTGTCCGGACACTGTATGTGCATAAGTGCACGGATGTGACCGAACCGTGTCGCAAAACCACGCGACCTGTCGCAAAATCATGCGACCTCTACTCTTTTGCCTAAAGGCGAATAACTTTCTGTGTGAGACTCTAAAGACTCGACACTACGCTGGCAGTGGGTTTAACCACAGACCGCAAGCTGCACTAGCTGTGCGTAACGGTCCCAAGGTAGATGCCGACAAGAAGACTGACGAGGTGAAACCCATCTGAACTCCTACTGAGTCTGAATGTGGCAGTCTCCATACAGTCCGGTCTGTTCGTCTGATACATCGCATGGAAGGCCTAGGGGGGCGGTAAACGTCAGTCCCCTAATAGCGGTACAAGTCGTGTCGGAGTGAAGCCCAAAACACCCTGAGATAACACTGGAAGCCTACTAGTATATCTCGCTTGCCCTGGTCAGGGACTACTCGTGTAATGGCTTTCCTAGACACAGCGCGATGTCAACCCCTAATACCGGGAGAGACGAATCCTGTCTAACTGTCACTGCCTCCAAGTGATTCGGGACTGCACCCAACTACTACCTGTTTGCACGACTCCTTTGAGCCGTGGTAGGGTAGTAATCAAAGTACAGTGGGAACACACTCGAGGCGAAGTGACAGTGTCAAGTCAGCGGACTAAGCTGTACTCATGTCACCTGGGAACTGATAACTGACGATAGGTATAATACCAACCGGTCAGTTCCCGACGAGTCCTGTCCAGTGTACTCATAACCTAACGAGCACCCGCATACTATCTCCAGTACGACGTACTGATGGCTGTGGGACAGACCATCTCCCACTCTGGGATGAGAAGCGCATACGCTAGTCTACTCCGGAGTATCGATGCCCTGTCTCGATAGTCCTGCGACTAGGGACCTGCATAAGGATGTGCTTATAGATTACCCAGCCCCCACTAGTGTGACTGCCATCACAACGCTGGTAATCAAGCAAAGATCCTAAGGGCTCCACTAATGTGTATAGGTGATATACTAAAATAAACACATGTACACATTGAAGTAGAAACAAACTAAGTAGCATACTACTATTTAGAGCAAGATTGTATATACAAGGTGAATATCCCAAGCTTCTATTAAGTAATATACAAACTAGTATGATACAGTAATGGACTCTAGGGCATATACACTAACAAAGAAATCAAAAGACAAAACCGAGGGGTGTAGCATCTGCCAGTCATTGCTAAAGGGGTCACTCCCGGTGAAGGGATCTCGGCCCTTTCCTTATCGAATAAGGTGCAGGATGTTCTATAAGGAACACCGCGATGCAAAGCAAGAACTGTAGCTACCTGTTTTTGAAAATTCTATTCCACAACATCTTTTAGGTTTCTTTTCTTTCATTAATCAAATTAATGAAGTCCCATCATTTAAGTCACCTAAACATTACAGATAAATACAACGTACACTTATGCCATCCGCATTCGCCTCGATGTCCCCTCGTGCACCGTTAGGTTATGTAACTAACGGCAGAGCGGGGCAGGGCTAGCGCGGGTGTAAAACATAAGTAGCGTCTATATAATATACCATATATACTATATACAGTATCTATCAAAACATATCAAATGATCACATCACAGATATCACAGCAGAAGAAATATATGAAACATTGGATATACTAGGACCTCCGTGTTTTATTTTGAGCCTTTATAAAACACAGATTCCACGATCGCGATGAATAGCCAAACCCACACCCCTAGACCCCTATGTGAGCGGCAAGCAACCCTTCCAATTCTAGAGTTAGGAGACCCGGACTCGACTCCTCGAGTTGGTCTCCCACCGCACTCCAGAACCCGGTTACTTGTACTCTCTTCCTTGGGTCTATCCTAGTGCGGAAAAGTAAATAATATACAAATTGTGACATCAACCTCATCCCGGAAGTGCCCCAATAAAAGAATATTACATACAATGAATTTTACATGAATGAAAATAAAAACCCTCATCTCACATAAAACCCCCGGCTATTCAAAAACATGACGATCCAATATAACATATCCAGCAACACAAAACATCACATGTCATCAACGTAAGTAAATATGCGTATCCCAATTGTCGTTGACATATAGCAACGAAACCGGCGATAACACATATTACACTTACGGTCACAGAAAAGAAAGTGTAAAACTACAAAAGTTGGAATCCGCAACCTCCTTAGACATCGCATGCCTAACAATTATAAACCCCGCATTTTAGTCTCTATATCGAAAACACTTTTCAATATCTAGTCGGGCAATTCAACAAGATTCCTGATATTGATCGAATCCTCATCGCAAACTTTAGTAGGCGGACGAACCCCGGATGCCGTCGAAGAAGTGCACTAAGGCGGAACACCGCTGCCGCGAGCACCTAAACGGATGCTTTTGGCGACGGGGTTCTCCTACAGTCACTTGGTCGGGGCTTTGGGGCATGGCTGTCTATTAAGTTTACCCGGCGAGTATCCACGTACGCTACGTGATTGGAACGGACTTTCGATCGCATCAAAATCCCGTGGCAACCGATCATCTGAGACTAAACTGCTATGTTTATAACATTCATATTAGTTATCTCATAACTACTTGTGGATTCCAAATATTGTATCACATTATAGATAAATAGACAATATTAAACATTCCGATCGAATAATCAAACACCCAAGTTTTCCCAAATAGTTCTCAACACTTGAGGGGAGTTTAAAAACATCCATCATATGCCACAGTACCAATGGTCCAGCCGTAGAAGGGTCAAGCCCACGCCTCACATGTGGCAATGCCGTACTGCCCCAAACCCTAAGGTTCAAAAGGCAGTTCAAGACGGTCACATAATCGAGTTAAGGTTTGTTGTCTTCTAGAGGGTCCATTGCATAACTTGCACGATTTAGACGTTCTTAAACAATGGAAAAATCCAACACTTGGAAATTTTCTGGGTCGGGAAAAAGTGAGTTATTGATATTCGTTCGAACTTTTTAACACGTTCTAAAAATTACCCGGAAAAACTAAACAAAGTTATAATATTCGATCGAATCAACGAGTCCCCAATACAACCCAGAAAACTCAACACTTGAGTATATTTAAAAGTACCCAGAAACATCAGGAAACGCATACGGATGAAACAGTACAAAAATGAAACCCTAACTTTACTGTTGCGCCGCGGAACCGCCGCTAATGGCATGTCATTGCCGCGGTTCCGTGGCTTTTTAAGTGAGTTAGTGTCTCTTTTTTCACATATGTCCATAGAATTCCCTGCTGATTTTTTTGAGTATTTTTAATTTGGAAAAAATCATATTTTCAGAAAATGTCCAGAAAGGGGTAAAATCGGGGGATTCCGGGTTCGATCGGACTTTAAAATTCGTCTAGACATCGCCTAAAGCTTTAGCTTGGCTCTGATACCACTGTAGGGTTACTAGGCACTCTAATAAGGTTCTACAAGGCATCAACCATGCCCGATTAAAATTTTAGCCGTGCCGAATAACTCTAAACAAGATCTTTGCTAGATAATTAGGGTAACACATGCTAGTAAATAACAATTATCACTAAGTAAATACGAAATACAACCTTTGTAGATCGGTCCTCACTTCTAAAGCTCCTTGTTGTAGTCCCTTCGCTGCGATCATCGAACTCCCGGACTCTCGGACGGCTCCATGAGAAGATTGCAACGGTATTGCTTGAAGTCTTCGAGGCCGAAGATGATCTACGTCGAGGGAATACGAACTCAAGCTTTTACTTCACTAACTAGAGAATTAGTGAAGCAAACACCCTAAACTAAAGTGCTAGTCTAGTAGAGGATGATGAAATAGGAAATGGGTACAGTTTAGAATTTCTTTTCTCACAATGTATTTCTCTCTTTATCAAACCCTAGAATGAAATTGAAGGAGGAAGAAGATGAGCTCAAAATGAGAATGAAAACTAATCAAGAGAGAGAGAGAGAGAGTTTTAACCATGGTGAGTGAGTATCATATACTAACTCATGTAGAGACATTACCATGGCTAATTATAGTGGTTAGGTTAATTAATATCTTAAGTAAAAAAAAACTAGTGGACTAAGTCAATGCAACCATAAGCTTCATGAAGCTTCATGCATGTGAGCTCATTATCCATTTGTTTTTAGAATTACTTTAAATATAAAAAACCTAACCAATATAATTATAATGATGTATGTCTCATACACCTATGTAGTGTGTATCAACAACCATGATACAAAATGAACACAAATTAATATATATCACATATATATTAAGTTGTGCACAAGTGAGAAAAACAAATGCTTAAGTGAACCAATGTTAGTTAATGTAAATTAGTATATCACATATACAATTATACACTAAATTATTAAATCAACACTTGACTTAATAATCTGGTTATATCACATATAACCGACTAACACAAAATGTACCAACTTATCGAATCAACACTTGATTCGATAACCCGGATATATCACATATAACCGGCCGATACAGTAGTCGCGAGAATAGAATACGGTATCACATATACGCATTATTCTCGGTCCCGCACATATCATATATGCGCTCCCATTTCGTTTTTCCTGAGCCAGTATAACCTCTATGTAGGACTCTAAAGACTCGTCAATACGCCGGCAGTAGGTGATGATCATATCAAGCACCCACAAGCTGTCAGCGGTACTAGCTGGACGTAACGGCTACCCGGATATTCAGCGATCAGAAGATCAGCAAGCAAGCCCGCTCCAACTCCTGCAAAAATCCTGACAGTGACACTACCGTACAGTCCGGTCTCCTCGTTTGATATGTCGCATATCAATTCTAGGGGGTGTAAAGCGTCAGACCCCAATAACCGATATGTCATGCCGATATGAGGCTCATAACGGGTCGAGAATCTACTGGTAACACTTACCAGTAAATCTCTAAACCAGCCCTGGCCAGGGACTTCCCTGTTATGACCAATCGAGCATAGCGCAACGTCAACCCCCAATACCGGGAGTGACGAAACCCCTCCTATCGCTCATTGTCTCCATGTGACTCGGGACTGTACCCAAAAACCACCGTTTTGCACGCTCTCTTGGACGTGGTAAGGTGGAAATCAAAGCACAGTGGAAATCACACAAGACACTATGACGATCTCGGGTCTACAGACTAATGTGTACCAGTGTCACCAGAGAACTGCTATCTGACGTAAGGTATAATACTATCTGGGAGTTCTCGGCGAGTCCGTCCGGTGTACCCAGTCTTCACTGAGCACCCTTATATCATCTCTGATGTCAAACACCAATGGATATGGGATCATCCATCGCCCATCTACATGGGTCGAGAAGGTATACGCCAGTCTGCTCTGGTATATCGATGCCCCGTCTCGATACACCCACGACTAGGGACCTTGAAGGATGTACTTATGGACTACCATGTCCCCACTAGTATGATCCGCATCATAGTCCAGGTAGTCAAGTACATATCCTAAGGGCTTTACCAACATGTAACAGAGAGACAATCAGTGCACACGTTAATGTAAAGACTAACCAGATAGCATACTATCATGTCGAGCAAGAAAGTCCTCCCTATATATGTCCAAGCATCCACTACAATATATATCTCATGTATAGTAATGGCCTCTAGGGCATATATATAACTAACAAATTATTGGATGCTTCAATAAGTGAGTAGCAAATAAGAAAGCCATTCTTCACTTCATAATTTTCTTAGCTCATTTGTATACACTCTCTTATTCTCTCCATTTTCTACTTCTTCTTTCTCAAAGCCTTAACCCTCACATGAGTTGTGAACCCTAGGGCTTTTGTGAATTCTAAGTGAGCTAAAACCCCTACTTCATCAACCTACACTCAATTAGCAATTAGGTATAGGTTGTTTCTGTTGGGTTTACCTAGCACCTCATCTAGGGTTTGGAAGCATCACACATGCCACAATTAAAATTTTTAATGTGCTAAGTAAACTAACCATGAATCTTTAACTAGAATTTTAGGGTAACAATGAACTAGTATCATATACAAATGAGATTCTATCACTAAGTGTAGAGATTACAACCTTTGTAGACCTCACTTGGTGACTCCTTGGACCTTTGAGAGTTTGGATCGGATCGCTAGAGTCCTTCTGCGTCCACGATGATCCACCCGAAGTCCCTTTGCCCAAAGCTCCTCGCTTTTCTTGATTTGTGAAAGAAGAATAGCAAACACCCTAAACAAATGGGCTAGATGTGTGTAGAATGATGAGGTGGTTTGTATTCTATAATCAAAACCCTTTCTTTTTATCAACTTCACTCAAGAGAAAAATCAAGAGAGCTTGGAGGAAGAAGAAGATAATGGTGGCTAAGCTTTGAGCTTAAGAGATAATGATATGATAACTCCAAAGGAGAAATGAATAATACATATATTAAATCACTCTCACTTCTAACCATGGGTTAATAAATATCTAGATATTTATTTAAGAGAAAAAGAAATATAGAAACTTAACTCATGGTGGGAGCTATGGTTAAAAGAATGGTCAAGGATAATTATCCTACCATGAATTAATTTTCTATTTCTTTAACTCTAAAATAAATATATATGGATATTTATTAACATGTGAGTCTTGCATTGCCACCATTTGTGTATCATCAACCATGATACAATGTATGTATGTATGTGTCCATGCACATCAACATGTGCATACATGCATGCATACATCAACAAAGAAAAGGGTTTAATAAAGAATTAATCTAAAAGTCAAATGTTAAATCAACACTTGATTTAGCAAACCGGTCATATCACATACGACCCGAGCAATAGAAAAACGACCGATTAATATACGGTATCACATATACGTATTTAATCGGGTCCCCACGCATATCTCATATGCACAGCACATCTTTTCGCCTGAGCTAGGAAACTTCAGTGTGGGACTCTAAAACTCGTCAATACGCCGGCAACAGGTGATGATCATATCAAACAACCACAAGCCGCAAGCGGTCAGCTAAACGTAACAGCCATCCGGGTATTGAGCGATCAGAAGAAAACCAATGAAGCTGTCAAAACTCCCGTCGAGCCAACTGGCAACACTTACCGTACAGTCCGATCTCTTCGTCAGAAATGCTGCATATCGAGTCTAGGGATTGAATCGTCGACCCCAATAACTCAATAAGTCATGCCGATGTATGGATCACAGCAGATCGAGAAACTACTGATAACACTTATCAGTAAATCTCAGCAGCCCTGGCCAGGGACTTCCTGTTATAGCCAATCGAGCATAGCACAACATCAACCCTCAATACCGGGAGAGACGAAACCCCTCCTATCGCTCATTGCCTCTATGTGCCTCAGGACTGTACCTAAAATCCACCTGTTTGCATGACTCAGTAGAGCCGTGTTAGAGTGGAGATCAAAGTACTGTGGGAGGACACACAAGACTCTATGACAATCGTGGGTTTACAGACTAACCTGTACCAGTGTCACCTGAGAACTGCTATCCGACGATAGATATAATACCACATAGGAGTTCTCGGCAAGTCCGTTCAGTGTACCCAGTCTCCACTGAGCACCTGTATACAATCTTTGGTGTCACCACACCAGATGGATATGGGATCATCCATCGCCCATCACATGTGACAAGAATGGTATACGCTAGTCTACTATGGAATATCGATGCCCCGTCTCGATACACCCACGACAAGGAACAGTTAAAGGATATGCTTATAAACTACAAGTGTCCCACTAGTATGATCTGCATCATAGTCCCAGTAGTCAAGCAAAATATCCTATGGGCTTTATCAATATGTATCAAATGAATAAGATGCATGATCAAATGAACATGTCAAAATAAAGTAAACCAGATAGCATACTATCATGTCGAGCAAGAAAGTCATCTATATACATATATACATGTCCAAGCATCCACTATACATATAATGGCCTCTAGGGCATACATATATCTAACAATCTCCCACTTGCACTGAGGCCAATTATTGGCGTATCTCATACCCAACATCTCAAAAAGTCGCTCATGCTGCGGCTGTGGAAGGGACTTGGTGAGTGGATCCGCTGTGTTATTCTTTGTATCTACTCTCCGAATCTTGATCTCCTGGCGATCTCCTATCTCCCGGATCAAATGATATCGCCTCAGGATGTGTCTGGACTTCTGATGGGACCTTGGTTCTTTGGCTAACGCCATAGCCCCATTATTATCACAATACAATGGTATTGGATCAACAATGGTTGGAACTACTCCTAGTTCCGCGATGAACTTCCTCATCCAGACGGCTTTCTTAGCAGCATCATTTGCAGCAATATACTCAGCTTCCATTGTGGAGTCTGCAACGGTATCCTGTTTGGAACTCTTCCAATTAACCGCCCCTCCATTGAGGGTAAATACAAACCCTGAGATAGATTTGCTGTCATCCTTATCACTTTGGAAGCTGGAATCAGTAAAGGCCTCCATCAGGAGATCCCTATTACCATACACCAAGAACAGTTCTTTAGTCCTTCGCAAGTACTTAAGAATGTTCTTCACTGCTATCCAATGTTTCTCCCCTGGGTTGGATTGATACCTGCTTACTACGGATAGTGCATAAGCTACATTAGGGCGAGTACACAACATCGCATACATTATAGATCCTACGGCTGAAGCGTAGGGTACAATGCTCATGCGAGCTCTCTCTTCATCTGTCTTCGGACAGAAGTCCTTGGAGAGAGTGATTCCATGACAAGAGGGCAAGGCACCACGCTTAGAATCTTCCATGCTAAACCATTTTAGGATGGTGTCAATGTACTTTGTTTGGGACAATCCCAATAACCTCTTGGATTTATCTCTATAGATCCTTATGCCCAAAATGCATAAGGCATCACCTATGTCCTTCATGGAGAACCTTTGTGATAAGAATAGTTTGACCGATTGTAGCATAGGAATATCATTTCCTATCAAGAGAATGTCATCGACGTACAATACGAGAAATGTGACAGTACTCCCTACAATCTTCTTATAAATGGATGGCTCATCTATATTTTTGATAAAATCAAACTCTTTGATTGTATCATCAAAGTATATGTTCCAGCTCCGTGAGGCCTGCTTTAATCCATAAATGGATTTAAGCAACCTACATGCCTTTCCGCTGCTCCCACTGTTAATGAAGCCCTCTGGTTGATCCATATAAAAGCATTCTTCTAAATCACCATTTAGAAATGCAGTTTTAACGTCCATCTACCAGATTTCATAGTCATAGTGAGCAGCAATAGCAAGTAGGACCCACAAAGATTTAAGCATTGCTACTGGAGAGAAAGTTTCATCATAGTCCAATCCTGGTATTTGACGAAAACCTTTCGCTACAAGCCTTACTTTATAGGTCTCTAACTGTCCATCTACACCAATTTTTCTCTTAAAGATCCATTTTGCACCCTATGGGTTTTATCCCAGGAGGTGCAACGTCTAAATTCCATACTTTGTTGGTGTACATGGACTCCATTTCGGAACTTATGGCTTCCAGCCACTTCACTGAGTCACCACTCGTGATAGCTTGCTGAAAACTAGTAGGATCATCATTATCCATGATGCAAGCTTCTCTATCACCATCAATGAGAAACCCATATTATCATTTCGGTGGGGGAGAAGTTCTACTAGATCTCCGGAGCGGTTGAGGTTCTTGAAGTTCTACTGCAACATCAGTTTCAACCAATTGTCATGACCCGAAAGAGCACGTAACTGGCCCTTGAACCATATGAAGTCTATAGGAATCCATCTGATCCAAGTAAGCCAAAAGCCCAGAAATCTAAAACCATATTAAAAGTAAATAAGAAAACTGGTTTAAAAAGTAAAGAAAAACATGTTTGAAGTCAAGGTTTTTAAATAACTAAGCCGAATATGCATTTTTAAAATGTAAAGCCTTTTCTAAAAATTTCGGCAGAGTTTCTTTTGTAAATACTGGCCCCGAACGGGGTACAACAAGAACAATATATATATGCAATGATAAAAGGCATCCCTAAGTAGGAGCTAGCTCTTCATCAATCGACGGTCACAACCACGCAAGCAATAATAATATACAACGCCAAAGGGTGAGGATCAAAACCCAAAAAGGGACTCAAAACTGCCAGAAAACCACAATACTACAAGCGCGACTCTAAGGTCGAAATAATACATCACAGTGTCTAAGTCTGAAACAAAATACAAGTTTGTTTGATGGAATTTCTAGATACAATGAATAATAAATGTACAATGGTGGTTCTGATACAAAGAACCCACCAACCCAAGAAAGTCACCCATATAGAAGCAGTGTACCAGAAAAGCCGCTACGGAATCTGTACGGCAAGAACCTGCAAGAACTGTGGCACAACGGGGGTGAGTAGCCAACTCGTGAATAGAAAATATCTACAAGCAGAGATCGAATGTATGACCCATCCTAGGTCAATACAATCAGATATAAATAAACCTCAATATGAATAAGTCTGCAGCATGCTAAACTAGCAATGTAATCTTTATACATGAGTGTAGTGCCAAGTGCTCGTGCCAGTGCCTCAGGTAGTAGCATATCATAAATATGAGGTAAAATCAGTGTAATCAAATCTGCATGTACGTGGATCCCGTCCACTCGTCACCCAATGATAATAACCATCATGCATGTAAATATCATCAGCATATGCAGGAAAATATGTGGATATAACCAAAAGCATGGAACCTGAGTGCCTAGTATCGACACTCGAAAACATCATGAAAACTTGTGCCTAGCATCGGCACGTAAATCCTTATATATCGGGCATCCGTCTGTCCAGGTCAGCCCACTCTCTCATACATCGGGCATCCGTCGGTCCGGTTCAGCCCACTCTCTCATACATCGGGCATCCGTCAGTCCGGATCAGCCCACTTCTCATACATCGGGCCCCACCATGTACACTCATACGGCACTACTCCTCGTATGGAGTATAAAATCAGGACCGATAAATCTCATGGTGGCAGCGCAAATATCATATCAAGGGAAACCGGGTTTTTCAAATAAGTACATACCTTGCTTTGAAATTATCCACGGTTCCCAAATCCAGAATTATCATGAAAACGAATATCTCGATGCGTATAATCAGAAAACATGATGTAAGTGATATATTAATGAAATGCAAGTACAACAGGATATCACGCAACATGGAATAATAGTATGCACATACAAGGTCCTATCCTGATGCAATAAAACTACTGTGTTGTTACATGGCAATTATCGTTGATGAAGTGTGTGAGCCGGCAACAAGTGTACGTGGAACATACACATCATCGATAATGGTGCTGGTGTCCTAGCAGCATGACTGTAATATATCAACAACACAAGCGATGCAATGCAAATAGCATGAGTATGCGGAATCGAATAATCAACGCAACAGTAAAGAATCTACCTCAACAAATATATCATGCAGCCTTGACATTTGAAACAAGACAAATCAGGTTTTCAATAAAATAAGGGCCACGGTGTTTTAAGAAAAGATGCTTCGTTTGAAAATACCCGTAGAATCCTTTTTGCCTATATTTAAAATATCCCTGATTTGTTAGTTTTGCAATAGGTATGACTCGGTCTAGTCCAATGTCTACTAAGCGAAGTCCATCAGGAGGGGTATGAAACCACCTAAATCTGAGTCTATATGTATATATATATATATAATAGTCAGTAATCCCGCCTCAATAGTATCACAAACTATATAACATCCTCGAGTCATGAGCTCAGATCTATCATCAATGTAGGCTCGTACGGTAAATCGTCGTACGGCATCCCAATAGCTGGGTATAGGTCAATATCACATTCATCTCATCACATATCAGGTATGACTACCATCATATCACATAATCTAGGGTACACATCTTAGTCTAGTACAATCAATACCATATACATAGGTATGAATGCGGGGTAACACACATGCCCAAAAGCCCGCTAAACCATCATGCCGTATCTCAAATACGAACTCTGTCATATCGCCGAATCTCACGGCCTCAATCAAATCGCATCGACTCATCTCAATCCCACGTATCATACTCAAATCCCGTATATGAACACATAGTCCCATATCCATGTGTAGATATACACAACTCCAAATGCGCACAGATAAAAGAAAGAATGTATGCAAGTATATGTGTACGTGTATGTGTGGGTGCAACCACTACTCTAAGGTTTCGCACTATACTAAACCAATACATCCTTATCATCCATAATCCATTATTACCATCAATAACTTAAACAGCACATAATAAATATATGTGTGTATATGTATTCGTATACATCACCACGGACTGTGGGGGTGCAATATGCCATCCACCTGACTTCTCCCCGTAGATATAAATCTACTCACCTTGCGTCTTTATCTGTTGACGTCGCCACGCTTTTTCTTGTCGTCCCGAAGTCTTCATGGGGTACCTACACATTAACGTATCGCAAATGCGTATCAAAACCAATTCAAGACTAAAACGGCATACGAAACCCAAAATGATACGCTATGACCTATAGGTTAGAACCTATGGGCAACGCTTCCAAAACCATCAACAACCCTCGATATCGTCGTATAAACGCCAAGTAGTCGAGGTAAAACACCATACGCAAACTCAGAATTCACAATACGGAAATACGGAAGCACGAATCCAAAACAGCAACTTAGGAAATAGGCTCCAGATTTCACCCTAGATCAAATTAGACAAATCTATACATGCCAGGGGTCTAATGTACTGGTAAGGGGGCACCAAAATCAAAACGAGGCAAATCCACCATGGTCTGGCCGCAATATGCGGCCAGAATGGATAAATTTATGGCCAGGAATGGGAGGTAGGGGGTAGGGTTCTGGTGGTAGCTTCCTGGGTGCCTGCACATGTCACTGTCCATTCAATATAATTTTCAGAGTCTCGGGTTGATAGCAGATCTCAAATAAGCTTAACAGATTCCACAAACTTTCCGATATCGGTTTCTAAATCCGTATTCCGGGTCTTAGGTCTCAGGTTTGGGTCTCCATACATGCACTAGAGTATTATATAACCTCTACTGAGCTCAATTTCATATTACAACACAAAATTTCCCATAACCCTAACTAGGTTTTCCTTAACTCCACAAAATCAAACAATATCGGTTCAATCTAAACACGGGGTAATCCATAAACTAAGCTTAAGGTCCAGAAAATACCTCATTTGGCAACTCAAGAATTTTCTTGAGTTGCCCCTAGTAGACAAAATCCTTGCTTCCTGGGTCCAATGTGTAGATCTTGAGCTTATGCACACTTTTTGTGAAATGAGAGTGGGGTTTTGGTGATGTTTGTGAGATGATTTGGGGCTTGAAGAGGGGAGGGAGAATGAGGTGCAGCAGCAGCAGCAGCAAGAGATGGAGGGGGAGAGAAATGAGTGAAGGTTGAAGAGGAAAATGGCTAAGTCTTGGTCAAAAGATGACCATACCTCTCTCTCTCACCAAACCTCATATTTTATTCCTTTTCCATTTCCTTTTCTTTTCCTTTCTTCAATTTCCTTTCTTCAATTTCCTTTCTCACATAAATAGTAACCCTAAAACAAACCATGGTGAAAATGCACAAGTGTAGAAAAAGATATGTGCATGTTTTGCACAAAATTGCTTAAAAGCCGATTAGCGATTTTTAATCGTGATTAGCATTAAATTAGCATATAACTAATCATAAAAACTTAAAAATGGCATTATTCTATAAAATACCCTATTTTAGAATTTTCCATAATTTTTCCCATTTATTTGTATTTAATTATACCAGAATATTAAAATATTCATTAAAATAATATTAAATTATAAAACTTCCCAAAAATAACATTTTATTATTTTGAAACGTTACAATCTACCCCCCTTAAAGAAATTCGGTCCCCGAATTTAAATTTAAACCTCCAAATACTAAAACATTTCAGTAAAAATCCAATTTGTCGGGGCTCCGAAAACATCAATACATAGCGAATATCATAAAAATGTACTGCTCTATTAGAAATAAATCCCCAAAAATGTATATATAAGAATATCCTGTGCGTCTGGTGCGCAAGGAATCCAAAATCCATATATGTGTCATATAGGTGCACAAAACAACATCTAGGTGCAACTGGTGTGCACGAAACATCTGTCATAGGCAACGTGTGTGCATGACAGAAAAAATCAGGTACATATGACATGCACGAAGAATCCCGATTTAGTGCATCTGGCGTGCACCAAAATCGTATATCAAGACACTAAAGGTGCATGAAAACTATGCTGAAAGCGTACATCAAATCACTGCATAAGATAGGCGTGAAATCACAATCAATACCTCAAATGTAATAACTATGCGCAAAATATAAATACCCAGTGGGTGCAGAAAACAAATATCATGAAACTCAGCCATCAAGACTAAATCATACAAACAGAACGCCCAAAATACCGAAATCCAAGATGACGGATATGTGATAACCGAATCACAAAATCACAAATCATAAATACCGTCGTCGGTAGTTCCTCCTTCAAAGTCGAGAAGGTGCCGGTGCATCCAATACTAGCAGCGCAAGATATCTACTTTCCTCTTGCTCCTGGTCTGGCGTCCTCTGTCTCTGGGTCCTTATCTTCTCTGCGGATTACCTATCTCGCAATCAATCGGCTCATCAGCCCTATCCGGTGTGCTAACGGGGACGATTCCGTTCTGGCACTTCTCTGGTCATCTTTTGGTCAATCATCACGACTACCCGTAAAGCGGCATGTCACTGGCGTCGGCCTCTAGCTCTCTGAATACACATGACACATTTGATCCTGGGTGCAAATATCATTGCAGCAGTATCCTGGAAAGAATCCTGCTCAGGGTCTCTTCCGATCTTGCCTATGCCGAACTGTACGGAGGCTGGTATTCTTGCATAATCTTTTCTCGCTCAATGGACATCTGTGTCCTCAGCACAACATTTCTCGGAAACTTGTCGCATCCCAACGCCTCTGTAAACATATCAGGTCTCTGGTCTCGACGGGAAGTAATGACAGCTCGTCAGCGCCTCGCACGAACCTCTTGTCCCGCTTGTCTGTATCATCATCCACTTCGACGTCACGTCTCTATCTGTGCACTGCAATGCTCTCGGCTACGGTCAATCCGATGTCCCTCACACGGACTCGAAATCACGAACTCGGTATCTTCATCACACAGTAGAAGATATCTAGCCAAAACACATCCTCATCGTGCATATCGCGTCTCTGATGTCAGCGGAGTAGAACGTCATCTCGTCAAAATCTCATGCGAACTCTTTACTCCACTTGTTCCAAGGTCGACTGATTCGGACTCGTCTCATCATGGCTGCACAGACTACGCTCCAACGGCTATACTCGTATCTGGAGTCTCCCAAGCAGTGTGTCCCATCACAATATCCGAAAGATGTCGAACCATCCGATCGACTCGTCAGAACCTCATAATCCCCCAAGAGCTCAACATCATGGGTACAGTTTAATAGTATCGAGTACATACCACAGCATCAGTGGTCCATCCGTAGAAGGGCAAACCCAAGCCTCACTAATGGCGCCGCGGAATCGCCACAAACCCTAAGGTTCAAAGTCTTTCATACGGTCATTATGTCGAGTTAGGGTCTCATTCTTTTAGAGGGTCCATAGAATCGCTTGCATGTCTTTCCGAATACTTAAACTTGGAAATGGGTTCCTGACATTCGACTGTCTCAATCGACTGTCAACGAATCTGGGAGAAGTCGTCTCTAGCTGCAATCAATCTACCTGATGACCTCGCATCGGGGTAAGCGAACGAACCACATGTCTTAGTCATTCATCCTCGGTGACTAGCAGCTCACCATCATATCTCTAAGTATATGCTCAAGCTGCAGTAGCTCTAACATCTGGGGCGATATCTCGTCATTTGCAGCAACAACTGGCTCATCCGTCCGTACGCTGAACATCGCCTCAATCATCATGAATAAGCGACCTATCAATCGTCATCACATCCTGGCTAACCTCTATCAGTGGCTCAATCATTTGGTATCGATCGGCACGTCCGGGAAAATCTCGTAAAAGCGATCAGTCAAACGCTCACGGCGCGAAAACACAATAAGACGATGCCTTTATATACAATCATATGTCTCTGGAATCACGCCCTGGTCATTCCTCGTCCACGAAGAGCTCAAGATGACGCAACTCGAGCCGTAGCTCACTCTGCCCGTGCAATCGCGGCAGCAAAATCATAACCAGTATCGATGAGGATAGATCATAGGAAGGAATATAATACTGTGCAAAGAAATGTGCATCCTAAGGTTTATTAAGCAGAGTGGCGTGTTGTAAGTATGCCGCGGAACATACGTACGGTACGTCCCTCTACTCAAGCTACCTACTTCATCAACCAAGGATCATCCTATGCGACGAAAGTTCGGGTATAATACCCCCTCGACTAAGTCTAAGTTCCGTAAGGTCAAGCCTAAGTTCCGTATATATATAACCGCCCTAGGCTCCACATAGTCAAACTTAGACTCGAACCAAGGTTAACCTAGCGCTCTGATACCAACTTTGTTACGACCCGAAAGAGCACGTGACTGGCCCTTGAACCATATGAAGTCTATAGGAATCCATCTGATCCAAGTAAGCCAAAAGCCCAGAAATCTAAAACCATATTAAAAGTAAATAAGAAAACTGGTTTAAGAAGTAAAGAAAAACATGTTTGAAGTCAAGGTTTTAAAATAACTAAACCGAATATGCATTTTTAAAATGTAAAGTCTTTTCTAAAAATTTCGGCAGAGTTTCTTTTGTAAATACTGGCCTCGAACGGGGTATAACAAGAACAATATATATATGCAATGATAAAATGCATCCCCAAGTGGGAGCTAGCTCTTCGTCAATTGACGGTTACAACCACGCAAGCAATAATAATATACAACGCCAAAGGGCGAGGATCAAAACCTAAAAAGGGACTCAAAACAGGCAGAAAACCACAATACTACAAGCGCGACTCTAAGGTCGAAATAATACATCACTGTGTCTAAGTCTGAAACAAAATACAAGTTTTGGTTGATGGAATTTCTAGATACAATGAATAATAAATGTACAATGGTGGTTCTGATACAAAGAACCCACCAACCCAAGCAAGTCACCCATATAGAAGCAGTGTGCCAGAAAAGCCGCTATGGAATCTGTACGGCAAGAACCTGCAAGAACTATGGCACAACGGGGGTGAGTTGCCAACTCGTGAAAGCAGAGATCGAATGTATGACCCATCCTAGGTCAATACAATCAGATATAAATAAACCTCAATATGAATACGTTTGCTGCATGCTAAACTGGCAATGTAATCTCTATACATGAGTGTAGTGCCAAGTGCTCATGCCAGTGCCTCAGGTAGTAGCATATCATAAATATGAGGTAAAATCAGTGTAATCAAATCTGCATGTACGTGGATCCCGTCCACTCGTCACCCAATAACAATAACCATCATGCATGTTAATATCATCAGCATATGCATGGAAATATGAGGATATAACCAAAAGCATGGAACCTGAGTGCCTAGCATCGACACTCGAAAACATCACGAAAACCTGTGCCTAGCATCGGCACGTAAATCCTCATATATCTGGCATCCGTCTGTCCGGGTCAGCCCACTCTCTCAAATACCGGGCATCCGTCAGTCCGGGTCAGCCCACTCTTTCATACATCGGGCATCCGTCAGTCCGGGTCAGTGGACATCGGGCATCCGTCAGTCCGGGTCAGCCCACTCTCTCATACATCGGGCCCCACCATGTACCCTCATACGGCACCATTCCTCGTATGGAGTATAAAGTCAGGACCGATAAATCTCATGGTGGCAGCGCAAATATCATATCAAGGGAAACCGGGTTTTTCAAATAAGTACATACCTTGCTTTGAAATTATCCACGGTTCCCAAATCCAGAAATATCATGAAAACGAATATCTCGATGCGTATAATCAGAAAGCATGATGTATGTGACATATTAATGAAATGCAAGTACAACAGGATATCACGCAATATGGAATAATAGTATGCACATACAAGGTCCTATCCTGATGTAATAATACTACTGTGTAGTGACATGGCAATTATCGATAATGAAGTGTGTGAGCCGGCAACAAGTGTACATGGAACATACGCATCACCGATAATGGTGCTGGTGTCCTAACAGCATGACTGTAATATATCAACAACACAAGCGATGCAATGCAAATAGCATGAGTATGCGGAATCGAATAATCAACGCAACAGTAAAGAATCTACCTCAATAAATATATCATGCAGCCTTGACATTTGAAACATGACGAATTGGGTTTTTAATAAAATAAGGGCTACGGTGTTTTAAGAAAAGATGCTTCGTTTGAAAATACCCGTAGAATCCTTTTTGCCTATCTTTAAAATATCCCTGATTCATTAGTTTTGCAATAGGTATGACTCGGTCTAGTCCAATGTCTACTAAGCAAAGTCCATCAGGAGGGGTATGGAAACCACCTAAATCTGAGTCGATATATATATATATATATATATATATATATATATATATATATATATATATATATATATAATAGTCAGTAATCCCGCCTCAATAGTATCACAAACTATATAACATCCTCGAGTCATGAGCGCAGATCTATCATCAATGTAGGCTCGTACGGTAAATCATCGTACGACATCCCAATAGCTGGGTACAGGTCAATATCACATTCATCTCATCACATATCAGGTATCACTACCATCATATCACGTAATCTAGGGTACAGATCTAAGTCTAGTACAATCGATACCATCTACATAGGTATGAATGCGGGGTAACACACATGCCCAAAAGCCCGCTAAACCATCATGCCGTATCTCAAATACGAACTCTGTCATATCGTCGAATCTCACGGCCTCAATCAAATCACATCGACTCTTCTAAATCCCACGTATCATACTCAAATCCCGTATATGAACAAATAGTCCCATACCCATGTGTAGATATACACAACTCCAAATGCGCACATATAAAAGAAAGAATGTATGCAAGTATATGTGTACGTGTATGTGTGGGTGCAACCACTACTCTAGGGTTTCGCACTATACTAAACCAATACATCCTTATCATCCATAATCCATTATTACCATCAATAACTTAAACAACACATAATAAATATACGTGTGTATACGTATTCGTATACATCACCACGGACTGCGGGGGTGCTATACCCCATCCACCCGACTTCTCCCCGTAGATATAAATCTACTCACCTTGCATCTTTATCTGTTGACGTCGCCACGCTTTTTGTCACGACCCGAAAGTACGGAACATGACCGGCACTTAGACTACGAAACGTCTCGAGGCGTACGTAATCTAAGTAAGCCGAAAAACCCAGAAATCCAAACCAAGAAAAGTAGTAGAGTGAAGGAAAACCAATTTAAATCATGTAGTTTTAATAGCATAAGCCGAATTATGCCTTTTTTTAAAAACATCAAATATTTCCTGAAAATTTCGGCAGAGTCTCCTTTGTAAAAACTGGCCCCCAAACGGGATACAACATGAATAGTATACGAAATCAAAAAAAGGCATCCCCAAGCGGGAGCTAGCTCTTCGTCAATCGACGGTCACAACCACACAAGCAATATAATATACAACGCCAAGGGCGAGGATCAAAACTCAAATAGAACTCAAAACAACAAGAATTCCACAGAAATACAACGCGCGACTCTAAGGTCGAAAGAATAAACATCACTGGTCTCTATCTCAAATAAATACATGTTTGGTTGATGGAATTTACTAGATACAACTGAATAATAATATACAATGTATAATGATGGGTGCAATACAAGTAAACTCACCTACTAGCAAGTCACCCGAAGGAAGCAGTGCCAGCAAAGCCGTAATGAAACCTATACGGCAAAACCTGCAAGAAACTGTGGCACAACGGCGGTGAGTTGCCAACTCGTGAGTAGAAAAACATCTACGAACAGAAACCACATGAACAACGCAATCCTAGGTCAACGATCATAATATATCCTCAAATATATGTATAACATGCAGCCTATAACAATGGCTAGGGCTAGGGTAATATCTAACCGAGTGTAATCTCATGGGCCCGTGTCAGTGCCTCAGGTAGCAATATATCATATGGATGATGTATGAATGCATGAAACAGAATGCATGTACTGAAGAAAACTGCTTTCATAAATTAGTGAGATTTCTGTATTTTTAAAATGAGGTATCATAATGAAATCAGCATAAAACAGTGCCTAGCATCGGCACAAAACGTAATCCCAATATCTTGATATCTCTGTATCACGGTCTCTGTACCTCAATATCTCGAAATCTCAATGTCTCAATCACAATATCTAGGGCGCCGTCAGTCCAGACCGGCCCCTACCATCCATTTCAAGACCACGAGGGTATCCTCCGGATATCCGACTAATCGGGAAAAATCACCGGTTGGTTGTGCTCCCCTGCCAGGCTCAACGTCAACAACACGATCCTCTTGCTCCGGGGTACCGCACCGGGCCCACCATGTACCCGAAACGGTTCCTCCACTCCTCGAATCGGGTCTCGAAATCCATCAGCAAACTCATGGTGGACGACTCATACATCATGGGAAAACCGCAATTTTTATTTTAAAAGAGAGAAAAGGCTTATTTATGTTTTTGCGGTTTTCCTCCAAATCCAAGAAATTTCATGAAATCCGAATCCAAGTCATCAATAGCATGTAAACAGTGAATATAGGCATGAGAATCCATGAATGCGACACAACAGTGAATAATAACATGCATAAAGTAGCAGGCAATAACTACAATGTCTAACTAGTATATAAGGCAAGTACACTAATATCATGTCTAAACTATTAGTTAACAACCTATGTCAAATGAAATGGTATTTTCTAAAGTGTTCGTGACATGGCAATTACCGATGAAGATGTGTGTGAGCCGGCAAGTAAGTGTACGTGATACATACGTGTCATCGGTAATGGTGCTGGCGTCCTAACAGTATGATATTAACAATAGGATATGAATCATAATATAGCATGCGATGCAGAGCGAACAACAACAATGAGCGGGAGCTAAATACTAAACAATGGTGCCCTTTGAAATAACACGAATCGTGGGGTTTTAAAAATAAGGGCTACGGTGGTTTTAATAAAGGATATGTCTTTTGAAATATCCGTAGATCCCTTGACCTGTCTTTTAAAATACCCACGATCCGTTAGTTTTGAAATAGGTAGAAATCTAATCTAGTCTAACAACTACACTAAACTATACGGCTGAACTAACAAGCTGAACTACAGGTAAGGAAACCGCCTATCATCTGAGTCGATACATATACATACCTGTATATGTATAGTCGGTGATCCCGCCTCAATAATATCATATCCGATACCATATCTATAATCAGGAATCCCAAGTCAAGAGTGCGGATCAATCATCAATATATAGCTCGTACGTAAATCCGTCGTACGGCATCCCAAATCTGGGTACGGGTCAATATCACATTCATCATACTATTCATCTGGTATCCTCTTTATCAAATATCATGATCAGGGTACTGATCTACGTCTAGTACAATACTGATACCGCCTAAGTATGCATGCACGTGTGTGAAACACTACGCCAAGGACCCGCTACAACGTCATGTCGTATCTCAAATACGAACCCTACTATATCACCGATCTCACGGCCTCATATCAAATCTCATCGACTCATCTTAAATCCCAAGTACTATCCTCATTATCCATGCATGCGTATATGAATGTACATATGCATTGTCCCATACCCACGCAAATATACATATATACACATCCCAATCTGCGCACAAGAAAGTAAAGTATGCAAGTCTGTGTGTGCGTATGTAGGTATAACAACTACTCTAGGGTTTCGCAACTAACCCAAAGGTACTCCATGAACACATAAACATAACATGAATGAACATTCTCGTATCATAAAACACCTATATAAACATATATATATGAGCTACACTACGGACTGTGGGGGTGCTATATACCATCCACCCGACTTCTCCCCGTAGATATAAATCTACTCACCTGGTCCTCGCTAGCTGGTGCCGACGTCGCCACGCGCTTGCTTGTTGTCTCGAAGTCCACAAGGGGTGCCTACATATCATAACGCACCGTGTCGTATTAAAATCCGACTCATGACCCAAAAACGACACGTGAATCCCACATAGGTCAAAACCTATGGTTGCTTTCACAAATCAACCCAAAAACCCTCGACGTCGGCGTACAAACGCCAAACCATCGAGAAAAACTCAAACGTATCAATCGTGGTTTCACAACACCTTAATTATATATATAAAATAGGGTTAGAATCACCAAAACTTCAAATTCGCTTTAAAGCTATTTTTCCGAAAACCTAATGAGCAAAATTAACTGCTTTAATACAACATCTTGATGTTTAAACGAATCTAGCGGCCACAATATTCACTAAATATCATAACAAAGTCATATAAACCAATCCTATAATTTATTCTCATCAATTTCCATAAATTCCAAAATTCTAGTTTACAATATACCCAAATTTTAAGAATTTTATAGAAAAAAAATGCACAAACCACAATCTAGCTTGGATTTTCATGAACTAAAGTATTAAACTACACTTTAAAATGTTAATAATGCCATGAATACCCTAATTAGATTTTTATCTCCATTACTTAATCAAATTTCAAAAACCTAGTTTGCTTAAAAACTTGATTTGGACAATTTAAATGAAACAATTTACATAATAGCAACTAGATTAGGTTTTCCTTGCCCTCACATGCCAAAATACACTTTGTAAACTTAAACAAGTGACAATAACCATATTTGAATTCAAACCCTAACTCATAAATTTTCCAAACTAGCAATTAAACCTAATTAAACACCTAATTAAGCTAACTTAAAGCAATTAACAACAATTTAACAAAAAAGTTAGAATTATACCCAAATAAATTTGAAGATCCCACAAGCACACTTAGCCTCCCAAATTGAAATCTAAATCCCTAGATCCATGCTATAGTAGCCAAGGAAAAATGGGTAGGAGGTGGATTTTGATTTGGATTTTTGCTTGATTTTTTGTGGATTTTCAAGCACTTTTGATGAATTTTTTTTTAAAGAGAAAGAGATGAAGAATGAAGGGGCTGAAATGGAGGGGGGGCTCGGCCATTGCAGGTGGGGAAGAGGAGAGAGGGAGTGTGGTGTGAGGTATGGTGAGGGAAAAGTCCAAGTCAACCAAATACCAACTCTTTTATCCATTCTCATTTCTTTTCTTTTCTTTCTTTTCTTTTCTTTGAAATTCAAGTGGGGAAAATGGGTGGGGGCAGCTGAATTCAGCCAAGGGAAGAAATAAATGGGGGTGTGTGAGTGTGGGTATGGGTGTGGGATGATGGAAAATGATAGATACAATACCCCAAACTTCCATTTACACTAAAAAAAAGCCTTTTTCTTCGATATTTTCTAAACCGTTTTGGCAAACGATTTCATTTCAAAAACCACATGATAAAATTTTATTTAATGTTTTATGATGCACAAAATTTGATTCAACTCATTCCAATTTGTAATTTTCCCCAATTAAATGTATTAGTGACGGCTTAAAATAATTAATTTCGGAATATTTTTCAGAAAATTTGAAATTTCACCAGTGGCTCAATAAACACCAAATACTAGCAATTACATAGCTAGAATATGTATATTTAATTTTATAATAAAGATATTTGCATTTTGACTTTTTACAGAAACCCTCCTTATTTTACCGTTTTTTCGAAATTTCACCGAAACGATTTTCAAAACGTTACAATCTTCCCCCCTTAAAGAAATTCGGTCCCCGAATTTAAATTAAAACTCCCCCCCCAAATAATAAAATATTTCAGCCAAAACCATCAAATCGCCGGGGCTCCGAAATCATAAATACATAAACACATCATAGCGCAATGCATATGCATGAGTAATGAGTAGATAACTCGAAATCAAAACTCCGTCAAGCATCCCGCAATCATCGTAGTCAAGGTGAAGACACGAATGCCAAATCTCAAGCAAGAACGATATGCTATAAATCGGAACTATACATGCAAATATCAGGAGGAAATGCATGCCAAATCCTTTAAGTTGCTGTGCAATGCTCATAACACTGCACAGTGGCGGACGTCTATCATAAGAAAATAACTATATACATATATACCTTTGTTTGAAATGTACGTTCCGCCGTTTTGGGAAACAATTTAGAAGGGTTATCCTTGTTTTAAACGTTTCGCGTCATATCAGACACGTAGATAAATACTGAGACTATAGCTCGCTTTTTGGAATTCCCTTTAATAGCTATCAATGCATGAAAAATACATTCAGGTACTGTCCTCTAACTAGTCCTGCTTAGTACGAAAACACATCGCAATTATCATAAAAAAAACGTACTGCTCTGTAAGAAATCAATCCCAAAATACACGTATGAATACTACGTGCGTCTGGTGCGCACGACAATCAAAATCGATATACGTGCCATACAAGTGCACAGAAACAAGATCTAAGTGCATCGTGTGTGCACAAAGCATCTGTCGTAGGCAACGTGTATGTCTGATAGCAAAATCAGGTGCATCTGACATGCACGAAAAAATCTCGATTTAGTGCATCTGGTGTGCACCAAAATCGCATCTCAAGACATGCGCTCAACATGCGCGAAAACCCAAAACCAGGGGCATCCATCATGCACGAAATCATGAAATCCAGTATCAAGCGCCGAACATGCGCAAAATCAAATCAGGTGCATAAGGTGCACAAAACAAATATCGAGTATCACAATCGAAATCGAAGTCCAGTGCATCTAAGTGCGCAAAAGGCGTATCACTGCACTGCAAGCATATATAAACTATACAGAGTGCAGGAACCAAATCGTGTGCGTGCATACGCACAAAATCAACTCAAATGTCTAAAACAGTAAAATCACAGCATGTGAAACCAAAGCATGAAAACGATATCAAGTGCAACACTGTGCAAAGATCGTAAATCCTCAATCATCAAAATCAAATCATGCGAATAAATCACCCAAAACATCAAAATCAATAATGGCGGAATAGTACCGCTCAAGTGCATCCTCTAAGAATCTCGGGCCAACTGTCGCGGTAACTAGTGGGACGTCTTGTCGATGATCATGAACTCTGGCCTGCTGGGGTGCGTAACAATGACCACTCCTGGGTCATTGTCTTCACTGTGAATTACCAATCTCTCGGTCCATCGGCTCATCGGCCCTGTCAGGTGTGCTAACGGGGATGATCCCGTTCTGGCACTTCTCTGGTCATCTCTCGGTCAATCATCGCGACCACTCGTAAGACAGCATATCACTGGCGTCGGCCTCTGGCTCTCTGAATGTACGTGACACATCTGACCCTGGGTGCAAGTATCATTGCAGCAGTGTCCTGGAAGGAATCCTGCTCACGGTCTCTTCCATGTCTCGTCTCTGCCAACTGTCCGGAAGTCATCGTCCTTTCCTATATCTGCATCTTGCTCTGGAACGACTGCATACTCATCGCGACTCCTTCTAGAAGGTAAATCCAAGTACCATGCCTCGGCATGCGCATCGCATCTCTGATGTCGGCGGAGTGGAACGTCATCTCATCTTGATCTGGTACGAACCTCTTACTTCTCTTTTCTCTAATGTCGTCTGCTGTAGACTTGTCTCGTCGCTGCTGCATGGATTGAGCTCCAACGGCTATCCTCGTATCGGGAGTCTCCCAAGAAATGCATCTCACCACCTAGCATCCGAATTAAGTCATGCCATCCGATCGAGTCGTCAAAACCTTATAATCCCCCAAGAGCTCAACATCATGGGCACAGTTTAATAGTATCGAGTACATACCACAGCATCGGTGGTCCAGCCGTAGAAGGGCAAACCCAAGCCTCACTAATGGTGCCGTAGAACTGCCGCAAACCCGAAGGTTCAAAGGCTTTCACACGGTCATTAAGTCGAGTTAGGGTTTCATTCTTCTAGAGGGACCATAGAATTGCCTGCATGTCTTTCCGACTACTTTAAACTTAGAATAATAGGTTTCTGACATTCGATCGTCTCTGTCGACTCTCAACGTCTCCGCATGAAGTCGTCTCTAGCTGGAATCAATCTATCTGATGACCTCACATCGGGGTAGGAGAACGAACCACCTGTCCTAGTCATTCATCATCGGGTGACTAGCGACCTTCTATCATCTATTAGTACAACTCGTCCCGTAATAGCTCCAACATCTGGGGCGATATCTCGTCGCTCGCAGCAACAACTGGCTCACTCGTTTGCACGCTGAACAGTGCCTCAATCATCGTGAGTAAGCAATACACCAACAGTCATCAAAATCTGGCTGGCCTCTGTCAGTGGCTCAATCCTCTAGTGTCGATAAGCACATCCAAGTAATCTCATAAAGGAGATCCGCCAAACGCTCGTGGCGCGAAAACACAGTAAAAAGACACATCTCCGCAATTGTGTGTCGCCAGAATTACCCCCACGTCAGTCCTCGTTCGTGACGAGCTCGTGCTGACCGTAACTCTAGCTGTAGCTCTCCCTGCCCGTAATCGTAGCAGCAAAACCATAACAGGTACTGATGAGGCTAGATCGGAATGAATATAATACTGAGTAAAGAAATGTACATCCTAAGGCTTCTTAAGTGGAGTAGCGTATCGTAAGTATGCCGCGGAACATACCCACGGTACGTCACTCTACTCTAGTCACCTATTCCATCAACCAAGAGTCATCCTACGCTCCGAAGGTAAAACCAAACGCTTTGATACCAACTTTGTCATGACCCGAAAGTACGGAACATGACCGGCACTTAGACTATGAAACGTCTCGAGGCGTACGTAATCTAAGTAAGCCGAAAAACCCAGAAATCCAAACCAAGAAAAGTAGTAGAGTGAAGGAATACCAATTTAAATCAAGTAGTTTTAATAGCATAAGCCGAATTATGCCTTTTTTTAAAAACATCAAATATTTCCTGAAAATTTCGGCAGAGTCTCCTTTAAAAAAACTGGCCCCCAAACGGGATACAACATGAATAGTATACGAAATCAAAAAAAGGCATCCCCAAGCGGGAGCTAGCTCTTCGTCAATCAACGGTCACAACCACACAAGAAATATAATATACAACGCCAAGGGCAAGGATCAAAACTCAAATAGAACTCAAAACAACAAGAAATCCACAGAAATACAACGCGCGACTCTAAGGTCGAAAAAATAAACATCACTGGTTTCTATCTCAAATAAATACATGTTTGGTTGATGGAATTTACTAGATACAACTGAATAATAATATACAATGTATAATGATGGGTGCGATACAAGTAAACCCACCTACTAGCAAGTCACCCGAAGGAAGCAGTGCCAGCAAAGCCGTAATGAAACCTGTATGGAAAAACCTGCAAGAAACTGTGGCACAACGGGGGTGAGTTGCCAACACATGAGTAGAAAAACATCTACGAACAGAAACCGCATGAACAACGCAATCCTAATTCAACGATCATAATATATCCTCAAATATATGTATAACATGCAGCTTATAACAATGGCTAGGGTAATATCTAACCGAGTGTAATCTCATGGGCCCGTGTCAGTGCCTCAGGTAGCAATATATCATATGGATGATGTATGAATGCATGAAACAGAATGCATGTACTGAAGAAAACTGCTTTCATAAATTAGTGAGATTTCTGTATTTTAAAATGAGGTATCATAATGAAATCAGCATAAAACAGTGCCTAGCATCGGTACAAAACGTAATCCCAATATCTCGATATCTCTGTATCACAGTCTCTGTACCTCAATATCTCGAAATCTCAATGTGTCAATAACAATATCTAGGGCGCCGTCAGTCCAGACCGGCCCCTACCATCCATCTCAAGACCACGACGGTTATTCAGACCACAATATTGCATTTTTCATTCCCCTATTCTTATCCTTTTTATAAATAAACAGGTACTCTTGACGCACGTTTGTTCCATATTACAGGATACAGGTTTCTGGAGTAAATACAGTGAAAAAGACGAAAGCTGATACAGAAAAGGGACTTTTGACCAACAAATAGACGGATCTTACTCAAGCCGAGACGAAGAACAGTGCAAGGTCCAAAAAGACGAAAGTGAAACGGTCAAAAGATACGTACAAGTTTTCACTGAAAATCTGGAGAAGTCCCAGAAGCCAAAAATAGAAAAGAAGTATAAAAGTAAAGAGCCCAAGAACCCCTGAACCAAGCCCAAAATTCCCAGAGTCCAATTCCATTCTTTGGCCGCGGAACCGCGGCGAAACCCAGCCTGGAGCCGCGGTTCCGCGGCCATATAAGGCCCGTGTCGGTGCATATTTTCTGGGTTGTTGCGTCGGTGCGGGTGTTGGTATTTTACGTGGGCAAATCTGTAATTGCGCAAGTGCGAGAGTCTGTAACCCTAGGTTTCCTATTTTCCTATAAATTGTAATTTTAGATCTGTAAAATGTATGCCTCTTTTCAATCAATAAAATTCAGAATTTCTGAAAGCAAAATTCAGATCTGTTCTTCTTGTTTGGAGGGAGCCGTCAACCTAGTAAGTATTTTATTTATGTTTCTTTTAATTATAATGTCTTCTCATCCCCTAATGAGCGAGTAGTCTCCTCGCTTGTTAGGGTTAGCCTTAGGGAAAGGGTTGAGAGATGAGATCTCTCACCCCTTTCAATGCCACTTTAACTTAATAAATTAGAACTTCACGCATATGAGCACAACCGCTCCCTGCGGCATCCTACCCTTCGAGGTAACGATGAACCGTAGTATAAAGGGCCGGTTGCGCGCGTTTTCCGTGAGGGTTAGGATAATTATCAACAAAGGAAGGATACAAATCTAGAGGAAGAAACATCTTCCCAAAAGATTCGTATCCACTTTATTGATAATTAACTTGACATCTAATAGATCTAAAAAAAGAAGGTATTGAAAGCGGTGAGGAAAAACATTAATCTCCAAAACTTCCCCTAAGCCTAACCCTAGCAAGATTCTTAATTAGATTAATTAGATCCAGTTTTTATAGATTTTTATAAACCAACCAAAACGACAAATTGAATCAACTCGTTAAAACACATAAAAGGAATTTACCCGTCTCTGTGGATCGACCCGTACTCACCGGCTAGCTGCGAAGCGACGCCGTTTCTGATTGCGGTAATTATAATTTTGATCGTAAAATCTCATCTAATCAAATGGCGCCGTTGCCGGGGACGGCGTAATCTTTCTTTTTGTGAATTTTCGGGTTGATATAAATTTTAAAAATTATAAAAATCTGAAAATATAAAAAATAAAAAAAATAATCAAATTTGATCGGTTTGAAGGGTGTATCTTTTGGATCTTGTAGGAACAGCGAAGAATCACGGATCTGGAATTTTACAGAGGGCAAATCAAAATTTGGAGCATAAGAACAGAGAGAAATTATAAGCACAGAACAGTACAAAAATTTTCAGAGCCCGATCCCTCTTCTCAGCCGTGCTTCCACCGCATTAAGGGGACCAGGACCGCGGTTCCGCGCTCATTTGGCCACGTCATCATCTCAAATTTGCTCTGTTTGTTTTCTCCTTCTCCCCTCTGCAACCTCCCATATATCTCTCTGTGAAACTTTTCTGCAGGAATTCTTTGCGCTAAAAAAAAATCTTCTTCCCCCTTCTAAATAACAGATTTTCTGCAGGTTTCTTTGCGCCGCGCTAAAATTGAATGCAAGTGAATTTTTGTTTTGCATAATTTAATTGGACTCTAAGGGGCTAATTGACCAATCTCAGATTGGGTGGGGATTTCATCACCCTTCCCAGGACCCCAGAAAACACCTAAAGCATTTTGCATCGACCACAATTAATTAAAAAAGATTAGACTCAGACCTAAGGACATCGAGCTCAATAGGAAAAGGACTAGTATAGGCATCGGCCGTTTATCCTAACCGACTTTGCGGTGTCTAGGCTAGTGGTTATTAATTAGGCCCACTGTAGTGGTGGTTCCTTCCCACTTACATGGCCGTATTTGTCCGTGAAGAGGCGATTTGAGGTCCTATTTCTAGCCCTAGTTAGGAGCTGTCTAGCAGACCTAGGCAACCCTAGATTTAGGCCTGATTGTGCATGTGTGGTTGATACATTTGTGTCACGAGTCCCATTTTCTAAAACCGTCTTGCAAAACTTTCCAATAAAAAAAAATAATAAAGAAAAATCTTTTCAAAACTTGCAACTTGCCGCTAAGAAAACTTGCACCTCACTTCCACCATCTCTCCTTCATTGACGTTATCTTACCCCCACATTCTGTTTTTCTATTTTTTTTTCTGACTGCACTACCCTTTAGTGTATGTCATCTTGGACTAGGGATACTAACGCCCGATTAGTCCGTGTTTCGTTGGTACCGACCAACGAACCCTTCGACGAACCCTTCGTCGACATTCCGTCCATTTCCTTACCTCCAACCTCAAATTCTTTCACCGAAGGTATGTCAGGATTCAACCCCAACGATACCTTACCGACGGGAATGATTCCACCTCCGCCAGGTGCGAATAACCCGAATCTTCCGCCTGTTGTAGCGCCCGCACGAGTTGCGCTCCAGGATCTCTTCTACCTCGTCCGCACTTCTTTACCTACATGTCTTTCACCCCCACCGGCAAATGGGGATAATTTTGAAATAAAACCACACTTCATCAATATGCTGCCTAAGTTTCATGGTTTGGAATCCGAAGATGCATATATATTCATTAATAAATTCCAAAACGTTTGCGCCATGATGAAGACAACCCAACTAAGTGATGACGCAATAAGGATAAGGGTCATTCCTTTTACCTTATGTGACCTAGTCGAGAAGTGGCTATACAGCACCGCATCACACTCCATTAGAAATTGGGACGAGTTTGTGAGAGCTTTTCTGAAAAAGTTCTACCCTCATCATAAAACTGCTAGAATCCGAAACGAGGTTATACAATTTTCACAGCTTCCGTCCGAACCATTCTGGAAGTGCTTCGAGAGATTTAAAGACCTACTTGTTCAATGCCCTCATCATGGGATAGAAAATTAGCAACTTTGCCAAACATTATACGAGGGATTGAACGCAGCAACGAAGCAGTTGCTAGAAACAATATGTCAAGGTCATTTTCTCTCCAAGTCTAGCGACGAAGCTTGGCAGTTTCTTGAGGACCTAAGTGAGCAAACAATTCAGTGGGAGAGTACCAAGACCACATCATCTTCTTCAGTTGGTCAATCTAGGGCAGGCATACATCAAATAGATATGTCGATAGCTATGAAGGCCGAGATGGCCTCACTTATGAAAAAGCTAGAAGCCATTGAGACAAAAATCTCATCGACTTCTCCTGCCCCTACTCTACCCACACGAACTGTTTGTGCTTGTTGTTCCAACCCATCGCATTTAACCGAAGAGTGTCCTTATAATGCACCTATTCAAGGAAAGGATCAAGTCAATGCTGCATTTCAGCAACGACAAAGAAACGATCCGTACTCTTCGGCATACAATCAGGGGTGGAGGAGTCACCCAAATCAACAGTTCCAAGGGAATAACAATTTTCAAAGAGCTCCTCCACCACAACAACAAGCACCTTCACAAACTCAAAACCAGCAACCTTTCCAACAACAACCTTATACAAATCAAACGAACAATTTGGTTCAACCAAATGATGATAAGGTTATCTCGCTCGAAAAAAGTCTAGATGCATTTCTTAAGCAAACTACAGAATCCGCAGCAAGATTTGAAAGTTATGTTCAATCTTTAATGAATAACAATGCCTCACACGACCAAAGTATCAAATCTATTGAGGCACAAATTGCACAATTAACTGCTGCGTTGAGCGAGAGAGAAAAGGGAAAGCTTCCATCTCAACCATTGCCCAATCCCGGTCACACACAAAACGCATATCACAATCACAATGTAAATGCGGTGACCACGTTGAGATCTGGAAGAGAGTTGCAAAATAATGTGGGAACTAGTGATGACATCCCCGCCGGTGGTTCTTCTTCTTCATTTTCTTCACTTCCTTCTTCACCTTCTTCTTTAGAGCCTATTCTCCACCCTTCACACGGCTCTACTTCTTCTGACTCGAACGGACCCATTTCTCACAACATGAACACATCCACACTGGGATCCGTTCCTACTCCACATTCTACTCCACAGACTATTGACTCAACAAATTTTCAGAATGCTCCATTCCCAAACAGGTTGAGTCCTAATAAACCAAATACACAAGTGGAGAAGATTGTGGAGATATTTAAGCAGGTTAGCATAAATATACCTCTCTTGGATGTTATCCAACAAGTCCCTTCATATGCAAAAATCTTAAAGGGCTTGTGCACCTCGAAGAGAAAGGCATCTCAAGTACCCAAGAAAGTGCTAGTGGCTAGTGCAGTGAGCAATGCTATTAACCACCATCAAACCTTACCCCAGAAAAGAAAGGACCCCGGCTGTCCTACTATTTCAATCACAATTGGGGATAACAAAATTAATCGAGCAATTTTAGATCTTGGGTCTAGTGTTAACCTGATTCCTTACTCCGTGTACGAACAATTAGGGGTTGGAGAGTTGAAACCCACTCGTTGCACTCTCCAAATGGCTGATCGATCAATCACCTATCCAAGGGGTCAACTAGAGGATGTGTTGATCAAAGTCGGGGAATTCATATTCTCCGTTGATTTTATCGTTATGGATACACAACCTGTTGCTAACCCAAGAAACCAAATTCCGGTGATTCTTGGTCGACCATTTTTGGCCACTTCCAATGCCGTAATAAATTGTCGCAATGGCTCCATGACTCTATCCTTCGGAAAGAGGTCTAGTGAGTTCAATATTTATAAGATGGGAAGTCTGCCCCCCGTGCCTAAAACTAGTACACGAGAAGTTTGCTCTATTCACGAAATCACGCAGGAGGACTGCGAGCTTGAAAGATTTCTATTTGATGAAAACAGTTTTGACGCCACTAGTGCGTCCCTCCTTGAGCCTACTATCATTGACACAACCGATGTTGATTATGAATGTTTCACTTTTTTGGATGATGACGACTCACAGCCCGAATTTGAATTTTTGGATGAGTCAGTCGAACCATCTGAATCGGTTGTTTGCAGTGATTTCGAACATGTGTTAGAGTCCTTTGAGTTCGAGGTAGATTCCGCAATGATTCTTTCGCCTCAAAAATTCGAACTCACGCCCTTGCCGTCTTACCTTAGATATACCTACATAGGTGAGAATGAGACTTTTCCCATTATCATATCAGCCTCTCTAGCCTTCGAGCAAGAGAACGCTATTTTAAAAGTCTTACAAGATAGGCGGCAAGTTTTCAGTTGTACTATGGCGGACATCGAGGAGATCAGTTCCCTCATAAGTGAATATCATACACAATTGATGGACGATGCCATGTCAATAGAGGACCCACAGGAACATCTTGGGGGTATTGTGGTGAGTCAACCTCCTCCCTCAGAAGTTGAAATACCCCCATTTCTTTTAATAAGGTACGAGAATGCCAACACTCCACTGATTGCTGATCATTTACATTCTCGTTTCGATGCATCACCATCACCTGTATATTTACCTCCACACCTCCCATACCACTACTTCTATCTTCCCCAATTCTTTGCGGACCACCACAACTTATTTTTTCACCCACCAATATTCTTTACTGAAAAATTTTTCAACTGGTTGGTGTTGACTTTTGGCCGATGCAAAGTTTGGCAGTAATGTCTAACATAGTTTAAGTGAAGTTTGGGGGAGGGTCTTTTTGTATATATTTTTGTTTTTCTTAACAATAAAAAAAAACTATAAATAAATAAACAGGGGAGTATCGGTAATTTGACCCTCTTGGTTTAGCATGACAGTGAGGACACTGTCAACTTCAAGTTTGGGGGTATGCTCGGTACGTCTTCTTCCTTCGCATTCATTTGTACATATTTTTGCATTTGCATACCTATTTGAAAACCCATAAAAATTTGAAAAATTTGAAAAATTATAAATTATTGTATTCAACTTTGGCTTATTTGACTTGAGTTTGACAAATAGGTTAACTGGTTAGGAACAACTAGATCTTAGACTTAGTAAATTAAAAACCCTAAAAATAATCTTCCTTAAAGTTTAACGGTAGAAAGTATATGACTTGTAGTTTATTTAGAAATAGGCAAATTTTGGGTTGACTTCTTGGGCTAAGTCGAAACAAGGGAAGAGTATTAATGTTTTTATTAGAGTATAAGTTTGAAAAATAATTCCTAGCTTAAGTCTAGATTCTGAAAATGTATACCCTACAACTTGCACAATCACGCATCTTGAAACTTAGAATAGTAGAAGAGACCTTGAAATGCTCTTGTCTAAAGTCCTTAGTACGATGAAAATAAAAGAAAAAAATGTGAATGAAGAATAAAAAAATGGACACTGGTTTTTTGTGATTACTTAAGGCTGTAAAAAAATAGAAAAATATTTAGCGAGGGTGCTTCATCACCTAGTGCCTTAGACCAACTGGTTTGGGAGTCACTGCTAAAAGCCTTGGGTGTTGCAAAACTAGGAAGTACGCTTTAAAGTGCTAATGCATCTTGTAATCGGTTGTTGGTACCTCAAGAAGTATTAACGGTCGCATGAAGGATGTGTAAGCAAAATTCAATTAAAAATTCACCAATTAATAAGTGCTTTGGAAAATGGACGAGAGTACGATTGCTTGATTTGAATTTCCATGTGTATGGGTGATATTTACACACACGTAGGGGATATGTGATTGGAGTTTAGATGAGAGAAAGGAGTGAAGAATAGAACTTGTATCTTTAATAGAGTTGATAAAAATTCCTAAGTGGAGATGGAAACCCTAGAAGGAAAACTTAAGAGATGCCGAAAGCTAAGTAGGTCTACATAACATATATAATCTTAAGTTAAATAATGAGGAAGTGTGAAGAATATGGGTGGATAATTTGCGAGTCAAAAGATAATAGAATTCCTTGTTAGAAAACCTAATTGGAGAACAAAAGTCAATGGGCCGAGTTGATAGGATTTTGTGGGTGTAATCCGCTGAAAACCCTCAGGAGACAACACTCCTCCTACTAGGGACACCTAGAGGTTTAACGGCTTATTGCACGTGCTCAGTGCAATCGCGTTTCCCTGCGAAAGTGTGGTTAGGATTTTAGTGAATAATTAATAAGTTTGCTCGAGGACGAGCAAAAGGTAAGTTTGGGGGTATTTGTTCAGACCACAATATTGCATTTTTCATTCCCCTATTCTTATCCTTATTATAAATAAACAGGTACTCTTGACGCACGTTTGTTGCATATTACAGGATACAGGTTTCTGGAGCAAATACAGTGAAAAAGACGAAAGCTGATACAGAAAAGGGACTTTTGACCAACAAATAGACGGATCTTACTCAATCCGAGACGAAGAACAGTGCAAGGTCCAAAAAGACGAAAGTGAAATGGTCAAAAGATACGTACAAGTTTTCACTGAAAATCTGGAGAAGACCCAGAAGCCAAAAATAGAAAAGAAGTATAAAAGTAAAGAGCCCAAGAACCCCTGAACCAAGCCCAAAATTCCCAGAGTCCAATTCCATTCTTTGGCCGCGGAACCGCGGCCAAACCCAGCCTGGAGCAGCGGTTCCGCGGCCATATAAGGCCCGTGTCGGTGCATATTTTCTGGGTTGTTGCGTCGGTGCGGGTGTTGGGATTTTACGTGGGCAAATCTGTAATTGCGCAAGTGCGAGAGTCTGTAACCCTAGGTTTCCTATTTTCCTATAAATTGTGATTTTAGATCTGTAAAATGTATGCCTCTTTTCAATCAATAAAATTCAGAATTTCTGAAAGCAAAATTCAGATCTGTTCTTCTTGTTTGGAGGGAGCCGTCAACCTAGTAAGTATTTTATTTATGTTTCTTTTAATTATAATGTCTTCTCATCCCCTAATGAGCGAGTAGTCTCCTCGCTTGTTAGGGTTAGCCTTAGGGAAAGGGTTGAGAGATGAGATCTCTCACCCCTTTCAATGCCACTTTAACTTAATGAATTAGAACTTCACACATATGAGCACAACCGCTCCCTGCGGCATCCTACCCTTCGAGGTAACGATGAACCGTAGTATAAAGGGCCGGTTGCGCGCGTTTTCCGTGAGGGTTAGGATAATTATCAACAAAGGAAGGATACAAATCTAGAGGAAGAAACATCTTCCCAAAAGATTCGTATCCACTTTATTGATAATTAACTTGACATCTAATAGATCTAAAAAAAGAAGGTATTGAAAGCGGTGAGGAAAAACATTAATCTCCAAAACTTCCCCTAAGCCTAACCCTAGCAAGATTCTTAATTAGATTAATTAGATCCAGTTTTTATAGATTTTTATAAACCAACCAAAACGACAAATTGAATCAACTCGTTAAAACACATAAAAGGAATTTACCCGTCTCTGTAGATCGACCCGTACTCACCGGCTAGCTGCGAAGCGACGCCGTTTCTGATTGCGGTAATTATAATTTTGATCGTAAAATCTCATCTAATCAAATGGCGCCGTTGCCGGGGACGGCGTAATCTTTCTTTTTGTGAATTTTCGGGTTGATATAAATTTTAAAAATTATAAAAATCTGAAAATATAAAAAATAAAAAAAATAATCAAATTTGATCGGTTTGAAGGGTGTATCTTTTGGATCTTGTAGGAACAGCGAAGAATCACGGATCTGGAATTTTACAGAGGGCAAATCAAAATTTGGAGCATAAGAACAGAGAGAAATTATAAGCACAGAACAGTACAAAAATTTTCAGAGCCCGATCCCTCTTCTCAGCCGTGCTTCCGCCGCATTAAGGGGACCAGGACCGCGGTTTCGCGCTCATTTGGCCACGTCATCATCTCAAATTTGCTCTGTTTGTTTTCTCCTTCTCCCCTCTGCAACCTCCCATATATCTCTCTGTGAAACTTTTCTGCAGGAATTCTTTGCGCTAAAAAAAAATCTTCTTCCCCCTTCTAAATAACAGATTTTCTGCAGGTTTCTTTGCGCCGCGCTAAAATTGAATGCAAGTGAATTTTTGTTTTGCATAATTTAATTGGACTCTAAGGGGCTAATTGACCAATCTCAGATTGGGTGGGGATTTCATCACCCTTCCCAGGACCCCAGAAAACACCTAAAGCATTTTGCATCGACCACAATTAATTAAAAAAGATTAGACTCAGACCTAAGGACATCGAGCTCAATAGGAAAAGGACTAGTATAGGCATCGGCCGTTTATCCTAACCGACTTTGCGGTGTCTAGGCTAGTGGTTATTAATTAGGCCCACTGTAGTGGTGGTTCCTTCCCACTTACATGGCCGTATTTGTCCGTGAAGAGGCGATTTGAGGTCCTATTTCTAGCCCTAGTTAGGAGCTGTCTAGCAGACCTAGGCAACCCTAGATTTAGGCCTGATTGTGCATGTGTGGTTGATACATTTGTGTCACGAGTCCCATTTTCTAAAACCGTCTTGCAAAACTTTCCAATAAAAAAAAATAATAAAGAAAAATCTTTTCAAAACTTGCAACTTGCCGCTAAGAAAACTTGCACCTCACTTCCACCATCTCTCCTTCATTGACGTTATCTTACCCCCACATTCTGTTTTTCTATTTTTTTTTCTGACTGCACTACCCTTTAGTGTATGTCATCTTGGACTAGGGATACTAACGCCCGATTAGTCCGTGTTTCGTTGGTACCGACCAACGAACCCTTCGACGAACCCTTCGTCGACATTCCGTCCATTTCCTTACCTCCAACCTCAAATTCTTTCACCGAAGGTATGTCGGGATTCAACCCCAACGATACCTTACCGACGGGAATGATTCCACCTCCGCCAGGTGCGAATAACCCGAATCTTCCGCCTGTTGTAGCGCCCGCACGAGTTGCGCTCCAGGATCTCTTCTACCTCGTCCGCACTTCTTTACCTACATGTCTTTCACCCCCACCGGCAAATGGGGATAATTTTGAAATAAAACCACACTTCATCAATATGCTGCCTAAGTTTCATGGTTTGGAATCCGAAGATGCATATATATTCATTAATAAATTCCAAAACGTTTGCGCCATGATGAAGACAACCCAACTAAGTGCTGACGCAATAAGGATAAGGGTCATTCCTTTTACCTTATGTGACCTAGCCGAGAAGTGGCTATACAGCACCGCATCACACTCCATTAGAAATTGGGACGAGTTTGTGAGAGCTTTTCTGAAAAAGTTCTACCCTCATCATAAAACTGCTAGAATCCGAAACGAGGTTATACAATTTTCACAGCTTCCGTCCGAACCATTCTGGAAGTGCTTCGAGAGATTTAAAGACCTACTTGTTCAATGCCCTCATCATGGGATAGAAAATTGGCAACTTTGCCAAACATTATACGAGGGATTGAACGCAGCAACGAAGCAGTTGCTAGAAACAATATGTCAAGGTCATTTTCTCTCCAAGTCTAGCGACGAAGCTTGGCAGTTTCTTGAGGACCTAAGTGAGCAAACAATTCAGTGGGAGAGTACCAAGACCACATCATCTTCTTCAGTTGGTCAATCTAGGGCAGGCATACATCAAATAGATATGTCGATAGCTATGAAGGCCGAGATGGCCTCACTTATGAAAAAGCTAGAAGCCATTGAGACAAAAATCTCATCGACTTCTCCTGCCCCTACTCTACCCACACGAACTGTTTGTGCTTGTTGTTCCAACCCATCGCATTTAACCGAAGAGTGTCCTTATAATGCACCTATTCAAGGAAAGGATCAAGTCAATGCTGCATTTCAGCAACGACAAAGAAACGATCCGTACTCTTCGGCATACAATCAGGGGTGGAGGAGTCACCCAAATCAACAGTTCCAAGGGAATAACAATTTTCAAAGAGCTCCTCCACCACAACAAAAAGCACCTTCACAAACTCAAAACCAGCAACCTTTCCAACAACAACCTTATACAAATCAAACGAACAATTTGGTTCAACCAAATGATGATAAGGTTATCTCGCTCGAAAAAAGTCTAGATGCATTTCTTAAGCAAACTACAGAATCCGCAGCAAGATTTGAAAGTTATGTTCAATCTTTAATGAATAACAATGCCTCACACGACCAAAGTATCAAATCTATTGAGGCACAAATTGCACAATTAACTGCTGCGTTGAGCGAGAGAGAAAAGGGAAAGCTTCCATCTCAACCATTGCCCAATCCCGGTCACACACAAAACGCATATCACAATCACAATGTAAATGCGGTGACCACGTTGAGATCTGGAAGAGAGTTGCAAAATAATGTGGGAACTAGTGATGACATCCCCGCCGGTGGTTCTTCTTCTTCATTTTCTTCACTTCCTTCTTCACCTTCTTCTTTAGAGCCTATTCTCCACCCTTCACACGGCTCTACTTCTTCTGACTCGAACGGACCCATTTCTCACAACATGAACACATCCACACTGGGATCCGTTCCTACTCCACATTCTACTCCACAGACTATTGACTCAACAAATTTTCAGAATGCTCCATTCCCAAACAGGTTGAGTCCTAATAAACCAAATACACAAGTGGAGAAGATTGTGGAGATATTTAAGCAGGTTAGCATAAATATACCTCTCTTGGATGTTATCCAACAAGTCCCTTCATATGCAAAAATCTTAAAGGGCTTGTGCACCTCGAAGAGAAAGGCATCTCAAGTACCCAAGAAAGTGCTAGTGGCTAGTGCAGTGAGCAATGCTATTAACCACCATCAAACCTTACCCCAGAAACGAAAGGACCCCGGCTGTCCTACTATTTCAATAACAATTGGGGATAAGAAAATTAATCGAGCAATTTTAGATCTTGGGTCTAGTGTTAACCTGATTCCTTACTCCGTGTACGAACAATTAGGGGTTGGAGAGTTGAAACCCACTCGTTGCACTCTCCAAATGGCTGATCGATCAATCACCTATCCAAGGGGTCAACTAGAGGATGTGTTGATCAAAGTCGGGGAATTCATATTCTCCGTTGATTTTATCGTTATGGATACACAACCTGTTGCTAACCCAAGAAACCAAATTCCGGTGATTCTTGGTCGACCATTTTTGGCCACTTCCAATGCCGTAATAAATTGTCGCAATGGCTCCATGACTCTATCCTTCGGAAAGAGGTCTAGTGAGTTCAATATTTATAAGATGGGAAGTCTGCCCCCCGTGCCTAAAACTAGTACACAAGAAGTTTGCTCTATTCACGAAATCACGCAGGAGGACTGCGAGCTTGAAAGATTTCTATTTGATGAAAACAGTTTTGACGCCACTAGTGCGTCCCTCCTTGAGCCTACTATCATTGACACAACCGATGTTGATTATGAATGTTTCACTTTTTTGGATGATGACGACTCACAGCCCGAATTTGAATTTTTGGATGAGTCAGTCGAACCATCTGAATCGGTTGTTTGCAGTGATTTCGAACATGTGTTAGAGTCCTTTGAGTTCGAGGTAGATTCCGCAATGATTCTTTCGCCTCAAAAATTCGAACTCACGCCCTTGCCGTCTTACCTTAGATATACCTACATAGGTGAGAATGAGACTTTTCCCATTATCATATCAGCCTCTCTAGCCTTCGAGCAAGAGAACGCTATTTTAAAAGTCTTACAAGATAGGCGGCAAGTTTTCAGTTGTACTATGGCGGACATCGAGGAGATCAGTTCCCTCATAAGTGAATATCATACACAATTGATGGATGATGCCATGTCAATAGAGGACCCACAGGAACATCTTGGGGGTATTGTGGTGAGTCAACCTCCTCCCTCAGAAGTTGAAATACCCCCATTTCTTTTAATAAGGTACGAGAATGCCAACACTCCACTGATTGCTGATCATTTACATTCTCGTTTCGATGCATCACCATCACCTGTATATTTACCTCCACACCTCCCATACCACTACTTCTATCTTCCCCAATTCTTTGCGGACCACCACAACTTATTTTTTCACCCACCAATATTCTTTACTGATAAATTTTTCAACAGGTTGGTGTTGACTTTTGGCCGATGCAAAGTTTGGCAGTAATGTCTAACATAGTTTAAGTGAAGTTTGGGGGAGGGTCTTTTTGTATATATTTTTGTTTTTCTTAACAATAAAAAAAAACTATAAATAAATAAACAGGGGAGTATCGGTAATTTGACCCTCTTGGTTTAGCATGACAGTGAGGACACTGTCAACTTCAAGTTTGGGGGTATGCTCGGTACGTCTTCTTCCTTCGCATTCATTTGTACATATTTTTGCATTTGCATACCTATTTGAAAACCCATAAAAATTTGAAAAATTTGAAAAATTATAAATTATTGTATTCAACTTTGGCTTATTTGACTTGAGTTTGACAAATAGGTTAACTGGTTAGGAACAACTAGATCTTAGACTTAGTAAATTAAAAACCCTAAAAATAACCTTCCTTAAAGTTTAACGGTAGAAAGTATATGACTTGTAGTTTATTTAGAAATAGGCAAATTTTGGGTTGACTTCTTGGGCTAAGTCGAAACAAGGGAAGAGTATTAATGTTTTTATTAGAGTATAAGTTTGAAAAATAATTCCTAGCTTAAGTCTAGATTCTGAAAATGTATACCCTACAACTTGCACAATCACGCATCTTGAAACTTAGAATAGTAGAAGAGACCTTGAAATGCTCTTGTCTAAAGTCCTTAGTACGATGAAAATAAAAGAAAAAAATGTGAATGAAGAATAAAAAAATGGACACTGGTTTTTTGTGATTACTTAAGGCTGTAAAAAAATAGAAAAATATTTAGCGAGGGTGCTTCATCACCTAGTGCCTTAGACCAACTGGTTTGGGAGTCACTGCTAAAAGCCTTGGGTGTTGGAAAACTAGGAAGTACGCTTTAAAGTGCTAATGCATCTTGTAATCGGTTGTTGGTACCTCAAGAAGTATTAACGGTCGCATGAAGGATGTGTAAGCAAAATTCAATTAAAAATTCACCAATTAATAAGTGCTTTGGAAAATGGACGAGAGTACGATTGCTTGATTTGAATTTCCATGTGTATGGGTGATATTTACACACACGTAGGGGATATGTGATTGGAGTTTAGATGAGAGAAAGGAGTGAAGAATAGAACTTGTATCTTTAATAGAGTTGATAAAAATTCCTAAGTGGAGATGGAAACCCTAGAAGGAAAACTTAAGAGATGCCGAAAGCTAAGTAGGTCTACATAACATATATAATCTTAAGTTAAATAATGAGGAAGTGTGAAGAATATGGGTGGATAATTTGCGAGTCAAAAGATAATAGAATTCCTTGTTAGAAAACCTAATTGGAGAACAAAAGTCAATGGGCCGAGTTGATAGGATTTTGTGGGTGTAATCCGCTGAAAACCCTCAGGAGACAACACTCCTCCTACTAGGGACACCTAGAGGTTTAACGGCTTATTGCACGTGCTCAGTGCAATCGCGTTTCCCTGCGAAAGTGTGGTTAGGATTTTAGTGAATAATTAATAAGTTTGCTCGAGGACGAGCAAAAGGTAAGTTTGGGGGTATTTGTTCAGACCACAATATTGCATTTTTCATTCCCCTATTCTTATCCTTATTATAAATAAACAGGTACTCTTGACGCACGTTTGTTGCATATTACAGGATACAGGTTTCTGGAGCAAATACAGTGAAAAAGACGAAAGCTGATACAGAAAAGGGACTTTTGACCAACAAATAGACGGATCTTACTCAATCCGAGACGAAGAACAGTGCAAGGTCCAAAAAGACGAAAGTGAAATGGTCAAAAGATACGTACAAGTTTTCACTGAAAATCTGGAGAAGACCCAGAAGCCAAAAATAGAAAAGAAGTATAAAAGTAAAGAGCCCAAGAACCCCTGAACCAAGCCCAAAATTCCCAGAGTCCAATTCCATTCTTTGGCCGCGGAACCGCGGCCAAACCCAGCCTGGAGCAGCGGTTCCGCGGCCATATAAGGCCCGTGTCGGTGCATATTTTCTGGGTTGTTGCGTCGGTGCGGGTGTTGGGATTTTACGTGGGCAAATCTGTAATTGCGCAAGTGCGAGAGTCTGTAACCCTAGGTTTCCTATTTTCCTATAAATTGTGATTTTAGATCTGTAAAATGTATGCCTCTTTTCAATCAATAAAATTCAGAATTTCTGAAAGCAAAATTCAGATCTGTTCTTCTTGTTTGGAGGGAGCCGTCAACCTAGTAAGTATTTTATTTATGTTTCTTTTAATTATAATGTCTTCTCATCCCCTAATGAGCGAGTAGTCTCCTCGCTTGTTAGGGTTAGCCTTAGGGAAAGGGTTGAGAGATGAGATCTCTCACCCCTTTCAATGCCACTTTAACTTAATGAATTAGAACTTCACGCATACGAGCACAACCGCTCCCTGCGGCATCCTACCCTTCGAGGTAACGATGAACCGTAGTATAAAGGGCCGGTTGCGCGCGTTTTCCGTGAGGGTTAGGATAATTATCAACAAAGGAAGGATACAAATCTAGAGGAAGAAACATCTTCCCAAAAGATTCGTATCCACTTTATTGATAATTAACTTGACATCTAATAGATCTAAAAAAGAAGGTATTGAAAGCGGTGAGGAAAAACATTAATCTCCAAAACTTCCCCTAAGCCTAACCCTAGCAAGATTCTTAATTAGATTAATTAGATCCAGTTTTTATAGATTTTTATAAACCAACCAAAACGACAAATTGAATCAACTCGTTAAAACACATAAAAGGAATTTACCCGTCTCTGTGGATCGACCCGTACTCACCGGCTAGCTGCGAAGCGACGCCGTTTCTGATTGCGGTAATTATATTTTTGATCGTAAAATCTCATCTAATCAACGGTATCCTCCGGATATCCGACGCGTCGGGAAAAATCACCAGTCGGTAGTGCTCCCCTGCCAGGCTCAATGTCAACAACATGATCCTCTTGCCCCGGGGTACCGCACCAGGCCTACCATGTACCCGAAACGGTTCCTCCACTCCTTGAATCGGGTCTCGAAATCCATCAGCAAACTCATGGTGGACGACTCATACATCATGGGAAAACCGCACTTTTTATTTTAAAAGAGAGAAAAGGTTTATTTATGTTTTTGCGGTTTTCCTCCAAATCCAAGAAATCTCATGAAATCCGAATCCAAGTCATCAATAGCATGTAAACAGTGAATATAGGCATGAGAATCCATGAATGCGACACAACAGTGAATAATAACATGCATGAAGTAGCAGGCAATAACTACAATGTCTAACTAGCATATAAGGCAAGTACACTAATATCATATGTAAACTATTAGCTAACAACCTATGTCAAATGAAATAGTATTTTCTAAAGTGTTCGTGACATGGCAATTACCGATGAAGATGTGTGTGGGCCGGGAAGTAAGTGTACGTGGTACATACGCGTCATCGGTAATGGTGCTAGTGTCCTAACAGCATGATATTAATAATAGGATATGAATCATAATATAGCATGTGATGCGGAGCGAACAACAATAATGAGGGGAGCTAAATACTAAACAATGGTGCGCTTTGAAATAACACGAATCGTGGGGTTTTGAAAATAAGGGCTACGGTGGTTTTAATAAAGGATACGTCTTTTGAAATATCCGTAGATCCCTTGACCTGTCTTTTAAAATACCCACGATCCGTTAGTTTTGAAATAGGTTGAAATCTAATCTAGTCTAATAACTACACTAAACTATACGGCTGAACTAACAAGCTGAACTACAGGTAAGGAAACCGCCTATCATCTGAGTCGATACATATACATACCTGTATATGTATAGTCGGTGATCCCGCCTCAATAATATCATATCCGATACCATATCTATAATCAGGAATCCCAAATCAAGAGTGCGGATCAATCATCAATATATAGCTCGTACGTAAATCCATCGTACGGCATCCTAAATCTGGGTACGGGTCAATATCACATTCATCAAACTATTCATCTGGTATCCTCTTTATCAAATATCATGATCGGGGTACTGATCTACGTCTAGTACAATACTGATAACGCCTAAGTATGCATGCACGTGTGTGAAACACTACGCCAAGGACCCGCTAGAACGTCATGTCGTATCTCAAATACGAACATTGCTATATCACCGATCTCATGGCCTCAAATCAAATCTCATCGACTCATCTTAAATCCCAAGTACTATCCTCATTATCCATGCATGCGTATATGAATGTACATATGCATAGTCCCATACCCACGCATATATACATATATACACATCCCAATCTGCGCACAAGAAAGTAAAGTATGCAAGTCTGTGTGTGCGTATGTGGGTATAACAACTACTCTAATGTTTCGCAACTAACCCAAAGGTACTCCAAGATCACATAAACATAACATGAATGAATATTCTCGTATCATAAAACACCTATATAAACATATATATATGAGCTACACTACAGACTGCGGGGGTGCTATACTCCATCCACCCGACTTCTCCCCATAGATATAAATCTACTCACCTGGTCCTCGCTAGCCGGTGCCGACGTCGCCACGCGCTTGCTTGTCGTCTCGAAGTCCACATGGGGTACCTACATATCATAACGCACCATGTCGTATTAAAATCCGACTCATGACCCAAAAACGACACGTGAATCCCACATAGGTCAAAACCTATGGTTGCTTTCACAAATCAACCCAAAAACCCTCGACGTTGGCGTACAAACGCCAAACCATCGAGAAAAACTCAAACGTATCAATCGTGGTTTCACAACACCTTAATTATATATATAAAATAGGGTTAGAATCACCAAAACTTCAAATTCGCTTTAAAGCTATTTTTCCGAAAACCTAATAAGCAAAATTAACCGCTTTAATACAACATCTTGATGTTTAAACAAATCTAGCGGCCACAATATTCATTAAATATCATAACAAAGTCATATAAACCATTCCTATAATTTATTCTCATTAATTTCCATAAATTCCAAAATTCTAGTTTACAATATACCCAAATTTTAACAATTTTATAGCAAAAAAATACACAAACCACAATCTAGCTTGGATTTTCATGAACTAAAGTATTAAACTACACTTTAAAATGTTAATAATGCCATGAATACCCTAATTAGATTTTTTCTCCATTACTTAATCAAATTTCAAAAACCTAGTTTGCTTAAAAACTTGATTTGGACAATTTAAATGCAACAATTTACATAATAGCAACTAGATTAGGTTTTCCATGCCCTCACATGCCAAAATACACTTTGTAAACTTAAACAAGTGGCAATAACATATTTGAATTCAAACCCTAACTCATAAATTTTCCAAACAAGCAATTAAACCTAATTAAGCTAACTTAAAGCAATTAACAACAATTTAACAAAAAGGTTAGAATTATACCCAAATAAATTTGAAGATCCCACAAGAACACTTAGCCTCCCAAATTGAAATCTAAATCCCTAGATCCATGCTATGGTAGCCAAGGAAAAATTGGTAGGAGGTGGATTTTGATTTGGATTTTTGCTTGATTTTTTGTGGATTTTCAAGCACTTTTGATGAATTTTTTTTTAAAGAGAAAGAGATGAAGAATGAAGGGGCTGAAATAGAGGGGGGGCTCGGCCATTGCAGGTGGGGAAGAGGAGAGAGGGAGTGTGGTATGAGGTATGGTGAGGGAAAAGTTCAAGTCAACCAAATACCAACTCTTTTATCCATTCTCATTTCTTTTCTTTTCTTTGAAATTCAAGTGGGGAAAATGGGTGGGGGCTGCAGAATTCAGCCAAGGGAAGAAATTAATGGGTGTGTGTGAGTGTGGGTATAGGTGTGGGGTGATGGAAAATGATAAATACAATACCCCAAACATCCATTTACACTAAAAAAAAAGCATTTTTCTTCGATATTTTCGAAACCGTTTTGGCAAAAGATTTCATTTCAAAAACCACGTGATAAAATTTTATTTAATGTTTTATGATGCAAAAAATTTGTTTCAACTCATTCCAATTTGTAATTTTCCCCAATTAAATGTATTAGTGACGGCTTAAAATAATATTAAAATAATTAATTTCGGAAAAATTTTCAGAAAATTTGAAATTTCACCAGTGGCTCAATAAACACCAAATACTAGAAATTACATAGCTAGAATATGTATATTTAATTTTATAATAAAGATATTTGCTTTTTTACTTTTACAGAAACCCCATTATTTTACCGTTTTTTCGAAATTTCACCGAAACGATTTTCAAAACGTTACACTTTTGCTTGTCGTCCCGAAGTCTTCATGGGGTACCTACACATTAACGTATCGCAAATGCGTATCAAAACCAATTCAAGACTAAAACGGCATACGAAACCCAAAACGATACGCTATGACCAATAGGTTAGAACCTATAGACAGCGCTTCCAAAACCATCAACAACCCTCGATATCATCGTATAAACGCCAGGTAGTCGAGGTAAAACACCATACGCAAACTCAGAATTCACAATACGAAAATACGGAAGCACGAATCCAAAACAGCAATAGGCCCAGATTTCACCCTAGGTCAAATTAGACAAATCTATACATGTAGGAGGTCTAATATACTGGTAAGGGGGCACCAAAACCAAAACGAGGCAAATCCACCATGTTCTGGCCGCAATTTGCGGCCAGAATGGATAAATTTGCGGCCGGGAATAGGAGGTTGGGGCTAGGGTTCTGGTGGTAGCTTCCTAGGTGCCTGCACATGTCACTGTCCATTCAATATAATTTTCAAAGTCTCGGGTTGATAGAAGATCTCAAATAAGCTTAACAGATTCCACAAAATTTCCGATATCGGTTTCTAAATCCGTATTTCGGGTTTTAAGTCTCAGGTTTGGGTCTCCATACATGCACTAGGGTATTATATAACCTCTACTGAGCTCGATTTCATATTACAACACAAAATTTCCTATAACCCTAACTTGGTTTTCCTTAACTCCACAAAATCGAACAATATCGGTTCAATCTAAACACGGGGTAATGGTAATCCATAAACTAAGCTTAAGGTCCAAAAAATACCTCATTTGGCAACTCAAGAATTTTCTTGAGTTGCCCCTAGTGGCCAAAATCCTTGCTTCCTTGGTCCAATGTGTAGATCTTGAGCTTATGCATACTTTTTGTGAAATGAGAGTGGGGTTTTGTGATGTTTGTGAGATGATTTGGGGCTTGAAGAGGGGAGGGAGAATGAGGTGCAGGAGCAGCAGCAGCAAGAGATGGAGGGGGAGAGAAATGAGTGATGGTTGAAGAGGAAAATGGTTAAGTCTTGGTCAAAAGAAGACCATATCTCTCTCTCTCACCAAACCTCATATTTTATTCCTTTTCCATTTTCTTTTCTTTTCCTTTCTTCAATTTCCTTTCTCACATAAATAGTAACCCCAAAACAAACCATGGTGAAAATGCATAAGTGTAGAAAAAGATATTTGCATGTTTTGTACAAAATTTCTTAAAAGCCGATTAGCGATTTTTAATCGCGATTAGCATTAAATTAGCATATAACTAATCATAAAAACTTAAAATGGCATAATCCTATAAAATACCCTATTTTAGAATTTTCCATAACTTTCCATATTTTTTCCCATTTATTTGTATTTAATTATACTAGAATATTAAAATATTCATTAAAATAAAATTAAATTATAAAACTTCCCAAAAATAACATTTTATTATTTTGAAACGTTACACCAATTCGTCCTGAGTAATTTGTGGCTTTAGAACCTCTTCTAGTTCTACCGCATTGCCATTAGTACCATCTGTAAAAATCTCATTTTCTAACTCTTTTAAGAGATGGTCTCTTTCCATACCATATCTCATATGGAGTGGTAGACAGGGTCTTGGTTGGAACCCTGTTTAACAGATACATTGTTGTCTCCAATGCATGTCCCCAAAAGGAAAGCGGTAACTCAGCATCACACATCATGGACCATACCATATCTAATAGGGTACGATTCCTCCGGTCTGACACACAGTTGTACTGTGGTGTGTAAGGAGGAGTGAGCTGAGAGAGAATCACATTCTCTTTTAAGAAGTCTGAAAACTCTATACTTAAATACTCGCCACCTCGATCTGATCGAAGTTTTTTGATACTCAAGCCTGTTTGCTTTTCTACTTCAAGTTTGTACTCCTTGAATTTCTCGAAAGCTTCAGATTTATGATTTAACAAAAACACGTGTTCGAATCTTGAGAAGTCATCAGTAAAAGTAATGAAGTATGAAAAACCGCCTCTTGCATGTGTAGACATTGGCCCGCATACATCACTATGTATGAGGCTTAAGAGTTCCACAGCTCTTTCTCCGTGTCCAGTAAACGGAGTTTTGGTCATTTTACCTTTGATACAAGACTAGCAAGTCGCATAAGATTTATATTCAAAAGGATTCAAATATCCATCTTTATGTAGCTTGTTTAGTCTTGTTTCATTAATATGACCAAGTCTACAATGCCAAAGAAAAGCCCCATTTATATCTGAAAACTTTCTTTTATTAGAATGTTGTATACTGAAGACTGTGTGTTGGTTCAGGACGTAAATACCGTTATTTAGTGTACCATACCCAATCAACTGTTGATTCAAGTTAATGTTCATAACATTATTCTGCAACACAAAATGATATCCTTCATTGTCCAACAAAGAAACAGATATTATATTACATAGCATACAGGTACATAATAACACGGGTTCAAAACCATAATACAACCCGAAGGCAACCCCAGATGATACTCTGCTACGGATACAGCATGAACATTGGAATCATTTCCAACCCGCAGAGTATGGTCACCAGTCTTCAAGACTCTATTGTTTCTCAATCCCTGCATACAATTGCAAATGTGAGAACTAGAACCGGTATCTAATACCCAAGATGCAGAGTATATTGAAAAACAATTTTCAGTTACAAACACACCTGAAGCGGGAGCATCATCATGCTTCTTCTTCTTGAGATCAACAAGATACACAGCACAGTTGAGTTTCCAATGTCCCGACTTATGGAAGTAAAAACATTCTCCTTTTCCACTTCCCGCGGCCCCAGATTTGTCTTTCCCCTTTGCCTTTTTAACTCCACCATTCGGTTTGATGGGTTTCTTCTTCCTCTTTCCCTTGGCCTTAGCTCTTAGGACGGAAGAGGAAGATGGCCCAGCAAGTAGAGCAGGAGTTTTCGCTGTCTTAAGCGTGCTCTCTGCACTTCTCAACATATTGAGAAGTTCAGGCAATGATTTCTCCAAATCGTTCATATTGAAATTCACTATGAACGAAGCAAAGGAAGGGGGGAGACTGCAGAACAATATCTATATATTGCTCATTATCCATGGTCCATCCCAGTTCCTCGAGTTCTTCTATAAGACCAATCATCTTCAGAACATGTTCTCCTACTGATGTATCAGGGGCCATTCGCATCTGAAACAACTTTCGAGATGCCTTGTATCATAAAGTCCGAGATTGCTCTTCATACAACTCCTTTGTATAAAGAAAGATGGATTGAATATCCATCTTCTCATACTGCTTCTGATGGATACTATCCATAGAAGCAAGCGCGAGGCATTTGGCCGTGTTACAATCAATATCCTATGTTTTTCGAATATCTTTATCCGAAACAGATGATTTAGGTCCTGGGACGGGTGGGGATTTGGTAGTGAGGACATATGATACTTTATCATATGTGAGTGCAATGTTCAAGTTCCTCAACCATTCTTTATGATTCGGTCCTGTCAGTTTATTTTTCTCTAAAAAAAGCTTAAGTCCCATCATCGGTATCTGCCATTAGGAGAGAGAAAAGAATACACTCAGCGAAATGCTCTTGCAAAGAATTAGATTGGTTATTATCTTATCTAATCGATGTCTCCCACTGTTTTTATCAAATTTTCTTTCAAAACCTGAAAAAGAAAACTAGCTAGGATTAATTACATTCTACAGTTTCGCTAACCGGTCAGCCAGGCAAGTGTCGGTACTTTGAGGGAGGTTCCCCGTGCATTCGCACAGACCTAATTAAAATAAACCTCGTTTTCCCAGAGGCCAAATCCCATTAACACCTTTCTAGACACCTACTGGATTAGCTAATTGTAAAGTGCAAAACTTGTTGGATATATATATGCCCTAGAGGCCTTCATTGTATAGACAGTTAGGGATATGTATGTACATGACAATCTTGCTAATGATAGTACGCTATTTGGTTTGTCTTTATCTTAAACGTGTGATATATTTTACTTTGTATTTATCAACATGTTGATAAAGCCCATAGGGTGTTTTGCCAGACTACCGGCGTTGTGATGGCAGTCATACTTGTGGGAGCTGGATAGTCAATAGGCACATCCTTAAATGTCCCTGGTCGCAAGAGCATCGAGACATGGCATCAATACTCCAGAGTAGACTAGTGTGTACATATCTAGACCCTGACGAGGGGCGATGGATTGGTCCCGCAGCCATTGGTGATGTGCACCTAAGATTGTATACAGATGCTCACTTCATGTGAGTACACCGGACAGGACTCGCCGAGAACTGACTGGATGGTATTATACCTAACGTCAGATAGCAGTTCTCAGGTGACATGTGTGTAGATAGTCTGTTGACTTAAAGTCGTTATTTGTCTCGTGTGAGTTCCCACTGTGCTTTGATCATTACCCTACCACGGCTCAAAGGAGTCGTGCAAACAGGTTTTAGTTGGGCACAGTCCCGAGCCACGTGGAGGCAGTGAGCGACTGTTAGGGATTCGTCTCTCTTGGTCTAGGGAGTTGATATCGCACTGTGATTGGTTGGTCATTACCATAAGTCCCTGGCCAGGGCTGATTGAGAATTACTGATGGACTGATCAGTAGATTCTCGGATGGTCTTGAGCCATGCCGGCACGACTTGTACGGTTATTAGGGGTCTGACATTCACCACGCCCCTAGACCATACAGGCGATACTCTTAGACGAACAGACCGGACTGCGCGGATATTGTCACGGACATGCTCAGTAGGAGTTCGGATGGGTTTCCTCATCGGCTTTCTTATCGACATCTACCTGGGGACCGTTACGTACAACTAGTGCCGCTTGCGGTCCGTGGTTAAACCCACTGCCAGCGTAGTAGTCGAGTCTTTAGAGTCCCACACAGAGATTTCCTAACTCCAGGCGAAACGATATAGAGGTCGTTTGGTTTTACGACAAAGGGTTCGGACGCATACGTGTTTAAACGCATGTACGACATTCGGACAGTTTTTACTAGCCGGCTTTGGTTTAAGCCAGATTCTAGTATTAGGTTATTGGATTTATACAGTCTAAAGTTTTTCCGTGTTTTTACGGATAGGAGGGGCGTTCTCGAAATTTTACGGGAAGCTTCTAGAAGCATGGTGACTTGAGGGTTTAGGTGGCATTATCATTAAATGATATTGTAACTCATTTTGTGTGATTCATCATGTCATTAATCCATTATTAAATGCTTAATGACTCACATAGTGAATCATTCATATTGAATTAATGTAGCATGATGAATAATCACATTTAATCATTTATTTGTTTATTCATTATGCTTCATATATTCAAGTGAGAAACAATAACATTATCATTATCATCTTCACCTTCTCTCTCCTCAAGCTCACTCTCTCTTCAAACTCTAATCCTACCACTCATGAGTTGAGATCAAGGATTAGAATAGACTAAATAATCCATAACCTAACTCTATATCACCTATGTTCTATTGATTAGCAACTAGAGAAACTTAGTTACCTCAAGTTTGGAGGTGAAGCTTGGATTAGGGTTCTCGGGTGGATCATCTATCACGGGAAGGAGACCGAGGAGGACGTAGAAATCGAAAAGATGAAGGACATGATTCACTAGGTATAATCTCTTTACATAGTAGCTAAGAACTTCTATGGTTGTTGTTAATTATCGTTTAGTAAAGATCATCGGTTAGTCGATGTATGCTTAAAGAACAAGATCGTTTTTCAAATTTCCACCTCCCCGCAACCCGTGGGGTGTTGCACATCGACTTACAGTGGTATCAGAGCCTCACTAAACAATAATTAATTCATTTGCAATGTCGTAAGAATTTCGAACGCAAAACGAACCGGAAAATATAACGATATCACATAGTTTCTGTCGATTTTAAAATGAGACCTAAAAATTTTTCATGGACCTCCAGAATAACCTACAGGAAAGTATAAGAACACAGGAAAAAAATGGGCTACTGAATCGGCCACTGAGCCGCGGAACCGCGGCAGATCCCACCAATCCGCCGCGGATCCAAGGCCGAGTTGGAGCCGATTCAGCCCAGTTTTTCCCTGTGAATCTTCTGTGATGTTTTTTCTTTTCTGGAATGATTTATTTTCTGCTCATGTTTCAGATTTACAGAGAAGTTTTGGAGTAGAATCTAATGTGTTTGATCAATCGAAATTATACGATATTTGATAGTTTGATTATATCTGTGAACTGTATTATGTGTTCGTAAACCTCCCCTAACTGCTAGTATGTCGGTTGGCAGGGGGTTGCATATATCTGTAATGTTTTAAATGTTTGTGATTATGAACTGTATTGGATTGTTGTGATGATTAGCCGGGGTTATGTGATGGGTTATTATATTAATTCATTCGATATAATTGTAATATGTTGTAATATTATTTTGCGGGGCACATCCAGGTTGCGGTTGTAGCCACTGTTGTATTATTTCATTTTACTGTTTTTGCTCCAAGGATAGACCCAAGGTGGGGTGCACAAACTACCGGGTACTTTGAAGTGTTTAGTGCCCTACTCACGTCGTTGAGGGAGACCGCTTCACTTCGGGTACTTGGCGGGTAGTTTGCCGTATCCGTAGGGGTCTAGGGTGAGGTAATGGCTATTTATCACAACTGTGTAATCCGTCTTTCGTTGCAGGCTCAAAAGAAACGTGGATTGCTTGCATAATCCAATAATGTTCATCTGTGATCTGGAAAGCCTATTATTGCGTCTGACGAATGTACAATATTTTTATATGATAGCTATTTAGACGTCACTTATGTTTTACACCCACCCTAGCCCAGCCCCCGCTCTGCCGTTAGTTAAGTAACCTAACGGGTGATGACGGGACCCCGTGGCGAATGCGGATGGCATAAGAGGACGTTGTATTTTCGTTGTTATCTGTAATGATAGGTTAATGATTGGACGCATTATTATTAATGCAAAGAAAATAAAACCTAAACTTAATCATTGGAACAATTTCAAAACCACTTGGTTTTCTTCAGAAAGCAAATTTTAAATACGGAGCTTAAACCACTCCTTTTAAAAACAGCTATCTTGGTTCCTTCGATCATATCAAGTTCACTACGTTAACGGTTTTTTTGCCAAAAACCAGTCGTAACCCTCCGTCGTTTCAAATAAAATAGTACATCGTATTCATGTTATGTTTGTTGGCCTACGTCAAGGTATAGTGTATGGTAGCAATGTGTTGCTTTTTTGTTACATGGATAGATGCATTAGTTTAGGACAGACGTACAGCCTTGTTCGCCTACGTCAAGGGCATGAACGATGGACCTAAATTAATCAGGACAACGGCAGGTAGAACTTGACTTGCGTCTTATGATTTGTTGGCCTACGTCAAGGTCATAAGAGCTTGGGGTAAAAATCACATCGGGGGTTTCAAAAATTGAAACTTGCAGATTTAGCATACCTTCTGGAGTATGGTGAATAGAGTGGCTTCCATATAGGGCATCATACAATGATAGTTGGATCCCGATCCCACTGATGAGTAGGATTACTCTCGGGAAATTTTCTCACATAACAATCAATTCTATAAACCAAGTAGGTGTCCAGAAAGGTGTTAGAGGGGCTACGCCTCCAGGAAAAAGAGGTTATTTAATTAAGGAACTTCGCGAAAGCGTTGGAAAACCTCCCTCGAAGTACCAACACTGGCCTGGCTGAAAGGTTAAGCAAGTATTGTGACGTGTGATTAAATCCTGACTAGTTCTTCTTTTAGGTTTTGAAGAAGAATTTGAGGAAACAGTGGGAGCCATCCTGTTTAGATAAATTAATAAACAAATCTAAACTTGCAAAAGCATATGCTGAGTGTTTCTTTTCTCTCTCTCTGGCAGCTACCATGACAGGACTAAAACTATTACTTGAAAAATATATACTGACCGGACACAACTATAAAGATTGGCTAAGGAACGTCAACATTGCACTGACTTGTGAAAAAGTAGCATATGTTACCACCGATGTTCCTCCCCTTATCCCAGGACTAGATTCCTCAGTTGCGGACAAGGAAGTTCGCAAAACCTGGGATCTAGACTGTGAGAAAGCTAAGTGTATCGTGCTGGCGTCTAAGAACAATGAACTCCAGAAACAGCATGAGAGTATGGATATTATATCCATCTTTCTCCATTGCAAGGAATTGTATGGGGTGCACTCCCGTATCACGAGGTACGAGACCTCAAGGAAACTCTTCCAGATGAGGTTAGCTCCAGGATCACCAGTAGGAGAGCACGTCCTAAAAATGATCAGCCCCGTTGAGGAACTCGCAAACCTGGGATGCGTGCTAGAGAATGATTTGTACATCGACTTGATTTTGCAGTCCCTTCCCCACACCTTCTCTCAGTTCGTGCTGAACTTCAATATGCACTAAATGGAAGCTGATCTTCCAAATCTCCTCAACATGTTGAGGGTAGCAGAAACCTCCTTGAAAAAGGAGAAGACCCATGTTCTGTATGTTGGCCAATCATCCTCTTCTAAATCTAATATGAAAGCTAAAGGGAAAAAGAAGATGAAAGCCACCAAACCGAAAGGCGGGGTCAAGAAGGTGCAGGGAACGAACAAGGTAGGAAGGGTGAAGGCGGATAAGAACGAATGCTATTATTGTCACAAGCAAGGGCACTGGAAGAAGGATTGTATGGCCTTCAAGGCAAAGGACACGAAGCAGGCTGTTGCTCCTGCTTCAGGTGTGTTTGTAATCGAAAATTGTCTTTCAGTAAACTCTACATCATGGGTACTTGATACCGGTTCTGGTTCTCACTGTTAGTGTTTATGCCCTAGAAGGCCATTACTGTATCATACTAGCTTGTATATTACTTAATGGAAGCTTGGGATATTCACATGTATATAACAGTCTTGCTAAACATGGTAGTATGCTACTTGGTTTTTCTATCTTAATATGTGAGTGTACGTATTGATAGAGCTCTTAGGATCTTGCTTGGCTACCAGCGTTGTGATGGCAGTCACACTAGTGGGGGCTGGGTAGTCTACAAGCGCATCCTTATTCAGGTCCCTGGTCGTTGGATTATCGAGACAGAGCATCGATACTCCGGAGTAGACTAGTGTGTACGCTTCTCATCCCAGTTGGGGAGATGGTCTGTCCCACAGCCATCAGTACGTCGTACTGGAGATAGTATACAGGTGCTCGTTAGGTTACGGGTACACCGGACAGGACTCACAGGGAACTGTTGGTTGGTTTGATACCAGTCGTCAGTGAACAGTTCCCAGGTGACATGAGTACAGCGTAGTCCGCAGACTTGACACTGCTACTTCGCCTCGAGTGTGTCCCACTGTTCTTAGATTACTACCCTACCACGGCTCAAAGGAGTCGTGCAAACAGGTAGCAGTTGGGTGCAGTCCCGAGCACTTGGAGGCAGTGGCGGTTAGACAGGATTCGTCCCTCCCGGTATTGGGAGTAGATATCGTGCTGTGTCAGAGAGCCATTACGCAAAGTCCCTGGCCAGGGCAAGCGAGATTTGCTGGTAGGTTCCAGCAGTTTCTCAGGGTGTAATGGGCTTCACTCCGACACGACTTATACCGCTATTAGGGGACTGACGCTTGCCGCCCCCCTAGGCCCGATATGCGATAGTCATGGACGAACGGACCGGACTGTATGGAGATTGTCACATCAGACTCAGTAGGAGTTCGGATGGGTTTACTCATCGGCCTTCTTATCGACAACTACCTGGGGACCGTTACGTACAGCTAGTGCCGCTTGCGGTCTGTGGTTAAACCCACTGCCAGCGTAGTAGTCGAGTCTCTAGAGTCCCACACAGAGAGTTTCCTACTCCAGGCAAAACGATATAGAGGTTGCATGGTTTTGCGACAAAGGGTTCGGACGCATACGTGCGTTTACGCGCGTACGACTTTCGGACAGATTTTACCAGTCGGCTTTGGTTTAAGCCAGTTACTGGTATCCGGTTATTGGATTTTTACAGTCTAAAGTTTTTCCGTATTTTTACGGATCGGAGGGGCGTTCTCGTAATTACTCGAGAAGCTTCTAGAAGATGTGACTAAGGAGGTTTGTTTTGGAAAGAGAGTGAGTCATAGTGGTGATTCATTCACTTCATTAATGCTCATTTATTGCTTAATGACTCATGGTTAATGAATCATCACAAGATATTTTGTGAAGCATGCTTATTCATTTTCATTTATTCATTTGTTGAAAATAAGAATGCTTCATAATATTATGATACACTCTCTCTCTTCTCTCATTATCATATTACACATTCTCTCTCCTCAAGCTCTCATCTTCTAACCCTAATCCTTAATCCTCATGTGTTGAGATCAAAGGATTAGTTAGACTAAACAATCCATAACCTTCACTCTTTATCAATCTATCATCTTTGATTAGCAATCAAAGTTGGTTAGTTACCTCAAGTTAGAGGTTTAGCTTGGAGTTTCGCTCTCGGGTGGATCGTCTACTACCTAGAGAAGGCCGAGGAGAACCAAGGAGGACATAAAGAAGAAGGACCGGTTCATTAGGTATAATCCCTAATCTCTTATGTAAAGAAACTCATAAGAATACGGTTTTTAGGGTTTAGCTTCGATTCGTGCGGTTAGTCGATGTTCGTTGTTTGAACTTGATTGTTTTTGTAAATTCCGCCTCCCCATAAGTACTGGGGTGTACTACATCGACTTACAGTGGTATCAGAGCCTCGCTAAACACTAAATAACTTAATCGCAAATTTGTACGAATTTCGAACGAAAAAACGATCCCGGAAAACCCTAGTTCTGTTAAGTTTCTGTCGGAGTGAAAATGAAGTCCTAAAATTTTTCTGGTGTGTTCAGAGAGCTTGACATGAACACAGGAGAACACCCAAGAAATTCGAGCCAATGATTCGACCAAAGCGCCGCGGAAGCGCGGCGGATCCCACCGATCCGCCGCGCATCCGCGGCCGAGTTGCCGAGTCATGGGCTCAATTTTTTTGGGTGGGTCCCCTGTGATATTTGGGGTTTTCTGGAATATTTAATTATTGCTCAGGTTACTGTTTAACAGAGCAGATTTTGGAGCAATTTTGAAGTTGTTTATTCGATCGAAAAATACAGTATTTGCGTATTGGATTATATCTGTGAATGTTTGATGTGTTCGTAAACCTCCCCCAACTGCTAGTATGTCGGTTGGCAGGGGGTTGCACATTTCTGAAATGGTTATATCTGTTTGTGCATATAAACTGTATTGGACTGTTGTGGTGTATAGCCGGGGTTAGCAAAGGGTTATGTTTTAATTCATTTGTTGTAAATGTAATTTGTTGTAATATTATTTTTGCGGGGCACTTCCAGGTTGCGGTCGTAGCCACCGTTGTATTATTTCATTTTACTGTTTTTGCTCCTAGGACTGACCCAAGGTGGGGTGCACAGACTGCCGGGTGGGTAGTTTGCCGTACCCGTAGGGGTCGAGGGTGGGGTAAACGGCTATTCATCACAACTGTGTAATCTGTCTTTTCTTGCAGGCTCAAAAGAAATACAGATTGCTTGCAAATCCAATATTGTTTATCTGTGTTCTGGAATGAATATCATTGCGTCAGACGAATGTAAAATATCTATATTTATTATAGCTATTTAGACGTCACTTATGTTTTACACCCGCGCTAGCCCAGCCCCCGCTCTGTCGTTAGTTAAGTAACCTAACGGGTGATGACGGGACCCCGTGGCGAATGCGGATGGCATAAGAGGACGTTATATTTTCGTTGTTTTCTGCAATGATAGGTTAATGATGGGACGCATTATCTATAATGCAAAGTAAAACAAACCAAAGTTTTAATCGTTGGAACAATTTAAAAGAAACCACTCGGTTAATTTTAAAACAGATATTTTTAAATGCGGAGATTTAACCACTCCTTTTAAAAGCTATCAGGTTCCTTCGGTTATATCAAGTTCACTACGTTCACGGTTTCGCCAAAACCAGTCGTAGCCCTCCGTCATTTCTTATGAATGGTCAGTAGTATTCAAGCTATGTTTGTTTGGCCCTTAGTCAAGACATAGTGTTTGGTAGCTGCTGGGGTATTCATTTGTTGCATAGATAGATGAGTTGGTTTGGGACAGTCGTATTACTTTGTTGGCCCTTAGTCAAGAGTATACGGATGGGTTCAAATCAACAGGATAATGATGGGCAGAACTTGACATGTGACTTATGATTTGTTGGCCCTTAGTCAAGGTCATAAGAGCATGGGGCAAAAACTTATATCGGGAATTTCTAAAGAAACTGAAATTTGCAAAGAGATGCATACCATTTTGAGTTTGATGAATGTTGGTAGCATTCCTACAACATTATCAGACGATGATATTTGGATCCCGATCCTACTGTGAGTATATGCTACTTATCAGGATATTCGTCGCTTAACGATCAATGCTATAAACCTAGTAGGTGTCCAGAAAAGTGTCAGCGGGGTTACGCCCCCAGAGAAAAGAGGTTATTTAATTAAGGAACTTCGCGAAAGCGATGGAAAACCTCCCTCGAAGTATCGACACCGGCCTGGCTGAACGGTTAAGCAAGTATTGTACGGTGAGAATAGTCTTGGCTAATTCTTCTTTTATGGTTTGAGGAAGGATTCGAGAAACAGTGGGAGCCATCCAGTTTAGATAAACTAAAAACCACTCTAAACTTGCAAGAGCATCATGCTAAAGAGTTTTCTTCTCTCTCTCCTAATTGCAGCGACCCTGAAAATGACTGGACTTAAGTTACTTTTAGAGAAAAATATACTGACGGGGCCAAACTATAAAGATTGGCTGCGGAATGTCAAGATGGCTTTGACCTATGACAAACTGGGGTACGTCCTCACCGCTACAGCACCTGCTGCCCTTGGTCCCAAATCCAGCAATGCGGATAAGGAAATCCGTAAAACCTGGGATTTAGATTGCGCGAGAGCCAAGTGCATCGTGCTTGCCTCGATGAACAATGAACATCAGAGGAGGCACGAGGATATGTCCTTAGATGGCATATTTCTCCATACAAAGGAACTTTATGGAGAGCAATCTCGTATAGCAAGATACGAGACCTCGAAGAAACTGTTTCGAGCGAGGTTGGCTGTCGGGTCATCGGTAGGTGAACATGTCCTACAGATGATCGGCTATATTGAAGAGCTCGCGGACCTTGGGACGACTTTGGATAATGAGCTCTATACAGACCTTGTTCTCCAGTCCCTTCCTCCCACCTACGCCCAGTTTATCCTCAACTTCAATCTTCAAGGAAAAGAAGTTGAACTTGCGGAACTCCTAAACATGTTAAGGAGTGCAGAGGGCACCTTGCAGAAGGCAAGGGAAACACCCGCTATGTTTGTTGGCGGTTCATCTTCTTCCGGGTCCAAGGCTAGGGCCAAAGGAAGGAAGAAGAAGGCCGCACCCAGACCTAGAGGAGGTGTTAGTAAGGTGGGAAAGAAGGGAAAGAAAAAGTTTACAGCACCGGTAGTTGGCCTGGATGAGTGCTTCCATTGTCACAGGAAAGGGCACTGGAAGAAAGATTGCAAGGCATGGAACGCCAAGAACCAGGAACCGAAGCAAGCTGTGGCTTCGACTTCAGGTGTGTTTGTAATTGAGAATTGTCTGTCGATCAACTCTACTTCCTGGGTATTGGATACCGGGTCAGGATCTCATATTTGCAATTCATTGCAGGCACTGAGAAACCGTAGAGTGCTGAAGGAAGGTGATATGATCCTCAGGGTTGCTAACGGAGCTAGCGTGGGAGCTGCGTCCGTCGGGGATTATCACCTAGGATTGACAAGTGGACACATTTTGGTTTTACATAACTGTTATTTTGTACCCAGCTTAACGTGTAATATCATATCAGTTTCCTTGTTATCAAATAAAGGTTATGATTTCACGTTTGTAAGAGATGTTGTCAACATCCACCTTAATCATGGTTTGATTGGGTCCGGTACTCTAAATAACGGCATATATGTGTTAAACCAACTCCAAATTTTCAATGTCCAGAACACACTAAAAAGAAAGTCTCCAGATTTAAATAAAGCTTTCTTATGGCATTGTAGACTGGGTCACATCAATGAGAGAAGGTTGACTAAGTTGCATAGAGAAGGATATTTGGACACGTTCGAATATCAAACTTATGACACTTGTCAATCTTGTCTCAAAGGAAAGATGACAAAGACTCCATTCACTGGACAAGGAGTAAGAGCGAGCGAGCTCTTAGGACTCATACACAGCGATGTATGCGGTCCAATGTCTACACATGCAAGAGGTGGTTTTTCCTATTTCATTACTTTCACGGATGATTACTCAAGATACGGATTCATTTATCTGATGAAACATAAATCCGAGGCTTTTGAGAAATTCCAAGAGTATAAGAATGAAGTAGAAAACCAAACCGACAAAAGTATAAAGACACTTAGATCTGATCGAGGTGGAGAATACTTGAGTGCCGAGTTCCTAGGTTACCTAAAAGAGAAAGGAATTCTCTCTCAGCTTACTCCTCCATACACTCCACAGCATAACGGTGTATCGGAGAGACGGAATCGAACCCTATTGGATATGGTACGATCCATGATGAGTAATGCTGAGTTACCGCGATCTTTCTGGGGTTATGCGCTTGAATCAGCGGCATATCTTCTGAACAGAGCTCCTACCAAGACTGTGCCTACCACTCCATATCAGATGTGGACTGGGAAGAAACCCCATCTTCAGCATATGAAGATTTGGGGGTGTCCAGCTTTTGTTAAAAAGCAGCATGTGGACAAACTCGAGGCACGATCAGTAAAATGTATGTTTGTGGGATATCCAAAGAACTCCAAGGGATATTATTTCTATTACGCAGAGGAACAAAAGGTTTTTGTTTCTCGTAATGCCCATTTTCTGGAAAATCAGTTTTTAGAAAAGGAAATAAGTGGGAGCGAAATAGAACTGGAAGAAATTCCAGAACCACAAACTGCTACTGAAAGTTTGGTAGAACCAGAGGTTCAAGAAGAACAGAACATTCCCGCACCCCTCCGCAGGAGTAGTAGGCCGTCTCGTCCGCCTGAGAGATACTACGGTTTTCTCATAGATGGGGATAGAGAGGATTGCATCATAGATGATGATGAACCTACTGACTTCAGGCAGGCCATCCAGAGCGGCGACTCGGTACGATGGCTAGATGCAATGCGGACCGAAATGGAGTCCATGTACACCAACAAAGTATGGACTTTGGACTTTGCTCCAGATGGGGTAAAACCCATAGAATGCAAATGGATCTTCAAGAAAAAGATTGGTGTAGATGGACAGGTGGAAACCTATAAGGCTAGACTTGTAGCAAAGGGTTTTCGTCAAAGACCTGGTTTGGACTATGACGAAACTTTTTCTCCAGTGGCTATGCTCAAATCCATTCGGGTCCTTCTTGCTATTGCTGCCTTCCATGATTATGAAATCTGGCAGATGGACGTAAAGACGGCTTTTCTGAATGGAAATTTAGAAGAGAGCGTCTATATGGATCAGCCAGAGGGTTTCAATCAGAGTGGGAGCAGCGGGAAAGTATGCAAGCTACTTAAGTCCATTTATGGACTAAAGCAGGCATCGCGGAGTTGGAACATCTGTTTTGATGAGACAGTCAAAGAATATGACTTTATCAAAAATCCAGATGAACCGTGCATATATAGTAAAGTTGTGGCCAGAAGTGTCGTATTCCTCGTCTTGTACGTGGATGACATTCTATTGATAGGAAACGACATTCCTATGCTACAATCTGTCAAAGGATTCTTGTCACACAGGTTCTCCATGAAAGACCTGGGTGATGCCTCTTACATTCTGGGGATCCGGATCTATCGTGATAGATCCAAGAGGATGTTGGGACTTTCGCAGTCCAGGTATATCGACACTGTACTGAAAAGATTCAGTATGGAAGATTCAAAGCGCGGTAATCTACCGGCTTGTCACGGAATCACCCTCTCCAAAGAGATGTCTCCCAAGACTGATTTGGAAAGGGAACGCATGTCTATTATACCCTACGCTTCTGCGGTAGGCTCTATAATGTATGCGATGTTGTGTACCAGATCAGATGTAGCTTACGCACTGAGCGTGGTAAGCCGGTATCAGTCAGACCCAGGGGAGAAGCACTGGATAGCAGTAAAGAACATTCTCAAGTACCTGAGGAGGACTAAGGAGATGTTCTTGGTTTACGGCGGAAAAGACCTCAGGTTGGAGGCCTTTGCTGATTCCGGCTTCCAGAGTGATAAGGACGATTCCAAGTCCATGTCGGGTTATGTCTTTACCCTCAATGGAGGGGCGGTGTGCTGGAAGAGCTCCAAGCAGGACACCGTTGCTGACTCGACGATGGAAGCGGAGTATATAGCTGCTTGCGATGCCGCAAAAGAAGCAGTCTGGATGAAGAAGTTCCTAACAGAACTTCAGGTGGTTCCTACCATAGTTGATCCAATACCTCTGTATTGCGACAACAACGGAGCTATAGCTTTAGCGAAGGAACCAAGGTCCCATCAGAAGTCCAGACACATCTTGAGGCGGTATCACCTGATCAGGGAGATCATTGATCGTCAGGAGATCGAGGTTCGGAGAGTTGCTTCAGAAGAGAACATTGCTGATCCATTCACGAAGGCCCTTCCTCAGATTCAGTTCAAGAGGCTACTCGAGATCATTGGTCTGCGATATGCCAGTACATGGCCCTAGTGCAAGTGGGAGATTGTTAGTGTTTATGCCCTAGAAGGCCATTACTGTATCATACTAGCTTGTATATTACTTAATGGAAGCTTGGGATATTCACATGTATATAACAGTCTTGCTAAACATGGTAGTATGCTACTTGGTTTTTCTATCTTAATATGTGAGTGTACGTATTGATAGAGCTCTTAGGATCTTGCTTGGCTACCAGCGTTGTGATGGCAGTCACACTAGTGGGGGCTGGGTAGTCTACAAGCGCATCCTTATTCAGGTCCCTGGTCGTTGGATTATCGAGACAGAGCATCGATACTCCGGAGTAGACTAGTGTGTACGCTTCTCATCCCAGTTGGGGAGATGGTCTGTCCCACAGCCATCAGTACGTCGTACTGGAGATAGTATACAGGTGCTCGTTAGGTTACGGGTACACCGGACAGGACTCACAGGGAACTGTTGGTTGGTTTGATACCAGTCGTCAGTGAACAGTTCCCAGGTGACATGAGTACAGCGTAGTCCGCAGACTTGACACTGCTACTTCGCCTCGAGTGTGTCCCACTGTTCTTAGATTGCTACCCTACCACGGCTCAAAGGAGTCGTGCAAACAGGTAGCAGTTGGGTGCAGTCCCGAGCACTTGGAGGCAGTGGCGGTTAGACAGGATTCGTCCCTCCCGGTATTGGGAGTAGATATCGTGCTGTGTCAGAGAGCCATTACGCAAAGTCCCTGGCCAGGGCAAGCGAGATTTGCTGGTAGGTTCCAGCAGTTTCTCAGGGTGTAATGGGCTTCACTCCGACACGACTTATACCGCTATTAGGGGACTGACGCTTGCCGCCCCCCTAGGCCCGATATGCGATAGTCATGGACGAACGGACCGGACTGTATGGAGATTGTCACATCAGACTCAGTAGGAGTTCGGATGGGTTTACTCATCGGCCTTCTTATCGACAACTACCTGGGGACCGTTACGTACAGCTAGTGCCGCTTGCGGTCTGTGGTTAAACCCACTGCCAGCGTAGTAGTCGAGTCTCTAGAGTCCCACACAGAGAGTTTCCTACTCCAGGCAAAACGATATAGAGGTTGCATGGTTTTGCGACAAAGGGTTCGGACGCATACGTGCGTTTACGCGCGTACGACTTTCGGACAGATTTTACCAGTCGGCTTTGGTTTAAGCCAGTTACTGGTATCCGGTTATTGGATTTTTACAGTCTAAAGTTTTTCCGTATTTTTACGGATCGGAGGGGCGTTCTCGTAATTACTCGAGAAGCTTCTAGAAGATGTGACTAAGGAGGTTTGTTTTGGAAAGAGAGTGAGTCATAGTGGTGATTCATTCACTTCATTAATGCTCATTTATTGCTTAATGACTCATGGTTAATGAATCATCACAAGATATTTTGTGAAGCATGCTTATTCATTTTCATTTATTCATTTGTTGAAAATAAGAATGCTTCATAATATTATGATACACTCTCTCTCTTCTCTCATTATCATATTACACATTCTCTCTCCTCAAGCTCTCATCTTCTAACCCTAATCCTTAATCCTCATGTGTTGAGATCAAAGGATTAGTTAGACTAAACAATCCATAACCTTCACTCTTTATCAATCTATCATCTTTGATTAGCAATCAAAGTTGGTTAGTTACCTCAAGTTAGAGGTTTAGCTTGGAGTTTCGCTCTCGGGTGGATCGTCTACTACCTAGAGAAGGCCGAGGAGAACCAAGGAGGACATAAAGAAGAAGGACCGGTTCATTAGGTATAATCCCTAATCTCTTATGTAAAGAAACTCATAAGAATACGGTTTTTAGGGTTTAGCTTCGATTCGTGCGGTTAGTCGATGTTCGTTGTTTGAACTTGATTGTTTTTGTAAATTCCGCCTCCCCATAAGTACTGGGGTGTACTACATCGACTTACACTCACATCTGTAATTCTTTGCAGGATCTGAGAAATAGTAGAGTACTGGAGACAGGTGATATGAGTCTCCGGATGGGAAATGGAATGCACATAGATGCTATTGCAATAGGAGAATATCACCTAGGGTTGATTAGTGGGAACATTTTGGTATTGTACAACTGTTTTTGTATTCCCAGTATGCTGTGTAATATTATATCAGTATCTTTGTTGTCTAATAAACGATATAATTTTTCTCTTGAAAGAAATGTCATGAACATTCTCCTAAATCAAGAAATGATTGGGTTTGGCACACTGGAAAACGACATAGACATACTTAATCAACCTCAAGTTTTCAATATTCAAAACACGCTTAAAAGAATGGCTCCAGATTCAAACCAAGCCTTCCTATGGCATTGTAGACTTGGTCATATAAGCGAAACAAGGTTGACTAAGTTACATAAAGATGGATATTTAGATCCGTTTGAATATTCATCATATGCAACTTGTCAATCATGTATCAAAGGAAAAATGACCAAATCTCCGTTCACCGGACACGGAGAAAGAGCCACAGAACTCTTGGGACTTGTACGCAGTGATGTATGTGGTCCAATGTCTACACATGCACGAAGCGGTCACTCCTACTTCATCACTTTTACTGATGACTTCTCTAGGTATGGACATGTGTTCTTAATGAAGCATAAATCCGAGGCCTTTGAGAAGTTTAAGGAGTATAAAAATGAAGTAGAGAAACAGACTGGTAAAAGCATCAAGACACTTCGATCTGATCGAGGTGGAGAATACTTATGTACCAGTTTCCTTGAATGCTTAAAAGAGAATGGAATTCTCTCTCAGCTTACTCCGCCTTATACACCTCAGCATAATGGTGTGTCAGAAAGGAGGAATCGCACGCTACTTGACATGGTGCGTTCAATGATGAGTAGTGCTGAGTTGCCACTTTCCTTCTGGGGTTTTGCTCTAGAATCAGCAGCATACCTATTGAATAGAGTTCCGACTAAGTCTGTACCTACCACTCCATATGAAATGTGGAGCGGGAAGAGACCATATCTCATGTATATCAAGATATGGGGATGTCCGGCATATGTTAAAAAGCATAATCCGGACAAGCTCGAGGCACGATCGGTTTTGTGCAAGTTTGTAGGATACCCCAAGCATTCAATGGGGTATATGGTCTACCACACTGAAGAACAAAAGGTGTTTTTCGCTCGCCATATTGTCTTCTTAGAGAGCGAATTTCTTGGAAAAGAAATTAGTAGGAGCGCGGTAGAGCTGGACGAAATTCCAGAACCTCAAACTGCTGCCGAGGACTTAGTAGAAACTCAGGTTTTAATAGGACATGATGAACCAACGCCACTCCGCAGATCTAGTAGGCTTTCTCATCCTCCTGAAAGGTACTATGGGTTTCTTCTGGATGAGGATCGAGAGTATTGCATCATCGATGATGATGAGCCTACTAGTTTTCAGCAGGCTATCACGAGTAGCGACTCGGTGAAGTGGCTGGATGCTATGAGATCCGAAATGGAATCCATGTATACCAATAATGTTTGGACTTTAGAAATTGCTCCTCCTGGGGTGAAACCAGTTGGATGCAAATGGATCTTCAAAAAGAAGATTGGTACATTTGCACAAGTGGAAACCTACAAAGCTAGACTCGTTGCAAAAGGTTTTCGTCAAAGACCAGGAGTGGACTATGATGAAACCTTTTCACCCGTAGCTTTGCTTAAATCCATTCGGATCCTGCTTGCCATTGCGGCCTTCCATGACTATGAAATCTGGCAGATGGACGTAAAAACAACTTTTCTAAATGGACATTTAGAAGAGAGTGTTTACATGGATCAACCAGAAGGTTTCTTAGACAGTGGGCGCAGCGGAAAGGTGTGCAAATTGCTTAAATCCATTTATGGATTAAAGCAAGCATCACGGAGTTGGAACATCTGCTTTGATGAGACGGTCAAGGAATTTGACTTTATCAAAAATGTAGATGAACCATGTATTTATAGGAAGATTGTAGAAGGAGAAGTAGTCTTCCTCGTTTTATATGTCGACGACATACTACTAATAGGGAATGATGTCCCTATGCTACAATCAGTAAAGCTCTTCTTTTCACAGAAATTCTCCATGAAAGACTTGGGAGATGCATCATACATTCTGGGCATTAAAATCTATCATGATAGATCTAATAGAATGTTAGGACTTTCACAGTCCAGGTATATTGACACTATACTAAAGAGATTTAGTATGGAAGATTCCATGCGCGGTAATATCCCCGCTTGTCACAGGATCACCCTCTCCAAAGAGATGTCTCCAAAGACTGATGAAGAGAGGGCTCGCATGGGCATTATACCCCACGCTTCGGGAGTAGGATCTATAATGTATGCAATGTTATGTACCAGACCAGATGTAGCTTACGCACTTAGTGTGGTAAGCAGGTATCAGTCTAACCCAGGTGAGAAGCATTGGATAGCGGTAAAGAACAATCTCAAGTACCTGAGAAGGACTAAGGAGATATTCTTGATTTACGGTAATGAGGACCTCCAGGTTGAGGCTTTTACCGACTCCGGAATCCAAAGTGACAAAGATGACTCTAAGTCCATTTCGGATTTTGTGTTTACCCTCAATGGAGGGGCAGTATCTTGGACGAGTTCCAAACAGGATACCGTCGCAGACTCAACTATGGAGGCTGAGTATATAGCTGCTAGTGAAGCCGCAAAAGAAGATGTCTGGATGAAGAAGTTCATCTCTGAACTTCAAGTGGTTCCGTTCATTTCCAATCCAATACCTTTGAATTGTGATAACAATAGGGCTGTAGCATTAGCGAAGGAACCTTTAAGTGCACAGCGGCGCCCCGGCCTCCATCCCGAGGCCAAATGTGGAAGCGATGGTTAACTTTACATTTTCAAACCGGCACCACCGCGCACTAAAACCCGGTTCGTGCCATTAACTAGTCCTAGCTAACTACTAGATGGGGAAGAGAGATATACCGAGCGATCCGTGTCCTCCGGTCTTCTCGCCGTCGTCCCGATCTCCCGCGGAATGTCCTGTCTCCACCTCCTCGCCGGAAGGGCACCACGTCTCCTGCTTCTTTTACGGGCTCCCACCTCTATACCGAGGCAACTCGAGCACGAAGTTGGCGAGCCGACGTGCCCAAGATTTGCTGTAGAATGTGGTGTGGAACTTGTGTCTCATTTGGGGTTTATAGAAGTTGCCCTATGGTGGAGGTAATGAACTAAGCTTTTGGAGATGGAACTTGTGGGGATTTTACCAAGCCAAAAGAGATGAAAACCCCCTACAACAAATTGGGACAGCCCCTCCTCCAAGTGTGGCCGGCCATGCATAGTGAGGAGAAGAGAGTGGAGTGAGTATCAAAAGGAATGAGTGTGAGCCAATAAACAAGAGAAAAAAAAGGGTTATCATGAAAAAGGAAATGATCACCCATGAAAACTCACACTCCATCAACCAATCATCAAAAACCATGATTGCACCAAAACCAACACTCCAACAAGCTAATCATCAACAACCATGATGACTCAAAAGTCAAGCCACGATGAGAAGAAGAAGAAGTCAAATGGTGGAGGAATTATCATGATACAAGAATATGCAAATAACACCCTCCACTATCCAAATTTTCATGCTTGCAAATAGGCCCTCCTCCACCAATCTTCGACCAATGATAGATACAAAGGAAATTGGCCGAAACGGAAAGCAAACTGGCAACTCCATAAAACTGGTCCCCTAATAAATTACAGGAAAACCCCGATACTGTGTATACACACCCGCATCTGTATTCCGACCGAAATACAAATGCAATGAGACAAAATCTACATTGTACTATACTAGGATCCGGCTTAAACCAAAGCAAGCTGGTAATATCCGTCCTATCCTGATCGGTGCAATACCGCACGAATCTGATCGAACCCTGCCATATACCCATACGGCCTCTAGTATATACTGTCCGATCCTGATCCGTGCAATACCGTACGTATCTGATCGAACCCTGCCATATCTCCATACGGCCTATAGTACATACTGTCCGATCCTGATCATGCAATACCGCACGTATCTGATCGAACCCTGCCATATCTCCATACGGCCTCTAGTACATGCTGTCCGATCCTGATCCGTGCAATACCGCACGTATCTGATCGAACCTTGCCATATCTCCATACGGCCTCTACAGCTTTTCGCCCGAAAGCTTGAGCAACTGAATGTGGGGGACTCTAAAGACTCGTCAATACTATGGCTGTGGTTTTAACCACTAGCACGTCAGAGGTATTAGCCATACGTGACGGGCCACCGGCTATTGACCGAAAGGGACATCGATGAGCGAACTCATCCTGACACCCTACTGAGCCTGTCAGTGACAATATCCGTATAGTCCGGTCCGATCGTCTATGAGCATCGCATGGCGGGCCTAGGGGGTTGGTAAAAGTCAGAACCCCAAAAGCGGTACAAGTCGTGTCGGAGTGTAGCCCAGAACACCCTGAGATACTACTGGAATACCTACCAGTAAATCTCCTGCCTTGGCCAAGGACTTTTCATGTTCTGGCTCTCCTAGACACAGCGCGACCTCACCCCCAATACCGGGAGAGACAAACCCCCGAAGATCCGCTCACTACCTCCATGTGGCTCGGGACTGTACCCAACTAAAACCTGTTTGCACGTCTCCTTTGAGCGTGGTAGGGTAGTAATCAAAGTACAGTAGGAACTCACACGAGACAAATGACGATCCCCAGGTCGATGAACTAACCTGTACACATGTCACCAGGGAACTGCTATCTGACATCAGGTATAAGACCAAGTAGCAAGTTCCCGGCGAGTCCTGTCCGGTGTACTCATAACCTAATGAGCACCTGTATACATCTTAGGTGATCCAACTAACACCAGTGGCTTGTGAGACCGACCACCGCCCTCGTCGGGGTCTCGACTATATACACCAGTCTACTCTGGAGTATCGATGCCCTGTCTCGAAACTCCCACGACTAGGGACCTTTTAAGGATGTGCTTATAGACTACCAGCTCCCACGTATATGATCGCCCTCATACTGCTGGCAGTCAAGCAAGAACCCTAGGGGCTCTACCAACGTGTAATAGCGACCTGTCGGGTCACCTAAAGCAGTACACGATGATAAAGATAAACCAGATAGCATACTATCATTTCGAGTAAGACTGTCCTACCGGGATAGGTCCTCCCTCAATCATTGCAATCACGTGCCTGTGATCCAATAATTGACTCTGAGGACACTATCTCCAACAATCTCCCACTTGCACTCAAGGCTAATTATTGCGATGTCGCATACTCACAGCCCGTGTGATACCGAACACAGAACTCCTCTACTAGTCAGTCTCACAAAACTCGTTTGCGAAACTATTGCGTTCGAAGAATAGCCTCAGTGAGTGGATCCGCTTTGATGTTTCTTTCTATGTCTCTCTATATCTCAAGTTCGCGGAGAAAGCCATCTCCCGAAATGAGCAATACCTGTCTTAGAATGTGTCTGGATGTCTGATGGGACCTAGCTCATAAATGAACTCCAAATCCAAACTTCTTAGACTGTATCGTCAACTGAACATAATCAGTATCCAGCGCCATGCCTCCCTCAGTATTGCCTTGGACCACCTGTCCAAAATACTTCCCCTCGTCGGAAGGAAAACTATAACTCTGACAACCTCCCTGTCGTCCAGGTCACCTTGGAAGCCTGGAATGATAACTGTCTCCTGAATGAGGCCGTTGTTATCATATCCCTAGAACATCCACTTATGTTCTAAAACTGCTTCCGACTGTTTCTCCAGGATTGGATCAATGTCAACTTATTGCATCTAGTGCAAGAATAACATCTGGTGTGGTACTTGACATCTCATGATTGACTCAATTGCCTAAGCAAGTGATCTGCCAATCACGCACATCCCTCTCCCCTTTAGTCTATAAGACACCTTTAGAGAGGGTGACTCCATCACCTGCAGGTACACTACCATGCCAGGAGTCGTCCATTCTAAATACTCTTAGAATGCTGTCTAAGTACCCTTAATTGGGAAACCACCCAAATCTAGATCTAAAACCATAGATCTAGTAACCAGAATGTTTGATATAATGTCCAAGTCCAATGTGGAGAAACCACTGTGTGACGACCAAAGTATAACCGATCGTAGTATAGGAGTTTCTTTTCCTACTCTGTGTATGCCATCCAAATACCAGGACATCACACCCTACTACCTTCTCAACAGATCCATCCCCTATTCTGATGAAGCCAAACATATGACTGTCACATCAGAAATAGATGATCTATCTCCGCTATATCTGCTTTAGTCTATAAATAGACATAAGACACCTATCCACCAATGCTTCCGCTGCTCCCACTGACTATGACAACCCTCTGGCAGAGTCATAAAAACGTACACTTCTAAAGCAAGTTTAGAACGACGCTATACTCATCCTCCTGCCGGGTCTCGCAGCCTGGAACAACAACAATGGCAAGTGTGGGTAAACAAGAACCTCCCTGTCACCGTCCTTGAGGCTACCGGAGTACCCCTCGGGTGCCTGAGGTTACCCACCTTATCTGTGGAGTGGCCAATGGAATGTCAATTCAGATTGAATCTTTAGGTTCCTATCAAATCTTCAGTAATCGTTTGCGGTTCTGGAATCGCTTCCAGTTCTACCATACTCCCACTACTGTTTTCTGAAAAAATCCATTTTTAATAAAACTGTGGCGAGTCTAGAACAATATCACTATTGATCTTCCAGATGGTAGAAAGTCAACCCTCGTCATAGCCTGGGTCAACCCACAAACAGCCATTACAGAAACGTGCCTTGAGTTGTCCAGTGTCTGGTTTTAATCATAAGCCGGACAACTCCCCGTACCTTAACATCGTTAAGATATGAACTGTTCTATATCCAATATAGAACCAGAGGCACTGATTTAATTGAACCAGATTCAAATCATGCAGCTGTCTCCAGTGCATGTCAACTGAATGGAAGGAGGCCGATCAGCGTTACTCAACTTAGGAATGCTTCCAATTATGAGTAACCTGAAAGAGAAGCAAGTTCTCTTAATCATTACTATCAACTGAACACCATACACAAGTATATACATCTTCGATCACTTTGAAGAATCTCGATACTTGCAATATCTGGTTCTCTACTTTATTCATATACCTATAACTTCTCAAAATTCGGACCCTGTGTTTCCACGAAACACCTGTCTAAAAACTAGAGAAGTCATAAGTAAACCGAATATAGTACAAGGACCAACCACTCTGTCCTGATGGACCCTAGACAACATACAATACTCAGTATAAGTCCCTTGAGTCTGATAACTCAATCCCTGTGTGTCGTAGGTTGAAAACTGTACTTATGGTTATGAAGAATTACACCGTTGTTCAATGCTCCTTACCTAACCATCCACTGATATAGGTAAATGTCATAGAAATAATTTCAGAAAGGTATATCTCACTCTATGAATAATAGACGTACAGATATATCAATTTGAAATTGGTGCATAACAACGGATATTCAAAACCAAATATTTGCCGTCCGGCAAACAACCCAGGTGATTTCCTCAAATATCACTGATTGCAACGAATCCCGATATAATGAGGATGATCACCCAATTCCCAATAACTTACTCTCACTCAACATCTGTAAAACCATATAGATGTGAGAATCATACCTGGTAAATACAAACCCTGGAGTAAGTGTCTAATCGGGAAATCAGTTTTCCTTTAACTGTACAAAGTGAAACTGAAACATTGAAATGTTTCGATGGGGTATCCCGGTATTCTTAGTAATGCCTCTTCCAGATTCACAACTGTAACCGTGTGATTCTTTGCCACCTTTCCAAATCCCTTTCTATGTCTTTAGTCATTACCTTCTGTACACCCCTATAGGCCAAATGGTTTTCTTCCTTCCCTACCGTTCGGCACCAGCCTATGGTTTGGAAGAAGACTATCCAATAAGCATAATTGGTGTACTGTCCTAATCCTAGGAGCACTCGCAATGCGAGAGAAGGTGAAGATAAAAGACACCTGAATAAACCTTATTCCTATTTCTCCTGAACCAGAATCCATCCCCGAACTAGAACAAGTTCCTTTCGAGTTCATATATAACCATACGATGGAGTATCCAATAAACTGTGGATCTTCGTAGTGATACGGAGTGTCCTGGAGAAATACAAAGGTGATTTAGGATTGGCGAAGAAATACTTGGTTTGGTCGTGAATAGCAGTCGCGGTTTACTTTGCCCTCTTACTAATCCCTTGCTTTGTCTTTATTTAATACCTTTTGCACACCATCGTTATGCTAATTGGTTTTCTTCATTCCCTACCGGTTGGCAGTGCCTATGGTTTGGAAGAAGACTATCCAATTTGCGTAATAGGTGTACTATCTCCTAAACCAAAGAGTACTCGCAACCTGAGAAAAGGTAAAATGAAAAGACAACTGAATAGTCCTATCAGTTTTCTCCAGAACCGGAAATCATCCTCGAATAAATTCCTTCGAGTTCGTATCTAACAATACGATGGTTTTGTCCAAAGGAAGTGGACGTTCGTAGTAATACGGGGTGTCCTGGAGAAAAGGGAAAAAGTAGGAGTGGCAATGAGGTTTGCAACTCTGACAATCCAAAAAGCCAGTGTTTAAGAAGGTTCGGTCAACTTGGTCACTGAGTCATAGTCTTAGGGTCGGGTCAATGGTCGCTGCCAAAGAGAGAGAGAAAAGAAACACTCAGCGTGCACTCTAACCTAGATCAGAATGGTTACCAATTTATCTAATCTGGAAAGCTCCCACTGTACCGTCAAATTCTCCTCCAAACCTGAAAGAAGAATTAGTCGGGATCACCCGAGGAGTAAACCAACTCATCAGTAGGAATCGGGATCCAACTATCATCGCATGATAACGTGACGGAATCCGCTCACGCTATCACACTCAAGAAGGTATGCACATATCTGGCAAGTTTCAGTTCTTTTGAAACTCCCGATGTGGATTTTTGCCCCATGCTCTTATGACCTTGACTTTGGCCAACAAATTATAAGTCACATGTCAAGTTCTACCCGTCATTCTCCAGGTTGATTTGAATCCACCCGTATCTACCCTTGACTTTGGCCAACAAGGCAGTAAGACTGTTCCAAACCAACGCATCTATCTATGCTGCATATGAATACCCAACAGCTACCAAACACTGTGCCTTGACTTTGGCCAACAAACACAGCTTGAATACTATTGACCACCCATATGAAACGACGGAGAGCTACGAATGGTTTCTGGCGAAAACCTTTAACGTAATTAACTTGATATCGTTGAAGGAACGGATAGCTTTTAAAAATATAGTGACGAAAACATTTGCTAAAGAGGTCACTCCCGGTGAAGGGATCTCGGCTCTTTCCCCGTAGAATGAGGTGCAGGATATTCCAACTGAATACCACGGTGCAAAGCAAAAGTAATCGGCTATAGTGAAGTTAATGCCCTGAAGCAAACTTTTTGTCCAAGGGGTCACTCCCGGTGAAGGGATCTCGGCCCTTGCCTCGTTGACTGAGGAGCAGGATATTCCAACTGAATACCACGATGCAAAACAAAAGTGAACGTCCTTGCAATAACAGCTTTTTGAAAAGTGTTCCAACAACATCAGATTAGGTTTGTTTTTAACTTGCATTGATCCGAATCAACACAGTCCCATCAATTGATCACACCACAAAGAACGAAAATATATTGATGTACGTATATGTCATCCGCATTCGCCACTGGGTCCCGTCATTACCCGTTAGGTTAGCTAACTAACGACAGAGCGGGGACTGGACTAGCGTGGATGCAAAACATATACAACATCTACTAATATATATATATATCAATAAATAATTTTCGCTCAAGGCGTGATAAAAATGCAACATCACATAAATGTACAGCATCACAGAACAATACAGATATCTGGGATCCCCGGGTTTCACAGAGCCACTACTGAAACCCAACGTTCCCCTGGTCGTGTGGATAGCCTGTGCAATGAAATCCTAGACCCCTACGGGCGCGGCAAGTTACCCGCCAAAACCTGAAGCGAGGCAGCCCCCTTCAGCAACGTGAATGGACCACCCAGCACTTCATGGAATCCGGTAACTTGGGCACCCCTCCTGGGTCAACCTGTACCCCCTACGAGTGCGGCGAATAGCCCGCCAATCCTAGAGTGAGGCCCCCTCGATCTCAATGCCATGAGATGCGGGCCCGTTGCCCTCTAGAACCCGGCTATCCATGCACCCCACCTAGGGGTAATCCTAGAACAGAAAGTAAAATATACATATAATAGGTACATCGACCGCAACCAGGTCATGCCCAAAATAATAATACAAACAGGCAGTGACGGCAGTCCACATGTCAGACGCTCGCCTCGCAATATCAAATGTACATAATACAACAAAAGACTGTACTAGCATTGCATCTAGGCTATCCCCCACGACCAATCCGCAACATCACAGCAATGATCACAGAACATCAACGTGAAAGTCACGTTTGTTAGGTCCATGTTACCTCTCCCAGTACTTTCGGGGTTGCGGAAACGGTAAAACAAAATTTTTTCTAGACTTGGTAACATGGACCGTAAAAGCCGGATCTTTGCTAAACTACACACCAGCATCCTAACTAGAGGTTTATCTACTCGGTTAGGGGTTATACCTCAACTTGAACTCCTTCTCTTCTTGTTGTTCTTCTTCTTGCTTGCTCTTTGTAGTAGTTTGAATGACTTCCCCTCCTCGTCTCCTCTTTGTCGAAGATAGATCCACCTGAGGGCTTCATCCTTGGGCTCCTTTCTCGATCTTGAGAGAACTAAGGTATCTGGCTTGCTAGACCTTCTACCTTAGAGTGAGTAGAGTGTGCTTTGGGGTGTTATATCTTCAAGGAGATGATTCTCAACACATGAGATTTGCTCTCCTTGAACTAGAGGAGGAAGAAGATGAAGTGAAGAGAGAGAAACCAAAATGATAGATTGATATGGTATTTTTACAACCATAACATATATGTGATTTTCTAATAATAATATTAATTCAAAATGAAAAAGGTGATGGATGGATTGAAGAGACTATTATCATATCACAATAAATGAATTTTGCAAAGATCAAAGAGCATCTAAAAAGGGTAATGATGATGGTCAATGTTTCAAACCTAGTCAACTAGTCAACCATGGTCAACAAGTCAACAAACCCAACCATGAAACAATTTCATTTAATTAATATTATTAATTGATAAATCACAAGATCATTAGGGTTTGGAAAAAAACGACAGTCAACTGTGCATACACACCCGTTCCAAAACCCTAATGAACAAACTCTTCTTCCGCCTCAATCAACTGTGCATACACACCCGCATTCAAGTTCCGAGGAACATGAACACAATGAGATAAAACTAACCCCAAAGCATATACAAGGATCCGGCTCAAACCAGAGCCCGCTAGTAATGACTGTCCGGACACTAAACGTGCACAAGTGCGCGGATGTGAACGAACCCTGTCGCAAAACCATGCGACCTCTACTCTGTTTTGCCCAAAGGCGAGTAACCCCCTGTGTGGGACTCTAAATACTCGACACTATGCTGGCTGTGGGGTTAACCACAGACCGCAAGCGGCACTAGCTGTACGTAACGGTCCCCAGGTAGATGTCGATAAGAAGACTGATGAGGTGAACTCATCCGAACTCCTACTGAGTCTGTATGTGACAATCTCCGTACAGTCCGGTCTGTTCGTCTGATACATCGCATGGCGGGCCTAGGGGCTGTAAACGTCAGTCCCCTAATAGCGGTACAAGTCGTGTCGGAGTGAAGCCCAGTACACCCTGAGAAAACACTGGAAACCTACCAGTATATCTCGCTTGCCCTGGCCAGGGACTACTCGTGTAATGGCTCTCCTAGACACAGCGCGATGTCAACCCCCAATACCGGGAGAGATGAATCCTGTCTAACCATCACTTCTTCCAAGTGCTTCGGGACTGCACCCAACTACTACCTGTTTGCACGACTCAGTAGAGCCGTGGTAGGGTAGTAATCAAAGAACAGTAGGAACACACTCGAGGCGAAGTGACAGTGTCAAGTCAGCGGACTAAGCTGTACTCATGTCACCTGGGAACTGATAACTGACGATAGGTATAATACCAACCATTAGTTCACGACGAGTCCTGTCCAGTGTACTCGTAACCTAACGAGCACCCGCATTCTATCTCAAGTACGGCGTACTGACGGCTGTGGGACAGACCGTCTCCCGTGCTGGAATGAGAAGCGCATACGCTAGTCTACTCCGGAGTATCGATGCCCTGTCTCGATAATCCCACGACTAAGGACGTGTATTAGGATGTGCTTGTGGATTTCCTAGCCCCCACGAGTGTGATCGCCATCACAACGCCGGTAATCAAGCAAAGATCGTAAGGGCTCTACTAATGCGTATAGGTGATATAATAAAGAAACACACATGTACACATTAAAGCAGAGACAAACCAAGTTGCATACTACTATATTGAGCAAGATTGTCTGTACAACTGTGAATATCCCAAGCTTCCAACAAGTAATATACATACTAGTATGATACAGTAATGGCCTCTAGGGCATATACACTAACAATCTCCCACTTGCACTAAGGCCATGTACTGGCGTATCGAAGACCTATCATCTCGATCAGCCGCTCGAACTGAGTCTGGGGCAATGCCTTCGTGAATGGGTCCGCTGTGTTGTCCTTTGTGTCCACTCTCCGCACCTCGATCTCCTGGCGATCAATGATCTCCCTGATCAGGTGACACCGCCTTAAGATGTGCCTGGATTTCTGATGGGACCTTGGTTCCTTCGCTTAAGCTATAGCCCTATTGTTATCGCAATACAAAGGTATTGGGTCAACAATGGACGAAACCACCTGAAGTTCACTAATGAACTTCTTCATCCAGACCGCCTCTTTTGCGGCATCGCTTGCAGCAATGTATTCAGCCTCCATCGTCGAGTCTGCGACGGTATCCTGTTTGGAACTCCTCCAACATACCGCCGCTCCATTGAGGGTAAACACAAAATCCGAGACAGACTTGCTGTCATCTTTGTCACTCTGGAAGCTTGAATCGGTAAAGGACTCGACCCTGAGGTCTCCATTACCGTAAACCAGGAATATCTCCTTAGTCCTTCTCAGGTACTTGAGAATGTTCTTCACTGCTGTCCAGTGGTCCTCCCCTGGGTCTGACTGATACCGGCTTACCGAGCTCAGCGCGTAAGCTACATCTGGTCTTGTATGTAAGTGCACGGCGGCGCCCCGGCCGTCAATCCGACGGCCAAATGCGGAAACGGTGATAAACTTTAATTTTGCGAACTTAGCAAACCGGCACCACCGTGCACTAAACACCCGGATCGAACCATTAACAAGTCTAAGCTAACTACAAGACGGGTTAGAGATATACCGAATGATCCGAGTCCTCCGGTCTTCTCGTCGTCGTCCCGATCTCCTGCGGAAACTCCGGTCGTCGCCTCCTTACCGGAACGACACCACATCGCCTGTATCTTTTACGGGCTCCCACCTCAATACCGAGGCAACTCGGGCGGGAAGTAGGCAGGCCGACGCGTCCAAGATTTGCTGTAGAATGTGTAGTGTAGGGGCTACGTCTCATTTGGGATTTTGTTGCCTTTGAAGATGATGGAGGAATCAAGATAAAAAAAATGGTGCTTGCATTTTTCTATCATGAAATGAGATCAAGAATGAAACTCTCAAGAATGAAACTCTCTCATTTTCTTTCTCTCATTTTCTTTCTCTCAACCATAGCCAACCTCTTCCATCAAGTGAGAATAAAATGGTGGAGGAATGAATATGAAACATAACAAGAAGGGAGGTGAGTGTAGGAGAAGAAGAATGGTGACCATAACCAAACATCATCATAACAAACTCAAATCAACCTCAAATCCTTTCTAATCTCATTAATACAAATCAAGTGATGAAAAGAGAATCAAATGATGGTGGAAAAGAAAAGATGCCATCATAATCAATTCATTTGCAAGAAACTCCGTCCACAATTGTTATTTGCAAACTTGCAAATAACCCCCTCCATCGGAAAAGTCCGGCCGGGAAAGAACAAAGGAAAACCGGCCGGAACGGAATGCAAACTGGCAACTCCAGAAAACTGGTCCCGTAATAAATTACAGGAAAACCCCGATACTGTGCATACACACCCGCATCTGTATTCCGTCCGGATACAAATGCAAAGAGACAAAACTACACTATCAAATACTAGGATCCGGCTTAAGCCAAAGCCGGCTAGTAAAAACCGTCCGATCACGATCCGTGCAATACCGCACGTATCTGATCGAACCCTGCCATATCTCCATACGGCCTCTATAGCGTTTCGCCCGAAAGCTTGAGTAACTGAAAGTGTGGTGGACTCTAAAGACTCGTCAATACTATGGCTGTGGATTTAACCACTAGCACGTCAGAGGTATAAGCCAATACGTGACGGGCCACCAGCTATTGACCAAAGGGGACGTCGATGAGCGAACTCATCCTGACACCCTACTGAGCCTGTCAGTGACAATATCCATACAGTCCGGTCCGTTCGTCTATGAGCATCGCATGTCGGGCCTAGGGGGTTGGTAAAGGTCAGACCCCCAAAAGCGGTACAAGTCGTGCCGGAGTGTAGCCCAGAACACCCTGAGATACTACTGGAATACCTACCAGTAAATCTCCTGCCTTGGCCAAGGACTTCGTGTAATGGCTCTCCTAGACACAGCGCGACCTCACCCCCAATACCGGGAGAGACGAACCCCTGAAGATCCGCTCACTGCCTCCATGTGGCTCGGGACTGTACCCAACTAAAACCTGTTTGCACGACTCCTTTGAGCCGTGGTAGGGTAGTAATCAAAGCACAGTGGGAACTCACACGGGACAAATGACGATCCTCAGGTCGATGAGCTAACCTGTACACATGTCACCCGGGAACTGCTATCTGACGTCAGGTATAAGACCAACTAGCATGTTCCCGGCGAGTCCTGTCCGGTGTACTCATAACCCAATGAGCACCTGTATACATCTTAGGTGAACTAACTGACACCAGTGGCTTGTGAGACCGGCCACCGCCCCTCGTCGGGGTCTCGACTGTATACACTAGTCTACTCTGGAGAATCGATGCCCTGTCTCGAAACTCCCACCACTAGGGACCTTTTAAGGATGTGCTTATAGACTACCAGCTCTCACGTATATGATCGCCCTCATACTGCTGGCAGTCAAGCAAGAATCCTAGGGGCTCTATCAGCGTGCAATAGCGACCTATCAGGTCACCTAAAGCAGTACACGATGATAAAGGTAAACCAGATAGCATACTATCATCTCGAGTAAGACTGTCCTACCGGGATAGGTCCTCCCTCAATCATTGCAATCACGTGCCTGTGATCCAATAATTGACTCTGAGGGCACTATCTCCAACAATCTCCCACTTGCACTCAAGGCTAATTATTGCGATGTCGCATACTCACAGCCTGTGTGATACCGAACACCCAACTCCCCTACTAGTCAGTCTCACAAAATCCGTTTGTGAAACTATTGCGTTCGAGGAATAGCCTCAGTGAGTGGATCCGCCTTGATGTTTCTTTCTATGTCTCTCTATATCTCAAGTTCGCGGAGAAATCCATCTCCCAAAATGAGCAATACCTGTCTTAGAATGTCTGGATGTCTGATGGGACCGAGCTCATAAATGAACTCCAAATCCAAACTTCTTAGACTGTATCGTCAACTGAACTTAATCAGTATCCTGCACCATGCCACCCTCAGTATTGCCTTGGACCACCTGTCCAAAATACTGCCCCTCGTCAGAAGGAAAAATAAAACTCTGACAACCTCCTTGTCGTCCATGTCACCTTGGAAGCCTGGAATGATAACCGTCTCCTAAAGAAGGCAGCCGTTATCATTTCCCTAGAACATTCACTTATGTTCCAAAACTGCTTCCGACTGTTTTTCCAGGATTGGATCAATGCCAACTTATTGCATCTAGTGCAAGAACATCTGGTGTGGTACTTGATATCTCATGATTGACTCAATTGCCTAAGCAAGTGATCTGCCAATCATGCACATCCCTCTCTTCTTTAGTCTATAAGACACCTTTAGAGATGGTGACTCCATCACCTGCAGGTACACTACCGTGCCAGGAGTCGTCCATTCTAAATACTCTTAGAATGCTGTCAAGGTACCCTGATTGGGAAACCACCTAAATCTAGATCTAAAAACATAGATCTAGTAACCAGTATGTCTGATATAATGTCCAAGTCCCATGTGGAGAAACCACTGTGTGACGACCAAAGTATAACCGATCGCAGTATAGGAATTTCTTTTCCTACTCTGTGTATGTCATCCAAATACCAGGATATCACACCCTACTACCTTCTCAACAGATCCATCCCCTATTCTGATGACGTCAAACCCATGACTGTCACATCAGAAATAGATGATCTATCTCTGCTATATCTGCTTTGGTCTATAAATAGACATAAGCCTGATGTCCACCAATGCTTCCGCTGCTCCCACTGACTACGACAACCCTCTGCCAGAGTCATATAGACGTGCACTTCTAAAACTAGTTTAGAATGACGCTATACTCATCCTCCTGCCGGGTCTCGCAGCCTGGAACAACAACAATGGCAAGTGTGGGTAAACAAGAACTTCCCTGTCACCGTCCTTGAGGCTACGGGAGTACCTCTCGGGTGCCTGAAGTTACCCACCTTATCTGCGGAGTGGCCAATGGAATGTCAAATCAGATTGAATCTTTAGGTTCCTTATCAAATCTTCGGTAATCGTTTGCGGTTCTGGAATCACTTCGAGTTCTACCATACTCCCACTACTGTTTTTGAAAAAATCCATTTTTAATAAAACCGTGGCGAGTCTAGAACAATATTTCTATTGATCTGCCAGATGGTAGAAAGTCAACCCTCGTCATAGCCTGGGTCAACCCACAAACGGCCATTACAGAAACGTGCCTTGAGTTATCCAGAGTCTGGTTTTAATCATAAGCCGGACAACTCCCCGTACCTTAACAACGTTAAGATATGAACTGTTCTATATCCAATATAGAACCAGAGGCACTGATTTAATTTAACCAGATTTAAATCATGCAGCTGTCTCCAGTGCATGTCAACTAAATGGAGAGAGGCCGATCAGCGTTACTCAACTTAGGAGTGCTTCCAATTATGAGTAACCTGAAAGAGAAGCAATTTCTCTTAACCATTACTATCAACTGAATACCATACACAAGTATCTACATCTTCGATCACTTTGAAGAATCCCGATACTTGCTACCTGGTTCTCTACTCTATTCAAATACCTATAACTCCTCAAAACTTAGACCCTGTGTTTCAACGAAACACATGTCTAAGAACTAGAGAAGTTAAAAGTAAACAGAATATAGTATGAGGACCAACCCCTCTGTCCTAATGGACACTGGACAACATACAATACTCTGTATAATTCCGCTGAGTCTAACAACTCTTTTACTGTGTGTCGTAGGTTGAAAACTGTACTTATGGTCAAGAAGAATTACACCGCTGTTTAATGCTCCTTACCTAACCATCCACTGATATAGGTAAATGTCATCGACATAATATCAAAAGGTATATCTCACTCTATGAAAATAGACGTACAGATATATCAATTTGAAATTGGTGCACAACAGCGGATATTCAAAACCAAACATTTGCCGACCGGCAAACAACCCAGGTGGCTTCCTCAAATATCACCAATTCCAATGAATCCTGATATAATGAGGATGATCACCCAATTCCCAACAACTTACTCCCACTCATCATCTGTAAAACCATACAGATGTGAGAATCCTACTTGGTAAATACATACCCTGGAGCAAGTGTCTAATTGGGAAATCAGTTTTCTTTTAACAGTACACAGTGAAACTGAAACATTGAAATGTTTCGATGGGGTATCCTGGTATTCCTAGTAATGCCTCTTCCATTATCCAGATTCACAACTATAACCGTATATCTCTTTGCCATCTCTCCAAATCCCTTTATATGTCTTTAGTCATTACCTTCTGTACACCCCTTTAGGCCAAATGGTTTTCTTCCTTCCCTACCGTTCGGCACCAGCCTATGGTTTGGAAGAAGACTATCCAATAAGCATAATGGGTGTACTGTCCTAGTCCTAGGAACACTCGCAATGCGAGAGAAGGTGAAGATAAAAGACAACCTGAATGTACGTTATTCCTATTTCTCCTGAACCAGGATCCATCCCCGAACTGGAACAAGTTCCTTTCGAGTTCGTATATAACCATACGATGGATTATCCAATAAACTGGGATCTTCGTAGTGATACGGAGTGTCCTGGAGAAATACAAAGGTGATTTAGGATTGGCGAAGAAATACTTGGTTTGTTCGTGAATAGCAGTCGCACTTTACTTTGCCCTCTTACTAATCCCTTGCTTTTTCTGAACTTAATACCTTCTGTACACCGTTTAGGCTAACTGGTTTTCTTCATTCCCTACCGGTCGGCACCAGCCTATGGTTTGGAAGAAGACTATCCAATTTGCGTAATAGGTGTACTACTCCTAAACCAAGGAGTACTCGCAACCTGAGAGAATGTGAAAAGAAAAGACAACTGAATAGTCCTATCCGTTTTCTCCAGAACCAGAAACCATCCTCGAAGTCCTTCGAGTTCGTATATAACCATACGATGGTTTTGTCCAATGGAAGTGGACGTTCGTAGTAATACGGGGTGTCCCGGAGAAAAGGGTAAAAGTAGGAGTGGCAAAGAAGTTTGCAACTCTGACAATCCAAAAGCCAGTGTTAAGTAGGTTCGGTCAACTTGGTCACTGAGTCATAGTCTAGGGTCGGGTCAATGGTCGCTGCCAAAGAGAGAGAGAAAAGAAACACTCAGCGTGCACTCTATCCTAGATCAGAATGGTTATCACTTTTTCTAATCAGGAAACCTCCCACTGTACCTCAAACTCTCCTCCAAACCTGAAAGAAGAATTAGTCGGGGTCACCCGAGGAGTAAACCAACTCATCAGTGGGAATCGGGATCCAACTATCATTGCATGATAACGTGACGGAATCCGCTCACGGTGTCACACTCCAGAAGGTATGCGCATATCTGGCAAGTTTCAGTACTTTTGAAACTCCCGATGTGATTTTTACCCCATGCTCTTATGACCTTGACTTTGGCCAACATATCATAAGTCACATGTCAAGTCTACCCGTCATTCTCCAGGTTAATTTGAACCCACCCGTACATACCCTTGACTTTGGCCAAAATGGCAGTACGACTGTCCCAAACCAACGCATCTATCTATGCTGCATATGAATACCCCAATAGCTACCAATCACTGTGCCTTGACTTTGGCCAACATACACAGCTTGAATACTATTGACTACCCATATGAAACGACGGAGGGCTACGAATGGTTTCTGGCGAAAACCTTTAACGTAATGAACTTGATATCGTTGAAGGAATGGATAGCTTTTTAGAAAATATAGTGACGAAAACCTTTACTAAAGAGGTCACTCCCGGTGAAGGGATCTCGGCTCTTTCCCCGTAGAATGGGGTGCAGGATATTCCAAATGAATACCACGATGCAAAGCAAAAGTAATCGGCTATAGTGAAGTCATTGCCCTGACGCAAACTTTTTGTCCGATGGGTCACTCCCGGTGAAGGGATCTCGGCCCTTGCCTCGTCGACTGAGGAGCAGGATATTCCAAATGAATACCACGATGCAAAACAAAAGTGAACGTCCTTGCAATAACAGCTTTTAGAAAAGTGTTCCAACAACATCAGAATATGTTTGTTTAACTTGCATTGATCCGAATCAACGCAGTCCCATCAATTGATCACACCACAAAGAACGAAAATATACTGACGTACGTATATGCCATCCGCATTCGCCACTGGGTCGCGTCATAACCCGTTAGGTTAGCTAACTAACGGCAGAGCGGGGACTGGACTAGCGCGGATGAAAAACATATACAACATCTACTAATATATATATACCAATATATTATATTTCGCTCAAGGCGTGATAAAAAATGCAACATCACAGAAATGTACAGCATCACAGAACAATACAGATATCTGGGATCCCCGGGTTTCACAGAGCCACTATTGAAACCCGACGTTCCCCTGGTCGTGTGGATAGCCTGTGCAATGAAATCCTAGACCCTTACGGGTGCGGCAAGTTACCCGCCAAAACCTGAAGCGAGGCAGCCCCCTTCAGCTCCGTGAATGGACCACCCAGCACTTCACGGAATCCGGTAACTTGGGCACCCCTCCTGGGTCAACCTGTACCCCCTACGAGTGCGGCGAATAGCCCGCCAATTCTAAAATGAAGCCCCCTCCATCCCAATGCCATGAGATGCGGGCTTGTTGCCCTCCAGAACCCGGCTATCCGTGCACCCCACCGCGGGTTAATCCTAGTACAGAAAGTAAAATATACATACAACGGGTACATCGACCGCAACCAGGTCGTGCCCCAAAAGAATAATACAATCAGGCAGTGACGGCAGTCCACATGTCGGACGCTCGCCCCGCAATATCAAATGTACATAATACAACAGAAGCTGTACTAGCATTGCATCCAGGCTATCCCCCACGACCGATCCGCAACAACACAGCAATACATAGAACATCAACGTGAAAGTCACGTTCGCAAATCCGTCTACCCGGGCTATAGCAATTAGACTGGATTTACCGATCGAGTGACATTCACGATCGCAGATATAATGTAAATACTGTGAAATAATGTGTTTAAAATATCCGATCGATCAAAAATTAACTAGTGGGCCCCCAAGTACTACTGTAGCACATCAAGAAATTCTGGGCCCAAAATTAACCTTCCAGAAACCACATTTTCAACTTAGGAACATTCTGCAAAGTTTTGGGGGCATGAACAGTTAACATTGAGGCGGAACCGCGGCCCAAGCAAGGGTTTGGCCGCGATTCCGCGGTGGTATGGTGAGTTCATGCTACCAAATTTTTACTGTATGCTTATAATTCCCTGCACATCACTCTGTGACAACCTGAAAAATTTTTGGACTCAAAAAAAATTCGACAGAAACTGATGTGCTTGAAAAACGCGTTTTCGGGATTTTGTTCGATCGGAAACGTAAAACACATCAAACAAAGCTAGACGAAGTTAATGGCGAGGCTCTGATACCACTGTAAGTGCACGGCGGTGCCCCGGCTGTCAATCCGACGGCCAAATGCGGAAACGGTGATAAACTTTAATTTTGCGAACTTAGCAAACCGGCACCACCGCGCACTAAACACCCGGATCGAACCATTAACAAGTCTAAGCTAACTACAAGACGGGTTAGAGATATACCGAATGATCCGAGTCCTCCGGTCTTCTCGTCGTCGTCCCGATCTCCTGCGGAAACTCCGGTCGTCGCCTCCTTGCCGGAACGGCACCACATCGCCTGTATCTTTTACGGGCTCCCACCTCAATACCGAAGCAACTCGGGCGCGAAGTTGGCTGGCCGACGCGTCCAAGATTTGCTGTAGAATGTGTAGTGTAGGGGCTATGTCTCATTTGGGGTTTTGTTGCCTTTGAAGATGATGGAGGAATCAAGATAAGAAAAATGGTGCTTGTATTTTTCTATCATGAAATGAGATCAAGAATGAAACTCTCAAGAATGAAACTCTCTCATTTTCTTTCTCTCATTTTCTTTCTCTCAACCATAGCCAACCTCTTCCATCAAGTGAGAAAAAAATGGTGGAGGAATGAATATGAAACATAACAAGAAGGGAGGTGAGTGTAGGAGAAGAAGAATAGTGACCATAACCAAACATCATCATAACAAACTCAAATCAACTCAAATCCTTTCTAATCTCATTAATACAAATCAAGTGATGAAAAGAGAATCAAATGATGGTGGAAAAGAAAAGATGCCATCATAATCAATTCATTTGCAAGAAACTCCCTCCATAATTGTTATTTGCAAACTTGCAAATAACCCCCTCCATCGGAAAAGTCCGGCCGGGAAAGAACAAAGGAAAACCGGCCGGAACGGAATGCAAACTGGCAACTCCAGAAAACTGGTCCCGTAATAAATTACAGGAAAACCCCGATACTGTGCATACACACCCGCATCTGTATTCCGTCCGGATACAAATGCAAAGAGACAAAACTACACTATCAAATACTAGGATCCGGCTTAAACCAAAGCCGGCTAGTAAAAACCGTCCGATCACGATCCGTGCAATACCGCACATATCTGATCGAACCCTGCCATATCTCCATACGGCCTCTACAGCGTTTCGCCCGAAAGCTTGAGTAACTGAAAGTGTGGTGGACTCTAAAGACTCGTCAATACTATGGCTGTGGATTTAACCACTAGCACGTCAGAGGTATAAGCCAATACGTGACGGGCCACCAGCTATTGACCAAAGGGGACGTCGATGAGCGAACTCATCCTGACACCCTACTGAGCCTGTCAGTGACAATATCCGTACAGTCCGGTCCGTTCGTCTATGAGCATCGCATGTTGGGCCTAGGGGGTTGGTAAAAGTCAGACCCCCAAAAGCGGTACAAGTCGTGTCGGAGTGTAGCCCAGAACACCCTGAGATACTACTGGAATACCTACCAGTAAATCTCCTGCCTTGGCCAAGGACTTCGTGTAATGGCTCTCCTAGACACAGCGCGACCTCACCCCCAATACCGGGAGAGACAAACCCCTGAAGATCCGCTCACTGCCTCCATGTGGCTCGGGACTGTACCCAACTAAGACCTGTTTGCACGACTCCTTTGAGCCGTGGTAGGGTAGTAATCAAAGCACAGTGGGAACTCACACGAGACAAATGACGATCCTCGGGTCGATGAACTAACCTGTACACATGTCACCTGGGAACTGCTATCTGACGTCAGGTATAAGACCAACTAGCATGTTCCCGGCGAGTCCTGTCCGGTGTACTCATAACCCAATGAGCACCTGTATACATCTTAGGTGAACCAACTGACACCAGTGGCTTGTGAGACCGGCCACCGCCCCTCATCGGGGTCTCGACTGTATACACTAGTCTACTCTGGAGAATCGATGCCCTGTCTCGAAACTCCCACGACTAGGGACCTTTTAAGGATGTGCTTATAGACTCCAGCTCTCACTTATATGATCGCCCTCATACTGCTGGCAGTCAAGAAAGAATCCTAGGGGCTCTATCAGCGTTCAATAGCGACCTATCAGGTCACCTAAAGCAGTACATGATGATAAAGGTAAACCAGATAGCATACTATCATCTCGAGTAAGACTGTCCTACCGGGATAGGTCCTCCCTCAATCATTGCAATCACGTGCATGTGATCCAATAATTGACTCTGAGGGCACTATCTCCAACATTGTACATAGCATCGCATACATTATAGATCCTACCGCCGAAGCGTAAGGTATAGTGCTCATGCGAACCCTCTCCTCGTCAGTCTTAGGAGACATCTTCTTGGAGAGGGTAATTCCGTGCAATGCGGGTATGTTACCGCGCTTGGAACCCTCCATACTAAATCTCTTTAGTACGGTCTCTATGTACCTGGAATGCGAAAGTCCCAGTAGTCTCTTGGATCTATATCTATAGATCTTGATCCCCAGAATGTACGAGGCATCACCCAGGTCCTTCATGGAGAACCTTTGTGACAAAAATAGCTTGACCGATTCTAGCATAGGAATGTCATTTCCTATCAAAGAATGCCGTCCACGTACAAGACTAGGAACACGACAGTTCGTCTTACAATCTTCTTATAAACACAGGGTTCATCTTCGTTCTTGATGAAATCAAATTCCTTGATTGCCTCATCAAAGCAGATGTTCCAGCTCCGCGATGCCTGGTTTAATCCATAAATGGATTTAAGCAACTTGCACACCTTCCCGCCGCTCCCACTGTCTAAGAAAACTTCTGGTTGATCCATGTAAACGCACTCTTCCAAACAACCGTTTAGGAAAGCCGTTTTAACATCCATCTGCCAGATTTCATAATCATGGAAGGCAGCAATGGCAAGTAGGATCCGAATGGATTTGAGCATAGCCACCGGAGAAAAAGTTTCATCATAGTCCAAACCAGGTCTTTGACGAAAACCTTTTGCAACGAGTCTAGCTTTATAGGTTTCCACCTGCCCATCTACACCAAGTTTCCTTTTGTAGATCCATTTGCATCCAACGGGTTTTACTTCAGGTGGAGCAATGTCCAAGGTCCACACTTTATTGGCGTACATGGACTCCATTTCGGATTGCATTGCTTCCTGCCACTTATCTGAGTCCCTACTTATAATGGCCTGCCTGAAACTGGTAGGGTCATCTTCTTCCAAGATGCAATCCTCTCGATCCCCGTCAATGAGAAAACCGTAGTATCTCTCGGGCGGATAAGAAATCCTACCAGATCTGCGGAGTGGCTGAGGTTCGTTTGGGGTTATTGAATCTAGCGGTTCCTCCAAATTTTCAGTTATATTTTGTGGTCGCTGAATTTCTTCCAGTTCTACCGAACTCCCACTAGTTTCTTTTGCAAGAAACTCCCTTTCTAAGAAGGTAGCGTGGCGAGATACAAACACCTTCTGTTCCTCAGTGTGGTAGAACAGATATCCTAGTGAGTCTTTAGGATATCCCACAAATTTACACAGAACTGACCGTGCCTCTAGCTTGTCCGGTTTCTGTGTTTTTACATAGACCGGACAACCCCATATCTTAATAAATTTAAGACATGGTTTCTTACTGATCCATATTTCATACGGAGTTTTAGGCACAGATTTGGACAGAACTTGATTCAAAAGGTATGCCGCTGTCTGAAGCGCATGTCCCTAGAATGAAAGAGGTAACTCCGCACTACTCATCATGGAGCGAACCATATCCAATAGGGTACGATTCCTCCGCTCTGATACAACGTTGTGCTGTGGTGTATAAGGAGGAGTAAGCTGAGAGAGAATGCCATTCTCTTTTAAGTAATCTAGGAATTCCGTGCTTAAGTACTCCCCTCCCCTGTCAGACCGAAAGATCTTGATACTTTTGCCTGTCTGGTTCTCTACTTCCTTTCTGAATTCCTTGAATTTCTCAAAAGCTTCAGATTTGTGTTTCATCAGATACACATATCCGAACCTAGAGAGATCGTCAGTGAATGTGATGAAGTAGGAGAACCCACCCCTTGCATGTGTAGACATCGGACCACATACATCACTGTGTATGAGTCCCAAGAGCTCTGCTGCCCTTTCTCCATGTCCGGTGAACGGAGATTTGGTCATCTTCCCTTTGAGACAAGACTAACAAGTTTCATAAGATGAAAACTCGAACGCATTCAAGAGTCCATCTTTATGCAACTTACTCAGTCTTTTCTCTCCGATATGACCAAGTCTACAATGCCACAAGTAGGATTCATTCGTATCTGAATTCTTCCTCTTGCGTGTGTTTTGTATATTGAGAACTGTATTCTGATTTAGAACGTAGATACCATTACATAGTGTACCCTCTGCAACCAGTACCTTATGAAGGTAAATGCTCATGATATTTCTATCAAAAACAAAGTTAGATCCATCTTTATCGAGTAAAGAAACTGATATGATGTTGCAAACCATGGAGGGTACATAGTAGCAATCGTTCAAAATCATAATCTTGCCATTTGGCAATACTAGGTGATATTCACCGACGGCTACCGCATTAACTTGTGCTCCGTTCGCTACTCTGAGCGACATATCACCCGGTGCGACTTTCCTACTTTTTCTCAGTCGCTGCAATAAATTACAGATTTGAGATCCTGATCTGGTATCAAGTACCCAGGAGATAGGGCTGACCGTAAAGCAGTTCTCAATTACAAGAACACCTGAAGTAGATGCAAAACCATGCTTTTCTTCAACTGGGTATCCTGGGAATCCATACAATCCCCTTTCCCTTGCTCATGCTTATGACTGTTGTCACAAGTTAGAGCTGAACCAACGTTCCCCAGCCCCGAATAATAATTCGGATCGGTCAAGCGATACATTTTATTATCTTGATTAGGGCGTGAAAAGGTTGCTACCTGGAGAGAGAGAAAAGAAACACTCAGCGGGTGCTCTTGCAAGATTAGATTGGTTTATTAGTTTATCTAACCAGGATGTCTCCCACTGTTTCCTCAAATTCTTCTTAAAAATTTTTAAAAAGAAGAACTAGTCAAGATTTAATTCACGTCACAATACTTGCTTAACCTTTCAGCCAGGCTAGTGTCGGTACTTCGAGGGAGGTTTTCCAACGCTTTCGCGAAGTTCCTTAATTTAAGAACCTCTTTTCCCTGGGGGCGTAGCCCCGCTAATACCTTTCTAGACACCTACTAGGTTTATAGCATTGATCGTTAAGTGAAAATAATCTCCCGAGAGTAATCCAACTCATCAGTGGGATCGGGATCCAACTATCATTGTGTGATGACCTAGATAGAATCCACTCTAGTCACCACACTCCAGAAGGTATGCTAAATCTGCAAGTTTCAGTTTCTTTAGAAACTCCCGATGTGGTTTTTTCCCCTAGGACCCAAGCGACCTTGACGAATAATCAACAAATCAAAGGTCCTAGTCAAGTTCAACTCGTCGTTATCCAGGATTGCATTAGACCTGCCCGCATGATCCTTGACGAATAATCAACAAAATCATGCGACCGTCCTAACCAATCACATCTATCAGTGCAACAGAGAATTATTACTCAGCTACCGTTCACTGTGTCTTGACGAATAATCAACAAACGCAGCACGAATAGTAAGTATTAATTATCTGAAACGACGGAGGGCTACGTCTGGGTTTTTGGCGAAAAACCCGATAACGTAATGAACTTGATGTAGTTAAAGGAACATGATAAAATTTTTGAAAAAATATAGTGGCGAAAACTTTTGCTAAAGAGGTCACTCCTTGTGAAGGGATCTCGGCTCTTTCCTCATCGAGTAAGGTGCTGGGCATTCATAAGATGAATACCTCGATGCAAAGCAAGAATGATCGACTATAATGAAGTTATCACCCTGACGCAAACTTTTGTCCAAGGGGTCACTCCCGATGAGGGGATCTCGGCCCTTGCCTCGTCGAATGAGGTGCTGGGCATTCATAACCGAATACCGCGATGCAAAACAAAAATGAACGTCCTTGCAATAACAGCTTTGAAAAACTTGTTCCTACAACGTCTTTTAGGTTTATTTTCTTGCATTAGTTCTTTTAATGCGTCCCATCATTTAAATCCTACCATTGCAGAAAACAACCAAAATATGACGTACGCTTATGCCATTCGCATTCGCCATGGGGCCCCGTCATCACCCGTTAGGTTACTTAACTAACGACAGAGCGGGGGCTGGGCTAGCGCGGCTGAAAAACATAAGCAACGCCTAAATAGATATTATATATAGATATATAGCAATGATAGCCAATCCAAATCACAGATGAACACTTTGGATATACTAAGAACCCGCGATTCGTTCGAGCCTGCAACGAAAAGCGGATTACACGGTCGCGATGAATAGCCAATACCCCACCCAAGACCCCTACGGGTGCGGCAAACTACCCGCCAAATACCCGAAGCGAAGCAACCTCCCTCAACGCCGTGAGTAGGCCACTCGGCACTTCGAGATACCCGGTAGTTTGTGCACCCCCTCCATGGGTCTATCCTAGGAGCAAAAACAGTAAAAAGAATTATACAATGATGGCTACAACCCCGACCCGGTTGTGCGGCCATACAAATAATATTACATCAATTTACAAATTCATTACATGAAGGAAAGAAAAAGAAACTCTCATCTCACATCCACCCCGGCTATTCATCCGCGACAATCCAACGAGTTCATATACACAAACAATCAACAACACAGATCACAGATATGTATAACCCCCACTAATCGATGTATAGTGATTAGTAGACGTTCAATACACATATAACATTACAAATATAACCATTAGCCAAAGTCTACAGAACATCGACCAAAAATACGGATTTTTGAGCCCCAAAAACAAATTTTGCTTTCTGGAAAATCTGGGCAGAAAAGTCATATACCAAAACTCACAAAATACCCAAATAAGAATACTGCAGAAAACCGATCCCACAACCGAGCTAACTCGGCCGCGGTTCCACGACGCTTTAGCCGAGTTAGGGGATCGAATTTCTCCAGTTTTCTAACAAAATCCTGAGCCGATTTTTAGTGCATGATTTATTACTTTTTGAACAGAAAAAAAATCGGCAGAAACTTGGAATATCCGGGGTGTTTTGCGGTTCTTCGTCTGGTCGAAATTCTAAACACTTTGCTAACATACTAGGGTGTGTTTAGTTAGGCTCTGATACCACTGTTAGGTCCACGTTACCTCTCCCGGTACTTTCGGGGTTGCGGAAACGGTAAAACAAAAATTTTTCTAGACTTGGTAACATGGATCGTTGTCACGACCCGAAAGTACGGAACATGACCGGTACTTAAACTACGAACGTCTCGAGGCGTACATAATCTAAGTAAACCGAAAACCCAGAAATCCAAACCAAGAAAAGTAGTAGAGTGCAGGAAAAACCAACTTAAAACAAGTAGTTTCAATAGCATAAGCCGAATTATGCGGTTTTTGAAACATCAAAAATTTACTGAAAATTTCGGCAGAGTCTCCTTTGTAAATACTGGCCCCCAAACGGGATACAACATGAATAGTATACGAAATCAATAAAAAGGCATCCCCAAGCGGAAGCTAGCTCTTCGTCAATCGACGGTCACAACCACACAAGCAATATAATATACAACGCCAACGGCGAGGATCAAAACTCAAAAGGAAACTCAAAACCACCAGAAATATAACGAGCTACTCTAAGGTCGAAAGAATAAACAACACAGGTCTCTATCTCAATAAATACATGTTTGGTTGATGGAATTTACTAGATACAACGGAATAATATTATACAAGGTAATATGATGGGTACGATACAAGAAAAACCCACCTACTAGCAAGTCACCCGAATGAAACTGAGCCTGCCAGGCCGTAATTAAACCTGTACGGCAAAACCTGCAAGAAACTGGGGCACAACGGGGGTGAGTTGCCAACTCGTGAATAGAAAAACATCTACGCACAGAAATCGCATAAATAACGCAATCCTAGGTCAATGATCTTGATATATCCTCAAAAATGTATATAACATGCAGCCTATAACAATGGCTAGGGTAAATATCTAACCCGAGTGTAAACTCATGTGCCCGTGTCAGTGCCTCAGGTAGCAATATATCATATGAGTGAGGTATGAATGCATGAAAACATAATACATGTAAATGAAGAAACTGTTTTTATAAATTAGTGAGATTTCCTTTGTATTTTTAAACTGAGGTATCATAAATGAAATCAGTATCAACAGTGTCTAGCATCGACACAAAACATAATTCTCACTGTCTCGAAATATCAATGTCTCAATCTCAATATCTAGGGCACCATCAGTCCAGACCGGCCCCTACCATCCATCTCAAGACCACGACGGTATCCACCGGATATCCGACGCGTCGGGTAATATCACCGGTAGGTAGTGCTCCCCAGCCAGGCTCAACGTCAACACCACATTCCTCTTGCCCCGGGGTACCATACCGGGCCCACCATGTACCCGAAACGGTTCCTCCACTCCTCGAATCGGGTCTCGAAATCCATCAGCAAACTCATGGTGGACGACTCATACATCATGGGAAAACCGCACTTTTTATTTTAAAAGGGAGAAAAGGTTTATTTATGTTTTTGCGGTTTTCCTCCAAATCCAAGAAATCTCATGAAATCCGAATCCAAGTCATCAATAGCATGTAAACAGTGAATATAGGCATGAGAATCCATGAATGCGACACAACAGTAAATTATAACATGCATGAAGTAGTAGGCAATAACAACAATGTCTAACCAGCATATAAGGCAAGTACACTAATATCATGTCTAAACTATTAGCTAACAACCTATGTCAAATGAAATAGTATTTTCTAAAGTGTTCGTGACATGTCAATTACCGATGAAGATGTGTGTGAGCCGGCAAGTAAGTGTACGTGGTACATACGTGTCATCGGTAATGGTGCTGGTGTCCTAACAGCATGATATTAATAATGCAATAAGAAATTATAATATAAGTATGCGATGCGGAGCGAACAGTAAAAATGAGTGGGAGCTGAATACTAGACGTAAATATAACTAATCTGTAATAATCTAATATAAGTCCTACAAATGGTGCCTTTTGAAATAACACGAATCATGGGGTTTTGAAAATAGGGGCTACGGTGTTTTTATGAAAAGATACGTCTTTTGAAATATCCGTAGGATCCCTTGGGCTGTCTTCTAAAATACCCACGATTCGTTAGTTTTTGAAATAGGTAAGAAGTCTAATCTAATCTAACAACTACACTAAACTATATGGCTGAACTAACAAGCTGAACTACAGGTAAGGAAACCGCCTATCATCTGAGTCGATACATATACATACCTGTATATGTATAGTCGGTGATCCCGCCTCAATAATATCATATCCGATACCATATCTATAATCAGGCATCCCAAGTCAAGAGTGCGGATCAATCATCAATATAGCTCGTACGTAAATCCGTCGTACGGCATCCCAAATCTGGGTACGGGTCAATATCACATTCATCATACTATTCACCTGGTATCCTCTTTATCAAATATCATGATCGCGGTACTGATCTACGTCTAGTACCATACTGATACCGCCTACGTATGCATGGACGTGTGTGAAACACTACGTCAAGGGCCCGCTACAACGCCATGTCGTATCTAAGATACGAACCCTGCTGTATCACCGATCTCACGGCCTCAAATCAAATCTCATCGACTAAGCTCAATCCCAAGTATCATCCTTAAATCCGTATGTGAACACATAGTCCCATACCCATGTGAACTCATAACTATAAAGAATCCCATGAGCACATATCAATAGGAAAGTATGCAAGTATGTATGTGTGTATGTGTAGTGCAACACTACCATAGGGTTCGCAACACTAAAGTAATCCAACACACCAATATCCATCCTAAGCATCGTTATTAATCCCAAATAACATATAATAATTGTTGGTGTGTATACGCATCCGTATACACCACCACGGACTGCGGGGGTGCTATACGCCATCCACCCGACTTCTCCCCGTAGATATAAATCTACTCACCTGGTCCTCGCTCGTCGGTGCCGACGTCGCCACGCGCTTGCTTGTCGTCTCGAAGTCCACATGGGGTACCTACATATCAAAATGCACCATATCGCATTAAAACTAAATTCGAAAATCAAATCGGCACGCGTACCACGCATACGTCCAAACCTATCGCCTACGCATGCAAGAATAGTCAAACCAACTCTCGATGTCGATGTACAAACGTCATACCATCGAGAAAAATCCAATCACACTCATTTGCACATTCACGAACACTAATTTTAATATAAACTAGGTTAAAACTCACAAAAACCCCAATTTCACTTAAAAAGTCATTTTTCCGAAAATCTAGCAAGCACAATTCGCCGTTTTTGTACAAAACATGATGTTTAAATGAATGTAGCGGCCAATATACTTATTAAATATCATAAATAAGTCATAGAAACAATTTCCGGAATTTAATCTCATTAAATTCCAAAAACCCTAATATTCTAGTTTACAAAATATCATTTTTAACAATTTCATAGCAAAAATGCACAAACTACAATTTAGGTTGGATTTCCATGAACTAAAGCATTAAACCACACTTAATAAAGTTAATGAAGTCATGAAAAACCTAAACACATTTTTAATCCCAAGTATTTAACCAATTTTAAAAACCTAGTAAGCAAATTAGCAAATTAACACAATTTTTAAACTAACCATTAGCACAAGCTACTAATCTTGTATTAACATGACAAAATGCCTAAATATAACACACAACCATACACCAATTTTATAAAACCCTGACTTGCATTCAAATTCCTAACTTGAATTCAAAACTTGCAACTTAAGCCTAATTAACACTTAAGTAGTTTAGCTTTAAGAAATTTGTAACAAATTAAGCAAAGATGTTTTAGAATTATACCCAAAAACATTTGAAGATCCACAAGCATCCATGGCCTCCCAAAATGCTCTCTTTTCACAAAGATCCATGCTATACGGGCTAAGCTAAAATGGGTAGGAGTCGGATTTGGGTTTTGGGATATTTTTTGATGGATTTGAGGCAATTTTTGATGAAGTTAGAAGAGAAAAGAGAAGGGAAATGGGGGGGGGCTGCTGCTGCTGTAGGAGGGGGGGTTGGCTGGAATGGGAGTGGGAGAGGAGAGAGAGGGAGGTAGAGAAAGTGGGGGCAGAAGTCAAAGTCAATTCAAGGTCAAAGGTCCACCTCATTTCTCCATTTTCTTTTCTTTTCTTTCATTTCTTTTCCTTTGAAATTCAAGTGGGGAAAAAGATTGTGGCTACTGAATTCAGCCAAGGGGAGAAGTAAATGGGTGTGTGTGGGTGTGGGTACGGGTGTGGGGTGATGAAAAATGATAAATACAATACCCCAAACATCCATTTACGCTAAAAAAAAGCCTTTTTTGTTCAATAATTTCAAAACCGTTTTGGCAAATGATTTCGTTCCAAAAACCGCATGATAAAATTTTATTTAATGTTTTATGATGCACAAAATTTGTTTCAACTCATTCCAATTTTTAATTTTCCCTAATTAAATGTATTAGTGACGGCTTAAAATAATAATAAAATAATATTTTTTTCAGAAAATTTGAAATTTCACCAGCGGCTCAATAAACACCAAATAATAGCAATTACATAGCTAGAATATGTATATTTAATTTTTATAATAAGATATTTGCATTTTAACTTTTTACAGAAAACCCCCTTATTTTACCGATTTTCCGAAATTTCACCGAAACGATTTTCAAAACGCTACAATCTTCCCCCCTTAAAAAAAATTCGGTCCCCGAATTTAAATTAAAACTCCCCCCCAAATACTAAAATATCTAAACCAAAACCATCAAGTCGTCGGGGCTGCGAAATTGTAAATACATAAAACAAATCGTAGCGCAGCGCATGCGCATGAAAAATGAGCATATAACTCAAATCAAAACTCCGTCAAGCATCCCGCAATCATCGGAGTCATGGGGAAGACATCAATGCCAAATCCAAAGCAAAACCAATATGATATAACTCGAAACTATACATGTAAATATCGAATCTATATATGTAAGTATCTGAAGGAAATGCATGCCAAATCTCTTTAAGTCGCTGTGCACGCGTATAACACTGCACAGTGGCGGACGTCTATCATAAGAAAATAACTATATACATATATACCTTTGTTTGAAATGTACGTTCCGCCGTTTTGGAAACAATTTAGAGGGATCTCCTTGTTTTAAACATTTCGTGTCATATCAGACACGTAGGTAAATACTGAGGCTATAGCTCGCTTTTTGGAAATCCCTTCAATAACTATCAATGCATGCAAAATATATTCAGGTACTGTCCTCTGACTAGTCCTGCTCAGTACGAAAACACATAACAATATCTTAAAAACGTACTGCTCTATAAGAAGAAAAAAAATCAATCCCAAAATACGCGTATGAATACTACGTGCGTCTGGTGCGCACGGAAATCAAAATCCAAATATGTGCAATACATATGCACAGAAACAACATCTAAGTGCATCGGGTGTGCACGAAACATCTGTCGTAGACAACATGTGTGCCTGACAGCAAAATCAGGTGCATCTAACATGCACGAAAAATCTCGATTTAGTGCACCTGGTGTGCACCAAAATCACACTTCAAAATATGCGCCCAACATGCGCGAAAATCCAAATCAGGTGCATCCATCGTGCACGAAATCATGAAATCCAATATCAAGTGCCGAACATGCGCAAAATCAAATCAGGTGCACAAAACAAATATCGAACATCACCATCGAAATCAATGTCCAATGCATCTAAGTGCACAAAAGGCGTATCACTGCACTGCAAGCATATATAAACTATACAGAGTGCAGGAACGAAATCGCGTGCATGCATACGCACAAAACCAACTCAACTGTTTAAACCGTAAAATCACAAACATGTGAAACTAAAGCACGAAAACGATATCAAGTGCAACACTGTACAAAGATCGTAAATCCTCAATCATCAAAATCAAATCATACGAATAAATCACCCAAAACATCGAAATCAATAATGGCGGAACAGTACCGCTCAAGCGCATCCTCTAAGAATCTCGGCCAACTGTCACGGTCACTAGTGGGACGTCTCGTCGATGATCATGAACTCTGTCCTGCTGATGTGCGTAACCATGACCACTCCTGGGTCAAGGTCTTCACTGTGAATTACTAATCTTTCGGTCCATCGGCTCATCGGCCCTGTCGGGTGTGCTAACGGGGATGATTCCGTTCTGGCACTTCTCTGGTCATCTCTCGGTCAATCATCGCGACCACTCGTAAGACAGCATATCACTGGCGTCGGCCTCTGGCTCTCTGAATGTATGTGACACATCTGATCCTGGGTGCAAGTATCCTTGCAGCAGTGTCCTGGAAGGAATCCTGCTCACGGTCTCTTCCATGTCTCATCTCTGCCAACTGTCCGGAAGTCATCGTCCTTTCCTATATCTGCATCTTGCTCCGGAACGACTGCATACTCATCGCGACTCCTTATGGAAGGTAAATCCAAGTACCACGCCTCGGCATGCGCATCGCATCTCTGATGTCGGCAGAGTGGAACGTCGTCTTATCCAGATCTCGTACGAACCTCTTACTCCACTTTTCTCTAATGTCGACTGCTCCGGACTCGTCTCGTCGTGGCTGCATGGACTGAGCTCCAACGGCTATCCTCGTATCTGAAGATCCCAAGAATGCATCTCACCACCTAGTATCCGAATGAAGTCGAGCCATTCGATCGAATCGTCAAAACCTCATAATCCCCCAAGAGCTCAACATCTTGGGTACAGTATAATAATATCGAGTACATAGCACAGCATCGGTGGTCCAGCCGTAGAAGGGCAAACCCAAACCTCACTAATGGCGCCGCGGAACTGCCGCAACCCTAAGGTTCAAAGGCTTTCACACGGTCATTAAGTCGAGTTAGGGTTTCATTCTTCTAGAGGGACCATAGAATTGCCTGCATGTCTTTCCGAATACTTTAAACTTGGAATAATAGGTTTCTGACATTCGATCATCTCTGTCGACTCTCAACGTCTCCGCGTGAAGTCGTCTCTAGCTGGAATCAATCTATCTGATGACCTCGCATCGGGGTAGCGAACGAACCACACGTCCTAGTCATTCATCCTCGGTGACTAGCGACCTTCTATAATCTCTTAGTACAACTCGTACTGCAATAGCTCCAACATATAGGGCGATATCTCGTCGCTCGCAGCAACAACTGGCTCACTCGTCTGCACGCTGAACAGTGCCTCAATCATCATGAGTAAGCAATACATCAACGGTCATCAAAATCTGGCTGGCTTCTATCATTGGCTCGATCCTCTAGTGTCGATCAGCACATCCGAGTAACCTCATAAAGGCGATCCGCCAAACACTCGTGGCGCGGAAACACAGTAAAAAGATACATCTCTGCAATCGTGTGTCGCCGGAATTTCGCCCTGGTCAGTCCTCGTTCGTGACGAGCTTGTGCTGACCGCAACTCTAGCCGTAGCTCTCCCTGCCGTAACCGTAGCAGCTAAACCAAACGGGTACCGACGAGGCTAGATCAGGAAGGAATATAATACTGAACAAGGAAATGTACATCCTAAGGCTTCATAAGTGGAGTGACGTGTCGTAAATATGCCGCGGAACATATCAACGGTACGTCACTCTACTTTAGTCACCTATTCCATCAACCAAGGGTCATCCTACGCTCCGAAAGTTAAAACCTAACGCTCTGATACTAACTTTGTCACGACCCGAAAGTACGGAACATGACCGGCACATAAACTACGAACGTCTCGAGGCGTACGTAATCTAAGTAAACCGAAAACCCAGAAATCCAAACCAAGAAAAGTAGTAGAGTGCAGGAAAAACCAACTTAAAGCAAGTAGTTTCAATAGCATAAGCCGAATTATGCGGTTTTTGAAACATCAAAAATTTACTGAAAATTTCGGCAGAGTCTCCTTTGTAAATACTGGCCCCCAAACGGGATAAAACATGAATAGTATACGAAATCAATAAAAAGGCATCCCCAAGCGGGAGCTAGCTCTTCGTCAATCGACGGTCACAACCACACAAGCAATATAATATACAACGCCAACGGCGAGGATCAAAACTCAAAAGGAAACTCAAAACCACCAGAAATATAACGAGCGACTCTAAGGTCGAAAGAATAAACAACACTGGTCTCTATCTCAATAAATACATGTTTGGTTGATGGAATTTACTAGATACAACGGAATAATATTATACAAGGTAATATGATGGGTACGATACAAGAAAAACCCACCTACTAGCAAGTCACCCGAATGAAACTGAGCCTGCCAGGCCGTAATTAAACCTGTACGGCAAAACCTGCAAGAAACTGGGGCACAACGGGGGTGAGTTGCCAACTCGTGAATAGAAAAACATCTACGCACAGAAATCGCATAAATAACGCAATCCTAGGTCAATGATCATGATATATCCTCAAAAATGTATATAACATGCAGCCTATAACAATGGCTAGGGTAAATATCTAACCCGAGTGTAAACTCATGTGCCCGTGTCAGTACCTCAGGTAGCAATATATCATATGAGTGAGGTATGAATGCATGAAAACAGAATACATGTAAATGAAGAAACTGTTTTCATAAATTAGTGAGATTTCCTTTGTATTTTTAAACTGAGGTATCATAAATGAAATCAGTATCAACAGTGTCTAGCATCGACACAAAACATAAATCTCACTGTCTCGAAATATCAATGTCTCAATCTCAATATCTAGGGCGCCGTCAGTCCAGACCGGCCCCTACCATCCATCTTAAGACCACGACGGTATCCTCCGGATATCCGACGCGTCGGGTAATATCACCGGTAGGTAGTGCTCCCCAGCCAGGCACAACATCAACACCACATTCCTCTTGCCCCGGGGTACCATACCGGGCCCACCATGTACCCGAAACGGTTCCTCCACTCCTCGAATCGGGTCTCGAAATCCATCAGCAAACTCATGGTGGACGACTCATACATCATGGGAAAACCGCACTTTTTATTTTAAAAGGGAGAAAAGGTTTATTTATGTTTTTGCGGTTTTCCTCCAAATCCAAGAAATCTCATGAAATCCGAATCCAAGTCATCAATAGCATGTAAACAGTGAATATAGGCATGAGAATCCATGAATGCGACACAACAGTGAATAATAACATGCATGAAGTAGTAGGCAATAACTACAATGTCTAACCAGCATATAAGGCAAGTACACTAATATCATGTCTAAACTATTAGCTAACAACCTATGTCAAATGAAATAGTATTTTCTAAAGTGTTCGTGACATGTCAATTACCGATGAAGATGTGTGTGAGCCGGCAAGTAAGTGTACGTGGTACATACGCGTCATCGGTAATGGTGCTGGTGTCCTAACAGCATGATATTAATAATGCAATAAGAAATTATAATATAAGTATGCGATGCGGAGCGAACAGTAAAAATGAGCGGGAGCTGAATACTAGACGTAACTATAACTAATCTGTAATAATCTAATATAAGTCCTACAAATGGTGCCTTTTGAAATAACACGAATCATGGGGTTTTGAAAATAGGGGCTACGGTGTTTTTATGAAAAGATACGTCTTTTGAAATATCCGTAGGATCCCTTGGGCTGTCTTCTAAAATACCCACGATTCGTTAGTTTTTGAAATAGGTAAGAAGTCTAATCTAATCTAACAACTATACTAAACTATATGGCTGAACTAACAAGCTGAACTACAGGTAAGGAAGCCGCCTATCATCTGAGTCGATACATATACATACCTGTATATGTATAGTCGGTGATCCCGCCTCACTAATATCATATCCGATACCATATCTATAATCAGGCATCCCAAGTCAAGAGTGCGGATCAATCATCAATATAGCTCGTACGTAAATCCGTCGTACGGCATCCCAAATCTGGGTACGGGTCAATATCACATTCATCATACTATTCACCTGGTATCCTCTTTATCAAATATCATGATCGCGGTATTGATCTACGTCTAGTACCATACTGATACCGCCTACGTATGCATGGAGGTGTGTGAAACACTACGTCAAGGACCCGCTACAACGTCATGTCGTATCTAAGATACGAACCCTGCTGTATCACCGATCTCACGGCCTCAAATCAAATCTCATCGACTCAGCTCAATCCCAAGTATCATCCTCAAATCCGTATGTGAACACATAGTCCCATACCCATGTGAACCCATAACTATAAAGAATCCCATGAGCACATATCAATAGGAAAGTATGCAAGTATGTATGTGTGTATGTGTAGTGCAACACTACCATAGGGTTCGCAACACTAAAGTAATCCAACACACCAATATCCATCCTAAGTATCGTTATTAATCCCAAATAACATATAATAATTGTTGGTGTGTATACGCATCCGTATACACCACCACGGACTGCGGGGGTGCTATACGCCATCCACCCGACTTCTCCCCGTAGATATAAATCTACTCACCTGGTCCTCGCTCGTCGGTACCGACGTCGCCACGCGCTTGCTTGTCGTCTCGAAGTCCACATGGGGTACCAACATATCAAAACGCACCATATCGCATTAAAACTAAATTCGAAAATCAAATCGGCACGCGTACCACGCATACGTCCAAACCTATCGCCTACGCATGCAAGAATAGTCAAACCAACTCTCGATGTCGATGTACAAACGTCAAACCATCGAGAAAAATCCAATCACACTAATTTGCACATTCACGAACACTAATTTTAATATAAACTAGGTTAAAACTCACAAAACCCCAATTTCACTTAAAAAGTCATTTTTCCGAAAATCTAGCAAGCACAATTCGCCGTTTTTGTACAAAACATGATGTTTAATTGAATGTAGCGGCCAATATACTTATTAAATATCATAAATAAGTCATAGAAACAATTTCCGGAATTTAATCTCATTAAATTCCAAAAACCCTAATATTCTAGTTTACAAAATATCCTTTTTAATAATTTCATAGCAAAAATGCACAAACTACAATTTAGGTTGGATTTCCATGAACTAAAGCATTAAACCACACTTAATAAAGTTAATGAAGTCATGAAAAACCTAAACACATTTTTAATCCCAAGTATTTAACCAATTTGAAAAACCTAGTAAGCAAATTAGCAAATTAACACAATTTTTAAACTAACCATTAGCACAAGCTACTAATCTTGTATTAACATGACAAAAAGCCTAAATATAACACACAACCATACACCAATTTTATAAAACCCTAACTTGCATTCAAATTCCTAACTTGAATTCAAAACTTGCAACTTAAGCCTAATTAACACTTAAGTAGTTTAGCTTTAAGAAATTTGTAACAAATTAAGCAAAGATGTTTTAGAATTATACCCAAAAATATTTGAAGATCCACAAGCATCCATGGCCTCCCAAAATGCTCTCTTTGCACAAAGATCCATGCTATACGGGCTAAGCTAAAATGGGTAGGAGTCGGATTTGGGTTTTGGGATTTTTTTTGATGGATTTGAGGCAATTTTTGATGAAGTTAGAAGAGAAAAGAGAAGGGAAATGGGGGGGGGGGCTGCTGCTGCTGTAGGAGGGGGGGTTGGCTGGAATGGGGGTGGGAGAGGAGAGAGAGGGAGGTAGAGAAAGTGGGGGGAGAAGTCAAAGTCAATTCAAGGTCAAAGGTCCACCTCATTTCTCCATTTTCTTTTCTTTTCTTTCATTTCTTTTCCTTTGAAATTCAAGTGGGGAAAAAGATTGTGGCTACTGAATTCAGCCAAGGGGAGAAGTAAATGGGGGTGTGTGGGTGTGGGTACGGGTGTGGGGTGATGAAAAATGATAAATACAATACCCCAAACATCCATTTACGCTAAAAAAAAGCCTTTTTTGTTCAATAATTTCAAAACCGTTTTGGCAAATGATTTCGTTCCAAAAACCGCATGATAAAATTTTATTTAATGTTTTATGATGCACAAAATTTGTTTCAACTCATTCCAATTTTTAATTTTCCCTAATTAAATGTATTAGTGACGGCTTATAATAATAATAAAATAATATTTTTTTCAGAAAATTTGAAATTTCACCAGCGGCTCAATAAACACCAAATAATAGCAATTACATATCTAGAATATGTATATTTAATTTTTATAATAAGATATTTGCATTTTGACTTTTTACAGAAAACCCCCTTATTTTACCGATTTTCCGAAATTTCACCGAAACGATTTTTAAAACGCTACAACCGTAAAAGCCGGATCGTTGCTAAACTACACACTAGCATCCTAACAAGAGGTTTATCTACTCGGTTAGGGGTTATACCTCAACTTGAACTGCTTCTCTTCTTGTTGTTCTTCTTCTTGCTTGCTCTTTATAGTAGTTTGAATGGCTTCCCCTCCTCGTCTCCTCTTTGTCGAAGGTAGATCCACCTGAGGGCTTCATCCTTAGGCTCCTTTCTCGATCTTGAGAGAACTAAGGTATCCGTCTTGCTAGACCTTCTACCTTAGAGTGAGTAGAGTGTGCTTTGGGGTGTTATATCTTCAAGGAGATGATTCTCAACACATGAGATTTGCTCTCCTTGAACTAGAGGAGGAAGAAGATGAAGTGAAGAGAGAGAAACTAAAATGATAGAATGATATGGTATTTTTACAACCATAACATATATGTGATTTTCTAATAATAATATTAATTCAAAATGAAAAAGGTGATGGATGGATTGAAGAGACCATTATCATATCACAATAAATGAATTTTGCAAAGATCAAAGAGCATCTAAAAAGGGTAATGATGATGGTCAATGTTTCAAACCTAGTCAACTAGTCCACCATGGTCAACAAGTCAACAAACCCAACCATGACACAATTTCATTTAATTAATATTATTAATTGATAAATCACAAGATCATTAGGGTTTGGAAAAAGACGACTGTCAACTGTGCATACACACCCGTTCCAAAACCCTAATGAACAAACTCTTCTTCCGCCTCAATCAACTGTGCATACACACCCGCATTCAAGTTCCGAGGAACATGAATACAATGAGATAAAAATAACCCCAAAGCATATACTAGGATCCGGCTCAAACCAGAGCCTGCTAGTCATGACTGTCCGGACACTAAACGTGCACAAGTGCGCGGATGTGAACGAACCCTGTCGCAAAACCATGCGACCTCTACTCTGTTTTGCCCAAAGGCGAGTAACCCTCTGTGTGGGACTCTAAAGACTCCACACTACGCTGGCTGTGGGGTTAACCACAGACCGCAAGCGACACTAGCTGTACGTAACGGTCCCCAGGTAGATGCCGATAAGAAGACTGATGAGGTGAACCCATCCGAACTCCTACTGAGTCTGTATGTGACTATCTCCGTACAGTCCGGTCTGTTCGTCTGATACATCGCATGGCGGGCCTAAGGGGCGGTAAACGTCAGTCCCCTAATAGCGGTACAAGTCGTGTCGGAGTGAAGCCCAGTACACCCTGAGATAACACTGGAAACCTACCAGTATATCTCGCTTGCCCTGGCCAGGGACTACTCGTGTAATGGCTCTCCTAGACACAGCGCGATGTCAACCCCCAATACCGGGAGAGACGAATTTTGTCTAACCGTCACTGCCTCCAAGTGCTTCGGGACTGCACCCAACTACTATCTGTTTGCACGACTCAGTAGAGCCGAGGTAGGGTAGTAATCAAAGAACAGTGGGAACACACTCAAGGCGAAGTGACAGTGTCAAGTCAGCGGACTAAGCTGTACTCATGTCACCTGGGAACTGATAACTGACGATAGGTATAATACCAACCATAAGTTCCCGACGAGTCCTGTCCAGTGTACTCGTAACCTAACGAGCACCTGCATACTATCTCAAGTACCACGTACTGACGGCTGTGGGACAGACCGTCTCCCGTGCTGGGATGAGAAGCGCATACTCTAGTCTACTCCGGAGTATCGATGCCCTGTCTCGATAATCCCACGACTAGGGACGTGTATAAGGATGTGCTTGTGGATTACCCAGCCCCCATGAGTGTGATCGCCATCACAACGCCGGTAATCAAGCAAAGATCCTAAGGGCTCTACTAATGCGTATATGTGATATAATAAAGAAACACACATGTACACATTAAAGCAGAGATAAACCAAGTAGCATACTACTATATTGAGCAAGATTGTCTGTACAACTGTGAATATCCCAAGCTTCCATCATGTAATATACATACTAGTATGATACAGTAATGGCCTCTAGGGCATATACACTAACAACGTTCGCAAATCCGTCTAACCGGGCTATAGCAGTTAGATAGGATTAACAGATCGAGTGACATTCACGGTCGCAGATATAATGTAAATACTGTGAACTACTAGCTGTGTTTAAAATATCCGATCGATCAAAATTTACGAAGTGGGCCACCAAGTACTACTGTAGCACATCAAGAAATTCTGGGCCCAAAATTAATATTCCAAAACCCCTATTTTCAGCCTAAAAGCCCACTGGAAAAAATTGGCAAAATGATAACACAGAACCGCCGCGGAACCGCGGCCAGAAGGGGGTTTTGGCCGCGGTTCCGCGGTCTTCCTGTTGAATCTTGTTGTTGAATTTTTACAGTAGGCTTAAAAGTCCCTGCACAGTATTCTGAGACTAGCTGAAAAAAATTTCGAGACAAAAAAATTTCAACAGAAAACTGTTGCTATTGAAAACGCGGATTTGGGAATTTTTGTTCGATCGGAAATGTAAAACACATTAGACAAAGCTAGACTATGTTAATGACGAGGCTTTGATACCACTGTAAGTGTACGGCGGCGCCCCGGCCGCTATCCCGAGGCCAAATGCGGAAGCGATGGTTAACTTCAATTTTTCAAACCGGCACCACCGCGCACTAAAACCCGGATCGTGCTATTAACAAGTCCTAGCTAACTAATAGATGGGGAAGAGATATACCGAGCGATCCGTGTCCTCCGGTCTTCTCGCCGTCGTCCCGATCTCCCGCGGAATGTCCTGTCTGCACCTCCTCGCCGGAAGGGCACCACGTCGCCTGCTTCTTTTACGGGCTCCCACCTCTATACCGAGGCAACTCGGACACGAAGTTGGCGAGCCGACGTGCCCAAGATTTGCTGTAGAATGTGGTGTGGAACTTGTGTCTCATTTAGGGTTTATAGAAGTTGCCTTATGGTGGAGGTCATGAACTAAGCTTTTGGAGATGGAACTTGTGGGGATTTTACCAAGCCAAAAGAGATGAAAACCCCCCACAACAAATTGGGACAGACCCTCCTCCAAGTGTGGCCGGCCATGCATAGTGAGGAGAAGAGAGTGGAGTGAGTATCAAAAGGAATGAGTGTGAGCCAATAACAAGAAAGAGAAAAGGGTTATCATGAAAAAGGAAATGATCACCTACGAAAACTCACACTCCATCAACCAATCATCAACAACCATGATTGCACCAAAACCAACACTCCAACAAGCTAATCATCAACAACCATGATGACTCAAAAGTCAAGCCATGATGAGAAGAAGAAGAAGTCAAATGGTGGAGGAATTATCATGACACAAGAATATACAAATAACACCCTCCACTATCCAAATTTGCATGCTTGCAAATAGGCCCTCCTCCACCAATCTTCGGCCAATGAAAGATACAAAGAAAATTGGCCGAAACGGAAAGCAAACTGGCAACTCCAGATAACTGGTCCCGTAATAAATTACAGGAAAACCCCGATACTGTGTATACACACCCGCATCTGTATTCCGACCGAAATACAAATGCAATGAGACAAAATCTACACTGTACTATACTAGGATCCGGCTTAAACCAAAGCCGGCTAGTAATATCCGTCCGATCCTGATCCGTGCAATACCGCACGTATCTGATCGAACCCTGCCATATACCCATACGGCCTCTAGTATATACTGTCCGATCCTGATCCGTGCAATACCGCACGTATCTGATCGAACCCTGCCATATCTCCATATGGCTGCTAGTACATACAGTCCGATCCTGATCTGTGCAATACCGCACGTATCTGATCGAACCCTGCCATATCTCCATACGGCCTCTAGTACATACTGTCCGATCCTGATCCGTGCAATACCGCACGTATCTGATCGAACACTGCCATATCTCCATACGGCCTCCACAGCTTTTCGCCCGAAAGCTTGAGTAACTGAATGTGGGGGACTCTAAAGACTCGTCAATACTATGGCTGTGGTTTTAACCACAAGCACGTCAGAGGTATTAGCCATACGTGACGGACCACCAGCTATTGACCGAAAGGGACGTCGATGAGCGAACTCATCCGACACCCTACTGAGCTTGTCAGTGACAATATCCGTACAGTCCGGTCCGTTCTTCTATGAGCATCGCATGGCGGGCCTAGGGGGTTGGTAAAAGTCAGACCCCCAAAAGCGGTACAAGTCGTGTCGGAGTGTAGCCCAGAACACCCTGAGATACTACTGGAATACCTACCAGTAAATCTCCTGCCTTGGCCAAGGACTTTTCATGTTCTGGCTCTCCTAGACACAGCACGACCTCACCCCCAATACCGGGAGAGACGAACCCCCGAAGATCTACTCACTGCCTCCATGTGGCTCAGGACTGTACCCAACTAAAACCTGTTTGCACGTCTCCTTTGTGCGTGGTAGGGTAGTAATCAAAGTACAGTGGGAACTCACACGAGACAAATGACGATCCCCAGGTCGATGAACTAACCTGTACACATGTTACCAGGGAACTGCTATCTGACGTCAGGTATAAGACCAACTAGCATGTTCTCGGCGAGTCCTGTCCGGTGTACTCATAACCCAATGAGCGCCTGTATACATCTTAGGTGATCCAACTGATACCAGTGGCTTGTGAGACCGGCCACCGCCCCTTGTCGGGGTCTCGACTATATACACCAGTCTACTCTGGAGTATCGATGCCCTGTCTCGAAACTCCAACGACTAGGGACCTTTTAACGATTTGCTTATAGACTACCAGCTCCCACGTATATGATCGCCCTCATACTGCTGGCAGTCAAGCAAGAACCCTAGGGGCTCTACCAACGTGTAATAGCGACCTGTTGGGTCACCTAAAGCAGTACACGATGATAAAGATAAACCAGATAGCATAATATCATTTCGAGTAAGACTGTCCTACCGGGATAGGTCCTCCCTCAATCATTGCAATCACGTGCCTGTGATCCAATAATTGACTCTGAGGGCACTATCTCCAACAGAACCAAGGTCCCATCAGAAATCCAGGCATATCATAAGGCGGTATCACCTGATCAGGGAGATCGTGGATCGTCGAGAGATCGAGGTGCGGAGAGTGGACACAAAAGACAACACGGCAGATCCATTCACCAAGGACGTCCCCCAAGTCCAGTTCGAGAGGCTGTTTGAGATGTTGGGCATGCGGTACGCCAACAACTGGATCTAGTGCAGACAGTGTGTTAGTGTATATGCCCTAGGGGCCATTATTGTATTATACTTGTATGTATATTACTTAATGGAAGCTTGGGATATTCAAAGTTGTATATACAGTCTTGCTAAAAATGGTAGTATGCTACTTGGTTTGTGTCTACTTTAATATGTGCATATGTTTCTTGTAACGTATCACTCATACATATTAGTAGAGCCCATAGGATCTTTTCTTGATTACCAGCGTTGTGATGGCAGTCACACTAGTGGGAGATGGGTAGTCTATAAGCAACATCCTATACTTGTCCCTAGTCGTAGGATTATCGAGACTGGGCATCGATACTCCAGAGTAGACTAGTGTGTACGCTTCTCATCCCAGTTGGGGAGATGGTCTGTCCCACAGCCATCAGTACGTCGTACTGGAGATAGTATACAGGTGCTCGTTAGGTTACGGGTACACCGGACAGGACTCGCAGAGGAACTGTTGGTTGGTATTATATCAATCGTCAGTTAACAGTTCCCAGGTGACATGAGTACAGCATAGTCCACAGACTTGACACTGCTAGTTCGCCTTGAGTGCGTCCCACTGTTCTTAGATTGCTACCCTACCGCGGCTCAAAGGAGTCGTGCAAACAGGTAGCAGTTGGGTGCAGTCCCGAGCACTTGGAGGCAATGGCGGTTAGAAAGGATTCATCTCTCCCGGTATTGGGAGTTGATATCGCGCTGTGTCAGAGAACCATTACGCAAAGTCCCTGGCCAGGGCAAGCGAGATTTACTGGTAGGTTCCAGTAGTTTCTCAGGCTGTAATGGGATACGCTCCAACACGACTTATACCGCTATTAGGGGACTGGCGCTTGCCACCCCCTAGGCTAGATATGCGATAGTCTTAGACGAACAGACCGGACTGTACGGAGATTGTCACATCAGGCTCACTAAGAGTTCGGATGGGTTTCCTCATCGGCCTTCTTATCGACGTCTACCTGGGGACCGTTACGTACAGCTAGTGCCGCTTGCGGTCTGTGGTTAAACCCACTGCCAGCGTAGTGTCGAGTCTTTAGAGTCTCACACAGAGGGTTTCCCTGCTCTAGGCGAAACGATATAGAGGTCGTATGGTTTTACGACAAGGGTTCAGACGCATACGTGTGTTTACGTACGTACGACGTTCGGACAGTTTTTACTAGTCGGCTTTGGTTTAAGACAGATTCTAGTATTAGGTTATTGGATTTATACAGTCTAAAATTTTTCCATGTTTTCACGGATTGGTGGGGCATTCTCGTAATTTTTCGGGAAGCTTCTAGAAGCATGGTGACTTGGGGGTTAAGGTGGCATAAGAATTTATTGCTTAATGACTCATTTGTGTGATTCATCCATAGAGTTAATGCTTCATTTATTGAGCTAATGACTCATGAGATGAATCACACAAGGTGAATGCATCAACCATGATGATTAATCATATATATTATTTATTTGATAAATTGTTATGGTTGATATATTCTAATGAGTTGATTTTTCAATATCATTCACATCATCACCTTCTCTCTCCTCAAGCTCTCTCATTCTTGAAACTCTAACCCTAACCTCTCATGTGTTGAGATCAAGGGTTAGCTAGACTAATACATCCATAACCTCACTCTATATCCCCTAGGTAGCTTAGATTAGCACTTTGAGCAACCTAGTTGTCTCAAGTTAGAGATCAAGCTTGGAGTAGGAGCTCTCGGGTGGATCGTCTTTGACTCGAGGAGGCCGTTGAGGTGCCGATGTTCCAAGGAGCCTATGAGGAGTGGAGGACAGCGATGAAGACCCAAAGGAAAGTAACATGAGGTATAACTTCGAATCCGAGTAGTTAAACATCTCGTAGTTTGCTAGTAACGGTTTAGATACGATTCATGCGCTCAAGTCCGTGTTATGAAGCTTTGATAATCGTTTTTCATATATTCCGCCTCCCCGCAAGTTCGTGGGGTGCGTGACATGGACTTACAGTGGTATCAGAGCCAACTAAACCATTACTAGCTTATTAGCAACTAATTAGAAGTTCGTTCGACGGAAAAATGCGAAAAACGAAAAACCTTGCCCTAACAGTTCTGTTAATTTTAAACATGTCTAAAAAATTATTTGATATGCCATAAAATTCACAGCAGGGAAGTATAAGAATTCTGAGAAAATACGAGACCCTAACTCGGTAAGATGGCCGCGGATCCGCGGCAAGATGGTGCCTTTGGCCGTGGATCCGCCGCCGAGTCAACTCCGAGTTGACTCGAATTTCCTCTGTAATTCATATTTTTTGGTTTTCTGTTTTCCAGAATGTTCTGTTTCTACCCAGGTTACTTCAGTGCAGGTTTGCTTTTGGGGTAGAAACGGATAAAGGTTGTCGATCGATGTTCTAAGTTATTTGCTAATTGGGTTTTTATCTGTAATGTTTAATGTGTTCGTAAACCTCCCCTAACAGCTAATATGTCGGTTGGCAGGGGGTTGCACATTTCTGTAATGTTTATTGTTTGTGTATATGGATTTGATTGGAGTGTTGTGATGATTAGCCGGGGTTTGAGATGGGTTTAATATTCATTCATTCGATGTAAATGTAATATGATGTAATATTCTTTTGCGGGGCGCATCCAGGTTGCGGTTGTAGCCAGCTTTGTATTATTTCTTTTTACTGTTTTTTTTGCTCCTAGGATAGACCCAAGGCAGGGTACACAAACTACCGGGTACTTTGAAGTGTTTAGTAGCCTACTCACTTTGTTGAGGGAGACCGCTTCACTTCGGGTACTTGGCGGGTAGTTTGCCGTACCCGTAGGGGTCTAGGGTGAGGTAATGGCTATTCATCACAACTGTGGAATCCGTCTTTTGTTGCAGGCTCAAAGCAAACACGGAATGCTAGTAAATCCAATAAAGTTCATCAGTGATCTGGAATACCTATTATTGCGTATGACGAATGTACAATATCTATATATGATAGCTATTAGACGCCACTTATGTTTTACACCCGCGCTAGCCCAGCCCCCGCTCTGTCGTTAGTTAAGTAACCTAACGGGTGATGACGGGACCCCGTGGCAAATGCGGATGGCATAAGAGGACGTGGTATTTTTGTTGTTTTCTGCAATGATAGGATAAATGATGGGACGCATTATTATAATGCAAAGAAAATAAACCAAAGTTCAATCGTTGGAACAAATTTAAAAGAAACCACTCGGTTATTTTAAAAAGGATCAGTTTTTTTTAATTGCGGAGCTTTAACCACTCCTTTTAAAAAGCTATCAGGTTCCTTCGATTATATCAAGTTCATTACGTTCATGGTTTTGCCAAAACCATTCGTAGCCCTCTGTCATTTCTTATGAATGGTCAGTAGTATTCAAGCTATGTTTGTTGGCCTTCGTCAAGGCATAATGTTTGGTAGCTGCTGGGGTATTCATTTGGTGCATAGATAGATGTGTTGGTTTGGGACAGTCGTATTACCTTGTTGGCCTTCGTCAAGGGTATGTACGGGTGGGTTCAAATTAACAAGATAATGATGGGCAGAACTTGACATGTGACTTATGATTTGTTGGCCTTCGTCAAGGTCATAAGAGCATGGGGAAAAAATCCACATCGGGAGTTTCTAAAGAAACTGAAAACTTGCTAGTGTTGCATACCATTTGGAGTTTGATGAATGTTGGTAGGATTCCTTCAACATTATCATACGATGATATTTGGATCCCGATCCTACTGTGAGTACATGATACTTATTAGGAGATTCGTCACTTAACGATCAATGCTATAAACCAAGTAGGTGCCTAGAAAGGTGTCAGAAGGGCTACGCCCCCAGAGAAAAGAGGTTAGTTAATTAAGGAACATCGCGAAAGCGTTGGAAAACCTCCCTCGAAGTATCGACACTGATCTGGCTGAACGGTTAAGCAAGAATTGTACGGTGAGAATAGTCCTGGCTAATTCTTCTTTTATGGTTTGAGGGGGGATTCGAGAAACAGTGGGAGCCATCCTGTTTAGATAAATTAAAACCACTCTAAACTTGTAAGAGCATCATGCTAAAAGTGTTTTCTTCTCTCTCTCTTAATTGCAGCGACCTTGTGACCACGACTAGGTTACATCTAGATAACAAATTGACCGAATCTGACTTATATAACTGGCAATGGTCTGTCCAGATGTCCATTGCCTATGACAAGCTGGACCACCCTATTACTACTCAAGATCCCGCCGTCCCAGGTCCAGTTTCCACTGTCGCGGATAAGAATATCCGTCAGACAAGTGAAAAGGATAAAGCGAAATCCAAGTGCCTCTTTTTAGCTTCAGTTAATGGTGTATACCAGAAGCAGCACGAGAAGATGGACTCAGTTTCCGTCTTTCTCCATAACAAAGATTTATATGGAGAGCAATCTCATATCGCAAGATATGAGACCTCGAACGAATTAATTCAAGCGAGGTTGGATTTCGGGTCATCTGTAGGGGAAAACGCCCTTACAATGACTAGCTATATTGATGAGCTCCAGGACCTGGAGACCACGTTAGGAAACGAGTCAGATACTGACTTGATTCTATAGTCTCTGCCTTCTACCCTGAAGGAAACTAGGGAAGTAGAAGGAAAGAGAAGGGCAAAAGTTTTGGGACTGGATATAGTAAAAGAGGGACGTTCCTATTGTTATGGGATTGGGCATAAGCAGAAAGATTGCAGGGCTTTAGAAGCCAGTAGCCAGGATACGAAGCATGTTATGGCTTCAGCCTCAAGTGTGTTAGTAATTGAGAACTGTTTGTCAATTAACTCTACTTCCTGGGTACTTGATACCGGAGCAGGATCTCATATCTGTAATTCATTACATGCTTTGAGAAACCGTAGAGTTATAAAGGTAGGTGATTGGTCTCTCAGAGTTGCAAATGGAATGAGCGTGGACGCTGAATGCGTGGGAGAATATCTCCTAGGTTTGACAAGTGGGAAGATATTGATTCTACGTAACTGTCTGTATGTACCTAGTATGACTTGTAATATCATATCAGTATCCTCACTTTCGAGAGAGGGATATAATTTTACATTCGTAGGCGATGTAGTTCACATACACCTAAATCAAGTTTTGATTGGGTCCGGTGCATTAGATAACGGCATATACGTATTGAGTCAAGCTCAGGTTTTCAATGTCCAGAACACACTTAAAAGAAAGTCTCCGGAATTAAATCAGGCTTTCTTATGGCATTGTAGACTAGGTCACATCAATGAGAGAAAGTTGACTAAGTTACATAGAGAAGGATATTTGAATCCGTTCGAATATCAATCTTATGCTACTTGTGAATCTTGTCTCATAGGAAAGATGACTAAGACTCCGTTTACTAGACACGGAGTAAGAGCAAGCGAGCTCTTGGGACTCATGCACAGTGATGTATGCGGTCCAATGTCTACACATGCGCGAGGTGGTTATTCCTACTTCATTACTTTTACGGATGATTTCTCTACGTATGGAAATGTCTTCTTAATGAAACATAAATCCGAGGCTTTTGAGAAATTCCAGGAATACAAGAATGAAGTGGAAAACCAAAAAGGCAAAAGTATCAAAACCTTGAGATCTGATCGAGGTGGTGAATACTTAAGTGCCGAGTTCTGGATTACTTAAAAAAGAATGGAATTCTCTCTCAGCTTACTCCTCCATACACACCACAACACAACGGTGTATCAGAAAGGAGGAATCGAACCCTATTGGATATGGTTCGTTCCATGATGAGTAAGGCTGAGTTACCGTGATCTTTCTGGGGTTATGCGCTAGGATCAACTGGATATCTTTTGAACAAGGTTCCAACCAAGACTGTGCCTACCACACCATAGCAGATGTGGAGTGGGAAGAAACCCTATCTTCAGTACCTGAAGACATGGGGATGTTCAGCTTTTGTAAAAAAGCAGCATCCGGACAAACTCGAGGCAGGCTCAGTATAATGTAAGTTTGTGGGATATCCAAAGAACTCCAAAGGGTATTATTTCTATTACGCAGAGGAACAAAAGGTTTTTGTTTCTCGTCATGCCCACTTCTTAGAAGCTGAATTTTTAGAAAATCAGAAGAGTGGGAGCGCAGTAGAACTGGAAGAAATTCCAAAACCACAAGCTGTTACTGAAAGTTTGGTAGAACCAAAGATTTCAGAAGAAAGGGACAACCCGACGCCACTACGCAGGAGTAGTAGGCAGTCTCATCCACACTAGAGATACTACGGTTTTCTCATAGACGGGGATAGAGAGGATTGCCCTATTGACTATGATGAGCCTACTAGCTTCCAGCAAGCCATTCAGAGCGGTGACTCGGTAAAATGGCCGGATGCAATGCGGACCGAAATGGAGTCCATGTACACTAAGAAAGTATGGACTTTGGACATTACTCCAGATGGGGTAAAACTCGTAGGATGAAAATTGATCTTCAAAAAGAAGATTGGTGTAGATAGACAGGTTGAAACCTATAAGGCTAGACTTGTTGCAAAGGGTTTTCGTCAAAGACCTTGTTTGGACTATGACGAAACCTTTTCTCCAGTGGCTATGCTCAAATCCATTCGGATCCTTCTTGCTATTGCTGCCTTCCACGATTATGAAATCTGGCTAATGGACGTAAAGATGGCCTTTCTAAATGGTAATTTGGAAGAGTGAGTCTATATGGATCAACCAGAGGGACTCATTCAGAGTGGGAGCAGCGGTAAAGTATGCAAGCTGCTTAAGTCCATTTATGGACTAAAGCAAGCATCGCGGAGTTGGAACATCTGTTTTGATGATGCTGTCAAAGAATTTGACTATATCAAAAATCCAGATGAACCATGCATATACAGTAAGATTGTAGGGAGAGCTGTAGTATTCCTCGTCTTGTACGTGGATTACATTCTCCTAATAGGAAATGATATTCCTATGTTACAGTCAGTCAAAAGATTCTTATCACAGAAATTCTCCATGAAAGACCTGGGTGATGCCACCTACATTTTGGGGATCCGGATCTATCGTGATAGATCAAAAAGGATGTTGGGACTTTCGCAGTCCAGGTACATAGACACCATAGTGAAGAGATTCAGTATGGATGATTCTAAGCGCAATAACCTACCGGCTTGTCACGGAATCACCCTCGCCAAAGAGATGTCTCCCAAGACTGATTTGGAAAGGGATCGCATGTCGATTATACCCTACGCTTCTGCGGTAGGCTCTATAATGTATGCGATGTTATGTACCAGACTGGCTGTAGCATACGCATTGAGCGTAGTAAGCCGATATCAAGCAAACCCAGGGGAGAAGCACCGGATAGCCGTAAAGAACATTCTCAAGTACCTAAGGAGGACTAAGGAGATGTTCTTGGTGTATGGCGGAAAAAACCTCCAGATGGAGGCCTTTGCCGACTCCGGCTTCCAGAGTGACAAGGATGACTCCAAATCCATGTCGGGTTATGTCTTTACCCTCAATGGAGGGACGGTCTGTTGGAAGAGTTCCAAGCAGGAGACTGTTGCTGACTCAACAATGGAAGCGGAGTACATAGCTGCTTGCGATGCCGCAAAAGAAGCTGTCCGGATGAAGAAGTTCCTCACAGAACTTCAGGTGGTTCCTACCACTGTTGGTCCAATACCTCTGTATTGTGATAACAACGACGCTATAGCTTTAGCGAAGGAACCCAGGTCCCATCAGAAATCCAGACACATCTTAAGGCGGTATCACCTGATCAGGAAGATTGTAGATCGTCGGGAGATCGAGATAAAGAGAGTAGAGACGGAGAATAACATTGCTGATCCATTCATAAAGGCCATTCCTCAGACGCAGTTCGAGAGGCTATTCGAGATGATAGGTCTACGATATGCCAGCTCATAGCCCTAGTGCAAGTGGGAGATTGTTAGCGTATATGCCCTAGGGGCCATTATTGTATCATACTTGAATGTATATTACTTAATGGAAGCTTGGGATATTTACAGTTGAATATACAGTCTTGCTAAAAATGGTAGTATGCTACCTGGTTTGTGTCTACTTTAATATGTGCATATGTTTCTTGTAATGTATCACTCATGTTAGGTCCACGTTACCCACCCCGGTTCTTTTGGGGAGGCGGAATAGGTAAAACGAAAAATTTTCCCTAGCAAGGTAACATAGACCGTTTCATGAAGGATCATTGCTAAAAAAAACTAACATCAAATCTACAAGTTCTAACTACTATGTAGAATGGTTATACCTAGTCTTGAACTCCTTCTCTTCTTGTTGTTCTCTTGAACTCCTTCTCTTCTTGTTGTTCTCCTCCTTGCTTGCTCCTTGTAGTAGTTTGAACAGCTCCTCCTTCTCGTCTCCTCTTTGCCGAAAATAGATCCACCCGAGGGCCTCGAACTTGAGCTCCTACCTCAACCTAGAGGTAACTAAGTTATTTGGTTTGCTAAACCTAGTACCTAAGAATGAGTAGAGATGTGTTATGGTGGCTTTGTCTCAAAAACTTATGATTTCCAACACATGGAACACTTAAGCTTTGAGAGAGGAAGAAGAAGAGCTTTTGCAAATAGAGGGAAAAGATATGATAGAATGAGAGCTCTCTTTTTGCAACCATGCTCATATGAGAAAATAATAGATTAACAATAATAATCAAAAAGTAAAATGTGATGGTGAGTATGGAATGACCATTATCATTTCATAATAAATGCAATTTGCAAAGATCAAGAAGCATCTTTGATATGAAATGATTATGGTCAAAATGTCAACAATGGTCAAAATGTCCACCATGGTAAAATGGTCAACCTAACCATCACACAACAATCCTTAATTATCATTATTAATCATATTTATCATTCTCGTTATGGTTTGGAAAAAGTCAACGGTCAACAAGTCAACCAAAGACAAACGGTCAACAACCCTAATGAGAATCCTCTGCCTTTGCCTCTATCAACTGTGCATACACACCCGCATCCGCGTTCCGAGGAACACAAATACAATGAGACAAAACCAATTCCAAAACCAATACCAGTATCTGGCTTAAACCAAAGCCACTAGTAATAACTGCCCGGTCACCAAACGTGCACAAGTGCGCGGGTGTGAACGAACCCTGTCGCAAAACCATGCGACCTCTACTCAGTTTTGCCCAAAGGCGAGTAATCCTCTGTGTGGGACTCTAAAGACTCGACACTACGCTGGCAGTGGGGTTAACCACAGACCGCAAGCGGCACTAGCTGTACGTAACGGTCCCCAGGTAGATGCCGATAAGAAGACTGATGAGGTGAACCCATCTGAACTCCTACTGAGCCTGTATGTGACAATCTCCGTACAGTCCGGTCTGTTCGTCTGAGAGTATCGCATGGCGGGCCTAGGGGGCGGTAAACGTCAGTCCCCTAATAGCGGTACAAGTCGTGTCGGTGTGTAGCCCAAAACACCCTGAGAATCTACTGGAAAACCTACCAGCAATTCTCGCTTGCCCTGGCCAGGGACTGTGTAATGGATCTCCTAGACACAGCGCGATATCAACCCCCAATACCGGGAGAGACGAATCCTGTCTAACCGTCACTGCCTCCAAGTGCTTCGGGACTGCACCCAACTACTACCTGTTTGCACGACTCAGTAGAGCCGTGGTAGGATAGTTATCTAAGAACAGTGGGAACACACTCGAGGCGAAGTGACAGTGTCAAGTCAACGGACTAAGCTGTACTCATGTCACCTGGGAACTGTTAACTGACGATAGGTATAATACCAACCAACAGTTCCCAACGAGTCCTGTCCAGTGTACTCGTAACCTAACGAGCACCTGCATACTATCTCCAGTACGACGTACTGATGGCTGTGGGACCGACCATCTCCCCCGCTGGGAAGAGAAGCTTATGCACTAGTCTACTCTGGAGCATCGATGCCCTGTCTCGATAATCCTACGACTAAGGACCAAAATAAGGATGTGCTTATAGACTACCCAGCCCCTGCTAGTGTGATCGCCATCACAACGCCGGTAGTCAAGCAAAGATCCTAAGGGCTCTACCAATATGTTTTTAGCGATATGTTAAAAGAAACATATACACATATTAAGATAGAAACAAACCAAGTAGCATACTACTATATCGAGCAAGACTGTCGTAAAACCATATATCTATCCCAAGCCTCCAAAATGTATTATACAAACCAGTACTTTACAATAATGGCCTCTAGGGCATACATATCTAACAATCTCCCACTTGCACTAAAGGCCAGTAATTGGTGTACCGCATACCCAACGTCTGCACTAAGGCCAGCTGCTGGTGTACCACATACTCAATAGCTCAAAAAGTCGCTCGAACTGTGTTTGAGGGAGGGCCTTTGTGAATGGATCCGCTGTGTTGTCTTTTGTGTCCACTCTCCGTACCTCGATCTCCTGGCGATCAATGATCTCCCTGATCAGGTGATACCGCCTTAAGATGTGTCTGGATTTCTGATAGGACCTTGGTTCCTACGCTAAAGCTATAGCCCCATTATTATCGCAATACACTGGTATTGGGTCAACAATGGATGGAACCACCTGAAGTTCACCAATGAACTTCTTCACCCAGACCGCCTCTTTTGCGGCATCGCTTGCAGCAATGTATTCAGCCTCCATCGTCGAGTCTACGACGGTATCCTATTTGGAACTCCTCCAACATACCGCCCCTCCGTTGAGGGTAAACACAAAACCCGAGACAGACTTGCTATCATCTTTGTCACTCTGGAAGCTTGAATCGGTAAAGGACTTGACCCTGAGGTCTCCATTACCGTAAACCAGGAACATCTCCTTAGTCCTTCTCAGGTACTTGAGAGTGATCTTCACTGCCGTCCAGTAGTCCTCACCTGGGTCGGACTGATACCGGCTCACCACGCTCAGCGCATAAGCTATATCTGGTCTTGTACATAGCATCGCATACATTATAGATCCTACCGCCGAAGCGTAAGGTATAGTGTTCATGCGAGCCCTCTCCTCGTCAGTCTTAGGAGACATCTTTTTGGAGAGGGTAATTCCGTGCAATGCGGGTATGTTACCGCGCTTGGAATCCTCCATACTAAATCTCTTTAGTACGGTCTCTATGTACCTGGACAGCGAAAGTCCTAGTAGTCTCTTGGATCTATCTCTATAGACCTTGATCCCCAGAATGTACGAGGCATCACCCAGGTCCTTCATGGGGAACCATTGTGACAAGAATAGCTTGACCGATTGTAGCATAGGAATGTCATTTCCTATCAAAAGAATGTCATCCACGTACAAGACTAGGAATACGACAGTTCGTCCTAAAATCTTCTTATAGACACAAGGTTCATCTTCGTTCTTGATGAAATCAAATTCCTTGATTGCCTCATCAAAGCAGATGTTCCAGCTCCACGATGCCTGCTTCAGTCCATAAATAGATTTGAGTAACTTGCACACCTTCCTGCTGCTCCCACTGTCCACGAAACCTTCTGGCTGATCCATTTAAACGCACTCTTCTAAACAGCCATTTAGAAAAGCCGTTTTAACGTCCATTTGCTAGATTTCATAGTCATGGAAGGCAGCAATGGCAAGTAGGATCCGAATGGATTTGAGCATAGCCACTGGAGAAAAAGTTTCGTCATAGTCCAAACCAGGTCTTTGACGAAAACCTTTTGCAACGAGTCTAGCCTTATAGGTTTCCACCTGCCCATCTACACCAAGTTTCCTTTTGTAGATCCATTTGCATCCAACGGGTTTTACCCCAGGTGGAGCAATATCCAAGGTCCACACTTTATTGGTGTACATGGACTCCATTTCGGATTGCATTGCATCCAGCCACTTATCAGAGTCCCAACTGATAATGGCCTGCCTGAAACTGGTAGGGTCATCTTCTTCCAAGATGCAATCCTCTCGATCCCCGTATATAAGAAAACCGTAGTATCTCTCGGGTGGATGAGAAGTCCTACCAGATCTGCGGAGTGGCTAAGATTCGTTCGTGGTTATTGAATCATGAGGTTCTGTCAAATCTTCAGTTTCATTTTGTGGTCGCTGAATTTCTTCCAGTTCTACCGTGCTCCCACTAATTTCTTTTGCAAGAAACTCCATTTCTAAGAAAACGGCATGCTGAGCAACAAACACCTTCTGATCCTCGGTGTGGTAGAACAGATATCCATAACCATTCTTTGGATATCCCACAAACATACATAAAACTGACCGCGCCTCTAGTTTATCTGGTTTATGCGTTTTAACATAAGCCGGACAACCCCATATCTTAAATCTTTTAAGATATGGGCTTTTTCCATTCCATATCTCGAATGGAGTCTTATGCACTGATTTAGACGGAACATCATTCAATAGATATGCCGCTGTCAAAAGCGCATGTCCCCAAAATGAAAGAGGCAACTCGGCACTACTCATCATAGAGCGAACCATATCCAATAGGGTACGATTCATCCGCTCCGATACACCGTTGTGCTGTGGTGTATAAGGAGGAGTAAGCTGAGAGAGAATACCATTCTCTTTTAAGTAATCTAGGAATTCCCTGCTTAAGTACTCCCCTCCCCTATCCGATCGGAGGATCTTGATACTTTTGCCATTCTGGTTCTCTACTTCGTTTCTGAATTCCTTGAATTTCTCAAAAGCTTCGGATTTGTATTTCATCAGATACACGTATCCGAATCTAGAGAGATCGTCAGTGAATGTGATGAAGTACGAGAACCCACCCCTTGCATGTATAGACATCGGACCACATACATCAATGTGTATGAGTCCCAAGAGCTCTGTTGCCCTTTCTCCATGTCCGGTGAACGGAGATTTGGTCATCTTCCCTTTGAGACAAGACTGACAAGTTTCATAAGGTGAAAACTCAAACGTATTCAAGAGTCCATCTTTATGCAACTTACTTAGTCTTTTCTCTCCGATATGACCAAGTCTACAATGCCACAAGTAGGATTCATTCGTATCTGAATTCTTCCTCTTGCGTGTGTTTTGTACATTGAGAACTGTATTGTGATTTAGAACGTAGATACCATTACACAGTGTACCTACTGCAACCAGTACCTTATGAAGGTAGATGTTCATGATATTTCTATCAAGAAAAAAGTTATATCCATCTTTATCGAGTAAAGAAACTGATATGATGTTGCAAACCATGGAAGGTACATAATAGCAATCGTTCAAAATCATAGTATTGCCATTTGCAACACTAGGTGATATTCACCGACGGCTGCAGCATTAACTTGTGCTCCGTTCGCTACTCTGAATGACATATCACCAGGTACAACTCTCCTACTTTTTCTCAGTCCCTGCAATAAATTACAGATATGAGATCCTGATCCGGTATCAAGTACCCAGGAGGTAGGGCTGACCATAAAGCAGTTATCAATTACAAGAACACCTGAAGTAGATGCAAAACCATGCTTCTTCTTCAACTGGGTATCCTTGGAATCCATACAATCCTCTTTCCCTTGCTCATACTTATGACTGTTGTCGTAAGTTAGAGCCGAACCAACGTTCCCCAGCCCCGAATAAGAATTCGGATCGGTCAAGCGATACATTTTATTATCTTAATTAGGGCGTGAAATGGCTGCTACCTGGAGAGAGAGAAAAGAAACACTCAGTGTGCGCTCTTGCAAGATTAGATTGGTTTATTAATTTATCTAACCAGGATGGCTCCCACTGTTTCCTCAAATTCTTCTTTAAACCTTAAAAGAAGAACTAGTCAGGATTAATCGCACGTCACAATTCTTGCTTAACCTTTTAGCCAGGCTGGTGTTGGTACTTCGAGGGAGGTTTTCCAACGCTTTCGCGAAGTTCCTTAATTAAATAACCTCTTTTCCCTGGAGGCGTAGCCCCGCTAACACCGTTCTAGACACCTACTTGGTTTATAGCATTGATTGTTAAGCGAAATATTCTCCCGAGAGTAATCCAACTCATCAGTGGGATCGGGATCCAACTATCATCGTGTAATGACCTAGATGGAATCCACTCTAGTCACTACACTCTAGAAGGTATGCTAAATCTGCAAGTTTCAGTTTCTTTAGAAACTCCCGATATGGTTGTTACCCCTAACGGTTTATGACCTTGACTAGGTCAACAAACCATAAACCGTTAGTCAAGTTCTTCCCGTCGTTATCCTGATTGCATTAGACCCACCCGTACGTGCCCTTGACTAGGTCAACAAGGCCGCACGACTGTCCTAGCCAATCCCATTTGCAATGCACAGAAAAATATTATCTAGCTACCGTCCACTACGTCTTGACTAGGTCAACAAATGCAGCATGAATACTAAATAATACCAATCCGAAATGACGGAGGGCTACGGCTGGGTTTTGGCGAAAAACCCGTTAACATAATGAACTTGATATAGTTGAAGGAACATGATTGCCTTTTTGAAAATACAGTGGCGAAAACTTTTGCTAAAGAGGTCACTCCCCGTGAAGGGATCTCGGCTCTTTCCACGTCGAATGAGGTGCAGGATATTCCAAACTGAATACCTCGATGCAAAGCAAGAATAATCGACTATAGTGAAGTTATTACCCTGACGCAAACTTTTTGTCCAAGGGGTCACTCCCGATGAAGGGATCTCGGCCCTTGCCTCGTCGACTGAGGTGCTGGGCATTCATAACCGAATACCTCTATGCAAAAAAAAAGAGAACGTCCTTGCAATAACAGCTTTTTGAAAATTGTTCCAACAACGTCTCTTTGGTTTATTTTCTTTGCATTAATTTAATGTGTCCCATCAGTTAATCCTACCATTGCAGAAAACAACGAAAATATGACGTACGCTTATGCCATCGCATTCGCAACGGGGTCCCGTCATCACCCGTTAGGTTACTTAACTAACGACAGAGCGGGGGCTGGACTAGCGCGGATGCAAAACATAAGCAACGCCTAAATAGATATCATATAGATATATACACATTCGTCAGATGCAATGATAGCCATTCCAGATCACAGATGAACACATTGGATATACTAAGAATCCGCATTCCGTACGAGCCTGTAATGAAGAACGGATTACACGGTCGCGATGAATAGCCAAAACCCCACCCTAGACCCCTAAGGGTGCAGCAAACTACCCGCCAAGTACCCGAAGCGAAGCAACCTCCCTCAACGACGTGAGTAGGCCACTCGGCACTTCGAGATACCCGGTAGTTTGTGCACCCCACCTTGGGTCTATCCTAGGAGCAAAAACAGTAAAAGAAATTATACAATGACGGCTACAACCCCATCCCGGTTGTGCGGCCAAATAAATAATATTACATCAATTTACATATTACATGAATTGAAAGATAAAGAAAACTCTCATCTCACAACCCCCGGCTCTTCATCCGCGACAATCCAACGAATTCATATACACAAACCATCAACATTACAGATCACAGATATGCACAACCCCCACTAATCGACGTATAGCGATTGTTAGTTGTATGTATGCCCTAGAGGCCAGTATTGTACAGATGATGTATATTATATTGGATGCTTGGACATATATAGAGATGACTTTCTTTCTCGATATGATAGTATGCTATCTGGTTACTCTTTATCTTAACATGTACACTAGTCTCTTTAAACTGTCTTATGGTTACATGTTGGTAAAGCCCTTAGGATGTGTACATGACTACCTGGACTATGATGCAGATCATACTAGTGGGGACATGGTAGTCCATAAGTACATCCTTCAAGGTCCCTAGTCGTGGGTGTATCGAGACGGGGCATCGATATACCAGAGTAGACTAGCGTATACGCTTCTCGACCCATGGGATGGGCGATGGATGATCCCATATCCATTGGTGTTTGACATCAGAGATGGTATACGGGTGCTCAGTGGAGACTGGGTACACTGGACGGACTCGCCGAGAACTCCCAGATGGTATTATACCTCACGTCAGATGGCAGTTCTCAGGTGACACTTGTGCAGGTTAGTCTGTAGACCCGAGATCGTCATAGAGTCTTGTGTGATTCCTACTGTGCTTTGATCTCCACCTTACCACGTCCACGAGGGCGTGCAAAATGGTGGTTTTTGGGTACAGTCCCAAGTCACATGGAGGCAATGAGCGATAGGAGGGGTTTCGTCTCTCCCGGTATTGGGGGTTGATGTTGCGCTGTGCTCGATTGGCCGTAACAGGGAAGTCCCTGGCCAGGGCTGATCAGAGATTTGCTGGTAAGTGTTACCAGTAGTTTCTCGACCCGTTATGAGCCTCACATCGGCACGACTTATCGGTTATTGGGGTCTGACGTTTACCACCCCTAAACTTGATATGCGACGTATCAGACGAACAGACCGGACTGTACGGTAAGTGTTACTGGTTGGATTCACAGGAGTGTGAGCGGGCTAGCTCGTCGATCTTCTCATCGCTCAATACCCGGATGGCCGTTACGTTTAGCAGACCGCTTGCGGCTTGTGGGTGCTTGATATGATCATCATCTGCTACCGGCGTATTGACGAGTCTTTAGAGTCCTACACAGAGGTTTCCTGGCTCAAGCGAAACGAAATAGGAGCGCATATGAGATGTGTGCAGGACCGAGAATAATGCGTGTATGTGATACCGTATTTCATTCTCGCGATAAATGTTTCGATTGGTTATATTCGATACGACCTAGTTATCGAATCATTGATTCGATAAATCGATACATTGGATACTAGTCGGTTATGTGCGACATGACCGGATCATTGAATCAAATGTTGATTTATTGATTTAGTGTATAATTATATATTTGATATATTACTTTACATTAACTAGTATTGGTTCACTTTAAATGGATTTTCTCACTTGATGTGCACATTGTATATGTGATATACTTTTGTACACTAGTTTGTATCATGTTTGATGATACTTGCTCACTTGGGTTTGTGTAAAGATTAGACCATGGTTATATGAATGGTTAGGGTTTTGTTTATTCACTTATTTATTTATTTATTCATTTTGGATATTAGTAAGGATGGTGGCTTATTTTGTTTTTATGTTGAAGCTTCTTGAAGCTTTGATTAAGTCAACCATTCTTATCTCATCCTTAACCCCAACCATTCCCACTAACCTTAGTTTAATCTCTACACTTGACCATGGTCAAGATATGATAAGTATTGATATTAGTTTCTTTTTTAAAAACTTATCATATTCTTTTTCTTCTTGATCATCTTCTTCTTCAAGAAAAGCTTAAGGTCCATTAATGGCAATTTGAGCTAAAGTGAGAGAAATCCAACTCTAAAGTGAACCCACCTCCTATTTCTTCACCCTCTACCTCTTGCCAAGTTGTTTTGGGTGTTTTCTTCACAAGTTTCACCACTTGATGAAGTCAGAGCTTGAACTTGCGATGCCTCGACGTAGATCATCTTCGGCACGAAGCCGACGACCTAGTCCGCCCTATTCTCCGGTGAAGCCGACGTTCGAGTTTGGGAATCGAGATGGACAGCGAGAGGATGCCTACGTGGAGACAAGGAAGAGGATAACCAGATCTACAAAGGTTGTAGCATCTAACCTTTAGTTAATATGTTAATTAGTTTAGTTTTTCGTCTAAACATCTAGTCTACGATCCGTGTTAGGGTTTCTCGGCACCCATAAAATTTTAAATTGGAATGTTCGATGCCTTGTGAGACCTCTATTGTGTGCCTAGGAACCTTTCAGCGATTAACCGACGTTCAGTGCAGATATCACATCACAGATATCACATCACAGATATAACCCATTAGCCAAAGTCTAGAGAAGTTCAATCAAAATACGGATTTGTAACTACCCCAAAAACAAATTTGTTCTCTGGAAAATCTGGGCAGAAAAAAAATATACTAAAAATCCCAAAACTTCCAAATAAGAACACTGCACAAAAGCCGATCCACGTCCGAGTCAACTCGGCCGCGGTTCCGCGGCAGGAAGCATGTTCTTGCCGCGGTTCCGCGGCAGGAAGCATGTTCTTGCCGCGGGTCCACGGCGCTTTCACCGAGTCACTGGATCATTTTTGTTCTGTGTTTTTACAAAATCCTGAGCCGATTTTTCATGTATGTTAAATCATTTTTAGAGCAGTATAAAAAATCGGCAGAAACATGGTTTTTCGGGACGTGTTTTGCGATTTTTGTCCGATCGAAATTCTAGATACTTTGCTAACATGCTAGTTTGTGTTTAGGTAGGCTCTGATACCACTGTTAGGTCCACGTTACCCACCCCGGTTCTTTCGGGGAGGCGGAATAGGTAAAACGAAATTTTTTCCTTAGCTAGGTAACATGGACCGTTTCATGAAGGATCGTTGCTAAACAAAACTAACATCAAATCTACAAGTTCTAACTACTATGTAGAATGGTTATACCTAGTCTTCAACTCCTTCTCTTCTTGTTGTTCTCTTGAACTCCTTCTCTTCTTGTTGTTCTTCTCCTTGCTTGCTCCTTGTAGTAGTTTGAACGGCTCCTCCTTCTCGTCTCCTCTTTGCCGAAGATAGATCCACCCGAGGGCCTCGAACTTGAGCTCCTACCTCAACCTAGAGGTAACTAAGGTATTTGGTTTGCTAAACCTAGTACCTAGAATGAGTAGAGATGTGTTATGGTGGCTTTGTCTCAAAAACTTATGATTTCCAACACATGGAACACTTAAGCTTTGAGAGAGGAAGAAGAAGAGCTTTTGCAAAGAGAGAGAAAAGATATGATAGAATGAGAGCTCTATTTTTGCAACCATACTCATATGAGAGAATAATAGATTAACAATAATAATCAAAAAGGAAAATGTGATGGTGAGTATGGAATTACCATTATCATTTCATAATAAATGCAATTTGCAAAGATCAAGAAACATTTTTGATATGAAATGATTATGGTCAAAATGTCAACAATGGTCAAAATGTCCACCATGGTCAAATGGTCAACCTAACCATCACACAACAATCCTTAATTATCATTATTAATCATAGTTATCATTCTCATTAGGGTTTGGAAAAAGTCAACGGTCAACAAGTCAACCAAAGTCAAACGGTCAACAACCCTAATAAGAATTCTGCCTCTGCCTCTATCAACTGTACATACACACCCGCATCCGCGTTCCGAGGAACACGAATACAATGAGACAAAACCAATCCCAAAACCAATACCAGTATCTGGCTTAAACCAAAGCCCACTAGTAATAACTGCCCGGTCACCAAACGTGCACAAGTGCGCGAGTGTGAACGAACCCTGTCGCAAAACCATGCGACCTCTACTCATTTTGCCCAAAGGCGAGTAACCCTCTATGTGGGACTCTAAAGACTCAACACTACGCTGGCAGTGGGGTTAACCACAGACCGCAAGTGGCACTAGCTGTACGTAACGGTCCCCAGGTAGATGCCGATAAGAAGACTGATGAGGTGAACCCATCCGAACTCCTACTGAGCCTGTATGTGACAATCTCCGTACAGTCCGGTCTGTTCGTCTGAAAGTATCGCATGGTGGGCCTAGGGGGCGGTAAACGTCAGTCCCCTAATAGAGGTACAAGTCGTGTCGGAGTGTAGCCTAAAACACCCTGAGAATCTACTGGAAAACCTACCAGCAATTCTTGCTTGCCCTGGCCAGGGACTTTGTGTAATGGCTCTCCTAGACACAGCGCGATATAAACTCCCAATACCGGGAGAGACGAATCCTGTCTAACCGCCACTGCCTCCAAGTGCTTCAGGACTACACCCAACTACTACCTGTTTGCACGACTCAGTAGAGCCGTGGTAGGGTAGTAATCTAAGAACAGTGGGAACACAATCGAGGCGAAGTGACAGTGTCACGTCAACGGACTAAGCTGTACTCATGGCACCTGGGAACTGTTAACTGACGATAGGTATAATACCAACCAACAGTTCCCAACGAGTCTTGTCTAGTGTACTCGTAACCTAACGAGCACCTGCATACTATCTCCAGTACGACGTACTGATGGCTGTGGGACAGACCATCTCCCCCGCTGGGAAGAGAAGCGTATGCACTAGTCTACTCTAGAGTATCGATGCCCTGTCTCGATAATCATACGAGTAGGGACCAAAATAAGGATGTGCTTATAGACTACCCAGCCCCCACTAGTGTGATCTCCATCACAACACCGGTAGTCAAGCAAAGATCCTAAGGGCTCTACCAATATGTTTTTAGCGATATGTTAAAAGAAACATATACATATATTAAGATAGAAACAAACCAAGTAGCATACTACTATATCGAGCAAGACTGTCGTAAAACCATATATATATCCCAAGCCTCCAAAATGTATTATACAAACCAGTACTATACAATATTGGCCTCTAGGTCATACATATCTAACAACTCATACATATTTGTAGAGTCCATAGGATCTTTGCTTGATTACCAGCGTTTTGATGGCAGTCACACTAGTGGGGGGCTAGGTAGTCTAGAAGAAACATCCTATACTTGTCCCTAGTCGTAAGATTATCGAGACTGGGCATCGATACTCCAGAGTAGATTGCTACCCTACCACGGCTCAAAGGAGTCGTGCAAACAAGTAGTAGTTGGGTGTAGTCCCGAGCACTTGGAGGCTGTGACGGTTAGAAAGGATTCGACTCTCCCGGTATTAGGAGTAGATATCGCGCTGTGTCAGAGAGCCATTACGCAAAGTCCCTAGCCAGGGAAAGTGAGATTTACTGGTAGGTTCCAGTAGTTTCTCAGGGTGTAATGGGCTACGCTCCGACACGACTTATACCGCTACTAGGGGACTGACGCTTGCCTCCCTCTAGGCTAGATATGCGATAGTCTTAGACGAACATACTAGACTGTACGGAGATTGTTGCATCTGGCTCAGTAGGAGTTTGGATGGGTTTCCTCATCGGCCTTCTTATCGACATCTACCTGGGGACCGTTACGTACAGCTAGTGCCGCTTGCGGTCTGTGGTTAAACCCACTGCTAGCGTAGTGTCGAGTCTTTAGAGTCCCACACAGAGGGTTTCCCTGCTCCAGGCGAAACGATATAGAGGTCGTATGGTTTTACGACAACGGTTCAGACGCATACGTGTGTTTACGCACGTACGACGTTCGGACAGTTTTTACTAGTCGGCTTTGGTTTAAGCCAGATTCTAGTATCAGGTTATTGGATTTATACAGTCTAAAGTTTTTCCGTGTTTTCACGGATTGGAGGGGCGTTCTCGTAATTTTTCGGGAAGCTTCTAGAAGCATGGTGACTTGGGGGTTAAGGTGGCATAAGCATTTATTGCTTAATGACTCATTTGTGTGATTCATCCATGGAGTTAATGCTTCATTTATTGAGCTAATGACTCATGAGATGAATCACACAAGGTGAATGCATCAACCATGATGATTAATAATATATATTATTTATTTGATAAATTGTTATGGTTGATATATTCTAATTAGTTGATTTTTCAATATCATTCACATCATCACCTTCTCTCTCCTCAAGCTCTCTCATTCTTGAAACTCTAACCCTAACCTCTCATGTGTTGAGATCAAGGGTTAGCTAGACTAATACATCCATAATCTCACTCTATATCCCCTAGTTAGCTTAGATTAGCACTTTAAGAAACCTAGTTATCTCAAGTTAGAGATCAAGCTTGGCGTAGGAGCTCTCGGGTGGATCGTCTTTGACTCGAGGAGGCCGTTGAGGTGCCGATGTTCCAAGGAGCCTACGAGGAGTGGAGGACAGCGATGAAGACCCGAAGGACAAGTAACGTGAGGTATAACTTCGAATCCGAGTAGTTAAACCTCTCGTAGTTTGCAAGTAACGATTTAGATACGATTCATGCGCTCAAGTCCGTGTTACGAAGCTTTGATAATCGTTTTTCATATATTCCGCTTCCCCGCAAGTTCGTGGGGTGCATGACACGGACTTACACAGTGGGTACTCATTGCGCCAATTATAGGCCTTAGTGCAAGTGGGAGATTGTTGGATATATATGTGCCCTAGAGGCCTTCATTTTATAGACAGATAGGGATATGTATGTACATAACAATCTTGCTAATGATAGTACGCTATTTGGTTTGTCTTTATCTTAAACGTGTGATATATTTTACTTTGTATTTATAAACATGTTGATAAAGCCCATAGGGTGTTTTGCCTGACTACCGGCGTTGTGATGGCAGTCATACTTGTGGGAGCTGGATAGTCAATAGGCACATCCTTAAATGTCCCTGGTCGCAGGAGCATCGAGACAGGGCATCGATACTCAAAAGTAGACTAGTGTATACATATCTAGACCCTAACGAGGGGCGATGAATTGGTCCCGCAGCCATTGGTGATGTGCACCTAAGATTGTATACAGATGTTCACATCATGTGAGTACACCGGACAGGACTCGCCGAGAACTGACTGGATGGTATTATACCTAACGTTAGATAGCAGTTCTCAGGTGACATGTGTGCAGATAGTCTGTTGACTTAAAGTCGTCATTTGTCTCGTGTGAGTTCCCACTGTGCTTTGATCATTACCCTACCGCGGCTCAAAGGAATCATGCAAACAGGTTTTAGTTGGGCACAGTCCTGAGCCACGTGGAGGCAGTGAGCGACTGTTAGGGATTCGTCTCTCCAGGTCTGGGGAGTTGATATCGCACTGTGATCGGTTGGTCATTACCATAAGTCCCTGGCCAGGGCTGATTAAGAATTAATGATGGACTGATCAGTAGATTCTCGGATGGTCTTGAGCCATGCCGGCACGACTTGTACGGTTATTAGGGGTCTGACTTTCACCACCCCTCTAGACCATACATGCGATACTCTTAGACGAACATACCGGACTGCGCGGATATTGACACAGACAGGCTCAGTAGGAGTTCGGATGGGTTTCCTCATCGGCTTTCTTATCGACATCTACCTGGGGACCGTTACGTACAGCTAGTGCCGCTTGCGGTCTGTGGTTAAACCCACTGCCAGCGTAGTAGTCAAGTCTTTAGAGTCCCACACAGAGATTTCCCAACTCCAGGCGAAACGATATAGAGGTCGCATGGTTTTACGACAAAGGGTTCGGACGCATACGTGTTTAAATGCACGTACGACATTCGGGCAGTTTTTACTAGCCGGCTTTGGTTTAAGCCAGATTCTAGTATCAGGTTATTGGATTTATACAGTCTAAAGTTTTTCCGTGTTTTCACGGATAGGAGGGGCGTTCTCGTAATTTTACGGGAAGCTTCTAGAAGCATGGTGACTTGAGGGTTTAGGTGGCATTATCATTAAATGATATTGTGACTCATTTTGTGTGATTCATCATGTCATTAATGCATTATTAAATGCTTAATGACTCACATAGTGAATCACTCATATTGAATTAATGTATCATGATGAATAATCACATTTATTCATTTATTTTTTTATTCATTATGCTTCATATATTCAAGTGAGAAACAATATCATTACCATTATCATCTTCAGCTTCTCTCTCCTCAAGCTCACTCTCTCTTCAAACTCTAATCCTACCACTCTTGAGTTGAGATCAAGGATTAGAATAGACTAAATAATCCATAACCTAACTCTATGTCACCTAAGTTCCTTTGATTAGCAACTAGAGAAACTTAGTTACCTCAAGTTTGGAGGTGAAGCTTGGATTAGGGTTCTCGGGTGGATCATCTATCACGGGAAGGAGACCGAGGAGGACGTAGATATCGAAAAGACGAAGGACACGATTCACTAGGTATAATCTCTTTACATAGTAGCTATGAACTTCTATAATTGTCGTTAATTATCGTTTAGTAAAGATCTTCGGTTAGTCGATGTATGCTTAAAGAACAAGATCGTTTTTCAAATTTCCGCCTCCCGGCAACCCGTGGGTTGTTGCACATCGACTTACAAAACTCTCCTGGGAGCAACTCTTACTCACAGTGGGATCGGGATCCAACTATCATATAGATGGTATGCAATCTCATTACAAATTTCAACTCTTGAAACTCCTGATATGGTTTTTACCCCTAGCTGCTCATGACCTTGGCTATGGTCAACATATCATAAGCACTAGTCAAGTTCTACCGGTCATTTCGAGATTAACTAGACCCACCCATATGACCCTTGACTATGATCAACATAATCACATGAATGTCCTAACTGATCACATCATATACTTTGTAGGAAGACATCACTTATCTACCGTACAATACGCCTTAACTATGAACAACATACGTTGCACGAATACTAAGTACTCTGCTTCCTAAAATGACGGAGGGTTGTGGATGGTTTTTATGAAAGCCTTTAACGCTTTGAACTTGATATCGTTGTAGAATCAAAACAGTTTAGAAAAGGAGTGGCTTAAGCTCCGTATCTTTTGAAACTTGCATTTTTCATAAAAAAAAAGGCCGAGTTGGTTTCAAATCCGATTCTACAACATCTTTAGGTTTCTTTTTCATTACATTATCTTATTAATGTAGTCCCATCATTTAAGTTCCTAAGCCATCACAGAAAAGAAACGAAAATAGAACGTACACTTATGCCATCCGCATTCGCCACAGTGTCCTGTTATGTACCGTTAGGTTACTTAACTAACGGCATAGCGGGGCGGGACTAGCGCGGGTGTAACACATAAGCAACGTTTATTATATATCATATATATAATAATAATCCATTCGTCTCAGATATTAAGTAATCATATCACAGAATATCAACAGCAGAAGCACATATGAAAATAAAAGGATATCTAGGATGTCCGTATTTTGTATTTAGCCAACAATAGAAAATACGGATTCCACGGTCGCGATGAATAGCCAAGCCCACACCCCTAGACCCCTACGAGAGCGGCAAGTGACCTACCAATTCTAGAGTTTAGGAGACCCGGTCTCGACTCCTCGAAATGGCCTCCCTCTAAACCCTAGAACCCGGTCACTTGTGCTCCCCTCTTAGGGTCTATCCCAATGTGGAAAAGTAAATAATATACAATAATGGAGACATCATCCTCAACCCGGAAGTGCCCCAAATGAAAGAATATTACATACATTTGATATTTACATGAATGAAAATAAAAACTCTCATCTCACATAAACCCCCGGCTATTCAATCATGACAATCTTGCACATCATATCTCAGCAACACATAATATCATATATCATCAACGTAAGTAAGTATGTGTACCCCGATTGTTGTTGATGTATAGCAACGAAATCGGCGATACACCACATACTACACTTACGGTCGCAGAAAAGAAATTGAAAAACTATAACAATTGGAATCATAACTGCCCTTAGACATCATAAACCCGGGATATCACATATCAAAGATTTCATGTCCAACAATGTAAAGCTCAGATTTAGGTCTCATCCACGAAAACACTTTTCAAATGAAGTCGGATAATTCAACAATATTTCCGATTAAAACCGGGACTGAAATGTTAGATTTACATGCAACAAACAAATTTGTAGATTCTAATTATTGTATCACATTCTCAAATACTAGGCGCAGTTAAAACATTCGATCGAACGATCAATCACCCAAAATATTCTCAGAAAGATCAACACTTAAGCAATATTAAAATACACCAGAGACTGCTACAAGGTCATATGGTCCTACACAAGAAGGCACAGTCCACGCCTCACCAACGATGCCGCAGAACCGCCGCAAAATGACATTTTGGCCGCGGTTCCACGGTCGTTAGGTCGAGTTAGGGCTTCGTTCTTCCTGTGGGCCCATACAATTCCCTGCACGTTTTTCTGAGTATTTTTAATGTGAAAAAATCCAGCTTTTTGAAAAATTTCCAGAGAGCATGATTCGGGCGACACGTTTCGTTCGTTCGAGGTTTTTAACGTCGTCTAGGTTACTCTAAAGCTCTAGCTTGGCTCTGATACCATTGTTGGGTTTACCTAGTACCTCATCTAGGGTTTGGAAGCATCACACATGCCACAATTAAAATTTTAAAGGTGCTAAGTAAACTAACCATGAATCTTTAACTAGAATTTTAGGGTAACAATGAACTATTATCATATACAAATGAGAATCTATCACTAAGTGTAGAGATTACAACCTTTGTAGACCTCACTTGGTGACTCCTTGGATCTTTGAGAGTTTGGATCGTATCGCTAGAGTCCTTCTGCGTCCACGATGATCCACCCGAAGTCCCTTTGCCCAAAGCTCCTCGCTTTACTTGATTTGTGAAAGAAGTATAGCAAACACCCTAAACAAATGGGCTACATGTGTGTAGAATGATGAGGTGGTTTGTATTCTATAATCAAAACCCTTTCTTTTTATCAACCTCACTCAAGAGAAAAATCAAGAGAGCTTGGAGGAAGAAGAAGATAATGGTGGCTAAGCTTTGAGCTTAAGAGATAATGATATGATAACTCCAAATGAGAAATGAATAATACATATATTAAATCACTCTCACTTCTAACCATGGGTTAACAAATATCTAGATATTTATTTAAGAGAAAAAGAAATATAGAAATTTAACTCATGGTGGGAGCTATGGTTAAAAGAATGGTCAAGGATAATTATCCTACCATGAATTAATTTTCTATTTCTTTAACTCTAAAATAAATATATATGGATATTTATTAACATGTGAGTCTTGCATTGCCACCATTTGTGTATCATCAACCATGATACAATGTATGTATGTATGTGTCCATGCACATCAACATGTGCATACATGCATACATACATCAACAAAGAAAAGGGTTTAATAAAGAATTAATCTAAAAGTCAAATGTTAAATCAACACTTGATTTAGCAAACCGGTCATATCACATACGACCCGAGCAATAGAGAAACGCCCGATTAATATACGGTATCACATATACGTATTTAATCGGGTCCCCACGCATATCTCATAAGCACACCACATCTTTTCGCCTGAGCAAGGAAACTTCAGTGTGGGACTCTAAAACTCGTCAATACGCCGGCAGCAGATGATGATCATATCAAACAACCACAAGCCGCAAGCGGTCAGCTAAACGTAACAGCCATCCGGGTATTGAGCGATCAGAAGAAAACCAACGAAGCCGTCAAAACTCCCGTCGAGCCAACTGGCAACACTTACCGTACAGTCCGATCTCTTCATCAGAAATGCTGCATATCGAGTCTAGGGATGGAATCGTCGACCCCAATAACTCAATAAGTCATGCCGATGTATGGCTCATAACAGATCGAGAAACTACTGATAACACTTATCAGTAAATCTCAGCAGCCCTGGCCAGGGACTTCCTGTTATAGCCAATCGAGCATAGCACAACATCAACCCTCAATACCGGGAGAGACGAAACCCCTCCTATCGCTCATTGCCTCTATGTGCCTCAGGACTGTACCCAAAATCCACCTGTTTGCATGACTCAGTAGAGCCGTGGTAGAGTGGAGATCAAAGTACTGTGGGAGGACACACAAGACTCTATGACAATCGTGGGTTTACAGACTAACCTGTACCAGTGTCACCTGAGAACTGCTATCCGACGATAGATATAATACCACATAGGAGTTCTCGGCAAGTCCGTTCAGTGTACCCAGTCTCCACTGAGCACCCGTATACAATCTTTGGTGTCACCACACTAGATGGATATGGGATCATCCATCGCCCATCATATGTGACAAGAATGGTATATGCTAGTCTACTATGGAATATCGATGCCCCGTCTCGATACACCCACGACTAGGAACAGTTAAAGGATATGCTTATAAACTACAAGTGTCCCACTAGTATGATCTGCATCATAGTCCCAGTAGTCAAGAAAAATATCCTATGGGCTTTATCAACATGTATCAAATGAATAAGATGCATGATCAAATGAACATGTCAAAATAAAGTAAACCAGATAGCATACTATCATGTCGAGCAAGAAAGTCATCTATATACATATATACATGTCCAAGCATCCACTATACATATAATGGCCTCTACGGCATACATATATCTAACAGTTTCCTTCACTAATAATAGATTAGTGAAGAGATAGCTTGAATTAGAGAAGCTTTAAGGTGGATCATCTTCGACACGAAGATCGCGAAGCAAGCTCATTCCTTCTTCAAGTGGAGACTAGAGGAGTCATAGGGACTACTACCCGAAGCTATAGAAGAGAAGGACTCGGACTACAAAGGTTTTAATTTCTTTCACATAGCTTAGAAAGATTTTGTATCATAGTTTAAACCCTAATACTCTAGTTAAGATTCTTGGTTAGTGTAGCTTAGCACCACAAAAATTTAAAATTGCATGCTTGATGCCGGTATAGACCTTGTGGTGGTGCTAGAAAACACTTTAATGGTATCAGAGCCAAACTATATGATTAGATGATATTTGTAGAATTACGAAACTGAAACAACTCCAAAAAATGGAATCCAAAACCTAAGTTTCTGTAAATTTTAAAACGTTCTCTGAAAAAAATTTAAACAAGTGCATAATGCTACATGTGATGTAACTAGAACACCAAAGAAACTCGAGGCCTAAACTCCAAAATCTCATCGGCCACATTGCTATTTTGGCCGGCCTTGCCGGTCCCCCTACACATGTTTGGGTTCGATTTAGTTTAGTGTTCTGATTGCTTGGTTTTGGGGTTTCAGGTATAGTTTGTTTTTGCCAAGATTGCATGTGATATTATCATTTTGTTAGGGCAATTCGGAGTGTTTCGTACTCGCAATTTTAACATCGTTTCGGATTTAAGTTTGATCTGTGATATAATATTTAGAATCCACATTTAATTAGTTTTTTGAAAACTAGTTTGCTAATTGTAAATCTAGTATTTTAGTCTCTACTGATCGATTGCCACAGAGTTTTGATTCGGATCAAAACTCCGTCGCAATCTCGTATAGTACGCGAATACTCATTGGATAATACTACTAGATAGCCCCGACTAAGTGACTGTAGGAGAACCCCGTTGCCAAAAGCATCCACTCGCGGTGTTTTGCCTAAGTACACTTCGTCGACGGCATCGGGGGTTTAGCTATCTACTAAAGTTCCCGATGAGCATTCGATCAGGTATCCGGGAATCTTGTTGAATTATCCGACTAAGTTATTGAAAAGTGTTTTCGATTTGAGACTAAAATGCAACGTTTATAGGGTTAGGTATGAAATCCGGAATATGAGATATTCCGGGTTTATGATGTCTAAGGATTAATGCGGATTCTAATTATTGTAGTTTTTCATTTCTTTTCTGCGACCATAAGTCTACTATGTGGGGTATCCCCGATCTCATTGTTATATGTCAACGACATTCGGGATATGCATATTTACTTATGTTGATGACATGCGATGTTATGTGTTGCTGTGATATGTTATATTGGAGCGTCGTGATTGAATAGCCGGGTTTTTTTTTACGTGAGATAAGAGTTTTTCTATTTTCATTCATGTAAAATTGTATTTAATACTCTTTAATTAGGACACTTCCGGGTTGAGGATGATGTCACCATTGATTTATATTATTTACTTTTCTGCATTAGGATAGACTGAAGGAGGGGATCACAAATAACCGGGTTTTAGAGTCCAGTGGGAGACCATCTCGAGGAGTCGAGACCGGGTCTTCTAACTCTAGAATTGGCAGGGTTGCTTACCGCTCTTGTAAGGGTCTAGAGATGTGGGTTTGGCTATGTTAGTGATAAGTATGCCCTAGAGGCCATTACTGTACATACGATATATATTGTAGTGGATGCTTGGACATATATATGGAGGACTTTCTTACTCGACATGATAGTATGCTATCTGGTTGCTCTTTATCTTAACATGTACTCTGATTGTCTCTATGTTACATGTTGATAAAGCCCTTAGGATGAGTACTTGACTACCAGGACTATTATGTAGATCATACTAGTGGGGACAGTGTAGTCGCTAAGTACATCCTTCAAATGTTCCTAGTCGTAGGTGTATCGAGACAGGGCATCAATATACCAGAGTAGACTAGCGTATAGCTTCTCGACCCATGTAGATAGGCGATGGATGATCCCATATCCATTGGTGTTTGACATCAGAGATAGTATATGAGTGCTCAGTGGAGACTGGGTACACTGGACGGACTCGCCGATGTAAGTCGATGTGCAACACCCCACGAGTTGCGGGGAGACGGAAATATGAAAAACGATCTTGTTCTTTAAGCGTACATCGACTAACCGAAGATCTTTGCTAAACGATAATTAACAACAACCATAGAAGTTCTTAGCTATTATGTAAAGAGATTATACCTAGTGAATCGTGTCCTTCGTCTTTTCGATCTCTACGTCCTCCTCGGCCTCCTCTAAGTGATAGATGATCCACCCGAGAACCCTAATCCAAGTTTCACCTCCAAACTTGAGGTATCTAAGTTTCTCTAGTTGCTAATCATAGGAACTTAGATCATATAGAGTTAGGTTATGGAGCGTTTAGTCTATTCTAATCCTTGATCTCAACTCATGAGTGGTAGGATTAGAGTTTGAAGAGAGAGTGAGCTTGAGGAGAGAGAATGTGAAGAAGATAATGATAATGATATTGTTTCTCACTTGAATTTATGAAGCATAATAAATAAACAAATAAATGAATAAATGTGATTATTCATCATGCTACATTAATTCAATATGAGTGATTCACTATGTGAGTCATTAAGAATTTAATAATTCATTAATGACATGATGAATTACACAAAATGAGTCACAATATCATTTAATGATAATGCCACCTAAACCCTCAAGTCACCATGCTTCTAGAAGCTTCCCGTAAAATTATGAGAACGCCCCTCCTATCCGTGAAAACACGGAAAAACTTTAGGCTGTATAAATCCAATAACCTGATACTAGAATCTGGTTTAAACCAAAGCCGTCTAGTAAAAACTGTCCGAATGTCGTACGTGCGTTTAAACACGTATTCGTCCGAACCCTTTGTCGTAAATCCATACGACCTCTATATCGTTTCTCCTGGAGTTGGGAAATCTCTGTGTGGGACTCTAAAGACTCGACTACTACGCTGGCAGTGGGTTTAACCACAGACCGCAAGCGACACTAGCTGTACGTTACGGTCCCCAGGTAGATGTCGATAAGAAGGCCGATGAGGAAACCCATCCGAACTCCTACTGAGCCTGTCTGTGACAATATCCGCGCAGTCCGGTCTGTTCGTCTAAGAGTATCGCATGTATGGTCTAGGGAGGTGGTAAACGTCAGACCCCTAATAACCGTAAAAGTCATGTCGGCATGGCTCAAGACCATCCGAGAATCTACTGATCAGTCCATCAGTAATTCTCAATCAGCCCTGGCCAGGGACTTATGGTAATGACCAACCGATCACCGTGCGATATCAACTCCCTATACCAGGAGAGACGAATCCCTAACGGTCGCTCACTGCCTCCACGTGGCTCGGGACTGTGCCCAACTAAAACCTGTTTGCACGACTCCTTTGAACCGTGGTAGGGTAGTAATCAAAGCACAGTGGGAACTCGCACGAGACAAATGACGACCTTAAGTCAAGGGACTATCTGCACACATGTCACCTGAGAACTGCTATCTGACGTTAGGTATAAATATCATCCAGTCAGTTCTCGGCGAGTCCTGTCCGGTGTACTCACATCCAGTGAGCATCTGTATACAATCATAGGTGCACATCACCAATGGCTGTGGGACCAATCCATCGCCCCTCTTCAGCGTCTAGATATGTATACACTAGTCTACTCTGGAGTATCGATGCCCAGTCTCGACTCCTGCGACCAGGGACATCTAAGGATGTGCCTATTGACTATCCAGCTCCCACAAGTATGACTACCATCACAACGCCGGTAGTCAGGCAAACACCCTATGGGCTTTATCAACATGTTTATAAATACAAAGTAAAATATATCACACGTTAAGATAAAGTCAAACCAAATAGCGTACTATCATATTAAGCAAGATTGTCATGTCCATACATATCCCTAGCATCCTATACAATGAAGGCCTCTAGGGCATACATATCCAACAATCTCCCACTTGCACTAATGCCTATAATTGGTGCAATGAGTACCCACTGTCTGCACTAGATCCAATTGCTGGCGTACAGCATTCCCAACATCTCAAACAGTCTCTCAAACTGGACTTGAGGAATGGCCTTGGTGAATGGATCTGCCGTGTTGTCTTTTGTGTCCACTCTCCGTACCTCGATCTCCTGATGATCCACGATCTCCCTGATCAGGTGAAACCGCCTTAAAATAGGCCTGGATTTCTGATGGGACCTTGGTTCCTTCGCTAATGCTACATCCCCATTGTTATCACAATACAAAGGTATTGGATTGGCAATGGACGGTACTAGCTGAAGTTCAGAGATGAACTTCCTCATCTAGACAGCCTCTTTTGCGGCTTCACTAGCAGCTATATACTCAGCCTCCATAGTTGAGTCTGCGACAGTATCCTGTTTGGAACTCCTCCAACATACCGCCCCTCTATTGAGGGTAAACACAAAACCCGAAATGGATTTAGAATCATCTTTTTCACTTTGGAATCCGGAGTCGGTAAAAGCCTCAACCTATAGGTCCCCATTACCGTAAATCAAGAACATCTCCTTAGTCCTTCTCAGGTACTTGAGAATATACTTTACCGCTATCCAATGCTTCTCACCTGGGTCAGACTGATACCTGCTTACTACACTAAGTGCGTAAGCTACATCTGGTCTGGTACATAACATCGCATACATTATAGATCCTACTGCCGAAGCGTAGGGTATAATGCCCATGCGAGCCCTCTCTTCATCAGTCTTTGGAGACATCTCTTTGGAGAGGGTGATCCCGTGACAAGCGGGTATATTACCGCGCTTGGAATCTTCCATACTAAATCTCTTTAGTATAGTGTCAATATACCTGGACTGTGAAAGTCCCAACATTCTATTAGATCTATCACGATAGATCTTAATACCCAAAATGTTGGTTGCATTACCCAAGTCTTTCATGGAGAATTTCTGTGATAAGAAGAGCTTTACTGATTGTAGCATAGGGATATCATTCCCTATCAGTAGTATGTCGTCGACGTACAAAACGAGGAAGACTACTGCTCCTTCTACAATCTTCCTATAAATACATGGTTCATCTACATTTTTGATAAAGTCAAATTCTTTGACTGTTTCATCAAAGAAGATGTTCCAACTTCGCGATGCTTGCTTAATCCATAGATGGATTTAAGCAACTTGCACACTCTTCCGCTGCTCCCACTGTCTAAGAAACCTTCTGGTTGATCCATGTAAACACTCTCTTCTAAATGTCCATTTAGAAAAGCTGTTTTTACGTATATCTGCCAGATTTCATAGTCATGGAAGGCAGCAATGGCAAGCAGGATCCGAATGGATTTAAGCATAGCTACAGGTGAAAAGGTTTCATCATAGTCCAATCTTGGTCTCTGACGAAAACCTTTAGCAACGTGTCTATCTTTGTAGGTTTCCACTTGTCCAAGTGCACCAATCTTCTTTTTGAAGATCTATTTGCATCCAACTGGTTTCACCCCAGGAGGAGCAACTTTTAAAGTCCATACTTTATTGGTGTACATGGATTCCATTTTGGATCTCATAGTATACAGCCACTTCACCGAGTCAATATTCGTGATAGCCTGCTGAAAACTAGTAGGCTCATCATCATCGACGATGCAATCCTCTCGATCCCCATCTAGAAGAAAACCATAGTATCTTTCAGGAGGATGAGAAAGCCTACTAGTTTTCCGTAGTGGCGTTGGTTCGTCGGGTTCTATTGAAACCTAAGATTCTACTATGTCCTCGGCAGAAGTTTGAGGTTCTGGAATTTCTTCCAGCTCTACCGCGCTCCCACTAATTTCTTTTGCAAGAAATTCGCTTTCTAAGAAGACAATGTGGCGAGCGACAAACACCTTTTGTTCTTCAGTGTGGTAAACCATGTACCCCCTTGAATGTTTGGGGTATCCTACAAACTTGCACAAAACCGTTCATGCCTCGAGCTTGTCCGGACTATGCTTTTTAACATATGCCGGACACCCCCATATCTTGATATACTTGAGATATGGTCTCTTCCCGCTCCACATTTCATATGGAGTGGTAGGAACAGACTTAGTTGGAACTCTATTCAATAAGTATGCTGCTGATTCTAGAGCAAAACCCCAGAAGGAAAGTGGCAACTCAGCACTACTCATCATTGAACGCACCATATCTAATAGCATGCGATTCCTCCTTTCTGATACACCATTATGCTGAGGTGTATAAGGTGGAGTAAGCTGAGAGAGAATTCCATTCTCTTTTAAGCAATCAAGAAAACTGGTACTCAAGTATTCTCCACCTCGATCAGATCAATGTGTCTTGATGCTTTTACCAGTCTGTTTCTCTACTTCATTTTTATACTCCTTAAACTTTTCAAAGGCCTCGGATTTATGTTTCATTATGAACACATGTCCATACCTAGAGAAGTCATCAGTAAAAGTGATGAAGTAGGAGTGACCGCTTCTCGCATGCGTAGACATTGGACCACATACATCACTGTGTACAAGTCCCAAGAGTTCTGTGGCTTTTTCTCCGTGTCCGGTGAATGGAGATTTGGTCATTTTTCCTTTGATACATGATTGACAAGTTGCATATAATGAATATTCAAACGGATCTAAATATCCATCTTTATGTAACTTAGTCAACCTTGTTTCGTTTATATGACCAAGTCTACATTGCCATAGAAAGGCTTTGTTTGAATCTGGAGCCTTTCTTTTAAGCGTGTTTTGAATATTGAAAATTCGAGGTTCATTAAGTATGTATATGCCGTTTTCCAGTGTGCCATACCCAATCAGTTCTTGATTTAGGAGAATGTTCATGACATTTCTTTCAAGCGCAAAATTATATCCTTCATTAGATAACAAAGATACTGATAAAATATTACACAACATACTGGAAATACAAAAACAGCTGTACAACACCAAAATGTGCCCACTAGTCAATCCTAGGTGATATTCCCCTATTGCAATAGCATCTACATGCATTCCATTGCCCATCCGGAGAGTCATATCACCTGTCCCCAGTAATCTACTATTTCTCAGATCCTGCAATGAATTACAGATGTGAGAACCAGAACCGGTATCAAGTACCCATGATGTAGAGTTTACTGAAAGGCAATTTTGGATTACGAACACACCTGAAGCAGAAGCAACAGCTTGCTTCTTGTCCTTGGCTTTGAAGGCCATACAATCCTTCTTCCAGTGCCCTTGCTTGTGACAATAAAAGCATTCGTTTATATCCGCCTTCACCCTTCCTACTTTGTTCGATCCCTGCACCTTCTTGACCCCACCCTTCGGTTTGTTGGCTTTCATCTTCTCTTCCCTTTAGCTTTCGCTTTAGATTTAGAAGAGGATGATTGGCCAACATACAGAACGGGGGTCTTCTCCTTTTTCAAGGAGGTCTCTGCTACCCTCAACATGTTGAGGAGCTTTGGAAGATCAGCTTCCATTTCTTGCATGTTGAAGCTTAGCACGAACTGAGAGAAGGTGTGGGGAAGGGACTGCAAAATCAAGTCGATATACAAATCATTCTCTAGCACGCATCCCAGGTTTGCGAGTTCCTCAATGAGGCTGATCATTTTGAGGACGTGCTCTGCTACAGGCGATCCTGGAGCTAACCTCATCTGGAAGAGTTTCTTTGAGGTCTCGTACCTTGCGATACGGGAGTGCTCCCTATATAATTCCTTGCAATGGAGAAAGATGGATATAATATCCATACTCTCATGCTGTTTCTGGAGTTCATTGTTCATGGACGCCAGCACGATACACTTAGCTCTCTCACAGTCTAGATCCCAGGTTTTGCGAACTTCCTTGTCCACAACTGAGGAATCTGGTCCTGGGATAAGGGGAGGAACAGCGGTGGTAACATATGCTACTTTGTCATAAGTCAGTGCAATGTTGACGTTCCTTAGCCAATCTTTATAGTTCTGCCCGGTCAGTATATTTTTTTCAAGCAATAGTTTTAGTCCTGTCATGGTAGCTGCCAGAGAGAGAGAAAAGAAAACACTCAGCATATGCTCTTGCAAGTTTAGATTGGTTATCGATTTATCTAAACAGGATGGCTCCCACTGTTTCCTCAAATCCTTCTTCAAACCTAAAAAAAGAACTAGTCAGGATTTAATCACACGTCATAATACTTGCTTAACCTTTCAGCCAGGCCAGTGTTGGTACTTCGAGGGAGGTTTTCCAACGCTTTCGCGAAGTTCCTTAATTAAATAACCTCTTTTCCCTGGAGGCGTAGCCCCTCTAACACCTTTCTGGACACCTACTTGGTTTATAGCATTGATTGTTAAGTGAGAAAATTTCCCGAGAGTAATCCTACTCATCAGTGGTATCGGGATCCAACTATCATTGCATGATGCACTAGATGGAAGCCACTCTAGTCACCACACTCCAGAAGGTATGCTAAATCTGCAAGTTTCTTTTCTGTTTGAAACTCCCGATATGATTTTTACCCCAAGCTCTTATGACCTTGAAGTAGGCCAACAAATTATAAGACGCAAGTCAAGTTCTACCCTTCGTTGTCCTGATTAATTTAGGTACATCGTACATGCCCTTGACGTAGGCCAACAAGGTTGTATGTCTGTCCTATACTAATGCATCTATCTATGCAACAAATAAGCAAACACACTGCTACCATACACTATGCCTTGACGTAGGCCAACAAGCATAGCATGAATACGATGTGTTGTCTATTTGAAAAGACGGAGGGTTACGGCAGGTTTTTGGCAAAAAACCGTTAACGTAGTGAACTTGATATGATCGAAGGAACCATGATAGCCTTTATTAAAATGAGTGGTTTAAGCTCCGCATTTAAAATTTGCTTTTTGAAGAAAACCGAGTGGTTTTGAAATTGTTCCAACGATTCAGTTTAGGTTTTATTTTTCTTTGCATTAAAAATAATGCGTCCCATCATTAACCTATCATTATAGATAACAACGAAAATACAACGTCCTTTTATGCCATCCGCATTCGCCACGGGGTTCCGTCATCACCCGTTAGGTTACTTAACTAAAGGGAGAGCGGGAGCTGGGCTAGCGCGGGTGTAAAACATATGTAACGTCTAAATAGCTATCTGTAAGCCCGCGGCGGCGCCCCGGCCGTCGATCCGACGCCGGAAACGCGGAAACAAAAACTTTCAATAACAATTGAACCGGCACCACCGCGCACTTTTCACCCGGATCGGGCCATTAACCTAGCAACTAGCAAAGTAAAATACGAGTAGAGAAGTATACCAAGCGATCCGTGACCTTCGGTCTTCGTCTCCACTCGAATCTCTCGCGGAAACTCCGTCCATCACGTCCTCGTCGGAAAGGCACCACGTAGCCGGGTTCGTATACGGGCTCCCACCTCTGGACCGAGGCAACTCGGGCGCGAAGTTGGCTAGCCGACGCGTCTAAGGGATGCTATAGAATAGTGTATGAAACTTTTCTCTTGGGGTTGTCAAGAAGTTTCCCTGGATGGAGGGATCAAGAAAGAACTTTGGAGAGTAGTGAGGGTTTTTGAAGCAAACCAAAAATGAGATGATGATTTTTCCACCCTCACAAAATGATCCTCTCTCCCTCAAATGAAGTGGCCGGCCATAATATTGAGCAAGGAAAAATAAATAATGGTGGAGAAGAAAAAGCAAGTGGAGAAAAGGAAATGATAATTCAAGAATAATCACACCCACTTCTCCAAATCAATCTTATCATTTCTCTTCTCATGAAAAGGCAAAGGATGAGACCATAAAGGAATCTCATCATGATAAAGGCACAAATGCAATAAAGCCCTCCACAAAAGAGTTATTTGCAAACTGCAAATAACCCCCTCCATCGATCGGAAAGTCCGGCCGGGAAGGAATAATAGAAAACCGGCCGGAACGGAATGCAAACTGGTAACTTCAGAAAACTGATCCCGTAATAAATTACAGGAAAACCCCGCTACTGCAAATACATGCCCGCATTTGTATTCCCATTGAACACAAATGCAAAGAGACAAAACTACACTATCTAATACTAGGATCCGGCTTAAGCCAAAGCCGGCTAGTAAAAACCGTCCGATCACGATCCGTGCAATACCGCATGTATCTGATCGAACCCTGCCATATCTCCATACGGCCTGTACAGCGTTTCGCCCGAAACCTGAGTAACTGTCTGTGTGGTGGATTCTAAAGACTCGTCAATACTATGGCTGTGGATTTAACCACTAGCACGTCAGAGGTATAAGCCAATACGTAACGGGCTACCAGGTATTGACCAAAAGGGACGTCGATGAGCGAACTCATCCTGACACCCTACTGATCCTGTCAGTGACAATATCCATACAGTCTGGTCCATTCGTCTATGAGCATCGCATGGCGGGTCTAGGGGGTTGGTAAAAGTCAGACCCCCAAAAGCGGTACAAGTCGTGTCGGAGTGCAGCCCAGAACACCCTGAGATACTACTGGAATACCTACCAGCAAATCTCCTGCCTTGGCTAAGGACTTTTCATGTTCTGGCTCTCCTAGACACAGCACGACCTCACCCCCAATACCGGGAGAGACGAACCCCTGCAGATCCGCTCACTGCCTCCATGTGGCTCGGGACTGTACCCAACTAAAACCTGTTTGCACGACTCCTTTGAGCCGTGGTAGGGTAGTAATCAAAGCACAGTGGGAACTCACACGAGACAAATGACGATCTCAGGTCGATGAACTAATCTGTACACATGTCACCAGGGAACTGCTATCTGACATGAGGTATAATCCCAACTAGCAGGTTCCCGGCGAGTCCTGTCCGGTGTACTCATAACCCAATGAGCACCTGTATACATCTTAGGTGAACCAACTGAAACCAGTGGCTTGTGAGACCGGCCACCGCCCTTCGTCGGGGTCTCGACTGTATACACTAGTCTACTCCGGAGTATCGATGCCCTGTCTCGAAACTCCCACGACTAGGGACCTTTTAAGGATGTGCTTATAGACTCCAGCTCTCACGTATATGATCGCCCTCATACTGCTGGTAGTCAAGCAAGAATCCTAGGGGCTCTATCAACGTGTAATAGCGACTCATAAGGTCACCTAAAGCAGTACACGATGATAAAGATAAACAAGATAGCATACTATCATCTCGAGTAAGACTGTCCTACTGGGACAGGTCCTCCCCTCAATCATTGCAATCACGTGCCAGTGATCCAATAATTGACTCTGAGGGCACTATATCCAACAATCTCCCACTTGCACTCAAGGCTAATTATTGCGATGTCGCATACTCACAGCCCGTGTGATACCGAACACCCAACTCCTCTACTAGTCAGTCTCACAAAGCCTGTTTGCGAAACTATTGCGTTCGAGGAATAGCCTCAGTGAGTGGATCCGCTCTGGTGTTTCTTTCTATGTCTCTCTATATCTCAAGTTCGCGGAGAATGCCATCTCCCGAAAGGAGCAATACCTGTCTTAGAATGTGTCTGGATATCTGATGGGACCTAGCTTATAAGTGAACTCCAAATCCAAACTTCTTAGACTGTATCGTCAACTGAACTTAATCAGTATCCTGCGCCATGCCTTCCCTCAGTATCCACCTGGACCACCTGTCCAAAATACTGCCCCTCGTCAGAGGGAAAACTATAACTCTGACAGCTACTCTGCCATCCAGGTCACCTTGGAAGCCTGGAATGATAACTGTCTCCTGAAGGAGAATGCTGTTATCATATCCCTAGAACATCTACTTATGTTCTAAAACTGCTTCCGATTGTTTCTCCAAGATTGGATGAATATCAGCTTATTGCACCTACTGCAAGAACAACATCTGGTGTGGTACTTGACATCTCATGATTGACTCAATTGCCTAAGCAAGTGATCTGCCAATCATGCGTATCCCTCTCCCCTTTAGTCTGTAAGACACCTTTAGAGAGAGTGACTCCATTACCTGCAGGTACACCACCGTGCCAGGAGTCGTCCATTCAAAATACTCTTAGAATGCTGTCTAAGTACCCAGATTGGGAAACCACCCAAATCTAGATCTAAAACCATAGATCTAGTAACCAGAATGTACGATATAATATCCAAGTCCTATGTGGAGAAACTACTGTGTGACGACCATAGTATAACCGATCGTAGTATAGGAATATCACTTCCTACTCTGTGCATGTCATCCAAATACCAGGACATCACACCCTACTACCTTCTTAACAGATCCATTCCCTTTTCTGATGAAGTCAAACCCTATGACTGTCACATCAGAAATAGATGATCTATCTCCGCTATATCTGCTTTAGTCTATAAATAAACATAAGCCTGATGTCCACCAATGCTTCTGCTGCTCCCACTGACTACGACAACCCTCTGGCAGAGTTATATAGACATGCACTTCTAAAGCTAGTTTAGAACGACGCTATACTCATCCTCCTGCCGGGTCTCACAGTATGGAACAACAGCAATGGCAAGTCTGGGTAAACAAGAACCTTCCTGCCACCGTCCTTGAGCATACTGAAGTACCTCTCGAGTGCCTGAGATTACCCACTTTATCTGCGGAGTGGCCTAATGGAATGTCAAACCAGATTGAATCTTTAGGTTCTTATCAAATCTTCAGTAATCGTTTGCGGTTCTGGAATCACTTCCAGTTCTACCATACTCCCACTACTGTTTTCTGAAAAAATCCATTTTTAATAAAACTGTGGCGAGTCTAGAACAATATCACTATTGATCTTCCAGATGGTAGAAAGTCAACCCTCATCATAGCCTGGGTCAACCCACAAACAGCCATTACGGAAACGTGCCTTGAGTTATCCAGAGTCTGGTTTTAAGCATAATCTGGACAACTCCCCGTACCTTAACATCGTTAAGATATGAACTGTTCTATATCCAATATAGAAACATAGACACTGATTTAATTGAACCAGATTCAAATCATGCAGCTGTCTCCAGTGCATGTCAACTAAATGGAAGGAGGCCAATCAGCGTTACTCAACTTAGGAGTGCTTCCAATTATGAGTAACCTGAAAGAGAAGAAAGTTCTCTTAATCATTACTATCAACTGAATACCATTCACAAGTATCTACATCTCCGATCACCTTGAAGAATCCCGATACTTGCAATACCTGGTTCTCTACTCTATTCTTATACCTATAACTTCTCAAAACTTTGACCTTGTGTTTATACGAAACACATGTCTAAGAACTAGAGAAGTCATAGTAAACAGAATATAGTACGAGGACCAACCCCTCTGTCCTAATGGACACTGGACAATATACAATACTCCGTATAAGTCCCCTGAGTCGAGTGACTCATTCACTATGTGTCGTAGGTTGAAAACTGTACTTTTGGTTAAGAAGAATTACACCGCTGTTCAATGCTCCTTACCTAACCATCCACTGATATAGGTAAATGTCATAGACATAATTTCAAAAACTATATATCTCACTCTATAAAAATAGACGTACAGATATATCAATTTGAAATTGGTGCACAACAACGGATATTCAAAACCAAATATTTGCCAACCGGCAAACAACCCAAGTGACTTCCTCAAATATCACTAATTACAACGAATCCCGATATAATGAGGATGATCACCTAATTCCCAATAACTTGCTCCCACTCATCATCTGTAAAACTATACAGATGTGAGAATCATACTTGGTAAATACATACCCTGGAGTAAGTGTCTAATTGGGAAATCAGTTTTCTTTTAACAGTACACAGTGAAACTGAAACATTGAAATGTTTCGATGGGGTATCCTGGTATTCCTAGTAATGCCACTTCCATTATCCAGATTCACAACTGTAACCGTATAATTCTTTGCCACTTCTCTAAATCCCTTTATATGTCTTTAGTCATTACCTTCTGTACACCCCTTTAGGCCAAATGGTTTTCTTCCTTCCGTACCGTTCGGCACCAGCCTATGGTTTGGAAGAAGACTATCCAATAAGCATAATGGGTGTACTGTCCTAATCCTAGAAACACTCGCAACGCGAGAGAAGGTGAAGATAAAAGACACCTGAATGTACTTTATTCCTATTTCTCCTGAATTAGGATCCATCCCCGTACTGGAACAAGTTCCTTTCGAGTTCGTATATAACCATACGATGGATTATCCAATAAACTGGGATCTTCGTAGTGATACGGAGTGTCCTGGAGAAATACAAAGGTGATTTAGGATTGGCGAAGAAATATTTGGTTTGGTCGTTAATAGCAGTCGCAATTTACTTTGCCCTCTTACTAATCCCTTGCTTTGTCTGAACTTAATACCTTCTGTACACCGTTTAGGCTAATTGGTTTTCTTCATTCCCTACCGGTCGGCACCCGCCTATGGTTTGGAAGAAGACTATCCAATTTGCGTAATAGGTGTACTACTCCTAAACCAAGGAGTACTCGCAACCTGAAAGAAGGTGAAAGGAAAAGACAACTGAATAGTCCTATTCATTTTCTCCAGAACCGCAAACCATCCTCGAATTCCTTCGAGTTCGTATATAACCATACGATGGTTTTGTCCAATGGAAGTGGACGTTCGTAGTAATACGGGGTGTCCTGGAGAAAAGGGTAAAAGTAGGAGTGGCAATGAGGTCTGCAACTCTGACAATCCAAAAGCCAGTGTCAAGAAGGTTCGGTCAACTTGGTCACAGAGTCATAGTCTAGGGTCGGGTCAATGGTCGCTGCCAAAGAGAGAGAGAAATGAAACACTCAGCGTGCACTCTAACCTAGATCAGAATGGTTATCACTTTATCTAATCTGGAAACCTCCCACTGTAACGTCAAACTCTTCCCCAAACCTGAAAGAAGAATTAGCCGGGATCACCCGAGGAGTAAACCAACTCATCAGTGGGAATCGGGATCCAACTATCATCGCATGACAACGTGACGGAATCCGCTCACGTTATCACACTCCAGAAGGTATGCACATATCTGGCAAGTTTCAGTTCTTTTGAAACTCCCGATTTGGATTTTTGCCCCATGCTCTTATGACCTTGACGAAGGCCAACAAATCATAAGTCACATGTCAAGTTCTACCCGTCATTATCCAGGTTGATTTGAACCCACTCGTACAAGCCGTTGACGAAGGCCAACAAGGCTATACGACTGTCCCAAACCAACGCATCTATCTATGCTGCAGAAAGGCAACAAGCAGCTACCATACAGTATGCCTTGACGAAGGCCAACAAACATAGCATGAATACTACGTGCTACCCGTCTGAAACGACGGAGGGCTACGAATGGTTTCTGACGAAAACCTTTAACGTAATGAACTTGATATCGTTGAAGGAACTGGATAGCTTTGAAAAATATAGTGACGAAAACCTTTGCTAAAGAGGTCACTCCCGGTGAAGGGATCTCGGCTCTTTCCCCGTAGAATGAGGTGCAGGATATTCCAACTGAATACCACGATGCAAAGTAAAAGAAATCGGCTATAGTGAAGTTATTGCCCTGACGCAAACTTCTTTCCAAGGGGTCACTCCCGGTGAAGGGATCTCGGCCCTTGCCTCGTCGACTGAGGAGCAGGATATTCCAACTGAATACCACCGTGCAAAACAAAAGTGAACGACCTTGCAATGACAGCTTTTTGAAAAATGTTCCAACAACATCAGAATAGGTTTGTTTATCTTGCATTGATCCGAATCAACGCAGTCTCATCAATTGATCACACCACAAAAGAACGAAAATATACTGATGTACGTTTATGCCATCCGCATTCGCCACTGGGTCCCGTCATCACCCGTTAGGTTAGCTAACTAACGACAGAGCGGGGACTGGATTAGCGCGGATGCAAAACATATACAACATCAACTAGTATATAAATAATTTTTCGCTCAAGGCGTGATAGAATGCAACATTACAGAAATGTACAGCATCACAGAATAATACAAATATTTGGGATCCCCGGGTTTCACAGAGCCGCTACTGAAACCCGAAGTTTCCCTGGTCGTGTGGATAGCCTGTGCAATGAAAATCCTAGACCCCTACGGGCGCAGCAAGTTACCCGCCAAAACCTGAAGCGAGGCAGCCCCCTTCAGCAACGTGAATGGACCACCCAACATTTCACGGAATCCGGTAACTTGGGCATGTTGGAGATAATGCCCTCAGAGTCAATTATTGGATCACAGGCACGTGATTGCGGTGATTAAGGGAGGACCTATCCCGGTAGGACAGTCTTACTCGAGATGATAGTACGCTATCTGGTTTACCTTTATCATCGTGTACTGTTTTAGGTGACCTGACAAGTTGCTATTACACGTTGATAGAGCCCCTAGGATTCTTGCTTGACCACCAGCAGTATGAGGGCGATCATATAAGTGGGAGCTGGGGTCTATAAGCATATCCTTAGATGGTCCCTAGTCGTGTGAGTTTCGAGACAGGGCATCGATACTCCATAGTAGACTAGTGTATACAGTCGAGACCCCGACGAGGGGCGGTGGGCGATCTCACAAGCCACTGGTGTCAGTTGGATCACCTAAGATGTATACAGGTGCTCATTGGGTTATAAGTACACCGGACAGGACTCGCCGGGAACATGCTAGTTTGTCATATACCAGACGTCAGATGGCAGTTCCCTGGTGACATGTGTGCAGGTTAGTTCATCGACCTGGGGATCGTCATTTGTCTCGTGTGAGTTCCCACTGTACTTTGATTACTACCCTACCACGGCTCAAAGGAGTCGTGCAAACAGGTTTTAGTTGGGTACAGTCCCGAGCCACATGGAGGCAGTGAGCGTATCTTCAGGGGTTCGTCTCTCCCGGTATTGGGGGTGAGGTCGTGCTGTGTCTAGGAGAGCCATTACACGAAGTCATTGGCCAAGGCAAGGAGATTTACTGGTAGGTATTCCAGTAGTATCTCAGGGTGTTCTGGGCTACACTCCGACACGACTTGTACCGCTTTTGGGGGTCTGACTTTTACCAACCCCCTAGGCCCGCCATGCGATGCTCATAGACGAACGGACCGGACTGTACGGATATTGTCACTGACAGGCTCAGTAGGGTTGTCGGGCTGAGTTCGCTCACAGACGTCCCTTTTAGTCAATACCTGGTAGCCCGTTACGTATTGGCTTATACCTCTGACGTGCTAGTGGTTAAATCCACAACCAAGGTGTTGATGCGTCTTTAGAGTCCCCCACATTCAGTTACTCAGATTTCGGACGAAAGGTTGTAGAGGCCGTATGAAGATATGGCAAGGTCCGATCAGATACGTGCGGTATTGTACGGATTAGGATCGGACAGTTTGTACTATAGGCCGTATGGTTATATGGCAGGGTTCGATCAGATACGTGCGGTATTGCACGGATCAGGATCGAACAGATATTGCTAGCCGGTTTTGGTATGAGCCGGATCCTAGTATAGTACAATGTAGATTTTGTCTCTTTGCATTTGTGTTCAGTCGGAATACAAATGCGGGTGTGTATGCACAGTATCGGGGTTTTCCTGTAATTTATTACGGGACCAGTTTTCTGGAGTTGCCAGTTTGCATACCGTTCCGGCCGGTTTCCTTTGTTCTTTCCCGGTCGGACTTTTTGATGGAGAGGGGTTAATTGCAAGTTTGCAATTAATATTTTAATGAGGTATGGCCGGCCACTATTGAAGATTCTTGAGGAGTGTGGGTTAATTATTAGAAAGGGGACATGCTTCTTGGTTTTTGTGTAAACTTTTCATATTGATTTGAAGAGGTATGGGCCGGCCACTGTTGGGGATTGGTGTGTGCTGGAATTGGAATTGAGGTGTGGATTAATAAATTGATATTCATTTTGGTTGCTTGGTGTGCACCTTGAGAGAGTGTGCTGGATTTGTTTTAAAAGGCTTGATGAATTAATTTATTGATATTCATTCATTGCTTTGAGTGGACAGAGAGAGAGTGCTTGCTTCCATTTTCCAGTGAGCTTTTTCTTCTTGTGGCCGAGCCTTTTTACAGAGAATGCTCCATTCTTCCTGCAAGCCTCCATGGCTTCTTCATTTGCAAAATTCCTCCATCATGGCAACTATACAAAACCCCATAGAGACAATAGCTCACTACACATTTCTACAGCAAATCTTGGGCACGTCGACTAGCCAGCTTCGTGCCCGAGTTGCCTCGACATTGAGGTGGGAGCCCGTAAAAGACGTAGGAGATGTGGTGCCCTTCCGGCGAGGAGGAAACGACCGGAGATCCCGCGAGGAGATCGGAGTGGAGATGAAGACCGGAGGACTCGGATCATTCGGTATATCTCTTCCCCTTCTCTTTGTAGTTAGCTAGATTTAGTTTAATGGCCCGATCCGGGTTTAGTGCGCGGTGGTGCCGGTTTGCTAAGTTCGCAAAATTAAATTTTATCACCGCTTCCGCATTCCGGCGTCGGTTTGACGGCCGGGGCGCCGCCGTGCACTTACAGTGGTATCAGAGCCTCGCCATTAACTTAGTCTAGCTTTGTGTAATGTGTTTTTCAGTTCCGATCGATCAAATGTTCCAAAACCCGTATTTTGATCACATCAGTTTTCTGTTGGAAATTTTTAGTGTCGAAAAATTTTTCAGGTTGCAAAAATGTGATGTACTTGAAAACCTAAGACAACTGCAGAAATCCGAGTCATTGATCTTTCATCAAGAGCGCGGAACCGCGGCCAATACCCACTTTGGGCCGCGGTTCCGCCGCAACATGAAAGGATCAATGGGCTAGGTTTTTCCAGTGGGCTTCTGGGTTAATTTTAGGGGTTTTGGAATATTAATTTTGGGCCCATATTTTCTGTGAGTGCTACAGTATTGCTTGGGGGCCTACTTGTTAATTTTTGATTGATCGGATATTTTAAAAACATTTTTCACAGTATTTACATTATATCTGCGACCGTGAATGTCACTCGATCGGTAAATCCGGTCTAACTGCTATAGCCCGGTTAGACGGATTTGCGAACGTGATTTTCACGTTGATGTTTTGTGATTTTGCTGTGATATTGCGGATCGGTCGTGGGGATAGCCTGGATGCAATGCTAGTACAGTGTTGTTGTATTATGTACATTTGATATTGCGGGGCGAGCGTCCGACATGTGGACTGCCGTCACTGCCCGTTTGTATTATTCTTTTGGGGCACGACCTGGTTGCGGTCGATGTACTCGGTGTATGTATATTTTACTTTCTGTACTAGGATTACCCCGCGGTGGGGTGCACGGATAGCCGGGTTCTGGAGGGCAACAAGCCCGCATCTCATGGCATTGGGACGGAGGGGGCTTCACTCTAGAATTGGCGGGCTATTCGCCGTACTCGTAGGGGGTACAGGTTGACCCAGGAGGGGTGCCCAAGTTACCGGATTCCGTGAAGTACCGGGTGGTCCATTCACGGTGCTGAAGGGGGCTGCCTCGCTTCAGGTTTTGGCGGGTGACTTGCCGCGCCCGTAGGGGTCTAGGTTTTCATTGCACAGGCTATCCACACGACCAGGGGAACGTCGGGTTTCAGTAGTGGCTCTGTGAAACCCGGGGATCCCAGATATCTGTATTGTTCTGTGATGCTGTACATTTCTGTGATGTTGCATTTCTTATCACGCCTTGAGCGAATATAATATATTGGTATATATATTAATAGATGTTGTATATGCTTTTCATCCGCGCTAGTCCAGTCCCCGCTCTACCGTTAGTTAGCTAACCTAACGGGTGTTGACGGGACCCAGTGGCGAATGCGGATGGCATATACGTACGTCAGTATATTTTCGTTCTTTGTGGTGTGATCAATTGATGGGACTGCATTGATTCGGATCAATGCAAGTTTAAAAACAAACCTAATCTGATGTTGTTGGAACACTTTTCAAAAAGCTGTTATTGCAAGGACGTTCACTTTTGTTTTGCATCGTGATATTCAGTTGGAATATCCTGCTCCTCAGTCGACGAGGCAAGGGCCGAGATCCCTTCACCGGGAGTGACCCCTTAGACAAAAGTTTGCGTCGGGGCATTAACTTCACTATAGCCGATTATTTTTGCTTTGCATCGCGGTATTCATTTGGAATATCCTGCACCCCATTCTACGGGGAAAGAGCCGAGATCCCTTCACCGGGAGTGACCTCTTAAGCAACGGTTTTCGTCACTATATTTTTTAAAAGCTATCCGTTCCTTCGACGATATCAAGTTCTTTACGTTAAAGGTTTTCGCCAGAAACCATTCGTAGCCCTCCGTCGTTTCATATGGGTGGTCAATAGTATTCAAGCTGTGTATGTTGGCCAAATTCAAGGCACAGTGATTGGTAGCTATTGGGGTATTCATATGCAGCATAGATAGATGCGTTGGTTTGGGACAGTCGTACTGCCATTTTGGCCAAAGTCAAGGGTATGTACGGGTGGATTCAAATTAACCTGGAGAATGACGGGTAGAACTTGACATGTGACTTATGATATGTTGGCCAAAGTCAAGGTCATAAGAGCATGGGGCAGAAATCACATCGGGAGTTTCAAAAGAACTGAAACTTGCCAGATATGCGCATACCTTCTGGAGTGTGATACCGTGAGCGGATTCCGTCACGTTATCATGCGATGATAGTTGGATCCCGATTCCCACTGATGAGTTAGTTTACTCCTCGGGTAACCCCGACTAATTCTTCTTTCAGGTTTGGAGGAGAATTTGAGCTACAGTGGGAGGTTTCCAGATTAGATAAATTGGTAACCATTCTGATCTAGGTTAGAGTGCACGCTGAGTGTTTCTTCTCTCTCTCTCTTTGGCAGCGACCATTGACCCGACCCTAAGACTTTGACTCAGTGACCAAGTTGACCGAACCTTCTTAACACTGGCTTTTGGATTGTCAGGGTTGCGAACCTCATTGCCACTCCTACTTTTACCCTTTTCTCCAGGACACCCTGTACTACTACGAACGTCCACTTCCATTGGACAAAACCATCGTATGGTTAGATACGAACTCGAAGGGATTTATTCGAGGATGGTTTCCGGTTCTGGAGAAAACGGATAGGACTATTCAGCTGTCTTTTCCTTTTACCTTCTCTCAGGTTGTGAGTACTCCTTGGTTTAGGAGTAGTACACCTATTACGCAAATTGGATAGTCTTCTTCCAAACCTTAAGCTGGTGCCGACCGGTAGGGAATGAAGAAAACCAATTAGCCTAACGATGGTGTACAGAAGGTATTGAATTAAGACAAAGCAAGGGATTAGTAAGAGGGCAAAGTAAATTGCAACAGATATTCACGACCAAACCAAATATTTCGTTACCACTCCCACATCACCTTTGTTTTTCTCCAGGACACTCCGTATCACTACGAAGATCCACAGTTTATTGGATATTCCATCGTATGGTTATATACGAACTCGAAAGGAACTTGTTCCAGTTCGGGGTTGGATTCTCGTCCAGGGGAAATAGGAATAAGGTTTATTCAGGTGTCTTTTATCCTCACCTTCTCTCTCATAGCGAGTGTTCCTAGGATTGGGACAGTACACCCATTATGCTTATTGGATAGTCTTCTTCCAAACCATAGGCTGGTGCCAAACGGTAGGGAAGGAAGAAAACCATTTGGCCTAAAGGGGTGTGCAGAAGGTAATGACTAAAGACATATGAAGGGATTTGGAGAGGTGGCAAAGAATTATACGGTTACAGTCGTGAATATGGAAGAGGCATTACTAGGAATACCAGGATACCCCATCGAGACATTTCAATGTTTCAGTTTCACTGTGTAATGTTAAAAGAAAACTGATTTCCCGATTAGATACTTACTCCAGGGTAGGTATTTACCAAGTATGATTCTCACATCTGTATAGTTTTACAGATGATGAGTGGGAGTAAGTTATTGGGAATTAGGTGATCGTCCTCATTATATCGGGATTCGTTGTAATCGGTGATATTTGAGGAGATCACCTGGGCTGTTTGCCGGTCGGCAAATATTTGGTTTTGAATATCCGCTGTTATGCACCAACTTCAAATTGATATATCTGTACGTCTATTTTTATAGAGTGAGATATACCTTTTTGAAATTATGTCTACGACATTTACCTATATCAGTGGATGGTTAGGTAAGGAGCATTAAACAGCGGTGTAATTCTTCTTAACCATAAGTACAGTTTTCAACTTACGACACACAGTGAATGAGTTATCAGACTCAAGGGACTTATACAGAGTATTGTATGTTGTCCAGGGTCCATCAGGACAAAGGGTAGGTCCTCGTACTATATTCGGTTTACTTATGACTTCTCTAGTTTTTAGACATGTGTTTCGTGGAAACACAGGGTCCGAATTTTGAGAAGTTATAGGTATTTGAATAGAGTAGAGAACCAGATGTAGCAAGTATCGGGATTTTTCAAAGAGATCGAAGATGTAGATACTTGTGTAAGGTATTCAGTTGATAGTAATGATTAAAGAGATTTTGCTTCTCTTTCAGGTTACTCATAGTTGGAAACATTCCTAAGTTGAGTAACGCTGATCGACCTCATTCCATTTAGTTGGCATGCACCGGAGACAACTGCATGATTTGAATCTGGTTCAATTAAATCAGTGCCTCTGGTTCTATATTGGATATAGAACAGTTCATATCTTAACGTTGTTAAGGCACGGGGAGTTGTCCAGCTTATGATTAAAACCAGACTCTGGATAACTCAGGGCACGTTTCTGTAATGGCTGTTTGTGGGTTGACCCAGGCTATGACGAGGGTTGACTTTCTACCATCTGGATGAACAATAGCGATATTGTTCTAGACTCGCCACAGTTTTATTAAAAATGGATTTTTTCAGAAAACAGTAGTGGGAGTATGGTAGAACTGGAAGTGGTTCCAGAACCACAAACGATTACTGAAGATTTGATAAAAAACCTAAAGATTCAATCTGGATTGACATTCCATTAGCCACTCCGCAGATACGGTGGGTAACTTCAGGCACCCGAGAGGTACTACGGTAGCCTCAAGGACGGTGACAGGGAAGTTCTTGTTTACCCACATTTACCATTGCTGTTGTTCCAGACTGCGAGACCCGGCGGGAGGATGAGTATAGCGTCATTCTAAACTAGTTTTAGAAGTGTACGTGTATATGACTCTGCCAGAGGGTTGTCGTAGTCAGTGGGAGCAGCGGAAGCATCGGTGGACAAGTAGCTTATGTCTATTTATAGACTAAAGCAGATGTAGCGGAGATAGATCATCTATTTCTTTTGTAACAGTCATGGGTTTGACTTCATCAGAATAGGGGATGGATCTGTTGAGAAGGTAGTAGGGTGTGATATCCTGGTATTTGGATGACATACACAGAGTAGGAAAGGAAACTCCTATACTACGATCGGTTATACTTTGGTCGTCACACAGTGTTTTCTCCATATGGGAAATGGATTTTATATCAGACATACTGGTTACTAGATCTATGGTTTTAGATCTAGATTTGGGTAGTTTCCCAATCAGGGTACTTTGACAGCATTCTAAGAGTATTTAGAATGGACGACTCCTGGCACGGTAGTGTACCTGCAGGTAAAGGAGTCACCCTCTCTAAAAGGTGTCTTACAGACTATTGTAGAGAGGGATGTGCATGATTGACAGATCACTTGCTTAGGCAATTGAGTCAATCATGAGATGTCAAGTACCACACCAGATGTTGTTCTTGTACTAGATGCAATAAGTTGACATTGATCCAATCCTGCAGAAACAGTCGGAAGCAGTTTTAGAACATAAGTGGATGTTCTAGGGATATGATAACGACAGCCTCATTCGGGAGACAGTTATCATTCCAGGCTTCCAAGGTGACATGGACGACAAGGAGGTTGTCAGAGTTATAGTTTTTCCTTCTGATGAGGGGCAGTATTTTGGACAGGTGGTCCAAGGCAATACTGAGGGTGGCATGGCGCAGGATACTGATTAAGTTCAGTTGACGATACAGTCTAAGAAGTTTGGATTTGGAGTTCATTTATGAGCTATGTCCCATCAGACATCCAGACACATTCTAAGACAGGTATTGCTCATTTCGGGAGATGGGTTTCTCCGCGAACTTGAGATATAGAGAGACATAGAAAGAGACAACAAAGCGGATCCACTCGCTGAGGCTATTCCTCGAACGCAATAGTTTCGCAAACAAGCTTTGTGAGACTGACTAGTAGAGGAGTTGGGTGTTCGGTATCACACGGGCTGTGAGTATGCGACATCGCAATAATTAGCCTTGAATGCAAGTGGGAGATTGTTGGAGATAATGCCCTCAGAGTCAATTATTGGATCACAGGCACGTGATTGCGGTGATTGAGGGAGGACCTATCCCGGTAGGACAGTCTTAATCGAGATGATAGTACGCTATCTGGTTTACCTTTATCATCGTGTACTGTTTTAGGTGACCTGAAAAGTTGCTATTACACGTTGATAGAGCCCCTAGGATTCTTGCTTGACCACCAGCAGTATGAGGGCGATCATATAAGTGGGAGCTGGGGTCTATAAGCATATCCTTAGATGGTCCCTAGTCGTGTGAGTTTTGAGACAGGGCATCGATACTCCATAGTAGACTAGTGTATACAGTCGAGACCCCGACGAGGGGCGGTGGCCGGTCTCACAATCCACTGGTGTCAGTTGGATCACCTAAGATGTATACAGGTGCTCATTGGGTTATGAGTACACCGGACAGGACTCGCCGGGAACATGCTAGTTGGTCATATACCAGACGTCAGATGGCAGTTCCCTGGTGACATGTGTGCAGGTTAGTTCATCGACCTGGGGATCGTCATTTGTCTCGTGTGAGTTCCCACTGTACTTTGATTACTACCCTACCACGGCTCAAAGGAGTCGTGCAAACAGGTTTTAGTTGGGTACAGTCCCGAGCCACATGGAGGCAGTGAGCGTATCTTCAGGGGTTCGTCTCTCCCGGTATTGGGGGTGAGGTTGTGCTGTGTCTAGGAGAGCCATTACACGAAGTCCTTGGCCAAGGCAAGGAGATTTACTGGTAGGTATTCCAGTAGTATCTCAGGGTGTTCTGGGCTACACTCCGACACGACTTGTACCGCTTTTGGGGGTCTGACTTTTACCAACCCCCTAGGCCCGCCATGCGATGCTCATAGACGAATGGACCGGACTGTACGGATATTGTCACTGACAGGTGTTAGTGTATATGCCCTAGGGGCCATTATTGTATCATACTAGATTGTATATTACCTAATGGAAGCTTGGGATATTCACAGTTATATATACAGTCTTGCTAAAATGGTAGTATGCTACTTGGTTTGTGTCTACTTTAATATGTGCATATGTTTCTTGTAACGTATCACTTATAAATATTAGTAGAGCCCATTGGATCTTTGCTTGATTACCAGCGTCGTGATGGCAATCACACTAGTGGGAGCTGGGTAGTCTGTAAGCAACATCCCATACAGGTCCCTGGTCGTTGGATTATCGAAATAGGGCATCGATATTCCGGAGTAGACTAAGTGTATACGCTTCTCATCCCAGTTGGGGAAATGGTCTGTCCCACAGCCATCAGTACGTCGTACTGGAGATAGTATACAGGTGCTCGTTAGGTTACGGGTACACCGGACAGGACTCGCCGGGGAACTGATTGGTTGGAATTATACCCATCGTCAGTTAACAGTTCCCAGGTGACATGAGTACAGCATAGTCCGCAGACTTGACACTGCTGCTTCGCCTCGAGTGTGTCCCACTGTTTTTAGATTGCTACCCTACCACGGCTCAAAGGAGTCGTGCAAACAGGTAGCAGTTGGGTGCAGTCCCGAGCACTTGGAGGCAGTGGCAGTTAGACAGGATTCGTCCCTCCCGGTATTGGGAGTAGATATCGCGCTGTGTCAGAGAGCCATTACGCAAAGTCCCTGGCCAGGGCAAGCTAGTTTTGCTGGTAGGTTCCAGTAATTTCTCAGGGTGTAATGGGCTTCCCTCCGACACGACTTATACCGCTATTAGGGGACTGACGCTTGCCGCCCCCTAGGCCCGATATGCGATAGTCTTGGACGAACGGACCGGACTGTATGGAGATTGTCACATCAGACTCAGTAGGAGTTCGGATGGGTTTTCTCATCGGCCTTCTTATCGACAACTACCTGGGGACCGTTACGTACAGCTAGTGCCGCTTGCGGTCTGTGGTTAAACCCACTGCCAGCGTAGTAGTCGAGTCTCTAGAGTCCCACACAGAGAGTTTCCTACTCCAGGCGAAACGATATAGAGGTTGCATGGTTATGCGACAAAGGGTTCGGACGCATACGTGCGTTTACGCGCGTACGACTTTCGGACAGTTTTTACCAGTCGGCTTTGGTTTAAGCCAGTTACTGGTATCCGGTTATTGGATTTATACAGTCTAAAGTTTTTCCGTATTTTTGCGGATCGGAGGGGCGTTCTCGTAAATGTTCGAGAAGCTTCTAGAAGTGGTGACTAAGGAGGGTTATGTGTCATATTCATTGAATGAGTTTATGAGTCATGGTGGTGATTCATTCATTTCATTAATGCACATTTATTACTTAATGACTCATGCTAATGAATCACCACTAGATATTTTATGAAGCATGATTTATCATCACTCTTTATTCTTTTCTCATTATTAGAAAATGCTTCATATATGATATGATACTCATAAACTTATCTCATAATATTATTCACATTCTCTCTCCTCAAGCTCTCATCTTCAAGAAGACTAATCCTTAATCCTCATGTGTTGAGATCAAAGGATTAGTTAGACTTAAACATCCATTACCTTCACTCTACATCATCCTTTCATCTTTGATTAGCAATCAAAGTTGATTAGCTACCTCAAGTTAGAGGTGTAGCTTGGTGTCTTGCTCTCGGGTGGATCGTCTACTACCTAGAGAAGGTCGAGGAGAACAAAGGAGGACACAAAGACGAAGGACCGTTTTCATTAGGTATAATCCTTTAACACTATAGTTTAGTATAGCTATGTGTTCGGTTATTATTTGTTTAGCTTCGATTCAAGCGGTTAGTCGATGTTCGTTCTTTAAACTTGATCGTTTTTGAAAAATCCGCCTCCCCTTAAGTACTGGGGTGTACTACATCGACTTACAGTGGTATCAGAGCCTCGCTAAACAATAAATAACTTAATTGCAAATTTGTACGAATTTCGAACAAAAAATCGAAGCCGGAAAACCCTAAATATTATCAGTTTCTGTCGAACTTAAAATGAAGTCCAAAATTTTTTCAGGTGTGTTCAGAAAGCATGAAATGAGTCCAGGAGAACACCCACGAAATTTGAGCCAATGATTCGACTAAAGAGCCGAGGAAGGGCGGCGGATCCCACCGATCCGCCGCGCTTCCGCGGCCGAGTTGCCGAGTCATGGGCTCATCTTTCATGGGTGGGTCCTCTCTGGTGTTTGGGGTTTTCTGGGATGTTTAATTATTGCTCAGGTTTTGGTTTAACAGAGCAGATTTTGGAGCAATATTGATGTTGTTTAATCGATCGAAATTGTACAGTATTTGCATATTGGATTATATCTGTGATTGTTTAATGTGTTCGTAAACCTCCCCTAACTGCTAGTATGTCGGTTGGCAGGGGGTTGCACATTTCTGTAATGATTTTAACTGTTTGTGCATATAAACTGTATTGGACTGTTGTGGTGATTAGCCGGGTTTTATGATGGGTTATTGTTTTAATTCATTTGATGTAATTGTAACAAGTTGTAATATTATTTTGCGGGGCACATCCAGGTTGCGGTTGTAGCTACCGTTGTATTATTTCTTTTTATTATTTTTGCTCCTAGATAGACCCAAGGTGGGGTGAACAAACTACCGGGTATTTTGAAGTGTTGAGGCAGACCGCTTCACTTCTGGTACTTGGCGGGTAGTTTGCCGTACCCGTAGGGGTCTGGGGTGGGGTAATGGCTATTCATCACAACTGTGTAATCTGTCTTTTCTTGCAGGCTCAAAAGAAATACAGATTGCTTGCAAATCCAATATTGTTTATCTGTGTTCTGGAATGTATATCATTGCGTCAGACGAATGTAAAATATCTATATTTATGATAGCTATTTAGACGTCACTTATGTTTTACACCCACGCTAGCCCAGCCCCCGCTCTGTCGTTAGTTAAGTAACCTAACGGGTGATGACGGGACCCCGTGGCGAATGCGGATGGCATAAGAGGACGTTGTATTTTCGTTGTTTTCTGCAATGATAGGTTAATGATGGGACGCATTATTATGCAAAGAAAATAAACCGAAGTTTAATCGTTGGAACAAATTTAAAAGGAAACCACTCGGTTATTTTAAAAGGATCAGAATTTTAATTGCGGAGCTTTAACCACTCCTTTTAAAAAGTATCAGGTTCCTTCGATTATATCAAGTTCATTACGTTCACGGTTTTGCCAAAACCATTCGTAGCCCTCCGTCATTTCATTTGGGTATTCAGTAGTATTCAAGCTATGTATTTTGGCCCTTAGTCAAGGCATAGTGTTTGGTAGCTGCTGGGGTATTCATTTGTAGCGTAGATAGATGCGTTGGTTTGGGACAGTCGTATTACTTTTCTTGGCCCTTAGTCAAGAGTAAATACGGGTGGGTTCAAATTAACCTGGATAATGATGGGTAGAACTTGACATGTGACTTATGACATATTTGGCCCTTAGTCAAAGTCATAAGAGCATGGGGCAAAAATCCACATCGGGAATTTCTAAAGAAATTGAAATTTGCAGAGAGAAGCATACCATTTTGGAGTTTGATGAATGTTGGTAGGATTCCTTCAACATTATCATACGATGATATTTTGGATCCCGATCCTACTGTGAGTATATGCTACTTATCAGAAGATTCGTCACTTAACAATCAATGCTATAAACCAAGTAGGTGCCAAGAAAGGTGTCAGCGGGGTTACGCCCCCAGAGAAAAGAGGTTATTTAATTAAGGAACTTCGCGAAAGCGTTGGAAAACCTCCCTCGAAGTATCGACACTGGCCTGGCTGAACGGTTAAGCAAGTATTGTACGGTAAGAATTGTCCTGGCTAATTCTTCTTTTATGGTTTGAGGAAGGATTCGAGAAACAGTGGGAGCCATCCTGTTTAGATAAATTAAACCACTCTAAACTTGCAACAGCATCATGCTAATTGTTATCTTCTTCTCTCTCTTAAAATGCAGCGACCCTATGACTACACATATGTTACATCTAGATAATAATTTGACTGAATCTGACTTATATGACTGGCAAAAGTCTGTCCAGATGTCCATTGCCTATGACAAGCTGGACCACCCTATTGAGGGACATTCCTATTGCTATGGGATTGGGCATTGGCAGAGTGATTGCAGGGCTTTAGAAGCCAGTAGCCAGGATACGAAGCATGTTGTGGCTTCGACTTCGGGTGTGTTTATGATAGAGAACTGTATGTCAGTTAACCCTACTTCCTGGGTATTGGATATCGGATCAGGAACTCACATCTGTAATTCATTACAGGCTCTGAGAAATCGTAGGGTTATCGGGATAGGTGATATGACCCTCACAGTTGCTAACGGAATGAGCATGGACGCTGAATCCGTAGGGGAATATCATCTTGGAATGACAACTGGGCAGATATTGATTCTACGTAACTGTTTTTATGTACCAGGTACGACTTGTAATATCATATCTGTACCCTTACTTTCTAAAGAAGGATATGATTTTGCTTTTACAAGAGATGTGGTTCACATCCACCTAAATCAAGATTTGATTGGGTCAGGTACATTAGAAAACGGAATATACGTATTAAATCAAGCTCAGATTTTCAGTGTCCAGAACACTCTTAAAAGAAAGTCTCCAGAGATAAATCAGGCTTTCTTATGGCATTGTAGACTAGGTCACATCAATGAGAGAAGGTTGACTAAGTTATATAAAGAAGGATATTTGAATCCGTTCGAATATCAATCTTATGCTACTTGTGAATCTTGTCTCAAAGGAAAGATGACAAAAACTCCGTTCACTGGACACGGAGTAAGAGCAAGCGAGCTTTTGGGACTCGTACACAGTGACGTGTGCGGTCCAATGTCTACACATGCGCGAGGTGGTTATTCCTACTTCATTACTTTTACGGATGATTTCTCTAGGTATGGATATGTCTTCTTAATGAAGCATAAATCCGAGGCTTTTGAGAAATTCCAAGAATACAAGAATGAAGTGGAAAAACAAACAGGCAAAAGTATAAAGACACTGAGATCTGATCGAGGTGGTGAATACTTAAGTGCCGAGTTCCTGGGTTACTTAAAAGAGAATGGAATTCTCTCTCAGCTTACTCCTCCATACACACCACAACATAACGGTGTATCAGAAAGGAGGAATCGAACCCTATTGGATATGGTTTGTTCCATGATGAGTAACGCTGAGTTACCGCGATCATTCTGGGGATATGCACTAGAATCAGCTGCATATCTTTTGAACCAGGTTCCCACCAAGACTGTGCCTACCACACCATATCAGATGTGGAGTGGGAAGAAACCCTATCTTCAGTATCTAAAGATTTGGGGATGTCCGGCTTATGTTAAAAAGCAGCATGCGGACAAACTCGAGGCACGATCAGTACTATGTAAGTTTGTGGGATATCCAAAGAACTCCAGGGGATATCTATTCTATTACGCAGAGGAACAAAAGGTTTTTGTTTCTCGTAATACCCATTTTCTAGAATATCAGTTTTTAGAAAAAGAAACTAGTGGGAGCGAAATAGAACTGGAAGAAATTCCAGAAACACAAACTACTACTGAAAGTTTGGTAGAACCAGAAGTTCAAGAAGAACTGGACATCCCAACGCCACTCCGCAGGAGTAGTAGGCAATCTCTTCCGCCCGAGAGATACTACGGTTTTCTCATTGACGGGGATAGAGAGGATTGCACTATTGACTATGATGTGCCTACTAGCTTCCAGCAAGCCATTCAGAGCGGTGACTCGGTAAAATGGCTGGATGTAATGCGAACTGAAATGGAGTCCATGTACACCAACAAAGTATGGTCTTTGGACATTGCTCCAGATGGGGTAAAACCCGTAGGATGCAAATGGATCTTCAAAAATAAGATTGGTGTAGATAGACAGGTTGAAACCTATAAAGCTAGACTTGTTGCAAAGGGTTTCCGTCAAAGACCTGGGTTGGACTATGACGAAACCTTTTCTCCAGTGGCTATGCTTAAATCTATTCGGGTCATTCTTGCTATTGCTGCTTTCCACGATTATGAAATCTGGCAGATGGACGTAAAGACGGCCTTTCTAAATGGAAATTTGGAAGAAAGCGTCTATATGGATCAGCCAGAAGGATTCATTCAGAGTGGGAGCAGCGGTAAAGTATGCAAGTTGCTTAAGTCCATTTATGGACTAAAGCAGGCATCACGGAGTTGGAACATCTGTTTTGATGATGCTGTCAAAGAATTTGACTTTATCAAAAATCCAGATGAACCTTGCATATACAGTAAGATTGTAGGGAGAGCTGTAGTATTCCTCGTCTTGTACGTGGATGACATTCTCCTAATAAGAAATGATATTCCTATGTTACAGTCAGTCAAAAGGTTCTTGTCACATAAATTCTCTATGAAAGACCTGGGTGATGCCACCTACATTCTGGGGATCCGGATCTATCGTGATAGATCAAAAAGGATATTGGGACTTTCACAGTCCAGGTACATAGACACCATAGTAAAGAGATTCAGTATGGATGATTCTAAGCGCGGTAACCTACCGGCTTGTCACGGAATCACCCTCTCCAAAGAGATGTCTCTTAAGACTGATTTGGAAAGGGATAGCATGTCAATTATACCCTACGCTTCTGCAGTAGGCTCTATAATGTATGCGATGTTATGTACCAGACCAGATGTAGCATACGCATTGAGCGTAGTAAGCAGGTATCAAGCAAACCCAGGGGAGAAGCACTGGATAGGAGTAAAGAACATTCTCAAATACCTGAGAAGGACTAAGGAAATGTTCTTAGTATATGGCGGAAAAGTCCTCCAGTTAGAGGCCTTTGCCGACTCCGGCTTCCAGAGTGACAAAGATGACTCCAAATCCATGTCGGGTTATGTCTTTACCCTCAATGGAGGGGCGGTCTGTTGGAAGAGTTCCAAACAGGAGACCGTTGCTGACTCAACAATGGAAGCAGAGTACATAGCTGCTTGCGATGCCGCAAAAGAAGCAGTCTGGATGAAGAAGTTCCTCACAGAACTTCAGGTGGTTCCTACCAGCGTTGATCCAATACCTCTGTATTGTGACAACAACGGCGCTATAGCTTTAGCGAAGGAACCCAGGTCCCATAAGAAGTCCAGACACATCTTAAAGCGGTATCACCCGATCAGGGAGATCATAGATCGCCGGGAGATCGAGGTAAAGAAAGTAAAGACAGAGGATAACGTTGCTGATCCATTCATAAAGGCCATTCCTCAGACGCAGTTCGAGAGGCTATTCGAGATGATAGGTCTACGATATGCCAGCTCATGGCCCTAGTGCAAGTGGGAGATTGTTAGTGTATATGCCCTAGGGGCCATTATTGTATCATACTAGATTGTATATTACTTAATGGAAGCTTGGGATATTCACAGTTATATATACAGTCTTGCTAAAATGGTAGTATGCTACTTGGTTTGTGTCTAATTTAATATGTGCATATGTTTCTTGTAACGTATCACTTATACATATTAGTAGAGCCCATTGGATCTTTGCTTGATTACCAGCGTCGTGATGGCAATCACACTAGTGGGAGCTGGGTAGTCTGTAAGCAACATCCCATACAGGTCCCTGGTCGTTGGATTATCGAGATAGGTCATCGATATTCCGGAGTAGACTAAGTGTATACGCTTCTCATCCCAGTTGGGGAAATGGTCTGTCCCACAGCCATCAGTACGTCGTACTGGAGATAGTATACAGGTGCTCGTTAGGTTACGGGTACACCGGACAGGACTCGCCGGGGAACTGATTGGTTGGAATTATACCCATCGTCAGTTAACAGTTCCCAGGTGACATGAGTACAGCATAGTCCGCAGACTTGACACTGCTGCTTCGCCTCGAGTGTGTCCCACTGTTTTTAGATTGCTACCCTACCACGGCTCAAAGGAGTCGTGCAAACAGGTAGCAGTTGGGTGCAGTCCCGAGCACTTGGAGGCAGTGGCAGTTAGACAGGATTCGTCCCTCCCGGTATTGGGAGTAGATATCGCGCTTTGTCAGAGAGCCATTACGCAAAGTCCCTGGCCATGGCAAGCGAGTTTTGCTGGTAGGTTCCAGTAGTTTCTCAGGGTGTAATGGGCTTCCCTCCGACATGACTTATACCGCTATTAGGGGACTGACGCTTGCCGCCCCCTAGGCCCGATATGCGATAGTCTTAGACGAACGGACCGGACTGTATGGAGATTGTCACATCAGACTCAGTAGGAGTTCGGATGGGTTTTCTCATCGGCCTTCTTATCGACAACTACCTGGGGACCGTTACGTACAGCTAGTGCCGCTTGCGGTCTGTGGTTAAACCCACTGCCAGCGTAGTAGTCGATTCTCTAGAGTCCCACACAGAGAGTTTTCTACTCCAGGCGAAACGATATAGAGGTTGCATGGTTATGCGACAAAGGGTTCGGACGCATACGTGCGTTTACGCGCGTACGACTTTCGGACAGTTTTTACCAGTCGGCTTTGGTTTAAGCCAGTTACTGGTATCCGGTTATTGGATTTATACAGTCTAAAGTTTTTCCGTATTTTTGCGGATCGGAGGGGCGTTCTCGTAAATGTTCGAGAAGCTTCTAGAAGTGGTGACTAAGGAGGGTTATGTGTCATATTCATTGAATGAGTTTATGAGTCATGGTGGTGATTCATTCATTTCATTAATGCACATTTATTACTTAATGACTCATGCTAATGAATCACCACTAGATATTTTATGAAGCATGATTTATCATCACTCTTTATTCTTTTCTCATTATTAGAAAATGCTTCATATATGATATGATACTCATAAACTTATCTCATAATATTATTCACATTCTCTCTCCTCAAGCTCTCATCTTCAAGAAGACTAATCCTTAATCCTCATGTGTTGAGATCAAAGGATTAGTTAGACTTAAACATCCATTACCTTCACTCTACATCATCCTTTCATCTTTGATTAGCAATCAAAGTTGATTAGTTACCTCAAGTTAGAGGTGTAGCTTGGTGTCTTGCTCTCGGGTGGATCGTCTACTACCTAGAGAAGGTCGAGGAGAACAAAGGAGGACACAAAGACGAAGGACCGTTTTCATTAGGTATAATCCCTTAACACTATAGTTTAGTATAGCTATGTGTTCGGTTATTATTTGTTTAGCTTCGATTCAAGCGGTTAGTCGATGTTCGTTCTTTAAACTTGATCGTTTTTGAAAATTCCGCCTCCCCTTAAGTACTGGGGTGTACTACATCGACTTACAGCAGGCTTAGTAGGGTTGTCGGGCTGAGTTCGCTCACAGACGTCCCTTTTAGTCAATACCTGGTAGCCCGTTACGTATTGGCTTATACCTCTGACGTGCTAGTGGTTAAATCCACAACCAAGGTGTTGATGAGTCTTTAGAGTCCCCCACATTCAGTTACTCAGATTTCGGGCGAAAGGTTGTAGAGGCCGTATGAAGATATGGCAAGGTCCGATCAGATACGTGCGGTATTGCACAGACCAGGATCGGACAGTTTGTACTATAGGCCGTATGGTTATATGGCAGGGTTCGATCAGATACGTGCGGTATTGCACGGATCTGGATCGAACAGATATTGCTAGCCGGTTTTGGTATGAGCCGGATCCTAGTATAGTACAGTGTAGATTTTGTCTCTTTGCATTTTTGTTCAGTCGGAATACAAATGCGGGTGTGTATGCACAATATCGGGGTTTTCCTGTAATTTATTACGGGACCAGTTTTCTGGAGTTGCCAGTTTGCATACCGTTCCGGCCGGTTTTCCTTTGTTCTTTCCCGGCCGGACTTTTTGATGGAGAGGGGTTAATTGCAAGTTTGCAGTTAATATTTTAATGAGATATGGCCGGCCACTTTTGAAGATTCTTGAGGAGTGTGGGTTAATTATTAGAAAGGGGACATGCTTCTTGGTTTTTGTGTAAACTTTTCATATTGATTTGAAGAGGTATGGGCCGGCCACTGTTGGGGATTGGTGTGTGCTGGAATTGGAATTGAGGTGTGGATTAATAAATTGATATTCATTTTGGTTGCTTGGTGTGCACCTTGAGAGAGTGTGCTGGATTTGTTTTAAAAGGCTTGATGAATTAATTTATTGATATTCATTCATTGCTTTGAGTGGACAGAGAGAGAGTGCTTTCTTCCATTTTCCAGTGAGCTTTTTCTTCTTGTGGCCGAGCCTTTTTATAAAGAATGCTCCATTCTTCCTGCAAGCCGCCATGGCTTCTTCATTTGCAAAATTCCTCCATCATGGCAACTATACAAAACCCCATAGAGACAATAGCTCACTACACATTTCTACAGCAAATCTTGGGCACGTCGACTAGCCAGCTTCGTGCCCGAGTTGCCTCGGCATTGAGGTGGGAGCCCGTAAAAGACGTAGGCGATGTGGTGCCCTTCCGTCGAGGAGGCAACGACCGGAGATCCCGTGAGGAGATCGGAGTGGAGATGAAGACCGGAGGACTCGGATCAGTCGGTATATCTCTTCCCCTTCTCTTTGTAGTTAGCTAGATTTAGTTTAATGGCCCGATCCGGGTTTAGTGCGCGGTGGTGCCGGTTTGCTAAGTTCGCAAAATTAATGTTTATCACCGCTTCCGCATTCCGGCGTCGGTTTGACGGCCGGGGCGCCACCGTGCACTTACAGGGCACCCCTCCTGGGTCAACCTATACCCCCTACGAGTGCGGCGAATAGCCCCCCAATTCTAGAGTAAAGCCCCCTCCGTCTCAATGCCATGAGATGCGGGCTTGTTGCCCTCTAGAACCCGGCTATCCGTGCACCCCTCCGCTGGGTAATCCTAGTACAGAAAGTAAAATATACATACAACGGGTACATCGACCGCAACCTGGTCGTGCCCCAAAATAATAATACAAACAGGCAGTGACGGCAGTCCACATGTCGGACGCTCGCCCCGCAATATCAAATGTACATAATACAACAAAACAGTACTAGCATTGCATCCAGGCTATCCCCCACGACCGATCCACAACAACACAGCAATATACAGAACATCAACGTGAAGGTCACGTTCGCAAATCCGTCTAACCGGGCTATAGCAGTTAGAAAGGATTTACCGATCAAGTGACATTCACGGTCGCAGATATAATGTAAATACTGTGAACTGGCATGTTTAAAATATCCGATCGAACAAGTTTATCAAAGTGGGCCCTAAGCAGTACTGCAGCACTGACAGAAAATCTGGGCCCAAAAAGAATATCCCAAAACCCCTATTTTTAACTCAGAAGGAATCTGCAAAATTTTGGTCAAGTAATCAATCAAAAGCGCGGCGGAACCGCGGCCCAAGCATGGGTTTGGCCGCGGTTCCGCGGCGGTTTGGAGAGATCGTGCCACCAAATTTTCACAGATTGCTTTTATATCCATGCACAGTATTCTGAGACAACCTGAAAAATTTTTTGGAGCAGAAAAAATTTCGACAGAAAACACATGTGCATACAAAATACGGTTTTTAGGGAATTTTGTTCAATCGAGTACTAAACATACTAGAGCAAGCTAGGCATGGTTAATGGCGTGGCTCTGATACCAATGTAAGCCCGCGGCGGCGCCCCGACCGTCGATCTGATGCCGGAAACGCGGAAACAAAAAATTTCAATAACAATTGAACCGGCACCACCGCGCACTTTTCACCCGGATCGGGCCATTAACCTAGCAACTAGCAAAGTAAAATACGAGTAGAGAAGTATACCAAGCGATCCGTGTCCTTCGGTCTTCGTCTCCACTCGAATCTCTCGCGGAAACTCCGTCCATCACGTCCTCATCGGAAAGGCACCACGTAGCCGGGTTCGTATACGGGCGCCCACCTCTGGACCGAGGCAACTTGGGCGCGAAGTTGGCTAGCCGACGCGTCCAAGGGATGCTATAGAATAGTGTATGAAACTTGTCTCTTGGGGTTGTCAAGAAGTTTCCATGGATGGAGGGATCAAGAAAGAACTTTGGAGAGTAGTGAGGGTTTTTGAAGCAAACCAAAAATGAGATGATGATTTTTCCACCCTCACAAAATGATCCTCTCTCCCTCAAATGAAGTGGCCGGCCATAATCTTGAGCAAGGAAAAATAAATAATGGTGGAGAAGAAAAAGCAAGTGGAGAAAAGGAAATGATAATTCAAGAATAATCACACCCACTTCTCCAAATCAATCTTATCATTTCTCTTCTCATGAAAAGGCAAAGGATGAGACCATAAAGGAATCTCATCATGATAAAGGCACAAATGCAATAAAGCCCTCCACAAAAGAGTTATTTGCAAACTGCAAATAACCCCCTCCATCGATCGGAAAGTCCGGCCGGGAAGGAATAATAGAAAACCGGCCGGAACGGAATGCAAACTGGTAACTTCAGAAAACTGATCCCGTAATAAATTACAGGAAAACCCCGCTACTGCAAATACATGCCCGCATTTGTATTCCCACTGAACACAAATGCAAAGAGACAAAACTACACTATCTAATACTAGGATCCGGCTTAAGCCAAAGCCGGCTAGTAAAAACCGTCCGATCACGATCCGTGCAATACCGCACGTATCTGATCGAACCCTGCCATATCTCCATACGACCTCTACAGCGTTTCGCCCGAAACCTGAGTAACTGTCTGTGTGGTGGACTCTAAAGACTCGTCAATACTATGGCTGTGGATTTAACCACTAGCACGTCAGAGGTATAAGCCAATACGTAACGGGCTACCAGGTATTGACCAAAAGGGATGTCGATGAGCGAACTCATCCTGACACCCTACTGAGCCTGTCAGTGACAATATCCGTACAGTCCGGTCCGTTCGTTTATGAGCATCGCATGGCGGGCCTAGGGGGTTGGTAAAAGTCAGACCCCCAAAAGCGGTACAAGTCGTGTCGGTGTGCAGCCCAGAACATCCTGAGATACTACTGGAATACCTACCAGCAAATCTCCTGTCTTGGCCAAGGACTTTTCATGTTCTGGCTCTCCTAGACACAGCACGACCTCACCCCCAATACCGGGAGAGACGAACCCCTGCAGATCCGCTCACTGCCTCCATGTGGCTCGGGATTGTACCCAACTAAAACCTGTTTGCACGACTCCTTTGAGCCGTGGTAGGGTAGTAATCAAAGCAAAGTTGGAACTCACACGAGACAAATGACGATCTCAGGTCGATGAACTAATCTGTACACATGTCACCAGGGAACTGCTATCTGACATGAGGTATAATCCCAACTAGCAGGTTCCCGGCGAGTCCTGTCTGGTGTACTCATAACCCAATGAGCACCTGTATACATCTTAGGTGAACCAACTGACACCAGTGGCTTGTGAGACCGGCCACCGCCCTTCGTCGGGGTCTCGACTGTATACACTAGTCTACTCCGGAGTATCGATGCCCTGTCTCGAAACTCCCACGACTAGGGACCTTTTAAGGATGTGCTTATAGACTCCAGCTCTCACGTATATGATCGCCCTCAAACTGCTGGTAGTCAAGCAAGAATCCTAGGGGCTCTATCAACGTGTAATAGCGACTCGTAAGGTCACCTAAAGCAGTACACGATGATAAAGATAAACCAGATAGCATACTATCATCTCGAGTAAGACTATCCTACTGGGACAGGTCCTCCCCTCAATCATTGCAATCACGTGCCTGTGATCCAATAATTGACTCTGAGGGCACTATCTCCAACACTATCATATATAGATATTGTACATTCGTCAGACGCAATAATAGGCATTCCAGATCACAGATGAACTTTATTGGATATACAAGCAATCTGCGTTTCTTTTGAGCCTGCAACGAAAGACGGATTACACAGTTGTGACGAATAGCCATTACCCCACCCCAGATCCCTACGGGTACGGCAAACTACCCGGCAAGTACCCGAAGTGAAGCGGTCTCCCTCAACAACGTGAGTAGACTACTAAACACTTCGAAATACCCGGTAGTTTGTGCACCCCACCTTGGGTCTATCCTAGGAGCAAAAACAATAAAAAGAAATAATACAACGGTGGATACAACCGCAACCTGGATGTGCCCCGCAAAATAATATTACAACTTATTACAATTATATCGAATGAATTAATACAATAACTCATCACAAAACCCCGGCTAATCATCACAACAAACCAATACAGTTCATAATCACAAACAGTTAAAACATTACAGATATGTGCAACCCCCTGTCAACCGTCATACTAGAAATTAGGGGAGGTTTACGAACATATAAAACAGTTCACAGATATAATCAAATTAGCAAACATCGTATAATTTCGATCGATCAAACACATTAGATTCTACTCCAAAAGTTCTCTGTAAACCTGAAACTTGAGCAGAAAATAAATCATTCCAGAAAAGACAAAACATTACAGAAGATTCACAGGGAAAAACTGGGCTGAATCGGCTCCAACTCGGCCGCGGATCCGCGGCGGATCGGTGGGATCGGCCGCGGTTCCGCGGCTCTGTGGCCGATTCAAGAGACCATTTTTCCATTGTTCTTATAATTTCATGTAGGTTATTCTGGAGGTCCCTGAAAAAGTTTTAGGCCTCATTTTAAAAACGACAGAAACTGTGTGATATCGATGTATTTTCCGGTTTTTTTTGCGTTCGAAATTCATACGACTTTGCAAATGAGTTAATTACCGTTTAGTGAGGCTCTGATACCACTGTAAGTCGATGTGCAACACCCTACGAGTTGCGGGGAGGCGGAAATATGAAAAACGATCTTGTTCTTTAAGCGTGCATCGACTAACCGAAGATCTTTGCTAAACGATAATTAACAACAACCATAGAAGTTCTTAGCTACTATGTAAAGAGATTATACCTAGTGAATCATGTCCTTCGTCTTTTCGATCTCTACGTCCTCCTCGGCCCCCTCTAAGTGATAGATGATCCACCTGAGAACCCTAATCCAAGCTTCGCCTCCAAACTTGAGGTAACTAAGTTTCTCTAGTTGCTAATCAAAGGAACTTAGATTATATAGAGTGAGGTTATGGAGTGTTTAGTCTATTCTAATCCTTGATCTCAACTCATGAGTGGTAGGATTAAAGTTTGAAGAGAGAGTGAGCTTGAGGAGAGAGAAGGTGAAGAAGATAATGATAATGATATTGTTTCTCACTTGAATATATGAAGCATAATAAATAAACAAATAAATGAATAAATGTGATTATTCATCATGCTACATTAATTTAATATGAGTGATTCACTATGTGAGTCATTAAGCATTTAATAGTGCATTAATGACATGATGAATCATACAAAATGAGTCACAATATCATTTAATGATAATGCCACCTAAACCCTCAAGTCACCGTGCTTCTAGAAGCTTCCCGTAAAATTACGAGATCGCCCCTCCTATCCGTGAAAACACGGAAAAACTTTAGACTGTATAAATCCAATAACCTGATACTCGAATCTGGATTAAACCAAAGCCGTCTAGAAAAAACTGTCTGAATGTCGTACGTGCGTTTAAACACGTATTTGTCCGAACCCTTTGTCGTAAAACCATACGACCTCTATATCGTTTCGCTTGGAGTTGGGAAATCTCTGTGTGGGACTCTAAAGACTTGACTACTACGCTGGCAGTGGGTTTAACCATAGACCGCAAGCGGCACTAGCTGTACGTAACGGTCCCCAGGTAGATATCGATAAGAAGGCCGATGAGGAAACCTATCCGAACTCCTACTGAGCTTGTCCGTGACTGTTAGTTGTATGTATGCCCTAGAGGTCAGTATTGTACAGATGATGTATATTATATTGGATGCTTGGACATATATAGAGATGACTTTCTTGCTCGATATGATAGCATGCTATCTAGTTGCTCTTTATCTTAACATGTATACTTGTCTCTTTATACTGTCTAATAGTTACATGTTGGTAAAGACCTTAGGATGTGTACTTGACTACCTGGACTATGATGCAGATCATACTAGTGGGGACATGGTAGTCCATAAGTACATCCTTCAAGGTCCCTAGTCCTGGGTGTATCGAGACGGGGCATCGATGTACCAGAGTAGACTAGCGTATACGCTTCTCGACCCATGAGATGGGCGATGGATGATCCCATATCCATTGGTGTTTGACATCAGAGATGGTATACGGGTGCTCAGTGGAGACTGGGTACACTGGACGGACTCGCCGAGAACTCCCAGATGGTATTATACCTCACGTCAGATGGCAGTTCTCAGGTGACACTTATGCAGGTTAGTCTGTAGACCCGAGATCGTCATAGAGTCTTGTGTGATTCCCACTGTGCTTTGATTTCCACCTTACCACGTCCATGAGGGCGTGCAAAACGGTGGTTTTTGGGTACAGTCCCGAGTCACATGGAAGCAATGAGCGATAGGAGGGGTTTCATCTATCCCGGTATTGGGGGTTGATGTTGCACTGTGCTCGATTGGCCGCAACAGGGAAGTCCCTGGCCAGGTCTGTTCAGAAATTTGCTGGTAAGTGTTACCAGTAGTTTCTCGACCCGTTATGAGCCTCACATCGGCACGACTTATCGGTTATTGGGGTCTGACGTTTACCACCCCTAGACTTGATATGCGGCATATCAGACGAGGAGACCTGACTGTACGGGAAGTATTGCCGATCGGCTCGACAAGAGTTGTTGCAGGTTCGCTTGTTTTCTTCTGATCGCTCAATACCCGGGTGGCCGTTACGTTTAGCTGACCGCTTGCGCCTTAGGGGTGCTTGATATGATCATCATACACTGCCGGCGTATTGATGAGTCTCAGAGTCCCACAATGGATTTTCCTAGTCCAGGCGAAACGTTGTGGTGCGCGTATGCGATATGCGCATGGACCCGATTAAAATGCGCGTATAGGATACCGTATATTGATCGGGCGGCTTGCTTTTGGTAGGGGTCGTATGTGATATGGCCGGATTGATAAATCAAGTGTTGATTTATCATTTAACCATTAGTTTTCTCACTTAAAATCTTTTCTTGTGTATGATGGATGTATGCATGCATGTATGTTTTCTTTCTTTTAGTTTCATGCACATATGGATGTACATATACACATACATACATACATACATCCTTCATGGTTGCTTATACAAAGAAAATGGTGGCAATATAAGACTCACACCATGGGTTTTCATTTGGATTATTATTTGATTTTTGGTTAAAACAAAATGGAAAAAGGAAAAGATAATTCATGACTAGTTTCTACATCCTTCTTGACCTAACCATTCTCACCCACCATTTTACCATGGATTACTTTTACTTTTGTGTTTTTAACTCAAATTCAATAATATCCTAACCATGGTTTAATATGAGAAGAGGAAAATATATATTGATATATTTTCTATTTTCTTTTTAGAGTTGAACTTATCTTCTTCTAAAATTGCCATCATCTTCTTCTTCCTCTCTCATTTTGCTCTCTAGTTTTTTATATTGAGCAATATACTTATCAAGATTGGATTTTGAAGTGAGAATAAGAACCACAACATCATTCTACACAAGTTTAGCCAACTTGTTTAGAGTGTTAGCTTCATTTCGTTACCTTGATCGGATAAAGTTGCAAGCTTGGACAAAACGGACTCCGGGTAGATCATCAGTGACCTCGAGGAGTTCAAGCGGAGCTTTTTCAAACCCCAAGTAGCCGAGGAGTCTAGCGTAGGGAGCTACAAAGGTTGTACTCTCAAAACCCTAGCCTTTCTTTCATATGATGATGTGAATAATTTAGAAACCCTAATTTTCTAGGATAGATCCTTTGTAAGTTTACTTAGCACCCTAAACACTCCACCTTTGGTACATGTGATGCTTCCAAACCCTTCATGAGGTGCTAGGTAAACCTTTCATTGGTATCAGAGCCGACCTAGAACATTAAGCGACATTTTTACGAAGTTAAAACTCCGATCGAACCGAAATACGGTATTTTAGAGTCCTCTCTGGACATTTTTTAAAATCTGGTTATTTTCAGAATTAAAAATATGTAAGAAATTCAGCAGGTAAATATACGAATTACGGTATAAAAATTATTCGATGAACAGTCATTATTGCCGCGGAAACGCGGCCTAGGCTTGCTTAGGCCGCGGTTCCGCGGCCGTACACCTCAATCACTGTATCATTTTTATACTGTAATGCTTACTTATGCTTGTATATTTTTTAGGGTATTTTTAATCTGTATTTAGTGTTAAAAAATTCTGGAGATGGTTTTGGACTCGCCGATTCGATCGGAATTTTGATTTCGTGACTTTTCCGGGTAAATTAGAAAGTATTGAAGTGTTTGAACGAGTATCATTTGCTCACTTTTCACGGGGTTTAAATCCTTCAGAGGTTCGTGCAAGTTTTGTGGTGGTCCCTCTAGAAGACAACAAACCTTAACTCGATTATGTGACCGTCTTGAATTGCCCTTTGAACCTTAGGGTTTGGGGCAGTACGGCGTGCCACATGTGAGGCGTTGGCTTGACCCTTCTACGGCTGGACCGCTACTACTGTATCACACTCCAAGTTTTTGAACTTCGCTCAAGTGTTGAGCTTTAGGGAATCTTGGGTATTTGATTGTTCGTTCGAAAACTTTAATACTGTTTAATTATCTGGAATGTGATGCAATGTGTGGAATTCATATTGTAAGACATGAAATACGAGGTATGTGATATTTCGCATTTACGATGTCTAAAGGAGAATATGGATTCCAGATATTGCAGTTTTACACTTTCTTTTCTGTGACCGTAAGTGTAGTATGTCGATATCGCCAGTTTCGTTGCTATACATCAACGACAATTGGGGTACGCATACTTACTTATGTTGATGATATATGAGATATTATGTGTTGCTGAGATATGATGTGCAGGATTGTCGCGATTGAATATTCGGGGGGTTTTATGTGAGATGAGAGTTTTATATTTTAATTCATGTAAATTCAAATGTAATGTAATATTCTTTTATTTGGGGCACTTCCGGGTTGAGGTCGATGCCACCTGTGTTGTATATTATTTACTTTTCCGCATTAGGATGGGCCCAAGGAGGGGAGCACAGGTGACCGGGTTCTGGGATTCAGTGGGAGGCCATCTCGAGGAGTCGAGACCGGGTCTCATAAACTCCAGAATTGGTAGGGTCACTTGCCGCTCTCGTAGGGGTCTAGGGTGTGGGCTTGGCTATTCATCGCGACTGTGGAATCCGTATTTTCTATTGTTGGCTAAATACTAAATACGAACGTCCTAGTATATCCCACATTATATCTATGTTTCTGCTGCGATATCTGTGATGTGATCATTAGATATGTTCTGTGATCGATACAGTATATAGTATATATGATATATTATATAGGCGTTACTTATGTTTTACACCCGCGCTAGCCCTACCCTGCTCTGCCGTTAGTTACCTAACCTAACGGTGCACGAGGGGACATCGAGGTAAATGCGGATGGCAAAAGTGTACGTCGTATTTATCTGTGATGTTTAGGTGAATTAAATGATGGGACTTCATTAATGTGATTAATGAAAGAAAAGAAACCTAAAAGATGTTGTAAAATCAAATTTTCAAATAAAAGGGTAGCTACAATTTTGCTTTGCACAGTGTTATATATGATATATCCCGCACCTTATTCGATGAGGAAAGAGCCGAGATCCCTTCACCGGGAGTGACCTCTTTAGAAAAACTAATAAAAGCCTCAAAATCACTCCATTTCAAAACTTCACTTGATTCTACAACAATATCAAGTTCATTACGCAATAGGTTTTCAGAAAAACCTGTCGTAGCCCTCCGTCATTTCAGATAAATCCTACTTAGTATTCGTGCTACGTTTTTTGACCTCCGTCAAGGAGTAGTGTGCGGTAGCTAACTAGTATTTATCTGTTTATGCATGTGATGCAGATTGGATTAGGGTAGCCGTACGACCTTGTTGACTCCGTCAAGGGTCGTGCGGGTGGGTTTGATTCAGTCAAGAAATGACGGGTTGAACTTGACTTGCACCCTGTGGTTTGTTGACCTCCGTCAAGGTCATAGGATGCTTGGGGCAAAATATTATCGAGAATTTCAAGTGTTGAAATTTGCAATGAGATTGCATACCTTCTATGAGATAGTTGGATCCCGATACCCACTGCGAGTAATTGTTACTCTTGGGAGAGTTTTACACAGGACAATTAACCGATCAAGTAGGTGTCTAGAAAGGTGTCAACGGGGTTACGCCTCTGGGAAAACGAGATTTACTTTAATTAGGTCCGTGCGAAAGCACGGGGCACCTCCCTCAAAGTACCGACACTGGCCTGGCTGAAAGATCGGCGAAGTTGTAGGGTGTAATTAATCCCGGCTAATCTTTCCTTTTAGGGTTTGAAGGAAGATTTGATAAAAACAGTGGGAGCCATCCTGATTAGATAAGATAATAACCAATCTGATCTTGCAAGAGCATACGCTAAAGTGTTTTCTTCTCTCTCTCTCTAGGTAGCGACCATGTCATGCCTTAATCAAGATAATAATATGGATGTATTAACCAAACCCGCAAGTTATTCTGTGCTGGGGGACGTTGGTTCCGTTCTTTCTTATAAGAGTTATAGGACTGAACAGGACATAGGGGAATACCAGGATTCCCATGCCACCCGAATGAAGAAAGTACATGTTGATGCATTTTCTTCGGGTGTGTTCGTTACAGAGAACTGTTTCTCCATTTGCCCTACGTCCTGGGTATTAGATACCGGGTCAGGATCCCATATATGTAATCAGTTACATGGGTTTAGGAAAGGTAGAGAACTTAGAGAAGGTGATAAAGACATTAGAGTTGGAAATGGTGCAATTGTTGCAGCTAAGACTGTCGGGGAATATCACCTTGAATTACCAACTGGTAATACATTGGTTCTGAACGAATGCTATTACATGTCGAACCTGATATGCTACATTATATCGGTTTCTTTGTTGAGTAAAGAGGGATATAATTTTGCATTACAGGATAATGTTATGAACATTTTCCGTAACCAAAAGTTGGTTGGATCAGGCACGTTGTGCAATGGCATTTATGTTCTAAATCAATCAACAGTTCTAAATATAACAAACACACACAAGAGGAAGAGTTCAGAACTGAACGAATCCTTCTTGGCATTATAGACTGGGTCACATCAATGCGACACGACTAGCTAAGTTGCATAAGGATGGATATTTGAATCCGTTTGAATTTTCATCTTATGACACTTGCCAGTCATGTCTCAAAGGCAAGATGACCAAAACTCCGTTTACGGGACACGGAGAAAGAGTTACCGAACTCTTGGGACCGATACATAGTGATGTATGCGGTCCCATGTCTACACATGCCAGGGATGGTTCTTCGTACTTCATTACATTCACTGACGATCTCTCTAGATTCGGATATGTGTTCCTGATGAAATACAAATCAGAAATTTAGAGAATATAAACAAGAAGTTAAGAACCAAACCGGAAAAAGTATTAAAATCCTATGATCTGATCGAGGAGGTGAATACTTGAGCATTGAATTCCTGGACTTCCTAAAAGAGAATGGGATTCTCTCTCAGCTGACTCCTCCATATACACCATAGCACAACGGTGTATCAGAACGGAGGAACCACACCCTATTAGATATGGTGCGCTCTATGATGAGTGTAGCTGAGTTACCTTTTTCCTTCTGGGGATATGCACTGGAAACAGCAGCATACCTACTGAATAGGGTTCCTACCAAATCTGTGCCTACCACCCCATATGAGATATGGGAGGGGAAGAGACCATATCTTAATTTTATAAAGATATGGGGTTGCCCGGCCTATGTCAAAAGACAAAAACCGGACAAACTCGAGGCAAGGTCTGTTTTGTGTAAATTTATTGGATATCCTAAGCATTCGCGAGGGTATATCTTCTACCACAGTGAGGAACAAAGAGTATTTGTTGCTCAACATGCCACCTTTTTAGAAAAGGAATTTCTTGCAAAAGAGATTAGTGGCTCTGAGGTAGAACTGGAAGAGGTTCCAGCTGAACAAAACACAACAGAAGATTTAGTAGAACCAGAGAATTCAGTAGCTCCCAACGAACCTCAGCCTCTCCGCCGATCTAGTAGGGTTCCTCGCCAACCTGAGAGATACTACGGTTTTCTCATGGATGGTGGGAGCGAGGATTGCATCATGGAGGATGATGACCCAACTAGCTTCGAGCAGGCCATCACGAGTAGGGACTCAGTAAAATGGCTGGATGCTATGCGGTCCGAGATGGAATCCATGTACACCAACAAAGTATGGACTTTTGAAGTTGCTCCTGAAGGGGTAAAACCCATCGGGAGCAAGTGGATATTCAAGAAAAAACTTGGTGTAGATGGGAAAGTGGAGACTTTCAAAGATAGACTTGTAGCAAAGGGTTTTCGTCAAAGACTAGGTGTGGACTATGACGAAACCTTTTCTCCAGTGGCTATGCTTAAATCCATCCGGATCATGCTTGCCATCGCTGCATATCATGATTACGAAATCTGGCAAATGTGTGTTAAGACCGCCTTTCTAAACGGTGATTTAGAAGAGTGCGTGTACATGACTCAGCCAGAGGGCATCGTAGATAGTGGGAGCAGCGGGAAGGTGTGCAAGCTGCTTAAATCCATTTATGGATTAAAGCAAGCATCGCGGAGTTGGAACATCTGCTTTGACGTCATTATTAAAGAGTTTGATTTCGTCAAAAACGTAGATGAACCTTGTATCTATAAGAAGGTGGCAGAGAGTAAGGTTGTCTTCCTAGTATTGTACGTAGACGACATACTCTTGATAGGAAATGATATTCCTATGCTGCAATCGGTCAAGCTCTTCTTATCACAAAGATTCTCAATGAAAGATCTTGGTGATGCCTCCTGCATATTGGGGATTAGGATCTATAGAGATAGATCCAAACGGATATTGGGATTGTCCCAATCCAGGTACATTGACACCATACTAAAGAGGTTTAGTATGGAAGAATCCAAGCGTGGGAACTTACCCACGATCTCTGGAGTCACTCTCTCCAAAGAGATGTCTCCGAAGACTGATTTGGAGAGAGCTCGCATGCAAGGTATACCCTATGCTTCGGCTGTAGGCTCTATCATGTAAGCGATGCTGTGTACCAAACCCGATGTAGCATACTCACTAAGTATAGTGAGTAGGTATCAAGCTGATCCTGGAGAGAGTCACTAGACAGCTGTGAAGAGCATTCTAAAGTACTTACGAAGGACTAAAGAGATGCTCTTGGTGTATGGTAATGGAGAACTCCAAGTGGAGTCCTTTACCGATTCGAGCTTCCAGAGTGATAAGGACGACTCTAAGTCGCAGTCGGGATTTGTCTTTCTCCTTTACGGAGGGGCGGTTAGCTGGAAAAGTTCCAAGCAGGAAACCGTGGCAGACTCGACGATGGTGGCTGAATACATCGCTGCCAACGATGCTGCCAAAGAGGCTGTCTGGATCAAGAAGTTCATTACTGAACTTGGAGTGGTTCCATCCATTGAGCATCCAATACCTTTGTATTGTGATAACAATGGAGCGGTGTCTTTGGCTAAGGAACCCAGGTCCCATCAGCGATCCAGACATATTCTGAGGCGATGTCACCTGATCCGGGAGATAGTTGATCGCCGGAAGATCGAGGTCAGGAGGGTTGACACGAAGAATAACACAGCGGATCCACTCACGAAGGCCATTCCCCAGATACAGTTTGAGAGACTCTTCGGGATGCTCGGTATGCGATACTACAGCAGCTGGCCCTAGTGCAAGTGGGAGATTGTTAGTTGTATGTATGCCCTAGAGGCCAGTATTGTACAGATGATGTATATTATATTGCATGCTTGGACATATATAGAGATGACTTTCTTGCTCGATATGATAGTATGCAATCTGGTTGCTCTTTATCTTAACATGTATACTTGTCACTTTATACTGTCTAATAGTTACATGTTGGTAAAGCCCTTAGGATGTGTACTTGACTACCTGGGCTATGATGCGGATCATACTAGTGGGGACATGGTAGTCCATAAGTACATCCTTCAAGGTCCCTAGTCATGAATGTATCGAGACGGGGCATCGATATAACAGAGTAGACTAGCATATACGCTTCTCGACCCATGAGATGGGCGATGGATGATCCCATATCCATTGGTGTTTGACATCAGAGATGGTATACGGGTGCTCAGTGGAGACTGGGTACACTGGACAGACTCGCCGAGAACTCCCAGATGGTATTATGCCTCACGTCAGATGGCAGTTCTCAGGTGACACTTGTGCTGGTTAGTCTGTAGACCCGAAATCGTCATAGAGTCTTGTGTGATTCCCACTGTGCTTTGATTTCCACCTTACCGCGTCCATGAGGGCGTGCAAAACGGTGGTTTTTGGGTAGAGTCCCGAGTCACATGGAGGCAATGAGCGATAAGAGGGGTTTCTTCTCTCCCGGTATTGGGGGTTGATGTTGCACTGTGCTCGATTGGCCGTAACAGGGAAGTCCCTGGCCAGGGCTGTTCAGAGATTTGCTGGTAAGTGTTACCAGTAGTTTCTCGACCCGTTATGAGCCTCACATCGGCACGACTTATCGGTTATTGGGGTATGACGTTTACCACCCCTAGACTTGATATGCGACATATCAGACGAGGTGACCGGACTGTACGGGAAGTGTTGCCGATCGGCTCGACGGGAGTTTTTGCAGGTTCGCTTGTTCTCTTCTGATCGCTCAATACCCGGGTGGCCGTTACGTTTAGCTGACCGCTTGCGGCTTGGGGGTGCTTCATATGATCATCACCCACTGCCGGCGTATTGACGAGTCTCAGAGTCCCACAATGGAGTTTCCTAGTCCAGGCGAAACGTTGCGGTGCGCGTATACGATATGCGCATGGACCCGATTAAAATGCGCGTATAGGATACCGTATATTGATCGGGCGACTTGCTTTTGGTAGGGGTCGTATGTGATATGGCCGGATTGATAAATCAAGTGTTGATTTATCATTTAACCATTAGTTTTCTCACTTGATATCTTTTCTTGTGCATGATGGATGTATGCATGCATGTATGTTTTCTTTCTTTTAGTTTCATGCACATATGGATGTACATATACACATACATACATACATACATACATCCTTCATGGTTGCTTATACAAAGAAAATGGTGGCAATATAAGACTCACACCATGGGTTTTCATTTGGATTATTATTTGATTTTTGGTTAAAACAAAATGGAAAAAGGAAAAGATAATTCATGACTAGTTTCTACATCCTTCTTGACCTAACCATTCTCACCCACCATTTGACCATGGATTACTTTTCCTTTTGTGTTTTTAACTCAAATTCAATAATATCCTAACCATGGTTTAATATGAGAAGAGGAAAATATATATTGATATATTTTCTATTTTCTTTTTAGAGTTGAACTTATCTTCTTCTAAAATTGCCATCATCTTCTTCTTCCTCTCTCATTTTGCTCTCTAGTTTTTTATAGTGAGCAATATACTTATCAAGATTGGATTTTGAAGTGAGAATAAGAACCACAACATCATTCTACACAAGTTTAGCTAACTTGTTTAGAGTGTTAGCTTCATTTCGTTCACTTGATCGGATAAAGTTGCAAGCTTGGACAAAGCGGACTCCGGGTGGATCATCGGTGACCTCGAATAGTTCAAAAGGAGATTTTTCAAACCCCAAGTAGCCAAGGAGTCTAGCGTAGGGAGCTACAAAGGTTGTACTCTCAAAACCCTAGCCTTTCTTTCATATGATGATGTGAATAATTTAGAAACCCTAATTTTCTAGGATAGATCCTTTGTAAGTTTACTTAGCACCCTAAAGACTCCACCTTTGGTACATGTGATGCTTCCAAACCCTTCATGAGGTGCTAGGTAAACCTTTCATTGACAATATTCACGCAATCTGGTCTGTTCGTCTAAGAGTATCGCATGTATGGTTAGGGAGGTGGTAAACGTCAGACCCCTAATAACCGTACAAGTCATGTCGGCATGGCTCAAGACCATTCGAGAATCTACTGATCATTCCATCAGTAATTCTCAATCAGCCCTGGCCAGGGACTTATGGTAATGACCAACCGATCACCGTACGATATCAACTCCCTATACCGGGAGAGACGAATCCCTAACAGTCGCTCACTGCCTCTACGTGGCTCGGGACTGTGCCCAACTAAAACCTGTTTGCACGACTCCTTTGAACCGTGGTAGGGTAGTAATCAAAGCACAGTGGGAACTCACACGAGACAAATGACGACCTTAAGTCAACGGACTATCTGCACACATGTCACCTGAGAACTGCTCTCTGACGTTAGGTATAAATACCATCCAGTCAGTTCTCGGCGAGTCATGTCCGGTGTACTCACATCCAGTGAGCATCTGTATACAATCTTAGGTGCACATCACCAATGGTTGCGGAACCAATCCATCGCCCCTCGTCAGGGTCTAGATATGTATACACTAGTCTACTCTGGAGTATCGATGCCCAGTCTCGATACTCCTGCGACCAGGGACATCAAAGGATGTGCCTATTGACTATCCAGCTCCCACAAGTATGACTGTCATCATAACGCCGGTAGTCAGGCAAACACCCTATGGGCTTTATCAACATGTTTATAAATACAAAGTAAAATATATCACACGTTAAGATAAAGTCAAACCAAATAGCGTACTATCATATTAAGCAAGATTGTCATGTACATACATATCCTTAGCATCGTATACTATGAAGGCCTCTAAGGCATACATATCCAACAGCCGGGAACTCCCAGATGGTATTATACCTCACGTCAGATGGCAGTTCTCTGATGACACTGGTACAGGTTAGTCTGTAGACCCGAGATCGTCATAGAGTCTTGTGTGATTCCCACTGTGCTTTGATTTCCACCTTACCACGTTCAATAGAACGTGCAAAACGGTGGCTTTTGGGTACAGTCCCGAATCACATGGAGGCAATGAGCGATAGGAGGGGTTTCATCTCTCCCGGTATTGGGAGTTGATGTTGCGTTGTGTTCGATTGGCTATAACTGGAAATCCCTGGCCTGGGTTGCTGAGCTTTGCTGATAAGTGTTATCAGTAGTTTCTCGAACTGTTATGGATCTCATATCGACACGACTTATCGGTTACTGGGGTTTGATGTTTACCACCCCTAGACTGGATATGCGACATATCAGACGAAGAGAGTGGACTGTACGGGAGTGTTACTGATTGGATTCGCAGGAGAATGTACAGGCTTGCTTGTTGATCTTTTGATCGCTCAATACCTGGGTGGCTGTTACGTTTAGCTGACCGTTTGCAGCTTATGGGTGTTTGATATGGTCATCACCTACTGCCGGCGTATTGACGATTCTTTAGAGTCCTACACAGAGGTTTCCTGGCTCAGGCAAAACGGAGTAGGAGCACATATGTGATATGTGCGGGACTGAGAATAATACGTGTAAGTGATACCATATTTGATTCTCACGATATGTGATATCGGCCGGGTATATGTGATATAGCCGGGTCATCGGATCAAGTGTTGATTCGATGAACTGATACAGATTATATTAGTCGGTTATTTGTGAAATAGCCGGATTATCGGATCAAGTGTTGATTCGATAATTTAATGTATAATTATATATTTGATATATTACATTACATTAACTGATATAAGCTCACTTAAAGATTCTTTTTCTCACATGGATAATACATTGATGTATATGTGATATATGTTAATTGTGTTATATTATTTTGTTACTATATATATTATATATGTGATATATAATATTGTAACATGTTAGGGTTACAATTGCAACATGGTTGTTGAGTTTAAACCAAGTTAGGTTTTGGATTAGGGTTAGCTTTTAGGTTAGCTTTTGGATGAAGCTTTCATGAAGCTTCATGAAGCTTTGACTTTTGTTCTCATTCTTTGATATTTTGTGAAGACATTTGTTAACCCAACCCAAACCTCTACCCATGGTTTATTCTCTACAAGGGTTAAGGATGTGATCTTTAACCCATGGTTGCAATTCTAACCTCACACAACAATTCATTATTCATCACAAAAGGATTTCTTCTTCTTCTTCCTCTTGAAAAAGCTTTCTAGCTTTTTGGTTGTGATGGATATAATGTGAGAAATTGAAAAAAAAAGTGAGCAAAATTCCTACTTCATCATCCTCATCTATTCTAGTCACTTAGATTAGGGTGTTTGCTTTGCTAATACTTGATTAGTGATGCAAGAGCTTGGGTTTGAGATTCTTCAAGGTAGATCATCTTAGTAGTTGTAGATTGGAAGCAAGCTTGCATCTTTCTCTTCATGGAGCCTCTCTAGAGTCGGGGTACTTGATGGTCGCAGCGAAGGGACCTCAACACGGAGCTTATGAAGCTAAGGAACGGACTACAAAGGTTGTAATCCCCAACTCTTAGATGTTAAAGTGTTAACATGCTTGTTTGGTTTGGTTCTCTAGTTAAAGTTCCTAGGTTTAGGGTTATCTTCAATGGCAAAATTTTAAATTGGCATGGATGATGCCTCCCGAAACCTTGCTACCATTGTAGGTAACCCAGCAGTGGTATCTGAGCCTAGCTAGAGAATTAGACGGATAAGTGTAGCATTCTGAAACCGAAACAACTCCGAAACACCCGATATCAAACCCATGTTTCTGTTAAATTTTTTCTGGAGTCAAAAAATTATTTTAACAGTTGCAGAATATTGTATGTGATGCAATATGAACATAGCACAAAACTCACCCCCCCTGCTCGGATCTTGGCCGGCGACTATGCTAGGTTTTCCGGCTACATCGGTTTTTCCATGGAGAAAGGGTTTGGGTTTTGTGCTGTGCTCCAGCCTCTGGGGTTTGGTACTTCAGGTGTTTTTTGTTTTTGCTAAAATGGCATGTGATGTTAATTTACTGCATTAACTAATTCGGAGTGTTTCGTATTCGCAATTCTAGCTTTGTTTCGGTTTGTTTAGACAGTGTTAAAAAGTTCGAACGGATATCAATAACTCACTTTTTCCCCGTCGGAAAATTTCCAAGTGTTGGATTTTTCCTTAGTTAAAGAACATTCAAAGTCGTGTAAGCAACACGGTGGACCCTCTAGAAGAACGAAACCATAACTCGATTTTTTGACCGTCAAAACTGTCACTAAACCAACCCTAGGGTTTGTGATGGTTTAGCGGTACCACAAGTGAGGCGTTGGTTTGACCCTTATACGGCTGGACCATTGGTACTGTGGCATGTGATGGATGCTTTTAAACTAAGTTCAAGTGTTGAGAAAATAAGGAAATTTTGGGAGTTTGTTGATTCGATCGGAATGTTTAACATCGTCTAACTTTTTCTGTAATGTGATACAACATTTGGAATCCACATGTAGTTATGAGATAACTAATTTGAATGTTATAAATCTAGCACTTTAGTCTCAGTTGATCGGTTGCCACAGGATTTTGATGCGATCAAAAGTCCGTCGCAATCACGTAGCGTACGCGGATACTCGCCGGATAAACTTAATAGATAACCACGCCCCATAGCCCCGACCAAGTGACTGTAGGAGAACCCCGTCGCCAAAAGCATCCGTTCGGGTGCTCGCGGCAGCGGTGTTCCGCCTTAGTGCACTTCGTCGACGGCATCGGGGGGTGCGGCCGTCTACTAAAGTTTCCGATGAGCATTCGATCAGGATTTCGGGAATCTTGTTGAATTGCCTGACTAGATATTGGAAAGCGTTTTCGATATTGAGACTAAAATGTGGGGTTTATAATTGTTAGGCATGCGATGTCTAAGGAATTCATTTGGTTAGGCATGCGATGTCTAAGGAATTCATTTGGTTAGGCATGCCATGTCTAAGGTGGTTGCGGATTCCAACTGTTGTAGTTTTACACTTTCTTTTCTACGAGCGTAATTGTAATATGTGGTGTATCTCCAATTTCGTTGCTATAGATCAACGACAATTGGGATACGCATATTTACTTATGTTGATGACATGTGATGTTATGTGTTGCTTGGATATGTTATATTGGATCGTCGTGTTTTGAATAGCCGGGGGTTTTATGTGAGATGAGAATTTTTATTTTCATTCATGTAAAATTCATTGTATGTAATATTCTTTTATTAGGGCACTTCCGGGTTGAGGATGATGTTACCATTGTATATTATTTACTTTTCCGTATTAGGATAGACCCAAGGCGGGGAGCACAAGTAACCGGGTTCTAGGGTCCAGTGGGAGACCATCTCAAGGAGTCGAGATCGGGTCTCCTAACTCTAGAATTAGAAGGGTTTCTTGCCGCTCTCGTAGGGGTCTAGGGGTGTGGGTTTGGCTATTCATCACGACCGTGGAATCCATGTTTTATACCGGCTCGCATTAAAACACGGACCTCCTAGTATATCCAATATTTCATATGTTTCTTCTGCTGCGATATCTGTGATGCGATCATTTGATATGTTGTGATGAATACAGGATATAGTATATGTGATATATTATATAGACATTGCTTATGTTTTACACCCACGCTAGCACTGTCCCGCTCTGCCGTTAGTTACCTAACCTAACGGTGCACGAGGGGACATCGAGGCGAATGCTGATGGCATAAGCGTACGTTGTATTTATCTGTGATATTTAGGTAAACTTAAATGATGGGACTTCATTAATGAGATTAATGAAATAAAAGAAACCTAAAGATGTTGTGGAATCGAATTTTCAAAAACAGGTAGCTCTAGTTGTTGCTTTGCATAGCGGTGTTCCTTATAGGACATCCAGCACCTTATTCGATAAGGAAAGAGCCGAGATCCCTTCACCGGGAGTGACCTCTTTAGCAATAACTGGCAGATGCTACAACCCTCGGTTTTGTCTTTTTATTGCTTTTCTATTTCTTGCTTTGCTTAGTGGTATTTATGAAATATCCTGCACCTTATTCGATAAGGAAAGTGCCGACGATCCCTTCACCGGGAGTGACCTCTTTAGCAAAACCAGCAAAGGCCTCAAAAACACTCCATTTTAAATCATTTGATTCTACAACGATATCAAGTTCATTACGCAAAAGGTTTTTCTTAAAAACCCGTCGTAGCCCTCCGTCATTTCAGATAAGTACTAGTTAGTATTCGTGCTGCGTTTGTTGACTATGTTAAGGCATAGTGTGCGGTAGCTGATTAGTGCTTATCTGTATAAGCATATGATACGATTGGATTAGGACAGTCGTGCGACTTTGTTGACTATGTTAAGGGTCGTGCGGGTGGGTTTAATTCAATCGGGAAATGACGGGTTGAACATGACTAGCACTTATGATTTGTTGACTATGTTATGGTCATATAGCTGCTAGGGGTAAAATATTATTGGGAATTTCAAGTGTTGAAATTTGCAATGAGATTGCATACCCCCTATGAGATAGTTGGATCCCGATAACCACTGCGAGTAAGAGTTACTCTTAGGAGAGTTTTACACATTATAATTAGCCGATCAAGTAGGTGTCTAGAAAGGTGTCAACGGGGTTACGCCTCTGGGAAATGAGGTTTATTTTAATTAGGTCAGTACGAAAGCACGGGGAACCTCCCTCAAAGTACCGACACTGGCTTGACTGAAAGATTGGTGAACTTGTAGGGTGTAATTAATCCCGGCTAGTCTTTCCTTCTAGGTTTTGAAGGAAGATTTGACTGAAATAGTGGGAGCCATCCTGATTAGATATATTAATAACCAATCTAATCTTGCAAGAGCATACGCTGAGTGTTTTCTTCTCTCTCTCTCTAGGTAGCGACCATGTCACGCCTTAATCAAGATAATAATACGGATTTATTGACCGAACCCGCTTGTTATAATGCGCTAGGGAACGTTGGTCCCGCTCCAACTTATAAATGTTATAAGACCGAGCAGGAAATAGGGGATTACCAGAATTCCCGTGCCGCCCAAACAAAGAAAGTTTATGTTGATGCATCTTCTTCGGGTGTGTTCATTACAGAGAACTGCTTCTCAGTATCCTTTACGTCCTGGGTATGAGATACCGGATCAGGATCCCGCAAATGTAATCTGTTACATGGGCTACAGATAGGTAGAGAACTGAGGAAGGGTGATAAGTTTTAAGAGTTAGAAATGGTGCAAGTGTTGCAGCCAAGTCTGTTGACAGTTATCACCCTGTATTACCAAATACATTGATTCTGAATGAATGTTATTAGATACCGAACCTGATATACAACAACATATCAGTATCATTGTTTAGTAAAGAAGGATATAATTTTGTACTGTTGGATAATGTTTTGTACATTTCCTATATCAAGAGTTGATCGGTTCAGTCACGTTATCTAAAAGCATAGACGTTCTAAATCAAACCACAGTTCTTAACATACAGAACACACAAGAGGAAGAGTTCAGAAATTGAACGAATCCTTCTTGAGGCATTGTAGACTAGGTCATATCAATGTGACCAGACTAGATGAAGTTACATAAAGATGCATATTTAAATCAGTTTGAATTTACATCTTATGAAACTTGCTAGTCATAACACAAAGATAAGATGACCATAGCTCCGTTTATTGGAAACAGAGAAAGAGTTAGTGAACTCTTGGGATTGATACATGATGATGTATGTAAGGTCCCCTGTTTACACATGCCAGGACCAGTTCTTTATACTTCATTACATTCACTGATTATCTCTCAAGATTCGAACATATGTTCCTGTTGAAACACAAGTCTGAACCTTTTGAGAAATTCAATGAATATAAGTTAGAAGTAGAGAACCAAAAAAAGGGTATAAGTATTATATTCTATGATATGATCAGGGGGAGAATACTTGAGTACGGAACTCCTGGACTATTCTAAAGGAGAATAAGATTCTCTCTAAGCATTACTCCTCCGTATACACCACAGCACGTTGGTATATCGGGGCGGAGCAATCGCACCATATGTGATATGGTGTGCTCTATGATGAGTACTACTGAGTTGCCTATTTCCTTTTGGGGGTTATGCACTTGTGAAGCTGCATAACTATTGAATAGTGTTCCAATCAAATCAGGTGCCTACCACTCCATATGTAATATGGTATGGAAAGAGTCCATCTCTTAAAGATGTTAAGATTTGGGGTTGTCCGGCCTATGTCTAAAAGCAAAATCCGGACAAGCTCGAGGCAAGGTCAGTTCTGTAGAAGTTTGTTGGATATCCCAAGCATTTGCAAAGGAATATCTTCTACCGAACCAAGAAACAAAAAGTGTTTTATTTCTCGGCATGCTACCTTTTTGGAGAAAAGGATTTCTTGTGAAGAAATTAGTGGTCATGAGGTAGAACTGGAAGGAGTTCCAGCTATACAAACTGCAACTGATGATTTGGTAGAACCGGAGGATTCAATAGTTTCCAACGAATCTCAGCCTCTCCGCCGATCTGGTAGGGTTCCTCACCCACCTGAGAGATACTTCGGTTTTCTCTATGACAGTGGGAGCGAGGATTGCATCATGAGATGATAACCTAACTAGTTTCGAGTACGCCATCAGGAGTGGTGACTCTGTGAGAATGGCTGGATGCTAAGCGATCTGAGATGAAATCCATATACACTAACAAAGTATGGACTTTGGTTGATTTATCTGAAGGGTTAAATCCCTATCAGGAGCAAGTATATGTTGAGAAGATTACTTGGTGTACATAGAAAAGTTGAGACTTTCAAAGCTATGCTTAAGTCCATCCAGATCCTACTTGCCACTGCTACATACCATGACTATGATATCTGGCGGTTGGGTGTCATGACTGCTTTTCTAAATAGTGATTTGGAAGAGAGCGTCTATAAGTACACAGCCAGAGGGCTTAGTAGATAGTGGGAGCAGCGAAAACGTGTGCAAGTTGTTTTATGGGATAAATCAGGCATCGCGGAGTTGGAACGTCTGTTTTGATGTGGTAGTCAAAGAATTTGACTTCATCAAAATGGTAGATGAACCTAGTATATACAAAAGTGTAGTAGAGACCTCCTAAATCCTTTAGGAGGTATCACATTGATGAAGTCTCCTAAACCAGGATATGCAAAAGTGTAGTAGAGACTTCATCAATGTGATACCTCCTAAATCCTGGTTTATGGATCTATGAGATAGATCTAATTGGATGTTAGGATTCTCACTAGGTGTAGTGAGATGGTATCAATCGATCCTGGGGAAAATCACTGAAAAGCTTCCACGGTGGTAAGGTCGACTGAATGTCCGTCACAGGCATTGTCGTTATCCTCAGTGAAGGGACGGTATGTTGGAAGAGTTCCAAGCTAGATACCGTGACAAACTAGACGATTAAAGGCGAGACACATCGTTACCAAGGATGATACCAAAGAGGCAGTCTGGATATATATAAGTTCATGAGACGAACTTCTTTCCTACCATTGTGTGACAATGGAGTTGTGGCTTATACCTAGGAACCCCGTCCCATCAGAGATCCAGACATATTCTTAGGCGGTATCACCTGATCATGGAGATGGTTGATCTCCAGGGAGATCGAGGATAGGAGAGTAGATACAGAGGACAACAGTGCGGATCCACTAACAAAGGCCTATTTCCTAGTAAAGACTTTTATGGGATGGTTGAGTATGAGATACTTCAACCACAGCTGATTGTTGGGTATGAGATACTACAACAGATGGCCCTGGCGTAAGTGGTAGATTGTTAGTGATATGTATGCCCTAGAGGCCATTACTGTACATATGATGTATATTGTAGTGGATGCTTGGACATATATATGGAGGACTTTCTTGCTTAACATGATAGTATGATATCTGGTTGCTCTTTATCTTAACATGTACTCTGATTGTCTCTATGTTACATGTTGATAAAGCCCTTAGGATGAGTACTTGACTATCAGGACTATGATGTAGATCATACTAGTGGGGACAGTGTAGTCGCTAAGTACATCCTTCAAATGTTCCTAGTCATAGGTGTATTGAGACAGGGAATCGATATACCAGAGTAGACTAGCGTATAGCTTCTCGACCCATGTAGATGGGCGATGGATGATACCATATCCATTGGTATTTGACATCAGAGATAGTATACGGGTGATCAGTGGAGATGGGTACACTGGACGGACTCGCCAAGAACTCCCAGATGGTATTATACCTCACGTCAGATGGCAGTTCTCTGGTGACACTGGTACAGGTTAGTCCATAAACCCGAGATCGTCATAGAGTCTTGTGTGATTCCCACTATGCTTTGATTTCCACATTACCGCGTTCAAGAGAACATGCAAAACGGTGGCTTTTGGGTACAGTCCCGAATCACATGGAGGAAATGAGCGATAGGAGGGGTTTCGTCTCTCCCGGTATTGGGAGTTGATGTTGTGCTGTGTTCGATTGGATATAACTAGAAATCCTTGGCCAGGGTTGCTGAGATTTGCTAATAATTGTTATTAGTAGTTTCTCGGACTGTTATGGACCTCATATCGACACGACTTATCGGTTACTGGGGTCTAACGTTTACCACCCCTAAACTGGATATGCGACATATCAGACGAAGAGACCGGACTGTACAGGAGTATTACTGTTGGAGAAAGTGCCCTGAGAGTCAATTATTGATTCGCAGGCACGTGATTGCAATGATTGAGGGAGGACCTATGCCGGTAGGACAGTCTTACTCAAGATGATAGTATGCTATCTCGTTTATTTTTATCATCGTGTTCTGCTTTAGGTGACATTACAGATCACTATTGCACGTTGGTAGAGCCCTTAGGATTCTTGATTAACAGCCAGCAGTATGATGGCGATCATATACATGGGAGCTGGGGTCTATAAGCACATCCTTAAAAGGTCCCTAGTGGTGGGAGTTTTCGAGACAGGGCATCGATACTCCAGAGTAGACTAGTGTATACAGTCGAGACCCCGACGAGGGGGCGGTGGCCGGTCTCACAAGCCACTGGTGTCAGTTGGTTCACCTAAGATGTATACAGGTGCTCATTGGGTTATGAGTACACCGGACAGGACTCGCCGGGAACATGCTAGTTGGTCTTATACCTGACGTTAGATAGCAGTTCCCTGGTGACATGTGTACAGGTTAGTTCATCGACCTGAGATCATCATTTGTCTCGTGTGAGTTCCCACTGTACTTTGATTACTACCCTACCACGGCTCAAATGAGTCGTGCAAACAGGTTTTAGTTGGGTACAGTCCCGAGCCACATGGAGGCAGTGAGCGGATCTGCAGGGGTTCGTCTCTCCCAGTATTGGGGGTGAGGTCGCGCTGTGTCTAGGAGAGCCATTACATGAAGTCCTTGGCCAAGGCAGGAGATTTACTGGTAGGTATTCCAGTAGTATCTCAGGGTGTTTTGGGCTACACTCCGACACGACTTGTACCGCTTTTGGGGGTCTGACTTTTACCAACCCCCTAGGCCCGCCATGCGATGCTCATAAACGAACGGACTGGACTATACGGATATTGCCATTGACAGGCTCAGTAGGGTGTCAGGATAAGTTCGCTCATCGACGTCCCTTTTGGTCAATACCTGGTAGCCCGTTACGTATGGCTAATACCTCTGACGTGCTAGTGGTTAAATCCACAGCCAAAGTATTGACGAGTCTTTAGAGTCCCCCACAGACAGTTTCTCAAGTTTCGGGCGAAACGCTGTAGAGGCCGTATGGATATATGGTAGGGTTCGATCATGTACGTGCGGTATTGCACGGATCATGATCGGACGGATAATGCTAGCGGGCTTTGGTTTAAGCCGGATCCTTGTATTATACAGTATAGATTTTGTCTCACTGCATTTGTATTCAGTCGGAATACAAATGCGGGTATGTATATACAGTCGCGGGGTTTTGCAGTAATTTATTACGGGATCGCTTTTTTGGAGTTGCCAGTTTGTATTTCGTTTCGGCCATTTTCCTTTCTACCTTTTCTTATGGTCACCTTGCACTAGCTTGTGCTCACCCCCCTTTGATATTTTCCGCATTTTGGCCTCGTACAGACGGCCGGGGCGCTGCCATGTACTTACATGGTATCAGAGCCACGCCATTAACTTATACTGGCTTGCTCTAACGTGTTTACAAGTTCGATCGATTGAAAATTCCGAAAACCCGATTTCAAATTTGACAGTTTCTGTCGATTTTTATTTGTGCTCGAGAAATTATTTGGTATATTGGAAAATTACGTGCAGGGTTTTTAAAGAAGACTGTAGAAAAATGGTGGCATGAAAGCACTGTAGCGCCGCGGAACCGCGGCCGTAACCCCACTTTTGCCGCGGTTCTGCTGCCGAACAGTAGCTGCGCTGCACCATTTTTCTACAGTGCTCTTTATATTTGGAATTGGGGTTTTTGGTATATTCTGTTTGGGCCCAGATTCATATTAAGTGCTACAGTTGTGCTTTGGGCCCACTTCGGAAAATTTAGTCGATTCGAAAATTTTAAACATGTTAGTTCATAGTATTTACATTATATCTGCGAGCGTGAATGTCATTTGATCGGTAAATCCTGTCTAACTGCTATAGCCCTTTTAGACGGATTTGCGAACATGACATTCACGTTGATGTTCTGTGTTGTGCTGTGATGTTGCGGATTTGTCGTGGTGGATAGCACGGATGCAATGGTAGTACAGTTTGGTTGTATATGTAAATTTGATATTGCGAGGCGAGCGTCCGACATGTGGACTGCTGTCACTGCCTGTTTGTATATTATTCTTTTGGGGCACGACCGGGCTGTGGTCGATGTACCCGTTGTATGTATATTTTACTTTCTGTACTAGGATTACCCCACGGTGGGGTGCACGGATAGCCGGGTTCTAGAGAGCAACGGGCCCGCATCTCATGGCTTTGAGACGGAGGGGGCTTCACTCTAGAATTGGCGGGCTATTCTCCGCACTCGTAGGGGGTACAGGTTGACCCAAGGAGGGGTGCTCAAGTTACCGGATTCCGTGAAGTGCTGGGTGGTCCATTCACGTTGTTGAAGGGGGCTGCCTCACTTCAGGTTTTAGCGGATAACTTGTCGCGCCCGTAGGGGTCTAGGATTTCATTGCACAGGCTATCCACACTACCAGGGGAACGTCGGGTTTCAGTAGCGGCTCTATGAAACCCGGGGATCCCAGATATCTGTATTGTTCTGTGATGCTTATTACATTTCTATGATGTTGCATTTTTTTATCACGCCTTAAGCGAATATTATATATTGATATATATACTAGTAGATGTTGTATATGTTTTGCACCCGCACTAGTCCAGTCCCCGCTCTGTCGTTAGTTAAGTAACCTAACGGGTGATGACGGGACCCAGTGGCGAATGCGGGTGGCATATACGTACATCGTATTTTCGTTCTTTATTGGTGTGATCAATTGATGGGACTGCGTTGATTCAGATCAATGCAAGCTAAACAAACCTATTCTGATGTTGTTGGAACAATTTTCAAAAAAAGCTGTTATTGCAAGAACGTTCTCTTTTGTTTTGCACAGTGGTATTCGGTTAGGAATATCCAGCACCTCAGTCGACGAGGCAAGGGCCGAGATCCCTTCACCGGGAGTGACCCCTTGGACAGAAGTTTGCGTCAGGGAAATAACTTCACTATAGTCGATTACTTTTGCTTTGCATCGTGGTATTCAGTTGGAATATCCTGCACCTCATTCTACGGGGAAAGAGCCGAGATCCCTTCACCGGGAGTGACCTCTTTAGCAAAGGTTTTCTCCACTATATTTTTATAAAAAGCTGTCCGGTTCCTTCAACGATATCAAGTTCATTACGTTAAAGGTTTTTCACCAAAAACCATTCATAGCCCTCCGTCATTTCAGAAAGGTAGCACTTAGTATTCATGCTATGTATGTTGGCCTTCGTCAAGGCATAGTGTATGGTAGCTATTTGTTACTTTTCTGCAGCATTGATAGATGCGTTGGTTTGGGACAGTCGTACTACTATTTTGGCCTTCGTCAAGGGTATGTATGGGCGGGTTCAAATTAACCTGGATAATGACGAGTAGAACTTGACATGTGACTTAAGATATGTTGGCCTTCATCAAGGTCATAAGAGCATGGGGCAAAAATCACATCGGGAGTTTCTAAAGAAACTGAAACTTGCCAGGTATGCGCATACCTTCTGGAGTGTGATAACGTGAGTGGATTCCATCTTGTTATCATGCGATGATAGTTGGATCCCGATTCCCACTGATGAGTTGGTTTACTCCTCGGGTGATCCCGACTAATTCTTCTTTCAGGTTTGGAGGAGAATTTGAGGTTACAGTGGGAGGTTTCCTGATTAGATAAAGTGATAACCATTCTGATCTAGGTTAGAGTGCATTCTGAGTGTTTCTTTTCTCTCTCTCTCTCTCTTTGGCAACGACCATGACCCGACCCTTGACTATGACTCTGTGACCAAGTTAACCGAACCTTCTTAAAACACTGGCTTTTGGATTGTCAGAGTTGCATACCTCATTGCCACTCCTACTTTTACCCTTTTCTCCAGAACACCCCGTATTACTACGAACGTCCACTTCCATTGGATAAAACCATCGTATGGTTATATACGAACTCGAAGGAATTTATTCAAGGATGGTTTCCGGTTCTGGAGAAAACGAATAGGACTATTCAGTTGTCTTTTCCTTTTACCTTCTCTCAGGTTGCGAGTGTTCCTTGGATCAGGACAGTACACCTATTATGCTAATTGGATAGTCTTCTTCCAAACCATAGGCAGGTGCCGAACGGTGGGGAATGAAGAAAACCAATTAGCCTAACGATGGTGTACAGAAGGTATTAAGTTAAGACAAATAAAGGGATTAGTAAGAGGGCAAAGTAAATTGCGACTGCTATTCACGAACAAACCAAGTATTTCTTCGCCAATCCTACTTCACCTTTGTATTTCTCCAGAACACTCCATATCACTACGAAGATCCACAGTTTATTGGATACTACATCGTATGGTTATATACGAACTCGAAAGGAACTTGTTCCAGTTCGGGGATGGATTCTGGTTCAGGAGAAATAGGAATAAGGTTTATTCGGTTGTCTTTTATCTTCACCTTCTCTCGCATTGCGAGTGCTCCTAGGATTAGGACAGTACACCCATTATGCTTATTGGATAGTCTTCTTCCAAACCATAGGCTGGTGCCGAACGGTAGGGAAGGAAGAAAACCATTTAGCCTAAGAGGGTGTACAGAAGGTAATGATTAAAGACATATGAAGGGATTTGGAGAGATGGCAAAGAAATATACGGTTACAGTTGTGAATCTGTATAATGGTAGAGGCATTACTAGGAATACCCGGATACCCCTACGAAACATTTCAATGTTTCAGTTTGACTGTGTACTGTTAAAAGAAAACTGATTTCACAATTAGCCCTTGCTCCAGGGTATGTATTTACCAGGTATGATTCTCACATCTGTATGGTTTTACAGATGATGAGTGGGAGTAAGTTATTTGGAATTAGTTGATCATCCTCATTATATCGGAATTCGTTTTAATTGGTGATATTTGAGGAAATCGCCTGGGCTGTTTGTCGGACGGCAAATATTTGGGTTTGAATATCTGTTGCTATGCACCAATTTCAAATTGATATATCTGTACGTCTATTTTTATAGAGTGAAATATAACTTTTTGAAATTATGTCCATGACATTTACCTATATCAGTGGATGGTTAGGTAAGGAGCATTAAACAGCGGTGTAATTCTTCTTAACCATAAGTACAGTTTTCAACCTACGACACACAGGAATTGAGTTATTAGACTCAAGGGAATTATACAGAGTATTGTATGTTATCCAGTGTCTATCAGGACAGAGGGATTGGTACTCATACTATATTTTGTTTACTTGTGACTTCTCTAGTTCTTAGACATGTGTTTCGTAGAAACACAAGGTCCAAGTTTTTGAGAAGTTATATGTATATGAATAAAGTAGAGAACCAGGTGTTGCAAGTATCAGGATTCTTCAAAGTGATCTAAGATGTAGATACTTGTGTATGGTATTCAGTTGATAGTAATGATAAAGAGAACTTGCTTCTCTTTCAGGTTACTCATAATTGGAAGCACTCCTAAGTTGAGTAATGTTGATCGGCCTCCTACCATTTAGTTGACATGCACTGGAGACAGTTGCATGATTTGAATCTGGTTCCAATTAAATTAGTGCCTCTGTTTCTATATTGGATATAGAACAATTCATATCTTAACGATGTTAAGGTACGGGAAGTTGTCCGGCATATGCTTAAAACCAGACTCTGGATAACTCAAGGCACGTTTCTGTAATGGCTGTTTGTGGGTTGACCCGGGCTATGACGTGGGTTGACTTTCTACCATCTGGAAGATCAATAGTGATATTGTTCTTGACTTGCCACAGTTTTAAAAGAAATGGATTTTTTCAGAAAACAGTAGTGGGAGTATGGTAGAACTAGAAGTGATTCCAGAACCGCAAACGATTACTGAAAATTTGATAAGAACCTAAAGATTCAATCTGGTTTGACATTCCATTGGCCACTCCGCAGATAAGGTGGGTAACCTCAGGCACTCGAGAGGTACATCGGAATGCTCAAAGACGGTGACAGGGAGGTTATTGTTTACCCAGACTTGACACTACTGTTGTTCCAGGCTATAAGACCCGGCAGAAGGATGAGTATAGCGTCGTTCTTAACAAGCTTTAGAAGTGTACGTGTATATGATTCTGCCAGAGGGTTGTCGTAGTCAATGGGAGCAGCGGAAGAATTGGTGGACAAGTGGCTTATGTCTATTTATAGACTAAAGCAGATATAGCAGAGATAGATCATCTATTTCTGATGTGACAGTCATGGGTTTGACTTCATCAGAATAGGGGATGGATCTGTTAAGAAAGTAGTAGGGTGTGATGTCCTGGTATTTGGATGACATACACAGAGTAGGAAGTGATATTCCTATACTACGATCGGTTATACATTGGTTGTCACACAGTGGTTTCTCCACATAAGATATGGATATTATATCAGACATTCTGGTTACTAGATCTATGGTTTTTGATCTAGATTTGGGTAGTTTCCCAATCTGGGTACTTAGACAGCATTCTAAAGGTGTTTTAGAATGGACGACTCCTAGCACGGTATTGTACCTACAGGTGATGGAGTCACCCTCTCTAAACGTGTCTTACAGACTAAAGGGGAGAGGGATGTGCATGATTGGCATATCACTTGCTTAGGCAATTGAGTCAATTATGAGATGTCAAGTAACACACCAGATGTTGTTTTTGCAGTAGATGCAATAAGTTGATATTAATCCAATTCTGGAGAAACGGTCGGAAGCAGTTTTAGAACATAAGTGGATGTTCTAGGGATTTCATAACGGCAGCCTTCTTCGGGAGACGGTTATCATTCCAGGCTTCCAAGGTGACCTGGATGACAGAGAGGTTGTCAGAGTTATAATTTTCCTTCTGACGAGGGACAGTATTTTGGACAGGTGGTCCAAGAAGATACTGAGGGAGGCATGGCGCAGGATACTTATTGGTTTCAATTGACGATACAGTCTACGAAGTTTGGATTTGGAGTTCATTTATGAGCTAGGTCCTATCAGATATCCAGACATACTCTAAGACAGGTATTGCTCATTTCGGGAGATGGCTTTCTCCGCGAACTTGAGGTTAAGAGAGACATAGAAAGAAACATCAGAGCGGATCCACTCACTAAGGCTATTCCTCGAACGCATTAGTTTCGCAAACGGGTTTTGTGAGACTGATTAGTAGAGGAGTTGGGTGTTCGGTGTCACACGGGCAGTGAGCATGCGACATCGCAATAATAAGCCTTGAGTGCAAGTGGGAGATTGTTGGAGATAGTGCCCTAAGAGTCAATTATTGGATCGCAGGCACGTGATTGCAATGATTGCGGGAAGAAGACCTATGCCAATAAGACAGTCTTACTCAAGATGATAGTATGCTATCTGGTTTATCTTTATCATCGTGTACTGCTTTAGGTGACATTAGAGATCACTATTGCACGTTGGTAGAGCCCTTAGGATTCTTGCTTGACGGCCAGCAGTATGATGGCGATCATATACGTGGGAGCTGGGGTCTATAAGCACATCCTTAAAAGGTCCTTAGTCATGGGAGTTTTCGAGACAGGGCATCGATACTCCAGAGTAGACTAGTGTATACAGTCGAGACCCCGACGAGGGGCGGTGACCGGTCTCACAAGCCACTGGTGTCAGTTGGTTCACCTAAGATGTATACAGGTGCTCATTGGGTTATGAGTACACCGGACATGACTTGCCGGGAACATGATAGTTGGTCTTATACCTGACGTTAGATAGCAGTTCCCTGGTGACATGTGTACAGGTTAGTTCATCGATCTGAGATCGTCATTTATCTCGTGTGAGTTCCCATTGTACTTTGATTACTACCCTACCACGGCTCAAAGGAGTCGTGCAAACAGGTTTTAGTTGGGTACAGTCCCGAACCACATGGAGGCAGTGAGCGGATCTGCAGGGGTTCGTCTCTCCCGGTATTGGGGGTGAGGTCACGCTGTGTCTAGGAGAGCAATTACATGAAGTCCTTGGCCAAGGCAGGAGATTTACTGGTAGGTATTCCAGTAGTATCTCAGGGTGTTCTGGGCTACACTCCGACACGACTTGTACCGCTTTTGGGGGTCTGACTTTTACCAACCCCCTAGGCCCGCCATGCGATGCTCATAGACGAACGGACCGGACTGTATGGATATTGTCACTGACAGGCTCAGTAGGGTGTCAGGATGGGTTCGCTCATCGACGTCCCTTTTGGTCAATACCTGGTAGCCCGTTACGTATGGCTAATACCTCTGACGTGCTAGTGGTTAAATCCACGGCCAAAGTATTGACGAGTCTTTAGAGTCTCCCACAGACAGTTTCTCAAGTTTCGGGCGAAAAGCTGTAGAGGCCGTATGGATATTTGGCAGGGTTCGATCATGTACGTGCAGTATTGCACAGATCATGATCGGACGGATAATGCTAGCGGGCTTTGGTTTAAGCCGGATCCTAGTATTATACAGTGTAGATTTTGTTTCACTGCATTTGTATTCAGTCGGAATACAAATGCGAGTATGTATATACAGTCGCGGGGTTTTCCTGTAATTTATTACGGGATCGCTATTTTGGAGTTGCCAGTTTGTATTTCGTTTTGGCCATTTTGCTTTCTATCTTTCTTTCGCTGAAAATTGGTGTGGAGGGGGTTATTTGCAAATGTGCAAATTAGCATAGTGGGGGGTGGTTTTTGTAAGTTGTTGCTTCATGATGGTTCAACCATCATTTGACTTCTTTGTTCATCATCACTTGACTTTTGAGAAGAGATGGGTGATGGGTTTTGGACTTTGTTGTGATCATTATTTTCTCATCATCACTCATCATTCCTTCTTGCATTATTGATCCACTCCCTCCTCCTCTCATTAGCAAGGCCGACCACATTTTTGGGGGGTGAGGGGATTCATTTGTGGGAGATTGTTGATCTCATTTTGCTTGCAACTAATTTCTTTACCCACTCTCCAAAGTTCATTTCTTCTCCACTTCCAAATGGCAACTTCGTCAACCCCTTGGGACAAAAGAGTTCTACACTATTCTACAGCAATCTTGGACACGTCGGCATACCAACTTCGTGTCTGAGTTGCCTCGATCCAGAGATGGGAGCCCGTAAAAAGACTTCTCGATGTGGTGCCCTTTCTGACGAGGAGATCGAGACTGGAGATTCTGCAGGAAGATCGGGATGGTGGCCGAAGACCGAAGGACACGGATCGTTCGGTATAGCTCTCTACCCTTTCTCTAGTTCGCTAGTAGTAGGTTAATGGCCCGATCCGAGTTTATAGTCCGCGGTAGCGCCGGTTTCTAAGTTATAGAAAAGTTTTATTTTTCGCATTTTGGCCTCGTACAGACGGCCGGGGCGCTGCCGTGCACTTACAGTTACTGATTGGATTCGCAGGAGAATGTAAAGGCTTGCTTGTTGATCTTCTGATCGCTCAATACCTGGGTGGCTGTTACATTTAGCTGACCGCTTGCAGCTTGTAGGTGTTTGATATGATCATCACCTACTGCCGGCGTATTGACGATTCTTTAGAGTCCTACACAGAGGTTTCCTGGCTCAGCCAAAACGGAGTAGGAGTATATATGTGATATGTGCGGGACCGAGAATAATACGTGTATGTGATACCGTATTTGATTCTCGCGATATGTGATATCGGCCGGGTATATGTGATATAGCCGGGTCATCGGATCAAGTGTTGATTCGATGAACTGATACAGATTATATTAGTCGGTTATTTGTGAAATAGTCGGATTATCGGATCAAGTGTTGATTCGATAATTTAATGTATAATTATATATTTAATATATTACATTACATTAACTGATTTAAGCTCACTTAAAGATTCTTTTTCTCACATAGATAATACATTGATGTATATGCGATATATGTTAATTGTATTATATTATTTTGTTACTATATATATTATATATATGATATATAATATTGTAACATGTTAGGATAACAATTGCAACATGGTTGTTGAGTTTAAACCAAGTTAGGGTTTGGATTAGGGTTAGCTTTTGGGTTAGCTTTTGGATGAAGCTTTCATGAAGCTTCATGAAGCTTTGACTTTTGTTCTCATTCTTTGATATTTTGTGAAGATATTTGTTAACCCAACCAAAACCTCAACCCATGGTTTATTCTCTACAAGGGTTAAGGATGTGATCTTTAACCCATGGTTGCAATTCTAACCTCACACAACAATTCATTATTCATCACAAAAGGATTTCTTCTTCTTCTTCCTCTTGAAAAAGCTTTCTAGCTTTTTGGTTGTGATGGATATAATGTGAGAAATTGAAAACAAAAAAGAGCAAAATTCCTACTTCATCATCCTCATCTATTCTAGCCACTTAGATTAGGGTTTGCTTTGCTAATACTTGATTAGTGAAGCAAGAGCTTGGGTTTGAGATTATTCAAGGTAGATCATCTTAGTAGTTGTAGATTGGAAGCAAGCTTGCATCTTTCTTTTCATGGAGCTTCTCTAGAGTCCGGGTACTTGATGATCACAGTGAAGGGACCTCAACACGGAGCTTATGAAGCAAAGGAACGGACTATAAAGGTTGTAATCCCCAACTCTTAGATGTTAAAGTGTTAACATGCTTGTTTGGTTTGATTCTCTAGTTAAAGTTCCTAGGTTTAGGGTTATCTTCAATGGCAAAATTTTAACTTGGTATGGATGATTCCTCCCGAAACCTTACTTCCGTTGTAGGTAACCCAGCTGGCTATTCATCACGACCGTGGAATCCGTGTTTTTCATTACTGGCTTAATTTAAAACATGAATCCCCTAATATATTCAATATTTCATATGTTGGCTTATGCTGCTTGTATTCTGTGATCTGATCATATAACTACGTAAGACGAATACTATATATATATGATATATATAACAAACGCTGCTTATGTTTTGAACCCGCACTAGTCCAACCCCGCTCTGCCGTTAGTTAAGTAACCTAACGGTGCATGACGAGACCCCGTGACGAATACGGATGGCATAAGCGTACGTTCTATTTTCGTTTCTTTTCTGTGATGTTTAGGAATCATAAATGATGGGACTTCATTAATGAGATTAATGGAAAGATAAGAAACCTAAAGATGTTGTAGAATCAAAATTTTCAAAAAGGTAGCTCTAGTTCTTGCTTTGCATAGTTGTATTCCTTGATGAATATCCAGCACCTAATTAGATGAGGAAAGAGCCGAGATCCCTTCACCGGGAGTGATATTTTTAGCAAAACTAGCAAATGCTACAACCCACTCGGTTTGTTTTGATAGCTTCTCTAGTTCTTTCTTTGCATAGTGGTATTCCTTGATGAATATGTTAGATATGTATGCCCTAGAGGCCTGTATTGTATAGGATGCTAGGCCTGTATATGTACAGAAACAATTTTTGCTCGAAATGATAGTATGCTATCTAGTTTATCTTCATCTTAACGTGTGATGTGTTGTATTTCATATCTTGTATACATCTTGATGAAGCATTTAGGATTTTGCTTGACTACCAGGTTATGATTTAGATCATACTAGTGATGCCTGGGCAGTCTAAAAGCATATCCTTTAATAGTTCCTAGTCGAGGGTATATAGAGACAGGGCATCGATATTACCAGAGTAGACTAGTGTGTACATTTCTTGACCCTGGGGGCGATGGTTGATCCTACAACCATTTGTTTTTGACATCAAAGATTGTACACAGGTGCTCATTGGAGAATGGGTACACCGAACAGGACTCGCCGAGAACTCCTAGATTGTATATATACCTATTGTTAGATAGCAATTCTCTGGTGACACTTGTACAGGTTATTCTGTAGACCCGAGATCGTCATAATGTCGTGTGTGATTCCCACTGTGCTTTGATTTCCTCCCTACCACGGCTCTACTGAGTCGTGCAAACATATGGATTTTAGGTACAGTCCCGAATCACATGGAGGCAGTGTGCAATAGGAGGGGTTTCGTCACTCCTGGTATAGGGAGTTGATGTCGCGCTATACTTGATCGGCCATTACACCAAATCCCTGGCCAGGGTTGTCGAGATTTACTGATAAGAGTTATCAATAGTTTCTCGAACCGTTATGAGCAAAACATTACCATGACTTATAAAGTTACTGGGGTCTGACATTTACCACCCCTAAACTTCATATGCGATGTATCAGACGAAGAGACCGGACTGTACGGTAAGTGTTGCTTACAGGCTCGTTGGGGTTGGGATGAGTTCGCTTGTCGGCCACCTTTTCGTCATGTACCTGGTAGCCGTTACGCAAGCTAGTGCTGCTGACATGCTTATGGTTAAACCCACTGCCAGCATACTGTCGAGTCTTTAGAGTCCCACACAGAGGGTTCCCTGGTTCAGGCAAAAGATGTATAGACCATAAGTTGTTACGGCAGGATTTCGATCATGTTCGTGTACTGGATGCACGAATGATGATCGGAAGGATAATACTAGTAGGCTTTGGTTTAAGCCGGATACCGCTATTATATTATTGGTTTATTGGTATCTCATTGTATTCGTATTTTTCGGAATACGAATACGGGTATATTTATACGATATACGGTGATGGGCATTCTTGTAATTATACAAGGATGGATTCTAGAAGGAGACACCTCATATATAGATTTTTATTTTGTGAAAATGAAAATTATGAGGTGGAATTTGGAGACTTGTCAAAGCATGGACGAAAGAATGGCTCATTTTATTTTTTATTCATTTGGGATTACTATTGAAGTATGGTGCATTATTTTTGGATAAAAATAATACATACTTCAATAATTTCCCTTGAGCCATATCATTTTGTTTATGCTTGATTTTTCTCATTCTCACTTTCATCTTCTCTCTCCAAATCATCTCCTTCTTCTTCCTCAAAACTAAACGTTCACATGAGTTGTGAATAAAAGGTTTAGAGATCACAATAATCCTCAATATTATCTCTTCATCATCTAAGTAGTCATTTCTAGCACACTTGACTTCTTAGTTAACTCTTGTGAAGAGTTTGAAGCTTGTTCCAATTCTCTCGGATGGATCATTGTCACGACCCAAAATAGCAGCTCGTGACCGGCACTTAAATTACGCAACGTCTACAGGTGTAACATAACCTAAGTAAGCCGAAACCCAGAAATCTAAACCTTACAACTGAAGTAAGTAAAGAAAACATTTACAACATTTAGAAACTTTAAGTAAAGATCCTTAAATCTTATTTTTAAATCTTTTCCTTGGGTTTCATAAAAATTTCGGCAGCACCTCCTTTGTAAAAACTAGCCCCGAAAACATGTACAATAAGGAATATAAAGAAAGCATCCCAAACGGGAGCAAAACACGCCCAAAGGCGGAAACAATACCACAAGTATAAATAACAAGTATACGACGCCCAACGGCGAAGATCCACATAAGGAAATAAAGTAAAGCAAGACATCAACCCCAAAAGCGAACATAAAACCCATTACTCAAGTCTCGCAACTACAAGTCTTCTAAGTCTGCAACATATACAATTACTAGTTTCTGATTTGATGGATTGACTAGATACAATATGAATAACAAGTACGAGAGGGGCACGATCCAACATGTACCACCTACCAAAACAAATCACCCGAAAGCAAGCCGTATGCCAGTGATGCCGCTACTGATCCAAGCAGACAACCTGTAAGAACTGTGGCACGATGGGGGTGAGTTGCCAACTCGTGAGTAGAAAACATCAACAGGTAGAAATCGAAATAAACAATGATTCCTAGGTCAACTATATCATAAAGGTAATACTATGATATCTAGGGTGACCGTATCTGCATATATGCCAACACAATATAAATGCCTAACAGCAAGTGTATATCACCCAACAATGAATTAATGCATGTATGCAGGTGGATCTCGTCCAACAATAAAATCAATGCATGTATGCAGTGGATCTCGTCCACGTGTCAACCACTGACACAACAACTCCTACATGTAAATATCATAAAAGCATATGCAGGTATATATAAGGATATCAAAGAATGTGTGTCCATCAATGCCACATCACAATCATGAAAACCTGGGTGTCTATTACCGACACCGGAAACATCATGAATACCCATGTCTAGCATCGACACATAAATCCTCATAACTCAGGCGTTGTCACCACGACTTGCCCTGACGTCATGTCCGTACATCACTCCGGTCGGTATCCCCACGATAACCACCGAGTCCAAATACTATCACCGGTAGGTAGTGGTCTCTCTGTAAGGCTTATCGTCTACACTACGAAATCACCACTCGCCCCGGGGTACCATACCGGATCCACCATGTACCCGCAAACGGTGCCTCTCGCTCCTCGAATCGGGTATCACAAGCCAAATCTCAGAACTGAGAAATCACATAGTGGACGCACTGAAATATCATATCAATAGAAACCGGGTTTTCAAACAATACATAGTTTTCTTGAAATACCCCCACGGTTCTCAAATCCATAAATCACATGAAATCCATATCTTAATGTGTAAATCCATGAAAACTGATATATGCAACATATAACAACAATATGAGCATATTAAGGAAAAGCCGCTCTTTTAAATGAATCCAGCTTTAAAAATATATCTTGTGGTTCCCAAATCCTCCGAAAATAAGTGCAGCATTATATGAAATGTACATGTAACTGTAGCAAGGTATAAATATCTATATGTAATCAAGTATGTATGATGCATTTCATAAGTGCAATGGCGCAATAATCAACGTCTCAATATCACATGTCAATGCAATACCACTTAGAGGTATATGCAACTATAGCAAGATATGTGGGTATACATGTCAGTATCTATGCAACCTAGCATAGTGATGTGAACATGGCAGTATGTCATAGCATGATGTAGCAATCTACTATGTAAGGGACATAGCAATTATCGATGATGAAGTGTGTGAGCCGGCAATCTGTGTAAGTGTAACATACGCATCATCGATAATGGTGTAGGTGTACTACCACAGGTATAAGAAATGCAATGAGAATAGCATGAATGCAGCACAATGCATATAATGAATCAAATGCTATAAGGTATACATATCAACAAGACCGAGTCGGTGAGTCTATCAATCGGCATCCAACATCACAACATCACGTACGGTACTATCCATCGTACGGCATCCTCTAATCAAGGGTATGGATAAATCAACAGGTAAAAGTCATCGCGTACGGTAATCTAACGTACAACGGCAATAACAAATAGGGATTCTATCAACCTATACAACATCGGGGTACGGATCTAAGTCTCGTACGGCATATCACTCATTATGCAATCATTATCCATAAAAATATATACCTATCTCTCAGGTCACATCCATGTCAATCTCGTGTCAGGGGACCTACAAAGGTATCAACAATCACGTGTCGACTCGAATCCATATAATGACATATCACACTAAGTCATCATATCACATTGTATACTCGTTCATCACATTAATATCTCACATCACAATTAAAGAATATCACACTTGTCCTCTTCCGAAATCGTACTTATCATGATTCACTTATCATTTCATGTTCTCCTAAACCAATATGTTCCCTAGTGTTCACTTCTATCATTCTAAAAAAACTTACAATCACATCAGTCGCATCTTATATCAGGATACAATAATCAATGATCTTTTAATCCAACATTTGCGGGGGTGCTATACGCCATCGACCCGACTTCCCCGGTAGATATAAATCTACTCACCTGCTAAACTCCTCTCTTAGCCGTAGTCAATGCGCTTCGTCGTCTCGGAATCCACGCGAATGTACCAACAATCAATACGAATTCGCAAAGCTATTAACACCAAATTCTGAAATACAAAATACGGCACGCGGTGCGCTCATAGGTTAGAACCTATAGCCTACACATGCAAAACAATCAACTACCTTTGTCGTTGACGTACAAACATCCAACGACCAAATAAAACATCCAAACTCAAAACCAAGAATCCAAATACCGTAACATAGCCGAAACCCTAAATAGGGTCGCTATACATGAAAACTGCCACATTAAAAAACCCAATAATACCAATATGCATTTACAAACACAATAAATATCATAGGTATTAATATTTACGTCATCTCCATTTTTATTTAAAACCCACGCCTAACTTTACCGAAAAGCTAGTAAGCAGTTATATCATTTTAGCACAAAGCTAACAGTTTACACAAAAATCTAGCGATTCCAAATATCTTAAAACAGCTTAACTAAGCTATCCAAACCATAACCACAATTTTAATCTCACTCAATTAAGCTTTAGTTAAAACCTAGTAAGCAAATTTTTTAATTAGAAAAAGTAGGAATTAACAACAATTATCATTCTATCACAAGAATAAGTTTTTCTTAAACTTCAATTAACATTCAACACTTCAACAAGTTTAAACCCTAACTTGAATTTCCTAAAAATTATGATGAATGAATTAATCAAGAGTTTAAAGCTATAATAAACAATTTAATAGCTAAGTTAAAGATTTAAACATAACAATTTAAGAATAGGATTTGAAAATTATACCTCCTCAAGAACAACCCAAAGCAACTAGATTCATCAACTTTTTCCTCCAAAATCCATGATTTTCTTGAAGCTCCAAGCAAGATTAGTGAAGGGAAATGATGGTTTAAATTTTATTTAGGAATTTGTGGATTTATTTTGGGATTTTTGATGAGTTTTTGATCTTGGAAATGAAGAATTTGAGCTAGGAAAATTTTTGGGACAGAATTAGGGAGGCTCGGCCATTAGTGTGGAGGGGGGGTAATTTTGTGAATTTTGTGAAGAAGTTTCAAGAAAAAAAACAATAAATGCTTCAATAAATGCTATTTGCCACCTTTCTTTCTTTTCTTTTCTTTTTTAAATTAAATCCTTTTGCCCAAAAGAAAATCTAGATATTTAAAAAGAAGGTTCTAAACTCATTCTTATAATTAGATTAGCAAAGATTCTCATAAGAAGTAATTTCCACAATTTACGTGTATAATTTACCACTTAAAATAATATTTTATTAGGAAAAAATTCTATTTGAACCAAAACTTCCTATTTACCCCCAAAGCTCACGCACTAGCTTTATTTTAGCTAAACTAGGTGCCGACAAGTTTATACGGAAGTTTGATCAAAATCGGGTTAAAACGGAAAATACCGACTATTCTACCCTAAAACGGAAAAATTCGCATAACGATTTCTAAAACGTTACAATCATCTACGTCTTAAAGGTGACCGGAGATCGAGATCATCCCAAGCATCCAAGGAGCCAAGGAGTCACAGCAGGAAGAAGACCCGAAGGACCGATTCTTGAGGTATAATCCCTATCATGGTAGTTAACATCTCTAGATAGGGTTTTCTAATTATGGTTTAGTACAAGATCTAGGGTTAAAAGTTGATGTTACATGCAAGAAAATTTTTGTTTGCCACTTCCACCTCATCACAAGTGTTGTGATGGTGTGCAACTTCCACTAATATGGTATCAGAGCCTAAGTTAAATAATAAATATCTTGTTAGCAAATTGTTAGAACTTCGATCGACGGATTTTTGCCCGAAACCATATTCTTTGTCTATGCTTGCTGTCGATTTTTTAAAGTGTTCAAAAAAATCATTTAATAGGCCTTAAAAATACAAGCAGGGAATTTTAAGACAACTGAAGAAAAACGAGCACCCAAATCGCCAAGAACGCCGCGGAACCGTGGCCAAACTCAGTGTTTGGCTGTTGTTCCTCGGCCGAGTCGACTCGTTTTTCTCCAGTGTGTCTATTATGAGAAAATATGTTCTCTGGCATGTTCTGTTTCTACAAAAAGGTGTTTGTGTACTAGATTGTGTAAGTTGTTGACACAGTTTAAGATCATCGATCGAAATTCTAAGTGTTTGGCTAATCGGGTTTGCTGTTTTTGATATGTGTTTGAAACGTCCGCTAATTGCTATACGTCGATTAGTGGGGGTTGCACATATGTATATAATGAGATGGTATGTGTATATGAATATGTTGGAACGTCGTGGATGAATAGCCGGGGGATGTGAGAAGAGTGTTTTTCTTTTCTTTCATTCATGTAATTTGTAAAATTGTTGTAATATTATTTTGCGGGGCACATCCGGGTTGAGGTTGTAGACACAGATGTATTATTTCTTTTTACTATTTTTGATCCTAAGATAGACCCAAGGTGGGGTGCACAAACTACCGGGTTCTCGAAGTGCCGAGTGGCCTACTCATCTTATTGAAGGAGGTTGCTTCACTTTGGGAATTTGGCGGGTAGTTTGCAACACTTGTAGAGGTCTAGGGCGGAGTTTGGCTATTCATCACGACCGTGGAATCCGTCTTTCTTTAAGGGCTTAAACGAAATACAGAATTCCTAGTATACCCAATGTATTCATCTGTGAATTGGAATGTTTATAATTGCGTGCGACGAATGGCTATTTATATATGAGATATATAATAAACGTTGCTTATGTTTTGCACCCGCTCTAGTCCAGCCCCCGCTCTGTCGTTAGTAAAGTAACTCAACGGTGGATGACGGGGCCCCGTGGCGAATGCGGATGGCATAAGCGTACGTTCTATTTTCGTTTCTTATCTGTGATGTTTAGGAAACGTAAATGATGGGAAAACATTAATGTGATTAATGGTAAGAAAAAGAAACCTAAAGATTTTGTAGAATCAAACTTTTTAAAAAGGGTAACTCTAGTTTTTTCTTTGCATAGTGGTATTCCTTGATGAATATCCAGCACCTCATTCGATGAGGAAAGAGCCGAGATGCCTTCACCGGGAGTGGCCCCTTTAGCGAAACTAGCAAATGTTACAAAGAACTCGATTTATATTTTTATAGTTGATCTAATTTTTTGCTTTGCATCGTGGTATTCCTTGATGAATATCCAGCACCTTATTCGATAAGGAAAGAGCCGAGATCCTTTCACCGAGAGTGACCTCTTTAGAAAAATTAGAAATATTCTACAAAACCATTCGATTTTTAAAACCGGAGCTTAAACCACTCTACTCACTTGATTCTACAAGGATATCAAGTTCAAAACATTAAAGGTTTTCATCAAAACCATCCATAGCCCTCCGCCATTTTAGGAGGCAGAGTACTTAGTATTCGTGCCACGTTTGATGACCATAGTTAAGGCTTGGTGTATGGTTGCTAAGTGATGTCTTCCTACAAAGCATATGATGCGATCGATTAGGACATTCGTATAACTTTGTTGACCATAGTTACGGTCCACACGGGTGGGTCTATATCAATCATGAAATGGCGGGTAGAACTTGACTAGTTGTAGCGTTTTGAAAATCGTTTCGGTGTAATTTCGGAAAATTGGTAAAATAAGGGGGTTTTCTGTAAAAAGTCAAAATACAAATATCTTATTATAAAAATTAAATATACATATTCTAGCTATGTAATTGCTAGTATTTGGTGTTTATTGAGCCACTGGTGAAATTTCAAATTTTCTGAAAAAAAAATTATTTTATTATTATTTTAAGCCGTCACTAATACATTTAATTAGGAAAAATTACAAACTGGAATGGGTTGAAACAAATTTTGTACATCATAACACATTAAATAAAATTTTATCATGTGGTTTTTGAAATGAAATGGTTTGCCAAAACGGTTTGGAAAATATCGAAGAAAAGGGCTTTTTCGGTGAAATTAGTGTTATTGGAAATTGGGGCATAACCTTTGTCTTTTTTCCTAGCCCACACGCCCACACCTCACCCTCTCTTTCCCATCCCAAGTGGCCGGCCCCCCTTGATCAACCCAACATCTTGGGCCTCTTATCTCACTAAAGCAAGGAAAAGAAATGAATTAAGGAATTTAAAATGAAATGAGGTAGGTGCCTTATTTCCCTAGTTGACTTGGACTTTTCCCCACTTCAATCTCTCTCCTCTCTCACCCCCCCATACCTGGCCGAGCCCCATTTTCCTGCAACAGCAGCCCCCTCCATTTCCCCTTCTCTTTTCTCTTCAAAATCCATCTAAAATGCCTCCAAATCCACAAAAAAATCAAGCTAAAATCAAAATCTAATCCCTACCCATTTTTACTTGACCATTCTAGTATGGATCTAGGGGACAAGATGGCAAATTGGGGGGCTAGATTTCAAGTTGGATCAATGGGTGGTGAGGTATAAAAATCTTAACCTTTTTGTTAAATTGTTGGTTATTGCTTTAATCTAACTTATTTAGGAAATGAATTATGGTTATAATTGAAAGATTGGGTTTTCAAGAGAAGGATTAAATTATAGTTAGGGTGTTTGTTGTGTGATTATGGTTACAAGGTGGAATTCATCATTTTGTGAAACGTGAAACATAACCAAGATTGTTAGTTGCAAATTGTTAAGTTGGAATTGTAATAATTATGCTAATTTGCTAACTAGGTTTTTTAAAATTGGTTTAATAATTGAGATTAAAAATGTAATTAGGTTTTTTATGACATCATTAGAATTATAAAGTGTAGTTTAATACTTTAGTTCATGAAAATCCAAGCTAAATTGTTGTTTGTGTATTTTTGCTATAAAATTGTTAAAATTGGGTATTTTGTAAACTAGAATTTTGTGGTTTATGGAATTTAATAAGATTAAATTATGGGAATTATTTTTATGACTTATTTAAGATATTTAATAAGTATTATGGCCACTAGATCTGTTTAAACGTCGAGTTTTGTACTAAAACGGGTAATTTTGCTTGCTAGATTTTCGGAAAAATAGCTTTTAAAGTGAGTTTGAGGTTTTTGTGAATTTGAAGCTATTTTATATTATAATTAGTGCTTGTGATTGTACAAATGAGTGTGTTTAGGTTTTTCTCGATGGTTTGGCGTTTGTACGCGGACGTCGAGGGTTTTTGGGTTGATTTGTGAAAACAACCATAGGTTTTGACCTATGTGGGTTTCGTGTGTCGTTTTGATCATGAGTCGGATTTTAATGCGATACGGTGTGTTATGATATGTAGGTACCCTTGTGGACTTCGAGACGACAAGCAAGCGCGTGGCGACGTCGGCACCGGCGAGCGAGGACCAGGTGAGTAGATTTATATCTACGGGGAGAAGTCGGGTGGATGGCGTATAGCACCCCCGCAGTTCGTGGTGATGTATACGAATACGTATACACACATTTATTGATTATATATTGTTTGAGTTTATTGATGATAAATATGGATGGTTTAGTATCATGAAACCCTAGAGTAGTGGTCGCACCATACATGCACACACCCACCCATACTTGCATACATTCTTCTTCCATTTGTGTTTACGGGAATATATATAGTTATGTGTTCACATGGGTATGAGACTATATGTTCACATACGGATTTGAGGATAGTACTTGGGATTTAAGATGAGTCGATGAGATTTGATTTGAGGCCGTGAGATCGGTGACATGGCAGGGTTCGTATTTGAGATACGACATGACGTTGTAGCGGGTCCTTGACGTTGTGTTTCACACAAGTGCATGCATACTTAGGCGGTATCAGTATTGTACTAGACGTAGATCAGTACCCCGATCATGATATTTGATAATGAGGATACCAGATGAATAGTATGATGAATGTGATATTGACCCGTATCCAGATTTGGGATGCCGTACGACGGATTTACGTACGAGCTATATATTGATGATTGATCCACACTCTTGACATGGGAATATCTGATTATAGATATGGTATCGGATTGATAGTATCGAGGCGGGATCACTGACTAATATATATTCATATATGTATCGACTCAGATGCTAGGCGGTTTCTTTACCTTTAGTTCAGCCGTATAGTTTAGTGTAGTTGTCAGACTAGATTAGATTTCTACATATTTCAAAACTAACGGATCGTGGGTATTTTAAAAGACAGGTCAAGGGATCTACGGATATTTAAAAAGACGTATCCTTTCTTAAAACCACCGTAGCCCTTATTTTCAAAACCCCACGATTCGTGTTATTTCAAAGGGCTTTAGTATTTAGCTCCCGCTCATTATTGTTGTTCGCTCTGCATCGCATGCTTATATTATGATTCATATCCTATTATTAATATCATGCTGTTAGGACACCAGCACCATTACCGATGACGCATATGTACCACGTACACTTACTTGCCGGCTTACACACATCTTCATCGGTAATTGCCATGTCACGAACACTTCAGAAAATACTATTTCATTTGACATAGGTTGTTAGCTAATAGTTTAGACATGATATTAGTGTACTTGCCTTATATGCTAGTTAGACATTGTAGTTATTGCCTGCTACTTCATGCATGTTATTATTCACTGTTGTGTCGCATTCATCGATTCTCATGCCTATATTCACTGTTTACATGCTATTGATGACTTGGATTCGGATTTCATGAGATTTCTTGGATTTGGAGGAAAACCGCAAAAACATAAATAAATCTTTTCTCTCTTTTAAAATAAAAAGTGCGGTTTTCCCATCATGTATGAGTCATCCACCATGAGTTTGCTGATGGATTTCGAGACCCGATTCGAGGAGTGGAGGAACCGTTTCGGGTACATGGTGGGCCCGGTGCGGTACCCAGGGGCAAGAGGATCGTGTTGTTGACGTTGAGCCTGGCAGGGGAGCACTACCGACCGGTGATTTTTCCCGACGCGTCGGATATCCGGAGGATACCGTCGTGGTCTTGAGATGGATGGTAGGGGCCGGTCTGGACTGACGGCGCCCTGGATATTGTGATTGAGACATTGAGATTTTGAGATATTGAGGTACAGAGATTGTGACACAGGGATATCGAGATATTTGGATACTTGTTTTGTGTCGATGCTGGGCACTGTTTTATGCTGATTTCATTTATGGTACCTCCTGTTTAAAATACAGAAATCTCACTGATTTATGAAAGTAGCTTTATTCAGTACATGCATTCTGTTTCATGCATTCATACATCATCCATATGATATATCGCTACCTGAGGCACTGACACGGGCACATGAGATTACACTCGGGTTAGATATTTATCCTAATCATTGTTAGGCTGCATGTTATATATATTTGAGGATATATTATGATCGTTGACCTAGGATTGCGTTGTTCATGTGGTTTCTGTTCGTAGATGTTGTAAGTGCAGGGCGGCGCCCCTGCCGTCAATCCGACGACCAAATGCGGAAGCGGTGATAAACTTTAATTTTGCGAACTTAGCAAACCGGCACCACCGCGCACTAAACACCCGGATCGGGCCATTAAACTTATTCTAGCTAACTACAAGACGGGTTAGAGATATACCGAGTGATCCGAGTCCTCCGGTCTTCTCGTCGTCGTCCCGATCTCCTGCGGTAACTCCGGTCGTCGCTTCCTTGCCGGAAGGGCACCACATCGCCTGCATCTTTTACGGGCTCCCACCTCAATACCGAGGCAACTCGGGCGCGAAGTTGGCTGGCCGACGCGTCCAAGATTTGCTGTAGAATGTTTAGTGTAGAGGCTATGTCTCATTTGGGGTTTGTTGCTTTTGAAGATGATGGAGGAATGAGGTTAAGAAAAATGGTGCTTTTATTTTTCTTGCAAGGAAATTGAGATGAAGAAAATTGCCACATGCAAAATGAAACTCTCTCTTCCTCCCTCAAAGAAGTGGCCGGCCATATGCAAATGTGTGAATGGTGGAGTGGATAATACAAGGGAGGTGATGGTAGTATAAAGGTGGAGGGTGACCATAACCAAAACATTATCATAACCAAAACTCAAATCAACCTCAAATCCTTTCTTATCATCAAAAAGCAAGGAAAAGACTAAGAAAGTATCTCATGATTATGAACCATCATGAAGCCCCACAATTGCAAGAAAACCCCTCCACAAATACCAATTTGCACAATTGCAAATTAGTCCCTCCATCGGAAAAGTCCGGCCGGGAAAGAACAAAGGAAAACCGGCCTGAACAGAATACAAACTGGCAACTCCAGAAAATTGGTCCCGTAATAAATTACAGGAAAACCCCGATACTGTGCATACACACCCCCATCTGTATTCCGACCGGATACAAATGCAATGAGACAAAATCTACACTGTACTATACTAGGATCCGGCTTAAACCAAAGCCGGCTAGTAATATCCGTCCGATCCTGATTCGTGCAATACCGCACGTATCTGATCGAACCCTGCCATATAACCATACGGCCACTAGTACTAACCGTCCGATCCTGATCCGTAAAATACCGCACGTATCTGATCGGACCCTGCCATATCTCCATACGTCCTCTACAGCGTTTCGCCCGAAAACTTGAGTAACTGTAAGTGTGGTGGACTCTAAAGACTCGTCAATACTATGGCTGTGGATTTAACCACTAGCACGTCAGAGGTATAAGCCAATACGTGACGGGCCACCAGCTATTGACCAAAAGGGACGTCGATGAGCGAACTCATCCTGACAACCTACTGAGCCTGTCAGTGACAATATCCGTACAGTCCGGTCCGTTCGTTTATGAGCATCGCATGTCGGGCCTAGGGGGTTGGTAAAAGTCAGACCCCCAAAAGCGGTACAAGTCGTGTCGGAGTGTAGCCCAGAATACCCTGAGATACTACTGGAATACCTACCAGTAAATCTCCTGCCTTGGCCAAGGACTTTGTGTAATGGCTCTCCTAGACACAGCGCGACCTCACCCCCAATACCGGGAGAGACGAACCCCTGAAGATCCGCTCACTGCCTCCATGTGGCTCGGGACTGTACCCAACTAAAACCTGTTTGCACGACTCTTTTGAGCCGTGGTAGGGTAGTAATCAAAGCACAGTGGGAACTCACACGAGACAAATGACGATCCCCAGGTCGATAAACTAACCTGTACACATGTCACATGGGAACTGCTATCTGACGTCAGGTATAAGACCAACTAGCATGTTCCCGGCGAGTCCTGTCCGGTGTACTCATAACCCAATGAGCAACTATATACATCTTAGGTGAACCAACTGACACCAGTGGCTTGTGAGACCGGCCACCGCCCCTCGTCGGGGTCTCGACTGTATACACTAGTCTACTCTGGAGAATCGATGCCCTATCTCGAGACTCCTATGACTAGGGACCTTTTAAGGATGTGCTTATAGACTCCAGCTCTCACTTATATGATCGCCCTCATACGGCTGGCAGTCAAGCAAGAATCCTACGGGCTCTATCAACGTGCAATAGCGACATGTCAGGTCACCTAAAGCAGTACACGATGATAAAGGTAAACCAGATAGCATACTATCATCTCGAGTAAGACTGTCCTACCGGGATACGTCCTCCCTCAATCATTGCAATCATGTGCCTGTGATCCAATAATCGACTCTGAGGGCACTATCTCCAACAATCTCCCACTTGCACTCAAGGCTAATTATTGCGATGTCGCATACTCACAGCCCATGTGATACCGAACACCCAACTCCCCTACTAGTCAGTCTCACAAAATCCATTTGCGAAACTATTGCGTTCGAGGAATAGCCTCAGTGAGTGGATCCGCCTAGATGTTTCTTTCTATGTCTCACTCTATCTCAAGTTCGCGGAGAAAGCCATCCCCCGAAATGAGCAATACTTGTCTTAGAATGTCTGGATGTCTGATGGGACCTAGCTCATAAATGAACTCCAAATCTAAACTTCTTAGACTGTATCGTCAACTGAACTTAATCTGTATCCTGCGCCATGCCACCCTCAGTATTGCCTTGGACCACCTGTCCAAAATACTGCCCCTCGTCAGAAGGAAAACTATAACTCTGACAACCTCCTTGTCGTCCATGTCACCTTGGAAGCCTGGAATGATAACAGTCTCCCAAATGAGGCTGTCCTTATCATATCCCTAGAATATCCACTTATGTTCTAAAACTGCTTCCGACTATTTCTCCTGGATTGGATCAATGTCAACTTATTGCATCTAGTGCAAGAACGACATCTGGTGTGGTACTTGACATCTCATGATTGACTCAATTGCCTAAGCAAGTGATCTGCCAATCATGCACATCCCTTTCTACTTTAGTCTATAAGACACCTTTAGAGAGGGTGACTCTATCACCTGCAGGTACACTGCCGTGCCAGGAGTCGTCCATTCTAAATACTCTTAGAATGCTGTCAAAATACCCTGATTGGGAAACCACCCAAATCTAGATCTAAAACCATAGATCTAGTAACCAGTATGTCGGATATAATATCCAAGTCCTTTGTGGAGAAACCACTGTGTGACGACCAAAGTATAACCGATCGTAGTATAGGAGTTTCTTTTCCTACTCTGTGTATGTCATCAAATACCAGGACATCACACCCTACTACCTTCTCAACAGATCCATCCTCTATTCTGATGAAGTCAAACCTATGACTGTCATATCAGAAATAGATGATCTATCTCCGCTATATCTGCTTTGGTCTATAAATAGACATAAGCCTGATGTCCACCAATGCTTCCGTTGCTCCCACTGACTACGACAACCCTCTGGCAGAGTCATATAGATGTGCACTTCTAAAGCTAGTTTAGAATGACGCTATACTCATCCTCCTGTCGGGTCTCACAGCCTGGAACAACAACAATGGCAAGTGTGGGTAAATAAGAACTTCCCTGTCACCGTCCTTGAGGCTACGGGAGTACCTCTCGGGTGCCTGAAGTTACCCACCTTATCTACGGAGTGGCCAATGGAATGTCAAATCAGATTGAATCTTTAGGTTCCTTATCAAATCTTCGGTAATCATTTGCGGTTCTGGAATCACTTCCAGTTCTACCATACTCCCACTACTGTTTTTGAAAAAATCCATTTTTAATAAAACTGTAGCGAGTCTAGAACAATATTTCTATTGATCTGCCAGATGGTAGAAAGTCAACCCTCGTCATAGCCTGGGTCAACCCACAAACAGCTATTACATAAACATGCCTTGAGTTGTCCACTGTCTGGTTTTAATCATAAGCCGGACAACTCCCCGTACCTTAACAACGTTAAGATATGAACTGTTCTACATCCAATATAGAACCAGAGGCACTGATTTAATTTAACCAGATTCAAATCATGCAGCTGTCTCCAGTGCATGTCAACTAAATGGAGAGAGGCCGATCAGCGTTACTCAACTTAGGAATGCTTCCAATTATGAGTAACCTGAAAGAGAAGAAATTTCTCTTAATCATTACTATCAACTGAATACCATACACAAGTATCTACATCTTCGATCACTTTGAAGAATCCCGATACTTGCAATACCTGGTTCTCTACTTTATTCAAATACCTATAACTTCTCAAAATTCAGACCCTGTGTTTCAACAAAACACCTGTCTAAAAACTAGAGAAGTGATAAGTAAACTGAATATAGTATGAGGACCAACCCCTCTGTCCTGATGGACGCTGGACAACATACATTACTCTGTATAAGTCCTTTGAGTCTAGTGACTCATTCACTGTGTGTCGTAGGTTGAAAACTGTACTTATGGTTAAGAAGAATTACACCGCTGTTTAATGCTCCTTACCTAACCATCCACTGATATAGGTAAATGTCATCGACATAATATCAAAAGGTATATCTCACTCTATGAAAATAGACGTACAGATATATCAATTTGAAATTGGTGCACAACAGCGGATATTCAAAACCAAATATTTGCCGACCGGCAAACAGCCCAGATGATCTCCTCAAATATCACCGATTACAACGAATCTCGTTATAATGAGGATGATTACCCTATTCCCAATAACTTACTCCCACTCATCATCTGTAAAACCATACGGATGTGAGAATCAAACCTGGTAAATACATACCATGGAGCAAGTGTCCAATCGGGAAATCAGTTTTCTTTTAACAGTACACAGTTGAACTGAAACATTGAAATGTTTCGATGGGGTATCCTGGTATTCCTAGTAATGCCTCTACCATTATCCAGATTCACAACTATAACCGTATAATTCTTTGCCACCTCTCCAAATCCCTTTATATGTCTTTAGTCATTACCTTCTGCACACCCCTTTAGGCCAATTGGTTTTCTTCCTTCCCTACCGTTCGGCACCAGCCTATGGTTTGGAAGAAGACTATCCAATAAGCATAATGGGTTTACTGTCCTAATCCTAGGAGCACTCGCAATGCGAGAGAAGGTGAAGATAAAAGACAACCGAATAAACCTTATTCCTATTTCTCCTGGACCAGAATCCATCCCCGAACTGGAACAAGTTCCTTTCGAGTTCGTATATAACCATACGATGGAGTATCCAATAAACTGTGGATCTTCGCAGTGATACGGAGTGTCCTGGAGAAATACAAAGGTGATTTAGGATTGGCGAAGAAATACTTGGTTTGGTCGTGAATATCAGTCGCAATTTACTTTGCCCTCTTACTAATCCCTTGCTTTGTCTTAATCTTAATACCTTCTGCACACCATCGTTATGCTAATTGGTTTTCTTCATTCCCCACTGTTCGGCACCAGCCTAAAGTTTGGAAGAAGACTATCCAATTTGCGTAATAGGTGTACTATCTCCTAAACTAAGGAGTACTCGCAACTTGAGAGAAGGCAAAAAGGAAAAGACAACTGAATAAATCTTATCCGTTTCTTCAGAACCGGAAACCATCCTCGAATTCCTTCGAGTTCGTATATAACCATACGATGGTTTTGTCCAATGGAAGTGGGCGTTCGTAGTAATACGGGGTGTCCTGGAGAAAAGGGTAAAAGTAGGAGTGGCAATGAGGTTTGCAACTCTGACAATCCTAAAGCCAGTGTTAAGAAGGTTCGGTCAACTTGGTCACTGAGTCATAGTCTAGGGTCGGGTCAATGGTCGCTGCTAGAGAGAGAGAGAAAAGAAACACTCAGCGTGCACTCTAACCTAGATCAGAATGGTTATCACTTTTTCTAATCAGGAAACCTCCCACTGTAACTCAAATTCTCCTCCAAACCTGAAAGAAGAATTAGTCGGGGTCACCCGAGGAGTAAACCAACTCATCAGTGGGAATCGGGATCCAACTATCATTGCATGATAACGTGACGGAATCCGCTCACGGTGTCACACTCCAGAAGGTATGCGCATATCTGGTAAGTTTCAGTACTTTTGAAACTCCCGATGTGATTTCTACCCCATGCTCTTATGACCTTGACTTTGGCCAACATATCATAAGTCACATGTCAAGTTCTACCCGTTATTTTCCAGGTTAATTTGAACCCACCCGTACATACCCTTGACTTTGGCCAAAATGGCAGTACGACTGTCCCAAACCAACGCATCTATCTATGCTGCATATGAATACCCCAATAGCTACCAATCACTGTGCCTTGACTTTGGCCAACATATACAGCTTGAATACTATTGACTACCCATATGAAACGACGGAGGGCTACGAATGGTTTCTGGTGAAAACCTTTAACGTAATGAACTTGATATCGTTGAAGGAACGGATAACTTTTTAGAAAATATAGTGACGAAAACTTTTGCTAAAGAGGTCACTCCCGGTGAAGGGATCTCGGCTCTTTCCCCGTAGAATGAGGTGCAGGATATTCCAACTGAATACCACGGTGCAAAGCAAAAGTAATCGGCTATAGTGAAGTTAATGCCCTGACGCAAACATCTGTCCAAGGGGTCACTCCCGGTGAAGGGATCTCGGCCCTTGCCTTGTCGACTGAGGAGCAGGATATTCCAAATGAATACCACGATGCAAAACAAAAGTGAACGTCCTTGCAATAACAGCTTTTTGAAAAGTGTTCCAACAACATCAGAATAGGTTTGTTTTAACTTGCATTGATCCGAATCAACGCAGTCCCATCAATTGATCACACCACAAAGAACGAAAATATACTGATGTACGTATATGCCATCCGCATTCGCCACTGGGTCCCGTCATTACCCGTTAGGTTAGCTAACTAACGACAGAGCGGGGACTGGACTAGCGCGGATGTAAAACATATACAACAACTACTAATATATATACCAATATATTATATTCGCTCAAGGCGTGATAAGAAATGCAACATCATAGAAATGTACAGCATCACAGAACAATACAGATATCTGGGATCCCCGGGTTTCACAGAGCCACTACTGAAACCCGACGTTCCCCTGGTCGTGTGGATAGCCTGTGCAATGAAATCCTAGACCCCTATGGGCGCGGCAAGTTACCCGCCAAAACCTGAAGCGAGGCAGCCCCCTTCAGCTCCGTGAATGGACCACCCAGCACTTCACGGAATCCGGCAACTTGGGCACCCCTCCTGGGTCAACCTGTACCCCCTACGAGTGCGGCGAATAGCCCGCCAATTCTAGAGTGAAGCCCCCTCCGTCCCAATGCCATGAGATGCGGGCTTGTTGCCCTCCAGAACCTGGCTATCCGTGCACCCCACCGTGGGGTAATCCTAGTACAGAAAGTAAAATATACATACAACGGGTACATCGACCTCAACCAGATCGTGCCCCAAAAGAATAATACAAACGGGCAGTGACGGCAGTCCACATGTCGGACGCTCGCCCCGCAATATCAAATGTACATAATACAACAACACTGTACTAGCATTGCATCCAGGCTATCCCCCATGACCGATCCGCAACATCACAGCAATACATAGAACATCAACGTGAAAATCACGTTCGCAAATCCGTCTAACCGGGCTATAGCAGTTAGACCGGATTTACCGATCAAGTGACATTCACGGTCGCAGATATAATGTAAATACTGTGAAATAATGTGTTTAAAATATCCTATCGGTCAAATTTTAACAAGTGGGCCCCCAAGCAATACTGTAGCACTCACAGAAATTCTGGGCCCAAGTTTAATATTCCAAAACCCCTAAAAACAACCCAGAAAGCAACTGTAGAAATTTGACATGGCAAAGACATCATATTGCGGCGGAACCGCGGCGGAAAGGGGATTTTAGCCGCGGTTCCACGCTCTGGTTGTCGATTTACTGTGTCGAATTTTTACAGTATTCTTAGAATTTCCAGTACATTAGTTTTCTACAACCTGAAAAATTTTTCGAGCAAGGAAAAATTCAACAGAAAACTGATATGAGGAAAATGTGGTTTTTTGGAATTTTGGTCGATCGGAAATGCAAACACATCAAACAAAGCTAGACGAAGTTAATGGCGAGGCTCTGATACCACTGTAAGTGCACGGCGGCTTCCCGGCCGTCAATCCGACGACCAAAGGCGGAAGCGGTGATAAACTTTAATTTTGCGAACTTAGCAAACCGGCACCACCGTGCACTAAACACCCGGATCGGGCCATTGAACTTATTCTAGCTAACTACAAGACGGGTTAGAGATATACCGAGTGATCCGAGTCCTCCGGTCTTCTCGTCATCGTCCCGATCTCCTGCGGTAACTCCGGTCGTCGCTTCCTTGCCGGAAGGGCACCACATCGCCTGCATCTTTTACGGGCTCCCACCTCAATACCGAGGCAACTCGGGCGCGAAGTTGGCTGGCCGACGCGTCCAAGATTTGCTGTAGAATGTGTAGTGTAGAGGCTATGTCTCATTTGGGGTTTGTTGCCTTTGAAGATGATGGAGGAATGAGGTTAAGAAAAATGGTGCTTTTATTTTTCTTGCAAGGAAATTGAGTTGAAGAAAATTTCCACATGCAAAATGAAACTCTCTCTTCCTCCCTCAAAGAAGTGGCCGGCCATATGCAAACGTGTGAATGGTGGAGTGGATAATACAAGGGAGGTGATGGTAGTATAAAGGTGGAGGGTGACCATAACCAAAACATTATCATAACCAAAACTCAAATCAACATCAAATCCTTTCTTATCATCAAAAAGCAAGGAAAAGACTAAGAAAGTATCTCATGATTATGAACCATCATGAAGCCCCACAATTGCAAGAAAACCCCTCCACAAATACCAATTTGCACAATTGCAAATTAGTCCCTCCATCGGAAAAGTCCGGCCGGGAAAGAACAAAGGAAAACCGGCCGGAACAGAATGCAAACTCGCAACTCCAGAAAATTGGTCCCGTAATAAATTACAGGAAAACCCCGATACTGTGCATACACACCCCCATCAGTATTCCGATCGGATACAAATGCAATGAGACAAAATCTACACTGTACTATACTAGGATCCGGCTTAAACCAAAGCCGGCTAGTAATATCCGTCCGATCCTGATTCGTGCAATACCGCACGTATCTGATCGAACCCTGCCATATAACCATAAGGCCACTAGTACTAACCGTCCGATCCTGATCCGTACAATACCGCACGTATCTGATCGGACCCTGCCATATCTCCATACGGACTCTACAGCGTTTCGCCCGAAAACTTGAGTAACTGTAAGTGTGGTGGACTCTAAAGACTCGTCAATACTATGGCTGTGGATTTAACCACTAGCACGTCAGAGGTATAAGCCAATACGTGACGGGCCACCAGCTATTGACCAAAAGGGACGTCGATGAGCGAACTCATCCTGACAACCTACTGAGCCTGTCAGTGACAATATCCGTACAGTCCGGTCCGTTCGTCTATGAGCATCGCATGTCGGGCCTAGGGGGTTGGTAAAAGTCAGACCCCCAAAAGCGGTACAAGTCGTGTCGGAGTGTAGCCCAGAACACCCTGAGATACTACTGGAATACCTACCAGTAAATCTCCTGCCTTGGCCAAGGACTTTGTGTAATGGCTCTCCTAGACACAGCGCGACCTCACCCCCAATACCGGGAGAGACGAACCCCTGAAGATCCGCTCACTGCCTCCATATGGCTCGGGACTGTACCCAACTAAAACCTATTTGCACGACTCCTTTGAGCCGTGGTAGGGTAGTAATCAAAGCACAGTGGGAACTCACACGAGACAAATGACGATCCCCAGGTCGATGAACTAACCTGTACACATGTCACATGGGAACTGCTATCTGACGTCAGGTATAAGACCAACTAGCATGTTCCCGGCGAGTCCTGTCCGGTGTACTCATAACCCAATGAGCACCTGTATACATCTTAGGTGAACCAACTGACACCAGTGGCTTGTGAGACCGGCCACCGTCCCTCGTCGGGGTCTCGACTGTATACACTAGTCTACTCTGGAGAATCGATGCCCTGTCTCGAGACTCCTACGACTAGGGACCTTTTAAGGATGTGCTTATAGACTCCAGCTCTCACTTATATGATCGCCCTCATACTGTTGGCAGTCAAGAAAGAATCCTAGGGGCTCTATCAACGTGCAATAGCGACATGTCAGGTCACCTAAAGCAGTACACGATGATAAAGGTAAACCAGATAGCATACTATCATCTCGAGTAAGACTGTCCTACCGGGATACGTCCTCCCTCAATCATTGCAATCACGTGCCTGTGATCCAATAATCGACTCTGAGGGCACTATCTCCAACAGATGTTTTTCTACTCACGAGTTGGCAACTCACCCCCGTTGTGCCACAGTTTCTTGCAGGTTTTGCCGTACAGGTTTCATTACGGCTTTGCTGGCACTGTTTCTTTCGGGTGACTTGCTAGTAGGTGGGTTTATTTGTATTGTACCCATCATTATACATTGTATATTATTATTCAGTTGTATCTAGTAAATTCCATCAACCAAACATGTATTTATTGAGATAGAGACCAGAGATGTTATTCTTTCGACCTTAGAGTCGCGCGTTATATTTCTGTGGAATTCTTGTTGTTTGAGTTTTCTTTTGAGTTTTGATCCTCTCCCTTGGCGTTGTATATTATATTGCTTGTGTGGTTGTGACCGTCGATTGACGAAGAGATAGCTCCCGCTTGGGGATGCCTTTTTACTGATTTCGTATACTATTCATGTTGTATCCCGTTTGGGGGGCCAGTATTTACAAAGGAGACTCTGCCGAAATTTTCAGAAAATACTTGATGTTTTTAAACAAAACGCATAATTCGGCTTATGCTTTTAAAACTACTTGTTTTAAGTTGGTTTATCCTTCACTCTACTACTTTTCTTGGTTTGGATTTCTGGGTTTTCGGCTTACTTAGAATACGTAAGCCACGAGACGTTTCGTAGTTTAAGTGCCGGTCATGTTCCGTACTTTCGGGACGTGACACTAGTGCTTATGATTTGTTGACCATAGTAAAGGTCATAAGACACTAGGGGTAAAAACTATATCGGGAATTTCAAGAGTTGAAATTTGCAATGAGATTGCATACCTTCTATTTGATAGTTGGATACCGATCCCACTGTGAGTAAAAGTTACTCCCGGGAGAGTTTTGCACTTTACAATTAGCAAATCCAGTATGTGTCTAGAAAGACGTCAACGGGGTTAAGCTTCTAGGGAAACGAGGTTTATTTTAATTAAGTCCGTGCGAAAGCACGGGGAACCTCCCTCGGAGTACCGACACTGGCCTGGCTGACCGATTAGCGAACTTGTAGATTGTTATTAATCCTGGTTAATTTTCTTTTTAAGGTTTGAAGGAAAATTTGATAAAAAGCAGTGGGAGATATCGATTAAATAAGATTAATAACCAATCTAATCATGCAAGAGCAATCGCTGAGTGTCTTCTTTTCTCTCTCCTAATAGCAGATACCTATGACGGGACCTAAGCTTCAATCAAACAAAAATAAACTCACAGGGCCGAACTATAAAGAATGGCTGAGGAATGTAAATATTGCCCTGACCTATGATAAGGTCGCATACATCCTAACTACTCCAGCCCCTCCTAGCCCAGGCCCTGATTCTTCAGTTGTGGATAAGGAAATCAGCAAGACATAGGATATATAGATTGTGCAACAGCAAAATGCCTCACGCTTGCTTCAATGGACAATGAACATCAGAAGAAGCATGAGAAGATGGATGTACAATCCATCTTTCTCCATACAAATTAGTTGTATGGAGAGAAATCTCGTACTCCCGTTACGAGGCATTTAGAAAGTTGTTTCAGATGAGGATGGCTGCTGGCACGTCTGTAGGTGATCATGTATTGAAGATGATAGGACATATCGAAGAACTAGAGGACCTGGGATGGACGATAGACAACGAACAGTATGTTGATATTGTTCTACAGTCTCTCCCCTACCTTTGCTCCGTTCATACTGAACTTCAACATGCACAATCTGGAGTAGTCACTTCCTGAACTTCTCAATATGTTGAGGAGTATAGAGAGAACGCTAATGGTAGAAAAAACTCCCGCTCTAGTTGCTGGGCCATCTTCCTCTTCCGTCCCAAAAGATAAGGCTAAAGGAAAGAAGAAGAAGAATCCCATCAAACCGAGAGGTGGAGTGAAAAAGGCACCGGGGAAAGACAAGACAGGGGCTGCTGCATCAGTAAAAGGGGAATGCTTCTACTGCCACAAGACTGGGCACTGGAAGAGAAACTGTGTTAGATACTTCGCCGATCTCAAGAAGAAGAAACATGGTGATGCTTCCACTTCAGGTGTGTTTGTAACAGAAAACTGTTTTTCAATTAACTCTACTTCCTGGGTATTAGATACCAGGTCAAGATCTCATATCTGCACTTGTGTGCAGGGGCTGAGAAATAGCAAGGTATTGAAGAAAGGTGATCACACTCTCCGAGTTGGAAATGGTTTCTCTGTACATGCTGTATCAGTGAGAGAGTATCACCTTGGTTTGCCGTCTGGATGTATATTGGTTTTGAACCCATGTTATTTTGTACCTTCCATGTTATGTAATATTATATCTTTATCGTTGTTGGACAATGAAGGATATAATTTTGTGTTACAAAGTAATGTTATCAACATTAACCTGAATCAAAAGTTGATTGGGTCTGGTACATTAAATAACGGGATATACGTCCTAAATCAACACACAGTTTTCAATATACAACACACAAACAAAAGAAAGATTTCAGACATAAACGACACTTTCATTTGGTATTGTAGACTTGGTCATATTAACGAAACAAGACTAACCAAGCTACATAAAAATGGATATTTAAACCCGTTTGAATATAAATCTTATGCGACTTGCCAGTCTTGTATCAAAGGTAAAATGACCAAAACTCCATTTACTGGACACGGAGAGAGAGCTACTGAACTCTTAGGCCTCATACATAGTGATGTATGAGGACCAATGTCTACACATGCGAGAGGTGGTTTTTCATACTTCATAACTTTCACTGATGATTTCTTGAGATTCGGACAAGTGTTCTTGTTGAAACATAAGTCCGAAGCCTTCAAAAAATTCAAGGAGTATAAATCTGAAGTAGAAAAACAAACAGGCTTGAGTATCAAGAAACTTCGATCGGATCGAGGAGGTGAGTATCTAAGCATAGAGTTTCTAGATTTCCTCAAACAGAATGGGATTCTCTCTCAGCTCACTCCTCCGTACCCACCACAGCACAACGGTGTGTCAGAGCGGAGAAATCATACCCTATTAGATATGGTACGCTCTATGATCAGTGATGCTGAGTTACCACTTTCGTTCTTGGGGCATGCATTGGAGACTGCAATATATCTATTAAACAAGTTTCGACCAAAGCCGTGTCTACCACTCCATATGAGATATGGTATGGGAAGAGACCATCTCTTAAACGAATTAGGATATGGGGTTGTCCGGCTTATGTGAAAAAGCAGAATCTGAATCGAGACACGATCGGTTTTGTGTAAATTTATGGGATATCCAAAACATTCGTATGGATATCTTTTCTACCACATGGAGGAACAAAGGGTATTTGTTTCTCAGTATACCACATTTTTAGAAAATGATTTTTTACAAATGACACTATTGGCGATGCGGTAGAACTGAAAAAAATTCCAGAACCACAAACAAATACCGATGATTTGGTTGAACCTGAGGTTTCAATAGAACCCAACGAACCTCAGCCACTCCGTAGATCTAGTAGGACTTCTCACCCACCTGATAGATACTACGGTTTTCTAATTGATGGTGATAGAGAAGATTGCATCATAGATGATGATGACCCTACTGGTTTTCAGCAAGCTATCACGAGTACTGACTCAGTGAAGTGGCTGGATGCCATGCGATCCGAAATGGAATCCAAGCACACCAACATAGTATGGACATTGGAAATTGCACCTTCTGGGGTAAAACCCATAGGGTGCAAGTGGATCTTGAAAAGAAAGATTGGTGTGGATGGACAGGTGGAGACTTATAAAGCTAGGTTGGTAGCAAAAGGATTTCGTCAAAGACCAGGATTGGACTATGATGAGACCTTTTCACCGGTCGCAATGCATAAATCTATTCGGATTCTGCTTGCTATAGCTGCTCACTACGACTATAAAATCTGGCAAATGGATGTTAAAACGGCTTTTCTAAATGGTGATTTAGAAGAATGCGTTTTTATGGATCATCCAGAAGGCTTTATTGACAGTGGGAGCAGCGGAAAAGCATGCAGATTGTTTAAATCCATCTATGGATTAAAGCAGGCATCACAGAGTTGAAACATCTGCTTTGATGATACAATCAAAGAGTTTGGTTTTATCAAAAATGTAGATGAACCTTGCATTTATAAAAATATTATAGGGAGTACTGTCGCATTCCTTGTATTGTACGTGGACAACATTCTCTTGATAGGAAATGATGTTCCTATGCTACAATCGGTCAAACTATTCTTATCGCAGAGATTCTCCATGAAAGACCTGGGTGATGCCTCATACATTCTAGGCATTAAGATCTGAAGGGATAGATCTAAAAAATTGTTAGGATTGTCCCAATCGAGGTACATAGACACCATACTAAATAGGTTTAGTATTTAAGATTCCAAGTGAGGTAATTTACCCGCTTATCACGAGATCACCCTCTCCAAAGAGATGTCTCCAAAGACTGATGGGGAGAGGGCTCGCATGAGCATTATACCCTACGCTTCGGCGGTAGGATCTATAATATATGCGATGTTATGTACTTGCCAAGATGTAGCTTATGCACCGAGTGCAGTAAGCAGGAATAAATCCAATCCAGGGGAGAAACACTGGACTGGTGTGTGTAGGGTTCTATAAACGAAAACAAAGTTTCGGGAGGTATCGTCCATGCTATTTTCAAAAATTTGTCGTTTTAAAGAACCCTAAACTAGAATCGATAACTAGAGAATCATACAACACAACTTGTAAACTACTTTACATCTAAGTGAACTAGGAATACAACCTTTGTAGACCGGTCCTTCACTTCAATAGCTCCTTGTAGTGGTCCCTTCGCTGCGATCACGGAACTGCCGGCCTCTAGCATGGCTTCTCAAGGTGAAATGAACGATCTTGCTTGAAGTCTTCGAGGCCGAAGATGATCTACGTCGAGGAGACACTAACTCAAGCTACTACTTCACTAATGAGAGATTAGTGAAGCTAACACCCTATACTAAAGTGCTAATCTAGTAGAGGATGATGAAGTAGGAAGTGGGCTCACTTTAGTTTTATTTTTCTCACAATATTTTCTCTCTTTAGAAAACCCTAGCAAGCTTTTTGCTCAAGGAAGAAGAAGATGAGTAAAAGAAATGAGAATGAACTAATGAAGTGAGAGAGTGAACCATGGGTGAGTTTGTATCATATACTAACTCATGTAGAGACATAACCATGTCTAAATTATAATGGTTAGGTTAATAAATATCTTAAGTAAAACAAAATTAGTGGACTAAGTCAATGCATCCACAAGCTTCTTGAAGCTTCATGCATGTGAGCTATTATCCACTAATTTGGAATTACTTTAAATACTAAAACCCAACATTATAATTAGTATGGTGTAAGTCGCATACACCCATGTAGTGTGTATCAACAACCATCATACAAAATAAAACACAATTAATACATATCACATATATATTAAGTGTGCACATGTGAGAATAATAAATGCTTAAGTGAGCTAATATTAGTTAATGTAAATTAGTATATCAAATATACAATTATACACTAAATTATCAAATCAACACTTGATTTATTAATCCGGCTATATCACATATAACCGATTAATATTAAATGTACCATCTTATCGAATCAACACTTGATTCGATAACCCGGCTATATCACAGATAACCGACCGATATAAAAATTGTGAGAATAGAATACGGTATCATATACTAGTATTATTCTCGGTCCCGCACATATCACATATATGCTTCTACTTCGTTTTGCCTGAGCCAGTAAAACCTCTATGTAGGACTCTAAAGACTCGTCAATACGCCGGTAGTAGGTGATGATCACATCAAGCACCCACAAGCCGGCAGCGGTACTAGTTGGACGTAATGGCTACCCGGGTATTGAGCGATCAGAAGATCAACAAGAAAGCCCGCTCTAGCTCCTGTAAAGCCTGTCAGTTACACTACCGTACAGTCCGGTCTCCTCATCTAATATGTCGCATATCAAGTCTAGGGGTGGTAAACGTCAGACCCCAATAACCGATAAGTCATGCCGATATGAGGCTCATAACGGGTCGAGAAACTACTGATAACACTTACCAGTAAATCTCTAAATCAGCCCTGGCCAGGGACTTCCCTGTTATGGCCAATCGAGCACATCGCAACATCAACCCCCAATACCGGGAGAGACGAAACCCTTCCTATCGCTCATTGCCTCCATGTGACTCGCGGCTGTACCCAAAAACCACCGTTTTGCACGTCCTCTTGAACGTGGTAAGGTCGAAATCAAAGCACAGTGGGAATCACATTAGACTCTATGACGATCTCGAGTCTACAGACTAACCTGTACCAGTGTCACCAGAGAATTGATATCTGACGTCAGGTATAATACCATCTAGGAGTTCTCTGCGAGTTAGTCCAGTGTACCCAGTCTACAATGAGCACCCGTATACCATCTCTGATGTCAAACACCAATGGATATGGGATCATCCATCGCCCATCACATGGGTCGAGAAGCGTATACGCTAGTCTACTATGGTATCTCGATGCCCTGTCACAATACATCCATGACTAGGAACATTAAAGGATGAACTTATGGAATACCATGGCCCCACTAGTATGATCTGCATCATAATCCTGGCAGTCAAGTACACATCCTAAGGGCTTTACCAACATGTAACTATAAGACGGTAAGAGACAATTATACATGTTCAGATAAAGAGCAACCAGATAGCATACTATCATGTCGAGCAAGAAATTCCTCTCTATATATGTCCAAGCATCCACTATAATATACATCATATATACAATAATGGACTCTAGGGCATACATACAACTAACAATCTCCAACTTGCACTAGGGCCGGCAGCTGTAGTATTGCATACCCAGCATCCCGAAGAGTCTCTCGAACTGTATCTGGGGAATGGCCTTCGTGAGTGGATCCGCAGTATTGTTCTTCGTGTCAACTCTCCTGACCTCGATCTCCCGGCGATCAACTATCTCCCGGATCAGGGTGATACCGCCTCAGAATATGCCTGGATCGCTAATAGGACCTGGGTTCCTTGGCCAAAGCCACTGCTCCATTGTTATCACAATACAAAGGTATTGGATACTCAATGGATGGAACCACTCCAAGTTCAGTTATGAACTTCTTCATCCAGACAGCCTCTTTGGCAGCATCGTTGGCAGCGATGTATTCAGCCTCCATCGTCGAGTCTGCCACGGTTTCCTGCTTGGAACTCTTCCAGCATACCGCCCCTCCATTGAGGGTAAAGGCAAATCCCGAGTGCGACCTAGAGTCGTCCTTATCACTCTGGACGCTCGAATCGGTAAAGGACTCCACTTAGAGTTCTTTGTTACCATAAACCAAGAGCATCTCTTTAGTCCTTCTCAAGTACTTGAGAATGCTCTTCACAGCTGTCCAGTGACTCTCTCCAGGATCTGCTTGATACCTACTCACTACACTTAGTGAGTGTGCTACATCGGGTCTGGTACATAGCATCGCGTACATGATAGAGCCTACTGCCGAAGCATAGGGTATCATTTGCATGCGAGCACTCTCCAAATCAGTCTTGGGAGACATCTCTTTGTAGAGAGTGAGTCCTGAGATCGTGGGTAAAAACCCACGCTTGGATTCTTCCATACTAAACCTCTTTAGTATGGTGTCAATGTACCCGGATTGGGACAATCCCAGTATCCGTTTAGATCTATCTCTATAGATCTTAATCCCCAAGATGTAAGAGGCATCCCCTAGATCTTTCATTGAGAATCTTTGTGATAAGAAGAGCTCGATAGATTGCAGCATTGGAATGTCATTTCCTATCAAGAGCATGTCATCCACGTACAATACGAGGAAGACAACCTTACTCTCTGCCACCTTCTTGTACATACAAGGTTCATCTACGTTTTTGACAAAATCAAACTCTTTGATAACGACATCAAAGCAGATGTTCCAACTTCGCGATGCTTGCTTTAACCCGTAGATGGATTTAAGCCGCTTGCACACCTTTCCGCTGCTCCCACTGTCTACGAAGTCCTCTGGCCGAGTCATGTACACGCACTCTACCAAATCACCATTTAGAAAGGAGGTCTTAACATCCATTTGCCAGATTTCGTAGTCATGGTATGCAGCGATGGCAAGCATGATCTGGATGGACTTAAGCATAGCCACTGGAGAAAAAGTTTCGTCATAATTCACATCTAGTCGTTGACGAAAACCCTTTACAACATGTCTAGCTTTGAAAGTCTCCACTTTCCCATCTACACCAAGTTTTTTCTTGAAGATCCACTTGCTCCCAATGGGTTTTACCTCTTCAGGAGCATCTTCCAAAGTCCATACTTTGTTGGTGTACATGGATTCCATCTCGGATCGTATTTCATCCAGCCACTTCACAGAGTCTCCACTCATGATAGCCTGCTCGAAGCTAGTTGGGTCATCATCCTCCATGATGCAATCCTCGCTCACACCATCAATAAGAAAACCGTAGTATCTCTCAGGTAGACGAGGAACCCTACTAGATCGATGGAGAGGCTGGGATTCATTAGGAACTACCGAATCATCTGGTTCCACTAAATCTTCAGTTGAAGTTTCTGCAGCTGGAACTTCTTCCAGATCTACCTCTTTGCCACTAATTTCTTTTACAAGAAATTCCTTTTCCAAAAAGGTGGCGTATTGAGAATCAAATACCTTTTGTTCCTCAGCGTGGTAGAAAATATATCCTTGTGAATTCTTTGGATATCCCACAAACTTGCAAAGAACTGATCATGCCTCGAGTTTGTACGGATTTTGCCTTTTGACATAGGCCAGATGTTCATATCATAGTATTGCATTACTATATTCCCCACTCTTATGCATTTTATAAATAAACAGGTACTTTTTACCCATGTATGCTACTTAGTTACAGGTTCTCGGAGCAAAAACAGTGAAAAAGACATAAGATGATACAAAAGTGAGACTACGACCAACAACTGGTGGAATCTTGATAAAGCCTACACAAAGATCAGTTCATAAATAACAAGGCATCGCAAGGTTCAAGACTTCGTCTCGAAGAAACGGTAAAAGTCCAATACAATTATTCACTAGGAGATCTGGAAGAAACCTAGAAGCCAATCTGAGAAAAGAACTAAAGAAGTAGGAAGACCAAAAAGCCCAGAACCTACACAAGAAATTGAATAATCCAAGCCCACATTCTGGCTGCGGAACCGCGGCCAAACCAGGGCTGCGGCCACGGTTCCGCGGCCATATGAAGCCCGTAGAACATAAAAATTTTACCAAAATTCTGGCGGCGCGTTGACTAGTCCTCCTAGGGGTATGTTTGTAAAAGCATACATGCGGCGATTGTAAACCTAGGGTTTTCTATGTCCTATAAATAGAGACCCAAATCCTTGTAGTAGGTCATGCCTCCTTTCATTAATAAAATTCAGAATTCTTTTTGGAGAGCATCAATTTGTAAGTTCTTAAATTTCTTATATGCCCTAGGTAATTTCTCTTCTTGCCCTAGTTAAATTTAATTCCTTGCCTTAGTTAGATAGTTAGATCTTTTATTCTCCGCCCTAGATAAATGCTCTTCAATTCCCTAATGAGCGAGTAGTCTCCTCGCTTGTTAGGGTTAGATTTGGGGAAGATTTGAGAGATGAAGATCTCTCACCCCTTTCTTGCCCATCACATATAATTAATAGGACTCCATGCATACATGCACACACCGCTCCCTACGGCACCCTATCCCATGAGGTAGCGGTGATACCGTAGTATAAAGGCCCGGTTGAGCGTGTTTTCCATGGAGGTTAGGGTAAGGATTGATAAAGGAGGGACAAGAACCTAGAGGAAGAAACATCTTCCCGAATGGTTCTAATCCACTTTATTAATAATTACCATAACTCGTAATAGATCCTAATATGGGTATAGAAAGCGGTGAAATTTATTGACTTTCCAAACTTAACCTAAACCTAACCCTAGCAAGATTTAGATCTAGATTAATTTAGTTTTTAGATTTAATCAATCCGTTCACACCGTTCGGAATTAACTCGTAAGAGCAATTAGGAAATTCACAAAATCTCTGTGGACCGACCCGTACTCACCGGCTAGCTGCAAAGCGACGACGTTCTTGATTGCGGTTTAGAAATATTTTTGACATACAAATCAAATGACGTCGTTGCCGGGGAATATTATGATATGATTAACTAATTGAATTCAATTTTGGCCTAATTGAATTGAGTTTGACAAAATGGTTAACTAGCTAGGAACAACTAGATCGAGACTTAGTAAATTAAAAACCCTAAAAATAACTTTTCTTAAAGTTTAACGGTAGAAAGTATATGTCTTTGTAGTTTATTTAGAAATAGGCAAATTTTGAGCTTACTTCTTGGGCTAAGTTAAAACAAGGGAAGAGTATTGATGTTTTTATTAAAATATAAGTTTGAAAAATAGTTCCTAGCTTAAGTCTAAATTCTGAAAATATATACCCTACAACTTGCACAAACACGAACCTTGAAACTTGGAATAGTAGAGGAGACCTTGAAATGCTCTTGTCTAAAGTCCTTAGTACGAGGAAAATAAAATAAAAATACAAGTGTGAATAAAGAGAGAATAAAAAATTGAACACTGGTTTTTGTGATTACTTAAGGCTGCAAAAATAGAAAAAATATTTAGCAAGGGTGCTTTATCACCTAGTGCCTTAGACCAACTGGTTTGGGAGTCACTGCTAAAAAGCCTTAGGTGTTGCAAGACTAGAAAGTACGCTTTAAAGTGCAAACGTATTTTGTAATCGGTCGTTGGTACCTCGAGAAGTATTAACGGTCGCATGAAGGATGTGTGAGCGAAATTCATCTAAAAATTCACCAACTAAGTGCTTTGGACGACGGACAAGAGTATGATTGCTTGATTTGAATTTCCAAGTGTAGGGGTGATATACACACACACGTAGGGGTATGTGATTGGGGTTTAGATAAGAGATAGGAATGAAGAATAGGACTTATATCTTTAATAGAGATGATAAAAATTCCTAAGTTGAGATGGAGCCCTAGAAGGAAAACTTAAGAGATGCCGAAAGTTAAGTAAGTCTACAGAACATATATAATCTTAAGTTAAATGATAAAGAAGTGTTAAGAATACGGGTGGATGATTTACGAGTCGAAGATAATAGAATTCTTTGTTAGAAAACCTAATTGGAGAATAAAAGTTAATGGGCCAAATTGATAGGATTTTGTGGGTAGTATCCGCTGAAAACCCTCAGGAGACAACACTCCTCCTACTAGGGACACCTAGAGGTTTAACGGCTTGTTGCACGAGCTCAGTGCAGTCGCGTTTCCCTGCAAAAGTGAGGTTAGGTTTTTTGTCGAAAATAAAAATAAGTTTGCTCGAGGACGAGCAAAAGATAAATTTGGGGGTATTTGTTCATATCATAATATTGCATTATTATATTCCCCACTCTTATGCATTTTATAAATAAACAGGTACTTTTGACCCATGTCTACTACTTAGTTACAGGTTACAGGTTCTCGGAGCAAAAACAGTGAAAAAGACATAAGATGATACAAAAGTGAGACTACAACCAACAACTGGTGGAATCTTGATAAAGCCTACACAAAGATCAGTTCACAAAGAACAAGGCATCGCAAGGTTCAAGACTTTGTCTCGAAGCAACGGTAAAAGTCCACTACAATTATTCACTGGGAGATCTGGAAGAAACCTAGAAGCCAATCTGAGAAAAGAACTAAAGAAGTAGGAAGACCAAAAAGCCCAGAACCTACACAAGAAATTGAAGAATCTAAGCCCACATTCTGGCCACGGAACAGCGGCCAAACCAGGGTTACGGCCGCGGTTCCGTGGCCATATGAAGCCCGTAGAGGATAAAAATTTTACCAAAATTCTGGCGGCGCGTTGACTAGTCTTCCTAGGGGTATTTTTGTAAAAGCATACATGCGACGATTGTAAACCTAGGGTTTTCTATGTCCTATAAATAGAGACCCAAATCCTTGTATTAGGTCATGCCTCCTTTCATTAATAAAATTCAGAATTCTTTTTGAAGAGCATCAATTTGTAAGTTCATAAATTTCTTGTCTGCCTTAGGTAATTTCTCTTCTTGCCCTAGTTAAATTTAATTCCTTGCCCTGGTTAGATAGTTAGATCTTTTATTCTCCGCCCTAGATAAATACTTTTCAATTCCCTAATGAGCGAGTAGTCTCCTCGCTTGTTAGAGTTAGATTTGGGGAAGGTTTGAGAGATGAAGATCCCTCACCCCTTTCTTGCCCATCGCATATAATTAATAGGACTCCATGCATACATGCACACACCGCTCCCTACGGCACCCTATCCCATGAGGTAGCGGTGATACCATAGTATAAAGGCCCGGTTGAGCGTGTTTTCCATGGAGGTTAGGGTAAGGATTGATAAAGGAGGGACAAGAACGTAGAGGAAGAAATATCTTCCCGAATGGTTCTAATCCATTTTATTAATAATTACCATAACTCCTAATAGATCCTAATATGGGTATAGAAAGCGGTGAGATTTATTGACTTTCCAAACTTAGCCTAAACCTAACCCTAGCAAGATTTAGATCTAGATTAATTTAGTTTTTAGATTTGATCAATCCGTTCACACCGTTCGGAATTAGCTCGTAAGAGCAATTAGAAAATTCACAAAATCCTTGTGGACAGACCCGTACTCACCGGCTAGCTGCAAAGCGACGCCGTTCTTGATTGCGGTTTAGAAATATTTTTGACATACGAATCACCGGACAACCCCATATCTTAACTCATTTAAAATATGGTCTCTTCCCACTCCATATCTCATATGGTGTGGTAGACACTGATTTAGATGGAACTTGATTCAATAGGTATGCAGCTGTCATGAGCGCATGTTCCAGAAGGAAATAGGTAACTCGACATTGCTCATTAAAAAGCGCACCATATCTAATAGGGTGCGCTTCCTCCGTTACGATACACCGTTGTGTTGTGGTGTATACGGAGGAGTCAGCTGAGAGAGAATCCCGTTCTCTTTTAGGTATTCCAGGAATTCATTGCTCAAGTATTCACCTCCTCGATCAGATCGAAGGATTTTAATACTTTTACCCATTTGGTTCTCGACTTCGGACTTATATTCTCTAAATTTCTCAAAAGCTTCAGACATGTGTTCCATCAGGAACACATGTCCGAATCTAGAGAGATCGTCAGTGAATGTAATGAAGTATGAGGAACCATCTCTGGCATGTGTAGACATGGGACCGCATACATCACTAAGTATCAGCCCCAAGAGTTCAGTAACTCTTTCTCCGTGTCCACTAAACGGAGTCTTGGTCATTTTGCCTTTGAGACAGGACTGGCAAGTGTCATAAGATGAGAATTCGAATGAATTCAAATAACCATCTTTATATAACTTAGCGAGTCGTGTCGCATTTATATGACCTAGTCTACAATGCCACAAGAAGGATTCGTTCATCTCTGAACTCTTCCTCTTATATGTGTTTGTTATGCGACTGTTGATTGATTTAGAACATAAATGCCATTGCAGAACGTGCCTGATCCAACCAACTTTTGATTCAGGAAAATGTTTATAACATTATCCTGTAACACAAAATTATATCCCTCTTTAATTAATAAAGAAACTTATATAAGATTGCATATCAGGGTCGGAATGTAATAGCATTCGTTCAGAATCAATGTATTACAATTTGGTAATATAAGGTGATATTCGCCAACTGCTTTAGCTGCAACATTTTCCCCATTCCCTACTCTTACGGAATGATCACCCATTCCCAGTTCTCTACCTTTCCTTAGCCCATGTAACATAATACATATGTAGGATCCTGATCCGGTATCTAATACCCAGGACGTAGAGTGAACTGAGAAACAGTTCTCAATAACTAACACACCCGAAGAAGATGCATCATCATGTTTATTTTTCGTTTGGGCGGCGTGGGAATCTGGATATGTCCCTATTCCCTGTTCAGTCTTATAACAATTATAAGAAAGAACGGAACCAACGTTCCCCAGCACAGTATAACATGCGGGTTCGGTCAATACATCCATATTATTATCTTGATTAAGACGTGACATGGTCGCTACTTGGAGAGAGATAGAAGAAAACACTTTAGCGTATGCTCTTGCAAGATCAGATTGGTTATTATTTTATCTAATCAGGATGGCTCCCACTGTTTTTATCAAATCTTCCTTCAAACCCTAAGAGGAAAGACTAGCCGGGATTAATTACACCCTATAATTTCGCCAATCTTTCAGCCATGCCAGTGTTGGTACTTTGAGGGAGGTTACCCGTGCTTTCGTACGGACCTAATTAAAATAAACCGCATTTTCCCAGAGGCGTAACCCCGTAAACACCTTTCTAGACACCTACTTGATCAGCTAATTGTCTTGTGTAAAACTCTCACAGGAGTAACTCTTACTCGCAGTGAGTATCGGGATCCAACTATCTCGTAGAAGGTATCCAATCTCATTGCAAATTTCAACACTTGTAATTCCCGATAATATATTGCCCCTAACAACTTATGACCTTAACATAGTCAACAAATCATAAGCGCTAGCCAAGTTCAACCCGTCATTTCCTGATTGAATTAAACCAACCAACACGACCCGTAACATAGTCAACAAAGTCGTACGACTACCCTAATACAATCGCATCTCATGCTTTAGCAGATAAGCACTAATTAGCTACCGCACACTATGCCTTAAGATATTCAACAAACGTAGCACGAATACTAAGTAGTACTTATCTGAAATGACGGAGGGCCACGACAGGTTTTTCTGAAAATCGTTTGCGTAATGAACTTGATATCGTTGCGGAATCGAGTGATTTTGAAAAGGAATGTTTTTAAGGCTTTTCCTAGTTTTGCTAAAGAGGTCACTCCCGGTGAAGGGATCTCGTCTCTTTCTTCATCGAATAAGGTGCAGGATATACCACATATATCACTATGCAAAGCAAGAAACTCCAAAAGCAATCAAAAGACAAACCGAGTGTTGTAGCATCTGCCAGTTATTGCTAAAGAGGTAACTCCCGGTGAAGGGATCTCGGCTCTTTCCTTATCTCATAAGGTGCGGGATATATCACATATATCACTATGCAAAACAATAACTGTAGCTACCCTTTTTTAAAAATTTGATTCCACAACATCTTTTAGGTTTCTTTTCTTTCATTAATCATATTAATGAAGTCCCATCATTTATGCTTCCTAAGCATCACAGAAGAAACGAAAATACAACGTACGCTTATGCCATCCGCATTCGCCACAGTGTCCCGTTATGCACCGTTAGGTTACTTAACTAACGGCATAGCAGGACGGGACTAGCGCAGGTGCAAAACATAAGCCACGTCTACTATATATCTCATATATAATGTATATCTATTCATCTCTGAATCCACAGTGATCACATCACAGAGAAGCAGAAGAAACATATGAAATATTGGATATACTAGGAGGTCCGTGTTTTATTTTGAGCCTGTATAAAACACGGATTCCATGGTCGTGATGAATAGCCAAACCCATATCCATAGACCCCTACGAGAGCGGCAAGCAACCCTACCAATTCTAGAGTAAGGAGACCCGGACTCGACTCCCCGAGTTGGTCTCCCACTGGACTCTAGAACCCGGTTACTTGTGCCCCCCTCCTTGGGTCTATCCTAATGCGGAAAAGTAAATAATATACAATAATGGTGACATCATCCTCAACCCGGAAGTGCCCTAATAAAAGAATATTACAGACATTGAATTTTACATGAATGAAAATAAAAACTCTCATCTCACATAAAACCCCCTGCTATTCAAAACACGACGATCCAATATAACATATACAGCAACACATAATAACACATGTCATCCACGTAAGTGAATATGCGTATCCCAATTGTCGTTGACATATAGCAACGAAACCGGCGATACACCACATATTACACTTACGGTCGCAGAAAAAACTAGACGATGTTAAACATTCCGATCGAATCAACAAACACCCACAATTACCCAAAAATCTCAACACTTGAGCGTAGTTTAAAATTATTCAGCACATGCCACAGTACCAATGAACCAGCCGTAGAAGGGTCAACCAAGACCTCACATGTGGCACCGCTGAACCACCACAAACCCTAGGGTTTAGTGGCGGTTCTGACGGTCACATAATCGAGTTAGGGTTTCGTTCATCTAGAGGGTCCATCGAATAACTTGCATGATGTTTGAATGCTTTTTAACTACGGAAAAAATCCAACACTTGGAAAATTTTCCGGCAAGGGTTAAAATGGGTATTTGATATCCAATCGAACTTTTTAACACCGTCTAAAGTAACCCGAAAACAGTTAGAATTATGACTACGAAATACTCTTAATTGTCATTAAAGTAAATTAACATCACATGAAAATTTAGCAAAAATAAACAACACCTGAAAAACTAAAACCCATGCAATAGAACACTGGAAAAATTTGGAGGGGGGCTCGGATTTGGCCGAGATGGGGGGGTCTCACCGGCCAAAAATTGTCAGAACGCCCTCAAATTTCACCAGTGTTCATGTTATCACACACATATGATTCTGCACTTGTTTGAAAAAAATTTCAGTGTCATTTAAAAAACGAAAGAAACCCGTATTTGGTGTTTCAAGTTTCGGAGTTCATTTCGGTTTCGTAATCTAACAATATCCGTCTAATTCTCTAGCTGGGCTCAGATACCACTGTAGGGTTCCTATAAACGATAGTAAAGTTTCGGGAGGCATCGTCCATGCCATTTTCAAAAATTTGCCGTTTTAAAGAACCCTAAACTAGAATCGATAACTAGAGAATCATACGAAACAACATGTAAACAACTTTACATCTAAGTGAACTAGGAATACAACCTTTCTAGAACGGTCCTTCACTTCAATAGCTCCTTGTAGTGGTCGCTTCGCTGCTATCATGGAACTGCCGGACTCTAGCATGGCTTCTCAAGGTGAAATGAATGATCTTGCTTGAAGTCTTCGAGGCCGAAGATGATCTACGTCGAGGAGAAACTAACTCAAGCTACTACTTCACTAATGAGAGATTAATGAAGCTAACGCCCTATACTAAAGTGTTAATCTAGTAGAGGATGATGAAGTAGGAAGTGAGCTCACTTTAGTTTTATTTTTCTCACAATATTTTCTCTCTTTAGAAAACCCTAGCAAGCTTTTTGCTCAAGGAAGAAGAAGATGAGTAAAAGAAATGAGAATGAACTAATAGTGAGAGAGTGAACCATGGGTGAGTTTATATCATATACTAACTCATGTAGAGACATAACCATGGCTAAATTATAATGGTTAGATTATTAAATATCTTAAGTAAATCAAAATTAGTGGACTAAGTCAATGCATCCACAAGCTTCATGAAGCTTCATGCATGTGAGCTATTATCCACTAATTTGGAATTACTTTAAATACTAAAACCCAATATTATAATTAGTATGGTGTAAGTCTCATACACCCATGTAGTGTGTATCAACAACCATCATACAAAATAAAACACAATTAATATGTATCATATATATATTAAGTGTGAACATGTGAGAATAAGAAATGCTTAAGTGAGCTAATATTACTTAATGTAAATTAGTATATCAAATATACAGTTATACACTAAATTATCAAATCAACACTAGATTTAATAATCCGGCTATATCACATATAACCGACTAATATTAAATTTATTATCGAATCAACACTTGATTCGATAACCCGGCTATACAACACATAACCGACCGATACGAAAATCGCGAGAATAGAATATGGTATCAGATACTCGTATTATTCTCGGTCCCCCACATATCATATATATGCTCCTACTTCGTTTTGCCTGAGCCAGTAAAACCTCTATGTAGGACTCTAAAAACTCGTCAATATGCCGGTAGTAGGTGATGATCACATCAAGCACCCATAAGCCGTCAGCGGTACTAGATGGACATAACGGCTACCCGGGTATTAAGCGATCAGAAGAACAACAAGAAAGCCCGCTCTAGCTCCTGTAAAGCTTGTCAGTAACACTATCGTACAGTCCGGTCTCCTCGTCTCATATGTCGCATATCATGTCTAGGGGTGGTAAACGTCAGACCCCAATAACCGATAAGTCATGCCGATGTGAGGCTCATAACGGGTCGAGAAACTACTGATAACACTTACCAGTAAATCTCTAAATCAGCCCTGGACAGGGACTTCCCTGTTATGGCCAATCGAGCACAATGCAACATCAACCCCCAATACTGGGAGAGACGAAACCCCTCCTTTTGCTCATTGCCTCCATGTGACTCGGGACTGTACCCAAAAACCACCGTTTTTCATGTCCTCTTGAACATGGTAAGGTGGAAATCAAAGCATAGTGGGAATCATACAAGACTCTATGACGATCTCGGGTCTACAGACTAACATGTACCAGTGTCACCAGAGAACTGCTATCTGACGTCAAGTATAATACCATCTAGGAGTTCTCTACGAGTCCGTCCTGTGTACCTAGTCTCGACTGAGCACCCGTAGTCAAACACCAATGGATATGAGATCATCCATCGCCTATCACATGGGTCGAGAAGTGTATACGCTAGTCTACTCTGGTATATCGATGCCCCGTCTCGATACACCCACGACTAGGAACATTAAAGGATGAATTTATAGACTACCATGGCCCCACTAGTATGATCTGCATCATAATCCTGGCAGTCAAGTACACATCCTAAGGGCTTTACCAATATGTAACCATAAGACAGTAAGAGACAAGTATACATGTTAAGATAAAGAGCAACCGGATAGCATACTATCATGTCGAGCAAGAAAGTCCTCTCTATATATGTCCAAGCATCCACTATAATATACATCATATGTACAATAATGGCCTCTAGGGCTTACATACAACTAACACTGTGAAGAACATTCTTAAGTACTTGCGAAGGATGAAAGAAATGTTTTTGGTGTATGGTAACGGAGACCTCCAAATGGAGGCATTTACCGATTCCAGCTTCTAGAGCGATAAGGATGATAGTAAGCCCATCTCGGGGTTTGTATTTACCCTAAATGGAGGGGCGGTATGTTGGAAGAGTTCCAAGCAAGATACCGTCGCTGACTCTACATGGAAGCTGAGTATATTGCTGCTAATGCTGCCGCAAAAGAGGCAGTCTGGATGAGAAAGTTCGTTTCTGAACTTCAGGTGGTTCCATCCATTGCTAATCCAATACCTTTATATTGCGATAACAATGGATCCATGGTTTTATCAAAAGAACCGCGGCCCCATCAGAAATCCAGACATATTTTGAGGCGGTATCACCTCATCAGGGAGATAGTGGATCGCCAGGAGATCGAGTACGGAGAGTAGACACGAAAGGAAACAAGGCAGATCCATTCACCAAGGCCATCCCTCAAGTCATGTTTGAGAGACTGTTCGAGATGTTGGGCATGTGGTATGCCAGCAAATGGTTCTAGTGTAGACAGTGGGTACTTATTGCACCAATTACAAGCCTTAGTGAAAGTGGGAGATTGTTAGATATGTATGCCCTAGAGGCCTGTTTTGTATAGGATGCTAGGCATGTATATGTACAGAAACAATCTTTGCTCGAAATGATATTATATTATCTGGTTTATCTTCATCTTAACGTGTGATGTCTTGTATTTCATATCTTGTATACATATTGATGAAGCCCTTAGGATTTTGCTTGACTACCAGGATTAGGATATAGATTATACTAGTGGGGCTTGGGAAGTCTAAAATCATATCCTTTAATAGTTTCTAGTCGAGAGTATATCGAGACAGGGCATCGATATTACTGGAGTAGACTAGTGTGTACGTTTCATGACCCTAGGGGCGATGGTTGATCCCACAACCATTGGTGTTTGACATCAAAGAATTTACACAGGTGCTCATTGGAGAATGGGTTCACCAAACAGGACTCGTCGAGAACTCCTAGATGGTATATGTACCTATTGTCAGATAGCAGTTCTCTGGTGACACTTGTACAAGTTAGTCTGTAGACCCGAGATCGTCATAGTGTCTTGTGTGATTCCCACTATGCTTTAATTTCCTCCTTACCACGGCTTTACTGAGTCGTGCAAAAAGGTTGATTTTGGGTACAGTCTCTAATCATATGGAGGCAGTGAGCGATAGGAGGGGTTTCGTCTCTCCCGGTATAGGGAGTTGATGTCGCGCTATGCTTGATCGGACATAACAGCAAATCCCTGGCCAGGGTTGTCGAGATTTACTGATAAGAGTTATCAGTAGTTTCTCGAACCGTTATGATCCATACATCAGCATGATTTATAAAGTTATTGGGGTCTGACATTTACCACCCCTAGACTTCATATGCGACGTATCAGACGAAGAGACCGGACTATACGGTAAGTGTTGCTTATAGGCTCGTTGGGGTTGGGATGAGTTCGTTCGCCGGCTACCTTTCATCATGTACCTGGGTAGCCGTTACGCACAGCTAGTGCCGCTGACGTGCTTGTGGTTAAACCTACTTCCAGCATACTGTCGAGTCTTTAGAGTCCTACACAGAGGGTTCCATAGTTCAGGAAAAAGATGTAAAGACCGTAAGTTGTTACGGCAGGATTTTGATCATGTTCGTGTACTGGCTGCACGAATGATGATCGGAAGGATAATACTGGTAGGCTTTGGTTTAAGCCGGATACCGGTATTATATTATTGGATTATTGGTATCTCATTGTATTCGTATTTTTTGGAATACGAATACGGTTATATTTATACGGTATACGGTAAGGGGCATTCTTGTAATTGTACAAGGATGGCTTCTAGAAGGAGACGCCTCATATATAGATTTTTATTTTGTGAAAATGAAAATTATTAGGTGGAATTTGGAGACTTGTCAAAGCATGGATGAAAGCATGGTTCATTTTATTTTTTATTCATTTGGGATTACTATTGAAGTATGGTGCATTATATTTGGATAAAAATAATACATACTTCAATAATTTCCCTTGAGCCATATCATTTTGTTTATGCTTGATTTTTCTCATTCTCACTTTTATTTTCTCTCTCCAAATTATCTCCTTCTTCCTCAAAACTAAACCTTCACATGAGGTTTGAATAAAAGGTTTAGAGATCACAATAATCCTCTATATTACCTCTACATCATCTAAGTAGTCATTTCTAGCACACTTGACTTCTTAGTTAACTCTTGTGAAGAGTTTGAAGCTTGTTCCAAAGCTCTCGGGTGGATCATCTACGTCCTAAAGGTGATCGGAGATTGAGATCATCCCAAGTATCCAAGGAGCCAAGGAGTCGTAGTAGGAAGAAGACCCGAAGGACCGATTCTTGAGGTATAATCCCTATCATGGTAGTTAACATCTCTAGATAGGGTTTTCTAGTTATGGTTTAGTACAAGATCTAGGGTTAAAAGTTGATGTTGCATGCAAGAAAATTTTCGTTTGCCACTTCCGCCTCACCACAAGTGTTGTGATGGTGTGCAACATCCACTAACAGAATATCCAGCACCTTATTCGATGAGGAAAGAGTCGAGATCCCTACCACGGGAGTGACCTCTTTAGCAAAACTAGCGAATGCTACCACTTACTCGGTTTATTTTGAAAACTACTCGATTTTAAAAGAGGAGCTTAAACCACTCCATTTCAAATCACTAGATTCTACAACGATATCAAGTTCATTACGCTAAAGGTTTTCTTCAAAACCAGTCGTAGCCCTCTGTCATTTCAGATAAGTGCTATTTAGTATTCGTGCTGCGTTTGTTGGTCTCTGTCAAGACGTAGTGTGCGGTAGCTGATTAGTGCTTATCTGCGGCATGTGATGTGATTGGATTAGGGTAGCCGTACGACTTTGTTGACCTTGTTAAGGTTCGTATGGGTGGGTGTAATTAAATCACGAAATGACGGGTTGAACTTGGTAAGCGCTTATGATTTGTTGACCTTGTTAAGGTCATAAGTAGCTAGGGGTAAAAACAGATATTGGGGATTTCAAGTTTTGAAATTTGCAATGAGATTGCATGCCTTCTATGAGATAGTTGGATCCTGATACCCACTGCGAGTAAGAGTTACTCATGAGAGAGTATTCCACTTTAAAATTAGCTGATCTAGTAAGTGTCTAAGAAAAGTGTTAACAGGGTTATGCCCCTATGGAAACGAGGTTATTTAATTATTTCCATGCGAAAGCATAAGGAAATTCTTTTGGAGTACCAATACCTGCCTGGCTGACCGATTGGCGAACTTGTAGGGTGTAATTAATCCCTGCTAATCTTACCTTTTAGGGTCTGAAGGAAGATTTGATAAAAACAGTGGGAGCCATCCCGATTAGATAAGATAATAACCAATCTAATTTTGTAAGAGCGCACGCTACACTATTTCCTTCTCTCTCTCTCCAGGTAGAGACCAATGACACGCCTTAATCAAGATAATAATATAGATGTATTGACCGAACCCACTTATAATATTGTGCTAGGGAACATTGATTCCGCTCTATCTTATGATTGTCATAAGTCTGAGCAAGGAATAGTAGAATACCGGGATTCCCACGCAACCCGAAAGAAGAAAGAGTATGCTGATGCATCTTCTTCAGGTGTGTTCGTTATCGAGAACTGTTTTTCAGTTTTCTCTACATCCTGGGTATTTGATATCGGATCAGGATCCCACGTATGTAATTTGTTACATGGGTTAAGGAGAAGTAGAGAACCGGGAAAAGGTGATATGTCTCTAAAAGTAGGGAATGAAGCAATTATTGCAGCCAAAGCAGTTGGCGAATATCACCTGGTAATACCAAATGGTAATACATTGATTCTGAATGACTTTTATTACATGCCAAAATGATATGCAATATTATATCGGTTTCTTTATTACATAAGGAAGGATATAACTTTTCATTAGAGGATAATGTTATGAACATTTTCCTAAATCAAGTATTGATTGGGTTTATTACCTTGTGTAATGGTATATACGTTCTAAATCAAAATAGGGTTCTAAACATACAGAATACACACAAGAGGAAAAGTTCAGAAATGAACGAGGCCTTCTTGTGGAATTGTAGACTTGGTCATATCATTGTGACAAGACTAGCTAAGTTGCATAAAGATGGATATTTGAATCCATTCGAATTTACATCTTATGAAACTTGCCAGTCATGTCTCAAAGGCAAGATGACCAAAACTCCGTTTACTGGACATGGAGAAAGAGCTACTGAATCTTGGGACTTATACATTGTGATGTATGTGGTCCTATGTCTACACATGCCAGGAATGGTTCCTCATACTTCATTACATTCACCCATGATCTCTCAGGATTCGGACATGTGTTCCTGTTGAAACACAAATCTGAAGCTTTTGAGAAATTCAACGAATATAAGAACGAAGTAGAAAACCAGACGGGTAAAAGTATTAAAATCCTACGATCTTATCGGGGAGGAGAATACTTAAGCACAGAATTCTGAGACTATTTAAAGGAGAATGGAATTCTCTCTTAGCTTACTCCTCCGTATACACCACGGCACAACGGAGTATCGGAGCGGAGGAATCGCACCCTATTAGATATGGTGCACTCTATGATAAGTAATACCGAGTTACCTATTTCCATTTGGGGTTATGCACTTGAGACAGCTGCATACCTATTGAATCAAGTTCCATCAAAATCTGTGCCTAAAACACCATATGAGATATGGAGTGGAAAGAGACCATATCATAAACGAATTAAGATATTGAAAGTGTATGTTAGCACCACCACTGAGTTTTACTAGCATCAAGCATGCCGTTTTAAAAAAATTTTGGGTGCTAATCTACACTAAGCAAGATCTTAAACTAGATGATTAGGGTTTAAGCTAGATATCATAAAACTATCTGAGAGAAAGGGGTTACAACCTTTGTAGACCGTGTCCTTCTCTTCACAAGCTCCGTGTGGTAGTGCATGCGACTCCACTAAGCTCCACTTGAAGAAGATGCAAACTTCCTCTGATGATCTTCGTGCCGAAGATCATCCATCCGAAGTCCGCCAATCCAAGCTACCTCTTCACTAAACTTTTTAGTGAAGGAAACACACCACATCAAAGTGCTAATCTAATGTGGGATGGTGAAGTAGGGGTGTTGTATGCTCACTAGGGATCTCAAGCTCTATGGTTCACATCACATGTGAGGGTTTAGAGCTTGAAGTATGAGGAAGAGGATGATGATGGAGAAAGCATGAGAGAAGCTCATCACATGAGCTCAACTCAAGAAAAAAAAAAAGCTCAGTCTAGAATGCAAGTGAATAATGGATTAACTAAATGGCTCACTCAATGAAGCAAGAAAATATGCCCAATATAATATAGCAACCATGCTTCTATAGTGATCCCAAATGAATAAATAAATTAGAAAAGCCATGCATCACCATTCCTCCTCATTTTCCACCTATTTTTCTATTTCCAATAAATAGAAAATCATGTCATGCTACATTATATATATATATATATATATATATATATATCACATATATATATTAATAATATATATTATGAAGAATAATAATTAGTGAGCTAATAATATTAGTTAACATATAATTTTACCAAATATAATATATATCTGGTTATATCACATATAACCGACTAATATCATTTATATATATATCACATTATCAAATCAACACTTGATTCGATAATCTGGTTATATCATATATAACCTAACCGATAACAAATAACTGCCAGATTAGAATACGGTATTACATACTCGTATTTAATTTGGCCCCCCACACATATCAACATATGTGCCCTACTTTGTTTCGCTTGAACCAGGAAACTTCTGTGCGGGACTCTGAAGACTCGTCAATACGCCAGCAGTAGGTGGTGATCACATCAGTCACCCACAAGCCAAAAACTTGTTGGGAATTCACCCGTGTGCGCAAACGCGTATGTTTTGAAATATGAGATATGGTTTTTAGGAAAACGGAATGCGCACGCGAGATTGTTCTCGTTTTACTATTTATAACCGCAAATGCATAGCGCGTTGTAGCGAGCCGGCAAGCACGGGTCGATCCGCAGGGAATTGTGTATTAAGTGTGGTTGTTTAAAGTTAACAAATCAATGAATTGGGGTTTGTCACAATAAATATATAAAAGAATGAAAACAAGGAAAAAGCACGAAAAGGAGTTAAAGAAGATGTAGGGTTCCTAGGCACTCTAAGGAGGTCTCACAAGGCATCAACCATGCCAATTTCAAAAATTACAAGTGCCGAGAAACCCTAATACGGATCGTTAACTAGATTTTAGGCGAAACAAGTAACTAGTTAACAACTTAACTAAAAGAACGGAAATACAACCTTTGTAGATCCGGTCCTCCACCTCCATAGCTCCGCAATGAAGTCTCCTCGCTGTCCAAATCGAATCCCGGGCTCTAGCATCGTCTTCATCGGAAAAATGGGCGGGCTAGGTCATCGACTACGATGTCGAAGATGATCTACGTCGAGACATCACAAGATCAAGCTCCCACTTCTCCAAGTCATGAAACTTGTGAAGAAAACACCCTATACTACTTGGCAAGAGGTAGAGGATGAAGAAATAAGAGGTGTGTTCACTTTAGAATTGGTTTTCTCACTCATTTTCACTAGTTGCCATTGTTGATAGCAAGCTTTTCTTCATGTGAAGAAGAAGAAGAAGAAGCAAGAATATGATAAGTGTTATATCAAAATAATAAAATAATTGAATACTTATCATATCCTAACTATGATTAAGTGTACAGAATCTACTAGGGTTAGTGAATGGTTAGGTTTAGTAGATGAAGACAAAATGGTCAAACCTTCTTGAAACTTCAACAAGCATCATGATATTCAAGCAACCATTTTGTTTTCTTCTCTCTTTATTTGTCCAAAAAAATAAATGGATAAACAAATAAATGAATAATTCAAAACCCTAACCATGGTATAAGTCTTTACACAAAATCAAGTAAGCATGTATCATCAAACATGATACAAACTTGTGCACAAAAATATATCACATATACAATGTGCACAAACAAGTGAGAAAAACCATTTAAAGTGAACCAATACTAGTTAATGCAAAGTAATATATCAAATATATAATTATGCATTAAATCATTAAATCAACACTTGATTTAACGATCCGGTCATATCGCATGTGACCGACTAATATCCAATGTATCGGCTTATCGAATCAATCCTTGATTCGATAACTAGGTTATATCGCATACAACCATATCGATACATTCATCGCGAGAATAGAATACGGTATCACATACACGCATTATTCTCGGTCCCGCACATATCTCATATGCGCTCCTATTTCGTTTCGCTTGAGCCAGGAAACCTCTGTATAGGACTCTAAAGACTCGTCAATACGCCGGCAGCAGATGATGATCACATCAAGCAGCCACAAGCCGCAAGCGGTCTGCTAAACGTAACGGCCACCCGGGTATTGAGCGATCAGAAGATCGACGAGCAAGCCCGCTCACACTCCTGTGAATCCAACCAGTAACACTTACCGTACAGTCCGGTCTGTTCGTCTGATATGTCGCATATCTTGCCTAGGGGTGGTAAACGTCAGACCCCAATAACTCGATAAGTCGTGTCGATATGAGGTCTATAACAGTTCGAGAAACTACTGGTAACACTTACCAGTAAATCTCAGCAACCCTGGCCAGGGATTTCCGGTTATAGCCAATCGAACACAGCGCAACATCAACTCCCTATACCGGGAGAGACGAATCCCCTCCTATCGCTCATTGCCTCCTTGTGATTCGGGACTGTACCCAAAAACCACCGTTTTGCACGCCCTCTTGGACGTGGTAAGGTGGAAATCAAAGCACAGTGGGTACCACACAAGACTCTATGACGATCTCGGGTCAACAGACTACTCTGTACCAGTGTCACCAGAGAACTGCCATCTGACGTGAGGTATAATACCATCTGGGAGTTCTCGGCGAGTCCGTCCAGTGTACCCAGTCTCCACTGAGCACCCGTATATCATCTCCGATGTCAAACACCAATGGATATGGGATCATCCATCACCCATCTGTATGGGTCGAGAAGGTATACGCTAGTCTACTCTGGTATATCGATGCCCCGTCTCGATACACCCACGACTAGGGACCTTGAAGGATGTACTTATAGACTACCATGTCCCCACTAGTATGATCCGCATCATAGTCCAGGTAGTCAAGTACACATCCTAAGGGCTTTACCAACATGTAACAGAGAGACAATCAGTATACACGTTAAGGTAAAGAGTAACCAAATAGCATACTATCATGTCGAGCAAGAAAGTCCTCCCTATATATGTCCCAGCATCCACTACAATATACATCCTATGTACAGTAATGGCCTCTAGGGCATACATATAACTAACAATCTCCCACTTGCACTAGGGCCATCTGTAGCAGTGGTTGTAGTATCTCATACTCAACCATCCCATAAAAGTCTCTCTCTGGGAATATGCCTTTGTGAGTGGATCCGCCGTATTGTCCTCTGAGTCTGCTCTCCTAACCTCGATCACCTTGGAGATCAGCCATCTCCATGATCAGGTGATACTGCCTTAGAATATGTCTGGATCATTGATGGGACCGGCGTTCCTTGGCATAAGCCACAACTCCATTGTCTCACAATGGTAGGAACGTAGTTCATCTCATGAACCAATATACATCCAAACGGCCTCTTGGGTAGCGATGTATCCTGCCTTTATCGTCTAGTTAGCCACGGTATCTAGCTTGGAACTCTTCTAACATACCGTCCCTTTACTGAGGGTAAAGGCAATGCCTGTGACTGACTTTCAGTCGTCTTTATCACCCTGGAACACTTCCAGTGATTCTCCCCAGGATCGATTTATACCATCTCACAACTACTAGTGAGATTCCTAACATCCAATTAGATCTATCTCATAGATCCAAAATCCAGAATTTAGTAGGTATCATTTTGATCCTATATGCAGAATCTTTGTGATAAGCGGAGATTGACCGAGCGTAGCATAGGAAACTGCTTCCCTATCAAGAGTATGTCATCCACGTACTCTACGAGGATCGTCACCATACTCCCTACTACCTTTTTTTATATACAAGGTTCATCTACCATTTTGATGAAGTCAAACTTTTTGACTACGACATCAAAACAGATGTTCCAACTCCGCGATGCCTGCTTTATCCTATAAAGCATCTTGTACACGTTTGCGCTGCTCCCACTGTCTACGAAGCCCTCTGGCTGTGTACTTACAGACGTACACTTCTAAAACACCATCTAGAAAAGCAGTCATGGCACCCAACCGCCAGATATCGTAGGCATGGTATGTAGCCGTGGCAAGTAGGATCTGGATGGACTTAAGCATAGCCACTGGAAAAAGGTTTCATCATTATCCACGCCTGGTCGATGACGAAAACCTTTAACTAGTCTAGCTTTGAAAGTCTCAACTTTTCCATCTACACCAAGTAATCTTCTCAAGATATACTTGCTCCTGATGGGGATTTAACCCTTCAGATATTGCAACCAAAGTCCATACTTTGTTGGTGTATAAGGATTCCATCTCAGATCACTAAGCATCCAGCCATTCTTACAGAGTCTTACTCCTGGTGGCCAGCCCGAAACTAGTTGGGTCATCATCTCATGATGCAATCCTCGCTCCCACTGTCATAGAGAAACCGAAGTAACTCTCAGGTGGGTGAGGAACCTTACTAGATCGGCGGAGAGGCTCAGGTTCGTTGGAATCTACTGAATCCTTTTGTTCTGTCAAATCATCAGCTGCAGTTTGTATAGCTGGAACATTTCCAGTTCTACATAACAGACGTTGCCTCGAGCTTGTCCGGATTTTTCTTTTAGACATTGGCCGGACAACCCCAAATCTTAACTAACTTAAGATATGGGCTCTTCCCTTTCCATATCACATATGAAGTGGTAGGCAACTGATTTGATCGGGACCCTATTCAATAGGTATGCAACTTCATAAGTGCATAACTCCCAAAAGGAAATAGGTAACTCAGTAGTACTCATCATAGAGCACACCTTATCATATAGGGTGTGATTGCTCCGCCCCGATATACCATCGTGCTATGGTGTATACGGAGGAGTAATGCTGAGAGAGAATCTCATTCTCCATTTAGAATAGTCCAGGAATTCCATGCACAAGTATTCTCCTCCTCGATCACATCAAAGGACATAATACTTATACCCGTATTTTGGTTCTCTACTTCTATCTTATATTCTATGAATATCTCAAAAGGTTCGGACTTGTGTTTCAACAAGAACATAGGTCTGAATCTCGAAAGATCATCAGAGAATGTAATGAAGTATAAAGAACCAGTCTTGGCATGTGTAGACAGGGGACCTAACATACATCAACATGTATCATCCCAAGAGTTCACTAACTCTTTCTCTGTTTCCAATAAACAGAGCTATGGTCATCTTATCTTTGTGACATGACTGGCGAGTTTCACAAGATGTAAATTCAAACTAATTTAAATATGCATCTATATGTAACTCCAGCTAGTCGGGTCGCATTGATATGACCTAGTCTACAATACCTCAAGAAGGATCCGTCCATTTCTGAACTCTTCCTCTTGTATGTGTTCTATATACTAAGAACTGTAGTTTGATTTAAAACATCAATGCTTTTAGATAACGTGCCTGAACCGATCAACTTTTGATATAGGAAATGTTCAAAACATTATCCAACAATACAAAATTATATCCTTTCTTTACTAATAAAGAGACTGATATGATTTTGTATATCAGGTTCGGTATCTAATAACATTCGTTCAGAATCAATGTATTGGTAATACAGGGTGACAGTGACCGACAGACTTGGCTGCAACTCTTGCCCCGTTTTCTGCCTCATGAAACTTATCACCCGTTCTCAGTTCTTTACCTATCTGTAGCCCATGTAACAGATTACATATCTGGGATCCTGATCCGGTATCATATACCCAGGACGTAAAGGATATTGAGAAACAGTTCTGTATAATGAACACACCCGAAGATGATGCATCAGCATGCACTCTCTTCGTTTGGGCGGCATGGGAATCTTGGTATTCCCCTATTTCCTGCTCTGTCTTATAACTATTATAAGTTGGAGCGGGACCAACGTTCCCCAGCTCAGTATAACAAGTGGGTTCGGTCAATTATCCGTATTATTATCTTGATTAAGGCGTGATACGGTCGCTACCTGGAAAGAGAGAGAAGAAAACACTCAGCGTATGCTCTTGCAAGATCAGATTGGTTATTATTTTATCTAATCAGGATGGCTCCCACTGTTTTTATTAAATCTTCCTTCAAACCCTAAAAGGAAAGACTAGCCGGGATTAATTACACACTACAAGTTCGCCAATCTTTCAGCCAGGCCAGTGTCGGTACTTTGAGGGAGGTCCCCCGTGCTTTCGCATGAACCTAATTAATGTAAACCTCGTTTTCCCAGAGGCATAACCTCGTTAACACCTTTCTAGACACCTACTTGATCGGCTAATTGTAATGTGTAAAACTCTCCCAGAAGTAACAATTACTCGCAGCGGGTATCGGGATCCAACTATCTCATAGAAGGTATGCAATCTCATTGCAAATTTCAACACTAGAAATTCCCGATAATTTTGCCCCTAGCGTCCTATGACCTTGACGCAGGCCAACAAACCATAATGCGCTAGTCAAGTTCAACCCGTCATTTCCTGATTGAATTAAACCCACCCGCACGACCCTTGACGCAGGCCAACAAAGTCGCACGACTACCCTAATCCAATCTGCATCATATGCATAAGCAGATAAATACTAGTTAGCTACCGCACACTACGCCTTGACGCAGGCCAACAAACGTAGCACGAATACTAAGTAGGACTTATCTGAAATGACGGAGGGCTACGACAGGTTTTTCTGAAAACCTATTGCGTAATGAACTTGATATCGTTGTAGGATCGAATGAATTTTGAAATGGAGTGTTTTTGAGGCTTTTCTAGTTTTGCTAAAGGAGTCACTCCCGGTGAAGGGATCGTCGGTCCTTTCCTCGTCGAATGAGGTGCAGGATATATCATATATACCGCTGTGCAAAGCAAAAACTCTTAAAAGCAATCAGAAGACAAACCGAGTGTGTAGCATCTGCCAGTTATTGCTAAAGGAGTCACTCCCGGTGAAGGGATCTCGGTCCTTTCCTTATCGAATAAGGTGCAGGATATATCATATATACCGCTGTGCAAAGCAAGAACTGTAGCTACCTGTTTTATTTTGAAATTCGATTCTACAACATCTTAGGTTTCTTTTATTTCATTAATCACATTAATGAAGTCCCATCATTTAAAATACCTAAACATCACAGATAAATACGACGTACACTTATGACATCCGCATTCGCCTCGATGTCCCCTCGTGCACCGTTAGGTTAGGTAACTAACGACAGAGCGGGGCAGGGCTAACGCGGGTGTAAAACATAAGTAACGTCTATATAATATATCATATATACTATATACAGTATCCATCACAGAACATATCACATGATCACATCACAGATATCGCAGCAGAAGAATCATATGAAATATTGGATATACTAGGACGTCCGTGTTTTTAATACGAGCCAGTATAAAACACGGATTCCACGGTCGCAATGAATAGCCAAACCCACACCCCTAGACCCCTACGAGAGCGGCAAGCAACCCTACCAATTCTAGAGTTAGGAGACCCGGACTCGACTCCTCGAGTTGGTCTCCTACTGGACTCCAGAACCCGGTTACTTGTGCTCCCCTCCTTGGGTCTATTCTAGTGCGGAAAAGTAAATAATATACAAAGGGTGACAACTTCCGCTATTTGGAAGTGCCCCAATAAAAGAATATTACATACAAGTTTTTACATGAATGAAAATGAAAAACACTCATCTCACATAAAAAAACCCGGCTATTCGAAACGCGACGATCCAATATAACATATCCAGCAACACATAACATCACATGTCATCAACGTAAGTAAATATGCGCATCCCAATTGTCGTTGACATATAGCAACGAAACCGGCGATATCACATATTACCCTTACGGTCACAGAAAAGAAAGTGTAAAACTACAACAGTTGGAATCCGCAACCTCTTTAGACATCGCATTCCAAATCGAATGAATTCCTTAGATATCGCATGCCTAACAATTATAAACCCCGCATTTTAGTCTCATTATCGAAAACACTTTTCAATATCAAGTCGGGCAATTCAACAAGATTCCCGACATCCTGATCGAATGCTCGTCGCAAACTTTAGTAGGCAGCTGCACCCCCGATGCCGTCGACGAAGTGCACCAAGGCGGAACACCGCTGCCGCGAGCACCCAAACGGATGCTTTCGGCGACGGGGTTCTCCTACAGTCACTTGGTCGGGGCTATGGAGTGAGGCTGTCTATTAAGTTTACCCGGCGAGTATCCGCGTACGCTACGTGATTGCGACGGACTTTTGATCACATCAAAATTCCGTGGCAACCGATCAAGTGAGACTAAACTGCTATGTTTATAACATTCATTCAGTTATCTCATAACTACTTGTGGATTCCAAATATTGTATCACATTCCAGATAAACAAAAAATGTTAAACTTTCCGATCAAACAGTCAAACACCCAAGTTTTCCCGAAACAAATCAACACATGAAATAGGTTTTAAAACATCCAGTTCATGCCTCAGTACCAACGGTCCAGCCGTAGAAGGGTCAAGCCAACGCCTCACATGTGGCACGCCGTACTGCCCCAAACCCTAAGGTTCAAAAGGCAGTTCAAGACGGTCACATAATCGAGTTAAGGTTTGTTGTCTTCTAGAGGGACCATCGCGTTACTTGCACTACTTAGAACGTCGTTAAACCACGGAAAGATCCAACACTTGGAAATTTCCCGACAGGGGAAAAATTGGGTATTTATATCCGGTCGAACTTTTTAACATATTCAACAAATTATCTGAAAACACATAGACAAAGTTTGATAATCCGATCGAATCTACGAACTCCCAATACAACCCAGAAAACTCAACTCTTGAGTTAATATTAAAAATTCCCATAAAACTCAGCATTTAAATAAAGAAGTTACTCTGCAAAAATAGTTGACTGAAGAGACTAAATGAGCGCGGAACCGCCGCATTAGCATGCTAATGCCGCGGTTCCGCCGCGCTTTAGAGACATTATTAGGTAATTTTTGCACCGTAATTCTTAGAATTTCCTGCTGAATTTTTTAAGCATTTTTAATTTGGAAAAAACCCAGTTTTTGAAAAAAGTCCAGAGAGCAAATTTGTGTTTGGGTTTCGGTTCGATCGGACTTCTAACTCCGTCTACGCATCGCCTAAGGCTCTAGCTTGGCTCTGATACCACTGTAGGGTTCCTAGACACTCTAAGGAAGTCTCACAAGGCATCAACCATGCCAATTTCAAAAATTACAAGTGCCGAGAAACCCTAATACGGATCGTTAACTAGATTTTAGGCGAAACAAGCAACTAGTTAACAACTTAACTAAAAGAACGGAAATACAACCTTTGTAGATCCGGTCCTCCACCTCCATAGCTCCGCAATGAAGTCTCCTCGCTGTCCAAATCGAATCCCGGGCTCTAGCATCGGCTTCATCGGAAAAATGGGCGGGCTAGGTCATCGACTATGATGTCGAAGATGATCTACGTCGAGACATCACAAGATCAAGCTCCCACTTCACCAAGTCATGAAACTTATGAAGAAAACACCCTATACTACTTGGCGAGAGGTAGAGGATGAAGAAATAGGAGGTGGGTTCACTTTAGAATTGGTTTTCTCACTCATTTTCACTAGTTGCCATTGTTGATAGCAAGCTTTTCTTCATGTGAAGAAGAAGAAGAAGCAAGAATATGATAAGTGTTATATCAAAATAATAAAATAATTGAATACTTATCATATCCTAACTATGATTAAGTGTACAGAATCTACTAGGGTTAGTGAATGGTTAGGTTTAGTAGATGAAGACAAAATGGTCAAACCTTCTTGAAACTTCAACAAGCATCATGATATTCAAGCAACCATTTTGTCTTCTTCTCTCTTTATTTGTCCAAAAAAATAAATGGATAAACAAATAAATGAATAATTCAAAACCCTAACCATTATGATAACCATGGTATAAGTCTTTACACAAAATCAAGTAAGCATGTATCATCAAACATGATACAAACTTGTGCACAAAAATATATCACATATACAATGTGCACAAACAAGTGAGAAAAACCATTTAAAGTGAACCAATACTAGTTAATGCAAAGTAATATTTCAAATATATAATTATGCATTAAATCATTAAATCAACACTTGATTTAACGATCCGGTCATATCGCATGTGACCGACTAATATCCAATGTATCGGCTTATCGAATCAATCCTTGATTCGATAACTAGGTTATATCGCATACAACCATATCGATACATTCATCGTGAGAATAGAATACAGTATCACATACACGCGTTATTCTCGGTCCCGCACATATCTCATATGCGCTCCTATTTCGTTTCGCTTGAGCCAGGAAATCTCTGTGTAGGACTCTAAAGACTCGTCAATACGCCGGCAACAGATGATGATCACATCAAGCATCCACAAGCCGCAAGCGGTCTGCTAAACGTAACGGCCACCCGGGTATTGAGCGATCAGAAGATCGACGAGCAAGCCCACTCACACTCCTGTGAATCCAACCAGTAACACTTACCGTACAGTCCGGTCTGTTCGTCTGATATGTCGCATATCTTGCCTAGGGGTGGTAAACGTCAGACCCCAATAACTCGATAAGTCGTGTCGATATGAGGTCTATAACAGTTCGAGAAACTACTGGTAACACTTACCAGTAAATCTCAGCAACCCTGGCCAGGGATTTCCGGTTATAGCCAATCGAACACAGCGCAACATCAACTCTATATACCGGAAGAGACGAATCCCCTCCTATCGCTCATTGCCTCCATATGATTCGGGACTGTACCCAAAAACCACCGTTTTGCACGCCCTCTTGGACATGGTAAGGTGGAAATCAAAGCACAGTGGGAATCACAGAAGACTCTATGAAGATCTCGGGTCAACAGACTACTCTGTACCAGTGTCACCAGAGAACTGCCATCTGACGTGAGGTATAATACCATCTGGGAGTTCTCGGCGAGTCAGTCCAGTGTACCCAGTCTCCACTGAGCACCCGTATATCATCTCCGATGTCAAACACCAATGGATATGGGATCATCCATCGCCCATCTGTATGGGTCGAGAAGGTATACGCTAGTCTACTCTGGTATATCGATGCCCCTTCTCGATACACCCACGACTAGGGACCTTGAAGGATGTACTTATAGACTACCATGTCCCCACTAGTATGATCCGCATCATAGTCCAGGTAGTCAAGTACACATCCTAAAGGCTTTACCAACATATAACAGAGAGACAATCAGTATACACGTTAAGGTAAAGAGTAACCAAATAGCATACTATCATGTCGAGCAAGAAAGTCCTCCCTATATATGTCCCAGCATCCACTACAATATACATCCTATGTACAGTAATGGCCTCTAGGGCATACATATAACTAACAGAAGAATGGTTGTAGCTTAGCTCGGGAGCTCGAATCGCGACATTTACCTCTACACTCCCTTGATCATGAGTTGTCCGGCCTTACCTTGATCCCGGCATGAAGCACGGCTTGTCAACGCGGTTGCGGAGCACAAACCGTCAAAGTCCGATATTCGCCGTAAAGCACGAAACGATTCCGTTTTGGTCACTTACCGTTTGTATGTCCGCGCTTGGGGTATCAACACTAAACACAAGGGTTAGCAAGCATACCGCAACAACAAAAACACAAATAGTTAGTGAGATCAAATGATTTTAGTGTTAAGTGTGCTAAGTGTTTGTGATTGTATATGATATATGAAATTAAGCGATTTGTCAAGTCACTAAATAACAAGATATCATATCCAAACTTAGCAAACTTAATATCAAATTGATTTTATCTTAAATATTGAAAGTGGGGAAAGGGAATTCATACGGTATATGAGGAGTTTACAAGTAACCGTGTGTCAAAATACCGTATCATATCAATACATTAACAATCTTCAAGTTAGAATCATGAGTTAAGCACATAAAACAATTACAAGTGGTGGAGGAGGCAAAGCCTTTCATCTCACTTTCTCACCCACACCACAACCAAAATAATGAATTAGTTAAGCATGATAATCAAAGCAAGTAGGTAAAGAAAGTAATAAAAGAAAGCAAAAATATATTAAGCACTTGAAGAATTGAGATACAAGATTATGGTAGCTTGTTCAACCTCCTTAATGAAGCTCTCCAAAGAGAGCTTCAAGAAGGAAAAAGAAGAAGAAGAAACCAAATGAAGATCACTCACCCTCAATTTAAACCAAAAGTAAACAAACTATCAAAATGTATTACATCTATTTGATATGGCTTGTGTGATATGGCATGACCCCTTTCTTTAGATCAGTTCTGGTATTTATAGGCCACAAAACAGAATAAACAAACAATATACAAGGGATGATGTGGCACTAATAAACAATCAGAGAAAATATTGTGTCAAAAGGGAGTATGGGGGCCAAGGTCCCCGGATCTGGTGGTCTTCTCGCTGGCCTAAATCCGAGGAGGGGGGCTCGTGCTGTAGTGGTGTGCTTGTGTGATCTCTCTTATTACTCTGAATTTGTTTGCTTGATCAATTGTAACCTGGTTTGAATGCAGAGGAATGGAGGGAAACATGGTCTTTACATCACATCCAAACTTTATGCAATAAATGCATTCACACCCACTTGCACAAGTTGTGTGCCCACTTGTTTTCTTATGATGCCAAGGCAGCCTACCATGGTCTATGGCAGCCCCCTACCTGGTCTATGGCATGTGCCCACATGTGTGTTGGACCAATTTCATACAAAAAATGTGTACACATGTATTATTTCCAAAAGAGCTCAAGGGATATCGGTCGGTTTCCTGGTCTGTTTGCAGTGTTGGCTCCCAAACGTCATATCCATGAATTTGAGTATATTTTCTTTGTTGTATCACGAATACCTGTAAACTGTAATAACTGAGCAGACACTGATTAAAAGTACCGATAAATAGCAAAACAGATAACGAATGAAAGGTAATAAAATGCAGTTTTATGAGATGGCCAAATACCCCCAAACTTATCTTTTGCTCGTCCCGAGCAAAATAAAAAAAATCCTAGCCTCACTTTCGCAGGGAACGCGATTGCACCGAGCATGTGCAACAAGCCGTTAAACCTCTAGGTGTCCCAAGTAGGAGGAGTGTTGTCTCCTGAGGGTTTTCAGCGGATTACACCCATAAAATCCAGTCAAGTTAGTAGCACGGAGGAACTGTTGATTCTAATCTTACGGTTGGATATCAAATGTCACGACCCGAAAGTACGGAACGTGACCGGCACTTAGATTACAAAGCGTCTAGAGGCGCCACGTAACCTAAGTAAGCCGAAGCCCAGAAATCTAAACCATAAAAGAAGAAGAATAAGAAAAAGAAAACAAGTTTAAAAGCATTAGCAAATTTTCCCAAAAATTTCGGCAGAGTCTCCTCTGTAAAAACTGGCCCCAAACGGGTACAACAAGTATAATATACATAAACAATAAAAAGCATCCCCAAACGGGTGCTAGCTCAACGCCAACAGGAGGAAACAACCACAACTATACACAATAGTATACCATGTCAAAAGGGCGAGGCTCAAAACTCAAAAGAAAACAAATCCACCAAATAAGAATAATACAAGCGTGACTCTAAGGTCGAAACAAATAACTGCTCCAGTAACTATCAAGTAATACAAGTTTGGTTGATGGAGCTTTCTATATACAAATGAAATAATAAAATACAACGGCGGTCCAGATACAAATGAACCAACCTACCGTGCAAATCACCCGGAAAGAAATCATGTGCCAGCAATCTGCCAAGGAACCCTGTACATCAACCTGTAATAAAATTTGGCACAACGGGGGTGAGTTGCCAACTCGTGAGTAAAAGACATCTACGAAAAGAAATCGAATGCACGACGCTATCCTAGGTCATAATAATACACTACCATGTCCCAATCATCTAGTAATAGCCGGGTAATACTACGTGTAAATGCAAAAACTCTGTGCACGTGTCAGTGCCTCATATAGTACTATGTCATGAATGGTTATGCATGCACCATGAATGTAAAATAACAAATCCTGAAATCTAGATATATCGGGTATAAGAAATCTTTAGCTGTTATCATAGTAAAATGTGTATAGAAATCTGAAATATCAACAATGAAATCCATGGAAATCCGTGTCAAGTATCGATACAAAACATGTAAATCTCAAGTCTCAATACCTCATAATCTCAATATCTCGGGCTCCGTCAGTCCGGATCGGCCCATATCATCAAATCTCACGACAACGGTCGGTATCCTCCGGATATCCGCCGCGCCAGACATCACCGGTAGGTAGCCTTCCCCTGCCAGGCTCATCGTCTACAACTCGATCTTCTTGCCGTGGGGTACCATACCGGGCCCACCATGTACCCGAGACGGTTCATCCACTCCTCGAATCGGGTCTCAAAATCCATCAGAAAACATGAAATCTCATGGTGGACGACACATACATCACGAGAAAACCGCATCTTATATTTTAAAAAGAGAGGAGGAGAGAGAGAAATTTTTTTATATATTCTTGCGGTTTTCCCTAAAAATCCAGAAATCTCATAGAAATCCAAATCTCAAAATCATGAGTAAGTATATGATAAGTGTCGGCATATGCCCCATAATACTGCATGATAACATGAAAATATGAATGCATGAATGTCTAAGTAATAAATGCCATGTCTAGACTAACATCTGAGAGTAATCACAATATTATATATCGATCTAGCTGTTTGCATATTCTATCAATAAAGGATAATATGATCTAAAGTGTACGTGACATAGCAATTTCCGATGATGATGTGTGTGAGCCGGCAAATAAGTGTGCATAGAATATGCGCATCATCGGTAATGGTGCTGGTGTCCTAACAGGTAAGGTTTATACTGATTATAGCAACATATGTATGAACATGCAACATTATGATTACAGTGTGAAAGTAAAGACAGATGTGTGTTATCCACTCATTTGATATACAATTACCGCTACCACTATATGACTCGAACCTAACCTAGTGTCCATCTAACCCCCCCTAAAGGAAACTAAACCTAAGAACTGGTCGATAGAAGTACACCTAAAGCCTGAGTCCATATCTCGAATAGTCGGCGATCCTGCCTCAATAGCGTCACGTACATAGTACGACTTCCTCAAATCAAGAGTGCGGATCAATCATCACATCTATACCTCGTACGGTAAAATCCATCGTACGTCATCCCAATATCGGGGTCCGGGTCAAGTATCACCTACGTGTCTCATCATTCGTATAATATTACCATCAACAAGTGTCAAGATCAAAGTGCTATACTGTAATCGCATACATCAATTATATAACATTGCCATCATAAATATACCTCATTAATTTATCCTCAGAAATAGCATATCATATGTATCATGTTGTGATTAAGTCATACTGATATCATATCGTCATCAAGTCACACCTATATGATATCGACATCAGGTCACACCTATATGATGTCGTAATCAAGTCATACATATATCATATCGTGATCAGTCACAAGTTACAGTTCGGGTTCTATTTTAGAGTCTCATGTACCTCAATATCATCACTACTCATTATAATTTATGTATACATGTTCATTATCTCATTCTCTAATGATCCGCTAACACTTTAATACGACTGTATAGTCAAGAATCACGGCATCAAGCCCAGTTATACTGTTTCATTCCCGTGTATCATATCACATCAATGTATCCCACATACGTGTTGTATATATATATATATATATATATATATATATATATATATATATATATATATATATATATACACCTATACCTAGTCCTATATATATACACACATATCCGTATACACCATGTCGAGTTTCAGTGTGTGCATGTGTGTGTTTCTACCTGAAACCTACAAACCTCTTCCAAGGTATTCATCCTCGGGTATGGTCTTCCTAAATCAGTCTAGTCCAGCCTAGGGTCATTACTAGAGTCCTACTCATTAAGAATCTAGGGTCACATCTGGTTTCCTAATGTCAATAAGTACTATTCCTATTCTACGTTGCGGGGGTGCTAAACGCCATCCACCCGGCTTCCCCTGTAGATATGCATCTACTCACCTGGTCCATGTCTGCCGAAGACGGTGTCGCCATCCTCCTCTTCATCGCCCGCAGTCCACGTGAGGGGTACCTAAACGCAAACATATAAATAGTATCGTAAACTGAATCACATACAAAAGTCAAAACGACGCAAGGAACAAGCATAGGTTAAAACCTGTGTCCCGTCCACGCAAAAGAACCAAATATCGCTCGATATCGGCGTACAAACTCCGATGGATCGAGATAACACGAACAAATAACTCATAGTTTTAAAACTCATTACTTATATTATAAAATATGATTTAATTCATCGAAACACTAAAATCCATCAAATCGCCCGATTTCGTAAAACCCGAAAATGCCAATTTACCGTTTTTCTTCAAAACTTGACATTTAAATGAAACCAATGATCATAAAACTTATTAAATAGCCTAACTAGATTATAGAAACCATTACTATATTTTTATTACATAAATTAATTTTGAAATTTCTAGTTTGCAACCTTTAGCAATTTTCAACATCTTATATGCAAAATACCACAATTCCACCACTAAATATGATTTTACATGGATTAATGTATTAAACTACAATTCATGATGATAATGATATAATGAAACCATAATTACATTTTTAATCTCATTTATTTAGGAATTTCCAAAATCTAGTTAACAAAAATAGCATTTTATTATTATTTTCCAATTATCAAAAGAAACAAGTGATCAAACTAATTTTTTCATTCCATTAACATGCTAATATTCTCATTAAAACTACAATCTAATGATAACAACTTTAATTAAAATTTTATATTACCCACATACACATTTTATAAAAACCTAGTTTAATAATATAGCAATATTGTGAAAATTTTCAAGTGAAAGCTAGAAATCGGCAACTAGTTTATGTTTAATCCTCACTTAACAAGTTAATCAACACACTAACACCACATTCTAATAATAAAAACCCTAATTAAAATTTTATCTAACTCATTTACATGATTTGCAAAAATCTAGTTTACAAAAAAAATAACCTAATTAACCAATTAAATGCCATAACTAGCAAATTTGCTACTAGACTAAGTTTAACATATTCTAATATGTTAAGCTACAATTTTAGATCACCACCCACAAATGAAAACCCTAATTAGATCACAACCCAAAATCTAGAATTTCATAAACTAGTATTTACAACCGAATTAACACTTCAAAAGAAAAGATTAGCACAACTAACAACAAATTAGCTATTAGGTTAAGAAAATTTTACCTCAAAATTTTCTTAAAATCTAACTTGAAATCTCCATCCAAAATGGTTTCATACACCAAGATCCATTCATGAATAGGCTAAGGAAAAATTGGAGAAGAATTGGTTTTGAAATTGTAAGATTTAGCTTGGATTTTTGAATGAATTTGTGATAATTTAGAGTAGAAAAAGGAGATGGAAACATGAAAGATTCCATGGTGCAGGATTCGGCCAGGAAAGGGAGTGGCTTGATGTGTGTGTGTGTGTGGAATGTTCTAGGCTAATGTAAACATATATGTGTCTTTTGCAAATAAACCCCTTTCTATTCCCATTTTACTTTATTTTAATTTTTCCATGGTTGCAACCCTAGAACCCACTAGAACTTGGAGTTAACTTGTTAAAAAAATTATGTTACAATTAAATTTTAGTGGTCATGGCTCATATGTGTGTAATTGACCCATTCAAATTTGTATTTACACTAAATTCACCAAATAAGCCTCTTTTCTTCGATATTTTCTAATACCGTTTAACAACTTCATTTTAATTCAAAAACCACTTGTTAAATTTTTTTTTAATATATTATGATGCACAAAATTTGTTTCAACTCATTCCGGTTTGTAATTTTCCCTAATTAAATTTATTAGTGACGGCTTAAAATAATATTAAAATAATTAATTTCGGAAAATTTTTCAGAAATTTTTAAATCTCACCAGTCGCTCAATAAAAAACAATTTCTAGCAATTACATAGCTAGAATATTTATATTTAATTTTAAAATAAAGATATTTGTATTTTGACTTTTTATAGAAAATCCCCTTATTTTCCTGATTTGCCGAAATTTCACCAGAACGATTTTCAAGGCGTTACATCAAAGTTATAAGTTCTATCACCCAGGTTAGAAACATTAAACCCTATTTTTCACTCCTCATAATTTGCTTAACAAAAGCCCATACGTGTCTTTTCTTGATTGTGCGGTAGTGTCGACATGTTTTTAAGAACTTGATTAGGGTCATCATGTCAAAAATTATGGACCAGAATAAACTTCTAAAGGATCACACGAGTTTAGAAGGAGTTAAGATTTTCTCAAGTTTTATTCTCCAGTTAGATTTCAAGTCAGAATATATATCAATTTTAACAGAAAACCTAAGTCTTATTTTTCACTCCTACCTTTCACATGTTTTTGTTCATACACACCTTGCGTTATTGTGCAAAACGTCTTAAAAAATACAAACCTTCATATCTCCGCGAAAAAATTGTTTTAAATAGAAAATTCTTCTCCGCCAAGATTATTCTCCCACAAAGAACCGTTAGGACTTTTAACTCGGAGAGAACACTTGCTTAGCTGTTTTATTTGGCGATTAGAAACTTAGCGAGCTTTAGGTCAATGACTCCCAAACCAGATGGTTTTAGGGCATTAGGTGTGGAGACACCCCAAGGATTTAATTACCAAGTTACCAAGGCCACAAAACAAAAGACTCATTTTATTTTACATAATTCAGCACTTTAGTGAAAACGGAGATATCGCCAGCCTTTTCTTTTAAATCAGAAGACGTTACATGTGATAAGGTGTGTAATTGCTCCAACAATGTTTTAGGTGGGTTATTTTTCAGACCATTATCTTCTGTTAAAACCTCTACACAATTCTTCATATCCACTTCACTGTATGAACTATTCTTGATATTTTGCTTAACTCAGACAAACCCGTTTGATCCTAAAGATTTTTATCAATTTAAAAGTTATAGACATGTCAGACTTTCATCACATTCTTAAAAACATACGATACGTGAAAAGTGTTATAAAAGACGTATATCAGCTAAAGTTAAACACACAGGACGGTTATCTTTTTAGGTCGTCAATCTCACAACAAGGATTTAGTTATTTCTATCTTATCAACCGAACCGTCAGATTTTGAATAAAAGTTACCCTGCTAACCAACATGACAAAGTTTTTATAATTTTCAAGAATTTTTCAATTTTTATAAATTTTTCAATATACAATGCAGTACAAAAGCAGATATGAAATGCAACTACATGCAAAAGAAAAGAAAAATAAAATAATTAAATGCTGAAATGCAGGAAATATGCAAATACAAATTATATGCAGATACAAAATGCCACCACCAAGCTCCACCCCCAAAATGATCCAGACGATGTCCTCATCATATTTTTACTTTGCCTTTGCCTTTGCCTCGGCTGCTTCCGCTTTCCTCGTCCTATTTAGCCAAGAGCTGGCTAAGCTGCTCTTTGATCTCGTTGTTCTGGCGAATTATTGTCTTGATGCCGCAGACTTGCATTCTGTGAAGCTCATATGGATCCGTCGGAACGTCATCTCCCAAGTATATCTCGGATGAAGTCTGCGGGGCCGCGTGCTCGCTAGGGTCGGTAGGGATCCAAATCTGCTGCTCACTCTTGGGATCCGTATACATTCTCTATTTCCACCGGTACAGTATCATACATCGTGAGACAGGCCATGAAATCGTCGTCCGTCATATAAGATCGGCAAATTTGGGTAATGAGGACGGGAAGCAGAGATTTCCGCGCAGCAATACTTTCCTTGATTGTGGCGAAGAGCATGCTCGCCATGCAGAACTGGTAGTCTCTGGTCATCAAACAATGGACCATGTGCCCTACAATCGCTGGAAAAGACGATACGCACACGATCCCCCTAACGTTGCGATACACCCAGCGGCATGCCGTATAGGCGTTCCTGTAAATCTGTTGGGCATTCATCCCAGCATCTCGTAGTTCGCAGTGATTACCCAGAACTGTCCTATACTGCGCTAGTTCTAAGGGTTTTTGAGAGCCAGAATGCATCAGGATACCGGTGAAATTGGATATGGTTTCAGCGGAAAATAACCTACGTCTACCCCGAAATTGATTCCTAACCCTATCTTGAAATATTTCTCCATCTCTTAACGCAGCATAGAACTCATCGACTAAACTCTCACATGCACACAAACCCTCTTCCCCATAGAGCATAAATTCCCAACCTAATTTTCGGATGGCATCACAAAAATAATGCCCAAACACATCGTGTGAGAAAATGGCAACGAAATTGCATTCCAATTGAAATGGGGCCATTCTCAAAGGTCCGTTGAATTTGCAGAAAATAAACAGTGTAGGAGAGGGGGAGAAAGAGTTTCTTACAGCAAGGAAGAAGAAGATCGGAGCTAGGAGGAAGCCAGGCCGAGCTCGCCGGAATTTGAGGCTTCGTCGCCGGTCGGAATCTGAAGGGGAGATCTAGGGTTTGGTGGGAGGCTGCAGGAAGAGGAAAGAAGAAAGATAGATCTGTTTGCGAGAATGGGAAGTGAGGGCTTGGGTTGGGGCAGTGGGCTCTTATAAAGGAATTTTGCAAAAAAAAAAAACCACAATGAAATCCCAACATATTTACACTCCTTCTCAAACAAAAAATTTAAAACAGTCTCGTCCCGCTAAAAAAACACAGCACTCACCCTCAAACGGGTGAGATTTTATTAAAAACTAGGAAAAAACAAAGAAAACAAAAATCATAATATTCACAATCTAAATGACATGGTTAATGCAGAAGTTAATGCCTGCCATAAGAAAATTTTGTCAATATAGTGACATGGCTGGCAAAAGAATAGGTATATTAAAAAGAAAAAGAAAATATACAAAGAATGGTTAGATGTTAGTAAAGGGCATGGGTTCGTGAAGGAAGGGTATAGAAGACACTGAAGGTGAAGACGATGTTTTGACAATAGAAAAGAATTATTGTTCGAATGAAATGAATTTTCCAGAATTACATGTGAAGTTTCAAAGTCAGGTTCGTTTAAAAACTGGAGTTCATCCGCAAAAAATTCAGAAAAATAAAGGTTCAAAGGATGATCCCAAAATAATTCCGACTCAAACTCACCAAGAATATCAAGTTCATCAGCAAAAATTTTGTCATAGCTTGACAAGAAAGAATAGTGTTCAGTGCTGTCCTCTTCCCTATTATTTTTCACAATCCTACTCTCATTATTCACAAACTCTCCCAAAACGATTTCTTCTTCATCACATTCACAAATGGGTAGGTTCATATCATCTAAAAAAGTAGGTTCCCACCCAAATGTTTCTTCCAAAACAATATCACTAGGTGATACAAAAATTATGGGTTCCTGATCATTGATCTTTTCTAACAATTTATCCCAACCATACCCGTCAAATTCATAAGCTTCCTCCTCTAAAGTTAGAAAGCAAAAATCAGTCGGTTCAAGAATATACTCTTCAAGTATTATTTCAGTTAAATCAATCTCTAAATCACAAGTGACAAGAGGCTCAGTGGATACCTGAAGGCTAATGGTGGACTGACTTAGAGGGTTTGCTTGTGTGTCCTGTGAACACCTAGTCAATTCTGTTGTATCGTCATCTATGAAATCATCCAAATTGATCTGATCGCTTATTTCACTCGGGTGACTCCCTAGCTGACAGATGTTGACACTATGGGGTTCCGATTGATTGTGTTCACTCCCTTAAATCCTCTCAGCTAAATGTTTCGTTTATTCCTCGATTCTAGCCAAAGATTGAGCTTGAGCAACAAATAATTGCTCAGATTGCTGTAAAAACAGGGCTAGCGTCGCAGCTGATTGGTTCTCGACCGCAGACATTACTTCAATACCCTTTTCAAAAGTGGTCAACCTAGCATCTATCTCACTGTCACTCCCTAATGATGGTTCAATTATTTCGGGTTGGAGGGGTTATGATGGTGGTGATGCTAGAGCAGTCATTCTGTTGACCTCTTTCTCTAAATTTTCAATCATTTGGTCTATTTTTGAAGTGGGACTGGGTTCAGGAGTGTTAGGTGGGTGACCATTATCAACAATTTGGGACGGTTAGTCACCCCCTAGAAAAGGACAATTTTCATGAATGTGAGAAGAATTTTGGCAATTTGTACAAATCATTTGGGATTGAGTATAAACAAAAGAATAAAAGTCGTGAAAAATAGAATTGTATTGTGTATCACCCATAATAACAAGAATTCACAAATATCACAAAAATAAAGAATATGACACCCCTAACAGTCTATGTTGTGCTAAGTCAACTAGACCTGCTCAAGAACCTGATTGCCGAAGTAAAACTGTATCGAGAAATAAGCTCAAGATATACTGATCACGAAGCCAGGTAAGTGCAAGAGAGAAGGGGAGGTTTTCCAACGCTTTCGTGAAGGTCCTTAATTAAATAACCCTTTCTCTTTTGGCGGTTGCGCCGTGAACACTTGCCTAGAAACCTTGTGAACGATATACCGTTTAGGCAAACTTCTAAACACAGTTAACTTCTCCTAGTGAGCGTGAAGTCCTTAAAGTCAAAGTTCTAGTTGATTTTAAATTACTGGGGTAAGCAAGAATGAAGTTTTGTGATTTGTGGGCTACGGAGAAAAGGTGATGAAATCCTTTACTGTATCTTGTTTGAGTCTTTGTGCCCTTAATTCCGTATTAAAATGCAATGCGCAATCATTAAAAGAATTTTAAGAAATCAAGCAATATAAAAAATTCTTTTTCAATTAAGTATTAGCGCTGCAAAAAATACGGTTAGTTCTCTTGTTCTCTTGGCGGCAAAATTGTGCGAAGAATCCTGCAAAAGATAGAAAATTGGATTGCGTTGGATTCGAGCGAAGGTGTTAGGAAATATGTACCGATATGATTTGGTTTAAGAAAACCTCATTGAATTGATCCAAGTCGTTGAATGTTCGCTTGCGCGGGTCAAACTACCCAGATCATTGGCACAGTACTTCGCTAACGTCTTGTAATTGCATTTGAGCCTCGCTCCGCACGATCGCTGGTCGTAATTCCTAAAAATCTGCAAATGTCGGAAAATACGATATTTAATGTCAAAAAGAGATACGTGTGCCCCAATTCCTGCACACTCAAAATTATAAAAATCAAACAATACCAAAAGAGTACCAACATTGCACTGGAGATCACCAAAAAAGAAAAAACCGCTCGCTAACTCGGCAGAGCAAGATCATCTACTTGCCTCCTGCTCACAGTCTGGAATCTCCGGTCTCTGGGTTCTCTGTTTCTCTCTGAACTATCAATCTCGCAATCTTTCTGCTCGTCGGCCTAGTCAGGTATACCAACGGAACTGTCCCGCTCAGGAACTCCTTTGATCACCGTTTGGCCAATCAACATGACCACTCTCAAACGGCACATTACTGACGGTGGCATCTGGCCCTCTGAATACGCACGCTATAACTGACCCTGGGTGCAAATCTCTATCGCTGCGGTATTCTGGAATGAATTTGCTTACGGCTTCTTTCGATCTCACTTATGCCAACTATACGAAGGTTGGCACTCTTGCTTAACTCTTTTCTCATAACCGAACAGCTATGTCCTCGGCACGGCTTTCATCTGGAATTTGGTTGTATCTAACGCCTCTGCATACACATCAATCCTCTGGCATCAACGGAGCGTAAAAACCGCTCGCTAACATCTCGCACGAACCTCTGGTTCGACTCGTCTTTTTTATTGTCTACTTCGATGTCATCTCTTGCTGTCTGCATATTTCAATTCATCTCGGTTGCGATCAATCTGGAGTCTCTCACATGAACTCGAAATTACGAACTCAGTGCCTTCATCACTCTGTAGAAGATATCTAGCTGAACACGTCCTCAGGAACTCGTCCAAATCATCAGAGGAATACACTTTATTCATCCGTTCTCGATCAACTCACAACACATATAGGTGAGGTCCTTCGATCCGAAACTGGTTAACTTACCGATCTTACATCGGAGCATCCAACGAACAACATCCTCTCTTAATAGATCTACTCTAGATCTGAGCAAGATCCTTCAACTGGAATTCTTCAACTCAACTGAGCCTGCATCGGCATATCAAATCTGGCGAATCATATCCGTCGCTCCATTCGAGATAGACTAGCTATCTCCTGTCACATCTCTGCCTGAAAGCTCTAGCGGTTTCATCTCATAAACACTGGAAACGACATCCCATCAATCTCAGCAACAGCCGGGTCATCTGTCTGCACGGTAGACAACATCACGATATCTGAGCTATATTGTATATCAACAGTCCTCTCAATCCAGCAGCCTCTATCAATGGCCCGATCATCCAGTGAAAAACCAAACACTCGCCACAAACGAGAGATCACTACACAATACTATACCTACACGTCCCTATGTCACCAGAAAACAACAATGGTCAGTCCTCATCCATGACGAGCTCGCCCTGACCGAAACACTAGCAGCAGCTCAATCTGCGCTCAAACCATGATGATAGGAACCTCAAACAGGTATCGATGAAGATAAATCAAATGAAAGAAAGAAGTCATTATATCCCAAATGGATATATGATCAAAGGAACGAATAGTATCAAAGATTTCAAGATATGTACATCGTAAGGTTACTTAAGTGGAGTATCGTATCGTAAATATGTTACGGAACATACGTACGGTACTTCACTCTACTCAAGCTACCTACTCCATCAATCAAGGTCAACCTATGAAACAAAAGTTCGGGTCTAATACCCCCCTGTCAAGTCTAAGTTCCGTAAGGTCAAGCCTAGGTTCCGGAATATATACGCCCTAGACTCCGTATAGTCGAACTCAATCTCAAACCAAGGTTAAACCTAATGCTCTAATACCAACTTTGTCACGACCCGAAATTTAGTTCGTGACCGGCACTTAAATCACACCACGTCTATAGGCGTAACGTAAACTAAGTAAGACGAAGCCCATAAATTCTAAACTTTTTTTTATAGTGGGGTGCAGTTTTGAAATAAGGTAAAATAATTATGTTTTGTATTTTAAAGATTCGGGTAGCACCCCCCTTGTATATTTTGATCCAAGAACCAAATATACAATAATATATTTAGGCATCCCCAAGCGGGAGCTAGCTCATCGCCAACTGGCGGAAACACAACCACGCAAGTAACAGGTATACAACGCCCAACGGCGAAGATCAACCCAGAAAGAACAATAAAGCAAGACATCAACTCAAGAAGCGAACACAACCCATCGCTATAAGTCTCGCACAAAACCCAAGTCTGTCTAAGTCTACTAATATACAATCTGGTTTATGATCTGATGTAATGTGATATGATGGAGTTTATCTAGATACAATAGAATATAACAGTACGAGAGTAGGCACGATAAAATAAGTGTCCCACCTACCAAGCCAACACCCGGAAGAAACTGTGTGCCAGCAATACCGCTACTGATCCCAAGCGGTCAAACCTACAAGAACTGTGGCACAACGGGGGTGAGTTGCCTACTCGTGAGTAGAAAATATCAATAAGTAGAAATCGAATAAAATAACGATTTCTTAGGTCACTATATCCTGAAGGTAATACTATGATATCTATGGTGACCAAAAATGCATATATGTCAACAATCAAGTCAATGCCCACAGCATATATAAATAAACATCCGACATCATATGCCTGTAATATATGTGGATAACATCCACGTGTCCATCAATGACACAACTCAATATCATGGAACATGAGTGTTCAACATCGACACTCGAAACATCATGAAACATAGTATATATGTATGTATGTATGAGGATATCAACCACGTGTGTCCAACAACGACACATCGAAATCATGGAACCTGAGTGTCCAACATCGACACTCGAAACATCATGAAAACATAGTATATATGTCTGTATCTATGAGGATATCAACCACGTGTGTCCAACAACGACACATCAAAATCATGGAACCTGAGTGTCCAACATCGACACTCGAAACATCTTGAAAACCCGTGTCCAATAACGATACGTAAATCCTCATATCTCAGGCATCGCATACTCAGTTCGGTCCTTATATATTTTTCATCTCAAGCGCCGCATACTCAGATCGGCCCTCATATCCATCTCACGACTCCGGTCGGTATCCTCCAGATATCCGCCGAGTTCTATATAATCACCGGTAGGTAGTGTTCCCTCTGCCAGGCTCATCGGCTACTCCACGACAATCATTTCTTGCCCCGGTGTACCATACCGGGTCCACCATGTACCCACAAACGGATCATCCATCTCCTCGAATCGGGTCTCACGCATCGAAATATCATATCATGAGAAACCGGGTTTTTAAAACAATACATAATTTCCTTTGAAATTAAACCACGGTTCTCAAATCCATAAATCTCATGAAAACTGCATCTCAATGCATATAACCATAAAGTACACTGTTTGCAACATAGAGTAACAATATGAGCATATAGGTATATCATACAAGCATATAACCATAAGGCACATTGTATGCAACATAGAGTAATAATATGAGCATATCAGTATATCATGCAAGCATGTCAAGTGATGGTATAAAACAAAGAATATACTACACAGTTACGAATCATATCATGATGTGGCAGTTTTACAGTGTAAGTGACATAGCAATTACCGATGAAAAATGTGTGTGAGCCGGCAATCTGTGTAAGTATAACATGCGCATCAACGATAATGGTGCAGGTGTACTAGCAAATGGTATCATATAGCATTAATTACTGGACAAGGTGTATACATCACTAGGGATAATATCCTATCTAACAAGAACAATCAATGGGGATATCTAACTACTTATGAACTATACGGTCACTTAAGGATTCGAATCGTAGTTTGAAGGTGAGGGCTACGGTGTATAGGAAAAGGACCTCATTTGAAAATCTGTAACGCCCTTTGAGGTTTCCATTTAAAAGATGCATACGATTCGTTGGGTTAGAATTAGGTATGGTTTAGGTAATATCTTCTACATTGGCGATCACGCCTCATAACATCCGATATGGAAATAATCCTCTAATTAACATTCTCAAATCACAAGCACGGATCAATCATCCGGCAAAACACATCTCGTACGGCAATCCATCGTACGGTGACATTAACAGAATAGGGAATCTATCGTCCTATACAATATATCTCGTACGGTAATTCATCGTACGGTAACATCAAATGGGATAAGGAATCTATCATCCTATATAACAAAGAGGGTACGGATCTAAAGTCTCGTACGTCACATCACTCATTCGTTTCATATACGTCATATCTTATAAATCTCGAGTCGATCGATCTCGATCTCATATTAAGCCACTATTAACTCACCCTTGTTCTCTTTCGATTCATACTTATCATATCAATCCATCATTAGCTGTCATATCCGTGAATCCTATATATGTTTTCTACAACCCTAATATATATATTGGTTTTCATTTATGATTTGCGGGGGTGCTATACGCCATCCACCAGACTTCCCCCATAGATATAAATCTACTCACCGCAATTCTCCTTACTTAGCCGAAGTCGATGTGCTTCGTCATCTCGGAAGTCCGTGCAAAGTACCTACAATCAATACACATCGAAACACAAACACCATTAATATCTGAAAACCGATACGGCACACGTTTCACTCATAGGTTAAAACCTATAACTTAGCATGTCAAAAACACAACGAAATAACCCTCGTTCATTGACGTATAAACATCCAATGACGCAATCCGAACCTCAAATACCAAAATCACGAATTCAAATATAAAAACCAAAAACCAAGATTTCACATATCGCAAAACCTTAAGCATCAACTCAGGAAAACTATCCCAGATTTTGACTCAGGTAAACTGGGACAAAACAAGTATAGGGAATAGGTTATAGGGATTAGGAGCTACACCCAAAAACCCAACACCAAAGCCCAACACAAAACCGGTGACATCATCATGATGTCCGAGCTCGCCGGCCCAAGTGGGAAGAAACATGTTTGTATTTCTGTGGGGGTCTTCTAGTGGTCTATCTAAGTTAGTGGTCTTGTTTGATTTTCTTAGAAAAATCCCAGAAAGCTCCAGATACCCTGTAGGCTTTAAAGTCACACAAAACCGACACGGAAAATTTCTAACTTTGTATTATAGGTTCTAAACTCAATTCCAGGCCATGAAATCAATCCCTAAGGTCTTGTAAACACTCACTACACCTCAAATGGCCACTAGACAGCAACTTGTCATTTTCTAAAATCGAAATCCTAATTAACTCAAATTCTAACTAAAAAATACGATATTAAGCACGAATACTAAACTAAAGTGGATGGATTACCTTAATTGCTACCAAAGAACTTTCTTGAGTTGCCCAAAGTCTTCAAAATCTTAACTTGAATGGTTCAAGTGGTTTAGAATGGGTGTGCATGTTTTTAATGAAGGTTGCATAGGGTTTTGGATATGAATTGGAGATGGTGCATTGGAGTAGTGAGGAATTGAAGGAGATAAGTGAAATGAAGGAAAGAGATGGAGAAGGAGGGAAAAGGGGCAGCCACTTTCACTCTTAGGCTCACTCTCTACTCATAATATCTCCCCTACAATCACCTCTCTCTCACAATATCTAAATTTTGTTTCTCTTCTCATAAATCCTTTTCACGCTCTAACTCTTTCTTTCTTTCTTTTTCTTTTCTTTTCTTTTCCTTTCTCTTTTGTTTTCCTTTCTATTCTTTTCTCATTCTCACTAACTCACAAACACACACATGTACACATGCATATGACATGGTGCAAAATCATAAAAAATGTAAAAACACGGATTTTATCCAAAATCCGTTAAATATCGTTAAAATAAATAAATCATTTTTCCAAATATTGGTATATACTTATAACATTTTACGAAAAATCCCTATTCACAAATCGAATAGTTTTCGCGATATATATTATTGTAATATTAAATTCCAAAAATAATATTTTTATATTTCTGAAATGTTACAAGAAGTTTCCGTTCTCTCTCTCTCTCTCTCTCTCTCTCTCACACAAGCCCATGCCTCCATGGTCCCACTCTCTCTACGCAAATATCTTCTCCTTATTTTCTTTTTCTTTTCATTTTAAAAAAAACCAAAATCATTTTTAAATCAAAGAAGAAGCCATGGTTCAACAATTAAAATATAACAAGTTGTTTGCAACATGTCATGTTGCATGTCACACACATAAACAAGATTATTGCATAATTAGTAAATATTAATCAAGTTTAGCATTAAAATTCTATATAATTTATTGTATAATAATTCATAAAATGTCTAAATCACATAAAAACCTTCAAAATCCATAATTCTTATTATTTTAATTATTTAAATCCCGAAAATAATATTTTATTTTCCTGAAATGTTACAAGAAGTGTGGGGGCTTCACATGCCTACTCACTTATATTATTATTTTTAAAGGTATGATGAGATAAGAATAGAGATGGTGTATTATTATTATCATTTTTATTTTGTAGCAATCCTCCTCTTCATCTTCTTTCTTATTTTTTCTCTCTTGAGTTTTGAGGAAATAAAAGAGAGTATCTTGACACTACTACTACACCTCTAAGCATCATTTCTTAGCAAGACTTGATGTTTAGTTGCTTCCTAGTTCTTTACTAGAAGCTAGAGCTTGAACCGGCATCCTTGGGTGGATCATCTTTGATGTGGGGAGATCAATTTGAAAGATCGATCCAAGTACCCGAAGAGCTCAAGGAAAGGACCACACAAGATCTGAAGGACACGACTTCAAAGGTTGTAGTTCTCATCATAGTAGTTAAACTCTTTAGTTTTGATTAGTTTAGTGTTTGGACATGAATTCTAGGGTTTTAGTTTATAGTGCAAAAGTAAATTTTAAAGTTTTTCGATTCCGCAAGGCCGTAGTCGTCACGGCACGAGCACTATAGACTTACACTGATATCAGAGCCAACCCAAACACTAAACCGAATAGTAGACGATGTTAGGGTTTTGAAACTGAAATAACTTCATATTTGATAAACCTAATATTTAAGTTTCTGTTGATTTTTGTGAGGCTCTAAATTTTTTTTAAACAATTGCAAAGTGCTCTTTAGGATGTTATATGAATACCGGGGAAAAACGAGACCATACTTTTATGATTTGGCCGCTGGTTTCCTGCTTCAGGTGGTTTTTGGGTTTCAGTTTGGTCTTGTTCTTCTCGTGGTGTATTGTATGCTTGGATCTATGGTTTATGGTATTGTTTGATTGTGCCCAGATTTCATATTGTGTTATCTTTATGTATGGACAATACGGAGTGTTTCTAAATCAAAATTTTAATATCGTTGCTTGTTTTTCATTTGTATATGTTGTAGGGTTGCTAGGCATGCTCACAAGGTTTTACGAGGCATCAACCATGCCCGATTTAAAAATTAGCCGTGCCGAACAACCCAAAGCCGGATTTTTAAACTAGAGTTTAGGCGAAAACAAGTATGTTAAACAGTTTAACACTAAGTGAGAGGGATTACAACCTTTGTAGATCCGGTCCTTCACTTCTAAAGCTCCGTGTTGAAGTCCCTTCGCTGCGATCATCGTGTTCCGGACTCTCGAGAGGTTCCACGAAGAGAAAGATGCAGTCTTGCTTCCGATCTTCGATACAAAGATGATCTACCTTGAAGTTTCGTTAACACAAGCTAACACTCATAATATGAAGTGAACACCCTCATCTAAATGGCAAGGATAGATGAGGATGATGAAGTAGGATTTTTTCTCTCATTTGTTTTCATATTGTCACTCATTTTCATCACAAAGCAAAAAGCTAGAAAACTTTTGCTCAAAGGAAGAAGAAGGAAGAAGATGATGAATAAGAATAAATCCTTTTGTGATGAATAATGAAAGGATAAAGAAGATCAATAATGCAACCATGTTTGACTAAACCTTTGTAGAGAATTAACCAAGGCTAGGGTTTGGGTTAGGTTAAGAATGGGTCACTTGAAAATATATTTCACAAAAAAAAAACTAAACCTTCTAGAATCATCTAGAAAGCATTAACCCAAATCAAACCCTAAACTTGTTTAATCTCTACTAAATATGTTGCATTAGTTATCATATCATGTTAGAATATTATATATCACATATATAATATTTGTTGTAACCAAATAAAATAATACAATTAACATATATCGCATATATATCAATGTATTACCCGAGTGAGAAAAAGAATCTTTTAGTGAGCTAATATTAGTTAATGTAATTTAATATATCATATTTATTATTATATATTAAATTATCGAATCAACACTTGATCCGACAATCCGGCTATATCGCATATAACCGACTAATATTTATTCGTACCGATTCATCGAATCAACATTTGATCTGATGACCCGGCTGATATCAAATATCGTGAGAATAGAATACAGTATCTCATATCACATTATCCTCGGTCCCGCACATATCACATATATGCCCCTACTCCGTTTTGCTTGAGCCAAGAAACCTCTGTGTAGGACTCCAAAGAATCGTCAATACACCGGCAGTAGGTGATGATCATATCAAACACCCACAAGCTGCAAGCGGTCAGCTAAACGTAACAGCCACCCAGGTATTGAGCGCTCAGAAGATCAACAAGCAAGCCTGCACTTTTTCCTGTGAATCCAAACAGTAACACTCCCTACAGTCCGGTCTCGTCGTCTGATATGTCGCATATCTCGTCTAGGGGTGGTATACGTCAGACCCCAGTAGCTTGATAAGTCATGTCGATATAAGGTCTATAATAGTTCGAGAAACTACTGATAACACTTACCAGTAAATCTCAGCAACCCTGGCCAGGGATTTCCTGTTATAGCCAATCGAACACACCACAACATCAACTCCCTATACCGGGAGAGACGAATCCCCTCCTATCGCTCATTGCCTCCATATGATTCAGGACTGTACCAAAAAGCCACCTTTTTGCATGCCCTCTCGGAGGTGGTATGATGGAAATCAAAGCACAGTGGGAATCACACAAGACTCTATGACGATCTCGGGTCAACGGACTACTCTCTACCAGTGTCACCGGAGAACTGCCATCTGACGTAAGGTATAATACCATCTGGGAGTTCTCGGCGAGTCCGTCCAGTGTACCCAGTCTCCACTGAGCACCCGTACACCATCCTTGATGTCAAACACCGATGGATATGGGATCATCCATCGCCCATCATATGGGTCAAGATGCGTATACGCTAGTCTACTCTGGTGCATCGATGCCCTGTCTCGATACACCCTCGACTAGGAACAGTTATAGGATGTACTCGTCGACTACCGCGGCCCTACTAGTATGATCTTATCATAGTCCCAGTAGTCGAGTACATATCCTAAGGGCTTTATCAACATGTAACATAAATACAATCAGAGTACATATTAAGATAAAGTAAAACCAGATAGCATACTATCATGTCGAGCAAGAAAGTCCTCCCTATATATGTCCTAGCATCCACTACAATATACATCATATGTACAGTAATGGCCTCTAGGGCATACATATAACTAACAATCACCCACTTGCACTAGAGCCATCTGTTGTGGTATCACATACCCAACAATTAGCTGTGGTTGAAGTATCTCATACTCAACCATCCCATAAAAGTCTCTACTGGGAAAAAGGCCTTTGTGAGTGGATCCACGCTGTTGTCTTCTGTGTCTACTCTCCTAACCTCGATCTCCCTGGAGATCAACCATCTCCATGATCAGGTGATACTGCCTAAGAATTATATCTGGATTTCTGATGGGACGGTAGTTCCTTGGCATAAGACACAACTCCATTGTTACACAATGGTAGGAACGAAGTTCATCTCATGAACTTATATATCCAAACTGCCTCTTTGGTAGCATCCTTGGTAACGATGTATCTTGCCTTTAATCGTCTAGTAAGTCACAGTATCTAGCTTGGAACTCTTCCAACATACCGTCCCTCCACTGAGGGTAAAGACAATGCCTGCGACTGACATTCAGTTGTCCTTATCATCCTGGAACATTTCCAGTGATTCGCCCCAGGATCGATTGATACCATCTCACTACTACTAGTGAGAATCCTAACATCCAATCAGATCTATCTCATAGATCCAAAACCCAGGATTTATGAGGTATCACTTTGATCCTATATGGAGAATCCTTGTGATAAGCGGAGATTGACCTAGCGTAGCATAGGAAACTCCTTCCCTATCAAGAGTATGTCATCTACGTACTCTACGAGGATCACCACCATACTCTCTACAACCTTTTTGTATATACAAGGTTCATCTACCATTTTGATGAAGTCAAACTCTTTGCCTATCACATCAAAACAGACGTTCCAACTCCGCGATGCCTGCTTTATCCTATAAAGCATCTTGCAAACGTTTCCGCTGCTCCCACTGTCTACGAAGCCCTCTGGCTGTGTACTTATAGATGCTCTCTTCTAAAACATCATTTAGAAAAGCAGTCATGACACCCAACCACCAGATATCGTAGTCATGGTATGTAGCCGTGGCAAGTAGGATCTGGATGGACTTAAGCATAGCTTTGAAAGTCTCAACTTTTCCATGTACACCAAGTAATCTTCTCAAGATATACTTACTTCTGATGGGCATTTAACCCTTCAGATAAAGCAACCAAAGTCCATACTTTGTTGGTGTATAAGGATTCCATCTCAGATCGCTAAGCACCCAGCCATTCTTACAGAGTCCCACTCCTGATGGCCTGCTCGAAACTAGTTGTGGGTCATCATCTCATGATGCAATCCTCGCTCCCACTGTCATAGAGAAACCGAAGTATCTCTCAGGTGGGTGAGGAACCCTACTAGATCGGCGGAGAGGCTGTGATTCGTTGGAAACTATTGAATCCTTTGGTTCTACCAAATCATCAGCTGCAGTTTGTATAGCTGGAACCTTTCCAGTTCTACATAACAGACCTTGCCTCGAGCTTGTCCGGATTTTGCTTTTAGACATAGTCCGGACAACCCCAAATCTTAACAAACTTAAGATATGGGCTCTTCCCTTTCCATATCACATATGAAGTGGTAGGCAACTGATTTGATTTGAACCCTATTCAATAGGTATGCAGCTTCTCAAGCGCATAACACCCAAAAGGAAATAGGAAACTCAGTAGTACTCATCATAGAGCACACCATATCACATAGGGTGCTATTGCTCCGCCCCGATACACCGACGTGCTGTGGTGTATACGGAGGAGTAATGCTGAGAGTGAATCTCATTCTCCTTTAGAATAGTCCAGGAATTCCGTGCTCAAGTATTCTCCTCCTTGATCACATCAAATGACAAAATACTTTTACCCGTATTTTGGTTCTCTACTTTTAACTTACATTTTGTGAATATCTCAAAAGGTTTGGACTTGTGTTTCAACAGGAACATATGTCTGAATCTTGAGAGATCATCAGATAATGTAATGAAGTACAAAGAACCGGTCTTGGCATGTGTAGACTGGATACTTTCATACATCAGCATGTATCAATCCCAAAGTTAACTAACTCTTTCTCTATTTCTAATAAACAGAGCTGTGGTCATCTTATCTATGTGATATGACCGGCAAGTTTCACAAGATGTAAATTCAAACAGATTTAAATATGCATCTAAATATAACTTAGCTAGTCGGGTCGCATTGATATGACCTAGTCTACAATGCCTCAAGAAGGATTCGTTCATTTCTGAACTCTTCCTCTCGTGTGTGTTCTGTATACTAAGACCTGTAGTTTGATTTAGAACGTCAATGCTTTTAGATAACGTGCCTGAACCGATCAACTCTTGATATAGGAAATGTTCAAAACATTATCCAACAATACAAAATTATATCCTTTCTTTACTAATAAAGAGACTGATATGATGTTGTATATCAGGTTCGGTATCTAATAACATTTGTTCAGAATCAATGTACTCTGGTAATACAGGGTGATAGTGACCAACAGACTTGGCTGCAACACTTGCAATGTTTTCTGTCTCATGAAACTTATCATCCGTTCTCAGTTCTCTACCTTTCTGTAGCCCATGTAACGGATTACATATGCGGGATCCTGATCCGGTATCTCATACCCGGGACGTAAAGGATACTGAGAAACAGTTCTCTGTAATGAACACACCCGAAGAAGATGCATCAGCATGCACTTTCTTCGTTTGGGCGGCACGGGAAATCTGGTATTCCCTAATTTCCTGCTCTGTCTTATAACAATTATAAGTTAGAGCGGGACTAACGTTCCCCAGCTCTGTATAACAAGCGGGTTCGGTCAATACATTCGTATTAATATCTTGATTAAGGCGTGATACGGTCGCTACCTGGAGAGAGAGAGAAGAAAACACTCAGCGTATGCTCTTGCAAGATTAGATTGGTTATCTAATAAATCTAATCAGGATGTCTCCCACTGTTTTAATCAAATCTTCCTTAAAACCCTAAAAGGAAAGACTAGCCGGGATTAATTACACGCTACAAGTTCGCCAATCTTTCAGCCAGGCCAGTGTCGGTACTTTGAGGGAGGTCCCCCGTGCTTTCGCATGAACCTAATTAAAGTAAACCTCGTTTTCCCAGGGGCGTAACCCCGTTAACACCTTTCTAGACACCTACTTGATCGGCTAATTGTAATGTGTAAAACTCTCCCAGGAGTAACTCTTACTTGCAGCGGGTATCGGGATCCAACTATCTCATAGAAGGTATGCAATCTCATTGCAAATTTCAACACTTGAAATTCCTAATAATCTTTTACCCCAAGCGATCTATGACCTTGACTGAGTCGACAAACCATAGACCGCAAGTAAAGTTCAACCCGTCATTTCCCGATTGAATTAAACCCACCCGCACGACCCTTGACTGAGTCAACAAGGCCACACGACTACCCTAATCCAATCGCATCATGTTCTTTGCAGATAAGCACTAATCAGCTACCGCACACTACGCCTTGACTGAGTCAACAAACGCAGCACGAATACTAAATACTACTTATCTGAAATGACGGAGGGCTACGACAGGTTTTTAAGAAAACCTTTTGCGCAATGAACTTTATATCATTGTAGAATCGAGTGATTTTAAATGGAGTGTTTTTTAGGCTTTTCTAGTTTTGCTAAAGGGGTCACTCCCGGTGAAGGGATCGTCGGCCCTTTCCTCATCGAATAAGGTGCAGGATATTTCACAAATATCGCTGTGCAAAGCAAGAACTATAGAAGCAATCAAAAGACAAACCGAGTTTGTAGCATCTGCTAGTTTCACTAAAGAGGTCACTCCCGGTGAAGGGATCGCGGCTCTTTCCTTATCGAATAAGGTGCTGGATATTCTACAAGGAACACCGCTATGCAAAGCAAGAACTAGAGCTACCAGTTTTTAAACAAGTTTCTACAACATCTTTTGGTTTTTTTTATTTCATTAATCTCATTAATGAAGTCCCATTTTATTATGCTTCATGAGCATCACATTTGAAATGAAATCTGCAATAAAACATATATCTCATATATATAATATAAACATTCGTCTCAGGCAGTAATATGATCTCATCACAGAACATTGCAGCAGAAGAACATATATGAAATATTGGATATACTAGGACGTCCGTGTTTTCAATACGAGCCTGTATAAAACACGGATTCCACGGTCGCGATGAATAGCCAAACCCACTTCCCTAAACCCCTACGAGAACGGCAAGAAACACTGCCAATTCTAGGGTTAGGAGACCCGGTCTCGACTCCTCGAGATGGTCTCCCACTGGACCCTAGAACCAGGTTACTTGTACTCCCCGCCTTGGGTCTACCTAATGCGGAAAAGTAAATAATATACAATGGTGACATCATCCTCAGCCCGGAAGTGCCCTAATAAAAGAATATTACTTACAAATGAATTTTACATGAATGAAAAAGAAAAACTCTCATCTCACATAAAACCCCCGGCTATTCAAACGCGACGATCCAATATAACATATCACAGTAATACATAATATCTCATATCATCAACGTATGCAAGTATGCGTATCCCGATTATCATTGATGTATAGCAACGAAGCCGGCGATACACCACATACTACGCTTACGGTCACAGAAAAGAAAGTGTAAAACTACAACAGTTGGAATCCGCAACCACCTTAGACATCGCATGCCTAACCAAATGAATTCCTTAGACATCGCATGCCTAACAATTATAAACCCCGCATTTTAGTCTCATTATCGAAAACTCTTTCAATATCAAGTCGGGCAATTCAGCAAGATTCTCGACATCCTGATCGAATGCTCGTCGCAAACTTTAGTAGACGGCCGCACCCCCGGATGCCGTCGACGAAGTGCACTAAGGCGGAACACTGCTGCCGCAAGCATCCGAACGGATGCTTTTGGCGACGGGGTTCTCCTACAGTCACTTGGTCGGGGCTATGGGGCATGGCTGTCTATTAAGTTTACCCGGCGAGTATCCGCGTACGCTACGTGATTGCGACGGACTTTTGATCACATCAAAATTCCGAGGCAACCGATCATCTGAGACTAAAGTGCTATGTTTATAGCATTCACATTAGTTATCTCATAACTACCTATGGATTCCAAATATTGTATCACATTCCAGATAAAAAGACAGTGCTAAACTTTCCGATCGAATAATCAAACACCCAAGATTTCCCCAATATATCTTAACACTTGAAATCAGTTTAAAAACTTCCATCACATGCCACAGTACCAATGGTCCAGCCATAGAAAGGTCAAGCCAACGCCTCACATGTGGCACGCCGTTGTAACATTTTCAAAAATATAAAATATTAATTTTGGGAATTTTTATAATTTAATATTATTTTATTGATTATTTTAATATTAAATGCAAATAAATAGGAAAAATGTTAGAAAAATTATGAAAAATTATGGAAAAATTCTAAAATAGGGTAAATTAGTGAATTATGACATTTTTAAGTCTTTGTGATTAGTTTGACACTAATTTAGTGCTAATCGCGATTAAAATCGCTAATCGGGTTTTTTGGCAATTTTGTGCAAAACTTGCACATATCACTTTTTCCTACACTTGTGTATTTTTCTTGCCATGATTTATCATTTGGGATCACTATTCTTGTGAGAAGCTTTAGGGATAAAAAGAAAAGAAAAGAAATTGAGTGTAGGTGAGAGAGAGAGGTGGACTTTGACTACATACCCTTGGCCATACCCCATCATTCCTCATCATTCTCCCCCTCTTCCTCCTTGTTGCTGCTGCTGCCCTAGCCTCGTCCTTCCTCCACCTTCAACCCCTTTCTTCATCTCAAAAACAACCCCAAAACCACATGTCCATTTCATTAAAATTGTGCATCATCCCTAGATCTATACATGGAGCTAAAGAAGCAAGGATTTTGGCCATTAGGGGCAACTCAAGAATTTCTTGAGTTGCTAATGGAGGTAATTACTGAACCATTAGCTTAATTATAGCCTTTCCTATAAACCCATGTTAAGATTTAATCGATATTGTGTGATAGTATGGAATTGAGAATAACCTAGTTAGGGTTTGAGGGAACTTATGATGTATTGGGAAATTAAGCTCAGCTCGGGTTTTACCAACACCTTAGTGTATGAATTGGAACCCAAAACCTGAAGCAAAAACCAGAATACGGATTTTAGATACCAATATCGGGGAAAAAACTGGAATCTGTCACTGTTATTTAGAATCTGCTAACACCCCGAGAACCCTAAAATAATATTGAGTGGACAGTGACATGTGCAGGCACCTATGAACCAACACCCCAAACCCTAGCCCCCAATTCCCTTTTCCGGCCGCCAAATTCCCTCTTTTGGCCGCCAATTGCGGCCTGGGTCCCACCTTATTGGCTCGTTTTGGTTCTGTAGCTCCTACATTGTTAGTTTAGGCCCCTGATATATATAGATTTGTATAAAGTGACCTGGGGTAAAATCTGGAACACATTTCATGAGTTGCTGTTTTGGATTTTAGTTTCCGTATTCCGTATTTTCATTTCTGAAATGGTGGAATGTGTTTTGCCTCGACTATTTGTCGTTTATACGATGATATAGAGGATTTATTGATGGTTTTGAAGGCGTGCCATAGGTTCTCACCTATAGGCCCCCTTATCGTATCGTTTTGGATTTCATGCGCCGTTTTAGTTTGGATGTGGTTTTAATGCGCATATACGATATTTGATGTGTAGGTACCCATGAAGACTTCGGGACGACAAGCAAATGCGTGGTGATGTCCGCAAATGATGATACATGTGAGTAGATTATATCTACAGGGGGAAGTCGGGTGGATGGCGTATAGCACCCCCGCAGTCCGTAGATAGATTACTATGTAGTTTATTGTGTTAATAGGTGTTTATGGATAGTGTAGGGTTAGAAGTGACTAGAGTAGTTCATAGTCGCGAACCCTAGGATAGAATTACACCTATACACACACCCTTGCTTATCACTTATTCTTGCACTGTGATTGATGATATGGGATGACTTTGGAGATGAGTTGATGATGTGGGCTTGGTGCCCTGGGATCGGTGATTTGATACGATTCATATGTGGGATATGACTTGTGATTCTTGCGGGCTTGGGATATGTGTTTACCCCCGCATGCATACTTACTGATGTTACCGTTTTGTACTAGACATAGAGTAGTACTCCAGACTATATGATCTGATGATAGTGATACCTGTTATGTGATGAGATAGTGAGATGTTGACCTATACCCAGCTTTTGGGGATGCCGTGCGATGATTTACCGTACGAGCCGATATTGATGATAGATCCGCACTCATAACTCGAGGATATCTTACGATATGACATTGAGGCGAGATCACCGACTATATATCTATATATATACATTGACTCAGTTTTAGGTGGTTTCCACACCTACCCCTCCTGATTGACCTGTTACTTAGATGTAGTTGCATAGTAGATACTTCACTGTGGTGTTGACTACTAGATTTCTGCATTTTCATGCTATACGCATTGCTGGCATATATTCATTGCTATATTATTATCATGCTGATAGGACACCAGCACCATTATCGATGATGCGTATGTTCCACGTACACTATTTGCCGGCTCACACACTTCATCATCGATAATTGCCATGTCACTACACAGTAGTATTATTGCATCAGGATATGACCTTGTATGGGCATACCATTATTCCATGTTGCATGATATGTTGTTATACTTGCACTTCATTTATATGTCACATACGTCATGCTTTCTGATTATGCGCATTGGGATGTTTGTTTCCATGATATTTCTGGATTTGGGGAACCGTGGGTATTTCAAGTGATTATGTAAATGTTTTGAAACCCGGTTACCCTTGATATGATATTTCAGCTTCCACCATGAGTTTTATCGGTTCTGATTTAGATACCCCTACGAGGAGGCGTCGAGGCCGTACGAGGGTACATGGTGGGGCCCGGAGTACCCCGGGGCAAGAAAGAGATGTCGATGTGCTATGAGCCGATGAGCCCGGCTGGGGAACCATATTGTCCGGTGATATTACCTTTTGCTCGGCGGATATCCGGGGGATACCGCCTGGAGCCGAGAGATGGGCGTACTGCCGGGGCCGACGGGCCGATGCCGCAGACGGAGCCCAGAGATGGACATGGGTTGACTCGTACTGCAGGGGGCCGAGGGCCGATACCGCAGACGGAGCCCCATATGGATGAGGATTTACGTGTCGATGCTAGGCACGGGTTTTCATGAGGTTTTTCCATGACATTGTTTATATCCTCATACTTGCATACTTGATGCTTACTGTCAGTGGGTGACAGGTGGACGGGTTCCACATATATACAGACATGGATCATATACAGACTGGTTTTACACTTATCATACTTCATTTGTATATATAACAGGGTATGAGTGCGCTGTTATATATACCCTTACACCAATATTAGTGGTATGGGACGCTAATATATGTGTATTGATATCATTGATAATTCACCATATTTACTTCATGCAGCATACTTTACATTCATGACATGTTATTACCTGAGTACCTGGCACCACTTACATATTTAGATGTTACCTTGCCACCTTATCATACTTCAGATGTACTCTTGTGGATTATATTACTGATCGTTGACTTAGGATTATGTCTTGCATTCGATTTCTGCTTGTAGATGTTTCTATTCACGAGTTGGCAACTCACCCCCGTTGTGCCACAGTTCTTGCAGGTTCTGCCGTACAGGTTCTTTTGCGGCATTTCTGGCACACTTCCTTCTTGCGGGTGACTTGCTTTTGGTAGGTGGATTCTTTCGTATCAAGAATCACCATTGTATTTATTTATTTCATTGTATCTAGAAATTGTCCATCAACCAAAACTTGTATATTCTTTCAGACTTAAAGACTGTGTTGTATTATTCGACCTAGAGTCGCGCTTAGTAGTATTGCGGTTTTCTTGTTGCTTTTGAGCTTTCTTTGGATTTGATCCTCGCCACTTGGCGTTGTATATTATCATATCATTGCGTGGTTGTGACCGTCGATTGACGAAGAGCTAGCTCCCGCTTGGGGATGCCTTTATCATTGCATATATATCGTTATTCTTGTTTTACCCCATTCGGGGCCATTTTTACAAAAGAAACTCTGCCGAAATTTCTGGAAAAGATTGTACTGTTTTTAAAATACACATTCGGCTTAGTTATTTAAAAACCTTGATTTCAACATGTTTTCCTCACTTCTTTAAAACCAGTTTCTTTACTTATTCTTCAAAATAGTTTTAGATTTCTGGGCTTTTGGCTTACTTGAATCAGATGGAGTCCTATAGGCTTCATATGGTTCAAGGGCCAGTCACGTGCTCTTTCGGGTCGTGACAAAGTTGGTATCAGAGCGCTAGGTTGACCTTGGTTCGAGTCTGAGTTTGACTATGTGGAGCCTAGGGAGTTATTTATATACGGAACTTAGGCTTGACCTTACGGAACTTAGACTTGGTCGAGGGGGTATTAGACCCGAACTTTCGTCGTATTAGGATGACCCTTGGTTGATGGATTAGGTGACTAAAGTAGAGTGACGTACCGTTGGTATGTTCCGCGGCATACTTACGACACGCCACTCCGCTTAAGGAACCTTAGGATGTACATTTTTTTTTGAGATCAGTGATTCTCTTCATATCCAAGATTATACATCCATTTGAGATCCTCGATTCTATTAGTTTCATGATCATACCTCCATTGATGTTGTTCCTTCCTATGATCATGTATCCACTTTGGATCTGTTGTTTCCTTTCTTGCCATTGATGTGCTCTCCTTGATACTCGACTGAGGTTCCTGTCGCCATGTTTGAGCGCGGTTTGGGCTGCTGCTAGGGTTACGGCCGGTGTGAGCTCGTTTGGTACGAGGGCCGACCCTTGTGTTTTCTGGTGACATGGGAACGTCTCGAGTTAGCGTTGTGGATTGTGACCTCTAGTGGAGGCGAGTGCTTGGTCTTGCACCGGATGATCGGGCCATTGTTAGAGCTGCCAGTTGAGAGATGACTGTTGATGTACAACATATCTCAGAGATTGTGATGTCGCCTATCGTGCAGATAGATGGACCAGCTGTTGCTGAGATTGACAGGATGTTGCTTTCGGAGCGTACGAGCTGAGACTGCCGGAACTTTCGGGCAGTCATGCGACTGATGATATCTAGTCTACCCGATTTGAGAGACGAAGGTGATTCGTCCGATTTTGCGCCAGAGCGGACCCAGATGAGTTGAAGATTTCCAGTGTGGAGAGTCTTACTCAGATCTAGAGCAGATCGACTCAGAGATGACCGCTTATGTGTTGCCTTTCCTGGAGGATTGAGGCATTGTTCGGCGTACAGGCGTATGAGCCAGTTGCTGCTGCAAATGATGAGATATCGCCCAGGTGATTGGAGCTACTGCAGCATGAGCATGTTCTTAGAGAGATGATAGCGAGTTGCTAGTCACCGAGGATGGATGACTAGGACGTGTGGTGAGTTCGCTTACCCCGATGCGAGGTCATCAGGTGGATTGATTCCAGCTAGAGACGACTTCACGCAGGTTCGTGAGAGTCGATAGAGACGATCGAATGTCAGGAGCCTATTTTCCAAGTTTAAAGTATACGGAAAGACATGCAGGTGATTCTATGGACCCTCTAGAAGAATGAAACCCTAACTCGACTTAATGACCGTGTGACAGCCTTTGAACCTTAGGGTTTACGGCGGTTCCGCGGCGCCATTAGTGAGGCTTGGGTTTGCCCTTCTACGGCTGGACCACCGACGCTGTGGCATGTACTCGATACTATTAAACTGTACCCGAGATGTGAGCTCTTGGGGGATTATGAGGATCTGACGAGTCGATCGGATGGTTCGACATCTTTCGGATATCGTGACGGGACACTGCTTGGGAGACTCCAGATGCGAGCTTAGCCGTTGGAGCACCGTACATGCAGCCATGATGAGACGAGTCCGAATCAGTCGACATTGACGTAGAGTGAAGAAAAGAGTTCGCGAGGTATTTCGACGAGGTGACGTCCCACTCCGCTGACATCAGAGATGTGATACGCACCCAGAGGTGTAGTATATGGATATATCTTCCAGAAAGAAGCGCGATAAGTAGGCGGCCATTCCGGAATAAGCTTTAGCTTCAGCATTGGATGATGACTTCCGGGCTTTTCGGCAGGATTGAGATTTGAGAAGGGAACCTCGACAGGACCCTTCTGGAAAACGATATGAGAAGACCTAGACCAGGAGTGGTCGTATTGCGCGCACCCAGCAGGCCAGAGTTCGGCATTGTCGACGAGGTAGTTGACCAGGTTCGGATAAAGGAAATTATTGTGCTGAGGACACAGGTGTCTTTTGAGCGAGAAGTGGTTGTGCCGGAAGGCCGACCTCTGTACAGATCGGCATAGGCATGCTTGGAAGAGACCTTGAGCGGGATTCCTTCCAGGACATTGCTGCCATGATGATTGCACCCAGGATCAGATGTGTGACGTGCTTTCAGAGAGCCAGAGGCCGACGCCAGTGGTATGCTGCCTTACGAGTGGTCGTGAGGTTTGACCGAGAGGTGACCAGAGAAGTGCCAGAACGGAATCGTCCCCGTTAGCACATCTGACAGGGCCGATGAGCCGATTGACCGCGTGATAGGTGATCCGCAGAGAAGATAAGGACCCAGAGTCAGAGGACGCCAGACCATGAGCAAGAGGCACGTAGATATCCTGCGCTGCTAGCAGTGGATGCACTGACTCCTTCTCGACCTTGAAGGAGGAACTACCGACGACGGTGTTTATGATTTGTGATTTTGTGATTCGATTATCACGTATCCGTCATTTTGGATTTCGGTATTTTGGGCATTCTGTTGCATGATTTAGTTTTGATGACTGAGTTTCATGATATTGGTTTCATGCACCCACTGGATATTTATATATTTTGCGCTGAGCTATTACATTTGAGATATTGATTGAGATTTCATGCCTACCGTATGCAGTGATTTGATTTGCACTTCCAGCTTGGTTTTCATGCACCTTTAGTGTTTTGATATACGATTTTGGTGCACGCCAGATGCACTAAATCGGGATTCTTCGTGCATGTCACATGCACCTGATTTTTCTGTCAGGCACACACGTTGCCTACGACAGATGTTTCGTGCACGCCCGTTGCACCTAGATGTTGTTTTGTATACCTGTTTGACACATTTATGGATTTTGATTCCTTGCGCACCAGACGCATAGGATATTCTTATATATGCATTTTGGGGATTTATTTCTAGTAGAGCAGTATATTTTTATGATATTCTTATGTGTTGATATTTTCGGAGCCCCGACAAATTGGATTATTACTGAAATTGTTTTTAGTATTGAGGGTTTAAATTTAAATTCGGGGACCGAATTTCTTTAAGGGGGGTAGATTGTAACATTTTCAAAAATATAAAATATTAATTTTGGGAATTTTTATAATTTAATATTATTTTATTGATTATTTTAATATTAAATGCAAATAAATAGGAAAAATGTTAGAAAAATTATGAAAAATTATGGAAAAATTCTAAAATAGGGTAAATTAGTGAATTATGACATTTTTAAGTTTTTTTGATTAGTTTGACACTAATTTAGTGCTAATCGCGATTAAAATCGCTAATCGGGTTTTTTGGCAATTTTGTGCAAAACTTGCACATATCACTTTTTCCTACACTTGTGTATTTTTCTTGCCATGATTTATCATTTGGGATCACTATTCTTGTGAGAAGGTTTAGGGATAAAAAGAAAAGAAAAGAAATTGAGGGTAGGTGAGAGAGAGAGGTGGACTTTGACTACATACCCTTGGCCATACCCCATCATTCCTCATCATTCTCCCCCTCTTCCTCCTTGTTGCTGCTGCTGCCCTAGCCTCATCCTTCCTCCACCTTCAACCCCTTTCTTCATCTCAAAAACAACCCCAAAACCACATGTCCATTTCATTAAAATTGTGCATCATCCCTAGATCTACACATGGAGCTAAAGAAGCAAGGATTTTGGCCATTAGGGGCAACTCAAGAATTTCTTGAGTAACTAATGGAGGTAATTACTGAACCATTAGCTTAATTATAGCCTTTCCTATAAACCCATGTTAAGATTTAATCGATATTGTGTGATAGTATGGAATTGAGAATAACCTAGTTAGGGTTTGAGGGAACTTATGATGTATTGGGAAATTAAGCTCAGCTAGGGTTTTACCAACACCTTAGTGTATGAATTGGAACCCAAAACCTGAAGCAAAAATCAGAATACGGATTTTAGATACCAATATCGGGGAAAAAACTGGAATCTGTCACTGTTATTTAGAATCTGCTAACACCCCGAGAACCCTAAAATAATATTGAGTGGACAGTGACATGTGCAGGCACCTATGAACCAACACCCCAAACCCTAGCCCCCAATTCCCTTTTCCGGCCGCCAAATTCCCTCTTTTGGCCGCCAATTGCGGCCTGGGTCCCACCTTATTGGCTCGTTTTGGTTCTGTAGCTCCTACATTGTTAGTTTAGGCCCCTGATATATATAGATTTGTATAAAGTGACCTGGGGTAAAATCTGGAACACATTTCATGAGTTGCTGTTTTGGATTTTAGTTTCCGTATTCCGTATTTTCATTTCTGAAATGGTGGAATGTGTTTTGCCTCGACTATTTGTCGTTTATACGACGATATAGAGGATTTATTGATGGTTTTGAAGGCGTTCCATAGGTTCTCACCTATAGGCCCCCTTATCGTATCGTTTTGGATTTCATGCGCCGTTTTAGTTTGGATGTGGTTTTAATGCGCATATACGATATTTGATGTGTAGGTACCCATGAAGACTTCGGGACGACAAGCAAATGCGTGGTGATGTCCGCAAATGATGATACATGTGAGTAGATTATATCTACAGGGGGAAGTCGGGTGGATGGCGTATAGCACCCCCGCAGTCCGTAGATAGATTACTATGTAGTTTATTGTGTTAATAGGTGTTTATGGATAGTGTAGGGTTAGAAGAGACTAGAGTAGTTCATAGTCGCGAACCCTAGGATAGAATTACACCTATACACACACCCTTGCTTATCACTTATTCTTGCACTGTGATTGATGATATGGGATGACTTTGGAGATGAGTTGATGATGTGGGCTTGGTGCCCTGGGATCGGTGATTTGATACGATTCATATGTGGGATATGACTTGTGATTCTTGCGGGCTTGGGATATGTGTTTACCCCCGTATGCATACTTACTGATGTTACCGTTTTGTACTAGACATAGAGTAGTACTCCAGACTATATGATCTGATGATAGTGATACCTGTTATGTGATGAGATAGTGAGATGTTGACCTGTACCCAGCTTTTGGGGATGCCGTGCGATGATTTACCGTACGAGCCGATATTGATGATAGATCCGCACTCATAACTCGAGGATATCTTACGATATGACATTGAGGCGAGATCACCGACTATATATCTATATATATACATTGACTCAGTTTTAGGTGGTTTCCACACCTACCCCTCCTGATTGACCTGTTACTTAGATGTAGTTGCATAGTAGATACTTCACTGTGGTGTTGACTACTAGATTTCTGCATTTTCATGCTATTCGCATTGCTGGCATATATTCATTGCTATATTATTATCATGCTGATAGGACACCAGCACCATTATCGATGATGCGTATGTTCCACGTACACTATTTGCCGGCTCACACACTTCATCATCGATAATTGCCATGTCACTACACAGTAGTATTATTGCATCAGGATATGACCTTGTATGGGCATACCATTATTCCATGTTGCATGATATGTTGTTATACTTGCACTTCATTTATATGTCACATACGTCATGCTTTCTGATTATGCGCATTGGGATGTTTGTTTCCATGATATTTCTGGATTTGGGGAACCGTGGGTATTTCAAGTGATTATGTAAATGTTTTGAAACCCGGTTACCCTTGATATGATATTTCAGCTTCCACCATGAGTTTTATCGGTTCTGATTTAGATACCCCTACGAGGAGGCGTCGAGGCCGTACGAGGGTACATGGTGGGGCCCGGAGTACCCCGGGGCAAGAAAGAGATGTCGATGTGCTATGAGCCGATGAGCCCGGCTGGGGAACCATATTGTCCGGTGATATTACCTTTTGCTCGGCGGATATCCGGGGGATACCGCCTGGAGCCGAGAGATGGGCGTACTGCCGGGGCCGACGGGCCGATGCCGCAGACGGAGCCCAGAGATGGACATGGGTTGACTCGTACTGCAGGGGGCCGAGGGCCGATACCGCAGACGGAGCCCCATATGGATGAGGATTTACGTGTCGATGCTAGGCACGGGTTTTCATGAGGTTTTTCCATGACATTGTTTATATCCTCATACTTGCATACTTGATGCTTACTGTCAGTGGGTGACAGGTGGACGGGTTCCACATATATACAGACATGGATCATATACAGACTGGTTTTACACTTATCATACTTCATTTGTATATATAACAGGGTATGAGGGCGCTGTTATATATACCCTTACACCAATATTAGTGGTATGGGACGCTAATATATGTGTATTGATATCATTGATATTTCACCATATTTACTTCATGCAGCATACTTTACATTCATGACATGTTATTACCTGAGTACCTGGCACCACTTACATATTTAGATGTTACCTTGCCACCTTATCATACTTCAGATGTACTCTTGTGGATTATATTACTGATCGTTGACTTAGGATTATGTCTTGCATTCGATTTCTGCTTGTAGATGTTTCTATTCACGAGTTGGCAACTCACCCCCGTTGTGCCACAGTTCTTGCAGGTTCTGCCGTACAGGTTCTTTTGCGGCATTTCTGGCACACTTCCTTCTTGCGGGTGACTTGCTTTTGGTAGGTGGATTCTTTCGTATCAAGAATCACCATTGTATTTATTTATTTCATTGTATCTAGAAATTGTCCATCAACCAAAACTTGTATATTCTTTCAGACTTAAAGACTGTGTTGTATTATTCGACCTAGAGTCGCGCTTAGTAGTATTGCGGTTTTCTTGTTGCTTTTGAGCTTTCTTTGGATTTGATCCTCGCCACTTGGCGTTGTATATTATCATATCATTGCGTGGTTGTGACCGTCGATTGACGAAGAGCTAGCTCCCGCTTGGGGATGCCTTTATCATTGCATATATATCGTTATTCTTGTTTTACCCCATTCGGGGCCATTTTTACAAAAGAAACTCTGCCGAAATTTCTGGAAAAGATTGTACTGTTTTTAAAATGCACATTCGGCTTAGTTATTTAAAAACCTTGATTTCAACATGTTTTCCTCACTTCTTTAAAACCAGTTTCTTTACTTATTCTTCAAAATAGTTTTAGATTTCTGGGCTTTTGGCTTACTTGAATCAGATGGAGTCCTATAGGCTTCATATGGTTCAAGGGCCAGTCACGTGCTCTTTCGGGTCGTGACAGCCGTACTGCCCCAAACCCTAAGATTTAGAGGCAGTTCAAGACGGTCACATAATCGAGTTAAGGTTTGTTGTCTTCTAGAGGGTCCACCACGTTACTTGCATGACTTTACGAAAGTTTCAAACACGAGAAAAAATCCAACATTTGAAAATTTTCCGACAGGGGAAAAGTGAGTTATTGATATCTGTTCGAACTTTTTAACAGTTTCTAAAAAATATCCGGAAAGACTAAACAAATTTAAATTATCCGATAGAATCAACGAGTCCCCAATATAACCCTAGAAAACTCAACACTTGAGTGGAATTAAAAAATTCCCAGAAAAAATTGCCAAGAAAGGACCTAAGAATAAACACAAGAAATTCTAGGGACTAATTCGAAATTTTGGCCGCGGAACCGCCGCCAAACCTTTGGTTTGGCCGCGGTTCCGCGGTCAAATCAGCGAATTAAAAGTCCGTACTTCACAGTAAATCTTAGTTTTTCCTGCTTAATTTTCTGAGCATTTTTGATTCATAAAAAATCATATTTTGGAAAAATATCCAGAGAAGGGATTATATCGGGGTTTCGGTGTTCGATCGGACTTTAAACTTCATCTAGAATTCGCCTAAAGCTCTATCTTGGCTCTGATACCACTGTAGGGTTGCTAGGCATGCTCACAAGGTTCTACGAGGTATCAAACATGCCCGATTTAAAAATTAGCCGTGCCGAACAACCCAAAGCCGGATCTTTAAACTAGAGTTTAGGCAAAAACAAGTATGTTAAACAGTTTAACACTAAGTGAGAGGGATTACAACCTTTGTAGTTCCGGTCCTTCACTTCTAAAGCTCCGTGTTGAAGTCCCTTCGCTGCGATCATCGTGTTCCGGACTCTCGAGAGATTCCACAAAGAGAAAAATGCAGTCTTGCTTCCGATCTTCGATACAAAGATGATCTACCTTGAAGTTTCGTTAACACAAGCTAACACTCATAATATGAAGTGAACACCCTCATCTAAATGGCAAGCATATATGAGGATGATGAAGTAGGATTTTTGCTCTCATTTGTTTTCATATTCTCACTCATTTTCATCACAAAGCAAAAAGCTAGAAAGCTTTTGCTCAAAGGAAGAAGAAGGAAGAAGATGATGAATAAGAATAAATCCTTTTGTGATGAATAATAAAAGGATAAAGATGATCAATAATGCAACCATGTTTGACTAAACCTTTGTAGAGAATTAACCAAGGCTAGGGTTTGGGTTAGGTTAAGAATGGGTCACTTGAAAATATCTTTCACAAAACAAAACTAAACCTTCTAGAATCATCTAGAAAGCATTAACCCAAATCAAACCCTAATCTTGTTTAATCTCTACTAAACATGTTGCATTAGTTATCATATTATGTTACAATATTATATATCACATATATAATATTTATTGTAACCAAAAAAATAATACAATTAACATATATCGCATATATATCAATGTATTACCCGAGTGAGAAAAAGAATCTTTTAGTGAGCTAATATTAGTTAATGTAATTTAATATATCATATATATTATTATACATTAAATTATCAAATCAACACTTGATCCGACAATCCAGCTATATCGCATATAACCGACTAATATTTATTCGTACCGATTCATCGAATCAACATTTGATCCGATGACCCGGCTGATATCAAATATCGTGAGAATAGAATACAGTATCTCATATCGCATTATCCTTGGTCCCGCACATATCACATATGTGCCCCTACTCCGTTTTTCTTGAGCCATGAAACCTCTGTGTAGGACTCTAAAGAATCGTCAATACACCGGCAGTAGGTGACGATCATATCAAATACCCACAAGCTGCAAGCGGTCAGCTAAACGTAACAGCCACCCATGTATTGAGCGCTCAGAAGATCAACAAGCATGCCTGCACTTTCTCCTGTGAATCCAAACAGTAACACTCCCGTACAGTCCGGTCTCGTCGTCTGATATGTCGCATATCTCGCCTAGGGGTGGTATACGTCAGACCCCGGTATCTTGATAAGTCGTGTCGATATGAGGTCTATAACAGTTCGAGAAACTACTGATAACACTTACCAGTAAATCTCAGCAACCCTGGCTAGGGATTTCCGGTTATAGCCAATCGAACACAGCACAACATCAACTCCCTATACCGGGAGAGACGAATCCCCTCCTATCGCTCATTGCCTCCATGTGATTCGGGACTGTACCCAAAAGCCACCTTTTTGCATGCCCTCTTGGACGTGGTATGATGGAAATCAAAGCACAGTGGGAATCACACAAGACTCTATGACGATCTCGGGTCAACGGACTACTCTCTACCAGTGTCACCGGAGAACTGCTATCTGACGTAAGGTATAATACCATCTGGGAGTTCTCGGCGAGTCCGTCCAGTGTACCCAGTCTCCACTGAGCACCCGTACACCATCCTTGATGTCAAACACCGATGGATATGGGATCATCCATCGCCCATCATATGGGTCAAGATGCGTATACGCTAGTCTACTCTGGTGCATCGATGCCCTGTCTCGATACACCCTCGACTAGGAACAGTTATAGGATGTACTCGTCGACTACCGTGGCCCCACTAGTATGACCTCATCATACTCCCAGTAGTCGAGTACATATCCTAAGGGCTTTATCAACATGTAACATAGAGACAATCATAGTACATGTTAAGATAAAGTACAACCAGATAGCATACTATCATGTCGAGCAAGAAAGTCCTCCCTATATATGTCCTAGCATCCACTACAATATACATCGTATGTACAGTAATAGCCTCTAGGGCATACATATAACTAACATATGTGTTTCTAAACGTCGACTAATTTCTATACGTCGATTAGTAGGGGTTGCACATATCTTGTATCTATTGTGGCTTTGATATTGAAATAAATGTGATCGTCGTGATGGAATAGCTGGGGGTTTTACATGTGAGAAGAATGTTTTCTTTTTCCATTCATATAATATTCAAAATGTTGTAATATTTTTTGCGGGGCATTTTCGGGTTTAGGTTGTAGCCACCATTATATTATTTATATTTCTGTACCTCGGATAGACCCAAGGCGGGATGCTCAAGTAACCAGATTTTAGAGTCCAAAGGGTGACCATCTCGGGCAGTGAGAACAGGTCACCTAACTCTAGGATTGGTAGGGTTGCTTGCCGTACTCGTAGGGGTCTAGGGGATTGGGTTTTGGCTATTCATCACGACCGTAGAATTCGCATTTTCGTAATTGGCTTAAACGAAAACATGAAAATCCTAGTTTATTCTCTATTTTCATTTGTATTGCTTCTGCTGTGATCTGTGATGTTTATCATTGTGTGAGACGGATGGCTATATATATTATATATAATAAATGTTTCTTATGTTTTGCATTCATGCTAGTCCTGTCCTCGCCCTGTCGTAAGTTAAGTAACCTTACGGAGAAGACCCGGGACCATGTGGCAAATGCGGATGGTATAAATGTACGTTCTATTTTCGTTTCTTCTGCAATGATAGGGTTAATTGATGGGACCGCATTAATTCTAATTAATGCAAAGAAACAAACCAAAAGTTTAACGTCATTAGAACAATTTAAAAAACCACTCGGTTTTCTTTAAAAACAACTTTTAAATGTGGAGCCTAAACCACTCTTTTTAAAAACTATTCGTTTCCTTCGACTATATCAAGTTCATTACGTTCACGGTTTTCATCAAAACTAGCCGTAGCCCTCCATCATTTCAGATAGGTATCCACTAGTATTCAAGCTATGTATTTTGACCTTCACCAAGGTATAGTGATTGGTAGCTAATGGAAATTTATCTGTAGTATAGATAGATGCGTTAATATAGGACTGGTGTACAACCATTTTGACCTTCGTCAAGGGTTTGTACAAATGGGTCTAGGTTAAACAGGACAATGACGGGTTGAATTTGACTTGCAACTTATGATATTTTGGCCTTCGTCAAGATCATAAGCGCTCAGGGCAAAAAACACATCGGGAGTGTTCCCCGCCGGAAGGCGCGACCTGGACGTTGGGATGTCTGGGCCTGAATTCCGAGGGCAGATGCTATTTGGTTCTATCCGTCCACCTCTCCGAAGATGCCAAGTTGATTTATGACACCATATATCGAAGGTTTAAAAGGATGCGGCCGATGTAGCAGACTTCGTCAGATTCTCCCTCGTTGAGGGGTTTTTGATTGTGGGGACGCTCTTCCCTGCAGGCGCAAACCCCTATAGTTAATTATGCTACCGCATCGCGGTAACCACTTTCTCCTTCTCCAGATGGTCACTTCGTGTCGTGTGTATTTGTTTTGTTTTTGGTTGCCCGTGGATTGTATACGGAGACTAATTTATGTTGTCGCCCGTAGGGCGTGGATTAGTCCAAACCCAAATCTAAGAAGATACGGATTTGGACTAATCCACGCCCTACGGGCGATAACATAAATTAATCTTCGTATACAATCCATAGGCAACCAAAACCAAAACAAACACACACGACACGAAGTGACCATCTGGAGAAGGAGAAAGTGGTTACCGCGATGCGGTAGCGTAATTAACTGCAGGGGCTTGCGCCTGCAGGGAAGAGCGTCCCCACAATCAAAAACCCCTCAACGAGGGGGAATCTGACGAAGTCTGCTACATCGTCCGCATCCGTTTAAACCTTCGATATATGGTGTCATAAATCAACTTGGCATCTTCGGAGAGGACGGATAGCACCAAATACCATATGCCCTCGGAATTCAGGCCCGGACGTCCCAACGTCCAGGTCGCACCTTCCGGCAGGGAGCATGGAGTTTCAAAAGAAAAAGAAACTTGCTAGTTTTGCATATCTTCTGGAGTGATGATTTTGGTAGGATTCCTTCAAAATTACCACACAATGATAGTTGGAGCATGATCCCACTGTGAGTAATTATTATTAATTTTCGGGAGATTTTTTCACTTTACAATCAATGCAACCCGTAGGTGTCTAGAAAGGTGTCAGCGGGGCAACGCCTCCAGGGAAAAATGCTTATTTAATTAAGGAACATCATGAAAGCGTTGTAAAATCACTCTCGAAATACCGGCACTAGCCTGACCGAAAGGTTAAAGAAAGAATTGTAGAATGCGATTAATCCCGACTAATTCTTTTATGGTTTGAAGAAAAATTCGAGGAAACGGTGGGAGCCATCATATTTAGAAAAACTAAAAACCAATCTAAACGTGCAAGGGCATCTATGCTGAGTTTTCTTCTCTTTTTCCTAATTGCAGGGACTAAGATGACTGGGATTAAGTTACTATTAGATAAAAACATATTGACGGGGCCGAACTATAAAAACTGGCTAAGGAATGTCCGGATGTCACGACCCGGAATTTAGCTCATGAACGGCACTTAAATCACGCAACGTCTAAAAGCGTAACGTAATCCAAGTAAGCCGAAGCCCAAAAATCTAAACTTTTTTGCGGTAAATAGTGGAGGTGCAATTTTGAAATAAAGGTATAATGAAATCAAGTTTTTCTATATACGACGTCCAACGGCGAAGATCAACACAGAAAGAAACAAATAATAAAGTAAGACATCAACACAAAAGAAGCGAACATACACCCATCGCTTTAAGTCTCGCAATCACACAAGTCTGTCTAGATCTACTAATATACAAAGTCTAGTTTCTGATAGATGGAGTTTGTCTAGATACAATAGAAATAATAAGTACAAGAGTGGGCACGATCTAATATGTCCCACCTACCATAGAAAAACACCATGAAGGAACTATGTGCCAGAGATGCCGATACTGATCCAAGCGGTCAAACCTGTAAGAAAACTGTGGCACAACGGCGGTGAGTTTCCAACTCGTGAGTAGAAAACATCAGCAGGTAGAAATCGAATAAACAGCGACTCCTAGGTCATACTGTATCATGAAGATAATACTATCATATCTAGGGTGTCTATGTATGCATATGTATCAACAATATAATCGATGCCAATGACATGCAAAGCAATCATCCGAATCAAATGCATGTATGTATGAGGAAAATCAACCAACATGTGTCCATCAACGACACATCAATACCATGGAACCTGAGTGTCCAACACAGACACTCGAAACATCATGAAACCCGTGTCCAGCATCGACACGTAAATCCTCGTATCTCAGGCGCCGCATGCTATGATCGGCCTTCAGACGCCGCATGCTATGATCGGCCTTCATATCCATCTCATGACTCCGGTCGGTATCCTCCGGATAACCGTCGGGTCCAAACTATCACAGGTGGGTAGTGCATCTCTCTGCCAGGCTCATCGCCTAACTCTACGATCTTCTTGCCCCGGGGTACCTCACCAGGTCCACCATGTACCCGCATACGGTTCGTCCACCTTCTCGAATCGGGACTCGAAAACAAGCTCAGAACCAAGAAAACTCATAGTGGACACAACTATCATATCAAGAGAAACCGGGTTTTTAAAACAATATACAATTTCCTTTGAAATATAGCCACGGTTCTGTAACATTTCAGAAATATAAAATATTATTTTTTGAAATTTAAATATTAAAATAATATATTTCGCGAAAACTATTCGATTTGCAAATAGGGGTTTTTCGTAAAATGGTATAAGTATATACCAATCTTTGGGAAATAATTGGAGATTAAAATGATTAATTGATTATAAAGATATTTATCGAATTTTGGCATTTTTATAATTAGTTATATGCAGGTTTAATTAAACTTGATTAGTGCACTACTAATCATGATTAAGCCAAATCCGTATCTTTATATTTTCCATGGCTAGTGCACCATGTCATGTTGCATTTTGTTGCATGTTGTTCATTTATATTTGTGACTTGTGATTTATTGTGAGAAGAAAAAGAGAGAAGAAAAGAAAATAGATTCCATGAGTCATGAGAGGGAGAGGGAGGAGACAAAAGAGATATTTGTGAGAGAGTGAGCATAAGAGAGAGTGAGCATGAGAGAGAGAGAGAGAGAGAGTTTTGGCTGCCTCTTTCTTTTCCCCATTGTTTTTCTTCATCTTCTCCTTCATGCTTCCTCCATCACCTCTACCTCCATAAATCATCTCAAATTCTTCATTAAAACCCCACACTCCCTTCAATAAAAAGATACACAACCTCCTCCTAAACCCTATGGACCTTTCAAGTTAGGATTTTGGAGACTTTGGGCATCTAGGGTTTTTCTTGAGTTGCTTCCATGAGGTATATTTCCTTTCATTTAGTTAAGTTGTTTATGTTAGTGTATCCTAGTTTATTTTAGAATTCGTATTAGTTAGTTTTGTGATGTTTGGGAATTCCAAGTTGATGTTTAGTGATTTTGTGGACTTGTGAAGTGGTTGTTGAAGAGTAGTGAGTGTTTACAAGACTTTAGAGTTTGATTTCTGACCAAGACCGGAGAATAGAACCCGATACGTGAATTTAGAATTTGTCTCGTGTCGGTTTTATGAAGTTTTGTTAGCCGACAGGGTATCTGGAGCTATCTGGGATGTTTCTGAGATAAACAAACAAGTCTGTTAACCTAGATAAACCACTAGAAACCCACCACTAAAGTACGAGCTCTTTTGTCCCTACCAAGACCGGCGGGGCCGGATTTTGGGGCCATCTCGCCGAACCCATTTTGTAGGTTAGTGTTGTGGTTTTTCCCGTATCTTACACTCCCTATAAACTTGCCCATGTACTTGTTAGTTTTGTCCCTTTTGACCTGAGCCAAAATCTGGGAGCTACTTGAGAGTGTTTTGGCTATGTTTTTAAGATATTTGAATTCGTGGTTTTGGTATTTGGTTTTTATTTGGTCGTTGGGCGTTTGTACATCAACGACGAGGGTTGTTTGGTTGTTTTTGCATGCGTAGGCTATAGGTTTTAACCTATGAGCGCACCGTGTGCCGTATCGGTTTTTGGACATTGATTTTAATAGCATTGCGATTGTGTATTGATTGTAGGTACCTTCGCATGGACTTCCGAGATAATAAAGCATATTGACTTCGGCTAAGCGAGGAGTTTAGCAGGTGAGTAGATTTATATTTACGAGGGAAGTCGGGTGGATGGCGTATAACACCCCCGCAACCATTGATATGGATAAGTGATATATTAATTGTAGTTTGGAGAAAACCTATGTATAAACCCACGGATATGATCAGGGGATTTAGCGTGAAATGATATAATAAATAAGGAAGACTCGGATTGATTTAGGAGAATATGAAATGTGAATCGTGATATATATATAAGTGATTGAAAGAGGACAAATATAAGATTTATTATGGCGTGATATGAGATCGATATCGATATGTTATGAGATCGATATCGATGAGACCAGTGAATGATAATACGATACGATTGAGATAGATTTGTTATGAGTTGTTGTACGTGAGTATAGATCCGTACTATTGTTGTGATGATATCGTACGATGGATATTCCGTACGTGATATATAAGGATGAAACCCGATATTTTTTCTGACTTAAGAACCCTTTTATTTCATATCACAAAGTTGATATTGTGATATGTTTGGAGTCATATCCATTTCAAAACTAACGAATCGTTACACCCTTTTTAAATGATGAATTCAAGGTGTAACGTTTTGAAAATCGTTTCGGTGAAATTTCGGAAAATCGGTAAAATAAGGGGGGTTTCTGTAAAAAGTCAAAATACAAATATCTTTATTATAAAATTAAATATACATATTCTAGCTATGTAATTTCTAGTATTTGGTATTTATGGAGCCACTGGTGAAATTTCAAATTTTCTGAAAAATTTTCCGAAATTAATTATTTTAATATTATTTTAAGCCGTCACTAATACATTTAATTAAGGAAAATTACAAATTGGAATGGGTTGATAAAAATTTTATAATTCATGACACACTAAACTGGCATGTAAAATATTGTTTCTGAAATGAAATGGTTTGCCAAAACGGTTTGAAAAATATCGAAGAAAAAGGGCTTATTTAGTGAATGTTGTGTTAGCGGGAATTGGGGTAATACATTTCTCTTTTTCCTTAACCCGCACACAAACACCTCACCCTCTCTCCCTCTCCCCATGTGGCTGGCCCTACCTTGACAGCCCTCCCCCCTCTCTCTCTCCAATCACCTCACTTTTCAAAAGAAAGAAAAGAAAAGAAAAGAAATGGAAGAAGACAATATGGACTTTGAATTTTCCCCCACTTTCTCCTCCTCACTCTCTCTCCTCCCTCACCCCCCCCCCCCCCACCACACCCACCTGGTTGAAATTTCAGGCCCTCAAACAGCAGCCCCTCTTCTCTCTTCTCCCCTCATTTTCCCTCAAAAAAATTCACCAATTTCCATCAAAATCTAAACTAAAATTCAAATCAAAGCCCTACCCATTTTTCCTCATCTCTTTTAGCATGGATCTTGGTGCAAGGATTTTAAATTGGAGGTCTAGATCTTGAGTTTGATCTCAAACATGGGAGGTATAATCTCATTCTTTGTTAAATTTGTTGTCTAGTTACTTTAATCTAAGTTAACTAAGTGATTAATTAGGTTTTAGATGAGTTTAATTGCATGATTAAGGAATTCAAGTTAGGGTTTTGTTGTGGAATTGGGTTATGATAAATTGTGCATGGTTTTGTGATGTGGATTAACATCTTAAGTCTTGTAGAAAGCTAATCTAGTTGTTAATTACAAACCATTACTTATAAAATGTCCTAATTAAGCTATTTTGCTAACTAGGTTTTTGGAAAATTATGAAATGCTTTAGATTAAAATATAATTATGGTTTCATTTCATTATTAATATTATTAATGACTGGTTTAATGCCTTTGGACCATGCAAAACCAAGCGTAGTTGTTGTTTTGTGCATTTTAAGTTGAAATTGTTAAAATTAGATAAATTGCAAAACTAGAATTTTTAGTTTTATAAGAATTGATGAGATTAAATTTTTGAAATGGGTTGTATGACTTATTTAAGAAGTTTAATAAGTATTATGGATGCTAGATTTGTTTAAACGTCGAGTTTTGTACTAAAACGGGTAATTTTTGCTTGGTAGATTTTCGGAAAAATGGCTTTTAAAGTGAGTTTGGGGTTTTTGTGAATTTTAACCTATTTTATATTATAATTAGTGTTCGAGAATGCACAAATGAGTGTGTTAGGGTTTTTCCCGATGGTTTGACGTTCGTACATCGACATCGAGGGTTGGTTTGGCTATTCTTGCATGCGTAGGCGATAGGTTTTGACCTATGCGTGATACGCGTGCCGATTTGATTTTCGTATGCCATTTCGATTTTGAATTTGGTTTTAATGCGATACGGTGCGTTATGATATGTAGGTACCCAATGTGGACTTCGAGACGACAAGCAAGCGCGTGGCGACGTCGGCACCGGCGAGCGAGGACCGGGTGAGTAGATTTATATCTGCGGGGAGAAGTCGGGTGGATGGCGTATAGCACCCCCGCAGTTCGTGGTGATGTATACGAATACGTATACACACATATATATTGATTACATATTGTTGAGTTTATTGATGATAAGGATAGATTTTAGGTGTGATTGGACAGGTTTAGTGTTGCGAGACCCTAGAGTAGAGGTTGCATCACATTTACACACACACCCATACTTGCATACATTCTTCTTTCATATGTGCTTATATGGGGTTATATTGTTATGTGTTCACATGGGTATGGGACTATGTGTTCACATACTGGATTTGAGAATAGTATTTGGGATTTGAGATGAGTCGATAAGATTTGATTGAGACCGCGAGAACGGTGATATAGCAGGATTCGTACTTGAGATACGTCCTGATATTATAGCGGATCTGGAGACGGCGTTACATGTGAATAGTGTTATACATTGAATGGTTGACATGTGATCGTGATATGAGATAAGATATATTAAGATATTCATAATAGGTCGCATTAGGCGATGTATACCTCTTTATGACGATATATGATGATGATATCGGTTTGTACGAGGCTGTAGATCAGCAGTCAGATCATGACTATATTGATGATATTAGTATCGTACTAGACGTAGATCAGTACCCAGATTATGATCTTGGATAAAGAGGATACCAGACGAATAATGTGATATTGACCCGTAACCAGATTTGGGGATGTCGTACGACGGATTTACGTACGAGCTATATATTGATGATTGATCCGCACTCTTGACTTGGGATGTCTGATTATAGATATGGTATCGGATATGATATTATTGAGGCGGATCACCGACTATATATATACAGGTATGTATATGTATCGACTCAGATGTTAGGCGGTTTCCTTACCTGTAGTTCAGCTTGTTAGTTCATCCGTATAGTATAGTGTAGTTGTTAGACTAGATTAGACTCCTACCTATTTCAAAACTAAAGGATCGTGGGTAATTCAAAAGACTGGTCAAGGGATTCTACGGATATTTCAAAAGGCGCATCTTTTCTTAAAAACACCGTAGCCCTTATTTCCAAAACCCCACGATTTGTGTTATTTCAAATGGCACCAAAGTATGACGCATATATATATATAAAATGCAGATTATTTACCGTTATGTCTAGTATTTAGCTCCCGCTCATTATTGTTGTTCGCCTCGCATCACATACTTACATTGCTATTTCATATTGCATTGTTGATATTATGCTGTTAGGACACCAGCACCATTACCGATGATGCGTATGTACCACGTACACTTATTTGCCAGCTCACACACATCTTCATCGGTAATTGCCATGTCACGTACACCTTAGAAAATATTATTGCTTGACTTAGCTTGTTAGTTAATAGCTTGACATTATATTAGTGTACCTGCCTTATATGCCAGTTTAGACATTGTAGTTCTTACTTGTCACTTCATGCATACTGTTATTCATTGTTATGCCTCATTCATAGATTTTCATGCCTATATTCATGGTTTTACATGCTATTGATGATTTGGATTCGGATTTCATGAGATTTCTTGGATTTGGAGGAAAACCGCAAAAACATAAATAAACTTCTTCTCTCTCTTTTAAATAAAAAGTGCGGTTTTCCCATGATGTATGAGTCGTCCACCATGAGTTTTCTGATGGATTTCGAGACCCGAGTTCGAGGAGTGGAGGAACCGTTTCGGGTACATGGTGGACCCGATGCGGTACCCCGGGGCAAGAGGATCGCAGATGATGGCGTTGAGCCTGACAGGGGAGCACTACCGACCGATGATTTTACCTGACGCGTCGGATGTCCGGAGGATACCGTCGTAGTCTTGAGATGGATGGTAGGGGCCGGTCTGGACTGACGGCGCCCTAGATATTGAGATTGAGACATTGAGGTTTCGAGATATTGAGGTACTGAGATTTGATGATACAGGCCAGTCCGGATAGCTGGAGCCTAAGATTTTGAGACATTGAGATTTATGTTTTGTGTCGATACTAGACACTGTTTATGCTGATTTCATTTATGATACCTCTTTTAAAAAGATACAGAAATCTCACTAAATTATGAAAGCAGTTTTCTCCAATACATGCATTTTGTTTCATGCATTCATACATCATCCATATGATACATTGCTACCTGAGGCACTGACACGAGCACTTGGTATTACCGTTGTTTAGAGGTATACCCTAGCCATTGTTATAGGTTGCTGGTTATATATTTGAGGATATATTATGATTGTATGACTTAGGATTGTATTTTTCATGCGATTTTTGTTCGTAGATGTTTCTATTCACGAGTTGGCAACTCACCCCCATTGTGACACAGTTTCTTGCAGGTTTTTCCGTGCAGGTTTTTCCGTGCAGGTTTTTCCGTACAGGTTTCATTACGGCTTTGCTGGCACTACTTCCATTTCCGGGTGATTTGCTAGTAGGTGGGTTTATTGTATCGTACCCATCAGTATACTTTGTATATATATTATTATTCAGTTGTATCTAGAAGTTCCATCAATCAAACATGTATTTATTTTTGAGATAGAGACAAGTGATGTCATTCTTTCGACCTTAGAGTCGCGCGTTATACTTCTGTGGATTTCTTGTTGTTTTGAGTTTCCTTTTGAGTTTTGATACTCGCCCTTGGCGTTGTATATTATATTGCTTGTGTGGTTGTGACCGTCGTTTGACAAAGAGCTAGCTCCCGCTTGGGGATGCCTTTTATTGATTTCGTATACTATTCATGTTGTATCCCGTTTGGGGGCCAGTATTTACAAAGGAGACTCCGCCGAAATTTTCAGTAAATATTTGATGTTTTTAAAAACGCATAATTCGGCTTATGCTATTAAAACTACTTGATTTAAATTGGTTTTCCTTCACTCTACTACTTTTCTTAGTTTGGATTTCTGGGTTTTCGTCTTACTTAGATTACGTACGCCTCGAGACGTTTCGTAGTTTAAGTGTCGGTCATGTTCCGTACTTTCGGGACGTGACAAAGTTGGTATCAGAGCGTTAGGTTTTACCTTCGGAGCGTAGGATGACCCTTGGTTGATGGAATAGGTGACTAAGGTAGAGTGACGTACCGTGGGTATGTTCCGCGGCATACTTACGATACGCTACTCCACTTAAGAAGCCTTAGGATGTACATTTCTTGTTCAGTGTTATATTTCTTCCTATGATCTAGCCTCATCGGTATCAGTTATGGTTTTGCTGCCACAATTGTGGGCAGGGAGAGCTACGGCTACAGTTGCGGTGAGTACGAGCTCGTTAAGAACGAGGACTGACCAGGGCGTAATTTCGGCGACACACGATTGCAGATATGTGTCTTTTTACTGTGTTTTCGCGCCACGAGCGTTTGGCGGATCACCTTTATGAGATTTTTCGGACGTGCCGATCAGTACCAGAGGATCGAGCCAATGATAGAGGCCAGCCAGATTTTGATGACTGTTGGCGTATTGCTTAATCCTGATGATTGAGGCACTGTTCAACGTGCAGACGAGTGAGCCAGTCATTGCTGCGAACGACGAGATATCGCCCTCGATGTTGGAGCTATTGTAGTACGAGTTGTACTAAAAGATGATAGAAGGTCGCTAGTCACCCGAGGATGAATGACTAGGACATGTGATTCGTTCGCTACCCCGATGCGAGGTCATCAGATAGATTGATTCCAGCTAGAGACGACTTCACGCGGAGACGTTGAGAGTCGACAGAGACGATCGAATGTCAGAAACCTATTATTCCAAGTTTAAAGTATTCGGAAAGACATGCAGGCAATTCTATGGACCCTCTAGAAGAATGAAACCCTAACTTGACTTAATGACCGTGTGAAAGCCTTTGAACCTTAGGGTTTACGGCAGTTCCGCGTCGCCATTAGTGAGGCTTGGGTTTGCCCTTCTACGGCTGGACCATCGATGTTGTGGTATGTACTCGATACTGTTAAACTGTAACCAAGATGTCGAGCTCTTGGGGGATTATGAGGTTTTGACGAATCGATCGGATGGTTCGACTTCATTTGGATGCAAGGTGGTGAGATGCATTTCTTGGGAGACTCCGGATACGAGGATAGTCGTTGGAGCTCAGTCCATGCAGCCACGACGAGGCGAGTCCGAAGCAGTCGACATTAGAGAAAAGTGGAGTAAGGAGGTCTGTACAAGATCTGGATAAGATGACGTTCCACTCCGCCGACATCAGAGATGCGATATGCATGCCGAGGCATTGTGCTTAGATATACCTTCCAAAAGGAGTCGCAATGAGTATGCAGCCGTTCTGGAATAAGAAATAGATATAGTAAAGGACGATGACTTCCGGACAGTTCGGCAGAGACATGATTTGGGAGAGACCTCGACAGGATCTTTCTGGAATAAATTACGAGAAGACTTGGACCCGGGGGTGGTCATGTTACGTACACCGGCAGGACAGAGTTCAGGATCGTCGACGAGACATGCTATGAGTGACCACGACAGTTGGCCAGAGATTCTTGGAGGATGTGCTTGAGCGGGACTATTCCGCCATACTTGATTTTGGTATTTTGAGCGATATATTCGCATGATTTAGTTTTGATGATTGAGTTTCATGATATCATTTTCATGCGCCATCGTTGCACCTACTGAGTATTTATGATTTTTTGCACAGTTGTTGCACTTGAGATAGTTTTCGTGCCTTGGGTTTTCGCGCATGTTGAGCGCATGTTTGAGATGCAATTTTGGTGCACACCAGATGCACTAAATTGAGATTTTTCGTGCATGTCAGATGCACCTAATTTTGCTGTCAGGCATACACGTTGCCTATGACAAATGTTGTGTGCACACCCGATGCACTTAGATGTTGTTTCTGTGCGCATGTATGACACATATATGGATTTTGATTTTCATGCGTACCAGACACACGTAGTATCATATGCATATTTTGGGATTGATTTCTTATAGAGCAGTACGTTGTTATGATATTTGCTATGTGTTTTCATACTGAGCAGGACTAGTCAGAGGACAGTACCTAAATGTATTTTGCATGCATTGATAGCTATCGAAGGGAATCCCAAAAAGCGAGCTATAGTCTCAGTATTTACCTACGTGTCTGATATGACACGAAACGTTTAAAATAAGGAAACCCTTCTAAATTGTTTCCCAAAACGGCGGAACGTACATCTTAAACAAAAGGTATATATGTATATGGTTATTTTCTTATGATAGACGTCCGCCACTGTGCAGTGTTATGCGCATTGCACAGCGACTTTAAGAGATTTGGCATGCATTTCCTTCAGATATTTACATATATAGATTTGATATTTACGTGTATAGTTTCGAGTTATATCATATTGGTTTTGTATGGGATTTGACATTTGTGTCTTTACCATGACTCCGATGATTGCGAGATGCTTGACGGAGTTTTGATTTGAGTTATATGCTCATCTTTCATGCGCATGCGCATGCGCTGCGCTACGATTTGTTTTATGTATTTACGATTTCGGACCCCGACGACTTGATGGTTATACTTAGATGTTTTAGTATTTAGGGGGAGTTTTAATTTAAATTCGGGGACCAAATTTCTTTAAGGGGGAAGATTGTAACGTTTTGAAAATCGTTTCGGTGAAATTTCGGAAAATCGGTAAAATAAGGGGGTTTTCTGTAAAAAGTCAAAATACAAATATCTTTATTATAAAATTAAATATATATATTCTAGCTATGTAATTTCTAGTATTTGGTGTTTATGGAGCCACTGGTGAAATTTCAAATTTTCTGAAAAATTTTCCGAAATTAATTTTTTTAATATTATTTTAAGCCGCCACTAATACATTTAATTAGGGAAAATTACAAATTGGAATGGGTTGATAAAAATTTTATAATTCATGACACACTAAACTGGCATGTAAAATATTGTTTTTGAAACGAAATGGTTTACCAAAACGGTTTGGAAAATATCGAAGAAAAATGGCTTATTTAGTGAATATTGTGTTAGCGGGAATTGGGGTAATACATTTAGCTTTTTCTCACCCACACCTCAGCCTCTCTCCCTCTCCCCATGTGGACGGCCCCACCTTGACAGCCCTCCCCCTCTCTCTCTCTCCAATCACCTCACTTTTCAAAAGAAAGAAAAGAAAAGAAAAGAAATGGAAGAAGTCAATGTGGACTTTGACTTTTCCCCCACTTTCTCCACCTCACTCTCTCTCTTCCCTCACCACCACTCCCCCCCCCCCCCACACCCACCTGGCCAAAATTTCAGGCCCTCAAATAGCAGCCCCTCTTCTCTCTTCTCCTCTCATTTTCCCTCAAAAATATTCACCAATTCCATCAAAATCTAAACTAAAATTCAAATCAAAGCCCTACACATTTTCCCTCATCTCTTTTAGCATGGATCTTGGTGCAAGGATTTCAAATTGGAGGTCAAGATCTTGAGTTTGATCTCAAACATGGGAGGTATAATCTCATGCTTTGTTAAATTTGTTGTCTAGTTGCTTTAATCTAAGTTAACTAAGTGATTAATTAGGTTTTAGATGAGTTTAATTGCATGATTAAGGAATTCAAATTAGGATTTTGTTGTGGAATTGGGTTGTGATAAATTGTGCATGGTTTTGTGATGTGGATTAATATCTTAAGTCTTGTAGAAAGCTAATCTAGTTGTTAATTACAAACCATTACTTATAAAATGTCCTAATTAAGCTATTTTTCTAACTAGGGTTTTTGGAAAATTATGAAATGCTTTAGATTAAAATATAATTATAGTTTCATGTCATTATTAATATTATTAATGAGTGGTTTAATGCTTTTGGACCATGCAAAACCAAGCGTAGTTGTTGTTTTGTGCATTTTTAGTTGAAATTGTTAAAATTAGATAAATTGCTAAATTTTTAGTTTTATAAGAATTGATGAGATTAAATTTTTGAAATGGGTTGTATGAATTATTTAAGATGTTTAATCAGTATTATGGCCGCTAGATTTGTTTAAACATCGAGTTTTGTACTAAAACGGATAATTTTTGCTTGCTAGATTTTCGGAAAAATGGCTTTTAAAGTGAGTTTGGGGTTTTTGTGAATTTTAACCTATTTTATATTATAATTAGTGTTCGTGAATGCGCAAATGAGTGTGTTTGGGTTTTTCCCGATGGTTTGACGTTCGTACATCGACATCGAGGGTTGGTTTGGCTATTCTTGCATGCGTAGGCGATAGGTTTTGACCTATGTGTGATACGCGTGCCGATTTGATTTTCATATGCCGTTTCGATTTCGAATTTGGTTTTAATGCGATACGGTGCATTATGATATGTAGGTACCCCATGTGGACTTCGAGATGACAAGAAAGCGCGTGACGACGTCGGCACTGGCGAGCGAGGACCAGGTGAGTAGATTTATATCTATGGGGAGAAATCGGGTGAATGGCGTATAGCACCCCCGCAGTTCTTGGTGATGTATACGAATGCGTATACACACATATATATTGATTACATATTGTTGAGTTTATTGATGATAAGGATAGATTTTAGGTGTGATTGGATAGGTTTAGTGTTGCGAGACCCTAGAGTAGAGGTTGCATCATATTTACACACACACACCCATACTTGCATACATTCTTCTTTCATATGTGCTTATATGGGGTTATATTGTTATGTGTTCACATGGGTATGGGACTATGTGTTCACATGGGTATGGGACTATAGGATCTATGTGTTCACATAGGTATGGGACTATGTGTTCACATGGGTATGGGACTATGTGTTCACATACTGGATTTGAGGATAGTATTTGGGATTTGAGATGAGTCGATAAGATTTGATTGAGACCGCGAGAACGGTGATATGGCAGGATTCGTACTTGAGATACGTCCTGATATTATAGCGAATCTGGGGACGACGTTACATGTGAATAGTGTTATACATTGAATGGTTGACATGTGATCGTGATATTAGATAAGATATATTAAGATATTCATAATAGGTCGCATTAGGCGATGTATACCTCTTTCTGACGATATATGATGATGATATCGGTTTGTACGAGGCTGTAGATCAGCCGTCAGATCATGACCATATTGATGAAATTAGTATCGTACTAGACGTAGATCAGTACCCAGATTATGATCTTGGATAAAGAGGATACCAGATGAATAATGTGATATTGACCCGTAACCAGATTTGGGGATGCCGTACGACGGATTTACATACGAGCTATATATTGATGATTGATCCGCACCCTTGACTTGGGATGTCTGATTATAGATACGGTATCGGATATGATATTATTGAGGCGGGATCACCGACTATATATATACAGGTATGTATATCTATCGACTCAGATGTTAGGAGGTTTCCTTACCTGTAGTTCAGCTTGTTAGTTCAGCCGTATAGTTTAGTGTAGTTGTTAGACTAGATTAGACTCCTACCTATTTCAAAACTAACGGATCGTGGGTATTTTAAAAGACAGGTCAAGGGATTCTACGGATATTTCAAAAGTCGTATCTTTTCTTAAAAACACTGTAGCCCTTATTTCCAAAACCCCACGATTTGTGTTATTTCAAATGGCACCATAGTATGACGCATATATATATTAAATGCAGATTAGTTACCGTTGTGTCTAGTATTTAGCTCCCGCTCATTATTGCTGTTCGCATCGCATCGCATACTTACATTGCTATTTCATATTGCATTGTTGATATTATGCTGTTAGGACACCAGCACCATTACCGATGATGCGTATGTACCACGTACACTTACTTGCCGGCTCACACACATATTCATCGGTAATTGCCATATCACGTACACCTTAGAAAATATTATTGCTTGACTTAGCTTGTTAGTTAGTAGTTTGACATGATATTAGTGTACCTACCTTATATGCCAGTTTAGACATTGTAGTTGTTACTTGTCACTTCATGCATACAGTTATTCATTGTTATGCCGCATTCATAGATTTTCATGCCTATATTCTTGGTTTTACGTGTTATTGATGATTTGGATTCGGATTTCATGAGATTTCTTGGATTTGGAGGAAAACCGCAAAAACATAAATAAACTTCTTCTCTCTCTTTTAAATAAAAAGTGTGGTTTTCCCATGATGTATGAGTCGTCCACCATGAGTTTGCTGATGGATTTCGAGTTTCGAGTTCGAGGAGTGGAGGACCCGTTTCGGGTACATGGTGGACCCGGTGCGGTACCCCAGGGAAAGAGGATCGCATATGATGGCGTTGAGCCTGGCAGGGGAGCATTACCGACCGGTGATTTTACCCGACGCGTCGGATATCCCGAGGATACCGTCGTAGTCTTGAGATGGATGGTAGGGGCCGGTCTGGACTGACGGCGCCCTAGATATTGAGATTGAGACATTGAGCTTTCGAAATATTGAGGTACTGAGATTTGATGATACAGGCCAGTCAGGATAGCCAGAGCCTGAGATTTTGAAACATTGAGATTTATGTTTTGTGTCGATGCTAGACACTGTTTATGCTGATTTCATTTATGATACCTCTTTTAAAAAGATACAGAAATCTCACTAAATTATGAAAGCAGTTTTCTCCGGTACATGCATTCTGTTTCATGCATTCATACATCATCCATATGATACATTGCTACCTGAGGCACTGACACGAGCACTTGGTATTACCGTTGTTTAGAGGTATACCCTAGCCATTGTTATAGGTTGCTGGTTATATATTTGAGGATATATTATGATTGTATGACTTAGGATTGCGTTGTTCATGCGATTTCTGTTCGTAGATGTTTCTATTCACGAGTTGGCAACTCACCCCCGTTGTGCCACAGTTTCTTGCAGGTTTTGCCGTACAGGTTTCATTACGGCTTTGCTGGCACTATTTCCATTTCCGGGTGATTTGCTAATAGGTAAGTTTATTGTATCGTACCCATCCGTATACTTTGTATATATATTATTATTCAGTTGTATCTAGAAGTTCCATCAACCAAACATATATTTATTTTTGAGATAGAGACCAGTGATGTCATTCTTTCGACCTTAGAGTCGCGTGTTATACTTCTGTGGAATTCTTGTTGTTTTGATTTTCCTTTTGAGTTTTGATCCTCGCCCTTAGCGTTGTATATTATATTGCTTGTGTGGTTGTGACCGTCGTTTGACGAAGAGCTAGCTCCCGCTTGGGGATGCCTTTTATTGATTTCGTATACTATTCATGTTGTATCCCGTTTGGGGGCTAGTATTTACAAAGGAGACTCTGCTGAAATTTTCAGTAAATATATGATGTTTTTAAAAACGCATAATTCGGCTTATGCTATTAAAACTACTTGATTTAAATTGGTTTTCCTTCACTCTACTACTTTTCTTGATTTGGATTTCTGGCTTTTCGGCTTACTTAGATTACGTACGCCTCGAGACGTTTCGTAGTTTAAGTGCCGGTCATGTTCCGTACTTTCGGGACGTGACACAAGGAGACGCTATAAACTTTTCAAATGGTATCTTTTCGAAACAATATCATAGTCCCCTATTTTCAAAATAATGATTCGCACTACTTTAAACTATAACTGTATGACTCCTACGTATTTTCATATTTTATATATTGGTCGCGCGTACGATCTCTTATTTTGCATACGCTCGTGTTTATTTTACTACGATATATATATACGATGTTTCATACCCTTTATTTACCTGACTTCGTCCACTAGTACACCTGCGCAATTATCGATGATACACATGTTATACTTACACAGAATTGCCGGCTCACACGCATTCATCATCAGTAATTGTTATGACACTTACACAGTAGAATTGCTATATCCTGATATTATTCTTAATTATTCAGTATTATCATATGACATGTTTGCATGATATATTTGATATGCTCACCTTACTGTTTTATGTTGCATACATCGTACTTTATGGTTATATGCATTGAGATGTTGTTTTTATGAGATCTCTGGATTTGAGAACCGTGGCTATATTTTAAAAGAAATGGTGTATTGTTTTAAAAATGCGGTTTCTCTTGATATGATATTTCGAGGTGTCCACCATGTGTTTTCTCGATTATGAATTGTGATCATACCCGATTCGAGGAGTGGGAGGCACCGTCTGCGGGTACATGGTAGACCCGGTATGGTACCCCGGGGCAAGAAATGATTTTTATGTTGTAGACAATGAGCCTGGAAGAGGGATTACTACCTACCGGCGATATTTTTGGACCCGGCGGTTATCCGGAGGATACCGACCGGAGTCGTGAGATGGATATGAGGGCCGATCAGAGTATGCGACGCCTGAGATGAGATAGATATGAGGGTCGATCTGAGTATGCGGTGCCTGAGATATGAGGATTTACGTGTCGATGCTGGACATGGGTTTTCATGATGTTTTAAGTGTCGGTGTTGGACACTCAGGTTCCATGATTTTGATGTGTCGTTGATGGACACACGTGGTTGATATCCTCATACATACATGCTTATGTTTCATGATGATTCGAGTGTCAAAGTTGGACTCTCAGGTTCCATGATATTGTTTGTGTAGTTGATGGACACGTGGATGATATCCACATGCATGCAGGCATGTGTTTCAGATGTTATTTATATATGACATTCACATTGATTCGATTGTTGACATATAGGCGTACATGGTCACCCTAGATATCATAGTATTACCTTCATGATATAGTATGACCTAGGATATCGTTGTTTTATTTGATTTCTACCTGCTGATGTTTTTTACTCACGAGTTGGCAACTCACCCACGTTGTACTATAGTTCTTGCAGGTTTGACCACTTGGGATCAGTAGCGGTATCGCTGGCACAAAGGTTCATCCAGGGTGTTTTGCTTTGGTAGGTGGGACACATATTGGATCGTGCTCACTCTCGTACTTATTATTCTGTTGTATCTAGATAAACTCCATCAATCAGAAACTAGAATTTGTATATCTGGAGACCTAGTCAAACTTAGGTATTTTGCGAGACTTAGAGCGATGGGTGTGTGTTCGCTTTCCTTGAGGTTTTGACGTCTTGCTTATTTATTTGTTCTTTCTGGGTTGATCTTCGCCATTGGGCGTCATATATATGTTGTTGCGTGGTTGTGATTCCGCCAGTTGGCGAAGAGCTCGCCCCCGCTTGGGGATGCCTTTTATCGTATGTATGTGGTTTTGGATCAAAATATATAAGGGATGTGCTGCCCAAATTTTTAAAGGACGAAAAATGTTCTCAACTTTAGTACATTCTACTTGCATTTTATTATATCATTAGTTATGCATCTATACTTAAACTTTATTTCATTATACCTTTATTTCAAAACTGCACCCCCAACTATTTTCCGCAAAAAGGTTTAATTTTTTTGTGCTTCGGCTTACTTGAATTACGTTACGCCTTTTGACGTTGCGTGATTTAAATGTCGGTCACGTGCTAAATTACGGGTCGTGACAAAGTTGGTATCAGAGCATTAGGTTTAATCTTGGTTTGAGTTTAGGTTTGACTATGTGGAGTCTAAGGCGTAATATATTTCGGAACCTAGGCTTGACCTTACGGGACTTAGACTTGAATGGGGGGTATTAGACCAAAACTTTCGTTACATAGGTTGACCTTGATTGATGGAGTAGGTTGTTTGAGTAGAGTGACTGTTAGTTGTATGTATGCCCTAGAGGCCAGTATTGTACAGATGATGTATATTATATTGGATGCTTGGACATATATAGAGAGGACTTTCTTGCTCGATATGATAGTATGCTATCTGGTTTCTCTTTATCTTAACATGTATACTTGTCTCTTGATGCTGTCTTATAGTTACATGTTGGTAAAGCCCTTAGGATGTGTACTTGACTACCAGGACTATGATGCAGATCATACTAGTGGGGCCATGGTAGTCCATAAGTTCATCCTTTAATGTTCCTAGTCGTGGGTGTATCGAGACAGGGCATCGATATACCAGAGTAGACTAGCGTATACGCTTCTCGACCCATGAGATGGGCGATGGATGATCCCATATCCATTGGTGTTTGACATCAGAGATGGTATACGGGTGCTCAGTAGAGACTGGGTGCACTGGACGGACTCGCCGAGAACTCCCAGATGGTATAATACCTCACGTCAGATGGCAATTCTTTGGTGACACTTGTGAAGGTTAGTCTGTAGACCCGAGAACGTCATAGAGTCTTGTGTGATTCCCACTGTGCTTTGATTTCCACTTTACCACGTCCAAGAGGGCGTGCAAAACAGTGGTTTTTGGGTACAGTCCCGAGTCACATGGAGGCAATGAGCGATAGGAGGGGTTTCGTCTCTTCCGGTATTGGGGGTTGATGTTGCGCTGTGCTCGATTGGCCATAACAGGGAAGTCCCTGGCCAGGGCTGATTTAGAGATTTACTGGTAAGTGTTACCAGTAGTTTCTCGACCCGTTATGAGCCTCATATCGGCACGACTTATCGGTTATTGGGGTCTGACGCTTACCACCCCTAGACTTGATATGCGACATATCAGACGAGGAGACCGGACTATACGGGAAGTGTTACCGTTAGGCTTTTACAGGAGTTGGATCGGGCTTGCTTGCTGATGTTCTGATCGCTCAATACCCTGGTAGCCGTTACGTCCAGCTAGTACCGCTGACGGCTTGTGGGTGCTTGATGTGATCATCACCTACTGCCGGCGTATTGACGAGTCTTTAGAGTCCTACATAGAGGTTTTACTGGCTCAGGCAAAACGAAATAGGAGCGCATATGTGATATGTGCGGGACCGAGAATAATGCGTGTATGTGATACCGTATTCTATTCTCGCGACTTTTTGTATCGGTTGGTTATATGAGATATGGCCGGGTTATCGAATCAAGTGTTGATTCGATAAGTCGATACAATGGATGTTAGTCGGTTATATGAGATATAACCGGATTATTAAGTCAAGTGTTGATTTAATAATTTAGTGTATAATTTTATATTTGATATACTTATTTAAATTAACTAACATTTGTTCACTTAAGCATTTTTCTCACATGTGCACAACTTTAATATATATGAGATATATATTAAAATGTGTTTTCTTTATGTATCATGGTTGTTGATACACATGACATGGGTGTATAAGACATACACCATTCTAATTTTAGTGGAGGGGTTTTTATATTTAAAGTAAATCTAAATTGGTTGATATTTGTTAAGTGCATGAAGCTTGTAGAAGCTTTTAGTGCTTTGACAAATTCAACTCAATTTGTTTTACTTAAGATATTTAGTTAACCCAACCATTAGAATTAGCCATGGTTATGTCTCTACATGAGTTAGTATATGATACTCACTCACCCATAGTTAGCTCACTCACTTGATCATTATCTTTCTCTCTTTATTTCTTCATCTTCTTCCTTGAGCTAAAAAGCTCTCTGGGGTTTGATCCAAAGTGAGAAACATTGTAAGAAAATAAATTCTAAAGTGAACCCACTTCCTATTTTTCCATCCTCTACTAGACTAGCACTTTAGTTTAGGGTGTTTGCTTCACTAATTCTCTAGTTAGAGAAGTAGTAGCTTGAGTTGGTATTCCCCCGACGTAGATCATCTTCGGCCTCGAAGACTTCAAGCAAGGACGCTTCTTTCGCCTCGTGAAGCCATGCAAGAGCCAGGGAGAACCATGATCGCAGCGAAAGGACTACGACAAGGAGCTTTAGAAGTGAATGACCGATCTACAAAGGTTGTATTTCGTATTCACTAAGTAGTAAGTGTTATTTACTAGAATGTGTAACCCTAATTATCTAGCAAAGATCTTGTTTAGGGTTGTTCGGCACGGCTAAAATTTTAATCGAGCATGGTTGATGCCTTGTAGAACCTTGTTAGAGTGTCTAGTAACCCTACAGTGGTATCAGAGCCTAGCTAGAGCATTAGGCGACGTGTTTACGAAGTTAAAACTCCGATCGAACCCCGATACGACAAAGTAGACCCCCTCTCTGGAAAATTTTTAAAAATGTGATTTTTTCTGTTTTAAAAATACCTTAAAAAAATTAGCAGGGAATTATAACCATAACTGTGGAAAATGAGGTGGTAAATCGTACAGACAGCCGCGGAACCGCGGCCATACCTTGCTTAGGCCGCGGATCCATGGCCGTACTATTGGATTGAACTTTGTTTTTTGCACAGTAATGCTCGTAGCTGCTATTGTATATTTCTGGGTATTTTTAATCTGCCTCAAGTGTTGAGTGTTCTGGGGATTATTTTGTATACGTTGATTCGATCGGAAAATTTAATTTCGTTCTGTTTTACGGATAATTTAGAAAGTATTAAAATGTTCGAACGGATATCATTGACTCGCTTTTTCCCGACACGAAAAACTTTCAAGTGTTGATTTTTTCTTGATTTTAAATCTTTCGGAAAAACGTGCATGTAACGCGATGGACCCTCTAGAAGAACACAAACCTTAACTCGATTATGTGACCGTCTGAACCGCCTCTAAACCTTAGGGTTTGGGGCAGTACGGCGTGCCACATGTGAGGCGTTGGCTTGACCCTTCTACGGCTGGACCGTTGGTACTGTGACGTATTCTGGAATTTTTGAACTCCGCTCAAGTGTTGAGCTATTTAGGAAATCTTGGGTATTTGATTATTTGATCAGAAAGTTTAATACTATCTATTTATATGGAATGTGATATAATATGTGGAATTCATATAGTTAGGAATGAAATGCGAAGTATGTGATATTTCGGATTTATGATGTCTAAAAAGATTGTGGATTCCAAATGTTATAGTTTTACACTTTCTTTTCTGCAACCGTAAGTGTAATATATGATATCGCAGGTTTTGTTTCTATATGTCAACGACAATTGGAATGCGCATATTTACTTACGTTGATGACATGTGATGTTATGTGTTGCTGGATATGTTATATTGGATCGTCGCGTTTTTGAATAGCCGGGGGTTTTATGTGAGATGAGGGTTTTTATTTTCATTCATGTAAAATTCATTGTATGTAATATTCTTTTATTGGGGCACTTCCGGGATGAGGATGATGTCACCATTGTATATTATTTACTTTTCCGCATTAGGCAGACCCAAGGAGGAGAGCACAAGTAACCGGGTTCTAGAGTCCAGTGGGAGACCAACTCGAGGAGTCGAGTCCGGGGCTTCTAACTCTAGAATTGGAAGGGTTGCTTGCCGCTCTCGTAAGGGTCTAGGGGTGTGGATTTGGCTATTCATCGCGGCCGTGGAATCCGTGTTTTATAGAGGCTTAAAATAAAACACGGACCTCCTAGTATATCCATTATTTCATATGTTTCTTCTGCTGTGATATCTGTGATGTGATCATTTGATATGTTGTGATAGATACTGTATATAGTATATATGATATATTATATAGACGCTACTTATGTTTTACACCCGCACTAGCTCTGCCCCGCTCTGCACGAGGGGACATCGAGGCGAATGCGGATGGCATAAGTGTACGTCGTATTTATCTGTGATGTTTAGGTGACTTAAATGATGGGACTTCATTAATATGATTAATGAAAGAAAAGAAACCTAAAAGATGTTGTAGAATCAAATTTTCAAAAAGGGTAGCTACAGTTTTTTGCTTTGCATAGCGATATATATGATATATCCTGCACCTTATTCGATGAGGAAAGAGCCGAGATCCCTTCACCGGGAGTGACCTCTTTAGCAAAACTGGCAGATGCTACAACACTCGGTTTGTCTTTTGATTGATTTTAGAGTTTTGCTTTGCATAGTGATATATATGATATGTCATGCACCTTATTCGATGATGAAAGAGCCGAGATCCCTTCACCGGGAATGACCTTGCAAGAGCATATGCTAAAGTGTTTTTCTTTTCTCTCTCCAGGTAGCGACTATATCATGCCTTAATCAAGATAATAATATGGATGTATTGACCGAACCCGCATGTTATACTGTGCTGGGGAACGTTGGTTCCGTTCTTTCTTATAAGAGTTATAAGACTGAACAGGATATAGGGGAATACTAGGATTCCCATGCCACCCGAATGAAGAAAGTACATGTTTATGCATTTTCTTCGGGTGTGTTCGTTACAGAGAACTGTTTCTCCGTTTGCTCTACGTCCTGGGTATTAGATACCGGGTCAGGATCCCATATATGTAATCGGTTACATGGGCTGAGGAAAGGTAGAGAACTTGGAGAAGGTGATAAAGACATAAGGGTTGGAAATGGTGCAATTGTTGCAACTAGAACCGTCGGGGAATATCACCTTGTATTATCAACTGGTAATACATTGATTCTTAACGAATGCTATTACATGCCGAACCTGATATGCAACATTATATTGGTTTCTTTATTGAGTAAAGAGGGATATAATTTTGTATTACAGGATAATGTTATGAACATTTTCCTGAACCAAAAGTTGGTTGGATCAGGCACGTTGTGCAATGGCATTTATGTTCTAAATCAATTAACAGTTCTGAGCATAACAAACACACACAAGAGGAAGAGTTCAGAAATGAACGAATCCTTCTTGTGGCATTGTAGACTTGGTCATATAAATGCGACACGGCTAGCTAAGTTGCATAAGGATGGATATTTGAATCTTTTTAAATTTTCATCTTATGATACTTGCCAGTAATGTCTCAAAGGAAAGAGGACCAAAACTCCGTTTACGGGACACGGAGAAAGAGTTACGGAACTCTTAGGACTGGTACATAGTGATGTATGCGGTCCCATGTCTACACATGCCAGGGATGGTTCTTCATACTTCATTACATTCACTGACGATCTCTCTAGATTCGGGTATGTGTTCCTGCTGAAACACAAATCAGAAGCTTTTGAGAAATTTAGAGAATATAAACAAGAAGTCGAAAACCAAACCGGGAAAAGTATTAAAATCCTTCGATCTGATCGAGGAGGTGAATACTTGAGCAATGAATTCCTGGACTTCCTAAAAGAGAATGGGATTCTCTCTCAGCTAACTCCTCCATATACACCACAGCACAACGGTGTATCGGAACGGAGGAACCGCACCCTATTAGATATGGTGCGCTCTATGATGAGCACAGCTGAGTTATCTATTTCCTTCTGGGGGTATGCGCCGGAAACAACAGCATACCTATTGAATCAAGTTCCATCTAAAACTGTACCTACCACACCATATGAGATATGGAGTGGGAAGAGGCCATATCTTAAACGAGTTAAGATATGGGGTTGTCTAGCCTATGTCAAAAGACAAAATCCGGACAAACTCGAGGCACGGTCAGTTCTTTGCAAGTTTGTGGGATATCCAAAGAACTCATATGGGTATTTTTTCTACCACAGTAAGGAACAAAAGGTGTTTGTTGCTCAACATGCCACCTTTCTAGAAAAGGAATTTCTTGCTAAAGAGATTAGTGGCTCTGTGGTAGAGCTGGAAGAGGTTCCAGATACACAAACTGCAACTGAAGATTTAGTAGAACCAGAGGATTCGGTAGTTCCCAACGAAGCTCAGCCTCTCCGCCGATCTAGTAGGGTTCCTCACCCACCTGAGAGATACTACGGTTTTCTCATGGATGGTGGGAGCGAGGATTGCATCATGGTTGATGATGACCCAACTAGTTTCGAGCAGGCCATCACGAGTGGGGATTCAGTGAAATGGCTGGATGCAATGTGGTCCGAGATGGAATCCATATACACCAACAAAGTATGGACTTTGGAAGATGCTCCTGAAGGGGTAAAACCCATTGGGAGCAAGTGGATCTTCAAGAAAAAACTTGGTGTAGATGGGAAAGTGGAGACTTTCAAAGCTAGACTTGTTGCAAAGGGTTTTCGTCAAAGACCAGGTGTGGACTATGACGAAACCATTTCTCTACTGGCTATACTTAAATCCATCCGGATCATGCTTGCCATCGCTGCATATCATGACTACGAAATCTGGCAAATGGATGTTAAGACCGCCTTTCTAAACGGTGATTTAGAAGAGAGCGTGTACATGACTCAGCCAGATGGCTTCATAGCTAGTGGGAGCAGCGGGAAGGTGTGCAAGCTGCTTAAAACGTAATCCCAATATCTCGATATCTCTGTATCACCTGCTTATAAAAGCTATTTCCGGCTAAAAGCTGCTTAAAAAGTGAATATATGCATGAGAACCCATGAACCCGTAATCCCAATATAAAAGCTGCTTAAAAAGTGAATATATGCATGAGAACCCATGAATGCGGCATAACAATGAATATCAGTATGCATGAAGTAGCAGGTAATAACTACAATGTCTAAACTAACATATAAGCCAAGTACACTAATATCATGTCTAAACTATTAGCTAACAGGCTATGTCAAGCAATAATATTTCTAAGGTGTACGTGACATGGCAATTACTGATGAAGATGTGTGTGAGCCGGCAAATAAGTGTACGTGGAACATACGCATCATCGGTAATGGTGCTGGTGTCCTAACCACAAGATAGCAACAGTAGAATATAAAGCATAATATAAGCATGTGATGCGGAGCGAACAACAATAATGAGCGGGAGCTGAATACTAGACGCAACCATAACTAATCTGCATTAACCTAATATAAGTCCTACAAAAGGTGCCTTTTGAAATAACACGAATCATGGGGTTTTGAAAATAGGGGCTACGGTGTTTTTATGAAAAGATACGTCTTTTGAAATATCTGTAGGATCCCTTGGGCTGTCTTTTAAAATACCCACGATTCGTTAGTTTTGAAATAGGTAAGAATCGAATCTAATCTAATAACTAAATTAGCCCTTAGTTTAGTTTAGTTGTTAGATTAGATTTGATTCTTACCTATTTCAAAACTAACGAATCATGGGTATTTTAAAAGACAGCCCAAGGGATCCTACGGATATTTCAAAAGACGTATCTTTTCATAAAAACACCGTAGCCCCTATTTTCAAAACCCCATGATTCGTGTTATTTCAAAAGGCACCTTCTGTAGGACTTATATTAGGTTAATGCAGATTAGTTATAGTTGCGTCTAGTATTCAGCTCCCGCTCATTATTGTTGTTCGCTCCGCATCACATGCTTATATTATGCTTTATATTCTACTGTTGCTATCTTGTGGTTAGGACACCAGCACCATTACCGATGATGCGTATGTTCCACGTACACTTATTTGCCGGCTCACACACATCTTCATCGGTAATTGCCATGTCACGTACACCTTAGAAATATTATTGCTTGACATAGCCTGTTAGCTAATAGTTTAGACATGATATTAGTGTACTTGCCTTATATGTTAGTTTAGACATTGTAGTTATTACCTGCTACTTCATGCATACTGATATTCATTGTTATGCAGCATTCATGGGTTATCATGCATATATTCACTTTTTACGTGCTATTGAGGTTTTGGATTCGGATTCCATGAGATTTTCTGGATTTGGGGAAAACCGCAAAACATATACAAACTTCTTCTTTCTTTTTTTAAATAAAAAGTGCGGTTTTTTCCCATGATGTATGAGTCGTCCACCATGAGTTTGCTGATGGATTTCGAGACCCGATTCGAGGAGACGGATGAACCGTTTCAGGTACATGGTGGACCCGGTAAGGTACCCCGAGGCAAGAAGCGCGTGATGATGACGATGTGAGCCTGGCAGGGGAGCACTACCTACCGGTGATTTTACCCGACGCGTCGGATATCCGGAGGATACCGTCGTGGTCTTTAGATGGATGGTAAGGGCCGGTCTGGACTGACGGCGCCCTAGATATTGTGATTGAGACATTGAGATTTCGAGATATTGAGGTACAGAGACTGTGATACAGAGATATCGAGATATTGGGATTACGTTTTGTGCCGATGCTAGGCACTGTTTTATGCTGATTTCATTATGATACCTTATTTTAAAAATACAAAGGAAATCTCACTAAATTATGAAAACGGTTCTTCATTTACATGTATTCTGTTTTCATGCATTCATACCTCATTCATATGATATATTGATACTTGAGGCACTGACACGGGCACATGAGATTACACTCGGGTTAGATATTTACCCTAGCCTTGTTATAGGCTACGTGTTATTCATATATTTGAAGATATATTATGATCATTGACCTAGGTTGCGTTATTTATACGATTTCTGTGCGTAGATGTTTTTCTATTCACGAGTTGGCAACTCACCCCCGTTGTGCCCCAGTTTCTTGCAGGTTGCTGTACAGGTTTCATCACGGGTTTGCGGGCATAATTTCCTTCGGGTGATTTGCTAGTAGGTGGGTTTACTTGTATCGTACCCCCATTATATAAGTTGTATATTATTATTCTGTTGTATCTAGAAGTTCCATCAACCAAACATGTGTTATTTTTGAGATAGAGACCAGTGATGTTATTCTTTCGACCTTAGAGTCGCGCGTTATATTTCTGCAGATTTCTTGTGGTTTTGAGTTTCCTTTTGAGTTTTGATCCTCGCCGTTGGCGTTGTATATTATATTGCTTGTGTGGTTGTGACCGTCGATTGACGAAGAGCTAGCTCCCGCTTGGGGATGCCTTTTTATTGATTTCGTATACTATTCATGTTGTATCCCGTTTGGGAGCCAGTATTTACAAAGGAGACTCTGCCGAAATTTTCAGGAACTACTTGATGTTTTTTTAAAACCGCATAATTCGGCTTATGCTATTAAATCTACTTGATTTTAAATTGGTTTTCCTTCACTCTACTACTTTTCTTGGTTTGGATGTCTGGGTTTTCGGCTTACTTAGATTACGTACGCCTCGAGACGTTTCGTAGTTTAAGTGCCGGTCATTTTCCGTACTTTCGGGACGTGACAAAGTTGGTATAAGAGCGTTAGGTTTTACCTTCGGAGCGTAGGATGACCCTTGGTTGATGGAATAGGTGACTAAAGTAGAGTGACGTACCGTAGGTATGTTCCGTGGCATATTTACGATACGCTACTCCACTTAAGAAGCCTTAGGATGTACATTTCTTTGCTCAGTATTATATTCATTCCGATCTAGCCTCATCAGTACCAGTTATGGTTTTGCTGCCACGATTACGGGCAGGGAGAGCTACAGCTAGAGTTGTGGTCAGCACGAGCTCGTCACGAACGAGGACTGACCAAGGCGAAATTCCGGCGACACACGATTGCGGAGATGTGTCTTTGTACTGTGTTTCCGCGCCACGAGCGTTTGGCGGATCGCCTTTATGAGGTTACTCGGATGTGCTGATCGACACTAGAGGATTGAGCTAATGATAGAGGCCAGCCAGATTTTGATCACCGTTGGTGTATTGCTCACTCATGATGATTGAGGTACTGTTCAGCGTGCAGACGAGTGAGCCAGTTGTTGTTGTGAGCGACGGGATATTGCCCCAGACGCTGGAGCTAATGCAGTATGAGTTGTACTAATAGATGATAGAAGGTCGCTAGTCACCCGACGATGAATGACTAGGACATGTGGTTTGTTCGCCTACCCGATGAGAGGTCATCAGATAGATTGATTCCAGCTAGAGACGACTTCACGCGGAGACGTTGGGAGTCGACAGAGACGATCGAATGTCAGAAACCTATTATTCCAAGTTTAAATTAGTCGGAAAGACATGCAGGCAATTCTATGGTCCCTCTAGAAGAATGAAACCCTAACTCGACTTAATGACCGTGTGAAAGCCTTTGAACCTTAGGGTTTGCGGCAGTTCCGCGGCGCCATTAGTGAGGCTTGGGTTTGCCCTTCTACGGCTGGACCACCGATGCTGTGGTATGTACTCGATACTATTAAACTGTGCCCAAGATGTTGAGCCCTTGGGGGATTATGAGGTTTTGACAATCGATTGGATGGTTCGACTTAATTCGGATGCTAGGTGGTGAGATGCATTTCTTGGGAGACTCCTGATACGAGGATAGCCGTTGGAGCTCAGTCCATGCAGCCGCGACGAGACGAGTCCAAAGCAGACGACATTAGAGAAAAGTGAAGTAAGAGGTTCGTACCAGATCTAGAAGAGATGACGTTCCACTCCGTCGACATCAGAGATGCGATGCGCATGCCGAGGCATGGTACTTGGATTTACCTTCCAGAAGGAGTTGCGATGAGTATGCAGTCATTCCAGAGCAAGATGCAGATATAGGAAAGGACGATGACTTCCGGACAGTTGGCAGAGACGAGACATGGAAGAGACCGTGAGCAGGATTCCTTCCAGGACACTGCTGCAATGACACTTGCACCCAGGATCAGATGTGTCGCGTACATTCAGAGAGTCAGAGGCCGACGCCAGTGATATGCTGTCTTACGAGTGGTCGCGATGATTGACCGAGAGGTGACCAGAGAAGTGCCAGAACGAGATCATCCCCGTTAGCACACGTGACAGGGCCGATGAGCCGATGGACCGAGAGATTGGTAATTCACGGTGAAGACCTTGACCCAGAAGTGGTCATTGTTACGCACACTAGCAGGCCAGAGTTCATGATCATCGACGAGACGTCCCACTAGTGACCGCGACAATTGGCCCGAGATTCTTAGAGGATGCGCTTGAGCGGTACTATTCCGCCATTATTGATTTCGATGTTTTGGGTGATTTATTCGCATGATTTGATTTTGATGATTGAGGATTTACGATCTTTGCACAATGTTGCACTTGATATCGTTTTCGTGCTTGGGTTTCACAAGTTTGTGATTTTACGGTTTTAGACATTTGAGTTGATTTTGTGCGTATGCACGCACACGATTTGGTTCCTGCACTCTGTATAGTTTATATATGCTTGCAGTACAGTGATACGCCTTTTGTGCACTTAGATGCACTGGACTTTGATTTCGATGGTGATGTTCGATATTTGTTTTGTGCACCTTGTGCACCTGATTTGATTTTGCGCATGTTCGGCACTTGATATTGGATTTCATGATTTCGTGCACGATGGATGCACCTGATTTGGATTTTCGCGCATGTTGGGCGCATGTTTTGAAGTGTGATTTTGGTGCACACCAGATGCACTAAATCGAGATTTTTCGTGCATGTCAGATGCACCTGATTTTGCTGTCAGGCACACATGTTGCCTACGACAGATGTTTCGTGCACACCCGATGCACTTAGATGTTGTTTCTGTGCATATGTATGGCACATATTTGGATTTTGATTTCCGTTCGCACAAGACGCACGTAGTATTCATACGCGTATTTTGAGATTGATTTTTCTTATAGAGCAGTACGTTTTTATGATATTGCTATGTGTTTTCGTACTGAGCAGGACTAGTCAGAGGACAGTACCTGAATATATTTTACATGTATAGTTTCGAGTTATATCATATTGGTTTTGCTTTGGATTTGGTATTGATGTCTTCCCCATGACTCCGATGATTGCGGGATGCTTGACGGAGTTCTGATTTGAGTTATATGCTCATTTTTCATGCGCATGCGTTGCGCTACGATTTGTTTTATGTATTTATGATTTCGGAGCCCCGGCGATTTGATGGTTTTGGCTGAAATATTTTAGTATTTGGGGGAAGTTTTAATTTAAATTCGGGGACCGAATTTCTTTAAGAGGGGAAGATTGTAACGTTTTGAAAATCGTTTCGGTGAAATTTCGGAAAAATCGGTAAAATAAGGGGGTTTTCCGTAAAAAGTCAAAATACAAATATTTTTATTATAAAAATTAAATATACATATTCTAGCTATGTAATGGCTAGTATTTGGTGTTTATTGAGCCACTGGTGAAATTTCAAATTTTCTGAAAAAAATTTATTTTATTATTATTTTAAGCCGTCACTAATACATTTAATTAGGGAAAATTACAAATTGGAATGAGTTGAAACAAATTTTGTGCAACATAAAACATTAAATAAAATTTTATCATGTGGTTTTTGAAATGAAATCGTTTGCTAAAACGGTTTAGAAAATATCGAAAAAAGGCTTTTTTCGGTGAAATTAGTGTTAATGGGAATTGGGGTTTAGCATTTATCTTTTTTCTAACCCACACACCCACACCTCTCCCTCTCTCCAATCACTTCTTTTTTCAAAAGAAAAGAAAAAGAAAAGAGTAGAAAATGATAGAATTAGAGTGGACTTTCCCCACCTCACTTTCTCTCCTCCCTCACCCAATCCCCACCAATTCTGGCGAAAATCTGAACCCACAACAGCCCCTTCATTCTTCATCTCCTTCTCTTTAAAAAAGTTCATCAAAAATGCTTGAAAAATTCACAAAAAATCAAGCAAAAATCCAAATCAAAATCCACCCCCTACCCATTTTCCCTTGGCTACCATAGCATGGACCTAGGGATTTAGATTTCAATTTGGGAGGCTAAGTGTACTTGTAGGATCTTCAAATTAGTTGGGTATAAATTCTAACCTTTTTGCTTAATGTGTTGTTAATTGCTTAGATTAGCTTAATTAATTGTTTAATTAGGTTTTTAATTAGTTCTAGGTGCATGATTTAAAATTCAAGAGAGGGGTTTGATTTCAAATTGGTATTTTGTGTTGTGAGATTTAGTTTATGTGATATAATTGACATATTAATGTTATGCTAAATCCAATTTAAGTTGCTAGTTTGCATATTTGTTGATTTAAAAGTGATAATTATATAATTGGTAAACTAGGTTTTTTAAATAATTATATTCTTATGAGATAAAATTCAAATTTAGGTTTCATGTCATTATAAAGATTATATTGAGTGGTTTAATGCTTTTAGTTCATGAAAATCCAAGCTAGATTGTAGTTTGTGCATTTTTGCTATAAAATTGTTAAAATTTAGGTATTTTGTAAACTAGAATTTTAACGTTTATGGAAATTAATGAGATTAAATTATAGGAATTATTTTTATGACTTAATTAAGATATTTAGTGAATATTGTGGCCGCTAGATTCGTTTATACATCGAGTTTTTTACTAAAACGGCGAATTGTGCTTGCTAGATTTTCGGAAAAATGACTTTTTAAGTGAAATTGGGGTTTTTGTGAGTTTTAACCTATTTTATATTAAAATTAGTGTTCGTGAATGTGCAAATGAGTGTATTTGGGTTTTTCTCGATGGTTTAGCGTTTGTACGCCGACGTCGAGGGTTTTTGAGTTGATTTGTGAAAGCAACCATAGGTTTTGACCTATGTTAGATTCGTGTGACGTTTTGGTCATGGGTCGGATTTTAATGCGATACGATGTGTTATGATACGTAGGTACTCTCGCGAGGACTTCGAGACGACAAGCAGGCACGTGGCGACATTGGCACCGGCGAGCGAGGACCAGGTGAGTAGATTTATATCTACGGGGAGAAGTCGGGTGGATGGCGTATAGCACCCCCGCAGTCCGTGGTGGTGTATACGGATGCGTATACACACCAACAATTATTATATGTTAATTGGGATTAATAACGATGTTTAGGATGGATATTGGTGTGTTGGATTATTTTAGTGTCGCGAACCCTAGGGTAGTGTTGCACTAAACACACACACATACATACTTGCATACATTCCTATTTATATGTGCTCATGGATTTCTTTATAGTTTTGTGTTCACATGGGTATGGGACTATGTGTTCACATACGGATTTGAGGGTGATACTTAGGATTTATGATGAGTCGATGAGATTTGATTTGAGGCCGTGAGATCGGTGATATAGCAGGGTTTGTATTTGAGATACGACATGACGTTGTAGCGGGTCCTTGACGTAGTGTTTCACACACGTGCATGCATACTTAGACGGTATCAGTATTGTACTAGACGTAGATCAGTACCCCGATCATGATATTTGATAAAGAGGATACCAGGTGGATAGTATGATGAATGTGATATGAACCCGTACCCAGATTTGGGGATGCCGTACGACGGACTTACGTACGAGCTATATTTTGATGATTGATCCGCACTCTTGACTTGGGATGTCTGATTATAGATATGGTATCGGATATGATATTATTGAGGCGGGATCACCGACTAATATATATACAGGTATGTATATGTATCGACTCAGATGTTAGGCGGTTTCCTTACCTGTAGCCCAGCTGGTCAGCTTAGCCCTTAGTTTAGTTTAGTTGTTAGATTAGATTCGATTCTTACCTATTTCAAAACTAACGAATCATGGGTATTTTAAAAGACAGCCCAAGGGATCCTACGGATATTTCAAAAGACGTATCTTTTCATAAAAACACCGTAGCCCCTATTTTCAAAACCCCATGATTCTTGTTATTTCAAAAGGCACCTTTTGTAGGACTTATATTAGGTTAATGCAGATTAGTTATAGTTGCGTCTAGTATTCAGCTCCCGCTCATTATTGTTGTTCGCTCCGCATCACATTCTTATATTATGCTTTATATTCTACTGTTGCTATCTTCTGGTTAGGACACCAGCACCATTACCGAGGATGCGTATGTTCCACGTACACTTATTTGCCGGCTCACACACATCTTCATTGGTAATTGCCATGTCACGTACACCTTAGAAATATTATTGCTTGACATAGCCTGTTAGCTAATAGTTTAGACATGATATTAGTGTACTTGCCTTATATGTTAGTTTAGACATTGTAGTTATCACCTGCTACTTCATGCATACTGATATTCATTGTTATGCCGCATTCATGGGTTCTCATGCATATATTCACTTTTTACGTGCTATTGAGGTTTTGGATTCGGATTCCATGAGATTTTCTGGATTTGGGGAAAACCGCAAAACATATACAAACTTCTTCTTTCTTTTTTTAAATAAAAAGTGTGGGTTTTTCCCATGATGTATGAGTCGTCCACCATGAGTTTGCTGATGGATTTCGAGACCCGATTCGAGGAGACGGATGAACCGTTTCGGGTACATGGTGGACCCGGTAAGGTACCCCGGGGCAAGAAGTGTGTGATGATGACGATGTGAGCCTGGCAGGGGAGCACTAACTACCGGTGATTTTACCCGACGCGTCGGATATCCGGAGGATACCGTCGTGGTCTTGAGATGGATGGTAGGGGCCGGTCTGGACTGACGGCGCCCTAGATATTGTGATTGAGACATTGAGATTTCGAGACATTGAGGTACAGAGACTGTGATACAGAGATATCGAGATATTGGGATTACGTTTTGTGCCGATACTAGGCACTGTTTTATGCTGATTTCATTATGATACCTCATTTTAAAAATACAAAGGAAATCTCACTAAATTATGAAAACGGTTCTTCATTTACATGTATTCTGTTTTCATGCATTCATACCTCATTCATATGATATATTGCTACTTGAGGCACTGACACGGGCACATGAGATTACATTCGGGTTAGATATTTACCCTAGCCTTGTTTTAGGCTACGTGTTATTCATATATTTGAGGATATATTATGATCATTGACCTAGGTTGCGTTATTTATACGATTTTTGTGCGTAGATGTTTTTCTATTCACGAGTTGGCAACTCACCCCCGTTGTGCCCCAGTTTCTTGCAGGTTGCCGTACAGGTTTCATCACGGCTTTGCGGACATAATTTCCTTCGGGTGATTTGCTAGTAGGTGGGTTTACTTGTATCGTACCCCCATTATATAACTTGTATATTATTATTCTGTTGTATCTAGAAGTTCCATCAACCAAACATGTGTTATTTTTGAGATAGAGACCAGTGATGTTATTCTTTCGACCTTAGAGTCGCGCGTTATATTTCTGCAGATTTCTTGTGGTTTTGAGTTTCCTTTTGAGTTTTGATCCTCGCCGTTGGTGTTGTATATTATATTGCTTGTGTGGTTGTGACCGTCGATTGACGAAGAGCTAGCTCCCGCTTGGGGATGCCTTTTTATTGATTTCGTATACTATTCATGTTGTATCCCGTTTGGGAGCCAGTATTTACAAAGGAGACTCTGCCGAAATTTTCAGGAGCTACTTAATGTTTTTTTTAAAACCGCATAATTCGGCTTATGCTATTAAAACTACTTGATTTTAAATTGGTTTTCCTTCACTCTACTACTTTTCTTGGTTTGGATTTCTAGGTTTTCGGCTTACTTAGATTACGTACGCCTCGAGACGTTTCGTAGTTTAAGTGCCGGTCATTTTCCGTACTTTCGGGACGTGACAGCTTTGATTTCCATTTTACCACGTCCAAGAGGGCGTGCAAAAAGGTGGTTTTTGGGTACAGTCCCGAGTCACATGGAGGAAATGAGCGATAGGAGGGGTTTCGTCTCTCCCGGTATTGGGGGTAGATGTTGCGATGTGCTCGATTGGCCATAACAAGGAAGTACCTGGCCAGGGCTGATTTAGAGATTTACTGGTAAGTGTTACCAGTAGTTTCTAGACCCGTTATTCGAGAGAGCTCACAAACAATATTCGAGAGAGCTCGCATGCAAGGGATACCCTATGCTTCGGCTGTAGGCTCTATCATGTACGCGATGCTATGTACCAGACCCGATGTAGCACACTCACTAAGTGTAATGAGTAGGTATCAAGCTGATCCTGGAGAGAGTCACTGGATAGCTGTGAAGAGCATTCTCAAGTACATACGAAGGACAAAAGAGATGCTCTTGGTGTATGGTAATGGAGAACTCCAAGTGGAGTCCTTTACCGATTCGAGCTTCCAGAGTGATAAGGACGACTCTAAGTCGCACTCGAGATTTGTCTTTACCCTTTACGGAGGGGCGGTTAGCTGGAAGAGTTCTAAGCAGGAAACCGTGGCAGACTCGACGATGGAGGCTGAATACATCGCTGCCAACGATGCTGCCAAAAAGGCTGTCTGGATTAAGAAGTTCATTACTGAACTTGGAGTGGTTCCATCCATTGAGCATCCAATACCTTTTTATTGTGATAACAATAGAGCGGTGGCTTTGGCCAAGGAACCCAGGTCCCATCAGCGATCCAGGCATATTCTGAGGCGGTATCACCTGATCCGGGAGATAGTAGATTGCCGGGAGATCGAGGTCAGGAGGGTTGATACGAAGAAAAATACTGCGGATCCACTCACGAAGGCCATTCCCCAGATACAGTTTGAGAGACTCTTCGGGATGCTTGGTATGTGATACTACAGCAGCTGGCCCTAGTGCAAGTGGGAGATTGTTAATTGTATGTATACCCTAGAGGCCAGTATTGTATAGATGATGTATATTATATTGGATGCTTGGACATATATAAAGAGGACTTTCTTCCTCGATATGATAGTATGCTATCTGGTTGCTCTTTATCTTAACATATATACTTGTCTCTTGATACTGTCTTATAGTTACATGTTGGTAAAGCCCTTAGGATGTGTACTTGACTACCAGGACTATGATGCAGATCATACTAGTGGGGCCATGGTAGTCCATAAGTTCATCCTTTAATGTTCCTAGTCATGGGTGAATCGAGACAGGGCATCGATATACCAGAGTAGACTAGCGTATACGCTTCTCGACCCATGAGATGGGCGATGGATGATCCCATATCCATTGGTGTTTGACATCAGAGATGGTATACAGGTGCTCAGTGGAGACTGGGTACACTGGACGGACTCGCCGAGAACTCCCAGATGGTATTATACCTCACGTCATATGGCAGTTTTCTAGTGACACTTGTGCAGGTTAGTCTGTAGACCCGAGATCATCATAGTGTCTTGTGTGATTCCCACTGTGCTTTTGTAACGTTTTGAAAATCGTTTCGGTGAAATTTCGGAAAAATCGGTAAAATAAGGGGGTTTTCCGTAAAAAGTCAAAATACAAATATCTTTATTATAAAAATTAAATATACATATTCTAGCTATGTAATGGCTAGTATTTGGTGTTTATTGAGCCACTGGTGAAATTTCAAATTTTCTGAAAAAAAATTATTTTATTATTATTTTAAGCCGTCACTAATACATTTAATTAGGGAAAATTACAAATTGAAATGAGTTGAAACAAATTTTGTGCATCATAAAACATTAAATAAAATTTTATCGTGTGGTTTTTGAAATGAAATCGTTTGCTAAAACGGTTTAGAAAATATCGAAGAAAAAGGCTTTTTTCGGTGAAATTAGTGTTAATGGGAATTGGGGTTTAGCATTTATCTTGAGATTTATGATTCTCTTCGTTCCTATGATCATATATCCATTTGGGATCTGTTGATTTCTTTCATTCCTTTGATCTATCTTCATCCATACCTGCTTGAGGTTCCTGTCACCATGGTTTGAGCGCAGATCAAGCTGCTGCTAGAGTTACGGTCAAAGCGAGCTCGTCATGGACGAGGGCTAACCATGATGTTTTCGGGAGACATCGTAACGTGTAGGTATAGTGTTTGTGTTGTGATCTCTCATTTGAGGCGAGTGTTCGGTTTTGCACCGGATGATCGGGCCATTGATAGAAGCTGCCGGATTGAAAGGACTGTTGATGTACAGCCTACCTCAAAGATCGTGACGTTGTCTACCGTGCAGATAGATAACCCAGCTGTTGCTGAGATAGATGGGATGTCTCTTTCAAAGTTTATGAGCTGAGACCGCTGGAGCTTCAGACAGAGATGTGACAGAAGATAGCTAGTTTATCTTGAGTTGAGAGACTAAGATGATTCGTCTGATTTGATGCGCCGACGCAGGTTCAGTTCAGTTGAAGAATCCCAGTTTGAGGGATCTTACTCAGATCTAGAGTAAGTCGATCAAGAGAGGATGTTGTTCGTTGGATGCTTCGATATGGAATCGGTAAGTTGACCAGCTTCGGATAGAAGGACCTCACCCAGATGCGTTGTGAGTTGATCAAGAACGGACGAATAAAAGTATATTCCTCCGATGATTGGGACGAGTTCCTGAGGATGTGTTCGGCTAGATATCTTCTATGGAGTGGTGAAGATACCGAGTTCGTAATTTCGAGTCCTTGTGAGAGACTCCAGATTGACTGTAGCCGAGAACGAATTGCCGTATGAAGATAGAAAGAGATGACGTCGAAGTGGACGATAATGAAGACGGATGGAACAAGAGGTTCGCGCGAGATGTTAACGAGTTGTTGTTGCTCCCCGATGATGCCAGAGGATTGACATGTATGCAGAGGTATTGGATACGGCCGAATTTCAGAAGAAAGCCGTGCTGAGGACACGGCTGTCCGGTTATGGAAAAAGGGTTAAGAATAGAGTACCAACCTCCGTACGGTTCAGCATAGGTGAGATTGGAAGAGACCTAAGCATGGTTCTTCCAGGATGCTGCAGCGATGAAGATTTGCACCAGGATCGGTTGTATCGCGCGTATTCAGAGGGCCAGATGCCGCCGTCGGTTACGTATTGTTTTGCTAGTGGTCGTGTTGATTGGCCAAGAGAGGATCAACGGAGTGTCAGAGAAGAACTGTTCCTTTAGTACACCCAACCGAGCCGACGAGCCAAAGGATTGCGAGATTTGGAATCCAGAGAGAAAAATGAGGACCCAGAGACTAAAGACGCCAGACCGTGAGCAGAAGGCAAGTAGATGATCTTTCTCTGCCTGCTTTGGGCGCACCGGCTTTTTCGACATTGTAGGAGGTGTACCTCAATGTCATTTATTGCGAGTGAGTTTTGTGATCCGAGTATCACACTTTTATCGCTTGGATTGAGTTTCGATGATTGGTTTTCGTGATTTATGTTTCTGTGCACCATGGATGCACCAATTGGATATTTTCTTTTATGCACGGTTATTGCACTTGATTTATGTTTTATACATCGTTACATCGGTTTGCGATTTGTGCATATCTGCATGTGGTACGTACTTGATTTGATTTTTGCACTCGGTATAGCTCACATGTGCTTGCAGTGCATTGATACGCATTTTGTGCACGCAGTTGCACTCATTTATGATTTTGTACACCTTAGTACGCTCGGTGTTGTTTTTGGGTGCATTTGAGATATTGATGAGTTTTCGTGCATTGGTTGCACCAGATTTATGTTTTCGTGCGCGTCTGCACTTGATGTTCGTTATCATGCATAATACTACACTCGATGTTTTATACGGACCTACGCACTTGATTTAGATTTTTGCGCACATTAAGCGCATGGTATGAAATTTTGTGCACACCAGATGCACTTGATTGAGATTTTTATTCGTACATGTTAGTTGCACTGGGTTGAGATTTTCGTGCACTATAGATGCACTTGATATTGTTGTCAAACACATCCATTGCACTCGACAGATGCTTTCGTGCACACCCATTGCACTTAGTTTGGCTTTTGTGCACATTCGCAGCACTTGTATTTGGTTTTGGTTTTCCATGCGCACCAGACGCACGTGATGTTGGATACGCCTTTTGAGGCTGATTTTAGTTATGAGTATCGCGTTTTCATGGTGGGCACTATATTATATAGTAGCCGAGGAGGACTGATCTGAGGACAGTGCCTGAGTACTTTTGCACGCATCACAAGTTTACGAAGAGGTTTTCAAAAATGAGCTATAGTCTCGCTATTTCCTACGTGTCCGCGAGTGACACGAACCTTTACAAAGGAGAACCTTCTGGGATATTTCGAATAGGCGGGACGTATAATTTGAGCAAAAACATATATAGATATATTTACTACTTTACAATTGAACGTCCGCCACTTTTGCCGTGAGCTACGCATCGCATGGCGATTCGGAAAGGATTTGGCATGTGTTTTATTCAGTTTTAGAGGATTTAAAGGGATGAGTACTATATACGTATTATGATTTTGACTATAGTATATTGGATTTCAGTAGTGGATTTCGAGATCTGTATCTCCATTGTAACTCCGATAATTATGTGATGCTTTACGGAGTTCGATTTTGAGTTTCACACTCGTTTTCATGCGCACTCGATGCGCTGCGATATTCTAAGTATTCCGTGATTTCGGAGCCTCGTTGATTTGAACCGATTGTTGAAATGTTTTAGTATTTGGGGGTTTAAATTTAAATTCGGGGACCGAATTTATTTAAGGGGGAAGATTGTAACATTTCAGAAATATAAAATATTATTTTTTGGAATTTAAATATTAAAATAATATATTTCGCGAAAACTATTCGATTTGCGAATTGGGGTTTTTCGTAAAATGGTATAACTATATACCAATATTTGGGAAATAATTGGAGATTAAAATGATTAATTGATTATAAAGATATTTTTCGGGTTTTGGCATTTTTATAATTAATTATATACAAGTTTAATTAAACTTGATTAGTGCACTACTAATCACGATTAAGTCAAATCCATATCTTTATATTTTCCATGGCTAGTGCACCATGTCGTGTTGCATTTTGTTGCCTGTTGTTCATTTATATTTGTGACTTGTGATTTATTGTGAGAAGAAAAAAAAATAGATGCCATGAGTCATGAGAGGGGGAGAGAGGAGACAAAAGAGATATTTGTGAGAGAGTGAGCATAAGAGAGAGAGATAGAGAGAGTTTTGGCTGCCTCTTTCTTTTCCCCATTGTTTTTCTTTATCTTCTCCTTCATGCTTCCTCCATCACCTCTACCTCCGTGAATCATCTCAAATTCTTCATCAAAACACCACACTCCCTTCAATAAAAAGATACACAACCTCCTCCTAAACCTTATGGACCTTTCAAGTTTGGATTTTGGAGACTTTGAGCATCTAGGGTTTTTCTTGAGTTGCTTCCATGAGGTATATTTCCTTTTCTTTAGTTAAGTCGTTTATGTTAGTGTATCCTAGTTTAGTTTAGAATTCGTGTTAGTTAGTTTTGTGATGTTTAGGAATTCCAAGTTTATGTTTAGAGATCTTGTAGACATGTGAAGTGGTTGTTGAAGAGTAGTGAGTGTTTACAACTTTAGAGTTTGATTTCTGACCAAGACCAAAGAATAGAACCCGATACGCGAAATTAGAATTTGTCCCGTGTCGGTTTTGTGAAGTTTTGTTAGCCTACAGGGTATCTGGATCTATCTGGGATGTTTCTGAGATACAAACAAGTCTATTAACCTTGATAAACCACTAGAAACCCACCACCAAAGTACGAGCTCCTTTGTCCCTACCAAGACCGGCGATGCCGGATTTTGGGGCCATCTCGCCGGACCCATTTTGTAGGTTAGTGTCATGGTTTTGCCAGTATCTCACACTCCCTATAAACTAGCCTATGTACTTGTTAGTTTTGTCCCTTTTGACCTGAGCCAAAATCTGGGAGCTACTTGAGAGTGTTTTGGCTATGTTTTTAAGATATTTGAATTCGTGGTTTTGGTATTTGGTTTTGATTTGGTCGTTGGATATTTGTACATCAACGACGAGGGTTGTTTGGTTTTTTTTGCATGCATAGGCTATAGATTTTAACCTATGAGTGCACCGTGTGTCGTATCGGTTTTTGGACATTGATTTTAATAGCATTGTGATTGTGTATTGATTGTAGGTACCTTCTCGTAGACTTCCGAGATGACGAATCATATCGACTTCGGCTAAGCGAGGATTTTAGCAGGTGAGTAGATCTATATCTACGGGGGAAGTCGGGTGGATGGCGTATAGCACCCCCGCAACCATTGATATGGATAAATGATATATTAATTGTAGTTTGGAGAAACTTATGTATAAACCCATGGATATGATCAGGGGATTTAGCGTGAAATGATATAATAAATAAGTAAGACTCAGATTAATTTATGAGAATATGAAATGTGAATGTGAATCGTGATATATATATATAAGTGATTGAAAGAGAACAAATATGAGATTTATCGTGGCGTGATATGAGATCGATATCGATATGTTATGAGATCGATATCGATGAGACCTGTGAATGATAATATGATAAGATTGAGATAGATGTGTTATGAGATTGATATATGTGACTATAGATCCGTACTATTGTTGTGATGATATCGTACGATGGATATTCCGTACGTGATATATAAGGATGAAACCCGATATTTATTCTGACTTGAGAACCCTTTTATTTCATATCATAAAGTAGATATTGTGATATGTTTGGAGTCATATCCATTTCAAAACTAACAAATCGTTACACCCTTTTTAAATGATGAATTCAAGGAGATGCTATAAACTTTTCAAATGGTATCTTTTCCAAACAATATCATTGTCATGACCCAAAATTTGGCATATGACCGGCACTTAGACTACGTAACGTCAACAGACGTAACGCAATTTAAGTAAGCCGAAAACCCAGCAATCTAAACCATTACAAGAAATAAAGGATAGAAACACATTAAAATCTTAAGTAAGAACTTAAAGCTTAAGTTTGTTTTTCATAAAAATTTCGGCAGCACCTCCTTTGTAAAAGCCAGCCCCAAAACGGGTACAAACATAAGATATAAGTAAAGCATCCCCAAACGGGAGCAAATCTCGCCCAAAGGGGAACAACCACAATAACAGATATACGACGCCGTAGCGAAGAAATGAGATCATCAACAGAAATAAAGGCTGGCTCACACGAGCACGACAAAAAGAGTCATAAGAATACACAACATCGATCCTCACAACTCGTCTCTAAGTCAATACATGAAGAGTACTGGATACAAAAGATATACAACGACATCATCGGATAACCGCAAACCCACCTATAGCAAAAGGCCTCATAGCCAACCGTAGCGGTATCCGCAAAAGTAGAGATAATAAGGCGCCCTGCCGCGACTACCCTGAGAATTAGACCTGCAAAACACTGTGGCACAACAGGGGTGGGTTTCCAACTCGTGAATAGTAAATAACATCATACTGTAATGCAAGTATGCACTGACAACGATAATCTATCACAGATAATCTGATAGCATAAGTATGGAAATATGAATATGCAACTATCATGATCAAGGTACACCACCCGGGTACTATATCTACATGAATCAAATGCATATCAAATAAATCCTGAGTGTGGGATAAATAATAAACCTCATGCATAAATCATCAGCATGGAAAAACCTGGAGTCCATCAATGACACCCCAAATCCCAAAATCCTCTGGCGCCGTCACCAGGACTGGCCCTCATATCCTGTAAATCTCATGGAACCAGAGTGCCCAACATCGGCACTCGAAAACATTATGAAATACCCATGTCCAACATCGACACGTAAATCTATATATCATATCCGTACATCTCACGGAACCTGAGTGTCCAATATCGACACTCGTAATCCACGGAACCTGAGTGTCCAACTCCGACACTCGCAATCCACATATCCATACGTCTTACGGAACCTGAGTGTCCAACTCCGACACTCACAATCCTCGTATCATATCTTGTTTCTAACACAAGTCTTAGAACCGAGAAAATCACATGAAATCCATATCTCAATGCGTAAATTCATGTAATATGATGTATGCAACATAGAACAACAATATGAGCATATCAAGGGAAAATCCGCTATTTAAATACATCAAGTCATTAAATATATCACGCGGTTCCCAATTATCCAAATCCAACGCAACATCATATAAAGTGAACATGTAGTAGCAAGGTATATGTGTAAGCATGTAGGTATGCCTGTATGCTATATTTCTTATGCGCCATCGCACAAGAATCAATGCCTCGATGTCACTAATCAAAACAATATTACATATGTATATGTGTTGTGTGTATCATGGCAATTACCGACAGTGTGTGTGTAGCATATAATTAGTGCCCGTGCAACATGAACCGTCAATAATAGTGCAGTGTCCACAGGGTACAAGTTCAGGCACAACAAGTAATAATATGCAATGATGTCCATGCACCATCTCTATATGTGCATATAAACATGCAGCTAATATCATATCATATCTAGCCCTGACGCTTTACGCCATACGGGTGATTTCCCCGTAGATGTTAAATCTACTCACCGACTATCTTGAGCTAGGTAAATCCAGTCACCTACTTTCCTTTCTTCGTAGCGTTCGAAATCCCCGCCTGCGATCCTATTAACACAAACATAACAAGTGCAAATCTCAGAAATCGACCAATATCACGTAAAAACTATGTTTGACCGACGCACCAACTCCAAACCAATTTTCAAGTGTCCGTCTAGTGGTTAACTTGTAGGGCGACACCCCAAAACCAACCCAGGTGCAACAGCTACACAAGATCACGAACCGTGTCAGATAACGTAACACGTGTATTCAAAACACTAGATTATAGCAAAGTGATCCCAGATTTTGTATACTGACAAAACCTAAAAACCAAACAGTACCAAACACCTCTAAACAACTGCAGACAGCTACCCTACAAAAACTAAGCCCCGACTCCCCCAATCGGCCGAGCTCGCCGGATTTCCCCCTATTGTCGCCGGCCAAAACCGCCCAGGTGGGGTTCGTGCTTCAGGTGTAAACTTAGGGTCACTAGTACATTACTACTACACTGCTAGATTTTACAGTAAAATTCCCGGGTCTTAGCAGATCATAGAGACTCCAATATGACACTAAAAATACGATATGTGCATGAAACTATACCTTTAGTGTTCTAAACCACAACTACAAGGCAACACAACAATATAAACACCTAATTAACAGTTAGAGGTCATTACCTAGCCACTCTTTCTCAAAAATCCAATCTTTCCAATCTCCAAGGCAACCTAGTGGGTAAACATGACATGTGAAATGTTTTCCATGGTGTTTAACGACGTTTGCAAGAATTTGTGAAGAGATAGTGAGGGTTTCAGTTTGAGAGTTGAGAGGATGAAGAATAATTGAGAATGAGAGAAGAATGAGAGAGTGAGAGATGATAATGATGAGAGGTGAGTGTAGGGTGAGCCTTAGCCTTACACTCCCTCTCTCCCTCATGACTCACCTAGCCACCTCTCTCTCTCAATCCAAAAGATAAAAATATCTCTCACACAAATATCTAAGGCAAGGTTAATTCAAGACATGTATTAGCTTAAGGTGTCATGGTCACTTAACAAGATTAACACTAACTAACACTCACACTAACATGCACAAGTGTGTACAAGCCATAACAAATAATAATAAAATAATAATTAATTGTTATAAAATGTGAGGAAACCGATTTGGTAAACTTTTCCTTAAAACCCCGCATTAACGCTTAATTAGCACTAATCGCATTCTAAGGTGTTACAATCATAGTCCCCTATTTTCAAAATAACGATCCGCACTATTTTAAGCTATAATTGTATGACTCCTACGTAGTTGCATATTTTATATACTGTTCGCGCTTACGATCTCTTATTTTGCATACGCTCGCGTTTCTTTTACTACGATATATATATATACGATATTTCGTACCCTTTATTTACCTGATTTCGTCTGCTAATACACCTGCACAACTATCGATGATGCGCATGTTACACTTACACAGAATTTCCGGCTCCACACATTCATCATCGGTAATTGCTATGACACTTATACAGTAGAATTGCTATATCCTGATATTATTCTTAATTGTTCAGTATTATCATATGACATGTTTGTACGATATATTTGATATGCTCACCTTACTATTTTATGTTGCATACATCGTACTTTATGGTTATATGCATTGAGATGTAGTTTTTATGAGATCTCTGGATTTGAGAACCGTGGTTATATTTTAAAGGAAATGGTGTATTGTTTTAAAAACGCGGTTTCTCTTGATATGATATTTCGAGGTGTCCACCATGTGTTTTCTCGGTTATAGGTTGTGAGCATACCCAATTCGAGGAGTGGGAGGCACTGTCTGCGGGTACATAGTAGACCCGGTATGGTACCCAGGGGCAAGATTGTTGGCTATAGTGCCCTCAAGGCAATTATCGTAGTCGCAGGCAGGTGATTATGATGATTGAGAGAGGACCTATACCGGTAGAACAGTTTTACTCGAGATGATATTATGCTATCTGGTTTGCTTTTATCATCATGTATATGTTTATAGAGCCCATAAGATTCTTGCTTGACTACCAGCATTATGATGACGATCAAATACGTAGGAGCTGGTGGTCTATAAGCACATCCTTAAATATCCCTAGTGATGGGAGTTTCGAGACTGGGCATCGATACTCCAGAGTAGACTAGTGTATACTGATCGAGACCCCGACGAAGGACGGTGGCCAGGTCTCACAAGCCATTAGTGTTAGTTTGTTCACCTAAGATAGTATACAGGTGCCCATTGGGTTATGAGTACACTAGACGGACTCGTCGGGAACCTGCTAGTTGGTACTATACCTATTGTCAGATAGCAGTTCCCAGGTGACATGTGTATAGGTTAGTCTGTCGACATGAGATCGTCATTTTTCTCGTGTGAGTTCCCACTGTTCTTTGATTACTACTCTACCACGGCTCAAAGGAGTCATGCAAACAGGTTTTAGTTGGGTACAGTCCCGAACCACATGGAGGCAGTGAGCGGATCGTCGGGGATTCGTCTCTCCCGGTATTGGGGGTTGATGTCACGCAGTGCACGGGTGGCCTTCCCCAGAAATCCTTGGCCAAGGTAGTCGAGAATTGATGATTCGGATCAGTAGTTTCCCAGGTGGTGATGGACTTTATACCGACACGAATTATCGTGTTATTAGGGGTCTGACTTTATCCACCCCCTAGACTCGATATGAGATACTCTAGGCGAACAGACCAGACTGTATGGATATTTTCACTGTCAGGCTCGGTAAGGGTTCAGGATGAGTTTGCTCGTAGGCCTCCCTTTCGCTCAATACCTGGGTAGCCGTTACGTACAGCTAGTGTCGCTGACGTGCTTGTGGTTAAACCCACTGCCAGCGTATTGACAAGTCTTTAGAGTCCCACATAGAGGGTTTTCACGGTTCAGCGATATGGTGTAGATGACGTATGTTGGTACATACAGGTGTCCGATTAAATATGTGCACATGCTGCACAGACTTTAATCGGACGGTTGATAATACTAGCGGCTTAGGATTAAGCCGGATTATTAAATCAGGTTTTGATTTAATAATTTATATATATGTATTCTAGTATTATTGTTCACTATTCATTTTCTCTCTTGGCTATTCATATTTTTATACGAATACACGTATATGTATTTCGATACGTATACCGGGTTGCATTCCGTATTTATACGGAATAGTTTCTAGAAGATGACAACTCATTAATTGATTTTCTTTTTAGAAAATTAATTTGGAAATGAGGTGGAAGGTGAGTTGGCATGAGCATGGTGAGGCATGTAAAGAGGTATGGGCATTGGAATTGTTTATTGCAAAATTGAGATGAGATATTTTTCCATTGCATGAGAGAGAGAGTGGGTGGAGCCACTAGTTTGGGTGTGGGTTATGCTCATTTCTTTTCTTCTCTTGGTTTTTCTTCACTTGCTATCTTCACTCATTCTCACTCACTTCTAGATAATGTTAGGTCCACGTTACCTCTCCCGGTACTTTCGGGGTTGCGGAAACGGTAAAACAAAATTTTTTCTAATCTTGGTAACATGGACTGTAAAAGCCGGATCTTTTCTAAACTAAACTAGCATACTTGCAAAGAAGAGTTAACTACTCGGCAAAGTGGTTATACCTCAACTTGAACTCCTTCTCTTCTTGTTGTTCATCTTCTTTCTTGCTCTTTGTAGTAGCTTGAATGGCTTCCCCTCCTCGTCTCCTCTTTGCCGAAGATAGATCCACCTGAGGGCTTCATCCTTGGGCTCCTTTCTCGATCTTGAGAGAACTAAGGTATTCGGCTTGCTAGACCTTCTACCTTAGAGTGAGTAGAGTATGCTTTGGGGTGTTTTATCTTCAAGGAGATGATTCTCAACACATGAGATTTGCTCTCCTTGAACAAGAGGAGGAAGAAGATGAAGTGAAGAAAGATAAACCAAATGATAGAATGAGCTATTTTCCTCTTGCAACCATAACAAAAGGAAAATAATTTATCTAATTAATAATAATAAATCAAAATGAAATAGTTGATGGTTGTATTTGGAATGACCACCATCATCACTTCATTAAATAAATGTTGGCAAGAATCAAGGAGCATCCTTGCAAAATAATGATGATGGTCAAACATTCAACCATGGTCAACAAGTCAACCATGGTCAACAAGTCAACAAAACCAACCATAACATAATTCCATTTAATTACTATTATTAATAGATATCTCACAAATTCATTAGGGTTTGGAAAAAAGACGACTGTCAACTGTGCATGCGCACCCGTTCCGAAACCCTAATGAAAAGCCTCTTCTTCCGCCTCAAACAACTGTGCATACACACCTGCATTCTTGTTCCTATGAACATGAATACTGAGAGATAAAAGCAACCCCAAAACATATACTAGTATCTGGCTCAAACCAGAGCCTACTAGTAATATCCGTCCGGACTCCAAACGTGCACAAGTGCACGGATGAGAACGAACCCTGTCGCAAAACCATGCGACCTCTACTCAGTTTTGCCCAAAGGCGAGTAACCCTCTGTGTGGGACTCTAAAGACTCGACACTACGCTGGCAGTGGGGTTAACCACAGACCGCAAGCGGCACTAGCTGTACGTAACGGTCCCCAGGTAGATGCCGATAAGAAGACTGATGAGGTGAACCCATCGAACTCCTACTGAGTCTGTATGTGACAATCTCCGTACAGTCCGGTCTGTTCGTCTGATACATCGCATGTCGGGCCTAGGGGGGCGGCAAGCGTCAGACCCCTAATAGCGGTACAAGTCGTGTCGGAGTGAAGCCCAGAACACCCTGAGATAACACTGGAACCTACCAGTATATCTCGCTTGCCCTGGCCAGGGACTACTTGTGTAATGGCTCTCCTAGACACAGCACGATGTCAACCCCCAATACCGGGAGAGACGAATCCTGTCTAACCGTCACTGCCTCCAAGTGCTTCGGGACTGCTCCCAACTACTACCTGTTTGCACGACTCAGTAGAGCCGTGGTAGGGTAGTAATCAAAGAACAGTGGGAATACACTCGAGGCGAAGTGACAGTGTCAAGTCAGCGGACTAAGCTGTACTCATGTCACCTGGGAACTGATAACTGACGATAGGTATAATACCAACCATCAGTTCCCGACGAGTCCTGTCCAGTGTACTCGTAACCCAACGAGAACCCGTATACTATCTCAAGTACGACGTACCGACGGCTGTGGGACAGACCGTCTCCCGTGCTGGGATGAGAAGCGCATACGCTAGTCTACTCCGGAGTATCGATGCCCTATCTCGGTACTCCCACGACTAGGGACATGTATATGGATGTGCTTGTAGATTACCCAGCCCCCACGAGTGTGATCGCCATCACAACGCCGGTAATCAAGCAAAGATCCAAAGGGCTCTACTAATGCGTATAGGTGATATAATAAATAAACACACAAGTACACATTAAAGCAGAGACAAACCAAGTAGCATACTACTATATTGAGCAAGATTGTCTGTACAACTGTGAATATCCCAAGCTTCCATCAAGTAATATACATACTAGTATGATACAGTAATGGCCTCTAGGGCATATACACTAACAATCTCCCACTTGCACTAAGGCCATGTACTGGCGTATCGAAGACCTATCATCTCGATCAGGCGCTCGAACCGAGTCAGGGGTAAAGCCTTCGTGAATGGGTCCGCAGTGTTGTCCTTTGTGTCCACTCTCCGCACCTCGATCTCCTGTCGATCAATGATCTCCCTGATCAGGTGATATCGCCTTAAGATGTGCCTGGATTTCTGATGGGACCTTGGTTCCTTCGCTAAAGCTATAGCCCCATTGTTATCGCAATACAAAGGTATTGGGTCAACAATGGACGGAACTACCTGAAGTTCACTAATGAACTTCTTCATCCAGACCGCCTCTTTTGCGGCATCGCTTGCAGCAATGTATTCAGCCTCCATCGTCGAGTCTGCGATGGTTTCCTGCTTGGAACTCCTCCAACATACCGCCCCTCCGTTGAGGGTAAACACAAAACCCGAGATGGACTTGCTGTCATCTTTGTCACTCTGGAAGCTTGAATCGGTAAAGGACTCGACCCTGAGGTCTCCATTACCGTAAACCAGGAACATCTCCTTAGTCCTTCTCAGGTACTTGAGAATGTTCTTCACTGCTGTCCAGTGGTCCTCCCCTGGGTCTGACTGATACCGGCTTACCGCGCTCAACGCGTAAGCTACATCTGGTCTTGTACATAGCATCGCATACATTATAGATCCTAACGCCGAAGCGTAGGGTATAGTGCTCATGCGAACCCTCTCCTCGTCAGTCTTAGGAGACATCTTCTTGGAGAGGGTAATTCCGTGCAATGCGGGTATGTTACCGCGCTTGGAACCCTCCATACTAAATCTCTTTAGTACGGTCTCTATGTACCTGGACTGCGAAAGTCCCAATAGTCTCTTGGATCTATCTCTATAGATCTTGATCCCCAGAATGTACGAGGCATCACCCAGGTCCTTCATGGAGAACCTTTGTGACAAAAATAGCTTGACCGATTGTAGCATAGGAATATCATTTCCTATCAAAAGAATGTCGTCCACGTACAAGACTAGGAATACGACTGTTCGTCCTACAATCTTCTTATATACACAGGGTTCATCTTCGTTCTTGATGAAATCAAATTCCTTGATTGCCTCATCAAAACAAATGTTCCAGCTCCGCGATGCCTGCTTTAATCCATAAATGGATTTAAGCAACTTGCACACCCTTCCGCTGCTCCCACTGTCTACGAAACCTTCTGGTTGATCCATGTAAACGCACTCTTCCAAACAACCGTTTAGGAAAGCCGTCTTAACATCCATCTGCCAGATTTCATAGTCATGGAAGGCAGCAATGGCAAGTAGGATCCGAATGGATTTGAGCATAGCCACCGGAGAAAAAGTCTCGTCATAGTCCAAACCAGGTCTTTGACGAAAACCTTTTGCAACGAGTCTAGCTTTATAGGTTTCCACCTGCCCATCTACACCAAGTTTCTTTTTGTAGATCCATTTGCATCCAACGGATTTTACCCCAGGTGGAGCAATATCCAAGGTCAACACTTTATTGGCGTACATGGACTCCATTTCGGATTGCATTGCTTCCTGCCACTTATCAGAGTCCCTACTGATAATGGCCTGCCTGAAACTGGTAGGGTCATCTTCTTCCAAGATGCAATCCTCTCGATCCCCGTCTATGAGAAAACCGTAGTATCTCTCGGGCGGATGAGAAATCCTACCAGATCTGCAGAGTGGCTGAGGTTCGTTTGGGGTCATTGAATCTAGTGGTTCCTCCAAATTTTCAGTTACATTTTGTGGTCGCTGAATTTCTTCCAGTTCTACCGAACTCCCACTAGCTTCTTTTGCAAGAAACTCCCTTTCTAAGAAGGTAGCGTGGCGAGATACAAACACCTTCTGTTCCTCAGTGTGGTAGAACAGATATCCTAGTGAGTCTTTAGGATATCCCACAAATTTACAGAGAACTGACCGTGCCTGTAACTTGTCCGGTTTCTGTGTTTTCACATAGGCCGGACAACCCCATATCTTAAATCGCTTAAGATACGGATTTTTCTTCCATTCCATATTTCATATGGAGTCTTAGGCATTGATTTGGATGGAACATAGTTCAATAGGTATGCCGCTGTCTGAAGCGCATGTCCCCAAAATGAAAGAGGCAACTCAGCACTATTCATCATGGAGCGAACCATATCCAATAGGGTACGATTCCTTCGCTCCGAAACACCGTTGTGCTGTGGTGTATAAGGAGGAGTAAGCTGAGAGAGAATACCATTCTCTTTTAAGTAATCTAGGAATTCCGTGCTTAAGTACTCCCCTCCCCTGTCAGACCGGAGGATCTTGATACTTTTGCCAATCTGGTTCTCTACTTCCTTTCTGAATTCCTTGAATTTCTCAAAAGCTTCAGATTTGTGTTTCATTAGATACACATATCCGAACCTAGAGAGATCGTCAGTGAATGTGATGAAGTACGAGAACCCACCCCTTGCATGTATAGACATCGGACCGCATACATCACTCTGTACGAGTCCCAAGAGCTCGGTTGCTCTTTCTCCATGTCCGGTGAATGGAGATTTGGTCATCTTCCCTTTGAGACAAGACTGACAAGTTTCATAAGATGAAAACTCAAACGCATTCAAGAGTCCATCTTTATGCAACTTACTCAGTCTTTTCTCTCCGATATGACCAAGTCTACAATGCCACAAGTAGGATTCATTCGTATCTGAATTCTTCCTCTTGCGTGTGTTTTGTATATTGAGAACTGTATTCTGATTTAGAACGTAGATACCATTACACAGTGTACCCTCTGCAACCAGTACATTATGAAGGTAAATGTTCATGATATTCTTTTCAAGAACAAAGTTATATCCATCTTTATCGAGTAAAGAAACTGATATGATGTTGCAAACCATGGAGGGTACATAGTAGCAATCGTTCAAAATCATAGTCTTGCCATTTGGCAATACTAGGTGATATTCACCGACGGCTGCCGCATTAACTTGTGCTCCGTTCGCTACTCTGAGCGACATATCACCCGGTGCAACTTTCCTACTTTTTCTCAGTCCCTGCAATAAATTACAAATATGAGATCCTGATCCGGTATCAAGTACCCAGGAGGTAGGGCTGACCGTAAAACAGTTCTCAATTACAAGAACACCTGAAGTAGATGCAAAACCATGCTTCTTCTTCAACTGGGTATCCTGGAAATCCATACAATCCCCTTTCCCTTTCTCATACTTATGACTGTTGTCACAAGTTAGAGCTGAACCAACTTTCCCCAGTCCCGAATAAGAATTTGGATCGGTCAAGCGATACATTTTATTATCTTGATTAGGGCGTGAAAAGGTTGCTGCCTGGAGAGAGAGAAAAGAAACACTCAGCGTATGCTCGTGCAAGATTAGATTGGTTTATTAATTTATCTAACCAGGATGTCTCCCACTGTTTCCTCAAATTCTTCTTAAAACCTTTTTAAAGGAAGAACTAGCCGGGTTTTAATTCACGTCACAATACTTGCTTAACCTTTCAGCCAGGCTAGTGTCGGTACTTCGAGGGAGGTTTTCCAACGCTTTCGCGAAGTTCCTTAATTATAGAACCACTTTTCCCTGGGGGCGTAGCCCCGCTAACACCTTTCTAGACACCTACTAGGTTTATAGCATTGATTGTTAAGTGAAATAATCTCCCGAGAGTAAACCAACTCATCAGTGGGATCGGGATCCAACTTTCATTGTGTGATAACCTAGATGGAATCCACTCTAGTCACCACACTCCAGAAGGTATGCTAAATCTGCAAGTTTCAGTTCTTTTGAAACTCCCGATGTGGTTTTTGCCCCTAGGACCCAAGTGATCTTGACGGAGTCAACAAATCAAAGAGTCCTTTTGAAACAATCCAGTCAAGTTCAACCTGTCATTGTCTGGATTGCATTAAACCCACCCGCATAACCCTTGACGGAGTCAACAAGGCTATACGACTGTCCTAATCAATCCCATATACCGATACAAACAAGCAGCACTTAGCTACCGTACACTACGCCTTGACGGAGTCAACAAACGCAGCACGAATACTAAGTGTTACTTATAAGAAATGACGGAGGGCTACGGCTGGGTTTTTGGCGAAAAACCCGTTAACGTAATGAACTTGATATCGTTGAAGGAACCTGGTAGTCTATTTGAAAATATAGTGGCGAAAACTTTTGCTAAAGAGGTCACTCCCTGCGAAGGGATCTCGGCTCTTTCCTCGTCGAATGAGGTGCAGGATATTGCAAACTGAATACCGCGATGCAAAGCAAGAATAATCGACTATAGTGAAGTTATTACCCTGACGCAAACTTTTGTCCAAGGGGTCACTCCCGATGAAGGGATCTCGGCCCTTGCCTCGTCGACTGAGGTGCTGGGCATTCACAACCGAATACCGCGATGCAAAACAAAAATGAACGTCCTTGTAATAACAGCTTTTTTTGAAAAAAAAATGTTCCAACAACGTCTTTTAGGTTTATTTTCTTGCATTAGTTCTTTTAATGCGTGATATTCTTGCATTAGTACTTTTAATGCGTCCCATCATATTAATCCTACCATTGCAGAAAACAACCAAAATATGACGTACGCTTATGTCATATGCATTCGCCACGGGGCCCCGTCATCACCCGTTAGGTTACTTAACTAACGACAGAGCGGGGGCTGGGCTAGCGCGGCTGTAAAACATAAGCAACACCTAAATAGAAAGCAATGATAGACATTACAGATCACAGATGAATACATTGGATATACTAGCAATCCGCAATCCTTTCGAGCCTGCAACGAAAAGCGGATTACACGGTCGCGGTGAATAGCCAAATACCCCACCCAAGACCCCTACGGGTGCGGCAAACTGCCCGCCAAGAACTCGGCAGTTTGTGCACCCCTCCATGGGTCTATCCTAGGAGCAAAAACAGTAAAAAGAATTATACAATGACGGCTACAACCCCGACCCGGTTGTGCGGCCAAACAAATAATAATATTACATCAATTTACATTTACAATGAATGAAAGAAAAACAAAAGCTCATCTCACATCCACCCCGGCTATTCACCCGTGACAGTCCAACACATTCATATACACATTCCAATATCAAACACAGATCACAGAGATGTATAACCCCGACTAATCGACTTATAGCGATTAGCCGACGTTCAATACATTCAAACATCACAGATATAACCAACATAGCCAAAGTGTAGCGAAGTTCGAAAAAATACGGATTTATAGGACCCCAAAAGCAAATTTCAGTTCTGGAAAATCTGGGCACATATAACATATTTTAAAAATCCCAAAACCCTACCAGAAGAACATTGCACAAAACACGATCTCATGAAGCGCCCAAACGGCGGCGGATCCGTGGCTAGATGAACAGGTGAGGCCGCGGATGGGCGGCGCTTTAAAAGAATCATGGGATCGTTTTTGGTGGGTGTTCTCAGAAAACCCTGAGCCGATTTTAGGAGTATATATGTTTTCATTTCGAGCAAAAAATATTTCAACAGAAACTTAGGGTTTTGGTTTTTCTGGTTTTGTGATTTTTCCGTTTCGAACTTCCATACACTTCGCTACTAAGCTAGTTTTAGTTTAGTTAGGCTCTGATACCACTGTTAGGTCCACGTTACCTCTACCGGTACTTTCGGGGTTGCGGAAACGGTAAAACAAAATTTTTTCTAATCTTGGTAACATGGACCGTAAAAGCCGGATCTTTTCTAAACTAAACTAGCATACTTGCAAAGAAGAGTTAACTACTCGGCAAAGTGGTTATACCTCAACTTGAACTCCTTCTCTTCTTGTTGTTCTTCTTCTTTCTTGCTCTTTGTAGTAGCTTGAATGGCTTCCCCTCCTCGTCTCCTCTTTGCCGAAGATAGATCCACCTGAGGGCTTCATCCTTGGGCTCCTTTCTCGATCTTGAGAGAACTAAGGTATTCGGCTTGCTAGACCTTCTACCTTAGAGTGAGTAGAGTATGCTTTGGGGTATTTTATCTTCAAGGAGATGATTCTCAACACATGAGATTTTCTCTCCTTGAACAAGAGGAGGAAGAAGATGAAGTGAAGAGAGAGAAACCAAATGATAGAATGAGCTATTTTCCTCTTGCAACCATAACAAAAGGAAAATAATTTATCTAATTAATAATAATAAATCAAAATGAAATAGTTGATGGTTGTATTTGGAATGACCACCATCATCACTTCATTAAATGAATGTTGGCAAGAATCAAGGAGCATCCTTGCAAAATAATGATGATGGTCAAACATTCAACCATGGTCAACAAGTCAACCATGGTCAACAAGTCAACAAAACCAACCATAACATAATTCCATTTAATTACTATTATTAATAGATATCTCACAAATTCATTAGGGTTTGGAAAAAAGACGACTGTCAACTGTGCATGCGCACCCGTTCCGAAACCCTAATGAAAAACCTCTTCTTCCGCCTCAAACAACTGTGCATACACACCTGCATTCTTGTTCCGATGAACATGAATACTGAGAGATAAAAGCAACCCCAAAACATATACCAGTATCTGGCTCAAACCAGAGCCTACTAGTAATATCCGTCCGGACTCCAAACGTGCACAAGTGCACGGATGAGAACGAACCCTGTCGCAAAACCATGCGACCTCTACTCAGTTTTGCCCAAAGACGAGTAACCCTCTGTGTGGGACTCTAAAGACTCGACACTACGCTGGCAGTGGGTTTAACCACAGACCGCAAGCGGCACTAGCTGTACGTAACGGCCCCCACGTAGATGCCGATAAGAAGACTGATGAGGTGAACCCATCGAACTCCTACTGAGTCTGTATGTGACAATCTCCGTACAGTCCGGTCTGTTCGTCTGATACATCGCATGTCGGGCCTAGGGGGGCGGCAAGCGTCAGACCCCTAATAGCGGTACAAGTCGTGTCGGAGTGAAGCCCAGAACACCCTGAGATAACACTGGAACCTACGAGTATATCTCGCTTGCCCTGGCCAAGGACTACTTGTGTAATGGCTCTCCTAGACACAGCGCGATGTCAACCCCCAATACCGGGAGAGACGAATCCTGTCTAACCGTCACTGCCTCCAAGTGCTTCGGGACTGCTCCCAACTACTACCTGTTTGCACGACTCAGTAGAGCCGTGGTAGGGTAGTAATCAAAGAACAGTGGGAACACACTCGAGGCGAAGTGACAGTGTCAAGTCAGCGGACTAAGCTGTACTCATGTCACCTGGGAACTGATAACTGACGATAGGTATAATACCAACCATCAGTTCCCGACGAGTCCTGTCCAGTGTACTCGTAACCCAACGAGCACCCGTATACTATCTCAAGTACGACGTACCGACGGCTATGGGACAGACCGTCTCCCGTGCTGGGATGAGAAGCGCATACGCTAGTCTACTCCGGAGTATCGATGCCCTATCTCGGTACTCCCATGACTAGGGACGTGTATATGGATGTGCTTGTAGATTATCCAGCCCCCACGAGTGTGATCGCCATCACAACGCCGGTAATCAAGCAAAGATCCAAAGGGCTCTACTAATGCGTATAGGTGATATAATAAATAAACACACAAGTACACATTAAAGCAGAGACAAACCAAGTAGCATACTACTATATTGAGCAAGATTGTCTGTACAACTGTGAATATCCCAAGCTTCCATCAAGTAATATACATACTAGTATGATACAGTAATGGCCTCTAGGGCATATACACTAACAGATAATACTTAGCACATTTCTTGAGTTGTTCATGCCACTTGTTTTCTTACCTCCTTCATCTTCTTGAGTTGCTCTTTTGAGCATTGTGAGGAAAATTATAGTTGTTAGTGTGATATGCCTTAGAGGCCATTATTGTATAGTACTAGTTTGTATATTACATTTTGGAAGCTTGGGATATATACACGGATTTATGACAGTCTTGCTCAATATGGTAGTATGCTACTTGGTTTGTATCTATCTTAATATGTGTATATGTTTCTTTCAACATATCGCTAATACATATTGATAGAGCCCTTAGGATCTTTGCTTGACTACCAACGTTGTGATGGCAGTCACACTTGTGGGGGCTGGGTAGTCTACAAGCACATCCTTATACAGGTCGCTAGTCATAGGATTATCGAGACAGGGTATTGATACTCCAGAGTAGACTAGTGTATACGCTTCTCATCCCAGGAGGGAGATGGTCTGTCCCACAGCCATCAGTACATCGTACTGGAGATAGTATGCAAGTGCTCATTGGGTTATGAGTTACACTGGATGGACTCGTAGGGAACTGCCGGTTGGTAATATACCTATCGTCAGGTAGCAGTTCCCAGGTGACATGAGTACAGCTTAGTTCGTCGACTTGACACAGCTACTTCGCTTCATGTGTGTTCTCACTGTTCTTAGATTACCACCCTACCACGGCTCTATTGAGTCGTGTAAACAGGTAGTAGTTTGGTGCAGTCCCGAAGCACTTGGAGGCAGTGGCGGTTAGATAGGATTTGTCTCTCCCGGTATTGGCGGTTGATTTCGCACTGTGATCGGAATGCCATTACACAAAGCCCCTGGCCAGGGCAAGCGAGATTTACTGGTAGGTACTCCAGTAAATTCTCAGGGTGTTTTGGACTGTACTCCGACACGACTTATACCGCTATTAGGGGTCTAACGTTTACCATCCCTAAGCCCGATATGCGATACTCTTAGACGAACAGACCGGACTGTACGAAGATTGTCACAGACATGCTCAGTAGGAGTTCGGAGGAGTTATGCTCATCAGCTTTCTTATCGACATCTACCTGGGGGCCGTTACGTACAGCTAGTGCCGCTTGCGGCCTGGTTAAAACCACTGGCAGCGTAGTGTCGAGTCTTTAGAGTCCCACACAGAGCGTTTCCCTGCATCTTGTAGGGATTCTCTAGCACCATCCTAGGTTATGGGTTGCATCACACATGCTATAACAAAAATTTAGGGGGTGCTAAACAATTCCAACTATGAATCGAACTAGAAAAATAGAGTAACAATATGCTAATATCATATACTACAAGTGTCTAACACTAAGTGGGGAGAAAATTAAACCTTTGTAGACCTCCTCCTTGACTCCTTGGATCGAGTAGGGTTTGAACGGGTTGGCTTGTGTCCTTCCAAGTCCACGATGATCCACCATGAAGTCCCTTTGGACCAAGCTCCAAGCTTCACTTGATCAAGGATGAAGATGAAGCAAACACTCCACGCTAGTGGGCTAGACTAAAGTAGAATGGTGATGTGGGTTTGGATCTCACTTAAAAACCTTTTCTTTTTAATTTCTTCTCTTTCTTTTTAAACTCTAGAGAGCTTTGAGGAGAGAGAGGAAGAAGGAGATGGCTCAAGCTTGACTCAAGAGAATAATGAATAACCCAAAATAAACTTAAGGGAGTAAGTGAGAGTCATGCCATGCTAAACTATGGTTACAAAATATCTAAATATTTTGTAACTTGAGTTTAAGCAAAACCATGAGCTAAAACCATGGATAATAAACCATAGTATTAATCACATTTTTTGCTTTTCTCAAATAATCAAAATATCTAAATATGTAACCATGTAAGTCTTGCATTGCCACCACCAATGTATCATCAACCATGATACATGTATGCTTGCATGTGTGCATCCATATCAACATATACATGTAAGTCTACAGTAGCGCCCCGGCCGTCAATCCGAGGCCAAACGCGGAACAAAAAACTTTTATAAACTGGCGCTAATGCAGACTTTTACCCGGATCGTACCATTAACCCTATACTAGCAAACTACAAAGAAGTTAGAATGGCTATACCAATTGATCCGTATCTTTTGGTCTTTAGCCACCATCCTTAGTTCCTTGCGGCATCTCCGATCTCCGGTCTCCTCGTCGGAAGGGCACCACATCAAGGAGTCCTTTTACGGGCTCCCGCATCAAACCGAAGCAACTCGGACATGAAGTTTGCTAGCCGACATGTCCAAGGTGATGTAGAGAATGTGTGTGATAACATTGTCTCAAGCATCCATTGATTCCCAACACATGAGAGTGTTTGGATGGAAGTTGAAGATGATGCCATTGGTGGAAGTTATGAGCAAGAGGAAGAAAAAGAAGAGCTTTTCTTTTCTATTATGTTGAGATGAAAAATGAGAGCACCCATATGAATCCCAAGAGCTAGCCCAAGGCTAAGTGGCTCTCCACTCTCTCTCCACCTCTCATTTCAACACAATAATCAATCACAAATGTGATATTAGCACAAAAAATAATACCATGACTCACCAATGAACCACATGGCACATTTAATGCACTAAATCATGACATCCACTCACAATTTCCACCATCTAAACATTAATCCAAATGTTTAGTCCAACAATAAGATATGGAAACATCTAAAGTAAACTCGTGACGGATCATAAGGATACCGCTCACCTGTATATACATACCTGCATCCGCATTCCGACTGGTTGCAAATGCAATGAGACTAAAGTAATCCAACAAATCTACTACTAGGATCCGGTTTAAACCAAAGCCCACTAGTATGATCCGTCCGATCATGATGCGTGCACAAGTGCACGTATATGATCGGACCCTGCCATAAAACCATACGGCATCTACAACGTTTCGCCCGAACTTGGGAAACTTTCTATGGGGGACTCTAAAGACTCGTCGATACGCTGGCAGTGGGTTTAACCACAAGCACGTCAGTGGTACTAGCGGTACGTAACTGCTACCCATGTATTGACCGAAAGGGAAGTTGACGAGCGAACTCATCCTGAAACCCTACTGAGCCTATCTGTGACAATCTCCGTACAGTCCGGTCTGTTCGTCTATGTGTATCGCATATTGGGCCTAGGGGGACGGTAAACGTCAGACCCCAATAGCAGTATAAGTCGTGTCGGAGTGTAGCCCAGAACACCTTGAGAAACTACTGGAATACCTACCAGTAAATCTCACTTGCCTTGGCCAAGGACTTTGTGTAATGGCTCTCCAGACACAGCGCGATATCAACCCCCAATACCGGGAGAGACGAATCCTGTCTAACCTCCACTGCCTCCAAGTGCTTCGGGACTGCACCTAACTACTACCTGTTTGCACGACTCCTTTGAGCCGTGGCAGGATAGCAATCAATGAACAATGGGAACACACTTGAGGCAATGTAGCAATGTCAAGTCAACGGACTAAGCTGTACTCATGTCACCTGGGAACTGCTCCTGACGATAGGTATAGTACCAATCAGCAGTGCCCCTGCGAGTCTGTCCGGTGTACTCATAACCCAATGAGCACCTGTATATTATCTTAGGTGAACCAACTGACGCCAATGGCTTGTGAGACCAGCCACCGCCCCTCGTCGGGGTCTCGATCCGTATACACAAGTCTACTTTCGGAGTATCGATGCCCAGTCTCGAAACTCCCACGACTAGTGACACTTTAAGGATGTGCTTATAGACTATCCAACTATCACGTATATGATCGCCATCATACTGCGGGTAGTCAAGCAAGAATCCTATATGCTCTGTCAACGTGTAACAGTGATCTGTAATGTCACCTGAAGCATGTACACGATGATAAAGAAAAACTAGATAGCATACTATCATTTCGAGTAAGACCGTCCTACTGGTATAGGTCCTCCCTCAATCTTTGCAATCACGTGCCTGCGATCCAATAATTGACTTTGAGGGCACTATATCCAACAATCTCCCACTTGCACTTAAGGTTAATTATTGCGATGCCGCATACTCACAGCCCGTGTGATACCGAACACCCGACTCCTCTACTAATTAGTATCACAAAGCTCGTTTGTAAAACTATTGCATTCGAGAAATAGCCTCAGTAAGTGGATCCGCTCAGATGTTTCTTTCTATGTCTCTCAATCTCATGTTCGTGGAGAAAGCTACCTCCCGGAATGAGCAATACCTGTCTTAGAATATGTTTGGATATCTGATGGGACCCAGTTCACAAATGAACTCCAAATCCAGCAAACTTCTTAGACTATATCGTCAACTGAATTAAATCAGTATCCTGCGCCATGCTACCCTCAGTATCCGCTTGGACCACCTGTCCAAACTACTGTCCCTCGTCAGAGGGAAAACCATCACTCTGACAGTCACTCTGTCATTCAGGTCACCTTGAAAGCCTGGAATGATAACCGTTTCCCGAAGGAGGCTGTCGTTATCAAATCCCTAGAACATCCACTTATGTTCTAAAACTGCTTCCGAACGTTTCTCCAGGATTGGATTAATAACTCAACTTATTGCATCTAGTGAAAAAACAACATCTGGTGTGGTACTTGACATCTCATGATTAACTCAATTGCCTAAGCAAGTTATATATCAATCATGCACATCCCTCTCCCTTTTAGTCTGTAAGACACCATTAGAGAAGGTGACTCCTTCATCTGCAGGTACACCACCATGCCAGGAGTCATCTATTCTAAAAAACCTTTAGAATACTGTCTAAGTACCCAGATTGGGAAACTACCCAAATCTAGATCTAAAACCATAGATCTAGTAACCAGAATGCCTGATATTATATCCATAACCTATATAGAGAAACCACTGTGTGACAACCACGGTATAACCGATTGTAGGATAGGAATTTTACTTCTTATAAAGTGCATGTCATCTAAATACCAGGACATCACACCCTACTACCTTCTTAACAGATCCATCTCCTATTCTGATGAAGTCAAAACCTATGACTGTCATATCAAAAATAGATGATCTATCTCCGCTATATCTGCTTTGGTCTATGAATAGACATAAGCCACTTGTCCACTATCCTTCCGCTGCTCCCACTGACCACAACAACCCTCTGGCATAGTCATATACACGTGCACTTTTAAAGCTAGTTTAGAACGACGCTATACTCATCCTCCTGCCGGGTCTCATAGTCTAGAACAGCAGTAATGGCAAGTCTGGGTAAACAAGAACCTCCCTATCACCATCCTTGAGGCTACCGGAGTACCTCTCGGGTGCCTGAGGTTACCCACCATATCTGTGGAGTGGCTAATGGAATGTCAAACCTGATTGAATCTTTAGGTCCTATTAAATTTTCAGTAATCGTTTGCGGTTCTGGAATCACTTCCAGTTCTACCATACTCCCACTACTGTTTTCTGAAAAATCCAATTTACTAAAACTGTGGCGAGTCAAGAACAATATCACTATTGATCTTGCAGATGGTAGAAAGTTAACCCTTGTCATAGCCTGGGTTAACCCACAAACAGCCATTACAGAAACGTGCCTTGAGTTATCCAGAGTCTGGTTTTAAGAATAAGACGGACAACTCTATATACCTTAACATCGTTAAGATATGATCCATTATATATACCATATAGAAACAGAGGCACTAATTTAATTGGAACCAGATTCAAAACATGCAACTGTTTCCAGTGCAGTTAACTAAATGGAGAGAGGCCGATCAGCATTACTCAACTTAAGAATGCATCCAATTATGAGTAACCTGAAAGAGAAGAAAGTTCTCAAAATCATTACTATCAACTAAATACCAAACACAAGTATCTACATGTTCGATCACCTTGAAAAATCTCGATACTTGCAACACGTGGTTCTATACTTTACTCTTGTACCCATAACTTTTCAAAACTTAGACCTTGTATTTCTACGAAACATTTGTCTAAAAACTAGAGAAGTCACAGGTAAACAGAATATAGTACGAGGACCAACCCCTCTGTCCTAATGGATAACATACAATAGTTTGTATAAGTCCCCTGGGTTAAATAACTCAAACCCTATGCGTCGTAGGTTGAAAACTATACTTATGGTCAAGAAGAATTACACCGCTGTTTAATGCTCCTTACCTAATCATCAACTGATATAGGTAAATATCATGGACATAATTTCAAAAAGTTATATCTTACTTTATAAAAATAAACATACAGATATATCAGTTTTAAATTGGTTCATAACAACAGATATTCAAAACCAAATATTTGCCGTCTGGCAAAAAACCCAGTCGATTTCCTCAAATATCACCAATTACAACGAATTTCGATATAATGAGGATGGTCGCCTAATTCCCAATAACTTACTCCCACTCATCATCTGTAAAACCATACAGATGTGAGAATCATACCTGGTAAATACATACTCTGGAGTAAGGATCTAATTGGGAAATCGATTTTCTATTAACAACGCATAGTGAAACTGAAACATTAATATGTTTCGAAAGGGTATTCGGGTATTCCTAGTAATGCCTCTTCCATTATCAGATTCATGACTGTAACCATATATTTCCTTGCCATCTCTCCAAATCCCTGTATTTTTCTTTACTCATTACCTTCTGTACACCATCGTTAGGCTAAATGGTTTTCTTCTGTAACGTTTTGAAAATCGTTTCGGTGAAATTTCGAAAAAACGGTAAAATAAGGGGGTTTTCTGTAAAAAGTCAAAATACAAATATCTTTATTTTAAAATTAAATATACATATTCTAGCTATGTAATTGCTAGTATTTGGTGTTTATTGAGCCACTGTGGAAATTTAAAATTTTCTGAAAAATTTTCCGAAAATAATAATTTTAATATTATTTTAACCTGTCACTAATATATTTAATCAGGGAAAATTACAAATTGGAATGAGTTGAAATAAATTTTGTGCATCATAATACATTAAATAAAATTTTATCATGTGGTTTTTGAAACGAAATCGTTCGCCAAAACGGTTTAGAAAATATCGAAGAAAAAGGCTTTTTTTAGTGTAAATGGATGTTTGGGGTATTGTATTTGTCATTTTCCATCACCCCACACCCATACCCACACTCACAAACCCCCATTTACCTCTCCCCTTGGCTGAATTTAGCAGCCCCCACATTTTTCCCCACTTGAATTTCAAAAAAAAGAAATGAAAGAAAAGAAAAGAAAATGGATAAAAGAGTTGACCTTTTGTTGACTTGGACTTTTCTCTCACCATACCTCACACCACACCCCCTCTCTTCTCTCCCTCACATGCATTTTGGCCGAGCCCCCCCCCCCTCCATTTCAGCCCTTCATTCTTCATCTCCTTCTCTTTAAAAAAAGTTCATCAAAAATGCTTGAAAAATCCACTAAAAATCAAGCAAAAATCCAAATCAAAATCCAACTCCTACCCATTTCTCATTAGCCATTCTAGCACGGATCTAGGGATCAAAATAGCATTTTAGGAGGCTAGATCTTGAGCTTGATCTCATCATGGGAGGTATAATCTCATGCTTTTGCTAAAATTTGTTATCTAGTTTCTTTAATCTAAGTTAACTAAGTGCTTAATTAGGTTTTGATGAGTTTAATTGCATGATTAAAGATTTCAAGTTAGGGTTTTGTTGTGGAAATGGGTTATGATAAATTGTGCATGGTTTTGTGTTGTGTATTAACATCTTAAGTTTTATAGAAAGCTAATTTAGTTGTTAATTCCAAACCATTACTTATAAAATGCTCTAATTAAGATATTTTGCTAACTAGAGTTTTGGAAAATTGTTAAATGCTTTAGATTAAAATATAATTATGGTTTCATAGAATTATTAATATTATATTGAGTGGTTTAATGTCTTTAGTTCATGAAAATCCAAGCTAGATTGAAGTTTGTGCATTTTTTGTTAGTGTATATGCCCTAGAGGCCATTACTGTATCATACTAGTTTGTATATTACTTGATGGAAGCTTGGGATCACAGTTGTATATACAATCTTGCTCGAAATGGTAGTATGCTACTTGGTTTGTCTCTACTTCAATATGTGCATGTGTTTCTTTTAGCATATCGCTGATATACATATTAGTAGAGCCCTTAGGATCTTTGCTTGATCACCAGCGTTGTGATGGCGCTCGCACTCGTGGGAGCTAGGTAATCTATAAGCACATCCTTATACAGGTCCCTGGTCGTTGGACTATCGAGACAGGGCATCGATACTCCGGAGTAGACTAGTGTATGCGCTTCTCATCCCTGTATGGGAGACGGTCTGTCCCACAGCCGTCAGTACGTTGTACTTGAGATAGTATACGGGTGCTCGTTAGGTTACGAGTACACTGGACAGGACTCGTCGGGGACTGTTGGTAGGTATTATACCTATCGTCAGTTATCAGTTCCCAGGTGACATGAGTACAGCTTAGTCCGTTGACTTGACACTGTCACTTCGCCTCGAGTGTGTTCCCACTGCACTTTGATTACTACCTTACCACGGCTCAAAGGAGTCGTCCAAACAGGTAGTTTTTGGGTGCAGTCCCGAAGCACTTGGAGGCAGTGACGGTTAGACAGGATTCGTCTCTCCCGGTATTGGGGGTTGACATCGCGCTGTGTCTAAGAGAGCCATTACACAAGTAGTCCCTGGCCAGGACAAGCGAGATATACTAGTAGGTTTCCAGTGTTATCTCAGGGTGTTCTGGGCTACACTCCGACACGACTTGTACCGCTATTAGGGGACTGACGTTCACCGCCCCCTAGACCCGCCATGCGATGTGTCAGACGAACAGACCGGACTGTACGGAGACTGTCACATACAGGCTCAGTAGGAGTTCAGATGGGGTTCACCTCGTCAGTCTTCTTATCGACATCTACCTGGGGACCGTTACGTACAGCTAGTGCCGCTTGCGGTCTGTGGTTAAACTCACTGCCAGCGTAGTGTCGAGTCTTTAGAGTCCCACACAGAGAGCTATTCGCCTTTAGGCAAAATGAGTAGAGGTCGCATGGTTTTGCGACAGGGTTCGTTCGCATCCGCGCACTTGTGCACGTTTGCTGTCCGGACAGCTTATACTAGCGAGCTTTGGTTTAAGCCGGATCCTAGTATATGATTTGGGATTTGTTTTATCTTATTGTATTCGTGTTCCTCGGATCACGATTACGGGTGCGTATGCACAGTTGCTTGAGACAGAGGGAGAGGACTTTGATTAGGGTTAATGACTATTGTCATTTTATTAACCTTAATACTCATGTGTGTATTATTGTTAATTAATATTAGTTTTATAATTGTGCATGGTTATGGTTGTTGACCATTTGACCTCCTTGACTTGTTGACTATGGTTGACACTTTGACCATCATCATTTCTTTTGGAAGATGCTTTTTGATCCTTGCAAACTGAAATGATAATGGTCATGTCTTGATTAACCATGACAATTATCTAGCTAATTATCTAATTACAATAATTCCCACATATATGTGAGAATGGTTCCATTTTATTCTCATTCTATCATTCACATTCTCTCTCTTGTTCTTCCTCTCCCTCAAGCTCTCCCCTCTCATGTGTTGTGAAACACTTGAGCTTGAGAAAAACCCTTTCTTGATAATCTCTACTCTCATCTAAGGTTCAAGGATTAGCACTTCTTGCACCCTAGTTACTTCTAGATTGGAGTTGAAGCCAAAGGTCGAGGCTTTCGGGTGGATCTTTCTTCGACGTGAGAAGACGACAAAGGTGACCTCCTTCCACCACTCCAAGGAGCAAGGAGAGAAGGACATAAAGCCCAAGGTATAACTTTTCTAGCACTTAGCTAGTTTCTAGTTAGCTTTAGCTTGTTTTTGTTTAGCAAAGATCCTTCTTAGTGTAGTCCATGTTGCCTAAGCTCATAAAAATTCGATTTTTATTCCGTTTTCCGCCTCCCCGTAAGTACCGGGGGGGCAACGTGGACTTACTGTGGTATCAGAGCCTAACTAAACATAAACAAGCTAGGTAGTGAAGTGTAACGAAGTTTGAATCGGAAAAATCGAAAAACCGAGTTTTCAAAACCCTAAGTTTCTGTTAAAATTTTTTCTGTTCAAAATAAAATTTGTCATACTCCAAAAATCATCTCAGGGTTTTGTGAAGAATGTCACCAAACCCGGTCTAGTGACTCGACCAAAAGGCCGCGGTTCCGCAGCAATAGCAAGCTATTGCCGCGCAACCGCGGCCGAGTTGGCTCGTCTCTGGGTCGAGTTTGGTGCAGTGTCTTTCTGGCTTGGTTTTGGGATTTTTGAGATGGTTTATATGTGCCCAGATTTTCCAGAACAGAAATTTATTTTTGGGGGCCTATAAATCCGTATTTTTTTTCCGAACTTCACTACACTTTGACTATAAGGGTTATATCTGTGATATTTGTATGTATTGAACGTCGGCTAATCGCTATATGTCGATTAGTCGGGGTTATACATATCTGTGATCTGTGTTTGATATTGGTATGTGTATATGAATGGGTTGGATTGTCGCGGGTGAATAGCCGGGGTGGATGTGAGATGAGTGTTGCTTTTTCTTTCATTCATTGTAACATGTAAATTGATGTAATATTATTATTTGTATGGCCGCACAACCGGGTCGGGGTTGTAGCCGTCATTGTATAATTCTTTTTACTGTTTTTGCTCCTAGGATAGACCCATGGAGGGGGTGCACAAACTACCGGGTATCTCGAAGTGCCGAGTGGCCTACTCACGGTGTTGAGGGAGGTTGCTTCGCTTCGGGTGCTTGGCGGGTAGTTTGCCGCACCCGTAGGGGTCTTGGGTGGGATTTTGGCTATTCACCGTGACCGTGTAATCCGCTTTTCGTTGCAGGCTCGAACGGATTGCGGATTCCTAGTATATCCAATGTATTCATCTGTGATCTGAAATGTCTATCATTGCTATATATATTTATATATGATAACTATTTAGGCGTTGCTTATGTTTTACAGCCGTGCTAGCCCAGCCCCCGCTCTGTCGTTAGTTAAGTAACCTAACGGGTGATGACGGGGCCCCGTGGCGAATGCGAAAGGCATAATCGTACGTCATATTTTGGTTGTTTTCTGCAATGGTAGGATTAAATGATGGGACGCATTAAAAGAACTAATGCAAGAAAATAAACCAAGTAAAAGTCGATTGGAACACTTTGAAAACCACTCGGTTCTTTTCAAAACTAAACTTTTAAACGCGGAGCTTGAACCACTCTTTTTAAAAGCTATCTCGTTCCATCGATTATATCAAGTTCACTACGTTCACGGTTTCGCCAAAACCATCCGTAGCCCTCCGTCATTCCACATGAATGGTCAAAAAGTATTCAAGCTATGTATTTTGGCCAAAGTCAAGGCATAGTGATTGGTAGCTATTGGGTATTCATGTGCAGCAAAGATAGATGCGTTGGTTTGGGACAGTCGTGCTGCCATTTTGGCCAAAGTCAAAGGTAGGTACGGGTGGGTCCAAATTAACCAGGAGAATGACGGGTAGAACTTGACATGTGACTTATGATTTTTTGGCCAAAGTCAAGGTCATAAGAGCATGGGGCAAAAATCCACATCGGGAGTTTCATAAGTACTGAAACTTGCTAGCGCTGCATACCATTTGGAGTGTGATAATTCTGGTAGGATTCCTTCGGTTTTATCACGCAATGATATTTGGATCCCGATCCTACTGTGAGTATATGCTACTCCTCGGGAAAACTCTCACTTAACGATCAATGCTATAAACTTAGTAGGTGTCTAGAAAGGTGTTAGCGGGGCTACGCCCACAGGGAAAAGAGGTTACTTAATTAAGGAACTTCGTGAAAGCGTTGGAAAACCTCCCTCGAAGTACCGACACTGGCCTGGCTGAACGGTTAAGCAAGTATTGTACGGTGAGATTGATCCTGACTAATCCTTTCTTTACGGTTTGAGAAGGGATTCGAGAGACAGTGGAAGCCATCCAGTTTAGACAAACTAAAAACCACTCTAAACTTGCAAGAGCATCATGCTAAAGTGTTTCTTTTCTCTCTCCTAATTGCAGCGACCATTCAACATGACCGGACTTAAGTTATTACTAGATAAAAATATACTGACAGGGCCAAACTACAAAGATTGGCTCAGTAATGTCAAGATGGCAATCACTTACGACAAGTTGGGGTATGTACTTACCACCAAAGCTCCCCCTGTCCCAGGTCCCACCTCCAGCGTCGCGGACAAGGAAATCCGTAAGACATGGGAGATAGATTGCGCGAAGGCCAAATGCCTCGTACTTGCCTCGATGGACAACGAACATCAGAGGAGGCATGAGAATATGGACCTAGAGTCCATATTTCTCCATACAAAAGAACTGTATGGAGAGCAGTCTCGTATCGCAAGATACAAAGTGTCGAAGAAGCTTTTTTCGGCAAGGTTGGCCGTCGGATCATCGGTAGCAGAACACGTGCTTAAGATGATTGGCTACATTGAGGAGCTCGCGGACCTTGGGCCCACGTTGGAGAATGAACTCTATACTGATTTGATTCTCCAGTCACTTCCTTCCACTTACGCCCAGTTTATCCTTAACTTCAACATGCAAGGAAAAGAGGTTGAACTTTCCGAACTTCTGAACATGTTGAGAGGTGCTGAGGGCACCCTATAGAAATGTAGGGAGACATCCACTTTGTTTGTTGGAGGATCTTCCTCTTCTAAATCCAGGGCGAAAGCCAAGGGTAAGAAGAAGAAAGCCCCCGCCAAATCAAGAGGCGGTGTCGGTAAAGTGGATACGAAGGGAAAAGGAAAAGCAACAAAGATAGTGGGGAAGCTAGTGGGGAAGGAAGAATGCTTCTATTGTCACAAAAGTGGTCACTGGAAACAGGATTGCAAGGCTTGGAAGGCCAGAACACAGGATTTGAAGCGAGTTGCGGCTTCAGCTTCAGGTGTGTATGTTATTGAAAACTATCTATCAATAAACTCTACATCCTGGGTATTGGATACCGGATCAGGATCTCATATCTGTAATTCTTTGCAGGAGTTGAGAAAGCGTAGAGTTTTGAAGGCAGGTGACATGACCCTCAGAGTTTCAAATGGTGCTAGCATGGATGCTGAGGCCGTGGGGGACTATCATCTGGGATTGTCGGATGGACATTTTTTGGTTTTGCGTAGTAGTTATTATGTACCAAATGCAACCTGTAATATCATTTCTGTATCTTTATTGTCTAAAGAAGGTTATGAATTTGCATTTGTAAGTAATGTAGTGAACATTCACCTTAATCAAGTTTTGATTGGGTCAGGTACATTGAACAACGGTATATACGTACTAAACCAACCGCAGATTTTTAACGTCCAGAATACACAAAAAAGAAAGTCTCCAGAAATAAATAAAACTTTCTTATGGCATTGTAGACTGGGTCACATCAATGAGAGAAGGTTGACTAAGTTACATGCAGAAGGATATTTGGATCCGTTCGAATATCAATCGTATGCAACTTGTCAATCCTGTCTCAAAGGAAAGATGACAAAGACTCCGTTCACTGGACACGGAGAAAGAGCGAGCAAGCTCTTGGGACTCGTACACAGCGACGTGTGCGGTCCAATGTCTACACATGCGTGAAGTGGTTATTCTTACTTCATTACTTTTACGGATGACTTTTCAAGGTACGGTTATGTCTTCTTAATGAAACATAAATCCGAGGCTTTTGAAAAATTCCAGGAATATAAGAATGAAGTAGAAAAACAAACAGGCAAAAGTATCAAGGCACTGAGATCTGATCGAGGTGGTGAATACTTGAGTGCCGAGTTCCTGGGTTACTTAAAAGAGAATGGAATTCTCTCTCAGCTTACTCCTCCATACACTCCGCAACATAACGGTGTATCGGAGAGACGGAACCGAACCCTATTGGATATGATACGGTCCATGATGAATAACGCTGAGTTGCCGCGATCGTTCTGGGGATATGCGCTAGAATCAGCTGCATACCTTTTGAACCGAGTTCCAACTAAGACTGTGCCTACTACACCATATCAGGTGTGGTGTGGGAAGAGACCCTATCTTAATCACATTAAGACATGGGGATGTCCAGCTTTTGTAAAAAAGCAGCATGCGGACAAGCTCGAGGCACGCTCAGTGCAAGTTTGTGGGATATCCAAAGAGCTCCAAGGGATATTACTTCTATTGCGAAGAGGAACAAAAAGTCCTTGTTTCTCGCCATGCCCACTTTCTAGAACACCAGTTCATAGAAAAAGAATTAAGTGGGAGCGCAATAGAACTGGAAGAAATTCCAGAACCACGAGCTATTACTGAAAGCTTAGTAGGACCAGAGGGTTCGAAAGATCAGGACATTCCCACGCCACTCCGCAGGAGTAGTAGGCAGTCTCATCCGCCCAAGAGATACTACGATTTTCTCATTGACGGGGATAGAGAGGATTGCATCATAGACTGTGATGAGCCTACTAGCTTCCAGCAAGCCATTCAGAGCGTCGACTCGGTAAAATGGCTGGATGCAATGCGGACCGAGATGGAGTCCATGTACACCAACAAAGTATGGACGTTGGACATTGCTCCAGATGGGGTAAAACCCGTAGGATGCAAGTGGATCTTCAAAAGGAAGATTGGTGTAGATGGACAGGTTGAGACCTATAAAGCTAGACTGGTAGCAAAGGGTTTTCGTCAGCGACCTGGTTTGGACTATGACGAAACCTTTTCTCCAGTGGCTATGCTGAAATCCATTCGGATCCTTCTTGCCATTGCTGCCTTCCACGATTATGAGATTTGGCAGATGGACGTAAAGACAGCTTTTCTAAATGGTCATTTAGAGGAGTGTGTCTATATGGACCAGCCAGAGGGTTTCATTCAGAGTGGGAGCAGCGGAAAGGTGTGCAAGTTGCTCAAGTCCATTTATGGACTAAAGCAGGCATCGCGGAGTTGGAAAATCTGTTTTGATGAGACGGTCAAGGAATTTGGCTTTATCAAAAATCCAGATGAACCATGCATCTATTGTAGATTTGTAGCGAGAATGTAGTATTCCTCGTTTTATACGTGGATGACATTCTCTTAATAGGAAATGACATTCCTATGCTACAATCTGTCAAGGGGTTCTTGTCACACTGGTTCTCCATGAAAGACCTGGGTGATGCCTCATACATTCTGGGTATCCGGATCTACCGTGACAGATCCAAGAGGATATTAGGACTTTCACAGTCCAGGTACATCGACACCATACTAAAGAGATTCAGTATGGAAGATTCCAAACGCGGTAATCTACCGGCTTGTCACGGGATCACCCTCTCCAAAGAGATGTCTCCCAAGACTGATTTGGAGAGGGATCGCATGTCTATTATACCCTACGCTTCTGCGGTAGGCTCTATAATGTATGCGATGTTGTGTACCAGACCGGATGTAGCTTATGCACTGAGTGTAGTAAGCAGGTATCAGTCAAACCCTGGGGAGAAACATTGGATAGCAGTAAAGAACATTCTCAAGTACCTGAGAAGGACTAAGGAGATGTTCTTGGTGTATGGTGGAAAAGTCCTACAGATTGAGGCCTTTGCTGACTCCAGCTTCCAGAGTGACAAGGATGATTCCAAGTCCATGTCGGGTTTTGTCTTCACCCTCAATGGAGGGGCGGTGTGTTGGAAGAGTTCCAAACAGGAAACCGTTGCGGACTCGACTATGGAAGCGGAATACATCGCTGCATCTGATGCCGCAAAAGAAGCTGTCTGGATGAGGAAGTTCTTGAAAGAACTTCAGGTGGTTCCGTCCATTGTTGACCCAATACCTCTGTATTGCGACAACAACGGGGCTATAGCTTTAGCGAAGGAACCCAGGTCCCATCAGAAATCCAGACACATCTTAAGGCGGTATCACCTGATCAGGGAGATCGTGGATCGCCAGGAGATCGAGGTCCGGAGAGTTGCTTCAAAAGATAACACAGCAGATCCATTCACCAAGGCCTTGCCCTAGACTCAGTTCGAGCGGCTGATCGAGATGATAGGTCTTCGATACGCCAGTACATGGCCTTAGTGCAAGTGGGAAATTGTTAGTGTATATGCCCTAGAGGCCATTACTGTATCATACTAGTTTGTATATTACTTGATGGAAGCTTGGGATATTCACAGTTGTATATACAATCTTGCTCGAAATGGTAGTATGCTACTTGGTTTGTCTCTACTTCAATATGTGCATGTGTTTCTTTTAGCACATCGCTGATATACATATTAGTAGAGCCCTTAGGATCTTTGCTTGATTACCAGCGTTGTGATGGCGCTCGCACTCGTGGGAGCTGGGTAATCTATAAGCACATCCTTATACAGGTCCCTGGTCGTTGGACTATCGAGACAGGGCATCGATACTCCAGAGTAGACTAGCGTATGCGCTTCTCATCCCAGTGTGGGAGACGGTCTGTCCCACAGCCGTCAGTACGTTGTACTTGAGATAGTATACGGGTGCTCGTTAGGTTACGAGTACACTGGACAGGACTCGTCGGGGACTGTTGGTTGGTATTATACCTATCGTCAGTTATCAGTTCCCAGGTGACATGAGTACAGCTTAGTCCGTTGACTTGACACCGTCACTTCGCCTCGAGTGTGTTCCCACTGCACTTTGATTACTACCCTACCACGGCTCAAAGGAGTCGTGCAAACAGGTAGTTTTTGGGTGCAGTCCTGAAGCACTTGGAGGCAGTGACGGATAGAGAGGATTCGTCTCTCCCGGTATTGAGGGTTGACATCGCGCTGTGTCTAGGAGAGCCATTACACAAGTAGTCCCTGGCCAGGGCAAGCGAGATATACTGGTAGGTTTCCAGTGTTATCTCAGGGTGTTCTGGGCTACACTCCGACACGACTTGAACCGCTATTAGGGGACTGACGTTCACCGCCCCCCTAGGACCGCCATGCGATGTATCAGACGAACAGACCGGACTGTACGGAGACTGTCACATACAGGCTCAGTAGGAGTTCAGATGGGGTTCACCTCGTCAGTCTTCTTATCGACATCTACCTGGGGACCGTTACGTACAGCTATTGCCGCTTGCGGTCTGTGGTTAAACCCACTGCCAGCGTAGTGTCGAGTCTTTAGAGTCCCACACAGAGAGCTATTCGCCTTTAGGCAAAATGAGTAGAGGTCGCATGGTTTTGCGACAGGGTTCGTTCGCATCCGCGCACTTGTGCACGTTTGCTGTCCGGACAGCTTATACTAGCGGGCTTTGGTTTAAGCCGGATCCTAGTATATGATTTGGGATTGGTTTTATCTCATTGTATTCGTGTTCCTCGGATCACGAATACGGGTGCGTATGCACAGTTGCTTGAGACAGAGGGAGAGGACTTTGATCAGGGTTAATGACTATTGTCATTTTATTAACCCTAATGCTCATGTGTGTATTATTGTTAATTAATATTAGTTTTATAATTGTGCATGGTTATGGTTGTTGACCATTTGACCTCCTTGACTTGTTGACTATGGTTGACACTTTGACCATCATCATTTCTTTTGGAAGATGCTTTTTGATCCTTGCAAATTGAAATGATAATGGTCATGACTTGATTAACCATGACAATTATCTAGCTAATTATCTAATTACAATAATTCCCACATATATGTGAGAATGGTTCCATTTTATTCTCATTCTATCATTCACATTCTCTCTCTTGTTCTTCCTCTCCCTCAAGCTCTCCCTTCTCATGTGTTGAGAAACACTTGAGCTTGAGAAAAACCATCTCTTGATAATCTCTACTCTCATCTAGGGTTCAAGGATTAGCACTTCTTGCACCCTAGTTACTTCTAGCTTGGAGTTGAAGCCAAAGGTCGAGGCTTTCGGGTGTATCTTTCTTCGACGTGAGAAGAAGACAAAGGTGACCTCCTTCCACCACTCCAAGGAGCAAGGAGAGAAGGACATAAAGCCCAAGGTATTACCTTTCTAGCACTTAGCTAGTTTCTAGTTAGCTTTAGCATGTTTTTGTTTAGCAAAGATCCTTCTTAGTGTAGTCCATGTTGCCTAAGCTCATAAAAATTCGATTTTTATTCCGTTTTCCGCCTCCCCGTAAGTACCAGGGTGGGCAACGTGGACTTACATTTTTGCTATAAAATTGTTAAAATTGGTTAATATTGCAAACTAGGTTTTTGAAATCGAATTAAATTGTGGGTTAAAAATTTACGTAATGGTTTCTATGGCATAATTAAGATATTAAGTTATCATCTTGGTCACTAGAATTGTTTAAACATCATGTTTTATACAAAAACGGCGAATTGCGCTTGCTAGATTTTCGGAAAAATGACTTTTTAAGTGAAATTGGGGTTTTTGTGAGTTTTAACCTATTTTATATTAAAATTAGTATTCGTGAATGTGCAAATGAGTGTACTTGGGTTTTTCTCGATGGTCGGGCGTTTGCACGCCGACGTCAAGAGTTTTTGGGTTGGTTTGTGAGAGCAACCATAGGTTTTGACCTATGTGGGATTCGTGCATCGTTTTGGTCATGAGTCGGATTTTAATGCGATATGGTGCGTTTTGATATGTAGGTACCCTATGTGGACTTCGAGGCGACAAGCAAGCGCGTGGCGACGTCGGCACCGGCGAGCGAGGACCAGGTGAGTAGATTTATATCTACGGGGAGAAGTCGGGTGGATGGCGTATAGCACCCCCACAGTCCGTGGTGGTGTATACGGATGCGTATACACACCAACAATTATATGTTATTTGGGATTAATAACGATGTTAGGTTGGATATTGGTGTATTGGATTACTTTAGTGTTGCGAACCCTAGGGTAGTGTTGCACTACACATACACACATACATACTTGCATACATTCCTATTTATATGTGCTCATGGGATTCTTTATAGTTATGCGTTCACATGGGTATGGGACTATGTGTTCACATAGGGATTTGAGGATGATACTTGGGATTGAGCTGAGTCGATGAGATTTGTTTTGTGGTTATGATATCGGTGATATGGCAGGATTCACACTTGAGGTGCGTCCTGGTGTTATAGCGGATCTTGGGGCGGCGATACGGGTGAATAGTGTTATAAATAAAATGGTCGTCATGTGATCGTGATATGAGGCATGATATGCTAGGATATTGACCTTAGGCCGTATAGGGCGATGTGTACCCCTTGATGATGATATGTGCTGACGATATCGGTTTGTACGAGATTGTCGATCAGTAGTCAGATCATGAGTATATTGAGGATATTAGTATTGTACTAGACATAGGTCAGTACCCTAGACTTTGATCTTGGATAAAGAGGATACCTGAGGAATAGTGTGAAGAATATGATATTGACCCGTACCCAGATCTGGGGATGCCGTACGACGGATTTACGTACGAGCTATATCTTGATGATTGATCCGCACTCTTGACTTGTGGTGTCTGATTGTAGATATGGTATCGGATATGATATTATTGAGGCGGGATCACCGACTAATATATATACAGGTATGTATATGGATCGACTCAGATGTTAGACGGTTTCCTTACCTGTAGTCCAGCTTGTTAGCTTAGCCCTTTGGTTTAGTTTAGTTGTTAGATTAGATTCGATTCTTACCTATTTCAAAAACTAACGAATCGTGGGTATTTTAAAAGACAGTCCAAGGGATCCTACGGATATTTCAAAAGACGTATCTTTTCATAAAAACACCGTAGCCCCTATTTTCAAAACCCCATGATTCGTGTTATTTCAAAAGGCACCATTTGTAGGACTTATATTAGATTAGTGCAGATTAGTTATTGTTGCGTCTAGTATTCAGCTCCCGCTCATCACTATAGTTCGCTTCGCATTGCACACTTATGTTATAATTTCTTATTGAAATGTTGATATCATATTGTTAGGACACCAGCACCATTACCGATGATGCGTATGTACCACGTACACTTACTTGCCGGCTCACACACATCTTCATCGGTAATTGCCATGTCACATACACCTTAGAAAATATTATTGCTTGACATAGCCTGTTAGCTAATAGTTTAAACATTGTAGTTATTACCTGCTACTTCATGCTTACTGTTATTCATTATTATGCCGCATTCATGGATTCTCATGCATATATTCACTATTTTACGTGTTATTGAGGTTTTGGATTCGAATTTCCATGAGATTTTATGGATTTGGAGGAGGACCGCAAAAACATAAATAAAACTTTTCTCTATTTTAAAATAAAAAGCACGGTTTTCCCATGATGTATGAGTCGTCCACCATGAGTTTCCTGATGGATTTCGAGACCCGATTCGAGGAGACGGATGAACCGTTTCGGGTACATGGTGGACCCGGTAAGGTACCCCGGGGCAAGAAGCGCGTGATGATGACGATGTGAGCCTGGCAGGGGAGCACTACCTACCGGTGATTTTACCCGACGCGTCGGATATCCGGAGGATACCGTCGTGGTCTTGAGATGGATGGTAGGGGCCAGTCCGGACTGACGGCGCCCTAGATATTGTGATTGAGACATTGAGATTTCGAGATATTGAGGTACAGAGACCGTGATACAGAGATATTGAGATATTGGGATTACGTTTTGTGCCGATGCTAGGCACTGTTTTATGCTGATTTCATTATGATATCTCATTTTAAAAATACAAAGGAAATCTCACTAAATTATGAAAACAGTTCTTCATTTACATGTATTCTGTTTTCATGCATCCATACCTCATTCATATGATATATTGCTACCTGAGGCACTGACACGGGTGCAAGTCCACGTTGCCCACCCCGGTACTTACGGGGAGGCGAAAAACGGAATAAAAATCGGATTTTTATCATCTTAGGCAACATGGACTACACTATAAAGGATCTTTGCTAAACAAAAACTTGCTAAAGCTAACTAGAAACTAGCTAAGTGCTAGAAAGGTTATACCTTGGGCTTTATGTCCTTCTCTCCTTGCTCCTTGGAGTAGTGGAAGGAGGTCACCTTGTCGTCTTCTCCCGTCAAAGAAAGATCCACCCGAAAGCCTCAACCTTTGGCTTCAACTCCAAGCTAGAAGTAACTAGGGTTCAAGAAGTTCTAGTCCTTCAACCCTAGATGAGAGTAGAGATGATCAAGAGAGGGTTTTTCTCAAGCTCAAGTGTTTCTCAACACATGAGAGGGGAGAGCTTGAGGGAGAGGAAGAACAAGAGAGAGAAATGAAATGATAGAAATAGAATAATTGTGAACCATTCTCACTAATATGTGTATATTATTTTAATTAAATAATTAGCTAGATAATTGTCATGGTTAATCATGACATGACCATTATCATTTCAATTTGCAAGGATCAAAAAGCATCTTCCAAAAGAAATGATGATGGTCAAAGTGTCAACCTAGGTCAACAGGTCAACAAGTCAAGGAAGTCAAATGGTCAACAACCATAACCATGCACAATTATTAAACTAATTATCAATTAACTATAATACACACATAAGCATTAGGGTTAATAAAATAACAATAGCCATTAACCCTAATCAAGGTCCTCTCCCTCTGTCTCAAACAACTGTGCATACGCACCCGCATTCGTGATCCGAGGAACACGAATACAATGAGAAAAACCAATCCCAAATCATATACTAGGATCCGGCTTAAACCAAAGCCCGCTAGTATAAACTGTTCGGACAGCAAACGTGCACAAGTGCACGGATGCGAACGAACCCTGTCGCAAAACCATGCGACCTCTACTCATTTTGCCTAAAGGCGAATAGCTCTCTGTGTGGGACTCTAAAGACTCGACACTACGCTGGCAGTGGGTTTAACCACAGACCGCAAGCGGCACTAGCAGTACGTAACGATCCCCAGGTAGATGTCGATAAAAAGACTGACGAGGTGAACCCCATCTGAACTCCTACTGAGCCTGTATGTGACAGTCTCCGTACAGTCCGGTCTGTTCGTCTGATACATCGCATGGTGGGCCTAGGGGGGCGGTGAACGTCAGTCCCCTAATAGCGGTACAAGTCGTGTCGGAGTGTAGCCTAGAACACCCTGAGATAACACTGGAACCCTACCAGTATATCTCGCTTGCCCTGGCCAGGGACTACTCGTGTAATGGCTCTCCTGGAAACAGCGCGATGTCAACCCCCAATACCGGGAGAGACGAATCCTGTCTAACCGTCACTGCCTCCAAGTGCTTCGGGACTGCACCCAAAAACTACCTGTTTGCACGACTCCTTTGAGCCGTGGTAGGGTAGTAATCAAAGTGCAGTGGGAACACACTCGAGGCGAAGTAACAGTGTCAAGTCAACGGACTAAGATGTACTCATGTCACCTGGGAACTGATAACTGACGAAAGGTATAATACCAACCAATAGTTCCCGACGAGTCCTGTCCAGTGTACTCGTAACCTAACGAGCACCCGCATACTATCCCATGTACGACGTACTAACGGCTGTGGGACAGACCGTCTCCCACACTGGGATGAGAAGCGCATACGCTAGTCTACTCCGGAGTATCGATGCCCTGTCTCGATAGTCCAACGACCAGGGACCTGTATAAGGATGTGCTTATAGATTACCCAGCTCCCACGAGTGCGAGCGCCATCACAACGCTGGTAATCAAGCAAAGATCCTAAGGGCTCTACTAATATGTATATCAGCAATATGCTAAAAGAAACACATGCACATATTAAAGCAGAGACAAACCAAGTAGCATACTACCATTTCGAGCAAGATTGTATATACAACTGCGAATATCCCAAGCTTCCATTAAGTAATATACAAACTAGTATGATACAGTAATGGCCTCTAGGGCATATACACTAACAACGGGCATATGAGATTACACTCGGGTTAGATATTTACCCTAGCCTTGTTATAGGTTGCATGTTATATATATAATTGAGGATACATTATGATCAGTGACCTAGGTTGCGTTATTTATGCGATTTCTTTCCGTAGATGTTTTTCTATTCACGAGTTGGCAACTCACCCCGTTGTGCCCCAGTTTCTTGCAGGTTTGCCGTACAGGTTTCATTACGGCTTGCGGGCATAGTCTCCTTCGGGTGATTTACTAGTAGGTGGGTTTACTTGTATCGTACCCCCCATTATATGACTTGTATATTATTACTCTGTTGTATCTAGAAGTTCCATCAACCAAACATGTATTTATTTTTGAGATAGAGACCGGTGATGTTTTTCTTTCGACCTTAGAGTCGCGCGTTATATTTCTGTAGATTTCTTGTGCTTTTGAGTTTCCTTTTGAGTTTTGATCCTCGCCGTTGGCGTTGTATATTATTTTGCTTGTGTGGTTGTGACCGTCGATTGACGAAGAGCTAGCTCCCGCTTGGGAATGCCTTTTTATTGATTTCGTATACTATTCATGTTGTATCCCGTTGGGGGGGCAGTATTTACAAAGGAGACTCTGCCGAAATTTTCAGTAAATTTTTGATGTTCTTAAAAACCGCATAATTCGGCTTATACTATTAAAAGTACTTGTTTTAAATTGGTTTTTCTTCACTCTACTACTTTTCTTGGTTTGGATTTCTGGGTTTTCGGCTTACTTAGATTACGTATGCCTTGAGACATTCGTAGTTTAAGTGCCGGTCATGTTCCGTACTTTTGGGACTTGACATCTTCCTTCACTACCGTTCGGCACCAGCCTATGGTTTGGAAGAAGACTATCCAATAAGCGTAATAGGTGTACTGTCCTAATCCTAGGAGTACTCGCAACCTGAGAGAAGGTGATGATAAAAGACAACTGAATAAACATTATTCTATTTCTCCTGAACCGGAGAAAAGCAAAGGTGAAGTAGGAGTGGCGATGAAATACACAGTTTGGTCATGAATGATAGCAGTTGCAATTTACTTTGCCCACTTTCTAATCCCTTTATTTTGTCTTTACTTACTACCTTCTATACACCACACTTAGGCTAATTGGTTTTCTTCATTCCCTACCTTTCGGCACCTGCCTATGGTTTGGAAGAAGATTATCCAATAAGCGTAATAGGTGTACCCTCTTCTAATCCTAGGAGCCCTCATAACTTGAGAGAAGGTAAAAGGAAAAGACAACTGAATAGTCCTATTCAATCTCTCCAGAGCCAGAATCCATCATCGAATCTGGAACAAGTTCCTTCGAGTTCGTATATAACCATACGATGGATTTATCCAATGGAAGTGGATGTTCATAGTGATACGGGGTGTTCTGGAGAAATGCAAAGGGTAAAAGAAGGAGTGGCAAAGATGTATGCAACTCAGACAATCCAAAAGCCAATATATTTTTAAGAAGGTTCGGTTAAATTGGTCACTGAGTCATAGTCTAGGGTCGGGCCATGGTCGCAGCCAAAGAGAGAGAGAGAAGAAATACTTTGCGTGCACTCTAACCTAGATCAGAATGGTTAATCACTTTATCTAATCAGGATGTCTCCCACTGTAACCTCAAATTCTCCTCCAAACCTGAAAGAAGAATTAGTCGGGATCACCCAAGGAGTAAACCAACTCATCAGTGGGAATCAGGATCCAACTATCATCGCATGATAACGTGATGGAATCCACTCAAGTTATCACACTCCAGATGGTATGCGCATGCCTGGCAAGTTTCAGTTTCTTTAGAAACTCCCGATCTGATTTTTACTCCATGCTTTTATGACCATGACGAAGGCCAACATATCATAAGTCACATGTGTAAGTCGATGTGCAACACCCCACGACTTGCGGGGAGGCGGAAATATGAAAAACGATCTTGTTCTTTGCTTAAACATCGACTAACCGCATGAATCGAAGCTAAACGATAACTAACAACAATCATAGAAGTTCTAAACTACTATATGAAGTGATTATACCTTAAGAACCATGTCCTTCGGGTCTTCATCGCTGTCCTCCACTCCTCGTAGGCTCCTTGGAACATCGGCACCTCAACGACCTCCTCGAATCAAAGACGATCCACCCGAAAGTTCCTACGCCAAGCTTGATCTCAAACTTGAGATAACTAGTTTGCTCAAATCGCTAATCTAAGCTAACTAGGTGATATAGAGTGAGGTTATGGATGTATTAGTCTAGCTAACCCTTGTACTCAACACATGAGAGGGAAGGATTAGGGTTTGAAGAGAGAGAGCTTGAGGAGAGAGAAAATGAACATGATAATGAGATGAGAAAAATGAGCTATCATAATATATATCAAGCATTATTATTTTTCAAGAAAAGAAAAGAAAAAGATTTACAACCATGCTTGATAAATATCTTATGGTGATTCATCTCCATGAGTCATTAAGCAATTATGAAGCATTAATGACATGGATGAATCATCCATATGACTCACTAATCTCATTCAATGTATATGCCACTTAAACCTCCTTAGTCACCATCTTCTAGAAGCTTCTCGTGCAATTACGAGAACGCCCCTCCTATCCGTGAAAACATGGAAAAACTTTAGACTGTATAAATCCAATAACCCGATACTAGAATCTGGCTTAAACCAAAGCCGGCTAGTAAAAACTGTCCGAAAAACTCGTACGCGCGTAAACACACGTACGCTTTCGAACCCTTGTCGTAAAACCATACGACCTCTATATCGTTTCACCTGGAGCAGGGAAACTCTCTGTGTGGGACTCTAAAGACTCGACACTACGCTGGCAGTGGGTTTAACCACAGACCGCAAGCGGCACTAGCTGTACGTAACGGTCCCCAGATAGATGTCGATAAGAAGGCCGATGAGGTAAATCATCCGAACTCCCACTGAGCCTGATGTGACAATCTCCGTACAGTCCGGTCTGTTCGTCTAAGACAATCGCATATCAAGCCTAGGAGGCGGCAAGCGTCAGTCCCCTAATAGCTGTATAAGTCGTGTCGGAGTGAAGCCCATTACGCCCTGAGAAGCTACTGGAACCTACCAGTATATCTCGCTTGCCCTGGCCAGGGACTTTGCGTAATGGCTCTCTGACACAGTCAGATATCAACTACCAATACCGGGAGAGACGAATCCTATCTAACCGCTACTGCCTCCAAGTGCTCGGGACAGCACCCAACTGCTACCTGTTTGCACGACTCCTTTAAGCCATGGTAGGGTAGCAATCTAAGAACAGTGGGACACACTCGAGGCGAAGTAGCAGTGTCAAGTCTGCGGACTATGCTGTACTCATGTCACCTGGGAACTGTTAACTGACGATGGGTATAATACGAACCAATCAGTTCCCCGGCGAGTCCTGTCTGGTGTACCCGTAACCTAACGAGGACCTATATACTATCTCTAGTACGACGTACTGATGGCTGTGGGACAGACCATCTCCCCAACTGGGATGAGAAGCGTATACACTTAGTCTACTCCGGAATATCGATGCCCTATCTCTATAATCCAACGACCAGGGACCTATATAGGATGTTGCTTACAGACTACCCATCCCCCACTTAATGTGACTGCCATCACGACGCTGGTAATCAAGCAAAGATCCTATGGGCTCTACTAATATGTATAAGTGATACGTTACAGGAAACATATGCACATATTAAAATAGACATAAACCAAGTAGCATACTACTATTTTTAGCAAGACTGTTATATACAACTGTGAATATCCCAAGCTTCCATTAAGTAATATACATGCTAGTATGATACAATAATGGCCCCTAGGGCATATACACTAACAATCTCCCACTTGCACTAGGGCCATGAGATGGCATATCGTAGACCTATCATCTCGAATAGCCTCTCGAACTGCGTCTGAGGAATGGCCTTTGCGAATGGATCAGCAATGTTATCCTCCGTCTTTACTCTCTTTACCTCGATCTCCCGGCGATCTATGATCTCCCTGATCAGGTGATACCGCCTTAAGATGTGTCTGGACTTCTGATGGGACCTGGGTTCCTTCGCTAAAGCTATAGCGCCGTTGTTGTCATAATACAGAGGTATTGGACCAACACTGGTAGGAACCACCTGAAGTTCTGTGAGGAACTTCTTCATCCAGACTGCTTCTTTTGCGGCATCGCAAGCAGCTATGTACTCTGCTTCCATCGTTGAGTCAGCAACAGTCTCCTGTTTGGAACTCTTCCAACAGACCGCCCCTCCATTGAGGGTAAAGACATAACCCGACATGGACTTGGAGTCATCTTTGTCACTCTGGAAGCCGAAGTCGGCAAAGGCCTCCATCTGAAGGTCTTTTCCGCCATACACCAAGAACATCTCTGTAGTCCTCCTCAGGTACTTAAGAATGTTCTTTACTTCTATCCAGTGATTCTCCCCTGGGTTTGCTTGATACCGGCGTACTACGCTCAATGCGTATGCTACATCTGGTCTGGTACATAACATCGCATACATTATAGAGCCTACCGCAGAAGCGTAGGGTATAATCGACATGCGATCCCTTTCCAAATCAGTCTTGGGAGACATATCTTTGGAAAGGGTGATTCCGTGACAAGCCGGTAGGTTACTGCGCTTAGAATCTTCCATACTGAATCTCTTCACTATGGTGTCTATGTATGTAACACCCGAGCCCAATAATACTATTTCTATTACTGGTTGAGTGTTAGATATTGATCTTTTCAATTATCCTGATTGTTTGGTGCTTTTTGCAAAATTTTAACCGGTTAAGTCATTTTGGCACATAACAAATTTTAACTCCTAAAATGAAATTAAAAATGTCCATGTTGGCCTACTCGTCGCCACTAGTCGCGTGGTAGCGTCCGCGTGTCGAGATTTCGTCCCGTTCGGCTAAAAGGGCAAGTTTGGACGGCTACGCGCGCATACAAGTGTCCGACTTGGGGGCATGCATTTTAATTACAAAACACCTCTTTTCAAAATTTGGAACCCGCTTAAAATCCTATAATTTGAATTTGGAGCATTTGGGCGCAACCCGGACGCGATTTGGAAATGTTTCATTTAGCGCCAAAAAGGCCCATTTAATTAAATATCATAAAATTAAAATTATACGAATATATCCTCTTTTAACCGTTAAATCTTTTCGAATTTTCCTTTTATTTTCCTCCCAGCCAATCATAGCGAAGGACTGTATCTCGTGGGCCCCACCCTTTTCCCACTCTCTCTCTCTCCGCCTCTCTCTGTCTCTCTCTCCATTCTCTTTCTCTATCTCTCTCCAATCTCTCTCTCTCTTCCTCTATATTTTTCATGCAGCCGCCTCCCCCTTCTTCTCGATCACGAGAGAACCCCCAAGAGAACACCTAACCCTAACCCTAACCTCCGCACCGCCGGCACCACCGCGACCTCCCTGTCACCATCCTCACCTCCACGGCACCGACCGCAGCCTTCCTCCATTCTTTTCCGCGCCTGCACCCAACCCCGACGCCACCAACCACCGCAGATCTCGCCGTCGACGCCGCCTCCCGTCACCGACGACGCAGGCGACTCCCTCTCTTCCTCCTCGTCCCGACCTCGTCGACGCCTTTCCCCTCCCCTCGCCGGACCACAGAACCCGTAACCACATCCCTACCACCCTCTGCAGTTCACCGGAAAACGCGCCGTCGACCCTCGTCGACGTCACCCACGCCACCTCCGACCACCTCCTTTCCCCCTCGATCACCAGAGCCGACCACCACCCTCCTCTACTCGTCGCACTACCCTCTCCAGCGAACCCGAGGCTGTCCAGCCTTCGCAGCCGCCGTCGCTGCCTCGCCGGCGTCCCAGCGCCGTAGAGCCCACGTGGTTGCCCCCTGGTGTCTCCCTGTAAGCACCCCTCATCTTTCCTTTTGTGCAAAATCCCCCCCCCCCCCGCTGATATTATTACGTATATCATGTTGCTAACTCGTTGCCGATGACTTTTGCCGGATTCCGACCGTGCCATCTTTTGGACCCGAAGCTCCAGTGAAGTACCCTGGTCCGTGTGGTCCCGTTGTTCGCAGTTGGGACTCAATCCATGGCCCGTGCTACCATCTCGTGTTTTCTGCCGACAGTGCATCCGTGCTTTCCGGTTTGCGAAACCGTCGAGGCGAGTATCCGAATACTTGCTTTAACATGCTAGTGCGCAAGATCAAGTCTTGCTACAAACTTAATCATCATATTATTTATTATAACCACACAGCTATTAGTAACATCGATATCTCTTTTACAACTTAGAATTGATGGTCACAATTATCGTAACATTAAAACAATATAGTAGTTGCTTGTAATTAATCGGTCTGCTATTAATTCACACTTGAACTCACTAAACCAAGTAGATCGTCCTCGCTTCATTGGTTAAATCACCCATGAGACAATTATTATGTTTTAGTTTAAATTCATGTAGCTTCATTACGTATGTTGTTGATATTGTTTCACTTTGTGACCATTGCACCCCAAGGGTGCTTGAACCTGTTAATAAGAGAATACAAAGCGTCACTGTGTTTACGTGGAATAATATTGTTATTTACTGTTCCTGCTGTTGTTCCTTATTCGTTACTATACCTGTCATCAGCATACACCTGATTGCATTACATATTGACCGATCTTGATACACCTGACATATATACTGATACACCGGACATGACACCCTGTATATATATCGACTCAACCTGTTGAAACGGAACCTGACCTGTTACCTGATTTCTTGCCTAATGCCGACAAACCTGACCATTCCTGCTGTCTATCCAGACAGACCTATTTTTCACCCGATTTTGTGTTGGCATTAGTCCTTGACTATTGAATACCTGACCTGACATACATAACTTTGGGGTATGGGGAAATCAAAGGTGAAACCGACTTGTAACTCAACAGTTCGATACTTGTTCTGACCAGTCTTACGGGCTTGGCCAGTCCGGGAGTGATGATGCTGACATCACTCATCCATCCTACTACCTATTACTGCTTAGCGGCACGTCTCGGATTCAGCCCCGAGGACCTTGACCGTGGTCCCGGGCACGCACGGGATACTATTGAGTTACATCGACGATTCATCAATTGATTTCAAAGACTATAGAGTAGAAACCTGATAGGACAGTTTAGTCACCCTTGCACATTACCCTGCTCTGTTATTGTACTGCTTTATTCATGTTCATACCTGCACTGCTTATTACCATGTTCATATTATATACTTGATGTCATGACGCGCTGACGTCTGGGTTTTGTATGGCCCAGATTCCGTACCACTGTCGACGACCGAGCAGGAGTACTTCAGCCAGCAGGCTGATTTGTGAGTTCTATAGTGGTTAGTTCGTTTATTGCATTTTATTTCCAGGTGCGATCCCGTATTATGGGACGTACCTTTCTATTATTGTATTGGATCATTTTCTTCCGCACTTATTGTTTATTGACTCTCGTTATTATGGATTTGGACATGTGCTAGATTAGTTTATTTATTTGTTCTTGATATCTCTACAACCGTAATGTGACTGTGGATGGATATTTCCTACCCACAGGTAGCATGGTTGGCTATGTTACGTGCCCAATCCTGCGTACTCTGGGATGCGGGGCGTGACATGGTTCTTTTGGTATCAAAGCCATAGGTTAAATGGGGTTGATTCTTTGTAGTTGGGTATTGCACCCGATACACGAATCATAATACCCGTGATTAGGAAAACATGTCCTGCCACCTTGACCGTTTTACCATCCTTGAATCATGCTTCCGGATCATGTCAACATGCAAACTTACTTTGCATTGTCAACTCGAAAACCTAATTTCTTGTTATCTCTAGGACTTAGGCGACTTGGGTGGAGTTAAGTAATTGCGGCTATGATACCGCGGCATAGCTACAATGCAGTACTCTATTTAAGTATCTTGGAGTTCTAGCCTTGATCCATATTCATAATCTATCATCATGCTAATGTTGGGTGTTTTGAGTTCAGGATTATGACAGGTAAGAAGTTGAAGACGTACCAGAGGCGTGTGAACGAAGCCGCCGTGCTTGGAGTGATAAGAGGAATGCTGGAAATCAAGAGACAGACTGAGCTGATCCAGCAATAGCAGATTCGTTTCATGAAGGTTTGCAGATCGTTCAGCAGTCTGTAAACAACGATGGAAATAGACCAGTTGAACGAGTAAGGACCGTAGCAGATTTCAGACTTTTTGGGTCCGTCTACTTTCACTGGTCTGGAGGAGCCGTTGCCAGCCGAGCAGTGGCTAATGGCACGGAGAATTTGCCGTTTGCGGCACAGATTCCAGAGGACAAGGTGGATGATGTGGTGCGCTTTCAGCGAGAGGATTGCGCCGAGAGTGATGGCTTGTGGAGGAGAACCGCTTGCCCAAGCCGATCAGTTGGGCAGATTTCCCTAAAGGTTTCCAAGAGAAATTCTTCCCGCAGACTGCACGGGAGGGAATGGAAGAGAAGTTCATCGGACTAAGGCAGAATGGAGCAACCGTGGACGCGCATGCAACCGAATGGACGAGACTCAGTAGTCTCACTGGACCTTTCGCGGCCGACGATACAGACAGCAGTTGCGGTAAGGAAGCAGTTCTGTCGGGCCAGTCGAGTTTAGGGCTAGGCCGACAAACAGCGTTCTCGCAGCTATGGAAATGGATAGTAAAGAAGAGCGGGCAGTTGTTCGTGACTTTATGGATGTGTTTGAAGATATATCGGGCTTACCGCCGAAGCGAGAGGTGGAGTTGGCGATTGACCTTAGTCCTGGTGCAGCGCCAGTGTCTAAAGCTTATTATCCAATGGCACCGGTGGAATTGGAAGAAGTTAAGAAACAAGTTGGTGAATTACTCGAGAAGGGACGGATTCGAAGCAGCAACTCACCTTGGGGAGCTCCAGTTCTTTTAGTAAAGAAGAAGGATGGCACGAGAAGGATGTGCATTATTATCGAGAATTGAACCGGGTGACTATTAAGAACAAGTACCCGATCCCTCGCATTGGAGAACTTTTTGAGCAGCTTAGTGGCGCGAGGGTATTCTCGAAACTGGACTTGCGATCAGGATATCATCAGGTCCGAGTGAAAGCAGAAGACATTTGCAAGACGGCGTTTCGAACTAGATATGGACATTTCGAGTATTTGGTGATGCCCTTCGGAGTGACTAATGCGCCGGCAATATTCATGGATTTGATGAACAGGATCTTTTCGCCATACCTGGACCAGTTTATTATGGTATTCATTGACGATATTCTGGTATACTCGAAGAGTCCGGAGGAGCACGCTGAGCATTTAAAGATCGCCCTGCAGACACTGAGACAGGAGAAATTATTCGCGAAAATGAGTAAGTGCGAATTTTGGCTGGAAGAAGTGAAGTTTCTGGGGCATGTCGTGTCGGGCAATGGAATCGCCGTCGATCCCGAAAAGATTGCAGCAGTTCGAGATTGGCCTATTCCAAAGAAGGTTGCGGAGATAAGAAGTTTTCTTGGACCCGCCGGATACCACAGAAGATTTGTGGAGAATTTCGCTCGTGTAGCTGAGCCGTTAACCAAGCTCACGCGCAAGGAGGTACCGTTTGTTTGGACGGATGGATGTGCATTGGCCTTCGAGACGTTGAAGCAAAGGTTGATAACCTCCCCTATCCTAACCGTACCGGATGATTCAGGAGGACTGGTGATTCATAGCGACGCATCTGGGAAAGGATTGGGATGTGTTTTGATGCAGAATGGGAAAGTCGTCGCTTACGCATCGAGACAACTGAAGACTCATGAGAAGAATTATCCGACTCATGACTTAGAGCTTGCAGCCGTGATCTTCGCCCTGAAGATTTGGAGACACTACCTTTTGGGCGAGAGAGTTGAAGTCTTTACGGATCACAAGAGTTTGAAATATGTGTTCACTCAGAAGGAGTTGAACATGAGGCAACGCAGATGGTTGGAGATGATGGCCGACTACGACCTTGATCTTAAGTACCATCCGGGAAAAGTTAACGTCGTGCCGGATGCGCTAAGTCGGTTACCGGCAATTCAGGTATTGACCGCACAAAGGGAGATCATTGCGGATTTTCAGAGATTTGACTTAGAGGTTGTGCTACCACATGCTACGGGACAGTTAATGCAGTTGCAAGCCAGGTTCCTCTTTAGTTGAGAAGATTAAAGCGTCACGATCGCAGGATCCTAGACTGCGAAAGTTTCGAGAGCAGGTTGAAGCCGGACTACGAACCGCTTTACTGATCCATGATGATGGTTCGTTGGGGTATGGTAGCCGTGTGTGTGTGCCAAAGGGGATGTACGTGAAGAGCTCATGAGGGAGGCACACAATTCAGCTTACTCTGTACATCCAGAAGGGACAAGGATGTACCGAGATTTTCGACAGCACTTCTGGTGGGAAGGTATGAAATGGGAGATCGCTCGCTTCGTGGCCAAGTGCTTGGTGTGTCAGCAAGTCAAGGCTGAACACCAAAGGGGTGCCGGTTTATTGCAACCGCTTCCGATTCCTCAGTGGAAGTGGGAACCTATAACCATGGATTTCGGGACGGCTTTACCGCAGAGTCCAAAGGGCAACAATGCAGTATGGGTGATTGTCGATCGGTTGACCAAGGCAGCTCACTTTATTCCTTTTCGGGTTGGTCAATCGACAGAGACTTTGGCAGAGCGGTACATGCAGGAGATTGTAAGATTGCATGGAGTACCGGTAAGCATCGTGTCCGATCGGGACACTCGGTTCTTGTCGCATTTTTGGAGGAGTTTACAAGAAAGTTTGGGGACTCGACTGAAGTTTAGCACAGCTTATCATCCTCAAACTGATGGACAATCGGAGAGAACGATCCAGACCTTTGAAGATATGTTGAGGGCTTGCATGTTGGACTTCAAAGGTTCTTGGGAGGATCATCTACACCTGGTGGAGTTTCGTACAACAATAGCTTCCAAGCGACTATTCAGATGGCTCCGTTTGAAGCGTTGTATGGTCGTAAGTGCCGTTCACCGGTTTGTTGGGATGATGTTGGTGAACGAAGGTTACTAGGACCAGATTTGGTGGTACAGACAGTCGAGAAGGTGAATACAATCAGGAAGCATATGAAGGCAGCTCAAGACAGACAGAAGAGTTGGGCCGACACGTCAAGAAGACCTCTAGAGTTCGCCGTGGGTGATTTGGTATTCCTGAAGATATCACCGACTAGAGGGGTAATTTCGCTTTGGAAGTCGGGGAAAGCTTAGTCCTCGATTCGTTGGACCCTTCGGGATATTGGAGCGTGTTGGAGAGGTAGCGTACCGGTTGGCATTACCACAGTCGTTAGCAGGAGTGCACGATGTGTTTCATGTGTCTCAACTACGGAGGTATGTTCGCGATGAGACTCATGTCTTGGATCAGTCGGAGTTGACTGTGCGGGAGGGCCTAACTTTTGAGGAGCGACCAGTTGAAATCAAGGATCGGAGAGAAAAGGTTCTTAAGAACAAAGTTATCCCTCTTGTGCTAGTTTCTTGGGGAAATCGATTGCATGGAGAGTCCACTTGGGAGCGAGAAGACGAGATCCGACAGAAGTTTCCTCACCTTTGTCGGTAATTAGCTATCTTGTAATCTTGGAATTTCGAGGACGAAATTCTTTTTGTAGTTGGGTATGATGTAACACCCGAGCCCAATAATACTATTTCTATTACTGGTTGAGTGTTAGATATTGATCTTTTCAATTATCCTGATTGTTTGGTGCTTTTTGCAAAATTTTAACCGGTTAAGTCATTCTGGCACATAACAAATTTTAACTCCTAAAATGAAATTAAAAATGTCCATGTTGGCCTACTCGTCGCCACTAGTCGCGTGGTAGCGTCCGCGTGTCGAGATTTCGTCCCGTTCGGCTAAAAGGGCAAGTTTGGACGGCTACGCGCGCATACAAGTGTCCGACTTGGGGGCATGCATTTTAATTACAAAACACCTCTTTTCAAAATTTGGAACCCGCTTAAAATCCTATAATTTGAATTTGGAGCATTTGGGCGCAACCCGGGAGCGATTTGGAAATGTTTCATTTAGCGCCAAAAAGGCCCATTTAATTAAATATCATAAAATTAAAATTATACGAATATATCCTCTTTTAACCGTTAAATCTTTTCGAATTTTCCTTTTATTTTCCTCCCAGCCAATCATAGCGAAGGACTGTATCTCGTGGGCCCCACCCTTTTCCCACTCTCTCTCTCTCCGCCTCTCTCTGTCTCTCTCTCCATTCTCTTTCCCTCTCTCTCTCCAATCTCTCTCTCTCTTCCTCTATATTTTTCATGCAGCCGCCTCCCCCTTCCTCGCGATCACGAGAGAACCCCCACGAGAACCCCTAACCCTAACCCTAACCTCCTCGTGACTTCGCCGCCGGCACAACCGCGACCTCCCCGTCACCATCCTCACCTCCACGGCACCGACCGCAGCCTTCCTCCATTCTTTTCCGCGCCTGCACCCAACCCCGACGCCACCAACCACCGCAGATCTCGCCGTCGACGCCGCCTCCCGTCACCGACGACGCAGGCGACTCCCTCTCTTCCTCCTCGTCCCGACCTCGTCGACGCCTTTCCCCTCCCCTCGCCGGACCACAGAACCCGTAACCACAGCCCTAACACCCTCTGCAGTTCGCCGGAAAACGCGCCGTCGACCCTCGTCGACGTCACCCATGCCACCTCCGACCACCTCCTTTCCCCCTCGATCACCAGAGCCGACCACCACCCTCCTCTACTCGTCGTACTACCCTCTCCAACGAACCCGAGGCTGTCCAGCCTTCGCAGCCGCCGTCGCTGCCTCGCCGGCGTCCTAGCGCCGTCGAGCCCACGTGGTTGCCCCCTGGTGTCTCCCTGTAAGCACCCCTCATCTTTCCTTTTGTGCAAAATCCCCCCCCCCCGCTGATCTTATTACGTATATCATGTTGCTAACTCGTTGCCGATGACTTTTGCCGGATTCCGACCGTGCCGTCTTTTGGACCCGACGCTCCAGCGAAGTACCCTGGTCCGTGTGGTCCCATTGTTCGCTGTTGGGACTCAATCCGTGGCCCGTGCTACCATCTCGTGTTTTCTGCCGACAGTGCATCCGTGCTTTCCGGTTTGCGAAACCGTCGAGGCGAGTATCCGAATACTTGCTTTAACATGCTAGTGCGCAAGATCAAGTCTTGCTACAAACTTAATCATCATATTATTTATTATAACCACACAGCTATTAGTAACATCGATATCTCTTTTACAACTTAGAATTGATGGTCACAATTATCGTAACATTAAAACAATATAGTAGTTGCTTGTAATTAATCGGTCTGCTATTAATTCACACTTGAACTCACTAAACCAAGTAGATCGTCCTCGCTTCATTGGTTAAATCACCCATGAGACAATTATTATGTTTTAGTTTAAATTCATGTAGCTTCATTACGTATGTTGTTGATATTGTTTCACTTTGTGACCATTGCACCTCAAGGGTGCTTGAACCTGTTAATAAGAGAATACAAAGCGTCACTGTGTTTACATGGAATAATATTGTTATTTACTGTTCCTGCTGTTGTTCCTTATTCGTTACTATACCTGTCATCAGCATACACCTGATTGCATTAGATATTGACCGATCTTGATACACCTGACACATATACTGATACACCGGACATGACACCCTGTATATATATCGACTCAACCTGTTGAAACGGAACCTGACTTGTTACCTGATTTCTTGCCTAATGCCGACAAACCTGACCATTCCTGCTGTCTATCCAGACAGACCTATTTTTCACCCGATTTTGTGTTGGCATTAGTCCTTGACTATTGAATACCTGACCTGACATACATAACTTGGGGGTATGGGGAAATCAAAGGTGAAACCGACTTGTAACTCAACAGTTCGATACTTGTTCTGATCAGTCTTACGGGCTTGGCCAGTCCGGGAGTGATGATGCTGACATCACTCATCCATCCTACTACCTATTACTGCTTAGCGGCACGTCTCGGATTCAGCCCCGAGGACCTTTACCGTGGTCCCGGGCACGCACGGGATACTATTGAGTTACATCGACGATTCATCAATTGATTTCAAAGACTATAGAGTAGAAACCTGATCGGACAGTTTAGTCACCCTTGCACATTACCCTGCTCTGTTATTGTACTGCTTTATTCATGTTCATACCTGCACTGCTTATTACCATGTTCATATTATATACTTGATGTCATGACGCGCTGACGTCTGGATTTTGCATGGCCCAGATTCCGTACCACTGTCGACGACCGAGCAGGAGTACTTCAGCCAGCAGGCTGATTTGTGAGTTCTATAGTGGTTAGTTCGTTTATTGCATTTTATTTCCAGGTGCGATCCCGCATTATGGGACGTACCTTTCTATTATTGTATTGGATCATTTGCTTCCGCACTTATTGTTTATTGACTCTCGTTATTATGGATTTGGACATGTGCTAGATTAGTTTATTTATTTGTTCTTGATATCTCTACAACCGTAATGTGACTGTGGATGGATATTTCCTACCCACAGGTAGCATGGTTGGCTATGTTACGTGCCCAATCCTGCGTACTCTGGGAAGCGGGGCGTGACAATGTACCTGGACTGTGAAAGTCCCATTATCCTCTTTGATCTATCACGATAGATCCGGATCCCCAGAATGTAGGTGGCATCACCCAAGTCTTTCATGGAGAATTTATGTGACAAGAATCTTTTGACTGACTGTAACATAGGAATATCATTTCTTATTAGGAGAATGTCATCAACGTACAAGATCAGGAATACTACAGCTCTCCCTACAATCTTACTGTATATGCATGGTTCATCTGGATTTTTGATAAAGTCAAATTCTTTGACAGCATCATCAAAACAGATGTTCCAACTCCGCGATGCCTGCTTTAGTCCATAAATGGACTTAAGCAGCTTGCATACTTTACCGCTGCTCCCACTCTGAATGAATCCCTCCGGCTGATCCATATAGACGCTCTCTTCCAAATTACCATTTAGAAAGGTCGTCTTTACGTCCATCTGCCAGATTTCATAATCGTGGAAGGCAGCAATAGCAAGAAGGACCCGAATAGATTTAAGCATAGCCACTGGAGAAAAGGTTTCGTCATAGTCCAAACCAGGTCTTTGACGGAAACCCTTTGCAACAAGTCTAGCCTTATAGGTTTCAACCTGTCTATCTACACCAATCTTCTTTTTGAAGATCCATTTGCATCCTACAGGTTTTACCCCATCTGGAACAACGTCCAAAGTCCATACTTTGTTAGTGTATATGGACTCCATTTCGGTCCGCATTGCATCAAGCCATTTTACCGAGTCGCCGCTCTGAATGGCTTGCTGGAAGCTAGTAGGGTCATCTTCATCAATGACACAATCCTCTCTATCCCCATCTATGAGAAAACCGTAGTATCTCTCAGGCGGATGAGACAGCCTACTACTCCTGCGGAGTGGCGTCGGGATGTCCTGTTCTCCTGAACCTTCTGGTTCTTCCAAGCTTTCAGTAATAGCTTGTGGTTCTGGAATTTCTTCCAGTTCTATTTCGCTCCCATTTGTATCCTTTTCTAAAACTTGCTGTTCTAAAAATTGGGCATTACGAGAAACAAAAACCTTTTGTTCCTCTGCGTAATAGAATAGATATCCCTTAGAGTTCTTTGGATATCCCACAAACCTGCACTGTACTGATCGTGCCTCGAGCTTGTCCGCATGCTGTTTTTTAACAAAAACCGGACATCCCCAAATCTTCAGATACTGAAGATAGGGTTTCTTCCCACTCCACATCTGATATGGGGTGGTAGGCACTGTCTTGGTAGGAACCCTGTTCAGAAGATATGCCGCTGATTCTAGCGCATATCCCCAGAATGATCGCGGTAACTCAGCGTTACTCATCATGGAACGAACCATATCCAATAGGGTTCGATTCCTCCTTTCCGATACACCGTTATGTTGTGTTGTGTACGTAGGAGTAAGCTGGGAGAGAATTCCATTCTCTTTTAAGTAACCCAGGAACTCGGCAGTTAAGTATTCACCACCTCAATCAGATCTTAGTGTCTTTATACTCTTGCCTGTTTGTTTTTCCACTTCATTCTTGTATTCTTGGAATTTCTCAAAGGCCTCGGATTTATGCTTCATTAAGAAGACATATCCATACCTAGAAAAATCATCCGTAAAAGTAATGAAGTAGGAATAACCACCTCGCGCATGTGTAGAAATTGGACCGCACACATCACTGTGTACGAGTCCCAAGAGCTCTCTTGCTCTTACTCCGTGTCCAGTGAACGAAGTCTTTGTCATCTTTCCTTTGAGACAAGATTCACAAGTAGCATAAGATTGATATTCGAACGGATTCAAATATCCTTCTCTATGTAACTTAGTCAACCTTCTCTCATTGATGTGACCTAGTCTACAATGCCATAAGAAAGCCTGATTTATTTCTAGAGATTTTCTTTTAAGTGTGTTCTGGATATTGAAAACCTGAGCTTGACTTAATACGTATATACCGTTATCTAATGTACCGGACCCAATCATAACTTGATTTAGGTGGATGTTAACTACATCGCTTACGAATGAAAAATCATATCCCTCTCTTGAAAGTGAGGATACTGATATGATATTACATGTCAGACTAGGTACATATAAACAGTTACGTAGAATTAATATATGCCCACTAGTCAAACCTAGGCGATATTCTCCCACGGATTCAGCGTCTACGCTCATTCCGTTTGCAACTCTGAGAGACCAATCACCTACCTTTATAACTCTACGGTTTCTCAAAGCATGTAATGAATTACAGATATGAGATCCTGCTCCGATATCTAGTACCCAGGAAGTAGAGTTAATTGACAAGCAGTTCTCAATTACAAACACACTTGAGGTTGAAGCCACAACAAGCTTCGTATCCTGGTTACTGGCTTCTAAATCCCTGCAATCTTTCTGCCAATGTTCATTCCTGTAACAATAGGAACGTCCCTGTTTTACTATATCCAGTCCCGAAACTTTTTCCTTTTTCTTTCCTTCTCCTTCCCTGGTTTCCTTCAGGGTAGAAGGCAGAGACTGTAGAATCAAGTCAGTATTTGACTCGTTTCCCAACGCGGTCTCCAGGTCCTGGAGCTCATCAATACAGCTAGTCATTGTAAGGACGTTGTCCCTTACAGATGACCCGTCAGCTAACCTCGCTTGAATTAATTCGTACGAGGTTTCATATCTAGTGATATGAGATTGCTCTCCATACAAATCTTTATTATGGAGAAAGATGGAAACTAAGTCCATCTTCTCGTGCTGCTTCTGGTATACACCATCAACTGAAGCTAACACGAAGCACTTAGCTTTCGCTTTATCTTTTTCCCTTTTCTGACGGATATCCATATCCGCGACAGTCGAAACTGGACCTGAGACGACGGGATCTTGAGTAGTAATAGGGTGGTCCAGCTTGTCATAGCCAATGGACATCTGGACAGACCTTTGCCAGTCATATAAGTCAGATTCAGTCAATTTGTTATCTAGATGTAACCTATGTGTAGTCACGAGGTCGCTGCAATTAAGAGAGAGAGAAGAAAACATTTTAGCATGATGCTGTTGCAAGTTTAGATTGGTTTTTAATTTATCTAAACAGGATGGCTCCCACTGTTTCTCGAATCCCTCCTCAAACCATAAAAGAAGAATTAGCCAGGACAATTCTCACCGTACAATACTTGCTTAACCGTTCAGCCAGGCTAGCGTCGATACTTTGAGGGAGGTTTTCCAACGCTTTCGCGAAGTTCCTTAATTAAATAACCTCTTTTCTCTGGGGGCGTAACCCCGCTGACACCTTTCTAGGCACCTACTTGGTTTATAGCATTGATCGTTAAGTGACGAATCTCCTGATAAGTAGTACATACCCACAGTAGGATCGGGATCCAAAATATCATCGTATGATAATGTTGAAGGAATCCTACCAACATTCATCAAACTCCAAAATGGTATGCATCTTTCTGCAAATTTCAGTTTCTTTAGAAATTCCCGATATATGTATTTTTGCCCCATGTTCTTATAACCTTGGCGTTGGTCAAAATGTCTTAAGTCACATGTCAAGTTCTACCCATCATTGTCCTAGTTAATTTGAACCCATCCGTACATATCCTTGACGTTGGCCAAATGATAATACGACTGTCCCAAACTAACACATCTATCTATGCAAACAAATGAAATACTCCAGCAGCTACCAAACACTATGCCCTGGCGTTGGTCAAATGCATAGCTTGAATACTACTGAATATCCAAATGAAATGACGGAGGGCTACGAATGGTTTTGGCAAAACCGTGAACGTAGTGAACTTGATATAATCGAAGGAACCTAATACTTTTTAAAAGGAGTGGTTAAAGCTCCGCAATTAAAAAATTCTGCTCTTTTAAAATAACCGAGTGGTTTCTTTTAAATTTGTTCCAACGATTAAGCTTTGGTTTATTTTCTTTGCATTATAAATAATGCATCCCATCATTAACCTATCATTGCAGAAAACAACGAAAATACAACGTCCTCTTATGCCATCCGCATTCGCCACGGGGTCCCGTCATCACCCGTTAGGTTACTTAACTAACGACAGAGCGGGGGCTGGGCTAGCGCGGGTGTAAAGCATAAGTGACGTCTAAATAGCTATCATATATAGATATTGTACATTTGTCAGACGCAATAATATTCATTCCAGATCACAGATGAACTTTATTGGATTTGCAAGCAATCCGTGTTTGTTTTGAGCCTGCAACAAAAGATGGATTACACAGTTGTGATGAATAGCCATTACCCCACCCAAGACCCCTACGGGTGCGGCAAACTACCAGCCCGATGTTTTGTGCACCCCACCTTGGGTCCGTCCTAGGAGAAAAAACAGTAAAATGAAATAATACAACGGTGGCTACAACCGCAACCTGGATGTGCCCCGCAAAATAATATTACAACAAATTACATTTACATCAAATGAATTAAATAATAACCCATCACATAACCCCGGCTATACATCACAACAGCCCAACACAGTTCATATACACAAACAGATAAAATCCATTACAGAAATGTGCAACCCCCTGCCAACCGACATACTAGCAGTTAGGGGAGGTTTACGAACACATTATACAAACACAGATATAATCCAACAAGCAAAATACCGTATAATTTCGATCGATTAAACACATTTAATTTTGCTCCAATACTTCTCTGTAAATCTGAAGCCTGAGCAAAAATTAAAAAATTCCAGAAAATACCAAATTTCACAGAGAACCCACACAGGAAAATTGGGTTGATGAATCGGCAACTCGGCGGCGGAATCGCGGCGGATTGGTGGGATCCTCCGTGGTTCCGCGGCGCTTTAGCCGATTCATGAGCTCGGTTTTCTTGGGTGTTCTTATACTATCATTTAAGGCTTTCTGAAGGTCCCTGAAAAATTTTTGGACCTTATTTAAAAATCGACAGAAAACTCATGATATCGGGCTTTTCCGGTTTGTTTTTTCCGTTCGAAATTCATACAATTTTGCAAGTGAGTTATTTATTGTTTAGCGAGGCTCTGATACCACTGTAAGTCGATGTGCAACACCCCATGACTTGCGGGGAGGCGGAAATATGAAAAACGATCTTGTTCTTTGCTTAAACATCGACTAACCGCATGAATCGAAGCTAAACGATAACTAACAACAATCATAGAAGTTCTAAACTACTATGTGAAGTGATTATACCTCAAGAACCATGTCCTTCATGTCTTCATCGCTGTCCTCCACTCCTCGTAGGCTCCTTGGAACATCGGCACCTCAACGACCTCCTCGAATCAAAGACGATCCACCCGAAAGTTCCTACGCCGAGCTTGATCTCAAACTTGAGATAACTAGTTTGCTCAAATCGCTAATCTAAGCTAACTAGGTGATATAGAGTGAGGTTATGGATGTATTAGTCTAGCTAACCCTTGTACTCAACACATGAGAGGGAAGGATTAGGGTTTGAAGAGAGAGAGCTTGAGGAGAGAGAAGATGAACATGATAATGAGATGAGAAAAATGAGCTATCATAATATATATCAAGCATTATTCAAGAAAAGAAAAGAAAAAGATTTACAACCATGCTTGATAAATATCTTATGGTGATTCATCTCCATGAGTCATTAAGCATTAATGACATGGATGAATCATCCATATGACTCACTAATCCCATTCAATGTATATGCCACCTAAACCTCCTTAGCCACCATCTTCTAGAAGCTTCTCGCGCAATTACGAGGACGCCCCTCCTATCCGTGAAAACACGGAAAAACTTTAGACTGTATAAATCCAATAACCCGATACTAGAATCTGGCTTAAACCAAAGCCGGCTAGTAAATACTGTCCGAAAAACTCATACGTGCGTAAACACACGTACGCTTTCGAACCCTTGTCGTAAAACCATACGACCTCTATATCGTTTTGCCTGGAGCAGGGAAACTCTCTGTGTGGGACTCTAAAGACTCGACACTACAGTGGCAGTGGGTTTAACCACAGACCGCAAGCGATACTAGCTGTACGTAACGGTCCCCAGGTAGATGTCGATAAGAAGGCCGATGAGGTAAATCATACGAACTCCCACTGAGCCTGATGTGACAATCTCCGTACAGTCCGGTCTGTTCGTCTAAGACTATCGCATATCAAGCTTAGGAGGCGGCAAGCGTCAGTCCCCTAATAGCTGTATAAGTCGTGTCGGAGCGAAGCCCATTACGCCCTGAGAAGCTACTGGAACCTACCAGTATATCTCGCTTGCCCTGGCCAGGGACTTTGCGTAATGGCTCTCTGACACAGTGCGATGTCAACTCCCAATACCGGGAGAGACGAATCCTATCTAACCGCCACTGCCTCCAAGTGCTCGGGACTGCACCCAACTGCTACCTGTTTGCACGACTCCTTTGAGCCGTGGTAGGGTAGCAATCTAAGAACAGTGGGACACACTCGAGGTGAAGTAGCAGTGTCAAGTCTGCGGACTATGCTGTACTCATGTCACCTGGGAACTGTTAACTGACGATGGGTATAATACCAACCAATCAGTTCCCCGGCGAGTCCTGTCCGGTGTACCAGTAACCTAACGAGCACCTGTATACTATCTGTAGTACGACATACTGATGGTTGTGGGACAGACCATCTCCCCAACTGGGATGAGAAGCGTATACACTTAGTCTACTCCAGAATATCGATGCCCTATCTCGATAATCCAACGACCAGGGACCTATATAGGATGTTACTTACAGACTACCCAGCCCCCACTTAGTCTGACTGCCTTCACGACGCTGGTAATCAAGCAAAGATCCTATGGGCTCTACTAATATGTATAAGTGATACGTTACAAGAAACATATGCACATATTAAAGTAGACACAAACCAAGTAGCATACTACTATTTTTAGCAAGACTGTTATATACAACTGTGAATATCCTAAGCTTCCATTAAGTAATATACATGCTATTATGATACAATAATGGCCCCTAAGGCATATACACTAACAACATGTCAAGTTCTACCTGTCACTATCCAGGTTAATTTGAATCCACCCGTACATACCCTTGACGAAGGCCAAAATAGTAGTACGACTGTCCCAAACCAACGCATCTATCTATACAACAGAAAAGTAACAAATAGCTACCATACATTATGCCTTGACGAAGGCCAACATACATAGCATGAATACTAAGTGCTATCTGTCTGAAATGACGGAGGGCTACGAATGGTTTTTGGCGAAAAACCTTTAACGTAATGAACTAGATATCGTTGAAGGAACCGGATAGCTTTTTATAAATATATAGTGGCGAAAACCTTTGCTAAAGAGGTCACTCCCAGTGAAGGGATTTCGGCGCTTTCCCTCTAGAATGAGGTGCAGGATATTCCAAACTGAATACCGCGATGCAAAGCAAAATGTAATCGACTATAGTGAATTTATTACCCTGACGCAAGCCTCTTTCCAAGGGGTCACTCCCGATGAAGGGATCTCGGCCCTTGCCTCGTCGAATGAGGTGCTGGATATTCATAACTGAATACCACTGTACAAAACAAAAGAGAACGTCCTTGTAATAATAGCTTTTTGAAAATTGTTCCAACAACATCGAATAGGTTTGTTTTCCTTGCATTGATCTAAATCAACGTAATCCCATCAATTAATCACACCACAAAAGAATGAAAATAAAATGTACGTATATGTCATCCACATTCTCCACTGGGTCGCATCATCACCCGTTAGGTTACTTACCTAACGACAGAGCGGGGACTGGACTAGCGCGGGTGTAAAACATATACAATATCTACTGGTATATATATCAATATATAAAAATCGCTCAAGGCGTGATAAATGCAACATCACAGATAAGTAATAAGCATCACAGAACAATACAGATAAACTGGGAGCCCCGGGTTTCCTTTGAGCCGCAACTGAAACCCGACGTTCCCCTGGTAGTTTTGATAGCCTATGCAATGAAAACCTAGACCCCTACGAGTGCGGCAAGTTACCCACCAAAACCTGAAGCGAGGCATCCCCCTTCAGCATAGTGAATGGACCACCCAGCACTTCACGGAATCCGGTAACTTGAGCACCCCACCTTGGGTCAACCTGTACCCCCTACGAGTGCGACGAATAGCCCGCCAATTCTAGAGTGAATCCCCCTCCGTCTCAAAGCCATGAGATGCAGGCCCGTTTCCCTCTAGAACCCGGCTATCCGTGGACTCCACCGCGGGGTAATCCTAGTACAGAAAATAAAATATGTACAACGGGTACATCGACCTCAACCCGGTCATGCCCCAAAAGAATAATATACAAACAGGTAGTGACAACAATCCACATGTCGGACGCTCACCCCGCGATATCAAATGTACAAATATAACCAAACTGCACTACCATTGCACGCAAGCTATCCACCACGACAAATCCGTAACATTACAGCACAACACTGAACATCAACGTGAATGTCACGTTCGCAAATCCGTCTAAAAGGACTATAGCAATTAGACAAGATTTACCGATCAAATGACATTCATGGTCGCAGATAGAAATGTAATGTACTGCTAACGTTAAACAATGTTAGAAAATATCGAATTCGAAATAACCCCCGAATAGCCCAAACAACCTGATAAAACTATATCCAAATTGGGCTAAACAAACAACACCACTGAACCAACTTACCAAAGACCAGACAACACCCAAAAATTGAATCCCAGAAGCCCAAAAAAGGCCGGCCTCCTCGGATTTTGAGAGCATGTGCTCGGCCCAAATCCGAGGGATGGGGGTCGTCTTTGGGGTGTGGTCTTATAGTCTCTTCAGTAATCTTCTGCACATGTTTAAATAATTTTTCTGGACACTTTAAAAAACAACAGAAACTGCAAAGTTCAGGGGCAGTGTTTGGGTTTGTTTCGATTTCGATACATTAACATTGTCTAAACAAGTTAGCTAAGGGTTAATGGCGTGGCTCTAATACCATGTAAGTCTACAGTAGCGCCCCGGCCGTCAATCCGAGGCCAAACGCGGAACAAAAAACTTTTATAAACTGGAGCTAACGCAAACATTTACCCGGATCGTACCATTAACCCTATACTAGCAAACTACAAAGAAGTTAGAATGGCTATACCGATCGATCCGTGTCCTTCGGTCTTTAGCCACCATCCTTAGCTCCTCGCGGCATCTCCGATCTCCGGTCTCCTCGTCGGAAGGGCACCACGTCAAGGAGTCTTTTTACGGGCTCCCGCTTCAAACCGAAGCAACTCGGATATGAAGTTTGCTAGCCGACATGTCCAAGGTGATGTAGAGAATGTGTGTGATAACTTTGTCTCAAGCATCCATTGATTCTCAACACATGAGAGTGTATGGATAGAGGTTGAAGATGATGCCATTGGTGGAAGTTATGAGCTAGAGGAAGAAGAAGAAGATCTTTTCTTTTCTATTATGTTGAGATGAAAAATGAGAGCACCCATATGAATCCCAAGAGCTAGCCCAAGGCTAAGTGGATGTCCACTCTCTCTCTACCTCTCATTTCAACACAATAATCAATCACAAATGTGACATTAGCACAAAAAATATTACCATGACTCACCAATGAAGAACGTGGCACATTTAATGCACTAAATCATGACATCCACTCACAATTTCCACCATCTAGACATTAATCCAAATGTTTAGTCCAACAATAAGATATGGCAACATCTAAAGTAAACTCGTGACGGATCACAAGGATACCCCTCACCTGTATATACATACCTGTATCTGCATTCCGACTGAATGTAAATGCAATGAGACTAAAGTAATCCAATAAATCTAATACTAGGATCCGGCTTAAACCAAAGCCCACTAGTATTATTCGTCCGATCATGATACGTGCACAAGTGCACGTATATGATCGAACCCTTCCATAAAACCATACGGCCTCTACAACGTTTCGCCCGAACTTGGGAAACTTTCTGTGGGGGACTTTAAAGACTCGTCAATACGCTGGCAGTAGGTTTAACTACAAGCACGCCGGTGGTACTAGCTGTACGTAGCTGCTACCCATGTATTGACCGAAAGGGAAGCTGACGAGCGAACTCATCCTGAAACCCTACTGAGCCTATCTGTGACAATCTCCGTACAGTCCAATCTTTTCATCTATGAGTATCGCATATCGGGCCTAGGGGGATGGTAAACGTCAGACCCCCAATAGCAGTATAAGTCGTGTCGGAGTGTAGCCCAGAACACCTTGAGAAACTACTGGAATACCTACCAGTAAATCTCACTTGCCTTGGCCAAGGACTTTGTGTAATGGCTCTCCAGACACAGCGCGATATCAACCCCCAATACCGGGAGAGACGAATCCTTTCTAACCGCCACTGCCTCTAAGTGCTTCGGGACTGCACCCAACCACTACTGTTTGCACGACTCCTTTGAGCCGTGGCAGGGTAGCAATCAAAGAACAGTGGGAACACACTTGAGGCAATATAGCAGTGTCAAGTCAACGGACTAAGCTGTACTCATGTCACCTGGGAACTTCTTCTGACGATAGGTACAGTACCAATCAGCAGTGCCCCTGCAAATCCGTCCGGTGTACTCATAACCCAATGAGCACCTGTATACTATCTTAGGTGAACCAACTGATACCAATGGCTTGTGAGACCAGCCACCGCCCCTCGTCGGGGTCTCGATCCGTATACACTAGTCTACTCTCGGAGTATCGATGCCCAGTCTAGAAACTCCCATGACTAGGGACACTTTAAGGATGTGCTTATAGACTACCCAACTATTACGTATATGATCGCCATCATACTGCTGGTAGTCAAGCAAGAATCTTATGGACTCTATCAATGTGTAATAGTGATCTGTAATGTCACCTAAAGCATGTACACAATGATAAAGACAAACCAGATAGCATACTATCATTTTGAGTAAGACTGTCCTACCGGTATTGGTCCTCCCTCGATCATTGCAATCACGTGCCTGCGATCCAATAATTGACTTTGAGGGCACTATATCCAACAATACATACACTCATGCATGCATCATAAAGAAATAGATTTTAATAAATGAGCTAATTGATTTAATATTAAATCAACACTTGATTTAATAACCCGGTCATATCACATACGACACGTCCAATAGTAAACGCCCGATTAAAATACGGTATCCAATACACGCATTTAATTGAGCTCCCGCGCATATCTCATATGCACCCTACATCTTTTCGCCTGAGCTGGGAGACCCCTTTGTGGGACTCTAAGACTCGTCAATACGCTAGCAGTAGGCAGTGATCACATCACATGCCCACAAACCGTCAGTGGCATAAGCTGTACGTAACGGCTCCCGGGTATTGAGCAATCAGAAGAAACACAAGCAAATCTGCTAAAACTCCCGTCGAGCCAACTGGTAACACTTACCGTATAGTACGGTCTCTTCTTCAGATATGCTGCATATGTGAGTCTAGGGATGGTATTGTAGACCCCAAAAACCCAATAAGTCATGCTGGTATATGGTTCATAACAGATCGAGAAACTACTGATAACACTTATCAGTAAATCTCAGCAGCCCTGGCCAGGGACTTCCTGTAATAGCCAATCGTACATAGTGTTGTTAGTTATATGTATGCCCTAGAGGCCATTACTGTAAATATGATGTATATTGTAGTGGATGCTTGGACATATATAGGGAGAACTTTCTTGCTCGACATGATAGTATGCTATCTGGTTGCTCTTTATCTTAACATGTACACTGATTGTCTCTATGTTACATGTTGATAAAGCCCTTAGGATGAGTACTTGACTACCAGGATTATGATGCAGATCATACTAGTGGGGACATAGTAATCACTAAGTACATCCTTCAAATGTTCCTAGTCGTGGATGTATTGAGACAAGGCATCGATATACCAGAGTAGACTAGCGTGTAGGTTCTCGACCCATGTAGATGGGCGATGGATGATCCCATATCCATTGGTGTTTGACATCAAAGATGGTATACAGTTGCTCATTGGAGACTGGGTACACTGAATGGACTTGCCGAGAACTCCCAGATGGTATTATACCTCACGTCAGATGGCAGTTCTCAGGTGACACTGATACAGGTTAGTCTGTAGACCCGAGATCGTCATAGAGTCTTGTGTGATTCCCACTGTGCTTTGATTTCCACCTTACCACGTTCAAGAGAACGTGCAAAACGGTGGCTTTTGGGTATAGTCCTGAATCACATGGAGGCAATAAGCGATAGGAGGGGTTTCGTCTCTCCCGGTAGTGGGGGTTGATGTTGCGCTGTGCTCGATTAGCTATAACAGGAAGTCCCTGGCCAGGGCTGCTTCAGAGATATACTGGTAAGTGTTATCAGTAGTTTCTCGACCCGTTATGAACCTCATATCGGCACGACTTATCGAGTTACTGGGGTCTGACGTTTACCACCCCTAGACGAGATATGCGACATATCAGACGAAGAGATCGGACTGTACGGTAGTGTTACTGATTGGATTCGCAGGAGTATGAGCATGTATGCTTGTTGATCTTCTGATCGCTCAATACCCGGGTGGCCGTTACGTTTAGCAGACCGCTTGCGGCTTGTAGGTGTTTGATATGATCATCACCTACTGTCGGCATATTGACGAGTCTTTAGAGTCCTACACAGAGGTTTCCTGGCTCAAGCGAAACGGAGTAGGAGCACATATGTGATATGTGCGGGACCGAGATTAATGCGTGTATGTGATACTGCATTCTATTCTCGTGATATGTGATATCGGGCGTGTATATGTGATATAGCCGGGTTATCGAATCAAGTGTTGATTCGGTAAGTTGATATTATTGATATTATTCGGTTATATGTGATATAGCCAGATTATTAAATCAATTGTTGATTTAATAATTTAATGTATAATTATATATTTGATATATTAAGTTACATTAACTAATACTTGCTGACTTATGATTTCTTTTCTCACTTGATTTTGTGCATAAGTATATATGTAATATATATAAGTGTACATGTTTTGTGTCATGCTTGATGATACATGCAACTTGGGTGTGTGTGTAACTTACACCATGCTAGGTATTATCTAGGGTTTTATTTATTTAAAGTTATTCTAAAATTAGTTGGACTTTGTCATGGCTCAAAGCTTGTAGAAGCTTATGGATGCATTGACTTAGTCTTCTATTTTTGTTTTGCTTAAGATATTTATAAACCCAACCATTAAACCTAGCCATGGTTAACTCTCTACAAAGGTTATTATATGATACTAACTCAGCTAAGGTTGTCATTCTTCACTTGATTTTATCATGAGAGTTTTTCTTCTTCTTCTTCCTAAAAGCTTTCTAGCTTCAATGGAGATGTGAGAAAATAAGTGAGAAATTCATTTCTAATGTGATCAAAATTCCTACTTCATCATCCTCTACTGCTTTCCATTTAGTATAGGGTGTTTCCTTCACTAATTCTACAATTAGTGAAGAGGTACATTGGGTTAGTGTCTCCTAGACGTAGATCATCTTCGGCCTCGAAGACTTCGATGCAAACTTGTTCATTTCTTTATGGGAGCCTCTCAAGAGTCGGGAGTTCATGATCGCGGCGAAGGGACTACTACACGGAGCTATTGAAGTGAATGACCGGTCCACAAAGGTTGTATTCCTTGTTCACTTTAGTTACAAAGTTGTTTGCATTTCATATCGTCGCATTTTCTAGTATACGATTCTATGTTAGGGTTAGCTAGAACGGCTAAAATTTTAATATGGCATGAAAGATGCCTCCCGAAACCTTGCTGCCGTACTAGGCTTCCCTGCAGTTCTATCAGAGCCATGCTAGAAAATTACACGGATTTTGTTAAGATTACGAAACCGAAATACTCCGAAACTTGTAACACCAAAACTTGCTTTCTGTCGAATTTAAAAAGTCTTCAAATAAATTTTTAAACAACTGCAGAATGTTATATGGGATATATCATGAACACCATGTAAATTTCAAGGGGGTTGCTCAGATTTTGGCCGAGCAGAATGGGGTTTTGGCTGAGGAGGCAGGCCCAGTAATGTGCTTTTTACTTGAAATTTGCAGGGTGTTCCAGAGACTGGGTTTTGGTGTTTCAGCTGTTGTTTGTTTTTGTTAATTTTTTTATGAGATGTGATCTTACACTATAAGCAATTCGGAGTGTTTCGTATTCGTAGTTTTAACATTGTTTCGGGTATTCACATGTTGTCTAGGCGAAGTTAAAAAGTTCGATCGACTATCAAAAACCTATTTTTCCAAGTTTAACGTTTTCGGAAAATCATGCAAGTAATTCTGTGAACCCTCTAGAAAAAATGAAACTCTAACTCGACTTTTTTGGATCGCGGACCCGCAGTCCTACCGTAGGGTTTGCCACAGTTCCGTGGCGACATGAGTGAGGCTTGGGTCTGCCCTTCTACGGTTAGTGCATAGGTACTGTGGCATGTTCTGGGTATTATTGAACTGTGCTCAATTGTTGAGCTCACGGGGAATTTTGGGGCTTTGATGAATCGATCGAAAAGTTTAATGTCGTCCGGATATCATGTGATGGGATACAATATTTAGAATCCACAAAAGTAGTTATGAGATAACTAGTTTGAATTTTATAAATCTAGCAGTTTAGTTTCATTTGATCGGTTGCCACGGAATTTTGATGTGATCAAAAGTCCGTCGTAATCACGTAGCGTACGCGGATACTCGCCGGTTAACCTTATTAGATAGCCACGCCCTATAGCCCCGACCAAGTGACTGAAGGAGAACCTCGTCACCAAAAGCATCTGTTTGGGTGGTCGCGGCCGCGGTGTTCCGCCTTAGTGCACTTTGTCGACGGCATCGGGGGGTGCGGTCGTCTACTAAAGTTTCCGATGAGCATTTGATCAGGATGTCGGGAATCTTTTTGAATTTCCCGACTTGATAATGAAAAGTGTTTTTGAGATCGAGACTAAAATGCGGGGTTTATAATTGTTAGGCATGCGATGTCTAAGGAATTCATTTGGTTGGGCATGAAATCCAAAGTATGTGATACGTTGGGTTTATGATGTCTAAGGTGGTTGCGGATTCCAACTGTTATAGTTTTTCACTTTCTTTTCTGTGACCGTAAGTGTAATATGTGATGTATTGCCGGTTTCGTTGCTATATGTCAACGACAATTGGGATACGCATATTTACTTACGTTAATGATATGTGATGATATGTGTTGTTATGATATGTTATATTGGATCGTCGTGTTTGAATAGCCGTGGGTTTTATGTGAGATGAGAGTTTTTCATTTTCATTCATGTAAAATTCATTGTATGTAATATTCTTTTATTGGGGCACTTCCGGGTTGAGGTTGATGTCACCATTGTATATTATTTACTTTTTCGCATTAGGATGGACCCAAGGCGGGGAGCATAAGTAACCGGGTTCTAAGGTCCAGTGGGAGACCATCTCGAGGAGTTGAGACCGGGTCTCTGTCACGACCCGAAAGAGCACGTGACTGGCCCTTGAATCCTATGAAGTCTATCGGACACCATCTGATCCAAGTAAGCCAAAAGCCCAGAAATCTAAAACCATTTAAGGAGTAAATAAAAGGGACTGGTTTTTAATAAATAAGAAAGCATGTTTGAAATCAAAGTTTTCAAATAACTCAGCCGAAATGCATTTTAAAAATGTGTAGTCTTTTCTGAAAATTTCGGCAGAGTTTCCTATGTAAAAACTGGCCCCAAACGGGGTACAACAAGAATAATATATATGAAATGATAAAAGGCATCCCCAAGCGGGAGCTACCTCTTCGTCAATTAACGGTCATAACCACGCAAGCAATAAAAATATACAACGCCAAAGGGAGAGGATCAAAACCCAAAAAGAAACTCAAAATAGCCAGAAAACCATAATACTACAAGCGCGGCTCTAAGGTCGAAATAATACATCACTGTCTCTAAGTCTGAAACAATATACAAGTTTTGGTTGATGGAATTTCTAGATAAAATGAATAATATAGGAACAATGGCGGTTCTGATACAAAAGAACCCACCTACCCAAGCAAGTCACCCATATGGAAGCAGTGTGCCAAAAATGCCGCTATGGAATCTGTACGGCAAAAACCTGCAAGGACTGTGGCACAACGGGGGTGAGTTGCCAACTCGTGAATAGAAAATATCTACAAGCAGAGATCGAATGTATGACCCATCCTAGGTCAATACGATCAGATATATATAAACCTCAATATGAACAAGTCTGAAGCATGCTAAACTGGCAATGTAATCTCTATACATGATCGTAGTGCCAAGTGCTCGTGCCAGTGCCTCAGGTAATAGCATATCATAAATGTGAGGTATGATCAATGAAATCAATCTGCATGTACGTGGATCCCGTCCACTCGTCACCCAATGACAATAACTACCATACATGTAAATATCATCAGCATATGCATGGAAATATGACGATATAACCCACCTGTGTCCCTCGCGACACGTCAAAATCATGGAACCGGAGTGCCCAGCATCGACACTCGAAAACATCATGAAAACTGTGCCCAGCATCGGCACGTAATCCTCATATATCGGGCTCCATCTGCGGAATCGGCCCTCGGCCCCAGCACTAAGCCCATATCCATTTATCGACTCTGGCCGGTATTCTCCGGATAACCGCCAGGTCCAACCAATCACTTGTAGGTACTCGCCCGCCTCCAAGCTCAATCGGCAAAATCCTGCGATCATCTTGCCGAGGGGAACCATACTGGGTCCACCATGTACCCGCAATCGGCCCGTCCACTCCTCGAATCGGGTTTCACATGTCGCTCTCAGCACCGAGAAAACACATGGTGGACGCACTGAAATATCATATCAAGGGTAACCAGGTTTTTAAAGCAATGACATTTTCTCTTTTGAAATACCACAGTTCCCAAAATCCAGATATATCATGGAAACAACAACTCTCAATGCGTATAATCAGAAAGCATGATGTATGTGACATGAAAAAGGAATGTAAGCATATCAGTCTGTGATGCAAGAATCATATCCTGAATGCAACAGTACTACAGTGTAGTGACATGGCAGTTATCGATGATGAAGTGTGTGAGCCGGCAACAAGTGTACATGGAACATACGCATCATCGATAATGGTGCTGGTGTCCTAGCAGCATGACTGTAATATATCAATAAACACAAGCAATGCAATGCAAATAGCATGAATATGCGGAATCGATAATCAGCGCAACAGTAAAGAACCTACCTCAATAAATATATCATGCAGCCTTGCCTTTTGAAATAAGACGAATTAGGGTTTTTAGTAAAATAAGGGCTGCGGTGTTTTAAGAAAAGATGTGTCGTTTGAAAATATCCATAGAATCCCTTTTGCCTATTTTTAAAATATCCCCGATTCGTTAGTTTTGAAATAGGTATGACTCGGGTCTAGTCTAACGCCTACTATGCGAATTACGGACCCAACAATCAAGTCGATCGGGAGGGGTATGAAAACCACCTAAATATGAGTCAATATATACATTATCTCATCACATAACAAGTATCACTACCATCATATCACATCATCTAGGGTACAACTCTAAGTCTAGTACCATCGATACCATCTATATAAATATAAATGCGGGATAAAACACATGCCCAAGGCCCGCTAAAATCATCATGTCGCATCTCAAATACGAACTCTGTCATATGGCCGAATCTCACGGCCTCAGATCAAATCTCATCGACTCATCGTAATCCCACGTATCATCCTCAAATCCCGTATATGAACACATAGTCCCATACCCATATGTAGACACACCTCCATATGCGCACAGGTAAATGAAAGAATGTATGCAAGTATAGGTGTACGTGTATGTGTGAGTGCAACCTCTGCTCTAGGGTTTCGCACTATACTAAACCAATACATCCTTCTCATCAATAATTCCATTATCACCATCTATAATCCTAACAACACATAATAAATATATGTGTGTATACGTATTCATATACATCACCACGGACTGTGGGGGTGCTATACGCCATCCACCCGACTTCTCCCCGTAGATATAAATCTACTCACCTTGCTTCTCATGTGTCGATGATGATGTTGCCATCTTCATCTTCTTCGCCTCAACATCACGTAGGGTACCTACAAGTATATCACAAATGCTAAAGTACATGAAAATCACATCATAAAACCAAAACAGCACACGCTACTCGCATAGGTAGAAACCTATCGTCTCGCATGTAAACATGATCAATATCCACTTTTCGTTGATGTCCAAACGCCACCCGACAGAAGCGAATCACCAAATACCAAAATCCATGCTAAAACAAGTCGTAAACCATGCACCAACATAGGAAAATCAACCCAGATTTTACCCTGATTGGAACCAGACAAAATTGCACATGCCATAGGTTAAGACTACTGGAAATAGGGCCATGCAGCAAAAAGGAGGCAAATCCCTCCTGCTCTGGCCGCCAATTGCGGCCAGAAGGAATAAATTGGCGTCCGGGAATTGGATTTGGGGGCTAGGGTTTGGTGTGGTGGTTCCAGGGTGCCTGCACATCTCACTGTCAACTCAATTTTATTTTAGGGTTCTCGGGGTGATAGCAGATTCCTAAATACGATCACAGATTCACTGTTTTTCCCGATATCGTCTCATAAATCCGTATTTTGGTTCTAGTTCCAGGTTTGGGTCTAAAAAAACATCACACCAGGGTTCTAAGGTCACAACAAGTCTCAATTTCACCTTTAATTTCAGATCTCACATAGACCCTAACTTGAAGTTTCACAAATCCACCAAACGACACCATATCGACATGAAACTAGAATTGATGCACAAGAAATGAAATACTACTCTAATAGGTCCAGAAATTACCTCCTTTGGCAACTCAAGAAAATTCTTGAGTTGCTCAAAGTCCTCCGAATCCATTCTTGCTAGGTTCAATGTGTAGCTAGTGAGCTTGGGAGCAAGTTTTGTGAAGTGGGAATGGGGTTTTGGTGAGGGAAATGAGAGGGATCTATGGAGTGAAGGGGAGGGAGATGAGGGAGGAGCAGGATCAGCAGCAACTCTTGGGGAAGGGGAGAGAGAAATGAGATGGGGAAATGAAAAGGGATGGCTCAAAAAGAGGGGTTGACCCTATACCTACCCTCTCTCTCTCTCATCATCATACTTACCTTTTCTTTTCTTTTCTTTTCTTTTCCTTTTCTTCTCCCACCATGGTGAACCCTAGGCAACCATGCACCCAAAACATGTAACAAGTGTGGAAAATGATATGTGCAAATTTTTGCACAAAAATGCTAAAAATCCGATTAGCGATTTTTAATCGTGATTAGCACTAAATTAGCACATAACTAATCATAAAAACTTAAAAATGGCATAATTCCATAAAATACCCTATTTTATAATTTTCCATAATTTTTCCCCATTTATTTGTATTTAATTATACCAGAATATTAAAATATTCATTAAAATAATATTAAATTATAAAAATTCCCAAAAATCATATTTTATTATTTTGAAACGTTACAATCTACCCCCCTTAAAGAAATTTGGTCCCCGAATTTAAATTTAAACCCCCAAATACTAAAATATTTCGATACAAATTCCAAGTCATCGGGGCTCCGAAATCATCAATACATAAAACATCATAGCGCAATGCATGTGCATGAGTACCAAGGAGATAAATCAAAAGCAAAACTCCGTCAAGCATCCTGCAATCATCGGAGTCATGGTAAAGACACAATGTCAAATCCAATACAAAACCAATATGATATAGATCAGAACTATACATATAGACATCCAATCTATACATGTGAATAGCTGATGTAAATGCATGCCAAATCTCTTTGAAGTCGCTGTGCGATGCGCGTAATACTGCACAGTGGCGGACGTTTCTCATAAGAAAATAACCATATATGTATATATCTTTTGTTTACTATGTACGTTCCGCCATTTTGAAAACAATTTAGAAGGGTTTCCTTGTTTTTAAAACGTTTCGTGTCATATCGGACACGTAGGTATATATGCTGAGACTATAGCTCGCTTTTTTTTTTGAAATCCCTTCGATAACTATCAATGCATGCAAAATATATCCAGGTACTGTCCTCTGACTAGTCCTGCTCAGTAGAAAACGAATATCAAATATCATAAAAATGTACTGCTCCAAAAGGAATAAATCCCAAAAATGCAAATAACACCACCCTGTGCGTCTGGTGTGGACGGAAATCAAAATCCATATATGTGTCATACAGGTGCACAAAACAACATCTAGGTGCAACGGGTGTGCACGAAGTATCTGTCATTGGCAACGTGTGTGCCTGACAGCCAAATCAGGTGCATCTGACATGCACGAAGAATCTCGATTTAGTGCATCTGGTATGCCCCAAAATCATATCTCAAAACATGCGCCCAACATGCGCGAAAATCCAAATTGGTGCATCCATCGTGCACGAATGAAAATCTAAACCCTGCGCACTCAACAAGCACAGAATCACGAAATCCAATAGCAACGCCGAACATGCGTAAGTCCAATCAAAGGCACAGAGTGTAAGAATCAATCATCAATATCGGGGTCAAAATCGACATATCGAATGACATCAAATCGAAGTCAGGTGCAACCGTAGTGCACAAAATATAAATCCGGTGCAACAAAGGCACGAAATATAAATCTGATACGATAAACGCAAGAAACATAAAACTGGTGCGACAAACGCACGAAGTATAGAACTGGTGCATCCCATGCATAAATACCAAGCAATAACTCAAATGCGTAAGCAGCAACACCAAGTGTACCCAGGTATAAAGAAAATCATAAACGTGTGCAACTGCGTGCACAAAACACATATCAATGCACTACAAGCACATATAAGCTATACCGAGTGCAAAAATCAATTCATGTACGTAACATATGCACAACATCAAATCAACCGTATGAAATCCATGAAGTCATAAGCATGTGCAGCCAAGGCACGAAACGATATACAATGCGGCTTAATCAAAATCAGGTGTACCGCGATGGAAAAATATCACAACCGTGTGCATCAGCGTGCATAAATCAAATCAAAAAACTAAAAGTACATGAAAACTATGCTGGAAGAGTAAATCAAATCACCGGCATAAAATAGGCATGAAATCACAATTAATACCTCAAGAGTAATAACTATGCGCAAGGTATAAATACCCAGTATGTGCAACCATGGTGCAAAAAATCAAATATCATGGAACTCAGTCATCAAGGCTAAATCATGCAAATAGGTCGCCCAAAATACAGAAATCCAAAGTGACGGATACGTGATAATCAAATCACAAAACCACAAATCATAAATACCGCCGTCGGTATATCCTCCTTCGAAGTCGAGAAAGTGCCGGTACATCCAATGCTAGCGGCGCAAGATATCTACTTTCCTCTTGCTTGCGGCTGGCGTCCTCTGCCTCTGGTTCCTTATCTTCCCTGTGGATTACTAATCTCGCAATCCATCGGCTCATCGGCCCGGTCAGGTGTGCTAACAGGAACGATTCCATTCTGGCACTTCTCTGGTCATCTCTCGGTCAATCCTCACGACCGCTCATAAAGCAGCACATCTCTGGCGCCGACCTCTGGTCCTCTGAATGCACATCACACATCGGCTCATGGTGCAAATCTTATTGCAGCAGTGTACTGGAAGGAATCCTGCTCAAGGTCTCTTCTGATCTCGTATAAGCCAAACTGTACGGAGGCTGGTACTCTGGCATAATCTTTTCTCGCTCTCTGGACATCTGCGTCTTTAGTACAACAACTACTCGGAAGCTGGTCGCATCCCATCGCCTCTGTATGCATATCCGACCTTTAATCTTAACGGGGAGTAGTAACAGCTCGTCTGCATCTCGCATGAACTTCTTGTCCCGCTTGTTTGTATCATCGTCTATTTCGACGTCGCGTCTCTATCTGCGCACTGCAATGCCCTTGGCTATGGTCCATCCGAAGTCCCTCACAAGGACTCGAAATCACGAACTCGGTATCTTCATCACTCAGTAGGAGATATCTAGCCGAACACGTCCTCAACGTGCATATCGCATCTCTGATGTCAGCGGAGTGGAACGTCATCTCGTCGAAATCTCATGCGAACTCTTTACTCCACTCTGCTTCAATATCGACTGATTCGGACTCATCTCATCGTGGCTACACGGACTGCGCTCCAATAGCTATGCTCGTATCTAGAGTCTCCCAAGCAGTGTCCCATCACATGATATCCGAATGATGTCGAATCGTCCGATCGACTCGTCAGAACCTCACAATCCTCCAAGAGCTCAACATCTCGGGTACAGTTTAATAGTATCGAGTACATACCACAGCATCGGTGGTCCAGCCGTAGAAGGGCAAACCCAAGCCTCACTAATGGCGCCACGGAACTGCCGCAAACCCTAAGGTTCAATGGCTTTCACACGGTCATTATGTCGAGTTAGGATTTCATTCTTCTAGAGGGTCCATAGAATCGCTTGCATGTCTTTCCGAATACTTTAAACTTGGAAAATGGGTTCCTGACATTCGATCGTCTCAATCGACTCTCAACGAATCTGCGTGAAGTCGTCTCTAGCTGGAATCAATCTACCTGATGACCTCGCATCGGGGTAAGCGAACGAACCACATGTCATAGTCATTCATCCTCGGTGACTAGCGACTCACCATCATATCTCTAAGAATATGCTCATGCTGCAGTAGCTCCAATCATCTGGGCGATATCTCATCATTCGCAGCAACAACTGGCTCATTCGTCCGTACGCTGAACAGCGCCTCAATCATCATGAATAAGCCATATATCAATGGTCATCATATCCTGGCTGGCCTCTATCAGTGGCTCAATCCTCTGGTACCGATCGGTATGCCCGAGAAATCTCGCAAAAGCGATCAGTCCAACGCTCATGGCATGAAAACACAATAAGACGATGCCTCAATATGCAATCGTATGTCTCTGGAAACATGCCCTGGTCAGTCCTCGTCCACGACGAGCTCATGCTAACGCAACTCGAGCCGTAGCTCACTCTGCCCGTGCAATTGTGGCAGCAAAACCATAACCAGTATCGATAAGGATAGATCATAGGAAGGAATATAATACGGTGCAAGAAAAGGTACATCCTAAGGTTTCTTAAGCGGAGTGCCGTGTCGTAAATATGCCGCGGAACATACGTACGGTACGTCCCTCTACTCAAGCTACCTACTCCATCAACCAAGGGTCATCCTATGCGACGAAAGTTAGGGTATAATACCCCCTCGACTAAGTCTAAGTTCCGTATATAGATAACGCCCTAGGCTCCATATAGTCAAACTTAGACTCGAACCAAGGTCAACCTAGCGCTCTGATACCAACTTTTTCATGATCCGAAAGAGCACGTGACTGGCCCTTGAATCCTATAAAGTCTATCGGACTCCATCTGATCCAAGTAAGCCAAAAGCCCAGAAATCTAAAACCATTTAAGGAGTAAATAAAGGAACTGGTTTTTAATAAATAAGAAATCATGTTTGAAATCAAAATTTTCAAATAACTCAGCCGAAATGCATTTTAAAAATGTGTAGTCTTTTCTGAAAATTTCGGCAGAGTTTCCTATGTAAAAACTGGCCCCAAACGGGGTACAACAAGAATAATATATATGAAATGATAAAAGGCATCCCCAAGCGGGAGCTAGCTCTTCGTCAATCGATGGTCACAACCACGCAAGCAATAAAAATATACAACGCCAAAGGGCGAGGATCAAAACCCAAAAAGAAACTCAAAATAGCCAGAAAACTATAATACTACAAGCGCGACTCTAAGGTCGAAATAATACATCACTGTCTCTAAGTCTGAAACAATATTCAAGTTTTGGTTGATGGAATTTCTAGATACAATGAATATTACAGGAACAATGGCGGTTCTGATACAAAAGAACCCACCTACCCAAGCAAGTCACCCATATGGAAGCAGTGTGCCAAAAATGCCGCTATGGAATCTGTACGGCAAAAACCTGCAAGGATTGTGGCACAACGGGGGTGAGTTGCCAACTCGTGAATAGAAAATATCTACAAGCAGAGATCGAATGTATGACCCATCCTAGGTCAATACGATCAGATATATATAAACCTCAATATGAACAAGTCTGAAGCATGCTAAACTGGCAATGTAATCTCTATACATGAGCGTAATGCCAAGTGCTCGTGCCAGTGCCTCAGGTAATTGTAAGGTTTGTCTAGCACCCTATAATGAGTTTTGAAGCATCACATGTCCCAAAGTTTAATTTTTTATGGTGCTAAACGAACATGCAAAGGAATCGATCCTAGAAAATTAGGGTTTCGAAACTTTAAGCTAATAAAAATTAGGGTATGAAGGCTACAACCTTTGTAGCTCCCCTTTTGCTTGAATCCTTAGTCTCTAGGGTGTTGGAAGAAGGCCCACTTGTAGTCCTCTTTCGTCCACGACGATCCACCCGAAGTTTCCCGTCCAAGCTTGCAACTTTGGAAAAGCAAAGAGAACACTCTAATCAAGTTGGCTAGACTTGAGTAGAATGATGTTGTGGATAAGGATCTCACTTCAAAAACCTTTCTTTATTTGTATTTAACTCACTAGAAAAAACTAGAGAGGAAAAGGTGAAGGAGGATGAAGATGGTGGCTATTTTTAACTAGAGATGGAAAAATAACCCTTAGTTGTAAAGAAATGAAATATAACCTTTTATATTTTATTCCTTCTTGCTTTCAACCATGATTAAATGATGGATAGTTAATTTAACTTGGGTTTTAAATGATAAAGAGAAGGATAACCCTAGGTTAGTGGTAGTTGAGCATGGTTAGGTTAAAGGAAGAATGTAGAAGCTAGAATGATTATCCTTTCCTTTTCATTTTCTTTTAAATCCAAAATCAAATAATAATCCATTATTTAATCCATGGTGTGAGTCTTATATTGCCACCATTTCCATATGTTAACAACCATGATAGATGGGTGTATGTATGTGTGTATGTATGCACATCCATATGTGCATGAAACTAGCATGAAAGAAAGAAAGAAAAGCACACCTGCATGCACACATCCATCATCCAAGAAAAGGTTTTAAGTGAGAAAACTAATGGTTAAATGATAAATCAACACTTGATTTATCAATCCGGTCATATCTCATATGACCCCACCAAAAGCAGTTCACCCGATCAATGTTCGGTATCATATACGCACATTTTAATCGGGTGCATGCGCATATCGCATACGCGCACCACAACGTTTCGCCTGGACTGGGTAACTCCTTTGTGGGACTCTAAGACTCATCAATACGCCGGCAGAGGGTGATGATCATATCAGGTACCCCCAAGCCGCAAGCGGTCAGCTAAACGTAACGGCCACCCGGGCATTGAGCGATCAGAAGAAAACAAGCGAACCTGCTACAACTCCCGTCGAGCCAACCGGCAACACTACAGTACAGTCCGGTCTCTTCGTCAGATATGCTGCATATCGAGCCTAGGGATGGTCACGTCGACCCCAATAACTCAATAAGTCGTTCCGGTGAATGGTCTATAACAGATCGAGAAACTACTGATAACACTTATCAGCAAATCTCAGCAGCCATGGCCAGGGACTTGCTGTTATAACCAGTCGGGCACAACACAGCATCAACTCCCAATACCGGGAGAGACGAAACCCCTCCTATCGCTCATCGTCTTCGTGTGTCTCGGGACTGTACCTAACGGCCACCTGTTTGCACGACTCAGTAGAGCCGTGGTAGGGTGGCAATCAAAGTACAGTGGGAGAACACACAAGACTCCATGACGATCTCGGGACTACAGACTAACCTGTACCAGTGTCACCTGAGAACTGCTATCCGACGATAGATATAATTCCATATAGGAGTTCTCGGTGAGTCCGTCCAGTGTACCCAGTCACCACTGAGCACCCGTATATGATCTTGATGTCAAACATCGATGAATGTGGGAACATTCATCGCCCATCGTATGGGTCTAGTATCATATACGCTAGTCTACTCTGGTATATCAATGCCCCGTCTCGATATACCTACGACTAGGGACGTTCCAGGATATGCTTATAGACTACAGATGTCCCACTAGTATGATCTCCATCATAATCAGAGTAGTCAAGCCGATATCCTCAGGGCTTTATCAGCATGTATGAATGAATAAAAGCATGATCAAATCAACATGTCAGATAAAGAATAACCAGATAGCATACTATCATGTCGAGCAAGAATGCACACTGAATATATATATATATATATATATACATGTATAGATACATCCACTATCATATAATGGCCTCTAGGGCATACATATATCTAACAATCTCCCACTTGCACTAAGGCCAGTTATTGGCGTATCTCATACCCAACATCTCAAAAAGTCGCTCATGCTGTGGCTGAGGGAGGGCCTTGGTGAGTGGATCCGCGGCGTTGATCTTTGTGTCTACTCTCTTAATCTCGATCTCGCGGCGATCTACAATCTCCCGGATCAAATGAAAACGCCTCAGGATTTGTCTGGACCGCTGATGGGATCTGGGCTCCTTGGCTAACGCCATAGCCCCATTATTATCGCAATACAAGGGTATTGGATCAATAATGGTTGGAACTAATCCTAGCTCCGAGACGAACTTCTTCATCCAGACGGCTTCCTTGACGGCATCATTTGCAGCAATGTACTCAGCCTCCATCGTAGAGTCTGCAACGGTATCCTATTTGGAACTCTTCCAACTTACCGCCCCTCCATTGAGGGTAAATACAAACCCTGAGATAGATTTGCTGTCATCCTTATCGCTCTGGAAGCTCGAATCGGTAAAGGCCTCCATTTGGAGATCTGTATTACCATACACCAAGAACAATTCTTTAGTCCTTCGTAAGTACTTAAGAATGTTCTTCACAGCAGTCCAGTGGTTCTCCCCTGTGTTGGATTGATACCTGCTTACAACACTAAGTGCATAAGCTACATCTGGGCGTGTACATAACATCGCATACATTATAGATCCTACTGCCGAAGCATAAGGTATAATGCTCATGCGAGCTCTCTCTTCATCGGTCTTTGGACAAGAATCCTTGGAGAGAGTGACTCCATGGCAAGCGGGTAAGGCACCCTGCTTGGAGTCTTCCATACTAAACCACTTTAGGATGGTGTTGATGTACCTGGTTTGGGACAATCCCAATAACTTTTTGGATCTATCCCTATAGATCCTTATGCCCAGGATGCATGTGGCATCACCCAGGTCCTTCATGGAGAACCTTAGTGATAAGAATGATTTGACCGACTGTAGCATAGGAATATCATTTCCTATCAGAAGAATGTCATCCACGTACAATACGAGGAATGTGACAGCTCTTCCTACAGCCTTCTTATAAACACAAGGTTCATCTGGATTTTTGATGAAATCAAACTCTTTGATAACATCATCGAAACAGATGTTCCAACTCCGAGATGCCTGCTTTAACCCATATATGGATTTAAGCAATCTACATGCTTTCTCGCTGCTCCCACTGTCAATGAAGCCCTCTGGCTGATCCATATAAACGCATTCTTCTAAATCTCCATTTAGAAATGCTGTTTTAACGTCCATCTGCCAGATTTCATAGTCGTAGTGAGCAGCAATAGCAAGTAGGATCCGAATGGATTTAAGCAAGGCTACGGGCGAAAAAGTTTCGTCATAGTCCAAACCTGGTCTTTGACGAAAACCTTTCGCCATAAGTCTTGCCTTATAGGTCTCTACCTGCCCATCCACACCAATCTTTCTTTTAAAGATCCATTTGCACCCTACAGGTTTTACCCCAGGGGGTACAACGTCCAAAGTCCATACTTTGTTGGTGTACATAGACTCCATTTCGGATCTCATGGCATCCAGCCACTTCACAGAGTCACCACTCGTGATAGCTTGCTGAAAACTGGTAGGATCATCATCATCCATGATGCAATCTTCTCCGTCACCATCATTGAGGAAACCGTAGTACCTCTCCGGTGGGCGAGAAGTCCTACCAGACCTACGGAGTGGCCGAGGTTCTTCAGTTTCTGTTGCAACAGCCGGTTCAACCAAATCGTCATTTGTAGTTTGTGTCTCCAGAACCTCTTCTAGATCTACCACTTTGCCATCATCTTTATCTGTGAAAATCTCTTTTTCCAAGAATGTGGCATACTGAGAAACAAACACTTTTTGTTCCTCTTTGTGGTAGAACAGATATCCATAAGAATTCTTTGGATATCCCACAAAGTTACACATGACTGACCGTGTCTCGAGTTTGTCCGGATTCTGCTTTTTAACATAGGCCGGGCAACACCAAATCTTAATTCTTTTAAGAGATGGTCTCTTCCCATTCCATATCTCATATGGCGTGGTAGACACGGCTTTGGTTGGAAACCTGTTTAGCAGAAACGCTGCAGTCTCCAATGCATGCCCCCGAAACGAGACTGGTAACTCAGCGTCACTCATCATGGACCGGACCATATCTAATAGGGTCCTATTCCGTCGTTCTGACACACCGTTGTGCTGTGGTGTGTAAGGAGGAGTGAGCTGAGAGAGAATCCCATTCTCTTTTAAGAAGTTTGCAAATTCTGTATTGAGATACTCACCACCTCGATCTGATCGAAGCATCTTAATACTCAAGCCGGTTTGTTTTTCTACTTCTTGTTTATATTCAATGAATTTCTCGAAATCTTCGGACTTGTGCTTTAATAAAAATACATGACCGAATCTTGAGAAATCGTCGGTGAATGTAATGAAGTATGAAAAACCGCCTCTAGCCTGTGTAGACATTGGCCCACATACATCACTATGTATGAGGCCAAGGAGCTGAGTAGCTATTTCTCCGTGTCCGGTAAACGGAGTTTTGGTCATTTTACCCTTGATACAAGACTGGCAAGTCGCATAAGATTTATATTCAAAAGAGTTTAAATATCCATCTTTGTGTAACCTGTTTAGTCTTGTTTCGTTAATATGACCAAGTCTACAATGCCAAAGAAAAGCTTCATTTAATTCTGAAAGTTTTCTTTTATTAGTGTGTTGTATACTGAAAACTGTGTGTTGATTTAGGACATATATTCCGTTATTAAGCGTACCATACCCAACCAACATTTGATTTAGGCGAATGTTCATAACATTGTTCTGCAACACAAAATTATATCCTTCATTGTCCAACAAAGAAACGGATATTATATTACATAGCATACTTGGTACAAAATAACATGGATTCAAAATCAAAATACATCCAGATGGCAACCCCAAGTGATACTCTCCCACTGCGACTGTATGTACATTGGAACCATTTCCAACGCGGAGAGTATGGTCACCTGTCCTCAAAACCTTGCTATTTCTCAGCCCCTGCATAGAATTGCAAATGTGAGAACCTGAACCGGTATCCAATACCCAGGAAGCAGAGTTTATAGAAAAACAGTTTTCAGTCACAAACGCACCTGAAGCAGAAGCATCACCATGCTTCTTCTTGAGACTTAGGTACTCCGTGCAATTGCGCTTCCAATGTCCTGTCTTGTGGCAATGAAAACACTCGCCTTTCCCCGGGTCTCCAGCTTTGGACTTTCCCTTTCCCTTCTCCTTTTTAACTCCGCCCTTAGGATTAGTGGGTTTCTTCTTTTTCTTTCCCTTGGCCTTAGCTTTCGGGCGAGAAGAAGAAGACTGTCCAATAGTCATAACAGGAGTTTTTGCTGACTTCATAGTGCTCTCTGCACTCCTTAACATATTAAGGAGTTCAGGGAGTTCCTTTTCCATGCCATGCATGTTAAAGTTCACTATGAACTGAGCAAAGGTGGAGGGGAGGGACTGCAGAATAATATCTATATATTGTTCATTGTCCATCCAAGGTCCTCAAGCTCTTCTATAAGAGCTATCATCTTCAAAACATGGTCTCCTACTGGTGTGCCAGGGGTCATTCGCATCTGAAACAGTTTCTTTGATGCTTCGTATCGTAATACGCGGGATTGCTCCCCATACAACTCCTTCGTATGGAGCAATATACCGTGAATGTCCATGTCCTCGTGCTGCTTTTGATGTGTGTTGTCCATCGATGCAAGCGCGAGGCATTTTGCCGTGGCACAGTCAGCGTCCCATGTCTTGCGGACTTCAATGTCCGCAACTGAGGATTTTGGACCTGGGACGGGCGGGGCTGAAGCCGTGAGGACATATGATACTTTATCATAAGTCAAGGCGATTTTCAGATTCCTCAGCCAGTCTTTATAATTGGTCACATTCAGTTTGTTTTTATCTAGTAAAAGCTTGAGTCCAGTCATGGGTATCTGCCATTAAGAGAGAGAAAAGAATACACTCAGCGAAAGCTCTTGCACAGATTAGATTGGTTTATTATCTTGTCTAATCGATGTTTCCCACTGCTTTTTATCAAGTTTTTCTTTCAAACCTTAAAAAGAAAAATTAGCCAGGATTAATTACAGTCTACAACTTCGCTAACCGTTCAGCCAGGCCAGTGTCGGTACTTTGAGGGAGGTTCCCCGTGCTTTCGCACGGACCTAATTAGAGTAAACCTCGTTTTCCCAGAGGCGGAGCCCCGTTAACACCTTTCTAGACACCTAATAAGTTAGCTAATTATAAACTATAAAACTCTCCTAGGAGCAACTATTGCCCACAGTGGGATCGGGATTCAACCATCACATGGAAGGTATGCAATCTCATTGCAAATTTCAACACTTGAAATTCCCGATGTAATTTTTACCCCTAGTACTTATGACCTTAACTATGGTCAACAAATCATAAGTACCAGTCAAGTTCTACCCGTCATTTCTTGATCAATTAGACCCACCCATATGACCCTTAACTATGGTCAACAAAGTCGCATGAATGTCCTAATTAATCTGCATCATATTTAGTGTAGGAAGACATCACTTAGCTACCGTACACAACGCCTTAACTAAAGTCAACAAACGTAGCACGAATACTAAGTACTCTACTTCCTAAAATGACGGAGGGTTGCGAATGATTTTTAAGAAAATCTTTAACGCTTTGAACTTGATATCGTTGTAGAATCAAACAGTTTTCAAAAGGAGTGGCTTAAGCTCCGCAGTTTTGAAATGTAGCTTTTTCATAAATAGCCGAGTAGTTTTCAAATCCGATTCTACAATATCTTTTTAGGTTTATTTTCTTTACATTAATCACATTAATGTAATCCCATCATTTAAGTCCTTAAGCCAATCACAGAAAAGAAACGAAAATAACACGTACGCTTATGCCATCCGCATTCGCCGCAATGTTCCGTTATGCACCGTTAGGTTACTTAACTAACGGCATACCGGGACGGGACTAGCGCGGGTGTAAAACATAAGCAACGTCTACTATATATCATATATATAATATGTCATTCGTCTCAGATATCACAGAACACGGGCAGCAGAAACATAGATATAACGTGGGATATCCTAAGACGTCCGTATTTAGTATTTAGCCAGAATAGAAAATACGGATTCCACAGTCGCGATGAATAGCTAAGCCCACACCCTGGACCCCTACGAGAGCGGCAAGTGACCCTCCTAATTCTGGAGTTTAGGAGACCCGGTCTCGACTCCTCGTGGTGGCCTCCCGCTGAACCCCAGAACCCGGTCACCTGTGCTCCCCTCCTTGGGTCCATCCTAATGCGGAAAAGTAAATAATATACAACACTGGTGACACAACCTCAACCCGGAAGTGCCCCAAATAAAAGAATATTACATTACATTTGAATTTACATGAATGAAAATATAAAACTCTCATCTCACAAAAACCCCCCGGCTATTCGATCGCGACAATCCTGCACATCATATCTCAGCAACACATAATATCTCATATCATCAACGTAAGTAAGTATGCATACCCCAATTGTCGTTGACGTATAGCAACGAAACCGGCGATATCGGACATACTACACTTACGGTCACAGAAAAGAAAGTGTAAAACTACAATATTTGGAATCCACATTCTCTTTAGACATCATAAATGCGAAATATCACATATTTCGTATTTCATGCCTAAACTATATTAATTCCACATATTGTATCAAATTCCGGATAAACAGACAGTATTGAAGTGTTCGAACGAACGATCAAATACCCAGGATTCACAAAAGCTCAACACTTGAGCAGAGTTCAAAAACCTGGAGTGTGACACAGTAGTAGCGGTCCAGCCATAGAAGGGTCAAGCCAACGCCTCACATGTGGCACGCCGTACTGCCCCAAACCCTAAGGTTCAAAGGGCAGTTCAAGACGGTCACATAATCGAGTTAAGGTTTGTTGTCTTCTAGAGGGTCCACCACAAAAAGACTTGCATGTATCTCCAAAGTATTTAAACCCCGTGAATGGTGAGCAAATGACACTCGTTCAAACACTTCAAAACTTTCTAATATACCCGGAAAACCCACGAAAACAAAATTCCGATCGAATCGACGAGTCCAAAATCATCTCCAGAATTTTTCAAAACTAAATACAGATTAAAAATACCTAAAAAATTATACAAGCAGATTCCAGAATTACTGTAAAAAAAATTATCCAACAATTAATACAAACGGCCGCGGAACCGCGGCCTAAGCAAGCTTAGGCCGCGTTTCCGCGGCAACAATCACTGTTCATTGAATAATTTTTGTACCGTAATCCTTATTTTTTCCTGCTGTATTTTTTACATATTTTTAATTCTGAAAAATGTCAATTTTTAGAAAATTTCCACAGAGCACCCTAAAAAACCGTATTTCGGTCCGATCGGAGTTTTGACTTTGTAAAAGGGTCGCCTAATGTTCTAGGTCGGCTCTGATACCAATGTAATGTTTGTCTAGCACACTATAATGAGTTTTGAAGCATCACATGTCCCAAAGTTTAATTTTTTATGGTGCTAAACGAACATGCAAAGGAATCGATCCTAGAAAATTAGGGTTTCGAAACTTTAAGCTAATAAAAATTAGGGTTTGAAGGCTACAACCTTTGTAGCTCCCCTTTTGCTTGACTCCTTAGTCTCTAGGGTGTTGGAAGAAGGTCCACTTGTAGTCCACTTTCGTCCACGACGATCCACCCGAAGTTTCCCGTCCAAGCTTGCAACTTTGGAAAAGCAAAGAGAACACTCTAATCAAGTTGGCTAGAATTGAGTAGAATGATGTTGTGGCTAAGGATCTCACTTCAAAAACCTTTCTTTATTTGTATTTAACTCACTAGAAAAAACTAGAGAGGAAAAGGTGAAGGAGGATGAAGATGGTGGCTATTTTTAACTAGAGATGGAAAAATAACCCTTAGTTGCAAAGAAATGAAATATAACCATTTATATTTTATTCCTTCTTGCTTTCAACCATGATTAAATGATGGATAGTTAATTTAACTTGGGTTTCAAATGATAAAGAGAAAGATAACCCTAGGTTAGTGGTAGTTGAGCATGGTTAGGTTAAAGGAAGAATGTAGAAGCTAGAATGATTATCCTTTCCTTTTCATTTTCTTTTAAATCCAAAATCAAATAATAATCCATTATTTAATCCATGGTGTGAGTCTTATATTGCCACCATTTCCATATGTTAACAACCATGATAGATGGGTGTATGTATGTGTGTATGTATGCACATCCATATGTGCATGAAACTAGCATGAAAAAGAAAAGCACACATGCATGCACGCATCCATCATCCAAAAAAAGGTTTTAAGTGAGAAAACTAATGGTTAAATGATAAATCAACACTTGATTTATCAATCCGGTCATATCTTATATGACCCCACCAAAAGCAGTTCACCCGATCAATGTTCGGTATCATATACGCACATTTTAATCGGGTGCATGCGCATATCGCATACGCGCACCACAACGTTTCGCCTGGACTGGGTAACTCCTTTGTGGGACTCTAAGACTCGTCAATACGCCGGCAAATGGTGATGATCATATCAGGTACCCCCAAAGCGCAAGCGGTCAGCTAAACGTAACGGCCACCCGGGCATTGAGCGATCAGAAGAAAACAAGCGAACCTGCTACAACTCCCGTCGAGCCAACCGGCAACACTACCGTACAGTCCGGTCTCTTCGTCAGATATGCTACATATCGAGCCTAGGGATGGTCACGTCGACCCCAATAACTCAATAAGTCGTGCCGGTGAATGGTCTATAACAGATCGAGAAACTACTGATAACACTTATCAGCAAATCTCAGCAGCCCTGGCCAGGGACTTGCTGTTATAACCAGTCGGGCACAACACAGCATCAACTCCCAATACCGGGAGAGACGAAACCCCTCCTATCGCTCGTCGTCTTCGTGTGTCTCGGGACTGTACCTAACGGCCACCTGTTTGCACGACTCAGTAGAGCCGTGGTAGGGTGGCAATCAAAGTACAGTGGGAGAACACACAAGACTCCATGACGATCTCGAGTCTACAGACTAATCTGTACCGGTGTCACCTGAGAACTGCTATCCGACGATAGATATAATTCCATATAGGAGTTCTCGGTGAGTCCGTCCAGTGTACCCAGTCACCACTGAGCACCCGTATATGATCTTGATGTCAAACATCGATGAATGTGGGAACATTCATCGCCCATCGTATGGGTCTAGTATCATATACGCTAGTCTACTCTGGTATATCAATGCCCCGTCTCGATATACCTACGACTAGGGACGTTCCAGGATATGCTTATAGACTACAGATGTCCCACTAGTATGATCTCCATCATAATCAGAGTAGTCAAGCCGATATCCTCAGGGCTTTATCAGCATGTATGAATGAATAAAAGCATGATCAAATCAACATGTCAGATAAAGAATAACCAGATAGCATACTATCATGTCGAGCAAGAATGCACACTGAATATATATATATATACACATGTATAGATACATCCACTATCATATAATGGCCTCTAGGGCATACATATATCTAACAATCTCCCACTTGCACTAAGGCCAGTTATTGGCGTATCTCATACCCAACATCTCAAAAATTCGCTCATGCTGTGGCTGAGGGAGGGCCTTGGTGAGTGGATCCGCGGCGTTGTTCTTTGTGTCTACTCTCTTAATCTCGATCTCGCGGCGATCTACAATCTCCCGGATCAAATGAAAAAGCCTCAGGATATGTCTGGACCGCTGATGGGATCTGGGCTCCTTGGCTAACGCCATAGCCCCATTATTATCACAATACAAGGGTATTGGATCAATAATGGTTGGAACTATTCCTAGCTCCGAGACGAACTTCTTCATCGAGACGGCTTCCTTGGCGGCATCGTTTGCAGCAATGTACTCAGCCTCCATCGTAGAGTCTGCAACGGTATCCTATTTGGAACTCTTCCAACTTACCGCCCCTCCATTGAGGGTAAATACAAACCCTGAGATAGATTTGCTGTCATCCTTATCGCTCTAGAAGCTCGAATCGGTAAAGGCCTCCATTTGGAGATCTGTATTACCATACACCAAGAACAATTCTTTAGTCCTTCGTAAGTACTTAAGAATGTTCTTCACAGCTGTCCAGTGGTTCTCCCCTGTGTTGGATTGATACCTGCTTACAACACTAAGTGCATAAGCTACATCTGGGCGTGTACATAACATCGCATACATTATAGATCCTACTGCCGAAGCATAAGGTATAATGCTCATGCGAGCTCTCTCTTCATCGGTCTTTGGACAAGAATCCTTGGAGAGAGTGACTCCATGGCAAGCGGGTAAGGCACCCCGCTTGGAGTCTTCCATACTAAACCTCTTTAGGATGGTGTTGATGTACCTGGTTTGGGACAATCCCAATAACTTTTTGGATCTATCCCTATAGATCCTTATGCCCAGGATGTATGTGGCATCACCCAGGTCCTTCATGGAGAACCTTAGTGATAAGAATGATTTGACCGACTGTAGCATAGGAATATCATTTCCTATCAGAAGAATGTCATCCATGTACAATACGAGGAATGTGATAGCTCTTCCTACAGCCTTCTTATAAACACAAGGTTCATCTGGATTTTTGATGAAATCAAACTCTTTGATAACATCATCGAAACAGATTTTCCAACTCCGAGATGCCTGCTTTAACCCATATATGGATTTAAGCAAACTACATGCTTTCTCGCTGCTCCCACTGTCAATGAAGCCCTCTGGCTGATCCATATAAACGCATTCTTCTAAATCTCCATTTAGAAATGCTGTTTTAACGTCCATCTTCCAGATTTCATAGTCGTAGTGAGCAGCAATAGCAAGTAGGATCCGAATGGATTTAAGCATGGCTACGGGTGAAAAAGTTTCGTCATAGTCCAAACCTGGTCTTTGACGAAAACCTTTCGCCACAAGTCTTGCCTTATAGGTCTCTACCTGCCCATCCACACCAATCTTTCTTTTAAAGATCCATTTGCACCCTACAGGTTTTACCCCAGGGGGTACAACGTCCAAAGTCCATACTTTGTTGGTGTACATAGACTCCATTTCGGATCTCATGGCATCCAGCCACTTCACAGAGTCACCACTCGTGATAGCTTGCTGAAAACTGGTAGGATCATCATCATCCATGATGCAATCTTCTCCGTCACCATCAATGAGGAAACCGTAGTACCTCTCCGGTGGGCGAGAAGTCCTACCAGACTTACGGAGTGGCCGAGGTTCTTCAGTTTCTGTTGCAACAGCCGGTTCAACCAAATCGTCATTTGTAGTTTGTGTCTCCAGAACCTCTTCTAGATCTACCACTTTGCCATCATCTTTATCTGTGAAAAACTCTTTTTCCAAGAATGTGGCATACTGAGAAACAAACACTTTTTGTTCCTCTTTATGGTAGAACAGATATCCATAAGAATTCTTTGGATATCCCACAAAGTTACACATGACTGACCGTGTCTCGAGTTTGTCCGGATTCTGCTTTTTAACATAGGCCGGGCAACCCCAAATCTTAATTCTTTTAAGAGATGGTCTCTTCCCATTCCATATCTCATATGGCATGGTAGACACGGCTTTGGTTGGAACCCTGTTTAGCAGAAACACTGCAGTCTCCAATGCATGCCCCCGAAACGAGACTGGTAACTCAGCGTCACTCATCATGGACCGGACCATATCTAATAGGGTCCTATTCCGTCGTTCTGACACACCGTTGTGCTGTAGTGTGTAAGGAGGAGTGAGCTGAGAGAGAATCCCATTCTCTTTTAGGAAGTTTGCAAATTCTGTACTGAGATACTCACCACTTCGATCTGATCGAAGCATCTTAATACTCAAGCCGGTTTGTTTTTCTACTTCTTGTTTATATTCAATGAATTTCTCGAAAGCTTCTGACTTGTGCTTTAATAAAAACACATGACCGAATCTTGAGAAATCGTCGGTGAATGTAATGAAGTATGAAAAACCGCCTCTAGCCTGTGTAGACATTGGCCCACATACATCACTATGTATGAGGCCAAGGAGCTGAGTAGCTCTTTCTCCGTGTCCGGTAAACGCAGTTTTGGTCATTTTACCCTTGATACAAGACTGGCAAGTCGCATAAGATTTATAATCAAAAGAGTTTAAATATCCATCTTTGTGTAACCTGTTTAGTCTTGTTTCGTTAATATGACCAAGTCTACAATGCCAAAGAAAAGCTTCATTTAATTCTGAAAGTTTTCTTTTATTAGTGTGTTGTATACTGAAAACTGTGTGTTGATTTAGGACATATATTCCGTTATTAAGCGTACCATACCCAACCAACATTTGATTTAGGCGAATGTTCATAACATTGTTCTGCAACACAAAATTATATCCTTCATTGTCCAACAAAGAAACGGATATTATATTACATAGCATACTTGGTACAAAATAACATGGATTCAAAATCAAAATACATCCAGATGGCAACCCCAAGTGATACTCTCCCACTGCGACTGTATGTACATTGGAACCATTTCCAACGCGGAGAGTATGGTCACCTGTCCTCAAAACCTTGCTATTTCTCATCCCCTGCATAGAATTGCAAATGTGAGAACCTGAACCGGTATCCAATACCCAGGAAGCAGAGTTTATAGAAAAACAGTTTTCAGTCACAAACGCACCTGAAGCAGAAGCATCACCATGCTTCTTCTTGAGACTTAGGTACTCCGTGCAATTGCGCTTCCAATGTCCTGTCTTGTGGCAATGAAAACACTCGCCTTTCCCCGGGTCTCCAGCTTTGGACTTTCCCTTTCCCTTCACCTTTTTAACTCCGCCCTTAGGATTAGTGGGTTTCTTCTTTTTCTTTCCCTTGGCCTTAGCTTTCGGGCGAGAAGAAGAAGACTGTCCAATAGTCATAACGGGAGTTTTTGCTGACTTCATAGTGCTCTCTGCACTCCTTAACATATTAAGGAGTTCAGGGAGTTCCTTTTCCATGCCATGCATGTTAAAGTTCACTATGAACTGAGCAGAGGTGGAGGGGAGGGACTGCAGAATAATATCTATATATTGTTCATTGTCCATTGTCCATCCAAGGTCCTCAAGCTCTTCTATAAGAGCTATCATCTTCAAAACATGGTCTCCTACTGGTGTGCCAGGGGCCATTCGCATCTGAAACAGTTTCTTTGATGCTTCATATCGTAATACGCGGGATTGCTCCCCATACAACTCCTTTGTATGGAGCAATATACCGTGAATGTCCATGTCCTCGTGCTGCTTTTGATGTGTGTTATCCATCGATGCAAGCGCGAGGCATTTTGCCGTGGCACAGTCAGCGTCCCATGTCTTGCGGACTTCAATGTCCGCAACTGAGGATTTTGGACCTGGGACGGGCGGGTCTGAAGCCGTGAGGACATATGATACTTTAACATAAGTCAAGGCGATTTTCAGATTCCTCAGCCAGTCTTTATAATTGGTCTCATTCAGTTTGTTTTTATCTAGTAAAAGCTTGAGTCGAGTCATGGGTATCTGCCATTAAGAGAGAGAAAAGAATACACTCAGCGAAAGCTCTTGCACATATTAGATTGGTTTATTATCTTGTCTAATCGATGTTTCCCACTGCTTTTTATCAAGTTTTTCTTTCAAACCTTAAAAAGAAAAATTAGCCAGGATTAATTACAGTCTACAACTTCGCTAACCGTTCTGCCAGGCCAGTGTCGGTACTTTGAGGGAGGTTCCCCGTGCTTTCGCACGGACCTAATTAGAGTAAACCTCGTTTTCCCAGAGGCGGAGCCCCGTTAACACCTTTCTAGACACCTAATGAGTTAGCTAATTGTAAACTGTAAAACTCTCCTAGGAGCAACTATTGCCCACTGTGGGATCGGGATCCAACCATCACATGGAAGGTATGCAATCTCATTATAAATTTCAACACTTGAAATTCCCGATGTAATTTTTACCCCTAGTACTTATGACCTTAACTATGGTCAACAAATCATAAGTACCAGTCAAGTTCTACCCGTCATTTCTTGATCAATTAGACCCACCCATATGACCCTTAACTATGGTCAACAAAGTCGCATGAATGTCCTAATTAATCTGCATCATATGCAGTGTAGGAAGACATCACTTAGCTACCGTACACTACGCCTTAACTAAAGTCAACAAACGTAGCACGAATACTAAGTACTCTACTTCCTAAAATGACGGAGGGTTGCGAATGATTTTTAAGAAAATCTTTAACGCTTTGAACTTGATATCGTTGTAGAATCAAACAGTTTTCAAAAGGAGTGGCTTAAGCTCCGCAGTTTTGAAATGTAGCTTTTTCATAAATAGCCGAGTAGTTTTCAAATCCGATTCTACAACATCTTTTTAGGTTTATTTTCTTTACATTAATCACATTAATGTAATCCCATCATTTAAGTCCTTAAGCCAATCACAGAAAAGAAACGAAAATAACACGTACGCTTATGCCATCCGCATTCGCCGCAATGTTCCGTTATGCACCGTTAGGTTACTTAACTAACGGCATACCGGGACGGGACTAGCGCGGGTGTAAAACATAAGCAACGTCTACTATATATCATATATATAATATGTCATTCGTCTCAGATATCACAGAACACAGGAAGCAGAAACATAGATATAACGTGGGATATCCTAGGACGTCCGTATTTAGTATTTAGCCAGAATAGAAAATACGGATTCCACAGTCGCGATGAATAGCCAAGCCCACACCCTGGACACCTACGAGAGCGGCAAGTGACCCTCCCAATTCTGGAGTTTAGGAGACCCGGTCTCGACTCCTCGAGATGGCCTTCCACTGAACCCCAGAACCCGGTCACCTGTGCTCCCCTCCTTGGGTCCATCCTAATGCGGAAAAGTAAATAATATACAACACTGGTGACACAACCTCAACCCGGAAGTGCCCCAAATAAAAGAATATTACATTACATTTGAATTTACATGAATGAAAATATAAAACTCTCATCTCACAAAAACCCCCCGGCTATTCTATCGCGACAATCCTGCACATCATATCTCAGCAACACATAATATCTCATATCATCAACGTAAGTAAGTATGCATACCCCAATTGTCGTTGACGTATAGCAACGAAACCGGTGATATCGGGCATACTACACTTACGGTCACAGAAAAGAAAGTGTAAAACTACAATATTTGGAATCCACATTCTCTTTAGACATCATAAATGCGAAATATCACATATTTCGTATTTCATGCCTAAACTATATTAATTCCACATATTGTATCAAATTCCGGATAAACAGACAGTATTGAAGTATTCGAACGAACGATCAAATACCCAGGATTCACTAAAGCTCAACACTTGAGCAGAGTTCAAAAACCTGGAGTGTGACACAGTAGTAGCGGTCCAGCCGTAGAAGGGTCAAGCCAACGCCTCACATGTGGCACGCCGTACTGCACCAAACCCTAAGGTTCAAAGGGCAGTTCAAGACGGTCACATAATCGAGTTAAGGTTTGTTGCCTTCTAGAGGGTCCACCACAAAAAGACTTGCACGTATCTCCAAAGTATTTAAACCCCGTGAATGGTGAGCAAATTACACTCGTTCAAACACTTCAATACTTTCTAATTTACCCGGAAAAACCACGAAAACAAAATTCCGATCGAATCGACGAGTCCAAAATCATCTCCAGAATTTTTCAAAACTAAATACAGATTAAAAATACCCAAAAAATTATACAAGCAGATTCCAGAATTACTGTAAAAAAAATTATCCAACAATTAATACATACGGCCGCGGAACCGCGGCCTAAGCAAGCTTAGGCCGCGTTTCCGCGGCAACAATCACTGTTCATTGAATAATTTTTGTACCGTAATTCTTATTTTTTCCTGCTGTATTTTTTACATATTTTTAATTCTAAAAAATGTCAATTTTTAGAAAATTTCCAGAGAGCACCCTAAAAAACCGTATTTCGGTTCGATCGGAGTTTTGACTTTGTAAAAGGGTCGCCTAATGTTCTAGGTCGGCTCTGATACCAATGTAAGGTTTGTCTAGCACCCTATAATGAGTTTTGAAGCATCGCATGTCCCAAAGTTTAATTTTTTATGGTGCTAAACGAACATGCAAAGGAATCGATCCTAGAAAATTAGGATTTCGAAACTTTAAGCTAATAAAAATTAGGGTTTGAAGGCTACAACCTTTGTAGCTCCCCTTTTGCTTGACTCCTTAGTCTCTAGGGTGTTGGAAGAAGGTCCACTTGTAGTCCTCTTTCGTCCACGACGATCCACCCGAAGTTTCCCGTCCAAGCTTGCAACTTTGGAAAAGCAAAGAGAACACTCTAATCAAGTTGGCTAGACTTGAGTAGAATGATGTTGTGGCTAAGGATATCACTTCAAAAACCTTTCTTTATTTGTATTTAACTCACTAGAAAAAACTAGAGAGGAAAAGGTGAAGGAGGATGAAGATGGTGGCTATTTTTAACTAGAGATGGAAAAATAACCCATAGTTGCAAAGAAATGAAATATAACCTTTTATATTTTATTCCTTCTTGCTTTCAACCATGATTAAATGATGGATAGTTAATTTAACTTGGGTTTTAAATGATAAAGAGAAGGATAACCCTAGGTTAATGGTAGTTGAGCATGGTTAGGTTAAAGGAAGAATGTAGAAGCTAAAATGATTATCCTTTCCTTTTCATTTTCTTTTAAATCCAAAATCAAATAATAATCCATTATTTAATCCATGGTATGAGTCTTATATTGCCACCATTTCCATATGTTAACAACCATGATAGATGGGTGTATGTATGTGTGTATGTATGCACATCCATATGTGCATGAAACTAGCATGAAAGAAAGAAAGAAAAGCACACATGCATGCACGCATCCATCATCCAAGAAAAGGTTTTAAGTGAGAAAACTAATGGTTAAATGATAAATCAACACTTGATTTATTAATCCGGTCATATCTCATATGATCCCACCAAAAGCAGTTCACCCGATCAATGTTCGGTATCATATACGCACATTTTAATCGGGTGCATGCGCATATCGCATACGCGCACCACAACGTTTCGCCTGGACTGGGTAACTCCTTTGTGGGACTCTAAGACTCGTCAATACGCCGACAGAGGGTGATGATCATATCAGGTACCCCCAAGCCGCAAGCGGTCAGCTAAACGCAACGGCCACCCGGGCATTGAGCGATCAGAAGAAAACAAGCGAACCTGCTACAACTCCCGTCGAGCCAACCGGCAACACTACCGTACAGTCCGGTCTCTTCGTCAGATATGTTGCATATCGAGCCTAGGGATGGTCACGTAGACCCCAATAACTCAATAAGTCGTACCGGTGAATGGTCTATAACAGATCGAGAAACTACTGATAACACTTATCAGCAAATCTCAGCAGCCCTGGCCAGGGACTTGCTGTTATAACCAGTCGGGCACAGCACAGCATCAACTCCCAATACCGGGAGAGACGAAACCCCTCCTATCGCTCATCATCTTCGTGTGTCTCGGGACTATACCCAACGGCCACCTGTTTGCACAACTCAGTAGAGCCGTGGTAGGGTGGCAATCAAAGTACAGTGGGAGACACACAAGACTCCATGACGATCTCGGGTCTACAGACTAACCTGTACCAGTGTCACCTGAGAACTGCTATCCGACGATAGATATAATTCCATATAGGAGTTCTCGGTGAGTCCGTCCAGTGTACCCAGTCACCACTGAGCACCCGTATATGATCTTGATGTCAAACATCGATGAATGTGGGAACATTCATCGCCCATCGTATGGGTCTAGTATCATATACGCTAGTCTACTCTGGTATATCAATGCCCCATCTCGATATACCTACGACTAGGGACGTTCCGGGATATGCTTATAGACTACAGATGTCCCACTAGTATGATCTCCATCATAATCAGAGCAGTCAAGCCGATATCCTCAGGGCTTTATCAGCATGTATGAATGAATAAAAGCATGATCAAATCAACATGTCAATATATACATTATCTCATCACATAACAGGTATCACTACCATCATATCACATCATCTAGGGTACAACTCTAAGTCTAGTACCATCGATACCATCTATATAAATATGAATATAGGGTAAAACACATGCCCAAGGCCCGCTAAAACCATCATGTCGCATCTCGAATACGAACTCTGTTATATAGCCAAATCTCACGGCCTCAGATCAAATCTCATCGACTCATCGTAATCCCACGTATAATCCTCAAATCCCGTATATGAACACATAGTCCCATACCCATGTGTAGATATACACACCTCCATATGCGCACAGGTAAATGAAAGAATTTATGCAAGTATAGGTGTACGTGTATGTGTGAGTGCAACCTCTGCTCTAGGGTTTCGCACTATACTAAACCAATATATCCTTCTCATCAATAATTCCATTATCTCCATCAATAATCCTAACAACACATATTAAATATATGTGTGTATACGTATTCGTATACATCACCACGGACTGCGGGGGTGCTATACGCCATCCACTCGACTTCTCCCCGTAGATATAAATCTACTCACCTTGCTTCTCATGTGTCGATGCTGATGTAGCCAACTTCATCTTCTTCGCCCCAACATCACGTAAGGTACCTACAGGTATATCACAAACGCTAAAGTACATGAAAATCACATCAAAAAACCAAAACAGCACACACTACTCGCATAGGTAGAAACCTATCGTCTCGCTTGTAAACACGATCAATATCCACTTGTCGTTGACGTCCAAACGCCACCCGACAGAAACGAATCACCAAATACCAAAATCCATGCTAAAACAAGTCGTAAACCATGCACAAACATATGAAAATCAACCCAGATTTTACCCTGATTGGAACCAGACAAAATTGCACATACAATGGGTCAAGACTACTGGAAATAGGGCCATGCACCAAAAAGGAGGCAAATCCCTCCTGCTCTGGCAGCAAATTGCGGCCAGAAGGAATAAATTGGCGGCCGGGAATTAGAGTTGGGGGCTAGGGTTTGGTGTGGTGGTTCCAGGGTGCCTGCACATCTCACTGTCAACTCAATTTTATTTTAGGGTTCTCAGGGTGATAGCAGATTCCTAAATACGATCACAGTTTCACTGTTTTTCCCGATATCGTCTCATAAATCCGTATTCTGGTTCTAGTTCCAGGTTTGGGTCTAAAATAACATCACACCAGGGTTCTAAGGTCACAACAAGTCTCAATTTCACCTTTAATTTCAGATCTCACAAAAACCCTAACTTGAAGTTTCACAAATCCACCAAGCGACACCATATCGACATGAAACTAGAATTGATGCACAAGAAATGAAATACTACTCTAATAGGTCCAGAAATTACCTCCGTTGGCAACTCAAGAAAATTCTTGAGTTGCTCAAAGTCCTCCGAATCCATTCTTGCTAGGTTCAATGTGTAGCTAGTGAGCTTGGGAGAAAGTTTTGTGAAGTGGGAATGGGGTTTTGGTGAGGGAAATGAGAGGGATCTATGGAGTGAAGGAGGGGGAGATGAGGGAGGATCAGTAGCAGCTCTTGGGGAAGGGGAGAGAGAAATGAGATGGGGAAATGAAAAGGGATGGCTCAAAAAGAGGGGTTGACCCTATACCTACCCTCTCTCTCTCTCTCATCATCATACTTACCTTTTCTTTTCTTTTCTTTTCGTTTCCTTTTCTTCTCCCACCATGGTGAACCCTAGGCAACCATGCACCCAAAACATGTAACAAGTGTAACAAGTGTGGAAAATGATATGTTCACATTTTTGCACAAAAAAGCTAAAAATCCGATTAGCGATTTTTAATCGCGATTAGCACTAAATTAGCACATAACTAATCATAAAAACATAAAAATGGCATAATTCCATAAAATACCCTATTTTATAATTTTCCATAATTTTTCCCTATTTATTTGTATTTAATTACACCAGAATATTAAAATATTCATTAAAATAATATTAAATTATAAAAATTCCCAAAAATCATATTTTATTATTTTGAAACTTTACAGTCTCCTAACTCTATAATTGGTAGGGTTGCTTTCCGCTCTCGTACGGGTCTAGGTATGTGGGATTGGCTATTCATCACGACCGTTGAATCTGTATTTTATACAGGCTTAATTTAAAACACGGAATTCCTAGTATATCCAATATTTCATATATGTTCTTCTGCTGCGATATTCTGTGATGTGATCATTGTATATGATGAGATAGATACTGTATATAGTATATGTGATATATTATATAAACGTTGCTTATGTTTTACACCCGTGCTTGCCCTGCCCCGCTCTGCCGTTAGTTACCCAACCTAACGATGCATGACGGGACATCGAGACGAATGCGGATGGCATAAGCATACGTTGTATTTATCTGTGATGTTTAGATAACTTAAATGATGGGACTTCATTAATGAGATTAATGAAAGAAAATAAACCTAAAGATGTTGTGGAATCAAATTTTCAAAAACAGGTAGCTCTAGTTCTTGCTTTGCATAGTGGTATTCCTTGTAGAATATCCAGCACCTTATTCGATAATGAAAGAGCCGAGATCCCTTCACCGGGAGTGACCTCTTTAGCAATAACTGGCAGATGCTACAACCCTCGGTTTCGTCTATTGATTGCTTCTATAGTTTTTGCTTTGCATAGTGGTATTTGTGAAATATCTTGCACGTTATTCGATAAGGAAAGAGCAGAGATCCCTTCACCGAGAGTGACCTATTTAGCAAAACTAGTAAAAGCCTCAAAAACACTCCATTTAAAATCACTCAATTCTACGACGAGATCAAGTTCATTACGCAAAGGGTTTTCTTAAAAACCTATCGTAGCCCTCCGTCATTTCAGATAAGTACTTCATAGTATTCGTGCTACGTTTGTTGGCTTTCGTCAAGGCGTAGTGTGCGGTAGCTATTTATGCTTATCTGCATAAACATATGATGTGATTGAGTTAAGGTAGTCGTGAGACTTTGTTGGCTTTCGTCAAGGGTCGTGCGGGTAGGTTTAATTCAATCAAGAAATGTACGGGTAGAACTTGACTAGCAGTCTATGGTTTGTTGGCTTTCGTCAAGGTCATAGGATGCTAGGGGCAAAATAGTAACAGGAATTTCAAGTGTTGAAATTTGCAATGAGATTGCATACCTTCTATGAGATAGTTGGATCCCGATACCCACTACGAGTAAGTGTTAGTCCTGGGAGAGTTTTGCACTTTACAATTAGCCGATCAAGTAGGTGTCTAGAAAGGTGTGAACGGGGTTACGCCCCTGGGAAAATGAGGTTTATTTTAATTAGGTCCGTTCGAAAGCACGGGGAACCTCCCTCAATATACCGGCACTGGCCTGGCTGAAAGATTGGCAAACTTGTAAGGTGTAATTAATCCCGACTAGTCTTACCTTTTAGGGTTTGGAGGAAGATTTGACAAAATCAGTGGGAGCCATCCTGATTAGATAAAATAATAACCAATCTAATCTTGCAAGAGCATACGCTGAGTGTTTTCTTCTCTCTCTCTTCAGGTTGCGACCATGTCATGTGATCAGTCGAAAATACTGCATTTTTAACACGGCAATTTCACTATCATTTGCACTCATATAGAAGTGTTCGGTATTCATATTGCACATATTAGCAAAACATCTCTGAAATACCAGATTTCATGTGTTAGACTTTTAAACCAGCACTTTAAGGGAAATTGACTGTGTTTCATGGCATCGCATCACCTTTGTATTGCGCAACTCTTGTCTTGGGGTCCAATGCAGGAAATTCCAGAAGCAGAGCCCAAATTGGGAAAAGAGCTGATAAAAGATACGCCAACTCAAAGGCTAAAGATCTGGTAGCGATACAGAAGGCCAAATAAAATTCATGCTATGTTTGTTGACCTTCGTCAAGGCATAGTGTATGGTAGCTGCTTGTTACCTTTCTGCTGCATAGATAGATGCGTTGGTTTGGGACAGTCGTATAGCCTTGTTGACCTTCGTCAAGGGCTTGTACGGGTGGGTTCAAATTAACCTGGAAAATGATGGGTGGAACTTGACATGTGACTTATGATTTGTTGACCTTCGTCAAGGTCATAAGAGCATGGGGCAGAAATCACATCGGGAGTTTCAAAAGAACTGAAACTTGCCAGATATGCGCATACCTTCTGGAGTGTGATACCGTGAGCGGATTCCGTCACGTTATCATGCGATGATAGTTGGATCCCGATTCCCACTGATGAGTTAGTTTACTCCTCGGGTGACTCCGACTAATTCTTCTTTCAGGTTTGGAGGAGAATTTGAGATTACAGTGGGAGGTTTCCAGATTAGATAAATTGGTAACCATTCTGATCTAGGATAGAGTGCACGCTGAGTGTTTCTTTTCTCTCTCTCTTTAGCAGCGACCATTGACCCGACCCTAAGACTATGACTCAGTGACCAAAATTAACCGAACCTTCTTAAACACTGGCTTTTGGATTGTCAGAGTTGCGAACCTCATTGCCACTCCTACTTTTACCCTTTTCTCCAGGACACCCCGTATTACTATGAACGTCCACTTCCATTGGACAAAACCATCGTATGGTTAGATACGAACTCGAAAGAATTTATTCGAGGATGGTTTCAGGTTCTGGAGAAAACGGATATGACTATTCAGTTGTCTTTTCCTTTTACCTTCTCTCAGGTTGCGAGTGCTCCTTAGTTTAGGAGTAGTACACCTATTACGCAAATTGGATAGTCTTCTTCCAGACCATAGGCAGGTGCCGACCGGTAGGGAATGAAGAAAACCAATTAGCATAACGATGGTGTGCAGAAGGTATTAAGTTAAGACAAAGCAAGGGATTAGTAAGAGGGCAAAGTAAACTGCGACTGATATTCACGACAAAACCAGATATTTCATTACCACTCCCACTTCACCTTTGTATTTCTCCAGGACACTCCGTATCACTACGAAGATCCACAGTTTATTGGATACTCCATCGTATGGTTATATACGAACTCGAAAGGAACTTGTTCCAGTTCGGGGATGGATTCTGGTTCAGGAGAAATAGGAATAAGGTTTATTCGGTTGTCTTTTATCCTGACCTTCTCTCGCATTACGAGTGCTCCTAGGATTAGGACAGTACACCCATTATGGTTATTGGATAGTCTTCTTCCAAACCATAGGCTGGTGCCGAACGGTAGGGAAGGAAGAAAACCATTTGGCCTAAAGTGGTGTGCAGAAGGTAATGACTAAAGACATATAAAGGGATTTGGAGAGGTGGCAAAGAATTACACGGTTACAGTTGTGAATCTGGATAATGGAAGAGGCATTACTAGGAATACCAGGATACCCCATCGAAACATTTCAATGTTTCAGTTTCACTGTGTAATGTTAAAACAAAACTGATTTCCCGATTAGATACTTACTCCAGGGTATGTATTTACCAGGTATGATTCTCACATCTGTATGGTTTTACAGATGATGAGTGGGAGTAAGTTATTGGGAATTGGGTGATCATCCTCATTATATCGGGATTCGTTGTAATCAGTGATATTTGAGGAAGTCACCTGGGTTGTTTGCCGGACGGCAAATATTTGGTTTTGAATATCCGCTGTTATGCACCAATTTCAAATTGATATATCTGTACGTCTATTTTCATAGAGTGAGACATACCTTTTTGAAATTATGTCTGTGACATTTACCTATATCAGTGGATGGTTAGGTAAGGAGCATTAAACAGCGGTGTAATTCTTCTTAACCATAAGTACAGTTCTCAACCTACGATACACAGTGAATGAGTTATCAGACTCAAGGGACTTATACAGAGTATTGTATGTTGTCCAGGGTCCTGTTGGAGATAGTGCCCTCAGAGTCAATTATTGGATCACAGGCACGTGATTGCAATGATTGAGGGAGGACCTATCCCGGTAGGACAGTCTTACTCGAGATGATAGTATGCTGTCTGGTTTACCTTTATCATCGTGTACCGCTTTAGGTGACATGGCATGTCGCTATTACACGTTGATAGAGCCCCTAGGATTCTTGCTTGACTGCCAGCAGTATGATGGCGATCATATACGTGGGAGCTGGTAGTCTATAAGCACATCCTTAAAAGGTCCCTAGTCGTAGGAGTTTCGAGACAGGGCATCGATACTCCATTAGTAGACTAGTGTATACAGTCGAGACCCCGACGAGGGGCGGTGGCCGGTCTCACAAGCCACTGGTGTCAGTTGGTTCACATAAGATGTGTACAGGTGCTCATTGGGTTATGAGTACACCGGACAGGACTCGCCGGGAACCTGCTAGTTGGTCATATACCTGACGTCAGATAGCAGTTCCCTGGTGACATGTGTACAGGTTAGTTCATCGACCTGAGGATCGTCATTTGTCTCGTGTGAGTTCCCACTGTGCTTTGATTACTACCCTACCACGGCTCAAAGGAGTCGTGCAAACAGGTTTTAGTTGGGTACAGTCCCGAGCCACATGGAGGCAGTGAGCGGATCTTCAGGGGTTCGTCTCTCCCGGTATTGGGGGTGAGGTCGCGCTGTGTCTAGGAGAGCCATTACGCAAAGCCCTCGGCCGAGGCAGGAGATTTACTGGTAGGTATTCCAGTAGTATCTCAGGGCGTTCTGGGCTACGCTCCGACACGACTTGTACCGCTTTTGGGGGTCTGACTTTTACCAACCCCCTAGGCCCGCCATGCGATACTCATAGACGAACGGACCGGACTGTACGGATATTGTCACTGACAGGCTCAGTTGGGTGTCGGGGTGAGCTTCCTCATCGACGTCCCTTTTGGTCAATAGCTGGTGGCCCGTCACGTATTGGCTTATACCTCTGACGTGCTAGTGGTTAAATCCACAGCCATAGTATTGACGAGTCTTTAGAGTCCACCACACTTACAGTTACTCAAGATTTCGGGCGAAACGCTGTAGAGGCCGTATGGAGATATGGCAGGGTCCGATCAGATACGTGCGGTATTGCACGGATCAGGATCGGACAGTTTTGTACTAGTGGCCGTATAGTTATATGGCAGGGTTCAATCAGATACGTGCGGTATTGCACGGATCAGGATCGAACGGATTTTACTAGCCGGCTTTGGTTTAAGCCGGTACTAGTTTAGTACAGTGTAGATTTTGTCTCATTGCATTTGTATCCGGTCGGAATACAGATGCGGGTGTGTATGCACAGTATGGGGTTTTCCTGTAATTTATTACGGGACCAGTTTTCTGGAGTTGCCAGTTTGCATTCCGTTCCGGCCGGTTTTCCTTTGTTCTTTCCCGGCCGGACTTTTCCGATGGAGGGGGTTATTTGCAGTTTTGCAAATAACACTTTGTGGAGGTTTTTCTTGTAAAAGTATTTATTATGAAAGCATGTTTTATATTCCTTTCTTTTCTATCATCATTTCTTGAAAAGGTGATTAGGATTGATTTTAAGCTTGATGTGAGTTTGTGATGATGGTGTTAGGATATGGTCACCCTCTCCTTTTTCCTACACTCACCTCCCTTCATGTTTATGTGTTCATATTGTTTCCTCCACCATTCTTCTTCTCACTTGATGAATATGATAAGTTTTTCATGAGAGGAAAAAGAAAGAGAGAAGAAGAAGAAGAGAGCTTCATCTTGAGAGTTTCATCCATGATCTCATTTTCTTGCTAGAAAAATGCAAGCACCATTTTTCTATTCTTGATTCCTCCATCACCATGGCAACAAACCCCAAAGAGACAAGCATCTTCTACACTATATTCTACAGCATATCTTGAGCATGTCGAGTTGCCGGCTTCATGCGCGAGTTGCCTCGGTATTGAGGCGGGAGCCCGTAAAAGAAGAAGGCGATGTGGTGCCCTTTCCGGCGAGGAGGCGACGATATGGAGACTACACTTTCCGCGGGAGATCGGGACGATGGAGATGAAGACCGGAGGACTCGGATCACTCGGTATACTTCTCACCCCATCTCTAGTTAGCTAGTTTAGGTTAATGGTAAACGATCCGGGTTTTCATTGTCCGCGGTAGCGCCGGTTTCCGAGTAAGGAAAATTTTTTATTCCGCATTTTGGCCTCGAGCAAGAGGCCGGGGCGCTGCCGTGGCGCAACATGGTATCAGAGCCACGCCATTAACCTTACCTAGCTTGTTCTAATGTGTTTTTCAGTTTCGATCGACCAAAATTCCAAAAACCGTATTTTTCCTTCACATCAGTTTCTGTCGAAATTTTTTGGAGTCTAAAAATTTTTCAGGTGGTCTAAGAATGATGTGCAGGGAGTTCTAAGAACTCTACAAAAATTTGATAAAACGATCTCTCCGTACGACCGCGGAAGGGCAGCCGTAACCCCCTTTTGGCCGCCCTTCCGCCGCAATAGTATGGGTTCGTTTGATCATTTTGTTTCAGTGGGCTTATGGGCTGTAATTAGGGGTTTTGGAATATTAAAATTGGGCCCAGGTTTTCTGTGGTTGCTACAGTTTTGATTGGGGGCCCACTTGTTAATTTTTTGGTCAATCGAAAAATTTTAAACACATTTTTCACAGTATTTACAATATATCTGCGACCGTGAATGTCACTCGATCGGTAAATCCGGTCTAACTGCTATAGCCCGGTTAGACGGATTTGCGAACGTGACTTTCACGTTGATGTTCTATGTTTATGCTGTGATGTTGCGGATCGGTCGTGGGGGATAGCCTGGATGCAATGCTAGTACAGTTTTTTGGTGTATTATGTACATTTGATATTGCGGGACGAGCGTCCGACATGTGGACTGCCGTCACTGCCTGATTGTATTATTCTTTTGGGGCACGACCTGGTTGCGGTCGATGTACCCGGTGTATGTATATTTTACTTTCTGTACTAGGATTACCCCGCGGAGGGGTGCACGGATAGCCGGGTTCTAGAGGGCAACGGGCCCGCATCTCATGGCATTGAGACAGAGGGGGCTTCACTCTAGGATTGGCGGGCTATTCGCCGCACTCGTAGGGGGTACAGGTTGACCCAGGAGGGGTGCCCAAGTTACCGGATTCCGTGAAGTGCTGGGTGGTCCATTCACGGTGCTGAAGGCGGCTGCCTCGCTTCAGGTTTTGGCGGGTGACTTGCCGCGCCCGTAGGGGTTTAGGATTTCATTGCACAGGCTATCCACACGACCAGGGAAACGTCGGGTTTCAGCAGCGGCTCTGTGAAACCCGGGGCTTCCAGATATCTGTATTGTTCTGTGATACTGTACATTTCTGTGATGTTGCATTTTATCACGCCTTGAGCGAAAATTATATATTGGTATATATATATTAGTAGATGTTGTATATGTTTTACATCCGCGCTAGTCCAGTCCCCGCTCTGTCGTTAGTAAGCTAACCTAACGGGTGATGACGGGACCCAGTGGCGAATGCGGATGGCATATACGTACATCAGTATATTTTTGTTCTTTGTGGTGTGACCATTGATGGGACTGCGTTGATTCGGATCAATGCAAGATAAACAAACCTATTCTGATGTTGTTGGAACATTTTTTTTCAAAAAGCTGTTATTGCAAGGATGTTCACTTTTGTTTTGCATCGTGGTATTCAGTTGGAATATCCTGCTCCTCAGTCTACGAGGCAAGGGCCGAGATCCCTTCACCGGGAGTGACCCCTTGGACAGAAGTTTGCGTCAGGGCATTAACTTCACTATAGCCGATTACTTTTGCTTTGCATCGTGGTATTCAGTTGGAATATCCTGCACCTCATTCTACGGGGAAAGAGCCGAGATCCCTTCACCGGGAGTGACCTCTTTAGCAAAGGTTTTCGTCACTATACTTTTATAAAAAGGCTATGCAGTTCCTTCAACGATATCAAGTTCATTACGTTAAAAGTTTTTCGCCAAAAAACCAGCCGTAGCCCTCCGTCATCTCTTACAAGTATTACTTAGTATTCGTGCTGCGTTTGTTGACTGTGTCAAGGTGTAGTGTGCGGTAGCTAAGTAGTGTTTGTTTGTAGCATATTAATGGGATTGGTTAGGACAGTCGTGCGGCCTTGTTGACTGTGTCAAGGGCTCGTACGGGTGGGTTTAATGCAATCCAGGATAATGACGGGTTGAACTTGACTAGGACCCTTTGATTTGTTGACTGTGTCAAGGTCACTTGGGTCCTAGGGGTAAAAATCACATCGGGAGTTTCAAAAGAACTGAAACTTGCCAGGCATACGCATACCTTCTGGAGTGTGGTGACATGAGTGGATTCCGTCACGTTATCATGCGATGATGGTTGGATCCCGATTCCCACTGATGAGTTAGTTTACTCCTCGGGTGACCCCGACTAATTCTTCTTTCAGGTTTGGAGGAGAATTTGAGGTACAGTGGGAGGTTTCCAGATTAGATAAAGTAATAACCATTCTGATCTAGGTTAGAGTGCATGCTGAGTGTTTCTTTTCTCTCTCCTTTGGCAGCGACCATTGACCCGACCCTGGACTATGACTCAGTGACCAAGTTGACCGAACCTTCTTAACACAGGCTTTTGGATTGTCAGAGTTGCAGACCTCATTGCCACTCCTACTTTTACCCTTTTCTCCAGGACACCCCGTATTACTGCGAACGTCCACTTCCATTGGACAAAACCATCGTATGGTTAGATACGAACTCGAAGGACTTCGAGGATGGTTTCTGGTTCTGGAGAAAACGGATAGGACTATTCAGTTGTCTTTTCTTTTCACCTTCTCTCATTAAGAGTACTCCTTGGTTTAGGAGATAGTACACCTATTACGCAAATTGGATAGTCTTCTTCCAAACCTTAGGCTGGTGCCTGTTAGTTATATGTATGCCCTAGAGGCCATTACTATACATAGGATGTATATTGTAGTGGATGCTGGGACGTATATAGGGAGGACTTTCTTGCTCGACATGATAGTATGCTATCTGGTTGATATTTACCTTAACGTGTATGCTGATTGTCTCTCTGTTACATGTTGGTAAAGCCCTTAGGATTTGTACTTGACTACCTGGACTATGATGCAGATCATACTAGTGGGGACATGGTAGTCCATAAGTACATCCTTCAAGGTCCCTAGTCGTGGGTGTAATCGAGACGGGGCATCGATATACCAGAGTAGACTAGCGTATACGCTTCTCGATCCATGTGATGGGCGATGGATGATCCCATATCCATTGATGTTTGACATCAGAGATGGTATACGGGTGCTCAGTGGAGACTGGGTACACTGGACGGACTCGCCGAGAACTCCCAGATGGTATTATACCTCACGTCAGATGGCAGTTCTCAGGTGACACTTGTACAGGTTAGTCTGTAGACCCGAGATCGTCATAGAGTCTTGTGTGATTCCCACTGTGCTTTGATCTCCACCTTACCACGTCCATGAGGGCGTGCAAAACGGTGGTCTTTGGGTACAGTCCCGAATCACATGGAGGCAATGAGCGATAGGAGGGGTTTCGTCTCTCCCGGTATTGGGAGTTGATGTTGCGCAGTGCTCGATTGGCCGTAACAGGGAAGTCCCTGGCCAGGGCTGATTAGAGATTTGCTGGTAAGTGTTACCAGTAGTTTCTCGACCCGTTACGAGCCTCACATCGGCACGACTTATCGGGTTATTGGGGTCTGACGTATACCACCCCTAGACTTGATATGCGACGTATCAGACGAAGAGACTTGACTGTACGGTAGTGTTACTGGTCGGATTCACTGGAGTGTGATCGGGCTTGCTCGTCGATCTTCAGATCGCTCAATACCCGGGTGGCCGTTACGTTTAGCAGACCGCTTGCGGCTTGTAGGTGTTTGATATGATCATCATCTGCTGCCGGCGTATTGACGAGTCTTTAGAGTCCTACACAGAGGTTTCCTGGCTCAAGCGAAACGAAATAGGAGCGCATATGAGATATGTGCGGGACCGAGAATAATACGGTATGTGATACTGTATTCGATTCTCGCGATGTGACATTGATCGGTTATATGCGATATAGCCGGGTTATCGGATCAAGTGTTGATTCGATAAGATGTTACTAATGATACCAGTCGGTTATGTGCGCATGACCGGGTCATTGAATCAAGTGTTGATTTAATGATTTAATGCATATTTATATATTTGATATATTACTTTGCATCAACTAGTATCGGTTTACTTAAGATGGATTTTCTCACTCGGGTGTGCGCATTACATATGCGATATGATTTTGTGCACATGCTTGTATCATGTTTGATGATACATCCTTTTTGGTTAAGTGTAAAGTATTAAACCTTGGTTAATGAAATGGTTAGGGTTTCTTATTTATTATTCATTTATCTTATTTAATTATCCTTTTTATTTTTGATAAATGAATAAAAGAAATGAGAAGAATGGTGGCTTGTTTTGGATTGTAGTTGAAGTTTCATGAACCTTTGACTTTGTCCACCATTCTTATCTCATGCTTAACCTAACCATTTGTTTTAACCCTAGTTGAATCTCTACACTTTACCATGGTTTAGTCATGATAAGTTTTGATTATTCTTTTCTTTTTCAATTAACTTATCATAACTATTATCTTCTTCTTCTTCATTCTTCAAGTGAAGAAAACCAAGCTTCATCAATGGTGATTGATGTTTTTGAGTGAGAAATCCATTTCCAAAGTTTACCCACATCCTATTTCTTCATCCTCTACCTCTTGCCAAGAAGTAGAGTGTGTTTCCTTCACAACTTTTCACGGTTTGGTGAAGGTGGAGCTTGATTCATCGATGCCTCGACGTAGATCATCTTCGGCATGGACATCGACGACCTAGCTTGCCCATTCTCCGACGAAGCCGACTCTAGAGCCCGGATTTGATTTGGACAGCGGAGACGACCTCGTTGCGGAGCTTTGGAGATGGAGCAAACGGATCTACAAAGGTTGTATTTCCGTATTTTCTTTAGCTAAGTTGTTAGCTAGCTTTCTTTTCGCCTAGACATCTAGTTATCGATCCGTACACTAGGGTTTATAGGCACCATATTTTTGAAATTGCCATGGTTAATGGCTTGGGAGACCTCACTTGTGTGCCTAGGAACCCTGCAGTGGTATCAGAGCCTAGCTAGAGCCTTAGGCGAAGCGTAGACGGAATTTGAAGTCCGAACGACACAAAACCGAAACCCAAAACATGCTCTCTGTACAATTTTTAAAATCTGGGATTTTTCAAGATTAAAAATGTCCAGAAAATCAAGCAGGGTTTTATAAGAATTACTGTAAAATTCGTGGACCTGATTCAACTTTTCCACCGCGTTTCCGCGGCACGAGCTTGGCTCATGCGGCGGAAGCGCGGCCATTTTGTCGTTTCTGGCGTCCAATTTTGTACAGTAATTCACAGTATACTGTGTTGGGTTTCCTGGATATTTTTGATATTTTTTCAAGAGTTGAATTTTTCTGAGTTATTTTGGGATTCGGTGTTTCGATCGGGGTATCAAATTTTGTCTGTGTGGCTTTCCGGATAAATTTTAGACTATGTTAAAAAGTTCGACCGGATATAAATACCCAGGTTTTCCCCCTGCCGGAATATCCAAGTGTTGGATTATTGTATGGTTTAAGGACGTTCTCAGTAGTGCAAGTAACGCGATGGTCCCTCTAGAAGACAACAAACCTTAACTCGATTATGTGACCGTCTTGAACTGCCCTTTGAACCTTCGGGTTTGGGGCAGTACGACGTGCCACATGTGAGGCGTTGGCTTGACCCTTCTACGGCTGGACCGTTGGTACTGAGGTATGAAGTGAATGTCTTTGAACCTATTTCATGTGTTGATCGGTGTCGGGAAAACTTGGGTGTTCGAATGTTCGATCGGAAAGTTTGATATATTCTATTTATCCGGAATTGGATACAATAATTGGAATTCACAAAAGGTTATGAGATAACTGGATGGATGTTGCAAATCTAGCGGTTTAGTTTCATTGGATATTGAAAAGAGTTTTCGATAATGAGACTAAAATGCGGGGTTTGTAACTGTTAGGCATGTGATGTCTAAAGTAGTTGCGGATTCCAATTGTTGTAGTTTTACACTTTCTTTTCTGTGACCGTAAGTGTAGTATGCACATATCGCCGGTTTCGTTGCTATACGTCAAGGACAATTGGGGTATGCATACTTACTTACGTTGATGACATGTGTTGTTATGTGTTGCTGGATATGTTATATTGGATCGTCGTAATCGAATAGCCGGGGGTTTTTATGTGAGATGAGTGTTTTTTCATTTTCATTCATGTAAAAACTTGTATGTAATATTCTTTTATTTGGGGCACTTCCAGGTAGCGGAAGCTGTCACCCTTTGTATATTATTTACTTTTCCGCATTAGGATAGACCCAAGGAGGGGAGCACAAGTAACCGGGTTCTGGGGTCCAGTGGGAGACTAACTCGAGGAGTCGAGTCCGGGTCTCCTAACCCTAGAATTGGCAGGGTTGCTTGCCGCTCTCGTAGGGGTCTAGGGGTGTGGGATTGGCTATTCGTTATGACCGTGGAATCCGTGTTTTATACTGGCTCGTATTGAAAACACGGACGTCCTAGTATATCCAATATTTCATATGTTTATTCTGCTGCGATTTCTGTGATGCGATTCTGTGATAGATTTAGTATATGATATATATGATATATTATATAGACGTTACTTATGTTTTACACCCGCGCTAGCCCTGCCCTGCTCTGTCGTTAGTTACCTAACCTAACGGTGCACGAGGGGACATCGAGGCGAATGCGGATGGCATAAGTGTACGTCATATCTATCTGTGATGTTTAGGTATTTAAATGATGGGACTTCATTAATGTGATTAATGAAAGATAAGAAACCTAAGATGTTGTAGAATCAGATTTTAAATAAAACAGGTAGCTACAGTTCTTGCTTTGCATAGAGGTATATGTGATATACCCTGCACCTTATTCGATGAGGAAAGGACCGAGATCCCTTCACCGGGAGTGACTCCTTTAGCAATAACTGGCAGATGCTACACACTCGGTTTGCTTTTGACTGCTTTTTGGTTTTTGCTTTGCACAGCGATATATATATGATATATCCCGCACCTCATTCGACGAGGAAAGGACCGAGATCCCTTCACCGGGAGTGACTCCTTTAGCAAAACTAGAAAAGCCTCAAAATCACTCCATTTCAAAACTTCATTTGATTCTACAACGATATCAAGTTCATTACGCTCATGGTTTTTATGAAAAACCTGCGTAGCCCTCCGTCATTTCAGATAAGTAGTAGTTAGTATTCGTGCTGCGTTTGTTGGCCTTTGTCAAGGCGCAGTGTGCGGTAGCTAACTGGTGCTTATCTGTTTATGCATATGATGCAGATTGGATTAGGGTAGTCGTGCGACCTTGTTGGCCTTTGTCAAGGGCCGTGCGGGTGGGTTTATTTCGATCAAGAAATGACGGGTTGAACTTGACTAGCATCCTATGGTTTGTTGGCCTTTGTCAAGGTCATAGGAGGTTAGGGGCAAAATATTATCGGGAATTTCAAGTGTTGAAATTTGCAATGAGATTGCATACCTTCTATGAGATAGTTGGATCCCGATACCCACTGCGAGTAAGAGTTACTCCTGGGAGAGTTTTACACAGTGCAATTAGCCGATCAAGTAGGTGTCTAGAAAGGTGTTAACGAGGTTACGCCTCTGGGAAAACGAGGTTTACATTAATTAGGTTCGTGCGAAAGCACGGGGGACCTCCCTCAAAGTACCGACACTGGCCTGGCTGAAAGATTGGCGAACTTGTAGTGTGTAATTAATCCCGGCTAGTCTTTCCTTTTAGGGTTTGAAGGAAGATTTGATAAAAAGCAGTGGGAGCCATCCTGATTAGATAAAATATAACCAATCTATTCTTGACAGAGCGCACGCTGAGTGTTTTCTTCTCTCTCTCTCCTGGTAGCGACCATATCACGCCTTAATCAAGATAATAATACGGATTATTGACCGAACCCGCTTGTTATACTGAGCTGGGGAACGTTGGTCCCGCTCCAACTTATAATTGTTATAAGACAGAGCAGGAAATTGGGGAATACCAGATTTCCCGTGCCGCCCAAACGAAGAGAATGTATGCTGATGCATCATCTTCGGGTGTGTTCATTATACAGAACTGTTTCTCAGTATCCTCGCGCATCTTTGGTATGTGATACCAGATCAGGATCCCAGATATGTAATCTGTTACATAGGGCTACAATAGGGTAGAAAAACTGAGAACGGGTGATAAGTTTCATGAGGCAGAAAACGGGGCAAGTGTTGCAGCCAAGTCTGTTGGTCACTGTCACCCTGTATAGTAATACATTGATTTTGAACGTATGTTATTAGATACCGAACCTGATATACAAAATCATATCTGTCTCTTTATTAGTAAAGAAACGATAATATTTTGTATAGTTGGATAATGTTTTGAACATTTCCTATATCAAAAGTTGATCGGTTCAGGCACGTTATCTAAAAGCATTAATGTTCTAAATCAAACTACAGTTCTTAGTATATGGAGCACACACAAGAGGAAGAGTTCAGAAATGAACGAATTCTTCTTGAGGTATTGTAGACTAGGTCAGATCAATATGACCCAACTAGCTAGAGTTACATAAAGATGTATATTTAAATTAGTTTGAATTTACATCTTGTGAAACTCGCCAGTCATGTCACAAAGATAAGATGACCATAGCCCTGTTTATTGGAAACAGAGAAAGAGTTAGTGAACTTTTGGGATTGATACATGTTGATGTATGTAAGTCCCCTGTCTACACATACCAAGACCGGTTCTTTATACTTCATTACGTTCTCTGATGATCTCTTTAGATTCAGACATATGTTCCTGTTGAAACACAAGTCCGAACCTTTTGAGATATTCACAGAATATAAGTTAGAAGTAGAGAACCAAAATACGGGTATAAGTATTATGTCCTTTGATGTGATCGAGGAGGAGAATACTTGTGCATGGAAATCCTGGACTATTCTAAAGGAGAATGAGATTCTCTCTCGGCATTACTCCTCCGAATACACCATGGCACGATGGTATGTCGGGGCGGAGCAGATACACCCTATTTGATATGGTGTGCTCTATGATGAGTACTACTGAGTTACCTTTTTCCTATTAGGTGTTATGCACTTGTGAAGTTGCATACCTATTGAATAGGGTTCGAATCAAATCAGTGCCTACCACTTCATATGTGATATAGAAGGGGAAGAGTCCATATCTTAAGTTAGTTAAGATTTGGGTTGTCCGGCCTATGTCTAAAAGCAAAATCCGGACAAGCTCGAGGCAAGGTCTGTTATGTAGAACTGGAAATGTTCCAGCCATACAAAATACAGCAGATGATTTGGTACAACCTAAGGATTCTGTAGATTCCAACGAACCTCAGCCTCTCCGCCGATCTAGTAGGGTTCCTCACCCACCTGAGAGATACTTCGGTTGCTCTATGACAGTGGGAGCGAGGATTACATCATGAGATGATGACCCAACTAGTTTCGGGCTGGCCATCAAGAGTAGGGACTCTGTAAGAATGGCTGGATGTTTAGTGATCTGAGATGGAATCCTTATACACCAACAAAGTATGGACTTTGGTTGCTATATCTGAAGGGTTAAATCCCCATCAGGAGCAAGTATATCTTGAGAAGATTACTTGGTGTACATGGAAAAGTTGAGACTTTCAAAGCTAGACTTGTTAAAAGTTTGCATCATTAACCAGGTGTGGATAATGATGAAACCCTTTCAAGTAGCTATGCTTAAGTCCATCCAGATCCTACTTGCCACGGCTACATACCATGACTACGATATCTGGCGGTTGGGTGCCATGACTGCTTTTCTAAATAATGATTTAGAAGAGTGAGTCTATAAGTACACAGCCAGAGGGCTTCGTAAACAGTGGGAGCAGCGGAAACGTGTGCAAGATGTTTTATCTGATAAAGCAGGCATCGCGGAGTTGGAACGTCTGTTTTGATGTGTTAGTCAAAGAAGTTGACATCATCATAATGGTAGATGAACCTTGTATAAACAAAAAGGTAGTAGGGAGTATGGTGGTGATCCTCGTAGAGTACGTGGATGACATACTCTTGATAAGAAAGGAGTTTCTTATGCTACGCTCGATCAATCTCCGTTTATCACAATGATTCTCCATATAGGATCAAGGTGATACCTGCTAAATCCTGGATTTTGGATCTATGAGATAGATCTAAGTGGATGTTAGGAAACTCACTAGTTGTAGTGAGAAGGTATCAATTGATCCTGGGAGAATCACTGGAAGGGTTCCAGGGTGATAAAGACGACTGAATGTCAGTCGCAGGCATTGTCTTTACCCTCAGTAAAGGGAGGTATGTTGGAAAAGTTCCAAGCTAGATACCGTGACATACTAGACGATAAAGGCTGGAAACATCGCTACTTAAGATGCTACCAAAGAGGCTGTTTGGGTGTATATTGGTTCATGAGATGAACTATGTTCCTCCCATTGTGTGACAATGGAGTTGTGGCTTATGCCGAGGAACGCCGGTCCCATCAGTGATCCAGACATATTCTAAGGCAGCATCGCCTGATCATGGAGATAGTTGATCTCCAGGGTGATCAAGGTTAGGAGAGTAGATTCAGAGGACAACACAGTGGATCCACTCACAAAGGCCTGTTCCCAGAGAGAGACTTTTATGGGATGGTTGAGTATGAGATACTGCAACCACTGCTATAGATGGCCCTAGTGCAAGTGGGAGATTGTTAGTTATATGTATGCCCTAGAGGCCATTACTATACATAGGATGTATATTGTAGTGGATGCTGGGACGTATATAGGGAGGACTTTCTTGCTCGACATGATAGTATGCTATCTGGTTGATATTTACCTTAACGTGTATGCTGATTGTCTCTCTGTTACATGTTGGTAAAGCCCTTAGGATTTGTACTTGACTACCTGGACTATGATGCAGATCATACTAGTGGGGACATGGTAGTCCATAAGTACATCCTTCAAGGTCCCTAGTCGTGGGTGTAATCGAGACGGGGCATCGATATACCAGAGTAGACTAGCGTATACGCTTCTCGATCCATGTGATGGGCGATGGATGATCCCATATCCATTGATGTTTGACATCAGAGATGGTATACGGGTGCTCAGTGGAGACTGGGTACACTGGACGGACTCGCCGAGAACTCCCAGATGGTATTATACCTCACGTCAGATGGCAGTTCTCAGGTGACACTTGTACAGGTTAGTCTGTAGACCCGAGATCGTCATAGAGTCTTGTGTGATTCCCACTGTGCTTTGATCTCCACCTTACCACGTCCATGAGGGCGTGCAAAACGGTGGTCTTTGGGTACAGTCCCGAATCACATGGAGGCAATGAGCGATAGGAGGGGTTTCGTCTCTCCCGGTATTGGGAGTTGATGTTGCGCAGTGCTCGATTGGCCGTAACAGGGAAGTCCCTGGCCAGGGCTGATTAGAGATTTGCTGGTAAGTGTTACCAGTAGTTTCTCGACCCGTTACGAGCCTCACATCGGCACGACTTATCGGGTTATTGGGGTCTGACGTATACCACCCCTAGACTTGATATGCGACGTATCAGACGAAGAGACTTGACTGTACGGTAGTGTTACTGGTCGGATTCACTGGAGTGTGATCGGGCTTGCTCGTCGATCTTCAGATCGCTCAATACCCGGGTGGCCGTTACGTTTAGCAGACCGCTTGCGGCTTGTAGGTGTTTGATATGATCATCATCTGCTGCCGGCGTATTGACGAGTCTTTAGAGTCCTACACAGAGGTTTCCTGGCTCAAGCGAAACGAAATAGGAGCGCATATGAGATATGTGCGGGACCGAGAATAATACGGTATGTGATACTGTATTCGATTCTCGCGATGTGACATTGATCGGTTATATGCGATATAGCCGGGTTATCGGATCAAGTGTTGATTCGATAAGATGTTACTAATGATACCAGTCGGTTATGTGCGCATGACCGGGTCATTGAATCAAGTGTTGATTTAATGATTTAATGCATATTTATATATTTGATATATTACTTTGCATCAACTAGTATCGGTTTACTTAAGATGGATTTTCTCACTCGGGTGTGCGCATTACATATGCGATATGATTTTGTGCACATGCTTGTATCATGTTTGATGATACATCCTTTTTGGTTAAGTGTAAAGTATTAAACCTTGGTTAATGAAATGGTTAGGGTTTCTTATTTATTATTCATTTATCTTATTTAATTATCCTTTTTATTTTTGATAAATGAATAAAAGAAATGAGAAGAATGGTGGCTTGTTTTGGATTGTAGTTGAAGTTTCATGAACCTTTGACTTTGTCCACCATTCTTATCTCATGCTTAACCTAACCATTTGTTTTAACCCTAGTTGAATCTCTACACTTTACCATGGTTTAGTCATGATAAGTTTTGATTATTCTTTTCTTTTTCAATTAACTTATCATAACTATTATCTTCTTCTTCTTCATTCTTCAAGTGAAGAAAACCAAGCTTCATCAATGGTGATTGATGTTTTTGAGTGAGAAATCCATTTCCAAAGTTTACCCACATCCTATTTCTTCATCCTCTACCTCTTGCCAAGAAGTAGAGTGTGTTTCCTTCACAACTTTTCACGGTTTGGTGAAGGTGGAGCTTGATTCATCGATGCCTCGACGTAGATCATCTTCGGCATGGACATCGACGACCTAGCTTGCCCATTCTCCGACGAAGCCGACTCTAGAGCCCGGATTTGATTTGGACAGCGGAGACGACCTCGTTGCGGAGCTTTGGAGATGGAGCAAACGGATCTACAAAGGTTGTATTTCCGTATTTTCTTTAGCTAAGTTGTTAGCTAGCTTTCTTTTCGCCTAGACATCTAGTTATCGATCCGTACACTAGGGTTTATAGGCACCATATTTTTGAAATTGCCATGGTTAATGGCTTGGGAGACCTCACTTGTGTGCCTAGGAACCCTGCAGTGCCGACCGGTAGGGAATGAAGAAAACCAATTAGCATAACGATGGTGTGCAGAAGGTATTAAGTTAAGACAAAGTAAGGGATTAGTAGGAGGGCAAAGTAAATTGCGACAGATATTCACGACCGAACCAAGTATTTCTTCGCCAATCCTAAATCACCTTTGTATTTCTCCAGGACACTCCGTATCACTACGAAGATCCACAGTTTATTTGGATACTCCATCGTATGGTTATATACGAACTCGAAAGGAACTTGTTCCAGTTCGGGGATGGATTCTGGTTCAGGAGAAATAGGAATAAAGTACATTCAGGTGTCTTTTATCTTCACCTTCTCTCGCATTGCGAGTGTTCCTAGCATTGGGACAGTACACCCTTTATGCTTTTTGGATAGTCTTCTTCCAAACCATAGGCTGGTGCCGAACGGTAGGGAAGGAAGAAAACCATCTGGCCTAAGGGGGTGTACAGAAGGTAATGACTAAAGACATAGAAAGGGATTTAGAAAGATGGCAAAGAATTACAAGGTTACAGTTGTGAATCCGGATAATGGAAGAGGCATTACTAGGAATACCAGGATACCCCAACGAAACATTTCAATGTTTCAGTTTCACTGTGTACTGTTAAAAGAAAACTGATTTCCTGATTAGACACTTGCTCCAGGGTATGTATTTACCAGGTATGATTCTCACATCTGTATGGTTTTACAGATGATGAGTGGGAGTAAGTTATTGGGAATTGGGTGATCATCCTCATTATATCGGGATTCGTTGTAATCGGTGATATTTGAGGAAGTCACCTGGGTTGTTTGCCGGTCGGCAATTATTTGGTTTTGAATATCCGCGGTTGTGCACCAATTTCAAATTGATATATCTGTACGTCTATTTTCATAGAGTGAGATATACCTTTTGATATTATGTCGATGACATTTACCTATATCAGTGGATGGTTAGGTAAGGAGCATTAAACAGCGGTGTAATTCTTCTTAACCATAAGTACAGTTTTCAACCTACGACACACAGTGAAAGAATTGTTAGACTCAGCGGACTTATACAGAGTATTGTATGTTGTCCAGTGTCCATTAGGACAGAGGGGTTTGGTCCTCATACTATATTCTGTTTACTTTTAACTTCTCTAGTTCTTAGACATGTGTTTCGTAGGAACACAGGGTCTAAGTTTTGAGGAGTTATAGGTATTTGAATAGAGTGGAGAACCAGGTGTAGCAAGTATCGGGATTCTTCAAAGTGATCGAAGATGTAGATACTTGTCTATGGTATTCAGTTGATAGTAATGATAAAGAGATATTGCTTCTCTTTCAGGTTACTCATAATTGGAAGCATTCCTAAGTTGAGTAACGCTGATCGGCCTCTCTCCATTTAGTTGACATGCACTGGAGACAGCTGCATGATTTGAATCTGGTTCAATTAATTCAGTGCCTCTGTTACTATATTGGATATAGAACAGTTCATATCTTAACGATGTTAAGGTACGGGGAGTTGTCCGGCTTATGCTTAAAACCAGACACTAGACAACTTAAGGCACGTTTCTGTAATGGCTGTTTGTGGGTTGACCCAGGCTATGACGAGGGTTGATTTTCTACCATCTGGATGAACAATAGCAATATTGTTCTAGACTCGCCACATTTTAAAAGAAATGGATTTTTCAAAAACAGTAGTGGGAGTATGGTAGAACTGGAAGTGATTCCAGAACCACAAACGATTACCGAAGATTTGATAAGGAACCTAAAGATTCAATCTGATTTGACATTCCATTGGCCACTCCGCAGATACGGTGGGTAACTTCAGGCACCCGAGAGGTACTCCGGTAGCCTCAAGGACGGTGACAGGGAAGTTCTTGTTTACCCACACTTGCCATTGTTGTTGTTCCGGGCTGCGAGACCCGGCAGGAGGATGAGTATAGCGTCGTTCTAAACTAGCTTTAGAAGTGCACGTCTATATGACTCTGCCAGAGGGTTGTCGTAGTCAGTGGGAGCAGCGGAAGCATTGGTGGACATCAGGCTTATGTCTATTTATAGACCAAAGCAGATGTAGCGGAGATAGATCATCTATTTCTGACCTGACAGTCACAGGTTTGACTTCATCAGAATAGGGGATGGATCTGTTGAGAAGGTAGTAGGGTGTGATGTCCTGGTATTTGATGACATACACAGAGTAGGAAGTGATATTCCTATACTACGATCGGTTATACTTTGGTCGTCACACAGTGGTTTCTCCACACAGGACTTGGATATAATATCTGACATACTGGTTACTAGATCTATGGTTTTAGATCTAGATTTGGGTGGTTTCCCAATCTGGGTACTTAGACAGCATTCTAAGAGTATTTAGAATGGACGACTCCTGGCACGGTAGTACACCTGCAGGTAATGGAGTCACCCTCTCTAAAGGTGTCTTACAGACTAAAGGGGAGAGGGATACTCATGATTGGCAGATCACTTGCTTAGGCAATTGAGTCAATCATGAGATGTCAAGTACCACACCAGATGTTGTTCTTGCAGTAGATGCAATAAGTTGATATTGATCCAATCCTGGAGAAACAGTCGGAAGCAGTTTTAGAACATAAGTGGATGTTCTAGGGATATGATAACGACAGCCTCATTTGGGAGACAGTTATCATTCCAGGCTTCCAAGGTGACATGGACGACAAGGAGGTTGTCAGAGTTATAGGTTTCCTTCTGACGAGGGGCAGTATCTTGGACAGGTGGTCCAAGGAAATACTGAGGGTGGCATGGCGCAGGATACTGATTAAGTTCAGTTGACGATACAGTCTAAGAAGTTTGGATTTGGAGTTCATTTATGAGCTAGGTCCCATCAGACATCCAGACATTCTAAGACAGGTATTGCTCATTTCGGGAGATGGCTTTCTCCGCGAACTTGAGATATAGAGAGACATAGAAAGAAACGTCACAGCGGATCCACTCACTGAGGCTATTCCTCGAACGCAATAGTTTCGCAAACGGGTTTTGTGAGACTGACTAGTAGAGGAGTTGGGTGTTCGGTATCACACGGGCTGTGAGTATGCGGCATCGCAATAATTAGCCTTGAGTGCAAGTGGGAGATTGTTGGAGATAGTGCCCTCAGAGTCAATTATTGGATCACAGGCACGTGATTGCAATGATTGAGGGAGGACCTATCCCGGTAGGACAGTCTTACTCGAGATGATAGTATGCTGTCTGGTTTACCTTTATCATCGTGTACTGCTTTAGGTGACATGGCATGTCGCTATTACACGTTGATAGAGCCCCTAGGATTCTTGCTTGACTGCCAGCAGTATGATGGCGATCATATACGTGGGAGCTGGTAGTCTATAAGCACATCCTTAAAAGGTCCCTAGTCGTAGGAGTTTCGAGACAGGGCATCGATACTCCATTAGTAGACTAGTGTATACAGTCGAGACCCCGACGAGGGGCGGTGGCCGGTCTCACAAGCCACTGGTGTCAGTTGGTTCACATAAGATGTGTACAGGTGCTCATTGGGTTATGAGTACACCGGACAGGACTCGCCGGGAACCTGCTAGTTGGTCATATACCTGACGTCAGATAGCAGTTCCCTGGTGACATGTGTACAGGTTAGTTCATCGACCTGAGGATCGTCATTTGTCTCGTGTGAGTTCCCACTGTGCTTTGATTACTACCCTACCACGGCTCAAAGGAGTCGTGCAAACAGGTTTTAGTTGGGTACAGTCCCGAGCCACATGGAGGCAGTGAGCGGATCTTCAGGGGTTCGTCTCTCCCGGTATTGGGGGTGAGGTCGCGCTGTGTCTAGGAGAGCCATTACGCAAAGCCCTCGGCCGAGGCAGGAGATTTACTGGTAGGTATTCCAGTAGTATCTCAGGGCGTTCTGGGCTACGCTCCGACACGACTTGTACCGCTTTTGGGGGTCTGACTTTTACCAACCCCCTAGGCCCGCCATGCGATACTCATAGACGAACGGAACGGACTGTACGGATATTGTCACTGACAGGCTCAGTTGGGTGTCGGGGTGAGCTTCCTCATCGACGTCCCTTTTGGTCAATAGCTGGTGGCCCGTCACGTATTGGCTTATACCTCTGACGTGCTAGTGGTTAAATCCACAGCCATAGTATTGACGAGTCTTTAGAGTCCACCACACTTACAGTTACTCAAGCTTTCGGGCGAAACGCTGTAGAGGCCGTATGGAGATATGGCAGGGTCCGATCAGATACGTGCAGTATTGCACGGATCAGGATCAGACAGTTTTGTACTAGTGGCCGTATAGTTATATGGCAGGGTTCAATCAGATACGTGCGGTATTGCACGGATCAGGATCGAACGGATTTTACTAGCCGGCTTTGGTTTAAGCCGGTACTAGTTTAGTACAGTGTAGATTTTGTCTCATTGCATTTGTATCCGGTCGGAATACAGATGCGGGTGTGTATGCACAGTATGGGGTTTTCCTGTAATTTATTACGGGACCAGTTTTCTGGAGTTGCCAGTTTGCATTCCGTTCCGGCCGGTTTTCCTTTGTTCTTTCCCGGCCGGAATTTTCCGATGGAGGGGGTTATTTGCAGTTTTGCAAATAACACTTTGTGGAGGTTTTTCTTGTAAAAGTATTTATTATGAAAGCATGTTTTATATTCCTTTCTTTTCTATCATCATTTCTTGAAAAGGTGATTAGGATTGATTTTAAGCTTGATGTGAGTTTGTGATGATGGTGTTAGGATATGGTCACCCTCTCCTTTTTCCTACACTCACCTCCCTTCATGTTTATGTGTTCATATTGTTTCCTCCACCATTCTTCTTCTCACTTGATGAATATGATAAGTTTTTCATGAGAGGAAAAAGAAAGAGAGAAGAAGAAGAAGAGAGCTTCATCTTGAGAGTTTCATCCATGATCTCATTTTCTTGCTAGAAAAATGCAAGCACCATTTTTCTATTCTTGATTCCTCCATCACCATGGCAACAAACCCCAAAGAGACAAGCATCTTCTACACTATATTCTACAGCATATCTTGAGCATGTCGAGTTGCCGGCTTCATGCGCGAGTTGCCTCGGTATTGAGGCGGGAGCCCGTAAAAGAAGAAGGCGATGTGGTGCCCTTTCCGGCGAGGAGGCGACGATATGGAGACTACACTTTCCGCGGGAGATCGGGACGATGGAGATGAAGACCGGAGGACTCGGATCACTCGGTATACTTCTCACCCCATCTCTAGTTAGCTAGTTTAGGTTAATGGTAAACGATCCGGGTTTTCATTGTCCGCGGTAGCGCCGGTTTCCGAGTAAGGAAAATTTTTTATTCCGCATTTTGGCCTCGAGCAAGATGCCGGGGCGCTGCCGTGGCGCAACAGGTCCATCAGGACAGAGGGGTCGGTCCTCGTACTATATTCGGTTTACTTATGACTTCTCTAGTTTTTAGACAGGTGTTTCTTGGAAACACAGGGTCCGAATTTTGAGAAGTTATAGGTATTTGAATAAAGTAGAGAACCAGGTATTGCAAGTATCGGGATTCTTCAAAGTGATCGAAGATGTAGATACTTGAGTATGGTATTCAGTTGATAGTAATGATTAAGAGAACTTGCTTCTCTTTCAGATTACTCATAATTGGAGGTATTCCTAAGTTGAGTAACGCTGATCGGCCTCCTTCCATTTAGTAGACATGCACTGGGGACAGCTGCATGATTTGAATCTGGTTAAATTAAATCAGTGCCTCTGGTTCTATATTGGATATAGAACAGTTCATATCTTAACGATGTTAAGGTACGGGGAGTTGTCCGGCTTATGATTAAAATCAGACTCTGGATAACTCAAGGCACGTTTCTGTAATGGCTGTTTGTGGGTTGACCCAGGATATGACGAGGGTTGATTTTCTACCATCTGGTAGATCAATAGAAATATTGTTCTAGACTCGCCACAGTTTTTATTAAAAATGGATTTTTTCAGAAAAACAGTAGTGGGAGTATGGTAGAACTGGAAGTGATTCCAGAACCACAAACGATTACTGAAGATTTGATAGGAACCTAAAGATTCAATCTGGTTTGTCATTCCATTGGCCACTCCGCAGATAAGGTGGGTAACTTCAGGCACCCGAGAGGTACTCCGGTAGCCTCAAGGACGGTGACAGGAAAGTTCTTGTTTACCCACAATTGCCATTGCTGTTGTTCCAGGTTGCGAGACCCGGCGGGAGGATGAGTATAGCGTCGTTCTAAACTAGCTTTAGAAGTGTATGTATATATGACTCTGCTAGAGGGTTGTCGTAGTCAGTGGGAGCAGCGGAAGCATTGGTGGACAGGTAGCTTATGTATATTTATAGACTGAAGCACCAGTAGCGGAGATAGATCATCTATTTCTGATGTGACAGTCATAGGTTTGACTTCATCAGAATAGGGGATGGATCTGTTGAGAAGGTAGTAGGGTGTGATGTCATGGTTTTTGGATGACATACACAGAATAGGAAAAGAAACTCCTATACTACGATCGGTTATACTTTGGTCGTCACACAGTAGTTTCTCCACATGAGGACTTGGACATTATATCAAACATACTGGTTACTAGATCTATGGTTTTAGATCTAGATTTGGGTGGTTTCCCAATTAAGGGTACTTAGACGGCATTCTAAGAGTATTTAGAATGGACGACTCCTGGCACGGTAGTGTACCTGCAGGTAATGGAGTCACCCTCTCTAAAGGTGTCTTACAGACTAAAGGGGAGAGGGATGTGCATGATTGGCAGATCACTTGCTCAAGCAATTGAGTCAATCATGAGATGTCAAGTACCACACCAGATGTTATTCTTGCACAAGATGCAATAAGTTGACATTGATCCAATCCTGGAGAAGCAATCGGAAGCAGTTTTAGAACATAAGTGGATGTTCTAGGGATATGATAACGACAGCCTTATTTGGGAGACAGTTATCATTCCAGGCTTCCAAAGTGACATGGACGACAAGGAGGTTGTCAGAGATATAGTTTTCCTTCTGACGAGGGGCAGTATTTTGGACAGGTGGTCCAAGGCAATACTGAGGGAGGCATGGCGCAGGATACTGATTAAGTTCAGTTGACGATACAGTCTAAGAAGTTTGGATTTGGAGTTCATTTATGAGCTAGGTCCCATCAGACATCCAGACACATTTTAAGACTGGTATTGCTCATTTCGGGAGATGGGTTTCTCCGCGAACTTGAGATAAAGAGAGACATAGAAAGAAACATCAAGGCGGATCCACTCACTGAGGCTATTCCTCAAACGCAATAGTTTCGCAAATGGGTTTTGTGAGACTGAATAGTAGAGGAGTTGGGTGTTCGGTATCACACGGGCTGTGAGTATGCGACATCGCAATAATTAGCCTTGAGTGCAAGTGGGAGATTGTTGGAGATAGTGCCCTCAGAGTCAATTATTGGATCACAGGCACGTGATTGCAATGATTGATGGAGGACCTATCCCGGTAGGACAGTCTTACTCAAGATGATAGTATGCTATCTGGTTTATCTTTATCATCGTGTACTGCTTTAGGTGACCTGACAGGTCGCTATTACACGTTGATAGAGCCCCTAGGATTCTTGCTTGACCACCAGCAGTATCAGGGCGATCATATACGTGGGAGCTGGTAGTCTATAAGCACATCCTTAAATGGTCCCTAGTCATGGGAGTTTCGAGATAGGGCATCGATACTCCAGAGTAGACAAGTGTATACAGTCGAGACCCCGACGAAGGGCGGTGGCCGGTCTCACAAGCCACTGGTGTCAGTTGGTTCACCTAAGATGTATACAGGTGCTCATTGGGTTATGAGTACACCGGACAGGACTCGCCGGGAATATGCTAGTTGGTCTTATACCTGACGTCAGATAGCAGTTTCCTGGTGACATGTGTACAGGTTAGTTCATCGACCTGGGGATCGTCATTTGTCTCGTGTGAGTTCCCACTGTACTTTGATTACTACACTACCACGCTCAAAGGAGACGTGCAAACAGGTTTTAGTTGGGTACAGTCCCGAGCCACATGGAGGCAGTGAGCGGATCTTCAGTGGTTCGTCTCTCCCGGTATTGGGGGTGAGGTCGCGCTGTGTCTAGGAGAGCCATTACACGAAGCCCTCGGCCGAGGCAGGAGATTTACTGGTAGGTATTCCAGTAGTATCTCAGGGTGTTCTGGGCTACACTCCGACACGACTTGTACCGCTTTTGGGGGTCTGACTCTTACCAACCCCCTAGGCCCGCCATGCGATGCTCATAGACGAACGGACCGGACTGTCCGGATATTGTCACTGACAGGCTCAGTAGGGTGTCAGGATGAGTTCACTCATCGACGTCCTTTTCGGTCAATGGCTGGTGGCCCGTCACGTATGGCTAATACCTCTGACGTGCTAGTGGTTAAATCCACAACCAAGGTATTGACGAGTCTTTAGAGTCCCCCACATTCAGTTACTCAAGCTTTCGGGCGAAACGCTGTAGAGGCCGTATGGAGATATGGCAAGGTCTGATCAGATATGTGCGGTATTGCACGGATCAGGATCGGACGGTTAGTACTTGAGGCCGTATGGATATATGGCAGGGTTCGTTCAGATACGTGCGGTATTGCACGGTTCAGGATCGAACGGATACTACTAGCCGGTTTTGGTTTAAACCGGATCCTAGTATAGTACAGTGTAGATTTTGTCTCATTGCATTTGTATTTCGGTCGGAATACAAATGCGGGTGTGTATGCACAGTAGCGGGGTTTTCCTGTAATTTATTATGGGACCAGTTTTCTGGAGTTGCCAGTTTGCTTTCCGTTTCGGCCATATTTCTTTGTATCTTTCATTGGCCGAAGATTGGTGGAGGAGGGCTTATTTGCATTTGTGCAAATAAGCAATTGTGGAGGGTTGTCTTTGCATATTTTGGTGTCATGATGGTTGAACCTTGACCATTTGACTTGACTTCTTCATGATGGCTTGACTTTTTGAAGTCATCATGCTTGATGATGATGGCTTGACCTTTGTTGGATATGATTAAGTTTTGGAGTGTGGTTCTTGTTTTGTGATCATTGTTTTATCATCATAACACTTTCTCTCTCTTGGATGATGGCTCCCCCCCTCTTGACTTTTCTCTCACTCCCAATTCTCATTTCATTCAAGCCCTGGCCGGCCAATGAAGGGGGTGGGCTGTCCAATATTCTTTGTGTGGGTTTATGTTCATTTGGCTTTTGAAAAATTCCCACAAGTTCCATCTCCAAACTACATATGATTCCTCCACCAAAATGGCAACCTCCACTACCCCAAAAATGAGACACAAGTTCTACACACCATTCTACAGCAAATCTTGGACACGTCGGCTCGCCAACTTCGTGCCCGAGTTGCCTCGGTATAGAGGTGGGAGCCCGTAAAAGAAGCAGGCGACGTGGTGCCCTTCCGGCGACGAGGTGGAGACCGGACATTCCGCGGGAGATCAGGACGACGACGAGAAGACCGGAGGACTCGGATCACTCGGTATATTTCTCTTCCCCATCTTGTAGTTAGCTAGGACTAGTTAATGGTTCGATCCGGGTATTAGTGCGTGGTGGTGCCAGTTCATGAAAAATTTAAGTATATCACCGCTTCCGCATTTTGGCCTCGGGATGGAGGTCGGGGCGCCGCCGTGCACTTACAGTTATTACTAAACTCGATTAGTGTTACTAATCTTGCATTAAGCATGACTATGCACCATGTCATATTACACATTTGTTACATTTTCCTACCATGGCCTTTTCTTTTTTTTGTTTCATGCATGGATTTGTTTTAATAGAAAAGAGAAGAAAAGAAAAAGGAAAATAGAAAAGAAAAGAAAAAATTAGAATAAGGGGGTGTGGGAAAGAAAGAGAGAGAGGATGAGGGGTCTTGACCTTTGACTCATTGTGTTCCCTCTTCGTCTCTTCATCATTTTTCTTTTCCCTCTTCCTATCATGGCTGCCCTCTTCTCTTCCCTCCTCTACCTCCTCACTACACCCCCCCTAAAACACCTCAAAACATCATCTTCCCTTCACTAAAAATGTGCACAAGCTCACTACAAGCATTTTGGACCAAGAAAGTTTGGATTTTGAGCACTTAGGGCAACTCAAGAAATTTCTTAAGTTGCCAAATGAGGTAATTCTTTCATCATTAGGATAGTATTTCAATTACCTTAGCATCTAATTTAGTTTAGAAGTGTTTAAGTGAAGTTTAGTGATGGTTGAAAATTCCAAGAAGTGGTTAGGGGATTTCTTGAGTTGTGATTGTGTAATTGAGGTTAGTTAAGGTCATACAATCCCTTTAGTGCTAGGATTCAGGACAAAACCTGAGACTAAACCCCATTTTGCGAAATTTAGATTTGCCGATATTGGGATTTTGTAGGAATTTTGGTGTTTTTTAGAGATCTGCTATGACCCGGGGAACCTGAAAAATATTTAGCGAATACAGAGATGTGTGCAGGTGACCTAGAAGCTACCTGAAGACCCGAGACCTAAACCCCTAACCATGGCCGTAAATTATACCTTTCTGGCCGCAAATTGCGACCATGAATTGGCCTTTGTACCTTGTGCTTGGTCTGTAGTTCCTTTACCTAGTAATTTGACCCTCCACACATGCAAAATTGGCTAATTTCACCTGGGGTAAAATCTGGAGTAAGTTTTCTAAGAAGTTGTTTCAGTTTCATTGTTGTTTATGACTTGAACTTTGTATTTTGTGTTTTATCTCGATCAATTGGTGTTTGTATGTCGACGTCGAGGGTTATTTGATTCTTTTGCATGCGTAGCCCATAGGTTCTAACCTATGTGTGTTTCGTGTGCCGTTTTGGTTTTCATCCGTGATTTCGGTTTGCGATACTATGTGTGATATGTATAGGTACCTCCGCATGAAATTCGGGACGACAAGAAAAGGCGTGGCGACATCGACATCGGCAAGCAAGGATCAAGGTGAGTAGATATATATCTATGGGGGAAGTCGGGTGGATGGCGTATAGCACCCCCGCAGTTTCGTTGTGTAGCACGCGAATGCGTTATGATATATATATATATATATATATATATATATATATATATATACGTATGTGTTTTTATGAGATGTGTATACTTAGCAAGAAATGCTTAAGTGACTTTAGGTTAGTTTAGCGTAATTGTAGAAAACTGCTTATAGTGTAGTTTCTTAGTAACGAAACCCTAGAGTAAGGTTTGCACACACACGCATACATTTGATTTTCTTGTGCGTATATGGGGATATATATATAGACATATGTATATATATATGTATACATATACATGTATGATGAGGATGGTATATGATACTTGGAGATGAGTCGATGTGATTAGACATGATGCTGTGAGATCGGTGATGTGATTTGGATCGTATTATGAGATACAACATGATATTATAGCGGGTCGTTGAGCGATGTGTTTTCATACACACACGGATTATGTTGATGGTATCAGTATGTACTGGACTTTATATCAGTACCCCCAGTTCATGATATGTGATGATGATACCAATGGATGTTGTATTATATGTAATATTCGACCCGTACCCTGATTTGGGATGCCGTACGATGGATTTACCGTACGTGATATAATTATGATGATAGATCCGCACTCTTGACTAGAGGATGTCATATTATATGTTGTATCGTATGTGACACTATTGAGGCGGGATCACCGATTAATAGATATAAATATTGACTCAGACTTAGGTGGTTTTCTTTAACCTTTCGATTAGTCTGTTAGTTTAGTCCTGTAGTTTACTCAGTAGATATTAGACTGAGCTCGAGTCATACTTATTTCCAAAAATAACGAATCGAGAGTATTTTAAAGACAGGCCAAGGGATTCTACGGATATTTCAAAGGACGTACCTTTTCTTAAAAACACCGTAGCCCCTATTTTTTAAACACCACGATTCGTGTTATTTCAAATGCCAAAACTGTATGACTCATATTTATATTGTACATTCTTTATTGTTGTGTTTACAAGTCATTTTCCGTATAGTCTTTCTATTCGCATCCCATTGCATGCTCAAATGTGTTTTCGTAGTTATTATGAAACCCTGTTGTCAGGACACCAGCACCATTACCGATGATGCGTATGCACTACGTACACTTACTTGTCTGCTCACACACATCATCATCGGTAATTTTTGTGTCACGTACACATTAGAAAACACTATTTCATTAGTATAATTTGCTAGCTGATAGTTTCGACATAGTACTAGTGCGCTTGCTTTTATATGCTAGTTTAATTATTGCATTCCTTGTTTAATATCCGATGCATTCATATATTCATTTGTCATGCAATATTATGGTATTCATTGTTTTCTGAATTTTGATTATCGGATTCGTATTTTCCATGAGATTTATCGATTTGTAGAAACAACAAGGATTTTATAAACTCGTTATCATTTTCAAAAGATAGAAATTGCGGTTTTCTCATGTTATGATGTGAGATATGTCCACCATGAGTTTTCTCGGCTCTTGAGCGATATCATACACCCGATTTGAGGAGGAGGAGGAACCATTTGTGGGTGCATGGTAGACCCGGTGCGGTACCCCAGGGCAAGATGGTCGCAGATGATGGCGTTGAGCCTGGCAGGGGAGCACTACCGACCGGTTATTGTGACGCAGCGGATATCCGGAGGATACCGACGTGTAAGTGCACGGCAGCGCCCCGGCCGTCTGTCCGAGGCCAAAATGCGGAAACAAAAACTTTTCTTTACTTAGAAACCGGCGCTACCGCGGACTATAAACCCGGATTGGACCATTAACCTATTACTAGTTAATTGGAGAAAGGGTAGAGAGCTATACCGAGCGATCCGTGTCCTTCGGTCTTCGGCCAGCATCCCGATCTCCTCACGGCATCTCCGGTCTCGATCTCCTCGTCGGAAAGGGCACCATATCATCGAGTCTTTTTACGGGCTCCCACCTCTGGACCGAGGCAACTCGGACACGAAGTTGGCAAGCCGACATGTCCAAGTTACTGTAGGCTAAGTGTAGAACGCTATGTCTCAACGGTTAATGAAGTTGCCATTTTTGGAGTGGAGGTGAAGGAGATGAACTTTTAGATGGAGCAATGGAATTTTGTGTGAGCAAATAAGATAAAAACCCTAACCCAAAATTTTGGACAGCCCCCCAAGCTTGTGGTCGGCCACCATGGGAGCGAGAGAGGGAGATAGTGAAAGGAGGTGAGTAATAATGCAAGAAAGAGAAAAGGGTGATCATGAGGAATAATGATCATAACCATGTCAAATCAAAAATCCGTCTCATCACAAAAAGCAAGTAATGATGCACAAAATAAGTCAATCTCATCATGGAGCTATCATGAAGCAACCACTTACAAAAAACACCCTCCACTTTGCTAATTTACACATTTGCAAATAACCCCTCCACACCAATTTTCAGCCAAAGAAATATAGAAAGGAAAATGGCCGAAACGGAACACAAACTGGCAACTTCAGAAAGACGATCCCGTAATAAATTATAGGAAAATCCCGTGACTGTATATACATACCCGCATTTGTATTCCGACCGAATACAAATGCAATGAGACAAAATCTACACTGTATAATGTTAGATATGTATGCCCTAGAGGCCATTATTGTATAGTACAGGTTTGTATAATACATTTTGGAGGCTTGGGATATATATATGGTTTTACGACAGTCTTGCTCGATATAGTAGTATGCTACTTGGTTTGTTTCTATCTTAATATGTGTATATGTTTCTTTTGACATATCGCTAAAAACATATTGGTAGAGCCCTTAGGATCTTTGCTTGACTACCGGCGTTGTGATGGCGATCACACTAGTGGGGGCTGGGTAGTCTATAAGCACATCCTTATTTTAGTCCCTAGTCGTATGATTATCGAGACAGGGCATCGATACTCCAGAGTAGACTGGTGAATATGCTTCTCTTCCCAGCAGGGGAGATGGTCTGTCCCACAGCCATCAGTACGTCATACTGGAGATAGTATGCATGTGCTCGTTAGGTTACGAGTACACTGGACTGGACTCGTCGGGAACTGTTAATTGGTATTATACCTATCGTCAGTTAACAGTTCCAAGGTGACATGAGTACAGCTTAGTCCGCTGACTTGACACTGTCACTTCGCCTCGAGTGTGTTCCCACTGTTCTTAGATTACTATCCTACCACGGCTCTACTGAGTCGTGCAAACAGGTAGTAGTTGGGTGCAGTCCCGAAGCACTTGGAGGCAGTGACGGTTAGACTGGATTCGTCTCTCCCGATATTGGGGGTTGATATCGCGCTGTGTCTAGGAGAGCCATTACACAAAGTCCCTGGCCAGGGCAAGCGAGAATTGCTGGTAGGTTTTCCAGTAGATTCTCAGGGTGTTTTAGGCTACACTCCGACACGACTTGTACCGCTATTAGCGGACTGACGTTTACCGCCCCCTAGGCCCGCCATGCGATATTCTCAGACGAACAGACCAGACTGTACGGAGATTGTCACATTCAGGCTCAGTAGGGGTTCGATGGGTTCACCTCATTAGTCTTCTTATCGGCATCTACTTGGGGACCGTTACGTAAAGCCAGTACCTCTTGCGGCCTATGGTTGAACCCACTGCCGGCGTAGTGTCGAGCCTTTAGAGTCCCACACAGAGGGTTACTCGCATTTGGGCAAAACAGAGTAGAGGTTGCATGGTTTTGCGACGGGGTTCGTTCACATCCACGCACTTGTGCACGTTTGGTGTCCGAACAGTAGTTACTAGCGGGCTTTGGTTTAAGCCGGATCCTAGTAACTGTTTTTGGGATTGGTTTTGTCTCGGTGTATTCGTGTTCCTTGGAGCACGGATGTGGGTGTGTATGCACAGTTGACAGAGGCAGAGGATTCTCATTAAGGTTGTTGACCATTTGGCTTTGGTTGACTTGTTGACCGTTGACTTTTCTTTAAACCCTAATGAGAATATGATATATGATTAATAATATTAATTAAGTATTACTGTGCCATGGTTGAGTTGAAAGTTTGACTTTTGTTGACTTGTTGACTTTGTTGACCGGTTGACCATTTTGGACTTGTTGACCATCATCATTTCATGGCTATCATTTCATGGGTATGACTTTTGCTTGCTTGTTGTTTGCAAAAGCAATTATAGCATGAAATGATAATGGTCATTGAAACTAACCATCACCATTTACTTAATTATTATTATTATTATCATTATTCTCACTTTTGTGAGAAGGGTTGGATTATGAGAGCTCGTTCTATCATTCTCTTTCTCTCTCCTAGAAAGAAAGCTCTCCCTCTTCCTCTTCCTCTCTCAAGGTTCAAGTGTTCCATGAGTTGGAAATCATGAACCTTTAAGACAAAACCACCATCACTCTTCTCTACTGAATCTAAGGTATTAGGTTTAGAAAACCAAACACCTTAGTCATCTCTAGGTTGAGATAGGAGCCCAATTTCGAGACCCTCGGGTGGATCCATCTATGGCAAAGAGGAGACAACAAGGAGGATGCGTTCAAGCGACTACGAGGAGAAAGAAAGAGGAAGAACCACAACAAGAAGAGAAGGAGTTCAAGACCAAGGTATAGCCATTCTACATAGTAGTTAGAACTTGTAGATTTTTGTTAGTTTGTGTTTAGCAACGATCATTCATGAAACGGTCCATGTTACCTAGCTAGGGAAAAATTTCCGTTTTACCTATTCCGCCTCCCTGAAAGGACCGGGGTGGGTAACGTGGACCTAACATTGGTATCAGAGACTAGCTAAACACTATCTAACATATTAGCAAAGTAACTAGAAGTTCGATTGGAGAAAAATCACAAAACATGCCCGAGATATCAACTTTCTGCCGATTTTATTTTCTGTTCAAAAAATAATAAATCATGTACTAAAAATCGGCTCAGGGTTTTTTAAGAACAAGCAAGAAAAATGGTCCACTAACTCGGTCAAAGCGCAGCGGAACCGCGGCGGGAGCGTGCTCCCGCCGCGGATCCGCAGCCGAGTTGACTCGGTCGTGGGAAATTTTTCCTGCAGTATGTTCAGTAGGGTGTTTTGGGATTTTTACAATATGTTTTTTCTGCCCAGATTTTACAAAAAGCAAAACTTGTTTTTGGGGTGGTTTAAAATCCGTATTTTGATCGAACTTCTAAAGACTTTTGCTAACGGGTTATATCTGTGATGTGATATATGTATTGAACGTCTGCTAATCGCTATACGTCGATTAGTGGGTGTTATACATATCTGTGATCTGTAATGTTGATGGTATGTGTATATGAATTCATTGGATTGTCGCGGATGAATAGCCGGGGGGTTGTGAGATGAGAGTTTTCTTTTCTTTCAATTCATGTAATTTGTAATTGATGTAATATTATTTATATGGCCGCACAACCGGGATGGGGTTGTAGCCATCATTGTATAATTTCTTTTACTGTTTTTGCTCCTAGGATAGACCCAAGGTGGGGTGCACAAACTATCGGGTACCTCGAAGTGCCGAGTGGCCTACTCACGGTGTTGAGGGAGGTTGCTTCGCTTCGGATACTTGGCGGGTAGTTTGCCGCACCCGTAAGGGTCTAGGGTGGGGTCTTGGCTATTCATCGCAACCGTGTAATCCGCTTTTCGTTACAGGCTCGTACGGAATGCGGATTCCTAGTATATCCAATGTGTTCATCTGTGATCTGGAATGGCTATCATTGCATCTGACGAATGTGTATATATCTATATGATATTTATTTAGGCGTTGCTTATGTTTTGCATCCGCGCTAGTCCAGCCCCCGCTCTGTCGTTAGTTAAGTAACCTAACGGGTAATGACGGGGCCCCATGGCGAATGCGGATGGCAGTAAGAGAGGGATGTTCCTATTGTTACAGGAATGAGCATTGGCAGAATGATTGCAGGGCTAGCAAAGCCAGTAGCCAGGATTCGAAGCATGTTGTGGCTTCAGCCTCAAGTGTATTTGTTATGGAGAACTGTTTGTCAATTAACTCTACTTCCTGGGTGCTAGATACCGGAACAGGATCTCATATTTGTAATTCATTACATGCTTTGAGAAACCGTAGAGTTATAAAGATAGGTGATTGGTCTCTCAGAGTTGCAAACGGGATGAGCATAGACGCTGAATCCATGGGAGAATATCGCCTAGTTTTGACAAGTGGGCATATATTGATTCTACGTAACTGTTTGTATGTACCTAGTATGACTTGTAATATCATATCGGTGTCCTCACTATCAAGAGAGGGATATGATTTTACATTCGTAAACGATGTAGTTAACATCCACCTAAATCAAGTTTTGATTGGGTCCGGTACATTAGATAACGGTATATACGTATTAAGTCAAGCTCGGGTTTTCAATGTCCAAAACACACTTAAAAGAAAGTCTCCAGAAATAAATCAGGCTTTCTTATGGCATTGTAGACTAGGTCACATAAATGAGAGAAGGTTGACTAAGTTACATAGAGAAGGATATTTGAATCCGTTCGAATATAAATCTTATACTACTTGTGAGTCTTGTCTCATAGGAAAGATGACAAAGACTCCATTTACTGGACACGGAGTAAGAGCAAGCAAGCTCTTAGGACTCATACACAGTGACGTGTGCGGTCCAATGTCTACACATGCGCGAGGTGGTTATTCCTACTTCATTACTTTTACGGATGATTTCTCTAGGTCTGGATATGTCTTCTTAATGAAGCACAAATCCGAGGCTTTTGAGAAATTCCAAGAATACAAGAATGAAGTGGAAAAACAAACAGGCAAGAGTATAAAGACACTGAGATTTGATCGAGGTGGTGAATACTTAAGTGCCGAGTTCCTGGGTTACTTAAAAGAGAATGGAATTCTCTCTCAGCTTACTCCTCCATACACACCACAACACAACGGTGTATCGGAAAGGAGGAATCGAACCCTATTGGATATGGTTCGTTCCATGATGAGTAACGCTGAGTTACCGCGATCATTCTGGGGATATGCACTAGAATCAGCTGCATATCTTTTGAACAAGGTTCCAACCAAAACTGTGCCTACCACACTATATCAGATGTGGAGTAGGAAGAAACCCTGTCTTCAATACCTGAAGGCATGGGGATGTCCAGCTTTTGTAAAAAGGCAGCATGCGAACAAGCTCGAGGCAAGCTCAGTACAGTGCAAGTTAGTGGGATATCCAAAGAACTCCATGGGATATTGTTTCTATTACGCAGAGGAACAAAAGGTTTTTGTTTCTCGTCATGCCTGCTTCTTGGAAACTGAATTTTTGGAAAATCAGAAGAGTGGGAGCGCAATAGAACTGGAAGAAATTCCAGAACCACAAACTACTACTGAAAATGTGGTGGAACCAGAAGTTCAAGAAGAACTGGACATTCCCACACCACTCCGCAGGAGTAGTAGGCAGTCTCATCCGTCCGAGAGATACTACGGTTTTCTCATAGACGGGGATTGAGAAGATTGCACTATTGACTATGATGAGCCTACTAGCTTCCAGTAAGCCATTCAGAGTGGTGACTCAGCAAAATGGCTGGATGCAATGCGGACCGAAATGGAGTCCATGTACACTAACAAAGTATAGACTTTGGACATTGCTCCAGATGGGGTAAAACCCGTAGGATGCAAATGGATCTTCAAAAAGAAGATTGGTGTAGATAGACAGGTTGAAACCTATAAGGCTAGACTTGTTGCAAAGGGTTTCCGTCAAAGACCTGGTTTGGACTATGACGAAACCTTTTCTCCAGTGGCTATGCTTAAATCTATTCGGGTCCTTCTTGATATTGCTGCCTTCCACGATTATGAAATCTGGCAGATGGACGTAAAGACGGCCTTTCTAAATGGAAATTTGGAAGAAAGCGTCTATATGGATCAGCCAGAGAGATTCATTCAGAATGGGAGCAGCGGTAAAGTATGCAAGCTGCTTAAGTCCATTTATGGACTAAAGCAGGTATCGCGGAGTTGGAACATCTGTTTTGATGATGCTGTCAAAGAATTCGACTTCATCAAAAATCCAGATGAACCTTGCATATACAGTAAGATTGTAGGGAGAGCTATAATATTCCTCGTTTTGTACGTGGATGACATTCTCCTAATAGAAAATGATATTCCTATGTTACAGTCAGTCAAAAGATTCTTGTCACATAAATTCACCATGAAAGACCTGGGTGATGCCACCTACATTCTGGGGATCCGGATTTATCGTGATAGATCAAAAAGGATGTTCGGACTTTCGCAGTCCAGGTACATAGACACCATAGTGAAGATGTCACGACCCGAAAATTCGACTCGTGACCGGCACTTAACCACGCAACGTCTACAGGCGTAACGCGGCTAAGTAAGCCGAACCCAGAAATCAAAACCAATAAATAGAGTGATTTAAAACGTTTTGTAAAAGCAATAGTAAAGGTCTGAAAAACTTCCATTTATTTAGTAGAAATCCCTTTTTTAGTTCACAAGTTATGAGTTTTATAATTTTGGTAACATTTCCTTTTTAAAACATTAGCCCCGAAAGTCGGGTAAAAGTACGGTGTAGCGGAAATAACAAGTGACATGAATAAAGCATCACAATGTGATATACGACGCCGTAGCGAAGAATACACAGTAAAACAAGGACAATATCATAAAAGATAAGGCTGCATAAAGTAACGTCGGCTCACATGCGAGCTCGACTCCAGAATAAAAAATCATACATATCGTCCTCACAACTGTTTCTAAGTCAATACAGAAGGTAGATGGAGAATACTAGATACATCAATGTACAACTGAAATATAACAGATACCGTACAAAACCCACCTAAACAGCAAAAGGGCTATCTCTGCTCAAAAGGGGTATCTGTGCCGAAAGATGAGGAAAACAGCCAGCCGTGACTACTCCCAAGGGCAACCTGCAAACACTGTGGCACAACGGGGGTGAGTTGCCAACTCGTGAATAGAGATAACATATAAAGGTGATCGCAGGCATGCACATATAGCGTGGCTCTACTAATGCCAGCAGGTGATATCAATGCATGTCAACAGTGGATACAATAGTAATGCATGTACTCTAACAGGTAAATGCCACAGGATGAGATGAATAGTAATCAACACTGAGTATGGGGTAAATAATATCTACATGGACTATGTCAACATGGAAAGCAATGATCGGTGCCTCAAACTGCACCCGAATCCCACATATACTCAGGCGCCGGCACACCCATCGGCCCTCAAATCCTGTATATCTCGGAAGAATCACGAGTGCCCAACATCGGCACCCAAAACATCATAAATACCCGTGTCCAGCATCGACACGTAAATCCTCAAGTATCGGGCGCCGTCAATCTGGACCGGCCCCACGGGGTCCGTCTGCGGTATCGGCCCTCGGCCCCGGCAGCACGGTCATCCCGCATCCATCACTCGACTCTGGTCAGTATCCTCCGGACAACTGCCAGGTCCAACCAATCACCGGTAGGTACTCGCCCGCCTCCAGGCTCAATCGGCAAATCCCATCGATCATCTCGCCGAGGGGAACCATACCGGGCCCACCACGAACCCGCAAACGGAACATCCACTCCTCGAATCGGGTTTCAAGCACACGTCTCAGCACCGAGAAAACGCGTGGTGGACACACCGAAATATCATATCACGAGGTACCGGGTTTTTCAAAATAACATATCTTTCCTTAAATAATTCCACGGTCCTCAAAACAGAAATCACATGAAAATCCAATACCAATAGTAAAATCCAATGCGAGGTACAATATACATCAATCACATGTAAAATGAATTACAGCAATAATACAACAGTATAATCATGGCAGTTCTACAGTGAGTGTGGCATGGCAATTACTAACGGTGTGTGTGTAGCATGTAAATAGTGCTCGTGCAACATAAACCGTTAGTAATAGTGTGGTGTTCTAACAGTTCTAGCATATATCAATAACACATAGCAGGGAAATGCAATATGTAATACTAAGATCCTATCAGCCCTGACGCATAACGCCATGCGGGCGATATCCCGTAGATGTGAAATCTACTCACCGTGTCTCGCGCTAAGTGTATCCAACCACTTGCTTGCCCTTCTTCGCAGCGTCCGTCTCACTGGCCTGCGAACCTAGAATCACATATACATATCATACATAAGCTTAAGTCACAAAACGCGACATTATAATCCAACAAGAAACCCGTGTCGCAAACCAATCGCGCGTGTGCGCGATACGCTAAAACGTGTACTCACGCGCCACGAAACTACCCCGACGCGCCGCGATACGCAGAACCCCAAACCTACTCACGTATCGCGCGTGTCGCGAAGGTTTAGAAAAACGGCAAAACAGGTATTTGGTCCCAGATTTTCCTACATGAATGATCTTTAAAATATATATATACCAAAATACCCTACACACAAAAACAAACCTACAGAACCCAAAAACACCCAAAACCCTTCCTGTCTGGCCGCAATTTGCGGCCAGAATGGCGGTTTTGGCGGCCAAAGTGGGGAGTTAGGGGGTCGGGTTGCACCTATGGTATCAGCTCCTCTCCACCATGCTACAGTATCCACAATTTCACTCTGCACTCACCGGGTCAATAGCAGATCCAGAAAGCTCACATTTTGCCCAAATACGACATTTTGCATCACACAAGAAACTGGTGGTATTTTAGTGTAATCGGGGTTCGACTAAGTTTACATGATCACAACCAACCTCAGGCATCTTAGTGGAACTAATCTAAACCTCATTAGCACAAAGTTCACACTAAACATCCCATATCGCACTAAAACACACAAAAATCCTATAACCGATGCAAAACTACACTAACAAGGCAAACTAGTGAAGCAAGCTAGGGATTATACCTCACTTTCGACCCAAGGGAGCTGCAGGAAGGAGAAGAAGTGAAGGGGAGTCGCTGCACAGGGATCTGGGGCTGCTGCTGCTGCTCACTGCCTCTGCTGCTGCTGTTGCTGAATGTTGCTGCTGCTGCTTGTGCTTCTGCTGCTGCTTGTGCTTCTGCTGCTGCTTGGTTCAGGTAAGAGTGTGTGTGTGTGTGAGAATGTGAGGGTTATGAGAGAAACAAAGAAAAGAAATGAGAGGAAATAATTGCTTCAATTGTCAACCCTCTCTCTCTCTCACCTCATTTAATGCAAGCATGGCCTAAAGCCATGATGCATTCTCTCTCTCTCACACAAGTCAACACTAAACCCTAAAATTCAAATTAAAGTAATCTTTTAGTTTAACTAATTAATTAAACTTGCTTATAACCCAAAAGAATTAATCCCCCAATTAACCCACCATGGTTAATAATTATAGTATTTGCTTGATTTAAAAACCCTAGTTTACATGCACATATGTGTGCAAGCCTAGGAAAATTTTGGAAAAATATTTATTAAATTAGGAAAAATATTTAAAACACAATTTGGTAAACTCTTTATTAAAAATCATTATTTAATTATAATTATTCACTAACCCTTATCCTAAGGTGTTACAATCTCTCCCCCTTAAAGAAATTCGTCCCCGAATTTCAAAAATCTAACTAAGGTTACCTTCAAAAAGATGGGGGTACGTCTTCATCATCTCGCTTTCGGTCTCCCAAGTGACCTCTTCACGGTTCTGACCACGCCAAAGCACTTTAACTGATGGAATCTCCTTCGATCTCAATTTCTTCACTTGTCGATCCAAGATCATCACCGGCTGCTCTGCATAGGAAAGATCACGCTCAAGCTGGATCGTCGGATGCTGAATCGCGTGCGAAGGATCATGTAGATATCTGCGGAGCATCGAAATATGGAATACAGGGTGCACGTCTGGAAAGCTGGGCGGAAGGGCTAACCGGTAAGCCACTGCACCAACACGCTCGAGGATCTCGAAGGGGCCCACATACCTGGGGCTAAGCTTCCCCTTCTTCCCAAACCTCATCACACCTTTCATTGGGGAGACCCTCAAGAAAACATGATCACCAACAGAAAACTCAAGTCTGCGTCGTCGACGGTCTGCATAAGATCTCTGCCTACTCTGCGCTGCTCTCATCCTATCGCGAATCAACTGGATCTTCGCTGTCGTCTCCTCAACGATCTGTGGCCCTAAGATACTGCTCTCACTGAGCTCTGTCCAACAAGTAGGTGACCTACATTTCCTCCCATAAAGAGCCTCAAACGGTGCCATCTGAATAGTCTCCTGGTAGCTGTTATTGTAGGAGAACTCTACCAAGGGCAAATGATGATCCCAGCTACCTCCGAAATCTAGTACACAAGCTCTGAGCATGTCCTCGAGAGTCTGGATGGTCCGCTCTGACTGTCCGTCGGTCTGCGGATGAAAAGCCGTGCTGAAACTCAAACGAGTGCCCAAAGCCTCCTGAAGCCTCTGCCATAGTCTACTAGTAAACTGGGTGCCTCTGTCGGACACAATGCACGTCGGGACTCCGTGTAGTCGCACTATCTCGTCAATATAAATCTGGGCATACTGAGTAAATCCGAAAGTCGTCTTCACCGGTAGGAAGTGAGCCGCTTTCGTCAAACGATCCACGATCACCCAGATGGAGTCATACCCCTTACTAGTCCTGGGTAGACCCACCACGAAATCCATCGAAATCTGTTCCCATTTCCACTCTGGAATGGGTAACGGCTGGAGCTCTCCCGCGGGCCTCTGGTGCTCAGCCTTGACTTGCTGACAAGTCAGGCATCTCGATACAAAATCTGCAATGTCCCTCTTCATTCCGTCCCACCAGTAAACATCTCTCATATCATGATACATCTTGGTGGAACCGGGATGGACGCTAAATACCGATCGATGTGCCTCCTCAAGAATCTCACGCCTCAGTCCCTCAGCATCAGGTACGCACAGTCTGACTCCAAACCGTAGTATCCCCTGATCATCGATCACGAACTCGGAAAATCGGTCCTGTCCCATCTGTGCCATGATCTCTGAACATCGGCCATCACTGAGCTGTGCCTCTCGTATACGATCAATCAACTGTGGGCGTGCACGGACATGCGCTATCTGTCCTCCAATCGGCGTGAACTCGAACTGTACTCGACTGTCGCATAATATCTGCCAATCTGCGGATGACTGCCCATGTACTGCGCTCAAATAAGATAAACTACTCCCGGGCCTCCTGCTCAAGGCATCCGCCACCACATTTGCCTTGCCCGGGTGATATAAGATCTCGCAGTCGTAATCCTTCACTAGCTCCATCCATCGACGCTGTCGAAGGTTCAGGTCCCGCTGCTGGAATATGTATTTCAGACTCTTGTGATCCGTAAATATCTGGCACGACTCACCGTATAAGTAATGTCGCCAGATCTTAAGTGCGAAGACCACTGCTGCCATCTCCAAATCATGAGTGGGGTAGTTCTGCTCGTGCTTCTTCAATTGTCGCGAGGCATACGCGATCACTCTATCATGCTGCATCAGAACGCATCCCAATCCCACTCGAGAAGCATCACAAAAGACCACAAATCCGCCCGGTCCAGAAGGTAAAGATAGCACCGGTGCCGTCGTCAGCCGTGTCCGTAACTGCTGAAAGCTGTGCTCGCACTCCTCCGTCCAATCGAAGGGAACTCCCTTCCGGGTCAACCCAGTCAACGGTGTAGCAATACGTGAGAAGTCCTGCACAAAACGCCTGTAATAACCGGCCAATCCCAAAAAGCTGCGAATCTCCGTCACCGATGTGGGTCTGGGCCAATGCTGAACGGCCTCGATCTTCCTCGGGTCAACACATATACCGTCTCGTGAAATCACGTGACCCAAGAAGTCCACGCTGTCTAGCCAAAAAGCACACTTGGAGAATTTCGCATAAAGCTGGTGCTCCCTCAATGTCTGCAATGTAACCCGCAGATGCTGCTCGTGCTCCTCACTACTCCGGGAATACACCAAGATATCGTCAATGAAGACTATGATGAACAGATCCAAATAAGGCCGGAAAATACGGTTCATCAAATCCATGAAGGCTGCTGGCGCATTGGTGAGTCCGAACGACATCACCAAAAACTCGTAATGGCCATAGCGCGTACGGAAAGCCGTCCGGGGAATGTCCTCCTGTCTAACCCGCAGCTGATGATAGCCCGATCGTAAGTCGATCCTCGAAAAGTACCCTGCCCCCTGAAGCTGGTCGAACAAATCGTCGATACGCGGCAAAGGATACCTGTTCCGCACTGTCACCCTGTTCAGCTGGCGGTAGTCGATACAAAGACGCAAGCTGCCGTCCTTCTTTCTGACGAACAGGACTGGAGCACCCCAAGGCGAAACACTGGGTCGAATAAGTCCCTTGTCCAGCAAATCCTGCAACTGACCCTTCAGCTCACGAAGTTCTGCCGGGGCCATCCGATAGGGCGGTATAGAAATAGGCCCCGAACCAGGAATCAGATCAATACAGAAAGAAATGTCGCGCTCGGGCGGCAACCCAGGAAGCTCGTCAGGGAACACATCAGGAAACTCGCTAACAACCGGAACCTGATCCAACGGAACCTCTGTAGCGCGAGCATCGCGAACATAAGCGAGAAATCCCTGACATCCCTTCCTCAAAAGCTGTCCAGCGCGAAAAGAAGAAATCACACTGTGAGGGGCGGCACTACGGTCCCCCAACACAACAAAAACCGACTCGCCGGGAAAACAGAATCTAACTGTCTTCTCGCGGCAGTCCACAGAAGCATAGCACGTGGCTAACCAATCCATGCCCAAAAGAACGTCGAAGTCCAGCATCTCCAGAAGGATCAAGTCGACAGGCAACTCTCTCTCGCCAATACAGACGATACAGGATCGGAACACGTGCCTAGCAACAAACGACTCTCCCACAGGAGTAGTCACCACAAGCGGCTGATCAAGTAAGCCAGACTCTCTACCCAAACTCGGCACGAAGTGCGTGGATACGTACGAGTGTGTGGATCCGGGATCGAACAATACATGTGCATCAACTGAACATACAGGAAGGATACCTGAAACCACTGCATTGGACGCCTGCGCGTCCTGATGTGTCAAAGCAAAGACCCTCGCCTGTCCACCACCTGTAACCGACTGACCTATGCCTCGGTCATCTCGCCCTCTCTGAGCAACTCCTCCACGTCCACGACCTCTCTGTGCATAAGTCTGGCGTGGAGCAACGGTAGGCACAACGGGCAACGTCCTCTGGGGTGGTGAAGGTGGTAAGGTAACATGCGGTGCTGCCGCCTCCCTCCGGTGTGTCTCTGGACAATCTCGAACGAGGTGAAGTAGGCTGCCACATCTGTAGCAACCCCGCGGCGACTGCTGACCGTCCTGGGGATACGAACTAAACATCCGACCCCGTCCCGAATCTCTGCTACCCCTCGTACCGGAACGATACCTGTCGCGGCGTCTGAATGACTGCCTCCGTGCGGAAATACTGGTACGAACTCTCTTCGGCTCTGGAAATACCGAGGTCTCAACAAGGTGCTCCTCGACCACTAGGGCTGCGTCTACAGCTGCTGCATAAGTCTCGTAGTGCTGCGCGCTGATCGCAAGGAACACTGGTGAAATCAAGCCTCGAACAAATCTCCGGACTCGCAACTCCTCGGTGGCCACTAAATGTGGGGCGTAGACTGCTAGCTCTGTAAACAGTACGTCATACTCTGCCACTGTCATCCCTGGCGTCTGGCGCAAGGACTCAAACCTGCGTGCTCGGGCATCTCTAACACTCCGGGGAAGGAAACGGGCTAGAAATATAGTCACGAACTCCGTCCAGGTCATAGGAGGAAGACCTGCTGCTCTGCCCTTCTCCACGGAATCACACCATTTCTGCGCAAGACCTTCCAGGCGAAAGCTCGCGAACTCAACCCATCTCGCATCTGCACATCTGAGGGAACGGCATATCCTGGCCATCCTGTCGATGAAAGACTGAGGGTCCTCGGCTGTATCGGTGCCTGTGAAAACCGGAGGCTTCAGCCTCATGAACTCTGATAGCGATACTGTAATCACCTCCGTGGCTGCAGGGGCAACTGGCTGTGCGGTAGGCACCATCGCGGTCTCTGGAACTGGTGGAGCTACCTCTGGTCGCTGCGCTCGAAGCGTCTCAACTAGCGACCCTATCATCTGGCGCATCTCCTGCATACCAGCCCCTAACGAGGCGATCTGCTCTGTCACGGCAGGAACAGCCTGCTCAGGTATAACCGGCGTACTGCCCGGATCAGTCCTCGTCTCGGACGAGTCAACACGAATCTCGGCCCTCGCGGCCGCTCTCTGTGCCCTCGTAGTCTTAGGCGGCATATTGGCTGAAAGAAAATTCGGATTCGATAAGAACACGGAAATCGAATCACAAGAATATAAGGAGGAATCAAATCAACAAGTCCTAAGGTCGCGTAAGCGGAGTACCGTGTCGTGAGTATGCCGCGGAACATACGCACGCTACGCTACCCTGCCGCAGCTACCTACTCCATCATACCAGGGTCATCCTACACTCCGAAGGTAAAACCTACGCTCTGATACCAACTTTGTCACGACCCGAAAATTCGACTCGTGACCGGCACTTAACCACGCAACGTCTACAGGCGTAACGCGGCTAAGTAAGCCGAACCCAGAAATCAAAACCAATAAATAGAGTGATTTAAAACGTTTTGTAAAAGCAATAGTAAAGGTCTGAAAAACTTCCATTTATTTAGTAGAAATCCCTTTTTTAGTTCACAAGTTATGAGTTTTATAATTTTGGTAACATTTCCTTTTTAAAACATTAGCCCCGAAAGTCGGGTAAAAGTACGGTGTAGCGGAAATAACAAGTGACATGAATAAAGCATCACAATGTGATATACGACGCCGTAGCGAAGAATACACAGTAAAACAAGGACAATATCATAAAAGATAAGGCTGCATAAAGTAACGTCGGCTCACATGCGAGCTCGACTCCAGAATAAAAAATCATACATATCGTCCTCACAACTGTTTCTAAGTCAATACAGAAGGTAGATGGAGAATACTAGATACATCAATGTACAACTGAAATATAACAGATACCGTACAAAACCCACCTAAACAGCAAAAGGGCTATCTCTGCTCAAAAGGGGTATCTGTGCCGAAAGATGAGGAAAACAGCCAGCCGTGACTACTCCCAAGGGCAACCTGCAAACACTGTGGCACAACGGGGGTGAGTTGCCAACTCGTGAATAGAGATAACATATAAAGGTGATCGCAGGCATGCACATATAGCGTGGCTCTACTAATGCCAGCAGGTGATATCAATGCATGTCAACAGTGGATACAATAGTAATGCATGTACTCTAACAGGTAAATGCCACAGGATGAGATGAATAGTAATCAACACTGAGTATGGGGTAAATAATATCTACATGGACTATGTCAACATGGAAAGCAATGATCGGTGCCTCAAACTGCACCCGAATCCCACATATACTCAGGCGCCGGCACACCCATCGGCCCTCAAATCCTGTATATCTCGGAAGAATCACGAGTGCCCAACATCGGCACCCAAAACATCATAAATACCCGTGTCCAGCATCGACACGTAAATCCTCAAGTATCGGGCGCCGTCAATCTGGACCGGCCCCACGGGGTCCGTCTGCGGTATCGGCCCTCGGCCCCGGCAGCACGGTCATCCCGCATCCATCACTCGACTCTGGTCAGTATCCTCCGGACAACTGCCAGGTCCAACCAATCACCGGTAGGTACTCGCCCGCCTCCAGGCTCAATCGGCAAATCCCATCGATCATCTCGCCGAGGGGAACCATACCGGGCCCACCACGAACCCGCAAACGGAACATCCACTCCTCGAATCGGGTTTCAAGCACACGTCTCAGCACCGAGAAAACGCGTGGTGGACACACCGAAATATCATATCACGAGGTACCGGGTTTTTCAAAATAACATATCTTTCCTTAAATAATTCCACGGTCCTCAAAACAGAAATCACATGAAAATCCAATACCAATAGTAAAATCCAATGCGAGGTACAATATACATCAATCACATGTAAAATGAATTACAGCAATAATACAACAGTATAATCATGGCAGTTCTACAGTGAGTGTGGCATGGCAATTACTAACGGTGTGTGTGTAGCATGTAAATAGTGCTCGTGCAACATAAACCGTTAGTAATAGTGTGGTGTTCTAACAGTTCTAGCATATATCAATAACACATAGCAGGGAAATGCAATATGTAATACTAAGATCCTATCAGCCCTGACGCATAACGCCATGCGGGCGATATCCCGTAGATGTGAAATCTACTCACCGTGTCTCGCGCTAAGTGTATCCAACCACTTGCTTGCCCTTCTTCGCAGCGTCCGTCTCACTGGCCTGCGAACCTAGAATCACATATACATATCATACATAAGCTTAAGTCACAAAACGCGACATTATAATCCAACAAGAAACCCGTGTCGCAAACCAATCGCGCGTGTGCGCGATACGCTAAAACGTGTACTCACGCGCCACGAAACTACCCCGACGCGCCGCGATACGCAGAACCCCAAACCTACTCACGTATCGCGCGTGTCGCGAAGGTTTAGAAAAACGGCAAAACAGGTATTTGGTCCCAGATTTTCCTACATGAATGATCTTTAAAATATATATATACCAAAATACCCTACACACAAAAACAAACCTACAGAACCCAAAAACACCCAAAACCCTTCCTGTCTGGCCGCAATTTGCGGCCAGAATGGCGGTTTTGGCGGCCAAAGTGGGGAGTTAGGGGGTCGGGTTGCACCTATGGTATCAGCTCCTCTCCACCATGCTACAGTATCCACAATTTCACTCTGCACTCACCGGGTCAATAGCAGATCCAGAAAGCTCACATTTTGCCCAAATACGACATTTTGCATCACACAAGAAACTGGTGGTATTTTAGTGTAATCGGGGTTCGACTAAGTTTACATGATCACAACCAACCTCAGGCATCTTAGTGGAACTAATCTAAACCTCATTAGCACAAAGTTCACACTAAACATCCCATATCGCACTAAAACACACAAAAATCCTATAACCGATGCAAAACTACACTAACAAGGCAAACTAGTGAAGCAAGCTAGGGATTATACCTCACTTTCGACCCAAGGGAGCTGCAGGAAGGAGAAGAAGTGAAGGGGAGTCGCTGCACAGGGATCTGGGGCTGCTGCTGCTGCTCACTGCCTCTGCTGCTGCTGTTGCTGAATGTTGCTGCTGCTGCTTGTGCTTCTGCTGCTGCTTGTGCTTCTGCTGCTGCTTGGTTCAGGTAAGAGTGTGTGTGTGTGTGAGAATGTGAGGGTTATGAGAGAAACAAAGAAAAGAAATGAGAGGAAATAATTGCTTCAATTGTCAACCCTCTCTCTCTCTCACCTCATTTAATGCAAGCATGGCCTAAAGCCATGATGCATTCTCTCTCTCTCACACAAGTCAACACTAAACCCTAAAATTCAAATTAAAGTAATCTTTTAGTTTAACTAATTAATTAAACTTGCTTATAACCCAAAAGAATTAATCCCCCAATTAACCCACCATGGTTAATAATTATAGTATTTGCTTGATTTAAAAACCCTAGTTTACATGCACATATGTGTGCAAGCCTAGGAAAATTTTGGAAAAATATTTATTAAATTAGGAAAAATATTTAAAACACAATTTGGTAAACTCTTTATTAAAAATCATTATTTAATTATAATTATTCACTAACCCTTATCCTAAGGTGTTACAGAAGAGATTCAGTATGGATGATTCTAAGCGCGGTAACCTACCGGCTTGTCACGGAATCACCCTCTCCAAATAGATGTCTCCCAAGACTGATTTGGAAAGGGATTGCATGTCAATTATACCCTACGCTTCTGCGGTAGGCTTTATAATGTATGCGATGTTATGTACCAGACCAGATGTAGCATACGCATTGAGCGTTATAAGCCGGTATCAGGCAAACCCAGGGGAGAAGCACTTGATAGCAGTAAAGAACATTCTCAAGTACCTAAGGAGGACTAAGGAGATGTTCTTGATGTATGGCGGAAAAGACCTCCAGTTAGAGGCCATTGCCGACTCCGGCTTCCAGAGTGACAAAGATGACTCCAAATCCATGCCGGGTTATGTCTTTACCCTCAATGGAGGGGCATTCTGTTGGAAGGGTTCCAAACAGGAGACCGTTGCTGACTCAACGATGGAAGCAGAGTACATAGCTGCTTGCGATGCCGCAAAAGAAGCAGTCTGGATGAAGAAGTTCCTCACAGAACTTCAGGTGGTTCCTACCAGTGTTGGTCCAATACCTCTGTATAGTGACAACAATGGCGCTATAGCTTTAGCTAACGAACCCAGGTCCCATCATAAGTCCAGACACATCTTAAGGCGGAATCACCTGATCAGGGAGATCGTCGATCGCCGGGAGATCGAGGTGAAGAGAGTAGAGACGGAGAATAACATTGCTGATCCATTCACAAAGGCCCTTCCTCAGACGCAGTTCGAGAGGCTATTCGAGATGATAGGTCTACGATATGCCAGCTCATGGCCCTAGTGCAAGTGGGAGATTGTTAGTGTATATGCCCTAGGGGCCATTATTGTATCATACTAGGTTGTATATTACTTAATGGAAGCTTGGGATATTCACAGTTATATATATAACAGTCTCGCTAAAAATGGTAGTATGCTACTTGGTTTGTGTCTACTTTAATATGTGCATATGTTTCTTGTAACGTATCACTTATACATATTAGTAGAGCCCATAGGATCTTTGCTTGATTACCAGCGTTGTGATGGCAGTCACACTAGTGGGGGCTGGGTAGTCTGTAAGCAACATCCTATACAGGTCCCTAGTCGTTGGATTATCGAGATAGGGCATCGATATTCCGGAGTAGAAAAAGTGTGTACGCTTCTCATCCCAGTTGGGGAGATGGTCTGTCCCACAGCCATCAGTACATCGTACTGGAGATAGTATACAGGTGCTCGTTAGGTTACGGGTACACCGGACAGGACACGCCGGGGAACTGATTGGTTGGTATTATACCCATCGTCAGTTAACAGTTCCCAGGTGACATGAGTACAGTATAGTCCGCAGACTTGACACTGCTACTTCGCCTCGAGTGTGTCCCACTGTTATTAGATTGCTACCCTACCACGGCTCAAAGGAGTCGTGCAAACAGGTAACAGTTGGGTGCAGTCCAGAGCACTTGGAGGCAGTGGCGGTTAGATAGGATTCGTCTCTCCCGGTATAGGGAGTTGATATCGCGCTGTGTCAGAGAGCCATTACGCAAAGTCCCTGGCCAGGGCAAGCGAGATATACTGGTAGGTTCCAGTAGCTTCGTAGGGTGTAATGGGCTTCGCTCCGACACGACTTATACAGCTATTAGGGGACTGACGCTTGCCGCCCCCTAGGCTTGATATGTGATAGTCTTAGACGAACAGACCGGACTGTACAGAGATTGTCACATCAGGCTCAGTAGGGGTTCTGATGGTTTTCCTCATCGGCCTTCTTATCGACATCTACCTGGGGACCGTTACGTACAGCTAGTGCCGCTTGCGGTCTGTGGTTAAACCCACTGCCAGCGTAGAGTCGAGTCTTTAGAGCCCCACACAGAGAGTTTCTCTGCTCCAGGCGAAACGATACAGAGGTCGTATGGTTTTACGACAAGGGTTCGGACGCGTACGTGTGTTTACGCACGTACGACTTTTCGGACAGTTTTTACTAGCCGGATTTGGTTTAAGCCAGATTCTAGTATCAGGTTATTGGATTTATACAGTCTAAAGTTTTTCCATGTTTTCACGGATTGGAGGGGCGTTCTCGTAATTTTCCGGGAAGCTTCTATATGAGTGGTGACTAAGGGGTTAAGGTGGCATGAGCATTAATTGCTTAATGACTCATTTGTGTGATTCATCCTTTGTATTAAATGATTCATTAATGAGTTAATGAGTCATATGATGAATCTGTAAGTCTACGCTAGCGCCCCGGCAGTCTACAGACGCCAAATGCGGAACAAAAACTTTTTAACTGGCGCTATCGTATACTTTAACCCGGATCTGCCATTATTGCTAAACTAACAAACTGTAAAGAGTGTAGAAAAGTTATACCGAACGATCCGAGTCCTTCGTTCTTCAACCATCATCCCACGCTCCGTTGCGGCTGCTCCGATCTCGTCGATCTCCGATCTCATCGTCGAGGTGGCACCACATGATCGGTTCTTTAAACGGGCTCCCGCCTCTGACTTGAGGCAACTCGATCGTCAAGTTTGCTAAAAGAGACGACCAAGAATGATGTAGAGAATGAGTAGATGACTTTGTCTCACTTCATCCAAGTCCGTGGACGATCGGTTAATGAAGTTGCCGAGGGAATCGGGTGATGGAATGAAATGAGCTGTGAATTCCATACACCCCAAATCTATCATAATCTTTTTTCCAATGAAAAACCATCAAGTGAGAGAGAGAGAGGAGAGGGCCGGCCACTTATAGCAAGAGGGGGGTGACCGTAGGAGAGGGGGGGTGACTACAAGAGAAAGCTTCTCACTCAAAATATCCTAAGCTTAACAAAACTCATTAAAGCAAACAATGAGTCACAAAGATACATTGAATCATAAAACCTAGTCACCAAAAGCATTAATGACACCATTAATATACTAATGACTCACTAGCCTCATCACCACTTCTAGAAGCTTCTAGAATGATGACTCACCTCAACTGAAGAAAAGATAAATCCGTCTTTAACCGAATGTTAAAAGACGGCTGATAGAAAACTGGAAACTGGCAACTTCCAAAAGTGATCCTGAAACGAATTTCAGGACAACCACGAAACTGTATAAATATACCCGCATTTGTATTACGACCGAATACAAATGCAACTGAGACAAAGATATTATACCTACTCAATATAATACTCGGATCCGGCTTAAACCAAAGCCGACCAGTATCATCTGCCCGAAAAATAACACGTGCGTAAACGCACGTGCATTTTCCGAACCCTGCCATAAAACTATATGGCCTCTACAACGTTTCGCCCGAACTTGGGAAACTGTCTGTGGGGGACTCTAATGTCTCGTCAGTACCCTGGCAGTGGGTTTAACCACAAACCGTCAGCGGCACTAGCTATGCGTAACGGCTGCCCATGGACTGACCTCAAGGGAGGCTGATGAGCGAACTTAAGGGAGGCCGATGAGCGAACTCATCCAGAAACCCTACTGAGCCTAACAGTGATAATGTATATACAGTCCGGTCCGTTCGTCAATGAGTATCGCATATCCGCCTAGGGGGCTAGTAACGTCAGACCCCCATTAGCAGTATAAGTCGTGTCGGAGTGAAGCCTAATAACACCCTGAGATACTACTGGAGTACCTACCAGTAAATCTCCTGCCACGGCCGTGGGCTTTGTGTAATGGCTCTCCTAGACACAGCACGATCTCGCCCCCAATACCGGGAGAGACGAATCCCCTGCCGATCCGCTCACGTGCCTCCATATGACTCGGGACTGTACCCAAAAACTACCTGTTTGCACGACTCCTTTGAGCCGTGGTAGGGTAGAAATCAAAGTACAGTGGGAACTCGCACGAGACAAATGACGACCTCAGGTCGATGAACTAACCAGTACACATGTCACCAGGGAACTGCTATCTGACAATAGATATAATACTAACTAGCAGATTCCCGGCGAGTCCTGTCCGGTGTACTCATAACCCAATGAGCACCCATATACATCTTAGGTGATCCAACTGACACCAGTGGCTTGTGAGACCGGCCACCGCCCCTCGTCAGGGTCTCGACTGTACACACTAGTCTACTCCGGAGTATCGATGCCCTGTCTCAAAACTCCCACGACTACGGACCACAATTAAGGATATGCGTATAAACTACCCAACTCTCACGTATATGATCGCCATCATACTGTTGGTAGTAAAGCAAGATCCTAAGGGCTCTATCAAAGTGTAACATGCAATCAGTCACCTGAACATGTACACGACTGATAAAGGCAAACCAGATAGCATACTATCATCTCGAGTAAGACTGTCCTACCGGTATAGGTCCTCCGCAATCATTGCAATCACGTAACCGCGATCCAATAATTGACTATGAGGGCACTATCTCCAACAATCTCCCACTTGCACTCAAGGCTAATATTGCGATGTCGACTACTCACAGCCCGTGTGAAACCGAACATCCAACTCCTCTACTAATCAGTTTCACAAAGCCCGTTTGTAAAACTATTGTGTTCGAGAAATAGCCTCAGTGAGTGGATCCGCCTAGATGTTTCTTCCTATATCTCTCTTAATCTCAAGTTCGCGGAGAAAGCCATTTCCCGAATCGAGTAATACCTGTCTTAGAATATGTCTGGATATCTGATGGGACCTTGTTCATAAATGAACTCCAAATCCAAACTTCTTAGACTGTATCGATCACTGAACCTAATCAGTATCCGGCACCATGCCACCCACAGTATCCTCTTGGACCACCTGTCCATAATACTGTCCCTCTTCGTCAGAGGGAAAAACTATAACTCTGACAATCACTCTGTCAACCATGTCACCTTTGAAGTTTGGAATGATAACCGTCTCCCGAAGGAGGCTGCCGTCATCAAATCCGTAGAACATGTACTTATGTTCTAAAACTGCTTCCTTATGTTTCTCCAGGATTGGATTAATACAAACTTATTGCATCTAGTGCAAAACCAACATTTGGTGTGGTACTTGACATCTCATGATTGACTCAATTGCCTAAGCAAGTGATCTGCCAATCATGCACATCCCTCTCCCCTTTAGTCTATACGACACCTTTAGAGAGGGTGACTCCATCACCTGCAGGTACACCACCATGCTAGGAGTCAACTATTCCAAAAACCATTAGAATATCTGTCAAAGTACCCACATTGGGAAACTACCCAAATCCAGATCTAAAACCATAGATCTAGAAACCAGAATGTCAAATATTATATCCATATCCTGTCTGGAGAAACAACTGTGTGACGACCACAGTACAACCGATCGTAGTATAGGAATTTTACTTCCTACTCTGTGTATGTCATCCAGATACCATGACATCACACCTTACTACCTTCTTAACAGATCCATCCCCTATTCTGATTGAAGTCAAAACCATGACTGTCACATCAAAAATAGATGATCTATCTCCGCTATAACTGCTCAAGTCTATAAATAGATATAAGCATCTTGCCCACTATGCTTCCGCTGCTCCCACTGACTACGACAACCCTCCTGCCGGGTCTCATATCCTGGAACAACAGTAGTGTCAAGTCTTGGTAGATAAGAACCTCCCTGTCACCGTCTCTGAGGCTACCGAAGTACCTCTCGGGCGTCTGAGGTTACCTACCATACCTGCGGAGTGGCTATTGGAATGTCAAACCTGATTGAATATATAGGTCCTATTAAATTTTCCGTAAACGTTCGCGGTTCTGGAATCACTTCCAGTTCTACCATACTCCCACTACTATTTTCTGAAAAAGATCCATTTTTACTAAAACTGTGGCAAGTCAAGAACAATATCACTATTGATCTTCCAAATGGTAGAATATCGACCCTCGTCATAGCCAGGGTCAACCCACAAACAGCCATTACAGAAACGTGCCCTGAGTTATCCAGTGTCTGGTTTTAATCATAAGCTGGACAACTCCCCGTACCTTAACATCTTTTAGGGTAAGATCCATTCTATATCGAATATAGAAACTTTGGCACTAATTTAATTGGAACCATATTCAAACCATGCAGCTGTCTCCAGTGCATATCAACTTAATGGAAAGAGGCTAATCAGCATTACTCAACTTAGGAATCCATCCAATTATGAGTAACCTGAAAGAGAAAACTCGTTTCTCAAAACCATCACTATCATCTGAATACCAATCACAAGAATCTACATCTTCGATCTTTTTGAAGAATCCCGATACTTGTGACACCTGGTTCTCTACTTTATTCTTATACCCACAACTTCTCAAAACTTAGACCTTGTATTTCTATGAAACACTCGTCTAAATACTAGAGAAGTTATAAGTAAACAGAACATAGTACGAGGACCTACCCCTTTGTCCTGATGGACACTGGACAACATACAATACTCTGTATAAGTCCGCTGAGTTAAACAACTCATAACCTGTGTGTCGGAGGTTGAAAACTGTACCCTGGCGATTTCCTCAAATATCACCAATTACAACGAATTCCGATATAATGAGGATGATCACCTGATTCCCAATATCTTACTCCCACTCATCATCTGTAAAACCATACAGATATGAGAATGAAACCTGGTAAATACATACCCTTGGAGTAAGTGTCTAATCGGGAAAACAGTTTTCCTTTAACGATGCACTGAAACATGAAAATGTTTCGTAGGGGTATCCTGGTATTCATAGTAATGCCTCTTCCATAATCTAATTCATGACTTCAACCGTATATTTTATTGTCGTCTCTCCAAATCCCTTTATTTGTCTTTAGTCGTTACCTTCTGTACACCATCGTTAGGCTAAATGGTTTTCTTCCTTCCCTACCGTTCGGCACCAGCCTATGGTTTGGAAGAAGACTATCCAGTAAGCATAATAGGTGCACCCTCCTAAACCAAGGAGTACTCGCAACTGAGAGAAGGTGATGATAAAAGACAACTGAATAATACCTTATTCTTTTAAAGGTGAAATAGGAGTGGCGATGAAAGCACGCGGTTTTGGTCGTGAATGATATCAGTCTCAATTTACTTTGCTCTCTTTCTAATCCCTTTATTTTGTCTTTACATATTACCTTCTGCACACCCTACTTAGGCTAATTGGTTTTCTTCATTCCCTACCTTTCGGCACCAGCCTATGGTTTGGAATAAGACTATCCAATAAGCGTAATAGGTGTACTCTCCTAAACCAAGGAGCTCTCGCAACCTGAGAGAAGGTGATAATAAAAGACAACTGAATAAACCAATTCTATTTCTCCTGAACCTGGATCCATCCCCGAAGCAGTCCCTTCGAGTTCGTATATAACCATACGATGGATCTATCCAATGGAAGTGGATATCCGTAGTAATACGGGTGTTCTGAGAAATTCAAAGGGTAAAAGAAGGAGTGGTAATGACTTATGCAACTCAGACAATCCAAAAGCCAGTATTTTAAGAAGGTTCGGTCAACCTGGTCACTGAGTCATAGTCTAGGGTCGGTCAAAGGTCGCTGCCAAAGAGAGAGAGAGAAAAGAAACACTCTGCGTGCACTCTAACCTAGATCAGAATGGTCATCACTTTATCTAATCCGGAAACCTCCCACTGTCCTATCAAATTCTCCTCCAAACCTAAAGAAGAATCAATCGGGATCACCCGAAGAGTAAACCAACTCATCAGTGGGAATCGGGATCCAACTCTCATCGCATGATAACGTGATGGAATGCATCCACGTTACTCATACTCCAGAAGGTATGCGCATACTTGGCAAGTTTCAGTTTCTTTAGAAACTCCCGATATGATTTTTGCCCCATGCTCTTATGATCGTGACTAAGGGCCAGCCCACCATAAGTCACATGTCAAGTTCTTCCCATCATTATCTTGTTAATTTGAACCCACCCGTACTCGCCCTTGACTAAGGGCCAACAAGGCTGTACGACTGTCCCAAACCAACGCATCTATCTATGCAACATGTGAACACCCCAGCAGCTACCAATCACTATGTCCTAGCTAAGGGCTAGACCAACATAGGTTGAATACTACTGACCATTCATATGAAATGACGGAGGGCTACGGATGGTTTTTGGCGAAAAACCTTTAACGTAGTGAACTTGATATCGCTAAAGGAACCTGATAGCTTTTTAAAATATAGTGGCGAAAACCTTTTGCTAAAGAGGTCACTCCCGGTAAAGGGATCTCGGCTCTTTCCTCGTGGAATGAGGTGCAGGATATTCCACTGAATACCGCTATGCAAAGTAACTTGTAATCGACTATAGTGAAGTTATTACGCTGACGCAAACTTCTGCCCAAGGGGTCAGTCCCGGTGAAGGGATATCGGCCCTTGCCCCGTCGAATGAGGTGCAGGATATTCCACTGAATATCGCTATGCATAACAAAAGGAAACGTCTTTGCAATAACACTTTTTAAATTGTTCCAACAACTGTATACAGGTTTGTTTTAACTTTGCATTGATCAGAATCAACACAGTCCCATCAATTGATCACACCAGAAAAGAACGAAAATAAAATGTACGTATATGCCATCCGCATTCGTCACTGGGTCCCGTCATAACCCGTTAGGTTACTTAACTAACGACAGAGCGGGGACTGGACTAGCGCGGGTGTAAAACATATACAACATCTAATAGTATATATACCAATATACAATAATCGCTCCAGGCGTGATAGTATGCAACATTACAGAAAAGTAATAAGCATCACAGAACAATACAGATAATCTGGGATCCCCGGGTTTCACAGAGCCGCTGCTGAAACCCGACGTTCCCCTGTCGTGTGGATAGCCTGTGCAATGAAACCTAGACCCCTACGGGTGCGGCAAGTTACCCGCCAAAACCTGAAGCGAGGTAGCCCCCTACAGCATAGTGAATGGACCACCCAGCACTCCACGGAATCCGGTAATCTTGGGCACCCCTCCTTGGGTCAACCTGTACCCCCTACGAGTGCTGCGAATAGTCTGCCAATTCTAGAGTGGGACCCCTCTGCCTCTCAAAGCCATGAGATGCGGACCCGTTGCCCTCCAGAACCCGGCTATCCGTGCACTCCGTCTCGGGGCAAAACCTAGTACAGTAATGAAAAATAGTACAATAGGTACATTGACCGCAACCTGGTCGTGCCCCAAAAGAATATTATACAACAGGCAGTGACGGCTGTCCACAAGTTGGACGCTCGTCCCGCAATATCAAATGTACAAATAAACACAAACTGTACTACCATTGCACACTGCTATCCACCACGACAAATCCACAACATCACAGCACAAAACAGAACATCAACGCGAATGTCACGTTCGCAAACCCGTCTAAAAGAACTATAGCAATCAGACGCGGTTTACCGATCAAATGACATTCCCGGTCGGAGATATAATGTAAGCACTGTAAACTAACATGTTTAAATTTCGATCGACCAAATATCAAAAAGTGGGCCCCACGGCTTACTGGTGAACAGTAACAAAATCTGGGCCAAAACGATATTTACCAAAAACCCCAAAATCTAACCAAGAACCCACTGTAAAAATTTGGGGCCACGATCTCACTGTTTGGCCGCGGAAGCGCGGTCAAACCATAGGTTTGACAGCGTTTCCGAGGCTGTCTTATCGAATCACGTGCCCAAATTTCTACGTCGTTCTAATAAAAGCCTGCACAGTATTCTGAGATGTGTAGAATAATTTTATCAGACCGTTTAAAAACAACAGAAACTGTCAAGTTGTAATTTTGTGATTTTTGATTTCCGGTCGGATCGATGTTTTAAACGCGTTAGCACAAGTTAGTATAGCAAAATGGTTAGGCTCTGATACCACTGTAAGTCTACGCTAGCGCCCCGGCCGTCTACAGACGCCAAATGCTGAACAAAAACTTTTTAACTGGCGCTATCGTATACTTTAACCCGGATCTGCCATTATTGCTAAACTAACAAACTGTAAAGAGTGTAGAAAAGTTATACCGAACGATCCGAGTCCTTCGTTCTTCAACCATCATCCCACGCTCCGTTGCGGCTGCTCCGATCTCATCGATCTCCGATCTCATCGTCGAGGTGGCACCACATGATCGGTTCTTTAAACGGGCTCCCGCCTATGACTTGAGGCAACTCGATCGTCAAGTTTGCTAAAAGAGACGACCAAGAATGATGTAGAGAATGAGTAGATGACTTTGTCTCACTTCGTCCAAGTCCGTGGACGATCGGTTAATGAAGTTGCCGAGGGAATCGGGTGATGGAATGAAATGAGCTGTGAATTCCATACACCCCAAATCTATCATAATCTTTTTTCCAATAAAAAACCATCAAGTGAGAGAGAGAGAGGAGAGGGTCGGCCACTTATAGCAAGAGGGGGGTGACCGTAGGAGAGGGGGGTGACTACAAGAGAAAGCTTCTCACTCAAAATATCCTAAGCTTAACAAAACTCATTAAAGCAAACAATGAGTCACAAAGATACATTGAATCATAAAACCTAGTCACCAAAAGCATTAATGACACCATTAATGCACTAATGACTCACTAGCCTCATCACCACTTCTAGAAGCTTCTAGAATGATGACTCACCTCAACTGAAGAAAAGATAAATCCGTCTTTAACCGAATGTTAAAAGACGGCTGATAGAAAACTGGAAACTGGCAACTTCCAAAAGTGGTCCTGAAACGAATTTCAGGACAACCCCGAAACTGTATAAATATACCCGCATTTGTATTACGACCGAATACAAATGCAACTGAGACAAAGATATTATACCTACTCAATATAATACTCGGATCCGGCTTAAACCAAAGCCGACCAGTATCATCTGCCCGAAAAATAACACGTGCGTAAACGCACGTGCATTTTCCGAACCCTGCCATAAAACCATACGGCCTCTACAACGTTTCGCCAGAACTTGGGAAACTGTCTGTGGGGGACTCTAATGACTCGTCAATACCCTGGCAGTGGGTTTAACCACAAACCGTCAGCGGCACTAGCTATGCGTAACGGCTGCCCATGGACTGACCTCAAGGGAGGCTGATGAGCGAACTCAAGGGAGGCCGATGAGCGAACTCATCCAGAAACCCTACTGAGCCTAACAGTGACAATGTATATACAGTCCGGTCCGTTCGTCAATGAGTATCGCATATCCGCCTAGGGGGCTAGTAACGTCAGACCCCCATTAGCAGTATAAGTCGTGTCGGAGTGAAGCCCAATAACACCCTGAGATACTACTGGAGTACCTACCAGTAAATCTCCTGCCACGGCCGTGGGCTTTGTGTAATGGCTCTCCTAGACACAGCACGATCTCGCCCCCAATACCGGGAGAGACGAATCCCCTGCCGATCCGCTCACGTGCCTCCATATGGCTCGGGACTGTACCCAAAAACTACCTGTTTGCACGACTCCTTTGAGCCGTGGTAGGGTAGAAATCAAAGCACAGTGGGAACTCACACGAGACAAATGACGACCTCAGGTCGATGAACTAACCAGTACACATGTCACCAGGGAACTGCTATCTGACGATAGATATAATACTAACTAGCAGATTCCCGGCGAGTCCTGTCCGGTGTACTCATAACCCAATGAGCACCTGTATACATCTTAGGTGATCCAACTGACACCAGTGGCTTGTGAGACCGGCCACCGCCCCTCGTCGGGGTCTCGACTGTACACACTAGTCTACTCCGGAGTATCGATGCCCTGTCTCGAAACTCCCACGACTAGGGACCACAATTAAGGATATGCGTATAAACTACCCAACTCTCATGTATATGATCGCCATCATACTGTTGGTAGTAAAGCAAGATCCTAAGGGCTCTATCAAAGTGTAACATGCAATCAGTCACCTGAACATGTACACGACTGATAAAGGCAAACCAGATAGCATACTATCATCTCGAGTAAGACTGTCCTACCGGTATAGGTCCTCCGCAATCATTGCAATCACGTACCCGCGATCCAATAATTGACTATGAGGGCACTATCTCCAACATCACACAAGATGAATGCATCAACCATGATGATTAATCATATATATTATTTATTTGATTAATTGTTATGGTTGTTATATTCTAGTGAGTTCATTTTTCTTCTCATTCTCATGCTCACCTTCTCTCTCCTCAAGCTCATCCTCTCTTGAAACCCTAATCCTCCCCTCTCATGTGTTGAGATTAAGGATTAGATAGACTAATACATCCACAACCTTACTTTATATCCCCTAGGTAGCTTAGATTAGCACTTTAAGCAACCTAGTTATCTCAAGTTTGAGATTAAGCTTGGTGTAGGAACTTTTGGGTGGATCGTCTTTGATTCAAGGAGGCCGTTGAGGTGTCGATGTTCTAAGGAGCCTACGAGGAGTGGAGGACCGCGATGAAGACCCGAAGGACAAGTAACGTGAGGTATAACTTCGTATCCGAGTAGTTAAACCTCTAGTAGATAGTTAGCAATGGTTTAGATAACGATTCATGCGCTCAAGTCCGTGTTACGAAGCTTTGATAATCGTTTTTCATATATTCCGCCTCCCCGCAAGTTCGTGGGGTGCGTGACATGGACTTACATTTATATTTGACTTGTTGCACTTAAATAGCGGCTTTTCCTTTATATGCTTACATTACAGTTTTCTGTTGCATATATTATATTCATGGATTTTCGCATTAAGATATGGATTTTTCATGATGTTTTCTGGATTTGGGGACCGTGGTAGTTCATGAAATTATGCATTATTTGAAAAACCCGGTTTCCCTTGATGATATGATATTACAGCATCCAACATGAGATTTGTCGGTTTTGATTATATACCCGATTCGAGGAGCGGGAGGCACCGTCTGCGGGTACATGGTGGGGCCCGGGAGGTACCCCGGGGCAAGAATCGTGGAGTAGACGATGTGTTAGTGGGGGAACCATACCATCCGGTGACATTACCAATGACTCGGCGGTTATCATGTGGATACCGACGGGAGTCATGTACGTATAGATACGTCGAGAGGCGAGGGTCAGAGCTAGGCACTCGAGCTTTCGGGATAGCGTATGATACGTACCTATCAGGGTGCCAGTCGTGGTGACAGCACCTGATAGACCTGCATTTCTGTGTCGATGCTTGACACATTGGTTTCATGATATTTCTTTTTTACTCCTTTGTATATATAACAGGGGTTTAGGCTGCTGTTATATATGCCCTCACACCAATATTAGTGGAATGGGACGCTAATATATATGTATTGATATCAATTTATATACATCATCATATTTATTCATACAAATATATTTAGGATGTTAGAGATTTATTGATATTGGATTTGGGATATAGGTGATTCATTTGATATTGGATACATGATATATATGAGATTTATTCGATATTGTACATTAAGGATTTGTGAGACTTATATGATATGAGAGCCAATTTGGGGGCTGATTTGGGGAAATTGGGATTTGGATTGTCTTGATGGACTTTGATCCTACCACGACGTCAGGATTCCGTGGAAATGACATATTTCATTCCATACTCCACATTTATTGTTTATGCACTATTCATGTATTGGTTGTACCTGATAGAGTACCTTCCATGACTGTTGCATTTACATACTTTTACTTCATATGCATTGCTTCATGTACTAGTAGTACCTGATAGTGTACCATTCATGACGGTTGCATATATACATTGTCATATCATTACTTCATGTATCAGTAGTACCTGATTTAGTACCTTACATGATTGTTGCATACAGATTGTCATATTATTGCTTCATGTATTAGTTGTACCTGCTAGTGCACCTTTCATGATTATCGCATTCATATGACCTTTTATTGCTTTTAGTGTACATATGTTAGATTCGCGCTGTACGTGCATACTTGCGATTACCTGCATATGTTATTTACTATTCACGAGTTGGCAACTCACCCCCGTTGTGCCACAGTTTGTTTTGCAGGGTGTTCCCCAGAGTAGTCGAGGCAGGCTATTCTTCTATCATCTTTTGCTCCGGATACCGCATCAGCTCACAGTGTGCAGTTTGCTTAGGTGGGTTTTGTGGTTATTCGTTTGTTGTATTGTATATTCGTTGTATCCTTGTACTCTCTATCTATTATATTTTCTTGTTGACTTAAAGACTTGTGAGGACGATACTTGTATATTTTGGGGACTTGGATGTCTTTTATGCAGTTTTACTTCTATCGTCTTTTATTTCTTCGTTGTGGCATCGTATATCTGTTGTGGTGGTTGTTTTTCCGCCGTTGGGCGTGGATTTTCTCCCATTGGGGATGCTTTAATTTATATTTATGTTGTACCCATTTTTGGGGTTGGTTTTTATAAAAGAGGTGCTGCCGAAATTTTCAAGAAAGAAAATTGGACTTAAAGAATTTATACTTGAGATTTTTTTTAAAGGTTTAAACGATATTTCTTATCTTTTCTTGTCTTTTAATGATTTAGATTTCTGGGTTTTTGGCTTTCTTTTACTGCGTTACGCCTGTAGACGTTGCGTAGTATTAGGGCCGTCACGTGCCAATTTCGGGTCGTGACAATAGTCCTTTTAGACGGATTTGCGAACGTGACATTCACGTTGATGTTCTGTGTTGTGCTGTGATATTGCGGATTTGTTGTGGTGGATAGCCTGGTTGCAATGATAGTACAGTTTGGTTGTATATGTACATTTGATATTGCAGGGCGAGCGTCCGACATGTGGACTTCCGTCACTGCCTGTTTGTATATTATTCTTTTGGGGCACGACCGGGCTGAGGTCGATGTACCCGTTGTATATTTTACTTTCTGTACTAGGATTGCCCCGCGGTGGGGTGCACGGATAACCGGGTTCTAGAGGGCAACGGGTCCGCATCTCATGGCTTTGAGACGGAGGGGGCTTTACTCTAGAATTGGCGGGCTATTCGCCGCACTCGTAGGGGGTACAGGTTGACCCAAGGAGGGGTGCCCAAGTTACCGGATTCCGTGAAGTGTTGGGTGGTCCATTCACGTTGTTGAAGGGGGCTGCCTCGCTTCAGGTTTTGGCGGGTAACTTGCTGCGCCCGTAGGAGTCTAGGATTTCATTGCACAGGCTATCCACACGACCAGAGGAACGTCGGGTTGCAGTAGCGGCTCTATGAAACCCGGGGAACCCAGATATCTGTATTGTTCTGTGATACTTATTACATTTCTGTGATGTTGCATTTATCACGCCACGAGCGATTATTATATATTGATATATATACTAGTAGATGTTGTATATGTTTTACACCCGCGCTAGTCCAGTCCCCGCTCTGTCGTTAGTTAAGTAACCTAACTGGTGATGACGGGACCCAGTGGCGAATGCGGATGGCATATACGTACATCGTATTTTCATTCTTTTGTGGTGTGATTAATTGATGGGACTGCATTGATTCGGATCAATGCAAGCTAAACAAACATATTCTGATCTTGTTGGAACAATTTTCAAAAAGCTGTTATTGCAAGGACGTTCTCTTTTGTTTTGCACAGTGGTATTCGGTTATGAATATCCAGCACCTTAGTCGACGAGGCAAGGGCCGAGATCGCTTCACCAGGAGTGACCCCTTAGACAGAAGTTTGCGTCAGGGCAATAACTTCACTATAGTCGATTACTTTTGCTTTGCATCGTGGTATTCAGTTAGAATATCCTGCACCTCATTCTACGGGGAAAGAGCCGAGATCCCTTCACCGGGAGTGACCTCTTTGGCAAAGGTTTTCGCCACTATATTTTTATAAAAAGCTATCCGGTTCCTTCAACGATATCAAGTTCATTACGTTAATGGTTTTTCGCCAAAAACCTACCGTAGCCCTCCGTCATTTCAGATTAGTATTGCTTAGTATTCGTGCTACGTATGTCGTGCATTGCCGAGGCGTAGTGTTCGGTAGCTCTGTAATGTTTTTCTGTCGCATGGATAAGTGGATTGGTTAGGACAGTCGTACGGTTATGTTGGCATTGTCAAGGACTCGTACTGGTGGGTTTAACGCAATCAAGATAATGACGGGTTGAACTTGACTAGGACTCTTTGATATGTTGGCATTGTCAAGGTCACTTGGGTCCTAGGGGTAAAAACATACATCGGGAGTTTCTAAAAAAACTGAAACTTACCAGGCATGCGCATACCTTCTGGAGTGTGATAACGTGAGTGGATTCCGTCACGTTATCATGCAATGATAGTTGGATCCCGATTCCCACTGATGAGTTGGTTTACTCCTCGGGTGATCCCGACTAATTCTTCTTTCAGGTTTGGAGGAGAATTTGACGATACAGTGGGAGGTTTCCTGATTAGATAAATTGATAACCATTCTGATCTAGGTTAGAGTGCACGCTGAGTGTTTCTTTTCTCTCTCTCTTTGGCAGCGACCATGACCCGACCCTTGACTATGACTCAGTGACCAAGATTAACCGAACCTTCTTATAACACAGGCTTTTGGATTGTCAGAGTTGCATACCTAATTGCCACTCCTTCTTTTACCCTTTTTTCTCCAGAACACCTCGTATTACTACGAACATCCACTTCCATTGGATAAAACAATAGTATGGTTATATACGAAATCGAAGGAACTTGTTCAGATTCGAGGATGGTTTTTGGTTCTGGAGAAAATGAATAGGACTATTCAGTTGTCTTTTCCTTTTACCTTCTCTCAGGTTGTGAGTGCTCCTTGGAATAGGACAGTACACCTATTACGCTTATTGGATAGTCTTCTTCCAAACTATAGGCAGGTGCCGAACGGTAGGGAATGAAGAAAACCAACTAGCCTAACGATGGTGTACAGAAGGTATTAAGTTAAGATAAATAAAGGGATTAGAAAGAGGGCAAAGTAAATTGCGACTACTATTCACGACCAAAACCAAGTATCTCATCGCCGCCCCTACTTCACCTTTGTATTTCTCCAGAACACTCCGTATCACTACGAAAATCCACAGTTATTTGGATACTCCATCGTATGGTTATATACGAACTCGGAACGAACTTGTTCCAGTTCGGGGATGGATTCTGGTTCAGGAGAAATAGGAATAAGGTTTATTCAGGTATCTTTTATCTTTACCTTCTCTCGAGTTGCGAGTGCTCTTAGGATTAGGACAGTACACCTATTATGCTTATTGGATAGTCTTCTTCCAAACCGTAGGCTGGTGCCGAAAGGTAGGGAAGGAAGAAAACCATTTAGCCTAAGAGGGTGTACAGAAAGTAATGACTAAAGACATATAAAGGGATTTAGAGAGATGGCGAAGTAATATACGGTTACAGTTGTGAATCCGGATAATGGAAAAGGCATTACTGGGAATACCCGCATACCCCTTCGAAACATTTACATGTTTCAGTTTCACTGTGTACTGTTAATAGAAAACTGATTTCCCAATTAGACACTTGCTCCAGGGTATGTATTTATCAGGTATGATTCTCACATCTGTATAGTTTTACAGATGATGAGTGGGAGTAAGTTATTAGGAATTAGGTGATCATCCTCATTATATCGGAATTCGTTGCAATTAGTGATATTTGAGGAAATCACCTGGGTTGTTTGCCAGACGGCAAATATTTGGTTTTGAATATCCGTTGTTATGCACCAATTTCAAATTTCTATATCTGTACGTTTATTTTAATAAAGTGAGATATAACTTTTTGAAATTATGTCGATGACATTTACCTATTTCAGTTGATGGTTAGATAAGGAGCAATAAACAGCGGTGTAATTCTTCATAACCATAGTATAGTTTTCAACCGACGACGCACATGTTTTGAATTATTAGACTCAGGGGACTTATACAGAGTATTGTATGTTGTCCAGAGTCTATGAGGACAAAGGGGTTGGTACTCGTACTATATTCTGTTTACTTGTGACTTCTCTAGTTCTTAGACATGTGTTTCGTAGAAATGCAAGGTCTAAGTTTTGAGAAGTTATAGGTATAAGAATAAAGTAGAGAACCAGGTATTACAAGTATCAGGATTCTTCAAGGTGATCGAAGATGTAGATACTTGTGTATGGTATTCAGTTGATAGTAATGATTATGAGAACTTGCTTCTCTTTTAGGTTGCTCATATCTGGATGTACTCCTAAGTTGAGTAATGTTGATCGGCCCCCTTCCATTTAGTTGACATGCACTGGAGACAGCTGCATGATTTGAATCTGGTTCCAATTAAATCAGTGCCTCTATTTCTATATTGGATATAGAATAGTTCATATCTTAACATTATTAAGGTACGGGGAGTTGTCCGGCTTATGCTTAAAACCAGATTTTGGACAACTCAAGGCACGTTTCTGTAATGGCTGTTTGTGGGTTGACCCGGGCTATGACGAGGGTTGATTTTCTACCATCTGGAAGATCAATAGTGATATTGTTCTTGACTCTCCACAGTTTTAATAAAAATGGATATTTTCAGAAAACAGCAGTGGGAGTATGGTAGAACTGAAAGTGATTCCAGAACCGCAAACGATTACTGAAAATTTGATAAGAACCTAAAGATTCAATCTGGTTTGACATTCCATTGGCCACTCCAGAGATATGGTGGGTAACCTCAGGCACCCGAGAGGTACTCCGGTAGCCTCAAGGACAGTGATAGGGAGGTTTTTGTTTACCTATACTTGAAACTACTGTTGTTCCAGACTATGAGACCCAGCAAGAGGATGAGTATAGCGTCGTTCTGAACTGGCTTTAGAAGCGTACGTATATATGACTCTGCCAGAGGGTTGTCGTAGTCAGTGGGAGCAGCGGAAGCATAGTGGACAAGTGGCTTATGTCTATTTATAGACTAAAGCAGATATAGCAGAAATAGATCATTTATTTCTGATGTGACAGTCATAGGTTTGACTTCATCAGAATAGGGGATGGATCTGTTAAGAAGGTAGTGGGGTGTGATGTCCTGTTATTTGGATGACATACACAGAGTAGGAAGTGAAATTCCTATACTACGGTCGGTTATACTTTGGTTGTCACACAGTGGTTTCTCCACAAAGGAATTGGATATAATATCAGACGTTCTGGATACTAGATCTATGGTTTTAGATCTAGATTTGAGAAGTGTCCCAATCTGGGTACTTAGACAGCATTCTAAATGAGTTTTAGAATGGACGACTCCTGGCACGGTAGTATACCTGCAGGTGATGGAGTCACCCTCTTTAAAGGTGTCTTACAGACTAAAGAGGAGAGGGATGTGCATGATCGGCAGATCACTTGCTTAGGCAATTGAGTTGATCATGAGATGTCAAGTACCACACCAGATGTTGTTCTTGCACGAGATGCAATAAGGTGATATTGATCCAATCCTGGAGAAACGCTCAGAAGCAGTTTTAGAACATAAGTGGATGTTCTAGGGATATGATAATGATAGCCTCTTTTTGTAGGGTTCCTAGGCACACCCATGAGGTTCTACAACTGATCAACCATGCCAAAATCAAATTTTTCCATGTGCCAAAGAACCCTATACTAGATCGTTAACTAGAGGTAAAGGCGAAAGACATACAAGTAAACAACTTTACTATAAAGTGAAAGTGACTACAACCTTTGTAGATCCGGTCCTCCACCTCTTTAGCTCCGTGATGATGTCCCTCCACTGCGATCATTGGATCCCGGACTCTAGCGATGGTTTCGTCGGAGAAATGATCGGGCTAGGTCGTCGACTTCGATGCCGAAGATGATCTACGTCGAGGCAACTCAAACTCAAGCTCCATCTTCACTTGGTCATAAAACTTGTGAAGATAACACTCTCTACTACATGGCAAGTGGTAGAGGATGAAGAAATAGAAAGTGGGTTCACTTTGGAATTGGATTTCTCACTTGGATTCATCACTTGGAAAAATTCAAGAGAGCTTTCTTCTCTTCATGAAGAAGAAGAAGAAAAGAAAAAATGAATAATGAAAAAACTCAAAAAGAAAATCAAGTGATGTTTATCATTTAGCAACCATGGGTGAGTAAACTCATGTAGAGAATAAACTAAGGTTTAGGTGAAATGGTTAGGTTAAGGAATAAAAACAAAATGGTCACTTTGTCAAAGATGCATGAAGCATCAAGAAGCTTCTTGCATAAAACAAAAGCAACCATTTAGTTTTTTTTCTTTTAACCAAAATAAATAAAGTAAATAAAACCCTAACCATTTACCTAAACATGGTGTATAGCATACACACACCCAAGTTTGCATGTATCATCAAACATGATACAATCTAGTGCACAAAAATATATCACATATACTATTTGTGCACATCAAGTGAGAAAATCCATCTTAAGTGAACAAATACTAGTTAATGTAAGGTAATATATCAAATATATAATTATACATTAAATCATTAAATCAACACTTGATTTAATGATCCGGTCATATCGCATATAACCGACTAATATCAAGTGTATCAATGTATCGAATCAACACTTGATTCGGTAACCCGGCTATATCATATATAACCGTCCAATGATACAAATCGCGAGAATAGAATACAGTATCACATACTGGTATTATTCTCGGTCTCGCACATATCTCATATGCGCTCCTATTTCGTTTCGCTTGAGCCAGGAAACCTCTGTGTAAGACTCTAAAGACTCGTCAATACGCCGGCAGCAGGTGATGATCATATCAAACACCCACAAGCCGCAAGCGGTCTGCTAAACGTAACAGCCACCCGGGTATTGAGCGATCAGAAGATCGACGAGCAAGCCCGCTCACACTCCTGTGAATCCAACCAGCAACACTTACCGTACAGTCCGGTCTGTTCGTCTGATATATCGCATATCTCGCCTAGGGATGGTAAACGTCAGATCCCAGTAGCTTGATAAGTCATGCCGATATAAGGTCCATAACAAGCGTGAAACTACTGATAACTCTTACCAGTAAATCACTACAACCCTGGCCAGGGATTTCCAGTTATGGCCAGTCGATCATAGCGCAACATCAACCCCCAATACCGGGAGAGACGAATCCCCTCCTATCGCTTATTGTCTCCATGTGAATCGGGATTGTACCCAAAAACCACCTGTTTGCACGACTCAATAGAGCCGTGGTAGGGTGGAAATCAAAGCACAGTGGAAGACACACAAGACTCTATGACGATCTATGATCAACAGACTAAGCTGTACCAGTGTCACCAGAGAACTGCCATCTGACGTGAGGTATATACCATCTGGGAGTTCTCGGCGAGTCCGTTCAGTATACCCAGTCTCCACTGAGCACCCGCATACCATCTCTGATGTCAAACACCAATGGATATGGGATCATCCATCGCCCATCACATGGGTCGAGAAGATATACGCTAGTCTACTCTGGAATATCGATGCCCCGTCTCGATATTTCCACGACTAGGAACATTGAAGGATGTACTCATGGACTACCCAGGCCCCACTAGTATGATCTGCATCATAGTCCTGGAAGTCGAGTACATATCATAAGGGCTTTATCAACATGTAACAGAGAGACAGAAAGTATACATGTTAAGATAAAGAGCAACCAGATAGCGTACTATCATGTCGAGCAAGAAAGTCTTACCTATATATGTCCCAGCATCCACTACAATATACATCCTATGTACAGTAATGGCCTCTAGGGCATACATATAACTAACAATCTCCCACTTGCACTAGGGCCATCTGTAGCAGTGGTTGCAGTATCATATACTCAACCATCCCATAAAAGTCTCTCTTTGGGAAAAGGCCTTTGTGAGTGGATCCGCCGTGTTGTCCTCTGAGTCTACTCTCCTTACCTCGATCACCCTGGAGATCAACTATCTCCATGATCAGGTGATGCTACCTCAGAATATGTCTGGGTCATTGATAGGATCGGGGTTCCTTGGCCAAAGCCACACTTCCATTGTCACACAATGGTAGGAACCTAGTTCAACTCATGAATCAATATACACCCAAACTGTCTCTTTGGTAGTATCATTAATAGCGATGTTACCAGCCTTATCGTCTAGTCTGCCACGGTATCTCGCTTGTAACTCTTCCAACATACCGTCCCTCCATTGAGGGTAATGACAACGCCTGCGACTGACATTTAGTCGTCCTTATCACCCTGGAACCTTTCCAGTGATTCTCCCAAGGATCAACTGATACCATCTCACTACAACTAGTGAGAATCCTAACATCCATTTAGATCTATCTCATAGACCCAAATCCCAGGATTTAGGAGGTATCACTTTGATCCTATATGGAGAATCTATGTGATAAGAGGAGATTGACCGTGCGTAGCATAGGAAACTCTTTTCTTATCAAGAGTATGTTGTCCACGTACAATACGAGGATGACCACCTTATTCTCTACTACCTTTTTGTATATACAAGGTTCGTCTACCATTTTGATGAAGTCAAACTCTTTGACTACCATATCAAAACAGACGTTCCAACTCCGCGATGCCTGCTTTATCCTGTAAAGCAACTTACACATGTTTCCGCTGCTCCCACTGTTTACGAAGCCCTCTGGCTGTGTACTTATAGACGTTCTCTTCTAAATCAGTATTTAGAAAAGCAGTCATGACACCCAACCACCAGATATCGTAGTCATGGTATGTAGCAATGTTAAGTAGGATCCGGATGGACTTAAGCATAGCCACTGGAAAAGGTTTCATCATTTTCCATGCCTGGTCGATGACGAAAACCACTAACAAGTCTAGCTTTGAAAGTCTCAACTTTTCCATCTACACCAAGTAATCTTCTCAAGATATACTTGCTCCTGATGGGGATTTAACCCTTCAGATATTGCAACCAAAGTCCATACTTCGTTGGTGTACATGGATTCCATCTCAGATCGCTAAGCATCCAGCCATTCTTACAGAGTCCCTACTCTCGATGGCCTGCTCGAAACTAGTTGGGTCATCATCTCATGATGCAATCCTCGCTCCTACTGTCATCAAGAAACCGAAGTATCTCTCAGGCGGATGAGGAACCCTGCTAGATCGGCGAAGAGACTGAGGTTCGTCGGAGACTATTGAATCCTTTGGTTCTATCAAATCATTAGCTGTAGTTTGTATACATGAAACTTTTCCAGTTCTACAGAACTGACCTTGCCTCGATCTTGTCCGGATTTTGCTTTCGACATAGGCCGGACAATCCCAAATCTTAACTTACTTAAGAGATAGGCTCTTCCCATACCATATCTTATATGGAGTGGTAGGCACTGATTTGATTCGAACCTAATTCAATAGGTATGCAGCTTCTCAAGTGCACAACCCCTTAAAAGAAACAGGTAATTCAGTAATACTCATCATAGAGAACACCATATCTAATATGGTGCGATTGCTCCACCCCGATACACCGTTGTGCTGTGGTATATTCAGAGGAGTAATACGGAGAGAGAATCTCATTCTCCTTTAGAATAATCTAGGAATTCTATGCACAAGTATTCTCCTCCCTAATCTTATCATAGGACATAATACATATACCAGGTTTTTGGTTCTCTATTTCTAACTTATATTCTGTGAATATCTCAAAAGGTTCGGACTTGTGTTTCAACAGGAACATATGTATGAATCTTGAGAGATTATCAGAGAATGTAATGAAATACAAAGAACCGGTCCTGGCATGTGTAGACAGGGGACCTTGCATACATCACTATGTATCAGTCTCAAGAGTTCACTAACTCTTTCTCTGTTTCCAATAAACAGAGCTATGGTCATCTAATCTTTGTGACATGACTGGAAAGTTTCATAAGATGTAAATTAAAACTAATTTAAATATGCATCTAAATGTAACTTCAGTCAGTCGGGTCGCATTGATATGACCTAGTCTACAATGCCTCAATAAGTATTTGTTCATTTCTGAACTCTTCTTCTTGTGTGTGTTCCGTATATTAGGAACTGTAGTTTGATTTAGAATGTCAATGCTTTTAGATAACGTGCCTGAACCGATCAACTTTTGAAATGTTCAAAACAATATTCAACAATACAAAATTATATCCTTTCTTTACTAATAAAGAGACTGATATGATTTTGTATATCAGGTTCGGTATCTAATAGCATTTGTTCAGAATCAATGTATTGATAATGCAGGGTGACAGTGACCAACAGACTTGGCTGCAACACTTGCCCCGTTTTCTGTCTCATGAAACTTATCACTCGTACTCAGTTCTCTACCTTTCTGTAGCCCTATGTAACAGATTACATTTGCGGGATCTTGATCCGGTATCTAATACCTAGGACGTAGAGGACACTGAGAAACAGTTCTTTATAATGAACACACCCGAAGGAGATGCATCATATGCACTTTCTTCGTTTGGGCGGCATAGGAATTTTTGTATTCCCCTATTTCCTGCTCTGTCATATAACAATTATAAGTTGGAGCGGGACCAACGTTCCCCGGCTCAGTATAATAAGCGGGTTCGATCAATACATCCATATTATTATCTTGATTAAGGCGTGATATGGTCGCTACCTGGAAAGAGGGAGAAGAAAACACTCTGCGTGCGCTCTTGCAAGATTAGATTGGTTATTTATTTTATCTAATCAGGATAGCTCCTACTGTTTTTATCAAATCTTCCTTCAAACCCTAAAAGGAAAGACTAGCTGGGATTAATTACACTCTACAAGTTCGCCAATCTTTCAGCCAGGCCAGTGTCGGTACTTTGAGGGAGGTTCCCCGTGCTTTCGCACGGACCTAATTACAGTAAACCTCGTTTTCCCAGAGGCGTAACCCCGTTGACACCTTTCTAGACACCTACTTGATCGGCTAATTGCAAAGTGAAAAACTCTCTCAGGAGTAACAATTACTCGCAGTGGGTATCGGGATCCAACTATCATATAGAAGGTATGCAATCCATTGCAAATTTCAACACTTGAAACTCCCGATAAAGGTTTTTACCCCTAGCACCTATGACCTTGGCTAAGGTCAACAAATCATAAGCACTAGTCAAGTTCTACCCGTCATTTCATGATTAATTAGACCCACCCACATGACCCTTGGCTAAGGTCAACAAAGCCATATGACTGTCCTAACTAATCGCAACATATGCGGTGTAGGAAGACATCACTTAGCAACCGTACACTGTGCCTTGACTATGGTCAACAAACACAGCACGAATACTAAGTACTCTACTTCCTAAAATGACGGAGGGTTGCGGATGGTTTTTAATAAAACCTTTAGCGGTTTGAACTTGATCTCGTAGCAGAATCAAATGGTTTTTCAATGGAGTGTTTTTTAGGCTTTTCTAGTTTGCTAAAGGGGTCACTCCCGGTGAAGGGATCGTCGGCCCTTTCCTCATCGAATAATGTGCAGCATATATCATATATACCGCTGTGCAAAGCAAAAACTATAGAAGCAATCAAAAGACAAACCGAGGGTTGTAGCATCTGCCAGTTATTGCTAAAGGGGTCACTCCCGGTGAAGGGATCTCGGCCCTTTCCTTATCGAATAAGGTGCAGGATGTTCTGCAAGGAACACCGCGATGCAAAGCAAGAACTGTAGCTACCTGTTTTATTTTTGAAATTCGATTCCACAACATCTTTTAAGTTTATTTTCTTTCATTAATCTCATTAATGAATGTCCCATCATTTAAGTCCACCTAAACATCACAAATAAATATAACGTACGCTTATGCCATCCGCATTCGCCTCGATGTCCCGTCTGCACCGTTAGGTTAGGTAACTAACGGCAGAGCAGGGCAGGGCTAGCGCGGGTGTAAAACATAAGCAACGTCTATATAATATATCATATATACTATATACAATATCTATCTGAACATACACATGATCACATCACAGATAACGCAGCAGAAAATATCATATGAAATATTGGATATACTAGGACGTCCGTGTTTTTAATATGAGCCAGTATAAAAAACGGATTCCACGGTCGTGACGAATAGCCAATCTCACACCCCTAAACCCCTATGAGAGCGGCAAGCAACCCTACCAATTCTAGAGTTAGGAGACCCGGACTCGACTCCTCGAGATGGTCTCCCACTGGACCCTAGAACCCGGTTACTTGTGCTCCCCTCCTTGGGCCTATCCTAATGCGAAAAAGTAAATAATATACATCAACGGTGACATCTTCCGCAACCTGGAAGTGCCCCAATAAAAGAATATTACATACAAGTTTTTACATGAATGAAAATGAAAAACACTCGTCTCACATAAAAAAAACCCGGCTATTCAAAGATGACGATCCAATATAACATATCCAGCAACACATAACATCACATGTCATAAACGTAAGGAAACATGCGTATCCCAATTGTCCTTGACATATAGCAATGAAACCGGTATCACATATTGTCACGACCCGAAAGTACAGAACGTGACTGGCACTTAGATTACGAGACGTCTAAAGGCGTACCGTAACCTAAGTCAACCAAAGCCCAGAAAATCTAAACCAAAATCAAAAGAGAGTGAAGGAAAACCTTTAATGAAAACGGTTTTTAAATCATTTAAGCTGCATAGAATCCCTTTTTAAAAACATCAAAAATTCCCAAAAATTTCGGCAGAGTCTCCCCTGCATTTTCTATCCCCCAAAATGGGTACAACAAGATATATATAACCTGTAATCATAAAATGGCATCCCCAAGCGGGAGCTAGCTCTTCGTCCAAGGCGGATCACAACCACACGCAATATAAGTAATATCAAGAGAAAGAGCATAAAAGAAATGCAAGATATCAGAAAACACATGTCGGCTCAAATGAGCTCGACCAAAAAGAAACCACATATATACAAATCTCTCAATCTCATCACTAGGTCGCATATACAAATAGAAAGTGGTAGATGGAGAATACTAGATACAATGATGGAGCAAAAAGAAATAAAGTGTGCTCGCAACCCACCTACGGGCGATGTCGCGGGTCTGAGCAAAAGGAACTGATGATAAGATAGCCGCCGCTACAAGACTGATGAGTCCGACCTGCAAGACGCTGTGGCACAACGGGGGTGAGTTGCCAGCTCGTGAGTAGAATAAAACATCTAGTAAGGCAATCGTAAGAATGCACGCAATGCGCCACAACATGTATGTCCATATATGATATAATACCTCTAGTATGCATGCACATGTATGCAATGTCATTACTAAATCTTTAAGTGTTTTAAATGCTAAGGGCACTGCATTCTTAACTTTAGAAAATGAATATCTGTATAATAGCTAAGTACCATCAAGAAATCATCTGAAAACCCGTGTCAAGCATCGACACCAAATATGAAATCATATCTGTCTCAATATCTCACTGTATCAATGTCTCAAATATCGGGCTCCGTCGGTCCGGATCGGCCCATATCATCAAATCTCACGACAACGGTCGGTATCCTCCGGATATCCGCCGCGCCAGACATCACCGATAGGTGGTCTTCCCCTGCCAGGCTCATCGTCTACAACTCGATCTTCTTGCCCCGGGGTACCATACCGGGCCCACCATGTACCCGAGACGGTCATCCACTCCTCGAATCGGGTCTCGAAATCCAACAGAAAACATGAAAACTCATGGTGGACGACACATACATCACGAGAAAACCACAACTTTGTTTTAAAAATGATAAATATATGCTTTTGTTAAATTCTTGCGGTTTCCCCAAAAATCCAGAAATCGCAGCAATACTGAAATCCTCAAGAAAATCATAATGTCCACATGTTATATATGATAAATGTCTATGATATCAATGTATACGATGTGAATTTTGGCTAGAAATCTGTGTAAATATGATGATAATGCGAGGTATATGCATGCTATGCAATTTCATATATCATGTATGAATGCAAGTGGCGATACTAAGTTAAACAGCTTCTATAGTGCACATGGCATGGCAATTACCAAAGGCGTGTGTGTCACATGAATAGTGCGTATGCAACAGATGCCAATGGTAATGGTGTTCGTGTCCTACGAAGTGATATCGCATATGTGTATATGAATGTTATATGAATGTCCATGCAATCTAGTATACGGTTAGCTGTGAGGGTATGCAATGTAAACAAAGGGGTAAGCTAACTAGCAACACAAGTCTTGCAAGAAATAGGGTAATCCTAACTAGGGGACGTCTCGCGCCATCCAGACAATTCCCCCATAGATGAATATATCTACTCACCTGAATGCCTCGCTAATCCGATCCGACCACCGCCTTGCCTTTACGCGCCGTGTCTGATGTTTCCCCGACCGATCCTATATTTGCACAACACCAAGCATAAGATTACATATCCTTAAACGATGCAAGTCACAATATACAAATATCGACGCACTCGAATTAAACATAACGTGCACTCGGTGCGCAGAAAAACACACGAAAATCGCTAAATCTTAACTAGAATCGTCATTTCGGGGAAATAGACAAAACTAAAACCCGACTAGACAAAACCCCGCGTTCGTGCACTCTAATAGTCGTAAATGATGCTAATTATATCGCTAATATAACGCAATTAGATCACATCCTAATTTTAATAAAAATCTAGTAAGCAAAAAGCATACCGATTCGATGCAAATATCGCAATTTATCAATTTAGCGAGCGTAACATTGCACAATTAACCACTCTAACCAATTAGATAACCAAACCCTAACTTAACTCCATCAACCATGCTACAAACCCTAATTTGAAATCAAATCCCTCTCTTGATTTTCCTAAACAAACAATTACTACTAAATTAATACTTCAAATTTCAATTTTAGCACATTTAAACTACAAGTTAACAAATAGATTAGAATCTTCACCTCACAAGCTTGAACCCTAGCTTGCACAAACCACCAAAGATGCCTCCTTTCTTTAAGTTTTAAGCTAAATTGGCTTGAGGAGAGAGTGGATTAGGGTTTTGCTTTGAATTGGAGAATGAATTTGTGAATTTTTTAATGGATTTTGATAGCAAAATGAAGCAAAAAGAAGTGAGAAGTGAGGGGATTTTCTGCAGGGAGGCTCGGCCAGCAGCTGAGGGAAGAAGTGGGGGGTTTTGTGTAGAGGCTTCTAGGTCAAAAAAACCCTTATGTTCTCATTTAATGCTTTTCACATCAAGCTTTTTACAAAAAAACCCCATTGTAGTTCATTTTTTTCATTAAATTTCCAACCATAAAACCAAAATCTTGCAAGTCATGATACAATTTTATTAACACCATATTTTAGCTTATAAAGATTCCTAATTATGAAATTTACCTAATTAAATTTGTATTTATCACTAATTTAATGTATTTTTAAAAGATTAAAATAATATTAAAAATAATTAATTACGAAAAAAAATTTATTGAACTAGAAAATTTTAAGTGACATTTTAGTGACAAAATTATAGTAATATCTTATTTAAATTTTGTATAATTAGGTCTACAATGAAAAATACCTAATTTGACTTTTTACGGAAAAAGCCGAAAAATTAGCCGATTACCGAAAAACTGCCTAAACGGTTTTCGAAGGGTTACAATCTTCCCCTCCCTTAAAGAAATTCGGTCCCTGAATTTAGAATTTAACTACGCGTACCTTCAAAAAGATGGGGATATCTCTTCCTCATCTCGACCTCGGTCTCACAGGTGATCTCCTCGCTGTTCAGGCCACGCCAAAGGACCTTGACGGACGGTATAACCTTCGACCTCAATTTCTTCACCTGCCGATCCAAAATGACCACCGGCTGCTCGGTGAAAGAAAGATCACGCTCTAGCTGGATCGTCTGGTGCTGAATCGCCTGGGAAGGATCATGAAGGTACTTGTGGAGCATCGAGACATGGAATACGGGGTGAACATCGGGGAAGCTGGGCGGAAGAGCTAACCGATAAGCGACTGGACTAACACGCTCTAGGATCTCGAAAGGACCAACATATCTAGGACTCAGTTTCCCTTTCCACCCAAATCTCATCACACCTTTCATCGGAGAGACCTTCAGGAAAACATGATCGCCAACAGCAAACTCGAGTCGGCGACAGCGCCTGTCAGCATATGATTTCTGCCTGCTCTGTGCCGCTCTCATCCTGTCTCGAATCAGCTGTATCTTCTCGGTCGTCTCCTGCACAATCTGTGGCCCCAAAATACTGCTCTCCTTGAGCTCTGTCCAACATACAGGCGATCGACATCTCCTCCCATATAAAGCCTCAAAAGGTGCCATCTGAATCGTCTCCTGGAAGCTATTATTGTAGGAAAACTCGATCAAAGGCAAATGACGATCCCAGCTACCACCGAAATCTAAAACACAAGCTCTGAGCATGTCCTCAAGAGTCTGAATAGTACGCTCCGACTGACCGTCAGCCTGCGGATGAAAGGCTGTGCTAAAACTCAATCGGGTGCCCAATGCTTCCTGAAGTTTCTGCCACAATCAGCTGGTAAACTGGGTGCCCCGGTCGGACACGATGCAAGTCGGAACGCCATACAGTCGCACTATTTCATCAATATAAACCTGGGCGTACTGAGAAAATCCAAAAGTGGTCTTCACTGGCAGAAAGTGAGCCGCTTTCGTCAGTCGATCCACAATCACCCAAATAGAGTCATACCCTCGACTGGTCCTGGGTAGACCCACAATGAAGTCCATGGAGACCTGCTCCCACTTCCACTCAGGGATGGGCAAAGGCTGTAACTCGCCGGCTGGCCTCTGGTGCTCGGCCTTGACTTGCTGACAAGTCAGGCATCTCGACACAAAGTCTGTAACATCCTTCTTCATCCCGTTCCACCAGTAAACCTCTCTCAAATCACGGTACATCTTGGTGGAACCTGGGTGAACACTGTATACTGATCTATGTGCCTCCTCAAGAATATCACGCCTCAGTCCCTCTGAATCTGGCATGCACAGTCGAGTCCCAAATCGAAGTATCCCCTGATCATCAATCACGAACTCAGAAACTCTGCCCTGCCGAATCTGCTCAATAATCTCTAATATACGGGCATCGCTGGACTGTGCCTCGCGGATACGGTCAAGTAACTGTGGGCGTGCTCTGAAATGGGCCAGCTGTCCCCCTGTAGGAGTAAACTCGAACTGCACTCTGCTATCACATAAAACCTGCCAATCCGCCGTCGACTGCATCTGTACTGCGCTCAAACAAGATAAGCTACCTCCGGGCCTCCTACTCAAAGCATCTGCCACCACATTCGCCTTGCCCGGATGGTATAGAATCTCGCAGTCATAATCCTTCACCAACTCCATCCAACGGCGCTATCTCAGGTTCAGATCTCGCTGCTGGAAGATATACTTCAAACTCTTATGGTCAGTGAATATCCGGCACGACTCACCGTATAGGTAATGTCTCCAGATCTTAAGTGCAAATACCACTGCAGCCATCTCTAAATCATGGGTGGGGTAGTTCTGTTCGTGTTTCCTCAGCTGCCGAGAAGCATACGCGATAACTCTGTCGTGCTGCATCAATACACAGCCCAGCCCCACTCGAGAAGCATCACAATATACCACGAACCCGCCTGATCCTGAAGACAATGCTAACACTGGTGCAGTAGTCAGACGAGTCTTCAATTGCTGAAAACTATCCTCACATGCCTGGATCCAATCAAAAGGAACCCCCTTCCGGGTCAATCTGGTCAACGGTGCAGCAATGCGGGAGAAATCCTGGACAAAACGTCGATAATAGCCGGCCAGACCTAGAAAACTGCGAACCTCTGTAACCGATACTGGTCTAGGCCAACACTGAACTGCCTCGATCTTCTTCGGGTCCACATAAATATCATCTCTCGTCACCACATGACCCAAGAAGTCGACACTGTCTAACCAGAATGCGCACTTGGAAAATTTGGCGAACAGCTGATGCTCCCTCAAAGTCTGCAATGTGATACGTAAGTGCTGCTCATGCTCCTCCCGGCTCCTAGAATAAACCAAGATCTCGTCAATGAACACAATAATGAACTGATCGAGATAAGGCCTGAATACACGATTCATCAAATCCATAAATGTTGCCGGGGCATTGGTGAGCCCGAACGACATCACCAAGAACTCATAATGACCATGTAGGGTGTTTTCGTCATCCCAGTGAGATGGGAATACGCGAGCGCTTGTCAGGCGTACTACAGATTCCCCCTGCCTAGGGTAGGCCAGGGTTTAATGATTGTGGGGATCCGAATCTCCGGCAGCCGCGGACTAAGCTGCCGTTAATTACCCATCGCCTTTGGGGCGAGGGAACCTCCGATTAACGGGTTAAATTGGTCATGCGAACTCAATGTGCAGTGTGCGTGTGTTTTGTTTTGAAAGGGGGTTTTGGATATATCGGGAGCCACGCAGAGTTTTTACGGAAAAGAGGGGGAAAAGGCATCCAAGGGATGCGTGGGGGCCAGCGCCTTGAGCGCTGTGCGCTTAGGTGTTGTGCGCTCAGGCGCAAGCGCGCCACGTGTCGGCACGTGGGCGCTTTGCGCAAGAGCGCTGCGCGCAGGTACGCAAGCGCGCGCGCGCCACGTGTCGGCACGTGGGCGCTTTGCGCAATGCGCGTTGCGCGCAGGTGCGCAAGCGCGTGCGCGCGCCACGTGTCAGCACGTGGGCGCTTTGCGCAATGCGCATTGGAGCGCAAGCCCGCGCGCGCCACGTGTCGGCACGCGGGCGCTTTGCGCATTTGCGCAAGCGCGCGCGCCACGTGTCGGCACGTGGGCGCTTTGCGCACGGGCGCTTTGCGCACTTGCGCTGCGTGCTGGAGCGCAAGCGCGCGCGCCACATGTCGGCACGTGGGCGCTTTGCGCACTTGCGCTGCGCGCCGGAGAGGACAAGAGGCTTTTAGCCTGAAAAAAGATTTCTCAAAAGAGAAATCAGAGAGGAGTCGGGCTCCTGAATGTGTTTTGGGTTTAATGGAAGTGGTTCTTCTTCTTCCTCCTGTTGCTTGCTGGATCTTGAAGATCAAGAGATGTGAAATCTCAAAATCTCTCCTTTTTAAGATCTGATGACAGATCCAAGTTCCCCTTTGTGGGTTTTGTGGTGAAAAACTAATTTGTTTTATAAAAAGAAGAGTAAAACTCTTGATTTAATTCAAAAGAAAGAAGAAGGTTTTGGAACCTTGAAGAAGAAGAATAGATCTCAGATCTGGAAACTTTTTTTTTTAGAGAGAGAAAAAGTTGTTGGGATATTTCATTATCTTTGCCTTTATAGGCCATACATTTTACACATAGCCCCTTGGGCTTCAAAAAATGGCATTTTGCCTATCCCATGGCTCATGTGCCATTTCTTTTTGCACATAAGCCATGGGCTTTACAAAAATTTGGCTTTATGCCTATTTTTCTTACATTTATCCGAAAATAAAAATAAAATAAAAAAAATACAACAAAATTATTTATTACAAAATTTTTATCTTGGCATGGGGGAAAGGCCGGCCGCTTCCTGTTCGGGCTCGACCCGGGCATGGGCCCACTTAGCTTGGGGTTGACTTTGATTTTGACTTGGTCAACCGGGGTGTAAATTTTTACCCCAACAAATTGCCCCCCATCAATAAATGCACACCACATATGTGGGTCGTGTGCATGAAATTGATGGATCTTCTTTCACGTGGAGGCGACCTGATTTGGTTCCCGCTTTTTGGGAAGCTGGCACTGCCCTTTTTACGACATGGACGGTCGTTGCTTGACATGTCTTCGAGACGGAGTGTCCGTGATAGACATTTTCCATGGCCCGGAGTTATCTGGTTCCCGCTTTGTAGGAATCCTGCGCTGCCCTTTTTGCGACTTGGACGGTCGGTGCTGCCCTTTTAGCGACTTGGACGGTCGTTGCTTCCCTTTTAGCGACTTGGACGGTCGGTGCTGCCCTTTTAGCGACTTGGACGGTCGGTTCTGCCCTTTTTGCGACATGGACGCTCGGCGCTCTGATCCGGAGCGATTTGGGTTCCCAATTTGCGGGAGCCTGCACTGCCCTTTTTGCGACATAGACGGTCGACGCTCTGTTACGAAGCGATTTTGGGTTCCCAATTTGCGGGAGCCTGCACTGCCCTTTTTGCGACATAGACGGTCGACGCTCTGTTACGAAGCGATTTGGGTTCCCAATTTGCGGGAGGCTGCACTGCCCTTTTTGCGACATAGACGGTCGACGCTCTGTTACGAAGCGATTTGGGTTCCCAATTTGCGGGAGGCTGCACTGCCCTTTTTGCGACATAGACGGTCGACGCTCTGTTACGAAGCGATTTGGGTTCCTAATTTGCGGGAGCCTGCACTGCCCTTTTTGCGACATAGACGGTCGACGCTCTGTTACGAAGCGATTTGGGTTCCCAATTTGCGGGAGCCTGCACTGCCCTTTTTGCGACATAGACGGTCGACGCTCTGTTACGAAGCGATTTGGGTTCCCAATTTGCGGGAGCCTGCACTGCCATTTTTGCGACATAGACGGTCGACGCTCTATTACGAAGCGATTTGGTAGACGTGTCCCCCGCACGGAGTGTCGCTGGTCGACGTTTCCCCGAGGCGGAGTGTCTGTTGTCGATGTGCCCCTGTCACGGAGTGTCCGCTTGACGTTTCCCCGAGGTGGAGTATCGGCTGGTTGACTTTTCCCCGGCACGGAGTGTCGCTGGTCGACGTTTCCCCGGCGCGGAGTGTCGGGTTGACTTTTCCCCGGCGCGGAGTGTCGCTGATGGACTTTTCCCCGGCGCGGAGAGTCGGGTTGACTTTTCCCCGGCACAGAGTGTCGCTGGTCGACGTTTCCCCGGCGCGGAGTGTCGGGTTGAATTTTCCCCGGCACGGAGTGTCGCTGGTCGACGTTTCCCCGGCGCGGAGTGTCGGGTTGTCGATGTGCCCCTGTCACGGAGTGTCTGCTTGACGTTTCCCCGAGGTGGAGTATCGGCTGGTTGACTTTTCCCCGGCACGGAGTGTCGCTGATGGACTTTTCCCCGGCGCGGAGTGTCGGGTTGACTTTTCCCCGGCACGGAGTGTCGCTGGTCGACGTTTCCCCGGCGCGAAGTGTCGGGTTGACTTTTCCCCGGCACGGAGTGTCGCTGATGGACTTTTCCCCGGCGCGGAGTGTCGGGTTGACTTTTCCCCGGCACGGAGTGTCGCTGGTCGACGTTTCCCCGGCGCGGAGTGTCGGGTTGTCGATGTGCCCCTGTCACGGAGTGTCTGCTTGACGTTTCCCCGAGGCGGAGTATCGGCTGGTTGACTTTTCCCCGGCACGGAGTGTCGCTGATGGACTTTTCCCTGGCGCGGAGTGTCGCGGATTGACTTTTCCCCGGCACGGAGTGTCGCTGATGGACTTTTCCCCGGCGCGGAGTGTCGGGTTGACTTTTCCCCGGCACGGAGTGTCGCTGGTCGACGTTTCCCCAGCGCGGAGTGTCGGGTTGACTTTTCCCCGGCACGGAGTGTCGCTGATGGACTTTTTCCCGGCGCGGAGTGTCGGGTTGACTTTTCCCCGGCACGGAGTGTCGCTGGTCGACGTTTCCCCGGCGCGGAGTGTCGGGTTGTCGATGTGCCCCTGTCACGGAGTGTTTGCTTGACGTTTCCCCGAGGTGGAGTATCGGCTGGTTGACTTTTCCCCGGCACGGAGTGTCGCTGATGGACTTTTCCCCGGCGCGGAGTGTCGGGTTGACTTTTCCCCGGCACGGAGTGTCGCTGATGGACTTTTCCCCGGCGTGGGGTGTCGGGTTGACGCAAAGGTCGATGTTGGAATTGGTTGGTTTGATTTGTTTGACTTGAGTTGACATCAGCGTCGTTATACTGGAATATGGTACCAGGAGCGAATCATCGTCTGCCATGAGAGGATTTTGGAATTGGTTTTGGTTGGCATCTGCATTGCTGCACTGGAATAATGCCAGGAGCAACTCATCATTTTCCCCGAGAGGATTTGGGGATTTTTTTGTCGGCATCTGCATTGCTGCACTGGAATGATGCCAGGAGCAACTCATCATTTGCCCCGAGAGGATTTGGGGATTTTTTTGTCGGCGTCTGCATTACTACACTGGAATGATGCCAGGAGCAACTCATCATTTGCCCCGAGAGGATTTGGGAATTGGTGGCTTAGGAGACAGGTTTAGATCCCTATCACCTAAGGCTTTTCCATTTTGTGAGCCATAAGGGTCCCACGAAGCATTTTCTCCCTACGGGTCATGAGGATCCCGCAGGTGTATTTTCTCCTTAGGAGTCGTGGGGACTCCTAAGTGTGTTGCTCCTTTGTGAGTCGTAGCGATCTCACGCGGGAATTTTCTCCTCACAAAGTCGAGAGGACTTTGCGAGTGCATTTCTTTTTTTTTACGAGTTTGCGCCCTTTCGGGTTTTCACAAACTCGCCGGCAGTCCTGCTGTTTTTACTCACGGAGCCCTTTCGGGTTTTCATCCGTGCCCGTTTTGCTTGTGGACATACCGTTCTCTTTTTTCCCTTTTTTTTCTTTTCTTTTTTTTTGGAGAGATAGGGATTGTTTTACGCCCGTAGATTGTATACGGTTTTGCAGGATGTATGATCCAGACCGTAGGGCCAAAAACATTTCGGGACTTCGTTGGCGTCTGCATCGCTGCACTGGAATATGGTACCAGGAGCGACTCATCATTCGCCGTTTGGGTATGGGAGTCGGAATTTGGTTGGCGTCTGCATCGCTGCACTGGAATACGGTACCAGGAGCGACTCATCATTCGCCACTTGGGGATTTGGATTTGGAATTTGGTTGGCGTCTGCATCGCTACACTGGAATATGGTACCAGGAGCGACTCATCATCCGCCACTTGGGGATCGGGGAGCGATGGCTTAGGAGATAGATTTAGATCCCTATCACCTAAGGCTTTTCAATTTTATGGGCCGTGAGGGTCCCATAAAAGCAACTTCTCCCTACGAGTCGTGAGGATCTCGCAGGTGTATTTTCTCCTTAGGAGTCGTGAGGATTCCTAAGGGTGTTTTTCCTTTATGGGTCGTAAGGATCCCATAAAGGTTTGTTCTCCTCATGTATCGTGAGGACGCATGAGTGGATTTCCCTCGTTCCCAGTTTAATGACTTAGAGGTCGACTGTTTCCAGTTTAACGACTTGGAGGTCATCTGTTTCCAGTTTAACGACGTAGAGGTCATCTGTTTCCAGTTTAAAGACGTAGAGGTCATCTGTTTCCAGTTTAAAGACTTGGTGGTCATCTGTTTCCAGTTTAAAGACGTAGAGGTCATCTGTTTCCAGTTTAAAGACTTGGTGGTCATCTGTTTCCAGTTTAAAGACTTGGTGGTCATCTGTTTCCAGTTTAATGACGTAGAGGTCGTCTGTTTCCAGTTTAAAGACTTGGTGGTCATCTGTTTCCAGTTTAAAGACTTGGTGGTCATATGTTTCCAGTTTAAAGACTTGGTGGTCATCTGTTTCCAGTTTAATGACGTAGAGGTCGTCTGTTTCCAGTTTAATGACATAGAGGTCGTCTGTTTCCAGTTTAAAGACGTAGAGGTCGTCTGTTTCCAGTTTAAAGACTTGGTGGTCATCTGTTTCCAGTTTAATGACGTAGAGGTCGTCCGTTTCCAGTTTAATGACTTAGAGGTCATGGATGGCGAGCTTGAAATTTTGGGGTAGGGGCCGGCATCAGCGTTGTTAACACTGAAGCAGAGGTGCCAGGACACATAAGTGGGTCTTCCCAATGGAGCATAATTCCGAGGGCGGAGACCAACCGCTGGACTGGTGATTGCGGTGGGGCACGGCTATGCTAAGAATTATTTGAGCCCGTGGATTGTATACGGTAGTCAATTTGGGGACTGGCCGTAGGGCTGGGAGAATTTTGGAAATTTGAATTTTTGTTGGCGTCTGCATGGCTGCACTGGAATATGGTACCAGGAGTGACTCATCATCCGCCGTTGTTTTTTTTTTGTTTTTCTTGTTTTACCGCGATTGCTCTATCATTTCAGCTTTTCTTATCGCGAAGGTCGCGATTGCCCTATCATTTCGGCTATTTATTCGCGGTTGCCCCATCATTTCAGCTTTATTTTCATTTTCATTTTTTTACTCGCTGATTTTTATTGCGAGTTGCCCCATCATTTCGGCTTCTCTTTATTTTCCTTTTATTTACACATTTTTTTATTTACACCTTTTTTTATTTACACATTTTTTTTTTGCATTCCCAGTTTAACGACTTAGAGGTCGACGGTTCCCAGTTTAATGACGTGGGGGTCATCTGTGCTTATCCCAGCTCCTTGAACTTTGATCTTGGCGGAGCTGTGTTGATGACCTAGCTCTGTGGCTTGCCGACACGTCCGAGGATTGCGAGGTCTTTCCAAGCGTATATTGGTCCTCTGCCCAATCTTTGAAAATATAGCAGTCTTCGATGGTATGACCCACCACTCTATGATATGGGCAGTATACGGGATTGCCGGTCATGTTCATTTCCTATGGCCTCTTTGGAACAGGCACTTGCAGACCATTGTTCAAGGCGTCCATGAATATTTTGCGGATTTCCTCCCTCCTGAAGGAGTATACCTTCTTCTTTCTTTCCATTGGGGTAGGTGCCTTTACTGACGCTGGTCCTCGAGGCCAATCGGTCTTTGGTTCGCCCTTTTCAGATAATGGCACATGTCTGGGAGGATTAGGTTCCCGAAAGGCTTCGGTCTCCATTTGCATGAAATCGGCGGTCGTAGCTTGACAGCTTGCTAACGCGCCTTTAGACAGTTCTATCTCTCCCGCCATGTATTGCCTTTCGACCCAATCTTTGAAGACGAAGCAGTACTCAATGGCATGACCTATCACCCTGTGATAGGGGCAATATTCTGGGTCGTCGGTCATATTCGCTTCTTGCGGTCTCTTTGATTCCGGGAGTTGTAGACCGTTTCTTAGGGCATCCTTGAATATCTTGTGGACTTTTTCCCTTTTGAAGGAATAGACCTTTTCCAGCTTCGCTTTCAGAGGCGATTCCCCCCGCCCCGGCGTATGTATCGGAGGGACTGGAGGCTGATTGCGGCCGTTTTTCTCGAAGGCGCTCCGCTTTTAGGTTGGAAAGGATATCAGTTGGCTGCCCCCGGGTATCAATCCCTGGCTCATGAGCCAAAATTTGATTCTGCTGTAATTGCAATTGGGCGACTTGGGTCGCGAGATCTGCCACGACGTTTGCCAGCTCATCGACTTTGGAATAGACCTCGGCCATCTTCTCATCCCTGTCCTGAAATTGCCTTTGAAGCCATTGGAATAATGCTTGTTCTGTAGTTCCGGCTATGACAACCGGGTAATCTTTATTGCCTGAGCTCAATTCCGTAGGAACCACGGGCTCCACTGGCTTATTGGCCTGAGTGGGCTCTTCATCATTTAGATCGAGCCGACGCTGGGTAGCGTCAACCATATCATCACCATGGCTGTGAAGAAGAAGAGGGTTCATTTCTTCATGTTCGGCCATGTAGACAGTGTGGATAACACATTCAGCCATTCTTTCATCACTAGCAGCTGGTTTCGCGGAGCGGTCTGGGCTTTGGAAATTTATAAGTTTTAACATGGCCAGAGCCCTAGCCCTTTTGTTGGCTCTATACCTGAGCCTTTTCTGCCTTAGCTTCTCAATTTTAAGGGCTTGGCGGGCATCCGCTACCCGGGAAGCCATTGTGAGTTGATCAGCAGGAAGCTTAGAGAAGACACCCGATCGAGCATTTGTCAGGTGCGCCGCTGGAGCTTGCTCGGGACGCGTTGTAGCTTTGTTGGTGTTGATGGCCTTGCCCCCAGCTGGGGCCAAGGAAAGTCGTTCAGATACCGACTTGCGTTTGGGTTGGGACGCCCTTGAGATCACCACATTTGGTCTCCTGCCTTTCGAGACCGGTTTGTCTGTCATCGGAGCTTGAGGAGATGGGATGGCGCCAACTGGCATGAACGTAATAGAGCCAAATGGTAGCAGCGGCTCCTCCTATTGTCGCCCGAGACTGGCCGGAAGGACCATCCTGGAGTCTATCTTCATCGTGTAGGAGACGGGAGCCGTGCTGAGAGCTGAGTTCATCTTTGGAGACATTGTTGAAAGGTGATTGCTTGAAAACCTGCATGAAAAAACATTATTTCAGTATAAATATAGGTATGTATATTGATTGAGTTCGCATGAATGCTTAACCCGAAATATAGGAGGAGAGATTGGTCCCACCGGGCGTGCCAGAACCTGTAGGGTGTTTTTCGTCACCCCAGTGAGATGGGAATACGCGAGCGCTTGTCAGGCGTACTACAGATTCCCCCTGCCTAGAGTAGGCCGGGGTTTAATGATTGTGGGGATCCGAATCTCCGACAGCCGCGGACTAAGCTGCCGTTAATTACACATCGCCTTTGGGGCGAGGGAACCTCCGATTAACGGGTTAAATTGGTCATGCGAACTCAATGTGCAGTGTGCGTGTGTTTTGTTTTGAAAGGGGGTTTTGGATATATCGGGAGCCACGCAGAGTTTTTACGGGAAAGAGGGGGAAAAGGCATCCAAGGGATGCGTGGGGGCCAGCGCCTTGAGCGCTGTGCGCTTAGGTGCTGTGCGCTCAGGCGCAAGCGCGCCACGTGTCGGCACGTGGGCGCTTTGCGTAAGAGCGCTGCGCGCAGGTGCGCAAGCGCGCGCGCCACGTGTCGGCACGTGGGCGCTTTGCGCAATGCGCGTTGCGCGCAGGTGCGCAAGCGCGCGCGCGCCACGTGTCAGCACGTGGGCGCTTTGCGCAATGCGCGTTGGAGCGCAAGCCCGCGCGCGTCACGTGTCGGCACACGGGCGCTTTGCGCACTTGCGCTGCGCGCTGGAGCGCAAGCGCGTGCGCCATGTGTCGGTACGTGGGCACTTTGCGCACTTGCGCTGCGCGCCGGAAAGGACAAGAGGCTTTTAGCCTGAAAAAAGATTTCTCAAAAGAGAAATCAGAGAGGAGTCGGGCTCCTGAATGTGTTTTGGGTTTAATGGAAGTGGTTCTTCTTCTTCCTCCTGTTGCTTGCTGGATCTTGAAGATCAAGAGATGTGAAATCTCAAAATCTCTCCTTTTTAAGATCTGATGACAGATCCAAGTTCCCCTTTATGGGTTTTGTGGTGAAAAACTAATTTGTTTTATAAAAAAAAGAGTAAAACTCTTGATTTAATTCAAAAGAAAGAAGAAGGTTTTGGAACCTTGAAGAAGAAGAATAGATCTCAGATCTGGAAACTTTTTTTTTTAGAGAGAGAAAAAGTTGTTGGGATATTTCATTATCTTTGCCTTTATAGGCCATACATTTTACACATAGCCCCTTGGGCTTCACAAAATGGCATTTTGCCTATCCCATGGCTCATGTGCCATTTCTTTTTGCACATAAGACATGGGCTTTACAAAAATTTGGCTTTATGCCTATTTTTCTTACATTTATCCGAAAATAAAAATAAAATAAAAAAAATACAACAAAATTATTTATTACAAAATTTTTATCTTGGCATGGGGGAAAGGCCGGCCGCTTCCTGTTCGGGCTCGACCCGGGCATGGGCCCACTTAGCTTGGGGTTGACTTTGATTTTGATTTGGTCAACCGGGGTGTAAATTTTTACCCCAACAGACCATATCGAGTACGGAAGGCGGTCTTCGGAATATCCTCCTTCCGAACCCGCAACTGGTGATAACTTGACCGTAAATCAACCTTCGAGAAAAACCCTGCACCCTGGAGCTGATCGAATAAGTCGTCAATGCGGGGTAGGGGATACCTGTTCCGCACAGTAACCCGGTTCAGCTGACGATAATCAATGCATAAACGCATACTTCCGTCCTTCTTCTTAACAAACAAGATGGGAGCACCCCAAGGTGACACACTCGGTCGGATAAGCCCTTTGTCCAGCAAGTCCTGTAACTGATCCTTTAGCTCTCTCAGCTCTGCCGGGGCCATCCGATAAGGCGGTATAGAGATAGGCCCCGTGCCGGAGATCAAGTCAATACAGAACTCAATCTCGCGGTCTGGTAGCAGACCAGGCAGCTTATCAGGGAATACATCAGGAAACTCTCTTACAACAGGGACCTGGTCCAACGGAACCTCTGTGGAGCTAGTATCATAAACATAGGCTAAGAATCCCTGACACCCTTTCCTTAAGAGTTGACCAGCGCGAAGGGAAGAAATCAAGCTGGGAAGGGTAGCGCTACGATCTTCCTGAATAACAAGAACCGGCTCACCAGGAAAACTGAATCTGACTGCTTTCTCACGGCAGTCCACAGATGCATAACAGGTGGCTAGCCAGTCCATACCAAGAAGAACGTCAAAGTCTAGCATATCGAGAAGAATCAAATCAACTGAAGAATCTCTCTCCCCGATACGAACGGAACACGATCGGTACACAAAACGGGCAACAAAAGACTCGCCTACCGGTGTAATAACGACAAGCGGCTGATCTAACGGAGAAGACTCTCGGCCCAACCTCGGTGCAAAGTACGTGGATACATAGGAATGTGTGGAGCCCGGATCAAATAATACCCGTGCATCAAAAGAACATACTGGCAGAGTACCTGTCACGACGGCATTGGATGCCTGTGCATCCTGAGGAGTCAACGCGAACACTCGGGCCTGTCCGCCACTAATAGCTGGCTGTCCTCTGCCTCTACCTCGGCATCAGCCTCTGCCTCTGTCGCCTCGTCCTCTCGAAACCGGACCGCCACGCCCACGGCCTCTAGAAGCATCTGGCTGGCGTGGAGCATCATCGGGAGTAGGTAGTAGAGCTCTCTGAGGAGGTGGTGAGGGTGGTAAGGTCACATGCGGGACTGTCGCCGCGCCCTGACGTCCCATGGTACAGTCTCTGATACGGTGGTACTGACTCCCGCACCGAAAACATCGTGGAGACGACTGCTGGGTCTGTGGATATGAACCAAATAACTGACCTCATCTCAATCCTCTGCCTCCACCATCTCCCGGAAATAATCTATCGCGGTGTCTACCCATCTGCCGCTGAGCTGATGTATCAGTGCGGATCCCTTCGGCCCAGAAATGACTGGAGTCTCAGAAATACGCTCCTCCAAAAGTAAGGCTGCATCCATCGCGGCTGCGTATGTATCAAAGTGCTGGGTGCCGATGGCAAGGAATAGCTGTGTATCAAGCCCTCGCACAAACCTCTTTATTCTCTTCTCTTCTGTGTCTACTAGGTACGGAGCATATCGAGACAACTGGGTAAACTGTATATCATACTCCGACACCGTCATCCCAGGAGTCTTGCGCAAAGACTCAAAACTACGGGCTCGAGCATCTCGGACACTCTCCGGAAGAAAACGGGCAAGAAATGCAGCTGTAAACTCATCCCAGGTCATAGAAGGCAGACCTGTAGCTCGGCCTCTCTCTACTGAATCGTACCATGTCTGGGCAAGACCCTCCAGACGAAAACTCGCAAACTCCACCAATCTATCATCAGGACACCTCAACGAACGGCAAATCCGAGCCATCCTATCGAGAAATGCCTGTGGGTCCTCTGTCGCATCTGTACCGGTAAAAGCTGGAGGTCTCAATCTCATGAACTCCTGTAGTGAAACAGGGATAGTCTCCATAGTAGCAGGAGCCACCACCTGTGCAGTAGGTACAATCGTGGTCTATGCGGTGGAAGGAACGTCCTCGGATCTCTGTGCCCGACTGGACTCAACTAAAGATCCCATCATCTGTCGCAACTCCTGCATACCGGCCTCTAATCTGGCAATACGGTCTGGATAAGGCGGATCAGTATGACCCTGAGGGGTAGGCGTATCATCCCGCTCGATCCTCGCCTCAGACGAGCCCGCTCGAATCTCATCCCTAGCGGCAGCCCGCTGAGCTCTCGTAGTCTTTGGCGACACCGAAGCTGGAATAAGAAACGGGACCGATAAGAACATTGCAATTGAATCAAGGAATGCAAGGAATCGAGAAAGGAAATACAAGCAATTATGTCCTAAGGTCACTTAGGCGGAGTACCGTATCGTAAGTATGTCGCGGATCATACCCACGCTACGCCACTCTGCTTAAGTCACCTACTCCATCTACCAAGGTCGTCCTACACTCAGAAAGGTAAAACTAAGCTCTGATACCAACTTTGTCACGACCCGAAAGTACGGAACGTGACTGGCACTTAGATTACGAGACGTCTAAAGGCGTACCGTAACCTAAGTCAGCCAAAGCCCAGAAAATCTAAACCAAAATCAAAAGAGAGTGAAGGAAAACCTTTAATGAAAACGGTTTTTAAATCATTTAAGTTGCATAAAATCCCTTTTTAAAAACATCAAAAATTCTCGAAAATTTCGGCAGAGTCTCCCCTGCATTTTCTATCCCCCAAAATGGGTACAACAAGATATATATAACCTGTAATCATAAAATGGCATCCCCAAGCGGGAGCTAGCTCTTCGCCCAAGGCGGATCACAACCACACGCAATATAAGTAATATCAAGAGAAAGAGCATAAAAGAAATGCAAGATATCAGAAAACACACGTCGGCTCAAGTGAGCTCGACCCAAAAGAAACCACATATATACAAATCTCTCAATCTCATCACAAGGTCGCATATACAAATAGAAAGTGGTAGATGGAGAATACTAGATACAATGATGGAGCAAAAAGAAATAAAGTGTGCTCGCAACCCACCTACGGGCAAAGTCGCGAGTCTGAGCAAAAGGAGCTGATGATAAGATTGTAAGTGCACGGCGGCGCCCCGGCCTCCATCCCGAGGCCAAAATGCGGAAGCGGTGATAAACTTTAATTTTGCGAACTTAGCAAACCGGCACCACCGCGCACTAAAACCCGGATCGAACCATTAATTAGTCCTAGCTAACTACAAGATGGGGAAGAGAGATATACCGACTGATCCAAGTCCTCCGGTCTTCTCGTCGTCGTCCCGATCTCCTGCGGAAGCTCCGGTCTCCACCTCGTCGCCGGAAGTGCACCACATCGCCTACTTCTTTTACGGGCTCCCACCTCAATGCCGAGACAACTCGGGCACGAAGCTGGCTAGTCGACGTGCCCAAGATTCGATGTAGAATGTGTAGTGAAGAAGTCTCATTTTGGGGTTGTAGGAATTGCCTTTTGGTGGAGGGATGAACTATGGAGTTTGGAGATGGAACTTGTGGATATTTAGGAGCATGAAATGAACCAAATTTCACTCTCCAAAATTTTGGACAGCCCCACTAATGCTTGGGCCGGCCATGACAATGAGGGGAGGGTGAAAATGAGAGTGTGACCAAAAATAATGGGAGCCAAACTCATATCATGCAAGAGAGAGAGAGGAATCAAAATGTGATCATGAAAGAACATGATTACCAAGAAACACCAACACTCAACAACCAAATCATCTCCCATCATCAACACAAAGTCAAGGTATGGTCCACCCATCATGAACCATCATGAAGTCAAAAGGTCAAAGAAGAGTTGTCATGATAAAACAATATGCAAAGACCCCTTCCACAAATACTTATTTGCAACAATGCAAATAAGCCCTCCTCCACCAATCTTCGGCCAATGAACGATACAAAGGAAATCGGCCGAAACGAAAAGAAAACTGGCAACTCCATAAAACTGGTCCCGTAATAAATTACAGGAAAACCCCGATACTGTATATATACACCCGCATTTGTATTTCGACCGAAATACAAATGCAATGAGACAAAATCTCCACTGTACTATACTAGGATCCGGCTTAAACCAAAGCCGGCTAGTAATATCCGTTCGATCCTGATTCATGCAATACCGCACGTATCTGATCGAACCCTGCCATATACCCATACGGCTTCTAGTACAATCTGTCCGATCCTGATCCGTGCAATACCGCACGTATCTGATCGGACCTTGCCATATCTCCATACGGCCTCTACAACCTTTCGCCCGAAAGCTGAGTAACTGAATGTGGGGGACTCTAAAGACTCGTCAACACCTTGGTTGTGGATTTAACCACTAGCACGTCAGAGGTATAAGCCAATACGTAACGGGCTACCAGGTATTGACTAAAAGGGACGTCTGTGAGCGAACTCGGCCTGACAACCCTACTGAGCATGTCAGTGACAATATCCGTACAGTCGGGTCCGTTCGTCTATGAGTATCGCATGGCGGGCCTAGGGGGTTGGTAAAAGTCAGACCCCCAAAAGCGGTACAAGTCGTGTCGGAGTGTAGCCTAGAACACCCTGAGATACTACTGGAATACCTACCAGTAAATCTCCTGCCTTGGCCAAGGACTTCGTGTAATGGCTCTCCTAGACACAGCGCGACCTCACCCCCAATACCGGGAGAGACGAACCCCTGAAGATACGCTCACTGCCTCCATGTGGCTCGGGACTGTACCCAACTAAAACCTGTTTGCACGACTCCTTTGAGCCGTGGTAGGGTAGTAATCAAAGTACAGTGGGAACTCACACGAGACAAATGACGATCCCCAGGTCGATGAACTAACCTGCACACATGTCACCAGGGAACTGCCATCTGATGTCTGGTATATGACCAACTAGCATGTTCCCGGCGAGTCCTGTCCGGTGTACTCATAACCCAATGAGCACCTGTATACATCTTAGGTGATCCAACTGACACCAGTGGCTTGTGAGACCGGCCACCGCCCCTCGTCGGGGTCTCGACTGTATACACTAGTCTACTCTGGAGTATCGATGCCCTGTCTCGAAACTCACACGACTAGGGACCATTTAAGGATATGCTTATAGACCCCAGCTCCCACTTATATGATCGCCCTCATATTGCTGGTGGTCAAGCAAGAATCCTAGGGGCTCTATCAACGTGTAATAGCAACTTGTCAGGTCACCTAAAACAGTACACGATGATAAAGGTAAACCAGATAGCATACTATCATCTCGAGTAAGACTGTCCTATCGGGATAGGTCCTCCATCAATCATTGTAATCACGTGCCTGTGATCGAATAATTGAATCTGAGGGCACTATCTCCAACAAAGATAGCCGCCGCTACAAGACTGATGAGTCCAACCTGCAAGATACTGTGGCACAATGGGGGTGAGTTGCCAGCTCGTGAGTAGAATATAACATCTTGTAAGACAATCGTAAGAATGCACGCAATGCGCCACAACATGTATGTCCATATATGATATAATACCTCTAGTATGCATGCACATGTATGCAATGTCATTACTAAATCTTTAAGTGTTTTAAATGCTAAGGGTACTGCATTCTTAACTTTAGAAAATGAATATCTGTATAATAGCTAAGTACCATCAAGAAATCATCTAAAAACCCGTGTCAAGCATCGACACCAAATATGAAATCATATCTGTCTCAATATCTCACTGTATCAATGTCTCAAATATCGGGCTCCGTCGGTCCGGATCGGCCCATATCATCAAATCTCACGACAACGGTCGGTATCCTCCGGATATCCGCCGCGCCAGACATCACCGGTAGGTGGTCTTCCCCTGCCAGGCTCATCGTCTACAACTCGATCTTCTTGCCCCGGGGTACCATACCGGGCCCACCATGTACCCGAGACGGTTCATCCACTCCTCGAATCGGGTCTCGAAATCCAACAGAAAACATGAAAACTCATGGTGGACGACACATACATCACGAGAAAACCGCAACTTTGTTTTAAAAATGATAAATATAAGATTTTGTTAAATTCTTGCGGTTTTCCCCAAAAATCCAGAAATCGCAGCAATACTGAAATTCTCAAGAAAATCATAATGTCCACATGTTATATATGATAAATGTCTATGATATCAATGTATACGATGTGAATTTTGGCTAGAAATCTGTGTAAATATGATGATAATGTGAGGTATATGCATGCTATGCAATTTCATATATCATGTATGAATGCAAGTGGCGATACTAAGTTAAACAGGTTCTATAGTGCACGTGGCATGGCAATTACCAAAGGCGTGTGTATACATGAATAGTGCGCGTGCAACAGATACCAATGGTAATGGTGTTCGTGTCCTACGAAGTGATATCGCATATGTGTATATGAATGTTATATGAATGTCCATGCAATCTAGTATACGGTTAGCTGTGAGGGTATGCAATGTAAACAAAGGGGTAAGCTAACTAGCAACACAAGTCTTGCAAGAAATAGGGTAATCCTAACTAGGGGGCATCTCGCGCCATCCAGACGATTCCCCCATAGATGAATATATCTACTCACCTGAATGCCTCGCTAATCCGATCCGACCACCGCCTTGCCTTTACGCGCCGTGTCCGATATTTCCCCGACCGATCCTATATTTGCACAACACCAAGCATAAGATTACATATCCTAAAACGATGAAAGTCACAATATACAAATATCGACGCACTCGAATTAAACATAACGTGCACTCGGTGCGCGGGAAAACACACGAAAATCGCTAAATCTTAACTAGAATCGTCATTTCGGGGAAATCGACAAAACTAAAACCCGACTAGACAAAACCCAGCGTTCGCGCACTCTAATAGTCATAAATGATGCTAATTATATCGCTAATATAACGCAATTAGATCACATCCTAATTTTAATAAAAATCTAGTAAGCAAAAAGCATACCGATTCGATGCAAATATCGCAATTTATCAATTTAGCGAGCGTAACATTGCACAATTAACCAATTGGATAACCAAACCCTAACTTAACTCTATCAACCATGCTACAAACCCTAATTTGAAATCAAATCCCTCTCTTGATTTTCCTAAACAAACAATTACTACTAAATTAATACTTCAAATTTCAATTTTAGCACATTTAAACTACAAGTTAACAAATAGATTAGAATCTTCACCTCACAAGCTTGAACCCTAGCTTGCACAAACCACCAAAGATGCCTCCTTTCTTCAAGTTTTAAGCTAAATTGGCTTGAGGAGAGAGTGGATTAGGGTTTTGTTTTGAATTGGAGAATGAATTTGTGAATTTTTTAATGGATTTTGATAGCAAAATGAAGCAAAAAGAAGTGAGAAGTGAGGGGATTTTCTGCAGGGAGGCTCGGCCAGCAGCTGAGGGAAGAAGTGGGGGGTTTTGTGTAGAGGCTTCTAGGTCAAAAAACCCCTTATGTTCTCATTTAATGCTTTTCACATCAAGCTTTTTACAAAAAAAACCTCATTTTAGTTCATTTTTTCCATTAAATTTCCAACCATAAAACCAAAATCTTGCAAGTCATGATACAATTTTATTAACACCATATTTTAGCTTATAAACATTCCTAATTATGAAATTTACCTAATTAAATTTGTATTTATCACTACTTTAATGTATTTTTAAAAGCTTAAAATAATATTAAAAATAATTAATTACGAAAAAAAAATTATTTAACTAGAAAATTTTAAGTGACATTTTAGTGACAAAATTATAGTAATATCTTAACTAAATTTTGTATAATTAGGTCTACAATGAAAAATACCTAATTTGACTTTTTACGGAAAAAGCCGAAAAATTAGCGATTACCGAAAAACTGTCTAAACGGTTTTCGAAGGGTTACACATATTACACTTACGGTCACAGAAAAGAAAGTGTAAAACTACAACAGTTGGAATCCGCAACCTACTTAGACATCGCATGCCTAACCATCTGAATTCCTTAGACATCACATGCCTAACAATTATAAACCCCGCATTTTAGTCTCATTATCGAAAACTCTTTTCAATATCAAGTCGGGCAATTCAACAAGATTCCCGACATTTTGATCGAATGCTCGTCGCAAACTTTAGTAGGCGGCCGCACCCCCGATGCCGTCGACGAAGTGCACCAAGGCGGAACACTGCTGCCGCGATCACCCGAACGGATGCTTTCGGCGACGGGGTTCTCCTACAGTCACTTGGTCGGGGCTATGGGGCGTGGCTGTCTATTAAGTTTACCCGGCGAGTATTCGCGTATCCAACGTGATTGCGACGGACTTTTGATCACATCAAAATTCCGTGGCAACCGATCAAGTGAGACTAAAGTGCTATATTTATAACATTCATTCAGTTATCTCATAACTACTTGTGGATTCCAAATATTGTATCACATTCCAGATAAATAGAAAATGTTAAACTTTCTGATCGAACAATCAAACACCCAAGTTTTCCCGAATGGTTTTCAACACTTGAAATAAGTTTAAAAACATCCATTTGATGCCACAGTACCAACGGTCCAGCCGTAGAAGGGTCAAGCCAACGCCTCGCATGTGGCACGCCGTACTGCCCCAAACCCTAAGGTTCAAAGGGCAGTTCAAGACGGTCACATAATCGAGTTAAGGTTTGTTGTCTTCTAGAGGGTCCATCGTCTTACTTGCACTACTTATAACATTCTTAAACAACGGAAAAATCCAACACTTGGAAATTTCCCGGCAAGGAAAAAAGTGGGTATTTATATCCGGTCGAACTTTTTAACAGTTTCTAAAATATCCGGAAAAACATAAACGAAATTAAATTATCCGATCGAATCAACGAGTCCACAATACAACCCTAGAAAACTCAACACTTGAGTGGAATTAAAAAATTCCCAGAAAAAATTAACAAGAAAGGAACTAAGAATAATTACATGAAATACCAGGGACTAAATCACAATTTTTGCCGCGGAACCGCCGCCAAACCCTTGGTTTGGCCGCGGTTCCGCGGTCAAATTTTTGAGTTAGGGGTCCGCACTTCACAGTAATTCTTAGATTTTCCTGCTTAATTTTCTGAGCATTTTTAATTCACAAAAATCCACAGTTTCAAAAATTGTACAGAGAAGGATTATGGATTAGGGTTTCGGGTTCGATCGGACTTCTAACATCGTCTACACTTCGCCTAAAGCTCTAGCTAGGCTCTGATACCACTGTAGGGCTCCTAGGCACACCCATGAGGTTCTACAACTGATCAATGATTGGTTCGAAAAATCGTTTTTGTTTGTAGTTAACCGCAATCAGAACGGTGTCGCGCGTAGCTAGACCGAGGTGAGTACGGGTCGTCCTCTGGGAAATATGGAACCTTTTATTTTTACTTTAGATGTGTTGAGGAAGAGAGGAGGAATAAAGAATTTTGTGAAAAGTTTCTAGATCTACTTTAAACAAGAATGTTAAATATAGATCTAGATTATTTTAGAGATTTAAATAATATAATAAAGGGCTTGTAGGGTTCGTTAGGATTTAGTAGTTATGGAAGATTAATTAAAAGTTACCATTTTTATTCATTAATAGATTTAGAACTAGAACGACGGTGATGCGTGTAGATTAGGGTTTCTGGAGGGAAAAGGAATCCCACTCGTAACCCTTATCTCGACACGGAACTCCGTTCATATCTAGCCTTTACCAAAACAATCATTAATCTAATCTCTAATCGCGGTCGGAACTAGCAAGGAATTGCTAGCGCGCCCGATTAGGATGTTAATGATTATTTTGATAAAGTTCCTAAACTTTATAGGACTTAAAAAGGGTTTAATTATTTTCATCCCCCATTAACCTACCCTAATCCTACGAACCCTAACAAGCGGAGAATTACTCGCGCATGTTGGGAGAAGAAGATGAAAAGAAAGAGAGGGAGAACATAATGTAAAAACAAACAATTAAATAAAAAAAAACTACCTTTATTAATCAACTCCTTCAAACTACACTTTTAATCCATAGAAAATGATTACAAAACTTGATTTGCTTCTCGATCTTTCCTAGGGAGGTAGTCGAACAGTCGATGATCAGCCTGGATGCGTGAGCGTCGGGAGCTTCGTGATCTCTTCGGCTTGATAGCTTTTCCAAGAGGCCCTCGGTGCCCTTTTATAGTGCAAACCCAGAATCTTTTTGTTGAAAAGTTGGTAAAATATTGCATAGATCAATCTCCCAAAATATTGCCTTCTAACTCTTCAATAGTGCGGCGGATCCGCGGCCCCAGGGTGGGTTTGGCCGCGGATCCGCGCTCAAGTGTCGAGATCAATTGCTGATTTTTCTTGGTCTTTCATCTGGTGACATTTGGCAATCATAGGAATCTTCAGAATCTGAAAATATTTTCTCGGTTGCTTCCAGACTTGGTCTCCAAGTTTGCTTCTTAATTTGGCAAGTTTTCTTCAACAAATTGATTTGTTTGTTAAATCCTTCATAACAACTTGGAAATATTCTGCACAACAACTCAAATAAGATTTTAGTAGACTTTGTTCTACTAGGATTAGACCAATAATATTATTTGCATACATTTTCCTACCAAATGATAATTAAATATATTAACACATGGAAAATAATGTTTTTACACATAAACCCTCATATGTATAATATATTATAATAAAGTCCTTTTTAATATAAAAATGGTAGGAAAAATGTACTACAAATGTGCAGTTTTATCGACTGAACAAATACCCCCAAACTTATCTTTGATCGTCCCGAGCAAACTAGTTTATTTTAAAAGGAGAAAAAGAAAGGAGAAAACTAAGCACACTTTCGTAGGCAGACACGATTGCACTGAGCACGTGCAACAAGCCGTTAAACCTCTAGGTGTCCCTAGTAGGAAGAGTGTTGTCTCCTGAGGGTTTTCAGCGGATTACACCCACAAAATCCTATAACAAAAGAAAGATGGTGAAATTTACATATAAAGACAAGAACCATAAAAGAAATACTTTGAAAAGAAGAGTTTCCAACTATACTAGCTTTTCAGTTGTCATGAGCCCTATCTTAATAGTCATGAAAAAATGTTAGAAATCACATCATCCCTCAATAAAACATCGTCTTTATTCTTCATTCCTACCTTTTATCCAAACATTGATCATATAACCCCACGTGTGTGTAAAGAACATCACTACACTCAGAGAATTCAATTCAAGCTATCATACTCTTGTCCATCCACCTTAGTACTTTTTACTTTGATGAATACTTAGAATTGCTTACACATTTTCATGCGACCGTTAATACTTCTTGAGGTACTAACCGACCGATTACTCATGTGCTTGCAGATTTGGTGATAATATTTTCCTTGTCTTGCACCACCTAAGGCTAAGCAGTGACTCCTAGACCAGTTGGCCTTAGGGCACTAGGTGAAGAGGCACCCTCGCTATATTTTTTTATTGCTACCTTGGCGATACAAAACGAGTGTTCATTTTTTTCTTTTCACCATTTTTATATTTTCTTCATCATTTCCTTCATACTTTGGCTTTTAGACAAGAGCATTTCATGGTATCCTCTACTATCCCGAGTTTCAAGACGTGTGTAGGTGCATATTGTAGGGTATCAACATTCAAATGTTTGGCTTCCAGAATAAAAACTATTTTTCAGACTTATTTTTATCCTCAGATTAGTGACTTCCCTCATCTTACTAACCCTTGGGACAACAGCTCATAACTACTTATTACTAGTTCGTATAAGAAAACTTCTAATTTTCTTGGTTTTCTTAAACTCTTCCTATCTTTTGGATGTAATGTTTCACTTTCTATTCTTTTGTTATAAAATTTTTTTTTTTTTATTTTAAATGCCCGGTGTCAAAGATAATTCAGTGAATACAAACCTCCCCCCCAAACCTGTTTTCAGCAGTGTCCTCACTGATGTAGCCTTTTGAGAACATGGACCTGTATACTAAGGGAGAGATACAAGGGGTAAAATAATAGTCAAATGATAAATTCCCCCAAACTTATTCTTTGACACGCACAGATATTCAATCAAATCCATTTTTACTCACCTCCATTCTTAAAATGAGAAAATGTTTAAAAAATATGGAGGTGAGGCGGAGGAAATTTAGTTTTGATAAAGCGGCTCCTGTAAAAACAGGAGCTCCTCCGCGGGGTCAGCAGAAAAATACGGTTTTAATCTATGCCCATTTACTTTAAAAATCGAACCGTTTTTCAAATTTTCGACTTCAACCGCCCCGTGCGAGTGTACATACCGCACCACAAAAGGTCCTTTCCAACGAGATTTAAGCTTACCCGGATGAAGATGGAGACGTGAATCATAAAGAAGGACTTGTTGCCCCGATGTGAAGGTTTTTCTAGAAAGATTTTTATCGTGGAACACTTTAGTCCTGTTCTTTACTATCACCGCATTATCGTAAGCTTCATCGCGGAGTTCGCTTAGCTCATTCAATTGCAGCTTCCGATAGCTGCCTGCATGATCAAGATCAAAATTAAGCTCTTTAATAGCCCACATTGCCTTATGTTCAATCTCGACAGGGAGGTGGCATGCCTTCCCAAACACAAGGCGGTATGGAGACATACCAAGATCGGTCTTATAAGCGGTGTGGAATGCCCAAAGAGCATCTGTCAATTTGGTTGACCAATCTTTACGGTTTTTCGAAACCGTCTTCTCCAAAATCTGTTTGATCTGCCTATTTGAGATCTCAGCCTGCCCGCTTGTTTGGGGATGATAGGGCGTAGAAAGCTTGTGAGTGATTGAATATTTCCGCATCAAGGCCTCGAAAGACCTATTGCAGAAATATGTCCCGTTGTCGCTAATGATAGCGCGAGGGTGTCCGAATCGCGAGAAGATGTTTTCTTTAAGGAACTTAATGACAACTTTGTTGTCATTAGTGCGACACGGTACAGCTTCCACCCACTTCGAGACATAATCAACCGCTAACAAGATATATAAATTCCCAAAGGAGTTGGGAAAAGGGCCCATAAAATTAATACCCCAAACATCAAATATTTCCACAACCAATATAGGTTGGAGCGGCATCTCGTTCCTTCGTGAAATCCGACCCAAATGCTGACATCGCGGACAAGTTTTGCAATGTTCAAATGCATCTTTAAATAATGTTGGCCAATAAAAGCCACATTGCAAAACCTTCTCCGCCGTTTTTCGAGGTCCAAAGTGACCGCCGCATTCCTGATCATGACAAAATGATAACACGCTTTTGAATTCATCGTTAGGGACACACCTGCGAATGATTTGATCGGAACAATACTTGAATAGATATGGTTCATCCCAGTAAAAATATTTTACTTGGGATAAAAACCGAAGTTTGTCTTGTTTCGACCAATCGCTAGGTATAAGTCCCGTCGCAAGATAGTTCACGATATCCACGAACCAAGGTTCGTAGGATACATTCAAGAGCTGTTCGTCGGGAAATGAGTCATTTATCGGCACGGTCACAGTTGGCGAAGAAGTGATGCGTGAAAGATGGTCTGCTACTACGTTTTCACATCCACTCTTGTCTTTGATAACAAGATCAAATTCTTGTAACAATAGGATCCAACGTATTAGCCTGGCCTTTGCATCCTTCTTCGTTAAAAGATGTCGTAGGGCGGAGTGATCTGTGTAAACCACAATAGGCGAGCCAATCAAGTAGGGCCTGAATTTCTCTAATGCAAATACAACTGCCAAGAGTTCTTTCTCGGTAGTTGTGTAATTTATTTGTGCATCATTCAAGGTCCTACTTGCATAGTAAATTACATGTGGCATCTTATCAATATGCTGTCCCAAAACAGCACCAATAGCAAAATCTGATGCGTCACACATAAGCTCGAACGGGTGGTTCCAATCCGGAGATGATAGAACGGGGGCTGTAGTGAGTGATTCTTTAAGTGATTCAAAAGCAGCCTCACAATCCGAATTGAAGTGAAAAGTAGTGTCCTTGGCCAATAGAAGGGTTAAGGGTCTAGCAATTTTGCTAAAGTCCTTAATAAATCTCCTATAAAATCCTGCATGACCAAGGAAGGATCGTATATCTTTGACGCAATTGGGACGAGGGAGATTTTGAATGACATCTATTTTAGCTCTGTCGACCTCAATGCCTTTATGTGAAATTATATGTCCAAGTACAATACCTTCTTGAACCATAAAATGGCATTTTTCTCAATTCAAAGTCAAGTTCTTATCCTTACAGCGGGTAAGAACAGCGTCAAGATTATGAAGGCAGTCCTCAAAGGAGTCCCCAAAAATGGAGAAATCGTCCATAAAAATTTCTAGAAAATTTTCCACCATATCTGAAAATATCCCCATCATGCACCGCTGAAATGTAGCGGGAGCGTTGCATAACCCAAAGGGCATGCGTCTATAAGCAAAAGTTCCGAAAGGACAAGTAAAAGTGGTTTTATCTTGATCCTTTTCGGCGATGGGGACCTGGTTGTAACCAGAGTATCCGTCCAAGAAACAGTAGTATTCGTGTCCCGCTAATCGTTCTAACATCTGGTCAATGAAAGGTAGAGGGAAGTGATCTTTCCTCGTCGCGGCATTGAGTTTCCTATAATCGATACATACCCGCCACCCAGTTTGGGTGCGTGTTTGGATTAACTCATTAGCCTCGTTAGTGATGACCGTGATGCCAGACTTTTTAGGGACCACATGAATTGGACTTACCCATTGACTATCAGATATGGGGTAAAGTATTCCACTATCAAGACACTTGACGATTTCTTTCTTTACCGCCTCCTTCATAACGGGATTTAACCGTCTTTGTGGGTCTCGGGTTGGTTTGGCTTCATCCATCAGATGTATGTGATGTTCAACAATTAAGGGACTAATCCCTTTGATGTCGGCCATTGTCCAACCAAATGCTTGCCGATTCGATCTCAACACTGCCAAAAGTGCATTCTCTTGCTCTAAGGCTAGAGAAGCGGAAATAATCACTGGCAAAGTCTCATTCTCTCCTAAATATGCATATTTAAGATGAGAAGGTAGCGGTTTGAGATCAAGAATTGGAGGAGAGATAATAGAAGGAGGAGTAACGGAATGATATTCGGACTCCTTAAGAGGTTCAAAACTTGCATAAGATATTGACTCGGAAAGTGCTGCTGACTTTTGCAACGAGTCAACGGGTTCAATCTCAAGGTCGGACTTATTGAACATATCCTCACTGTGAAGTGGTGTAAGATCAAACGATGTCTCATTAGTGTTGTCGAGAACATCAAAGCAAAGTTCCTCATCCATGCAGCTTTCGGGAGCTATCTCGTGGATGGAACAAACATCCAGCAAATGAGCAGAAGGTTCTGATGGCTGACTTCCTAGCTTGTAAATATTAAGCTCAATTGTCATTTTCCCGAAGGATAAGTTCATAGAACCGTTACGACAATTAATCACAGCGTTAGAAGTTGCTAGGAAGGGTCGACCAAGTATCACCGGGATTTGATTGCGTGGGTTTGCCACAGGTTGTGTATCTAAAACAATAAAGTCCACAGGAAATATGAATTCCCCGACTTTAATTAACACATCCTCTAGTTCGCCCCGAGGTTTGGTGATAGATCGGTCTGCCATTTGGAGAGTACAATGGGCAGGTTTTAACTCTCCAATTCCTAACTGCTCATATACTGAATAAGGAAGCAAGTTGACGCTAGCGCCTAGATCGAGTAAAGCACGATTTATATTTTTATCCCCAATAGAAATAGAGATTGTAGGACAGCCGGGGTCCTTACGTTTCTTTGGTATTTGTTGGGTAAAAGCTGTGCTAACATTACTCGTCATGAAAACCTTTTTAGGCACTTGAGTTTTTCTCTTCCTAGTGCACAAGTCTTTAAGGATTCTTGCATAAGATGGGACTTGTTAAATAGCATCTAGAAGAGGAATATTCACGCTAACTTGCTTAAACATTTCCACAATCTTCTCCATTTGCGGGTTAGGTCGGTTGGCCCTTAATCGGTTTGGAAATGGAGCTCGATCAATAAGTTTTGGGTCCAACGTTTGTGGAGAAGACTGTGGCGACGGATTCGATCCCAAAATTGGAGTGGGAATCGACTTAGATAGATTTGGCGAAATGTTTGAGCCTTGGGGAAAACGGAGAATAGGCTCGGATGAAGGTGGGAGACTAGACGAGTTAGGGGAAGAAGAAGAAGAAGGGGTATCAAATGTGTCACTATCATCAACTTGCTCACCCACTTGGTTGTTCAGCACTCTCCCCGATCTCAACGTAGTAATGGCATTCACATTATGACTTTGTGAATGGCCAGGATTCGGTAGGGGTTGAGATGGGAGTTTCCCTTTCTCTCTCGCACTCATTGCGGCGTTTAACTGTGCGATTTGGTTTTCTATTGATTTAATACTCCCACCATGGGAGGAGGAGTTTTTCGTTAGGGTATCAATAGAAGACCTTATCTCAGCCGAATTTTGCATGGATTGTTTCATGAACATATCCAAAGTTTGTGCAAGCGAGTTGTCAGTACCGGCCATTTGTGGTGTAGAAATGTTGGCCGGATTTTGGAAATTTTGTGACTGAAAGGGGGGCTGATTCTGTGGTTGTGGTTGCTGTGGAGGAGGTCTTTGATAATTACTTTGTTGGTTTTGATTCCAAGCAAAGTTAGGATGATTCCTCCATCCTTGATTATATGTGGAAGAATAAGGATCATTTCTAGGTCGCTGCTGAAAAACAGCATTAGCTTGAAACGATGCATTCATAGGACATTCTTCCGTTAAGTGTGAAGGATCCGAACAGCAACCACAGACGGTCTTAGGAAGCGTAACCTGATTTAGGGAGACTGATGAGAATCTGCTCTCAATAGCGTCGAGTTTCTTCTGCATCGCTGCCATTTCGACTTTTACTGCGATGGAAACATCGAGCTGGTGAATACCTCCCTTAGTTGAAGGTGGTCTTACGCTTTGCCACTGCAACGTGTGTTCAGCGAGATCTTCCAGATATTTCCATGCTTCACCGTCATCTTTAGACATGAAATTGCATTGACACATTGTTTCAAGCATCTGCTTTGTCGCTGGATTAATGCCCTCATATATAATCCGACATAAATCCCATCTTTGTATCCCGTGATGGGGGCATTGGACAAGCAGATCTTTGAAACGTTCAAAGCACTTCCAAAATGGTTCATTGGGAAGCTGGGTGAAATGGTTAATCTCACTCCTAACATGTGCAGTCTTATGATTTGGGTAAAACTTCTTAAGAAATGCTACGACAAATTCATCCCAATTAGCGATAGAGTGTGCGGCAGTATTATAAAGCCATTTTTCTGCCAAGTCGCACAGTGTGAATGGGAGAAGACGTAAGCGCATAGCATCTAAGGTCAATTGTGAAGTACCCATCATTGCGCATACGTTTTCAAATTTGGTGATGAAAACGTACGCGTCTTCCGACTCAAGCCCGTGAAATTTGGGCAGCAGATTGATGTAGTGGGGTTTAATTTCGAAATTATCCCCGTTAGGTGGTGGAAGAGATAGACAAGTAGGAAGGGGACCACGAATAGGATAGCATCTCTCTTGGAGAGAGATGCGCGGTGGATTCTGCGCACCTGCGGGCGGTGGCGGCGTGGTGTTATACTCTGATGGAGTGCCGTCCATCTCGGTTGATGTGGTGTGTGCTGGGGGAAAAGAAGATAAAGAAGTACCGACTTCGGCGTCGATAACAGGAACGCGGACAAGACGGGCACTAGGATCCCGTGTCCAGCCGAGCATGCACTAAGCAGGTTTAGTACAAGTGGCAGCGTGTGTGTGATTTAAAATTGGCTTGTTTTGAAAAAGTGGGACTCAAAAAAAATCACCCTATGATGCACAAGCAACCCTAGAACTATGGTCACCTAGATCAGTCTCTAGACAGCTCCTAACTAAGGCTAGAAATAGGACCTCAAACCGCCTCTTCACGGACAAGTACGGCCAGGTAAGTGGGAAGGAACCACCACTACAGTGGGCCTAATTAAAAACCACTAGCCTAGACACCGCAATGTCAGTTAGGATAAACGGCCGATGCCTATACTAGTCTTTTTCCTATTGAGCTCGACAGTCCTTAGAGTCTGGTCTAGATATTTTTTTAAATTAATGAAGGGTTGTTCTATATGCTCGGTTTGTGATTTGTGGGGCTTAGGAAGGGTGATGAAATCCCCACCTAATCTTGATTAGGTCTTTGCCCCTTAGAAATCCGTATTAAAATATGCAAAACAAAACCAATCACAAAACTTTTGCAAAAAGATTTTTTTTTTGAGCGGCGCAATTTTGCAAAGAATCCTGCAGAAAATAGATTTTATTGGATTTGAGGAGAGAGAGAAGGAGTTGAGAATCTTACCAGAGAATTCCGTAGCCTTAATCCCTTCAAGCCGCCGCGTTTCCGCCGCAGGAAGCCCTTTGTGCCGCGCTTCCGCCGCGAGGTGGTTGGATCGCTTGATGAAATTTTTTCTGTGTCCCTCTGTGCTCCTCTGGATCTCTAAAAATATCTCTGTTTCCTGTTTCCCTTAATTCTGTGACTCCAGATCTCCTTGCAAAAATCCACGCACAAATCGTTAAATATGCAATTTGCAGTTTTGTGTTAATAATGATATGACTCGTCTAAGAAATCAACACAAATAGTAAAAATAAAAAATTACGCACGTATCCCCGGCAACGGCGCCATTTGATTGGTTCGAAAAATCGTTTTTGTTTGTAGTTAACCGCAATCAGAACGGTGTCGCGCGTAGCTAGACCGAGGTGAGTACGGGTCGTCCTCTGGGAAATGTGGAACCTTTTATTTTTACTTTAGATGTGTTGAGGAAGAGAGGAGGAATAAAGAATTTTGTGAAAAGTTTCTAGATCTACTTTAAACAAGAATGTTAAATATAGATCTAGATTATTTTAGAGATTTAAATAATATAATAAAGGGCTTGTAGGGTTCGTTAGGATTTAGTAGTTATGGAAGATTAATTAAAAGTTACCCTTTTTATCCATTAATAGATTTAGAACTAGAACGACGGTAATGCGTGTAGATTAGGGTTTCTGGAGGGAAAAGGAATCCCACTCGTAACCCTTATCTCGACACGGAACTCCGTTCATATCTAGCATTTACCAAAACAATCATTAATCTAATCTCTAATCGCGGTCGGAACTAGCAAGGAATTGCTAGCGCGCCCGATTAGGATGTTAATGATTATTTTGATAAAGTTCCTAAACTTTATAGGACTTAAAAAGGGTTTAATTATTTTCATCCCCCATTAACCTACCCTAATCCTACGAACCCTAACAAGCGGAGAATTACTCGCGCATGTTGGGAGAAGAAGATGAAAAGAAAGAGAGGGAGAACATAATGTAAAAACAAACAATTAAATAAAAAAAACTACATTTATTAATCAACTCCTTCAAACTACACTTTTAATCCATAGAAAATGATTACAAAACTTGATTTGCTTCTCGATCTTTCCTAGGGAGGTAGTCGAACAGTCGATGATCAGCCTGGATGCGTGAGCGTCGGGTGCTTCGTGATCTCTTCGGCTTGATAGCTTTTCCAAGAGGCCCTCGGTGCCCTTTTATAGTGCAAACCCAGAATCTTTTTGTTGAAAAGTTGGTAAAATATTGCATAGATCAATCTCCCAAAATATTGCCTTCTAACTCTTCAATAGTGCGGCGGATCCGCGGCCCCAGGGTGGGTTTGGCCGCGGATCCGCGCTCAAGTGTCGAGATCAATTGCTGATTTTTCTTGGTCTTTCATCTGGTGACATTTGGCAATCATAGGAATCTTCAGAATCTGAAAATATTTTCTCGGTTGCTTCCAGACTTGGTCTCCAAGTTTGCTTCTTAATTTGGCAAGTTTTCTTCAACAAATTGATTTGTTTGTTAAATCCTTCATAACAACTTGGAAATATTCTGCACAACAACTCAAATAAGATTTTAGTAGACTTTGTTCTACTAGGATTAGACCAATAATATTATTTGCATACATTTTCCTACCAAATGATAATTAAATATATTAACACATGGAAAATAATGTTTTTACACATAAACCCTCATATGTATAATATATTATAATAAAGTCCTTTTTTTAATATAAAAATGGTAGGAAAAATGTACTACAAATGTGCAGTTTTATCGACTGAACAATCAACCATGCCAAAATCAAATTTTTCCATGTGCCAAAGAACCCTATACTAGATCGTTAACTATAGGTAAAGGCGAAAGACATACAAGTAAACAACTTTACTATAAAGTGAAAGTGACTACAACCTTTGTAGATCCGGTCCTCCACCTCTTTAGCTCCGTGATGATGTCCCTCCGCTGCGATCATTGGATCCCGGACTCTAGCGATGGTTTCGTCGGAGAAATGATCGGGCTAGGTCGTCGACTTCGATGCCGAAGATAATCTACGTCGAGGCAACTCAAACTCAAGCTCCATCTTCACTTATCATGAAACTTGTGAAGATAACACTCTCTACTACATGGCAAGTGGTAGAGGATGAAGAAATAGGAAGTGGGTTCACTTTGGAATTGGATTTCTCACTTGGATTCATTACTTGGAAAAATTCAAGAGAGCTTTCTTCTCTTCATGAAGAAGAAGAAGAAGAAGAAGAAAAGAAAAAATGAATAATGAAAAAAATCAAAAAGAAAATCAAGTGATGTCTATCATTTAGCAACCATGGGTGAGTAAACTCATGTAGAGAATAAACTAAGATTTAGGTGAAATGGTTAGGTTAAGAGATAAAAACAAAATGGTCACTTTGTCAAAGATGCATGAAGCATCAAGAAGCTTCTTGCATAAAACAAAAGCAACCATTTAGTTTTTTTTCTTTTAACCAAAATAAATAAAGTAAATAAAACCCTAACCATTTACCTAAACATGGTGTATAGCATACACACACCCAAGTTTGCATGTATCATCAAACATGATACAATCTAGTGCACAAAAATATATCACATATACTACTTGTGCACATCAAGTGAGAAAATCCATCTTAAGTGAACAAATACTAGTTAATGTAAGGTAATATATCAAATATATAATTATACATTAAATCATTAAATCAACACTTGATTTAATGATCCGGTCATATCGCATATAACCGACTAATATCAAGTGTATCAATGTATCGAATCAACACTTGATTCGGTAACCCGGCTATATCATATATAACCGTCCAATGATACAAATCGCGAGAATAGAATACAGTATCACATACTGGTATTATTCTCGGTCTCGCACATATCTCATATGTGCTCCTATTTCGTTTCGCTTGAGCCAGGTGTTAGTTATATGTATGCCCTAGAGGCCATTACTATTCATAGGATGTATATTGTAGTGGATGCTTGGACATATATAGGGATGACTTTCTTGCTCGATATGATAGTATGCTATCTGGTTACTCTTTACCTTAACGTGTACACTGATTGTCTCTCTGTTACATGTTGGTAAAGCCCTTAGGATGTGTACTTGACTACCTGGACTATGATGCGGATCATACTAGTGGGGACATGGTAGTCCATAAGTACATCTTTCAAAATCCCTAGTCGTGGGTGTGTCGAGACGGGGCATCGATATACCAGAGTAGACTAGCGTGTAGCTTCTCGACCCATAAAGATGGGCGATGGATGATCCCATATCCATGGGTGTTTAACATCAGAGATGATATACGGGTGCTCAGTGGAGACTGGGTACACTGGATGGACACGCCGAGAACTCCCAGATGGTATTATACCTTACGTCAGATGGCAGTTCTCTGGTGACACTGGTACAGGTTAGTCTGTAGACCCGAGATCGTCATAGAGTCTTGTGTGATTCCCACTGTGCTTTGATTTCCATCATACCACGTCCAAGAGGGCGTGCAAAAAGGTGGCTTTTGGGTACAGTCCCGAATCACATTGAGGCAATGAGCGATAGGAGGGGTTTCGTCTCTCCCGGTATAGGGAGTTGATGTTGCGCAGTGTTCGATTGGCTATAACAGGAAGTCCTTGGCCAAGGCTATTTTAAGGATGTACTGGTAAGTGTTACCAGTAGTTTCTCGACCCGTTATGAGCCTCATATCGACACGACTTATCGAGTTGTTAGGGTCTGACGTTTACCACCCCTAGACAAGATATGCGACATATCAGACGAACAGACCGGACTGTACGGTAGCGTTACTCGTTGGATTCACAAGAGTGTGAGCGGGCTTGCTCGTTGATCTTCTGATCGCTCAATACCCGGATGGCCGTTACGTTTAGCAGACCGCTTGCGGCTTGTGGGTGTTTGATATGATCATCACCTGCTGCCGGCGTATTGACGAGTCTTTAGAGTCCTACACAGAGGTTTCCTGGCTCAAGCGAAACGAAATAGGAGCGCATATGCTATATGTGCGGGACCGAGAATAATACCAGTATGTGATACTGTATTCTATTGTCGCGATTTGTATCATAGGTCGGTTATATGTGATATAGCCGGGTTGAATCAAGTGTTGATTCGATACATTGATACACATGATATTAGTCGGTTATATGCGATATGACCGGATCGTTAAATCAAGTGTTGATTTAATGATTTAATGTATAATTATATATTTGATATATTCTTTACATTAACTAGTATTGGTTCACTTAAGATTGATTTTCTCACTTGTTTGTGCATAAGTGTATATATGATATATATTTGTGTACATATGTTTGTATCATGTTTGATGATACATACAAGATGTGTGTATGAGATTCATACCAAGATTAGGGTTATTGTTTCATCTTAAGATTTAACAAAAGGGTTTAACTTAGTCAAAGTTATCAAGCTTGAAGAAGCTTGGAGAAGCTTTGACAAAGTCCACTCTTTTGTCATTTCTTTTGATATTCTTTAACCTAACCTTTAACCTAATGGTTTGGTTAAATCTCTACATGAGTTAAGCATGAGGGCTTAACTCAACCATGGTGCTATTATTCAAATGGATAAGTTTTATTTTGGATATTCATTCATATCATTCTTTCTTCTTCATCTTCATCTTCATCAAGCTTGAAAAAGCTTGCTAGCTCCAATGGCATCATGAGAAAAAGAGTGAGAAATCCAATTCTAAAGTGAACCCACTTCCTATTTCTTCATCCTCTACCACTTGCCATGTAGTATAGGGTGTTCTCTTCACAAAGTTTTCGACTGAGTGAAGGAATAGCTTGAGTTTGAGTCTTCCCGACGTAGATCATCTTCGGCCTTGAAGTCAATGACCTAGCCCGATCATTTCTCCGACGAAACCATTTCTAGAGTCCAGGATCCGATGATCGCAGCGGAGGGATGTCAACACGGAGCTAAAGAAGTGGAGGACCGGATCTACAAAAGTTGTAATCTCTTTCACTTAGTAGCAAAGTCGTTTGCTTGCATGTTCTTTCGCCTAACTTCTAGTTAACGATCTAGTTTAGGGTTTCTCGGCACCGGAAAATATTTGTTTGGCATGGTTGATGCCTTGTGGAATCTCTTGAGTGTGCCTAGTAACCCTACAGTGGTATCAGAGCCTAGCTAGAGCCTTAGGCGATGTGTAGACGATGTTAGAAACCCGATCGAACCCGAAACCCTAATCCGAGACCACTCTCTGTACATTTTCTGAAAGTGTGGATTTTTCCAAATTAAAAATAGCCAAAAAATTCAGCAGGGTTTTTTAGGAATTACTGTGAAATTCGTGGGCCCAATTCCATTAAACCACCGCGGAACCGCGGCCGTACCCTACCTTGGACGGCGGTTCCGCGGCAAAACAGTGGCCTCTTTCACTTATATTTGCACGGTAATCTCAATTTAAAGTTGCTGTATTTATTGGGAATTTTTAATCTATACTCCACAGTTGAGTTTTCTGGGATGTATTGGGAACTCGATGATTCGATTGGATCATTTAACTTTGTCTATGTGTTTTTCCGGATAATTTTAGAATATGTTAAAAGGTTCGACCGGATATAAATACCCAATTTTTCCCCTGCCGGGAAATTTCCAACTGTTGGATTTTTCCGTAGTTTAATGACGTTCTAAGTAGTGCAAGTAACGCGATGGACCCTTTAGAAGACAACAAACCTTAACTCGTTTATGTGACCGTCTTGAACTGCCCTTTGAACCTTCGGGTTTGGGGAAGTACGGCGTGCCACATGTGAGGCGTTGGCTTGACCCTTCTACTGCTGGACCGTTGGTACTGAGGCATGAACTGGATGTTTTTTGAACTTATTTCAAGAGTTGAGTTGTTTCGGGAAAACTTGGGTGTTTGATTGTTCGATCGGAAAGTTTAACATTTTCTATTTATCTGGAATTTGATACAATAATTGGAATTCAAAAGTAGTTATGAGATAACTAAAATGAATGTTATAAACATAGCACTTTAGTCTCACTTGATCGGTTGCCACGGAATTTTGATGCGATCAAAAGTCCGTCGCAATCACGTAGCGTACGCGGATACTCGCCGGTAAACTTAATAGACAGCCACGTCCTATAGCCCCGACCAAGTGACTGTAGGAGAACCCCGTCGCCGAAAGTATCCGTTCGGGTGCTCACGGCAGCGGTGTTCCGCCTTGGCGCACTTCGTCGACGGCATCGGGGGTGCGGCTGCCTACTAAAGTTTGCGACGAGCATTCGATCAGTATATCGGGAATCTTGTTGAATTGCCCGACTAGATATTGAAAAGTGTTTTCGATAATGAGACTAAAATGCGGGGTTTATAATTTTTAGGCATGCGATGTCTAAGGAATTCATTTGATTAGGCATGCGATGTCTAAAGAGATTGCGGATTCCAACTGTTGTAGTTTTACACTTTCTTTTCTGTGACCGTAAGTGTAATATATGATATCACCGGTTTCGTTGCTATATGTCAACGACAATTGGGATACGCATGTTTACTTACGTTGATGACATGTGATGTTATGTGTTGCTGGATATGTTATATTGGATCGTCGTGTTTGAATAGCCGGGGGTTTTTATGTGAGATGAGTGTTTTTCATTTTCATTCATGTAAAAATAACTTGTATGTAATATTCTTTTATTGGGGCACTTCCAGGTAGCGGAAGATGTCACCCATTGTATATTATTTACTTTTCCGCACTAGGATAGACCCAAGGAGGAGGGCACAAGTAACCAGGTTCTGGAGTCCAGTGGGAGACCAACTCGAGGAGTCGAGTCCGGGTCTCCTAACTCTAGAATTGGTAGGGTTGCTTGCCGCTCTCGTAGGGGTCTAAGGGTGTGGGTTTGGCTATTCATCGGGACCGTAGAATCCGTGTTTTATACTGGCTCGTATTGAAAACACGGACGTCCTAGTATATCCAATATTTCATATGATTCTTCTGCTGCGATATCTGTGATGTGATCATTTGATATGCTGTGATGGATACTGTATATAGTATATATGATATATTATATAGACGTTACTTATGTTTTACACCCGCGCTAGCCCTGCCCCGCTCTGTCTTTAGTTACCTAACCTAACGGTACAGACGGGACATCGAGGCGAATGCGGATGGCATAAGCGTACGTCGTATTTATCTGTGATGTTTAGGTGACTTAAATGATGGGACTTCATTAATGTGATTAATGAAAGAAAAGAAACCTAAGATGTTGTGGAATCAAATTTTCAAAAACAGGTAGCTACAGTTCTTGCTTTGCATCGCGGTGTTCCTTGTAGAACATCTTGCACCTTATTCGATAAGGAAAGGACCGAGATCCCTTCACCGGGAGTGACTCCTTTAGCAATAACTGGCTGATGCTACAACCCTCGGTTTGTCTTTTGATTGCTTCTATAGTTTTCGCTTTGCACAGCGGTATATATGTTATATCCTGCACCTTATTCGATGAGGAAAGGGCCGACGATCCCTTCACCGGGAGTGACCCCTTTAGCAAAACTAGAAAAGCCTCAAAAACACTCCATTTTAAAATTTATTCGATCCTACAACGATATCAAGTTCATTACGCAATAGGTTTTTTGAAAAACCTGTCGTAGCCCTCCGTCATTTCAGATAAGTACTAGTTAGTATTCGTGCTGTGGTAGTTTGGCATTCATCAAGGCGTGGTGTACGGTAGCTAACTAGTATTTATCTGCTTATGCATATGATGCAGATTGGATTAGGGTATTCATACGGCGTTGTTTGGCATTCGTCAAGGGTCGTGCGGGTGGGTTTAATTCAATCAAGAAATGTACGGGTTGAACTTGACTAGTGGACTATGGGTTGTTTGGCATTCGTCAAGGTCATAGAACACTAGGGGTAAAATATTATCGGGAATTTCAAGTGTTGAAATTTGCAATGAGATTGCATACCTTCTATGAGATAGTTGGATCCCGATACCCACTGCGAGTAATTGTTACTCCTGGGAGAGTTTTACACATTACAATTAGCCGATCAAGTAGGTGTCTAGAAAGGTGTCAACGGGGTTACGCCTCTGGGAAAACGAGGTTTACATTAATTAGGTTCATGCGAAAGCACGGGGGACCTCCCTCAAAGTACCGACACTGGCCTGGCTGAAAGATTGGCGAACTTGTAGCGTGTAATTAATCCCGGCTAGTCTTTCCTTTTAGGGTTTGAAGGAAGATTTGATAAAAACAGTGGGAGCCATCCTGATTAGATAAAATAATAACCAATCTGATCTTGCAAGAGCACACGCAGAGAGTTTTCTTCTCTCTCTCTCCTGGTGGCGACCATATCACGCCTTAATCAAGATAATAAAACGGATATATTGACCGAACCCGCTTGTTATACTGAGCTGGGGAACGTTGGTCCCGCTCCAACTTATAATTGTTATAAGACAGAGCAGGAATTAGGGGATTACAAGAATTCCCGTGCCGCCCAAACGAAGAAAGTGCATGTTGATGCATCATCTTCGGGTGTGTTCGTTACTGATTGTTATAAAATCTTGTTGTGTGTATCAAATCAAATGGTCCCCGGCAACGGCGCCATTTTGATTGAAACGTTTTCGGATTGTGTAAATGTAAAAGTATCGATTCAAATAGTCCCCGATTTCGGTGCTATTTGATTGATCGTAAAATGCGAGACTGAGTAAGTAAATCAAATCAATAAGAGTCTCTTTGTGTCGGTAATTAGAAAATTGAATAAGGTTCATAATCAAAAAATTATATTTGACCGCAATCAACTACGGTGTCAGTTGTAGATCGTAAGCGAGTGCGGATCGTCCACAGAGATTGTGCGATTCGTTTTTATATTTGCTTTGTTTGAATTGAAAAGTTAATTGAACAGAAAAGAAAACATGATTCAAGAATTTATCAATTGATTCAGGTGTCACGAGTTTAATCAAGAATCAAGAAACTGATAAACAATCAAGAATTGGGGTTCCGATAATATTTCCAACCAAATGTCAAGAATCTAAATGAGGCTCGTAGGAATCGATCGGATCTATAGATGTAATGTAATTTCAAGATTTCGTGTTCTTGTCCTTCGAAGGATTGATACTAGATCGATGATGGTCAACGAGAGTTAGGGCTTTCTTGATGAAACTAAGGTTTCATCACTTAACCCTTGTTCTTTCGTTGATATCATTCACACTCTAGCCTCTAGCAATTTCAAGAAACGATCGTAACTCCCCAATCTCGAGCGATATCAATCAAGAAAGCATCGCAACGAATTGGGTCGTCGATTCTTGATCTTGCTAGGGTTTACAAAACTCGTAGGATTCAAGAATCGATTTACAATATATTACATCATCATTCTATTGATCGTCTCGACTCCTCGACGAGCGGAGTATTACTCAAACATCACAACAAGAATTATAACTAGAAATTTAGATTGACTCATGATGCAAGAATTTAAAGAAAACAAGATAAAAGAATATCACCTTTTATTTATATCAACAATTTGATTACAGTCGCTCAAGAACTACAAGAGGAAGAATTAAATTGTCGACTTGGCTTCGCTCGGCTCCGTGAGTCGCGGATCGGCTTGGACCACTTGCTCTGTTGAAGACCGGCTCGGCTCCTAAAAGGTTGCAAGGCTTCTTGCTTGATGGGTACTCGGGATCTTGGCTTTTGATTGGAATTAGGGTTAGGGTTTCACACAAATCCTCTCACTAGACTTGTGGAAGAAGAAGATGAAGAAAGAGATAGAATGGCTCTAAAATGAACTAATGGATTGATTTTTCCAAGGTTCCAAGATGAATCCCAAGTGAGCCTAGGGTCTTATTTATAGAGCTCCCAAACCCTAAGCCTTTGAGTTCCCTCCAAAAGTTTGTTGAAAGACTTCTAGAAAGAGTTTGTTAGGCTTAGCTTAGGGTTTAAGCTAGGGTTTAGGAAGAGGTTTCTAGAATGTTAGGCTAGTTTAGTGTTGATACAAGGGTTTGGTGATCTGGCAGAAGTCTCTGGAGTCTTCTGGAACTTGGAGTGTCTTTTTGAGTTGTAGGAGCTGAGCTAGGAGTTGTGCACCAAAAATGAGGAGGTAACGTGGCAAGATGGCCGCAGAACCGCGGCGCAAGCAGGCTCCGGCCGCGGTTCCGCGGCCATGTTGGCTTCTTGGACTTTGGTTCTTCTGGTGTGGTCTTTTGATGATATTTGGGGCTTCATCTGATATGTTGATTTTTGTTTGTCCCTTTGGATTGATACCAGAACTGAAATCATTGAGTTGGCGTAACGTTTTAGCTGTACCCTGTAAATTTTGGCCTTTCTTCTTGATTTTCCTGCATAGATCTCAAAACAAAGGTTGCGCAAATGTAGGGATGATGCGATGCCATGAAATGCGGTCAATCTCCTTTATAGTGTTGGTTTTAGAGTCTAATACATGCAATCTGATATTTTGCGACAGTTTTGCTAATATGTAAAATATGAATGCCGAACACTTCTATATGAATGCAAATGATGAGGAAATTGCCGGCTAAAATATACAATATTTTCGACTAATCAAATTCCCCCAAACTTAATTTCGATCGTCTCGAGCGAACTGTTTTAAAAGAGAAGGAGAAAATAAAGAAAGAGAAAAAACTAACTAGCACACTTTCGTAGGCAACACGATTGCACTGAGCACGTGCAACAAGCCTTTAAACCTCCAGGTGTCCCTAGTAGGAAGAGTGTTGTCTCCTGAGGGTTTTCAGCGGATTGCACCCACAAAATCCCATAATAAAAGGAAGATCATGAATATTACATTTAAAGACAAGAATTGTAAAAGAAAATCCTTGAAAATTAGGGTTTCCAACTAAGCTAGCTTTTCGGTTGTCATGAGCCCTATCTTAATGGTCATGAAAAGATGTCAGAAGTCACGTCCTCCCTCAATAAAGCATCGTCTTATTCTTCATTCCAATCTTTCTTCCAAACATCGATCATATAACCCTGCGTGTGTGTAAAGACATCCCTACACCCGGAGAATTTAATTCAAGCTATCATACTCTTGCCCATCAGCCTTAGTACTTTTTAATTAATGAATATTTAGATGAGATTGCTCACACACTTTCATACGACCGTTAATACTTCTTGAGGTACTAACCGACCGATTACTCATGTGCTTGCTTATTTGGTGTATTTTTCTCGTCTTGCACCACCTAAGGCATAGCAGTGACTCCCAGACCAGTTTGAGTCCTTGAAAGATTCCATTAATGGTTCGAAACTACTATAATCAACCGAGTCTGATGGCTCATCTGAAAATGTAAAGTACTCAAACTCAGGTGGTGAGTCATCAACATTGTCCGAAAAAGTGAAACACTCGTAAGTGTTATCATCTGTGAGAACTGTGTCAGATTCAAAGGAAAATTTTTCAAGCTCACAGTCTTCAAGCGGGGTCGGAACGATGGAAAGGAGGGAGGGTGATATAACAGTCAAAGGTTCAGGAGGATGAATTGGAAAATCAGACACATCAAACAAAAATGATTCAACCTCAATATTATCCTCAAGACTCTCCTCAATACTATCCTCAATATTCAACTCATCCATGCCATTATCATCAAAATCTAGACGCATATGAGATTCGGGAGAAACATTTAACAACTCAGGATGATGATTTGAACATAAAATCTCAAGTAAATCGACAGGTTCATCATCCGAAATATTCCCGGTGTCTATATCCTCAATCAAGTGAAAATCAATTTCTTTAGACACCTCATCAAAAGCATGGATATCTATCGATTTAGGTTCTAGAGTGGAGGTGTAAAGATCGAAAGGATTAGGTGCGGTTTCACTCGAAAGGGGTTCCTCACAATCTGGCAAATCAAACACTACAAATTCGCTCAACTCATCTTTATTTTCAACAGGTGAACTATTTAGGGCAATCGATGGAAAACAGGAGTTGTGGGCTTCAATTGGGTAAGGGTAGGTTTGATTTGAAAATCCTCTCTCATTCTCACTCTGTCCAACTGCCGCCTCATACATTGAAAAATTTGGAGCTAGCGGGACACTAGCTACCAGTTCACTAGGTTGCATAAGGGTGGCCACGGACGCTTCCACATTCCTAACCATTTTGTTTGTTGCTGCGATATACGCCTCCAACGCCTCTTCCAAACTAGACTTAGGTGGTGAGGGGGTTTCAGTAAAAGATTCAAAATTGGTTGGATATGTGAAACTCCCTAATGGCTGTGTCGAAACAGTGTCTAGTGAAGGTGGGAAGGTTGGGTATGACTGGTAGGAAGTGGGTGGTTGGATAGGGGTAGGGTCAACATATGGATAAAAAGGTGAATAATCGTGCGGATCCCTAGAACTAGATGAGTGGAGAGGGGTGAAAGATCGACTGCGAGATTGAGCAATATGCTCAGCAATGGACATCGGCCTAGGAGTGACAGAAGGACTTGGAAAAGTGGCGTCAACATATGTAGGTGGTAAAGGTTGACTAGGTTGACACAAAGTGGGTTGAAAAGTCAAACTATTTCTCCTAGACTCCTCTATGTGATCTTTCAAAGATTTTTTAGGCATGGAAGGATCGTCTTTAAATTGACCGAACAAATTGACGTACGATACAAAATTAGGTTCGGGATACCAAAGTTCGGCAAGTGATTTATTATGTGGGGTACCCATGTTAGAAGAAAGGGTGAAAGAAAGAAAGTTGGGTGGTGGTGCAAGGATTTATTTGCGGCAAAAGTTTGCAAGTTCTCTAATAAAAATTTTCCTTTTTCTTTTTCTTTATTTGAAAATTGTTGCAAAAAGATTTTTAATAAAAGATATGCAACAGAAAAATATTACTTGCAATCAGTTATTATTTAAAGCATATCACAAAGAATCTTTATTTGGAAAAAATTGTTGCAAAAAGATATTCGAGAAAAGATATGCAACAAAAAAGATTACTTGCAATCACTTTCTATTTTAAACGAGGCGCACAAATCCTGCACAAGATTGTTATTTGGAAGGGAATATATTGTTAAACCACAAAAAATCCTGCAGGCAAATCTACAGAGGATATATCAATATTTGCAGAGGAGACAAAGGGAAGCTTACAGAGATTTTTTTTTAAGCACTGTTTCAGCCAAGATGCCGCGTTTTCGCGGCCTAAGTGTAGGTGGAGCCGCGGTTCCGCGGTTGGCGCGCCAGATCAGCTCTTCAAACTTCGTTGACGTCACCGTATCGCCGCGCTTCCGCGGTAGGAGCTGCCTTTAGCGGCGGATCCGCGGTTTGACCGTTGACTTGGCCCTTCAACTTCCTGCTGCTGTTCTGTTGTCAAAATTCTCTTCTGTTCCGATATCCCTTTTTCTGTTTCGCTTTCTGGAAATTTCCAGATCCGTCTCGATTGTTCCTGCAAGATTCACACAACAAAGTACCCTTTCCAAAAAAATAACAATTGATATATTTTTATAATTTTTGGATTTTTTTAGATTTTTATGATTTTTTAATTAAGATTAACCCGAAATTGCAAAAAGGAAATAACACGTGATCCCCGGCAACGGCGCCATTTGATTGGTGTGATTTGGCGTGCTTGCGCTTTCTAAAAGATAGATCAAAAATATTTGTAACCGCAATCAAGAACGGCGTCGCATGAAGCTAGCCGGTGAGTACGGGTCGGTCCACAGGGATGTTGTGAATTTCCGATTCGTTCTTACGAGTTAATTCCGAAGGGTGTTCGGAGTTGTTATTAAATCTAAAAACCTAATTAACCTAGGGCAATTATCTAGATCTAAATCTTGCTAGGGTTAGGTTTAGGAATGATTTGGAAATGCAAATAAATCTCAACGCTTTCTATACCCAGATTAGGATCTAAGAGGAGTTATGATAATTATCAATAAAGTGGATTAGATCCGTTCGGGAAGGTGTTCCTTCCTCTAGGTTCTTGTCCTTCCTTTATCAACCCTTACCCTAACCTCCATGGAAAACATCACAACCGGGCCTTTAGACTACGGTATCACCGCTACCTCGAGGGATAGAGTGCCGTAGGGAGCGGTATGTGCATGTATGCATGGAGACCTATAGATTCTAAGTGATGGGTAAGAAAGGGATGAGAGATCTCATCTCTCAAAATCTTTCCTCAAAGCTAAACCCTAAACAAGTTCCTAAGGCAAGAAATTAAATTACTTACAGATGCATCCCTCCAATCATCCATGCAGGTTTGTCAGATCTGAATTTCTGAATGGAAAAGAAACACCGATGCTCTCCAAAAGATTTCTGAATTTTATTCATTAAAGGGAGGCATAAGAAAATACAAGGTCTTGGGTTCTATTTATAGGACATAGAAACCCTAGGTTTACAATTGCACACCATGTCTACAATTACAAATATACCCCTAGAAAATATTTCCACAGCCTCCAAAGAGTTATGGAAAAATTCCCTGCGCATTAGGGCTTCTGACAGCCGCGGAACCGCGGCATGGGCGCGCTTGGGCCGCGGTTCCGCGGCCCTTTAGTGGATTCATCTGATGGACTTTTCTGGGCTTCTTCAGGTTCTTCTGTTCTTTTTATTTCTTCAGTTCTTTTTTCATTTGGGCTTCTACAGTGATTCCAGATCTTCAGTGAACACTTTGCGATGGATCTTTTAACCGTTTTTCTCGCAAATTTGGATCTTGCGTCGCCTTGTTGATGGTGAACCGTTCTTCTGCCGGGCTTTACTAAGATCTTCCTATTTGTTGGTCAAAAATCCTTCTTTTGTGTCGTCTTTTGTGTTTTTCACTGTTTTCGCGCCAAGAACCTGTAACCTGTAACATGTAGCAGACATGCGTCAAAAGTACCTATTTATTTATAAAAAGAATAAGAATGGGGAATATAATAATGCAATATTCTGGTCTGAACAAATACCCCCAAACTTATCTTTTGCTCGTCCTCGAGAAAACTTATTCTTTATTCTCTACAAAAAACCTAACCGCACTTTCGCAGGGAAACGCAATTGCACTGAGCTCGTGCAACAAGCCGTTAAACCTCTAGGTGTCCCTAGTAGGAGGAGTGTTGTCTCCTGAGGGTTTTCAGCGGATTACACCCACAAAATCCTATCAATTTGGATGTTCGACTTCTGTTTTCCAATTAGGTTTTCTAACAAGGAATTCTATTATCGTCGACCCGCAAATTATCCACCCATATTCTTCACGCTTCCTCATCATTTAACTCAAGATTATATATGTTATGCAGATTTACTTAGCTTTCAGCATCTCTTAAGTTTTCCATCTAGGGTTCCATCTCCACTTAGGAATTTCTATCAACCCTTACTAAAAATACAAGTTCTATTCTTCATTCCTTTCTTTTATCTAAATTCCAATCACATATCCCTACGTGTGTGTATATATCACCCCTACACTTGGAAATTCAAATCAAGCAATCGTACTCCCGTCCATTGTCCAAAGCACTTGTGAAATTTCGCTTTCACATCCTTCATGCGACTGTTAATACTTCTTGAGGTACCAACAACCGATTACAAGATGCGTTAGCACTTTAAGACGTACTTCCTAGTTTTGCAACACCCAAGGCTTTTAGCAGTGGCTCCCAAACCAGTTGGTCTAAGGCACTAGGTGATGAAGCACCCTCGCTAAATATTTTTCTATTTTTACAGCCTTAAGTAATCACAAAAACCAGTGTCCATTTTTTTCTTTATCCACTTTTTTTTTCTTTTTCATTGTGCTAAGGACTTTAGACAAGAGTATTTCAAGGTCTCTTCTACTAATCCAAGTTTCAAGGTGCGTGTTTGTGCAATTTTGTAGGGTATACATTTTCAGAATCTAGACTTAAGCTAGGAACTATTTTTCAAACTTATACTCTAATAAGAACATCAATACTCTTCCCTCATTTTGACTTAGCCCAAGAAGTGAACCCAAAATTTGCTTATTTCTAAATAAACTACAAGCCATATACTTTCTACCGTTAAACTTTAAGGAAGGTTATTTTTAGGGTTTTTAATTTACTAAGTCTAAGATCTAGTTGTTCCTAACCAGTTAACCTATTTGTCAAACTCAAGTCAAATAAGCCAAAATTGAATACATTAATTTTTATATTTTTCAAATTTTTCAAATTTTTATGGGTTTTCAATAAGTATGCAAATGCAAAAATATGTACAAATGAATGCGAAGGAAGAAGACGTACCGAGCATACCCCCAAACTTGAACTTGACAGTGTCCTCACTGTCATGCTAAACCACGAGGGTCAAAATACCGGCACTCCCCTGTTTATTTATTTATAATTTTTTTTTTTTATATTTTTAATGTTTTGAAATTTTTTTTATTTTTTTATAGAAAAAGAAAACAAAAATATATATACATATATACAAAGATTCCCCCAAACTTAAGCTTGGCCTTGCACAAGCCAAAAGTTAGCACCAACCATTCAAAAATCTTATCATGGTAAAGGTATAGCTGGTGCAAGAAAATGAGAAGCACGCGAGACCGTGTGGAAAGAAGAATGGTAGAATATGGTCTCGATGGGGGAGAAGAATGGGGAAAAGAAGAAGGAAGTGGAGTACGATCTTGAGGGTGTAAATTGAGTGAATAAATTAGCGCAATATGTAATGACCGATATGTTATAAGCGATTGCGCTAACCTATCAACCCGTCGGGAAATGGGGTCAAATCCCTCAAGATTCGCAAGAAAACATGGGTACGCCGAACTTGGTATAGGAGATGAAGGCGTAACGGTCATTTGTTCGGTCGGAACAATGGGAAAGACGAAAGGGAGTGAATTAGGGATAGTATCTTTCTCACCGTAGTAAACTGTTTCAAACTTGAAAGATTCCATTAATGGTTCGAAACTACTATAATCAACCGAGTCTGATGGCTCATCTGAAAATGTAAAGGACTCAAACTCGGGCGGTGAGTCATCAACATTGTCCGAAAAAGTGAAACACTCGTAAGTGTTATCATCTGTGAGAACTGTGTCAGATTCAAAGGAAAATTTTTCAAGCTCACAGTCTTCAAGCGGGGTCGGAACGATGGAAAGGAGGGAGGGTGATATAACAGTCAAAGGTTCAGGAGGATGAATTGGAAAATCAGACACATCAAACAAAAATGATTCAACCTCAATATTATCCTCAAGACTCTCCTCAATACTATCCTCAATATTCAACTCATCCATGCCATTATCATCAAAATCTAGACGCATATGAGATTCGGGAGAAACATTTAATAATTCGGGATGATGATTTGAACATAAAATCTCAAGTAAATCGACAGGTTCATCATCCGAAATATTCCCGGCGTCTATATCCTCAATCAAGTGAAAATCAATTTCTTTAGACACCTCATCAAAAGCATGGATATCTATCGATTTAGGTTCTAGAGTGGAGGTGTAAAGATCGAAAGGATTAGGTGCGGTTTCACTCGAAAGGGGTTCCTCACAATCTGGCAAATCAAACACTACAAATTCGCTCAACTCATCTTTATTTTCAACAGGTGAACTATTTAGGGCAATCGATGGAAAACAGGAGTTGTGGGCTTCAATTGGGTAAGGGTAGGTTTGATTTGAAAATCCTCTCTCATTCTCACTCTGTCCAACTGCCGCCTCATACATTGAAAAATTTGGAGCTAGCGGGACACTAGCTACCAGTTCACTAGGTTGCATAAGGGTGGCCACGGACGCTTCCACATTCCTAACCATTTTGTTTGTTGCTGCGATATACGCCTCCAACACCTCTTCCAAACTAGACTTAGGTGGTGAGGGGGTTTCAGTAAAAAATTCAAAATTGGTTGGATATGTGAAACTCCCTAATGGCTGTGTCGAAACAGTGTCTAGTGAAGGTGGGAAGGTTGGGTATGACTGGTAGGAAGTGGGTGGTTGGATAGGGGTAGGGTCAACATATGGATAAAAAGGTGAATAATCGTGCGGATCCCTAGAACTAGATGAGTGGAGAGGGGTGAAAGATCGACTGCGAGATTGAGCAATATGCTCAGCAATGGACATCAGCCTAGGAGTGACAGAAGGACTTGGAAAAGTGGCGTCAACATATGTAGGTGGTAAAGGTTGACTAGGTTGACACAAAGTGGGTTGAAAAGTCAAACTATTTCTCCTAGACTCCTCTATGTGATCTTTCAAAGATTTTTTAGGCATGGAAGGATCGTCTTTAAATTGACCGAACAAATTGACGTACGATACAAAATTAGGTTCGGGATACCAAAGTTCGGCAAGTGATTTATTATGTGGGGTACCCATGTTAGAAGAAAGGGTGAAAGAAAGAAAGTTGGGTGGTGGTGCAAGGATTTATTTGCGGCAAAAGTTTGCAAGTTCTCTAATAAAAATTTTCCTTTTTCTTTTTCTTTATTTGAAAATTGTTGCAAAAAGATTTTTAATAAAAGATATGCAACAGAAAAATATTACTTGCAATCAGTTATTATTTAAAGCATATCACAAAGAATCTTTATTTGGAAAAAATTGTTGCAAAAAGATATTCGAGAAAAGATATGCAACAAAAAAGATTACTTGCAATCACTTTCTATTTTAAACGAGGCGCACAAATCCTGCACAAGATTGTTATTTGGAAGGGAATATATTGTTAAACCACAAAAAATCCTGCAGGCAAATCTACAGAGGATATATCAATATTTGCAGAGGAGACAAAGGGAAGCTTACAGAGATTTTTTTTTAAGCACTGTTTCAGCCAAGATGCCGCGTTTTCGCGGCCTAAGTGTAGGTGGAGCCGCGGCTCCGCGGTTGGCGCGCCAGATCAGCTCTTCAAACTTCGCTGACGTCACCGTATCGCCGCGCTTCCGCGGTAGGAGCTGCCTTTAGCGGCGGATCCGCGGTTTGACCGTTGACTTGGCCCTTCAACTTCCTGCTGCTGTTCTGTTGTCAAAATTCTCTTCTGTTCCGATATCCCTTTTTCTGTTTCGCTTTCTGGAAATTTCTAGATCCGTCTCGATTGTTCCTGCAAGATTCACACAACAAAGTACCCTTTCCAAAAAAATAACAATTGATATATTTTTATAATTTTTGGATTTTTTTAGATTTTTATGATTTTTTAATTAAGATTAACCCGAAATTGCAAAAAGGAAATAACACGCGATCCCCGGCAACGGCGCCATTTGATTGGTGTGATTTGGCGTGCTTGCGCTTTCTAAAAGATAGATCAAAAATATTTGTAACCGCAATCAAGAACGGCGTCGCATGAAGCTAGCCGGTGAGTACGGGTCGGTCCACAGGGATGTTGTGAATTTCCGATTCGTTCTTACGAGTTAATTCCGAAGGGTGTTCGGAGTTGTTATTAAATCTAAAAACCTAATTAACCTAGGGCAATTATCTAGATCTAAATCTTGCTAGGGTTAGGTTTAGGAATGATTTGGAAATGCAAATAAATCTCAACGCTTTCTATACCCAGATTAGGATCTAAGAGGAGTTATGATAATTATCAATAAAGTGGATTAGATCCGTTCGGGAAGGTGTTCCTTCCTCTAGGTTCTTGTCCTTCCTTTATCAACCCTTACCCTAACCTCCATGGAAAACATCACAACCGGGCCTTTAGACTACGGTATCACCGCTACCTCGAGGGATAGAGTGCCGTAGGGAGCGGTATGTGCATGTATGCATGGAGACCTATAGATTCTAAGTGATGGGTAAGAAAGGGATGAGAGATCTCATCTCTCAAAATCTTTCCTCAAAGCTAAACCCTAAACAAGTTCCTAAGGCAAGAAATTAAATTACTTACAGATGCATCCCTCCAATCATCCATGCAGGTTTTTCAGATCTGAATTTCTGAATGGAAAAGAAACACCGATGCTCTCCAAAAGATTTCTGAATTTTATTCATTAAAGGGAGGCATAAGAAAATACAAGGTCTTGGGTTCTATTTATAGAACATAGAAACCCTAGGTTTACAATTGCACCGCATGTCTACAATTACAAATATACCCCTAGAAAATATTTCCACAGCCTCCAAAGAGTTATGGAAAAATTCCCTGCGCATTAGGGCTTCTGACAGCCGCGGAACCGCGGCATGGGCGTGCTTGGGCCGCGGTTCCGCGGCCCTTTAGTGGATTCATCTGATGGGCTTTTCTGGGCTTCTTCAGGTTCTTCTGTTCTTTTTATTTCTTCAGTTCTTTTTCCATTTGGGCTTCTACAGTGATTCCAGATCTTCAGTGAACACTTTGCGATGGATCGTTTTACCGTTTTTCTCGCAAATTTGGATCTTGCGTCGCCTTGTTGATGGTGAACCGTTCTTCTGCCGGGCTTTACTAAGATCTTCCTATTTGTTGGTCAAAAATCCTTCTTTTGTGTCGTCTTTTGTGTTTTTCACTGTTTTCGCGCCAAGAACCTGTAACCTGTAACATGTAGCAGACATGCGTCAAAAGTACCTATTTATTTATAAAAAGAATAAGAATGGGGAATATAATAATGCAATATTCTGGTCTGAACAGCCGTGGTAGGGTGGAAATCAAAGCACAGTGGGAGACACACAAGACTCTATGACGATCTCGGGTCAACAGACTAAGCTGTACCGGTGTCGCCAGAGAACTGCCATCTGACGTGAGGTATAATACCATCTGGGAGTTCTCGGCGAGTCCGTTCAGTGTACCCAGTCTCCACTGAGCACCCGCATACCATCTCTGATGTCAAACACCATTGGATATGGGATCATTCATCGCCCATCACATGGGTCGAGAAGATATACGCTAGTCTACTCTGGAATATCGATGCCCCGTCTCGATATTCCCACGACTAGGAACATTGAAGGATGTACTCATGGACTACCCAGGCCTCACTAGTATGATCTGCATCATAGTCCTGGAAGTCGAGTACATATCCTAAGGGCTTTATCAACATGTAACAGAGAGACAGAAAGTATACATGTTAAGATAAAGAGCAACCAGATAGCGTACTATCATGTCGAGCAAGAAAGTCCTACCTATATATGACCCAGCATCCACTACAGATACATCCTATGTACAGTAATGGCCTCTAGGGCGTACATATAACTAACACTTTTAGGAGACAGTTATCATTCTAGGCTTCCAAGGTGACCTGGATGACAGAGTGACTGTCAGAGTTATAGTTTTCCCTCTGACGAGGGGAAGTATTTTGGACAGGTGGTCCAAGCAGAAACTTAGGGAGGTGTGGCGCAGGATACTGATTAAATTCAGATGACGATACGGTCTAAGAAGTTTGGATTTGGAATTCATTTATGAACTAGGTCCCATCAGATATCCAGACATATTCTAAGACAGGTAGTGCTCATTTCGGGAGATGGCTTTCTCAGCGAACTTGAGATAAAGAGAGACATAGAAAGAAACATCAGAGCGGATCCACTCACTGAGGCTATTCCTCGAACGATTAGTTTCGCAAACGGGTTTTGTGAAACTGATTAGTATAGGAGTTGGGTGTTCGGTATCACACGGGCTGTGAGTATGCGACATCGCAATAATTAGCCTTGAGTGCAAGTGGGAGATTGTTGGATATGGTGCCCTCGGAGTCAATTATTAGATCACAGGCACGTGATTGCAATGATTGAGGGAGGACCTATGCCGGTAGGACAGTCTTACTCAAGATGATAGTATGCTATCTGGTTTATCTTTATCATCGTGTACTGCTTTAGGTGACCTTACAGGTCACTATTGCACGTTGATAGAGCCCTTAGGATTCTTACTTGATGGCCAGCAGTATGATAGCGATCATATACGTGGGAGCTGGGGTCTATAAGCACATCCTTAAAAGGTCCCTAGTCGTGGGAGTTTTCGAGACAGGGCATCGATACTCCATAGTAGACTAGTGTATACAGTCGAGACCCCGACGAGGGACGGTGGCCGGTCTCACAAGCCACTGGTGTCGGTTGTTTCATCTAAGATGTATATAGGTGCTCATTGGGTTATGAGTATACCGGACAGGACTCGCCGGGAACATGCTAGTTGGTTTTATACCTGACGTCAGATAGCAGTTTCCTGGTGACATGTGTACAGGTTTGTTCATCGACCTGAGATCGTCATTTGTCTCGTGTGAGTTCCCACTGTACTTTGATTACTACCCTACCAGGCTCAAAGGAGTCGTGCAAACAGGTTTTAGTTGGGTACAGTCCCGAGCCACATGGAGGCAGTGAGCGGATCGGCAAGAGTTCGTCTCTCCCGGTAGTGGAGGTGAGATCGCGTTGTGTCTAGGAGAGCCATTACACGAAGTCCTTGGCCAAGGCAGGAGATTTACTGGTAGAGATTCCAGTAGTATCTCAGGGTGTTCTAGGCTACACTCCGACATGACTTGTACCGCTTTTGGGGGTCTGACTTTTACCAACCCCCTAGGCCCGACATGCGATGCTCATAGACGAACGGACCGGACTGTACGGATATTGTCACTGACAGGCTCAGTAGGGTGTCAGGATGAGTTCGCTCATCGACCTCCCTTTTGGTCAATACTTGGTAGCCCGTTATGTACGGCTAATACCTCTGACATGCTAGTGGTTAAATCCACAGCCAAAGTATTGACGAGTCTTTAGAGTCCCCCACAGACAGTTTCTCAAGTTTCGGGCGAAACGCTGTAGAGGCCGTATGGATATATGCCAGGGTTCGATCTTATACGTGCGGTATTGCACGGATCATGATCGGACGGGTAATACTAGCGGGCTTTGGTTTAAGCCGGATCCTAGTATTATACAGTGTAGATTTTGTCTCATTGCATTTGTATTCGGTCGGAATACAAATGCGGGTATGTATATACAATCGCGGGGTTTTCCTGTAATTTATTACGGGATCGTTTTTTTGAAGTTGCCAGCTTGCTTTCCCTTTTCGGCCATTTTCCTTTCTTTCTTTCCTTGGCTGAATTTTCCATGGAGGGGCTTATTTGCAAATATGAAAATTAGCAAAATGGAGGGTGTTTTTTATGGTGGAGGGTTCATGATGGTTCTAGCCTCTTATGATTACTTTTTGGTGCATCATTACTTGCTATTTGAATTGATGGAGATGGGATTGGTGATGATGATGAAGTGAGGTTTGCTTTTGGCTTATGATCACCTCTTGCCTTTTTTCCTACACTCACCTTCCTTCATTGTTTTTTTCCCCTCCTCCATATAATTTGGCCGGCCTCTATTTTGGGAGCACACTTTTGTGTGTGTGGGTTTTTCATCTCATTTGTTCACACAAAATTCCATAGCTCCATCTCAAAGTTCATCTCCTTCACCTCCACTCCAAAAATGGCAACTTCATTTACCGTTGAGACATAGCGTTCTACACTCAGTCTACAGCAATCTTGGACATGTCGGCTTGCCAACTTCATGTCCGAGTTGCCTCGGTTCAGAGGTGGGAGCCCGTAAAAAGACTCGGTGATGTGGTGCGCTTTCCGACGAGGAGATCGAGACCGGAGATTCCGCGAGGAGATCGGGATGGTGGCCGAAGACCGAATGACACAGATCGCTCGATATAGCTCTCTACCCTTTCTTTAGTTAGCTAGTGGTAGGTTAATGGTCCGATCCGGGTTTATTGTCCGCGGTAGCGCCAGTTTCTAGTTTAGAAAAGTTTTTGTTTCTGCATTTTGGCCTCGGACAGACGGCCGGGGCGCTACCGTAGACTTACAACTACGCTGGCAGTGGGTTTAACCAGAGACCGCAAGCAGCACTAGCTGTACGTAACGGTCCCCAGGTAGATGTCGATATGAAGGCCGATGAGGTAAACCCATCCGAACTCCTACTGAGCCTGAATGTGACAATCTCCGTACAGTCCGGTCTGTTCGTCTAAGAGTATCGCATGGCGGGCCTAGGGGCAGTAAACGGCAGTCCCCTAATAGCCGTACAAGTCGTGTCAGAGTGTAGCCCAGAACACCCTAAGATAACACTAGAAACGCTACCAGTATATCTCGCTTGCCCTGGCTAGGGACTTTGTGTAATGGCTCTCCTAGACACAGCACGATATCAACCCCCAATACCGGGAGAGAATCCGGTCTAACCGTCACTGCCTCCAAGTGCTTCGGGACTGCACCCAACTATTACCTGTTTGCACGACTCCTTTGAGCCGTGGTAGGGTAGTAATCAAAGAACAGTGGGAACACACTCGAGGCGAAGTGACGGTGTCAAGTCAACGGACTAAGCTGTACTCATGTCACCTGGGAACTGATAACTGACGATAGGCATAATACCAACCAACAGTTCCCAGCGAGTCATGTCCAGTGTACCCGTAACCTAATGAGCACCCGCATACTATCTCAAGTACGACGTACTAATGGCTGTGGGACAGACCATCTCCCCTGCTGGGATGAGAAGCGCATACGCTAGTCTACTCCAGACTATCGATGCCTCTTCTCGATAATCCTATGACTAGGGACCTGTATAAGGATGTGCTTGTAGATTACCCAGCCTCCACTAGTTTGACTGCCATCACAACGCTGGTAATCAAGCAAAGATCCTAAGCGCTCTACTAATATGTATAAGCGATATGCTAAAAGAAACGCATGCATATATTAAAATAGAAACAAACCAAGTAACATACTACCATTCTAAGCAAGATTGTCTATACAACTGTGAATATCCCAAGCTTCCATTAAGTAATATACAAACTAGTATGATACAGTAATGGCCTCTAGGGTATATACACTAACAATCTCCCACTTGCACTAGGGCCATGTACTGGCGTATCGAAGACCTATCATCTCGATCAGCCGCTCGAACTGAGTCTGGGGTATGGCCTTTGTGAATGGATCTGCAGTGTTATTCTCCGAATCTACTCTCTTCACCTCGATCTCCCGGTGATCTACGATCTCCCTGATCAGGTGATACCGCCTCAAAATGTGTCTGGACTTCTGATGGGACCTGGGTTCCTTCGCTAAAGCTATAGCTCCGTTGTTGTCACAATACAGCGGTATTGGATCAACAATGGTAGGAACCACCTGAAGCTCCGTGAAGAATTTCTTCATCCAGACAGCTTCCTTTGCGGCATCGCAAGCAGCTATGTACTCCGCTTCCATAGTTGAGTCAGCAACGGTTTCCTGCTTGGAGCTCTTTCAGCAAACCGCCCCTCCATTGAGGGTAAAGACATAACCCGACATGGACTTCGAGTCATCCTTGTCACTCTGGAAGCTGGAGTCAGCAAAGGCCTCGATCTGGAGGTCTTTTCCGCCATACACCAAGAACATCTCCTTAGTCCTTCTCAGGTACTTGAGAATGTTCTTTACTGCTATCCAGTGTTTCTCCCCTGGGTCCGACTGATACCGGCTTACAACGCTTAATGCGTATGTTACATCTGGTCTGGTACACAACATCGCATACATTATAGAGCCTACCGCAGATGCGTAGGGTATAGATGACATGCGAGCCCTTTCCAAATCAGTCTTGGGAGACATCTCTTTGGAGAGGGTGATTCCGTGATAAGACGGTAGATTACCGCGCTTTGAATCTTCCATACTGAATCGTTTCAGTATAGTGTCGATGTACCTGGCCTGCGAAAGTCCCAACATCCTCTTAGATCTATCACGATAGATCTGAATCCCCAGAATGTAGTTGGCATCGCCCAGGTCCTTCATGGAGAACCTCTGTAACAAGAATCCTTTGACTGACTGTAGCATAGGAATGTCATTTCCTATTAGGAGAATGTCATCCACGTACAAGACGAGGAATACCACAGTTCTCCCTACAATCTTACTGTAAATGCATGGTTCATCCGGATTTTTGATAAAGTCGAATTCTTTGACAGTATCATCAAAGCAGATGTTCCAACTCCGTGATGCCTGCTTCAGTCCATAAATGGACTTAAGCAACTTGCACACTTTACCGCTGCTCCCACTCTGAATGAAACCCTCCGGCTGATCCATATAGACGCACTCTTCCAAATTTCCATTTAGAAAAGCCGTCTTTACGTCCATCTGCCAGATCTCATAATCGTGGAAGGCAGCAATGGAAAAAACGATCCGAATGGATTTGAGCATAGCCACTGGAGAAAAGGTTTCGTCATAGTCCAAACCAGGTCTTTGACGAAAATCCTTTGCAACAAGTCTAGCTTTATAGGTTTCAACCTGCCCATCTACACCAATCTTCTTTCTGAAGATCCATTTGCAGCCTACGGGTTTTACCCCTTCTGGAGCAATGTCCAAAGTCCAAACTTTGTTGGTGTACATGGACTCCATCTCGTTCCGCATTGCATCCAGCCATTTTACTGAGTCGCTGCTCTGAATGGCTTGCTAGAAGCTAGTAGGCTCATCATTTTCAATGACGCAATCCTCTCTATCCCCGTCTATGAGAAAACCGTAGTATCTCTCGGGCGGATGAGACTGCCTACTACTCCTACGGAGTGGCGCTGGGATGTACAGTTCTCCTGAAACTTCTGGTTCTACCAAGCTTTCAGTAATAGCTTGTGGTTGTGGAATTTCTTCCAGTTCTATTGCGCTCCCACTTATCTGATTTTCTAAAAATTCAGTTTCCAAGAAGTGGGCATGCTAAGAAACAAAAAACCTTTTGTTCCTCTGCGGAATAGAAAAGATACCCCCTGGAGTTCTTGGGGTATCCCACAAACTTACACAGTACTGAGCGTACCTCGAGCTCGTCCGCATGCTGCTTCTTTACAAAAGCTGGACATCCCCATATCTTAAGATACTTAAGACAAGGTTTCTTCCCACTCCACATCTGATATGGGGTGGTAGGCACAGTCTTGGTTGGAGCCTTGTTCAAAAGATATGCAGCTGTTTCTAGTGCATAACCCAAGAAAGATCGCGGTAACTCAGCCTTACACATCATGAAACGAACCATATCCAATAGAGTTCAAATCCGTCTTTCCGATACACCGTTGTGTTGTGGTGTGTATGGAGGAGTAAGCTGAGAGAGAATTCCATTCTCTTTTAAGTAGCCCAGAAACTCGGCACTCAAGTATTCACCACCCCGATCAGATCTCAGTTTCTTGATATTTTTGCATGTTTGTTTTTCAACTTCATTCTTGTATTCCCGAAATTTCTCAAAGGCCTCGGATTTATGCTTCATCAGGAAGACATGTCCATACCTAGAGAAATCATCCGTAAAAGTAATGAAGTATGAATAACCACTTCGCGCATGTGTAGACATTGGACCACACACGTCACTGTGTATGAGTCCCAAGAGCTCGCTCGCTCTTACTCCGTGTCCATTGAACGGAGTCTTTGTCATCTTTCCCATGAGACAAGATTCACAAGTAGCATAAGACTGATACTTGAACGGATTCAAGTATCCCTCTTTATGTAACTTTGTTAACCGTATCTCATTAATGTGACCCAGTCTACAATGCCACAAGAAAGCCTGATTTTTTTCCAGAGACTTTCTTTTAAGTGTGTTCTGGACACTGAAAACCTGAGCTTGATTCAATACGTATATCCCGTTTTCTAATGTACCTGACCCAATCAGAACTTGATTTAGGTGGATGTGGACCGCATCGCTTACAAAAGTAAAATCATATCCTTCCTTAGAAAGTAAGGATACAGATATGATATTACAAGTCGCACTAGGTACATACAAACAGTTACGCAGAATCAATATCTGCCCAGTTGTCAATCCAAGATGATATTCCCCTACGGATTCAGCGTCCATGCTCATTCCGTTGGCAACCCTGAAAGTCATATCACCTATCCTGATAACTCTACGGTTTCTCAGAGTCTATAATGAATTACAGATGTGAAATCCTGATCCGGTATCCAATACCCAGGAAGTAGGGTTAATTGACATACAGTTTTCTACTACAAACACACCCGAAGCCGAAGCCACAACATGCTTCGAATCCTGGCAACTGGCTTTGCTAGCCCTGCAATCCTTCTGCCAATGTTCATTCCCGTAACAATAGGAACGTCCATCCTTTAGTACATCTAGTCCAGAAACTTTTGCCCTTCCCTTTCCTTCTACTTCCCTGGTTTCCTTCAGGGTATAAATAGAGGGCAGAGACTGTAGAATCAAGTCAGTATTTGACCCGTTCTTCAACGTGGTCTTCAGGTCCGTGAGCTCATCAAAATAGCTAGTCTCTGTAAGGACGTTGTCCCCTACAGATGACCCGAAAGCCAACCTCGCTTGAAGCAATTCGTTCGAGGTCTCATATCTTGCGATACGAGATTGCTCTCCATATAAATCTTTGTTATGGAGGAAGATAGAAACTAAGTCCATCTTCTCGTGCTGCCTCTGTTATGCACCATCAACTGAGGCCAACACGAGGCACTTGGCATTCGCACAGTCTTTTTCCAATTTCTTACAGATATCAATATCCGTGACAGAGGAAACTGGTCCTGAGACGGCAGGGGTTTGATTAGTTAGGAGGTGTCCCAGCTTGTCATGAGCAATGGATATCTGGACAGACCTTTGCCAGTCATAACAGTCAGATTCAGTCATTTTATTATCTAGATGTAACCTATGTCTGGTCACTGGGTCGCTACAATTAAGAGAGAGAGAAAAAAAACACTCAGCATGATGCTCTTGCAAGTTTAGATTGGTTTTTAGTTTATCTAAACAGGATGGCTCCCACTGTTTCTCGAATCCTTCCTCAAACCAAAAAAGAAGAATTAGTTGTGATCAATCTCACCGAACAATACTTGCTTAACCGTTCAGCCAGGCTAGTGTCAGTACTTCGAGGAAGGTTTTACGACGCTTTCACGAAGTTCCTTAATTAAATAACCTCTTTTCCCTGTGGACGTAGCCCCTCTAACACCTTTCTAGACACCTACTTGGTTTATAGCATTGATCGTTAAGTGAAAAGTCTCCCGAGGAGTAGCGGATACTCACAGTAGGATCGGGATCCAAATATCATTGTGAGATAATGCTGAAGGAATCCTACCAACATTATCAAACTCCAAATGGTATGCAGCACTAGCAAGTTTCAGTTTCTTTAGAAACTCCCGATGTGGATTTTTGCCCCATGCTCTTATGACCTTGACGAAGGTCAACAAATCATAAGTCACATGTCAAGTTCTATCCATCATTATCCAGGTTAATTTGAACCCACCCGTATATACCTTTGACGAAGGTCAACAAGGTAATACGACTGTCCCAAACCAACGCATCTATCTATGCTACATATGAACACCCAACAGCTACCAATCACTATGCCTTGACGAAAGTCAACAAACATAGCTTGAATACTATTGAATATTCATATGAAATGACGGAGGGCTACGAATGGTTTTGGCGAAACCGTGAACGTAGTGAACTTGATATAATCGAAGGAACCTTGATAGCTTTTAAAATGAGTGGTTTAAGCTCCGCATTTTTAAAAGTTTTCTGTTTTGAAAAAAAACCGAGTGGTTTTGAAATTGTTCCAACGATTTTAACTTTGGCTTATTTTCTTGCATTAATTTAATGCGTCCCATCAATTAATCCTACCATTGCAGAAAACAACGAAAAATATGACGTACGCTTATGTCATCCGCATTCGCCATGGGGCCCCGTCATCACCCGTTAGGTTACTTAACTAACGACAGAGCGGGGGCTGGACTAGCGCGGATGCAAAACATAAGCAACGCCTACTAGATATCATATATAGATATATACATTCGTCAGATGCAATGATAGTCATTCCAGATCATAGATGAACACATTGGATATGCTAGAAATCCGTGTTTCGTTCGAGCCTGCAACGAAAGAAGGATTACACGGTCGCGATGAATGGCCAAACCCCACCCTAGACCCCTACGGGTGCGGCAAACTACCCGCCAAGTACCCAAAATGGAGCAACCTCCCTCAACAACGTGAGTAGGCCACTCGGCACTTCAAAATACCCGGTAGTTTGTGCACCCCACCTTGGGTCTATCCTAGGAGCAAAAACAGTAAAAGAAATAATATACAATGACGGCTACAACCTCATCCCGGATGTGCGGCCATAAAAATAATATTACATCAATTTACATATTACATCAAATGAAAGATAAAGAAACTCTCATCTCACAAACCCCGGCTATTCATCCGCGACAATCCAACAAGTTCATATACACAAACCAACATCACAGATCACAGATATGTATAACCCCCACTAATCGACGTATAGCGATTAGTAGACGTTCAATACATATATCACATCACAGAATATCCGATTAGCAAAAGTACTTAGAATTTCGATCGATAACTTGATTCGAAACTACCACAAGCACAACACAGTACTCAGCAAAACTGGGCAGAAACAAACTATCTTAAAAATCACAAAACCATCACAGAGAACCCCTGAAGAAGTTTGGTGCGCGGCCGAGTCAACTCGGCCGCGGATCCGCAGCGGATCGCTTGGATCGGCCGCGGATCCGCGGTCTTTTGAGTGACTCAGGCGCCCAAATTTCTACAGTTTTCCAAAAAAAACCTGCACGTATTTTTAAGGTCCCCTGAAAAAATTTTGGACCAGTTTTTAAAAACGACAGAAAAGTGTATTTTTTGACGTGTTTTGCGATTTTTTCCGGCGATCGAATTTCTAACACTTTGCTAACAAGTTAGTAATGGTTTAGCGAGGCTCTGATACCACTGTAAGTCCACGTTTATGGTCTATCGTTTTGACTTAATTTTAGAGTAAACATGGTAGCTGCGGGAACATCAACTCTTAGGGTGATAATTGGCTGCCGACATAAGAAAAAAATTGAGCCTCAACTATTTGAAGGCCATGTGCACTCATGCAGCTCGAACATTCAAGATACCGATTTCTAACAAACAGGAAGGCTCACAACTAAGTGTATGGTTACAGTTCGATGGTTTCTTTTTTCTTTTTATCCATAATTTTACAAATAAAGAGATTAAATAGGAAAGATTTTTTGTTGTTGCTTGCAGATACAAGGCCAGAGCTAGACGGAAAAGGCTTAATTTAGACAATTTGTTCAACTGCATTGTGAAGAACAACAGTACGTACATTGTTGGCAAGCTGAACAAGGTGGTATGGGGTTTTTTTTCCCTTTCTTTTTCCGTGATTTTACTTGCGCACTTGCTATGTGGATGAACTCAGTTATCTAATGTAACGTGACCTTTTTTTGTTCAAAGGAGGTATTGTTAGTATTATTTCTACGCACAATATAGTATATCATACTTGAAATTTTGCTGCTTTTGCTTAGAACAAAGGTTATAGATTTCCAATACTGTGTGGGTTTTTTCCTTCTTTCAGATCTTACTTGCTGATGTGGATGAATGAGGTTATAAACTGGCATTGGCCTATTTTGTTTGAAGGAGTTGTTTATAGTATTATACCTATCCAATATATAGTGGATCATACTTGAAATTTTATTTTTCTTGCTTAAAATTGATTATAGGATTTCGAATGAACTCCAGTTTTGTAGCCTTTCTTGGGAACAAAGCTTAAGAATCTCTCTTTCAATAGTAGACTCCGATTATACAAGCGTACTGCATATATTTGTGCGCTCACTGAATGTATCATTCTCACTCATTAATTTACTTAAACTAATTTTACCGTCAGCCATAGCTATTATTTAGCAAACTACCCGTGCAAATAGCTATTAAATGGCAAACTACCCGTGCATTTGCGAGGGGCCTAATGCTAGTTAAGAGGGGAGGAAGTGGATCGCACACATTCTAACTCATAAGAATATATAAATAAAATTGAAAACATTCTGGTGATGTAGCCTTTGGGAATATTACCTTTTAGAATATCACATAGCATCAATGTTCATTCATGCCATCAAACACATGCACAAATGTATCGCATGTGGAAAACACTATCTTGAAAAAGCACAAGTCGATTGACTAGATTCTGCATCAAATAGAACAAAAACTGAAATCAAACTGAATTCTGCATTTGTATGCATGGCTGCATAAAACACAATCACTTTGCAATAGGCAAATGCAATTCTCACACCATATTTGATAGGTCAATGTAATCGAGCCAAATCAAGCATTTCATCTAGTATAAACGATAAAAAGTTACAAAATATAACTTGAAAATTACATAGAAGTCTCTTTAAGGAATTCACCTCTCAAACTGAGTACATAAAAATTAGTTACGTCGATAATGTAGATCCATCATGAGTATCTTTTTCTACAAAGTATCTTGAATCTTGAAAGCAAAGCGGTTCATTCCCCCATGAAGTCCAGCCACATACCAGCTCTCTGGCAAAAAGCTCAACACACTTTGCGGGCTTGGGGCCAGGTATATGATCCCTTAGTAATTCTTGAGGTAGTCAAGGATTGAACAATTAATGACACTGTATGGAATCTTAAAACAATTTTTACAGGAATCTGTTTTAAACAAAGAATGATACTATTACATTGATATTTCCAGCAATTAACTTAATTAACATATAATTAACTGTTGCAGATTTACAAAAGTGCTTTGCCTTTGGTATAATCGCGCGAGACAGCAACCGGATATTGATTCTAAATGCAAGTCGATTAAGATACATGTTCAGTTATATTCAACTCATTTATTCTAAAATAGTGTAGGTAAGGATACTTTCCAATGGAGGCTTTCTTGAGTAAGCACCAGGAATGCTGATGAAGACTCGATGGTTTTGCAAATACGTAAACTTTGGTGGGTCACTCTGTGAGAGAGAGAGAGAGAGAAGAAGAAGAAGAAGAAGAAGAAGAAGAAGCAAGTTTGTGAAAAGAAATTGCCACAGAAACCTTAACAAACCCAGAAAAGAATGCATCAACATCAGAAATGTCCAGGCCACGAATACTCACCTTTGCATTAACATATCCAATAAGAAGATTTTCATATGGTCTATGATGAAATAAGTCCAGTTCACCAATTAAGGAGCCGTCTGGTTTTACCTGTGATTTGTAAAGATATAAGATCAAGCATTCAGATAATACTTATATGGGTGTATGGGTTAAAACTTCAAACACGGTCATAGTGGAAATCAATCGGTTTAAGGCAGTGACATGTACACTACATGTTTACCTTAAGCCAGTACAAGTCTGTAGCATGCGTCACTCCCCAAGCACGAAAGAGTTCTTTCTCGACAAATACACGTAGCTTCTCCCTGTTGGTCATCCATAACACAACCAGGGCCCCTTCTGTATGAGCAAGTTCTTTAACAGGGAGGTACAGAAAATAACGGTTAGGCAAAGTAGGGTACCTACAATTAAGATGTTCATTACATAGATTTGAAAATCAATCATGCAAAAAGTGTTAAATGATAGTTTCAGCATAGTGAGGGCAAATGATTCTTGAAGCAATTACTGAGTACATGGAATATATAGTGACTAGGTCATGAGTGCTATTATTGATCACATCTATCTTTTCTAAGCGCAAACCGCCGAAGAAAACAAATGGATAAAAAGTATAGATATGATCTATCTTTTTCAATAAAAATGTCCTTCCTCATACTAAAAATGTAAGGGACTTTTTGTCAGTGCCTAGGGTTTCTCTTTATGTACATAGATGGATGCTCCATCTCAGGCCATGGCAACGTCTGTCATATGTAGTGACTGAATGACAGGTTATATTAGACCCCTCGCAATACCTTTGCTTTAAAGAAGGAATCTCAAAGTTAGCTCATGTTTTCAAATTCTCCATCACCGCTCTTTGCTAACTGTTCTAATGGTAGGCCCTCAATCCACAATAATCAAAATCAATGATGTCCTACAACTCCAGTTCAACGTCGCCTTTGACTTCATTATCAGTGTTCTAGATAATCATCACCTTATCATGCGTTCCTATGTTAAAGCACATTTCCTTCGAGTTTGCTGAAAAGGTTTAGAATCAAGGATTTGTTGTTCAAACTTCCCAGAGGGTGCTTAACTTGCATTGGACATTAATCAACTATTGTTTCTGCTTGGGCAATCTTGCTCAAGTTAACCCCAAATCTTCTCTACATTTGCATGCTTATCCAGTGTTTAACCTACTGTCAAGCACCTTACATGTTACTAGAACTGATCAAGCACGTGCATGCATTGGATTAGACATTTCCGAACTACTGCTTTCTGATGTACATATACAAAGGAGCATGCATTGACAGGCTCACTCTTTAAACATGATTTAATCCTTTTATAAGTCATAAACACGATCTTTTCAATAAACAATACAAATAGCCAACAATGTCACTGTGAAGAGCTTCAAAAATACACAGCAAACCTATCAAAACAATTATCTCTTCTGCTGTCGAAAAGTCAACTGCTACTATATCTTAAACCTTCAACGACAATCATTAAAATCAACAATGGATCCCCATGCAGAGAGTCGTAAGGCTATCCTAGGACAACCAATTAGTCCCCAACCAATTGAGCTAAATGTCCTTAAGCCTGTTGCTAAATCTACTAGTACTACGAAAGAATGGATTCAGCTAGCTTTGGCTACAAAAATGATACATTATATACTCCTCAAAATCCCAGTGTGCAAATCAGACAGAGTCCAACTGTTACCCTCCTCCAAGCCATCCGGGCAACAAAATTTGCCCTCTATTACTATGAATCTATGACTGCTACTTCTATGGTTGTATCCAAGGGCCACATATCAAATGCAAAACCCATATCCGAAAACCATAGAATTATTCAGAACTACTCTAATCGCTGCTGAGGTAAAGGTATTCTTGTAACTCGATGTGATTTCAGCCCATAAATCATCAGTGAACGTCATGATCCTGACTTGCATTAAGTCGGAGTCCATTCACGCTACTCCTGCAGTGTTTTAATATTCAGGAAAAACAGTTATACTAGTTGACTTATATATTAATATACTATAGTAATTAATTATTGAAATACTAAGGAAACAGACCTCCAGCGTATAAGGAAATGGGCCTCCAGCATCACTCTTTTGAGTTATTAGTAGTGATGTTTCAAGTGGCAAAATCTCACTCAGTTTTGCCAACTATTACAATTATACGAAAATAATATTCATTATTAGGGGGTCGACGTAAATATTACGCAATACCAAATGAGATGTTTCAACATAAGCATTTCTGTATGTAGCTCACTACGCTGCACTATCTACCATATTCAAATAGGCCTCTGGCGTCATTGTACAGAGTTATTGACAATGAAGTTTGCATGGAGACGGATCATTCGGTATATCTAAAGTGAAATGACGTAAATGACCTCATTACTTTATAGGTGCAAATCAAATCGTTTTAAATGATAGACCATACCCGATGAGATGTTTCCAAGTAAACGTTATCGTATATAGCTCACTGCATTGCGCCATAAAGCTTGTTTCCTCTAATGTAATTGGTTCAAAATAAGTTTCAAGCTTCATTTTACAAAACTGTTACAAAGTTCTTTTTTTAAACTGAATCATTGAAGCCTTTTCTTGCCATACAAACAGTTCTTACTTTCTAATAACTAATTCAAACCGGAAGGCAGACATCATATTTGAAGCTTGAAGCCATAGGTACAAGGACTCTTTCTGATACTGAGCAGGTCAATGGTACATAGCAAATCAAAAGCTAAAGAACAAGAAAAAGCTCCTTGATAGAAAGATTGATCTCAGGTCTCGAGAACCCAATCAAGTGGGCAACAACTAGTCTAGAAGGATAAAAGTTGCATGTGGAATAAAGGGGGGATCGCCTATCCACTTCAAGAAAAAACGATTGAGTTAAAAGCAAGCAAAACATATCTGTTTTGAGCATTCTTGAACCTATGCTAGACTCATCTCATGTTGAACCTTCCATTGTTTCCCTGTGTTTCAACATGAGCTGTCCAACTCTAATAGCAAAATTTTGCAATGTGGAAAGAACCTTTTAAACTTGCTCTTATATCTACATCAGACCAAGAACTGGCATATACAATATCCTTTAATGGTGATAATATTGGAGTTATCTTTTAAAAATAATTGTGATGTTATTACCCTTAAATCAAATGCTGTTATGTTGCTAAAAGGGATCTTTGGAGAGATTACTCTCTCTCTCTCAGTTTACCATCGGCCCTTTTGCTAATTGAAGGTGATTAAATGTGGTCTTTTAATTTGCCAAAGCTAAGAACAGAAGTTGTTTGTGTTAAAATAAAATAGAGCTACAAAAAGAAATTTAGATTAAAGCAAACAAATGAAGGCTATTGAAATACTGTAGCTCAAGACCAATCTCTTTAAACAGGAGGTAATGCGTTCCAATTGTGAGCAATTGGTCCAACCAAGATCCACAACATCAAAGAATTTAGACACTCTATTGGAAGTAAAGGAGATAACATCAGGAAGAACCATCTCTTTAGAATTTATATATACATAACATTCGATTTTTTCGTACTTCCCAAATATCCCAAACAAAGTTTGCAATTACAATATGATGGTGTCATCCGCTAGGTTTGTTACTTGCGATCCAAGATTGAATGGTATCTATGATGTCAGAAGATAAACAGGTGGATTGTGAAACCCAAAGCATGATAATGGTGCTCAAATCACCCACCTAGAACTTGGAATCAAAGATTGGCATATAAGTTACATGGAGCAGTTTAAGTTTTCATCTCTAGTTGGTGCAGGATTTGATAGCCCCATCTACATGGACTAAAATAGCAGAACATAGGGCATGCCTCGCTAGGTTTCTTATTACTTATGATTGGCTTTAATCTTATCCTAGACTCAAAATTACCCATTATATAAGATCTTGCTTAGACCATGTATAAACCGCTCCTACTCTTCTCCATTTCCTCTCCTTTCAAATTTCAAAACATGCTGATGAGGCACAGCAAATTTTATGACATGCTAAGTTCTAACTGGAATTATATATCATGCTTTGTGTTCTGACCTAATCTCTTTGATGTTTCTCAAAAACAAAAGGATTGAGACAGCTTTCAAACGAAAGCACAAGTTACGGGACAGATGAAGGCAAAAATTCCACTTGCTTACTGAAGAACTATGGTGGAAGCGTAAAGCAAGGAAGATGGTTAAGAGTCAGTGATATGATGGTTAAGAGACTGTGATATGAGTACCAATTTTCTCTCTCTCAAGTCACCAAATAAGATCAGGAGGAATGTTCCTTCTGAGGTTATGGATACTCGGTAGAAGATCAAACTGCCTTATCTTAACTACCTATTAATCATTTTTAAGTTGCATTTCCCAGTGAAAGCCTCTCCCCTCAATGATGATCTATTATCTACTATATCTTCTCTTATTTTCACTGATGCCAACCCCTCTTTGATGAAAATCCCTACCACGGAAGGCTTTAGAATTACACTTTTCTCCATAAGCTTTATAGTTCTACCCAGGTCAGATGAGTACACAAATTCGTTCTGTAAAGCTGCTTGTTCTACTATATCCTCTAATTTGTTTAAAACCAAGACAAATTCTCATTGTCAATTTAACATTGCTAGTCGCCGTCATCAACATCATCAAAAAGCCTCTTTTTTTAACTGGCCCATAAGCCTAACCCACGCACACAACACACCCACGCACACAGCACCCACAAGCACACAACACACACAAGCACCCATGAGACCAATGCTCTAAATATCGGATATCGGTATCGTATCGGCCTGAAGATTTTTATATCGGATATCAGATATCATGATATATCGGAAGATATTTTCTAAAAAATTATTTTTGTATCATAAATGTCATGTATGAAAATACGAATAGTCCTTTTTAAATAATTCTTTTCTCAATAGCTCCAATAGTAGAGCGATCATATAAAATGGATGGTTGTAGGTTTGAATTTTATTTAAGGAGATTTGATGTAAACACAAATAACCGAATATGGATCCATATAGAAGAAAAGTTTATATAGATCTGGGTTTTTTCTCAGCAGTTTCAACTTTAATTTATCCTTTAGAGACGGATCCAGAGATTTTCACTAGTAGGGACGTCTAAAAGATCAAGGTTTCGTTCAAAAATTATATTATACGTTTTGCAAAAATACTAAAAAAATAAAACAATATGTTAAATAAATTGAGGAATAATATAGAAGAAACTATTTTCTTTAAAAGAAAGGCACAATGATATTCATACCATCTTAAAAATAATCCAAAAACTAATGTAACTAATTAGAATTAAACTCAAGACCTTTTGTTGGGAAACAAAATAAATCACTACTTGGACTAAAGTCTCATTATGCTCAATTTATGCAACGAACATATATAATAGATATACAAAAATTCAAAAATCTCATATATAACTTATATTAATTTTTATTTTCCGAAATTTCAAACGGGGCACGTCCCCCTCCACCTTAGTGGATCCACATCTTCATTACCGGTCGTGTTGGATCCATTACCAATATTACTTAAAAACCAATAATTCGAATAAAATTAGGAAAATATTGTGATTTTCGAATAGATATATCGAGCGATGTTACAATATATTGGCCGATATTTACCCAAAAGGGCCAAAACTATAAAAAGATATAAATTTAACAGATCGTATCGTTTTTTCTCCAAAACCGATATATCGGCGATATTTAGAACACTGCAGAAGACCCACGAAATTGCCCTGAATGGGATAAATTGTGGACACTTCCCCTTCTAGGAATCGAACCCCACACTCATCGTAGGAGAGGAAACGCCATACCAACTGATCTATTGATCATTGGTTTACAAAGCTTTTTCCCTCCGAAAATGTGGTCAAATCTCTAGTTGTCAAGGGAGGTGGCTTGCCATTAATCCTAAAATGACTCTTGAATCGTGGGAGAAGTCTATAAGGGAGAGATGATATATGTTCTAGGGAATTATGTTCATTGGAAGATGCATATAAAACCATGAGTAAAATATAATATCCTCAGTCAACCTTGCTATGCAATCTTTAACCTATATTACTCTGCAATCTTTAATAAGATTTTTGACCCAAATCCTTGTCTAATAGACTGACAGAATTCTCCAAATATTATCATATAACCAATCTGCTTTAGTGGTGTGGTTGACACCGTAGCAATTTCCTAAGGGGTTACACAGGATTATAACAAGAAATTTGAGGGAAACAATGTGATCCTCAAAATTGATACAGAGAAAGCTTTTGATAGGTTTAGATGACATTTACTGTTTATTATGCTTTAAAAATTTTGGATTCACCAATGACTTTATTAAATTTGTGTGGATGCTTAAAATTGGCATTCCTCAATGCTAGTCAATGAAGCCCATCAGGCTTCTTTTAAGGTAGCAAAGAAGTGAGACACGCTGATCCCATATCACCTCCAATATTCATCTAACTTTAGAAGTTCTTAATATGTGCATTCGATGATGTAGAAAATCTCAAATCCTATCAACTAACATTTCGTTGTTTTAAAGAGCCTTATTTTTTTTCCTGATGAAACTGGTTTTCATTTATGGCTCCAAGAATAACCTTTGGCATATTGGTTCTGCTGCTCCAGGAATAATCTTGTTAATTTACCTATCTACTTATGAGAGTGCTTAGGTCACAAATTAATAAAACCTAGACAAACATTTTGTTCTAGCAAACTGCTTTGTTTCAAGACTAAGCATTTTTCTCCACCACCATGTCGGCATTTACCAATAATATACCTATGTTCACTACTGACCCAAACAGATGCAAGTCCTCTAGATCCAAACTTGGATGACCAAATTTTTCACCTTGGAGGCAAACAGATTATCATTAGAGATGTCCTATGGTCCATACCAATTATTGTTTGACATGTTTGTATCAGACAGTATTTGAAATAATAATTTGTTCATGATGACAAAATTCAAAAACTACGCATTAGCCTAGTTAGCAAATGTGTGTTACTCTAGCCCTCAAATTGAGGCATTGTAACCTCTTTTAGAAATTGCAAGGTTAAGTTTCTAGATGTTGCAAAGCCTCTCTTTTAACGGCAGCTCTTCTATTAATATCACATCTATCCCTATACTTCATCAATTCTAGAATTCGGATCACATTTCTACGAACTAATCATTTATTGGAGGTTGGATCTCTATAGTTATGTGTCGGTTTATCTGGAGACTGAATGTTTGGCTGTGACTAAAACCATAAAATATTGTCCAATGTCTAAGAAATCAGCTATATTCATATTTTAATATAAAGCTTCTGCAGGAACATCAATGGAATTGTTACAATCTAAGAGAGAGAAATTAAATAACTGACTGATTAGCAAATTGGATTGTCGCGTGCAGCTCCTCGGAATATATATTCTATACCAACTCCTCTCCAGCATCTAACTATCTAGGTTTTTGGATAATTTAAGACTACAAAGGTTCATATAGGTTTAAATCCTTAGGTATCAGTACCAGTATCGTTTCAATTTTTGGGATCGGGATCGGCCATCTCAGATATACCGGCCATCCTGGACCGGAATATCATATGTTTTCTCGTTTGACTATAAGCTTTTTGACAGTATTGAGTAATTAATGATGTCAAATAACCAATAACACATTAGTAAACTTAGTATCAAAACCTTGGGTTCGGCGAACCCAGTACCAAGGTTTAAAATCTCAAGCATTGGAACTCAGACTCGGTCATTTTCGGGATCGGATCGACCATCCTGGAACAGAAGCAGCCGAGATTTAAAAGAATGGTTCATATGGATTGAATTTATTTGATTTAAAACCATGATGTAAGGGAGCAAACAAGCACCAATCCATTATTCTATGTTTCATATGTTCTGTTTGTTTTACAAAAATAGTGGTCATAACAATGATAGTACTCCTAATCTGTGGGTATGCCATGAGGTCAGGTGTAAATCCTCTTCATATCAAGTATTAGGTTTAATTCCAAAAAAACCAAGCCTTTTAACTAAAATACGAGAAACCCCAAATAATTTTAAAATACACAAGAAACAACCACAAAACTTTCGAAATACACAAGAAACTACAACAAAATTTTCAAAACTTCGACAACCCCTAAAAAATCAAGTGTCATGTCAGCAATAAATAGCATAAAACTGCATACCATTGGGATTCTCGTAATTTTGAAACTATTTGGGGGTTTCTCGTATTTTAGCTAAAAGGTTTGGATTTTTTTTTGGAATTAAGCCCGAGTATTATTCCTGTTGCAATATCACAAAGTTAAATAAGGGTTCTTGAGGGTCTTCGGGCAAAAATAAATAAATAATAGGCGCACTCCCTTAGTATGTATAATGCAAACATGATAGAAATATCAACCAAACATGACAGTAATGACCTCTTCACGGTTCCTGCTATCTATCAATAAAATATAGGCTAATAGATTGTTGACCATGACATCAAATCAAATGTTATGTTTATGTCTTCTATTCTTGTAAACGGAAACAGGGAATCCTTCTCCTCCTCCTACCATACTATCATGATAAATGCAACTTTACAAGAGAGTAAACAGCCTATGTTATACATGGTTGAAAATGTTATGTCCAAAGGTTTTATCTGAAGAGCTAATCCATTTTGTATTTTTGTATGTTTAGCAACTTTGATACAATCAGATAAGTGGAGCGTCACATTTCAAAGAAGAAGAGCACACACAAGCATCACAAAATTAAGGCATTTATGTTTTCTATATATCATCAGATTACAATATGGAGACTCTATTTGGGCAGTCTCAGGTTATGTGCACACACCAAACATATTATCACGGTTGCAAGTTTGCAAAGGTGTCCCTTGATTCAAGTCACAAATCATGATAGCCAGCATACAGGATTTTGACATATCTAACTGAACGAGAATCCTCAAAATGAGAAAAGTACATAGAAAAATGGATTGTGAAGCACAAGGCTCCATCCATTGTGGGTCTTGGAGGGTTAAATTGCATGGAACTGGTAAGTAACCTAATATATTATAAGGGATGGCATGTGCATTAGCCAATATGTAACTGCAACAAGGTATCGACTTTGATAATTATTAAGAATTCAAGATGCATGCATCTAAGCAAAAAATAAAAAGTGACATATCATCATATTGGCAAATTCAGGTATTATAGAAGTCTATGCGCTTGAAGAAAAGAACATTTTAGGCCAAGAGAAAACTTTCAAATTATGCAGGATGACATACATTGCTTTCTGGTTAACGCTTCCATTTTCCCATGGTGGGTCAATGACAATAAGGTTGAAGCCCAGATCTGAATGAGCTGCAAGAAAGTTTTTACAAATCCAGCATTAGAAAGGGAAATGCAAAACCTGGCTATGTAGTGTAGAGGGTACAATTAAGTACACAAGAATTAAAAAAAAAGGATTTGGTCAGACTATTGTATGATGATAATTACCTGGAATGAGGTTTCGAATTAGCCTCAAGTCAGACTTGCCGTGCCATCATATAAACGAGACCAGAATTGATGAAAACAAAGGTAAGGCGTTACAACTTCATGATAAATGCAACAGCATTCAGTTTACTTTCTATTACAGATAGCAATTTGGAACAATTCTTTGTTGGTTTTAAACCGGGAAAAGGAATGACAAGAAGCAATGGTAGGACAGCAAAGAAAAATTCTATTCTAAATAGACAAAGCTGATTCTCCATATGGAAATTTGGCATATTTATAATTCAGGAATGAGAATATCCTTTAAAAAGGTTGAGTAAGTTAGGAAAAAGTTAACGACAAAAGTAAATTTATGTCCAACGTATAAATCAAATAGAGAGCTGGTCCTTGCTAGGTCAATACCATATAGAAGCAGCTTCCACTGGGTAAAATGTAGCGTCTGTTGAGAAATTCAGACTCAACATCATCCGGTAATTGATTAATGATCAAGTTAGTAAATATTGGAACAGTTCTTCCATCAAGGTCCTTCCACGAACCTGACAAATCATAGAGAGAAAAAGTATTAAATAAATTTGGTATACGAATTCAAGTTCATTTATCAGGCATTAGTAGCATGGAATAAAATATTGCCCAAACATGATATGAAAAAAATATGCAGAGACATAAAATTATAATAAGAACATTGGAAAAGGAATCCAATCTGCCTTGAACAGACAAGTGACCATAACCTCACTCCGGAAATAGGTCTATATAAAAGACCCAAAAAAATGTGAACATATACTGCACATACCAGATATTTTGGTTCAACTTATCAATATTTTAAAATTCTTTTTAATCAGAAACAGATAAAAGAAATATTATTCTTTTAATGCTGGCCATTTATTGAGAGAAATAAATATGTAAATGCATGCAAATACCAGTAGATCCTCATATACGTGCATAGTTACATGAGCACCATGCAGGAAAACTTATTTAAAGTGAGTTACTATTGCAAAGACTTATTATTCCTTCACTTCCTCTGGTTGAAATACCCTCATGAATCAACAAATGCTGTAAAATATATTGTCACTAGGAAACTGATGTATATCATTTTCTACTTTGAACATAAACTATTGTAAACCATAAGAATTTCAATGTTGTAATATATATATATATATATAGTTGTTAATATCGTACGATTTACGATTTGAATCCTACAATTCAAAACAGTATGGCGGGATTTTGATACATATCAGAGACTTATATCGAATTATGGGTGTTTCCTACTATTTACGATTCGAATCATACGATTCGATATGATATGGAAAAACACAATCTGCGATACAAATTGGGTTGGATCTGCACTTTATTGGGTCGAGTTTTAAAGGCTAATAGCTTATATATAAAGATCCAAGAGATTTCTTCCCGATTTCTTGGAAGTCCTAATCTCCCATTCTACACCTCCCTCACGAGATTTCCCATTCGATGCCTTCCTTGCGTGGGGATCTCATTAGACGCCTCGCCTCGTTTTTCCACGAGAAGAACTCTATGGGGTCTATTGTCCTTCACGAGAGCTCTACGGGATCTGGTGCTTTACTAAACATCATACTTATGTTATGTGTTATATTGCTAATTTAATCATAAATTTATGAAATATATACTTGAAAGCTTAATTGCTTAGCTATTGCACAAGCGAACAACATATCTTACGATATATGATATAATATGATATAGTAAACAATATATTAAAAAAAGATACATGATACAAATCACGATTTAACAAATTAGAATATAAGTGGGACTATGGTTCTACTATTTGCGTTTGGTAATATTATAGTAAACATTGAATGACTTTTGATAAGAGGTCAAAGTGTGCAAGAAAAAACAAAAGCATATTTAGATAATACTTCCCTTTATGGAAAAGAATGTGTCACCACCATGTAATCCATGGTCAAGCTGCAGTACTATCAATTGAATAACATAATTCCATATGACAGGATCTACTTTGCTTTAGACTAGAGAGCCAAGAAGCAAGTTGTTGATTAATAAATACACTGAAGATGAAAAGTTTCATCTAAGCCTTGTGACTAAAATTTCTGAAGCCCCAACAATACAGCTCGGTAACCCCCAAAAAAATCATTATATTTGAAGTAAAGCCTTCAGTAACTGAATAATGGAACCCCTAACTATAATACAAATTTTTCGACGACGCTTTAAATGATTCAGCAAGTGTGCAAAACCAGAAGTCATCCATGATCCGTTCTTTTGTCTCACATATGACATTGCCATATTCTCAGCCTAAGTTGACGGAGAAGGCTACAATGATGATGCTGGTAATGGTTTCTCCTGCGTCCACACTTAATGATCGCAATTGTTTAAATGTTGATGGCCAATAAAGAAGTTGAGGGACGGAAAATGCTGGGGCACAAGACATGTAGGCAAATATCCAAGGTTACCAGAGAATAATCAAGCATCCTACTTCCTTTGCAATTTTTAGTGAGAAGGAAATTCATTTAAGTGATAGAACTGCTGCTGCTAGCCAATGAATATATGCCATTCAGTTCGATGGCATGGTATGGCTAACCTACCCTTTTGTCATCTTAAGAAAATTTCTGCTGCAGCATAAGAAACTCAAAAATAAAAAATGCTGAGACAAAAATTTCTGAGTGATGGAGGTCAATATCTCCCTCAGTAGTTGTCCTCCGTCGATCTTGCTGCAAGCGGTTCTGAACGGTTGAGATTTAGTGTGAGGGTTGAATGTGTAGATCTCGGTGGATTATCGTTGACGCCAAGCTACCGGGATGGGTAACCACCATAGGACTCTCCGACGATCAAGTACCGAGAAATAATAGCAGGGTAACGGCGTATTGGAATGAGTTCCAGTTACCTGAATTGTCTGGAAGAGGGGTTTATATAGCGGTCGCATGAAGCGAGCCGATGCGAGATTCTCGCCGTCCATTACGCACATGCATCATGTTCGCGTAGATGGCGGGATACGCCCATTGATGGTAAGATACGCTAGTGTGGGATGCGGGATGTGGGCCGGCAAAGATCTCATCATGGCGAGATATACGGAGCCGTTATGGGGACGTTCGGGTTTCGTGCTCCCGGCCAAACAGGGGCGTTGAGGAATCTCAGCTCTGTGATAGCTTGGAGACAAGCAAATGAGCTGAGGAATCTCAGCTCTGTAATAGTTCGGAGACGTGTGAGGAGGCTGAGGAAGCTCGGCTGTAGGATAGTTTGGAGGCGAGCCGTTGGCTGGTTGCTAGACGTATAGGGAAGGTATTCCGGAGAGATTTCTGAAAGGTCGGATGCAACCTCGGAGACGAGGTCCGAGGAAAGTCCCCCATGTGTCATATTGATTCCAACTCCGTAGCCCCTGAGAATCTAGCGCGCTTACGTGGACGACACGTCATCTGCTACGTGTTGTAACCTGAGGAATTCCCGTTTATGAGCCTTATCATTAGCCTCCACTCTCGTCCTGACCTATTTATGGGTCAGGTCGAGAGTGGTAAGCCCAGTTTTTCATGATTCAGCCTAAGATTTCCCCGCAATGGGTTGTCCGAGAAAGATGCGACGTTTGGCGGCTAATTCTCTTGGATCCTTGGATCCAGATAGCGGCTCACGAAGCGCTTTAATTCCCACGCGTGTCTTTGGTGACGTCAGCGGATCAGTGAAATGATTGCGCTTTAAAGGGGGCGCCGTTTCGCTCACTCGGTCTCGGTTGGACTACGTGCCACATGTCCACCACTGAGTGGCGGGAAGTAGGGATTGTCATCCGAATCCTGGCGTGAGAGGACGTGTCTAATGGTCGGTCGCCACGTGGAGTTTCGGTGGCCGCTAGGTGTGACGCTTCGTTTCGACGGAAACGGATTTGGACCGTTGGATGCCTTCTTGCTGAGTGTATAAATAGAGGGTCATCCCACGGCAGATACTTTGCCCTAGTCGTCTCTTGTCGTCTAAACATTGCCCGGCGTACATCTGCTTAGGTCGGAACTTCAGCTAAAAAAACTTTTCTCGGCCAACCCTTCCTTGAATCAGATTACATGTCTTCCTCCGAAGTAACTATTGATGTAGTAGGGGTTGAGTCGGGCGATGAGGCTTCAGGTTCTGAAGCTGAGTCCAGTGGGTCTTCTTCCTCCTCGACTTCCGATAGCCGAGAGAGTTCTTCTTCCTCTCCATCTTCGTCTTCTATGTCGGGCTCACCCTCAGGGAGAACGACGCACTTGTCCCTCGTCGTCGGAGGGCGAAAAGGGCCCCCAAGGCGCGCATCGGGAATACCCGCGATGCGCCCTCAGTTTTGAACCGTTTGGATGAGCTTTCAGACATCCGGGCTCGTTTTCATATTGTAACATTTCAGAAAAATAAAATATTATTTTTAGAATTTAAATATTAAAATAATACATTTCACGAAAATTATTCGATTTGCGAATTTGGGGTTTTCGTAAAATGGTATAATTAAATGCCAATATTTGGAAAATAATTGGAGATTAATATTGTATTATTTATTAAAAAGGTATTTATTGGATTTGGGCGTTTTATAATTAATTATATGCAAGTAAATTAAACTTGATTAGTACACTACTAATTACAATTAAACCAAATCCGTATTTTTAAATATTCATGGCTGGTGCACCATGACATGTTGCATTTTGTTACATGTTTGTTCATTTGTATTTGTGATTTATTTGTGAGAAGGAAAAAGAGAAAGAAAAGAAAAAGAGAACAAATGATTGAGGAGAGAGTGGGGGGCAACATGATAAGCATGGCATGAGAGAGAGTGTGTGAGGATGGTTCCCGTACCCTCATCTCCTTCATTACTTCATTCTTCTTCACTTCAACTCTTTCTTCATCTTCTTCACTTCCTCCACCTCCTCCACAACCACTCCAAACCTTACCAAAACACCACACCACCTTCATTAAAAATGCACACAACCTCATCCTACACCCCATGGTTGAATCAAAGTTTGGATTTTGAGCATCTAGGGTTTTTCTTGAGTTGCTTCCAAAAGGTATATCCTTACTTTCTCATCTTGTTAATTAGTTTCCTGACCTTCTAGTTTAGTTTAGAGATCGTTTAAGTATTTTTAGTGATCTTAGAAATTTCTACGTTGATGTTTAGTGGAAGTTTGGATTTGTAAGTGGTATATTGAGTTGTAGTGAGTGTTTACAAACCTTTAGTGATATCTTACTGGCTAAGACCAAAAACTAGAACCCAATACACGAACTTAGAATTTTCCAGCATCGGGCTTTTGACAGTTTGTGAGGATCTAATGGAATCTGGGATGACCCGAGAGACCCATAAAATAAGTTCCCATCACAGTAAGACGAGCAGACAGATAAGAAGCAAGCATAGAAACCTGAGCCCGTCCCCTTCAATCTGGGCCGCAGATATATTCCCCCAGGCCCAAATTGCGACCTGGTCAGGATGGAATTGTGTAGATTTTGGTTCATAGCTTTGTTATCTAGTATTTAGACCTACCCTATATGCAAAATATTTTGATTTGACCTAGGATAGAATCTGGGAGTGATTTATTTAGTTGTTGGTTTGTGTTTTCCGATTTCTGAAACTTGGGTTTTTGGTATTTGAATTTGGATTTCGTCGTTGGACGTTTGAACGTCAACGACGATGGTTGTTTAGTTGTTTTTGCATGCGTAGACTATAGGTTCTAACATATGAACACTTCGCATGCCGTATCGGTTTTTCCGGACTTGGTTTTAATAACGTTATGATGTATGTTGATCTGTAGGTACCTTCGCGTGGACTTCCGAGACGACGAAGCACATCGACTTCGGCTAAACAAGTAGTTTAGCAGGTGAGTAGATTTATATCTACGGGGGAAGTCGGGTGGATGGCGTATAACATCCCTGCAACTAATGATGAATGACCGATATATAAGTTATAGTTTGGAGAAACTTATGAATAAACTTACGGATATGATCAAAAGAGTGAGTATGAAACGATATGATTAATGCAAGATTATGTAAATTGAGATGTCAATATAATGATATAAGATGATATGAACGGTTATACTTGATATAAGGATGTGAGACGGTATAGATGCACAAATACATGTGCCAAGTTATATAATGAGATTAATATAGCGATGACAGATTGAAGATATATATATATATATATGGATGAGAATCAAAGATGATATGTTGTACGAGACCTTAAATTCACTCTTGTTGATGAATAGGACGATAGGATCCCTATTCTGTTTGATACCAGGATTTCAGTTGAACCATACTTATTTCCAAAACCGACGAATCGTATGCATTTTTAAATGGAAACCTCAAGGGATATTACGGATTTTCAAATAGTGTCGTTTTCTCAAAAACACCGTAACCCCACTTTCAAAACTATGATCCGTATCTTTTTAACTGACCGTATAGTTAATGCGTAGTTTCATACCTTTTTATCGTTTATGTTCATGTTGGTCTATCCCTCGTGACTTACGTGTTGTTATTCCGGTAATTACCGCTTTATGATATCGTCTGCTAGTACACCTGCACTATTACCGATGATGCGCATGTTACACTTACACAGATTTGTCGGCTCACACATTCATCATCGATAATTGCTATGCCACTTGCACAGTAGAATTGCTATAGCATGATATTATTCTTAACTGTAAAGTACATTCATTGTTCAGCATTATCATATGACATGCTTACATGATATACTTGACATGCTCATATTACTGTTCTATGTTGCATACATCGTATTTTATGGTTATGTGCATTGAGATACTGTTTTCATGAGATCTCTGGATTTGAGAACCGTGGTTATATTTCAAAGTTAATTGTGTATTATTTTAAAAACGTGGTTTTCCCGTGATATGAAAATTATGTCCACCATGAGTTTTCTCGGTTCTGAGCTTTTTAGAGTACCCGATTCGAGAAGTTGGATGAACTATCTGCGGATACATGGTGGACCCGGTGAGATACCCCGAGGCAAGAAGATCGTAGAGTTAGACGATGAGCCTGGCAAGAGGGAGCACTACCTACCGGTGATAGGTTGGACCCGGCGATTATCCGGAGGATACCGGCTGGAGTCGTGAGATTGATATGAGGGTCGATCTGAGCATGCGGCGCTGGAATATATGAGGATTTACGTGTCGATACTGAACACGGGTTTCATGATATTTTCGAGTGTCGATATTGGACACTTAGGTTTCTATGCTATTGATGTGTCGTTGATAGACACACGTGGATGATATCCACATGCTACAGGCATATGATTTCATATGTTTGTTTTTACATGTCATTGGCATTGACTCTATTGTTGACATATATACATACATGATCATCCTAAATATCATAGTATTACCTTCATGATATAGTATAACCTAGAAATCGTTGTTTTATTCGATTTCTACCTGCTGATGTTTTCTACTCACGAGTTGGCAACTCATCCCCGTTGTGCCACAGTTTTCTTGCAGATTCGACCGCTTGGATCAGTAGCGGTATCACTGGCACACAGTTCCTTCAGGGTGTTTGCTTCGGTAGGTGGGACACATATTGGATCATGACCACCCTCGTATTTTTATATTCTATTGTATCTAGATAAACTCCATCAAATCAGAAATTAAATTTTTGTATATTGATAGACCTAGACAGACTGGTGTTGTAAGACTTAGAGCGATGGGTGTATGTTCGCTTCTTTTGGGTTGGTGTCTTGCTTTATTTATTGTTCTTTCTGGATTTGATCTTCGTCGTTGTGTCGTATATTTACTGCTTTATTTCGTGGTTGTGATTCCGCCATTTGGCGAAGAGCTGGCTCACGTTTGGGGATGCCTTTTATTTGCATGTATGTGGTTTTGGATCAAAATATACAAGGAAGGTGCTGCCCAAATTTTAAAAGGACGAAAAATGTTTTCAACTTTAGTTTATCCACTTACATTTTCATATATCATTAGCTATGCATATAAAGAAAAACTTGATTTCATTTTACTTTTATTTCAAAACTTCACATCCACTATTTTTCCGCAAAAAGGTTTAAATTTATGTGCTTCGGCTTACTTGGATTACGTTACGCCTTTAAACGTTGCGTGATTCTCGTGCCGGTCACGTGCCAAATTTCCGGGTCGTGACACATCCTCCTGGCTATTCACTCAGTTTGGCCACGGAGGACAGGCGGAAGCCCAGTATAGGTATACCGGCGTCCTTCCTCGCCCCGGAGTCGAGGTGACGATCGAGAGCCGCGTATGAATCGAGCGAACGCTAAGTATAGGTAGGCCGGCATCCCCCCTCACCCCGGAGTCGAAGTGACGATCGAGCGCTGCGTATGAATCGAGCGAAAGCCCGGTATAGGTAGGCCGGCGTCCACCCTCACCTCGGAGTCGAGGTGATGATCGAGGCGAAAGCCCAGTATAGGTAGGCCAGCGTCCACCCTCACCCCGGAATCGAGGTGACGATCGAGCGCCGCGTATGAATCGAGCGAACGCTAAGTATAAGTAGGCCGACGTTCACCCTCACCCCGGAGTCGAGGTGACGATCGAGCGCTGCATATGAATCGAGCAAACGCCAAGTATAGGTAGGTCGGCGCCCCTTGATTAGACCTTGAAAGGGCCGAGCAGGAAACTACTCGGCCGCCTCTAGACAATGGCTTACGATCCGCAGAGTGACCGGGCAGAAAGCTGCCTTCAGTGAATGAGCCGAGCAGAAAACTACTCGGTCGCCTCTTGACGAAGGTTTTTGATCCGCAGAGTGGCCGGGTAAGAAACTGCCTTCAGCGGATGAGCCGAGCAGGAAACTGCTCGGCAGCCTCTTGACGAGGGCTTTGGATCTGCAGAGTGGCCAGGCAGAAATCTGTCTTCAGCGGATGAGCCGAGCAGGAAACTACCCGGCAGCGTCTTGACGAGGGCTTTCCTGATTCTATGGTTTTTCTAGGAATGTTGTTCAACCTTCCTTGACCCCTATGGTGAAGCGACCAGTAATCGGATGCCACGTGGTCGCGTCTTATCAGGAAAGTGCGATATTCCGTGATCTGCGTTGTGGCGCGAGAAGATCTCGGTCGGAAGATTTTTGTTGAGACTATAAATATCGAAGGTATGGTCTCACCTTTGGATACCCATATTGACTTCCTCCTAACTGGTACGTTTCTTCCAGATGACGGCCCACGTATACACCATCAAGGAGATCGTGTCTCGGGACGACGTGTATTTCTATGATCTCGATCGTTCTGAGGCGACGTATGAGGCCGTGATAGGCCGTTTGGAGGGCCACTGCGAGCGTCTGCTTCCCCGACGATCTCCTCCAGCAAGTGCTAATCTACGCGATATGGAGGTGTTCCCCGGGTCTTTATAATGCTCTGTCCCCGCATGCGATGGATGAAGCGTTTGATAAGATGCATACGGCCCACGAGCTTGGCCTGATCTCAAAGAGCGGGCGGGATCGCTCAGTGGACATTCTTCTCGAATGTTTCCAGCAGAGGTTGGTCGTGGCGTCGTGTTTCGCGGTTGGGGACTCCGGCGAGTCCGCAGCTTCTAAGGTCCATGAGTACCGTCAGAGGGAGCGGGCAGAGGTTGCCTGGGCTCGGCTGGAGGAGCTCTCTTCCGAGTATCACCGTCAATATTTTCTTAATCCTCTTCCTCCTTTGCTGTAATGGTTGTAAGGCAGCGGAGCCAAGAATACCTCCGAATAAAATATAAATAAATTTTCTTTTGGTCAAGATTATGGTGTATTGTCTCTTATCCCCCCTTTTTTTCTTTTTTCTCTTTTTTATGTATACTTTTGTGCATTGGCCGACCTGTGCCTCCTCCCTTCCCCCTATCCCGAGGCCGAGGAAAGGAAGGGTTGGGGCCCTGGGTCGGTGCTGAAGTCTATTTTGCGTGCGGACTCAACTAGGAAAATTTATTCGATGCGGAAGGGAATTGCATTATTCGAAAAGGGGCATATGTTTATCTGTACAACTTAAGATTTTCAGCGTTATATGGCCGAGGAAAATTACGCCCTCTGGAGTCTTGGAGGCGGTAGGCTCCACCGGGCAATGCCTCTCTCACGAAGAACGGCCCGTCCTATTTCGGGGAGAATTTATATAGCTTCCCTTGGTCTATGAATTCGTTTCGTCGTAAGACCAGGTCTCCTGTCTTGAAGGCTCGGTGTTTAACTCGGACGTTGTAGTAGCGGGCGGTTTGCTGCTGGTAGGCAGCCATTCTGATTTGCGTCCGATCTCTTTTTCCAATAAGATGTCCAAGTTGCTTCGTAGCGCTAAGTGTTAGCCTCGTCGTCAAAGTGATCGATCCGATAACTGGGCAACCCAATTTCTATGGGGACCATTGCCTCAGTACCGTAGCAGAGGCAGGGTTTCTCCCGTGGGTGTTTTTCTCAACGTCCGCAGTGCCCACAGTACCCAAGGCAGTTTCTCAACCCAGCCGCCTTGCCTTCCCTCCAGGCGGGCTCGGAGCCCACGAATGACGCTTCGGTTCGCTATTTCGGCTTGCCCGTTGCATTGAGGATGTGCGACCACGGCGAACTTCATCAATATGTGATAGTCATTGTAAAATTCTTTGACTGTCATTCTCGAAGTTGGTTCCATAGTCGGTGACGATGCATCTTGGGATTCCGAATCGGGAGATTATATTGTTCCGCAGGAATTTTATCATAGAGACGGCGGCCCGTTTCTTGATCGGCACGGCTTCAATCCACTTTGTGAAGTAGTCTATGACGACAAGAATGTACATGTGTCCACTCGTGCCGGTGGGGAGATGGCCCACCATAACCACCCCCCACTGCGCAAATGGCCAAGAGGAACTCAGTGACGTTAGTTCAGTGGCGGGAAGACGAGAGATGCTGTCGAAGAGTTGGCGGCTCTTGCATCTTCTGACCAATTTCTCGGCATCTTGGTGTATTCCCGGCCAATAGTATCCCTGAAGCAGTGTCTTTTGGACCAAGCTGCGGGCCCCTTGATGCGCCCCTCCGACCCCTTTGTATATTTCTCGTAAGACGTAGTCTGCTTCGTGGGGATAGACGCATCGGAGCAGAGGTTGAGTATATGACTTCTTGTATAGGTTTTCTTTGCTCCATACGAAATGGCGAGCTTTTGCTCGAAGCCGACAAGCCTCGGCCCGGTCTTTCAGGAGTAGCCCATCTTTCAGAAATTCTACAATAGGCTTTCTCCAATCCGGGTCATCTCCTAGAGTTGTGTAGATTTTGGAATGTTGCCTCTCCATCTTCCACGCTGGGTCGCGATAAGACTTCGAAAAGGATATTTCTTTTATGATTGGCCGAATAGGTAGTGGCGGGTTTGCTCAGGGCATCGGCCTCGGTGTTCAAAGTTCTGGGAATCTGCTCCACTTGGACCTCGTTGAAATTTTTCCGAAGCCTTCTTACCTCCGCTAGGTATTTTTTCATTAGTGGTTTCCGGGCTTCGAAACGTCTGGTTACTTGACCAACGACTAGCACGGAGTCGCTGCGTATCCGGATGGTCTTCAGCCCTACTCCGGAGGTGATTCGTAGGCCAGCCAATAAGGCCTCGTACTCTGTGGCGTTGTTTGATGCCCTTGTTTGATGCCCTGAAACCAAGCCTCAAAGAGTACTCCATTTCCACTTCATTCGGGCCCCGGATGATCAGGTCGGCCCCACTCCTTTCCTCCGTGGAGGATCCGTCCACATAGAGTATCCAGTCCAGGATTAGGCCTGGCACCTCCTCGACCGAGGGTCGCGGATCGGGGCCCTAGGTTGTCGTTCCTTCCTTAGTGGGAATAGTGCACTCGACAACGAAATCGGCTAAGGCCTGTGCTTTGATGGCCTGTCTGGGTCGATATTTGATATCGAATTGGGACAGCTCCCATCTCCATTTCTCTAAGCGGCCCGACGATTCGGGGGAGGCGAGTATATTCCCTAAAGGTCGTTCAGTGAAGGCGAGGATTGTTTGTGCCTGGAAATAATGTCGTGGTTTCCTTGAGGCGACAAGCGTAAAGATTGTTTTTTCTCTGGCCGGGTATCTGGTTTCTGCGTCCTTAAAAACATGGCTAACGTAGTAGACCGGTCTCTGTGTGTCTTCGAATTCTTTGACGAGCACTGAGCCGGCGGCTTGGTCGGAAACGGCTGGATATAGTAACAGCTCGTCGCCTTCGAACGGTCGGGTGAGAAGTGGTGGGGTCGCCAAGTATGCCATGAGTTGTTCGAAAGCGTTTTGGCATTTCTCGGACCATTCGAACCTGGGGATTTTCTTTAGGGCTCTGAAGAAAGGGAGGCACTTTTCTCCGGATCTGGACATAAAGCGACTCAATGCAGCCACCCTACCAGTGAGTCGCATGATATCGACATTGCTCTTTGGCGTGATTTTCTCTGGGTTCGTCTCGATTCCACGTTGGGTAACCATGAATCCAAGGAATTTCCCATTTATGACGCCGAACACATATTTAGCTGGACTCAACTTCATCTTGTATTTCCGCAGGACGTCGAATATTTCGCCAAAGTCTGTAGTGTGTCCGGCTGATGAGGCAGATTTCACGTGCATGTCGACGTAGACTTCTATGTTTTCCCAATTTGTGGTTTCAACAGTTTGTTGACCAGTTGCTGGTACGTGGCTCCGACGTTCTTGAGTCCGAAGGGCATTACCCTGTAGCAATATACTCCCCGATTCGTGGTGAAGACGGCTAGCTCTTCATCGGTCAGGTTCATCCGGATCTGATTATAACCGGAGAAAGCGTCCATGAAGCTTAGTAATTCGTGACCGGCCGAGCTGTCAACTAGCTGATCTATCCGAGAAAGTTTGTTCAGGTCAGTGAAATCGACATACATGCGCCATTTCCCATTCGCTTTCTTGACCATGACCACGTTCGCCAGCCAATCCGAGTAGTCCAGGTTCCTGATGAAGTCAGATGCAAGCAGTCGGTCCACTTCCTCTTCTATCGTCTTTTGTTTCATTGGTGTGAAACTTCTTTTCTTTTGTCGGATTGGCTTGGCTTTTGGGTCGACCCCGAGGTTGTGGGAAATCACCCCGGGGTCGATCCCGGGCATGTCTGCTAATGTCCAAGCGAACACATCTGAGTTGTTCCGGAGGAACCGGATCAGGTCTTCGCGGATGCCTCCTGTCAAGAGAGAGCCAATCTGGACAGTCCGGCCGTCAAATCTCTCTATGATGGGAACTTCCGCTAACGCTTCCACCAGGACGTCTCGAATTTCCTTTCGGTCGTCGCGTGTGTCCAGGGACCCCTGAGGATCGTGCATGTCTTCAAAATCGTCGCCTTGCTCCCCGGCGGGAGATGTTTAGGCGAGACAGAATCTAGCAGTTTGCTGGTCTCCATAGGCCCAGCCTATCCCCGTTATCTAAAGGAAACTTGAGCGCGATGTGGTAAGTTGAGATCTGAGCTCGAAAAGCGTTTAGGGTGGGGCGTCCCAGGAGGATGTTATAGGACGACGGGATCTTGGCAACGAGGAAACTCATCGATACGGGTCGCGTTTTGCCTGCTTCCCCAATGTTGAGGAGGAAGGTGACCGATCCCTCGGCTAGGACGGAATGATTGGTGAACTCGGAGAGGACGTGGAAGGTTGGTTGGAGATCGGATGGATTTAATTCCATACGCTGGAAACAGTCGTAAAACAGGATATCCGCTGAGCTTCCTGAGCCGACCAATATTCTCCGGACCTCGTAACAGCGAACTCGGGTTGTTATCACAAGGGAGTCATTGTGTGGGAGTGATATGCCGTGAAGGTCTTAGTCGATGAAGGTGATCGAATCATCCTTCCTGCACTTCTTGTAGAGCGGATCACTTAAGGCCATGACTGGCAGGAGGCGGCGGTCCCCCTCACTGTCCGGAGCCGGACCCGTTGAAATGACCATGATCTACCCAATTGTTAACTCCCCGAGAGGGGGTTGGTCCTTTTGCTCCTGCTCCGCCTGGTACCTGTCACGTAGGTATTTCGCCAGGTGACCAGAGCGGATAAGTTCCTCAATATAATCACGGAGTTGTTTGCAACTCTCGGTCGGATGCCCCTACGACCTGTGGTAGACGCAGTACGGGCCGCGGAATCGCTTGCCCATCCTCCGGATAGCCGGGGAAGCTTAAAAAACCTCTCGCCCTTAGCCTTCTCTAGCAGCTCTGTCTGGGAGATGTTCAGAGGAATGTACGCATGGAACCTTGGGGAATAGGGTTTTGGACGGTCAGCTTTCTTTTTCTCCTCTTTGTCCCGTCTTTTTCGGTCCTGCTTGGTCGCCCCGGGGAAGGTTGACGTTCACCTCTGACTCGAGTTGGATTTCTCGCTCGGTCCATGCTTTTATTTCGGTCATGGTCCTAGGTTGCGCTGATCCAAAAGAGCGGAGCTACTCTTTGTGCCTAAGACCCGACCTTAAGACGGTGATAATTGTTTCGTTGCGGTGTTCGAGAACCTCTAGGAAGGCGTTATAAAAGCAGGTGACGTACCCTTTGAAGGATTCCATGTCTCCACTCTTGATGGTAAACAGGTAGTCGACCTTTATCTGTCGTCGGTTACCGACGAAATGACCGAGGAATTGGGTCGCCGGCTTGTCAAAGGTCGAGATCGAGCGCGGCGCGAGCCCTCGGAACCAATCCCGGCCAGCGCGGATGAAGGTGGTGGGGAAAGCTCGGAATTGAGCCGCATCTGATTTGTCTTGGAAGCTCATGCCCGCCGTAAACGCGTCCAAGTGGTCCTTCGGGTCGGACTTCCCGTCGAAGAAGGCCACTTTGGACGGTTTGTTCCTGGACGAGACACGCTCAACTAGTAGTTGTTCTGTAAAGGGCCTCGTGAGTGAATCAGCGGCGTACTTTGCCCCTTCGCCGGCCGTGTGGTCATCCTGTCGTATGTCTTCGATTTTCTTTTCGAGAGCCTCGATTCGTTGTTGGTACCCCGAAGATTCTTCATAGTCGGAGAGCCTGCTATCTCTGCTCCGGGCTTGCGCGATAGAGCGGTTTCGGTTTGCTCAATCACATTCCTTAAATCTTCAGGACGGACCCTTCGTGGATAGTCTCGACGTTCACCATATGCGTGGCCTCGACGGAAGTGGCGGTGTGGGTCTTGCCTGGAACCAGGCGATCTGACCGACACCTCTTCAGGGGCAAGAAAACGCGACGGGCGTCAAAGTGATAGTCTGGTCTCCTCTGAGATGGGGTGTCGAGCAGTCCGGCGCCCAACGGTTCATGGAATTATTCCCCGCATGTGGGTCATGACTGCCGGAATCGGCACGCCGGTGTTCGGTAACATCAAGATGAGCGTGAGTGAGGTCGAGGGCCTGAGCGTGCACTTCCGTCTTCCTGCGGACGAGCGCATCCACCATCACCGTAAGCCTATTGATCTGAGCAGACAAGACGTTGATGACGTTAGGAGGAGTTGGACCACCCCCGCCTCCGTTATGGAGGACGGGGCGGCTCGTGCTGGGGTCGTCACGATTGTCGCTTGCCATTGACTCGAAGGCGGAAGATCAACTTTTTGGGTGGAGGAGCTTCTTGCTTCCCACAGACGACGCCGACTAATGGAGATCAAAATTTCCCCCATTAGTTATCCTCCGTCGATCTTGTTGCAAGCGGTTCTGAACGGTTGAGATTTGGTATGAGGGTTGAATGTGTGAATCTCGGTGGGTTATCGTTGACGCCGAGCTACCTGCAAGGGAAGTCCCGGGGTGGGTAACCACCGTAGGACCCTTCGACAATCAAGTACTGAAGAATAATGATAGGATAGCGGCGTATTGGAATGAGTTCCAGTTACTTGAATTGTCTGGAAGAGGGGTTTATATAGCGGTCACATAGAGCGAGCCGATACGAGATTCTCGTCGTCCGTTATGCACATGTATCACGTTCGCGTAGATGGTGGGATACACCCATTGATGGTAAAATACGCTAGCGTGGGATGCGGGACGTGGGCCGACGAAGATCTCGTCGTGGCGAGATATACGGAACCGTTACTGGAGCGTTCGGGCTTCGTGCTCTCGGCCAAGCAGGGGTGCTGAGAAATCTCAGCTCTGTGATAGCTTGGAGACGAGCAAATGAGCTGAGGAATCTCGGCTCTGTAATAGCTCGGAGACGAGCGAGTTGGCTGAGGAAGCTCAGTTGTAGGATAGCTTGGAGGCAAGCCGTTAGCTGGTTGCTAGGCGCATAGGGAAGGTACTCCGGGGAGATCTTCGAAAGGTTGGGTGCAACCTCAGAGACGAGGTCCGAGGAAAGTCCCTCATGTGTCATATTGATTTCAACTCCATGGCTCCCGGGAATCTAGTGGGCTTACGTGGACGACACGTCATCTGCTATGTGTCGTAACCTTAGAAATTCCCGTTTATGATCCTTATCACTGAGGCATTATGATAGTATCCTACCTATGGTGCATTCTTGATCACGACTGATCTAGAATTCAATTCAGATTGATTATGAAATCTCATTGGAGATTTAGTGTATAAGATCTTTTATAGCATCTAGAACAATCTGACTTGCAATCCCACATTAGGTATTAGCATGGGCTGTGCATTAAGGGGGTGTTTGGTTTGCAACAAAACAAAAATGAGACATTTTTTGCATGCAATAAATGCTCCATGCAACATTTGTTGCAAATAAAAACACCCAAATCCATTGTTTGGGTGGTTTCAACTTTTGTTGTTGGATTTCCAAATCCGAACAACTTTGTGTTTGGTTGACTAACAACCAATGGAAAATGCAACATATGTTGCAAATTTGATTATATGGCATATGATAAGATTATGTGGCATCTTCAATAATTGCCATGGACACATTCTCCTAAGTTGCAACTATTCTCCTAAGTTGCAACATTTGCTACAACCATTTTGGGTGCAACAAATGTTGAAAGAATTTAGCCTATTTTTGCAACTCCATTTCCAAATCCAACTCAAGTTTGTTGCAAACCAAACATGGGACATGAAAATTTTTTGCAACAAATGTTGCATGTAACTCCATTTATAAGTAACCAAACAGCCCCTAAATGAAAAGAGTGGTAGAGAACAAGGAGGCAAAAGATGGATAGACTCAAGCAATTTAGACTAAAAAATTTATTCATGGGGATGCTTTCAGCTATAATTCTCAAAAGAGAATTAGACTAAAATATTTATTCAAGGGGTATGCTTTCATCTATAATTACCATTGTTCATAATTGATCATCTCATGGGACCCAAACCCAAAGGGAAAATCTTATTTAAACTATATCACTAGCGCAAATTATGGCTCAAATTCTGTAGACTTCTTACAAATTCTCACTAAAAATATGGGGGGAAATTCGAAAGGAGAAAAAATAGCACTCTTCATCTCTTTAGTCAAACTTTGCCTTCAGAGTCGAATCTGCTTTTCGGTTTTAGTGGTATGGACCTTGGGCTAATAAAGTCACCTAGAACTGCCACATTTAAGGGCACTTGCCAAATTATCCTACCATTTTTCTAGGAAAGAGATGTCCCCATAACATCTAATTTCAAGACATACTCCACTATTGGACTCCCTTACACCATTGAATTTGAACTAGAAATACCATTTTTTTATAAGTATAGTGCAAATTGACATACCATATGAACTGGACTGAGGGATCTAACGCCGGAAGGGAAATGCTAAAAAAACAAGGGTAAATTGTATATGACACCGTTCATCTCCACCGCATCCGACAATTATAACCCCCCTCAACTGGTTTATAAGCAATTCACACCTCTAAGATTTATGATCAATCAGTTCTAGTAAAAATGGGCAGACGACACTAATCCAAGGGTGCCGGGTGCTATAAGTCAGCTAAGCTGTTGTAAGTGCTAGAATCTATATGAGGTCTAGAGAAGAGTCTCATGTGCAATTAGCCTTAAAAATAATTATGATGTTACCCATTCGTCCTATTCCTAGGGAAGTGTTTGTGTATGTTGTCATCAGAATGCAAAGATTGCCGAACTCAAATCTAGAAAACATCCTACCAACATGGAGATTCAAACAAGTAGGAAAGTGAAATAAAGGTGGAAAAAAGTATTGATCCACTTACTCCAGTCGTAAGACTCATAACGCATAGCATGCGTCCTATAAAGAAGTAATAGCTGTTAATATCTATAAAAACTAGTGCATGAATCTACAACTCCAACATGTTCCAGCATTCTTCCAAAAGTTCATTGTTCAATTTCTAAAAGCAATTGACTTGCTGAATAGTAAATTTCATGCTACGTTAATCAATTTTACAATAGAATAATCAAAAACTGACCTTCACCTTCTCCTCTATTATCTCCTGCACCAAAACAAAGAGAAATCTCATACTGGGATGACTGGGAAAGGCTAGCAAGTTGGATAAAGTTCAGCTCTTCGTCTCTTGTGTCACAATCTGAACATTCTTTGCCTTTCATGACATTAGGAAGAATCTTCAAGAGATCCTCAGCTTGAAGCAATGCACCATGTGCATGCACTAACAATGGCCTAGCTTCCTGCTCAACAGTGATAAGACTAGTAAAACATAAATATCTAAGAAAATTGGGGTGCATATGAATGAACTCTTCACACTAGATGCCTTCGAATTTTATATTGTCATAAGTTATGCGCAATCCACAAGTTATCCCTATAAACTGCATACAACCTTTTGGGTCAATCGGGCTTGATCTATTATTAATGCCTCATGACCAACTCCAATCATCATAAAGGGTGATGAAACAAGATCAAGCATAGGGTACACATTGGTGAGAGTGGGCTAACACTAGCAGCTTTATGGCTTGATGGATGCTCAAGCTACCTGAGCCAGTTTAGGCATTTGACATGTACCATATCCCTACTATCATAACCCACAGAAGACGAGGTCTCAAATTGAAGTCCTTATTTGATCGGCGGAATGACATGTGGCACGAAAGTTTCTTATAATTTGAATTAAAAAATCTAAAATTCTCTAGCTGATCAGATCTTTTGAATGCTTTAAAATTTCCATTTAAATTGTCTACATAAAAATTAAAATATATACTATTTAACTAAACATCTTTAAAAATCTCTTTTCATTATGTCTAATGTACATGTACATGTGTTGGCTTCCACATGCAAAACGGTAGTGCAGTTTAATTCCAAAAGGTTGTTCCAAAAATTAAGAGTAAATACAGTACATTGGTATGCGATATATTTTCATGGCTTGGTTCCAATCCATCGCTTCAGGATTCATACATAAAACATAGAACAAATATTAAGGATAAAGGCATAGATGTAACTATAGAACGTACATTTTTCAGGGTTTAACAAGGAACTTGGTCTTATGCGCACACCACAAGCTGCCGTTGGATTGGTTTCTTACATACAAAAGAAAGATTGCACATTACAGAAAGAAAAAAAAAGTTCATTTACCGTATGTCCAGGGTTCAATATGTAAATAAGTTAATCATTTGGATTAAATTAGGTCTCTCTATTAGTAATGCCTCAACAATCATGATCAAGTACAATCTCCTAAACAATTTCAAAAATCTCGCAGATAAACTAAAATTAACTCAAAGTTAAGTTCTTGCAAATGAAATTCACCTGATGGCGCCGCTCAGCGGCGATTTCCCTCTCGTTAAGATCATAAGAAGCATTCTTCCTCCGCTTCCGCTTCTTCTTCCTCTTCTTCGAATTCGAGCCATCGTTGGCGCCTTCGATCAATTGTGGCTTGCTCTTCGACTTGAAGGTACGAGAGTAGTAAGCGGAGCGAGAGAGACTGTAACGGGTGTAGGATCCGCTAAGGATCCGAACGGGATCCACGAAGACGACATTGGATCCTTGTAGATGATAGATTCCGGAGAGAAAGAAGGATGAGAGCTCTGGAGAGATCTCTTTTTCATTTTCCTCCATTTTTGGTATGGAGGGGGTTAGGGTTTCTCTTTCTTCATTTTATTTCAATTTCTGCATTTTAAAGACTAGTTTTGTGCACGTGCCACGCACGTGTAGAATTGATAAATGAGTTAATTGATTGTTTTTGTTAGAAAGCTCTTTAGGCAAAAGTGTCCTTGTAAAATGTGCTTTTTGATTTGAAAAACTGTTTAGCTCAAAAAGATATTAGGAGTTGCAGAAGTCATGTTGACTATTTAAATAATCATAAAGGACATCATTTTTATTAATATTTGAGAGAAATCAGTGAAATAAAACATCATTTATTTTTAAATTACAATTTACTTTCAAAAGATTCACAAAGATCAAAAGATCCACATAAAAATATCTGCAGAAAAATATTTGAGATCCATCCTCTCGATATATGGATTCTTCGTCGAAGTTAAGAGGCTTCGATCGCCTGATGCATGAAACTCAAAACTTAAATCTCGTCGATTAACCTCTCGATGATCGTGTCGAGCTCGAGGGCCTCGATCGCCTAGGGTTTTTCGTCGTCGTCATCTTTTAAGATTTCGATTTGAGGGCCTCAATCGCTCTGGTCGCCTCGATCGCCTGTGGTTTCGAACTAGGAAGATGATGAGGAGAGAAATCTGATGAAATTCCTAGCGCCCTTACCGCTAATCCGCGGCCTTTGTGGAACGAAAAACTTTAATTTTGAAAATTTGGCGCTAACAACTACGACCTAGAATCTTCACCAAACACTAAACTAGCAAACAACAAGAAGTTTTAACTACTCGATTAAGTGTTACAACCTTTGAAGTCGTGTCCTTCGCCTTTAAATCCACTTTCTTAGCTCCTCGGAATTCCGGGATCGATCTTGTAAGCCGGTCCTCCGTCGGCAAAGATGATCCACCCGAGAGAAATAGTTCAAGGCACTAGCTTCACACACAAAAAAAACCAGTGAAGCAACTAAAGACCCCGGGCTACTAATCTAAGGTGCTTAGAGATGTAGTGATGTGTTCTAGTATTTTTCTATCTCTCCTTTCCTTTGATTCTCAACACATGAGAGGTTAAGGAAAAGAAAAAGGAAGAAGAATAAGGATGAGCTCAAATGAGGAGAGAGAAAGAAAACGGTGAGAATGAAAATTATCAAGCGAGAGAAAAATGGCTAGCATGGTTTTGTTAAATCATTTTCCAAATAAAAAATAGCAATAATAGTTGAAGCAAATGAAATAAACAAATAACAAAGTCATTCCTAAGCCATTCCTCTCACCATTCCTCCATGCCACCTCACCCCTCCACCTCATTTTTATTTTCCAATAGATGGAAAAACCTAAAATGAGGTGTTCTCCTTCTACGATGTATGATGTATAAATACAAAATACATTCTACCTTATATGCATACCCATATCCGTATAAAAATACGAATACCCAAGAGATAGGAAAAATACACCGAATATAATACTGGAATATACATATCAATATGTGTGTGTGTGTGTGTAATTATTAAATCAATACTTGATTTAATAACCCGGCTTAATCCTAAATCGGCTATTATTATCAACCGTCCGATCAAAAGTCTGTGTAGCTAGTACACTCATTTAATTGGAACACTGCACGTATCAAAATACGGTCATTATATCATTTCGCCTGAAACGGAAAAACCCTCCATGTGGGACTCTAAAGACTCGACAGTACGCTGGTAGTGAGTTACTGGATAAATGTCACGACCCGAAATAGCCCGTGACTGGCACTTGAATCATATGACGTCTATATGTTGGAGATAGTGCCCTCATAGTCAATTATTGGATCGCAGGTACGTGATTGCAATGATTGCGGAGGACCTATCCCGGTAGGACAGTCTTACTCGAGATGATAGTATGCTATCTGGTTTGCCTTTATCAGTCGTGTACATGTTCAGGTGACTGATTGCATGTTACACTTTGATAGAGCCCTTAGGATCTTGCTTTACTACCAACAGTATGATGGCGATCATATACGTGAGAGTTGGGTAGTTTATATGCATATCCTTAATTGTGGTCCCTAGTCGTGGGAGTTTCGAGACAGGGCATCGATACTCCGGAGTAGACTAGTGTGTACAGTCGAGACCCCGACGAGGGGCGGTGGCCGGTCTCACAAGCCACTGGTGTCAGTTGGATCACCTAAGATGTATACAGGTGCTCATTGGGTTATGAGTACACCGGACAGGACTCGCCGGGAATCTGCTAGTTAGTATTATATCTACCGTCAGATAGCAGTTCCCTGGTGACATGTGTACAGGTTAGTTCATCGACCTGAGGTCGTCATTTGTCTCGTGTGAGTTCCCACTGTGCTTTGATTTCTACCCTACCACGGCTCAAAGGAGTCGTGCAAACAGGTAGTTTTTGGGTACAGTCCCGAGCCATATGGAGGCACGTGAGCGGATCGGCAGGGGATTCGTCTCTCCCGGTATTGGGGGCGAGATCGTGCTGTGTCTAGGAGAGCCATTACACAAAGTCCATGGCCATGGCAGGAGATTTACTGGTAGGTACTCCAGTAGTATCTCAGGGTGTTATTGGGCTTCACTCCGACACGACTTATACTGCTATTGGGGGTCTGACGTTGCTAGCCCCCTAGGCGGATATGCGATACTCATTGACGAACGGACCGGACTGTATATACATTGTCACTGTTAGGCTCAGTAGGGTTTTCGGAGGAGTTCGCTCATCGGTCTCCCTTGAGTTCGCTCCTCGGCCACCCTTGAGGTCAGTCCATGGGCAGCCGTTACGCATAGCTAGTGCCTCTGACGGTTTGTGGTTAAACCCACTGCCAGGGTGCTGACGAGTCATTAGAGTCCCCCACAGACAGTTTCCCAAGTTCGGGCGAAACGTTGTAGAGGCCGTATGGTTTTATGGCAGGGTTCGGAAAATGCACGTGCGTTTACGCACGTGTCAGTTTTCGGGCAGATGATACTGGTCGGCTTTGGTTTAAGCCGGATCCGAGTATTATATTGAGTAGGTATAATATCTTTGTCTCAGTTGCATTTGTATTCGGTCGTAATACAAATGCGGGTATTTTTATACAGTTTCGGGGTTGTCCTGAAATTCGTTTCAGGATCACTTTTGGAAGTTGCCAGTTTCCAGTTTTCTATCAGCCGTCTTTTAACATTCGGTTAAAGACGGATTTATCTTTTCTTCTGATATGAGTGAGTCATCATTCTAGAAGCTTCTAGAAGTGATGAAGTGGCTAGTGACTCACTTGAGTCATTAATGGTTCATTAATGATAAAGCATGACTAGGTTTAATATGATTGGTTTGCTTTTAATGATATCTAGTGATTCATGCTTTGTTGTTAGGTTAAGATAAGTATGAAGGGATATGGTCACCACTTGAAGCTCCTACACTCACCCTCCTCATTCTATATATATGATAAGCCTCCTCTCTCTCTTACACTGACTCTCACTTGTTGGTTTCATTTTAGAGAGAAAAGATTATGATAGGTTTTATCGGTGTATGGAATTTCACAGTCCATTTCATTCCATCACCTGATTTCCACGGCAACTTCATTAACCGATCGTCCACGGATTTGGACGAAGTGAGACAAAGTCATCTACTCATTCTCTACATCAATCTTGGTCGTCTCTTTTAGCAAACTTGACGATCGAGTTGCCTCGAGTCAGAGGCGGGAGCCCGTTTAAAGAACCGATCATGTGGTGCCACCTCGACGAGGAGATCGGAGATCGACGAGATCGAAGCAGCCGCAACGGAGCGTGGGATGATGGTTGAAGAACGAAGGACTCGGATCGTTCGGTATAACCATTCTACACTCTTTACAGTTTGTTAGTTTAGCAATAATGGCAGATTCGGGTTAAAGTATACGATAGCGCCAAGTTTAAAAGTTTTGTTCCGCATTTTGGCGTCTGTAGACTGCCGGGGCGCTAGCGTAGACTTACAGTGGTATCAGAGCCTAACCATTTTGCTATACTAACTTGTGCTAACGTGTTCAAAACATCGATCGAACCGAAACTCAAAAACGACAAAATCCTAAATTGACAGTTTCTGTTGTTTTTAAACGGTCTCAAAAATTATTTCTGGATGTCTTAAAAATCCGTGCAGGGAATTCTAAGAGCCACGACAAAATTTGGGGTTGTGATCCCTCCAAGTCGCCGCGGAAGGGCGGCCAAACCCATCGTTTGGCCGCGCAACCGCGGCCACGTGGGGAGCACGTGCTCCCAAAATTTGTCAATGGGTTCTGTTTGGGATTTTGGGGTTTTTGGTATATAAAGTTTTGGCCCAGATTTTGTTACTGTTCACCAGTAAGCTGTGGGGCCCACTTTTTAATATTTGGTCTTTGGTCGATCGTAATTTAAACACGTTAGTTTACAGTGCTTACATTATATCTCCGACCGGGAATGTCATTTGATCGGTAAACCGCGTTTAATTGCTATAGTTCTTTTAGACGGGTTTGCGAACGTGACATTCGCGTTGATGTTCTGTGTTGTGCTGAAATGTTGCGGATTTGTCGTGGTGGATAGCAGTGTGCAATGATAGTACAGTTTGAGTTTATTTGTACTTTTGATATTGCGGGGCGAGCGTCCAACTTGTGGACAGCCGTCACTGCCTGTTGTATAATATTCTTTTTGGGACACGACCAGGTTGCGGTCGATGTACCTATTGTACTATTTTTCATTACTGTACTAGGTTTTGCCCCGAGACGGAGTGCACGGATAGCCGGGTTCGGGAAAGCAACGGGTCCGCATCTCATGGCTTTGAGAGGCAGAGGTGCCCCACTTCAGAATTGGCAGACTATTCGCCGCACTCGTAGGGGGTACAGGTTGACCCAAGGAGGGGTGCTCAATTTACCGGATTCCGTGAAGTGCCGGGTGTTCCATTCACTATGCTGTGGGGACTGCCTCGCTTCAGGTTTTGGCGGGTAACTTGCCGCACCCGTAGGGGTCTAGGTTTCATTGCACAGGCTATCCACACGACAGGGGAACGTCGAGTTTCAGCAGCGGCTCTGTGAAACTCGGGGATCCCAGATATCTGTATTGTTCTGTGATGCTAATTACTTTTCTGTAATGTTGCATATTATCACGCCTGGAGCGATTATGTATATTGGCTTATATACTATTAGATGTTGTATATGTTTTACACCCGCGCTAGTCCAGTCCCCGCTCTGTCGTTAGTTAAGTAACCTAACGGGTGATGACGGGACCCAGTGACGAATGCGGATGGCATATACGTACATTTTATTTTTCGTTCTTTTCTGGTGTGATTGATTGATGGGACTGCGTTGATTCTGATCAATGCAAAGTAAAACAAACCCGTATACAGTTGTTGGAACAATTTAAAAGGTGTTGTTACAAAGACGTTTCCTTTTGTCATGCATAGCGGTATTCAGTGGAATATCCTGCACCTCATTAGACGGGGCAAGGGCTGATATCCCTTCACCGGGACTGACCCCTTGGGCAGAAGTTTGCGTCAGCGTAATAACTGCACTATAGTCGATTACAAGTTGCTTTGCATAGCGGTATTCAGTGGAATATCCTGCACCTCATTCCACGAGGAAAGAGCCGAGATCCCTTTACCGGGAGTGACCTCTTTAGCAAAAGGTTTTCGCCACTATATTTTAAAAAAGCTATCAGGTTCCTTCAGCGATATCAAGTTCACTACGCTAAAGGTTTTTTGCCAAAAACCAGTCGTAGCCCTCCGTCGTTTCTTATGGATGGTCAGTAGTATTCAAGCTATGTTTGTTGGCATACGTCAAGGCATAGTGTTTGGTAGCTGCTGGGTATTCATTTGTTGCACAGATAGATGAGTTGGTTTGGGACAGTCGTATTACCTTGTTGGCATACGTCAAGGGTATATACGGGTGGGTTCAAATTAACAAGATAATGACGGGCAGAACTTGACATGTGACTTATGATTTGTTGGCATACGTCAAGGTCATAAGAGCATGGGGCAAGAAAATAATATCGGGAGTTTCTAAAGAAACTGAAACTTGCCAAGTATGCGCATACCTTCTGGAGTATGAATAACGTGGATGCATTCCATCACGTTAACATGCGATGAGAGTTGGATCCCGATTCCCACTGATGAGTTGGTTTACTCTTCGGGTGATCCCGATTGATTCTTCTTTAGGTTTGGAGGAGAATTTGACAGGACAGTGGGAGGTTTCCGGATTAGATAATATGATGACCATTCTGATCTAGGTTAGAGTGCACGCAGAGTGTTTCTTTTCTCTCTCTCTCTTTGGCAGCGACCTTTGACTGACCCTAGACTATGACTCAGTGACCAAGTTGACCGAACCTTCTTAAAATACTGGTTTTTAGATTGTCTGAGTTGCATAAGTCATTGCCACTCCTTCTTTTACCCTTTGCATTTCTCAGAACACCCGTATTACTACGGATATCCACTTCCATTGGATAGATCCATCGTATGGTTATATACGAACTCGAAGGGACTTCTTCGGGGATGGATCCAGGTTCAGGAGAAATAGAATTGGTTTATTCAGTTGTCTTTTATTATCACCTTCTCTCAGGTTGCGAGAGCTCCTTGGTTTAGGAGAGTACACCTATTACGCTTATTGGATAGTCTTATTCCAAACCATAGGCTGGTGCCGAAAGGTAGGGAATGAAGAAAACCAATTAGCCTAAGTAGGGTGTGCAGAAGGTAATATGTAAAGACAAAATAAAGGGATTAGAAAGAGGGCAAAGTAAATTGCGACTGATATCATTCACGACCGAAACCGCGTACTTCATCGCCGCTCCTATTTCACCTTTAAAAGAATAAGGTTTTATTCAGTTGTCTTTTATCGTCACCTTCTCTCGAGATTCGAGTACTCCTTAGTTTAGGAGGGTACACCTATTATGCTTACTGGATAGTCTTCTTCCAAACCATAGGCTGGTGCCGAACGGTAGGGAAGGAAGAAAACCATTTAGCCTAACGATGGTGTACAGAAGGTAACGACTAAAGACAAATAAAGGGATTTGGAGAGATGGCAATAAAATATATGGTTGAAGTCATGAATTGGATTATGGAAGAGGCATTGCTATGAATACCAGGATACCCCTACAAAACATTTTCATGTTTCAGTGCATTGTTAAAGGAAAAACTGTTTTCCCGATTAGACACTTACTCCAAGGGTATGTATTTACCAGGTTTCATTCTCATATCTGTATGGTTTTACAGATGATGAGTGGGAGTAAGATATTGGGAATTGGGTGATCATCCTCATTATATCGGAATTCGTTGTAATTGGTGATATTTGAGGAAATCGCCAGGGTACAGTTTTCCACCGACAACGCACAAGTTATGAGTTGTTTAACTCAGCGGACTTATACAGAGTATTGTATGTTGTCCAAGTGTCCACAAGGACAAAGGGGTAGGTCCTCGTACTATGTTCTGTTTACTTATAACTTCTCTAGTATTTAGACAAGTGTTTCGTAGAAATACAAGGTCTAAGTTTTGAGAAGTTGTGGGTATAAGAATAAAGTAGAGAACCATGTGTCACAAGTATCGGGATTCTTCAAAGAGATCGAAGATGTAGATTCTTGTGATTGGTATTCAGATAATAGTAATGGTTTTGAGAAACGTGTTTCTCTTTCAGGTTACTCATAATTGGATGGTTTCCTAAGTTGAGTAATGCTGATTAGCCTCTTTCCATTAAGTTGATATGCACTGGAGACAGCTGCATGAATTGAATCTTGGTTCCAATTAAATTAGTGCCAAAATTTTCTGTATTGGATATAGAATGGATCGTACCTTAAAAGAAACTAAGGTACGGGGAGTTGTCCAGCTTATGATTAAAACCAGACACTGGATAACTCAGGGCACGATTCTGTAATGGCTGTTTGTGGGTTGACCCTGGCTATGACGAGGGTTGATATTCTACCATTTGGAAGATCAATAGTGATATTGTTCTTGACTCGCCACAGTTTTAGTAAAAATGGATCTTTTTCAGAAAACAGTAGTGGGAGTATGGTAGAACTGGAAGTAATTCCAGAACCGCGAACGATTACGGAAAAATTTAATAGGACCTATACATTCAATCAGGTTTAACATTCCAATAGCCACTCCGCAGGTATGGTAGGTAACCTCAGACACCCGAGAGGTACTTCGGTAGCCTCAAGGACGGTGACAGGGAGGTTCTTATCTATCAAGACTTGACACTACTGTTGTTCCAGGTTATGAGACCCGGTAGGAGGGTTGTCGTAGTCAGTGGGAGCAGCAGAAGTATAGTGGGCAAGATGCTTATATCTATTTATAGACTTGAGCAATTATAGCGGAGATAGATCATCTAATTTTGATGTGACAGTCATGGGTTTGACTTCAATCAGAATAGGGGATGGATCAGTTAAGGAGGTAGTAGGGTGTGATGTCATGGTATCTGGATGACATACACAAAGTAGGAAGTAAAATTCCTATACTACGATCGGTTGTACTGTGGTCGTCACACAGTTGTTTCTCCAGACAGGATATGGATATAATATTTGACATTCTGGTTTCTAGATCTATGGTTTTAGATCTGGATTTGGGTAGTTTCCCAATGTGGGTACTTTGACAGATATTCTAATGGTTTTTGGAATAGTTGACTCCTAGCATGGTGGTGTACCTGCAGGTGATGGAGTCACCCTCTCTAAAGCTGTCTTATAGACTAAAGGGGAGAGGGAAGTGCATGATTGGCAGATCACTTGCTTAGGCAATTGAGTCAATCATGAGATGTCAAGTACCACACCAGATGTTGTTTTTGCACTAGATGCAATAAGTTTGTATTAATCCAATCCTGGAGAAACATAACGAAGCAGTTTTAGAACATTGGTACATGTTCTACGGATTTGATAATGGCAGCCTCTTTCGGGAGACGGTTATCATTCCAGGCTTCAAAGGTGACATGGATGACAGAGTGATTGTCAGAGTTTTAGTTTTCCCTCTGACGAGGGACAGTATTATGGACAGGTGGTCCAAAAGGATACTGTGGGAAGCAAGGTGCCCGATACTGATTAGGTTCAGTGATCGATATAGTCTAAGAAGTTTGGATATGGAGTTCATTTATGAACTAAGGTCCCATCAGATATCCAGACATGTTCTAAGACAGGTATTACTCAATTCGGGAGATGGTTTTCTCCGCGAACTTGAGATTAAGAGAGATATAGAAAGATACTTCTAGGCGGATCCACTCACTGAGGCTATTTCTCGAACACAATAGTTTTACAAACGGGCTTTGTGAAACTGATTAGTAGAGGAGTTGGATGTTCGGTTTCACACGGGCTGTGAGTAGTCGACATCGCAATATTAGCCTTGAGTGCAAGTGGGAGATTGTTGGAGATAGTGCCCTCATAGTCAATTATTGGATCGCAGGTACGTGATTGCAATGATTGCGGAGGACCTATCCCGGTAGGACAGTCTTACTCGAGATGATAGTATGCTATCTGGTTTGCCTTTATCAGTCGTGTACATGTTCAGGTGACTGATTGCATGTTACACTTTGATAGAGCCCTTAGGATCTTGCTTTACTACCAACAGTATGATGGCGATCATATACGTGAGAGTTGGGTAGTTTATATGCATATCCTTAATTGTGGTCCCTAGTCGTGGGAGTTTCGAGACAGGGCATCGATACTCCGGAGTAGACTAGTGTGTACAGTCGAGACCCCGACGAGGGGCGGTGGCCGGTCTCACAAGCCACTGGTGTCAGTTGGATCACCTAAGATGTATACAGGTGCTCATTGGGTTATGAGTACACCGGACAGGACTCGCCGGGAATCTGCTAGTTAGTATTATATCTACCGTCAGATAGCAGTTCCCTGGTGACATGTGTACAGGTTAGTTCATCGACCTGAGGTCGTCATTTGTCTCGTGTGAGTTCCCACTGTGCTTTGATTTCTACCCTACCACGGCTCAAAGGAGTCGTGCAAACAGGTAGTTTTTGGGTACAGTCCCGAGCCATATGGAGGCACGTGAGCGGATCGGCAGGGGATTCGTCTCTCCCGGTATTGGGGGCGAGATCGTGCTGTGTCTAGGAGAGCCATTACACAAAGTCCATGGCCATGGCAGGAGATTTACTGGTAGGTACTCCAGTAGTATCTCAGGGTGTTATTGGGCTTCACTCCGACACGACTTATACTGCTATTGGGGGTCTGACGTTGCTAGCCCCCTAGGCGGATATGCGATACTCATTGACGAATGGACCGGACTGTATATACATTGTCACTGTTAGGCTCAGTAGGGTTTTCGGAGGAGTTCGCTCATCGGTCTCCCTTGAGTTCGCTCCTCGGCCACCCTTGAGGTCAGTCCATGGGCAGCCGTTACGCATAGCTAGTGCCTCTGACGGTTTGTGGTTAAACCCACTGCCAGGGTGCTGACGAGTCATTAGAGTCCCCCACAGACAGTTTCCCAAGTTCGGGCGAAACGTTGTAGAGGCCGTATGGTTTTATGGCAGGGTTCGGAAAATGCACGTGCGTTTACGCACGTGTCAGTTTTCGGGCAGATGATACTGGTCGGCTTTGGTTTAAGCCGGATCCGAGTATTATATTGAGTAGGTATAATATCTTTGTCTCAGTTGCATTTGTATTCGGTCGTAATACAAATGCGGGTATTTTTATACAGTTTCGGGGTTGTCCTGAAATTCGTTTCAGGATCACTTTTGGAAGTTGCCAGTTTCCAGTTTTCTATCAGCCGTCTTTTAACATTCGGTTAAAGACGGATTTATCTTTTCTTCTGATATGAGTGAGTCATCATTCTAGAAGCTTCTAGAAGTGATGAAGTGGCTAGTGACTCACTTGAGTCATTAATGGTTCATTAATGATAAAGCATGACTAGGTTTAATATGATTGGTTTGCTTTTAATGATATCTAGTGATTCATGCTTTGTTGTTAGGTTAAGATAAGTATGAAGGGATATGGTCACCACTTGAAGCTCCTACACTCACCCTCCTCATTCTATATATATGATAAGCCTCCTCTCTCTCTTACACTGACTCTCACTTGTTGGTTTCATTTTAGAGAGAAAAGATTATGATAGGTTTTATCGGTGTATGGAATTTCACAGTCCATTTCATTCCATCACCTGATTTCCACGGCAACTTCATTAACCGATCGTCCACGGATTTGGACGAAGTGAGACAAAGTCATCTACTCATTCTCTACATCAATCTTGGTCGTCTCTTTTAGCAAACTTGACGATCGAGTTGCCTCGAGTCAGAGGCGGGAGCCCGTTTAAAGAACCGATCATGTGGTGCCACCTCGACGAGGAGATCGGAGATCGACGAGATCGGAGCAGCCGCAACGGAGCGTGGGATGATGGTTGAAGAACGAAGGACTCGGATCGTTCGGTATAACCATTCTACACTCTTTACAGTTTGTTAGTTTAGCAATAATGGCAGATTCGGGTTAAAGTATACGATAGCGCCAAGTTTAAAAGTTTTGTTCCGCATTTTGGCGTCTGTAGACTGCCGGGGCGCTAGCGTAGACTTACACTATAGGACCCCATCTAATCCAAGTAAGCCAAAAGCTCATAAATCTAAAACCATTTTAGGGAGTAAATAAAGAAAACTAGTTTAAAGGAATGAAGAAAACATGTTTTAAATCATGGTTTTTAATTAACTAAGCCGAATATGCATTATTAAAATATATAGTCTTTTCTGAAAATTTCGGCAGAGTTTCCTTTGTAAAAACTGGGCCCGAACGGGGTACAATAAGGATAATATATAAGTAATGATAAAAGGCATCCCCAAGCGGGAGCTAGCTCTTCGTCAATTGACGGTCACAACCACGCAAGCAATATAATATACAACGCCGAAAGGCGAAGATCAAAACTCAGAAAGAAACTCAAAATCAACAAGAAAACCATAATACTGCTACGCGCGATTCTAAGGTCGAAATAATACATAACTGATTTCTAAGTCTGAAACAATATACAAGTTTTGGTTGATGGAATTTCTAGATACAATGAATAATACATGTACATGGTGGTTCTGATGCAAAAGAACCAACCTACCAAAGCAAGTCACCCGTAATGGAAGCAATGTGCCAGAAAAGCCGCAATGAAACCTGTACGGCAAAACCTGCAAGAACTGTGGCACAACGGGTGTGAGTTGCCAACTCGTGAAAAGAAAATATCTACAAGCAGAGATCGAATGTATGACCCATCCTAGGTCAATACGATCAGATATATAAATAAACCTCAATATGAATAAGTCTGAAGCATGCTAAACTGGCAATATAACCTCTATACATAAGTGTAGTGCCAAGTGCTCGTGCCAGTATCTCAGGTAATAGCATATCATAAATATGAGGTATGATCGAATGTAATCAAATCTGTATGTATGTGGATCCCGTCCACTCGTCACCCAATGACAATAACCATCATGCATGTAAATATCATAAAGCAGATGCATGGAAAAATGAGGATATAAACCATCTGTGTCCATCGCGACACATCAAATCATGGAACCGGAGTGTCCAGCATCGACACTCGAAAACATCATGAAAGCTGTGCCCAGCATCGGCACGTAAATCCTCATATATCGGGCTCCATCAGTCCGGATCAGCCCACAGGCTCTGTCTGCGGTATCGGCCCTCGGCCCCGGCAGTACGCCCATATCCATCTATCGACTCTGGTCAGTATCCTCCGGATAACCGCCAGGTCCAACCAATCACCGGTAGGTAGTAGTCTCTCTGCCAGGCTCACCGTCTACTACACAGCGAATCCGTTCTCGCCCCGGGGTACCAAACCGGGTCCACCATGTACCCGCAATCGGCCTCATCCGCCTCCTCGAATCGGGTTTCACATGTCGCTCTCAGCACCGAGAAAACACATGATGGACGCAATGAAATATCATATCAAGGGTAACCGGGTTTTTAAAACAATTACATATTCTCTTTTGAAATACCCGCGGTTCCCAAATCCAGAAATATCATGGAAACAACATATCTCAATGCGCATAATCAGAAAGCATGATGTATATGACATATAAATGAAGTGCAAGTATAACGGTATATCATGCAACATGGAATAATAGTATGCACATACAAGGGTCATATCCTGATGCAATAATACTACTGTGTAGTGACATGGCAATTACCGATGAAGATGTGTGTGAGCCGGCAAGTAAGTGTACGTGGTACATACGCATCATCGGTAATAGTGCTGGTGTCCTAGCAGCATGATTGTAATATATCAATAAACACAGGCAATGCAATGCAAATAGCATGAATATGCGGAATCAAATAATCAACGCAACAGTGAAGAATCTACCTCAATAAATATATCATGCAGCTTTGCCATTTGAAATAAGACGAATCAAGGTTTTTGGTAAAATAAAGGCTACGGTTTTTAAGAAAAGATGCGTCGTTTGAAAATATCCGTAGAATCCCTTTTGCCTATCTTTAAAATATCCCGATCCGTTAGTTTTGAAAAATGGTATGACTCGGGTATAGTCTAATGTCTACTAAGTAATCTACATCCAACTATCAAGTCAATCGGGAGGGGTATGGAAACCACCTACATCTGAGTCGATATATGTATATAAATATAATAGTCGGTGATCCGCCTCAATAGTATCACATACGATACAATCTACATCGTATAATATCCTCGAGTCATGAGTGCGGATCTATCATCAATATAAAGCTCGTACGGTAAATCGTCGTACGGCATCCCAATAGCTGGGTACGGGTCAATATCACATTATCTCATCACATATCAGGTACCACTACCATCATATCACATAATTTAGGGTACAGATCTAAGTCTAATACAATCGATACCATCTATATAAATGCGTGTGTAAACACACGTCCCAAAGCCCGCCAAAGCATTCCGTCGTATCTCCCATACGAATCCTATCATATCGCCGATCTCACGGCCTCAAATCGAATCTCATCGACTCAACTCACATCCCAAGTACTATCCTCATAATCCAGTATATGTACACATAGTCCCATACCCATGTGAACATATACAAATATATATTCCTATATACACATGCGAGAGAAAGTATGTATGTAAGTGTGTGCGTGCGTGTGTGTATGGGTGTAACCCCTACTCTAGGGTTTCGCACTATACTAAACCAATCCATCTTATCACCAATAATCTCAAAGAACATATAATAAATATATGTGTGTATACGTATTCGTATACATCACCACGGACTGCGGGGGTGCTATATGCCATCCACCCGACTTCCCCCGTAGATATGAATCTACTCACCTGGTCTTCGCTCGCCGAAATCGATGACGCCGCGCTTCTTCGCCTCGGAATCCTTGCGAGGGTACCTAAAATAATAAATCGTCGCAATACGTATTAAAATCGAGGCAGGAAACCAATACAGCGCACAGTGTGCTCATAGGTCGGAACCTATGGCCTAAACGTGCAAATCAATCAAACAATCCCTGTTGTCGATGTACGAACACCCGACAACCAAATACAAATCCAAATATCAAGAAAGTGCATTTTAAAATATGGAAAACATAGCCTAAAACACACCAAAATGCTCCCAGATTTTTCCCAGGTGACAATTAGCCAAAACGGCATATAGGAGGGGTCTATTTTAGTGCAAAAGGAGCCATGAACCAAATATGGGACCCAATTTCCCTAATCTGGCCGCAAATTGCGGCCAGAATGAATATATCTGCGGCCTGGGGTTGGAGTTAGGGGCTTGGGTCTTTGTGGTTGCTTCCTAGGTGCCTGCACGACTCCCGGTAATCCCAAAATCAATTCTAGTGGCCCCGGGTTGCTCCAGATTCCAAAATACCCTCACAAATCACACATTTATCCGATGTCGGGGTTTCTAAATCCATATTCCGGGTTTCAAGTCTCAGGTTTGGGTCTTAATTTAAGTACTAGGGTGTTGGGGTGGCCTCTACTGATCTCAATTTCACAACACAACTCTCAATTCCCTCAAACCCTAACTAGGTCTTCTTTAAGTCCACAACATCACCCGATATCGATTTAATTTTAACATAGGGGTATAAGAAATGCAAAAACTAATCTAATGGTTCAGTAAATACCTCATTTGGCAACTCAAGAATTTTCTTGAGTTGCCCCTAGTGGCCAAAATCCTTGCTTTATTGATCCGATGTGTAGATCTTGAGCTTGTGCACACTTTTAATGATATGGAGGTAGGGTTTTGGTGTAGTTTTAGAGATGATTTGGGGCTTTGAAGAGGGAGAGAATGAGGAGCAGGAGCAGCAACAGCAATGAAGGAGAGGGAGAGAGGAAATGAGTTGGAGAAAATGAGAGGAAATGGCTAGGTCAACACCCTTACCTACCCTCTTTCCCACCATACCTATTTTCTTTTCTTTTTCTTATTTTCTTTTCTTTTCTTCACTAAAACCTTCTCATTCAAATAGTAAACCCAAAGTAATAGCCATGGTAAGAAAATGCAACACAAGTGTAGGAAAAGATATGTGCATGTTTTGCACGAAAAGCCAAAATCCGATTAGCGGTTTTTAATCGCGATTAGCGCTAAATTAGCATATAAATGATCAAAAAAACTTTAAAAATGGCATAATTCCATAAAATACCCTATTTAAAAATTTTCCATAATTTTTCCAAAATTTTTCCCATTTATTTGTATTTAATTATGCCGAAATATTAAAATATTCAATAAAATAATATTAAATTATAAAAATTCCTAAAAATAATATTTTATTATTTTGAAATGTTACAATCTACCACCCTTAAAGAAATTCGGTCCCCTAATTTAAATTTAAACCCCAAAATACTAAAACATTTCTATACAAGTCCAAGTCGTCGGGGCTCCGAAATCATCAATACATAACACATCATAGCGCAATGCATGCTCATGAGTAATGAGAAGATAACTCAAAATCAAAACTCCGTCCGGCATCCCGCAATCATCGGAGTTATGGTAAGGACACAAATGTCAAGTCCAAAAATAAAACCAATATGATATAAATCAGAACCATACATGTAGACATCCAATCTATACATGTGAATAGCTTAAGTAAATGCATGCTAAATATGTCTAGGTACTGTCCTCTGACTAGTCCTGCTCAGTACGAAAACACATAGAAAATATCATAAAACGTACTGCTCCATAAGAAACCAATCCCAAAATGTGCATATAAATACTACGTGCGTCTGGTGCGCACGGAATCAAAATCCATATATGTGCCATACATGTTCACAGAAACAACATCTAGGTGCAACGGGCATGCACGAAGCATCTGTCATAGACAACGCGTGTGCCTGACGGCAGAATCAGGTGCATCTGACATGCACAAAGAATCCCGATTTAGTGCATCTGGTGTGCACCAAAATCGTATCTCAGAACATGCGCCCAATATGCGTGAAAATCCAAATCAGTGTATCCATCATGCACGAATAAAAGCTAAATCCTATGCACTCAACATGCACGAAATCACGAAATCCAATAGCAAGCGTCGAATATGCGCAAGTCCAAATCAAATGCACGGAGTGCAAGAAATCAACATCAATATCATAATCCAAAATCGACATATCGGATGACATCAAATCAACCGTATGAAATCCATGAAACTCAGTCATCAAGACTAAATCATGCGAATAGATCGCCCAAAATACCGAAATCCAAAGTAAAGGATACGTGATAGTCAAATCACAAAATCATAAACCAAAAATACCGTCGTCGGTATAAGTCAAGAAGGTGCCGGTACATCCAATGCTAGCGGCGCAAGATATCTACTTGCCTCTTGGTCACGGTCTGGCGTCCTCATCTTCTCTGTGGATTACCAATCTCGCAATCCATCGGCTCATCGGCCCTATCAGGTATGCTAATGGAAACGATTCTGTCCTGGCACTTTTCTGGTCATCTCTCGATCAATCCTCACGACCACTCGTAAAGCAGCACGTCACTGGCGCCGACCTCCGGTCCTCCGAATACACGTCACCCATCTGCTCCTGGTGCAAATCTTATTGCAGCCGTGTCTTGTAAGGAATCCTGCTTAAGGTCTCTCCCAATCTCGCCTAAGCCGAACTGTACGGAGGCTGGTATTCATACACAATCTCTTCTCGCTCTCTGGACAATTTGCATTCTCAGTACAGCATTTCCTCGGAAGCTGGTCGCATCCCAACGCCTCTGTAAACACATCGTATCTCTGATGTCAGCGGAGTGGAACATCATCTCGTCGAAATTTCGTGCGAACTCTTTACTCCACTTTGTTCCAATGTCGACTGATTCAGACCCGTCTACTCGTGACTGCATGGACTACGCTCCAATGGCTAATCTCGTATCTGGAGTCTCCCAAGCAATGTGTCCCATCACATAATATCCGAAAAATGTCGAACCATCTGATCGACTCGTCCGAACCTCATAATCCCCCAAGAGCTCAACATCTTGGGTACAGTTTAATAGTATCGAGTACATACCACAGCATCGGTGGTCCAACCGTAGAAGGGCAAACCCAAGCCTCACTAATGGCGCCGCGGAACTGCCGCAAACCCTAAGGTTCAAAGGCTTTCACACGGTCATTATGTCGAGTTAGGGTCTCATTCTTCTAGAGGGTCCATAGAATCGCTTGCATGTCTTTCCGAATACTTTAAACTTGGAATATAGGTTTCTGACATTCGACCGTCGCTATCGACTCTCAACGAATCTGCGTGAAATCGTCTCTAGCTGGAATCAATCTATCTGATGACCTCGCATCGGGTAAGCGAACGAACCACACGTCCTAGTCATTCACCCTTGGGTGACTAGCGACTTACCATCAATATCTCTAAGTATATGCTCAAGCTGCAGTAGCTCCAATCATCTGGGCTATAACTCGTCATTCGCAGCAGCAACTGGCTCATTCGTCCGTACGCTGAACAGCGCCTCAATCATCATGAATAAGCGACATATCAATGGTCATCACATCCTGGCTGGCCTCTATCAGTGGCTTAACCCTCTGGTACCGATCGGCACGTCTGAGAAATCTCGTAAAGGCGATCTGTCATACGCTCAAGGCGCGAAAACACAATAAAACGAAGCTTCTATATGCAATCGTATGTCTCTGGAATCATGCCCTGGTCAATCCTCGTCCACGACGAGCTCATGCTGACGCAACTCGAGCCGTAGCTCACTCTGCCCGTGCAATCGTGGCAGCAAAATCATAACCAGAATCGATGAGGATATATCATAGGAATGAATATAATACTGTGTAAGGAAATGTACATCCTAAGGTTTCTTAAGCGGAGTGGCGTGTCGTAAGTATGCCGCGGAATATACGTACGGTACGTCCCTCTACTCAAGCTACCTACTCCATCAACCAAGGGTCATCCTACGCGACGAAAGTTCGGGTATAATACCCCCTCGACTATGTCTAAGTTCCGTAAGGTCAAGCCTAAGTTCCGTATATATATATATACGCCCTAGGCCCCACATAGTCAAACTTAGACTCGAACCAAGGTTAACCTAGCGCTCTGATACCAAATTTGTCACGATCCGAAATAGCCCGTGACTGGCACTTGAATCATATGACGTCTATAGGACCCCATCTAATCCAAGTAAGCCAAAAGCCCATAAATCTAAAACCATTTTAGGGAGTAAATAAAGAAAACTAGTGTAAAGGAATGAAGAAAACATGTTTTAAATCATGGTTTTTAAATAACTAAGCCAAATATGCATTTTTAAAATATATAGTCTTTTCTGAAAATTTCGGCAGAGTTTCCTTTGTAAAAACTGGCCCCGAACGGGGTACAACAAGGATAATATATAAGTAATGATAAAAGGCATCCCCAAGCGGGAGCTAGCTCTTCGTCAATTGACGGTCACAACCACGTAAGCAATATAATATACAACGCCGAAAGGCGAAGATCAAAACTTAGAAAGAAACTCAAAATCAACATGAAAACCATAATACTGCTACGCGCGATTCTAAGGTCGAAATAATACATAACTGATTTCTAAGTCTGAAACAATATACAAGTTTTGGTTGATGGAATTTCTAGATACAATGAATAATACATGTACAATGGTGGTTCTGATGCAAAAGAACCAACCTACCAAAGCAAGTCACCCGTAATGGAAGCAATGTGCCAGAAAAGCCGCAATGAAACCTGTACGGCAAAACCTGCAAGAACTGTGGCACAACGGGTGTGAGTTGCCAACTCGTGAAAAGAAAATATCTACAAGCAGAGATCGAATGTATTACCCATCCTAGGTCAATACGATCAGATATATAAATAAACCTCAATATGAATAAGTCTGAAGCATGCTAAACTGGCAATATAACCTCTATACATAAGTGTAGTGCCAAGTGCTCGTGCCAGTATCTCAGGTAATAGCATATCATAAATATGAGGTATGATCGAATGTAATCAAATCTGTATGTATGTGGATCCCGTCCACTCGTCACCCAATGACAATAACCATCATGTATGTAAATATCATAAAGCAGATGCATTGAAAAATGAGGATATAAACCATCTGTGTCCCTCGCAACACATCAAATCATGGAACCGGAGTGTCCAGCATCGACACTCGAAAACATCATGAAAGCTGTGCCCAGCATCGGCATGTAAATCCTCATATATCGGGCTCCGTCAGTCAGGATCAGCCCACGGACTCTGTCTGCGGTATCGGCCCTCGGCCCCGGCAGTACGCCCATATCCATCTATCGACTATGGTCAGTATCCTCCGGATAACCGCCAGGTCCAACCAATCACCGGTAGGTAGTAGTCCCTCTGCCAGGCTCACCGTCTACTACACAGCGAATCCGTTCTCGCCCCGGGGTACCAAACCGGGTCCACCATGTACCCGCAATCGGCCTCATCCGCCTCCTCGAATCGGGTTTCACATGTCGCTCTCAGCACCGAGAAAACACATGGTGGACGCACTGAAATATCATATCAAGGGTAACCGGGTTTTTAAAACAATTACATATTCTCTTTTGAAATACCCGCGGTTCCCAAATCCAGAAATATCATGGAAACAACATATCTCAATGCGCATAATCAGAAAGCATGATGTATGTGACACATAAATGAAGTGCAAGTATAACGGTATATCATGCAACATGGAATAATAGTATGCACATACAAGGGTCATATCCTGATGCAATAATACTACTGTGTAGTGACATGGCAATTACCGATGAAGATGTGTGTGAGCCGGTAAGTAAGTGTACGTGGTACATACGCATCATCGGTAATAGTGCTGGTGTCCTAGCAGCATGATTGTAATATATCAATAAACACAGGCAATGCAATGCAAATAGCATGAATATGCGGAATCAAATAATCAACGCAACAGTGAAGAATCTACCTCAATAAATATATCATGCAGATTTGCCATTTGAAATAAGACGAATCAGGGTTTTTGGTAAAATAAGGGCTACGGTTTTTAAGAAAAGATGCGTCGTTTGAAAATATCTGTAGAATCCCTTTTGCCTATCTTTAAAATATCCCGATCCGTTAGTTTTGAAAAATGGTATGACTCGGGTATAGTCTAATGTCTACTAAGTAATCTACATCCAACTATCAATTCAATCGGGAGGGGTATGGAAACCACCTACATCTGAGTCGATATATGTATATAAATATAATAGTCGGTGATCCGCCTCAATAGTATCACATACGATACAATCTACATCGTATAATATCCTCGAGTCATGAGTGCGGATCTATCATCAATATAAAGCTCGTACGGTAAATCGTCGTACGGCATCCCAATAGCTGGGTACGGGTCAATATCACATTATCTCATCACATATCAGGTACCACTACCATTATATCACATAATCCAGGGTACAGATCTAAGTCTAATACAATCGATACCATCTATATAAATGCGTGTGTAAACACACGTCCCAAAGCCCGCCAAAGCATTCCGTCATATCTCCCATACGAATCCTATCATATCGCCGATCTCACGGCCTCAAATCGAATCTCATCGACTCAACTCACATCCCAAGTACTATCCTCATAATCCAGTATATGTACACATAGTCCCATACCCATGTGAACACATACAAATATATATTCCCATATACACATGCGAGAGAAAGTATGTATGTAAGTGTGTGCGTGTGTGTATGGGTGTAACCCCTACTCTAGGGTTTCGCACTGCACTAAACCAATCCATCTTATCACCAATAATCTCAAAGAACATATAATAAATATATGTGTGTATACGTATTCGTATACATCACCACGGACTGCGGGGATGCTATACGCCATCCACCCGACTTCCCCCGTAGATATGAATCTACTCACCTGGTCTTCGCTCGCCGAAATCGATGACGCCGCGCTTCTTCAACTCAGAATCCTTGCGAGGGTACCTAAAATAATAAACCGTCGCAATACATATTAAAATCGAGGCAGAAAACCAATACAGCGCACAGTGTGCTCATAGGTCGGAACCTATGGCCTAAACGTGCAAATCAATCAAACAATCCCTGTTGTCGATGTACGAATACCCGACAACCAAATACAAATCCAAATATCAAGAAAGTGAATTTTAAAATACGGAAAACATAGCCTAAAACACACCAAAATGCTCCCAGATTTTTCCCAGGTGACAATTAGCCAAAACTGCATATAGGAGGGGTCTATTTTAGTGCAAAAGGAGCCATGAACCAAATATGGGACCCAATTTCCCTAATCTGGCTGCAAATTGCGGCCATAATGAATATATCTGTGGCCTGGGGTTGGAGTTAGGGGCTCGGGTCTCTGTGGTTGCTTCCTAGGTGCCTACACGACTCCCGGTAATCCCAAAATCAATTCTAGTGGTCCCGGGTTGCTCCAGATTCCAAAATACCCTCACAAATCACACATTTATCCGATGTCGGGGTTTCTAAATCCATATTCCGGGTTTCAAGTCTCAGATTTGGGTCTTAATTTAAGTACTAGGGTGTTGGGGTGGCCTCTACTGATCTCAATTTCACAACACAACTCTCAATTCCCTCAAACCCTAACTAGGTCTTCCTTAAGTCCACAACATCACCCGATATCGATTTAATTTTAACATAGGGGTATAAGAAATGCAAAAACTAATCAATGGTTCAGTAAATACCTCATTTGGCAACTCAAGAATTTTCTTGAGTTGCCCCTAGTGGCCAAAATCCTTGCTTTCTTGGTCCGATGTGTAGATCTTGAGCTTGTGCGCACTTTTAATGAAATGGAGGTAGGGTTTTGGTGTAGTTTTAGAGATGATTTGGGGCTTTGAAGAGGGGGAGAATGAGGAGCAGGAGCAGCAACAGCAATGAAGGAGAGGGAGAGAGGAAATGAGTTGGAGAAAATGAGAGGAAATGGCTAGGTCAACACCCCCACCTACCCTCTTTCCCACCATACCTATTTTCTTTTCTTTTTCTTATTTTCTTTTCTTTTCTTCACTAAAACCTTGTCATTCAAATAGTAAACCCAAAGTAATAGCCATGGTAAGAAAATGTAACACATATGTAGGAAAAGATATGTGCATGTTTTGCATGAAAAAGCCAAAATCCGATTAGCGGTTTTTAATCGCGATTAGCGCTAAATTAGCATATAAATGATCAAAAAAACTTTAAAAATGGCATAATTCCATAAAATACCCTATTTTAGAATTTTCCATAATTTTTCCAAAATTTTTCCCGTTTATTTGTATTTAATTATGCCGAAATATTAAAATATTCAATAAAATAATATTAAATTATAAAAATTCCCCAAAATAATATTTTATTATTTTGAAATGTTACAATAAACCCATAAGCACAAGCACGTCAGTGGCACTAATTGTACGTAACGGCTACCCAGATATCTGTCAAAAAGGAAGGTCAACAAGCAAACTTATTCGAACCCCTATTGAGCTTGTCTGTGAAAATCTCCGTACAGTCCGGTCTTTTCGTATGAGAGTACCGCATACCGGGTCTAGGAGGGTGGAAAACGTTAGACCCCTAATAACCCGATAATTCATGCTGATGTGGCTCAGGACCAATCCAAGAGACTACTGATCTAACTATAAATAAATCTCATCTGCCTTGGTCAAGGTCTTATGGTGCTGGCCAACCGAACACAGTGCGACATCGACTCCCTATATCGGGAGAGACGGATCCCTAACAATCGTTCACTGCCTTCATGTGGCTCAGGACTGTACCCAACTAAAATCTGTTTGCACGACTCAGTAGAGTCATGGTATGGTAGTGATCTAAGTACAGTGGGAACTCACACGGGACAAATGACGATCTCAGGTCTAAAGACTAACCTGTACTCATATCACCTGAGGACTGCTATCTAATAATAAGTATATTGACATCTAGAAGTTCTCGGCAAATCTATTCAGTGTACTCACCCCTAGTGAGCACATGTATATGATCTTAAGAGCCACACACCAATGGCTGTAGGTGTAACATTTCAAAAAAATAAAATATTATTTTTGGGAATTTTCATAATTTAATATTAACTTTTAATGAATATTTTAATATTTCGGTATAATTAAATACTGATAAATGGGGCAAATTCTGGAGAAAATTATGGAAATTCTAAAATATGGTATTTTGTGGAAATATGCCATTTTAAAGTTTTTATGGTTACGTATATGCTAATTTAGTGTTAATCGCGATTAAAAATCGCTAATTGGATTTTTGGACTTTTGTGCAAAAATGTACACATATCATTTTCCACACTTGTCACACTTGTTTCATGTTTTGGATTCATGGTAGCCTAGGGTTAACCATGCTTAGATGACCATGGTGGCTTAAACCTTTTGGTTTAGATAATTAGGGTTTTTAGTGTTAGGTAAAGGTGATTAAGGTTAGGGTTGACTTGTGTAGTAGAGAGAGAGAGAGCGCCATGAAGATTGCCATGCTAGCATCTATTAAGAGAGAGAGAGAATGGTGGCTTAAAGCAAGTGTCACAATCCCATTTCACTTCAAAACTTTTGCCTCTCACATCTCTCACAACTCACACCACACCATCATATACTTCAACTTCACCTCACACACAACACCCCAACACTTCTGCTCAGCAGTAGCATCATCATACATCTGCAGCCACAACAGCAACATCTTTCAAAACAACACCACACCCTCATCAGCACAACTTCAGCCCCAATTCTTATCAACATCTGCTGCAACAGCAGCAAGAACAGCCTCAACACCATAGCACAACAACACCACACCATCAAATACTACACAAACACTCCAACAAAAACAACAACAGCAGTAGCTGCTGCTACAGCCACAAGAAAACAGATTACAAGCAGCAGCTGCAGCCAAAGCAACATCATCAGCCAATAGCAACAGCAGACCACTTCAGCAGCAACCCATTCTCCTCCTCCTTCTTCCCTTCTCCTTCATCTAAGATCTCCAGAGGTATAACCCCTTAACTCAACTCCTATCTTGCTAAGTTATAGTTTTTAAGCTGAAATTTCGTGTTATTATGTGAGTTAGTGCTAGTTTTAGGTAAATGGAGTGAGATTTGGCCAAGGGATGGTTTTGAATGTTAGTATAGTCTTATTAGGAGTGTTTGAGACCAGTTAACCCCAGAATACCCCAGATTTCCAGTCAGTTACCTGAAAGTTTCGACTTGGCGTATTTTAGCGATTTTGTCGACTTTGTGACCTTTCTAGAATCTGCTTGTAACCCGAGACCCGTAAAATAAAATTGACTTGGCAGTATGATGTGCAGGCTGATAGGAACCAATACCCAAAACCCTGCCCCCCACCACATTTTCCTGGCCACAGATATATTCCCCCTGGCCGCAATTTGCGGCTAGACCAGGGTGAAACCCCCTCGTTTTTTGTGCACGGCTCTTTTACCTGTAAACTTGACCTTGGGTATATCTAGTTTTGTCTGATTCCAATCAGGGTAGAATCTGGGTTGATTTTCTTGAGTTGGCGCATGATTTACGACTTGTTTTAGCATGGATTTTTGATATTCGGTGATTCGTTTCTGTCGGGTGGCGTTTGGACGTCAACGACAAATGGATATTGGCTGTGTTTGCACACGAGGCTGTAGGTTTTTACCTATCGGCGTAGCGTGCACCATTTTTGTTTCCGACATGGTTTTCATGTGCTTTAGCGTTTGTGATATCCTTGTAGGTACCCCACGTGACGTCGAGGCGTTGGAGATACAAATGGTGACATCGGCATCGACACGCATAAAGCTAGGTGAGTAGATTTATATCTACGGGGAGAAGTCGGGTGGATGGTGTATAACACCCCCGCAGTTCGTGGTGATGTATACGGATGCGTATACACACATACAATTATTATATGTTGTTTGGAAATTATTGATGTTCATGATGGATATTTGATATATTGTTGCAAAACCCTAGAGTAGTGGTTGCACCACACATACACACACTCACCCATACTTGCATACATCAGTTCTTTCGCATGTACATATATGGGATTCTATATAGTTATGTGTCCACATGGGTATGAGACAATGTGTTCACATACGGATTTGAAGATGATACTTGGGATTGAGATGAGTAGATGAGAGTTGATCTGAGATTATGATATCGGTGATATGGCAGGATTCGTACTTGAGATACGTCCTGATATTATAGTGGATCTTGGACGACGATACCATATGAATAGTTATATATGTAAAATGATCGACATGTGATTATGTTACAAGATATGATATGATATGATATGACAAGATATTTATGATAGGCCGCATTGGGCGATGTATACTCCTTGTGATGATATGTGCTGATGATATCGATTTATACGAGACTGTCGATCAGTAGTCAGATCATGATTATAGTGATGATATTAGTATTGTACTAGACATAGGACAGTACCCGAATTGTGATCTTGATAAAGGGGATACTAGATGAATGATATGATGAATGTGATATCGACCCGTACCCAGATTTGGGGATGCCGTACGACGGATTTACGTACAAGCTATATTGATGTTTGATCCGCACTCTTAACTTGGAAATAACCGATTATAAAGATATGGCACCGGATGTGATATTATCGAGACGGGATCACCGACTAATATATATTTATATATATATATATATATATATATGTATGTATCGACTCAGAGGTTAGGCGGTTTCCCTTACCTTCAGTTAGCCTATTAGCTCAGCCCTATGGTTGGTGTAGCTGTATGACTCTTATGACATTAGATGCAGTTTAGCCATCATTATGTTTAGTATTCAGTTCCCGCACATTATTATTGTTGCTCCGCATCGCAAACTTATTGTGATTCATATTCTATTGTTGATATCATACTGTTAGGACACCAGCACCATTACCGATGATGCGTATGTACCACGTACACTTACTTGCCTGCTCACACACATCTTCATCGGTAATTGCCATGTCACTTCACAGTAGTATTATTGCATCAGGATATGACCCTTGTAAGTGCATACTAGTATTCCATGTTGCATGATATAGTGTTATTGTCACGACCCGAAAGTACGGAACGCGACCGGCATTTAGATTACGAAGCGTCTAGAGGCGCAACGTAACCTAAGTAAGCCGAAGCCCAGAAATCTAAACCATATAAAAGAAGAATAAGTAAAAGAAAACATGAAGGAAACAAGTTTAAAAGCATCATCAAATTTTTCCCAAAAATTTCGGCAGAGTCTCCTCTGTAAAAACTGGCCCCAAACGGGTACAACAAGTATAAATACATATAAACAATAAAAATGCATCCCCAAACGGGAGCTAGCTCAACGCCAACAGGCGGAAACAACCACAACAAGCACAATAGTATACAACGTCAAAGGGGCGAGGCTCAAAACTCAAAGGAAACAAAACCACCAGATATCATAATAATACAAGCGCGACTCTAAGGTCGAAACAAAAAAATGGTCCAGTAATCTATCAAGTAATACAAGTTTGGTTGATGGAGCTTTCTAGATACAAATGAAATAATAAAAATACAACGGCGGTCCAGATACAAATGAACCAACCTACCGTGCAAATCACCCGGAATGAAATGATGTGCCAGCAATCTGCCAAGGAACCCTGTACATCAACCTGTAATAAAATTTGGCACAACGGGTGTGAGTTGCCAACTCGTGAGTAGAAGACATCTACGAAAAGAAATCGAATGCACGACGCTATCCTAGGTCTTAATAATATACTAATATACTACTAGTCATCAAGTAAGACAGGATAATAAGCTACGTGTAAATGCAAATACTCCATGCTCGTGTCAGTGCCTTATATAGTACTATGTCATATGAATGAGTATGCATGCACCATGAATGTAAAGTAACCAATCCTGAAATCTAGATATATCTGTATAAGAAATCATTAGCTTTTATCCTGGTAAAATGTGTATAGAAATCTGAAATATCAACGATGAAATCCATGGAAATCCGTGTCAAGCATCGACACAAAACATATAAATCTCAAGTCTCAATATCTCATAGTCTCAATATCTCGGGCTCTGTCAGTCCGGATCGGCCCATATCATCAAATCTCACGACAACGGTCGGTATCCTCCGGATATCCGCCGCGCCAGACATCACCGGTAGGTAGCCTTCCCCTGCCAGGCTCATCGTCTACAACTCGATCTTCTTGCCCCGGGGTACCATACCGGCCCACCATGTACCCGAGACGGTTCATCCACTCCTCGAATCGGGTCTCGAAATCCAACAGAAAACATGAAATCTCATGGTGGACGACACATACACCACGAGAAAACCGCATCTTATGTTTTTAAAAAGAGAGGAGGAAAGAGAGAGAAGTTTTTTTTTTATATTCTTGCGGTTTTCCCCAAAAATCCAGAAATCTCATATAAATCCAAAATCCCAAAAATCATGAGTAAGTATATGATAAGTGTCGGCATATGCCCCATAATACTGCATGATAACATGAGAATGTGAATGCATGAAATGTCTAAGTAATAAATGCCATGTCTATACTAACACCAGAGAGTAATCACAATATTATATCGATCTAGCTGTTTGCTGATTCTATCAATAAAAGATAATATGATCTAAAGTGTACGTGACATAGCAATTACCGATGATGATGTGTGTGAGCCGGCAAATAAGTGTGCGTGGAATATGCGCATCATCGGTAATGGTGCTGGTGTCCTAACAGGCAAAGTTTATACTGATTATAGAAACATATGTATGAACATGCAACATTATGATTTTAGTATGAATGTAAAGACAGATGTGCAATAACCACTCATTTGATATACAAGTATAACTACAACTATATGTCTCGAGCCTAACTAGTGTCCATCTAACCTCCTAAAGAACTAAACCTAAGAACTAGTCGATAAGAAATAAGAGTACACCTAAAGTCTGAGTCCATATCTCTAACAGTCGGCAATCCAGCCTCAATAGCGTCACATACGTAGTACGATTTTCTCGAAACAAGAGTGCGGATCAATCATCTCATCTATGCCTCGTATGGTAAAATCCATCGTACGGCATCCCAATATCGGGGTACGGGTCAAGTATCACCTACGTGTCTCATCATTCGTATAATATCATCATCAACACATGTCAAGATCAAGGTGCTATACTGTAATCGCATACATCAAGCATATATCATTGCCATCATAAATATACATCGTTAATTTATCCTCAGAAATATCATGTATATATATAATATTGCGATTAAGTCACACTTAGATCATATCGTACTCAAATCACACCTGTATGATATCGTAATCAAGTCACGCTTATATGATATCGAAATCAAGTCACACCTGTATGATGTCGTAATCAAGTCACACATATATCATATCAGAATTTCAATCACATGTTACGGTCCGGGTGCTATTTTAGAGTCTCATGTACCTCTATATCAGCACCACCCTTTGTTATCTATGTATACCTATTTGTTATCTCATTTTCTAATGATCCGCTAACATCATAATACGACCGTATAGCCAAGAATCACGGCATCAAGCCCAGTTATACTGTTTCATCCCCGTGTATCATATCACATCCTTGTATGACATATACGTATTGTGTATATATATATACCTACACCTAGTCCTATATACACGTATACACCACATCGAGTCTCAGTGTGTGCGTGTGTGCGTATCTACCTAAAACCTATGAAATCTCCTCTAAGATATTCATCCTCGGGTAAGGTCTTTCTAAATCAATCTAGTCCAACCTAGGGTCACTACTATGGTCGTACTCACCGAAATTCTAAGGTCACGTCAGGCTTCCAAATGACAATAAGTACTATTCCTATTCTACATTTGCGGGGGTGCTAAACGCCATCCACCCGACTTCCCCCTGTAGATATACATCTACTCACCCGGTCCTTGTCTGCCGAAGACGGTGTCGCCATCCTCTTCTTCATCGCCCGCAGTCCACGTGAGGGGTACCTATACGCAAACATATGTAGTATCGTAAACTGAATCACTGACAACATCAGAACGACGCACGAAACGCGCATAGGTTAAAACCTATGTCCCGCTCATGCAAAAGAACCAAATATCGCTCGATATCGGCGTACAAACGCCGATTGATCGAGATAAAACATCAACAAACAACTTGTAGTTTCAAAATTCATTATTTATAATATAAAACACGATTTAATTCATCGAAACTCTAAAATCGATCAAATCGTCCGATTTCGTAAAACCCGAAAACGCCAATTTACCGTTTTTACTTCAAGACTTGATGTTTAAATGGAACTAATGGTCATAATACTCACTAAATATCATAACTAGAATATATAAACCATTCCTATAATTTATCCTCACCAATTTGTATTGAACATGAAAATTCTAGTTTGCAAAAATAACAAATTTTAATACTTTTTAAGCAAAATTTTACAAATCAACAACTAAACTAAGTTTGCATGATCTAAGTTGCTAAACAACAAATTAGAATGTTAATAATATCATGAAAACCATAATTAGATTTTAATCCCCATTATTTAGTCCATTTCCAAAAACCAAGTTAGCAAAAATAAGCATATTTATCAAAATTTCTAACTAACAATTTGAAACTAACAACTAGATTAGCCTTTGCATTAAATTAACATGATAATCTACCCATTAAAACCATGAACAATTGATAAACATTCTCATTAGAATTTTATCTAACCTATTTATATGTTTTGTAAAAATCTAGTTTGCAAAAAGAACCTAATTCAACAATTTTAAATGCAACATCTAGCAATTTTGCTACTAGATTAGGTTTAACATTTCCTAATGTGTTAAACTACAAATTTAGATCAATACCCAAGAATGAAAACCCTAATTAAAACACAAATCCTTTACTAGAATTTCCTAAACAAGAATTCATAACCAAATTACACACTAAAACTTTTTAATCTAGCAACTAAACTACAATTAAACAACTAGATTAGGATTATACCTTACAAGTGTTGATTCCCTTGAACTAAACCTCCAAAGTGGCATCTTTTCTCCTTGCTTTTGACCAACTAGGGTTTGAGAAGGGATGGCTTAAGGTTTTGGTTTGAATTTGTGAAGGAAAAGTGTGAATTTCGGTGGATTTTTGAATGAATTTTGATGAAATTTGAATAACAAAGAGAGGGGAAAAATGGGGGGCTGCCACTAGTGAGGCCGGCCACAATAGGTGGAGTGAAGAGAGAGAGAGAAATGAGTGTAGAAAGATGTGGAAACCATATGAAGAAATCATTTCCTTTAGGTCTTTTCACTAATTTCTTTAATTTTATTTATTTTCTTTTCTAAACTACTCCTAGAAAATTCTAGAACCATGTAAAAATTTGAGAAACAATTTTACATGTTTCACACTTATTTTAAATTGTCATGGCTCATTTTATAAAATTAACCCATTTCAAATTTGTAATTTACACTAATTTAGTGTAAAAATAAAGCTTATGTTAATATTTAAAATAATTAATTTAGGAAAAATATTTAATTAAACTAAAAATTTTTAAGTGGCTAAATAAACACCATTTACTAGTAATAACATAATTAAAATAGGTATTTTTAAATTTATAGTGAAAAATAAGTACGGTTTAGTTTTACGAAAAATATGTTTTACTTTACCGAAAATCATAAAATTCACTTAAACGATTTTATTTATTTAATTATTTATTTAATTATTTTTAAAACGTTACAATCTTCCCCCCTTTAAGAAATTCGGTCCTCGAATTTAAATTAAAACTTCCCCCAATTAATAAAACATTCAGCCAAAACATTCAAATCGTCGGGGCTCCGAAATCATCAATACAAAACTAAAATCAACTCCGTCAAGCATAACGCAATTATCGGAGTTATGGCGAGAATAAAATATCAAAACCCAATATGAAAACCAACATGATATACATTAAAACTACTACTTATATATAGTGCGCATCATAGTAAAATCGTCCCAATATCTGGATAAAGAAGCATGCAAGAACCTCTTTTGAAAATCGCCGTGTGATGCGCGTGTCACGGCATAAGTAGCGGACGTTTATTTTAAAAAAAATAGCTATATATATATATATCTTTTATTTAATATACACGTCCCGCCTGGTTACTAAATCAAATAGTAATGATTATCTGCTCAAACTGAAATCAATCCCAATCACATCAATAAAATATCATGTGCGTCCGGTGCGCACTAAAATCGAAACCAAATACAGATACCACGAATACACACAAAAACAAACTAAGTGCAACAGGTGTGCACCAAAACATCTGTCAAGTGCAACGGGCGTGCACGACTCAATATCAGGTGCATCTAATCTGCACAAAACCCCGATTTAGTGCATCTGGTGTGCACAAAATCGCATCAAGTGCGCCAAGTATGCGCAAGAATCTCAATCAGGTGCACATGGTGCACGAAATCATACACCGAATATCAAAATCGAAATCACAGTACGAAAATGCATAAAACTAGGTCGAAGCATATGTCGAAATCATGTGTAACCATATGCAAGAAATAAAATCAAAATCTCAAAATGTATTAAAACCAAATCAAGTGCACTGGGTATGTACAAAATAACATCAATACAACCGATATATGAAACATGCATAGAATATAATGAAAGTACACATAAGAAATACCAATCGTAGAACAAAATCCTCAAATACCAAAATCCAACCAACGGAAATATGAAATTCAAATCACCAAATCGCAATCGTAAACACTATCGTCAATGTGCGCCTCTTTCCTCTGATGTCGACAGCTTCGAACTCGTCTCTTCATAGGTGTGCTGACTGCGCTACCAACGACAATACTCATGTTTAGAGTCTCCCACATAGTCGATCCCTTCACCTGATATCCGGACTACATTAAACTTTTCGATCGATCCATCAAAATCCCATAATTCCCCGAGAGCTCAACACTCAAGTACAGTTTAAAAATATCCGGTACATACCCCAGCATCGATGGTCCAGCCGTAGAAGGCCAAACCCAAGCCTCAATAATGGCACCGCGGAACTGCCGTAAACCCTAAGGTTCAAGGGCGTTCTCGTGGTCATTATGTCGAGTTAGGGTTTCATTCTTCTAGAGGGTCCATGGAAATACCTGCATGTTCTTCCGAATACTTTAAACTTGGGAAAATGGGTTTTCTGATAATCGTTCAAATCCTTTAACTTCGTCTGGATAGCATGTGAATACCCTTCGTCCGCACGCTAAACAATGCTTCAATCCTCAAGAATAACCAATACCCTAATGGTTATCGCATTCAAGCCGTAGCTCCCTCCGCCAGTGCGCCCGTGGTAACAGAAACCACCATCCGATATCGACGAAGATAGATCAAAGGAACGAATGAAATACGGTGCAAAAAAATGTACATCCTAAGGCTTCTTAAGCAGAGTAGCGTATCGTAAGTATGCCGCGGACCATACCCACGGTACGTTACTCTACCTAGGTCGCCTACTCCATCAACCAAGGGTCACCTAGACTTATATATGGTTAAACCTAGCGCTCTGATACCAACTTTGTCACGACCCGAAAGTACGGAAAGCGACCGGCACTTAGATTACGAAGCGTCTAGAGGCGCAACGTAACCTAAGTAAGCCGAAGCCCAGAAATCTAAACCATATAAAAGAAGAAGAAGTAAAAGAAAACATGAAGGAAACAAGTTTAAAAGCATCATCAAATTTTTCCCAAAAATTTCGGCAGAGTCTCCTCTGTAAAAACTGGCCCCAAACGGGTACAACAAGTATAAATACATATAAACAATAAAAATGCATCCCCAAACGGGAGCTAGCTCAACGCCAACAGGCGGAAACAACCACAACAAGCACAATAGTATACAACGCCAAAGGGGCGAGGCTCAAAACTCAAAGGAAACAAAACCACCAGATATCATAATAATACAAGCGCGACTCTAAGGTCGAAACAAAAAAATGGTCCAGTAATCTATCAAGTAATACAAGTTTGGTTGATGGAGCTTTCTAGATACAAATGAAATAATAAAAATACAACGGCGGTCCAGATACAAATGAACCAACCTACCGTGCAAATCACCCGGAATGAAATGATGTGCCAGCAATCTGCCAAGGAACCCTGTACATCAACCTGTAATAAAATTTGGCACAACGGGTGTGAGTTGCCAACTCGTGAGTAGAAGACATCTACGAAAAGAAATCGAATGCACGACGCTATCCTAGGTCTTAATAATATACTAATATACTACTAGTCATCAAGTAAGACAGGATAATAAGCTACGTGTAAATGCAAATACTCCGTGCTCGTGTCAGTGCCTTATATAGTACTATGTCATATGAATGAGTATGCATGCACCATGAATGTAAAGTAACCAATCCTGAAATCTAGATATATCTGTATAAGAAATCATTAGCTTTTATCCTGGTAAAATGTGTATAGAAATCTGAAATATCAACGATGAAATCCATGGAAATCCGTGTCAAGCATCGACACAAAACATGTAAATCTCAAGTCTCAATATCTCATAGTCTCAATATCTCGGGCTCTGTCAGTTCGGATCGGCCCATATCATCAAATCTCACGACAACGGTCGGTATCCTCCGGATATCCGCCGCGCCAGACATCACCGGTAGGTAGCCTTCCCCTGCCAGGCTCATCGTCTACAACTCGATCTTCTTGCCCCGGGGTACCATACCGGGCCCACCATGTACCCGAGACGGTTCATCCACTCCTCGAATCGGGTCTCGAAATCCAACAGAAAACATGAAATCTCATGGTGGACGACACATACACCACGAGAAAACCGCATCTTATGTTTTTAAAAAGAGAGGAGGAGAGAGAGAGAGAGAAGTTTTTTTTTATATTCTTGCGGTTTTCCCCAAAAATCCAGAAATCTCATATAAATCCAAAATCCCAAAAATCATGAGTAAGTATATGAAAAGTGTCGGCATATGCCCCATAATACTGCATTATAACATGAGAATGTGAATGCATGAAATGTCTAAGTAATAAATGCCATGTCTATACTAACACCAGAGAGTAATCACAATATTATATCGATCTAGCTGTTTGCTGATTCTATCAATAAAAGATAATATGATCTAAAGTGTACATGACAGTTATACTTGCACTTCATTGATATGTCACATACATCATGTTTTCTGATTATGCGCATTGAGATATGTTGTTTTCTATGATATTTCTGGATTTGGGGAACCGTGGGTATTTCAAAGAGATTATGTATTTTTTTTAAAACCCGGTTACCTTTGATATGATATTTCAGTGCGTCCACCATGTGTTTTCTCGGTGCTGAGAGCGACATATGAAACCCGATTCAAGGAGGCGGATGGGGCCGATTGCGGGTACATGGTGGGCCCGGTGCGGTGCCCCGGGGCAAGAAGATCGCAGGAGATGGCGTTGAGCCTGGCAGGGGAGCACTACCGATCAGTGATTTTACCCGACGCGTCGGATATCCGGAGGATACCGTCGTGGTCTTGAGATTGACGGTAGGGGCCGGTCTGGATTGACGGCGTCCTAGATATTGAGATTGAGACATTGAGATTTTGAGATATTGAGATATTGAGGTACTGAGATTTGATGATATAGGCCAGTCTGGATAGCCGGAGCCTGAGATTTTGAGACACTGAGATTTATGTTTTGTGTCGATGCTAGACACTGTTTATGCTGATTCCATTTATGATACCTCATTTTAAAAATACAGAAATCTCACTAATTTATGAAAGCAGTTTTCTTCAGTACATGCATTCTGTTTCATACATTCATACATCATCCATATGATACATTGCTACCTGAGGCACTGACACAGGCATATGGGATTACACTTGGGTTAGATATTTACCTAGCCATTGTTAGACTGCTGGTTATATATATTTTTGAGGGTTATATATTATGATCGTATCACCGAGGATTGCGTCATACATGCGATTTTCTGTTTGTAGATGTTTTTCTACTCACGAGTTGGCAACTCACCCCCGTTGTGCCCCAGTTTCTTGCAGGTTTGCTGTACAGGGTTCATTACGGCTTTGCGGGCACTACTTCTTTCGGGTGACTTGCTAGTAGGTGGGTTTATTTGTATCATACCCATCAATATATATTGTATATTATATTTCAGTTGTATCTAGAAGTTCCATCAACCAAACATGTATTTATTTGAGATAGAGACCGGTGATGTTTATTATTTCGACCTTAGAGTCACGCGTTATATTTCTGTGGATTTCGTGCTGTTTGAGTTTCCTTCTCTGTTGTGATCCTCGCCTTTAGGCGTTGTATATTATATTGCTAGTTGGTTGACTTATAGTGGTTTTCCTACACTCTACTACTTTTCTTGGTTTGGATTTCTGGGCTCGGCTTACTTAGAGTACGTACGCCTCGAGACGTTCGTAGTCCAGGTGCCGGTCATGTTCCGTACTTTCGGGACGTGACAAAGTTGGTATCAGAGCGTTAGGTTTTACCTTCGGAGCGTAGGATGACCCTTGGTTGATAGAATAGGTGACTAAAGTAGAATGGCGTACTGTGGGTATGTTCCGCGGCATATTTACGATACGCCACTCCACTTAAGAAGCCTTAGGATGTACATTTCCTTGTTCAGTATTATATCCCTTTCTGATCTAGCCTCATCGGTACCAGTTATGGTTTTGCTGCCACGATTACGGGCAGAGAGAGTTATGGCTAAGAGTTGCGGTCAGCACGAGCTCGTTACGAACGAGGACTGACCATGGCATGATTCCGGCGACACACGATTGCAGAGATGTGTCTTTTACTGTGTTTTTGCGCTACAAGCGTTTGATGGATCGCTGTATGAGATTACTCGGAGGTGCCGATGTGCACCAGAGGATTGAGCCACTGATAGAGGCCAGCCAGACTTTGATGACCGTTGAAGTATTTCTTATTCATGATGATTTAGGCACGGTTCAGCGTGCAGACGAGTGAGCCAGTTGCTGCTACAAACGACGAGATATTGCCCCAGATGTTGGAGCTATTGCGGTACGAGTAGTACTAAGAGATGATAGAAGGTCGCTAGTCACCAAGGATGAATGACTAGGACGTGTGGATCGTTCGCTTACCGATGCGAGGTCATCAGGTCGATTGATTCCAGCTAGAGACGACTTCACGCGGAGATGTTGAGAGTCGACAGAGACGATCGAATGTCAGTAACCTATTATTCCAAGTTTAAAGTGTTCGGAAAGACATGCAGGCAATTCTATGGTCCCTCTAGAAGAATGAAACCCTAACTCGACTTAATGACCGTGTGAAAGCCTTTGAACCTTAGGGTTTGCGGCAGTTCTGCGGCGCCATTAGTGAGGCTTGGGTTTGCCCTTCTACGGCTGGACCACCGATGCTATGGTATGTAATCGATACTATTAAACTGCACCCAAGATGTTGAGCTCTTGGGGGATTATGAGGTTTCGACGAATCGATCAGATGGCTCGACTTAATTCGGATGCTAGGTGGTGAGATGCATTTCGTGGGAGGCTCCAGATGCGAGGATGGCCGTTGGAGCTCAGTCCATGCAGCCACGACGAGACGAGTCAGAAGCAGTCGACATTAGAGAAAGGTGGAGTAAGAGGTTCGTACAAGATCTAGATATGATGACGTTCCACTTCGCCGACAGCGGAGATGCGATGCGCATGCCGATGCATAGTACTGGATATACCTTCCAGAAGGAGTCGCGATGAGTGTGCAGCCGTTCCGGAGCAAGAAGCAGATAAAGTAAAGGGCGATGACTTCCGGACAGTTGGCAGAGATGAGACTTGGAAGAACCCTTGAGCAGGATTCCTTCCAGGACACTGCTGTAATGATATTTGCACCCAGGATCAGATGTGTCACATGCATTCAGAGAGCCAGAGGCCGACGCCAGCGACATGCTGCTTTACGAGTGGTTGTGATGATTGACCGAGAGATGAATAGAGAAGTGCCAAAACGGAATCGTCCCCGTTAGCACACTTGACAGGGCCGATGAGCCAATGGATCGTCAGGTTGGTAATCCACAGAGAAGACTTGGACCCAGGAGTGGTCATGTTACACACACCAGCAGGCCAGAGTTCAAGATCGTCGCCGAGACATGCTATGAGTGACCACGACAGTTGGCCAGAGATCCTTAGAGGATGTTCTTGAGCGGGACTATTCCGCCATACTTGATTTCGGTATTTTGGGCGATTTGGTTTTGATGATTGGGTCTCATGATATTTGTTTTCATGCACCATAGTTGCACCTATTGAGTATTTACGATTTTCGCACAGTTGTTGCACTTGATATCGTTTTCGTGCCTTAGTTTCTCATGTTTGTGATTATATGGGTTTCATACAGTTGAGATGATTTGTGCGTATATACGCATACGATTTGGTTTTTGCACTCGGTATAGTTCACCTATGCTGCAGTGCAGTGATTCGTATTTTGTGCACTTTATGCACCTGATTGGGTTTTGCGCGTGTTCGGCGCTTGATATTGGATTTCATGATTTCGTGCATGATGGATGCACCAGATTTGGATTTGTAGCGCATGTTATGAGATGCGGTTTGGTGCACACCAGATGCACTAAATCGAGATTTTTCGTGCATGTCAGATGCACCTGATTTCGCTGTCAGGCACACACGTTGCCTATGACAGATGCTTCGTGCGCACCCGTTGCACCTTGATGTCGTTTTTGTGCACCTGCTTTGCATATGTATGGATTTTGATTTCCGTGCGCACCTGACGCACAGGGTTTTCATATGCACTTTTGGGATTGATTTCTTATAGAGCAGTACATTTTTATGATATTGCGATTTGTTTTCGTACTGAGCAGGACTAGTCAGATGACAGTACCTGAGTGTGTTTTGCATGCATAGATAGTTATTGAAGGGATTTCCAAAAGCGAGCTATAGTCTCATTATTTATATACGTGTCCGATATGACACGAAACGTTTAAAACAGGGAACCCTTCTAAATTGTTTTCAAAACGGCGGAACGTGCATATTAAACAAAAGATATATACATATATTGCTATTTTCATATAGAGACGTCCGCCACTGTGCAGTGCTATGCGCATTGCACATCGACTTTAAGGAATTTAGCATGCATTTCCTTCAGATATTTACATGTACAGATTTGATATTCACATGTATAGTTCCGATTTATAGCATATCGGTTTTGCTTTGGATTTGGCATTCGTGTTTTCACCTGGACTCCGATGATTGCAGGATGCTTGACGGAGTTTTGATTTCGAGTTATCTGCTCGTTGCTCACGCGCATGTATTGCGCTACGATGTATTTTATGTATTGATGATTTCGGAGCCCCGTTGACTTGGACATTTTATTTAAATGTTTTAGAATTTGGGGGTTTAAATTTAAATTCGGGGACCGAATTTATTTAAGGGGGGAAGACTGTAACATTTCAAAAAAATAAAATATTATTTTTGGGAATTTTCATAATTTAATATTAACTTTTAATGAATATTTTAATATTTCGGTATAATTAAATACCGATAAATGGGGAAAATTCTGGAGAAAATTATGGAAATTCTAAAATAGGGTATTTTGTGGAAATATGTCATTTTAAAGTTTTTATGGTTAAGTATATGCTAATTTAGTGTTAATCGCGATTAAAAATCGTTAATTGGATTTTTGGACTTTTGTGCAAAAATGTGCACATATCATTTTCCACACTTGTCACACTTGTTTCATGTTTTGGATCCATGGTAGCCTAGGGTTAACCATGCTTAGATGAACATGCTGGCTTAAACCTTTTGGTTTAGATAATTGGGGTTTTTAGTGTTCGGTAAAGGTGATTAAGGTTAGGGTTGACTTGTGTAGGGGGGAGCGCGCGCGCCATGAAGGTTGTCATGCTAGCATCTATTAAGAGAGAGAGAGAATGGTGGCTTAAAGCAAGTGTCACAATCCCATTTCACTTCAAAACTTTTGCCTCTCACATCTCTCACAACTCACACCACACCATCATATACTTCAACTTCACCTCACACACAACACCCCAACACTTCAGCTCAGCAGTAGCATCATCATACATCTGCAGCCACAACAGCAACATCTTTTAAAACAACACCACACCCTCATCAGCACAACTTCAGCCCTAATTCTTATCAACATCTGCTGCAACAACAGCAAGAACAGCCTCAACACCATAGCACAACAACACCACACCATCAAATACTACACAAACACCCCAACAAAAACAACAACAACAGTACCTGCTGCTACAGCCACAAGAAAACAGATTACAAGCAGCAGCTGCAGCCAAAGCAACAGCATCAGCCAATAGCAACAGCAGACCACTTCAGCAGCAACCCATTCTCCTCCTCCTTCTTCCCTTCTCCTTCATCTAAGATCTCCAGAGGTATAACCCCTTAACTCAACTCCTATCTTGCTAAGTTATAGTTTTTAAGCTGAAATTTCGTGTTATTATGTGAGTTAGTGTTTGTTTTAGGTAAATGGAGTGAGATTTGGCCAAGTGATGGTTTTGAATGTTAGTATAGTCTTATTAGGAGTGTTTGAGACCAGTTAACCCCAGAATACCCCATATTTCCAGTCAGTTATCTAAAAGTTTTGACTTGGCGTATTTTAGCGATTTTGTCGACTTTGTGACCTTTCTAGAATCTGCTTGCAACCCGAGACCCCTAAAATAAAATTGACTTGGCAGTATGATGTGCAGGCTGATAGGAACCAACACCCAAAACCTTAGCCTCAACCTCATTTTCCTGGCCACAGATATATTCCCCCTAGCCGCAATTTGCGGCCAGACCAGGGTGAAACCCCCTCGTTTTTGGTGCACGGCTCTTTTACCTGTAAACTTGACCTTGGGTATGTCTAGTTTTGTATGATTCCAATCAGGGTAGAATCTGGGTTGATTTTCTTGAGTTGGCGCATGATTTACGACTTTTTTTAGCATGGATTTTTGATATTCGGTGATTCATTTCTGTCGGGTGGAGTTTGGACGTCAACGACAAGTGGATATTGGCTGTGTTTGCACGCGAGGCTGTAGGTTTTTACCTATCGGCGTAGCGTGCACCATTTTGGTTTCCGACATGGTTTTCATGTGCTTTAGCATTTGTGATATCCTTGTAGGTACCCCACGTGACGTCGAGGCGTTGGAGATACAAATGGCGACATCGGTATCGACACACATAAAGCTAGGTGAGTAGATTTATATCTACGGGGAGAAGTCGGGTGGATGGCGTATAGCACCCCCGCAGTTCGTGGTGATGTATACGGATGCGTATACACACATACAATTATTATATGTTGTTTGGAAATTATTGATGTTCATGATGGATATTTGATATATTGTTGCGAAACCCTTGAGTAGTGGTTGCACCACACATACACACACTCACCCATACTTGCATACATCAGTTCTTTCGCATGTACATATATGGGATTCTATATAGTTATGTGTCCACATGGGTATGGGACTGTGTGTTCACATACGGATTTGAGGATGATACTTGGGATTGGGATGAGTCGATAAGATTTGATCTGAGATTATGATATCGGTGATATGGCATGATTCGTACTTGAGATACGTCCTGATGTTATAGTGGATCTTGGACGACGATACCATATGAATAGTTATATATGTAAAATGATCGACATGTGATTATGTTATGAGATATGATATGATATGATATAACAAGATATTTATGATAGGCCTCATTGGGCGATGTATACTCCTTGTGATGATATGTGCTGATGATATTGATTTATACGAGACCGTCGATCAGTAGTCAGATCATGATTATAGTGATGATATTAGTATTGTACTAGACGTAGGACAGTACCCGAATTATGATCTTGATAAAGGGGATACTAGATGAATGATATGATGAATGTGATATCGACCCGTACCGAGATTTGGGGATGCTGTACGACGGATTTACGTACGAGCTATATTGATATTTGATCCGCACTCTTAACTTGGGAATAACTGATTATAGAGATATGGCACCGGATGTGATATTATCGAGGCGGGATCACCGATTAATATATATATATATATGTATGTATCGACTCAGAGATTAGGCGGTTTCCCTTACCTTCAGTTAGCCTATTAGCTCAGCCCTATGGTTGGTGTAGCTGTATGACTCTTATGACATTAGATGCAGTTTAGCCATCATTATGTTTAGTATTCAGTTCCCGCACATTATTATTGTTGCTCCGCATCGCATACTTATTGTGATTCATATTCTATTGTTGATATCATGCTGTTAGGACACCAGCACCATTACCGATGATGCGTATGTACCACGTACACTTACTTGCCGGCTCACACACATCTTCATCGGTAATTGCCATGTCACTACACAGTAGTATTATTGCATCAGGATATGACCCTTGTAAGTGCATACTAGTATTCCATGTTGCATGATATACTGTTATACTTGCACTTCATTGATATGTCACATACATCATGTTTTTGATTATGCGCATTGAGATATGTTGTTTTCTATAATATTTCTGGATTTGGGGAACCGTGGGTATTTCAAAGAGATTATGTATTTTTTTTAAAAACCCGGTTACCCTTGATATGATATTTCAGTGCGTCCACCATGTGTTTTCTCGGTGCTGAGAGCGACATGTGAAACCCGATTCGAGGAGGCGGATGAGGCCGATTGCGGGTACATGGTGGGACCGGTGCGGTATCCCGGGGCAAGAAGATCGCAGGAGATGGCGTTGAGCCTGGCAGGAGAGCACTACCGACCGGTGATTTTACCCGACGCGTCGGATATCCGGAGGATACCGTCGTGGTCTTGAGATTGTCGGTAGGGGCCGGTCTGGATTGACGGCGTCCTAGATATTGAGATTGAGACATTGCGATTTCGAGATATTGAGGTACTGTGATTTGATGATATAGGCCAGTCCGGATAGCCGGAGCCTGATATTTTGAGACACTGAGATTTATGTTTTGTGTCGATGCTAGACACTGTTTATGTTGATTCCATTTATGATACCTCATTTTAAAAATACAGAAATCTCACTAATTTATGAAAGCAGTTTTCTTCAGTACATGCATTCTGTTTCATGCATTCATACATCATCCATATGATACATTGCTACCTGAGGCACTGACACAGGCACATGGGATTACACTTGGGTTAGATATTTACCTAGCCATTGTTAGACTGCTGGTTATATATATTTTTGAGGGTTATATATTATGATCGTATGACCTAGGATTGCGTCATACATGCGATTTTCTGTTCGTAGATGTTTTTCTACTCACGAGTTGGCAACTCACCCCCGTTGTGCCCCAGTTTTTTGCAGGTTTGCCGTACAGGGTTCATTACGGCTTTACAGGCACTACTTCTTTCAGGTGACTTACTAGTAGGTGGGTTTATTTGTATCATACCCATCATTATACATTGTATATTATATTTCAGTTGTATCTAGAAGTTCCATCAACCAAACATGTATTTGTTTGAGATAGAGACCAGTGATATTTATTCTTTCGCCCTTAGAGTCGCGCATTATATTTCTGTGGATTTCGTGCTGTTTGAGTTTCCTTCTCTGTTGTGATCCTCGCCTTTAGGCGTTGTATATTATATTGCTAGTTGGTTGACTTATAGTAGTTTTCCTACACTCTACTACTTTTGTTGGTTTGGATTTCTGGGCTCGGCTTACTTAGAGTACGTACGCCTCGAGACGTTCGTAGTCTAGGTGCCGGTCATGTTCCGTACTTTTGGGACGTGACAGTAGGACCAACCATCGCCCCTCATCGGGGTCTAGAAACGTATACACCAATCTACTCCGGAATATCAATGCCCAGTCTCGATACTTCTACGACTAGGGAGATTTAAGGATGTGCTTATGGACTACCCAGCCCCCACATATATGATCACCATCATAACGCTGGTAGTCAAGTAATAATCCTACGAGTTTTATCAACATGTATTATCAATACGTAATAACAAGTAAAACATATACACATGTTAAGATAAAGACAGACCAAATGGTATATTATCATATCGAGTAAGATTGTCCTATACATACATATGTCCAAGCATCCACTATGTATATACAATAATGGCCTCTAGGGCATAATATCCAACAATCTTCCACTTGCACTAAGGCCGATTATTTTCGTATCGAGTATCCAACGTCTGCTCTAGGGAAAGTTGTTGGAGTACCGCATACCCAATATCTTTAAAAGTCGCTCCAACTGTGCTTTAGAGAGGGCCTTTGTGAATGGATCCGCCGTATTTTCTTTTGTGTCCACTCTCCAAATCTCGATCTCCCGGCAATCTACGATCTCCATGATTAGGTGATACTGCCTCAAGATATGTTTGGATCTCTGATGGGACCGTAGTTCCTTTGCTAAAACCATAGCCCCATTGTTATCGAATACAAATGTATTGATTGGATCAATAATGGACGGAACCACCTCAAGTTATGTAATGAACTTCTTCATCCAGACTGCTTCTTTTGCGGTATTGTTGGCAGCAATATATTCATCCTCCATCGTCGAGTCTGCTGCGGTGTCCTGTTTGGAGCTTTTCCAACAGACCGCCCCTCCGTTGAGGGTAAACACATAATCCGAGACAGACTTACTGTCATCCTTTTCATTTTGAAAGTTTGAGTCGGTAAAAGACTCTACCTGGAGGTCTCCATTACCGTACCCCAAGAACATCTCCTTGGTCCTTCTCAAGTACTTGAGAATGTTCTTCACAGCTATCTAGTGCTTCTCCCCTGGGTTTGACTGATACCGGCTTATCATGCTAAGTGCGTAAGCTATATCTGGTCTAGTACATAATATTGCATATATTATAGATCCTACCGCCGAAGTGTAGGATATAATGCTCATGCGAACCCTCTCCTCATCAGTGTTAGGAGACATCTCTTTGGAGAGGGTGATTTCATGCAAAGCGGGTATATTGCCACGCTTGGAATCTTCCATACTAAAACTCTTTAGTATGGTGTCTAGGTATCTAGACTATGAAAGTCCCAACATTCTCTTGGATCTATCTTTGTAGATCTTTATCCCCAGAATGTATGAGGCATCACCCAGGTCTTTCATGGAGAACTTTTGTGACAAGAACATCTTGACCGATTGTAGCATAGGAATATCATTTCCTATTAGGAGAATGTCATCGACGTATAAGACGAGGAATACGATAGCTCCTCCTACAATCTTCTTATAAATACATGCCTCATCATCGTTCTTGATGAAATTAAATTCCTTGACTATTTCATCAAAACAAATGTTCCAATTCCGTGATATCTGCTTTAATCCATAAATAAATTTAAGCAACTTGCACACCTTCCCGCTGCTCCCACTGTCTATGAATCCCTCCGGTTGATCCATATACACGTACTCTTCTAAACTTCCATTTAAAAAAGTCATTTTAACGCCCATCTTCTAGATATCATATGTTCATCTTTTAAGAAGAGAATTCTTCTTTTTAATTATTAGATGATTTCATCTCTTTGTTCATCACCATTCTTTTTACCTTGAAGAAAGATCTTCTTTTGCTGAGAGCTATGCTTTTCTTTTTGGAATCTCAGAGCTTATGGGGGGTTCTTCTATATAAGACTTGAAGTCTTGGGTACTTTATATAGGGGAGGCTGATTTGTTGAATCAGTTAAAAAGATCTTTCTCTGATTGATTTGGGGATGCTTCCCCCCATTGGATCTTTGATCCTAGGGCTTCTGTTTTACAGAAGGCAATCTTCTTGTTTTTAATAAGATTAATAAATCTTTCCATACAAAATTTATTCTGTCTTTTTCTACCATTGGATCATTGATCCAACGGTGCTCTGATTTACAGGGCACAATTTTATTATCTGGAAAGATTTTGAGGAATCTTTCCTTAACAGAATTTAATTCTGATTAATTAATGATTCATCATTATTATTATATCTTAGATCTAACGGTGGGGAGTTTTTTTAATGCCAGTGCACCCGTGCTCTGCACGTGGTGCGCTGTATGAAGAGCAGCGCATATTGCGCTAGCGCACCTGTTTTTGACACGTAGCGCACTACTTGGAGCGCAGCGCACCTAGCGCTAGCGCACACATGGCATGTTGCTTAGAGTGCAGTGCACCTAGCGCTAGCGCCCACGTGTTTTGCACGTGGTGCGCTGCTTAGGGCGCAACGCACTTGGCGCTGCATTTAAAGCGTTGCTTCATTTTAAAATTTGAATTTTTGAACAGAGCTTTGCTCTGATTGGGGGAAACAAATGCCCCCCCACCGTTGCGCTCACGTGGCCCACATATTAGTGCAGCGGTGGCAGCATCTGCGCCCTTGGATCAACTCAGAAGTTGAAACGGCAAAGGCCTCCATTTGGAGATCTCCATTACCATACACGAAGAACAATTCCTTAGTCCTTCGCAAGTACTTAAGAATGTTCTTCACAGCTATCCAGCGATCCTCCCCTGGGTTGGATTGATACCTGCTTACAACACTAAGTGCATAAGCTACATCTGGCCGTGTACATAACATCGCATACATTATAGATCCTACTGCTGAAGCATAGGGTATAATGCTCATGCGAGCTCTCTTCATCGGTCTTTGGGCAAGAGTCCTTAGAGAGAGTGACCCCATGTCAAGCGGGTAAGGCACCCCGCTTGGAGTCTTCCATACTAAACCTTTTTAGGATGGTGTTGATGTACCTAGTTTGGGACAATCCCAACAACCTTTTGGATCTATCCCTATAGATCCTAATGCCCAGAATGTATGTGGCATTACCCAGGTCCTTCATGGAGAATCTTAGTGATAAGAAAGATTTGACCGACTGTAGCATAGGAATGCCATTTCCTATCAGAAGAATGTCATCCACATACAATACGAGGAATGCGACAGCTCTCCCTACAGCCTTCTTATAAACACAAGGTTCATCTGGATTTTTGTTGAAATCAAACTCTTTGATAACATCATCAAAACAGATGTTCCAACTCCGTGATGCCTGCTTTAACCCATATATGGATTTAAGCAATCTACATGCTTTCCCGCTGCTCCCACTGTCAATGAAGCCCTCTGGCTGATCCATATAAACGCATTCTTCTAAATCCCCATTCAGAAATGCCGTTTTAACGTCCATCTGCCAGATTTCATAGTCGTAGTGAGCAGCAATAGCAAGTAGGATCCGAATGGATTTAAGCATGGCTACGGGAGAAAAAGTCTCGTCATAGTCCAAACCTGGTCTTAGACAAAAACCCTTCGCCACAAGTCTTGCCTTATAGGTATCTACCTGCCCATCTACACCAATCTTTCTTTTAAAGATCCATTTGTACCCCACAGGTTTTACCCCAGGGGGTACAACGTCCAAAGTCCATACTTTGTTGGTGTACATAGACTCCATTTCGGATCTCATGGCATCCAGCCACTTTACAGAGTCTCCACTCGTGATAGCTTGCTGAAAACTGGTAGGATCATCATCCTCCATGATGCAGTCTTCTCTGTCACCATCAATGAGGAAACCGTAGTACCTCTCCGGTGGGCGAGAAGTCCTACCAGACCTACGGAGTGGCCGAGGTTCCTTAGTTTCTATTGCAACATTCGGTTCAACCAAGTCGTCATTTGTAGTTTGTGTCTCTAGAACCTCTTCTAGATCCACCATATTGCCATCATCTTTATCTGTGAAAAACTCTTTTTCTAAGAATGTGGCATACTGAGAAACAAACACCTTTTGTTCCTCCTTGTGGTAGAATAGATATCCATAAGAGGATCTTGGATATCCCACAAAGTTACACATGACCGACCGTGTCTCGAGTTTGTCCGGATTCTTCTTTTTAACATAGGCCGGGCAACCCCAAATCTTAATTCTCTTAAGAGATGGTCTCTTCCCATGCCATATCTCATATGGCGTGGTAGACACGGTTTTGGTTGGAACCATGTTCAGTAGAAACGCTGCAGTCTCCAATGCATGCCCCCAAAATGAGACAGGTAACTCAGCATCACTCATCATGGATTGGACAATATCCAATAGGGTCATATTCCGTCATTCAGACACACCGTTGTGCTGTGGTGTGTAAGGAGGAGTGAGCTGAGAGAGAATCCCATTCTCTTTTAGGAAGTTTGCAAACTCTGTACTGAGGTACTCCCTACCTCGATCTGATCGAAGCATTTTGATACTCAAGCCGGTTTGTTTTTCTACTTCTTGTTTATATTCAGTGAATTTCTCGAAAGCTTCGGATTTGTGCTTTAATAAAAATACATGACCGAATCTTGAGAAATCGTCAGTGAAAGTAATGAAGTAAGAAAAACCGCCTCTAGCTTGTGTAGACATTGGCCCACATACATCACTATGTATGAGTCCTAAGAGCTGGGTAGCTCTTTCTCCGTGTCCGGTAAACGGAGTTTTGGTCATTTTACCCTTGATACAAGACTGGCAAGTCGCATAAGATTTATATTCAAAAGAGTTTAAATATCTATCTTTGTGTAACTTGTTTAGTCTTGTTTCGTTAATATGACCAAGTCTACAGTGCCAAAGAAAAGCTTCATTTATTTCTGAAAGTTTTCTTTTATTAGTATGTTGTATGCTGAAAACTGTGTGTTGATTTAGGACGTATATCCCGTTATTAAGCGTACCATACCCAACCAACATTTGATTCAGGTGAATGTTCATAACATTGTTCTGCAATAGAAAATTATATCCTTCATTGTCTAACAAAGAAACAGATATTATATTACAAAGCATACTTGGTACAAAATAACATGGGTTCAAAACCAATATACACCCAGATGGCAACCCCAAGTGATACTCTCCCACCGCGACTGTATGTACATTGGAACCATTTCCAACGCGGAGAGTATGGTCACCTGTCTTCAAAACTTTGCTATTTCTCAGCCCCGGCATAGAATTGCAAATGTGAGAACCTGAACCGGTATATAATACCCAGGAAGCAGAGTTTATTGAAAAACAGTTTTCTGTCACAAACACAGCTGAAGCGGAAGTATCCCCATGCTTCTTCTTGAGATTTAAGTACTCTGTACAGTTGCGCTTCCAATGTCCTGTTTTGTGGCAATGAAAACATTCCCCTTTCCTCGATTCTCCAGCTTTGGACTTGTTGTTCATATCAGATTTTTGCATTTTCATACCGCCCAATTTTTATCACATTGCATATCGGTAGGTACTCTTGAGCCGTGTTTGCTAGTCAATTGCAGGATACAGGTTCTCGGCTCTAAACGGTAAAATCCATGGAAAAACACGACAAAATCCGGGTTCCTGCCAACCACAGATAAAACACGGGTCTCCGCTCTTTATCCGTCTGTTGCCACACACCAGGTTAGGAGACAAAATGACAAATCAATTGTCACCTTCATGCACAAGGCTCAATGGCAACACAAGATCCAAGAAATCTACGCGGAGCTCAAGAAAATCATGACAAAAGGTCCATGTCCAATCACCTTTTGATCCACTAGAATTCTGGAAAAATCGTGAAGAAAATATGAGAAAATATATATGCCAGAAGAAAGTACAGAGAAAACCAGGGAAGCACAAAAAGTTGGAGGGCCCAACTCTACCATAGGGCCGCGGATCCGCGGCCAATAGGGGGTCTAGGCTGCGGATCCGCGGCCGTACTGGCGCCTCACTTGATGGGATTTCAGGGGCTGTTTGGTATTTTTATGTTGGTTCAGAATGTTGCCCTAGATTTCCATCTCCCCGCCTATAAATAGTCCAGAACCTTGTGAAGCCAAGGGTGCATATTCTTGTATTTTTCTAGGTTTAGAATACTTGTTTCTTCTTCCTCTTCTCATCTCTTCTCCATTAAAACTTGTAGTGAGCTTTGTGAGTGAAGAATGATGAATAAAGAAGATTCTTTTGCTATTATATCTTGTCTTGTTCTTTTATAATTGCTTGTAATTTTAATTTGTTAACTTAGTTGTTGTTATTTCTTGTTGTTTCTTTCTTTTCTCTTTTCCTTTATCATTAAAACAACCATGATGCTTACGCTTGATCCTTGCCAAGGTGAGGTCGCAAATAGCTAGTTGTTATCTTCTAATCTCCTTTTTTCTATCTTCCTCTTTTGTTTTGTTTTCTTTTCATTATGATGTGTGAGTAGTTTCATACTTGTTAGGGTAGGATAAGGGAAGTTTGAGAGAAGGAAATCTCTCTCACTCTTTCCTTGCCCAACATCTTAAAATCGACTCCCGTTAATTGAACCACAATCCGCTCCTTACGGCACCCTATCCTACATGATAGCGGTGATTCCGTAGTGAGACCGGTTGTGGTTGAATTAACCGGAGGTTATGGCTAAGAGCCAAGAACGGACGGATAAGCACCAAAAGGAAGAACTTATGCGTTGGAAAGCCTAGCTTATACTCGCAAGTTCCTTCCTAGTCGTGCTAATCCCCGTTGTTGCCGATTACCGTAACACCGATATTAAGAAGGGCAACGAAAGAGGTGAGCGACTCCTAACTCAAACTAACCTAATCCTAACCCTAACAAGCTCTCTTTACATATCACTTTAACACTTAGATAATCACAAACAAAATCTGGACCTTCGGACTTAACTCGTTAAAACACATAGAAAAAGATTACCATCTCCCTGCGGACGACCCGTACTCAACCGGCTAGCTACAAGCGAAACCGTCTTGATTGCGGTAATTAACTAAACTTGAACACGCAGAATCCCTAACAATCAAATGGCGCCGTTGCCGGGGAGACGGTAGTTTATTTCTTTGTGTAATTTCGGGTTAACTTGTGAATATAAAAAACAACCGAAAAACAAAACAAAAAAATATACTTTGTAAAAAACTCATCTTGTTATTTTTGATTAGTTTTTGTGCAAGTGTGCAGGATAATACGGAGTTCGAGTTCAGTGCCAAAGTCGTGGGAAGATAGACCCACATTTCGCGGCTACACCGCAACGGATCAAAACGAAGCAAACGGTCTACCTTAAGATTCTGGAGCAGTTCCAGTGAGCAAATCCAGATTTAGGGTCTTAAAAACAGCAGAGGACACCCAATACTGCCCACACCAGAAAACTGAAGCCCCAACTCACCAGTACTGCCGCGGAACCGCGGCATAAGCAAGCTTAGGCCGCGGAACCGCGGCCACTTGGTGGAGTTAGTGTGCAACATTCTCTGTAAGTCCTCCTTTTCTCTCTCCCACTCCCCTGGACTTCAATAAACTGTGTTTTCTGCAGATTTCTTTGCGCAAACTCTTCTCCCCCTTCCAATAAACTGTTCTTGTGCAGGATTCTTTGCGCTGCGCTAAAAATAAAAATTGTTTGCAGTTGATTTGTTATCGCTTTGCATTAATTAATACGGACTTAAGGGGCTTGAAACCAATTCAGATTGGGTGGGGATTTCATCACCCTTCCCAGGACCCCAAAAATCACAAAAAGCATATGCATTGACCATTGTTAAATTAAAAAATACTAGACTCAGCCCTAAGGACTTCGCGCTCAATAGCACAGAGGACTAGTTACAGGCATCGGCCGTTTATCCTATCTGACTTTTGCGGTGCCTAGGCAAGTGTGACGAAGGCAAGTGGTTATTTAATTAAGGAACTTCGCGAAAGCGTTGGATAACCTCCCACTTACCTGGCACTTATCTGGCCGTATTAGACGGAGAAGAGGCGGTTTGAGGTCCTTTTTCTAGCCCTCTGGAACAGTTAGGAGCAGGTCTAGTAGACCTAGGTGACCCTAGATCTAGGTGAGATTGTACATATCTTATTTGTGATTGCTTAAAGCCGTAAGTCCATACATATTTCTGTAAAACTCTTTCTAAAAAAAAAGGAAAAAAAATCAAAAACTTTTATAAAAACTTGCCCTTTGTCGCCAAATCCATTTTTCACCCACCACCCATCGTTTTCTCCATTGACGTTTTCTTACCCTCACCTTCTCCGCTTTGAATATACTAAACTCGTTTAGTGTATGTCCGCTTGGACTCGGGACACTAGCGCCCGTCTAGTCCGCGTTACGTTAGTCGCTACCGACTACGCGATCGACTCCGAAGTTGAAACTCCGTCCACTCCTCTTTCACCCCTTCCTTTGCCGGCCAACTCCGACGTTGACCGGAATTCTGTTCATACATCTTCACCTTCACCTTCACCAACCTCTTCTTCCGCGATGTCAGGATTTAATCTGAACATCTCTATGACTACCGCTGGATTGGCTCCACCTCCTACGGAGACCAATATCCCACCACCACCGCCTGTTGTAGCGCCGCAGCGAATCGCGCTCCAGGATCGTTTCTATCCCACCCGTTCTGCACTTCCCACCCGCCTTTCTCTTCCACCGGCCAATGGGGACAACTTTGAAATTAAGCCCCACTTCATCAACATGCTCCCACGATTTCATGGGCTTAAATCTGAAGATGCCTATATCTTCATCAATAAATTTCAAAACGTCTGTGCCATGATGAAAACCACCCAGCTGTCGGACGATGCTATACGTCTACGAGTCATTCCGTTCACTTTATGCGACCTTGCTGAAAAATGGCTGTATAGCACCGCTTCCCACTCCATAACCAGCTGGGACGAGTTTGTTAAAGCGTTTCTTAAAAAATTCTATCCGAATCATAAAACCGCAAGGATTCGAAATGAAATCAACCAATTCTCTCAGCTTCCTTCTGAACCCTTCTGGAAGTGCTTTGACCGGTACAAAGACCTTCTTGTTCAGTGTCCTCACCACGGTATAGAGAAATGGCAACTTTGCCAAACCTTATACGAGGGCCTGAACCCAGCAACGAAGCAGTTGTTGGAAACCATCTGTCAGGGCCACTTCCTATCGAAATCTGACGAGGAAGCGTGGCAGTTCTTTGAAGACCTTGCGGAGCAAACGCTACAATGGGAGAGCACCAGACCGACTTCTTCTTCTTCTACCTCCACTTCTACCGGTCAGTCTAGGGTAGGAATTCACCAACTTGATGTCTCTATTGCGATGAAAGCTGAAATGGCTGCAATAACGAGAAAGCTTGAAGCGATAGAGAGCAAATTTTCTTCTCCTGCTCCTGCCCCTGTTCTCCCCCTTCGTACCATTTGCGCTTGTTGTTCCGATCCTTCTCACTTGACCGAAGAGTGTCCTTACAATCCACCATCGTAAGGACAGGATCAGGTTAATGCTGCATTCCAGCAAAGACCGAGGAATGATCCATACTCTTCCACCTACAATCCCGGTTGGAGGAACCACCCCAATTTCGCCTGGAATCAGAATCAGAATCAATTCCAAGGCAACAATTTCCAAAGGGCCCCTCCGCCGCAACAACAAGCGCAACAACAAACTCAGTTTCAGCAGCCCTTCCAACCCCAACCTTTCCAAAATCAGACGAACAACTTTGCACCCAACAATTCTTTTCCACCAAACAACTTTGTTCCGTCAAACAACGATAAGGTTTCCTCGCTCGAACGAAGTCTGGAGGCGTTCGTTAAACAATCAACTCAGTCCACCGCCAACATCCAGTCTTCCATTCAGTCCTTAGTGCAACACACTGCCGCTCACGGGCAAAGCATCAAGACCATCGAGGCCCAGATTGCACAGCTGAATGCGTCCTTAAGCGAGCGAGAGAAGGGGAAGCTCCCGTCCCAGCCACTCCCAAATCCCGGTCACCCACATAATGCACATGTTGCTCTTGAACAACAGAACCATAATGTGAGTGCCGTGACCACACTGAGATCGGGAAGAATGCTGCAAAACAACATTGGCAAACGGATCAACGATGACACCCCGGCCGCTTCTTCTTCTTCTTCTTCTTCTTCTTCTTCTTCGTCTTCTTCTCCTGCTTCTCCGTCTTCTGAGCCTATTCTCCATTCTTCAAAAGGCTCTCCTTCTGCTTCTTCTTCTGCTCTGAACGGACCCACTTCTCACTCCACGAAAACACCTGTTCTGGGATCCGTTCCAACTCCACAATCTCCTCCTCCAGCATTAGACTCAACCAATTTTAAAAATGTTCCATTTCCAAACCGGTTGAGGTCTAATAAACAAAATCCTCAAATGGAGAAGATTCTGGAGTTATTTAAGCAAGTTAACATTAACATTCCTCTTTAGATGCTGTCCAACAAGTCCCGTCCTACGCGAAAATCTTAAAGGACTTGTGCACGAAAAAGAGGAAGTCTCAGGTACCCAAGAAAGTTTTCTTGGCTAGTGCTGTGAGTGATGCCCTTACCCAATCTTTACCACAAAAACGGAAGGATCCTGGCTGTCCTACGATTTCTATTACTTTTGGGGATAAGAACATCAACCGCGCACTATTAGATCTTGGTGCCAGTGTTAACCTGCTTCCGTATTCAGTATACGAGCAATTAGGCGTCGGAGAGCTGAAACCCACGCACTGCACTCTCCAAATGGCCGACCGATCGATCACCCATCCTAGGGGTGAGCTAGAGGATGTGTTAATCAAAGTCGGGGACTTCATATTCCCCGTTGACTTCATATTCCCCGTTGACTTCATTGTATTAGACACACAATCTGTAGCTAACCCCCGGAATCAAATTCCGGTGATACTCGGTCGCCCATTTCTTGCAACCTCAAATGCTGTGATCAATTGTCGCAATGGTTCGATGAACCTCTCTTTTGGAAACATGACGATTGAACTCAACATTTTTAGGTTGGGGAATCAGCCTGCCGGACCTAATGCTCATATACTGGACGTCTGCTCGATCCAGGAGATCACCCCTGAAGAGTGTGAATTCGAGGAGTTTCTGTTCGAACACGATAATCTTGACGCCACTAGTGCGTTCCTCCTCGAACCTGCTGCTGTTTCTGCGCCCGACAACGACTACGAGTGTTTCACATTCTCGAACGATCTTAGCCGCGCACAACCCGAGTTTGAATCTTTCGAATTTCCGAACGAGTGACCTGAACCATCCAACTCGGTCGCCTACACTCGTTTTGAACCTTTGCTGGAGTCCTTTGAGTTCGAGACCTCTGCACCAATCTTGCCTTCCATTGTTTCACCTCCAACGCTCGAACTCAAGCCTTTGCCGTCTCACCTTAAGTATGCTTACTTAGGTGAGAACGAGACCCTCCCTGTCATCATTTCGGCTTCTCTAGCTCCAGAGCAAGAGAAAGCCCTTCTCACGGTCTTGCACAGCAACAGGCAAGCTTTTGGCTGGTCCATGGCGGACATCAAGGGGATTAGTCCCCTTATCGTTGAGCATCACATTCATCTGATGGATGATGCCAAACCAGCCTGGGATCCACAAAGACGTCTCAATCCAGTCATGAAAGAGGCTGTGAAGAAGGAGATTGTAAAATGTCTAGATAGTGGTATCATTTACCCTATCTCTGATAGCCAGTGGGTCAGCCCCATCCACGTTGTCCCCAAGAAATCAGGCATCACGGTCATAACCAACGAGGCGAACGAGTTAATCCCTACTCGCACCCAAACTGGGTGGCGAGTATGCATTGATTACAGAAAACTCAACGCCGCAACGCGGAAAGACCACTTTCCGCTACCTTTCATTGACCAGATGCTTGAACGATTGGCCGGACACGAGTACTACTGCTTTCTTGATGGCTACTCCGGCTACAATCAGATTCCCATCGCCGAAAAAGACCAGGACAAGACCACATTCACTTGTGCTTTCGGCACGTTTGCATATCGTCGCATGCCCTTTGGGTTATGCAATGCGCCCGCTACCTTCCAGCGGTGTATGATGGGAATCTTCTCAGACATGGTGGAAAAATTTCTGGAGATTTTCATGGATGATTTCTCCATCTTCGGCGATTCCTTCAACGAGTGTTTGCTGCATCTTGACGCTGTCCTTACCCGATGTAAGGACAAGAATCTCACTTTGAATTGGGAGAAATGCCACTTCATGGTGCGCGAAGGTATTGTCTTAGGACATATCATCTCGCAAAATGGCATAGAGGTTGACAAAGCGAAGATTGAGGTCATTTCCAATCTCCCTCCTCCCAGATGCGTCAGAGATATTCGAGCCTTCCTTGGCCATGCCGGTTTCTATAGACGGTTCATCAAGGACTTTAGCAAGATTGCTAGGCCCTTGACTCTTTTGCTGGCCAAGGATACGCCATTCGACTTCAACTCGAGCTGTGTGACTGCATTTGAGTCATTGAAACGCTCACTCACTTCCGCTCCCGTTCTTTCTTCACCTGACTGGACGCACCCATTTGAGATTATGTGCGATGCATCCGACTTTGCCATTGGTGCTGTCCTTGGACAACACATCAACAAGATGCCGCACGTAATCTATTATGCGAGCCGAACCCTGAACGACGCCCAACTCAATTATACAACAACTGAGAAGGAATTCTTAGCTGTTGTATTTGCTTTAGAAAAGTTCAGGCCCTACCTCATCGGCTCTCCAGTCATTGTCTATACTGATCATTCTACTCTGCGCCATCTTTTTGCGAAGAAAGATGCAAAATCTCGGTTAATCCGTTGGATCCTCTTGCTTCAGGAGTTTGACCTTGTCATTAAGGACAAACGAGGATGTGAAAACGTAGTTGCCGACCATCTCTCACGACTTCCTTCTTCGCCTTCGCTTCAAATTCCGATCAACGACGTTTTCCCGGATGAACAGCTCTTGATAGTATCTTGCGAACCCTGGTTCGCAGATATTGTGAACTATTTGGCCACGGGATTACTACCGACTGAATGGTCAAGTCAGGACAGACTTTGCTTCTTATCCCAAGTAAAACACTTTTACTGGGACGAACCCTATCTGTTCAAGTACTGTCCCGACCAGATTATTCGTCGGTGTGTCCCTGACGAGGAATTCAAGAGTGTGCTGTCGTTTTGCCACGATCAAGCGTGTGGCGGGCATTTTGGCCCCAGAAAGACAGCTGAGAAGATCTTGCAATGTGGTTTCTACTGGCCACAACTCTTCAAAGACGCTCATGACTATTGCAAGACTTGCTCCCGGTGCCAACACTTGGGCCAGATATCCCGGAGGAACGAGATGTCGCTCCAACCAATCTTGGTTGTGGAGATTTTCGTTGTTTGGGGGATAGATTTCATGGGGCCGTTTCCCAGCTCTTTTGGGAACTTGTACATCCTTCTCGCTGTTGATTGCGTCTCTAAATGGGTCGAGGCTGTGCCTAGCCGGACTAACGACAACAAGGTTGTCGTTAGGTTCGTTAAAGAAAACATTTTCTCCCGGTTTGGGCACCCCCGAGCGATCATTAGCGACAATGGAAGTCATTTCTGCAACAAGACTTTTGAGGCCTTGATGCGGAAATACTCTATTAATCATAAGCTATCCACGCCCTACCACCCCCAAACCTGCGGGCAGGCCGAAGTTTCAAATCGGCAAATCAAGCAGATACTGGAGAAGACGGTTTCCAAGAACCGTAAGGATTGGTCGCTGAAACTCACTGATGCCATTTGGGCCTTTCGAACCGCTTATAAGACCGACCTTGGCATGTCTCCCTATCGGCTTGTGTACGGAAAAGCCTGCCACCTACCTGTCGAAATAGAGCATCGCGCATTTTGGGCGATAAAGGAGCTGAATCTGTCTCTCGAAGATGCGGGCAGCCATCGTAAGCTGCAGTTGAACGAACTGAGCGAGCTTAGGGATGAGGCTTACGATAACGCGGTTGTCGTTAAGAACCGAACGAAGGTTTTTCACGATAAATACCTTTTGTGCAAAACCTTCGTACCCGGTCAGCAGGTACTGCTTTACGACACCCGACTTCACTTTCATCCAGGAAAGCTCAGATCTCGCTGGAAAGGGCCGTATTTTGTGCGGAATGTGTATCCGCAGGGCGCTGTGGATTTGGAAAATCCAAAGGACGGTTCATTTTTCAAAGTAAACGGACACCGATGCAAACCGTACCTTAGCGCTGAATCAATAGAGGAGCTCCTGTTCTTACAGGAGCCGGTTTACCCTGCATAATCTTCCTCTGCCTACCTCCAAACTTCGGTTATCCAGCCAAGAACAGTGTACACTGTTCCAAATTAGTTTGGGGGTATGTATAAACCATTTTGATATATTTGTGGATATTCTTTTTCTTTTTCTTTTCTTTAAAAACAAAAACAAAAAATTCTGGGTATCGCTAACCGACAATTTTGACCCTTCAAATGATCTCTTCATGCAATGACAGTGAGGACACTGTCCAGTTTAAGTTTGGGGGTACGCTCGGTACGCATTTCTTACCTTCGCATTCATATGTATATTTTGCATCTGCATATTAAAATCCATAAAAATCTGAAAATTTTCTAAAAACATAAAAACTTTTCTGTCAAGTTAGCTAGTGGGAGAACTCTGATTCAACATTTTGACGGTTTTGTTTGATAAAATAAGAATAACTAAATCTTATGTTTAGATTTTGAAAACCTGAAAGATAACTCTCCTTTGAAGTTAACTATAGCTGATATACGTCTTTACATCACACTACATGTGTCGTGAGTTTTTGGGAATTAGATGACAAGTCTTTTATGTTTAAAAACTTTTAAACAGATAAATGATTTTCTGAGGATCAAATAGGTTTGTTCTGAAATAAGTAATATCAAGAATAGTTTATGAAGTGAGTGAATATGAAGGAATGTTATTGATGCCTTAATTGGAACTAAGTCTGAAAAATAACCCATCTGGAACTTGATTGGAATGATTACACACCAAACCCACTAAACACGTCTTTTATCCAAAAAAATAACTGAACTGCCGGTTATATCTCCGTTCGTATTAAATCATCTGATTTTCACGCCAAACTGTCTTTTGTTTTTGGACCTAGGTAACTTGAGTAATTAAGTCCGCTGGGGTGTTTCTACACCTAATGCCCTAAAACCAACTGGTTTGGGAGCATTGGCCCAAAGCTCGCTAAGAAGCCTAGAAAGTCCAGATTAAAACAAAATCAAGCAAGTGTTCCCTCCGAGTTAAAATTCCTAACGGTTCTTTGTGTGAGAATAATCTTGATAAAAGACAGGCTTTTATAAAAAAATTTAGCGGAGATATGAAGGTTTTACTCTATGATAAAGACTATTGCACGTTCACAGAGGTGTGTATGAAATGAAAATAAGAAAAAGGTGGAGTGAAGAATAAGACCTAGTTTCCTGTTAGGGAAGATAGAAATTCTGAAGTTGAAACTTTACTGGAAAAACGAAACTTGAAAAATGCTTAACTCTTTATAAAACTTATGTGATCCTTTTAAAATCGTTATCTGGGCTTTATTGTGCGACATGATGACTTTAATCGATCCTTCTGGAACTTAACGACACTATTTGCACTACACGTAAAGATATATAAAATCTGTAGTTAAATAAAAAGCGAGGTGTGAAAAATAAAGGTTCGATAGTCTAGACTTAGGATCATAGAATTGTTATTTTCTGAAACAAAACTTTAGGGGTTTGAATCTTAGTTATTTTACAAAACTAGCTTGACCAGATTTTGTGGGTAGTATCCGCTGAAAACCCTCAGGAGACAACACTCCTCCTACTAGGGACACCTAGAGGTTTAACGGCTTGTTGCACATGCTCAGTGCAATCGCGTTCCCTGCGAAAGTGAGGTTAGGAAATTTTTTGTGAATAAATTGGCTTTGCTCGGGACGAGTAAATGATAAGTTCGGGGGTATTTGTTCATATCAGATTTTTGCATTTTCATACCGCCCAATTTTTATCACATTGCATATCGGTAGGTACTCTTGAGCCGTGTTTGCTAGTCAATTGCAGGATACAGGTTCTCGGCTCTAAACGGTGAAATCCATGGAAAAACACGACAAAATCCGGGTTCCTGCCAACCACAGATAAAACACGGGTCTCCGCTCTTTATCCGTCTGTTGCCACACACCAGGTTAGGAGACAAAATGACAAATCAATTGTCACCTTCATGCACAAGGCTCAATGGTAACACAAGATCCAAGAAATCTACGCGGAGCTCAAGAAAATCATGACAAAAGGTCCATGTCCAATCACCTTTTGATCCACTAGAATTCTGGAAAAATCGTGAAGAAAATATGAGAAAATACATATACCAGAAGAAAGTACAGAGAAAACCAGGGAAGCACAAAAAGTTGGAGGGCCCAACTCTACCATAGGGCCGCGGATCCGCGGCCAATAGGGGGTCTAGGCCGCGGATCCGCGGCCGTACTGGCGCCTCACTTGATGGGATTTCAGGGGCTGTTTGGTATTTTTATGTTGGTTCAGAATGTTGCCCTAGATTTCCATCTCTCTGCCTATAAATAGTCCAGAACCTTGTGAAGCCAAGGGTGCATATTCTTGTATTTTTCTAGGTTTAGAATACTTGTTTCTTCTTCCTCTTCTCATCTCTTCTCCATTAAAACTTGTAGTGAGTTTTGTGAGTGAAGAATGATGAATAAAGAAGATTCTTTTGCTATTATATCTTGTCTTGTTCTTTTATAATTGCTTGTAATTTTAATTTGTTAACTTAGTTGTTATTTCTTGTTGTTTCTTTCTTTTCTCTTTTCCTTTATCATTAAAACAACCATGATGCTTACGCTTGATCCTTGCCAAAGTGAGGTCGCAAATAGCTAGTTGTTATCTTCTAATCTCCTTTTTCTATCTTCCTCTTTTGTTTTGTTTTCTTTTCATTATGATGTGTGAGTAGTTTCATATTTGTTAGGGTAGGATAAGGGAAGTTTGAGAGAAGGAAATCTCTCTCACTCTTTCCTTGCCCAACATCTTAAAATCGACTCCCGTTAATTGAACCACAATCCGCTCCTTACGGCACCCTATCCTACATGATAGCGGTGATTCCGTAGTGAGACCGGTTGTGGTTGAATTAACCGGAGGTTATGGCTAAGAGCCAAGAACGGACGGACAAGCACCAAAAGGAAGAACTTATATGTTGGAAAGCCTAGCTTATACTCGCAAGTTCCTTCCTAGTCGTGCTAATCCCCGTTGTTGCCGATTACCGTAACACCGATATTAAGAAGGGCAACGAAAGAGGTGAGCGACTCCTAACTCAAACTAACATAATCTTAACCCTAACAAGCTCTCTTTACATATCACTTTAACACTTAGATAATCACAAACAAAATCTGGACCTTCGGACTTAACTCGTTAAAACACATAGAAAAAGATTCCCATCTCCCTGCGGACGACCCGTACTCAACCGGCTAGCTACAAGCGAAACCGTCTTGATTGCGGTAATTAACTAAACTTGAACACGTAGAATCCCTAACAATCAAATGGCGCCGTTGCCGGGGAGACGGTAGTTTATTTCTTTGTGTAATTTCGGGTTAACTTGTGAATATAAAAAACAACCGAAAAACAAAACAAAAAAATATACTTTGTAAAAAACTCATCTTGTTATTTTTGATTAGTTTTTGTGCAAGTGTGCAGGATAATACGGAGTTCGAGTTCAGTGCCAAAGTCGTGGGAAGATAGACCCACATTTCGCGGCTACACCGCAATAGATCAAAACGGAGCAAACGGTTTACCTTAAGATTCTGGAGCAGTTCCAGTGAGCAAATCCAGATTCAGGGTCTTAAAAACAGCAGAGGACACCCAATACTGCCCACACCAGAAAACTGAAGCCCCAACTCACCAGTACTGCCGCGGAACCGCGGCATAAGCAAGCTTAGGCCGAGGAACCGCGGCCACTTGGTGGAGTTAGTGTGCAAAATTCTCTGTAAGTCCTCCTTTTCTCTCTCCCACTCCTCTGGACTCCAATAAACTGTGTTTTCTGCAGATTTCTTTGCGCAAACTCTTCTCCCTCTTCCCATAAACTGTTCTTGTGCAGGATTCTTTGCGCTGCGCTAAAAATAAAAATTGTTTGCAGTTGATTTGTTATCGCTTTGCATTAATTAATACGGACTTAAAGGGCTTGAAACCAATTCAGATTGGGTGGGGATTTCATCACCCTTCCCAGGACCCCAAAAATCACAAAAAGCATATGCATTGACCATTGTTAAATTAAAAAATACTAGACTCAGCCCTAAGGACTTCGCGCTCAATAGGACAGAGGACTAGTTACAGGCATCGGCCGTTTATCCTATCTGACTTTTGCGGTGCCTAGGCAAGTGTGACGAAGGCAAGTGGTTATTTAATTAAGGAACTTCGCGAAAGCGTTAGATAACCTCCCACTTACCTGGCACTTATCTGGCCGCATTAGACGGAGAAGAGGCGGTTTGAGGTCCTTTTTCTAGCCCTCTGGAACAGTTAGGAGCAGGTCTAGTAGACCTAGGTGACCCTAGATCTAGGTGAGATTGTGCATATCTTATTTGTGATTGCTTAAAGCCGTAAGTCCATACATATATCTGTAAAGCTCTTTCTAAAAAAAAGGAAAAAAAATAAAAACTTTTATAAAAACTTGCCCTTTGTCGCCAAATCCATTTTTCACCCACCACCCATCGTTTTCTCCATTGACGTTTTCTTACCCTCACCTTCTCCGCTTTGACTATACTAAACTCGTTTAGTATATGTCCGCTTGGACTCGGGACACTAGCGCCCGTCTAGTCCGCGTTACGTTAGTCGCTACCGACTACGCGATCGACTCCGAAGTCGAAACTCCGTCCACTCCTCTTTCACCCCTTCCTTTGCCGGCCAACTCCGACGTTGACCGGAATTCTGTTCATACATCTTCACCTTCACCTTCACCAACCTCTTCTTCCGCGATGTCAGGATTTAATCCGAATATCTCTTTGACTACCGCTGGATTGGCTCCACCTCCTACGGAGACCAATATCCCACCATCACCGCCTGTTGTAGCGCCGCAGCGAATCGCGCTCCAGGATCGTTTCTATCCCACCCGTTCTGCACTTCCCACCCGCCTTTCTCTTCCACCGGCCAATGAGGACAACTTTGAAATTAAGCCCCACTTCATCAACATGCTCCCACGATTTCATGGGCTTGAATCTGAAGATGCCTATATCTTCATCAATAAATTTCAAAACGTCTGTGCCATGATGAAAACCACCCAGCTGTCGGACGATGCTATACGTCTACGAGTCATTCCGTTCACTTTATGCGACCTTGCTGAAAAATGGCTGTATAGCACCGCTTCCCACTCCATAACCAGCTGGGACGAGTTTGTTAAAGCGTTTCTTAAAAAATTCTATCCGAATCATAAAACCGCAAGGATTCGAAATGAAATCAACCAATTCTCTCAGCTTCCTTCTGAACCCTTCTGGAAGTGCTTTGACCGGTACAAAGACCTTCTTGTTCAGTGTCCTCACCACGGTATAGAGAAATGGCAACTTTGCCAAACCTTATACGAGGGCCTGAACCCAGCAACGAAGCAGTTGTTGGAAACCATCTGTCAGGGCCACTTCCTATCGAAATCTGACGAGGAAGCGTGGCAGTTCTTTGACGACCTTGCGGAGCAAACGCTACAATGGGAGAGCACCAGACCGACTTCTTCTTCTTCTACTTCCACTTCTACCGGTCAGTCTAGGGTAGGAATTCACCAACTTGATGTCTCTATTGCGATGAAAGCTGAAATGGCTGCAATAACGAGAAAGCTTGAAGCGATAGAGAGCAAATTTTCTTCTCCTGCTCCTGCCCCTGTTCTCCCCCTTCGTACCATTTGCGCTTGTTGTTCCGATCCTTCTCACTTGACCGAAGAGTGTCCTTACAATCCACCATCGCAAGGACAGGATCAGGTTAATGCTGCATTCCAGCAAAGACCGAGGAATGATCCATACTCTTCCACCTACAATCCCGGTTGGAGGAACCACCCCAATTTCGCCTGGAATCAGAATCAGAATCAATTCCAAGGCAACAATTTCCAAAGGGCCCCTCCGCCGCAACAACAAGCGCAACAACAAACTCAGTTTCAGCAGCCCTTCCAACCCCAACCTTTCCAAAATCAGACGAACAACTTTGCACCCAACAATTCTTTTCCACCAAACAACTTTGTTCCGTCAAACAACGATAAGGTTTCCTCGCTCGAACGAAGTCTGGAGGCGTTCGTTAAACAATCAACTCAGTCCACCGCCAACATCCAGTCTTCCATTCAGTCCTTAGTGCAACACACTGCCGCTCACGGGCAAAGCATCAAGACCATCGAGGCCCAGATTGCACAGCTGAATGCGGCTTTAAGCGAGCGAGAGAAGGGGAAGCTCCCGTCCCAGCCACTCCCAAATCCCGGTCACCCACATAATGCACATGTTGCTCTTGAACAACAGAACCATAATGTGAGTGCCGTGACCACACTGAGATCGGGAAGGATGCTGCAAAACAACATTGGCAAACGGATCAACGATGACACCCCGGCCGCTTCTTCTTCTTCTTCTTCTTCTTCTTCTTCTTCGTCTTCTTCTCCTGCTTCTTCGTCTTCTGAGCCTATTCTCCATTCTTCAAAAGGCTCTCCTTCTGCTTCTTCTTCTGCTCTGAACGGACCCACTTCTCACTCCACGAAAACACCTGTTCTGGGATCCGTTCCAACTCTACAATGAACTGAGCAAAGGTGGAGGGGAGGGACTGCAGAATAATATCCGTATATTGTTCATTGTCCATCATCCATCCAAGGTCCTGAAGCTCTTCTATGAGAGCTATCATCTTCAGAACATGGTCTCCTACCGGTGTGCCGGGGGCCATTCACATCTGAAACAATTTCTTTGATGCTTCGTATCGTAATACGCGGGATTGCTCTCCATACAACTCCTTTGTATGGAGGAATATGGCTTGAATGTCCATATTCTCGTACTGCTTTTTCATAAAGAGCCGAGTGGTTTTTAAATCCGATTCTACAACATCTTTTTAGGTTTATTTTCTTTACATTAATCATATTAATGTAGTCCTATCATTTAAGTTCTTAAGCCAATCACAGAAAAGAAACGAAAATACAACGTACGCTTATGCCATCCGCATTCGCCGCAATGTTCCGTTATGCACCGTTAGGTTACTTAACTAACGGCATACCGGGACGGGACTAGCGCGGGTGTAAAACATAAGCAACGTCTACCATATATCTTGTAAGTCCACGTTGCCCACCCCGGTGCTTACGGGGAGGCGGAAAACGGAATAAAAATCGAATTTTTATGAGGTTAGGCAACATGGACTACACTAGGAAGGATCTTTGCTAAACAAAAACAAGCTAAAGCTAACTAGAAACTAGCTAAGTGCTAGAAAGGTTATACCTTGGGCTTTATGTCCTTCTCTCCTTGCTCCTTGGAGTGGTGGAAGGAGGTCACCTTTGTCGTCTTCTCACGTCGAAGAAAGATCCACCCGAAAGCCTCGACCTTTGGCTTCAACTCAAAGCTAGAAGTAACTAGGGTGCAAGAAGTGCTAATCCTTGAACCCTAGATGAGAGTAGAGATTATCAAGAAAGGGTTTTTCTCTAGCTCAAGTGTTTCTCAACACATGAGAGGGGAGAGCTTGAGGGAGAGGAAGAACAAGAGAGAGAATGTGAATGATAGAATGAGAGAATAATGAACCATTCTCACATATATGTGTGAATTATTTTAATTAGATAATTAGCTAGATAATTGTCATGGTTAATCAAGACATGACCATTATCATTTCAATTTGCAAGGATCAAAAAGCATCTTCCAAAAGAAATGATGATGGTCAAAGTGTCAACCATAGTCAACAAGTCAAGGAGGTCAAATGGTCAACAACCATAACCATGCACAATTATAAAACTAATATCAATTAACAATAATACACACATGAGCATTAGGGTTAATAAAATGACAATAGTCATTAACCCTAATCAAAGTCCTCTCCCTCTGTCTCAAGCAACTGTGCATACGCACCCGTATTCGTGATCCGAGGAACACAAATACAATGAGATAAAACCAATCCCAAATCATATACTAGGATCCGGCTTAAACCAAAGTCCGCTAGTATAAGCTGTCCGGACAGCAAACGTGCACAAGTGTGCGGATGCGAACGAACCCTATCGCAAAACCATGCGACTTCTACTCATTTTGCCTAAAGGCGAATAGCTCTCTGTGTGGGACTCTAAAGACTCGACACTACGCTGGCAGTGGGTTTAACCACAGACCGCAAGCGGCACTAGCTGTGCGTAACGGTCCCCAGGTAGATGTCGATAAGAAGACTGACGAGGTGAACCCCATCTGAACTCCTACTGAGCCTGTATGTGACAGTCTCCGTACAGTCCGGTCTGTTCGTCTGATACATCGCATGGCGGGCCTAGGGGGCGGTGAACGTCAGTCCCCTAATAGCGGTACAAGTCGTGTCGGAGTGTAGCCCAGAACACCCTGAGATAACACTGGAAACCTACCAGTCTATCTCGCTTGCCCTGGCCAGGGACTACTCGTGTAATGGCTCTCTTGGACACAGCGCGATGTCAACCCCCAATACCGGGAGAGACGAATCCTGTCTAACCGTCACTGCCTCCAAGTGCTTCGGGACTGCACCCAAAAACTACCTGTTTGCACGACTCCTTTGAGCCGTGGTAGGGTAGCAATCAAAGTGCAGTGGGAACACACTCGAGGCGAAGTGACAGTGTCAAGTCAGCGGACTAAGCTGTACTCATGTCACCTGGGAACTGATAACTGACGATAGGTATAATACCAACCAACAGTCCCCGACGTGTCCTGTCCAGTGTACTCGTAACCTAACGAGCACCCGTATACTATCTCAAGTACGACGTATTGACGGCTGTGGGACAGACCGTCTCCCATACTAGGTTGAGAAGCGCATACGCTAGTCTACTCCGGAGTATCGATGCCCTGTTTCGATAGTCCAATGACCAGGGAACTGTATAAGGATGTGCTTATAGATTACCCAGCTCCCACGAGTGCGAGCGCCATCACAACGCTGGTAATCAAGCAAAGATCCTAAAGGCTCTACTAATATGTATATCAGCGATATGCTAAAAGAAACACATGCACATATTGAAGTAGAGACAAACCAAGTAGCATACTACCATTTCGAGCAAGATTGTATATACAACTGTGAATATCCCAAGCTTCCATCAAGTAATATACAAACTAGTATGATACAGTAATGGCCTCTAGGGCATATACACTAACATATCTCATATATAATATATCATTCGTCTCAAATATCACAGAACACAGGCAGCAGAAATATAGATATAATGTGGGATATACTAGGACGTCCGTATTTAGTATTTAGCCAACAATAGAAAATACGGATTCCACAGTCGCGATGAATAGCCAAGCCCACACCCCTAGACCCCTACGAGAGCGGCAAGCGACCCTACCAATCCTGGAGTTTAGGAGACCCGGTCTCGACTCCTCGAGATGGCCTCCCACTGAACCCCAGAACCCGATCACTTGTGCTCCCCTCCTTGGGTCTATCCTAATGCGGAAAAGTAAATAATATACAACACTGGTGACAACAACCTCAACCCGGAAGTGCCCCAAATAAAAGAATATTACATTTGAATTTTACATGAATGAAAATTAAACTCTCATCTCACATAAAACCCCCGGGCTATTCAATCGCGACAATCCTGCACATCATATCTCAGCAATACATAATATCATATATCATCAACGTAAGTAAGTATGCGTACCCCGATTGTCGTTGACGTATAGCAACGAAACCGGCGATAAGCGACATACTACACTTACGGTCACAGAAAAGAAAGTGTAAAACTACAACATTTGGAATCCACATTCTCTTTAGACATCGTAAATCCGAAATATCACATACTTCGCATTTCATGCCTAACTATATGAATTCCACATATTGTATCACATTCCAGATAAATAGACAGTATTAAACATTTCGATCGAATAATCAAATACCCAAAATTTCCTAAAGCTCAACACTTGAGCGGAGTTCAAAAAACCCGGAATGTGTCACAGTAGTAGCGGTCCAGCCGTAGAAGGGTCAAGCCAACGCCTCACATGTGGCACGCCGTACTGCCCCAAACCCTAAGGTTTAGAGACAGTTCAGACGGTCACATAATCGAGTTAAGGTTTGTGTTCTTCTAGAGGGTCCACCACAAAACTTGCACGTATTTCCGAAAGATTTAAACTCGAGAAAAAAATTCAACACTTGAAAATTTTTCGTGCCGGGAAAAAGTGAGTTAATGATATCCGTTCGAACTTTTTAACACTTTCTAAATTATCCGAAAAAGGCACGAAATTAAAATTCCGATCGAATCACCGAATCCAAAACCATCCCCAGAATAAGCAACACTTGAAACAGATTAAAAATACCCAAAAATATCTACAAGCAGGTAGGAAGATTACTGTACAAACCTCAAGCAATAACTCATCTGTACGGCCGCGGAGCCGCGGCCCAAGCAAGCTTTGGCCGTGGTTCTGCGGTGGAATGTATTGTTTATGGCTTCGTTTTTTACAGTGGTGCTTAGATTTCCCTGCTGAATTTTTTAAGGATTTTTACTACTGAAAAAACACAGTTTTGAAAAAAAGTCCAGAGAAGGCTCAAAAAGCCGTATTTTTGGTTCGATCGGAGTTTTAACTTCGTTAAAGCGTCGCCTAAAGCTCTAGGTCAGCTCTGATACCAATGTTAGGTTTACCTAGCACCTCATGAAGGGTTTGGAAGCATCACATGTCTCAAAATCAAATTTTTAAGGTGCTAAGTGAACATACAAAGAATCATCACTAGAAATTTAGGGTTTCATTACAAAGACAACATCACAAGTAATAAAGGCTAGGGTTTTGAGAGTACAACCTTTGTAGCTCCCTACGCTAGACTCCTTGTCTACTTGAGGGTTGGAAAAAGGTTCGCTTGAGGTCTTCTAAGTCCACGACGATCCACCCGAAGCTCCTTTGCCCAAAGCTCCTTGCTTTACTCGATATATGATTGAAGTAGAGCAAACACCCTACACAAATGGGCTAGATGTGTGTAGTATGATGATCTGGTTTGTTTTCTATAATCAAAACTCTTTCTTTTTCTCAACCTCACTCAAAGGAAATTCTCAAGAGAGGAAGAAGAAGATGGTGGCTAAGCTTTCTCACAAAAGAAAAGATATGAGAGAGTGAATAATTGAAATGAGAAAAGAATAATATATCTTAATCCTTTCTCACTTCAACCATGGTTAGAATCATCTAGATTTTTATCAAATGGGTTAAAGATGAAAGGATAATTAACTCAAGGTTAAATGGTGGTTGAAGCATGGTCAAAGATGATAAGTATAAACCTTGTGTGAATTATCCCTTTTTTTTTTCTAAATGATAAATAAATAGATAATTCTACAATGTAAGTCTTGCATTGCCACCAAACATGCATCAACAACCATGACACTATGTATGTATGTATGTATCCATGCACATCATCATGTGCATACATGCATGTATACAAAAATAGAAAAAAAGAGTTTGATTAAATAATTAATCTAAAAGTCTTTTATTAAATCAACACTTGATTTTGCAAAACGGTCATATCACATACGACCCGACCAATAGAAAATGCCCGATTAATATACGGTATCACATATCCGTATTTAATCGGGTCCCCGTGCATATCTCATATGCACACCACATCTTTTCGCCTGAGCCAGGAAACTTCATTGTGGGACTCTAAGACTCGTCAATACGCCGGCAGTAGGTAATGATCATATCAGATACCTACAAGCTGCAAGCGGTCAGCTAAACGTAACGGCCACCCGGGTATTGAGCGATCAGAAGAAAACAAGCGAACCTGTTACAACTCCCGTCGAGCCAACCGGCAACACTACCGTACAGTCCAGTCTCTTCGTCAGATATGCTGCATATCGAGTCTAGGGATGGTAACGTCGACCCCAATAACTCAATAAGTCGTGCCGATGAATGGTCTATAACAGATCGAGAAACTACTGATAACACTTATCAGCAAATCTCAACAGCCCTGGCCAGGGACTTACTGATATAGCCAGTCGAGCACAGCACAGCATCAACTCCCAATATCGGGAGAGACGAAACCCCTCCTATCGCTCATCGCCTTCGTGTGTCTCGGGACTGTACCCAACGGCCACCTGTTTGCACGACTCAGTAGAGCCGTGGTAGGGTGGTAATCAAAGTACAGTGGGAGAACACACAAGACTCTATGACGATCTCGGGTTTACAGACTAATCTGCACCAGTGTCACCTGAGAACTGCTATCCGACGATTGATATAATTCCATATAGGAGTTCTCGGCGAGTCCGTCCAGTGTACCCAGTCACCACTGAGCACCCGTATACGATCTCGATGTCAAACATCGATGAATGTGGGAACATCCATCGCCCATCATATGGGTCTAGTATCATATACGCCAGTCTACTCTGGTATATCGATGCCCCGTCTCGATACACCTACGACTAGGGACATTTCAGGATATGCTTATAAACTACAGATGTCCCACTAGTATGATCTCTATCATAATCACAGTAGTCAAGCTTATATCCTCAGGGCTTTATCAACATGTATGAATGAATAAAAGCATGATCAAATCAACATGTCAGATGAAAAAGAACCAGATAGCATACTATCATGTCGAGCAAGAATGTACACTGAATATATATATATATATATATATATATATATATATATATATATATACATCCACTATCATATAATGGCCTCTAGGGCATACATATATCCAACAGACTTGATATGCGACATATCAGACGAGGAGACCGGACTGTACGGGAAGTGTTACCGTTAGGCTTTTACAGGAGTTGGAGCGGGCTTGCTTGCTGATCTTCTGATTGCTCAATACCCGGGTAGCCATTACGTCCAGCTAGTACCGCTGACAGCTTGTGGGTGCTTGATGTGATCATCACCTACTGCCGGCGTATTGACGAGTCTTTAGAGTCCTATATAGAGGTTTTACTGGCTCAGGCAAAACGAAATAGGAGTGCATATGTGATATGTGTGGGACCGAGAATAATGCATGTATGTGATACCGTATTCTATTCTCGCGACTTTTTGTATCGGTCGGTTATATAAGATATAGCCGGGTTATCGAATCAAGTGTTGATTCGATAAGTCGATACATTGGATGTTAGTCGGTTATATGAGATATAACCGGATTATTAAGTCAAGTGTTGATTTAATAATTTAGTGTATAATTGTATATATGATATACTAATTTACATTAACTAACATTTGTTCACTTAAGGTTTTTTCTCACATGTGCACAACTTTAATATATATGTGATATATATTAAAATGTGTTTTCATTTTTGTATCATGGTTGTTGATATATCATTCATGGGTGTGTAAGATATACACCATTCTATTTATTATAGTGGGTTATAATATTTTAAGGTAATTGCAAAATTAGTGGAGATTTGTAAAGAGCATGAAGCTTGTAAAAGCTTGCTTTGCTTTGACAAAGTCCACTAACTTTGTCTTTACTTTAGATTTTTGTTAACCCAACCATTAGGATTAGCCATGGTTATGTCTCTACATGAGTTAGTATATGATACCCACTCGCTCATGGTTAGCTAACTTGACTTGATCATTATCTTTCTCTGTTTATTTCTTCATCTTCTTCTTTGAGCTAAAAAGCTCTCCAGGGTTTGATCCAAAGTGAGAAACATTGTGAGAAAATAAATTCTAAAGTGAACCCACTTCCTATTTATCCATCCTCTACTAGACTAGCACTTTAGTTTAGGGTGTTTTCTTCACTAATTCTCTAGTTAGTGAAGTAGTAGCTTGAGTTGGTATTCCCTCGACGTAGATCATTTTCGGCCTCGAAGACTTCAAGCAAGGACGCTTCTTTCGCCTCGTGAAGCCATGCAAGAGCCCGGGAGAACCATGATCGCAGCGAAGGGACTGCGACAAGGAGCTTTAGAAGTGAAGGACCGATCTACAAAGGTTGTATTTCGTATTCACTTAGTAGTAAATGTTATTTACTTGCATGTGTAACCCTAATTATCTAGCAAAGATCTTGTTTAGGGTTATTCGGCACGGCTAAAATTTTAATCGGGCATGGTTGAAACCTTGTAGAACCTTATTAGAGTGCCTAGTAACCCTACAGTTGGCCGTGGCAGCTGACCGTGAAGAGAGGCCGAGGGTAGTACATGAGCAATTGATTGGCCTACTGAAAACGCTTCCCTCTCAATAGTTGTTTTTATATCATTTTCAATTTTTGAATAGAATGTATCCATTTTTCTTTATCTTTCCAAACGATGTAGCTTGTACTCAATTGAACTTATAAATAAAAGATACAATTCTTTCGTACCATCTTGTGTTATTTCTTGCTTTCTTTTCTGTGTTGCCGGCGTGTTACCTTAGTAAGCCTAGCATGTGAAAGATAGCGAGCATTCCGTCTTGAATTCTTCGAGAGATAGTGATGGCTTAGGAGGCAGGTTCAGATCTGCTGCCTAAGGCTTTTCAAATTTATGAGCCGTGAGGGTCTCATAAAAAATTTTCTCCCTACGATTCATGAGGATCTCGTAGGTGTATTTTCTCCTTAGGAATTATGAGGATTCGTAAGTGTGTTTTCTCTTGGGAGTCGTAAGGATCTCACAAGAGAGTTTTCTTCCTTACTAGTCGAGAGGACCCGTAAGTGATTTTTTCTTTTCTTATTGGAGAGTGTGGCCTGTAGAAAATCTACCTTGACCTCTCTGCGAAGCAACGATGGCTTGGGAGACAGGGTTAGGATCTGCTTCCTAAGACTTTTCAACTTTATGAGCCGTGAGGGTCTCATAAAGAATTTTCTCCCTACAGGTCGAGAGGATCCCGTAGGTGTAATTTTTCCTTAAGAATCGTGAGGATTCCTAAGTGTGTTTTTGCTTGAGAGTCATAAGGATCTCACAAGAGAATTTTCCCACTTACCAATCAAGAAGACTCGTAAGCGGTTGTCTCCCTCCTTGTCGAGATTCGACTTTAGAGAGTGTGGTCCGTGAATAGTATGAAAGAGTCCATTTCGGACCGACTTGCAGGACCCCAATGCTTATGAAACAGGTCCTTATCCCCATTGCCTAAGGCTTTTCCTTACGAGTCGAGACGAATCGAGAAGTTCTCGCAAGGACACTAATTTCCTCACGAGTCGAGACGAATCGAGACGAATCGAGAAGTTCTCGCAAGGGTTTCCTAACGTCACAGTTAACTCCTGCTAATAGAAGTTCGTTAGGGTCTGTGGTACTAGGGTTTTTTACCCGTTGCACCGTCGCGTTGGCCGGTGTATTCCTCGACGCATAATCTTGCTGTTCGAGTAGCCCCGTGATTGTCGTGTCTCTGATCCCTTCGGGGGCTGGACAAGACGTCTTCAAGCAATCTTCCAGGTGATATTACCGTCGAAAGAGCAAGCGTTAGGGATATTCCATGTCGCTTTTTACTTGAGCTTAGGCTCAGTTTGGGAGCCCCGATGAGTCATAACTACTCCGCGCTGGTGTGGGATGATCTCCGATAGTCTTTCAGGTTTTATATGAGTTGTCGTCAAGACCCTGAAGCTAGGAATATTGCCTTCGCTTCGTTTGCTGGCATTGCGTTAATGTATCGAGACGAATGTCGCGGTTTGTCTCTAGGTTGTTGGTGAACCGTCGATACTTAGAACTAGGGACTTTGCCATGGCTCCGTTGTTGTGTCGCGTCTGCGTCCTGTTGGGGGAAGAACACTGGGGTGACATCGCGTCTGCTGTATCGAGACGAACGTCGAGGTGGTCTCTAGGTTGTTGGTGAACCGTCGGGACTTGGAACTAGGGACTTTACTATGGCTCCATTTTGCTGACGTCGTATATTCCTGCAGAGATACTGATTTCTCTGCGGGTCAAAGCGAATTGAGATGCTCTCGTTAAGGACGTTGATTTCCCTAAATCGAGGTTTTTACCAAGGACACTGATTTCCCCGGAGTTGAGACGAATCGAGAGATTCTTGCAAAGACACTGATTTCCTTGCGGGTCGACACGAATTGAGATGCTCTCGTCAAGAACGTTGATTTCCCTGAATCGACGTTTTTGCTAAGGACACTGATTTCCCCGGAGTTGAGACGAATCGAGAGATTCCTGCAAAGACACTGATTTCTTTGCGGGTCGACGCGAATCGAGATGCTCTCGTCAAGGACGCCGATTTCCCTGAATCGAGGTTTTTACCAAGGACACTGATTTCCCTGGAGTTGAGACGAATCGAGAGATTCCTGCAAAGACACTGATTTCCTTGCGGGTTGACGCGAATCGAGATGCTCTCGTCAAGGACGCTGATTTCCCTGAATCGAGGTTTTTGCCAAGGACACTGATTTCCCTGGGGTTGGTTGACTTGTTTTCGAGACGGAGCGTTGATCCGGCGGGGAAGTCATTGGTTGACTCTAGGTCGTCTGTAGACCTTTGAGTTTTAGAACTAGGACTTTGCCGTGGCTTCGCTTTGTCGATGTCGCGTCTGAATCCTGCTGGAATGAGGAGGAACACCGTTGTTGTTCTTCTGGGATGCAGATGTTGCCGTCAAGATCTAACCGTCCCTTTGACAAGGTTTGGTGGGGGCAATGTGGTCCCCTTTTGTTTATGCCCCTGGATTGTATACAGGGATCGATGTGATCTCACCTGTAGGGAAAAAGTTTTATTTTTTCATTTTTTTCATTTCCGCGATGCTCTATCATTTCAGCTCTTCGTATCGCGAAAGTCGCGATTGCCCAATCATTTCGGCTATTTTTCGCGGTGCCCAATCATTTCGGCTATATATTTACTCGCTGCTTTTTATTGCGAGTTGCACAATCATTTCGGCTATTTTGTATGCATACATTTTTACTTGCTGATTTCGTTGCAAGTTGCCCCATCATTTCGGCTATTTTGCATGCATTTGTGGCTCGCTGGCTTTTCGCTGCGAGTTTGGGATTAGACACCGATTTCGGCATCAGCATCGCTATAACTGGGATATTGCCAGGAGCGAATCATCATTTGCTTTTGTCGATGTCGAACAAAGGTTGCTTAGTAAACAGGGTTAGGATCCTGTCGACTAAGGCTTTTGACTGCATGAGCCGTAAGGGTCTCATAAAGGTATCTCTCCCTACGAGTCGTGAGGATCTCGTAGGTGCATTTTCTCCTTAGGAATCATGAGAATTCCTAAGTGTGTGTTTTCTTATAAGTCGTAAGGATCTTATAAGAGTATTTTCTCCTTATAAGTCGAGAGAACTTACAAGTGTCGTTCGCCATGTGAGCATATCCCTAGTCGCTGGTGGAACTCTGTTAGAGAAATGTTTATTCGCGCCCATGGATTGTATACAAGGGTCGATATTGAGACGTTTGTAGGGCAGTCTGTGGGTTGTGATGGCTTAAGAGCAGGTTCAGATCCCTGTAGCTTAAGGCTTTTGAATCCTATGAGCCGTGAGGGTCTCATAAGAGGGTTCTCCTTACGAGTCGTGAGGATCTCGTAAGTGTAACTTCTCCTTAGGAATCATGGGGACCCCTAAGTGTGTTGCTCCCTTGTGAGTCATAAGGATCTCACGCAGGTATTTTCTCATTACAAGGTCGAAAGGACCTTGCGAGTGTCTTTTAACGAGATTGCGCCCTTTCGAATTTTCACAAAACTCGCCAGTAGTCCTGCTGTTTTTACTCACAGAGCCCTTTCGGGTTTTCATCCGTACCCATCTCGCTTGTGGACGTACCGTTTTTTTTAAAACACCACGTCAGCCTGGGGACGCCGCGGGTTTGTAGTAGTTTAACGACGTTTCGGTCACTTGTTCATAGGTCGGACATGTTTGAAGATCTTTCAGCATTCTTTTAGTTTTTGCCGAAAGAACAATTTCTCATGGAGCCTCCCCTATAAAAGAGCATGATGCTCCCGGCGTGTCCATCTTTTTCTGAGCATGTGGTTGTGGCGGGTTCACCTTCCAGTTGTCGGACAACGCGAATTTACCCTATTGGTATTCATCCTCAATCCAGCCTTTGAAGACGTAGCAATCTTCGAGTGGATGACCCATTACTTTATGGTAGGGACAATAGTTAGGATGGTTAACGTCACCCGGTTGCGACAGATGTTTTGGATCTGGCAGAGTGATGAGCCCGTTGCGCACTGCCAGTTCGAACAGTCTCATTATTTTATGTAAGTCGATGTTCAACACCCCAATACTTGTGGGGAGGCGGAAATGTGAATAACAATCAAGTTCTATGATCAAACATCGATTAACCGTACGAATCGTTTGCTATACAAGTTTTAACAAAAGCTTTAGAGTTTTAATCTACTATGCGAAGGGATTATACCAAACGGTTCTAGTCCTTCGTCTTGATGTTCTCTACGGCCTCTTTGGATCTCCACGCCCTCTTCGGCTTTCTTCCGTGATAGACGATCCACCCGAGAACCCTAATCCAAGCTATAACCTCTAAACTTGAGGTTACTTAGTTTCTCTATTTGCTAAATAGAGTAGCTAAGGTGATGTAGAGATTGGTTATGGAGTAATTAGTCTTTCCTAATCCTTGTTCTCAACTCATGAGGGTAGGATTAGGTTTTGGTGAAGGAGAGAGAACTTGAAGAGAGAGAGTGAGAAGATGATAATGATATTATTATATTGAATAAAGCTTCTCACTTGATATATATGAAACATAAAGAATAAGAAAGAAATGAATAATAAGTGAATATTCATCATGTTTCATTTAATCAAGTGGGTGATTCATTATGTGAGTCATTAAGCAATAAATGATGCTTTAATGACATGATGAATCACTCACAATGAGTCACTAAATCAATAAATGAAAATGCCACCTCTCTCTTTATGTCACATCCTTCTAGAAGCTTCTCGGAAAATTACGAGAACGCCCCTCTCATCCGTGAAAACACGGAAAAACTTTAGACTGTATAAATCCAATAACCTGATACTAGAATCTGGCTTAAACCAAAGCCGGCTAGTAAAAACTGTCCGAATGTCGTACGTGCGATCAAACACGTACGCGTCCGAACCTTTGTCGTAAAACCATACGACCTCTATATCTTTTCGCCTGGGTTTGGGATATCTCTGTGTGGGACTCTAAAGACTCGACTACTACGCTGGCAGTGGGTTTAACCACAGACCGCAAGCGGCACTAGCTGTACGTAACGGTCCCCAGGTAGTTGTCGATAAGAAAGCTGATGAGGTAACCCATCTGAAATCCTACTGAGCCTGTCTGTGACAATATCCGCGCAGTCCGGTCTGTTCGTCTAAGAGTATCACATGTACGGTCTAGGGAGGTGGTGGACGTCAGACCCCTAATAACCATACAAGTCGTGTCGGTATGGCTCTATCACCATCCGAGAATCTACTGATCAACCTATCAGTAATTCTCAATTAGCCCTGGCCAGGGACTTATGGTAATGACCAACCGATCACTGTGCGATATCAACTCCCTATACCGGGAGAGACGAATCCCTAACAGTCACTCACTGCCTCCACATGGCTCGGGACTGTGCCCAACTGAAACCTGTTTGCACGACTCCTTTGAGCCGTGGTAGGGTAACAATCAAAGCACAGTGGGAACTCACACGAGACAAATGATGACCTTAAGTCAACGGACTATCTGCACACATGTCACCTGAGAACTGCTATCTGACGTTAGGTATAATACCATCCAGTCAGTTCTCGGCGAGTCCTGTCCGGTGTACTCACATCCAGTGAGCATCTGTATACAATCTTAGGTGAACATCACCAATGGTTGCGGGACCAATCCATTGCCCCTCGTCAGGGTCTAGATATGTATACACTAGTCTACTTCGGAGTATCGATGCCCAATCTCGATACTCCTGCGACCAGGGATATCTAAGGGTGTGCCTATTGACTATCCAGCTCCTACTAGTATGACTGCCATCACAACGCCGGTAGTCAGACAAACACACTATGGGCTTTATCAACATATATATATATAAATACCAAGTAAAATATATTATACGTTAAGACAAAGTCAAACCAAATAGCGTACTATCATATCAAGCAAGACTGTCATGTACATACATATCCCAAGCTTCCTATACAATATAGGCCTCTAGGGCATATATATCCAACATTTTATCCCTGGGAAATGAGTAAGGAAGTTTCGACTTCTCATCGAGGGATCGCAGCTTGTTGCTTTGACGAACAAACGATCTCGGGTTACTCGGCTGTTGCTGAGCGTTGGCGAAAAAGGTCGCTTTCCCATTGCCTTTTTCATTCCGAAAACCCACTTTTGAAGGGAAAGGCCTATGACCCATCTGGTCCATTTGGGCCAGCTTGTCGATCAAGGCCTGAAAGGTGGTTGTCTTGAAGAACATCATGAATCGAGAGATAGTCGACTGAGGGTCAAGGGTCCACATGAATATGCCCACGGCAAGAGCTTCTTCTATGCGTTGTTCGCATCTCGACCATAGGTTCCGCCACCGGATTGCATACTGCACCCATGTCTCTCCCGGCTTTATTCTGGCATTGATCAATGCTGTGATCGGGGTGCGTTCGCTGGAGCTCGTGAACCGCTGAGTGAATAGCAACTCCATTTCTGTAAACGTTTTGACGGAGCCATCGGGAAGCTCCGAGTACCATTCAAAAGCTGTCTCTGCTAAGCTATCGACGAACTGACGAAGTAGAAGTTTATCATCACCTCCAGTATTGCCGCAAAGAGCCCTGAACTGAGCGACATGCTGATGTGGATTACCCGTACCCTTATATACGTGGAATTTGGGGATCGTATATCCCGGCAGGTACCTTATTTGGTCATACCAGCCTGGATAAGGTCGTCCAGTCTTAACGATCTGTCCAGCCGCTTTGTTTGCCTGGTGAGCTCGTATTTGCTGAGCAATGTAATCATCCAGAGCGATCTTGGAGATGATCTCATCTTTGGCTGCTGAAAGAGCCTGAGGAGGGTTCGATGTCTCCCCTCTGTCGTCTTCAACGATGATCGGGGGGTCTTCAACTGGAGGTTGCAGCTATAACATCATCCCGGCCATGTCTTGGAACAAAAGAGCCATTCATTTTATGTTGGCTGCCTGCTCTGCGGCCTCTTTTTCTTTCCTTTCGAGCATTCTTTGGAGGAAATCAGCATCGGTTTCTTGTTCCTGACGCTGCTCTGAGGTCTCCGAATTTTCTTTCGGCCCAGTGAGTGAGGCCATTGCAGTTAGCATATCCTGAAGTTTCTGTTGCTGTTGTTCTTGAGCCTTTGTTATCGATCGAGTAAGCGGTCGATGACCAGTGGAAGCACGTCTTTCCTCTTTTCCAGAAGCCATATAAACGGTGTGGACCACCATGCCCCCAGACTTGGGGCATTTAGATTTAGCATCCTTGCGGTTCATCGCAGACACGGGGGCCTTCTCTGGCCTCTTTCTCTTATGAACGGTTGAAGTTGAGGGAGCCGTTGCAGCGGGCACCCAGACAGACGACATCTTCTGTAGTATCACGGGATGGTCCTTTTCCTGCCGAGCTTTAATCTTCTTTGGTCGGCGAGAGTAGTCCTGGTCAATCACTGATTCTTGAACCTGTCGCCAGACCTTGTATACTTTAGAGGACAGCCGTTGAGGGGGCTGTTCCAGCTTCGCTTTTGGGGCATTCTCCATAGGTGGAGGAGATCTTTTCAGCACGACAGTAGGAGAGTTCCTGCGCACCTTGTTAAGCAGTTCAAAGTTGTTCCCAGTCGGAACAACAACATTGATTTCCACCATTGGGGCCGGCGGAGTCAGTCCGGAAGGAGAATTGCCCCCAACCTTCCTTACTCGGCGCCAGTGATGACGGCGAGCATGTCGCGCGGATGGTGTTGGTTCAGCTATGGGGATGGCTTCGTCATGCCTCCTGTTCTGGTCAGGTGCTGCTGGTATCAGCCTCTTGAAGACTGACGTCCGTTGAGTGGGGACAGCCAACCTATCAAAAGCAGACTTTCACGCAGGAGGAGAAGTTTTGACGACTTCGTTTAGGGAAAAAGCCGGAACTGTCAGTCTAGCGAAGACCGACCCCTTGGCAGGAGAAGCCGCTTTGACGACTTCGGGAGCAGGGATGGCTATCCTCTTCGGAATAACCCTTTCTGGAATTGCAGGCTTGTTCATGGGCCCACATGAACATTGGCCCAGTCTGTTAAAAACTGAGGCAGTGGAGTTGGGCGACCCGTGTTCAGACCATAATATTGCATTTTCCATTCCCCTATTCTTATCCTTTTTATAAATAAACAGGTACTCTTGACGCACGTTTGTTGCATATTACAGGATACAGGTTTCGGGAGCAAATACAGTGAAAAATACACAAAACAACAGAAAAAGGGACTTTTGACCAACAAGCAGACGAATCTTACTCAAGCCGAGACGAAGAACACTGCGGTCTGAAATGTCAAAGTGAACGGTCAAAAGATACTTACAAGTTTTCACTAAAGATCTGGAGAAGATCCAGAAGTCCAACAGAGAAAAGAAGAGTAAAAAGAGAAAGCCCAAGAAGCCAAAGAAAAAGCCCCAAAATCACAGAGCCTAACTCCTCAGTTTGGCCGCGGAACCGCGGCCAAACCTAGCCTGGCGCCGCGGTTCCGCGGCCATCAAGTGCCCGTGTCGGTGCATATTTTCTGAGGCGGCGCGTCGGTGCAGATGTTAGGATTTTACGTGGGCAAATCTGTAATTTTGCATGTGCGAGAGTCTGTAACCCTAGGTTTCCTATTTTCCTATAAATTGTAATTTTAGATCTGTAAAATGCTATGCCTCTTTTCAATCAATAAAATTCAGACTTTCTGGGAGTTATTTTCAGATCTGTTCTTCTTGTTTGGAGGGAGCTGTCAACCTAGTAAGGTAAATTATGTTTCTTCTTCTTTTAATTAAAATGTTTTCTCATCCCCTAATGAGCGAGTAGTCTCCTCGCTTGTTAGGGTTAGCCTTAGGGAAAGGGTTGAGAGATGAGATCTCTCACCCCTTTCAATGCCACCTTCACCTAATGAATTAGAACTTCACGCATACGAGCACAACCGCTCCCTGCGGCATCCTACCCTTCGAGGTAACGATGAACCGTAGTATAAAGGGCCGGTTGCGCGCGTTTTCCGTGAGGGTTAGGATAATTATCAACAAAGGAAGGATACAAATCTAGAGGAAGAAACATCTTCCCAAAAGGTTTGGATCCACTTTATTAATAATTACCTTAACATCTAATAGATCTAAAAAAGAAGGTATTGAAAGCGGTGAGGAAAAACATTAATCTCCAAAACTTCCCCTAAGCCTAACCCTAGCAAGACTCTTAATTAGATTAATTAGATCCAGTTTTCATAGATTGTTATAAACTAACCAAAACGACAAATTGAATCAACTCGTTAAAACACATAAAAGGAATTTACCCGTCTCTGTGGATCGACCCGTAACCCGTTGAGAGGGGCCGCAGTAGTAGCAAGCCGATCGAAGACCGACTTCTTGGGAGCTTCTTGTGATGGTACAGGGGCGTTGAAGCTCATCGGCGGGAGCATGGTCCCGAAGAACAATCCGGTGGTAGCCTGCGTTACCTGCTCTACCGGCATTGTGAAAAGGGAAGCCGCTTGGGGGCCGTAGGTTACACCTCTAGATGAGGCGGAACGGGAGTTGCAGCTGGTGTAAGTTGAAGCCATTGATCTTCTATTTTCTGTACGGAGCAAGACACCAAATCTTAGTAACTCGAAACCAAGGGCAACCATATCAAACCGCGATTCATTCACGAACATGACACACGAAGCGTGGAGTTGAAAGAGGAAAAGGTCCCACCGGGCGTGCCAGAATCTGTTCCTCGCCGAAAGACACGATCGGGACGTTGGGACATTAGGGCCTGAACTTCGAGGGCAGATGCTAAATGGTGCTATCCGTCCACCTCTCCGAAGATGCCAAGTTGATTTATGGCACCGTATATCGAAGGTTTAAACGGATGCGGCCGATGTAGCAGACTTCGTCAGATTCCCCCTCATTTGAGGGGTTTTTGATTGTGGGGACGCTCTTCCTTACATGCGCAAGCCCCTGCAGTTAATTACGCTACCGCATCGCGGTAACCACTTTCTCCTTCTCCAGATGGTCACTTCATGTCATGTGTGTTTATTTTGTTTTTGATTGCCCGTGGATTGTATACGGAGACTAATTTATGTTGTCGCCCGTAGGGCGTGGATTAGTCCAAATCCGTATCTTCTTAGATTTGGGTTTGGGGGTTGGGTTTAAGGATACGTTAGTCTCATTTAAGACTAAGATCAACTTAAACGTTTGTTAAGGATACACTAGTCTAATTTTAGACTAAGATCAACTTAACGGGATCGTTTAGATCCAACAAGAGAGCATTTGGACTCAATTGTTTAGTTTAGGGACATTGCGGTCAATTACCAGTTTAAGGACATAGTGGTCCAATACCAGTTTAAGGACATAGTGGTCCAAGGTTAAGAACATCGTAGTCCGTGGGTTTAAAGGGACCCCACAGTCCGAGGTTAAGGACATCGTAGTCCGTGGGTTTAAAGGGACCCCACAGTCCGAGGTTAAGGACATCGTAGTCCATGGAATGTATGGTTGTCGGGACCCGTCACCTCTCTGAAGATGTTGAAGGATTACAACGACAAATATCAGAGGAGTGAAGAGATGTACCCTCGAGCCAATTTGAGTTGGTTGAAAGATCTGTAGTCTTATTTGGGACTGAGATCTGTTAAAGTATTTATGAGCAAATGGGCTCAATTAATATGAGTTGAGGACTTATGGCCTATCTTGGGCTAAGTCCAATCAGGTTAAAGTGCTTAACATTTTTATTTTGGGCTACTGAGCCTTTATTTAGGCTTGGCCCTTTTAACAATGCTGAGCATTGATTAGGATTTTGACAGTATTTCTGTCTTTTATTGAATGCTAAGCATTCATCATAGCTCTGGGATTTAGTAGAGAAAATTTTATATTCTGTCAGCACAACACGTGGTGCGCTTAGCGCTTTACGCCAGTCAAAGAGCACAGTGCGCTCCCGCCACGTGGCGCATACGTGAAGGACACATGTCGTGCTTGACGCTAAGCGCTGGTTTATGAGTGCAGAGCGCTGGTTTATGAGCGCAGAGCGCTTCTAGTTTAGTGGCACACACGTGAGTGACACGTGGCGCGCTTGGCGATGAGCGCCATCTCATGAGCGTAGTGCGCTATTTCAGAAGCGCAAGGCACTGATTGTTAAGCAGTACATGAGCGATTGACACGTGGCGCATTTGGCGCTGAGCGCCAATCCAGAGAGCGCAGAAGCGCAGTTCAAGAGCGCAAAGCGCATTTAATCAATTCTATGATCCGAGAAACAATTTATGTTCTATTAAAAGAGACTTTGTCTCAGGATCTAAGAACAACCGTTCTCATTTTGTTTCAATCTCTTATATTGATGAAAGGCTTTGCCTTTATGGATCTATGATCCTTAAGAGAATTGAATTATTCTCCCCTCCTTTTTATAATGAGATATTCATGATCTCTTTTGAGGAAGACTTTTAGTCTTATAGATCTATGATCTGTGAGAAGTAAGTTGTTCTTTTATTTTATGATGAGATCTTTTTTTATCTCTTTATAAAAGACCTTGGTCTCTGTAGATCTATAATCTTTTAAGAAGAGAATTCTTCTTTTTAATTATGAGATGATTTCATCTCTTTGTTCACCACCATTCTTTTTACCTTGAAGAAAGATCTTCTTTTGCTGAGAGCTATGCTTTTCTTTTTGGAATCTCAGAGCTTATGGGGGGGGGGGGTTCTTCTTCTGTATAAGACTTGAAGTCTTGGGTCATTTATATAGGGGAGGCTGATTTGTTGAATCAGTTAAAGAGATCTTTTTCTGATTGATTTGGGGATGTTTCCCCACCATGGGATCTTTGATCCTAGGGATTCTGTTTTACAGAAGGCAATCTTCTTGTTTTTAACAAGATTAATAAATCTTTCCATACAGAATTTATTCTGTCTTTTTCTACCATTGGATTATTGATCCAACGGTGCTATGATTTACAGGGCACAATTTTATTATCTGGAAAGATTTTGAGGAATCTTTCCTTAACAGAATTTAATTCTGATTAATTAATGATTCATCATTATTATTAGATCTTTGATCTAACGGTGGGGAGTTTTTTAATGCCAGTGCACCCGTGCTCTGCTCGTGGTGCGTTGCATGAAGAGCAGCGCACATTGCGCTAGCGCACCTGTGTTTGACACGTAGCGCGCTACTTGGAGCGCAGTGCACCTAGCGCTAGCGCACATGTGGCATGCTGCTTAGAGCACAGCGCATCTAGCGCTAGCGCCCACGTGTTTTGCACATGGTGCGCTGCTTAGGGCGCAATGCACTTGGCGCTGCATTTGAAGCGTTGCTTCATTTTAAAATTTGAATTTTTGATCAGAGCTTTGCTCTGATTGGGGGAAACATCATAGTCATGGAAGGAAGCAATGGAAAGTAGGATTCGAATGGATTTGAGCATAATCACTGGAGAAAAGGCTTAGTCATAGTCCATACCTGGTCTTTGACGAAAACCTTTTGCAACAAGTCTAGCCTTATAGGTTTCCATCGGTCTATCTACACCAATCTTTTTCTTGAAGATCCACTTACATCCAACGGGTTTTACCTCTAGTACCCTTGCCACGACAACCTCGGCCGATGTGAAATCGAAAAATGAAAATTTTCAAGAGGACGCTAGAAACTAATTCCTAGTGATCGTTCCAAACACTAAACTAGAAAACAAGTATGCAAGTTTTAGAGATTACAACCTTTGATGTGTGTCCACCAAATCATGGAAGACCCTTCCAAGCTCCTCGTAGGCCGTCTAGAAGAAGCTTGAGAGGCAACCGCCCTTACCGAAGATGATCCACCCGAGGGAATTGTTCCAAGCTTCAGCTTCACCTAGTGAAGCAACCGACGCTCCAAACTCACTAGGAATGGAGAGTGGGGATGTAGGAATTTTCCTCTATCATTTTCTCATAAAAAACCAAGCTTAAGAGAGCATGAAAGAAGGAGGAGGAAGAGGATGAAGGAATAGCCATAACACCAATATAAGCTAAGTGTTGGTTGAATGAATGGTTGAATAGAATGAGAGAATAAAATGGCTTCATAATAATTTTAACCATCCAAATAAAATATCTAAGCCATTTTCATATAAACAAATGGAACCCATCACTCTCTACATACCATCAACCATACTCAAAGCCACCTCATCCTCCACCTCATTTTCTGGAATATTCATAAATGAATATTCACAAATGAGGTGTCCTCCTTCTAAAAAACATTCTGTATAAATACATAATACAACCCGGTATATATATCGAAATACATATATATATGCGTATCCGTATAAAAATACGAATAACCAAGAGAGAGAAAATGAATAGTGAATAATAATACTAGAATATGTATATTATATATATATATATATATATATATATATATATATATATATATATATATATATATATGTTGGCTATAGTGCCCTCAAGTCAATTATTGGATCGCAGGCACGTGATTGCAATGATTGAGGGAGGACCTATACCGGTAGAACAGTCTTACTTAAGATGATAGCATGCTATCTGGTTTGTCTTTATCATCGTATATATGCTTTAGGTGACATTACAGATCACTATTACATGTTGATAGAGCCCATAGGATTCTTTCTTGACTACCAGCAGTATGATGGCGATCATATACGAGAGAGTTGGGTGGTCTATAAGCACATCCTTAAAGTGTCCCTAGTCGTGGGAGTTTCAAGACTGGGCATCGATACTCCAAGAGTAGACTAGTGTATACGGATCGAGACCCCGACGAGGGGCGGTGGCCGGTCTCATAAGCCATTGGTGTCAGTTGGTTCACTTAAGATGTATACAGGTGCTCATTGGGTTATGAGTACACCGGACGGACTCGCCGGGAACATACTTGTTGGTATTATACCTATTGTCAGATAGCAGTTCCATAGTGACACGTGTACAGGTTAGTCTATCGACCCGAGATCGTCATTTGTCTCGTGTGAGTTCCCACCGTGCTTTGATTACTACCCTACCACGGCTCAAAGGAGTCGTGCAAACAAGTTTTAGTTAGGTACAGTCCCGAGCCACATGGAGACAGTGAGCAGATCGTCAGGGGATTCGTTTCTCCCGGTATTGGGGGTTGAGGTGGCGGAGTGCACGGATGGCCATCACCAGAAATCCTCGGCTGGGGTAGACGAGAATTACCGATCTAGGATCGGTAGTTTCTCAGGTGGAGATAGGTTTCATGTCGACACTAAATGTTGCGTTATTAGGGGTCTGACTTTATCCACCCCCTAGACTCGATATGCGATACTCATAGACGAACGGACCGGACTGTACGAATATTGTCACTGTCAGGCTCAGTAGGGTTTCAGGATGAGTTTGCTCGTCAGACTCCCTTTCGCTCAATACCCAGGCAGCTGTTATGTACAGCTAGTGCCACTGACGTGCTTATGGTTAAACCCACCGCCAGCGTATTGACGAGTCTTTAGAGTCCCACACAGAGGGTTTCCCTGGTTTGAGCAAAACGTTGTAAAGGCCGTATGGTTTTATGGCAGGGTTCGATCATATACGTGCACTTGTGCACGGATCATGATCGGACGGATAATACTAGTGGGCTTTGGTTTAATCCAGATCCTAGTATTATATTGTTGGATTACTTTCGTCTAGTTGTATTCGTATTCAGTCGGAATACGGATGTGGATATGTATATACGGATGAGGGGTATTCTTGTAATTCGTTACAAGATTTCTTTAGTTGATGCCATTTCTTTTTGTTGGATTAAACATTTAGTTTAATGTTTATTGGAGAGGAAAATGTGAGTTCAAGTTTTGGCATTGTGCATTTATTTGATGATGCATGCACTTGGTGACTCATGGTGTTGGGTCTAGTGATCATTTATTGTGACATGGATTATTTTTTATGCTATTATTATTGTGTGGGATATTTTTAATGAGAGGGGGCAGTTCTTTTCATGCTTTGGGATATTTCTTGAGTTGTAAAATGAGCTCTCAAAATATCACACACAATAGTTTAGCCACTTCTTGACTTGCTTCTAGCTTGAGCTCACACTTTTCTCCATGGGCATCTTCTTCAACCTCCACCCATCCGTCTCATGAGTTGAGAATCCATGGGTGTTTTGAGACAAAGTATTCACACACACTCTCTACTTCATCTTGGACATCTAGGCTAGCAAACTGGATGTTCGAGTTGCTTCGGTTTATAGGCGGGAGCCCGTATTAAGAATCCTCGACGTGGATCATCTTTGATGAGAGAGACCGGAGAACGAACTTGATCGAGGAAACCGCTGTAAGTCCATGTTATGCACCCCATGAACTTGCGGGGAGGCGGAATATATGAAAAACAATTATCAAAGCTTCGTAACACGGACTTGAGCGCATGAATCGTGTCTAAACCATCACTAGCAAACTGCGAGAGGTTTAACTACTCAGATTCGAAGTTATACCTCACGTTGCTTGTCCTTCGGGTCTTCATCACTGTCCTCCACTCCTTGTAGGCTCTTTGGAACGTCGGCACCTCAACGGTCTCCTTGGGTTAAAGACGATCCACCCGAGAGCTCCTACTCCAAGCTTAACCTCTAACTTGATGTAACTAGGTTTCTCAAAGTGCTAATCTAAGCAACCTAGGTGATATAGAGTTGGATTATGGATGTATTAGTCTAGCTAACCCTTGATCTCAACACATGAGAGGTTAGAGTTAGGGTTTGAAGAGAGAGAGCTTGAGGAGAGAGAAGGTGAGAATGAGAATCCTTTTGGATGAATGAAATCATTTGTGTATATATAAAACATATCATATAATTAAATGAGTAACAAATAATGATATATCATCATGTTTCATTAATACACTAAGTGATTCATCACATGAGTCATATAAATCATAAATGATTCATTAACTCCATGTATGAATCACACCATGACTCATTTATCCAATTAATGCAAATGCCACCTTAACCCCCAAGTCACCATGCTTCAAGAAGCTTCCCGACAAATTACGAGAACACCCCTCCTATCCGTGAAAACACGGAAAAACTTTAGACTGTATAAATCCAATAATCCGATACTAGAATCAGGCTTAAACCAAAGCCGACTAGTAAAAACTGTCCGAATAACGTACGTGCGTAAAAACACGTATGTGTCCGAACCCTGTCGTAAAACCATACGACCTCTATATCGTTTTGTCCGAAGCAGGGAAACTCTCTGTGTGGGACTCTAAAGACTCGACACTACGCTGGCAGTGGGTTTAACCACAGACCGCAAGCGGCACTAGCTGTACGTAACGGTCCCCAGGTAGATGTCGATAAGAAGGCCGATGAGGAAACCCATCCGAATTCCTACTGAGCTTGCTGTGACAATCTCCGTACAGTCCGGTCTGTTCGTCTAGGACTATCGCATATCGGGCCTAGGGGGCGGCAAGTGTCATTCCCTAAAAGCGGTATAAGTCGTGTCGGAGCGTAGCCCATTACACCTTGAGAAACTACTGGAACCTACCAGTAAATCTCGCTTGCCCTGGCCAGGGACTTTGCGTAATGGCTCTCTGACACAGCGCGATATCAACTACCAATACCTGGAGAGATGAATCCTGTCTAACCGCCACTGCCTCCAAGTGCTCGGGACAGCACCCAACTGCTACCTGTTTGCATGACTCCTTTGAGCCGTGGTAGGGTAGCAATCTAAGAACAGTGGGACACACTCGAGGTGAAGTAGCAGTGTCAAGTCTGTGGACTATGCTGTACTCATGTCACCTGGGAACTGTTAACCGACGACGGGTATAATCCTAACCAACAGTTCCCCACGAGTCCTGGCCTGTGTACCCGTAACCTAACGAGCACCTGTATACTATCTCCAGTACGACATACTGATGGCTGTGGGACAGACCATCTCCCCAATTGGGATGAGAAGCGTACACACTAGTCTACTCCGGAGTATCGATGCCCTGTCTCGATAATCCTACGACTAGGGACCTGTATAGGATGTTGCTTATAGACTATCCAGCCCCCACTAGTGTGACTGCCATCACAATGCTGGTAATCAAGCAAAGATCCCAAGGGCTCTACTAATATGTATAAGCGATACGTTACAAGAAACATATGCACATATTAAAGTAGACACAAACCAAGTAGCATACTACCATTTTTAGCAAGACTGTCAATACAACTGTGAATATCCCAAGCTTCCATTAAGTAATATACAAACTAGTATAATACAGTAATGGCCTTCTAAGGCATAAACACTAACAATCTCCCACTTGCACTAGGGCCATGTACTGGCATATCGCAGACCTCTCATCTCGAATGCCTCTCGAACCGCGTCTGAGGAATGGCCTTTGTGAATGGATCAGCAGTGTTATTTTCTGTATCTACTCTCTTTACCTCGATCTCCTGGCGATCTACGATCTCCCTGATCAGGTGATACCGCCTTAAGATGTGTATGGATTTCTGATGGGACCTGGGTTCCTTCGCTAAAACTATAGCGTCGTTGTTGTCAAAATACAGAGGTATTGGATCAACACTGGTAGGAACCACCTGAAATTCTATGAGGAACTTCTTCATCCAGACAGCTTCTTTTGCGGCATCGCAAGCAGCTATGTACTCCGCTTCCATTGTTGAGTCAGACCGCCCCTCCATTGAGGGTAAAGACATAACCCGACATGGATTTGGAGTCATCCTTATCACTCTGGAAGCCGGAGTCGGCAAAGGCCTCCATCTGGAGGTCTTTTCCGCCATACACCAAGAACATCTCCTTAGTCTTCCTCAGGTACTTGAGAATGTTCTTTACCGCTATCCAGTGCTTCTCCCCTGGGTTTTCCTGATACTGGCTTACAACGCTCAATGCGTATGCTACATCTGGTCTGGTACATAACATCGCATACATTATAGAGTCTACCGCAGAAGCGTAGGGTATAATCGACATGCGATCCCTTTCCAAATCAGTCTTGGGAGACATCTCTTTGGAGAGGATGATTCCGTGACAAGCCGGTAGGTTACCGCGCTTAGAATCATCCATATTGAATCTCTTCACTATGGTGTCTATGTACGTGGACTGCAAAAGTCCCAACATCCTCTTTGATCTATCACGATAGATTCGGATCCCCAGAATGTAGGTGGCATCACCCAGGTCTTTCATGGAGAATTTATGTGAAAAGAATCTTTTGACTGACTGTAACATAGGAATATCATTTCCTATCAGGAGAATATCATCCACGTACAAGACGAGGAATACTACAGCTCTCCCTACAATCTTACTGTATATGCATGGTTCATCTGGATTTTTGATAAAGTCAAATTCTTTGACAGCATCATCAAAATAGATGTTCCAACTCCGCGATGCTTGCTTTAGTCCATAAATGGATTTAAGCAACTTGCATACTTTACCGCTGCTCCCACTCTGAATGAATTCCTCTGGCTGATCCATATAGACGCACTCTTCTAAATTACCATTTAGAAAGGCCGTCTTTACGTCCATCTGCCAGATTTCATAATCGTGGAATGCAGCAATAGCAAGAAGGACCCGAATGGATTTGAGCATAGCCACTGGAGAAAAGGTTTCGTCATAGTCCAAACCAGGTCTTTGACGGAAACCCTTTGCAACAAGTCTAGCCTTATAGGTTTCAACCTGTCTATCTACACCAATCTTCTTTTTGAAGATCCATTTGCATCCTACGGGTTTTACACCATCTGGAGCAATGTCCAAATTCCATACTTTGTTAGTGTACATGGACTCCATTTCGGTCCGCATTGCATCCAGCCATTTTACCGAGTCACCGCTTTGAATGGCTTGCTGGAAGCTAGTAGGCTCATCATAGTCAATAGTGCAATCCTCTCTATCCCCGTCTATGAGAAAACCGCAGTATCTCTCGGGCGAATGAGATTGCCTACTACTCCTGCGGAGTGGCGTCGGGATGTCCCTTTTCTTCTAAAATCTCTGGTTCTACCAAACTTTCAGTAACAACTTGTGGTTCTTGAATTTCTTCCAGTTCTACTGCGCTCCCACTCTTCTGATTTTCTAAAAATTCAGCTTCTAAGAAGTGGGCATGATGAGAAACAAAAACCTTTTGTTCCTCTGCGTAATAGAAATAATACCCTTTGGAGTTCTTTGGATATCCCACAAACTTACATTGTACTGAGAGTGCCTCGAGCTTGTCCGGATGCTGCCTTTTTACAAAAGCTGGACATCCCCATGTCTTCAGGTACTGAAGATAGGGTTTCTTCCCACTCCACATCTGATATGGTATGGTAGGCACAGTCTTGGTCGGAACCTTGTTCAAAAGATATGCAGCTGATTCTAGCGCATAACCCCAGAAAGATCACGGTAACTCAGCCTTACTCATCATGGAACGAACCATATCCAATAGGGTTCGATTCCTCCTTTCCGATACACCATTATGTTGTGGTGTGTATGGAGGAGTAAGCTGAGAGAGAATTCCATTCTCTTTTAAGTAACCCAGGAACTCAGCACTTAAGTATTCACCACCTCGATCAGATCTCAGGGTTTTGATACTTTTGCCTGTTTGGTTTTCCACTTCATTCTTGTATTCCTGGAATTTCTCAAAGGCCTCGGATTTATGCTTCATTAAGAAGATATGTCCATACCTAGAGAATTCATCCGTAAAAGTAATGAAGTAGGAATAACCACCTCACGCATATGTAGACATTGGACCACACACGTCACTGTGTACGAGTCCTAAGAGCTCGCTTGCTCTTACTCCGTGTCCACTAAACGGAGTCTTTGTCATCTTTCCCATGAGACAAGAAACACAAGTGGCATAAGATTGATATTCGAACGGATTCAAATATCCTTCTCTATGTAACTTCGTTAATCGTGTTTCATTGATGTGACCTAGTCTACAATGTCATAAGAAAGCCTGATTTATTTCTGGAGACTTTCTTTTAAGTGTGTTCTGGACATTGAAAACCTGAGCTTGACTCAATATGTATATACCGTCATCTAATATACCGGATCCAATCAGAACTTGATTTAGGTGGATGTGAACTACATCGCTTATGAATGTAAAATCATATTCCTCTTTCGAAAGTAAGGATACTGATATGATATTACAAGTCAAACTAGGTACATACAAACAGTTACATAGAATCAATATCTGTCCACTTGTCAAACCTAGGCGATATTCTCCCACGGATTCAGCGTCCACGCTCATTCCGTTTGCAACTCTGAGAGACAAATCACATACCCTTATAACTCTACGGTTTCTCAAAGCATGTAATAAATTACAGATATGAGATCCTGCTCCGGTATCTAGTACCCAGGAAGTAGAGTTAATTGACAAATAGTTCTCAATTACAAATACACTTGAGGCTGAAGCCACAACATGCTTCATATCCTGGCTACTGGTTTCAAAAGTGTAACACCTTAGGATAAGGGTTAGTGAATAATTATAATTAAATAATGATTTTTTTTTTATAAAAAGTTTACCAAATTGTGTTTTAAATATTTTTCCTAATTTAATAAACATTTTTCCAAAATTTTCCTAAACTTGCACACACATGTGCATGTAAACTAGGGTTTTTAAATTAAGTAAATACAATAATTATTAACCATGGTGGGTTAATTGTAGGATTAATTCTTTTGGGTTATAAGCAAGTTTAATTAATTAGTTAAATTGAAAGATTACTTTAATTTGAATGGTGAGGGTGTTGACTTGTGAGAAGGAGAGAGAGAGGGCATCATGGCTTAGCCCATGCTTGCCATTAATGATGAGAGAGAGAGAGGGTTGATAATTGGGAGCTAATTATTCCTCTTATTTCTTTTCTTTATTCTCTCAAACCTCACACACACTCACACACACAACACTTACCTCTTCACACCCCCCCAGCTCCAGAAGCAGCAGCAGGCACAGCAACAGCAGAAGCAACTGAAGCAGCAGCAGAAGCAACTGAAGCAGCAGCAACCTTCAGCAACAGCAACCCCAGTTCCTAGTGCAGCCTCTTCCTTTCATTCCTCCACCTTCCTGCAACTTCCTAGGGTTAAGTATGAGGTATATTTCCTAACTTATTCCCTAGATTGCTTAGTTAGTGTGGTTTTGCATCGGTTATTGGAATTTAGTGCGTTTTAGTGCGATATGGGGTGTTTAGTGAGAACTTTGTGCTAATGAGGTGAGATTTGGTTTCAGTGGGATGCTTGAGGTTTGTTATGACCATGTTAACTTAGTTGAAACCCTATTACACTAAAATACCACCAGTTTTCATATTGGATGCAAATGTCGTATTTGGGCAAAATGTGAGTTTTCTGGAACTGCTATTGACCCGGTGAGTGCAGAGTGAAATTGAGGATACTGTAGCATGGTGGAGAGGAGCTGATACCATAGGTGAAACCCGACCCCCTAACTCCCCACTCAGGCCGCCAAAAACGCCATTCTGGCCGCAAATTGCGGCCAGACAGGAAGTTTTTTGGGTGTTTTTGGGTTCTGTAGATGTGTTTTTGTGTGTTAGGTCCTTTGATACATATATTTTTGTAAGATCAATTCTGTAGGAAAATCTGGGACCAAATACCTGTTTTGCCGTTTTTCTAAACCTTCGCGACACGCGCGATACATGAGTAGGTTTGGGTTCTGCGTATCGCGGCGCGTCGGGGTAGTTTTGTGGCGCATGAGTACACGTTTTAGCGTATCGCGCACACGCGCGATTGGTTTGCGACACAGGTTTCTCGTTGGATTATAATGTCGCGTTTTGTGACTTAAGCTTATGTGTGATATGTGTATGTGATTCTAGGTTCGCAGGCCAGTGAGACGGACGCTGCGAAGAAGGGCAAGCAAGTGGTTGGATACACTTAGCGCGAGACACGGTGAGTAGATTTCACATCTACGGGGATATCGCCCGCATGGCGTTATGCGTCAGGGCTGATAGGACTTATTTACTATATGTTGCATGCACCCCTTAGACTGTCATCGCATATTGTATTCTCTGCTGTGTTGATATATATATTGCTTAGAACTGATAGAACACTGCACTATTACTAACGGTTTATGTTGCACGGGCACTATTACATGCTACACACACACCGTTAGTAACTGCCATGCCACACTCACTATAGAGCTGCCATGATTATATTGCTATAGTTCGCCTCATATGTGATTTGATATGACCTTCATGTATATTGGGAGCCGCATGACATCTTTTAAAACCGGAAATGAAACTACTTTAAAAAGCGGTCTTCCCCTTATACCCATACCATGGATTGATGTATATTGTACCTCGCATTGGATTTTACTATTGGTATTGGATTTTCATGTGATTTCTGTTTTGAGGACCGTGGAATTATTTAAGGAAAGATATGCTATTTTGAAAAACCCGGTACCTCGTGATATGATATTTTGGTGTGTCCACCACGCGTTTTCTCGGTGCTGAGACGTGTGCTTGAAACCCGATTCGAGGAGTGGATGTTCCGTTTGCGGGTTCGTGGTGGGCCCGGTATGGTTCCCCTCGGCGAGATGATCGATGGGATATGCCGATTGAGCCTGGAGGCGGGCGAGTACCTACCGGTGATTGGTTGGACCTGGCAGTTGTCCGGAGGATACTGACCAGAGTCGAGTGATGGATGCGGGAGGATCCGTACTGCCGGGGCCGAGGGCCGATACCGCAGGTGGACCCCGTGGGGCCGGTCCGGACTGACGGCGCCCGATATTCGAGGATTTACGTGTCGATGCTGGACACGGGTATTTAATGATGTTTTGGGTGCCGATGTTGGGCACTCGTGATTCCTCCGAGATATACAGGATTTGAGGGCCGATGGGTGTGCCGGCGTCTGAGTATATGTGGGATTTGGGTGCAGTTTGAGGCACCGATCATTGCTTTCCATGTTGACATAGTCCATGTAGATATTATTTATCCCATACTCAGTATTGATTACTATACATCTCATCCTGTGGCATTTACCTGTTAGAGTACATGCATTACTACTGTATCCACTGTTGACATGCATTGATATCATCTGCTGGCATTAGGAGAGCCACGCTATATGTGCATGCCTGCGATCACCTTTATATGTTATCTCTATTCACGAGTTGGCAACTCACCCCCGTTGTGCCACAGTGTTTGCAGGTTGCCCTTGGGAGTAGTCACGGCTGGCTGTTATCGCATCTTTTGGCACAGATACCCTTTTGAGCAGAGTTAGCCTTTGCTGATAGGTGGGTTTTGTACGGTATCTGTTATATTTCAGTTGTATATTGATGTATCTAGTATTCTCCATCTACCTTTCTGTATTGACTTAGAGACAGTTGTGAGGACGATATGTATGATTATATTCTGGTGTCGAGCTCGCATGTGAGCCGATGTTACTTTATGCAGTCTCATCTTTTATGATATTGTCCTTATTTTACTGTGTATTCTTCGCTACGGCGTCGTATATCATATTGTGATGCTTTATTCATGTCACTTGTTATTTCCGCCACACCTTACTTTTACCCGACTTTCGGGGCTAATGTTTTAAAGAGGAAATGTTACCAAAATTATAAAACTCATAACTTTTGAACTTGAAAGGGATCTCTACTATATAAATGGAAGTTTTTCAGACATTTACTATTGCTTTTACAAAACGTTTTAAATTACTCTATATTTATTGGTTTTGATTTCTGGGTTCGGCTTACTTAGCCGCGTTACGCCTGTAGACGTTGCGTGGTTAAGTGCCGGTCACGAGTCGAATTCTCGGGTCGTGACAAAGTTGGTATCAGAGCATAGGTTTTACCTTCGGAGTGTAGGATGACCCTGGTATGATGGAGTAGGTAGCTGCGGCAGGGTAGCGTAGCGTGCGTATGTTCCGCGGCATACTCACGACACGGTACTCCGCTTACGCGACCTTAGGACTTGTTGATTTGATTCCTCCTTATATTCTTGTGATTCGATTTCCGTGTTCTTATCGAATCCAAATTTTCTTTCAGCCAATATGCCGCCTAAGACTACGAGGGCACAGAGAGCGGCCGCGAGGGCCGAGATTCGTGTTGACTCGTCCGAGACGAGGACTGATCCGGGCAGTACGCCGGTGGTACCCGAGCAGGCTGTTCCTGCCGTGACAGAGCAGATCGCCTCGTTAGGGGCTGGTATGCAGGAGATGCGCCAGATGATAGGATCGTTAGTTGAGACGCTTCGAGCGCAGCGACCAGAGGTAGCTCCACCAGTTCCAGAGACCGCGATGGTGCCTACCGCACAGCCAGTTGCCCCTGCAGCCACGGAGGTGATTACAGTATCGCTATCAGAGTTCATGAGGCTGAAGCCTCCGGTTTTCACAGGCACCGATACAGCCGAGGACCCACAGTCTTTCATCGACAGGATGGCCAGGATATGCCGTTCCCTCAGATGTGCAGATGCGAGATGGGTTGAGTTCACGAGCTTTCGCCTGGAAGGTCTTGCGCAGAAATGGTGTGATTCAGTGGAGAAGGGCAGAGCAGCAGGTCTTCCTCCTATGACCTGGACGGAGTTCGTGACCATATTTCTAGCCCGTTTCCTTCCCCAGAGTGTTAGAGATGCCCGAGCACGCAGGTTTGAGTCTTTGCGCCAGACGCCAGGGATGACAGTGGCAGAGTATGACGTACTGTTTACAGAGCTAGCAGTCTACGCCCCACATCTAGTGGCTACCGAGGAGTTGCGAGTCCGGAGATTTGTTCGAGGCTTGATTTCACCAGTGTTCCTCGCGATCAGCGCGCAGCACTACGAGACCTATGCAGCAGCTGTGGACGCAGCCCTAGTGGTCGAGGAGCACCTTGTTGAGACTTCGGCACTTCCAGAGCCGAAGAGAGTTCGTACCAGTATTTCCGCACGGAGGCAGTCATTCAGACGCCACGACAGGTATCGTTCCGGTATGAGGGGTAACAGAGATTCGGGACGGGGTCGGATGTTTAGTTCGTATCCCCAGGACGGTCAGCAGTCGCCGCGGGGTTGCTACCGATGTCGCAGCCTACTTCACCTCGTTCGAGATTGTCCAGAGACACACCGGAGGGAGGCGGCAGCACCGCATGTTACCTTACCACCTTCACCACCCCAGAGGGCGTTGCCCGTTGTGCCTACCGTTGCTCCGCGCTAGACTTTTGCTCAGAGAGGTCGTGGGCGTGGAGGAGTTGCTCAGAGAGGACGTGATGACCGAGGCAGAGGTCAGTCAGTTACAGGTGGTGGACAGGCGAGGGTCTTTGCTTTGACACATCAGGACGCGCAGGCGTCCAATGCAGTGGTTTCAGGTATCCTCCCTGTATGTTCAGTTGATGCACATGTATTGTTCGATCCCGGATCCACACACTCGTACGTATCCACGCACTTTGTGCCGAGTTTGGATAGAGAGTCTGGCTTACTTGATCAGCCGCTTGTGGTGACTACTCCTGTGGGAGAGTCGTTTGTTGCTAGGCACGTGTTCCAATCCTGTATCGTCTGTATTGGCGAGAGAGAGTTGCCTGTCGACTTGATCCTTCTGGAGATGTTGGACTTCGACGTTCTTTTGGGCATGGATTGGTTAGCCACGTGCTATGCTTCTGTGGACTGCCGCGAGAAGACAGTTAGATTCTGTTTCCCCGGTGAGTCGGTTTTTGTTGTGTTGGGGGACCGTGGTGCCGCCCCTCACAGTGTGATTTCTTCTTTTCGCGCTGGACAGCTTTTGAGGAAGGGATGTCAGGGATTTCTCGCCTATGTTTGCGATGCTCGCGCTGCAGAGGTTCCATTGGATCAGGTTCCGGTTGTTAGCGAGTTTCCTGATGTGTTCCCTGACGAGCTTCCTGGATTGCCGCCCGAGCGCTACATTTCTTTCTGTATTGATTTGGTTCCTGGTTCGGGGCCTATTTCTATACCGCCCTATCGGATGGCCCCGGCGGAACTTCGTGAGTTGAAGGAGCAGTTGCAAGATTTGCTGGACAAGGGACTTATTCGACCCAGTGTTTCTCCTTGGGGTGCTCCAGTCCTGTTCGTCAAGAAGAAGGATGGCAGTTTGCGTCTTTGTATCGACTACCGCCAGCTGAACAGGGTGACAGTGCGGAACAGGTATCCTTTGCCGCGTATCGACGATTTGTTCGACCAGCTTCAGGGGGCAGGGTACTTTTCGAGGATCGATTTGCGATCGGGCTATCATCAGCTGCGGGTTCGACAGGAGGACATTCCCCGGACAGCTTTCCGTACGCGCTATGGCCATTACGAGTTTTTGGTGATGTCGTTCGGACTCACCAATGCGCCAGCAGCCTTCATGGATTTGATGAACCGTATTTTCCGGCCTTATTTGGATCTGTTCATCATAGTCTTCATCGACGATATCTTGGTGTATTCCCGGAGTAGTGAGGAGCACGAGCAGCACCTGCGGGTTACATTGCAGACATTGAGGGAGCACCAGCTTTATGCGAAATTCTCCAAGTGTGCTTTTTGGCTAGACAGCGTGGACTTCTTGGGTCACGTGATTTCACGAGATGGTATATGTGTTGACCCGAGGAAGATCGAGGCCGTTCAGCGTTGGCCCAGACCCACATCGGTGACGGAGATTCGCAGCTTTTTGGGATTGGCCGGTTACTACAGGCGTTTTGTTCAGGACTTCTCACGTATTGCTACACCGTTGACCGGGTTGACCCGGAAGGGAGTTCCCTTCGATTGGACGGAGGAGTGCGAGCACAGTTTTCAGCAGTTACGGACTCGGCTGACGACGGCATCGGTGTTATCTTTACCTTCCGGACCGGGCGGATTTGTGGTCTTTTGTGATGCTTCTCGAGTGGGATTGGGATGCGTTCTGATGCAGCATGATAGGGTGATCGCGTATGCCTCGCGACAATTGAAGAAGCACGAGCAGAACTACCCCACTCATGATTTGGAGATGGCAGCAGTGGTCTTCGCACTTAAGATCTGGCGACATTACCTGTACGGCGAGTCGTGCCAGATATTTACGGATCACAAGAGTCTGAAATACATATTCCAGCAGCGGGACCTGAACCTTCGACAGCGTCGATGGATGGAGTTAGTGAAGGATTACGACTGCGAGATCTTATATCACCCGGGCAAGGCAAATGTGGTGGCGGATGCTTTGAGCAGGAGGCCCGGGAGTAGTTTATCTTGTTTGAGCGCAGTACAGGAGCAGTCATCCGCAGATTGGCAGATATTATGCGACAGTCGAGTACAGTTCGAGTTCACGTCGATTGGAGGACAGATAGCGCATGTCCGTGCATGCCCACAGTTGATTGATCGTATACGTGAGGCACAACTCAGTGATGACCGGTGTTCAGAGATCATGGCACAGATGGGACAGGACCGATTTTCCGAGTTCGTGATCGATGATCAGGGGATACTACAGTTTGGAGTCAGACTGTGCGTACCTGATGCTGAGGGACTGAGGCGTGAGATTCTTGAAGAGGCACATCGATCGGTGTATAGCGTCCATCCCGGTTCCACCAAGATGTATCATGATATGAGAGGTGTTTACTGGTGGGACGGAATGAAGAGGGACATCGCAGATTTTGTATCGAGATGCCTGACTTGTCAGCAAGTCAAGGCTGAGCACCAGAGGCCCGCGGGAGAGCTACAGCCGTTACCCATTCCGGAGTGGAAATGGGAACAGATTTCGATGGACTTCGTGGTGGGTCTACCCAGGACTAGTAGGGGGTATGACTCCATCTGGGTGATCGTGGATCGTTTGACGAAAGAGGCTCACTTCTTACCGGTGAAGACGACTTTCGGATTTACTCAGTATGCCCAGATCTATATTGACGAGATAGTGCGACTACACGGAGTCCCGACGTGCATTGTGTCCGACAGAGGCACCCAGTTTACTAGTAGACTATGACAGAGGCTTCAGGAGGCTTTGGGCACTCGCTTGAGTTTCAGCACGGCATTTCATCCGCAGACCGACAGACAGTCAGAGCGGACCATCCAGTCTCTCGAGGACATGCTCAGAGCTTGTGTACTAGATTTCGGAGGTAGCTGGGATCATCATTTGCCCTTAGTAGAGTTCTCCTACAATAACAGCTACCAGGAGACTATTCAGATGGCACCATTTGAGGCTCTTTATGGGAGGAAATGTAGGTCGCCTACTTGTTGGACAGAGCTCAGTGAGAGCAGTATCTTAGGGCCCCAGATCGTCGAGGAGACGACCGCGAAGATCCAGTTGATTCGCGATAGGATGAGAGCAGCGCAGAGTAGGCAGAGGGCTTATGCAGACCGTCGACGACGCAGACTTGAGTTTTCTGTTGGTGATCATGTTTTCTTGAGGGTCTCCCCAATGAAAGGTGTGATGAGGTTTGGGAAGAAGGGGAAGCTCAGTCCCAGGTATGTGGGCCCCTTCGAGATCCTCGAGCGTGTCCGTGCAGTAGCTTACCGGTTAGCCCTTCCGCCCAGCTTTCCAGACGTGCACCCCGTATTCCATGTTTCGATGCTCCGCAGATATCTACATGATCCTTCGCACGCGATTCAGCATCCGACGATCCAGCTTGAGCGTGATCTTTCCTATGCAGAGCAGCCGGTGATGATCATGGATCGACAAGTGAAGAAATTGAGATCGAAGGAGATTCCATCAGTTAAAGTACTTTGGCGTGGTCAGAACCGTGAGGAGGTCACTTGGGAGACCGAAAGCGAAATGATGAAGACGTATCCCCATCTTTTTGAAGGTAACCTTAGTTAGATTTTTGAAATTCGGGGACGAATTTCTTTAAGGGGGAGAGATTGTAACACCTTAGGATAAGGGTTAGTGAATAATTAGAATTAAATAATGATTTTTTTTTATAAAAAGTTTACCAAATTGTGTTTTAAATATTTTTCCTAATTTAATAAACATTTTTCCAAAATTTTCCTAAACTTGCACACACATGTGCATGTAAACTAGGGTTTTTAAATTAAGTAAATACAATAATTATTAACCATGGTGGGTTAATTGTAGGATTAATTCTTTTGGGTTATAAGCAAGTTTAATTAATTAGTTAAATTGAAAGATTACTTTAATTTGAATGGTGAGGGTGTTGACTTGTGAGAAGGAGAGAGAGAGGGCATCATGGCTTAGCCCATGCTTGCCATTAATGATGAGAGAGAGAGAGGGTTGACAATTGGGAGCTAATTATTCCTCTCATTTCTTTTCTTTATTCTCTCAAACCTCACACACACTCACACACACAACACTTACCTCTTCACACCCCCCCAGCTTCAGAAGCAGCAGCAGGCACAGCAACAGCAGAAGCAACTGAAGCAGCAGCAGAAGCAAAAGCAGCAGCAGCAACCTTCAGCAACAGCAACCCCAGTTCCTAGTGCAACCTCTTCCTTTCATTCCTCCACCTTCCTGCAACTTCCTAGGGTTAAGTATGAGGTATATTTCCTAACTTATTCCCTAGATTGCTTAGTTAGTGTGGTTTTGCATCGGTTATTGGAATTTAGTGCGTTTTAGTGCGATATAGGGTGTTTAGTGAGAACTTTGTGCTAATGAGGTGAGATTTGGTTTCAGTGGGATGCTTGAGGTTTGTTATGACCATGTTAACTTAGTTGAAACCCTATTACACTAAAATACCACCAGTTTTCATATTGGATGCAAATGTCGTATTTGGGCAAAATGTGAGTTTTCTGGAACTGCTATTGACCCGGTGAGTGCAGAGTGAAATTGAGGATACTGTAGCATGGTGGAGAGGAGCTGATACCATAGGTGAAACCCGACCCCCTAACTCCCCACTCAGGCCGCCAAAAACGCCATTCTGGCCGCAAATTGCGGCCAGACAGGAAGTTTTTTTTGGGTGTTTTTGGGTTCTGTAGGTGTGTTTTTGTGTGTTAGGTCCTTTGATACATATATTTTTGTAAGATCAATTCTGTAGGAAAATCTGGGACCAAATACCTGTTTTGCCGTTTTTCTAAACCTTCGCGACACGCGCGATGCGTGAGTAGGTTTGGGTTCTGCGTATCGCGGCGCGTCGGGGTAGTTTTGTGGCGCGTGAGTACACGTTTTAGCGTATCGCGCACACGCGCGATTGGTTTGCGACACAGGTTTCTCGTTGGATTATAATGTCGCGTTTTGTGACTTAAGCTTATGTGTGATATGTGTATGTGATTCTAGGTTCGCAGGCCAGTGAGACGGACGCTGCGAAGAAGGGCAAGCAAGTGGTTGGATACACTTAGCGCGAGACACGGTGAGTAGATTTCACATCTACGGGGATATCGCCCGCATGGCGTTATGCGTCAGGGCTGATAGGACTTATTTACTATATGTTGCATGCACCCCTTAGACTGTCATCGCATATTGTATTCTCTGCTGTGTTGATATATATATTGCTTAGAACTGATAGAACACCGCACTATTACTAACGGTTTATGTTGCACGGGCACTATTACATGCTACACACACACCGTTAGTAACTGCCATGCCACACTCACTATTGAGCTGCCATGATTATATTGCTATAGTTCGCCTCATATGTGATTTGATATGACCTTCATGTATATTGGGAGCCGCATGACATCTTTTAAAACCGGAAATGAAACTACTTTAAAAAGCGGTCTTCCCCTTATACCCATACCATGGATTGATGTATATTGTACCTCGCATTGGATTTTACTATTGGTATTGGATTTTCATGTGATTTCTGTTTTGAGGACCGTGGAATTATTTAAGGAAAGATATGCTATTTTGAAAAACCTGGTACCTCGTGATATGATATTTTGGTGTGTCCACCACGCGTTTTCTCGGTGCTGAGACGTGTGCTTGAAACCCGATTCGAGGAGTGGATGTTCCGTTTGCGGGTTCGTGGTGGGCCCGGTATGGTTCCCCTCGGCGAGATGATCGATGGGATATGCCGATTGAGCCTGGAGGCGGGCGAGTACCTACCGGTGATTGGTTGGACCTGGCAGTTGTCCGGAGGATACATACCAGAGTCGAGTGATGGATGCGGGAGGATCCGTACTGCCGGGGCCGAGGGCCGATACCGCAGGTGGACCCCGTGGGGCCGGTCCGGACTGACGGCGCCCGATATTCGAGGATTTACGTGTCGATGCTGGACACGGGTATTTAATGATGTTTTGGGTGCCGATGTTGGGCACTCGTGATTCCTCCGAGATATACAGGATTTGAGGGCCGATGGGTGTGCCGGCGTCTGAGTATATGTGGGATTTGGGTGCAGTTTGAGGCACCGATCATTGCTTTCCATGTTGACATAGTCCATGTAGATATTATTTATCCCATACTCAGTATTGATTACTATACATCTCATCCTGTGGCATTTACCTGTTAGAGTACATGCATTACTACTGTATCCACTGTTGACATGCATTGATATCATCTGCTGGCATTAGGAGAGCCACGCTATATGTGCATGCCTGCGATCACCTTTATATGTTATCTCTATTCACGAGTTGGCAACTCACCCCCGTTGTGCCACAGTGTTTGCAGGTTGCCCTTGGGAGTAGTCACGGCTGGCTGTTATCGCATCTTTTGGCACAGATACCCTTTTGAGCAGAGTTAGCCTTTGCTGATAGGTGGGTTTTGTACGGTATCTGTTATATTTCAGTTGTATATTGATGTATCTAGTATTCTCCATCTACCTTTCTGTATTGACTTAGAGACAGTTGTGAGGACGATATGTATGATTATATTCTGGTGTCGAGCTCACATGTGAGCCGATGTTACTTTATGCAGTCTCATCTTTTATGATATTGTCCTTATTTTACTGTGTATTCTTCGCTACGGCGTCGTATATCATATTGTGATGCTTTATTCATGTCACTTGTTATTTCCGCCACACCTTACTTTTACCCGACTTTCGGGGCTAATGTTTTAAAGAGGAAATGTTACCAAAATTATAAAACTCATAACTTTTGAACTTGAAAGGGATCTCTACTAAATAAATGGAAGTTTTTCAGACATTTACTATTGCTTTTACAAAACGTTTTAAATCACTCTATATTTATTGGTTTTGATTTCTGGGTTCGGCTTACTTAGCCGCGTTACGCCTGTAGACGTTGCGTGGTTAAGTGCCGGTCACGAGTCGAATTCTCGGGTCGTGACAAAAAGACCTGCAATCTTTCTGCCAATGCCCAATCCCATAACAATAGGAACGTTCCTCTTTTACTACATTCAGTCCCGAAACTTTTGCCCTTCTCTTTCCTTCTACTTCCCTGGTTTCCTTCAGGGTAGAAGGCAGAGACTGTAGAATCAAGTCAGTATCTGATTCGTTTCCTAACGTGGTCTCCAGGTCCTGGAGCTCATCAATATAGCTAGTCATTGTAAGGACGTTGTCCCCTACAGATGACCCGAAATCCAACCTCGCTTGAATTAATTCGTTCGAGGTCTCATATCTTGCGATATGAGATTGCTCTCTATATAAATCTTTGTTATGGAGAAAGGTGGAAACTGAGTCCATCTTCTCGTGCTGCTTCTGGTATACACCATCAACTGAAGCTAACACGAGGCACTTGGCTTTCGTTTTATCCTTTTCCTTTGTCTGATGGATATTCATATCCGCGACAGTGGAAATTGGACCTGGGATGGCGGGATCTTGAGTAGTAATAGGGTGGTCCAGCTTGTCATAGGCAATGGACATCTGGACAGACCTTTGCCAGTCATATAAGTTAGATTCAGTCAACTTGTTATCTAGATGTAACCTAGTCATGGTCACAAGGTCGCTGCAATGAGAGAGAGAGAAGAAAACACTTTAGCATGATGCTCTTGCAAGTTTAGATTGGTTTTTAATTTATCTAAACTGGATGGCTCCCACTGTTTCTCAAATCCTTCCTCAAACCATAAAAGAAGAATTAGCCAGGACTATTCTCACTGTACAATACTTGCTTAACCGTTCAGCCAGGCTAGTGTCGGTACTTCGAGGGAGGTTTTCCAACGCTTTCGCGAAGTTCCTTAATTAAATAACCTCTTTTCTCTGGGGGGCGTAGCCCCGCTGACACCTTTCTCGACACCTACTTGGTTTATAGCATTGATCGTTAAGTGACGAATCTTCTGATAAGTAGCATATACTCACAGTAGGATCAGGATCCAAATATCATCGTATGATAATGTTGAAGGAATCCTACCAACATTCATCAAACTCCAAATGGTATGCAACACTAGCAAGTTTCAGTTTCTTTAGAAACTCCTGATGTGGATTTTTGCCCCATGTTCTTATGACCTTGACGAAGGACAACAAATCATAAGTCACATGTCAAGTTCTGCCCATCATTATCTTGTTAATTTGAACCCACCCGTACATACCCTTGACGAAGGCCAACAAGGTAATACGACTGTCCCAAACCAACTCATCTATCTATGCAAGCAAATGAAAACCCCAGCAGCTACCAAACACTATGCCTTAACGAAGGCCAACAAACATAGCTTGAATACTACTGACCATCCATAAGAAATGACGGAGGGCTACGACTGGTTTTGGCGAAACCGTGAACGCAGTGAACTTGATATAATCGAAGGAACCTGATAGCTTTTTAAAAGGAGTGGTTAAAGCTCTCCAATTAAAAATTCCGCTCTTTTAAAATAACCGAGTGGTTTCTTTTAAATTTGTACCAACGATTCAACTTTTGGTTTATTTTCTTTGCATTAAAATAATGCGTCCCATCATTTAACCTATCATTGCAAAAAACAACGAAAATACAACGTCCTCTTATGCCATCCGCATTCGCCACTGGGTCCCGTCATCACCCGTTAGGTTACTTAACTAACGACAGAGCGGGGGCTGGGCTAGCGCGGGTGTAAAACATAAGTGACGTCTAAATAGCTATCATATATAGATATTGTACATTCGTCAGACGCAATAATAGGCATTCCAGATTACTGATGAACATTATTGGATATACAAGCAATCCGCGTTTGCTTTGAGCCTGTAACAAAAGACGGATTACACAGTTGTGATGAATAACCATTGTTAGTGTATATGCCCTAGGGGACATTATTGTATCATACTTGTATGTATATTACTTAATAGAAGCTTGGGATATTCACAGTTGTATATACAGTCTTGCTAAAAATGGTAGTATGCTACTTGGTTTGTGTCTACTTTAATATGTGCATATGTTTCTTGTAACGTATCACTTATACATATTAGTAGAGCCCATAGGATCTTTGCTTGATTACCAGCGTTGTGATGGCAGTCACACTAGTGGGGGCTGGGTAGTCTATAAGCAACATCCTATACTTGTCCCTAGTCGTAGGATTATCGAGACAGGGCATCGATATTCCGGAGTAGACTAAGTGTGTACGCTTCTCATCCCAGTTGGGGAGATGGTCTGTCCCACAGCCGTCAGTACGTCGTACTGGAGATAGTATACAGGTGCTCGTTAGGTTACGGGTATACCGGACAGGACTCATAGGGGAACCGATTGGTTGGTATTATACCCATCGTCAGTTAACAGTTCCCAGGTGACATGAGTACAGCATAGTCCACAGACTTGACACTGCTACTTCGCCTCGAGTGTGTCCCACTGTTCTTAGATTGCTACCCTACCACGGCTCAAAGGAGTCGTGCAAACAGGTAGCAGTTGGGTGCAATCCCGAACACTTGGAGGCAGTGGCGGTTAGACAGGATTCGTCTCTCCCGGTATTGGGAGTTGATATCGCGTTGTGTCAGAGAGCCATTACGCAAAGTCCCTGGCCAGGGCAAGCGAGATTTACTGGTAGGTTCCAGTAGTTTTCTCAGGGTGTAATGGGCTACGCTCCGACACGACTTATACCACTATTAGGGGACTGACGCTTGCCGCCCCCTAGGCTCGATATGCGATAGTCTCAGATGAATAGACCGGACTGTACGGAGATTGTCATATCAGGCTCAGCAGGAGTTCGGATGGGTTTCTTCATCGGCCTTCTTATCGACATCTACCTGGGGACCGTTACGTACAGCTAGTGCCGCTTGCGGTCTGTGGTTAAACCCACTGCCAGCGTAGTGTCGAGTCTTTAGAGTCCCATACAGAGGGTTTCCCTGCTCCAGGCGAAACGATATAGAGGTCGTATGGTTTTACGACAAGGGTTCGGACGCATACGTGTTTAAACGCACGTACGGCGTTCGGACAGTTTTTACTAGCCGGCTTTGGTTTAAGCCAGATTCTAGTATCAGGTTATTGGATTTATACAGTCTAAAGTTTTTCTGTGTTTTCACGGATTGGAGGGGCGTTCTCTTAATTTTCCGGGAAGCTTCTAGAAGCATGGTGACTTGGGGGTTAAGGTGGCATAAGCATTTATTGCTTAATGACTCATTTGTGTGATTCATCTATGGAGTTAATGCTTCATTTATGAAGCTAATGACTCATAAGATGAATCACACAAGGTGAATGCATCAATCATGATGATTAATCATATATATTATTTATTTGATAAATTGTTATGGTTGATATATTCTAATGAGTTCATTTTTCAATATCATTCTTATCTTGACATTCTCTCTCCTCAAGCTCTCTCATTCTTGAAACCCTAACCCTAACCTCTCATGTGTTGAGATCAAGGGTTAGCTAGAATAATACATCCATAACCTCACTCTATATCCCCTTGGTAGCTTAGATTAACACTTTGAGCAACCTAGTTATCTCAAGTTAGAGATCAAGCTTGGCGTAGGAGCTCTCGGGTGGATCGTCTTTAACTCGAGGAGGCCGTTGAGGTGTCGATGTTCCAAGGAGCCTTAGAGGAGTGGAGGACAACGACGAAGACCTGAAGGACAAGTAACGTGAGGTATAACTTCGAATCTGAGTAGTTAAACCTCTCGTAGTTTGCTAGTAACGGTTTAGATATGATTCATGCGCTCAAGTCCGTGTTACGAAGCTTTGATAATCGTTTTTCATATATTCCGCCTCCCCGCAAGTTTGTGGGGTGCGTGACATGGACTTACAGCCATTACCCCACCCTAGACCCCTACGAGTACGGCAAACTACCCGCCAAGTACCCGAAGTGAAGCGGTCTCCCTCAACAATGTGAGTAGGCCACTAAACACTTCAACATACCCGGTAGTCTGTGTACCCCACCTTGGGTCTATCCTAGGAGAAAAAACAGTAAATGAAATAATACAACGGTGGCTACAACCGCAACCTGGATGTGCCCCGCAAAAGAATATTACATCATATTACAATTTACATCGAATGAATGAATATAAAACCCATCTCAGACCCCGACTCATCAGCACAACAATCCAATCAAGTTCATATACACAAACAGTAAACATTACAGAAATTTGCAACCCCCTGCCAACCGACATACTAGCAGTTAGGGGAGGTTTACGAACACATTAATCATTACAGATAAAAACCCGATTAGCAAATAACTTAGAATATCGATCGACAACCTTTTTCCGTGTCTACCCCAAATGCAAGCCATCACAGAAGTAACCTGGGCAGAAACAGAATATACAGGAAAACAAAACACCAAAATATATGAATTACTGCGCAAATCCGAGTCAACTCGGAGTTGACTCGGCGGCGGATCCGCGGCTAAAAGCACTATTGTGCTGCGGATCCGTGGCCATCTAACCGAGTTGAGAGCTCGTATTTTCCCAGTTTTCTTATATTTCCCTGCTATGAATTTTAAGATATATCAAATATTTTTTCGACAAGTTTAAAATTAACAGAAACTGTTAGGGTGTTCGGGGTGTTGTTTTCGTGTTTTCCGATGATCGAAGTTCTAATTAGTTGCTAACAAGCAAGTAAAGGTTTAGTTGGCTCTGATACCACTGTAAGTCCATGTCACACACCCCACGAACTTGCGGGGAGGCGGAATATATGAAAAACGACTATCAAAGCTTCGTAACACGGACTTGAGCGCATGAATCGTGTCTAAACCATTACTAGCAAACTACGAGAGGTTTAACTACTCGGATTCAAAGTTATACCTCACGTTGCTTGTCCTTCGGGACTTCATCACTGTCCTCCACTCCTTGTAGGCTCTTTGGAATGTCGACACATCAACGGCCTCCTCGAGTCAAAGACGATCCACCCGAGAGCTCCTACTCCAAGCTTAACCTCTAACTTGAGGTAACTAGGTTTCTCAAAGTGCTAATCTAAGCAACCTAGGTGATATAGAGTTGGATTATAGATGTATTAGTCTAGCTAACCCTTGATCTCAACACATGATAGGTTAGGGTTAGGGTTTGAAGAGAGAGAGAGCTTGAAGAGAGAGAAGGTGAGAATGAGAATCCTTTTGGATGAATGAAATCATTTGTGTATATATGAAACATATCATATAATTAAATGAGTAACAAATAATGATATATCATCATGTTTCATTAATACACTAAGTGATTCATCACATGAGTCATATAAATCATAAATGATTCATTAACTCCATGTATGAATCACACCATGACTCATTTATCCAATTAATGCAAATGCCACTTTAACCCCCAAGTCACCATGCTTCAAGAAGCTTCCCGACAAATTACGAGAACGCCCCTCCTATCCGTGAAAACACGGAAAAACTTTAGACTGTATAAATCCAATAATTCGATACTAGAATCAGGCTTAAACCAAAGCTGACTAGTAAAAACTGTCCGAACAACGTACGTGCGTAAAAACACGTATGCGTCCGAACCCTGTCGTAAAACCATACGACCTCTATATCGTTTCGCCCGAAGCAGAGAAACTCTCTGTGTGGGACTCTAAAGACTCGACTGTTAGTTATGTATATGCCCTAGAGGCCATTGTTGTACATATGATGTATATTATGATGGATGCTTGGATATATACAGAGAGGACTTTCTTGCTCGTCATGATAGTATGCTATTTGGTTTCACTTTATCTTAACATGTTGACTTGTATTGGTTTGCTGTCTTACTCTCACATGTTGATAAAGCCCTTAGGATCTGTACTCGACTACTGGGACTATGATGAGATCATACTAGTGGGGCCATAGTAGTCGATGAGTACATCCTATAACTGTTCCTGGTCGAGGGTATATCGAGACAGGGCATCGATACACCAGTGTAGACTAGCGTATACGCATCTTGACCCATATGATGGGCGATGGATGATCCCATATCCATCGGTGTTTGACATCAGAGATGGTGTACGGGTGCTCAGTGGAGACTGGGTACACTGGACGGACTCGCCGAGAACTCCCAGATGGTGATATACCAAACGTCAGATGGCAGTTCTCCGGTGACACTGGTACAGGGTAGTCTGTAGACCCGAGATCGTCATAGAGTCTTGTGTGATTCCCACTGCGCTTTGATTTCCACCTTACCACGTCCAAGAGGGCATGCAAAACGGTGGCTTTTGGGGTACATTCCCGAATCACATGGAGGCAATGAGCGATAGGAGGGGATTCGTCTCTCCCGGTATAGGGAGTTGATATTGTGCTGTGTTCGATTGGCTATAACTGGAAGTCCCTGACCAGGGCTGATATAGAGATTTACTGGTAAGTGTTACCAGTAGTTTCTTGACCTGTTATGAGCCTTATATCGACACGACTTATCGGTTACTGGGGTCTGACGTATACCACCCATAGACTTGATATGCGACATATCGGACGAACAGACCGGACTGTACGGGAGTGTTACTGATTGGATTCACAGGAGAACGGACAGGCTAGCTTGTTGATCTTCTGATCGCTCAATACCTGGGTGGCTGTTACGTTTAGCTGACCGCTTGCAGCTTGTGGATGTTTGATATGATCATCACCTGCTACCGGCGTATTGACGATTCTTTAGAGTCCTACACAGAGGTTTCTTGGCTCAGGCAAAACGGAGTAGAGGCACATATGTGATATGTGCAGGACCGATGATAATGCGATATGAGATACCGTATTATATTCTCGCGGTATTTAGATATGAACCGGGACATCGAATCAAGTGTTGATTCGATGAATCGGTACATGATATATTAGTCGGTTATATTCGATATAGCCGGATCGTCGGATCAAGTGTTGATTCGATAATTTAATGTATAATGATATATATGATATATTGTATTACATTATCTAATATTGGCTCGCTTTATTATTTCATTTTCTCACCGGATTAATACTTTGATATATATGCGATATATGTTAACTGTATTATTTTCTTTTGTTGCAAATATATAATATATATGTGATATATATTATTGTGACATTATATGATTTATTATGAAACATGTTTAAGGATGATAAAAAGGGATTAGGGTTTGATTAGGGTTAGCACCTTCTTGTTCATTCTAGAAGGATTCTATTTTGTCTTGGTTAAGATATTATGGTTGATACTTATCCTTAACCCAACCAAACCCTAACTCTAGTTTTTCTCTACAAAGTTTTAGCCTCTCATCCTTGACCATGGTTTCATAATCAATCATATACTCTAATATACTATTCATCACAAAAGGATAATTCTTTTCATTCTTCATCTTTTTCTCTCTTGAGTTTGAGAGAGAGTTCACTTGAGATTTGTAACACCCGAGCCCAATACTACTAATTTCTGTTATTGGTTGAGCATTAGATATTACTCGTTTCTTTTAGCTTGCCTGTTGACACTTGCTGTGAAATTTTATCTGGCTAAGTCATTTATGCTTATAACAAAATTTAGCGTCTAAAATTTGATTAAAAATATCTATCTTGGCCTACTCGACACCCCTAGCCGCGTGGTAGCGTCCGTGCATCGAGTTCTCGTCCCGTTCGGTGAAACGGGCGAGTTTGGACGACTATGCGCGCGTACAGGTGTCTGTCTTGGGGGTATGCTTTTTAATCATAAAACACCTCATTTTGAAATTTGGAACCCGCTTAAAATCCTATTATTTAAATTTCAAATTTTTGGACCCAACCCGGGCGCGATTTGGAAATGTTTCATTTAGCGCCAAAATCCTAAATTTATATAATATTCTAAACCATATAATATTTCGTTTATATATAATATTTACTGTTAGTTTAAATTTTCTAAAATCTTTTAAATATTTCTTTATAACCTCTGAAATCTCCCTCAGCCAATCACGGGGTTCTTAACCCCCGTGGGCCCCGTCCTTAACCTCTCTCTCTCTACCTTTCTCTATCTCTCTCTAACTCGCTTTCTCTCTCCCCCTCATATTTATATATCTCCCCTCCCTTTCATATTGTAAAAAACACGAACCAGAAGCCCCACGCGAGAACCCCATCGCGAACCCTAACCCTAGCCGCCTTCACCGTCGCCGCCGCAGCCCCGACGCCGGCGCCAGCGCCACCGTCGCCCTCGCCTCCGCCTCCTCGCCTCAATCGACCATATTTCCTCTCTCACGAGCACCTTGCGCAGCCGCGGCCACCTGCGAATCTCCCTGCAGTCGTCAAGTCGCTGCCAGCAACCACCTGCGCCGCCGACCATCACCTCGCCTGTTCTCCTCACCCCGAGACCTCATCCTTCTCTTCTTTCCGGCACACCCTGCACCTTCCCTGACGCCAACCCACCACCCATCGCCTACAACCTTACCCTCGCCGGAAAACCCATCACCACCGACCACTCGTCGTCTCCTCGCCTCCCAGCAAACCCCCTGGACGCCAACACCACCTCTTCCGACCGATTCTGCACCTTCCCCGATCACCTCTACCGAAACCCTTCACGTTGTCATCACCGTCGCGGCTTGAACCGCCGGTGATCTTGATGGCACCGATCGCCTCGCTGCCGGGTTGCCGAGAGAGCATCCATCTCTGTCCAGATCTCCTGAGCCCTTGCTGTTATCGTGTCGCGTGGGTTCGCGCCTCCGTTCTCGTGTTCGTCGTTTCGTCGGGACAAGTATTCGATACTTGCTACATGCTATTGCTACTTTATAACTTGCCTTAACATTCATGTGTGGTTTAATGATATATTATTTAGTAAATCACCTTACGTACCTTGCTTCATGTTTAACCCTAGTAGCATGTCAAATAAATTATTTCCTGATAAACCCGTACATGATAGATTGCATTTGATTCACTGCTATGATGCTTTATTTCCAGTTTAGTTTAACAAATATGCATAACCGGCTAAATTACAATTGCATTCTTTAAACAGATTATACTTGTCGTGGCATTCTTGGAACACTCAATATATTATTAACCTGACTACAGCAGTTACGTTCACCGTCCTGTATTCACATGATATTGACACTATCTATTTAACACAATTGAAAATTGTACAACTAGATAATAAATCAGATTATTGTTTAACGCGTTGATTTGAACATGCTGCTGCTTATATATCTGTTTGTGAGCACACACACGATATCGTTACATCTTGATTGACATTGTCACACATGGTATTGTACCGTTTACTATTGACTTGACCTGATGTACCATGACCTGACCTATTACCTGATCTCGTGCCTAATGCCAACAAACCTGACATGTAGTCCTCATGGACCATTCCTGTTGTCTATCCAGACAAACCTGCTGTTACCTGATCCTGTGTTGGCATTAGTTCTTGATTACTGAATACCTGACTCGACATACATAACTTGGGGGTATGGGGAAATCAAAGGTGAAACCGACTTGTAACTCAACAGTTCGATACCTGTTCTGATCAGTCTTACGGGCTAGGCCAGCCCCGGAGTGATGATGCTGACATCACTCGCCCATCCTGCTACTTGTTACTGCCTAGCGGCACGTCTCGGATTCAGCCCCGAGAATCTTGACCGTGGTCCCGGGCACGCACGGGATACTATTGAGTTACATCGATGATTCATCAATTGATTTCAAAGACTTTAGAATAGAAAACCTGATAGAACAGTTTAGTTACCCACTGCACACTACCCTGCACTGCTTGATTCACATTATTTGCTACTCTCGTTTTATTCATGTTTATTTTGCATTGCCTGTTACACTGTTCATATTATATTACTTGATGACATGACGCGCTGACGTCTGGGTTTTGCATGGCCCAGATTCTGTACCGCTGTCGCAGTCCGAGCAGGAGTACTTCAGCCAGCAGGCTGAGCTGTGAGGTGTTAGTATTAGTTAGTTTTATTTCCTGCATTTATTTCCTGATGTGAGCCCGCATTATGGGACATACTTTTCAGTTATTTGTATTGGATCATTTGCTTCCGCATTTATTTATTATTGACTCCTGTTATTCTGGATTATGGACATGTTTTAGAAAATTTTATCTTGTTCTTGATATCTCTACAGCCGTAATGTGACTGTGGATGGATACTTCCTACTCACAGGTAGCATGGTTGGCTATGTCACGTGCCCAATCTAGCGTACTCTGGGAAGCGGGGCGTGGCATGGTTCTTTTGGTATCAGAGCCATAGGTTAGTTGGGTTGATTCTTTTGTAGTTGGGTATTGTACCCAATACACGAATCAGAATGCCCGTGTTTAGGAAACATGTCATGCCACTTAGCCGTTTACCATTCTTGAATCACATTCTTCCTGATTATATCTTTTACGATGTGCAAACTTCCTTTGCACGTCGACTCGAAAAACATGATTTCTTGTTATCTTTAGGACTTAGGCGACTTGGGTGGAGTTAAGTAATTGTGGCTATGATACCGCGGCATAGTTACAATGCGGTACTCTATTTAAGTATCTTGGAGTTCTAGCCTTGATCTATATATCAAATCTATCATCATGCTAATGTTGGGTGTTTTTGATTTCAGGAATATGGCAGATAAGAATTTGAAGACGTACCAGAGGCGTGTGGACGAAGCCGCCATGCTTGGAGTGATAAGGGGAATGCTAGAGAATCAAAAGAGGCAGACCGAGCTGATCCAGCAGCAAGCAGACTTGTTTCAGGAAGGTTTGCAGATCGTTCAGCAGTCTGTAAACAATGTTGGAGCTAAACCAGTTGACCGAGTAGGGACCGTGGCAGATTTCAGACGTTTGGGTCCGTCTACATTTACTGGTTTGGAGGAGCCGTTGCCAGCCGAGCAGTGGCTAGTTGACACGGAGAATTTGTTGATTGCGGCACAGATTCCAGATGACAAAAGAGTTGATGTGGTACGCATTCAGTTAGTGGACTACGCCTGAGAATGGTGGCTTGTGGAGGAGACTCGCTTGCCCAAGCCGATCAAGTGGGCGGATTTTTCTAAGAGTTTCCTGGAGAAGTTCTTCCCGCGAACTGCACGGGAGGAAATGGAAGAGAAATTTATTGGGCTAAGGCAGAATGGAGCACCCGTAGATGTGCATGCAGCAGAATGGACGAGACTCAGCAGATTCGCTGGACCTTTAGTTGCCAACGATGCAGACAGGGCACGAAGGTTCATGCGCAGCTTGGATGTGGACATCCAGAGGCAGATTGTCTTCCTGGGTTTGACCACTTTCTCACAGGTTCTTACGGCAGCTCGGGAACAGCAGAGTTTATCCGGGATGAAAGGGAGCTTGCAGCAGATAGCAGTTGCGGCAAGGAAGCCCGCATTTGTACCTAACAGAGCTCATGGTCGCAGAGGTATTCCAGTAGACCGTCGAGGTGTAGCACCCATGAAGAAGCCTGTGATCGTTGATCGAAGAAAGAGCGTGATTTGTGACTACTGCCGTTTACCTGGGCACGTGCAGAAGGATCGTCGAAGGAGGCTGGGACTTTGTTTGGTTTGTGGAGCGGCTGATCACGCAGTTGGTGCCTGTCCGTCGAAGCTTCGTACGAGGGATGATATTCAGAAGCCTCCGCAGAAACCGTTCCAAGGGCAGAAACTGCTGACTCAAGGACCTAATCAGGCTCGAGCTTTTACCTTGACAGCTGAGGAAGCTAAGGCATCAGGAGAAGTGGTTTCAGGTATTCTACTCGTTCATGGTTTTTCCGCAGTGGCATTATTTGATTCTGGTGCATCCCATTGTTTTATGTCATCCAAGTTTATAACTACACACTCGATTGCCTGCACGACCCTGTCTAGTTTCTGGGACATACACACTGGAAATGGGAAAATTATATCTAGTAGGGAATGTAAAGACTGTACAGTTGTTGTGTGCGGACGGGAGCTTTTTGCAGATTTCTTGGTGATTGATACGGGCAGCTACGAGGTCGTCTTGGGAATGGATTTTCTTGGCACTTTCCACGCTCACATTGACTGTAGGGCAAGGAAAGTAATTTTCTAGATTCTCGGACATCCTGAGTTTACCTTCACTGGAGGAAGCAGTTCTGTCGGGCCAGTCGAGTTTAGGGCTAGGCCGACAAATGTTATTCTTGCAGCAATGGAAGTTGATAGTAGTGAAGAGCCGGCGGTTGTTCGCGATTTTATGGATGTGTTTGAAGATATATCAGGTTTACCCCCGAAGCGAGACGTGGAGTTCGCAATTGATCTTATTCCTGGTGCAGCGCCAGTATCCAAAGCATATTATCCAATGGCACCAGTAGAGTTGGAAGAAGTCAAGAAATAGGTTGCTGAATTGCTTGAAAAGGGCTGGATTCGAAGCAGTAACTCGCCTTGGGGAGCTCCAGTTCTTCTCGTAAAGAAGAAGGATGGCACAAGAAGGATGTGCATCGACTATCGAGAATTAAACCGGGTGACTATTAAGAACAAGTACCCGATCCCTCGCATTGGAGAACTTTTTGAGCAGCTTAGTGGCGCGAGGGTATTCTCGAAGCTGGATTTGCGATCCGGATATCATCAGGTTCGAGTGAAAGCTGAAGATATTTGCAAGACGGCGTTCCGAACTCGGTATGGGCATTACGAGTACTTAGTGATGCCTTTCGGAGTAATGAATGCGCCGGTAATATTCATGGATTTGATGAACCGAATCTTTTCACCGTTCTTGGACCAGTTTATTGTGGTATTCATTGACGATATTCTGGTTTACTCGAAGAGTTTTGAGGAGCATGCTGAGCATTTGAAGATCGCACTGCAGACATTGAGACAGGAGAAGCTTTATGCGAAGATGAGTAAGTACGAGTTTTGGCTGGAGGAAGTGAAGTTTTTGGGGCATGTTGTGTCGGGCGATGGAATCGCCGTCGATCCCGAAAAGATTGCAGCAGTTCGTGATTGGCCAATTCCAAAGAATGTTGCGGAGATAGGAAGCTTTCTTGGACCCGCCGGATACTACAGAAGATTTGTGGAGAACTTTGCTCGTCTGGCAGAGCCGTTAACCAAGCTTACGCGGAAGGATGTACCTTTTGTATGGACGGATAAGTGTGCGTTAGCTTTCGAGACGTTGAAGCAGAAGTTGATAACCGCCCTTATTCTGACCGTGCCGGACAATTCCGGAGGATTGGTGATTCATAGCGACGCATCTGGGAAAGGATTGGGATGTGTTTTGATGCAACATGGGAAAGTTGTAGCGTACGCATCGAGACAATTAAAGACCCATGAGAAGAATTATCCAACTCATGACTTGGAGCTTAAGGCTGTGATCTTCGCTTTGAAGATTTGGAGACACTACCTTTTGGGCGAGAGAGTCGAAGTTTTTACAGATCACAAGAGTTTGAAGTATGTGTTCACTCAGAAGGAGTTGAATATGAGGCAGCGTAGATGGTTGGAGCTGATGGCCGACTACGACCTTGATCTTAAGTACCATCCGGGGAAGGTTAACGTCGTGCCGGATGCGCTTAGTCGGTTACCAGCAATTCAGGTGTTAACTACACAGAAGGAGATCGTTGCAGATTTTCGAAGATTTGACTTGGAAGTTGTGCTACCGCGTTCTACGGGACAGTTGATGCAATTGCAAGTACAGTCGTCTTTAATTGAGAAAATTAAAGCAGCACAATCGCAGGATCCTAGACTGCAAAAGTTTCGAGAGCAGGTTGAAGCCGGACTACGGACAGATTTACTGGTCCACGAAGATGGTTCGTTGAGGTATGGTAGCCGTTTGTGTGTGCCAAAGGGGGATGTTCGTGAAGAGCTTATGAAGGAGGCACACAGTTCAGCTTATTCTATACATCCAGGAGGCACAAAGATGTACCGTGATATTCGACAGCATTTCTGGTGGGAAGGCATGAAACGGGAGATTGCTCGCTTCGTGGCTAAGTGCTTGGTGTGTCAGCAAGTCAAGGCTGAACACCAAAGGGTTGCTGGTTTGTTGCAACCACTTCCGATTCCTCAGTGGAAGTGGGAACATATAACCATGGATTTCGTGATGGCTTTACCGCGGAGTTCAAAGGGCAACAATGCAGTATGGGTGATTGTCGATCGGTTGACCAAGGCAGCTCACTTTATCCCTTTCCGGGTTGGTCAATCAACGGAGACTTTGGCAGAACGGTACATGCAGGAGATTGTAAGATTGCATGGCGTACCGGTGAGCATCGTGTCCGATCGGGACACTCGGTTCTTATCACACTTCTGGAGGAGTTTACAGGAAAGTTTGGGGACTCGATTGAAGTTTAGCACAGCTTATCATCCTCAAACTGATGGTCAGTCGGAGAGAACGATCCAAACTCTTGAGGACATGTTGAGAGCATGCATGTTGGACTTTAAGGGTTCGCGGGAGGATCATCTACACTTGGTGGAGTTTTCTTACAACAATAGTTTCCAAGCAACTATTCAGATGGCTCCGTTTGAAGCTTTGTATGGTCGTAAGTGCCGTTCACCTGTTTGTTGGGATGATGTTGGTGAACGAAGATTATTGGGACCAGATTTGGTAGTGCAGACAGTTGAGAAGGTTAACACTATCAGAAAGCATATGAAGGCAGCTCAAGATAGACAGAAGAGTTGGGCTGACACGTCAAGAAGACCTCTAGAGTTCGCCGTGGGTGATTTGGTATTCTTGAAGATATCACCGACTAGAGGGGTGATTCGTTTTGGGAGTCGAGGAAAGCTTAGTCCTCGATTCGTTGGACCCTTCGAGATATTGGAGCGCGTTGGAGAGGTAGCGTACCGTTTCGCGTTACCGCAGTCCTTGGCGGGTGTGCACGACGTGTTTCACGTATCTCAACTACGAAGGTATGTTCGAGATGAAACACACGTCTTGGATCATTCGGAGTTAACAATACGGGAAGACCTGACTTTTGAGGAGCGACCGGTTGAAATCATGGATCGAAGGGAAAAGGTTCTTAAGAACAAGGTTATTCCCCTTGTGCTCGTTTCATAGGGAAATCGATCGCATGGAGAGTCCACTTGGGAACGGGAAGATGAGATCCGGCAGAAGTTTCCTCACCTTTTTCTGTAGTTTTCTATCTTGTATTCCTGGAATTTCGAGGACGAAATTCTTTTGTAGTTGGGGATAATGTAACACCCGAGCCCAATACTACTAATTTCTGTTATTGGTTGAGCATTAGATATTACTCGTTTCTTTTAGCTTGCCTGTTGACACTTGCTGTGAAATTTTATCTGGCTAAGTCATTTCTCCATATAACAAAATTTAGCGTCTAAAATTTGATTAAAAATATCTATCTTGGCCTACTCGACACCCCTAGCCGTGTGGTAGCGTCCGTGCATCGAGTTCTCGTCCCGTTCGGTGAAACGGGCGAGTTTGGACGACTATAAGCGCGTACAGGTGTCCGTCTTGGGGGTATGCTTTTTAATCATAAAACACCTCATTTTGAAATTTGGAACCCGCTTAAAATCCTATTATTTAAATTTCAAATTTTTGGACCCAACCCGGGCGCGATTTGGAAATGTTTCATTTAGCGCCAAAATCCCAAATTAATATAATATTCTAAACCATATAATATTTAGTTTATATATAATATTTACTGTTAGTTTAAATTTTCTAAAATCTTTTAAATATTTCTTTATAACCTCTGAAATCTCCCTCAGCCATTCACGGGGTTCTTAACCCCCGTGGGCCCCGTCCTTAACCTCTCTCTCTCTACCTTTCTCTATCTCTCTCTAACTCGCTTTCTCTCTCCCCCTCATATTTATATATCTCCCCTCCCCTTCATATTTTAAAAACCACGAACCAGAAGCCCCACTCGAGAAACCCATCGCGAACCCTAACCCTAGCCGCCTTCACCGTCGCCGCCGCAGCCCCGACGCCGGCGCCGGCGCCACCGTCGCCCTCGCCTCCACCTCCTCGCCTCAACCGACCCTTTTCCTCTCTCCCGAGCACCTTACGCAGCCGCGGCCACCTGCGAATCTCCCTGCAGTCGTCAAGTCGCCGCCAGCAACCACCTGCGCCGCCGACCATCACCTCGCCTGTTCTCCTCACCCCGAGACCTCCTCCTTCTCTTCTTTCCGGCACACCCTGCACCTTCCCCGACGCCAACCCACCACCCATCGCCTACAACCTCACCCTCGCCGGAAAATCCATCACCATCGACCACCCGTCGTCTCCTCGCCTCCCAGCAAACCCCCTAGACGCCAACACCACCTCTTCCGACCGATTCTGCACCTTCCCCGATCACCTCTACCGAAACCCTTCACGTTGTCGTCACCGTCGCGGCTTGAACCACCGGTGATCTTGACGGCACCGATCGCCTCGCTGCCGGGTTGCCGAGAGAGCATCCATCTCTGTCCAGATCTCCCGAGCCCTTGCTGTTATCGTGTCGCGTGGGTTCGCGCCTCCGTTCTCGTGTTCGTCGTTTCGTCGAGGCAAGTATTCGATACTTGCTACATGCTATTGCTACTTTATAACTTGCCTTAACATTCATGTGTGGTTTAATGATATATTATTTAGTAAATCACCTTACGTACCTTGCTTCATGTTTAACCCTAGTAGCATGTCAAATAAATTATTTCCTGATAAACCCGTACATGATAGATTGCATTTGATTCACTGCTATGATGCTTTATTTCCAGTTTAGTTTAACAAATATGCATAACCGGCTAAATTACAATTGCATTCTTTAAACAGATTATACTTGTCGTGGCATTCTTGGAACACTCAATATATTATTAACCTGACTACAGCAGTTACGTTCACCGTCCTGTATTCACATGATATTGACACTATCTATTTAACACAATTGAAAATTGTACAGCTAGATAATAAATCAGATTATTGTTTAACGCGTTGATTTGAACATGATGCTGCTTATATATCTGTTTGTGAGCACACACACGATATCGTTATATCTTGATTGACATTGTCACAAATGGTATTGTACCGTTTACTATTGACTTGACCTGATGTACCATGACCTGACCTGTTACCTGATCTCGTGCCTAATGCCAACAAACCTGACATGTAGTCCTCATGGACCATTCCTGTTGTCTATCCAGACAAACCTGCTGTTACCAGATCCTGTGTTGGCATTAGTTCTTGATTACTGAATACCTGACTCGACATACATAACTTGGGGGTATGGGGAAATCAAAGGTGAAACCGACTTGTAACTCAACAGTTCGATACCTGTTCTGATCAGTCTTACGGGCTAGGCCAGCCCCGGAGTGATGATGCTGACATCACTCGCCCATCCTGCTACTTGTTACTGCCTAGCGGCACGTCTCGGATTCAGCCCCGAGAATCTTGACCGTGGTCCCGGGCACGCACGGGATACTATTGAGTTACATCGATGATTCATCAATTGATTTCAAAGACTTTAGAATAGAAAACCTGATAGAACAGTTTAGTTACCCACTGCACACTACCCTGCACTGCTTGATTCACATTATTTGCTACTCTCGTTTTATTCATGTTTATTTTGCATTGCCTGTTACACTGTTCATATTATATTACTTGATGACATGACGCGCTGACGTCTGGGTTTTGCATGGCCCAGATTCTGTACCGCTGTCGCAGTCCGAGCAGGAGTACTTCAGCCAGCAGGCTGAGCTGTGAGGTGTTAGTATTAGTTAGTTTTATTTCCTGCATTTATTTCCTGATGTGAGCCCGCATTATGGGACATACTTTTCAGTTATTTGTATTGGATCATTTGCTTCCGCATTTATTTATTATTGACTCCTGTTATTCTGGATTATGGACATGTTTTAGAAAATTTTATCTTGTTCTTGATATCTCTACAGCCGTAATGTGACTGTGGATGGATACTTCCTACTCACAGGTAGCATGGTTGGCTATGTCACGTGCCCAATCTAGCGTACTCTGGGAAGCGGGACGTGACAAGATTCTTTTATGATGAGTTATTGTAAGAAAATGATATAAAAAGAAAGCATAAATACTACTCCCTCATCCTCATCTAATCTAGCCCATTAGATTAGGGCGTTCACCTCATTAGAGTGAGAGAAAGCTTGAGCTATTGCAATTTCGACGTAGATCATCGGAGAAAAGGAATACGACAAGCTATCATGGATCGTTCGAGTCGTGGAGCCTCTCTTGAGTCCGGGAGATCATGGATCGCGGCGGAGGGACTTCTACTCGGAGCTTGTGCAGCGAAGCAGCGGACTACAAAGGTTGTAATCCCTCACACTTAGGTTTATAGATGTTATCTTGCATGTTAAACCCTAATAATCTAGCAAAGATCCCGGCTTTGGGTTGTTCGGCACATCTAAAATTTTATTCGGGCATGTTTGATGCTTTATGAACCTTCACAAGAGTGCCTCGGAACCCTACAGTGGTATCAGAGCCTAGGTAGAGCATTAGGCGACGTGTTTACGAAGTTAAAACTCCGATCGAACCCGAACCGACAAAAATGAACCCCTCTCTGGATTTTTTTAAAAAATGCGATTTTTTCTGAATTAAAAATACCTGAAAAATACATCAGGCAAAAAGAAGAATGACTGTGAAATACGAAGACTTGATCCGTACAGACGACCGCGGAATCGCGGCCGTACCCTGCTTGGGTCGCGGTTCCACGGCAGTACTGTTTGATGTGACACTTTTTATTTCACAGTAATTCTTTTTGAATTCTTTTAAGGTTTCTGGTATTTTTATTTTTACTCAAGTGTTGAGTATTCTGGGGTTTATTTTGTAATCGTAGATTCGATCGGAAAATTTAAATTCGTTATTATTTCCGGATATTTAGAAACTGTTAAAATGTTCGAACGGATATCATTAACTCATTTTTTCCCGGCACGAAAAACTTTCAAGTGTTGAATTTTTTATCGGGTTTAAATCTTTCGGAAATGCGTGCAAGTTCTGTGGTGGACCCTCTAGAAGACAACAAACCTTAACTCGATTATGTGACCGTCTTGAACTGCCTTTTGAACCTTCAGGTTTGGGGCAGTACGGCGTGCCACACGTGAGGCGTTGGCTTGACCCTTCTACGGCTGGACCGCTACTACTGTGACACATTCCGGATTATTTGAACTCCGCTCAAGTGTTGAGCAATTTGGGAAATTTTGGGTATTTGATTATCTGTTCGAAAAGTTTAATACTGTCTATTTATCTGGAATGTGATACAATATGTGGAATTCATAGAGTTAGGCATGAAATGAGAAGTATGTGATATTTCGGATTTACGATGTCTAAAGTGATTGTGGATTCCAAATATTGTAGTTTTACACTTTCTTTTCTGTGACCGTAAGTGTAGTATGTAGTGGTATTGCCGACTGTCGTTGCTATACATCGACGACGATCGGTGTATGCATACTTACTTACGTTGATGATATGAGATATTATGTGTTGCTGAGATATGATGTGCAGGATTGTCGCGATTGAATAGCCGGGGGTTTTATGTGAGATGAGAGTTTTATATTTTCATTCATGTAAATTCAAATGTAATGTAATATTCTTTTATTTGGGGCACTTCCGGGTTGAGGTTGATGCCACCACTGTTGTATATTATTTACTTTTCCGCATTAGGATGGACCCAAGGAGGGGAGCACAGGTGACCGGGTTCTGGGGTTCAGTGGGAGGCCATCTCGAGGAGTCGAGACCGGGTCTCATAAACTCCAGAATTGGTAGGGTCGCTTGCCGCTCTCGTAGGGGTCCAGGGTGTGGGCTTGGCTATTCATCGCGACCGTGGAATCCGTATTTTCTATTGTTGGCTAAATACTAAATACGGACGTCCTAGTATATCCCACATTATATCTATATTTCTGCTGCGATATCTGTGATGTGATCATTTGATATGTTGTGATGGATACAATATATAGTATATATGATATATTATATAGACGTTACTTATGTTTTACACCCGCACTAGCCCTGCCCTGCTCTGTCGTTAGTTACCTAACCTAACGGTGCACGAGGGGACATCGAGGCGAATGCGGATGGCATAAGTGTACGTCATATTTATCTGTGATGCTTAGGAAGCATAAGCTGATGGGATTTTTTATTAATGAGATTAATAAAAATAAAAAGAAACCTAAAAGATGTTATAGAATCAAAAACTTTAAAAAAAAAGGGGGTAGCTACAGTTTTGCTTTGCATAGCGGTATATATGATATACCCTGCACCTTATTCAATGAGGAAAGAGCCGAGATCCCTTCACCGGGAGTGACCTCTTTAGCGAAACTGGCAGATGCTACAAAACTCGGTTTGTCTTTTGATTTCTTTTAGAGTTTTGCTTTGCACAGTGATATATATGATATGTTCTGCACCTTATTCGATCAGGAAAGAGCCGAGATCCCTTCAGCGGGAGTGACCTCTTTAGCAAAACTAATGAAAGCCTCAAAAACACTCCATTTCAAAATTTCACATGATTCTACGACGATATCAAGTTCATTACGCTCATGGTTTTCTGAAAAACCTGCGTAGCCCTCCGTCATTTCAGATAAGTACTACTTAGTATTCGTGCTGCGGTAGTTTGGCCTCCGTCAAGGCGTAGTGTACGGTAGCTAACTAGTACTTATCTACTAGCATATGATGCGATCGGATTAGGGTATTCGTACGGCGTAGTTTGGCCTCCGTCAAGGGTCGTACGGGTGGGTTTAATTCAATCAAGAAATGACGGGTTGAACTTGACTAGCGCCCTATGGGTAGTTTGGCCTCCGTCAAGGTCATGGGACGCTAGGGGTAAAAGCATTATCGGGAATTTCAAGTGTTGAAATTTGCAATGAGATTGCATACCTCCTATGAGATAGTTGGATCCCGATACCCACTGCGAGTAAGAGTTACTCCTGGGAGAGTTTTACACAGGACAATTAGCTGATCAAGTAGGTGTCTAGAAAAGTGTTAACGGGGTTATGCCTCTGGGAAAACGAGGTTTACTTTAATTAGGTCCGTGCGAAAGCACGGGGAACCTCCCTCAAGTACCGACACTGATCTGGCTGAAAGATTGACGAAATTGTAGGGTGTAATTAATCCCGGCTAATCTTACCTTTTAGGGTTTGAAGCTAGATTTGATAAAAACAGTGGGAGACATCCTGATTAGATAAGGTAATAACCAATCTAATCTTGCAAGAGCATACTCTAAAGTGTTTTCTTCTCTCTCTCTCCAGGTAGCGACTATGTCAAGCCATAATCAAGATAATAATATGGATGTATTGACTGAACCCGCTTATTATACTGAGCAGGGGAACGTTGGACCCGTTCTTTCTTATAAGAGTTATAAGACTGAACAGGGAATAGAAGAATATCTGGATTCTCAAGCCGCCCAAAAGAACATGCATGTTGATGCATCTTCTTCAGGTGTGTTAGTTATTGAGAACTGTTTCTCAGTTCACCCTACGTCCTGGGTATTAGATACCGGATCAGGATCCCGCATATGTAAATTGTTACATGGGCTACGTAAAGGTAGAGAGTTGGGAAAAGGTGATCATTCCGTTCAAGTAGGGAACGGTGCAAATGTTGCAGCCAAAGCAGTTGGCGAATATCACCTAGTATTACCAAGTGGTGATACACTGATTCTGAATGGGTGCTATTATATACCGAACATGATGTGAAACATTATATCAGTTTCTTTATTAAGGAAAGAAGGATATAATTTTGTAGTACAGGATAATGTTATGAACATATTCCTAGATCAAAAGTTGATTGCATCAGGCTCGTTACATAATGGCATATTCATTCTAAATCAAAATACATTCCTCAATATACAAAACACACACAAGAGGAAGAGTTCAGAAATGAACGAATCCTTCTTGTGGCATTGTAGACTTGGTCATATCAATGCGACACGACTGGCTAAGTTACATAAAGATGGATATTTGAATCCGTTTGAATTATCATCTTATGATACTTGCCATTCATGTCTCAAAGGAAAAATGACCAAAGCTCCGTTTAGTGGACACGGAGAAAGAGTTACGGAACTCTTAGGACTGGTACATAGTGATGTATGCGGTCCCATGTTTACACATGCCAGGAACGGTTCTTCCTACTTCATTACATTCACTGACGATCTCTCAAGATTCGGATATGTATTCCTGATGAAACATAAGTCTGAAGCTTTTAAGAAATTTAGAGAATATAAACACGAAGTAGAGAATCAAACGGGCAAAAGTATTAAGATTCTTCGATCTGATCGAGGAGGTGAATACTTAAGCAATGAGTTCCTAGATTATCTAAAAGAGAATGGGATTCTCTCTCAGCTTACTCCTCCTTATACACCACAGCACAACGGTGTATCGGAACGAAGAAATCGCACTCTATTAGATATGGTGCGATCTATGATGAGCACTGCTGAGTTACCTATTTCCTTCTGGGGATATGCACTGGAGACAGCTGCATACCTATTGAATAGAGTTCCAACCAAATCAGTGCCTACCACTCCATATGAGATATGGAATGGTAAGAGACCATGTCTTAATTTTATTCAGATATGGGGTTGTCCGGCCTATGTTAAAACACAAAATCCGGACAAGCTCGAGGCAAGGTCTGTTCTATGTAAGTTTATTGGATATCCCAAACATTCGCGAGGGTATATCTTCTACCACTCCGAGGAACAAAAGGTGTTTGTTTCTCGATATGCTACTTTCTTAGAAAAAGGTTTTCTTATGAAACAGATTAGTGGCATTGAGGTAGAACTGGAAGAAGTTCCAGCAGAACAAACCACAACAGATGATTTGGTAGAACCAGAGGATTCAGTAGTACCCGACGAACCCCAGCCTCTCCGCCGATCTAGCAGGGTTTCTCATCCACCTGAGAGATACTACGGTTTTCTCATTGATGGTGGAAGCGAGGATTGCATCATGGAAGATGATGACCCAACTAGTTTCGAGCAGGCCATCACGAGTGGTGACTCTGTGAAATGGCTGGATGTAATGCGATCTGAGATGGAATCTATGTACACCAATAAAGTATGGATTTTGGAAAATGCTCCTGAAGGGGTAAAACCCATTGGGAGCAAGTGGATTTTTAAAAGGAAATTTGGTGTAGATGTAAAAGTTGAGACTTTCAAAGCTAGACTTGTAGCAAAGGGTTTTCGTCAACGACCAGGTGTGGATTATGATGAAACCTTTTCTCCAGTGGCTATGCTTAAGTCCATCCGGATCTTACTTGCCATTGCTGCATACCATGACTATGAAATCTGGCAAATGGATGTTAAGACAGCCTTTCTAAATGGTGATTTAGAAGAGTGCGTGTACATGACTCAGCCAGAGGGCTTCGTAGATAGTGGGAGCAGCGGAAAAGTATGCAAACTGCTTAAATCCATTTATGGGTTAAAGCAAGCATCGCGGAGTTGGAACATCTGTTTTGATGTAGTAGTCAAAGAGTTTGACTTCATCAAAAACATAGATGAACCTTGTATCTAGAAGAAGGTAGCAGAGAGTAAGGTTGTCTTCCTCGTATTGTACGTGGATGACATACTCTTGATAGAAAATGATATTCCTATGCTGCAATCAGTCAAGCTCTTCTTATCACAAAGATTCTCAATGAAAGATCTAGGTGATGCCTCATGCATATTGGGGATTAGGATCTATAGAGATAGATCCAAACAGATGTTGGGATTGTCCCAATCCAGGTACATTGACACCATACTAAAGAGGTTTAGTATGGAAGAATCCAAGCGTGGGAACCAACCCATGATCTCTGGACTCACTCTCTCCAAAGAGATGTCTCCCAAGACTGATTTGGAGAGAGCTCGCATGCAAGGGATACCCTATGCTTCGGCAGTAGGCTCTATCATGTATGCGATGCTATGTACCAGACCCGATGTAGCATACTCACTAAGTGTAGTGAGTCGGTATCAAGCAGATTCTGAAGAGAGTCACTGGACAGCTGTGAAGAACATTCTCAAGTAATTACGAAGGACTAGAGACATGTTCTTGGTGTATGGTAACGAAGAACTCCGGGTGGAGTCCTTTACCGATTCCATCTTCCAAAGTGATAAGGACGACTCTAAGTCGCACTCGGGATTTGTCTTTACCCTCAATGGAGGGGCGGTATGTTGGAAGAGTTCCAAACAGGATACTGTTGCAGACTCGACGATGGAGGCTGAATACATCGCTGCCAACGATGCTGCCAAAGTGGCTGTCTGGATGAAGAAGTTCATTAGTGAACTTGGTGTGGTTCCATCCATTGAGTATCTAATACCTCAGTATTGTGATAAGAATGGAGCTGTGGCTTTGGCCAAGGAACCCAGGTCCCATAAGAAGTCCAGACATATTCTGAGGCGGTACACCTGATCAGGGAGATAGTTGATCGCCGGGAGATCGAGGTCAGGAGAGTAGATACGAAGGACAACACTGCAGATCCACTCACGAAAGCCATTCCCCAGATACAGTTTGAGAGATTATTCGGGATGCTGGGTATGAGATACTACAGCAGCTGGCCTTAGTGCAAGTGGGAGATTGTTAGTTATGTATATGCCCTAGAGTCCATTGTTGTACATATGATGTATATTATGATGGATGCTTGGATATATACAGAGAGGAATTTCTTGCTCGTCATGATAGTATGCTATTTGGTTTCACTTTATCTTAACATGTTGACTTGTATTTGTTTACTGTCTTACTCTCACATGTTGATAAAGCCCTTAGGATCTGTACTCGACTACTGGGACTATGATGAGATCATACTAGTGGGGCCATAGTAGTCGATGAGTACATCCTATAACTGTTCCTAGTCGAGGGTATATCGAGACAGGGCATCGATACATCAGTGTAGACTAGCGTATACGCATCTTGACCCATATGATGGGTGATGGATGATCCCATATCCATCGGTGTTTGACATCAGAGATGGTGTACGGGTGCTCAGTGGAGACTGGGTACACTGGACGGACTCGCCGAGAACTCCCAGATGGTGATATACCACACGTCAGATGGCAGTTCTCCGATGACACTGGTACAGGGTAGTCTGTAGACCCGAGATCGTCATAGAGTCTTGTGTGATTCCCACTGTGCTTTGATTTCCACCTTACCACGTCCAAGAGGGCGTGCAAAACGGTGGCTTTTGGGTATAGTCCCGAATCACATGGAGGCAATGAGCGATAGGAGGGGATTCATCTCTCCCGGTATAGGGAGTTGATGTTGTGCTGTGTTCGATTGGCTATAACTGGAAGTCCCTGGCCAGGGCTGATATAGAGATTTACTGGTAAGTGTTACCAGTAGTTTCTCGACCTGTTATGAGCCTCACATCAACATGACTTATCGGTTACTGGGGTCTGACGTATACCACCCCTAGACTTGATATGCGACATATCGGACGAACATACCGGACTGTACGGGAGTGTTACTGATTGGATTCACAGGAGAACGGACATGCTAGCTTGTTGATCTTTTGATCGTTCAATACCTGGGTGGCTGTTACGTTTAGCTGACCGCTTGCAGCTTGTGGGTGTTTGATATGATCATCACCTGCTACCGGCGTATTGACGATTCTTTAGAGTCCTACACAGAGGTTTCTTGGCTCAGGCAAAACGGAGTAGAGGCACATATGTGATATGTGCAGGACCGAGGATAATGCGATATGAGATACCGTATTATATTCTCGCGGTATTTAGATATGAACCGGGACATCGAATCAAGTGTTGATTCGATGAATCGGTACATGATATATTAGTCGGTTATATTCGATATAGCCGGATCGTCGGATCAAGTGTTGATTCGATGATTTAATGTATAATGATATATATGATATATTGTATTACATTATCTAATATTGGCTCGCTTTATTATTTCATTTTCTCACCGGATTAATACTTTGATATATATGCGATATATGTTAATTGTATTATTTTCTTTTGTTGCAAATATATAATATATATGTGATATATATTATTGTGACATTATATGATTTATTATGAAACATGTTTAAGGATGATAAAAAGGGATTAGGGTTTGATTAGGGTTTGCTCCTTCTTGTTCATTCTAGAGGGATTCTATTTTGTCTTGGTTAAGATATTATGGTTGATACTTATCCTTAACCCAACCAAACCCTAACTCTAGTTTTTCTCTACAAAGTTTTAGCCTCTCATCCTTGACCATGGTTCCATAATCAATCATATACTCTAATCTACTATTCATCACAAAAGGATAATTCTTTTCATTCTTCATCTTCTTCTCTCTTGAGTTTGAGAGAGAGTTCACTTGAGATTTCTTTTGTGATGAGTTATTGTGAGAAAATGATATAAAAAGAAAGCATAAATACTACTCCATTATCCTCATCTAATCTAGCCCATTAGATTAGGGTGTTCACCTCATTAGAGTGAGAGAAAGCTTGAGCTATTGCAACTTCGACGTAGATCATCGGAGAAAAGGAATACGACAAGCTATCATGGATCGTTCGAGTCGTGGAGCCTCTCTTGAGTCCGGGAGATCATGGATCGCGGTGAAGGGACTTCTACTCGGAGCTTGTGAAGCGAAGGAGCGGACTACAAAGGTTGTAATCCCTCACACTTAGGTTTAAAGATGTTATCTTGCATGTTAAACCCTAATAATCTAGCAAAGATCCCGGCTTTGGGTTGTTCGGCACATCTAAAATTTTATTCGGGCATGTTTGATGCTTTATGAACCTTCACAAGAGTGCCTAGGAACCCTACACTGGTATCAGAGCCTAGCTAGAGCATTAGGCGACGTGTTTACGAAGTTAAAACTCCGATCGAACCCGAACCGACAAAAATGAACCCCTCTCTGGATATTTTTCAAAATGCGATTTTTTCTGAATTAAAAATACCTGAAAAATACATCAGGCAAAAAGAAGAATGACTGTGAAATACGAAGACTTGATCCATACAGACGACCGCGGAATCGCGGCCGTACCCTGCTTGGGCTGCGGTTCCGCGGCAGTACTGTTTGATGTGACACTTTTTATTTCACAGTAATTCTTTTTGAATTCTTTTAAGGTTTCTGGTATTTTTATTTTTACTCAAGTGTTGAGTATTCTGGGGTTTATTTTGTAATCGTAGATTCGATCGGAAAATTTAAATTCGTTATTATTTCCGGATATTTAGAAACTGTTAAAATGTTCGAACGGATATCATTAACTCATTTTTTCCCGGCACGAAAAACTTTCAAGTGTTGAATTTTTTATCGGGTTTAAATCTTTCGGAAATGCGTGCAAGTTCTGTGGTGGACCCTCTAGAAGACAACAAACCTTAACTCGATTATGTGATCGTCTTGAACTGCCTTTTGAACCTTCAGGTTTGGGGCAGTACGGCGTGCCACATGTGAGGCGTTGGCTTGACCCTTCTACGGCTGGACCGCTACTACTGTGACACATTCCGGATTATTTGAACTCCGCTCAAGTGTTGAGCAATTTGGGAAATTTTGGGTATTTGATTATCTGTTCGAAAAGTTTAATACTGTCTATTTATCTGGAATGTGATACAATATGTGGAATTCATAGAGTTAGGCATGAAATGCGAAGAATGTGATATTTCGGATTTACGATGTCTAAAGTGATTGTGGATTCCAAATATTGTAGTTTTACACTTTCTTTTCTGTGACCGTAAGTGTAGTATGTAGTGGTATTGCCGACTGTCGTTGCTATACATCGACGACGATCGGTGTATGCATACTTACTTACGTTGATGATATGAGATATTATGTGTTGCTGAGATATGATGTGCAGGATTGTCGCGATTGAATAGCCAGGGGTTTTATGTGAGATGAGAGTTTTATATTTTCATTCATGTAAATTCAAATGTAATGTAATATTCTTTTATTTGGGGTACTTCCGGGTTGAGGTTGATGCCACCAGTGTTGTATATTATTTACTTTTCCGCATTAGGATGGACCCAAGGAGGAGAGCATAGGTGACCGGGTTCTGGGGTTCAGTGGGAGGCCATCTCGAGGAGTCGAGACCGGGTCTCCTAAACTCCAGAATTGGTAGGGTTGCTTGCCGCTCTCATAGGGGTCCAGGGTGTGGGCTTGGCTATTCATCGCGACTGTGGAATCCGTATTTTCTATTGTTGGCTAAATACTAAATACGGACGTCCTAGTATATCCCACATTATATCTATGTTTCTGCTGCGATATCTGTGATGTGATCATTTGATATGTTGTGATGGATACAATATATAGTATATATGATATATTATATAGACGTTACTTATGTTTTACACCCGCACTAGCCCTGCCCTGCTCTGTCGTTAGTTACCTAACCTAACGGTGCACGAGGGGACATCGAGGTGAATGCGGATGGCATAAGTGTACGTCATATTTATCTGTGATGCTTAGGAAGCATAAGCTGATGGGATTTTTTATTAATGAGATTAATAAAAATAAAAAGAAACCTAAAAGATGTTGTAGAATCAAAAACTTTAAAAAAAGGGGGGGTAGCTACAGTTTTGCTTTGCATAGCGGTATATATGATATACCCTGCACCTTATTCGATGAGGAAAGAGCCGAGATCCCTTCACCGGGAGTGACCTCTTTAGCGAAACTGGCAGATGCTTCAAAACTCTTTTAGTCTTTTGATTGCTTTTAGTGTTTTGCTTTGCACAGTGATATATATGATATGTCCTGCACCTTATTCGATGAGGAAAGAGCCGAGATCCCTTCACCGGGAGTGACCTCTTTAGCAAAACTAATGAAAGCCTAAAAAACACTCCATTTCAAAATTTCACATGATTCTACGACGATATCAAGTTCATTACGCTCTTGGTTTTCTGAAAAACCTGCGTATCCCTCCGTCATTTCAGATAAGTACTACTTAGTATTCGTGCTGCGGTAGTTTGGCCTCCGTCAAGGCGTAGTGTACGGTAGCTAACTAGTACTTATCTACTAGCATATGATGCGATTGGATTAGGGTATTCGTACGGCGTAGTTTGGCCTCCGTCAAGGGTCGTACGGGTGGGTTTAATTCAATCAAGAAATGACGGATTGAACTTGACTAGCGCCCTATGGGTAGTTTGGCCTCCGTCAAGGTCATGGGACGCTAGGGGTAAAAGCATTATCGGGAATTTCAAGTGTTGAAATTTGCAATGAGATTGCATACCTCCTTCGAGATAGTTGGATCCCGATACCCACTGCGAGTAAGAGTTACTCCTGGGAGAGTTTTACACAGGACAATTAGCCGATCAAGTACTGAGCCTGCTGTGACATTCTCCGTACAGTCCGGTATGTTCGTCTAGGACTATCACATATCGGGCCTAGGGGGCGACAGGCGTCAGTCCCCTAAAAGCGGTATATGTCGTGTCGGAGCGTAGCCCATTACACTTTGAGAAACTACTAGAACCTACCAGTAAATCTCGCTTGCCCTGGCCAGGGACTTTGCGTAATGGCTCTCTGACACAGCGCGATATCAACTCCCAATACCGGGAGAGACGAATCCTGTCTAACCGCCACTGCCTCCAAGTGCTCGGGACTGCACCCAACTGCTACCTGTTTGCACGACTCCTTTGAGCCGTGGTAGGGTAGCAATCTAAGAACAGTAGGACACACTCGAGTCGAAGTAGCTGTGTCAAGTCTGCGGACTATGCTGTACTCATGTCACCTGGGGACTGTTAACTGACGACGGGTATAATCCCAACCAACAGTTCCCCGCGAGTCCTGTCCGGTGTACCCGTAACCTAACGAGCACCTGTATACTATCTCCAGTACGACGTACTGATGGCTGTGGGACAGAACATCTCCCCAACTGGGATGAGAAGCATACACACTAGTCTACTCCGGAGTATCGATGCCCTGTCTCGATAATCCTACGACTAGGGACCTGTATAGGATGTTTCTTATAGACTACCCAGCCCCCACTAGTGTGACTGCCATCACAACGCTGGTAATCAAGCAAAGATCCTAAGGGCTCTACTAATATGTATAAGCGATATGGTACAAGAAACATATGCACATATTAAAGTAGACACAAACCAAGTAGCAAACTACCATTTTTAGCAAGACTGTCAATACAACTGTGAATATCCTAAGCTTCCATTAAGTAATATACAATATAGTATTATACAGTAATGGCATTCTAGGGCATAAACACTAACAACCGCGACGAGCTTAGGACAGAGGTTGAAGACCGAAGGACACAGATCGATCGATATAACCTCTCTAAACTCTTTTCGTATAACTAGTATAGGGTTAATGGTACGATCCGTCAATTAGGATTTCATTAGCGCCGGTTTTCAAAAGTTTTTGTTCCGTATTTGGCTACGGATTGATGGCCGGGGCGCTGCCGTAACCCAACATGGTATCAGAGCCAACCCATTAACCGCATATTAATTTGTTTAGACGATGTTAAAGTATCGAAACCGAAACAACTCCAAATCAATACCCTGCACAATCCAGTTTCTGTCGAATTTATTTTGGTCTTCTAAAAATATTTTAGCAGCTGCAGAAGACTACTTAGATGACCACTAGAACACACCCAAAACACGAACCCCAGATTCCAAAATTGGGCCGGCCAGATACCCTAAAACACCGATGTAGCCGGTTTTGTGGAGGCTTCTGGGTTTGTAATTTGAAGTGTGGTCTAGTCTCTGGAATGTTGGTTCAGAGGTATTGCTTGTTTAGCCCAGTTTTGATATAGTTTTGTCTAGTTGTTTGGGGCTATTCGGGGTTATTTCGAAGTCAATATTTTTAACATTGTTTAAAGTTTACAATACATACATTTCTATCTGCGAATGTAATTAGAGCGGTACAACTTGTCTAATTGCTATAGTTCTTTTAAACGGGTTTGCGAATGTGACATTCACGTTGATGTTCTGTGTTATGCTGTGTTGTTGCGGATTTGTCATGGTGGATAGCCTGGGTGCAATGTTAGTACAGTTTAGTTTTATTTGTACACTTGATATCGCGGGGTGAGCATCCGATATGTGGACTGCCATCACTGCCTGTTTGTATATTATTTGTTTGGGGCACGACCGGGTTGAGGTCGATGCCACCGTTGTACATATTTTTTTTTCTGTACTAGGATTACCCCGCGATGGAGTGCACGGATAGCCGGTTTCTGGAGGGCAACGGGTCCGCATCTCATGGCGTTGAGAAGGAGAGGGCCTCACTCTAGAATTGGCGGGCTATTCGCCGCACTCGTAGGGGAACAGGTTGACTCAAGGTGGGGTGCTCAAGTTACCGGATTCCGTGAAATGCCGGGTAGCCCATTCACTTTGATGAAGGGGGCTGCCTCGCTTCTGGTTTTGGCGGGTAACTTATCGCACTCGTAGGGGTCTAGGTTTTCATTCCACAGGCTATCAACACGACCAGGGGAACGTCGGGTTTCACTTGTGGCTCAAAGGAAACACCGGGCTCCCAGATTATCTGTATTGTTCTGTGATGCTTATCGCTATTCTGTGATGTTGCATTTATCATACCTGGAGCGATTATTATATATTGTTATATATATACTAGTAGATGTTGTATATGTTTTTGTAACGTTTTGAATATCGTTTAGGTGAAATTTCGGATAATCGGTAAAATAACCGGCGTTTTCCGTAAAAACCAAGATATGATTATTTTACAACATAGAATTAAATATACCTATTCTAGCTAGGTAATGGCTAGTATTGGTATTTATTTAGTCACTTATAAAATTTATAGTTCACTAAAATATTTTCTGAAATTAATTAATTTTAATATTATTTTAAGCCATCACTGTTCCCGCCAAAAATTTCTGCGCAAAAGAGTCCAAGGTATCAAACGGCAGCGACACGCTTAAGGAAATGCGAACCAGTATCTTCCGGCCTGTATTTTGATAAATTCCCGAAGCAGGAACTGTTAAATTCTGATGACATTGGGAGCATCTCGAAAAACCCTTCGATTTGATATATTATGGGCCTCATAATTCATCCGGGATCAAAAGTTATGAGCAAATATGCTATGCACTGTTCCCTGATTAAAAATCAGGAATTACCTCAATGAGGTATCACGTGCTCACACGTGACCAATGGTCATGTATTGACACGTGATAGTTAAAACAGAAATAAAATAACGGCTGAAGAATGACCCAATTGGGGGTCACGTGCTCATACGTGACCAAGGGTCACGTGTTGACACGTGACAATCGAAACAGAAATGAAATAACAAACGGCTGAAGGAAATACCTCAATGAGGTGTCACGTGCTCACACGTGATCAATGGTCACGTGTTGACACGTGATGGTTAAAACTGAACCGTAAATAAATGCTGAGAAAAGGACTTAATTGGGGGTCACGTGCTCACATGTGACCAAGGGTCATGTGCCAGCACGTGCCAGGCTTTGAAAGCCTTACAGATTAATAGAATTAAAATTCTAAAATTTTCTAAATCTTTCCAAACAAAAAAGGTCTATGGGGGACCGTTGGATTAAAAATCCAAGGGTGATAAAAATCACCAATTTATAGGAAAATCTTAGACAAGGAAAGATTTCCCTAAATCTCACCAAGAATAACAAACAGAATATCTTTGGATTTAAAATCCAACGGTGAATAAAATTCATTGTGTGATCTAAAGGATCATATTAATTATGAAATCAATTAAAATCTTTCAATGAAAGATTTACAAAACAAATTGATTCTTTTCTTTCTCCTATAAATAGGAGCCAAGAAAAGAAGAGAAGGGACCATTTGGGAGAGAAGAACAGAGAGAGGAGAATTTAATTCTCAAGAGAGGAAGAAAATTTCTTCAGGAGAAAAAGAAAACCCTAGGTGAGAAAAGAAAGGGAATCAAAACCTTCAAACAGACTCTAGTCCGAAATTGGACTAGAGATCTTCCAACCAACTTTGGTTCAAGGGTACATCTTTGAACTCCTATGATATCTGTCGTTGTAATCCTTCAACGTCGTCAGAGAGGTGACGGGTCCCGACGGCCATACATTCAATGGACCACTATGTCCCTAAACTAGAACAATAGAGCCCAAATGCTCTTTTGTCGGATCTAAACGATCCTGTTAAGCTGATCTTAGTCTCAAATTGGACTAACGTATCCTTAACAAACGTTTAAGTTGATCTTAGCCTCAAATATAGCTAACGTATCCTTAAACCAAAACCTTCAAACAGACTTTAGTCCCAAATTGGACTAGAAATCTCCCAACCAACTTTGGTTCAAGGGTACATCTCTGAACTCCTCTGATATCTGTCGTTGTAATCCTTCAACGTCGTCAGAGAGGTGACGAGTCCCGACGGCCATACATTCATGGACCACTATGTCCCTAAACTAGAACAATAGAGCCCAAATGCTCTTTTGTCGGACCAAACGATCCTGTTAAGCTGATCTTAGTCTCAAATTAGACTAACGTATCCATAAAAAACGTTTAAGTTGATTTTAGCTTCAAATATGGCTAACGTGTCCTTAAACCAATATTCGTCCCCAAAATAGGAATGTTGGACCACTATGTCCCTAAACTGGCAACGAACCACTATGTCCCTAAACTAGAACAATAGAGCCCAAATGCTCTTTTGTCGGATCTAAACGATCCTGTTAAGCTGATCTTAGTCTCAAATTGGACTAACGTATCCTTAACAAACGTTTAAGTTGATCTTAGCCTCAAATAGGGCTAACGTATCTTTAAACCCTCAAACAGACTTTTGTCCCAAATTGGACTACAGGTCTCCCAACCAACTCTGGTTCAAGGGTACATCTCTGAACTCCTCTGATATCCGTCGTTGTAATCCTTCAACATCGTCAGAGAGGTGATGGGTCCCGACGGCCATACATTCATGGACCACTATGTCCCTAAACTAGAACAATAGAGCCCAAATGCTCTTTTGTCGGATCCAAACGATCATGTTAAGCTGATCTTAGTCTCAAATTAGACTAACGTATCCTTAACAAACGTTTAAGTTGATCTTAGCCTCAAATATGGCTAACGTGTCCTTAAACCAATATTCGTCCCCAAAATGTGAATGTTGGACCACTATGTCCCTAAACTGGCAATGGACCACTATGTCCCTAAACTAGAACAATAGAGCCCCCAAATGCTCTTTTGTTGGATCTAAACGATCCCGTTAAGTCGATCTTAGTTTCAAATTAGACTAACGTATCCTTAACAAACGTTTAAGTTGATCTTAGCCTCAAATATGGCTAACGTATCCTTAAACCAAAACCCCAAACCCAAATCTAAGAAAATACGGATTTGGACTAATCCATGTCTTACGGGTGACAACATAAATTAGTCTCCGTATACAATCCACGGGCAACCACAAACAAAAACAAACACCCACGACACGAAGTGAGCATCTGGAGAAGGAGAAAGTTGTTACTGCGATGCGGTAGCGTAATTAACTGCAGGGGCTTGCGCCTGCAGGGAAGAGCGTCCCCACAATCAAAAACCCCTCGAACGAGGGGGAATGTGACGAAGTCTGCTACATCGGCCGCATCCGTCTAAACCTTCGATGTACGGTGCCATAAATCAACTTGGCATCTTTGGAGAGGTGGACGGATAAAACTAATTAGCATCTGCCCTGAATCTCAGGCAAGACGCCTCCGCGTCGCGCCGCCATTCGGAGGGGAACAGATTCTGGCACGCCCGGTGGGACCTTTTCCTCTTTCCACTCCACACTTCGTGTGTCGTGTTCGCGAACGAATTGCGGTTTGTTATGGTTGCCTGTGGATTCGAGGTACTAAGATTTGGTGTCTTGTTCCGTGCAGAAAACAGAAGATCAATGGCTTCAAACTGCACTAATTGCAACAACTCCCACTCTGTCCTCGCCGGAGGAGTGACTTACGGGCCTCAAGCGGCCTCCCTTTTCAAGATGCCGGTGGAGCAAGTAACTCAGGCCACCACTAGGCTGTTCTTTGGGACCATGCTCCCACCAATGAGCTTCAATGCCCCTCTGCCGTTGCAAGAAGTTCTGAAGAAGTCGGTCTTTGATCGGCTTGCAACTACTGCGGCCCCTCTCAACGGGTCGCCCAAATCCAGTGCATCGGATTTCAATAGACTGGGTCAAAACTCCAATGGGCCCGTGAAGAAGCCCATAATACCAGAAGGTATTATCCCCAAGTGGTTAGCCATTCCCGCTCATGAAATTGTCAAGGTTGCTTCCCCTGCTCGGAAGTCTGCCTTCGATAGGTTGGCTATCCCCATTCAACGGACGTCAGTCTTCAATAGGCTGACAACGACAACTTCTGACCAACATAGGGGGCATGAGGAATTCAATCCTACAGCTAAGATAATCCCAACGGCTCGACACGTTCGACGTCGCCACTGGCGCCGAGTAAGGAAGGCTGGGGGCAACTCTTCCTCTGGGCTAACTCCACCAGCCCCAACGGTGGAAGTCAATGCTGCTGTTCCAACTGGGAACAATTTTGAATTGCTTAACAAGGTGCGCAGGAACTCTCCTACTGCAGTGCTAAAGAAATCTCCTCCACCCATGGAAAATGCACCGAAGGCGAAGCCGGAGCAGCCCCCTCAGCGGATGTCCTCCAAAATCTACAAAGTCTGGCTACAGGTTCAGGACTCAGTAATTGATCAAGATTACTCTCGCCGACAGAAAAAGGTGAAGGTTCAACAAGAAGAGAACCGTTCTGTCAAGCCACAAAGGACAACAGCTACTTGGGTGCCTACTGCAACGGCCCTCTCGACTTCAACTGCTCAAAAGGGGAGGAAGCCAAAGAAAGCCCTTGTAACTGCGGCAAATCGTAAAGACGCTGAGCCCAAACGCCCTAAGTCTGGGGGCATGGTGGTGCATACCGTCTACATGGCATCCGGGAAAGAGGATAGTCGCGCTTCTACGGGACAACGACCACTCACCCGATCCATCATGAGAGCTCAAGAACAGCAACAACAGAAGCTTCAAGAGATGCTAACTACAATGGCCGCACTTACCGAGCCAAAAGAAAGCCCGAAGGCATCATCAGAACAGCATCACGAACAAGAAACTGATGCTTACTTCCTACGTAGAGTCCTCGAAAAGAAGGACAGAGAAGCGGCAGAACAAGCTTCCAACATAAAACGAATGGCACTTCTCTTCCAAGACATAGTCGGGATGATGTTACAGCTGGATTCCCCAGCTGAAGACTCTCCGATCATTATTGAAGACGATAGAGGGGAGACATCGAACCCTCCTCCGGCTCTTTCAACAGCCAAGGAGGAGACCATCTCAAAAGCCGCCCTGGATGATTACATTGCTCAGCAAATATGAGCTCACCAGGCTAACGAAGCGGCCGGTCAAGTTGTTAAAACTGGGCGACCATATCCAGGCTGGTATGACTAAATAAAGTACCCGCCGGGATACACGATCCCCAAATTCCACGTATATAAGGGGACGGGAAATCCACATCAGCATGTCGCTCAATTTAGGGCTCTGTGTGGTAACACTGGAGGCGACGACAAGCTACTGCTTCGCCAATTCGTTGGCAGCTTGTCGGAGACAGCATTCGAGTGGTACTCGGAGCTTCCCGACGACTCCGTCAAAACGTTTACAGAAATGGAGTTGCTGTTCACCCAACGTTTTGCGAGTGCTAGCGAATGTACCCCAATCACAACACTGATCAATGCCAGGGTGAAGCCGAGAGAAACTTGGGTCCAGTACGCAATACGGTGGCGGAATCTATGGTCAAAGTGCGAGCAGCGCATCGAAGAAGCTCCTGCCGTGGGCATGTTCATGGGTACTCTCGACCCTCAAGCGACCATCTCCCAATTCATGATGTTCTTCAAGCCGACCACCTTCCAGGCCTTGATTGACAAGCTGACCCAAATGGACCAGATGGGCCATAGGCCTTCCTCTTCAAAGACAGAGCCTTGGAATGAAAAGGACAAAGGGAAAGCAACTTTCGTTGCCAATACTCAACAACAGCCGAGCAACTTAAAGCTGATTACTCGCCAAGACAACGTGCGTTTATGCCCATCCCTCGTGGAGAGACTGGGACGTCCTTACTCGTTTCCCCAGGATAAAACGAGGAAACTGTTCGAGCTGGCAGTGCGCAACAAGCTCATCAATCTGCCGGATCCAAAACGTCCGTTGCAGCCAGGCGATGTCAACAATCCTAATTACTGCCCTTACTACCAAGCAGTAAGCCATCCAATAGAAGATTGCTTCGTCTTCAAAGGCTGGATGGAGGACCAATACCAACAAGGCGAGTTCGTATTATCCAAAAACTGGAAAGTGAACCCGCCACAACCTCACGCCCCTAAAAAAGTGGACGTGCCGGGGGCATCGTGCTCATTCATAAGGGAAGCCCCGTGGGAGGTCGCTCTTTCAGCCAAAACTAAAAGAATGCTGAACGATCTCCAAACGTGCCCGGCAATCAGGTGGAAAAATCCACTGGAACCCGAGATCATCGAGGGAATGCTGAAACCGCGCCCAACTCCAAAAACGGGTGGTGATGGTCAGAGCACTCACACCCAGCAGTCAAAGTCTTCGAAGAAGAAGAAGAAGACCAAAAAGCCCGTGTAGCCTGGTGACAAGCGCATGGACCTGCAAAAACAGATTGACGCGTTGGAAGAATATAATCAGAAGGCGCGGACCCCAGTCACACTCTAAGAATTTTTCAGCCACGTCCTTGAGGACGGAGAAGATGACAATGGAGAAGACTCGTCGGATGAATCTGAAGATTATGTGGCAAGCTGCCATGTGATCTCTCACTCGTCAATAAATGACGAAGAAGCTCCTTACACAGAGAAGCTGGGGGCAGATCCTGAGCCATAACTTCTAGGACCATCAGACGAAATGATTGATGCATTCCTGAACGAAGCCCGTCTTAAAAGCAAAGCTGATCGAGAGCGCGAGATGGCCATATTCGAGAAAGCCAAACGCCGGCGACTAGATGAAAGGGTCGAAACACTCCCACCGGGTCAAAGTACACCCGCCGCAAATGAAAGCAGGATCAAGACAAGGAAACGATTCGCCAAAGCTATATTGATGGGGATGAAGTTGCCCTCTTTCAGAGAAAATTCTCCTGGTGGTATACATCTTGATGAAGCGGACGTACATCCTAAGTTCTGCTTATATCATCAGAAGATCGCACATCCTACTGAAGACTGCAACTCCTTTAAGCGCTGGTGGCAAGGGTATGTTGCTCACAGGCAATACTTCAACAGGACAAAGCGCGAAGCTCGTAGACAGCGGAAAAATGCGACAAATGAGCGTAAAAGAATTGCCAGCAATTGTCATAGGGTTGATCCCGGGGGATCGCGAGTCCTTACCTTCGGGAGCGACTCCGACGAAAAAGTAGCCCTCGGTACTCTCTTCAAGGAATCCATCTCTGAAATGAAATAATTGAGGAGTTGCGAGAACATTCAACCGTGCAATCGCACGCTACCCGGAAAGAATCTCGGACCCGCAAACAAGGGATCGAACAAAAAGGATAAAGGGAAGGGAAAGACGGCCTTCGTCGCCAACGCTTAACAACAATCGAGTGGCCTTAGACCGGTTGTTCGCCAAAGCAACAAGCGGCAACCCCTCTATGAGAAGTTGAAACGTCCTTACTCATTTCCCCGGGATGAAACAAGGAGGCTGTTCGAACTAGCAGTGCGCAACAGGCTTATCACTCTACCGGAGCCGAAACACCAGCTACAACTGAATGATGTCAACAATTCTAATTACTGCCCTTACCACCAAGTATTGGGCCATCCGATCGATAACTGCTACGTCTTCAAAAACTGGGTTGAAGACCAGCAGTACCAACAGGGCAAGTTCGCGCTGTCCGAAAAATGAAAGGTGAACCTACCATAACCACATGCTCCGAAAAAGATGGGCATGCCAGGAGCATCGTGCTTTTTCATAGAGAAAGCCCCATGGACCGAAAAGTCCGTAAACTAGAAATTCGCCTCAAATACGGCAACGGCGGACCGCAATGTCCTAAAACTTGCAACGGACCGAAACGTCGTTAAACTAACAACGGACCGCAATGTCTTAAAACTTGCAAATGACTGAAACGTCGTTAAACTACTACCAACCCGCGGCATCCCCAGGCTAACGTGGTAAAAAAAAAGAAAAAAAAGGCGGTACGTCCATAAGCAAAATGGGCACGGATGAAAACCCGAAAGGGCGCCGTGAGTAAAAACAGCAGGACTACCGGCGATGTTTGTGAAAACCCGAAAGGGCGCAGACTCGTAAAAAAAAACGGTTAGTCCATAAGCAAAATGGGCATGGATGAAAACCCGAAAGGACGTCGTGAGTAAAAACAGCAGGACTACCTGCGATGTTTGTGAAAACCCGAAAGGGCGCAGACTCGTAAAAAAAAAGGGGTATGTCTATAAGCGAAATGGGCACGGATGAAAACCCGAAAGGGCTCCGTGAGTAAAAACAGCAAGGCTACCGGCGAGTTTTGTGAAAACCCGAAAGGGCGCAATCTCGTTAAAAGACACATGCAAGGTCCTCTCGACCTTGTGACGAGAAACCACCTGCGTGGGATCCTTACGACTCACAAAGGAGCAACACACTTAGGGGTCCCCACGACTCCTAAGGAGAAATTACACTTGCGAGATCCTTACGACTCGTAAGGAGAACCCTCTTATGGGACCCTCACGGCTCATAAGATTCAAAAGTCTTAAGCTACAGGGATCTGAACCTGTTCTTAAGCGGCCACCACAACCTCCAATGCTGCCCTACAAGCGGTTCAGTATTGACCCTTGTATACAATCCACGGGCACGAATGAACATGTAACATTTTCTAAAATATAAAATATTAATTTTGGGAATTTTTATTATTTAATATTATTTTATTGATTATTTTAATAATTAAATGCAAATAAATAGGAAAAATGTTAGAAAAATTAGGAAAAATTATGGAAAATTCTAAAATAGGGTAAATTAGTGAATTATGACATTTTTAAGTTTTTGTGATTAGTTTGACACTAATTTAGCGCTAATCGCGATTAAAATCGCTAATCGGGTTTTTTGGCAATTTTGTGCAAAACATGCACATATCACATTTTCTCACACTTATGCATTTTCTTTCATGTGTTTCTTATTTGGGTTTACTATTGAGGTGAGAAGGTTAGGGTTAAGGATTAAAAGAGGAAAAGAAAAGAAAAAGAAAAAGAAATTAGAATAGAGTTGGTGAGAGAGGGTATGGGCACATTTGACCAACACTTAGCCATTGTTCTCCTCTTCATTTCTCTCCCTCTCCTTTGGCTCTTGCTGCTGCTGCCACTTCCTCATCTCCCTCCCCTCTTCAAGCCCTCTTTTCAACTCAAAAACAACCCCAAAACCATATATCGGTTTCATTAAAAATGTGCACAAGCTTGAGATCTACGCAATGGACTAAGAAAGCATGGATTTGGCCACTAGAGGGCAACTCAAGAAAGTTCTTGAGTTGCCAATCAAGGTAATTTCTGAGCCATTTGCTTAGTTTTAGCATTTCCTTTAACCCCATGTTAAGAATATATCGATATTGTGTGATATTATGGACTTGGTGATAACCTAGTTAGGGTTTTAGGGAATTGGTGTTGTATGATGAAATTGAGCTCAGTAGAGGACTTGTAAACACCCTAGTGCATGAATTGGAACCCAAAACCTGAAGCTAGAACCAGAAATACGGATTTTAGAAACCGATATCGGGGAAATTGTGTAATCTGTGAGGGTTAAATGGAATCTGCTATCAACCCGAGACTCCTAAAATGATATTGAGTGGAAATTGAGATGTGCAGGCACCATAGAGGCAACACCCCAAACCCCAGCCCCCAACTCATCCGTACGGCCGCCAATTTCCTCCTTTTGGCCGCCAATTGCGGCCTGGGTCCCACCTCCTTGGCTCGTTTTGGTTCTGTAGCTCCTACATTGTTAGTTTAGGCCCCTGGTATATATAGATTTGTATAAAGTGACCTGGGGTAAAATCTGGAACACATTTCATGAGTTGCTGTTTTGGACTTTAGTTTCCGTATTCCGTATTTTCATTTCTGAGATGGTGGTTTGTGTTTTGCCTCGACTATTTGGCGTTTATACGACGATATAGAGGATTTATATGTGGTTTGGAAGGCGTGCCATAGGTTCTCACCTATAGGCCCCCTTATCGTATCGTTTTGGATTTCATGCACCGTTTTAGCTTGGATTTGGTTTTAATGCGCATATGCGATATTTGATGTGTAGGTACCCATGAAGACTTCGGGACGACGGGCAAATGCGTGGCGACGTCCGCAAATGAGAAGCAAGGTGAGTAGATTATATCTACAGGGGGAAGTCGGGTGGATGGCGTATAGCACCCCCGCAGTCCGTAGTTAGTATAATATATATAGTAGATGTGTGATAGTTTTAGTGTGTTGTAGCTTTGTGTTAGAAGTATTGTGGATAGTGTAGGGTAGAAGTGATTAGTGTAGTTCCTAGTTGCGAGCCCTAGGATAGAATTGCACTTACACGCCTACACTTGTATATCTCTTATACCTACCCTTGATGGATGATGTTTGATGACTTTGGGGATGAGTCGATGATGTGGGCTTGATGACGTGAGATCGGTGATTGGATACGATTCATTGTGGGATATAACTTGTGATTTCTTGCGGGTTTGTGATATGTGTTTACCCCGCATGTATACTTCACTGATGGTATCGTTTGGTGCTAGACATAGAGTAGTACCCCAGACTGTATGATATGACGATAGTGATACCGGATATGTGATGAGATAGTGTGACACTGACCCCTACCCAGCTATTGGGATGCCGTACGATGATTACCGTACGAGCCGATATTGATGATAGATCCGCACTCATAACTCGAGGATATCTTATGATATGACATTGAGGCGAGATCACCGACTATATACCTTTATATATGTATTGACTCAGATTTAGGCGGTTTCCATACCCTCCAGACTTGCATGATACTTAGATCAGTAGTTGCATAGTAGATGTTAGACTAGACCAGAGTCATACCTATTTCAAACTAACGAATCGGGAATATTTGCTAGATAGGAGAAAAGGGGATTCTACGGATATTTTCAAATGTGTAGAGTCTATTTTCTAAACACCGTAGCCCTTGTTTTACCAAAGACCCCGATTCGTCTTATTTCAAAAGGCAAGGTTGCATGATATAGCTTTTGAGTTAGATTCTTCACTATTGCGTTGATTATTCGATTGCACCTGTTCATACTGATTGCATGGCATCACTTGTGCTTATTGTTATATTGCCATCATGCTGTTAGGACACCCGCACCATTATCGATGATGCGTATGTTCCACGTACACTGATTGCCGGCTCACACACTTCATCATCGATAATTGCTATGCCACTACACTGTAGTACTGCTGCATTCATGATATGATTTCCGCATGGCATATTGTACGCATAGACCTGTACACAAATATATACGATTTGACGTGATAGTCATACCTGATACATATATCACATCTGATCATTATATTGTAGCTCATTTATATGTGACATGACTTGATACTCACATTGATGCTTATATCACATCTGATCATCATATTGTAGCTCATTTATATGTGACATGACTTGATACTCACATTGATGCTTATATCACATCTGATCATCATATTGTAGCTCATTTATATGTGACATGACTTGATACTCACATTGATGCTTATATCACATCTGATCATCATATTGTAGCTCATTTATATGTGACATGACTTGATACTCACATTGATGCTTATATCACATCTGATCATCATATTGTAGCTCATTTATATGTGACATGACTTGATACTCACATTGATGCTTATATCACATCTGATCATCATATTGTAGCTCATTTATATGTGACATGACTTGATACTCACATTGATGCTTATATCACATCTGATCATCATATTGTAGCTCATTTATATGTGACATGACTTGATACTCACATTGATGCTTATATCACATCTGATCATCATATTGTAGCTCATTTATATGTGACATGACTTGATACTCACATTGATGCTTATATCACACCTGATCATCATATTATAGCTCATCTATTTGTGACTTGACATGATATTATGTTTGACGCACATATCATATCAGATTAGTGACTTACATTTTGGTTTGGATTATATGTGATTTCTGGATTTGGGAACCGTGGCTATTTCAAATATGTAATCATTTAAAAACCCGGTTCCCTTGATATGATATTTCGGTGCGTCCACCATGTGTTTTCTCGGTGCTAGAGTTATATATAAAAACCCGAATCGAGGAGGCGGTTGAGGCCGATTACGGGTACATGGTGGACCCGGTATGGTACCCCGGGGCGAGAACGGTTTCGCTGTGTGATAGACGGTGAGCCCGGCAGAGGGACTACTACCTACCGGTGATTGTACTTTAGCTCGGCGGATATCTGGAGGATTCCGACCGGAGCCAGAGATAGATATGGGCTGACCCGTACTGCCGGGGCCGAGGGCCGATACCGCAGACGGAGCCCCATATGGATGAGGATTTACGTGTCGATGCTTGGCACGGGTTTCATGATGTTTTACCATGATGTTGTTTATATCCTCATACTGCATACATGATGTTTATTGTCATTGGGTGACGGGTGGACGGGTTCCACGCATATACAGACATAGATCATATACAGATATGGATCATATACAGACATAGATCATATACAGATATGGATCATATACAGACATAGATCATATACAGATACGGATCATATACAGACATAGATCATATACAGATATGGATCATATACAGACATAGATCATATACAGATACGGATCATATACAGACATAGATCATATACAGATATGGATCATATACAGACATAGATCATATACAGATACGGATCATATACAGACATAGATCATATACAGATATGGATCATATACAGACATGGATCATATACAGACTGGATTTACACTTATCATACTTCATTTGTATATATAACAGGGTATGAGGGCGCTGTTATATATACCCTTACACCAATATTAGTGGAATGGGACGCTAATATATGTGTATTGATATCATTTGATACATCATCATATTTACTTCATACAGCATACCTTATATTCATGACATGTTATTACCTGAGTACTTGGCACCACATACATTTTTAGATGTTACCTTGCCACCTTATTACACTCTGATGCACTTTTGTGGATTGTATTACTGATCGTTGACTTAGGATTATGTCTTGCATTCGATTTATCCTTGTAGATGTTTCTATTCACGAGTTGGCAACTCACCCCCGTTGTGCCACAGTTCTTGCAGGTTCTGCCGTACAGGTTTTATTGCGGCATTTCTGGCACACTACTTTCTTGCGGGTGGCTTGCTTTTGGTAGGTGGATTCTTTCGCATCAAGAACCACCCTTGTATTCATTTTACTCATTGTATCTAGAATTTCCATCAACCAAAACTTGTATATTCTTTCAGACTTAGAGACAGTATTGTATTATTCGACCTTAGAGTCGCGCTTAGTAGTATTGGGGTTTCTTGTTGCTTGAGCTTTCTTTTGGGTTTGATCCTCGCCACTTGGCGTTGTATATTATTGTTGCATATGTGGTTGTGACCGTCTATTGACGAAGAGCTAGCTCCCGCTTGGGGATGCCTTTATCATTGCATATATATTGTCATTCTTGTTGTACCCCATTCGGGGCCAGTTTTACAAAAGAAACTCTGCCGAAATTTTTAGAAAAGACTGTACTGTTTTTAAATTGCATATTCGGCTTAGTTATTTAAAAACATTGATTTTTAAACATGTAGTTCTTTACTTATTCTTAAAAAGGGTTTTAGATTTCTGGGATTTCGGCTTACTTAGTCGCGTTACGCCTGTAGGCGTTACGTGGTTAAGTGCCGGTCACGGGCCAAACTTGGGTCGTGACAAAGTTGGTATCAGAGCGCTAGGTTGACCTTGGTTCGAGTCTGAGTTTGACTATGTGGAGCCTAGGGCATTGTTTATATATATACGGAACTTAGGCTTGACCTTACGGAACTTAGACTTGGTCGAGGGGGTATTAGACCCGAACTTTCGTCGTATTAGGATGACCCTTGGTTGATGGAATAGGTGACTAAAGTAGAGTGACGTACCGTTGGTATGTTCCGCGGCATACTTACGACACGCCACTCCGCTTAAGGAACCTTAGGACGTGCATACTTTTCGAGATCAGTGATTCCCTTCATATCCAGGATTATACATCCATTTGAGATCCCCGATTCTATTAGTTCATGATCATATCTTCATTGATGCTGTTCCTTCCTATGATCATGTATCCACTTTGGATTTGTTGTTTTCCTTCTTGTCACTGATGTGCTCTCTTTGATACTCGATTGAGATTCCTGTCACCATGTTTGAGCACAGTTTGGGCTGTTGCTAGGGTTACGGCCGGTGTGAGCTCGTTTGGTACGAGGGCCGACCATTGTGTTTTCTGGTGACATGGGAATGTCTCGAGTTAGTATTGGTGATTGTGACCTCTAGTGGAGGTGAGTGCTTGGTTGTGCACCGGATGCTCGGGCCATTGTTAGAACTGCCAGTGAAAGAGGACTGTTGATGTACGGCATACCTCAGAGATAGTGATGTCGCCTACCGTGCAGACAGATGGACCAGCTGTTGCTGAGATCGACAAGATAGTGCTTTCGGAGCTTACGAGCTGAGATTGCCGGAGCTTTCAGACAGATATGAGACAGATGATAGCTAGTCTACCCGATTTGAGAGACGAAGGTGATTCGTCCGATTTTGCGCCAGAGCGGGCCCAGTTGAGTTGAAGAATTCCAGTGTGGAGAATCTTACTCAGATCTAGAGCAGACCGATCCAGAGCTGACCGCCTATGTATCGCCCTTCCTGGAGGATTGAGGCATTTTTCGGCGTACAGGCGTATGAACCAGTTGTTGCGGCAAATGATGAGATATCGCCCAGATGATTGGAGCTGTTGCAGCGTGAGCATATACTCAGAGAGATGATAGCGAGTCGCTCGTCACCTGAGGATGAATGACTAGGACATGTGGTTCGTTCGTTACCGATGCGAGGACATCAGATAGATTGTTTCCAGCTAGAGACGACTTCACGCAGGTTCGTTGAGAGTCGATTGAGACGATCGAATGTCAGGAGCCATTTTCCAAGTTTAAAGTATACGGAAAGACATGCAGGTGATTCTATGGACCCTCTAGAAGAATGAAACCCTAACTCGACTTAATGACCGTGTGACAGCCTTTGAACCTTAGGGTTTACGGCGGTTCCGCGGCGCCATTAGTGAGGCTTGGGTTTGCCCTTCTACGGCTGGACCACCGACGCTGTGGCATGTACTCGATACTATTAAACTGTACCCGAGATGAGAGCTCTTGGGGGATTATGAGGATCTGACGAGTCGATCGGATGGTTCGACATCTTTCGGATATCGTGATGGGACACTGCTTGGGAGACTCCAGATGCGAGCATAGCCGTTGGAGCACAGTACATGCAGCCAGGATGAGACGACTCTGAATCAGTCGACATTGAGCAATGTGGAGTAGAGAGTTCGTACGAGGTTTCGACGAGATGGCGTCCCACTCCGCTGACATCAGAGATGTGATACGCACCCCGAGGCGTGGTATGTGGATAGATCTTCTAGAAAGAATGCGATAAGTATGTAGCCGTTCCGGAATAAGCTTTAGCTTCAGCATTGGATGACGACTTCCGGGCATTTCGGCAGGAATGAGATTTGAGAAAGGGACCTCGACAGGACCTTTCTGGAGTACGATACGAGAAGACCTAGACCAGGAGTGGTAGCATTGCGCACACCCAGCAGGACAGAGTTCGGCATTATCGACGAGGTAGTTGACCAGGTTCGGATAAAGGAACTTACCCAGATGCGTTGCTAATTGATCAAGGACGGACGAGGGATGAGTATTCCTCCGATGGTTGGGACGTGTTCCCGAGGACCAGTTCAGCCTGACATCTTTTACAGAATGATGAAGCTACAGAGTACGCGATTTCGAGTCTGTGTGAGAGACTTCAGATTGGCCGTGGCCGAGAACAGTGCAGTGCAAGGTGACTTGGCGTGACGTCATAGTGGACAATGATAGAGGCATGTGGAACCAGAGGTTCGTGTGAGACGCTGACGAGCTGTCATTACTTCCCGTCGAGACTAGAGACCTGATATGCTTACAGAGACGTTGGGATGTGACCAGTTTCCGAGAAATGTTGTGTTGAGGATGCAGATGTCTATCAAGCGAGAAGAGGTAGTACAAGAGAGACAGCCTCTGTGCAGATCGGCATAGGCATGATTGGAAGAGACCTTGAGCAGGATTCCTTTCAGGACATTGCTGCAATGATGTTTGCACCCAGGATCAGATGTGTGACGTGCATTCAGAGAGCCAGAGGCCGACGCCAGTGATGTGCTGCCTTACGAGTGGTCATGAGGATTGACCGAGAGGTGACCAGAGAAGTGCCAGAACGGAATCGTCCCCGTTAGCACACCTGACAGGGCCGATGAGCCGATTGACCGCGAGATAGGAAATCCGCAGAGAAGATAAGGACCCAGAGTCAGAGGACGCCAGACCGTGAGCAAGAGGCACGTAGATATCTTGCGCTTCTAGCAGTGGATTGCACCGACTCCTTCTCGATCTCGAAGGAGGAACTACCGACGACGGTATTTATGATTTGTGATTTTGTGATTCGATTATCACGTATCCGTCACTTTGGGATTTCGGTATTTTGTGCGTTCTGCTTGCATGATTTAGTTTTGATGATTGAGTTTCATGATATTGTTTCATGCACCCACTGGATATTTATATATTTTGCGCTGAGTTATTACATTTATGATATTGATTGAGATTTCATGCCTATCGTATTCAGTGATTTGATTTGCACTTCCAGCGTAGTTTTCATGTATCTTTAGTGTTTTGATATACGATTTTGGTGCATACCAGATGCACTAAATCGGAATTCTTCGTGCATTTCATATGCACCTGCTTTTTTTCTGTCAAGCACACACGTTGCCTACGACAGATGTTTCGTGCACACCCGTTGCACTTAGATGTTGTTTTCTATACCTGTTTGACACATATATGGATTTTGATTCCTTGCGCACCAGACGCATAGGATATTCTTATATATGCATTTTAGGGATTGATTTCTAGTAGAGTAGTACTTTTTTTTTATGATATTCTCTATGTGTTGATGTTTTCGGAGCCCCGACAAATGGATTATTACTGAAATTGTTTTAGTAGTGGGGGTTTAAATTTAAATTCGGGGACCGAATTTCTTTAAGGAGGGTAGATTGTAACATTTTCTAAAATATAAAATATTAATTTTGGGAATTTTTATTATTTAATATTATTTTATTGATTATTTTAATAATTAAATGCAAATAAATAGGAAAAATGTTAGAAAAATTAGGAAAAATTATGGAAAATTCTAAAATAGGGTAAATTAGTGAATTATGACATTTTTAAGTTTTTGTGATTAGTTTGACACTAATTTAGCGCTAATCGCGATTAAAATCGCTAATCGGGTTTTTTGGCAATTTTGTGCAAAACATGCACATATCACATTTTCTCACACTTATGCATTTTCTTTCATGTGTTTCTTATTTGGGTTTACTATTGAGGTGAGAAGGTTAGGGTTAAGGATTAAAAGAGGAAAAGAAAAGAAAAAGAAAAAGAAATTAGAATAGAGTTGGTGAGAGAGGGTATGGGCACATTTGACCAACACTTAGCCATTGTTCTCCTCTTCATTTCTCTCCCTCTCCTTTGGCTCTTGCTGCTGCTGCCACTTCCTCATCTCCCTCCCCTCTTCAAGCCCTCTTTTCAACTCAAAAACAACCCCAAAACCATATATCGGTTTCATTAAAAATGTGCACAAGCTTGAGATCTACGCAATGGACTAAGAAAGCATGGATTTGGCCACTAGAGGGCAACTCAAGAAAGTTCTTGAGTTGCCAATCAAGGTAATTTCTGAGCCATTTGCTTAGTTTTAGCATTTCCTTTAACCCCATGTTAAGAATATATCGATATTGTGTGATATTATGGACTTGGTGATAACCTAGTTAGGGTTTTAGGGAATTGGTGTTGTATGATGAAATTGAGCTCAGTAGAGGACTTGTAAACACCCTAGTGCATGAATTGGAACCCAAAACCTGAAGCTAGAACCAGAAATACGGATTTTAGAAACCGATATCGGGGAAATTGTGTAATCTGTGAGGGTTAAATGGAATCTGCTATCAACCCGAGACTCCTAAAATGATATTGAGTGGAAATTGAGATGTGCAGGCACCATAGAGGCAACACCCCAAACCCCAGCCCCCAACTCATCCGTACGGCCGCCAATTTCCTCCTTTTGGCCGCCAATTGCGGCCTGGGTCCCACCTCCTTGGCTCGTTTTGGTTCTGTAGCTCCTACATTGTTAGTTTAGGCCCCTGGTATATATAGATTTGTATAAAGTGACCTGGGGTAAAATCTGGAACACATTTCATGAGTTGCTGTTTTGGACTTTAGTTTCCGTATTCCGTATTTTCATTTCTGAGATGGTGGTTTGTGTTTTGCCTCGACTATTTGGCGTTTATACGACGATATAGAGGATTTATATGTGGTTTGGAAGGCGTGCCATAGGTTCTCACCTATAGGCCCCCTTATCGTATCGTTTTGGATTTCATGCACCGTTTTAGCTTGGATTTGGTTTTAATGCGCATATGCGATATTTGATGTGTAGGTACCCATGAAGACTTCGGGACGACGGGCAAATGCGTGGCGACGTCCGCAAATGAGAAGCAAGGTGAGTAGATTATATCTACAGGGGGAAGTCGGGTGGATGGCGTATAGCACCCCCGCAGTCCGTAGTTAGTATAATATATATAGTAGATGTGTGATAGTTTTAGTGTGTTGTAGCTTTGTGTTAGAAGTATTGTGGATAGTGTAGGGTAGAAGTGATTAGTGTAGTTCCTAGTTGCGAGCCCTAGGATAGAATTGCACTTACACGCCTACACTTGTATATCTCTTATACCTACCCTTGATGGATGATGTTTGATGACTTTGGGGATGAGTCGATGATGTGGGCTTGATGACGTGAGATCGGTGATTGGATACGATTCATTGTGGGATATAACTTGTGATTTCTTGCGGGTTTGTGATATGTGTTTACCCCGCATGTATACTTCACTGATGGTATCGTTTGGTGCTAGACATAGAGTAGTACCCCAGACTGTATGATATGACGATAGTGATACCGGATATGTGATGAGATAGTGTGACACTGACCCCTACCCAGCTATTGGGATGCCGTACGATGATTACCGTACGAGCCGATATTGATGATAGATCCGCACTCATAACTCGAGGATATCTTATGATATGACATTGAGGCGAGATCACCGACTATATACCTTTATATATGTATTGACTCAGATTTAGGCGGTTTCCATACCCTCCAGACTTGCATGATACTTAGATCAGTAGTTGCATAGTAGATGTTAGACTAGACCAGAGTCATACCTATTTCAAACTAACGAATCGGGAATATTTGCTAGATAGGAGAAAAGGGGATTCTACGGATATTTTCAAATGTGTAGAGTCTATTTTCTAAACACCGTAGCCCTTGTTTTACCAAAGACCCCGATTCGTCTTATTTCAAAAGGCAAGGTTGCATGATATAGCTTTTGAGTTAGATTCTTCACTATTGCGTTGATTATTCGATTGCACCTGTTCATACTGATTGCATGGCATCACTTGTGCTTATTGTTATATTGCCATCATGCTGTTAGGACACCCGCACCATTATCGATGATGCGTATGTTCCACGTACACTGATTGCCGGCTCACACACTTCATCATCGATAATTGCTATGCCACTACACTGTAGTACTGCTGCATTCATGATATGATTTCCGCATGGCATATTGTACGCATAGACCTGTACACAAATATATACGATTTGACGTGATAGTCATACCTGATACATATATCACATCTGATCATTATATTGTAGCTCATTTATATGTGACATGACTTGATACTCACATTGATGCTTATATCACATCTGATCATCATATTGTAGCTCATTTATATGTGACATGACTTGATACTCACATTGATGCTTATATCACATCTGATCATCATATTGTAGCTCATTTATATGTGACATGACTTGATACTCACATTGATACTTATATCACATCTGATCATCATATTGTAGCTCATTTATATGTGACATGACTTGATACTCACATTGATGCTTATATCACATCTGATCATCATATTGTAGCTCATTTATATGTGACATGACTTGATACTCACATTGATGCTTATATCACATCTGATCATCATATTGTAGCTCATTTATATGTGACATGACTTGATACTCACATTGATGCTTATATCACATCTGATCATCATATTGTAGCTCATTTATATGTGACATGACTTGATACTCACATTGATGCTTATATCACATCTGATCATCATATTGTAGCTCATTTATATGTGACATGACTTGATACTCACATTGATGCTTATATCACACCTGATCATCATATTATAGCTCATCTATTTGTGACTTGACATGATATTATGTTTGACGCACATATCATATCAGATTAGTGACTTACATTTTGGTTTGGATTATATGTGATTTCTGGATTTGGGAACCGTGGCTATTTCAAATATGTAATCATTTAAAAACCCGGTTCCCTTGATATGATATTTCGGTGCGTCCACCATGTGTTTTCTCGGTGCTAGAGTTATATATAAAAACCCGAATCGAGGAGGCGGTTGAGGCCGATTACGGGTACATGGTGGACCCGGTATGGTACCCCGGGGCGAGAACGGTTTCGCTGTGTGATAGACGGTGAGCCCGGCAGAGGGACTACTACCTACCGGTGATTGTACTTTAGCTCGGCGGATATCTGGAGGATTCCGACCGGAGCCAGAGATAGATATGGGCTGACCCGTACTGCCGGGGCCGAGGGCCGATACCGCAGACGGAGCCCCATATGGATGAGGATTTACGTGTCGATGCTTGGCACGGGTTTCATGATGTTTTACCATGATGTTGTTTATATCCTCATACTGCATACATGATGTTTATTGTCATTGGGTGACGGGTGGACGGGTTCCACGCATATACAGACATAGATCATATACAGATATGGATCATATACAGACATAGATCATATACAGATATGGATCATATACAGACATAGATCATATACAGATACGGATCATATACAGACATAGATCATATACAGATATGGATCATATACAGACATAGATCATATACAGATACGGATCATATACAGACATAGATCATATACAGATATGGATCATATACAGACATAGATCATATACAGATACGGATCATATACAGACATAGATCATATACAGATATGGATCATATACAGACATGGATCATATACAGACTGGATTTACACTTATCATACTTCATTTGTATATATAACAGGGTATGAGGGCGCTGTTATATATACCCTTACACCAATATTAGTGGAATGGGACGCTAATATATGTGTATTGATATCATTTGATACATCATCATATTTACTTCATACAGCATACCTTATATTCATGACATGTTATTACCTGAGTACTTGGCACCACATACATTTTTAGATGTTACCTTGCCACCTTATTACACTCTGATGCACTTTTGTGGATTGTATTACTGATCGTTGACTTAGGATTATGTCTTGCATTCGATTTATCCTTGTAGATGTTTCTATTCACGAGTTGGCAACTCACCCCCGTTGTGCCACAGTTCTTGCAGGTTCTGCCGTACAGGTTTTATTGCGGCATTTCTGGCACACTACTTTCTTGCGGGTGGCTTGCTTTTGGTAGGTGGATTCTTTCGCATCAAGAACCACCCTTGTATTCATTTTACTCATTGTATCTAGAATTTCCATCAACCAAAACTTGTATATTCTTTCAGACTTAGAGACAGTATTGTATTATTCGACCTTAGAGTCGCGCTTAGTAGTATTGGGGTTTCTTGTTGCTTGAGCTTTCTTTTGGGTTTGATCCTCGCCACTTGGCGTTGTATATTATTGTTGCATATGTGGTTGTGACCGTCTATTGACGAAGAGCTAGCTCCCGCTTGGGGATGCCTTTATCATTGCATATATATTGTCATTCTTGTTGTACCCCATTCGGGGCCAGTTTTACAAAAGAAACTCTGCCGAAATTTTTAGAAAAGACTGTACTGTTTTTAAATTGCATATTCGGCTTAGTTATTTAAAAACATTGATTTTTAAACATGTAGTTCTTTACTTATTCTTAAAAAGGGTTTTAGATTTCTGGGATTTCGGCTTACTTAGTCGCGTTACGCCTGTAGGCGTTACGTGGTTAAGTGCCGGTCACGGGCCAAACTTGGGTCGTGACAGAACATTTCCCTAACAGAGTCCTACCAGCGACTAGGGATATGCTCACACGGTGAACAAACACTTGTAGGTCCTCTCGACTTGCAAGGAGAAAACACTCTTGTAAGATCCTTACGACTTATAAGAGAACACACACTTAGGAATCCTCACGATTCCTAAGGAGAAAACACACCTATGAGATCCTCACAACTTGTAGGGAGAAATACCTTTATGAGACCCTTACGGCTCATGAAATCAAAAGCCTTAGTGGACAGGATCCTAACCCTGTTTTCTAAGCCACCTTTGTTCGACATCGACAGAGGCAAATGATGATTCGCTCCTGGTAATATCCCAGTGGTAGCGATGCTGATGCCTAAAACGGTATCAAATTCCAAGTCCTTTTACGACAAATAATGATTCGCTCCTGGCAATATTCCAGTCGCAGCGATGCTGATGCTAAGATTGGTATCAGATCTTAAATCCCCTGCTCGCGAGAAAAAAATCAGCGAGCCAAAAAAAATGCATATGAAACAGCCGAAATGATGGGGTAACTTGCAACAAAATCAGCAAGTAAAAATGTATGCATACAAAAACAGCCGAAATGATTGGGCAACTCGCAATAAAAAGCAACGAGTAAAAAGAAAAATAGCCGAAATGATTGGGCACCGCGAAAAATAGCCGAAATGATTGGGCAATAGCGATTTTCGTGATATAAAAAGCTGAAATGATAGAGTATCGCGGAAAGAATAAAAAAATGATGAAAGAATGAAACTTTTTGCCCTACAGGTGAGATCACATCGATCCCTGTATACAATCCAGGGGCACAAACAGAGAGGGGACCATACCTTTCCGATAGGCTCCATCAGAAAGCGAAGCCAAATCTCGACGGTTCATAGACAACCTAGAGACAACCTCGATATTTGTCGCAATATTGCAGACACAATGTAAACAAATGAAGCAAAGGAAGATCCCTAGCTTCAGGGTCTCGACGTCAACATCGACAACATAGATATCACTAACGGCGTTTCTCCTTACTCCAACCAGATGCAGACGTGACGTCAACAATCGACCTCAGAGTCGCAACGAATCGGAACCATGGCAAACTCCCTAGTTCCAAATCTTAACGGCCACATCTGCAGCCTGGAGACCAACAATGGTGGTCCTCCTCATTCCAGCATGACACAGATGTTACACCATCAAACGGAGCCCTGGAAAAATCCCAGTTCCACATCAGCATTCGTCTTGTTACAGCAGACACAATGCCAACAATGGCGTTCTTTCGCAGTTTAGCAGGATGCAGACGCAACGTCAACAAAAAGACCTCACAGTCGAAACAAAGCGGAGCGACGGCAAAATCCCAGCTCCACCTCAGCATTCGTCTCGATACAGCAGACGAGATGTCAACAACGGCGTTCCTTCGCAGTCCAGCAGGATGCAGATGCTACGTCAACGAAAGACCTCACGGTCGAAACAAAGCGGAGCGACGGCAAAATCCCAGCTCCACCTCGACGTTCGTCTCGATACAGCAAACGTGATGTCACCCCAGCGTTTTTTCCCTCGGCAGGATGCAGACGCAACATCACCAAACAGAGCCACGACATAGTCCCTAGTTCCAAATCTTAACGGTTCACAGATAACCTAGAGACCAGCTTGACATTCGTCAGCAGACGCAATGTCAACAACGGCGTTCCTTCGCAGTCCAGAAGGATGCAGATGCAACGTCAATGAATGACCTCACGATCAAAACAAAAGCGGAGTGACGGCAAAATCCCAGCTCCACCTCAGCATTCGTCTCGTTACAGCAGACGCAATGTCAACAATGACGTTCCTTCGCAGTCCAGCAGGATGCAGATGCAACGTCAATGAAAGACCTCACAGTCAAAACAAAAGCAGGAGTGACGGAAAAATCCTAGCTCCACCTCAGCATTCGTCTCGTTACAGCAGACGCAATGTCAACAACGGCGTTCCTTCGCAGTCCAGCAGGATGCAGACGCAACGTCAACAAAAGACCTCACGGTCGAAACAAAGTGGAGTGACGGCAAAATCCCAGCACCACCATGACATTCGTCTCGATACAGCAGACGCAATGACAGCAAATGAAGCAAAGGCCAAATTCCTAGCTTCAGGGTCTTGACGGTAACTCATATAAAACCTGAAAGACTATCGGAGATCATCCCACGTCAGCACGGAGTGGTCACCACCTCGATGTTCGTCTCGATACAGCAGACGAGATGTCACTACAGCGTCCTTCCTCCAACAAGATTCGGACACGCCAAAGCAAATGAAGCGAAGGCCAAATTCCTAGCTTCAGGGTCTTGACGGCAACTCATATAAAACCTGAAAGACTATCGGAGATCATCCCACGTCAGCGTGGAGTGGTCACCACCTCGACGTTTGTCTCGATACAGCAGACGAGATGTCACTACGGCATCCTTCCTCCAATAGGATTCGAACACGCCAAAGCAAATGAAGCAAATGCCAAATTCCTAGCTTCAGGGTCTTGACGGCAACTCATATAAAACCTGAAAGATTATCGGAGATCATCCCACATCAGCGCGGAGTGGTCACCACCTCGACGTTCGTCTCGATACAGCAGACGAGATGTCACTACGGCATCCTTCCTCCAACAGGATTCGGACACGCCAAAGCAAATGAAGCAAAGGCCAAATTCCTAGCTTCAGGGTTTGACGATAACTCATATAAAACCTGAAAGATTATCGGATATCATCCCACATCAGCGCGGTGTGGTCACCACCTCGACGTTCGTCTCAATACAGTAGACGAGATGTCACCCCAGCGTTCTTCCTCCAACAGGACTCAGACGCGACAATCAAACAACGGAGCCATGGCAAAATTCCTAGTTCCAAGCCTCGACGGTTCACCAACAACCTAGAGACAACCACGACATCTGTCTCGATACAGCAGACGCAATGCCAGCAAATGAAGCAAAGGCCAAATTCCTAGCTTCAGAGTCTTGACGGTAACTCATATAAAACCTGAAAGACTATCAGAGATCATCCCACATTAGCACGGAGTGGTCACCACCTCGACGTTCGTCTCGATACAACAGACGAGATGTCACCACATCGTCCTTCCTCCAACAGGAGCCGGACACGCCAAAGCAAATGAAGCGAAGGCCAAATTCCTAGCTTCAGGGTCTTGACGGTAACTCATATAAAACCTGAAAGACAATCGGAGATCATCCCACACCAGCACGAAGTGGTCACCACCTCGACGTTCGTCTCGATACAGCAGACGAGATGTCACCACAGCGTCCTTCCTCCAACAGGAGTCGGACACGCCAAAGCAAACGAAGCGAAGGCCAAATTCCTAGCTTCAGGGTCTTGACGGTAACTCATATAAAACCTGAAAGACTACCGGAGATCATCCCACATGGAGTGGTCACCACCTCGACGTTCATCTCGATACAGCAGATGAGATGTCACATAGCGTTCTTCCTCCAACAGGACTCAGACGCGACAATCAAATAACGGAGCCATGGCAAAATCCCTAGTTCCAAATCTCGACGGTTCACATGCAACCTAGAGACAACCGCGACATTCGTCTCGATACAACAGACGCAGTGCCAACAAACGAAGCGAAGGCCAAATTCCTAACTTCAGGGTCTTGACGGCAACTCATATAAAACCTGAAAGACTATCGGAGATCATTCCACACCAGCGCGGAGTGGTTATGACTCATCGGGGCTCTCCAAAATGAGCCTAACCTCAAGTAAAAAGCGGCATGGCAAAATTCCTAACGCTTGCTCTTCTGACGGTCAAACTGCCTAAGAAAATTGCTTGAAGACGTCTTGTCCAGCCCCCGAAGGGATCAGAGACACGACAGCCGCAAGGCTACTCGAACAGTAAGATTGTCTATCGAGGGATACATCAGCCAACGCGACGGTACAGCGGGCAAAATCCTAGTACCACAGACCCTAACGGACCTTTGTCGTAAAGAGCAGAGGTTAACTGTGACGTTAGGACATCCTTGCGAGAACTTCTCGATTCGTCTCGACTCGTAAGGCAAAGCCTTAGGCAATGGGGATTAAAAAACCTATTTCCTAAGTACTGGGGCCCTGCAAGTCAGTCCAAGATGGACTCTTGGATACTATTCACGGGTCACACTCTCCAAAGTCGAATCTCGATAAGGAGGGAAACAACCACTTACGAGTCCTCTCGACTTATAAGCGAGAAAATTCTCTTGTGAGATCCTTACGACTCTCAAGAGAAAACACACCTAGAAATCCTCACGACTCCTAAGGAGAAAAGACACCTACGAGATCCTCACGACTCGTAGGGAGAAAAGTCTTTATGAGACCCTCACGGCTCATAAAGTTGAAAAGTCTTAGGTGGCAGATCCTAACCCTGTCTCCTAAGCCATCACTGCCCTACAAAGAGGTTAAGATGGACTATCTATGAGCCACACTTGCCAAAGCTACATGCCACTGAAATGGAGAACTTACTCATGAGCGTATAAACTACTTCACGCCAGAGTAAGACATAAAGAAATAGAAGGGTGCGGCTCATGGAGTTGAGAGTTTGGAACTATATCTCTTAAGAGTCGAGATTTGAGTCAATGATAAATGATGACGCTTGTGTCCGCTCGTTATCTTCTCAGATCAAGATTCTGAAAGTTATATACCAACCCGAAACTGGTCATACGCTATGCATTACTCTGCACTACTTCACCCACTTATATACTTACGTGGTCAAAGTAGTGGGGGACATTTGTTCCCGCAAAAAAATTCTGCGCAAAAGAGTCCAAGGTATCAAATGACAGCAATACGCTTAAGGAAATGTGAACCAGTATCTTTCGGCCTGTATTTTGATAAACTCCCGAAGGAGGAACTGTTAAATTCTGATGATAATGGAAGCATCTCGAAAAACCCTTTGATTTGATATATTATGGGCTTCATAATTCATCCAGGATCAAAAGTTATGAGCAAATATGCTATGCACTGTTCCCTGATTAAAAATCAGGAATTACCTCAATGAGGTATCACGTGCTCACACGTGACCAATGGTCACGTGTTGACACGTGATAGTTAAAACAGAAATAAAATAACGGCTGAAGAAGGACCCAATTGGGGGTCACGTGCTCACACGTGACCAATGGTCACGTGTTGACACGTGACAATCGAAATAGAAATGAAATAACAAACGGCTGAAGGAAATACCTCAATGAGGTGTCACGTGCTCACACATGACCAATGATCATGTGTTGACACGTGATGGTTAAAACTGAACCGTAAGTAAATGCGGAGAAAATGACTCAATTGGGGGTCACGTGCTCACACGTGACCAAGGGTCACGTGCCAGCACGTGACAGGCTTTGAAAGCCTTACAGATTAATAGAATTAAAATTCTAAAATTTTCTAAATCTTTCCAAACAAAAAAGGTCTATGGGGGACCGTTGGATTAAAAATTCAAGGATGATAAAAATCACCAATTTATGGGAAAATCTTAGACAAGGAATGATTTCCCTAAATCTCACCAAGAATAACAAACAAAATATCTTTGGATTTAAAATCCAACGGTGAATAAAATTCATTGTGTGATCTAAATGATCATATTAATTATGAAATCAATTAAAATCTTTCAATGAAAGATTCACAAAACAAATTGATTCTTTTCTTTCTCCTATAAATAGGAGCCAAGAGAAGAAGAGATGCGACCTTTTGGGAGAGAAGAACAGAGAGAGGAGAATTTAATTCTCAAGAGAGGAAGAAAATTTCTTCAGGAGAAAAAGAAAACCCTAGGTGAGAAAAGAAAGGGAATCAAAACCTTCAAACAGACTCTAGTCCCATATTGGACTAGAGATCTCCCAACCAACTTTGGTTCAAGGGTACATCTCTGAACTCTTCTGATATCTGTCGTTGTAATCCTTCAACGTCGTCAGAGAGGTGACGGGTCCCGACGGCCATACATTCAATGGACCACTATGTCCCTAAACTAGAACAATAGAGCCCAAATGCTCTTTTGTTGGATCTAAACGATCCTGTTAAGCTGATCTTAGTCTCAAATTGGACTAACGTATCCTTAACAAACGTTTAAGTTGATCTTAGCCTCAAATATGGCTAACGTATCCTTAAACCAAAACCTTCAAACAGACTCTAGTCCCAAATTAGACTAGAGATCTCCCAACCAACTTTGGTTCAAGGGTACATCTCTAAACTCCTCTGATATCTGTCGTTGTAATCCTTCAACGTCGTCAGAGAGGTGACGGGTCCCGACGGCCATACATTCATGGACCACTATGTCCCTAAACTAGAACAATAGAGCCCAAATGCTCTTTTGTCGGATCCAAACGATCCCGTTTAGCTGATCTTAGTCTCAAATTAGACTAACATATCCTTAACAAACGTTTAAGTTGATCTTAGCCTCAAATATGGCTAACATGTCCTTAAACCAATATTCGTCCCCAAAATGGGAATGTTGGACAACTATGTCCCTAAACTGGCAACGAACCACTATGTCCCTAAATTGGAACAATAGAGCCTAAATACTCTTTTGTCGGATCTAAACGATCCCGTTAAGTTGATTTTAGTCTCAAATTAGACTAACGTATCCTTAACAAATGTTTAAGTTGATCTTAGCCTCAAATATGGCTAACGTATCTTTAAACCCTCAAACAGACTTTAGTCCCAAATTGGACTACGGGTCTCCCAACCAACTCTGGTTCAAGGGTACATCTCTGAACTCCTCTGATACCTGTCGTTGTAATCCTTCAACGTCGTCAGAGAGGTGACGGGTCCCGACGGCCATACATTCATGGACCACTATGTCCCTAAACTAGAACAATAGAGCCCAAATGCTCTTTTGTCGGATCCAAACGATCCTGTTAAGCTGATCTTAGTCTCAAATTAGACTAACGTATCCTTAACAAACGTTTAAGTTGATCTTAGCCTCAAATATGGCTAACGTGTCCTTAAACCAATATTCGTCCCCAAAATGGGAATGTTGGACTACTATGTCCCTAAACTGGCAATGGACCACTATGTCCCTAAATTAGAACAATAGAGCCCCTAAATGCTCTTTTGTTGGATCTAAACGATTCCTATAAGTTGATCTTAGTCTCAAATTAGACTAACGTATTCTTAACAAACGTTTAAGTTGATCTTAGCCTCAAATATGGCTAACGTATCCTTAAACCAAAACCCCAAACCCAAATCTAAGAAAATACGGATTTGGACTAATCCACGTCCTACGGGCGACAACACAAATTAGTCTCCGTATACAATCCATGGGCAACCACAAACAAAAACAAACACCCACGACACGAAGTGACCATCCGGAGAAGGAGAAAGTTGTTACCGCGATGCGGTAGCGTAATTAACTGTAGGGGCTTGCGCCTGCAGGGAAGAGCGTCCCCACAATCAAAAACCCTTCGAACGAGGGGGAATCTGACGAAGTCTGCTACATCGGCCGCATCCGTCTAAACCTTCGATACACGGTTCCATAAATCAACTTGGCATCTTCGGAGAGGTGGACGGATAAAACCAATTAGCATCTACCCCGAATCTCAGGCAAGACGCCTCCGCGTCTCGCCGCCATTCGGAGGGGAATAATCACTAATACATTTAATTAGTGATAATTACAAATTGGAATGGGTTAATACAAGTTTTGTCCATCATGACACATTAAACCAAAATGTAACATGTTGTTTTGGAAATGAATGGAATTGTTAAGAGAATTCTAGGATAAAATAGATTGGAAAATAAAATAAGGTAATTAAGAAATAAGATAATTAAAATATGAGTTAATGGTGTATTAATTGGGGATGTTTCCTCACACACACTCACACCTCACACACTCTCTCTCTCCCCTCACTAATTTCTGGCCGAGCCAAGGGGGGGCCCATTCCACAAAGTTCCCACCCCAATGAAATTAGGAAAAGAAAAAGAACAAAGGATATGATTAAACAATGAGGTATGGGGTATTGTTGACTTCACAACATCCACACACTTCACTCACTCACTCTCTTTCTCCCTCCCCCATACACTTGGCCGAGCCCTCTCCCCTAATTCCAGCAGCAGCCCCTCATTTCCCCACACCATTTCACACCAAAAATTCACTCAAAAATGCATCAAAAATCCATACAAACTCACACAAATCCCTAATCTAATCTCTTCCCATTTTTCCTTGGTCATTCAAGCATGGATCTTGGAGCATAGAAGCAAGTTTGGGAGGCTAGATTTCAAGTTGATTTCTTGATTTTGTGAGGTGTAAATTTTTGCCCTATAGTTAAATTGTTGTTTAAATACTCTAAATCAAACATAGTTAGTAATATGGTTTAATTTTCAAGTTTTAAAATACAAGTGAGGGTTTTGAATTGAAGCTAGGGTTTGATCAATTGATATTAGTTGTGATGTTTAGTATAACATCTTGAGTTTTGCAAAACCTAGTCTAGTTGCTAAATTGTCATTTGTTACATTCAATTTGTCCAAATTAAGATATTTTGCAAACTAGGTTTTTAGGATTAATGCTAATAGGTGAGAGAAAAATCTAGTTAATGTTTATGTGACCTAATTAAGTTATTAAATGAAGATGGTGGCCGCTAGAATTGTTAAAACATCAAGTTTTGTACTAAAACGGTTATTTGAGGCTTTCTAGGTTTTCGGAAATAGTTTGATTTGATTTATTTTGAGGTTTTAATGAGTTACAACTTATTTCATATTATAATTAGTGAGTTATGAAACCACGATTGGTACGTTTGGGTTTTTTCTCGATCAATTGGCATTTGTACGCCGATGTCGAAGGTTATTTGGTTCTTTTGCATGAGCGGGTCATAGGTTTTAACCTATGCGCGTTTCGTGTGCCGTTTTGGTTTTGTCCATGATTTTGGTTTACGATATTATATATGTTTGCATATAGGTACCTCTCATGTGGACTTCGGACGATGAAGAAGAGGATGTCGACATCGACTTCGGCAGATAAGGACCAGGTGAGTAGATATATATCTATGGAGGAAATCGGGTGGATGGCATATAGCACCCCCGCATTTTCGTAGGATATAATATATATATATATATATATATATATATATATATTACGTATGTGTGAGATATAAATACGTAGCAAGTAAGACTTTAGGAGACTTGGGTTAGTTTTAGTAAAATTGAAAGATTGTAATTTTAGTTAGTTTCCTAGTCGCGAAACCCTAGAATAAGGTACACGCACACACACACACATACATCTTATATTACTTATACGTATATGGGGATACGTATACACACACACACACACATAGGTATGTGACTATGTGTGTGTGTGTGTGTATATATATATATACACACGTATATATATACATGGATGATGAGGATAGTATATGGTACTTGGAGATGAGTCGATATGATTGGGCATGATGCCACGAGATCGGTGATGTGATTTGGTTCGTATTATGAGATACGACATGATATTATAGCGGATCTTTAGGCGATGTGTTTTCATACACACACATATATATTATTGATGGTATCAATATGTACTATACATAGATCAGTACCCAGCTCATGATATATGACGATAAGTATACCGGTTGAATAATGAGATAAATATGAGATTGACCCGTACCCTGATTTGGGATGCCGTACGATGGATTTACCGTACGAGATATAATTATGATGATAAATCCGCACTCTTGACTCGAGAATGTCATATAATATATATATTGTATCATACGCGATACTATTGAGGCGAGATCACCGACTATTATATATATATATATATATATATATATATCGACTCAGATTTAGGTGGATTTCCTTACCCTTTCGACTAATCTATTAGTTTAGTCCTGTAGTTATATAGTATATGTTAGACGGAGCACGAGTCATACTTATTTCCAAACTAACGAACCGTGAGTATTTTAAAGACAGGCCAAGGGATACTACGGATATTTCAAAGGATGTACTTTTTCATAAAAACACCGTCGCCCTTTTTTCTAAACACCACGATTCGTGTGATTTCAGATATCCAAAAACTGTATGACTCGTATATCGGAATGTATATTTCATTATTGCTGCATCTACTATTCATTGCCATTTATTCTGCTATTCGCATTGCATTGCATGCCTATATATATTTTCGTGAGTAACGATGAAACCTGTTGTTAGGACACCCACACCATTACCGATGATGCGTATGCTCCACGTACACTTGCTTGCCGGCTCACACACATCTTCATCGATAATTTCTATGTCACGTACACTTTAGAGAATATTATTTCATTGACATAGCTTGCTAGCTGATAGTTTCTATATGTTATTGCTTTCATGTGCTAGTATAGATATTGCATTCTTTATTTAGATACCCATGCATTTTATATTCATTTGTCATGCAATATTATGGGCCAGTCCAGATTGCCGGAGCCCAGTATTCACTGTTATTTACACTTGAGATTGTTATTTCGGATTTCCATGAGATTTCTAGATTTGGAGAAACCGCAAGGATTTATAAAACGTATTATCATTTTTAAAGATACAAAAGTGCGGTTTTCTCCTGATATGATTTGAGATATGTCCACCATGAGTTTTCTCGGCTCTTGAGCAATATCATACACCCGATTCGAGGAGGAGGAGGAACTGTCTGTGGGTGCATGGTGGACCCGGTGCGGTACCCGGGGCGAGAAGGTCACAGATGATGGCGTTGAGCCGGAAACAGGGGAGCACTACTGACCGGTTATTTTATTGTGACGCGCCAGATATCCGGAGGATACCGACGTGGTCTTTTGTTTGAGGATTTGGGCCAGTCCGGATAGCCGGAGCCATAGATATTGAGATTTGATGATATAGGCCAGTCCGGATAGCCGGAGCCTGAGATATTGAGATTTGATGATATAAGCCAGTCCGGATAGCCGGAGCCTGAGATATTGAGATATTGAGATTTATATTTTGTGTCGATGCTTGACACTGATTCTATGTTGATTTCTTTGATGATACCTCGATTTAAATATACAGAAATCTCGCTAAATTAAGAAAACAAATTTCTCATTCATGATGTATTCTGTTTTCATTATATTGCATCCATACCTCATATTTATGATATGTTTCTACCCGAGGCACTGACACGAGCACTTGGTACTACACTTTGTATAGATGTTTACCTAGCCATTTAATCATGCTTCAGGCTATATTATTTGAGGATATTACTGATCGTATGACCTAGGATTGAGACATACATGCGATTTCTGCTCTGTGATGTTTTCTACTCACAAGTTAGCAACTCACCCCCGTTGTGCCATAGTTTCTTGCAGGTTTTGCCGTACAGGTTTTCATTACGGCTTGCTGGCACACTGTTCCTTCCGGGTGATTGCTTTGGTAGGTGAGTTCACATCGTGACTGTTGGAGATAGTGCCCTCAGATTCAATTATTCGATCACAGGCACGTGATTACAATGATTGATGGAGGACCTATCCCGATAGGACAGTCTTACTCGAGATGATAGTATGCTATCTGGTTTACCTTTATCATCGTGTACTGCTTTAGGTGACCTGACAAGTCGCTATTACACGTTGATAGAGCCCCTAGGATTCTTGCTTGACCACCAGCAGTATGAGGGCGATCATATACGTGGGAGCTGGCAGTCTATAAGCATATCCTTAAATGGTCCCTAGTCGTGTGAGTTTCGAGATAGGGCATCGATACTCCAGAGTAGACTAGTGTATACAGTCGAGACCCCGACGAGGGGCGGTGGCCGGTCTCACAAGCCACTGGTGTCAGTTGGATCACCTAAGATGTATACAGGTGCTCATTGGGTTATGAGTACACCGGATAGGACTCGCCGGGAACATGCTAGTTGGTCATATACCAGACGTCAGATGGCAGTTCCCTGGTGACATGTGTGCAGGTTAGTTCATCGACCTGGGGATCGTCATTTGTCTCGTGTGAGTTCCCACTGTACTTTGATTACTACCCTACCACGGCTCAAAGGAGTCGTGCAAACAGGTTTTAGTTGGGTACAGTCCCGAGCCACATGGAGGCAGTGAGCGTATCTTTAGGGGTTCGTCTCTCCCGGTATTGGGGTGAGGTCGCGCTGTGTCTAGGAGAGCCATTACATGAAGCCCTCGGCCGAGGCAAGGAGATTTACTGGTAGGTATTCCAGTAGTATCTCAGGGTGTTCTGGGCTACACTCCGACACGACTTGTACCGCTTTTGGGGGTCTGATTTTTACCAACCCCCTAGGCCCGCCATGCGATGCTCATAGACGAACAGACCGGACTGTACGGATATTGTCACTGACAGGCTCAGTAGGGTTGTCAGGCTGAGTTCGCTCACAGACGTCCCTTTTAGTCAATACCTGGTAGCCCGTTATGTATTGGCTTATACCTCTGACGTGCTAGTGGTTAAATCCACAACCATGGTGTTGACGAGTCTTTAGAGTCCCCCACATTCAGTTACTCAGCTTTCGGGCGAAAGGTTGTAGAGGCCGTATGGAGATATGGCAAGGTCCGATCAGATACGTGCGATATTGCACGGATCAGGATCGGACAGATTGTACTATAGGACGTATGGATATATGGCAGGGTTCGATCAGATACGTGCGGTATTGCACGGATCAGGATCGAACGGATATTACTAGCCGGCTTTGGTTTAAGCCGGATCCTAGTATAGTACAGTATAGATTTTGTCTCATTGCATTTGTATTTCGGTCGAAATACAGATGCGGGTGTGTATGCACAGTATTGGGTTTTTCCTGTAATTTATTACGGGACCAGTTTTCTGGAGTTGCCAGTTTGCTTTCCGTTTCGGCCAATTTCCTTTGTATCATTCATTGGCCGAAGATTGGTGGAGGAGGGTTTATTTGCATTGTTGCAAATAGGCATTAGTGGAGGGGGTTCTTTCCATCTTGTTGCATCATGATGGCTTTCATGATGTGCACCATCATTGACTTGTTTTGACTCCATCATGACTTGACTTTTAAAGTCATGATTGTTGATGATGATGAGGGGTGAGGTTGGTTGTGTGTGGATGTATTTGTTATCATATTCTTTCATGATTCCCTTTTGCATTATTGTTCCACCCACCCCCTTGACCTTACTTTTTCTCTCTCCAATCACACATGGGAGGGGGGGGGGCGGCCATTCCAAGTAGAATGGGATTCATTTCATGAATTGAGAGAAAAATGTTACTCTCATTCTTTGCATGCTACATTTTTCCCCACCTCTCTCCAAGTTCTTTTTCCTCCACCAATGGCAATTCCACAACCCCAAAGTGAGACATGGTTCTATACATATTCTACAGCAAACCTTGGGCACGTCGACTAGCCAGCTTCGTGCCCGAGTTGCCTCGGCATTGAGGTGGGAGCCCGTAAAAGATGTAGGCGATGTGGTGCACTTCCGGCGACGAGGAGGAGACGGGACATTCCGCAGGAGATCGGGACGACGACGAGAAGACCGGAGGACTCGGATCTGTCGGTATATCTCTCTTCCCCTTCTTGTAGATAGCTAGGACTGGTTAGTGGTTCGATCCGGGTTTTAGTGCGCGGTGGTGCCGGTTTGCTAAGTTCGCAAAATTAAAGTTTATCACCGCTTCCGCATTCCTGCGTCGGATTGACGGCCGGGGCGCCGCCGTGCACTTACAGTGGTATCAGAGCCTCGCCATTAACTTAGTCTAGCTTGGTTTAATGTGTTTTGCATTTCCGATCGACCAAAACTCCAAAATCTACATTTTTGTTAGCATCAGTTTCTGTTGAAATTTTTTGGTCTCGAAAAATTTTTCAGGTTGTAAAATATTGATGTACTGGAAAATCTAAGAGCTCTGTAAAAATTCGATGAAGTGAATCCACAGTGGGAGCGCGGAACCGCCGCAAATACCCCCTTCCCGCCGCTGTTCCGCCGCACACTGTTGGGATCCCTGCACCAATTTTTTACAGAGGCTTTCTGGGCTTAAAATATGGGTTTTGGAATATTAATTTTGGGCCCATAATTTCTGTGAGTGCTACAGTATTGTTTAGGGGCCCACTTGTTAAAGTTTGATCGATCGGATATTTTAAACACATTATTTCACAGTATTTACATTATATCTGCGACCGTGAATGTCACTCGATCGGTAAATCCGGTCTAACTGCTATAGCCCGGTTAGACGGATTTGCGAACGTGACTTTCACGTTGATGTTTTGTTTTTGCTGTGATGTTGTGGATCGGTCGGTGGGGATAGCCTGGATGCAATGCTAGTACAATTGTGGTTGTATTATGTACATTTGATATTGCGGGGCGAGCGTCCGACATGTGGACTGCCGTCACTGCCTGATTGTATTATTATTTTGGGGCACGACCTGGTTGCGGTCGATGTACCCGTTGTATGTATATTTTACTTTCTGTACTAGGATTACCCCGCGGAGGGGTGCACGGATAGCCGGGTTCTGGAGGGCAACAAGCCCGCATCTCAGGGCATTGAGACGGAGGGGGCCTCACTCTTGGATTGGCGGGCTATTCGCCGCACTCGTAGGGGGTACAGGTTGACCCAGGAGGGGTGCCCAAGTTGCCGGATTCCGTGAAGTGCTGGGTGGTCCATTCACGGTACTGAAGGGGGCTGCCTCGCTTCAGGTTTTGGCGGGTAACTTGCCGCGCCCGTAGGGGTCTAGGATTTCATTGCACAGGCTATCCACACGACCAGGGGAACGTCGGGTTTCAGTAGTGGCTCTGTGAAACCCGGGGATCCCAGATATCTGTATTGTTTCTGTGATGCTATACATTTCTGTGATGTTGCATTTCTTTCACGCCTTGAGCGAATATAATATATTGGTATATATATTAGTAGATGTTGTATATGTTTTGCATCCGCGCTAGTCCAGTCCCCGCTCTGTCGTTAGTAAGCTAACCTAACGGGTAATGACGGGACCCAGTGGCGAATGCGGATGGCATATACGTACATCAGTATATTTTCGTTCTTTTTGGTGTGTTCAATTGATGGGACTGCGTTGATTCTGATCAATGCAAGTTAAAAACAAACCTAATCTGATGTTGTTGGAACACTTTTCAAAAAGTTGTTATTGTAAGGACGTTCACTTTTGTTTTGCATCGTGGTATTCAGTTGGAATATCCTGCTCCTCAGTCGACGAGGCAAGGGCCGAGATCCCTTCACCGGGAGTGACCCCTTGGACAAAAGTTTGCGTCAGGGCATTAACTTCACTACAGCCGATTACTTTTGCTTTGCATCGCGGTATTCATTTGGAATATCCTGCACCCCATTCTACGGGGAAAGAGCCGAGATCCCTTCACCGGGAGTGACCTCTTTAGCAACGGTTTTCGTCACTATATTTTCAAAAAGCTATCAGTTCCTTCGACGATATCAAGTTCTTTACGTTAAAGGTTTTCGCCAGAAACCATTCGTAGCCCTCCGTCGTTTCATATGGGTGGTCAATAGTATTGAAGCTGTGTATGTTGGCCAAAGTCAAGGCACAGTGATTGGTAGCTATTGGGGCATTCATATGCAGCATAGATAGATGCGTTGGTTTGGGACAGTCGTACTGCCATTTTGGCCAAAGTCAAGGGTATGTACGGGTGGATTCAAATTAACCTGGAGAATGACGGGTAGAACTTGACATGCGACTTATGATATGTTGGCCAAAGTCAAGGTCATAAGAGCATGGGGCAGAAATCTCATCGGGAGTTTCAAAAGAACTGAAACTTGCCAGATATGCGCATACCTTCTGGAGTGTGATGATGTGAGTGGATTCCGTCACGTTGTCATGCGATGATAGTTGGATCCCGATTCCCACTGATGAGTTAGTTTACTCCTCGGGTAACCCCGACTAATTCTTCTTTCAGGTTTGGAGGAGAATTTGAGGTACAGTGGGAGGTTTCCAGATTAGATAAATTGGTAACCATTCTGATCTAGGTTAGAGTGCACGTTGAGTGTTTCTTTTCTCTCTCTCTTTGGCAGCGACCATTGACCCGACCCTAAGACTTTGACTCAGTGACCAAGTTGACCGAACCTTCTTAACACTGGTTTTTGGATTGTCAGAGTTGCAAACCTCATTGCCTCTCCTACTTTTACCCTTTTCTCCAGGACACCCCGTACTATTACGAACGTCCACTTCCATTGGACAAAACCATCGTATGGTTAGATACGAACTCGAAGGGATTTATTCGAGGATGGTTTCCGGTTCTGGAGAAAACGGATAGGACTATTCAGTTGTCTTTTCCTTTTACCCTCTCTCAGGTTACGAGTACTCCTTGGTTTAGGGGTAGTACACCTATTACGCAAATTGGATTGTCTTCTTCCAAACCTTAGGCTGGTGCCGACCGGTAGGGAATGAAGAAAACCAATTAGCATAACGATGGTGTGCAGAAGGTATTAAGTTAAGACAAAGCAAGGGATTAGTAAGAGGGCAAAGTAAATTGCAACAGATATTCACGACCAAACCAAGTATTCCTTCGCCAATCCTAAATCACCTTTGTATTTCTCCAGAACACTCCGTATCACTATGAAGATCCACAGTTTATTGGATACTCCATCGTATGGTTATATACGAACTCGAAAGGGACTTGTTCCAGTTCGGGGATGGATTCTGGTTCAGGAGAAATAGGAATAAGATTTATTCAGGTGTCTTTTATCTTCACCTTCTCTCGCATTGCGAGTGTTCCTAGGATTGGGACAGTACACCCATTATGCTTATTGGATAGTCTTCTTCCAAACCATAGGCTGGTGCCGAACGGTAGGGAAGGAAGAAAACCATTTGGCCTAAAGGGGTGTGCAGAAGGTAATGACTAAAGACATATGAAGGGATTTGGAGAGGTGGCAAAGAACTATACGGTTACAGTCGTGAATCTGGAAGAGGCATTACTAGGAATACCGGGATACCCCATCGAAACATTTCAATGTTTCAGTTTCACTGTGTACTGTTAAACGAAAACTGATTTCCCAGTTAGACACTTGCTCCAGGGTATGTATTTACCAAGTATGATTCTCACATCTGTATAGTCTTACAGATGATAAGTGGGAGTAAGTCATTGGGAATTAGGTGATCATCCTCATTATATCGGGATTCGTTGTAATCGGTGATATTTGAGGAAATCACCTGGGCTGTTTGCCAGTCGGCAAATATTTGGTTTTGAATATCCGCTGTCATGCACCAATTTTAAATTGATATATCTGTACGTCTATTTTAATAGAGTGAGATATACCTTTTTGAAATTATGTCTGTGACATTTACCTATATCAGTGGATGGTTAGGTAAGGAGCATTAAGCAGCGGTATAATTCTTCTTAACCATAAGTACAGTTTTCAACCTACGACACACAATGAATGAGTTATCAGACTCAAGGGACTTATACAGAGTACTGTATGTTGTCCAGGGACCATTAGGACAGAGGGGTTGGTCCTCGTACTATATTCGGTTTACTTATGACTTCTCTAGTTTTTAGACAGGTGTTTCGTGGAAACACAGGGTCCGAATTCTGAGAAGTTATAGGTATTTGAATAGAGTAGAGAACCAGGTATAGCAAGTATCGGGATTCTTCAAAGTGATCGAAGATGTAGATACTTGTCAATGGTATTCAGTTGCTAGTAATGATAAAGAGATCTTGCTTCTCTTTCAGGTTACTCATGATTGGAAGCATTCCTAAGTTGAGTAACGCTGATCGGCCTCCTTCCATTTTGTTGACATGCACTGGGAACAGCTGCATGATTTGAATCTGGTTCAATTAAATCAGTGCCTCTGGTTCTATGTTGGATATAGTACAGTTCATATCTTAACATTGTTAAGGTACGGGGAGTTGTCCGGTTTATGCTTAAAACCAGACATTGGACAACTCAAGGCACGATTCTGTAATGGCTGTTTGTGGGTTGACCCAGGCTATGACGAGGGTTGACTTTCTACCATTTGGATGAACAATAGCAATATTGTTCTATACTCGCCACAGTTTTATTAAAAATGGATTTTTTTCAGAAAACAATAGTGGGAGTATGGTAGAACTGGAAGTGATTCCAGAACCACAAACGATTACTGAAGATTTGATAAGGAACCTAAAGATTCAATCTGGATTGACATTCTATTGGCCACTCCGCAGATACGGTGGGTAACTTCAGGCACCCGAGAGGTACTACGGTAGCCTCAAGGACGGTGACAGGGAAGTTCTTGTTTACCCACAATTACCATTGCTGTTGTTCCAGGCTGCGAGACCCGGCGGGAGGATGAGTATAGCGTCGTTCTAAACTAGCTTTAGAAGTGTACGTCTATATGACTCTGCCAGAGGGTTGTCGTAGTCAGTGGGAGCAGCGGAAGCATTGGTGGACAGGTAGCTTATGTCTATTTATAGACTAAAGTAGTTATAGCGGAGATAGATCATCTATTTCTGACGTGACAGTCATGGGTTTGACTTCATCAGAATAGGGGATGGATCTGTTGAGAAGGTAGTAGGGTGTGATATCCTGGTATTTGGATGACATACGCAGAGTAGGAAAGGAAACTCCTATACTACGATCGGTTATACTTTGGTCGTCACACAGTGTTTTCTCCACACAGGATTGGATATTATATCAGACATACTGGTTACTAGATCTATGGTTTTAGATCTAGATTTGGGTGGTTTCCCAATTAAGGGTACTTAGACAGCATTCTAAGAGTATTTAGAATGGACGACTCCTGGCACGGTAGTGTACCTGCAGGTAATGGAGTCACCCTCTCTAAAGGTGTCTTACAGACTAAAGGGGAGAGGGACGTGCATGATTGGCAGATCACTTGCTCAGGCAATTGAGTCAATCATGAGATGTCAAGTACCACACCAGATGTTGTTCTTGCACTAGATGCAATAAGTTGACATTGATCCAATCCTGGAGAAACAGTCGGAAGCAGTTTTAGAACATAAGTGAATGTTCTAAAGATATGATAACGACAGCCTTATTCGGGAGCTAGTTATCATTCCAGGCTTCCAAGGTGACATGGACGACAAGGAGGTTGTCAGAGTTATAGTTTTCCTTCTGACGAGGGCAGTATTTTGGACAGGTGGTCCAAGGCAATACTGAGGGGGGCATGGCGCAGGATACTGATTAAGTTCAGTTGACGATACAGTCTAAGAAGTTTGGATTTGGAGTTCATTTATGAGCTATGTCCCATCAGACATCCAGACACATTCTAAGACAGGTATTACTCATTTCGGGAGATGGGTTTCTCCGCGAACTTAAGATATAGAGAGACATAGAAAGAGACATCAAGGCGGATCCACTCACCAAGGCTATTCCTCGAACGCAATAGTTTCGCAAGCGAGCTTTGTGAGACTGACTAGTAGAGGAGTTGGGTGTTCGGTATCACACGTGCTGTGAGTATGCGACATCGCAATAATTAGCCTTGAGTGCAAGTGGGAGATTGTTGGAGATAGTGCCCTCATATTCAATTATTCGATCACAGGCACGTGATTACAATGATTGATGGAGGACCTATCCCGATAGGACAGTCTTACTCGAGATGATAGTATGCTATCTGGTTTACCTTTATCATCGTGTACTGCTTTAGGTGACCTGACAAGTCGCTATTACACGTTGATAGAGCCCCTAGGATTCTTGCTTGACCACCAGCAGTATGAGGGCGATCATATACGTGGGAGCTGGCAGTCTATAAGCATATCCTTAAATGGTCCCTAGTCGTGTGAGTTTCGAGATAGGGCATCGATACTCCAGAGTAGACTAGTGTATACAGTCGAGACCCCGACGAGGGGCGGTGGCCGGTCTCACAAGCCACTGGTGTCAGTTGGATCACCTAAGATGTATACAGGTGCTCATTGGGTTATGAGTACACCGGACAGGACTCGCCGGGAACATGCTAGTTGGTCATATACCAGACGTCAGATGGCAGTTCCCTGGTGACATGTGTGCAGGTTAGTTCATCGACCTGGGGATCGTCATTTGTCTCGTGTGAGTTCCCACTGTACTTTGATTACTACCCTACCACGGCTCAAAGGAGTCGTGCAAACAGGTTTTAGTTGGGTACAGTCCCGAGCCACATGGAGGCAGTGAGCGTATCTTTAGGGGTTCGTCTCTCCCGGTATTGGGGGTGAGGTCGCACTGTGTCTAGGAGAGCCATTACATGAAGCCCTCGGCCGAGGCAAGGAGATTTACTGGTAGGTATTCCAGTAGTATCTCAGGGTGTTCTGGGCTACACTCCGACACGACTTGTACCGCTTTTGGGGGTCTGATTTTTACCAACCCCCTAGGCCCGCCATGCGATGCTCATAGACGAACGGACCGGATTGTACGGATATTGTCACTGACAGGCTCAGTAGGGTTGTCAGGCTGAGTTCGCTCACAGACGTCCCTTTTAGTCAATACCTGGTAGCCCGTTATGTATTGGCTTATACCTCTGACGTGCTAGTGGTTAAATCCACAACCATGGTGTTGACGAGTCTTTAGAGTCCCCCACATTCAGTTACTCAGCTTTCGGGTGAAAGGTTGTAAAGGCCGTATGAAGATATGGCAAGGTCCGATCAGATACGTGCGGTATTGCATGGATCAGGATCAGACAGATTGTACTATAGGCCGTATGGATATATGGCAGGGTTCGATCAGATACGTGCGGTATTGCACGGATCAGGATCGAACGGATATTACTAGCCGGCTTTGGTTTAAGCCGGATCCTAGTATAGTACAGTGTAGATTTTGTCTCATTGCATTTGTATTTCGGTCGAAATACAGATGCGGGTGTGTATGCACAGTATTGGGGTTTTCCTGTAATTTATTACGGGACCAGTTTTCTGGAGTTTTCAGTTTGCTTTCCGTTTCGGCCAATTTCCTTTGTATCGTTCATTGGCCGAAGATTGGTGGAGGAGGGTTTATTTGCATTGTTGCAAATAGGCATTAGTGGAGGGGGTTCTTTGCATCTTGTTGCATCATGATGGCTTTCATGATGTGCACCATCATTGACTTGTTTTGACTCCATCATGACTTGACTTTTAAAGTCATGATTGTTGATGATGATGAGGGGTGAGGTTGGTTGTGTGTGGATGTATTTGTTATCATATTCTTTCATGATTCCCTTTTGCATTATTGTTCCACCCACCCCCTTGACCTTACTTTTTCTCTCTCCAATCACACATGGGAGGGGGGGCGGCCATTCCAAGTAGAATGGGATTCATTTCATGAATTGAGAGAAAAATGTTACTCTCATTCTTTGCATGCTACATTTTTCCCCACCTCTCTCCAAGTTCTTTTTCCTCCACCAATGGCAATTCCACAACCCCAAAGTGAGACATGGTTCTATACATATTCTACAGCAAACCTTGGGCACGTCGACTAGCCAGCTTCGTGCCCGAGTTGCCTCGGCATTGAGGTAGGAGCCCGTAAAAGATGTAGGTGATGTGGTGCACTTCCGGCGACGAGGAGGAGACGGGACATTCCGTAGGAGATCGGGACGACGACGAGAAGACCGGAGGACTCGGATCTGTCGGTATATCTCTCTTCCCCTTCTTGTAGATAGCTAGGACTAGTTAGTGGTTCGATCCGGGTTTTAGTGCGCGGTGGTGCCGGTTTGCTAAGTTTGCAAAATTAAAGTTTATCACCGCTTCCGCATTCCGGCGTCGGATTGACGGCCGGGGCGCCTCCGTGCACTTACAGTGACCACCATTGTATTTATTTTACTTTCAGTTGTATCTAGAAACTCCATCAACCAGACTTGTATATTTATAGACTTAGAAGAACAGTTGTATATTCTTTCGACCTTAGAGTCGCGCGCTGTATTATTATGGTTTTCTTTGGTTTTCTTGAGGATATTACTTTTCTTGCTGAGTTTTGATCCACGCCCTTCGGCGTTGTATATTATAGTGCTTGTGTGGTTGTTTCCGCCTTTTGGCGTAGAGCTAGATCCCGCTTGGGGATGCCTTTATATATATTTCATGTTTGTACCTGTTTGGGGCCACTATTTACAAAGGAGACTCTGCCGAAATTTTTGGAAAAATATGATATTGCTTTTAAATGTTTAAACATGTTTTCCTTCACTTCTTATTTAAAATGGTTTAGATTTCTGGGCTTTTGGCTACTTGAATTAGATGGGATCCTATAGATTTCATATGATTCAAGTGCCAGTCATGTTCTATTTCGGGTCGTGACAGTTTTATACCCGCGCTAGTCCAGTCCTCGCTCTGTCGTTAGTTAGGTAACCTAACGGGTGATGACGGGACCCAGTGGCGAATGCGGATGGCATATACGTACATCATATTATCGTTCTTTTCTGGTGTTATTAATTGATGGGACTGCAATGATTCTGATCAATGCAAGGAAAACAGACCTATTCGATGTTATTGGAACAATTTTAAAAAAATCTGTTATTACAAGGACGTTTTCTTTTTTTTTGCACATTGGTATTCAGTTATGAATATCCAGCACCTCATTCGACGAGGCAAGAGCCGAGATCCCCTCACCGGGAGTGACCTCTTAGGCAGAAGTTTGCGTCAGAGTAATAACTTTACTATAGTCGATTACTTTTTGCTTTGCATCGCGATATTCAGTGAGAATATCCTGCACCTCATTCTACGAGGAGAGAGCCGAGATTTCTTCACCGGGAGTGACCTCTTTAGCAAAGGTTTTCGCCACTATATATTTGTTAAAAGCTATCCGGTTCCTTCAACGATATCAAGTTCATTACGTTAAAGGTTTTTCGCCAAAAACCATTCGTAGCCCTCCGTCATTTCAGACGGGTAGCACTTAGTATTCATGCTATGTTTGTTGACCTTCGTCAAGGCATAGGGTATGTAGCTGTTTGTTACCTTTCTGTTGCATAGATAGATGCGTTGGTTTGGGATAGTCGTACAGCCTTGTTGACATTCGTCAAGGGCGAGTACGGGTGGGTTCAAATTAACCTAGACAATGACGGGTAGAACTTGACATGTGACTTATGATTTGTTGGCCTTCGTCAAGGTCATAAGAGCATGGGATAAAAATCACATCGGGAGTTTTAAACATACAGGAAACTTTCCAGATATGCGCATACTTTCAGGAGTGTGATAACTTGAGTGGATTCCATCAGGTTATCATGCGATGATAGTTGGATCCCGATACCCACTGATGAGTTGGTTTACTCCTCGGGTGATTTTAGATGATCCCAACTAATTCTTATTTCAGGTTTGGAGGAGAATTTGAGGATACAGTGGAAGACATCCTGATTAGATAAAGTGATTAACCATTTCGATCTAGGTTAGAGTGCACGCTGAGTGTTTCTTTTCTCTCTCTCTTTGGCAACGACCATGGCCCGACCCTAGACTAGAACTCAGAAATCAAGTTAACCAGACCTTCTTAATACACATTGACTTTTGGATTGTCAGAGTTGCATACTTTATTGCCACTCCTACTTTTATCCTTTGCTTTTCTCCAGATCATTCCGTATCACAACGAAGATCCACATTTATTGGATATAACCATCGTATAGTTACATACGAACTCGAAGAAACTTGTTTCAGATTCGAGGATGGTTTCCAGTTCTGGAGAAAATGAATAGGACTATTCAGTTGTCTTTTCCTTTTACCTTCTCTCAGGTTGTGAGGGTTCCTAGGATTAGGAAAGGGTACACCTATTGCGCTTATTGGATAATCTTCTTCCAAACCATAGGCAGGTGCCGAAAGGTGGGGAAAGAAGAAAACCAATTAGCCTAAGTGTGGTGTACTAAAGGTAATAAGTAAAGAAAAATAAAGAGATTAGAAAGAGGGCAAAGTAAATTGCGACTGCTATCATTCACGACCAAACCACGTATTTCATCGCCACTCCTACTTCACCTTTGAATTTCTCCAGAACACCCCGTATCACCACGAAGATCTACAGTTATTGGATAATCCGTCGTATAGTTACATACGAACTCGAAAGAACTTGTTCCAGTTCGAGGATGGATTCTGGTTCAGGAGAAATAGAATAAGGATTATTCAGTTGTCTTTTATCTTTACCTTCTCTCAGGTAGCGAGTGCTCCTAGGATTAGGAGAGTACACCTATTACGCTCATTGGATAGTCTTCTTTCAAACCATAGGCTGATGCCGAACGGTAGGGAAGGAAAAAAACCATTTAGCCTAAGGGTGGTGTACAGAAGGTAATGAGTAAAGACAAATAAAGGGATTTGGAGAGATGGAAAAGGAAATATACGGTTACAGTCATGAATCTGGATAGTGGAAGTGGCATTACTAGGAATACACGGATACCCCTTTGAAACATTTTCATGTTTCAGTTTCACTGTGCGTTGTTAATAGAAAACTGATTTTCCAATTAGATTCTTAGTCCAGGGTATGTATTTACCAGGTTTGACTCTCACATCTGTATGGTTTTACAGATGATGAGTGGGAGTAAGTTATTGGGAATTAGGTGATTATATCCTCATTATATCGGAATTCGTTGTAATTGGTGATATTTGTGGAAATCACCTGGGTTTTTGCCGGACGGAAAATATTTGGTTTTGAATATCCGTTGTTATGCACCAATTTCAAATTGATATATCTGTACGTTTATTTCATAAAGTGAGATATAACTTTTTGAAATTATGTCCATGACATTTACTTATATCAGTTGATGATTGGGTAAGGAGTATTAAACAGCGGTGTAATTCTTCTTAACCATAGTACAGTTTTCAACCTACGACGCATAAGGTTTGAGTTATTCAACTCAGGGGACTTATACAAAGTATTGTATGTTGTCCAGTGTCCATTAGGTCAGAAGGGATGGTACTCATACTATATTCTGTTTACTTGTGACTTCTCCAGTTTTGGACAAGTATTTCGTAGAAATACAAGGTCCAAATTTTGAGAAGTTATAGGTATATGAATAAAGTAGAGAACCACGTGTTGCAAGTATCAAGATTCTTCAAGGTGATCAAAGATATAGATACTTGTGTATGGTATTCAGTTGATAGTAATGGTTTTGAGAACTTGCTTCTCTTTCAGGTTACTCATATCTGGATGCACTTCTAAGTTGAGTAATGTTGATCGGCCTCTCTCCATTTAGTTGACATGCACTGGAGACAACTCCATGATTTGAATCTGGTTCCAATTAAATCAGTGCCTCTGTTTCTATATTGTATATAGAATGGTTCATACCTTAATGATGTTAAGGTATATGGAGTTGTCCGACTTATGCTTAAAACCAGACTCTGGATGACTCAAGGCACGTTTCTGTAATGGAAGCTTGTGGGTTATCCCGGGCTATGACGAGGGTTAACTTTCTACCATCTGGAAGATTAATAGTGATATTGTTCATGACTCGCCACAGTTTTAGTAAAATGGACTTTTTCAGAAAACAGTAGTTGGAGTATGGTAGAACTGGAAGTGATTCCAGAACCACAAACGATTACTGAAAATTTGATAGAACCTAAAGATTCAATCGGGTTTGACATTCCATTAGCCACTCCGCAGATATGGTGAGTAACCTCAGCCGCCCGAGAGGTACTTGGGTATCCTCAAAGACGGTGACAGGGAGGTTCTTATTTACCCAGACTTTCCATTACTGCTGTTCCAGACTATGAGACCCGGCAGGAGGATGAGTATAGCGTCTTTCTAAACTAGCTTTAGAAGTACACGTGTATATGACTCTGCCAGAGGGTTGTTGTAGTCAGTGGGAGCAGCGGAAGCATAGTGGATAAGTAGCTTGTGTCTATTTATAGACTAAAGCAGATATAGCGGAGATAGATCATCTATTTTTGATGTGACGGTCATATGATTTGACTTCATCAGAATAGGAGATGGATCTATTAAGATGGTAGTAGAGTGTGATGTCATGGTATTTGGATGACACGCACATTGTAGGAAGTGAAATTCCTATACTACTATCGGTTATAATGTGGTTGTCACACAGTGGTTTCTCCACATAGGATTTGGAAATTATATCCGGGATTCTGGTTACTAAATCTATGGTTTTAGATCTAGATTTGGGTAGTTTCTCAATCTGGGTACTTAGACAGTATTCTAAAGGTGTTTTAGAATGGATGACTCCTGGCATGGTAGTGTACCTCCAGGTGATGGAGTCACCCTCTCTAAAGGTGTCTTACAGACTAAAGGGGAGAAGGATGTGCATGATTGGCATATCACTTGCTTAGGCAATTGAGTCAATCATTAGATGTCAAATGCCACACCAGATGTTGTTTTTGCACTAGCTGCAATAAGTTTATATATTATTCCAATCCTGGAGAAACGTTCGGAAGCAATTTATGAATATAAGTGGATGTTCTAGGGATTTGGTAACAGCAGCCTCCTTCGGGAGACGGTTATCATTCCAGGCTTCCAAGGTGACCTGGATGACAGAGTGACTATCAGAGTTATAGTTTTCCCTCTTTTGAGGGGCAGTAGTTTGGACAGGTGGTCCAAGCGGATACCGAGGGAGGCATGATGCAGGATACTGATTAAATTCCATTGACGATACAGTCTAAGAAGTTTACTGGATTTGGAGTTCATTTTTGAACCGGGTCCCATCAGATATCCAGGCATATTCTAAGACATGTATTGCTCATTTCGGGAGATGGCTTTCTCCGCGAACTTGAGATAAAGAGAGATATAGAAAGAAATATCAGAGCGGATCCACTCACTGAGGCTATTTCTCAAACGCAATAGTTTTACAAACGAGCTTTGTGAAACTGATTAGTAGAGAAGTTGGGTGTTCGGTATCACACGGGTAGTGAGTATGCGACACCGCAATAATTAGACTTAAGTGCAATTGGGAGATTGTTGGCTATAGTGCCCTCAAGTCAATTATTGGATCGCTGACACGTGATTGCAATGATTGAGGGAGGACCTATACCGGTAAAACAGTCTTCCTCAAGATGATAATATGCTATCTGGTTTGTCTTTATCATCGTGTACATACTTTAGGTGACATTACAGATCACTATTACATGTTGATAGAGCCCATAGGATTCTTGCTTGACTACCAGCAGTATGATAGCGATCATATACGTGAGAGTTGGGTGGTCTATAAGCACATCCTTAAAGTGTCCCTAGTCGTGGGAGTTTCAAGACTGTGCATCGATACTCCAAGAGTAGACTAGTGTATACGGATCGAGACCCCGACGAGGGGTGGTGGCCGGTCTCACAAACCATTGGTGTCAGTTGGTTCACCTAAGATGTATACAGGTGCTCATTGGGTTATGAGTACACTGGACGGACTCGCCGGGAACATGCTAGTTGGTATTATACCTATTGTCAGATAGCAGTTCCCTGGTGACATGTGTACAGGTTAGTCTATCGACATGAGATCGTCATTTGTCTCGTGTGAGTTCCCACTGTGCTTTGATTACTACCCTACCCCGGCTCAAAGGAGTCGTGCAAACAGGTTTTAGTTGGATATAGTCCCGAGCCACATGGAGACAGTGAGCAGATCGTTAGGGGATTCGTTTCTCCCGGTATTGGGGGTTGAGGTCGCGGAGTGCACGGATGGCCATCACATCCTCGGCCGGGGTAGGTGAGAATTACCGATCTAGGATCGGTAGTTTCTCAGGTGATAATAGGTTTCATGCCGACACTAAATGTCGCGTTATTAGGGGTCTGACTTTATCCACCCCCTAGACTCGATATACGATACTCATAGACGAACGTACCGGACTGTACGGATATTGTCACTGTCAGACTCAGTAGGGTTTCAGGATGAGTTTGCTCGTCGGCCTTCATTTCGCTCAATACCTGGGCAGCCGTTACGTACAGCTGGTACCACTGACGTACTTATGGTTAAACCCACTGCCAGTATATTGACGAGTCTTTAGAGTCCTACACATAGGGTTTCCCTGGTTCGGGCGAAACGTTGTAGAGGCCGTATGGTTTTATGGCAGGTTCGATCATATACGTGCACTTGTGAACGAATCATGATCAGACGGATAATATTAGCGGGCTTTGGTTTAAGCCGGATCCTAGTATTATATTGTTGGATTACTTTCGTTTCGTTGTATTCGTATTCCGTCCGAATACGGATTCGGGTATGTATATACAGATGAGGGGTATTCTTGCAATTCGTTACAAGATTTCTTTAGTTGTTGCCATTTCTTTTTGTTGGATTAAACAATTAGTTTAATGTTTATTGGAGAGGAAAATGTGAGTGCAAGTTTTGGCCTTGTGCATTTATTTGATGGTGCATGCACTTGGTGACTCATGGTATTGGGTCTAGTGATCATTTATTGTGACATGGATTGTTTTTGAGGCTATTATTATTGTGTGGGATATTTTTAGTGAGAGGGGGCAGTTCTTTTCATGCCTTGGGATTTTTCTTGAGTTGTAAAATGAGCTCTCAAAATATCACACACAATAGTTTAGCCACTTCTTGACTTGCTTCTAGCTTAAGCTCACACTTTCCTCCATAGGCATCTTCTTCAATCTCCACCCATCCCTCTCATGAGTTGAGAATCAATGGGTGTTTTGAGACAAAGTATTCACACACACTCTCTACTTCATCTTGGGAATTTAGGCTAGCAAACTGGATGTTCAAGTTGTTTCGGTTTAGAGGCGGGAGCCCATATTAAGAATCCTCGACGTGGATCATCTTCGACGAGGGAGACCGGAGAACGAACTTGATCGAGGAAGCCACGACGAGCTTAGGACAGAGGTTGAAGATCGAAGGACACGGCTTGATCGGTATAACCTCTCTAAACTCTTTTCGTATAACTAGTATAGGGTTAATGGTACGATCCGTCGATTAGGGTTCCGTTAGCGCCGGTTTTCAAAAGTTTTTGTTCCGCATTTGGCCACGGATTAATGGCTGGGGCGCTGCCGTAACCCAACAATATATATATATATATTATTAAATCAAAACTTGATTTAATAATCCGGCTTAATCCTAAGCCGGCTCGTATATCAACCGTCATATTAAAGTTCGTGTTGCCTGTACACGTATTTAATCGGACACCTGTATGTACCAACATACCGTTGGATATAGGTGCCCTGAAGGCAATCATCGTAATTGTAGGAATGTAATTACTGAATTCATGAGGACCTGTACAAAGAACAATTTTACTCGAGATGATAGTATGCAATCTGGTTTGTCTTTATCTGTCATGTGTATACGTGTTATTAGTTATCACGTATCGATAATACATGAGATAAAACATGTCACGACCCGAAAGTTACGGAACGTGACTGATACTTAAATTACGAACGTCTCAAGGTGGACGTGATCTAAGTAAGCCAAAGCCCAGAAATCAAAACCAAAAAGCAGTAGAGTGAAGGAAAACCAATTTATTGCAAGCGATTTTAATCAAATAAGTCACATTAAGCCTTTTTAAAAGCAACATCCATTTTTCCGAAAATTTCGGCAAAGTCTCCTTTATAAATACTGGCCCCCAAACGGGTACAAATAGGAATATATATAAATAAAAGAAATAAGGCATCCCTAAGCATGAGCTAGCTCTTCGCCCCAAGGCGGACACAAATCCCACGCAATATAAATCAGCAATGTGCAAATAAGCATGAAAAGGCATAAGTAAAAAGCAACCTGTCGGCTCAAGTGAGCGCGACACAAAGAAACAATATACATGCCCACAAATCTCACTGTCTCGCCTTTAAGTCAATATACATCAGTACTGGTAGATGATACAGTAGATGGAGTACACTAGATACAATGAATATACAAGATGGAAAAACAAAATGAACACATAACCCACCTACGAGCAAAAATCCTCAAATCCACGCAAAAGGAGGAAGTGCGTCCGCCGCAATAGTACTGACGGATCGGACCTGCAAAAAGTCTGTGGCACAACGGGGGTGAGTTGCCAACTCGTGAGTAATATGTATCATCTATAAAGACTATCGTAAGCATGAACGAAAAGTGCCACAATTCTTCAATATTGATATGGTATGAAGTACTAGCATGTATGCGACATGAATGCAATGCAACACGTGATCTGAATGTGCTGATATGAGGAAATCATTATTTTCATCTTAGAAAAATTTCTGTAAAATATCTGAGGAAATATCATATGAAATCAACAGAAATACGTGCCCAGCATCGGCACCTCAAATGAACATCTCGGTATCCCAAAGTATCCGTATCAAATATCCCGGCCCCAGCCGTCCGGCTGGTTCGTCTCAAAGTATCAATATCTCAACATCTCACGACCATGGTCGGTATCCTCTGGATATCCGCCGCGTCAACAATCACCGGTAGGTAGTCCGCCCTTGCCAGGCTCATCGTCTACTACTCGAACTTCTTGCCCCGGGTACCTTACCGGGCCCACCATATACCCGAGACGGTTCATCCAACTCCATGAAACGGGTTTCGAAAACCAACAGAAAACTCATGGTGGACGACACAAATATCATGTCACGAGAAAACCACAACTTGCTACATTTAAAATGATATCAGTTTATTAAATCCTTGCGGTTTCTCCAAAATCTCATAAATCTCAAATACTGAAATTCTCCAGAAGAAAGTACCATAAGTATGCATGTCAATGATGATGAATGCCTATGGTATCAGTATGATCGAATGATGTAATGAGGTACATGCATATGACTAGTAATTCTACATGTTCATCTTGCGGAATTTACTATATTAGCACTGGTTTATATGTCTTATATGGTGAAATTATTCTAAATTCCGTTTTAAACAAGTTATCTAGTGTTTGTGGCATAGCAATTACCAAGGCGTGTGTGTTCGCATGAATATTGCTCGTGCAGCATAAAACCCTGGTAATGGTGCAAGTGTCCTATGCGATGAAGTTGCACAATTATAAATCTAATGAATTAAGCAAGCAATTATTTACCGTGTCGCATATTTCATTTAATGGTTTTTATACGATGAAATTAGCACAACATGGATATACAGGTCATGCAGTGCCGTAAAATAGGTAACTAGAACTACATGCAACAAGCTGGTATTACTGGAAATTCTAAATTATCGGGCGCCTCGCGCCATCCAAACAATTCTCCTTGTAGATGTATACATCTACTCACCGGAAATCCCCAGCTAGCTTGATCCAACCATCGCTTTCCTTTTTCGTGCCGCGTCCGAAGTCTCCGCGACCGATCCTGGAATTTGCACAACACAGAACATAAGGTTACATATCATTAAACGACGCAAATCACCATACGAAAAGATCAACGTTCACAAGTTAGGCACAACGTGCACTAGGTGCGCGGAACACACACAAAAACCTTAACTAAAATCGTCGTTTCGGAGCACCCGTCAAAACTAAACCCGATCAAACCAAAATTCCGCATTCACACACCCTATAAGTCGTAGGAGATGCTAAAAATATCACCAAGGTATCACAATAATTCACCACTTAATTTTTATAAAAACCTAGTAAGCACTAAGAATTTCCAAATTCGTGCAAATATCGTTGATTTGCGATAAAGTGCTCACATCATCGCACAAACGTCCAAGTTAAACCATTAGAAATCCACTACAATTAAATTAACCCAATTACCATGCTTCAAAACCCATTTTCCATACACAAACCCTTTCTTGATTTTTTATAATTAGCAATTCCAAATCAAACCATACATGAAAAATACTAAATTAACATCAATTAAAACCCACTTAAGCAAATTAACCTCTTAGATTAGGTTAGCATAACAACTAGATAGCAAAATAATTTAATTAACCTAATAATGGTTTCTAAAACCTTAGCTCAAATCAAACCACTCACTTTAAAAACCTAGACTAGAAATTAACAACAAAATTAACACTTCAAGTTCTAATTTAGCACACTTAACTACAAATTAACCAAAGATTGAAATTTATACCTCACTAGCTCAAACCCTAGGTTGCTCTAGCCTCTCAAGATGCCATCCTTCTCCTTATTTTAAACCAATTTGGGTGTGAGAAGAGATGGATTAAGGGTTTGCTTTAGATTTGTGAAGGAAATTTTGGATTTTGAGATGAGTTTTGAAGGAAAAAAAAGAAAAGGGAAATTGGGGACAGCAGCAGCATGGGTCTTGGCCAGGGAGGGAAGTAGGGAGTTGTGAGGGAATGGTGAAAAAATTTCCAACTCAAAGCTCCCCCATATTACCATAATACCCCTATCCAAAATAATATAATAAAAACCTATATTTAAATCATTTAAATGAGTCAAAGAAGCAAAAGAATGGAGGGGGAAATGGACTGCTGTCAAGGTGGGGCCGGCCATGATGGAGTGAGAAATGAGTGTGAGAGATTTAAAAAAAAAATACATGCAAAAAGACCCCCCCACAATATCATATTTGCAAGTTTTAGTTCAATTAATTAAAATTTTAATTTTCTTTGATTATAACTAATAAGAACTTGAAATAAAATACTAAAAATTTATATTACTAACTAGATTTTAGTTATCATGGTTCTAAAGCAAGTAATTAGCCCATTCAAATTTGTATTTATCGCTAATTTAATGTATTTTTAACAGTTTAAAATAATATTAAAAAATTGAAAAATTAGGGAAATTTTTTAAACGACCAGAATTTTATAAGTAACTCATTAGTTACTAAAAACAAGCAATTACCTATCCAAATTAGGTATAATTAGGTCTATATTGAAAAATAACAATAATGACAATTTACGGAAAAATACCAAATATTTACCGATTTTCGGGAAAACACCAAAACAACTTTTCAAGGCGTTACAAAACCAATATGATTTTTGCTTGACTACCAAAATTTTGATAAGGATCATACTAGTAGGGCCTGATAGTTTATAAGCACATCCTTAAATGTCCCTAGTTGTAGGAGTATCGAGACTGGGCATCAGTACTCCAATTTAGACTAGTGTATACGTTTCATGACCCTGTACTGGGCGATAGCTGATCGCATAGCCATTGGTGTTTGACACCGATGATTGTATACAGGTGCTCATCGGATGAGTTACATTGGACGGACTCGCTGAGAACTCCTAGATGGTATTATACTAATGTCAGACAACAGTTCTCTGGTGACATGAGTATAGGGTAGTCCCTAGATCTCGACCTGAGATTGCCATAGTGTCTTGTGTGTGTTCCCACTATACTTAGATTACTACCCTACCACGGCTCTACTGAGTCGTGCAAATAGGTTTTAGTTGGATACATTTCCGAAGCATATGGAAGCAGTGAGTGGTCGAGGGAATCCGTCACTCCCGGTATTTGGAGTCGATATCGCACTATGCAGGACACGACTATAGCCAAAAGTCCATGGCCACAGCAGTAGAAATAAACTGGTAAGTGTTACCAGTTGTATCTCTTTGGTTATGAGTCCTATGTCAGCACGACTTATCGATTTATTGAGGGTCTGACAGATTCCACCCTCAAAACTCGGTATGCGATACTCTTTGACGAAGAGACTGGACTGTACAGGGACTGTTACTTATAGACTTTGTCCGGTCCGGATGAGTTCGTTCGTTGACCTGTCTTTATCTTGCTCATACCTGAGTAGCCGTTACGCACATCTAGCGCTACTAACGAGCTTTGTGGGTTAACCTGAAAGGGAGTTGAATCTAAAAGTGTTTCAGATTCAATCGGATGCGATCCTGTATAACCTACTGCCAGTGTATTGACATGTCTTTAGAGTCCCGCAACGAAAGTGCCTGCCTAGGCAAAACGCGATGTGACGTGCGTATAGGGACACGTGCATGAGTTCAATTAAACATGTATATTGGATATACGCGTTTAATCAGACGACTGTTATACTAGCCATTTTAAAAGCCGGAATATCAAGTTAAGTGTTGACTTGATAACCGTATTGATGACGCTGTTTCTAGTATAATGTATATGATACACGCTCTCTACAGTATATGATACTGAGAAGATGTTGATGGCATTTCGTGTATGTGATACATGATGTGTACGTGTATGGGACACATGTACTAATACTTATTTAATATATATATATATATATATATATATATATTAATTCCCACCATTTTATATTATGTGTAAATTAATATACATTTATATATATACATATTAATGTATATATACATATTATATAATTTATTATACTTAATAAATGGTGAGGCCCACCCTTTCTCTTGTGTGTGTGACAACACACATGAGAGAGAGGATGGGAGAGTATAGGTGTCATATTAATATATGACATGGGTGGAAAAAATTAAGGAATGATAATTCATTATTTTTTTCTTAGCCATAAAAAATACTTCATCTTCTTCCTCTTCACTAGAGCTTTTGCTCTCTAGGTTAACAAAAAGAGAGAGTACCCATCGTTCACATTGTCTTCCTCTACGCCTAGCTAGCTTCTGGAGGAAGTTTCTCTACTCGATGACGGAGTTGGAGCTCAGGCAACCCACTTTCAATGCAAATCCTCTACGGCGATACGGTCGGCTTTCAGACGGGTCTGGGAGCTCACAAAGTCTAGACTGGATCTTTCGAGATCAGCCGGACACGCTATAAAGGTTGTATCACCTCTCTACACTTTTCTAGTTTGCACATTATATTGTATTTGCTGATCTTGGTGATGGATTGGAATTATGCTCTGTAAAATTGTTGTTTTTCAAATTCCGCCGCGGCCGTGATGTCACGACCCTAACCCCCATCCACTTACATGGTATCATAGCCAAATCAAATACTTGCAATTGGTTTTGTGGTCATTTGAATCTCCAAAATTTTTTTACAAAACAAAACAGTTTTTGTTTGAAAAACTGTCCCAAACCAGTAACTATTTTTGCAAATAACTCGCATCTCGAGGCTCTTGGATCGGACTGAGAGCCCCGTGGTGGTGCAAGAGCGACCCCAGGGATGTCCCCGAGGGATTGGGCGGGCTCCTACACCCGATACCATCACGAAATGGTCTCGGGTGTGGCGCTAGGACAGCAAGCGCGCAGCTGCGCGCTTGCTGTCCCAGCAGCCAACCTATGGCCACAATTTTGTGGCTATGGGTTGGAGCCCCCACCTAATGCCCCTAAGGCCTCATGGGTCATGCCTGAGGTCTCCCTCGATGTCTCAGACAGTTTTTGGGTTGTCTGGGATTCGATTCATGCAAGAAATGGTGGTGTTTTGGGGCCGGGGCTGATCTTGAATTTCAGTTTTTAGAAATTCGATTTCGGCTTCGCGGGTATTGGAATTCCTTGGCCATGGGTTCCGTATTGACGTGGTTAAACTGTTTAACCTTATTAATGCGATGGCATATGTGATATGCGGTGTTTAACGTCACCGAATTGATGTGATCAATTGTAGGGTTGCTGGGCACGCATACAATGGTCTACAGGCATCAACCATGCCCGATTAAAAATTTAGCCGTGCCGAACAACCCGAAGCCGGATCTTGAAACTAGAGTTTATGCGAAAACAAGCATGCTAAACACTTTAACACTAAGTGAGAGGGATTACAACCTTTGTAGATCCGGTCCTTCACTTCTTAAGCTCCGTGTTGAAGTCCCTTCGCTGCGATCATCGTATTCCGGACTCTCGAGAGGCTTCACGAAGAGAAAGGTGCAGTCTTGCTTCCGATCTTCGATACAAAGATGATCTACCTTGAAGTTTCGTTAACACAAGCTAACACTCATAATATGTAGTGAACACCCTCATCTAAATGGCAAGGGTAGATGAGAATGATGAAGTAGGATTTTTGCCCTCATTTTTTTTCTTATTCTCACTTATTTTTCATCACAAAATCAAAGCAAGAAAGCTTTGCTCAAAGGAAGAAGAAGGAAGAAGATGAACAATATGATAAGAATCCTTTTGTGATGAATAATGAAAGGATAAAGATGATGATTAATGCAACCATGGTCAACTAAGCCCATGTAGAGAATTAACTAGGGTTAGGGTTTGGGTTGGGTTAAAGCATGAGTCATAACAAAATATCTTTCACAAAACAAAACAAAACCTTCTAGAATCATCTAGAAAGCATTAACCCAAATCAAACCCTAATCTTGTTTAATCTCTACTAAACATGTTGCATTAGTTATCATATCATGTTACGATATTATATATCACATATATAATATTTATTGTAACCAAATAAAATAATACAATTAACATATATCGCATATATATCAATGTATTACCCGAGTGAGAAAAAGAATCTTTTAGTGAGCTAATATTAGTTAATATAATTTAATATATCATATATATTATTATACATTAAATTATCGAATCAACACTTGATCCGACAATCCGGCTATATCGCATATAACCGACTAATATTTATCCGTACCGATTCATCGAATCAACACTTGATCCGATGACCCGGCTGATATCAAATATCGCGAGAATAGAATACGGTATCTCATATCGTATTATCCTCGGTCCCGCATATATCACATATGTGCTCCTACTTCGTTTTGCCTGAGTCAAGAAACCTCTGTGTAGGACTTTAAAGAATTGTCAATACGACGGCAGTAGGTGATGACCATATCAATCACCCACAAGCTGTAAGCGGTCAGCTAAACATAACAGCCACCCAGGTATTGAGCGCTCAGAAGATCAACAAGCAAGCCTGTACATTCTCCTATGAATCCAAACAGTAACACTCCCGCACAGTCTGGTCTCGTCGTCTGATATGTTGCATATCTCGCCTAGGGGTGGTAAACGTCAGACCCCAGTAGCTCGATAAGTCGTGTCGATATGAGGTCTATAACTGTTCGAGAAACTACTGATAACACTTACCAGTAAATCTCAGCAACCCTGGCCAAGGATTTCCGGTTATAGCCAATCGAACACAGCACAACATCAACTCCCTATACCGGGAGAGACGAATCCCCTCCTATCGTTCATTGCCTCCATGTGATTCGGGACTGTACCCAAAAGCCACCTTTTTGCACGCCCTCTTGGACGTGGTATGATGGAAATCAAAGCACAGTGGGAATCATACAAGACTCTATGACGATCTCGGGTCAACAGACTACTATGTACAAGTGTCACCGGAGAACTGCCATCTGATGTGAGGTATAATACCATCTGGGAGTTCTCGGCGAGTCCGTCCAGTGTACCCAGTCTCCACTGAGCACCCGTACACCATCCTTGATGTCAAACACCGATGGATATGGGATCATCCATCGCCCATCATATGGGTCAAGATGCGTATACGCTAGTCTACTCTGGTGTATCGATGCCCTGTCTCGATACACCCTCGACTAGGAACAGTTATAGGATGTACTCGTCGACTACTGCGGCCCCACTAGTATGATCTCATCATAGTCCCAGTAGTCGAGTACATATCTTAAGGGCTTTATCAACTTGTAACATAGAGACAATCAGAGTACATGTTAAGATAAAGAGCAACCAGATAGCGTACTATCATGTCGAGCAAGAAAGTCCTCCCTATATATGTCCAAGCATCCATTACAATATACATCGTATGTACAGTAATGGCCTCTAGGGCATACATATAACTAACAATCTCCCACTTGCACTAGGGCCATCTGTTGTGGTATCGCATACCCAACAATTAGCTGTGGTTGAAGTATCTCATACTCAACCATCCCATAAAAGTCTCTACTGGGAAAAAGGCCTTTGTGAGTGGATCCACGCTGTTGTCCTCTGTGTCTACTCTCCTAACCTAGATCTCCATGGAGATCAACCATCTCCATGATCAGGTGATACTGCCTAAGAATTATATCTGGATTTCTGATGGGACGGGGGTTCCTTGGCATAAGCCACAACTCCATTGTCACACAATGGTAGGAACGAAGTTCATCTCATGAACTTAAAAATATCCAGACTGCCTCTTTGGTAGCATCCTTGGTAACGATGTATTTTACCTTTAACCGTCTAGTAAGTCACGGTATCTAGTTTAGAACTCTTCCAACATACCGTCCATCCACTGAGGGTAAAAACAATGCCTGGGACTGACATTCAGTCATCCTTATCACCCTGGAACCTTTCTAGTGATTCTCCCCAGTATCGATTGATACCATCTCACTACAACTAGTGAGTATACTAACATCCAATTAGATCTATCTCATAGATCCAAAACCCAGAATTTAGGAGGTATCATTTTGATCCTATATGGAGAATCATTGTGATAAGCGGAGATTGACCAAGCGTAGCATAGGAAACTCCTTCCCTATCAAGAGTATGTCATCCACGTACTCTACGAGGATCACCACCATACTCCGTACTACCTTTTTGTATATACAAGGTTCATCTACCATTTTGATGAAGTCAAACTCTTTGACTACCACATCAAAACCGATGTTCCAACTCCGCGATGCCTGTTTTATCACATAAAACATCTTGCACACGTTTCCGCTGCTCTCACTGTCTACGAAGCCCTCTGGCTGTGTACTTATAGACGCTCTCTTCTAAAACAACATTTAGAAAAGCAGTCATGACACCCAACCGCCAGATATCGTAGTCATGGTATGTAGCCGTGGCAAGTAGGATCTGGATGGACTTAAGCATAGCTTTGAAAGTCTCAACTTTTCCATGTACACCTAGTAATCTTCTCAAGATATACTTGCTCCTGATGGGGATTTAACCCTTCAGATAAAGCAACCAAAGTCCATACTTTGTTGGTGTTTAAGGATTCCATCTCAGATCGATAAGCATCCAGCCATTCTTACAGAGTCCCACTCCTGATAGCCTGCTCGAAACTAGTTGGGTCATCATCTCATGATGCAATCCTCGCTCCCACTGTCATAGAGAAACCGAAGTATCTCTCAGGTGGGTGAGGAACCCTACTAGATCGGCGGAGAGGCTGAGGTTCGTTGGAAACTATTGAATCCTTTGGTTCTACCAAATCATCAGCTGCAGTTTGTATAGCTGGAACCATTCCAGTTCTACATAACAGACCTTGCCTCGAGCTTGTCCGGATTTTGCTTTTAGACATAGGCCGGACAACCCCAAATCTTAACCAACTTAAGATATGGGCTTTTCCCTTTCCATATCACATATGAAGTGGTAGGCAACTGATTTGATTCGAACCCTATTCAATAGGTATGCAGCTTCTTAAGTGCATAACTCCCAAAAGGAAATAGGAAACTCAGTAGTACTCATCATAGAGCACACCATATCACATAGGGTGCTATTGCTCTGCCCCGATATACCATCGTGCTATGGTGTATTCGGAGGAGTAATGCCGAGAGAGAATCTCATTCTCCTTTAGAATAGTCCAGGAATTCCGTGCTCAAGTATTCTCCTCCTTGATCACATCAAAGGACATAATACTTTTACCCGTATTTTGGTTCTCTACTTCTAACTTACATTCTGTGAATATCTCAAAAGGTTCGGACTTGTGTTTCAACAGGAACATATGTCTGAATCTTGAGAGATCATCAGAGAATGTAATGAAGTACAAAGAACCGGTCTTGGCATGTGTAGACATAGGACTTTCATACATCAGCATGTATCAATCCCAAGAGTTCACTAACTCTTTCTCTGTTTCCAAAAAACAGAGCTATGGTCATCTTATCTTTGTGACATGACCGGCAAGTTTCACAAGATGTAAATTTAAACAAATTTAAATATGCATCTTAATGTAACTTCAGCTAGTCGGGTCGCATTGATATGACCTAGTCTACAATGCCTCAAGAAGGATCCGTTCATTTCTGAACTCTTCCTCTTGTATGTGTTCTGTACGTTAAGAACTGTGGTTTAATTTAGAATGTCAATGCGTTTAGATAACATGCCTGAACCGATCTACTCTTGATATAGGAAATGTTCAAAACATTATCCAACAATACAAAATTATATCATTTCTTTACTAATAAAGAGACTGATATGATGTTTTATATCAGGTTCGGTATCTAATAAAATTCGTTCAGAATCAATGTATTCTGATAATACAGGGTGCTAGTGACCAACAGACTTGGCTGCAACACTTGCACCGTTTTCTGTCTCATGAAACTTATCACCCGTTCTCAGTTCTCTACATTTCTGTAGCCCATGTAACAGATTACATATGCGGGATCCTGATCCGGTATCTCATACCCAGGACGTAAAGGATACTGAGAAACAGTTCTCTGTAATGAACACACCCGAAGATGATACATCAACATGCACTTTCTTCGTTTGGGCAGCACGGGAAATCTGATATTCCCTAATTTTTTGCTCTGTCTTATAACAATTATAAGTTGGAGCGGGACCAACGTTTCCCAGCTCAGTATAACAAGCGGGTTCGGTTAATTCATCCGTTTTATTATCTTGATTAAGGCGTGATATGGTCGCTACCTGGAGAGAGAGAGAAGAAAACACTCAGCATATGCTCTTGCAAGATTAGATTGGTTATCTAATATATCTAATCAGGATGTCTCCCACTGTTTTAATCAAATCTTCCTTCAAACCCTAAAAGGAAAGACAAGCCGGGATTAATTACACGCTACAAGTTCGCTAATCTTTCAGCCAGGCCAGTGTCGGTACTTTGAGGGAGGTCCCCTGTGCTTTCGCACGAACCTAATTAAAGTAAACCTCTTTTTCCCAGGGGCGTAACCCCGTTAACACCTTTCTAGACACCTACTTGATCGGCTAATTGTAATGTGTAAAACTCTCCCAGGAGTAACTCTTACGCGCAGCGGGTATCGGGATTCAACTATCTCATAGAAGGTATGCAATCTCATTGCAAATTTCAACACTTGAAATTCCCGATAATCTTTTACCCCTAGCGTCCTATGACCTTGACAGAGGTCAACAAACCATAGGCTGCTAGTCAAGTTCAACCCGTCATTTCCTGATTGAAGTAAACCCACCCGCACGACCCTTGACAGAGGTCAACAAGGTCGCACGACTACCCTAAATCAATCACATCATATGTTTATACAGATAAGCACTAATCAGCTACCGCACACTATGTTAGTTATATGTATGCCCTAGAGGCCATTACTGTACATTGGATGTATATTGTAGTGGATGCTGGGACATATATAGGGAGAACTTTCTTGCTCGACATGATAGTATGCTATCTGGTTGCACTTTACCTTAACGTGTACATTGACTTTTTCTCTATTACATGTTGGTAAAGCCCTTAGGATGTGTGCTTGACTACCTGGACTATGATGTGGATCATACTAGTGGGGACATGGTAGTCCATAAGTACATCCTTTAAAGTCCCTAGTCGTGGGTGTATCGAGACGGGGCATCGATATACCAGAGTAGACTAGCGTGTACCTTCTCGACCCATACAGATGGGCGATGGATGATCCCATATCCATTGGTGTTTGACATCAGAGGAGATATACGGGTGCTCAGTAGAGACTGGGTACACTGGACGGACTCGCCGAGAACTCCCAGATGGTATTATACCTCACGTCAGATGGCAGTTCTCTGGTGACACTGGTACAGAGTAGTCTGTTGACCCGAGATCGTCATAGAGTCTTGTGTGGTTCCCACTGTGCTTTGATTTCCATCTTACCACGTCTAAGAGGGCGTGCAAAACGGTGGTTTTTGGGTACAGTCCCGAGTCACATGGAGGCAATGAGCGATAGGAGGGGATTCGTCTCTCCCGGTATAGGGAGTTGATGTTGCGCTATGTTCGATTGGCTATAACAGGAAATCCCTGGCCAGGGTTACTGAGATTTACTGGTAAGTGTTACCAGTAGTTTCTCGAATTGTTATAGACCTCATATCGACACGACTTATCGAGCTATTGGGGTCTGACGTTTACCACCCCTAGGCAAGATATGCGACATATCAGACGATCAGACCGGACTGTACGGTAGTGTTACTGGTTGGATTCACTGGAGTGTGAGCGGGCTTGCTCGTCGATCTTCTGATCGCTCAATACCCGGGTGGCCGTTACGTTTAGCAGACCGCTTGCGGCTTGTGGGTGTTTGATATGATCATCATCTGCTGCCGGCGTATTGACGAGTCTTTAGAGTCCTACACAGAGGTTTCCTGGCTCAAGCGAAACGAAATAGGAGCGCATATGAGATATGTGCGAGACCGAGAATAATGCGTGTATGTGATACCGTATTCCATTCTCGCGAAGAATGTGTCGAATGGTTGTATGCGATATAACCTAGTTATCGAATCATGGATTGATTCGATAAACCGATACATTGGATATTAGTCGGTTGTATGCGATATGACCGGATCGTTAAATCAAGTGTTGATTTAATGATTTAATGCATAATTATATATTTGATATATTACTTTGCATTAACTAGTATTGGTTCACTTTAAATGGATTTTCTCACTTGGTTTGTGCACATTGTATATGTGATATACTTTTGTACACAACATTGTATCATGTTTGATGATACATGCTTTTTAGGTTAAATGTAAAGAATTAACCTTGGTTAAGTTGTTGATTAGGGTTTTTACTTATTCATTTATCTTATTTATTTATTCATTTTGAATAAATTGAAAGATAAATGAATGGTGGCTTCATTTGTTTTTAGTTGAAGTTTCATGAAGCTTTGACTAATTGACCTTTTTGTTCTCATCCTTAACCCTAACCATTCAACACAACCTTAGTCAATTCTCTACACTTAACTAAGGTTAAGATTATGATAAGTGTTGATTTTTATTATCTATTTTAATTAACTTATCATAAGATTTATCATCTTCTTCCTCTTCTTCTTCAAGAAGAAAGCAAGCTCCATCAATGGTGATTGATGGAAATGAGTGAGAAATCCAATTCTAAAGTCTACCCACTTCCTATTTCTTCATCCTCTACCTCTTGCCAAGTAGTAGAGTGTGTTTCCTTCACAAGTTTCATGACTTGGTGAAGTGAGAGCTTGATCTTGCGATGCTTCGACGTAGATCATCTTCGGCATGGACATCGACGACCTAGCTAGCCATTTCTCCGACGAAGCCGACGCTAGAGCCCGGGAATTCATTTGGACAGCGAGGGGACTTCGTTGCGGAGCTATGGAGGTGGAGCACCGGATCTACAAAGGTTGTATTTCCGTATTCTTTTAGTTAAGTGTTAACTAGTTTACTTTTTCGCCTAGCCATCTAGCCGACGATCCGTAGTTTAGGGTTTCTCGGCACCGTAATTTTTGAAACGGGCATGGTTGATGCCTTGGGAGACCTCCTTAGTGTGCCTAGGAACCCTACACACTACGCCTTGACAGAGGTCAACAAGCGCAGCACGAATACTAAATACTACTTATCGGAAATGATGGAGGGCTACGACAGGTTTTTAAGAAAACCCTTTGCGAATGAACTTGATATCGTTGTAGAATCGAGTGATTTTAAATGGAGTGTTTTTGAGGCCTTTCTAGTTTAGCTAAAGGGGTCACTCCCGGTGAAGGGATCGTCAGCCCTTTCCTCATTGAATAAGGTGCAGGATATTTCACAAATATCACTATGCAAAGCAAGAACTATAGAAGCAATCAAAAGACAAACCGAGTTTGTAGCATCTGCTAGTTTCACTAAAGAGGTCACTCCCGATGAAGGGATCTCGGCTCTTTCCTTATCGAATAAGGTGCTGGATGTTCTACAAGGAACAACGCTATGCAAAGCAAGAACTAGAGCTACCAGTTTTTTTAAACAAGTTTCTACAACATCATAGGTTTCTTTTAGTTTCATTAATCTCATTAATGAAGTCCCATTTTATTATGCTTCACAAGCATCACATTTGAAACGAAATCTGCAATATAACATATATCTCATATATATAATATAAACATTCGTCTCAGGCAGTAATATGATCTCATCACAGAACATTGCAGCAGAAGAAACATATATGAAATATTGGATATACTAGGACGTCCGTTGTAACGTTTTGAAAATCGTTTCGGTGAAATTTCGAGAAAAAAAAACGGTAAAATAAGAGAGTTTACTGTAAAAAGTCAAAATGAAAATATCTTTATTATAAAATTAAATATGCATATTCTAGCTATGTAATTGCTAGTATTTGGTGTTTATTAAGCCACTGGTGAAATTTGAAATTTTCTGAAAAAAATTATTTTATTATTATTTTAAGCCGTCACTAATACATTTAATTAGGAAAAATTACAAACTGGAATGGGTTGAAACAAATTTTGTGCATCATAACACATTAAACAAAATTTTAATATGTTGTTTTTGAAATAAAATGAAACTGTCAAACGGTGTTAGAAAATATTGAAGAAAAATTGCTTATTTTGTGAAAATAAATTAGGTATTTGAGGTATGGGGGTATTTTCTTCACTTGGAACTTGCTACACACACACCCACACTCACCCCCCCCATTTTCCCTCCCCTTTAGTGCTGAAATTCAGCAGCCCCTCCCCACTCTCCCCTCCAATTAAACAAAACAAATGAAAGAAAAATGATGAAATGGAAAATGAAAACATTAAAGAAATAAAGTATGGAACTAGATAATTAGAGTATGGTTTTGTGTTGACTTTGAGACCCACATCTCTCTCTCTCCCTCACTAAATTCTGGCCGACCCCCCTTTTGTGCAGCCCCCCAATTTTCCCCCTCTCATTTCATCACAAAATTCCATCAAAAATCCACCAATTTACTCACAAATTCAAAGCAAACTCCAAATCCAAGCTTTACCCATTATTCTTTAGCCAATTTAGTATGGATCTTGGGGGATGGAAGCAAGTTTGGGAGGCTAAGCTTCATGTTTGATCTCATGATCATGAGGTATAAAGTTTCATCCAAATTGTTAATTGTTAATTGTATGTTTGAATCTAGTTTTAATTAGATGTTTAATTATGGAATTAATTAAAATTTAACTTTCAAGAGAAGGGTTTGAAATTCAAGTTAGGTTTTTGTTTTGGAGTTGGGTTGTGATCAATTGTGCATGGTTGTGTGATATGGGCTAGCATCTTAAAACTTGTTAAAACTAATCTAATTGCTAGTTTTCAAATTGTTAGTTTAAAATTGTAATAATTGTACAAATATTGCAAACTAGGTTTTTAGAATTGATGGAAATGAGTGATTTTAAAATCTAATTAACATTGGTATGACATAATTAAGATGTTTAATGAACATTATAGCCACTAGAATTGTTAAAATATTTAGATTGGTTAAAACACCAAGTTTTGAACTAAAAGGTAACTTTTGCTAACTAGATTTTGGTTTAATGTAATTTAGCAAGATTAAAAATCTAGTAAATGTTTATGTGGCCTAATTAAGATAATTAGTGAGTATTGTGACCACTAGTTTGCTAAAACATCAAGACTTGTAGTAAAACGGTTAACGACCCCTTTACTAGGCTTTTTGGAAATAAACCGATTTGATCAATTTATTGGTTTTGATGATTTGCATCCTATTTCATATATTTTTAGTGACTTATAAAACAACGATTGGTACGTTTGGTATTTTTCTCGATCAATCGGCGTGTGTACACCGATGTCGAGGGTTTTTGGGTTGATTTGAGAAAGCAAACCATAGGTTTTGACCTATGTGGGATTCGTGAGTAGTTTTGGGTCATGAGTCGGATTTTAATACGACTCGGTGCGTTATGATATGTAGGTACCCCATGTGGACTTCGAGACGACAAGCAAGCGCGTGGCGACGTCGGTACCGGTGAGCGAAGACCAGGTGAGTAGATTTATATCTACGGGGAGAAGTCGGGTGAATGACGTATAACACCCCCGCAGTTCGTGGTGATGTATACGAATACGTATACACACATATATATATATATATATATTGTTTATATTGTTTGAGTGTATTGATGATAATATGGATATTTGGTGTTCTTGGATATTTAGTGTCGCGAAACCCTAGAGTAGTGGTCGCACCACGTATGCACACACCCACCCATACTTGCATACTTTCTTCTTTCATTTGTGCTTATACAGGAATACATAGTTATGTGTTCACATGGGTATGGGACTATGTGTTCACATACGGATTTGAGGATGATACTTGGGTTTGAGATGAGTCGATGAGATTTGTATTGAGGTTGTGAATTCGGTGATATGGCAGGATTCGTATTTGAGATACGACATGACGTTGTAGCGGGTCCTTTGACGTAGTGTTCACACACGTGCATGCATACGTAGGTGGTATCTGTATTGTACTAGACATAGATCCGTACCCGGATTATGATCTTTGATAAAGGGGATACCAGATGAATAGTGTGATGAATGTGATATTGACCCGTACCCAGATGTGGGGATGCCGTATGACGGATTTACGTACGAGCTATATATTGATGATAGATCTGCACTCTTGACTTGGGAATATCTGATTATAGATATGGTATCGGATGTGATATTATCGAGGCGGGATCACCGACTAATATATATATATATATATATATATATATATATATATATATATATGTTTATATATATATCGACCCAGATGTTAGGCGGTTTCCTTACCTGTAGTTCAGCTTGTTAGTTCAGCCGTATAGTTTAGTGTAGTTGTTAGATTAGATTAGACTCCTACCTCTTTCAAAACTAACGAATCGTGGATATTTTAAAAGACAGGTCAAGGGATCTACGGATATTTCAAAAGACATATCCTTTTTTAAACCACCGTAGCCCTTATTTTCAAAACCCCACGATTCGTGTTATTTCAAATGGCACCATTGTTTAATATTTAGCTCCCGCTCATTATGGTTGCTCGCTCCGCATCGCATACTTACATTGTTATTTCATATTGCATTGTTGATATTATGCTGTTAGGACACCAGCACCATTACCGATGATGCGTATGTACCACGTACACTTACTTGCCGGCTCACACACATCTTCATCGGTAATTGCCATGTCACGTACACATTAGAAAATATTATTGCTTAACTTAGCTTGATAGCTAGTAGTTTGACATGATATTAGTGTACTTACCTTATATGCCAGCTTAGATATTGTAGTTATTACTTGTCACTTCATGCGTACTGTTATTCATTGTTATGCCGTATTCATGGATTCTCATGCCTATATTCATGGTTTTACATGCTATTGATAATTTGGATTCGGATTTCCATGAGATTTTCTGGATTTGGGGGAAAACCGCAAAACTTGTATAAGCTTCTTTCCTCTCTTTTAAATAAAAAGTGCGGTTTTCCCATGATGTATGAGTCGTCCACCATGAGTTTGCTGATGGATTTCGAGACCCGATTCGAGGAGATGGATGAACCGTTTCGGGTACATGGTGGACCCGGTAAGGTACCCCGGGGCAAGAAGCGCGTGATGATGACGATGTGAGCCTGGCAGGGGAGCACTACCTACCGGTGATTTTACCTGACGCGTCGGATATCCGGAGGATACCGTCGTGGTCTTGAGATGGATGGGAGGGGCCGGTCTGGACTGACGGCGCCCTAGATATTGTGATTTAGACATTGAGATTTCGAGATATTGAGGTACAGAGACTGTGATACAGAGATATCGAGATTTTGGGATTACGTTTTGTGCCGATGCTAGGCACTGTTTTATGCTGATTTCATTATGATACCTCATTTTAAAAATACAAGGAAATCTCACTAAATTATGAAAACAGTTTCTTCATTTACATGTATTCTGTTTTCATGCATTCATACCTCATTCATATGATATATTGCTACCTGAGGCACTGACACAGGCACCTGAGATTACACTCAGGTTAGATATTTACCCTAGCCATTGTTATAGGCTGCATGTTATATGCATATTTGAGGATATATTATGATCATTGACCTAGGATTGCGTTATTTATGCGATTTCTGTGCGTAGATGTTTTTCTACTCACGAGCTGGCAACTCACCCCCGTTGTGCCACAGTTCTTGCAGGTTTCGCCGTACAGGTTTCATTACGGCTTGCTGGCACTCTTTCCATTTCCGGGTGACTTGCTAGTAGGTGGGTTTATTTGTATCGCACCCATCATTATATCTTGTATATCATTATTCTGTTGTATCTAGAAGTTCCATCAACCAAACATGTATTTATTTGAGATAGGGACCAGTGATGTTATTCCTTCGACTTTAGAGTCGCGCGTTTTATTTCTTATGGTTTTGAGTTTACTTTTGAATTTGATCCTCGCCGTTGGCGTTGTATATTATATTGCTTATGTGGTTGTGACCGTCGATTGACGAAGAGCTAGCTCCCGCTTGGAGATGCCTTTTTATTGTTTTCGTATACTATTCATGTTGTATCCCGTTTGGGGGCCAGTATTTACAAAGGAGACTCTGCCAAAATTTTCGGGAAATATTTGATGTTTTTTTTAATTTTTAAAAGAACCGCATAATTCGGCTTATGCTATTAAAACTACTGTTTTAAATTGGTTTTCCTTCACTTTACTACTTTTCTTGGTTTGGGTTTTTGGGTTTTCGGCTTACTTAGGTTACGTACGCCTCGAGACGTTCGTAGTTTAAGTGCCGGTCATATTCCGTACTTTCGGGACGTGACAAAGTTGGTATCAATGCGTTAGGTTTTACCTTCAGAGCGTAGGATGACCCTTGGTTGATGGAATAGGTGACTAAAGTAGAGTGACGTACCGTAGGTATGTTCCGCGGCATATTTACGATACGCTACTCCACTTAAGAAGCCTTAGGATGTACATTTCTTTGCTCAGTATTATATTCATTCCGATCTAGCCTCATCAGTACCAGTTATGGTTTTGCTGCCACGATTACGGGCAGGAAGAGCTACAGCTAGAGTTGCGGTCAGCACGAGCTCGTCACGAACGAGGACTGACCAGGGCGAAATTCCGGCGACACACGATTGCAGAGATGTGTCTTTTTACTCTGTTTCCACGCCACGAGCGTTTGGCGGATCGCCTTTATGAGGTTACTCGGATGTGCTGATCGACACTAGAGGATTGAGCCAATGATAGAAGCCAGCCAGATTTTTATGACCGTTGGTGTGTTGATTATTCATGATGGTTGAGGCACTGTTCAGCGTGCAGACGAGTGAGCCAGTTGTTGCCGCGAGTGACGAGATATCGCCCCATATGTTGGAGCTATTGCGGGACGAGTTGTACTAATAGATGATAGAAGGTCTCTAGTCAACCGATGATGAATGACTAGGACAGGTGGTTCGTTCACCTACCTCGATGCGAGGTCATCAGATAGATTGATTCCAGCTAGAGACGACTTCACGCGGAGACGTTGGGAGTCGACAGAGACGATCGAATGTCAGAAACCTATTATTCCAAGTTTAAAGTAGTCAGAAAGACATGCAGGCAATTCTATGGTCCCTCTAGAAGAATGAAACCCTAACTCGACTTAATGACCGTGTGAAAGCCTTTGAACCTTCGGGTTTGCGGCAGTTCTACGGCGCCATTAGTGAGGCTTGGGTTTGCCTTTCTACGGCTGGACCATCGATGCTGTGGTATGTACTCGATACTATTAAACTGTGCCCAAGAGGTTGAGCTCTTGGGGGATTATGAGGTTTTGACGACTCGATCGGATGGCTCGACTTAATTCGGATGCTAGGTGGTGAGATGCATTTCTTGGGAGACTCCCGATACGAGGATAGCCGTTGGAGCTCAGTCCATGTAGCCACGATGAGACGAGTCCGAAGCAGTCGACATTTGAGAAAGTGGAGTAAAGAGGTCCGTACAATATCTGGATAAGACGACGTTCCACTCCGCCTACATCAGAGATGCGATACGCATGACGAGGCATTGTGCTTGGATATACCTTCCTGAGGAGTCGCGATGAGAATGCAGTCGTTCCAGAGCAAGACGCAGATATAGTAAAGGACGATGACTTCTGGACAGTTGGCAGAGACGAGACATGGAAGAGACCGTGAGCAGGATTCCTTCCAGGACACTGCTGCAATGATACTTGCACCCAGGATCAGATGTGTCACGTACATTCAGAGAGCCAGAGGCCGACGCCAGAGGCCGACGCCAGTGATATTCTGTCTTACGAGTGGTCGCGATGATTGACCGGGAGATGACAAGAGACGTGCCAGAACGGGATCATCCCCGTTAGCACACCTGACAAGGCCGATGAGCCGATGGACCGAGAGATTGGTAATTCACAGTGAAGACCTTGACCCAGGAGTGGTCATTGTTATGCACACCAGCAGGCCAGAGTTCATGATCATCGACGAGACGTCCCACTAGTGACCGCGACAGTTGGCCAGAGATTCTTGAGTATGTGCTTGAGCGGGACTATTCCGCCATACTAGATTTCGATGTTTTGGGGTGAATTATTCGCATGATTTTGTTGTGATGATGGAGGATTTACGATTTTCGCACAGTCGTTGCACTTGATACCGTTTTCGTGCTTTGGTTTCACATGTTTGTGATTTTACGGTTTTAGACATTTGAGTTAATTTTGTGCGTATGCATGCACACGATTTGGTTCCTGCACTCTGTATAGCTTATATATGCTTGCAGTGCAGTGATACGCCTTTTGTGCACTTAGATGCACTGGACTTCGATTTCGATTGTGATACTCGATATTTGTTTTGTGCACCTTGTGCACCTGATTTGATTTTGTGCATGTTCGGCGCTTGATATTTGATTTCATGATTTCCGTGCGCAACGGACGCACAGGGTTTTCATATGCGCTTTTGGATTGATTCTATGGAGCGGTACGTTTTATGATATTTGCTATGTGTCTTCGTACTGGGCAGGACTAGTCAGAGAACAGTACCTGAATGTATTTTGCATGCGTTGATAGTTATTGAAGGGATTTCCAAAAAGCGAGCTATAGCCTCAGTATTTACCTACGTGTCTGATATGACACGAAATGTTTAAAACAAACGGCGGAACGTACATATTAAACAAAGGATATATATATATATATATATATATATATATATATATGTAGTTATTTTCTTACAATAGACGTCCGCCACTGTGCAGTGCTGCGAGCATCGCACAGCGATTTGAAGAAGATTTGGCATGCATTGCTTCCAGATGTTTTAACGATGTATATCATGTTGGTTTTCATATTAGATCTTGACATTGATGTCTTCTCCATGACTCCGATGATTGCGGGATGCTTGACGGAGTTTTGATTTTGGAGTTATATGCTCATTTTTCATGCGCATGTGCTGCGCTACGATTTGTTTGATATATTTATGATTTCGGAGCCCCGATGACTTGATGGTGTTGCTTAGATGTTTTTGTATTTGGGGGGAGTTTGAATTTAAATTCGGGGACCGAATTTCTTTAAGGGGGGAAGATTGTAACGTTTTGAAAATCGTTTCGGTGAAATTTCGAGAAAAAAAAACGGTAAAATAAAAGAGTTTTCTGTAAAAAGTCAAAATGAAAATATCTTTATTATAAAATTAAATATGCATATTCTAGCTATGTAATTGCTAGTATTTGGTGTTTATTAAGCCACTGGTGAAATTTGAAATTTTCTGAAAAAAATTATTTTATTATTATTTTAAGCCGTCACTAATACATTTAATTAGGAAAAATTACAAACTGGAATGTGTTGAAACAAATTTTGTGCATCATAACACATTAAACAAAATTTTAACATGTTGTTTTTGAAATAAAATAAAACTGTCAAACGGTGTTAGAAAATATTGAAGAAAAATTGCTTATTTTGTGAAAATAAATTAGGTATTTGAGGTATGGGGGTATTTTCTTCACTTGGAACTTGCTACACACACACCCACACTCACCCCCCCCATTTTCCCTCCCCTTTAGTGCTGAAATTCAGCAGCCCCTCCCCACTCTCCCCTCCAATTAAACAAAACAAATGAAAGAAAAATGATGAAATGGAAAATGAAAACATTAAAGAAATAAAGTATGGAACTAGATAATTAGAGTATGGTTTTGTGTTGACTTTGAGACCCACATCTCTCTCTCTCCCTCACTAAATTCTGGCCGACCCCCCTTTTGTGCAGCCCCCCAATTTTCCCCCTCTCATTTCATCACAAAATTCCATCAAAAATCCACCAATTTACTCACAAATTCAAAGCAAACTCCAAATCCAAGCTTTACCCATTATTCTTTAGCCAATTTAGTATGGATCTTGGGGGATGGAAGCAAGTTTGGGAGGCTAAGCTTCATGTTTGATCTCATGATCATGAGGTATAAAGTTTCATCCAAATTGTTAATTGTTAATTGTATGTTTGAATCTAGTTTTAATTAGATGTTTAATTATGGAATTAATTAAAATTTAACTTTCAAGAGAAGGGTTTGAAATTCAAGTTAGGTTTTTGTTTTGGAGTTGGGTTGTGATCAATTGTGCATGGTTGTGTGATATGGGCTAGCATCTTAAAACTTGTTAAAACTAATCTAATTGCTAGTTTTCAAATTGTTAGTTTAAAATTGTAATAATTGTACAAATATTGCAAACTAGGTTTTTAGAATTGATGGAAATGAGTGATTTTAAAATCTAATTAACATTGGTATGACATAATTAAGATGTTTAATGAACATTATAGCCACTAGAATTGTTAAAATATTTAGATTGGTTAAAACACCAAGTTTTGAACTAAAAGGTAACTTTTGCTAACTAGATTTTGGTTTAATGTAATTTAGCAAGATTAAAAATCTAGTAAATGTTTATGTGGCCTAATTAAGATAATTAGTGAGTATTGTGACCACTAGTTTGCTAAAACATCAAGACTTGTAGTAAAACGGTTAACGACCCCTTTACTAGGCTTTTTGGAAATAAACCGATTTGATCAATTTATTGGTTTTGATGATTTGCATCCTATTTCATATATTTTTAGTGACTTATAAAACAACGATTGGTACGTTTGGTATTTTTCTCGATCAATCGGCGTGTGTACACCGATGTCGAGGGTTTTTGGGTTGATTTGAGAAAGCAAACCATAGGTTTTGACCTATGTGGGATTCGTGAGTAGTTTTAGGTCATGAGTCGGATTTTAATACGACTCGGTGCGTTATGATATGTAGGTACCCCATGTGGACTTCGAGACGACAAGCAAGCGCGTGGAGACGTCGGCACCGGCGAGCGAGGACCAGGTGAGTAGATTTATATCTACGGGGAGAAGTCGGGTGAATGACGTATAACACCCCCGCAGTTCGTGGTGATGTATACGAATACGTATACACACATATATATATTGTTTATATTGTTTGAGTGTATTGATGATAATATGGATATTTGGTGTTCTTGGATATTTAGTGTCGCGAAACCCTAGAGTAGTGGTCGCACCACGTATGCACACACCCACCCATACTTGCATACTTTCTTCTTTCATTTGTGCTTATACAGGAATACATAGTTATGTGTTCACATGGGTATGGGACTATGTGTTCACATACGGATTTGAGGATGATACTTGGGTTTGAGATGAGTCGATGAGATTTGTATTGAGGTTGTGAATTCGGTGATATGGCAGGATTCGTATTTGAGATACGACATGACGTTGTAGCGGGTCCTTTGACGTAGTGTTCACACACGTGCATGCATACGTAGGTGGTATCTGTATTGTACTAGACATAGATCCGTACCCGGATTATGATCTTTGATAAAGGGGATACCAGATGAATAGTGTGATGAATGTGATATTGACCCGTACCCAGATGTGGGGATGCCGTACGACGGATTTACGTACGAGCTATATATTGATGATAGATCCGCACTCTTGACTTGGGAATATCTGATTATAGATATGGTATCGGATGTGATATTATCGAGGCGGGATCACCGAATAATATATATATATATATGTTTATATATATATCGACTCAGATGTTAGGCGGTTTCCTTACCTGTAGTTCAGCTTGTTAGTTCAGCCGTATAGTTTAGTGTAGTTGTTAGATTAGATTAGACTCCTACCTATTTCAAAACTAACGAATCGTGGATATTTTAAAAGACAGGTCAAGGGATCTACGGATATTTCAAAAGACGTATCCTTTTTTAAACCACCGTAGCCCTTATTTTCAAAACCCCACGATTCGTGTTATTTCAAATGGCACCATTGTTTAATATTTAGCTCCCGCTCATTATGGTTGCTCGCTCCGCATCGCATACTTACATTGTTATTTCATATTGCATTGTTGATATTATGTTGTTAGGACACCAGCACCATTACCGATGATGCGTATGTACCACGTACACTTACTTGCCGGCTCACACACATCTTCATCGGTAATTGCCATGTCACGTACACCTTAGAAAATATTATTGCTTAACTTAGCTTGATAGCTAGTAGTTTGACATGATATTAGTGTACTTACCTTATATGCCAGCTTAGATATTGTAGTTATTACTTGTCACTTCATGCGTACCGTTATTCATTGTTATGCCGTATTCATGGATTCTCATGCCTATATTCATGGTTTTACATGCTATTGATGATTTGGATTCGGATTTCCATGAGATTTTCTGGATTTGGGGGAAAACCGCAAAACTTGTATAAGCTTCTTTCCTCTCTTTTAAATAAAAAGTGCGGTTTTCCCATGATGTATGAGTCGTCCACCATGAGTTTGCTGATGGATTTCGAGACCCGATTCGAGGAGATGGATGAACCGTTTCGGGTACATGGTGGACCCGGTAAGGTACCCCGGGGCAAGAAGCGCGTGATGATGACGATGTGAGCCTGGCAGGGGAGCACTACCTACCGGTGATTTTACCCGACGCGTCGGATATCCGGAGGATACCGTCGTGGTCTTGAGATGGATGGTAGGGGCCGGTCTGGACTGACGGCGCCCTAGATATTGTGATTTAGACATTGAGATTTCGAGATATTGAGGTACAGAGACTGTGATACAGAGATATCGAGATTTTGGGATTACGTTTTGTGCCGATGCTAGGCACTGTTTTATGCTGATTTCATTATGATACCTCATTTTAAAAATACAAGGAAATCTCACTAAATTATGAAAACAGTTTCTTCATTTACATGTATTCTGTTTTCATGCATTCATACCTCATTCATATGATATATTGCTACCTGAGGCACTGACACAGGCACCTGAGATTACACTCAGGTTAGATATTTACCCCAGCTATTGTTATAGGCTGCATGTTATATGCATATTTGAGGATATATTATGATCATTGACCTAGGATTGCGTTATTTATGCGATTTCTGTGCGTAGATGTTTTTCTACTCATGAGTTGGCAACTCACCCCCGTTGTGCCACAGTTCTTGCAGGTTTCGCCGTACAGGTTTCATTACGGCTTGCTGGCACTCTTTCCATTTCCGGGTGACTTGCTAGTAGGTGGGTTTATTTGTATCGCACCCATCATTATATCTTGTATATCATTATTCTGTTGTATCTAGAAGTTCCATCAACCAAACATGTATTTATTTGAGATAGGGACCAGTGATGTTATTCCTTCGACTTTAGAGTCGCGCGTTTTATTTCTTGTGGTTTTGAGTTTCCTTTTGAATTTGATCCTCGCCGTTGGCGTTGTATATTATATTGCTTGTGTGGTTGTGACCGTCGATTGACGAAGAGCTAGCTCCCGCTTGGGGATGCCTTTTTATTGTTTTCGTATACTATTCATGTTGTATCCCGTTTGGGGGCCAGTATTTACAAAGGAGATTCTGCCGAAATTTTCGGGAAATATTTGATGTTTTTTTTAATTTTTAAAAGAACCGCATAATTCGGCTTATGCTATTAAAACTAGTGTTTTAAATTGGTTTTCCTTCACTCTACTACTTTTCTTGGTTTGGGTTTCTGGGTTTTCGGCTTACTTAGGTTACGTACGCCTCGAGACATTCGTAGTTTAAGTGCCGGTCATATTCCGTACTTTCGGGATGTGACATCCGTGTTTTTAATACGAGCCTGTATAAAACACGGATTCCACGGTCGCGATGAATAGCCAAACTCACATCCCTAGACCCCTACGAGAGCGACAAGCAATACTGCCAATTCTAGGGTTAGGAGACCCGGTCTCGACTCCTCGAGATGGTCTCCCACCGGACCCTAGAACCCGGTTACTTGTGCTCCCCGCCTTGGGTCTACCTAATGCGGAAAAGTAAATAATATACAACGGTGACATCATCCTCAGCCCGGAAGTTCCCCAATAAAAGAATATTACATACAAATGAATTTTACATGAATGAAAAAGAAAAACTCTCATCTCACATAAAACCCCCGGCTATTCAAAACGCGACGATCCAATATAACATATCACAGCAACACATAATATCTCATATCATCAACGTAAGCAAGTATGCGTATCCCGATTGTCGTTGATGTATAGCAACGAAGCCGGCGATACACCACATACTACGCTTACGGTCATAGAAAAGAAAGTGTAAAACTACAACAGTTGGAATCCGCAACCTCCTTAGACATCGCATGCCTAACCAAATGAATTCCTTAGACATCGCATGCCTAACAATTATAAACCCCGCATTTTAGTCTCATTATCGAAAACACTTTTCAATATCAAGTCGGGCAATTCAACAAGATTCCCGACATCCTGAACGAATGCTCGTCACAAACTTTAGCAGACGGCCGCACCCCCGATACCGTCGACGAAGTGCACTAAGGCGGAACACCGCTGCCGCGAGCACCCGAACGGATGCTTTCGGCGACGGGGTTCTCCTACAGTCCCTTGGTCGGGGATACGGGGTGTGGCTTTCTATTAAGTTTACCCGGCGAGTATCCGCGTACACTACGTGATTGCGACGGACTTTTGATCACATCAAAATTTCGTGGCAACCGACCATCTGAGACTTAACTGCTAGATTTATAACATTCAAATTAGTTATCTCATAACTACCTGTGGATTCCAAATATTGTATCACATTCCAGATAAATAGACAGTGTTAAACATTACGATCGAATAATCAAACACCCAAGATTTCCCCAATATATCTCAACACTTGAAATCAGTTTAAAAACATCCATCACATGCCACATTACCAATGGTCCAGCCGTAGAAGGGTCAAGCCAACGCCTCACATGTGGCACACCGTACTGCCCCAAACCCTGAGGTTCAGAGGCAGTTCAAGACGGTCACATAATCGAGTTAAGATTTGTTGTCTTCTAGAGGGGCCACCGCGTTACTTGCATGACTTAGAACGTTCTTAAACTCGAGAAAAAATCCAACTTTTGAAAAATTTTCCGACAGGGGAAAAAGTGAGTTATTGATATCCGTTCGAACTTTTTAACAGTTTCTAAAAATTATCCAGAAACAACTAAACAAAGTTAAATTATCTGATCGAATCAACGAGTCCCCAATACAACCCAGAAAACTCAACACTTGAGTAAAAATTAAAAATTCTCAGAAGAATCAGGAAGTACCAACGGTTGTTACTGTGCAAACCCTATCCCTCAATCATCATTTCTTGCCGCGGAACCGCCGCCAATACCAGGGTTTGGCCGCGGTTCCGCGGTGCTTTGGGTGATTTAGGGCGTCGGGTTTCACAGTAATTCCTAAAATACCCTGCTGATTTTTTGAGTATTTTTAATATGAAAAAAATCACAGTTTTGAAAAATATCCATAGAGGGGTCAGTGTCGGGGTTTCGGGGTTCGATCGGACTTTAAACTTCATCTAGACATCGCCTAAAGCTTTAGCTTGGCTCTGATACCTCTGTAGGGTTGCTGGGCACGCATACAAGGGTCTACGAGGTATCAACCATGCCCGATTAAAAATTTAGCCGTGCCGAACAACCCGAAGCCGGATCTTGAAACTAGAGTTTATGCGAAAACAAGCATGTTAAACACTTTAACACTAAGTGAGAGGGATTACAACCTTTGTAGATCCGGTCCTTCACTTCTTAAGCTCCGTGTTGAAGTCCCTTCGCGGCGATCATCGTGTTCCGGACTCTCGAGAGGCTTCACGAAGAGAAAGGTGCAGTCTTGCTTCCGATCTTCGATACAAAGATGATCTACCTTGAAGTTTTGTTAACACAAGCTAACACTCATAATATGAAGTGAACACCCTGATCTAAATAGCAAGGGTAGATGAGGATGATGAAGTAGGATTTTTGCTCTCATTTTTTTTCTTATTCTCACTTATTTTTCATCACAAAATCAAAGCAAGAAAGCTTTGCTCAAAGGAAGAAGAAGGAAGAAGATGAACAATATGATAAGAATCCTTTTGTGATGAATAATGAAAGGATAAAGATGATGATTAATGCAACCATGGTCAACTAAACCCATGTAGAGAATTAACTAGGGTTAGGGTTTGGGTTGGGTTAAAGCATGAGTCATAACAAAATATCTTTCACAAAACAAAACAAAACCTTCTAGAATCATCTAGAAAGCATTAACCCAAATCAAACCCTAATCTTGTTTAATCTCTACTAAACATGTTGCATTAGTTATCATATCATGTTACAATATTATATATCACATATATAATATTTATTGTAACCAAATAAAATAATACAATTAACATATATCGCATATATATCAATGTATTACCCGAGTGAGAAAAAGAATCTTTTAGTGAGCTAATATTAGTTAATGTAATTTAATATATCATATATATTATTATACATTAAATTATCGAATCAACACTTGATCCGACAATCCGGCTATATCGCATATAACCGACTAATATTTATCCGTACTGATTCATCGAATCAACACTTGATCCGATGACCCGGCTGATATCAAATATCGCGAGAATAGAATACGGTATCTCATATTGTATTATCCTCGGTCCCGCACATATCACATATGTACTTTTACTCCGTTTTGCCTGAGTCAAGAAACCTCTGTGTAGGACTCTAAAGAATCGTCAATACGCCGGCAATAGGTGATGATCATATCAATCACCCACAAGCTGCAAGCGGTCAGCTAAACGTAACAGCCACCCAGGTATTGAGCGCTCAGAAGATCAACAAGCAAGCCTGTACATTCTCCTGTGAATCCAAACAGTAACACTCCCGTACAGTCCGGTCTCGTCGTCTGATATGTTGCATATCTCGCCTAGGGGTGGTAAACGTCAGACCCCAGTAGCTCGATAAGTCGTGTCGATATGAAGTCTATAACTGTTTGAGAAACTACTGATAACACTTACCAGTAAATCTCAGCAACCCTGGCCAGGGATTTCCGGTTATAGCCAATTGAACACAGCACAACATCAACTCCCTATACCGGGAGAGATGAATCCCTTCCTATCGCTCATTGCCTCCGTGTGATTCGGGACTGTACCCAAAAGCCACCTTTTTGCACGCCCTCTTGGACGTGGTATGATGGAAATCAAAGCACAGTGGGAATCACACAAGACTCTATGACGATCTCGGGTCAACAGACTACTCTGTACCAGTGTCACCGGAGAACTTCCATCTGATGTGAGGTATAATACCATCTGGGAGTTCTTGGCGAGTCCGTCCAGTGTACCCAGTCTCCACTGAGCACCCATACACCATCCTTGATGTCAAACACCGATGTATATGGGATCATCCATCGCCCATCATATGGGTCAAGATGCGTATACGCTAGTCTACTCTGGTGTATCGATGCCCTGTCTCAATACACCCTCGACTAGGAACAGTTATAGGATGTACTCGTCGACTACTGTGGCCCCACCAGTATGATCTCATCATAGTCCCAGTAGTCGAGTACATATCCTAAGGGCTTTATCAACATGTAACATAGAGACAATCAGAGTACAAACTAAGATAAAGAGCAACCATATAGCGTACTATCATGTCGAGCAAGAAAGTCCTCCCTATTATGTCCAAGGTGTTGGAGATAGTGCCCTCAGAGTCAATTATTGGATCACAGGCACGTGATTGCAATGATTGAGGGAGGACCTATCCCGGTAGGACAGTCTTACTCGAGATGATAGTATGCTATCTGGTTTACCTTTATCATCGTGTACTGCTTTAGGTGACCTGAGAGGTCGCTATTGCACGTTGATAGAGCCCCTAGGATTCTTGCTTGACCACCAGCAGTATGAGGGCGATCATATAAGTGGGAGCTGGGGGTCTATAAGCTTTTCCTTAAAAGGTCCCTAGTCGTGGGAGTTTCGAGACTGGGCATCGATACTCCATTAGTAGACTAGTGTATACAGTCGAGACCCCGACGAGGGGCGGTGGCCGGTCTCACAAGCCACTGGTGTCAGTTGGATCACCTAAGATGTATACAGGTGCTCATTGGGTTATGAGTACACCGGACAGGACTCGCCGGGAACATGCTAGTTGGTCATATACCAGACGTCAGATGGCAGTTCCCTGGTGACATGTGTGCAGGTTAGTTCATCGACCTGGGGATCGTCATTTGTCTCGTGTGAGTTCCCACTGTACTTTGATTACTACCCTACCACGGCTCAAAGGAGTCGTGCAAACAGGTTTTAGTTGGGTACAGTCCCGAGCCACATGGAGGCAGTGAGCGGATCTTCAGGGGTTCGTCTCTCCCGGTATTGGGGGTGAGGTCGCGCTGTGTCTAGGAGAGCCATTAGACAAAGACCTTGGCCAAGGCAGGAGATTTACTGGTAGGTATTCCAGTAGTATCTCAGGGTGTTCTGGGCTACACTCCGACACGACTTGTACCGCTTTTGGGGGTCTGACTTTTACCAACCCCCTAGGCCCGCCATGCGATGCTCATAGACGAACGGACCGGACTGCACGGATATTGTCACTGACAGGCTCAGTTGGGTGTCGGGGTGAGCTTCCTCATCGACGTCCCTTTTAGTCAATAGCTGGTGGCCCGTCACGTATTGGCTTATACCTCTGACGTGCTAGTGGTTAAATCCACAGCCATAGTATTGACGAGTCCTTAGAGTCCACCACACTTTCAGTTACTCAAGCTTTCGGGCGAAACGCTGTAGAGGCCGTATGGAGATATGGCAGGGTCCGATCAGATACGTGCGGTATTGCACGGATCAGGATCGGACGGTTTGTACTAGTAGCTGTATAGATATATGGCAGGGTTCGATCAGATACGTGCGGTATTGCACGGATCAGGATCGAACGGATATTACTAGCCGGCTTTGGTTTAAGCCGGTCCTAGTTTAGTACAGTGTAGATTTTGTCTTTTTGCATTTGTATCCAGACGGAATACAGATGTGGGTGTGTATGCCCAGTATTGGGATTTTCCTGTAATTTATTACGGGACCAGTTTTCTGGAGTTGCCAGTTTGCATTCCGTTCCGGCCGGTTTTCCTTTGTTCTTTCCCGGCCGGACTTTTCCGATGGAGGGGGTAATTTGCAGTTTTGCAAATTACTTTTGTGGAGGGGGTTTCTTGCAAAAGTGTTGATTATGATAGCTTTCATTTCTTTTGCTCCATGCTTTTGAATTGAGAGATTTGAAAGGTTATGGAGTGAATAGGAGAATAAGCATGGTTGATGTTTTCTTGTCTAGGATGTGGTCACCTCTTGTTCTATCCTACACTCACCTCTCTTCTTATGGTTGGCATTCTCATTTTCCTCCACCACATTATCATTCTCACTTGAGGAAAGAAAGAACACTAGAGAGAAGAAAAAGAATGAGAGGGTTCATCTTTATTTTTGTGAGGAATTCTTCATCTCCTTCTTCTTCTTGTCATGGAAAAATGAAAGCACCATTTTTCCTAACCCCATTCCTCCATCAAGGCAACTACAAACCCCAAATGAGACTAGCATGATCTACTACACATTCCTACAGCAAATCTTGGACGCGTCGATTCGCCAGCTTCGCGCCCGAGTTGCCTCGGTATTGAGGTGGGAGCCCGTAAAAGCTACAGGCGATGTGGTGCCCTTTTCCGACGAGGAGGAGACGGACGAAGATCCCGCGAGGAGATCGGAGTGGAGATGAAGACCGGAGGACTCGGATCAGTCGGTACATCTCTAACCCGTATTCTAGTTAGCTTAGACTTGTTAATGGTTACGATCCGGAGTTTAGTGCGCGGTGGTGCCGGTTTGCAAAGTCCGCAAAATTTGAGTTATTCACCGTTTCCGCATTCCGGCGTCGGATTGACGGCCGGGGCGCCGCCGTGCACTTACAGTGGTATCAGAGCCTCGCCATTAACATAGTCTAGCTTGGTGTAATGTGTTTTTCTGTTTCGATCGATCGAATGTTCCAAAACTGCATTTTAGTTCGAATCAGTTTCTGTTGAAAATTTTTGGTCTCGAAAATTTTTTCTGGTTGTAAAATATTGATGTACTGGGAAATCTAAGGGTTCTGTAAAAATTTGAAGATGTAACTCCACAGTTGGAGCGCGGATCCGCCGCGAAACCCCACCTCGTGCGGCCCTTCCGCCGCGCACTATTCATGTCACATCACCAAATTTTTCCAGAGGCCTTCTGGGCTTAAAATATGGGTTTTGGAATATTAAAATTGGGCCCAGGTTTTCTGTGAGTGCTACAGTTTTGATTGAGGGCCCACTTGTTAATTTTTGATCGATCGGAATATTTTAAACACATTTTTCACAATATTTACATTATATCTGCGACCGTGAATGTCACTCGATCGGTAAATCCTGTCTAACTGCTATAGCCCGGTTAGACGGATTTGCGAACGTGACTTTCACGTTGATGTTCTATATATTTGCTGTGATGTTACGGATCGGTCGTGGGGGATAGCCTGGATGCAATGCTAGTACTGTGCTGTTGTATTATGTACATTTGATATTGCGGGGCGAGCGTCCGACATGTAGACTGCCGTCACTGCCTGATTGTATTATTCTTTTGGGGCACGACCTGGTTGCGGTCGATGTACCCGGTGTATGTATATTTTACTTTCTGTACTAGGATTACCCCGTGGTGGGGTGCACGGATAGCCGGGTCCTGGAGGGCAACAAGCCCGCATCTCATAGCATTGGGACGGAGGGGGCTTCACTCTAGGATTGGCGGGCTATTCGCCGCACTCGTAGGGGGTACAGGTTGACCCAGGAGGGGTGCCCAAGTTACCGGATTCCGTGAAGTGCTGGGTGGTCCATTCACGGTGCTGAAGGGGGGCTGCCTCGCTTCAGGTTTTGGCGGGTGACTTGCCGCGCCCGTAGGGGTCTAGGTTTTCATTGCACAGGCTATCCACACGACCAGGGGAACGTCGGGTTTCAGTAGTGGCTCTGTGAAACCCGGGGATCCCAGATATCTGTATTGTTCTGTGATTCTGTACATTTCTGTGATGTTGCATTTCTTTTCACGCCTTGAGCGAAATATAATATATTGGTATATATATTAGTAGATGTTGTATATGTTTTACATCCGCGCTAGTCCAGTCCCCGCTCTGTCGTTAGTTAGCTAACCTAACGGGTAATGACGGGACCCAGTGGCGAATGCGGATGGCATATACGTACATCAGTATATTTTCGTTCTTTTTGGTGTGATTAATTGATGGGACTGCGTTGATTCGGATCAATGCAAGTTAAACAAACCTAATCTGATGTTGTTGGAACACTTTTCAAAAAGCTGTTATTGCAAGGACGTTCACTTTTGTTTTGCATCGTGGTATTCATTGGAATATCCTGCTCCTCAGTCGACGAGGCAAGGGCCGAGATCCCTTCACCGGGAGTGACCCCTTGGACAGAAGTTTGCGTCAGGGCATTAACTTCACTATAGCCGATTACTTTTGCTTTGCATCGCGGTATTCATTTGGAATATCCTGCACCCCATTCTACGGGGAAAGAGCCGAGATCCCCTCACCGGGAGTGACCTCTTTAGCAACGGTTTTCGTCACTATATTTTTAAAAGCTATCCGTTCCTTCGACGATATCAAGTTCTTTACGTTAAAGGTTTTCGCCAGAAACCATTCGTAGCCCTCCGTCATTTCATATGGGTGGTCAATAGTATTCAAGCTGTGTATGTTGGCCAAAGTCAAGGCACAGTGATTGGTAGCTATTGGGGTATTCATATGCAGCATAGATAGATGCGTTGGTTTGGGACAGTCGTACTGCCATTTTGGCCAAAGTCAAGGGTATGTACGGGTGGATTCAAATTAACCTGGAGAATGACGGGTAGAACTTGACATGTGACTTATGATATGTTGGCCAAAGTCAAGGTCATAAGAGCATGGGGCAGAAATCACATCGGGAGTTTCAAAAGTACTGAAACTTGCCAGATATGCGCATACCTTCTGGAGTGTGATACCGTGAGCGGATTCCGTCACGTTGTCATGCGATGAGAGTTGGATCCCGATTCCCACTGATGAGTTGGTTTACTCCTCGGGTGACCCCGACTAATTCTTCTTTGAGGTTTGGAGGAGAATTTGAGGTACAGTGGGAGGATTGCAGATTAGATAAATTGGTAACCATTCTGATCTAGGATAGAGTGCACGCTGAGTGTTTCTTTTCTCTCTCTCTTTGGCAGCGACCATTGACCCGACCCTAAGACTATGACTCAGTGACCAAGTTGACCGAACCTTCTTAACACTGGCTTTTGGATTGTCAGAGTTGCAGACCTCATTGCCACTCCTACTTTTACCCTTTTCTCCAGGACACCCCGTATTACTACGAACGTCCACTTCCATTGGACAAAACCATCGTATGGTTAGATACGAACTCGAAGGAATTCGAGGATGGTTTCCAGTTCTGGAGAAAACGGATAGGATTATTCAGTTGTCTTTTCCTTTTACCCTCTCTCAGGTTACGAGTACTCCTTGGTTTAGGGGTAGTACACCTATTACGCAAATTGGATTGTCTTCTTCCAAACCTTAGGCTGGAGCCGACCGGTAGGGAATGAAGAAAACCAATTAGCATAACGATGGTGTGCAGAAGGTATTAAGTTAAGACAAAGTAAGGGATTAGTAAGAGGGCAAAGTAAATTGCAACAGATATTCACGACCAAACCATGTATTCCTTCGCCAATCCTAAATCACCTTTGTATTTCTCCAGGACACTCCGTATCATTACGAAGATCCCATTTTATTGGATAATCCATCGTATGGTTATATACGAACTCGAAAGGAACTCGTTCCAGTTCGGGGATGGATCCTGGTTCAGGAGAAATAGGAATAAAGTACATTCAGCTGTCTTTTATCTTCACCTTCTCTCGCGATGCGAGTGCTCCTAGGATTAGGACAGTACACCCTTTATGCTTTTTGGATAGTCTTCTTCCAAACCATAGGCTGGTGCCGAACGGTAGGGAAGGAAGAAAACCATTTGGCCTAAAGGGGTGTACAGAAGGTAATGACTAAAGACATATGAAGGGATTTGGAGAGGTGGCAAAGAATTATACGGTTATAGTTGTGAATCTGGATAATGGAAGAGGCATTACTAGGAATACCAGGATACCCCATCGAAACATTTTGATGTTTCAGTTTCACTGTGTAATGTTAAAAGAGAACTGATTTCCCGATTAGATACTTACTCCAGGGTATGTATTTACCAAGTATGATTCTCACATCTGTATGGTTTTACAGATGATGAGTGGGAGTAAGTTATTGGGAATTAGGTGATTATCCTCATTATATCGGGATTCGTTGAAATCGGTGATATTTGAGGAGATCGTCTGGGTTGTTTGCCGGTCGGCAAATATTTGGTTTTGAATATCCGTTGTTGTGCACCAATTTCAAATTGATATATCTGTACGTCTATTTCCATAGAGTGAGATATACCTTTTGATGTTATGTCGATGACATTTACCTATATCAGTGGATGGTTAGGTAAGGAGCATTGAACAGCGGTGTAATTCTTCTTAACTAAAAGTACAGTTTTCAACCTACGACACACAGTGAATGAGTCACTAGACTCAAGGGACTTATACAGAGTATTGTATGTTGTCCAGGGTCCATCAGGACAGAGGGGTTGGTCCTCGTACTGTATTCTGTTTACTTATGACTTCTCTAGTTCTTAGACAGGTGTTTCGTAGAAACACAGGGTTGAAGTTTTGAGAAGTTATAGGTATAAGAATAAAGTAGAGAACCAGGTGTTGCAAGTATCGGGATTCTTCAAAGTGATCGAAGATGTAGATACTTGTACATGGTATTCAGTTGATAGTAATGATTAAGAGAACTTGCTTCTCTTTCGGGTTACTCATAATTGGAAGTATTCCTAAATTGAGTAACGCTGATCGGCCTCTCTCCATTTAGTTGACATGCACTGGAGATAGCTGCATGATTTGAATCTGGTTAAATTAAATCAGTGCCTCAGGTTCTATATTGGAATAGAACAGTTCATATCTTAACGATGTTAAGGTACGGGGAGTTGTCCGCCTTATGATTAAAACCAGACTCTGGATAACTCTAGGCACGTTTCTGTAATGGCTGTTTATGGGTTGACCCAGGCTATGACGAGGGTTGATTTCTACCATCTGGCAGATCAATAGAATTATTGTTCTAGACTCGCCACAGTTTTATTAAAAATGATTTTTTCAAAAACAGCAGTGGGACGTATGGTAGAACTGGTAGTGATTCCAGAACCGCAAACAATTACTGAAGATTTGATAAGGAACCTAAGATTCAATCTGATTTGGCATTCCATTGGCCACTCGCAGATAAGGTGGGTAACTTCAGGCACCCGAGAGGTACCCGGTAGCCTCAAGGACGGTGACAGGGAAGTTCTTGTATACCCACACTTGCCCATTGTTGTTGTTCCAGGCTGCGAGACCCGGCAGGAGGATGAGTATAGCGTCGTTCTAAACTAGCTTTAGAAGTGCACGTCTGTATGACTCTGCCAGAGGGTTGTCGTAGTCAGTGGGAGCAGCGAAGCATTGGTGGACATCAGGCTTATGTCTATTTATAGGACTAAAGCAGATGTAGCGGGAGATAGATCATCCATTTCTGATGTGACAGTCACAGGTTGACGTCATCAGAATAGGGGATGGATCTGTTGAGAAGGTAGTAGGAAGTGAAACTCTTATACTACGATCGGTTAGACTTTGGTCGTCACAAGTGGTTTCTCCACACAGGACTTGGATATATATCAAACATTCTGGTTACTAGATCTATGATTTTAGATCTAGATTTGGGTGGTTTCTATTCTGGGTACCTTGACAGCATTCTATGAGTATTTAGAATGGACGACTCCTGGCACGGTAGTGTACCTGCAGGTGATGGAGTCACCCTCGCTAAAGTTGTCTTACAGACTAAAGGGGAGAGGGACGTGCATGATTGACAGATCACTTGCCTCAGGCAATTGAGTCAATCGTGAGATGTCAAGTACCACACCAGATGTTGTTCTTGCACTAGATGCAATAAGTGACATTAATCCAATCCTGGAGAAACGGTTGGAAGCAGTTTTAGAACATAAGTGAATGTTCTAGGGATATGATAACGACAGCCTCATTCAGGAGACAGTTATCATTCCAGGCTTCCAAGGTGACATGGACGACAAGGAGGTTGTCAGAGTTATAGTTTTCCCTCTGACGAGGGGCAGTATTTGGACGGGTGGTCCAAGGCAATACTGAGGGTGGCATGGCGCAGGATACTGATTAAGTTCAGTTGATGATACAGTCTAAGAAGTTTGGATTTGGAGTTCATTTATGAGCTAGGTCCCATCAGACATCCAGACATTCTAAGACAGGTATTGCTCATTTCGGGAGATGGCTTTCTCCGCGAATTTGAGATATAGAGAGACATAGAAAGATACATCAAGGCGGATCCACTCACTGAGGCTATTCCTCGAACGCAATAGTTTCACAAACGGTTTTTGTGAGACTGACTAGTAGAGGAGTTGGGTGTTCGGTATCACAGGGCTGTGAGTATGCGACATCGCAATAATTAGCCTTGAGTGCAAGTGGGAGATTGTTGGAGATAGTGCCCTCAGAGTCAATTATTGGATCACAGGCACGTGATTGCAATGATTGAGGGAGGACCTATCCCGGTAGGACAGTCTTACTCGAGATGATAGTATGCTATCTGGTTTACCTTTATCATCGTGTACTGCTTTAGGTGACCTGAGAGGTCGCTATTGCACGTTGATAGAGCCCCTAGGATTCTTGCTTGACCACCAGCAGTATGAGGGCGATCATATAAGTGGGAGCTGGGGGTCTATAAGCTTTTCCTTAAAAGGTCCCTAGTCGTGGGAGTTTCGAGACTGGGCATCGATACTCCATTAGTAGACTAGTGTATACAGTCGAGACCCCGACGAGGGGCGGTGGCCGGTCTCACAAGCCACTGGTGTCAGTTGGATCACCTAAGATGTATACAGGTGCTCATTGGGTTATGAGTACACCGGACAGGACTCGCCGGGAACATGCTAGTTGGTCATATACCAGACGTCAGATGGCAGTTCCCTGGTGACATGTGTGCAGGTTAGTTCATCGACCTGGGGATCGTCATTTGTCTCGTGTGAGTTCCCACTGTACTTTGATTACTACCCTACCACGGCTCAAAGGAGTCGTGCAAACAGGTTTTAGTTGGGTACAGTCCCGAGCCACATGGAGGCAGTGAGCGGATCTTCAGGGGTTCGTCTCTCCCGGTATTGGGGGTGAGGTCGCGCTGTGTCTAGGAGAGCCATTACACAAAGACCTTGGCCAAGGCAGGAGATTTACTGGTAGGTATTCCAGTAGTATCTCAGGGTGTTCTGGGCTACACTCCGACACGACTTGTACCGCTTTTGGGGGTCTGACTTTTACCAACCCCCTAGGCCCGCCATGCGATGCTCATAGACGAACGGACCGGACTGCACGGATATTGTCACTGACAGGCTCAGTTGGGTGTCGGGGTGAGCTTCCTCATCGACGTCCCTTTTAGTCAATAGCTGGTGGCCCGTCACGTATTGGCTTATACCTCTGACGTGCTAGTGGTTAAATCCACAGCCATAGTATTGACGAGTCCTTAGAGTCCACCACACTTTCAGTTACTCAAGCTTTCGGGCGAAACGCTGTAGAGGCCGTATGGAGATATGGCAGGGTCCGATCAGATACGTGCGGTATTGCACGGATCAGGATCGGACGGTTTGTACTAGTAGCTGTATAGATATATGGCAGGGTTCGATCAGATACGTGCGGTATTGCACGGATCAGGATCGAACGGATATTACTAGCCGGCTTTGGTTTAAGCCGGTCCTAGTTTAGTACAGTGTAGATTTTGTCTTTTTGCATTTGTATCCGGACGGAATACAGATGTGGGTGTGTATGCACAGTATTGGGTTTTCCTGTAATTTATTACGGACCAGTTTTCTGGAGTTGCCAGTTTGCATTCCGTTCCGGCCGGTTTTCCTTTGTTCTTTCCCGCCGGACTTTTCCGATGGAGGGGGTAATTTGCAGTTTGCAAATTACTTTTGTGGAGGGGGTTTCTTGCAAAAGTGTTGATTAAGATAGCTTTCATTTCTTTTGCTCCATGCTTTTGAATTGAGAGATTTGAAAGGTTATGGAGTGAATAGGAGAATAAGCATGGTTGATGTTTTCTTGTCTAGGATGTGGTCACCTCTTGTTCTATCCTACACTCACCTCTCTTCTTATGGTTGGCATTCTCATTTTCCTCCACCAACATTATCATTCTCACTTGAGGAAAGAAGAACACTAGAGAGAAGAAAAGAATGAGAGGGTTCATCTTTATTTTTGTGAGGAATTCTTCATCTCCTTCTTCTTCTTGTCATGGAAAAATGAAAGCACCATTTTTCCTAACCCCATTCCTCCATCAAGGCAACTACAAACCCCAATGAGACTAGCATGATCTACTACACATTCCTACAGCAAATCTTGACGCGTCGATTCGCCAGCTTCGCGCCCGAGTTGCCTCGGTATTGAGGTGGGAGCCGTTAAAAGCTACAGGCGATGTGGTGCCCTTTTCCGACGAGGAGGAGACGGACGAAGATCCCGCGAGGAGATCGGAGTGGAGATGAAGACCGGAGGACTCGGATCAGTCGGTACATCTCTAACCCGTATTCTAGTTAGCTTAGACTTGTTAATGGTTACGATCCGGAGTTTAGTGCGCGGTGTGCCGGTTTGCAAAGTCGCAAAATTTGAGTTATTCACCGTTCCGCATTCCGGCGTCGGATTGACGGCCGGGGCGCCGCCGTGCACTTACACAAGGATCCATTATAATATACATTGTATGTACAGTAATGGGCCTCTAGGGCATACATATAACTATCATCAATTAGACGGATTGCACATGTGATTCTGATATGTTCTTTGTTAAAGTTTATTTGGTGTGGATTGGATTGTCGTGAAATGATTAGTTTTGTGATGTTGTGTTTTTCATTTCATTTATGTTATAGCCAAATGTATATTCTTTTATTTGGGATGAGCAGTCGACATATGGCCGTCGTTTCTGCCTATTGTATTATTATTTGTCGGGACTCGATCAGGTGGCGATTGGATGTTTACCGTTGTATTAATACAGGTATTAGGATTACCCACGGAGAAGCGCACCTGGCAGCCGGGTTCTAAATTGCAGTAGGTGGCCATCTCAAGGAGTTGAGATCGGGTCACTCGATTTTTGGATTGGCGTGACTGCTTGGCGGACTGCTTGCTGTGCTTGTAGGGGGTTAGGATATACCCGCGGAGGAGTGCTCAAGTCATTGGATTCGAGAAAGTTCTAAGAGGCCCCATCATGGTGATAATGTCGGGTTGCCTCGTTTCTTGGATTGGCGGATGACTTGCCGCACTCGTAGGGGTCTGCTTTTGGCTATGCATGGGCTATTCACACGACCGAGGTATTTCATACTTCGTTTGTGGCTCGAACGAAATGCGGGATTCCTAGGTGATCCGACCATTCCAACTCCGTGATGTTGTTTTTTTCGCATGCTGTAATGTGATTATTTGCGTATGATGATATATTTATATATGTGAAATACAATATATATAATAACTGCTATATACATTTTGCATCCGTGCTAGCCCTGCCCCCGTCTTGCCGTAAGTTAAGTATCCTCACGGTGAAGACCCGGGGACCCGTAGCAAATGCGGATGGCGGTAAATGTGCATTCTATTTCTTTTTCATACTTTTTCTGTAATGTTTGTGTGAGAAAGATAATGCTAGATAATGTGATTATCTAAATGATGGAATTGTATTAATTGGATTAATACAAAGTAAAATAAAACCTATACGTCGTTGGAACCAAACTTTTTCTAAAAAGAAAATTTTAGTCGATTCTTTTGCTTTGCATCGTGTCATTCGGTTAGGAATGTCCCACACCTCATTCAATGAGGAAAGAGCCTTGATCCCATCACTGGGAGTTCGTTCTTGGGTAAAAGTTTGTGTCACTAAAATTGATTTTGTAGCCGTATTCTTTTACTTTGCATCGTGGTATTCGGTTAGGAATATACTGCAACCTCATTCGATGAGGAAAGAGTCTAGATCCCTTCACAGGGAGTTCACTCTTAAGCAAAGGTCTACGCGATTATAAACTTTCAAAACCACTCGGTCGTGATGAATAGCCAATCCCACACCCCTAGACCCTTATGAGAGTGGCAAGCAACCCTACCAATTCTAGAGTTAGGAGACCCGGTCTCGACTCCTCGAGATGGTCTTCCACTGGACCATAGAACCCGGTTACTTGTGCTCCCCCGCCTTGGGTCTATCCTAATGCGGAAAAGTAAATAATATACAATAATGACATCATCCTCAACCCGGAAGTGACCCAATAAAAGAATATTACATACAATGAATTTTACATGAATGAAAATGAAAAACTCTCATCTCACATAAAACCCCCCGGCTATTCAAAACACGACGATCCAATAAAACATATACCAGCAACACATACCATCACATATCATCAACGTAAGTAAATATGCGTAACTCAATTGTCGTTGACATATAGCACCGAAACCGGCGATACACCACATATTACACTTACGGTCGCAGAAAAGAAAGTGAAAAACTACAACAGTTGGAATCCGAACCACCTTAGACATCACATGCCTAACCAAATGAATTCCTTAGACATCACATACCTAACAATTATAAACCCCCGCATTTTAGTCTCGATATTGAAAACACTTTCCAATCACAAGTCGAGCAATTCAACAAGATTCCCGACATCCTGATCGAATGCTCGTCGGAAACTTTAGTAGACGGCCGCACCCCTTGATGCCGTCGACGAAGTGCACTAAAGGCGGAACACCGCTGCCGTGAGCACCCGAACGGATGCTTTTTGCGACGGGGTTCTCCTACAGTCACTTAGTCGGGCCCATGGGGTGTGGCTATCTAATAATGTTACCCGGCGAGTATCCGCGTATGCTACGTGATTGCGACGGACTTTTGATCATGTCAAAATCCCGTGGCAACCGATCAAATGAGACTAAACTGCTAGATTTATAAAATTCAAACTAGTTATCTCATAACTATTTGTGGATTCCAAATATTGTATCCCATCACATGATACCCGGACGACGTTAAACTCTTCGATCGATTCATCAAAGTCCCACAATTTCCCGACAGCTCAACACTTGAGCACAGTTCAATAATACCCAGAAGATGCCACAGTACCTATGAACCAGCCGTAGAAGGGTCAAAACCAACGCCTCACATGTGACAATGCTAAACTACCGCAAACCCTAGGGTTTAGTGGCGGTTCTGATGGCCACATAATCGAGTTAAGGTTTCGTTCTTCTAGAGGGTCCACAGAATCACTTGCATATTTTTCCGAATACGTTAAACTTGGAAAAATGGGTTTTTGACATTCGATCGAACTTTTTAACTTCGCCTAGACAATATGTGAATAACCCGAAACAATGTTAAAACTACGAATACGAAAACACTCCGAATTGCTTATAGTGTAAGATTACATCACATGCAAAATTAGCAAAAATAAACAACACCTGAAACATCAAAACCAAGTCACTGGAACACACAAAAAATTTCAGGGGGAGGGGCTCGGATTTAGCCGAGATCACACATGTCATGGCCGGCCACTTTTTCATGAAACCCCCCTGAAATTTTCACAGTGTTCATATTATATCCCATATAGCACTCTGTACTTGTTTAAAAAAATTTTTGATAAACTTTTAAAAACGACATAAAACTTCAATTTTCCGTCTCAAGTTTCGGAGTATTTCTGTTTCGTAATCCTAACAAAATCCGTCTAAATTTCTAGCATGTCTCTGATACTACTGCAGGGTTACCCAGCACGGCAGCAAGGTCTTGGGAGGCATCGTCCATTGCCATATTCAAAAATTTGCCGTTCTAGCTAACCCTAAACATAGAATCGTATACTAGAAATCGACGGAATAACATATGTAAACACTTTACATCCTAAGCGAGCAAGGAATACAACCTTTGTAGACCGGTCCTTCACTTCAATAGCTCCGTGTAGTTGCCCCCTTCGCTGGGATCGTGAACTCCGGACTCTAAAGAGGCTCCCTTGAAGAAACGAACATGCTTGCTTCGAAGACTTCGAGGCCGAAGATGATCTACGTCGAGGAGACACTAACCCAAGCTATCTCTTCACTAATCATGGAATTAGTGAAGCAAACACCCTATACTAAATGGCAAGTAGTAGAGGATGATGAAGTAGGAAGTGGGCTCAGTTTAGAATTGATTTTCTCACATTTTATCTCATACCTCCATTGAAGCTAGAAAGCTTTGAGGAAGAAGAAGAACTCATCATATGAATTAATCCCTATGAATTATTGCAACCATGGGTGAGTTAAGCCCTCATGCCTAACTCATGTAGAGAATTAACCAAGGGCTAAGGATAAGGCTTGGGTTAAGAAATATCTTAAGCATGACAAACAAGTGGACTTGGTCAATGTTCTACAAGCTTCTCCAAGATTAACCTTGACTAAATCCAAATGTTTTATTTGCTTAAAAAAAATAAAACCCTAGCTTAAACCCTAGCATGGCTATAAGTCTCATACACCCATCTTGCATGTATCATCAAGCATGACACAATTCATGTACACAAATATACATATCACATATATACAATGTGCACATCAAGTGAGAAAAGAAATCTTAAGTGAGCTAATACTAGTTAATGTAATGTAATATATCAAATATATAATTATACATTAAATTATTAAATCAACTCTTGATTTAATAATCCGGCTATATTACATATAACCGACTAATATCATATGAATCAACTTATCGAATCAACACTTAATCCGATAACCCGGGTATATCGCATACAACCGACCAATGTCACATGTCGCGAGAATACAATACGGTATCACATTCTCGTATCAATCATGGTCCTGCACATATCACATATGTGCTCCTACTCTGTTTCGATTGAGCCAGGAAACCCCTGTGTAGGACTCTAAATACTCGTCAATACGCCGGCAGTAGGTGATGATCATATCAAACACCCACAAGCCGCAAGCGGTCTGTTAAATGTAACGGCCACCCGAGTATTGAGCGATCAGAAGATCAACAAGAAAGCCTGCTCACACTCCTGCGAATCCAATCAGTAACACTACCGTACAGTCCGGTCTCTTCATCTGATATGTCGCATATCTCGTCTAGGGGTGGTAAACGTTAGATCCCAGTAACTCGATAAGTCGTGCCGATATGAGGCTCAGAACGGGTCGAGAAACTACTGATAACACTTACTAGTATATCTCTGAAGTAGCCTTGGCCAAGGACTTCCTGTTATAGCCAATCGAGCACAGCGCAACATCAACTCCCAATACCGGGAGAGACGAAACCCCTCTATCGCTCATTGCCTCCATGTGATTCGGGACTGTACCCAAAAGCCACCGTTTTGCATGTTCTCTTGAACGTGGTAAGGTGGAAATCAAAGCACAGTAGGAATCACACAAGACTCTATGACGATCTCGGGTCTACAGACTAACCTGTACCAGTGTCACCAGAGAACTGCCATCTGACGTTAGGTATAATACCAACTAGGAGTCTCGACGAGTCCGTTCAGTGTACACAGTCTCCACTGAGCACCCGTATACTGTCTCTGATGTCAAACACCAATGGATATGGGATCATCCATCGCCCATCTGTATGGGTCGAGAAGCTATACGCTAGTCTACTCTGGTATATCGATGCCCTGTCTCGATACACCCACGACTAGGAACATTTGAAGGATGTACTTAGCGACTACATTGTTCCCACTAGTATGATCTGCATCACAATCCTGGTAGTCAAGTACTCATCCTAAGGTCTTTATCAACATGTAACATAGAGACAATCAGTGTACATGTTAAGATAAAGAGCAACCATATAGCATACTATCATGTCGAGCAAGAAAGTCCTCCATATATATGTCCAAGCATCCACTACAATATACATCGTATGTACAATAATGGCCTCTAGGGCATACATATAACTAACAAAAATTTGCAATGTGCTTGCATACCTTCTATGGGGTGGGGTGACATGTTGGCTTAGTCAAGGTTACCACGCCATGATAGTTTGGGTCCTGATTCTTACTGTGAGTAATAGTTACTCCTGGAAGATTTTCTATACGAAATCCCGGCTAGTTCTCTTTTTAGGGTTTGAAGGAGAATTTGACAGAATAGTAGGAGCCATCCTAATTAGATAAATATACCAATCTAATCTAGGTTAGAGTGCACGCTGAGTGTTTCTTTTCTCTCTCCCTGACAGCGACCATGGACTCACCTTAAACTAAGACCCGTTAATCATATCGACCAACCTTTTTACAATCGATAGTTTTGAAATGTCTGGATTGCCCTAATTCAAGAGGAGTTGCATATGTCCTTACCTATCCTACTTTCCTTTCTGCTAACTCCAGAACCCTCTATATTCGGTACGGAGATCCATATTGCTTGGAAGGCCATCGTATGGTAAGATACGAACTTGACGAAGGATGGCCACTGGTTCTGGATTAAATGAATTGTTCGTTTATCTCTTTGTCCTACCGTATTTCAAAAGTTCAAGAGATCCTTATATGTAAGGAGAGTATACTAGTTACGCTTATTGGATAGTCTTCTTCCAATCATAAAGCTGGTGCTAAAGGAATGGTATGAAAAAAACCAACTGGTATAAGTTCGGTATACAGAAAGGTAAAATGGAAAGACATCAATAGGGATTGAAGTGAGAAAAGGAAATTGCGACTATGTCATGAGCCTGGGTAATGAAAAAGGCAATACTGGGAATACCCGACTAACCCCACTGAAACATTTTTGATGTTTCGGATTTCCCGTGCGTCTGTGTTTTGAAAAACTATTTTTCAATAAACTCTAACTCCTGAGTATATAGATACCGGATTAGATCCCATATTTTTAGGGCGTTACAGATGATGAGAAGGAGCAGAGAATTGAGAATGGATGATTTTATCCTCAATGTCGGTTTTCAGAGCAATTGTTGCTATTGAGGAAAATCATTAGGTTTTTCCCTAAACAATAAGCTTTCGTTTTCTTTTAACCAAAAGAATTTTTTTCAATTAACAGCACATGGAAATTGAGTTAGTGAACTTTAGGGACTTATACATATTGATGTATGTCGTCCGATGTCCCTACGGACATGGGGTTGGTTCCAGGTATTACGTATTGAGAATGTGATTCTCTAAGATTGCTCATCCACGGGTGCACTCCATGAAGAGTAATACTGAGTTGCCTTCTTTAACTTTGGGGATGCACTAGAAATAGATGCATATCAATGGATATTGTTCCACCTAAACAAGTGCCTCTGTTTCTATATGTGATATAGAATGGTGTTCATCTTAAAGTTGTTAAGATGTCCGGTTATTCAATTTATACTTAAAACCATAATCCGGATAAACTCGAGGCACGTTTCGGTAATAGCAGTTTGTGGGTGATCAGTCGAAAATATTGTATATTTTAGCCGGCAATTTCCCTAACATTTGCATACATTTAGAAGTGTTCGGCATTCATAGTCTACATATTAGCAAATCTGTCACAAAATATGAGATTTCATGTATTAGACTTTTAAACCGACACTTTAAGGGAAATTAACCGCATTTCATGGCATCGCATCATTTCTGTATTTGCGCAACACTTGTCTTGAGTCTGTGCAGGAAATACAAAGAAAAGCAAAAGAGCTGATCAAAAATACGCCAACTAAATCATTTCAGTTCTGGTAGCAATTCAGATGGAGAAATACAATTCAACATATAAAAGAAAAGCCCAAAAGTGAGCCCAAGTTCAACCCAGAAGATTCAAGCCCTAAGGCTCCAACTGCGCCGCGGAACCGCGGCAGGAGATGGCTTGCGCCGCGGTTCCGCGCCTCTATTGCCACGTCAGCAGATGAATTTTTGGGCACAATTCTCAGCTCTGGTCCCGCAGTCCTCTCTGATACTTCAAATTCCAGAACTCTCTCAAAGCTACTGCCAGATCAGAAAAGAAGATTAAGGAAGGCTAATCCTAATTAAGCTCCTAATTAATCCTCTTCTAGAAGCTCCTCCTAACTAATCACATCTAGAAGCTTCTCCCCTAGCTAACTTTTGGAGGGAAATTTGAATTTCCTCAACAAACTTTAGGAGGGAAACTTAGAATTTGAAATCCTAGATCTAGGGTTAGTTATCTATAAATAGGAACCTAAACCTAGGGTTAAAGGCTAATCGATAACCATTGGTTCATTCTACATCATCTTCTTCCACAAGTCTCGTGACAAGGCTTGTGCGAAACCCTAACCCTAATTCCACTCTAAATCCAAGATCTTGAGTACCAAATCAAGCAAGAAGCCTTCAACCTTATAGGAGCCGAGCCGATTTTCAATCGGGCAAGTGATCCAAGCCGATCCGCGATCCACGGAGATGAGCGAAGTCAAATCGACGATCAAGTTCTTCCTCTTGTAGTTCTTGAGCGAATGTAACTAAATTGTTGATTTAAATAAAAGGTGAAATTCTTTTATCTTGCTTTCTTTTAATTCTTGCATCATGATTAGATCTCAATTTGTAATTGTTGCTCTTGTTGTGATGTTTGAGTGAAACTCCGATCGATTCCTACGAGCCTCATTTCGATTCTTGAGATTTGGTTTGGAAAAATCATCAAACGATCAATTCTTGATTCTATCTTTTAATGCTTTCTTAGATCTAGTTTTTTTTCTCATTCTTGAACTTCAACTATAAATCTTGAATTGTTTTGTTTTCTTTCTTTAAAGATTCAATTCATCTAATTCGAAAGACGAACGATTACACTTTCCCTGTGGACGATCCGCACTCACATACAATCTACATCCGACGCCGTAGTTGATTGCGGTCAAATAATTTTTGGTTGTGATTTCTTTACAATTCCATACTACACATCAAGAATTCTTTTCAATCAAATGGCGCCGTTGCCGGGGACTATTTGATTCGATTTAACACAATCCGAAATCTATTACAATCAAATGGCGCCGTTGCCGGGGACTATTTGATTCGATTAACACAATCCGAAATCTATTTCAATCAAATGGCGCCGTTGCCGGGGATAGTGCGCTAATAGTTCGTATTTTGAAATTTGAGTTGAACAATTTATTTCATCATAATTTTTAGATCTAAACTCGTACAAACCCTAATACGTGTGTTGTGATTTGTTGCGAGAAAATATGGAATCATTGGAGCTGGCGAAATTTTTTTCTGAATTTTCCAGAGAGCTTAAGAGTTCAAGTTGAACAGTGTCAAGAAGTTTGGTGCAGTGAACAGTCATTAGGACCGCGCTTCCGCTGCTAAAGACCAGCATCCGCGGCGGATGCGCCGCAGTTTTAGCTCTTCTCTGCATAATTTTTTCTCTGTGAGTCTCTAGCTTTCTTATCTTCTCCTCTGTCTGCTCCAATAACAATTTTGTGCAGGTTTCTTTGCAAATAAATCGCAGCGCCGCAAAGTAAAATAAAATTTGTGCGTGTTTTGATTCTTTTGGTTGTTTGCATATTAATACGGAAATTTAAAGGGCACGACCAAATTCAAATTAGGTGGGGAGTTCATTACCCTTCCTAGGCCCCGAAAATCGCAAAACTTGCATCCGCATTGACCCACATTAACTAAAAAATATCTAGAGATGACTCTAAGGACCGTCGCGCTCAATTAGGACAGAAGAGGGCCGTAGTAATTCATTGCTTATCCGCGTTTTCTTGTGGTGCCTAAGACGAGTGTGTCTAAGGCTAGTGGTTTTTAATTAGGCCCACTACTTACGTAGTGGAGTACCTTCCCACTTACCTGGCACTTATCCGGCCACAGGGGAACAAAGAGGCAGTGGAGGATTCTATCCCGCGACTTGTCTTTTGGCAGTTAGGAGCGGTCTAGAGTTTGACCTAGGTGACCACTAGATTTTAGGGTTTTGTGTGTTGCATTTGTTTTGTTGCATCATTTTTTTAAAAGTCCGTATCAATTTTCAAAACAAACACCAACACTTCATTTCCTCTAATTATACCAACGCTGCCACTTGTGCTACAACCATTTAGCACAATGTTAGGCTGGACACAGGATTCCATTTCCCGTCTTGTCCGCGTTTCTTTTATCGACCCCAGAGTCGGTAATTCTTCATCTTCTCCCCCACCACCCACCACACCCGCGATGGACCCAAATCCATCAAACTTTAACACTACTCTGCCACCGCCCGCAGGTGCGCAGAATCTTCCACGCATTTCTCTCCAAGAGAGATGCTATCCTACACGTGTTACCCTTCCCACCTGTCTTTCTATACCACCTGCCAACGGGGAAAATTTTGAAATCAACCCCCAATTCATCAAACTGTTACCCAAATTTCATGGTCTTGATTCTGAAAACGCATACATGTTTATTTCCAAATTTGAAAACGTATGTGCTTTGATGGGGAATTCACAACTGTCTTTGGATGCTCTGCGTTTACGTCTTCTCCCATTCACTTTGTGCGATTTAGCCGAGAAGTGGCTTTACATCACACCCGCACATTCTATTTCAACATGGGACGAATTCGTTGCAGCATTCCTTAAGAAATTTTATCCCAATCACAAGACCGCCCGTGTTCGGAGCAAAATCTCTAAATTTACCCAACTTCCCAATGAACCATTTTGGAAATGCTTTGAACGGTTCAAGGATCTTCTTATCCAATGCCCTCATCACGGAATCCCCAGATGGGATTTGTGTCGAATTATCTATGAGGGTATTGATCTCACTACTAGACAGATGCTTGAAACCATGTGTCATTGCCAATTCCTATCTAAAGATGATGGTGAAGCTTGGAAATACCTAGAAGATTTAGCTCAAAACACATCACAATGGGAAAGTGTTAGACCATCACCGCCTAGGGAAGATGTAAATCAGCTCGATGTTTCCGTCACTTTGAAAGCCGAAATGGACGCAATACAAAGGAATCTTGACGCTATAGAAAACAAAATCTCTTCAGCCTCCCTAAACCAATCTACACTTCCCAAAACCGTGTGTGGTTGCTGTTCAAACCCTTCACATTTGACGGAAGAATGTCCTTTGAATGTACCGTTTCAAGGTCACACTAATGCTGCACTTCAGCAAAGACCTGGAAACTATCCCTCTTCTTCCTCATATAATCAAGATTGGAGGAATCACCCGAATTTTTCTTGGAACCAATCACAATCTCAAAACACGGTTCCAATCCTAAACAATTTTCAAAGGGTCCCTCCACCACAACAGCAACAACCACTTCAATTGAGTCAGCACCCCTTCCAACCGCAAAATTTTCAAAATCCTGCCAACACTTTTGCACTACATGAAAACTCATTGCAATTGGCCGGTACTGATAATATCTCTACACTGGTACAAACCTTGGTTACTTTCATGAAACAATCCATCCAAGAGTCGGCAAGTTTTCAATCTTCCATCGATAATATGATAAAGATCATTCTCACTCAAAATGAGAATATCAAATCTATGGAAGCTCAAACTGAACGAATAACAGCCGAAATAAGTGATAGAGAAGAAGGGAATCTTCCATCTCAACCCGTACCTGATCCTAGACCTTCACATTACACTAATGTGGACGCTTTTACAACGTTGAGATCTGGAAGAGTACTAGACAATCATTTGGGTGAACAAATTGATAATGATGAATTGATCATTAACACCCCGGCTTCAACTTCCACTTCCACTCACACTTCTATTTCTTACCCTATTTCGTCTAACTTACCTTCTTCTTCCGAGCCTATTCTCCGTGTTCCCAAAGGCTCGAACCCTCCACCCACCTCATCTTTTCCACCCCCACAAACTTCTCCATAAATGTTGGACCCAACACTTATTGATAGAGCTCCATTTCCAAATAGGTTGAGGCCCAAGAAACATGATGCCCAAATGGAGAAGATTGTGGACATGTTTAAGGAAGTTAACATCAACATCCCTCTCCTAGATGCTATTCAACAAGTTCCGTCCTATGCAAAAACTCTTAAGAACTTGTGCACTAGGAAGAGGAAGACTCAAGTGCCTAAAAAAATCTTCATGTTGAGTACTGTAGACACGGCTTTTCCCCAACAATTACCACGGAAACGTAAGGACCCTGGCTGTCCTACTATTTCCATTTTTATTGGAGAGAAACACATCAACCGTGCGTTACTTGACCTTGGCGCTAGTGTTAACTTGCTTCCTTACTCGGTTTATGAGCAACTAGGTATCGGAGTGTTAAATCCCTCGAGCATAACTCTCCAGATGGCTGACCGATCAATCACTAAACCTAGGGGTAAACTGGAGGATGTGTTAATAAAAATCGGGGAATTTGTATTTCCTGTGGATTTTATTGTACTTGATACACAGCCTGTAGCGAACCCACGGAATCAAATTCCGGTGATTTTAGGTCGCCCCTTTTTGGCCACTTCCAATGCAATAATCAACTGTCGTAATGGTTCTATGACCCTATCTTTCGGGAATAGGTCAATAGAGCTGAACATTTACAAGTTGGGAAGTGTACCCTCCGAACCTACTGCTCAGGTCTGTTTTGTCGACTTAATGGATGTCGACAGCAGCGAATTTGATGATCCTCCTCATATCGATCTTGACTCTTTTCATACGTTATTGTTTGACCAAACTATGTATCATACACATATGGACTCTTCCACCGAGATGTCCGGGTCAACAACTAACACTGATTATGAAATGCCTTTAGAGTCTGAAGATCACCCCGCACTTTGTGATGACATTATTCATCGGGGAATGGATGGAACTTTTGAGGAGATCTTCGCTGATAAACTCGCATTTTTGAATGACACGGGTGTTGAGATGAATCATCTCCCAATCATTGAAATTGAACCTCCACCCCTTCTTTTGAACTGTAAGAAGAATGCGAGTAATTCATCACATACACTGCATCGTCTCTCCAAAATAAGACGCACACACATTCTCTTCCACCACTTACCTTTTCCCCACTTCTTCTTCCACCAACCCGAGCACTGCATTGATAAAATTTTTGAATGGTTGGTGTTGACATTCGGTCTTTGCAAAGCTTGGCATCGACCACTGATTTTTGACCCCCTCATGTGATTTTTAAAGATTAACATTGCATAAGTTTGGGGGGGCATCTTTTTTCTGGCTCTTGAAAAGAAAAGTTTTACAAAATTTTGAGCCAAAAATAAGTTTGGGGGAGGGTCTTCACTTAAATATTTTGCCCCCACTAATAAATTCCTCCCAAGCTTACAGGTTTTTCGAGATTTAGCGGAAGGCAACAGTGAGGACACTGTTGAAAACAAGTTTGGGGGAGGTTTGTGCTTATTTTCGCATCATTTGCATATCATCTGCATAAGCACAAAACATTTTTTTTGAAAAAAAAAAACTATAAAAATTTAAAAATTTTCAAAAATTATAAAAATATTCTTTGTACATAAATAAGATAATGAAAGTTTAGATAGTGAAAAATTACATCCATGAGATTAGAAAAATTTAAGAAAACTAAGAAAATTAGAAGTTTTCTTATACGAACTAGTAATAAGTAGTTATGAGCCGTTGTCCCAAGGGTTAGTAAGATGAAAGACGTCACTAATCTGAGGATAAAAATAAGTCTGAAAAATAGTTTCTATTCTGGAAGCCAAACATTTTGAACGTTGCTACCCTGCTATTAGCACTTACACACGTCTTAAAGCCTGGGATAGTAGAGGATACCTTGAAATGCTCTTGTCTTAAAGCCAAAAGTATGAAGGAAATAAAAAAATGAAAAGTGGTGATAAAAATGGACACTGGTTTTGTTATCACCAAGGGCAATAAAAAAAATATATAGCAAAGGGTGCTTCTTCACCTAGTGCCCTAAGGCCAACTAGTCTGGGAGTCACTGCTATGCCTGAGGTGGTGCAAGACGAGGAAAATACACCATGCATGCAAGCACAGGAGTAATCGGTCGGTTAGTACCTCAAGAAGTATTAATGGTCGCATGAAAGTGTGTGAGCAATCTCGTTTATCAAAAAGTACTGAGGCCGATGGGCAAGAGTATGATAGCTTGAATTGAATTCTCCGGGTGTAGGGATGTCCTTTACACACACGCAGGGTGATATGATCGATGTTTTGGAAGAAAGATAGGAATGAAAAATAAGACGATGTTTTATTGAGGGAGGACGTGATTTCTAACATCTTTTCATGACCATTAAGATAGGGCTCATGACAACCGAAAAGCTAGCTTAGTTGGAAACCCTAATTTTCAAGGCCTTTTCTTTTACAATTCTTTTCTTTAAATGTAATATTCATGATCTTTCTTTTATTATTGGATTTTGTGGGTGCAATCCGCTGAAAACCCTCAGGAGACAACACTCCTCCTACTAGGGACACCTAGAGGTTTAAAGACTTGTTGCACATGTTCAGTGCAATCGTGTTGCCTACGAAAGTGTGCTAGTTAGTTTTTCTCTTTCTTTATTTTCTCCTTTTTTTTTTAATAAAACATTCGCTCGAGACGATCGAAATTAAGTTTGGGGGTATTTGATCAGTCGAAAATATTGTATATTTTAGCCGGCAATTTCCCTAACATTTGCATACATTTAGAAGTGTTCGGCATTCATATTCTACATATTAGCAAATCTGTCACAAAATATGAGATTTCATGTATTAGACTTTTAAACCGACACTTTAAGGGAAATTAACCGCATTTCATGGCATCGCATCATTTCTGTATTTGCGCAACACTTGTCTTGAGTCTGTGCAGGAAATACGGAAGAAAAGCAAAAGAGCTGATCAAAAATACGCTAACTAAATCATTTCAGTTCTGGTAGCAATTCAGATGGAGAAATACAATTCAACATATAAAAGAAAAGCCCAAAAGTGAGCCCAAGTTCAACCCAGAAGATTCAAGCCCTAAGGCTCCAAATGCGCCGCGGAACCGCGGCAGGAGATGGCTTGCGCCGCGGTTCCGCGCCTCTATTGCCACGTCAGCAGATAAATTTTTGGGCACAATTCTCATCTCTGGTCCCACAGTCCTCTCTGATACTTCAAATTCCAGAACTCTCTCAAAGCTACTGCCAGATCAGAAAAGAAGATTAAGGAAGGCTAATCCTAATTAAGCTCCTAATTAATCCTCTTCTAGAAGCTCCTCCTAACTAATCACATCTAGAAGCTTCTCCCCTAACTAACTTTTGGAGGGAAATTTGAATTTCCTTAACAAACTTTAGGAGGGAAACTTAGAATTTGAAATCCTAGATCTAGGGTTAGTTATCTATAAATAGGAACCTAGACCTAGGGTTAAAGGCTAATCGATAACCATTGGTTCATTCTACATCATCTTCTTCCACAAGTCTCGTGACAAGGCTTGTGCGAAACCCTAACCCTAATTCCACTCTAAATCCAAGATCTTGTGTACCAAATCAAGTAAGAAGCCTTCAACCTTTTAGGAGCCGAGCCGATCTTCAATCGGGCAAGTGATCCAAGCCGATCCGCGATCCACGGAGACGAGCGAAGCCAAATCGACGATCAAGTTCTTCCTCTTGTAGTTCTTGAGCGAATGTAACTAAATTGTTGATATAAATAAAAGGTGAAATTCTTTTATCTTGCTTTCTTTTAATTCTTGCATCATGATTAGATCTCAATTTGTAATTGTTGCTCTTGTTGTGATGTTTGAGTGAAACTCCGATCGATTCCTACGAGCCTCATTTCGATTCTTGAGATTTGGTTTGGAAAAATCATCAAACGATCAATTCTTGATTCTATCTTTTAATGCTTTCTTAGATCTAGTTTTTTTTCTCATTCTTGAACTTCAACTATAAATCTTGAATTGTTTTGTTTTCTTTCTTTAAAGATTCAATTCATCTAATTCGAAAGACGAACGATTACACTTTCCCTGTGGACGATCCGCACTCACATACAATCTACATCCAACACCGTAGTTGATTGCGGTCAAATAATTTTTGGTTGTGATTTCTTTACAATTCCATACTACACATCAAGAATTCTTTTCAATCAAATGGCGCCGTTGCCGGGGACTATTTGATTCGATTTAACACAATCCGAAATCTATTACAATCAGTGGGTTATCCTAAGCTTTAGCGAGGGATAACTTCGACCATTTTTAAGTTTAAAAGTGTTTTGTTCTTGACTCGCCACCTCCTTGGTAAAGGAATTTCTTGCAAAAGAAATTAGTGGGAGTATGGTAGAACTGGAAGTGATTCCAGAACCGCAAATAGTTACTGAAAGTTTGGCAGAACCTAACGATCTAATTGATCATGACAGACTATAGCTACTCCGCAGATTTAGTAGGTGACCTCAGCCACCCGAGAGATACTTCTATTTTCTCGTAGACGGTGACTAGGAGGCTTGCGTCATGTGATGATGACTCTACTAGTTATCAGCAGGCCATAAGAAGCGGTGTATTTCGACTGATGGCTGGATGCCAAGCTATCAAAGTTGGACTCCATGCACTATAACAAATTATAGACTTTGTTGTGTGCTCCTGAAAGGGGTAAAACCCATAAGGTGCATGTAGATCTTTCGAGATCATGGCAAATGGAAAGGTATTAACCTAATAAGGCTAGACTTGTAGTATAAAGGTATTCATCAAATACCCGATGTCGTTTGTGATGATACTGTTACTTCAAAGTCTGTGCTAAAATCCATACAGATAAAATTTGCCACTGCTGTTTTCATAACTATGATATCTGCTAAGAGTATGATTATAACATCTTTCTAAATTGGATTTAGAAGTGTATGTGTAAATGACTCTACCAGAGGGTTTTCTTAGTCAGTGGGAGCAGCAGATAGTGTGAAAATTTGCTTAAATCTATTTATAGACTAAAGCAGGCATAGCGGAGGTGGATCATCTGTTTTGATGTTACAGTCAAACTGTTTGACTTCATCAAAATTAGAGATGAACCGGGTATTTGTAAGAAAGTAGTAGGGAGGAATGTCAGGTTTCTCATACTGATGTGGACGACATTTTTATGATAGGAAGTGATATTCCTGAAAGTTCCCAGTGCCCTCGCCGCTAACCCGCGGTCAATGCGGAATCCAAAAACGAAAATTTTCATGGCAGTATAAACTAAATCCCAAGAATCGAACCAAACACCTTGAAAGTCGACCTTAGCACCACCATGTGGTTCTAGAGGCATCAAGCATGCCAAATTTTAATTTTTATTAGGTGCTAAGTTAGACTAACAAGATCTTTGCTAGAATATTAGGGTTATGGTTTGATGATGTGAACAACTAGAGAAAGTGAAAGAAGGCTATACCCTTTAGGATCAAGTCCTTCACTTCACATGCTCCATGTAGTAGTCCCGCGACTCCATTAGGCTCCACTTGAGACTTTGGACGAGCTTCCTCCGATGACCTTCATGCCGAAGATGATCCACACGAATTCCCTCCAACTCAAGCTACCTCTACACTAAACTCTTTAGCGTAGGAAACACGCTACACTCGATCGCTAGTCAAGTGTAGGATGGTGAAGTAGAGGATGTTAAAAGCTCACAAGTTTGTGTTCAAGCTTCATGGTTCACATCACATGTGAGGGTTGAAGCTTGAACTATAGCAATTGAGGAAGAAGAAGCTAGAGAGCAACCATGGGAGCAACTCAAGAAAAATGGCTAAGTGTTGAGAATGTGCTTAGAAATGAATGGCAACTCTTGATCCCCACTCATTCAAGCATGGAATTTTGCAATATAAAATTGCAACCATGCTTGAATAGTAAGTCAAGATGAATAAACAAATATAACTCCCATGCTTGCAACCATGCTCTCAATTTACACCTCATTTCTAGTTTTCTCAAAAATAGAAAATCAAGTCATGCTTCATTATTATATATATATATATATATTAATATATATATTATGAAGAATAATTAGTGAGCTAATGATATTAGTTAAGATATAATTATATCACATATAATGTATATCAAATTATTAAATCAACACTTGATTTAATAATCCGGTTATATCACATATGACCGACTAATATCATATATCTGTATATCACATTATCAAATCAACACTTGATTCGACAATCTGGTTATATCACATATAACCGAAACAATAACAGATAACTGCCCTGTTTGCACGACTCCTTTGAGCCGTGGTAGGGAGGAAATCAAAGCACAGTAGGAGCCACACAAGACTCTATGACGATCTCGGGTGTATAGACTAACCTGTACCACTGTCACCAGAGGAATGCTATCCGAAGATAGGTATACTACCACATAGGAGTCCTCGGCGAGTCCTGTTCAGTGTACCCATTCTCCAATGAGCACCTGTGTACAATCTTTGATGTCACACACCAATGGCTGTGAGATCATCCATCGCCCTCTGAGGGACAAGAAACATACACACTAGTCTACTCTGGAATATCGATGCCCTAGTCTCGATATTCCCTCGACTAGGAACTGATTAAAGGATGTACTTGTTGACCACCCTGGCCCCACTAGTATGATCTCATCATAATCCTGGTAGTCAAGTACATATCCTAAGGGTTTATCAACATGTAAGAGACAGACAGTATAAATACCAGTCTACATGTTAAGATAAAGGTAACCTGATAGCACACTATCATGTCGAGCAAGAAAATCCTCTATATATATGTCCAAGCATCCACTATATCATTAATAATGGCCTTTAGGGCATACATATTCCTAACAATCTCCCACTTGCACTAAGGTCAGTTGGTGTAGTATCTCATACCCAACGTCCCAAAAGTCTCTCGAATAGCATCTAGGGGATGGCCTCGGTGAATGGATCTGCTGTGTTATCCTCTGTGTCAACTCTCCTGACCTCGATCTCCCGGAGATCAACTATCTCCCTGATCAGGTGATACTGTCTCAGAATATGTCTGGATTGCTGACGGGACCGGGGTTCCTAGGCATAAGCCACAGCTCCATTGTCATCACAATACACAGGTATTGGATGCCCAATGGTAGGAAACTAGTTCATCTCATTAACTTTATTCATCCAGACAACCTCTTTGGCAGTATCGTTAGTAGCGATGTAATTAGCCTCTATCAACGAGTCTGCTACGGTATATAGCTTGGAACCCTTCCAACATACCGCCCCTCCACTGAGGGTAAAGACAAAACCCGCGACCGACTTTCAGTCGTCCTTATCACTGTGGAAGCTCGAATCGGTAAAGGACTCCATCTGGAGTTCACCATTACCATACACCAAGAACATCTCTTTAGTCCTTCTCAAGCACTTAAGAATGTTCTTCAGCTTTGCAGTGGTTTTCCCAAAGATCTTTTCGATACATATTCACTACACCTAGTGAGTAAGCTACATCTGGTCTGGTACATAACATCGCATACATGATTGACCCGTCTGCCAAAGCATAGGGCATTCCTTGCATGCGAGCCCTTTCCAAATCAGTCTCGAGAGACATCTCTTTGGAGTGAGTGATTCCTGAACAAGCGGGTACATTACCACGCTTAAAATCATCCATACTAAACCCCTTTAGCATGGTGTCTATGTACCTGGATTGGGACAATCCCAAATCCATTTAGATCTATATCCCCAGGATGTAAGAGATATCAGTTAGATCTTTCATGGAGAACCTATGTGATAAGAGGTGCTTGACCGAGTGTAGCATAGGAACACCTTTTCCTATCAAGAGTATGTCATCCGCGTACAATACGAGGAAGAAAACCATACTCTCTACAACCTTCTTATTTATACACGGTTCATTTACCTTTTTGATGAAGTCGAACTCTTTGACACCTTCATTAAAACAGATGTTCCATCTCCGCGATGCCTGCTTTAACCCGTAGATGGATTTAAGCAGCTTGCACATGCTTCCGCTGCTCCCACTGTCAACGAAGCCCTCTGGTAGTGTCATATACACGCTCTCTTCTAAATCACCATTTAGAAAAGCGGTTTTGACATGCAGTCTGCCAGATATCGTAGTCATGGTATGCAGCAATGGCAGGTAGGATCCTGATGGACTTAAGCTTAGAAACAAGTATAGCTTTGAAAGTCTTAACTTTTCCATCTACACCAAATTATCTTTCTCAAAGATCCTCTTGCTCCCGATGGGTTTTACCCCTTCAGGAGCAACATCCAAAGTCAATACTTTGTTGGTGTACATGGATTCTATCTCAGATCGCATAGCATCCAGCCATTTCACATAGTCTCCACTTATGATGGCATGTTCGAAACTAGTTGGGTCATCATCTATATGATGCAATCCTCTCTCCCTACCGTCTATAAGAAAACCTTAGTATCTCTTAGGTGGATGAGGAACCCAACTAGATCTGTGGAGTGGCTGCGGTTCGTCGGGGACTATTGAATCCTCCGGTTCTAACAAATCGTCAGTTATAGTTTGTGTTTGCTGGAACTACTTCCATTTCTACCTCATCGCCACTAATTTCTTCCACAAGAAATTCCTTTTCTAAAAAGGTGGCATGTCGAGAAACAAAACATCTTTTGTTCCTCGGTGTGGTAGAAGATATACCCTCGCGAATGGTTGGGATATCCTACAAACTTGCACAGAACTGACCTTACCTCGAGCTTGTCCGGATTTTGCTTTTCAACATAGGCCGGACAACCCATATCTTAACTCGTTTAAGAGATGGCCTCTTCCCATTCCATATCTCATATGGAGTGGTAGGCAACAGATTTAGTAGGAACTCTATTCAATAGGTATGCATCTTCTCAAGTGCACGTCCCTGAAAGGAAATAGGCAACTCAGCAGTACTCATCATAGAGCGCACCATATCTCATAGGGTGCGATTCCTCCACCCCGATATACTGTTGTGTTGTGGTGTATACGGAGGAGTAAACTGAGAGAGAATCTCATTCTCTTTTAAATAATCCCGGAATTCCGTGCTCAAGTATTCTCTTCGTCGATCATATCGAAGGACTTGAATACCTTTACCCATCTGGTTCTTAACTTTGTGCTTATATTCCTTGAAATTCTCAAAAGATTCAGTTTTGTGTTTCAACAAGAACACATGTCCGTATCTTGAGAGAACATCGGTGAATGTAATAAAGTACGTGGAACCATCCCTGGCATATGTAGACATAGGACCGCATACATCACTATGTATCTGTCCAAGAGTTCAGTAGCACTTTCTCCGTTTCCACTAAACGGAGATTTGGTCACCTAGTCTTTGAGACATGACTGGCAAGTTTCATAAGATGTAAATTCGAACGGATTCAAATATGCTTCCTTATGGAACTTCATCTAGTCTTGTTTCATCGACATGACCTAGTCTACAATGCCATAAGAAGACATCGTTCATTTTTGAACTGTTCCTCTTGTGTGTGTTCTGTACGTTTAGAACTGTAGTTTGATTAAGAACGTGTACACTGTTATACAACATACATTACCCAATCAACACTTCATTTAAGAAAATATTCACAATATTTATTGGTTCGAAATAACAGTCGCTAAGAATCAATGTATTACCAGTTGGTAACACCAGGTGATATCTGCCAACTGCTTTGGCCGCAACAATTGCACCATTCTTTACTACTAGAGACATATCACCATTTCCCAGTTATCCACCTGTCTATAGCCCATGTAACAAATTACATGTGTGGGATCCTGATCCGGTATCCAATACTCAGGACGTAGAGGTAACTGAGAAACAGTTCTTGGTTACGAACACACCCGAAGACAATGCATCAACATGCTTATTCTTAGTTTGGGTGGCGTGGGAATCCAGATATTCCCCTATTCCTAAGGAACCAACGTTCCCCAGCTCAGTATAATAAGCGGGTTCGGTCAATACATCCATATTATTATCTTGATTAAGGCATTTCATTGGTCCCTACCAGGAGAGTGAAGGATAATCACTTTGCATGCGCTCTTTGCAAGATTAGATTGGTTATTATCTTATCTAATCAGGATGGCTCTCACTGTTTTTATCAAATCTTCCTTCAAACCCTAAAAGGTAAGATTAGCCTGGATTAATTACACCCTACAGGTTCGCCAATCGTTCGGCCAGGCAGGCATCGGTACTCGGAGGGAGGTTCCCCGTGCTTTCGCACGGACCTAATTAAAATAAACCTCGTTTCCCTAGAGCCATAACCCCGTTGACACCTTTCTAGACACTTACTTGATTAGATAATTGTAAAGTGCAAAACTCTCCCAGGAGTAACTCTTACTTGCAGTGGGTATCGATATCCAACTATCATATAGAAGGTATGCAATCTCATTGCAAATTTCAACACTTGAAATTCCCGATAATATTTTTACCCCTAACGTCCTATGACCTTGATGCAGGCCAACAAAGCATAGGGCGTTAGTCAAGTTCAACCCGTTCATTTCTTGATTGAATTAAACCCACCCGCACGACCCTTGACGCAGGCCAACAAAGTCGCACAACTACCCTAATCCAATCGCATCACATGCTGCAGACAAGCACTAATTCAGCTACCGCACACTACGCCTTGACGCAGGCCAACAAACGTAGCACGAATACTAAAATAGCACTTATCTGAAATGACGGAGGGATACACAAGTTTTTAAGAAAACCATGAGCGTAATGAACATGATATCGTTGTAGAATATAGTTATTTAGAAAAGGATTGTTTTTAGGCTTTTTCTAACTTCGCTAAAGAGGTCACACCCGGTGAAGGGATCTCGGCTCTTTCCTCATCGAATGAGGTGTTGGATATTCATGAATACCAATATGCAAAGAAAGAACTAGAGAAGCAGTCAAAAGACAAAACCGAGTGGGTTGTAGCATTTGCTAGTTTCGCTAAAGAGGCCACTCCCGGTGAAGGGATCTCGGCTCTTTCCTCATCGAATGAGGTGCTGGATATTCATCAAGGAATACCACTATGCAAAGCAAAAACTAGAGCTACCCTTTTTGAAAATTTGATTCTACAACATCTTTTGGTTTCTTTCTTTTCATTAATCTCATTAATGAAGTCCCATCAATTAATGTTTCCTAAACATTACATAAAAGTGAAATGAAAATAGAACGTACGCTTATGCCATCCGCATTCGCCACTGGGTCCCGTCATGCACCGTTAGGTTACTTAACTACCGGAAGAGCGGGGCCTGGACTAGCGCCGGTGCAAAACATAAGCAACGTTTATTATATGTCATATATATAATACAACATTCGTCTCACGCAGTTATATGATCAACATCACAGAACCAAGTAGCAGAAGCAACATATGAAATATTAGATATACTAGGATTTCCGTGTTTTAAATTTAGCCAGTAATGTAAAACACGGATTCCACGGTCGTGATGAATAGCCAAACCCACATCCTAGACCCCTACGAGAGCGGCAAGTAACCCAGGAAATTCTAGTGTTAGGAGACCCGGTCTCAACTTCTTGAGATGGTCTCCTACTGGACTCTAAAACCCGGTTACTTGTGCTCCCAGCCTTGGGTCTGTCCTAATGCGGAAAAGTAAATAATATACAACAATGGTAACATCATCTTCAACCTGGAAGTGTCCCAATAAAGGAATATTACATACAGATTTTACATGAATGAAAATAAAAACTCCCATCTTACATAGAACCCCCCCGGCTATTCTTTCATGACGATCCAATAAATCATATCAACAGCAACACATGATATCACATATCATCAACGTAAGCAAATATGTGTATCCCTAAAACTTGTTGACATATAGCAATGAGATTGGGATACCCTACATATTACACTTACGGTCGCAGAAAAGAAAACAGAAAACTACAATAATTAGAATCCGCAATATCCTTAGACATCATAAACCCGGAATATCTCATATTCTGGATTTCATGCCTAACTTATAAAACTTGCATTTTAGTCTCAAATTGAAATCTCTTTTCAATTGGTTATCGGATAATTCAACAAGATTCTCGACTTAGTGATCGTGTACAATATGCAATTGCGACAGAGTTTTGATCCGAATCAAAACTTCGTGGCAATCGATCAATTGAGAATAAACGGCTAGGTTTACAATATACTAACTAGTTTTCACAAAACTAATTAATCCGGATTCTAATAATGGTATCATACATCACCAAGCTTGTAAAGTAACTGCGACATTAGAATTTCGCACGCAATTAGCAAACTAAACCAATTTTTCCAAAATATGAAAAATCCAGTGAGCTAAAGTTCCAAAACCGATTGTTTTAAGCCAATCCGAGAGTCGAAAAAAACTCGAAACCTGCCCAAATCTTCGTGGAGGCGAAGATCCCAAAATTAAGTATCGAATGGGGGGGCCTCGAGGGGTACCCACCCCCGGGGGCCACCTCGAGGTGGCCCCTAGGGGAAGGCAGACCTGAGAGCACCCGGTTGGGGTGCTCTCGGGTCACCCACCCCCAAGGCTACCTTGTGGTGGTCTTGGGGTATGGTTCGGCCTCTGGTCCCCCCCGGGGTGTCCTCGGGGTGCGTACATTCCACCCCGCGGCTTCTCGGTTCAAACCGTGAGCCCGCGGGGTGTGCAAACAACTTAAAACATCATTTTGGAAACTATTTTTATCGGCAGTTTTTGTACGACAAAAACGGTGGATTTCTAACGTCGCTATAAGCTACCCTAATGTTCTAGCCTGTCACTGATACCATGAAAGTCGACCTTAGCACCACCATGAGGTTCTAGAGGCATCAAGCATGCCAAATTTTAATTTTTATCAGGTGCTAAATTAGACTAACAAGATCTTTGCTAGAATATTAGGGTTATGGTTTGATGATGTGAAAAACTAGAGAAAGCGAAAGAAGGCTATACCCTTTAGGATCAAGTACTTCACTTCACATGCTCCATGTAGTAGTCCCGCGACTCCACTAGGCTCCACTTGAGGCTTTGGACGAGCTTCCTCTGATGACCTTCGTGCCGAAGATGATCCACGCGAAGTCCTTCCAACTCAAGCTACCTCCACACTAAACTCTTCAGCGTAGGAAACACGCTACACTCGATCGCTAGTCAAGTGTAGGATGGTGAAGTAGGGTATGTTAAAAGCTCACAAGTTTGTGTTCAAGCTTCATGGTTCACATCACATGTGAGGGTTGAAGCTTGAACTATAGCAATTGAGGAAGAAGAAGCTAGAGAGCAACTCAAGAAAAATGGCTAAGTGTTGAGAATGAGCTTAGAAATGAATGGCAACTCTTGACCCCCACTCATTCAAGCATGGAATTTTGCATCGGTTTGTGATTTGTGCATATCTATTGCACTTGATATCGGTTTTGTGCCTTGGCTGCACGTGTTTATGATTTCGTGGATTTCATACGGTTGATTTGATTTTGTGCTTGTGGTACGCACTCGATTTGGTGTTTGCACTCGGTATAGCTTACATATCCTTGCAGTGCATTGATACGTGTTTTGTGCACGCAGTTGCACACGCTTATGATTTTTATACACCTTGTTACACTCGGTGTTGTTTTTATACGCATTTGAGTTATTGATGAGTTTCCGTGCACTTGCTGCACCCGATTTGTATTTTGTGCATTTGTTGCACTAGATTTATACCCCATGCATTTGCTGCACCAGATTTTTATTTCGTGCATTTGTTGCACTAGATTTATATTTTGTGCATTGGTTGCACCAGATTGATATTTCGTGCATTGGTTGCGCTAGATCTATACCCCGTACATTGGTTGCACCGATTTATGTCTTGAGCATTTGTTTCACCAGATTTATATTTTTGTATGCGTTTGCATTTGACGTTCGTTTTCGTGCATACTACTGCACTAGATGCTTTATACGGACCTGACGCGCTTGGGTTGGATTTTTGCGCATATTAGGCGCTTGGTATTGGATTTTGTGCGCATTAGACGCACTTGATTTAGATTTCATTCGTGCATGACGAATGCACTTGATTTGGATTTTCGCGCATGTCGGGCGCATGATATGAGATGTGATTTTGTGCACACCGGATGCACTCGATTGGGACTTTCATTGTGCATGGTTGTTGCGCTTGATTGAGGTTTTCATGCACTATAGATGCACTTGATATTATTGTCGTGCACATCCGTTGCACTGGACAGATGCTTTCGTGCACACCCGTTGCACTTAGTTTGGTTTTGTGCATATTCGTAGCACTTGCATTTGGCTTTGATTTCCATGTGCACCAGTCGCACGTGATTGTTGGATACGCCTTTCGAGGCTGATTTTGCTCTTGAGCACTTTGTTTTCAAGATGGGCACTATATTATGTAGCAGCCGACATGACTGATCCGAGGGCAGTACCTGAGTACTTAGCATGCATAAAAAGTTTAACAAGAGATTGTCAAAAAGGAGCTATAGTCTCGCTATTTCCTACGTGTCCGCATGCGACACGGACGTTTATAAAGGAAAACCTTTGGGATATTTCAAAACGGCGGAACGTATATTTGAGCAAAACATATATGAACGTATAATTATTACTTTACAAATGAGCGTCTGTCATGCCCCGCTTCCTAGTATACGGGCAGAAGACGCGACTGGGCCGCTACGTATTTACTGTGAAGTAAATACGCTAAGCGTATCTAAGCAATATAAAAGTAAATGCACAAAAGACAAGATATAATCAAAACAACAACTTTATTTATTCACATTCTTTCTGTACAATACATGGAAAGTAAGTACAAATGATAAAAAGCAATGCCTAAACAATGACATAACAGAAATGAAAAATACTGAATGGAAAGTGTACAATGAACTAGATGTCGGGGTCTTCACTGAATTGGTCCAAGTCTTCAGCAGTGGGCTCGATCTCTGACGTGCCCAGATCACCTGACGACATTCAAAGAAGAAAGAAAGAGAATGTCGTCAGCGAACAGATCACTCGGTAAGTCCCAAAGATAAGGGAGAAATACAATAGACAGAGTAAGAAGGTATCTTTTAAAGTTGTATTATATTGTTATAATATTGTGTTAACGCTGTTGTTTGTAGCTTGGTACAGAAGGATGCCAGTGAATACGAGAGGGGTCCCTATATGCTAGAGACCAGGGAAAACAGAATGTACAAGGAACCGTTGGGCCACGGTATAACAGCAACGGAATATAGGTTATGTGTCTTAATCTTACTGTCTCGTGCCACTTCTAACACCTTCTGTACCAATCTACCCCTTAAACAGCGTAGTGTTTTGATTGTATTGTTTGTCTTGTAACTGTATAGATTGTATAATTGGATGATTGACCGAAACCATGATATCAGTAAATGGATGTAACTGGAGAATCTTGTAAATGGATGCAACTGGAGAATTATGTAAATGGAAGTATATCCATGGTTCGGTTCGGTCAATACATATTGAATAGTTTGAACAGATTGAATATATGGATTCATTGATTCATATTGAATTGTAATATTGTAGATTGTAGATTGTAGATTGTACTTGAATCATATTCAAGTCAGATTATAATGAGACTCACTCTGAGTCAGACAATTAGAAAAGTAAATTGAAGTCCTGATTGTTTTGATGTTATCGGTAACCGCTGCACATGGATGGCAGGATTTGTGTCTTTTTCAAAGATGATTACTGTATTGATAACACCATTGTTAAGTTGTCTAGCTTAGATAGGCAAGCACCCATATCTTCGGCTCCCTGAGGCTCAAGAGACTGGTCCAGCTTAAACCTATTTTTAGTAGGGTCCTTAGGGTAATTTATAGAACTTGAGTAGGTTTTATGTAAAAATACTTTTATATATTTTTCAAAATACACCCCATGTATTTATTAATCGTCTTTAGAGTTGTAATGAATGTAGATTTTATATTGTGACATCTCTAGTGAAAATATCCTAATTTCATAAATAAAGGTATTTATTTGTAATATTTATTTGTAGGGAATTCATGGTATTTTTGTAACGTTTTAGAAATCGTTTTGCGAATTTTTCCGTTTTAGGGCAAAATTGTCGGTTTTTCCCGTTTTGACCCGATTTCGATCAAACGACCGTATAAGCTTACCCACATCTAATTTGGCCAAAATAAAGCTTGTGCGCGAACTTTGGGAGTATTTGGGAGGTTTTGGTTCAGATAGATTTTTTCCCGAAAAAAATATTATTTTAAGCGGTGTTTTATGCACGTAAATCGGGAAAATTTTTCTTTTGTGAATAAATTAATTTTGTCACTAGAATTATTTTAGAAACTTCTTTTTAAATATCTAGATATTTTTGGAGTGCAAAAGGAATTATTTTAAAAAGAAAAGAAAAGGTGAAAAGGTGGCAAAATGCATTTATTAGCTTTTATTACTCATTTTCCTAGCAATTTCTTCACCCAAAATTCACAAAAATACCCCCCACTCACCTTGGCCGACCCTAACTCCCCCATTTCTGTCCAAAATCATTCCAAGCTCATTTCTCTCTCATTTCCTTTCAAAAACACAAAAAGATATCAAAAAATAAATCCAAAAATTCCTATATAAATATTAAACCTTTTTCCTTCACTAATCCTTCATGGATCTTCTTCAAAGCTTGAGTTTTGGAGGCTAAAGTGATGGATCTAAGTTCTTTTTGGTGTTCTTGAGGAGGTATAATTTCTTAGCTTAATCCATAATTAATTGCTTTAATCTTTAACTAGCTAATTTAGTTAACTAGTTAAGTGCTTAGTTTAGCATTTAAATCATGATTAATTCATTATATTTGGTTTAAGAAATTCATGTTAGGGTTAAATTTTGATTAAGTGATTAGTGTTTAATTCAAGTGTTAAATTGTGTTTTGGAAAAGAATAATCTAGTAGAAAATGTTAAAAATTGCTAATAAGCATTTTGTTTAATTAAGCAAAGTTGCTTACTAGATTTTTGCTAAAACATAATTAGTGAGTGTAAAAAATATAGGATTGGTTTAGATAGCTTAGTTAAGCTATTTTAAGGTATTTGTAATTGTTAGATTTGTGTTATCTTGAATCTAGTGCGATATATTGCGATAGGTTGCTTACTAGATTTCGGGGTTTTCCGACGTAGGGTTCGTTTGGTAGTTGCGAGGTTATATCCAGTGTATTCCTCGTAATTTTTGTGTTGTGTTGCGCGATCGGGACGATCGGGGTCCAGACGTGGTGTTTTGTAGTTTAGCGACCCCAATTAGGGTTTTGGCCGGTATCGTGCGCGATAGATGCGCTTAGCGCGCAGTGTAATTTTCCGGCCGTTTTCGTCGCGTTTCGTTGTCTTTCCGTCATTATAGGATATTTAGCTTATGTGTTGTATTTATGAAATTTTAGGTTCGCAAGAAGGGACTTCGGGTGCTGCGGACAAGGGGAAGCAGGTGGTCGGATTTTCTTAGCTCGAGACCATTGTGAGTAGATTTAACATCTACGGGGAAATCGCCGGTATGGCGTTATGCGTCGGGGCGAATATGATATGATAGCTGCATGTATTTGCATATTAGTTACTTTCATATGAATGTCATTGCATAGCATTATCTGTTGTACTTGACTCGTACCTTTAGATATAACATATTACTGACGGTTCATGTTGCACGAGCACTAAATTTTATGCTACACCCACACCGTCTGTAATTGCCATGACACGCACAAACACCTACATATGTGATATGATAGTGGATAGGAATGATTAGAGTAGTAACTCATATTCTATTGTGCATATGAAATACTGTGGACACATACATACGTGATATTGCATTGGGCAGGAATAGTTAAGGTAGTGAACCTTATTCCACTTCACTTATATCTTGTTATAATTACCTATACATCATGCATACATATTGACATGTACACTATCGTACTTGATTACATGTGGATACTTAAACCCTGCTACACTTACATGTACACTTCATATGATACTGCATTTATTTTCGAAGGAATTGGGAACCGCCTGATATGTTTTTAAAGCTAGATTCAATTTAAAGAGCGGTTTTCCCTTTATATGCTCATATTGATGTTTTATGTTGCATATATCAGTTTTATATGGATTTTACGCATTGAGATATGGATTTCATATGATTTATGGATTTGAGAACCGTGGGGGATATTTTCAAGAAAACTTTGTATTGTTTGAAAACCCGGTTTCTCTTGATATGATATTTGATGCGTCCACCATGTGATTTCTCGGTTATGAGATTTGGCTTGTGATATCCGATTCGAGGAGCGGGATGCACCGTCTGCGGGTACATGGTGGACCCGGTATGGTACCCCGGGGTGAGTGGTGATTTCGTGGTGTAGACGATAAACCTGACGGTGGGACCACTACCTACCGGTGATTGTATTTGGACTCGGCGGTTATCATGGAGATACCGACCGGAGTGAGGTATGACATATCGTCAGGGCTAGTCATGGTGACAACGCCTGAGTTATGAGGATTTACGTGTCGATGCTAGACACGGGTTTCATGATGTTTCGAGTGTCGGTGTTTGACACTTAGGTTTTCGTGAGACATACAGGATTTGAGGGCCGATCTTAGGATGCGGTGCCTGAGGATTTGAGATTTGATGTGTCAGTGAGGGACACTGGTGTTTTTCCATGCTGATGATTTTTGCATGAGATTTTATATTATATCATCCCACACTCAGGATTATGTTGATATGCATTGTTTCATATAGTTGTAGTACCCTGATGATGTACCTTTACATGATTGTTGCATATTCACCTATCATACTTATGCTATCGGATTACTTGTGATAGATAGATCGCTGTTCGTCCATACTTGCGATTACTGTATGATGTTAGTTACTATTCACGAGTTGGCAACTCACCCCCGTTGTGCCACAGTGTTGTGCAGGACTTACCCTCTGAGTAGTCGCGGCAGGGCATCTTTTCATCTCTACTTTTGCGGATACCGCTACGGTTGGCTGTGAAGCCTTGCTTTTAGGTGGGTTGCGGTTATCAGTTTGTACTTTGTATATTTTTTTGTTGGATCTAGTATTCTCCATCTACCACTATGTTGTATATGACTTAGAGACGACTTGTGAGGATTCAGTGTTATATTTTGTGGTGACTTTGGGTGCCGTGCTCGTGGGAGCCGGTTTTTTGTTGAAAAGTTTTACTTCTTTATGCAGTTTTCTTTTATATTTCTTCGCTTCGGCGTCGTATATATGTTGTGGTGGTTGTCTCCGTCGTTGGGCGTGATTTGCTCCCGTTTGGGATGCTTTTATTATTATCTATGTTGTACCCGTTTTCGGGGTTAGTTTTTACAAAGGAGGTGCTGCCGAAATTTTTAAGAACGAAAACTAAACTTAAAGATTTTTACTTGAAAATTTCCGAATATTTAAAACTATGTTTTTCTCCGTTGATCCAGTTTTGGGTGGTTTAGATTTCTGGGTTTCGGCTTACTTAAGTTGCGTACGCCTTTAGACGTTACGTAGTTTAAGTGCCGGTTACGGGCCAAATTTGGGTCGTGTCAAAGTTGGTATCAGAGCGCTAGGTTTTTACCTTTCGGAGTGTAGGATGACCTCGGTATGATGGAGTAGGTAGCTTAAGCAGAGTGGCGTAGCGTGTGTATGTTCCGCGGCATACTTACGACACGGTACTCCGCCTAAGTGACCTTAGGACTTATTGATTGATGTTCCTTCCGTGATTGATATACATCCTTGTGATTCGATTTCCGTTTCCTTATCGAATCTTGTTTCAATTTCCAGCCCATATGCCGCCGAAGACTACGAGGGCACAGAGAGCGGCCGCGAGGGCCGAGGCCAGAGTCGACTCGTCTGAGGCGAGGGTTGACCAGGGCGATACACCTGTCATACCGGAGCACATTGCTATGATTGGGGCTGGTATGCAGGATCTGCGCCAGATTGTGGGGACTTTAGTAGAGGCTATTCGAGCACAAGGGCAGGCTGTTATTCCACCCGTTGCAGGGACCACGATGGTACCTACTGATCCGGCAGTCGTAGTTACATCTCCAGAGGTTATTACCGTGTCACTGACGGAGTTCATGAGGCTGAGGCCTCCGGTGTTTACTGGCACAGATGTTACTGAGGATCCGCAGTCGTTCATCGACCGGATGGCCAGGATTTTTCGCTCACTCCGATGCTCTGACGAGAGATGGGTAGAGTTTGCAAGTTTCCGGCTGGAGGGTATGGCCCAGAAGTGGTGTGAGTCGTTGGAGAGGGGCAGAGCCACTGGTCTTGCTCCTATGACCTGGGCTGAGTTTGTGACGTCGTTTCTTGCCCGTTTTTTTCCACCGAGCGTCAGGGATGCGCGAGCGCGCAGATTTGAGTCTTTACGTCAGACGCCGGGGATGACGGTATCGGAGTATGATGTATTGTTTACTGAGCTGTCGGTGTATGCTCCGTACTTGGTGGCGACTGAGGAGATGAGGGTGAAGAGGTTTGTTCGAGGCCTGCTTACCCAGTTGTTCCTAGCCATCAGCATTCAGCATTGCGACACATATGTGGCAGCTGTCGATGCAGCCCTATTGGTGGAGGAGCGTCTAGCTGAGTCATCGGTTGTTCCAGAACCGAAGAGGACTCGTACGGATGAGCCAGCACGAGGACCGAGGTTTGTCCGCAGAGGCAGAGTTCCATCAGAATCGGGGAGTAGCAGAGACGTGGGACGTGGCCAGTTATTCAGTTCTTATTCCCAGGAGGGCCAGCGACCGTCTTATGGATGCTTTGGTTGTGGCAGTTTGCAGCATCTTGTTCGGAATTATACTGTGGTGCGTCAGAGAGGGCCAGCAGTACCGCAGGTTACCTTACCACCTTCTCCGCCTCAGAGAGCGTTGCCTCTTATTCGTGTTGTTGCGCCGCGTCAGACTCCTACTCAGAGAGGTTGTGGTCGCGGTGGTTTTGTGCCGAGAGGACGAGGTGGCAGAGGCAGAGGACAGCCAGTAGCCGGTAGAGGGCAGGCACGGGTTTTTGCCTTGACTCACCAAGACGCTCAGGCGTCTAATGCTGTGGTTTTAGGTACCCTTTCCTTATGTTCTTTTGATGCACATGTTCTTTTCGATCCGGGATCTACGCATTCGTATGTTTCTACGCACTTCGCGCCGAGGTTAGGCCGAGAGTCGTGTTTGCTAGATCAGCCGTTAGTAGTGACTACTCCTGTAGGAGAGTCGTTTGTTGCGCGACACGTGTTCTGATCATGTGCTGTCCGCTTAGGAGACAGAGATCTGTCCGTCGACTTGATCCTTCTTGAGATGTTGGACTTCGACGTTCTGTTGGGCATGGATTGGCTAGCTACTTGCTATGCGTCCGTGGACTGCCGCGAGAAGACAGTTAGATTTTGTTTTCCCGGCGAGTCAGTGTTTGTTGTGCAGGGAGACCGTGGTGTCGCCCTTCACAGTTTGGTTTCTGTTCTGTGCGCTAGTCGGCTTTTGAGGAGGGGATGTCGGGGATTCTTAGCTTTCATTCATGATACTGGAGTTACGGTGGAGTCGTTGGACCAGGTTTCTACCGTGCGAGAATTTTCCGATGTCTTTCCCGATGAATTACCTGGGTTGCCGCCAGAGCGCGATTTTGAGTTTTGCATTGATCTGATTCCTGGCACGGAGCCTATTTCTATACCGCCTTATCGGATGGCTCCGGCAGAGCTTAGAGAGCTTAAAGATCAGTTGCAAGAGTTGCTTGTTTTGGGACTTGTGCGTCCGAGTGTTTCGCCGTGGGGAGCTCCTGTTCTGTTCGTCAAGAAGAAGGACGGCAGTTTGAGGCTATGTGTGGATTATCATCAGTTGAACCGAGTTACGGTGTGGAACAGGTATCCTTTACCCCGCATTGACGATTTATTTGATCAGCTCCAGGGTGCGAAACATTTTTCGAAGATTGATTTGCGTTCGGGTTATCATCAGTTGCGGGTTCGGAATGATGACATTCCGAAGACTGCTTTTCGTACGCGCTATGGGCATTATGAGTTTTTGGTGATGTCGTTCGGACTCACCAATGCGCCAGCAGCGTTCATGGATCTGATGAACCGGATTTTCAGGCCGTTCCTCGACCAGTTCATTATAGTGTTTATTGATGACATACTGGTCTACTCTAGGAGTCATGAGGAGCATGAGCAGCACTTGAGGATCACTTTGCAGATATTGAGAGAGCACCGGCTGTATGCTAAATTCTCAAAGTGCGCATTTTGGCTTGATAGAGTTGACTTCCTGGGTCATGTGGTGACTGGTGATGGTATTCTTGTGGACCCGAGGAAGATCGAGGCTGTACAGCTTTGGCCCAGACCTGTATCGGTGACGGAGGTCCGCAGCTTTTTGGGCTTAGCTGGTTATTATCGCCGTTTTGTGCAGGATTTCTCGAGTATCGCTGCACCGCTGACTGGACTGACCCAGAAGGGGATTCCTTTTCTCTGGACTGATGCGTGCGAGCAGAGTTTTCAGCAGTTGAAGACTCGGTTGACGACAGCACCGGTTCTTTCTTTACCTTCTGGATCAGGCGGCTTTGTTGTTTATTGTGATGCTTCTCGAGTGGGGCTCGGCTGTGTTTTGATGCAGCATGATAGGGTGATTGCATATGCTTCTAGGCAGCTGAAGAAGCACGAGCAGAATTACCCCACTCACGATCTTGAGATGGCAGCGGTAGTCTTTGCGTTGAAGATTTGGAGACACTACTTGTACGGAGAGTCGTGTCAGATCTTCAAGGATCACAAGAGTTTGAAGTACATCTTCCAGCAGCGAGATCTGAACCTGAGACAGCGCCGATGGATGGAGCTAGTGAAGGATTATAATTGTGAGATCCTTTATCACCCGGGCAAGGCGAATGTGGTAGCTGATGCTTTGAGTCGTAGGCCCGTGGGTAGCTTGTCCCAGTTGAGCGCAGTTCAGTGTCAGTCTTCTGCAGATTGGCAGCTCTTGTATGATAGTAGAGTGCAGTTCGAGTTCACTTCCGCTGGGGGACAGCTTGCTCATGTCCGCGCCCGTCCACTTCTTTTTGATCATATCCGTGAGGCGCAGCCCAACGATGCCCGTTTGATTGAGATTCTTGAGCTTGTTCGGCAGGGAAGAGTTTCGGAGTTCATGATTGATGACCAGGGTGTGCTACGATGCGGGACTCGCTTGTGTGTACCAGATGTTGATGGGTTGAGACGCGAGATCCTAGAGCAGGCACATCAGTCGGCCTTTAGCGTTCATCCAGGTTCCACCAAGATGTACCGTGACTTGAGGGACTTCTACTGGTGGGAAGGGATGAAGCGTGATATATCGGACTTCGTTTCGAGGTGCCTGACTTGTCAGCAAGTCAAGGCTGAGCATCAGAGACCGGCTGGAGAGTTGCAGCCTTTACCCGTTCCGGAGTGGAAATGGGAGCAGATTTCCATGGACTTCATTGTGGGTCTACCCAGGACCAGTCGAGGGTATGACTCCATTTGGGTTATTGTAGACCGGTTGACGAAAGCGGCTCACTTTCTTCCAGTGAAGACCACTTTCGGTTATGCTCAGTATGCTCAGTTATACATAGATGAGATTGTGCGTTTGCACGGTGTTCCCACATGCATAGTATCCGACAGAGGCACCCAGTTTACTAGCCGTCTTTGGCAGAAGCTTCAGGAAGCTTTGGGTACCCGGCTGAGTTTTAGTACTGCTTTTCATCCACAGACCGATGGCCAGTCGGAGCGGACTATACAGACTCTGGAGGATATGCTCCGTGCATGTGTGCTTGATTTTGGTGGCAGTTGGGATCGTCACTTGCCGTTGATTGAGTTCTCCTACAACAACAGCTTTCAGGAGACTATTCAGATGGCACCTTTTGAGACTTTTATGGTAGGAAGTGTTGATCGCCAGTCTGTTGGACCGAGCTTAGTAAGAGTTTGGATTTGGGACCCCAGCTAGTTCAGGAGACCACGGAGAAGATCCAGCTGATTCAGGATAGGATGAGAGCAGCCCAGTGCAAGCAGAAGTCTTATGCCGACCGTCGTCGTCGCAGACTTGAGTTCGCAGTGGGGAATCATGTATTCCTGAGGATTTCTCCGATGAAGGGCATTATGCGATTTGGGAAGAGAGGGAAGCTCAGTCCCAGATTTGTAGGTCCTTTCGAGATCCTTGAGCGAGTGGGTTCTGTTGCTTATCGTTTGGCGCTCCCGCCCAGTTTTCCGGATGTTCACCCCGTTTTTCATGTGTCGATGCTTCGTAGATACCTTCATGATCCTTCTCACACGATTCAGCACGAGACCGTTCAGCTTGAGCGCGATCTTTCGCTCACCGAGCAGCCGGTAGTTATTTTGGATCGGCAAGTGAAGAAACTTCGGTCAAAGGTCTTGCCATCTGTGAAGGTTCTTTGGCGTAGCCCGACTAGTGAGGAGATCACTTTGGAGGCCGAGAGCGAGATGCGGAAGAAATTTCCTCATCTTTTTGAAGGTGCGCTTAGTATGAAATTTTAATTCGGGGACCGAATTTCTATAAGGAGGGGAGATTGTAACGTTTTAGAAATCGTTTTGCGAATTTTCCCGTTTTAGGGCAAAATTGTCGGTTTTTCCCGTTTTAACCCGATTTCGATCAAACGACCGTATAAGTTTACCGACATCTAATTTGGCCAAAATAAAGCTTGTGCGCGAACTTTGGGAGTATTTGGGAGGTTTTGGTTCAGATAGATTTTTTCCCGAAAAAAATATTATTTTAAGCGGTGTTTTGTGCACGTAAATCGGGAAATTTTTTCTTTTGTGAATAAATTAATTTTGTCACTAGAATTATTTTTGAAACTTCTTTTTAAATATCTAGATATTTTTGGAGTGCAAAAGGAATTATTTTAAAAAGAAAAGAAAAGGTGAAAATGTGACAAAATGCATTTATTAGCTTTTATTACTCATTTTCCAAGCAATTTCTTCACCCAAAATTCACAAAAATACCCCCCACTCACCTTGGCCGACCCTAACTCCCCCATTTCTGTCCAAAATCATTCCAAGCTCATTTCTCTCTCATTTCCTTTCAAAAACACAAAAAGATATCCAAAAATAAATCCAAAAATTCCTATATAAATATTAAACCTTTTTCCTTCACTAATCCTTCATGGATCTTCTTCAAAGCTTGAGTTTTGGAGGCTAAAGTGATAGATCTAAGTTCTTTTTGGTGTTCTTGAGGAGGTATAATTTCTTAGCTTAATCCATAATTAATTGCTTTAATCTTTAACTAGCTAATTTAGTTAACTAGTTAAGTGCTTAGTTTAGCATTTAAATCATGATTAATTCATTATATTTGGTTTAAGAAATTCATGTTAGGGTTAAATTTTGATTAAGTGATTAGTGTTTAATTCAAGTGTTAAATTGTGTTTTGGAAAAGAATAATCTAGTAGAAAATGTTAAAAATTGCTAATAAGCATTTTGTTTAATTAAGCAAAGTTGCTTACTAGATTTTTGCTAAAACATAATTAGCGAGTGTAAAAAATATAGGATTGGTTTAGATAGCTTAGTTAAGCTATTTTAAGGTATTTGTAATTGTTAGATTTGTGTTATCTTGAATCTAGTGCGATATATTGCGATAGGTTGCTTACTAGATTTCGGGGTTTTCCGACGTAGGGTTCGTTTGGTAGTTGCGAGGTTATATCCAGTGTATTCCTCGTAATTTTTGTGTTGTGTTGCGCGATCGGGACGATCAGGGTACAGACGTGGTGTTTTGTAGTTTAGCGACCCCAATTAGGGTTTTGGCCGGTATCGTGCGCGATAGATGCGCTAAGCGCGCAGTGTAATTTTCCGGACGTTTTCGTCGCGTTTCGTTGTCATTCCGTCATTATAGGATATTTAGCTTATGTGTTGTATTTATGAAATTTTAGGTTCGCAAGCAGGGACTTCGGGTGCTGCGGACAAGGGGAAGCAGGTGGTCGGATTTTCTTAGCTCGAGACCATTGTGAGTAGATATAAAATCTACGGGGAAATCGCCCGTATGGCGTTATGCGTCGGAGCGAATATGATATTATAGCTGCATGTATTTGCATATTAGTTACTTTCATATGAATGTCATTGCATAGCATTATCTGTTGTACTTGACTCGTACCTTTAGATATAACACATTACTGACGGTTCATGTTGCACGAGCACTAAATTTTATGCTACACCCACACCGTCTGTAATTGCCATGACACGCACAAACACCTACATATGTGATATGATAGTGGATAGGAATGATTAGAGTAGTAACTCATATTCTATTGTGCATATGAAATACTGTGGATACATACATACGTGATATTGCATTGGGCAGGAATAGTTAAGGTAGTGAACCTTATTCCACTTCACTTATATCTTGTTATAATTACCTATACATCATGCATACATATTGACATGTACACTCTCGTACTTGATTACATGTGGATACTTAAACCCTGCTACACTTACATGTACACTTCATATGATACTGCATTTATTTTCGAAGGAATTGGGAACCGCCTGATATGTTTTTAAAGCTAGATTCAATTTAAAGAGCGGTTTTCCCTTTATATGCTCATATTGATGTTTTATGTTGCATATATCAGTTTTATATGGATTTTACGTATTGAGATATGGATTTCATATGATTTATGGATTTGAGAACCGTGGGGGATATTTTCAAGAAAACTTTGTATTGTTTGAAAACCCGGTTTCTCTTGATATGATATTTGATGCGTCCACCATGTGATTTCTCGGTTATGAGATTTGGCTTGTGATACCCGATTCGAGGAGCGGGTTGCACCGTCTGCGGGTACATGGTGGACCCGGTATGGTACCCCGGGGTGAGTGGTGATTTCGTGGTGTAGACGATAAACCTGACGGTGGGACCACTACCTACCGGTGATTGTATTTGGACTCGGCGGTTATCATGGAGATACCGACTGGAGTGAGGTATGACATATCGTCAGGGCTAGTCATGGTGACAGCGCCTGAGTTATGAGGATTTACGTGTCGATGCTAGACACGGGTTTCATGATGTTTCGAGTGTCGGTGTTTGACACTTAGGTTTTCATGAGACATACAAGATTTGAGGGCCGATCTTAGGATGCGGTGCCTGAGGATTTGGGATTTGATGTGTCAGTGAGGGATACTGGTGTTTTTCCATGCTGATGATTTTTGCATGAGATTTTATATTATATCATCCCACACTCAGGATTATGTTGATATGCATTGTTTCATGTAGTTGTAGTACCCTGATGATGTACCTTTACATGATTGTTGCATATTCACCTATCATACTTATGCTATCGGATTACTTGTGATAGATAGATCGCTGTTCGTGCATACTTGCGATTACTGTATGATGTTAGTTACTATTCACGAGTTGGCAACTCACCCCCGTTGTGCCACAGTGTTGTGCAGGACTTACCCTCTGAGTAGTCGCGGCAGGGCATCTTTTCATCTCTACTTTTGCGGATACCGCTACGGTTGGCTGTGAAGCCTTGCTTTTAGGTGGGTTGCGGTTATCTGTTTGTACTTTGTATATTTTTTTTGTTGGATCTAGTATTCTCCATCTACCACTATGTTGTATATGACTTATAGACGACTTGTGAGGATTCGGTGTTATATTTTGTGGTGACTTTGGGTGCCGTGCTCGTGGGAGCCGGTTTTTTGTTGAAAAGTTTTACTTCTTTATGCAGTTTTCTTTTATATTTCTTCGCTTCGGCGTCGTATATATGTTGTGGTGGTTGTCTCCACCGTTGGGCGTGATTTGCTCCCGTTTGGGATGCTTTTATTATTATCTATGTTGTGCCCGTTTTCGGGGTTAGTTTTTACAAAGGAGGTGCTGCCGAAATTTTTAAGAACGAAAACTAAACTTAAAGATTTTTACTTGAAAATTTTCGAATATTTAAAACTATGTTTTTCTCCGTTGATCCAGTTTTGGGTGGTTTAGATTTCTGGGTTTCGGCTTACTTAAGTTGCGTACGCCTTTAGACGTTACGTAGTTTAAGTGCCGGTTACAGGCCAAATTTGGGTCGTGACAATTTTAGTGTAAAATGATTCTTGTGATATTTTTAGAAAAAGGTGGAATATTTATATTATTAAAAAATAGATATTTTAAGGATATATATACATATATTTATATGAAAATAATTTTTAATATATATAATATTTCTAGAAATCTCATTTTCTTTAGATTTTCGTATTTTAACCGAATGCTCCTTGCGGAGGTCTGCATCTCGCACTACTAAGCCCGAGGATGTGCGATAATCTGCACCATCCTGAACGGGTTCCCCAAATGGGTTGTAGCGGCGCTTTGCAAAGATTTGTATAAATACTAAATCGTTTAGAAAATGGTTTTATTATTAAAAGGTATTTTAATGAAAAGGTGTCGTTTTCCCGTATTCTATGTTCCCGGGGGTATTGTGCTATTTTGTATATGAATATGTGAGTAGGTAGGTCATTACCTTATGATCTACTTATAGGTATAGCAAGGGTTTTGATGGATTAAATGTAGAAATGAAACTATATGGTTTTTTAATGAAAGAAATACAGTAAAATGAAAATAGCAATTACTTTTGATATGAAACTTGTTCAATATGATTAGTTAGTGTTTAATAGTCAACATGAATTGGTTTTAGCATAATTGTATTAAAGAAAAGTGAAGTTTTAGGAAGAAACCGAATCAGAAATCGGATTTTTTCCGATTCCGTCGGGTTTTGGAAGTTCGTATTTTTAGAAAAGAGTAAAGGAGAGAAATTGGGACTTACGGGTTTTGGACTTTAAAAGAGAGGAAGGGGAGACGAGAGGAGTCGATGGTGCATCGTTTCGTCGCCAGGAGTTCCTACGGTTGTCGCCGGAAAATCCGCCGGAGCTTTGCCTTTCGCTCACTTCGATTGCACACTAGGGTTTCTAGAGATTTCTTGAGAGTTGCTCAAAGTTTTGGGGTTAGGGGGTAGAGTGTAGGGATGGTATTTATAGGGTTAGGGTAGATGAAGAGTTTAAATTGAAAAAATGTAAAAAATATATTAAAATTCATTAAAAATGGAGTAAATGGGACTTTTTGAATTCTCTGGAACCGATCTGAGTAAATGAAGTGTGCAGGGGGGTAGGCGAGAGGAAGAGACATATCTTTTCTGTTGACGACTCAGCCAACTCGGCCGAGTCAGGCCGAGTCAGGAGGTTGGGAGGTGGGGAGTCGTCTAGTGATCTCACTGGTATATTTACTTTTTCTAGGGTAGTGGGATTTTTGGTCGTTAACACGTGTTGACTGTTGGTATTCTAAAAAAACTCAAAATAAAACAATATTAAAAATAATGTGGGGTATGGGATTTGAACTCTGGTGGATTGGTTCAGCAGTGCAAGGTATTTCCAATAAGCTACAAGCTCCTTCTTGTAATTAAGGAGTTAATTAAATACTTAAAGTAGCCACAGCCAAAAGTAAATACCCCAAGTATACATTAATTTTAAGCAAATTTTTGTACACTAAAAATGGAGTTGTTACAGTCTACCCTGCTTACAAAAATTTCGTCATCGAAATTTACAACTTTTATTTGATGACTAGTTTACAAAGAGGTGTGGATATCTTGCACGCATTTCATCTTCCCTTTCCCAAGCGGACTCTCCTGGAGTGTCTTTCTTCTACATCACTCGGACCAAGTTGACTTCCTTGTTCCGAAGTGTCTTCACTTTCCTGTCCAGGATCTCCACAGGTTGTTGCTCACAAGATAAATCAGGCTGTATAGTGAGCTCGGAATGATCAAGAACATGGCTGGGGTCACTCACATACCTTCTGAGTTGAGATATATGGAACACATTATGCATTCCTTCCAATGAAGGTGGAAGCGCTAAGCGGTATGCCATTTCACCGACTCGTTCGAGTATGTCGAACGGTCCAATGTATCTCGGATTTAACTTACCCCGCATTCCAAATCGGATCACTCCGCGGTTCGGAGATATCTTTAAGAACATATGATCTCCTGGCTGGAACTCCAAATGACGTCTCTTTGCATCAGCCCAGTGCTTCTGTCGATCTTGGGCTATGCGCATCCTTTCCCTGATAGTACGAACCACATCAACAGTCGCTACTATCATCTCTGGTCCAAGAAGTTCCCTATCTCCGATGTCGTCCCAACTTAATGGCGATCGACACTTCCTTCCATATAGTGCTGCAAAAGGTGCCATTCCTATGCTTGCTTGGTAGCTGTTGTTGTACGAGAACTCTACAAGATGTAGGTGATCTTCCCACGATCCTTTGAAGTCTAACATACATGCTCTGAGCATATCCTTCAAGATCTGAATAGTTCGCTCAGACTGACCATCTGTTTGTGGATGATAAGCCATGCTGAAGTCCAGACTTGTTCCCAAGCTCGCTTGCAGACTCTGCCAAAATTGCGATCGGAACCTGGTGTCACGATCGGAGACAATGCAGACCGGTACTCCATGAAGTCTCACAATTTCCTGCATTAGTTCATGGGTATCAGAGATAATACATTATGAAGAGTTTAAATCTTTAAGTAGATTATTACCTCCATGTACTTCTTTGCCAGTGTCTCAGTAGATTGGCCAACTCGAAATGGGATGAAGTGAGCCGATTTTGTGAGTCAGTCCACAATGACCCATACGGCATCGTTACCCTTTGTGCTGCGAGGAAGAGCAGTCACAAAATCCATCGTGATGTGTTGCCACTTCCATTCTGGGATTGGTAACGGTTGAAGTAATCCAGCAGTCTTGTGATGTTCAGCCTTTACTTGCTGACGCACCAAGCATTTTGCGACGCTTCTGGCTACTTCACGCTTCATTCCATGCCACCAATAATTCTGACGTAGATCTTTGTACATTTTGGAACCTCCAGGGTGTGCTGAGTAGGGAGAGCTGTGAGCTTCTTTCATTAACTCTTCCCGAACAGGACCTTTTGGTACACACAATCTGCTGCCGTATCTCAAAGATCCGTCTTCATGTATGATGAAGTCTGTTCTGAGTCCATTCTCCACTTGTTCTCCGATCTTTTGCAACTTAGCATCACTTGCTTGAGCTGCTTTGATCTGATTGACAATGGTTGATTGAACTTGTAAATTCATCAAACTTTAAGCATTACCTGGCATGACTACTTCAATCTCCATCTGATGCAAGTCTTGTTGAAGCTTCAACTGAGCGGTGAGATTCATCGATAAAGGTTGGCGACTAAGAGCATCAGGTACCACATTCACCTTCCTTGGGTGATATTGCAAGTTGATGTCAAAGCCCTCCATGAGTTCTAACCATCTTCTCTGTCGGATATTCAACTCCTTCTGAGTAAACACATATTTCAGGCTCTTGTAATCTGTGTATATGTTCACTCGTTCACCAAGTAGATAGTAGCGCTAAATCTTGAGAGTAAAGATGACTGCTGCCAGCTCCAGATCATGCGTCGGATAATTGCGCTCATGAATCTTCAGCCGTCTTGAAGCATAAGTCACAACCTTACCGTGCTGATGTAGAACACATCCTAATCCCTTACCGGATGCATCACAATGAACTTCGGATCCTCCAGATTGATCCGGTATGACGAGAATATGTGCTGATGTAAACCTTGACTTGAGTTCTACGAAAGCTTGTTCGCATGCTTCCGACCACACAAAATTTCATCTTTACGTGTGAGCTTGGTCAGGGGTGTTGCTATCTTTGAAAAGCCTTCAATGAATCTTCTGTAATATCCAGCTAAACCTAAGAAACTCCGAATGTCCTTCACTGAATTTGGCGTCGGCCATTCGTTAACTGCTGAAACTTTCGCTGGATCCACAGAGATTCCTTCTCCTGATACGATATGTCCAAGAAAACCAACTTGCTTTAGCCAAAACTCGCACTTGCTGTACTTGGCATAGAGCTGATGTTGTCGAAGTGTTTCCAGGACAATTCGTAGGTGCTCGGCATGTTCTTTCCGACTCTTAGAATACACCAGGATGTCGTCGATGAAGATGACAACAAACCTGTCTAAGTACTCCCGGAAAACATGATTCATTAGGTTCATGAATATTGCTGGTGCATTGGTCACTCCAAATGGCATCACTAGAAATTTGTAATGTCCATAGCGAGTTCTGAAACCCGTTTTATGAATATCAGCTTCCTTGACCTTCACTTGATGATAACCTGAACGAAGATCCAATTTAGAGAAAACACAAGATCCACTTAGCTGATTGAATAAATCGTCGATGCGCGGGAGTGGATACTTGTTCTTTATAGTGACTTCATTCAAGGCTCTGTAATCAATGCACATTCTGTATGAACCTTCCTTCTTCTTCAAAAGTAGTACAGGTGATCCACAACTTGAAGTGCTGTGACGAATCCATCCTTTCGCCAGTAATTTGTCCAACTGTGTTCGGACTTCCTTCAACCCTTCCGGACTTAGTCGATAAGGTGCTTTGATCACCGGTTGTGCTCCTGGTACTAAATCAATGCTGAATTCAAGAGCTCGATCGGGAGGCAAACCTGATATATCGTTAGGAAACACATCGTCGAACTCTCGAACCACATCTGGTCTTGATTCTTCCTCCGCTTGAGCTGCTGCAACTACTGCTTCCCTTGGCTTTGCTTTGTAGGTACTTGGCTCCACGGTACGGTCTCCGCTTTTGAAATATAAGACCGGGTAGTCTGGAATCTCGAATACTACCCTCCTTTGACGACAATCAATGGTAGAATAAAAAGTTCCAAGCCAGTCCATACCTAGAACCACATCGAAGTTCGGTATGTCCAGTACTTTGAAATCAGCATAAAATTCTCTGCTGCAGACGACTACTGGACACAATCTGTATTCCATTGTTTCCTTTAGAACGCCATTTCCTGAACTGACATTCCAGCTGGATACAAGCGGTGTGACTGGAATCGCATGGGTTCGGACGAACCGTTGCGACATAAAGCAGTGAGATGCTCCAGTATCGAACAGTGCTAGTGCAGGTATTGAGGATACTGAGATTGTACCTAAGTATGTGGGATTTGTTTTAGGTATAGGGAAATGTATGTAGATAAGTAGCAAGACTGAAAACAAAGGTTTGAGAAGAAAAGTTTACCAGTGATAACTTGGCCAGTGGCCTCAGCTTCTTCCACGGTCATCGTGAAAGCCTGGCGCCTTGGTACATTCCTCCTGGCCTGAGGAGCATTCCTCGGAACGTTCCTTTGAGCTTGATGGAACTGACGAGGAGGTGGTGCAGCTTGTGATCCTCTGGGTGGTGCAGGTAGTGCAAGTCTTGGAGCAGGGGCTTGGATGGTTGGGCGCTGTGGGTAAGTGTTTGCTGGCCTGGGTGCAGCAATTGGATTTTGTCTATGAGGACAAGAACCAATGTCATGAGTAGCTGAGCCACAGACTAAGCAAAGACAGTTGGCTCGCCGGCAGTCTTGCATCATATGCCCAGGTCTTTTGCAGTAGGTACAAAAGGCTGGGCTGGGACGATGGTTCGGTACTCCCGGTCGTCTTGGCACAAAAGGTGGCCTGGACGAGGCTCCTCCTGTCATCTGGTTGACAGGGCGTTTAACTCCCGCAGTCTGAGGTCTGCCCCTTGCCTTTATCACTGCCTCATAACTACGGGCAGCTTCCAGAGCATCCTCATGAGTTGGAAATTTCCCTGTGGCTAGTGCAACCTGGATTTCCGTGTCCAAGCCTTGTTGAAATCGACAGGCTCTGATCTCGTCCGTCGGTATCAAGTGTGCCGCGAATCTGTTTAAAGGATTGTGTTAGCTGTGTAGTATGTGATATTTAAAAATTTGAAATATTGTGGACTGAGCATGGTGAACTCAGCGTCATACTCATCTACTGACTTGACCCACATAGAACCTTATTGTAGATGAATAAACTGCTGTTCTATGTCGAACCTGGCAGTCATAGGGAAGTACTTCGCATCGAACTTATCGCGGAAAGTCTTCCATTCAATGGGCTGTTCAAGACGGCTTTCTTCCTCCTTCCATCAGTTGTGAGCATTGTCCGTGAGCTGTAATTTTACCACACGAACCCAAGCTATGTCTGGCACTTGTGCTGCTTCCAGATCATCCTCTATACTTTGTGCCCATTTCTCAGCTTCAAGTGGGCTTCCCTATCCTGAGAACTGTTTGGGGTGTAAAGCCCTGAATTGCTTTACCCTAGGTGCTTCAGTCTTGGGATGGTTCAAGAGTTGTTGTTGTCCCTCAAGAAGGCTGCGGATCGCTTTAAGCAAAACTGTTTGCTCGGTGGGTGGAGCATGAACAGTAGGTACGATTGGTAGTGGAGGTGGAGTGTTGTTGAAGTTGGCGCTTTTCTTGTTTGGAGAATCCATAACCTTGGAAAAATATTTGGGTTAGGACAGATTCAAAATATTTGAAATGATAAGATTCAATGAACATGAATTGTAAAGAATGTTTTAGTTGCTGGTTCTTGTGTTATATCGCTTAGGTTGTTCACGCAGAACAGAACTGCATAGTATGGTTCTATATAGCTTTGACCTGCATCGTCCACCAACAAAACCTGTCACGCCCCGCTTCCCAGTATACGGGCAGATGACGCGACTGGGCCGCTACGTATTTACTGTGAAGTAAATACGCTAAGCGTACCTAAGCAATATAAAAGTAAATGCACAAGAGACAATATATAATCAAAACAACAACTTTATTTATTCACATTCTTTTTGTACAATACATGGAAAGTAAAAACAACTGATAAAAAGTTATGCCTAAACAATGGCATAACAGAAATGAAAAGTACTGAATGGAAAGTGTAAAATGAACTAGAGCTCGAGGTCTTCACTGAATTGGTCTAAGTCTTCAGCAGTGGGCTCGATCTCTGACGTGCCCAGATCACCTGACGACATTCAAAGAAGAAAGAAAGAGAATGTCGTCAGCGAACAGATCGCTCGGTAAGTCCCAAAGATAAGGGAGAAATAGAATAGATAGAGTAAGAAGGTATCTTATAAAGTTGTATTATATTGTTATAATATTGTGTTAACGAAGTTGTTTTTAGCTTGGTACAGAAGAATGCCGGTGTATACGAGAGGGGTCCCTATTTGCTAGAGACCAGGGCAAACGGAATGTACAAGGAACCGTTGGGCCACAGTACAACAGCAGCGGAATATAAGTTAGGTGTCTTAATCTTACTGTCTCGTGCCACTTCTAACACCTTCCATACCAATCTACCCCTTAAACCCCGTATTGTTTGTCTTGTATTGTTTGTCTTGTATTGTAACTGTATAGATTGTATAGTTGGATGACTGACAGAAACCATGATATCAGTAAACGGATGTAACTGGAGAATCATGTAAATGGATGTAACTGGAGAATCATGTAAATGGAAGTATATCCATGGTTTGGTTCGGTCAATACAGATTGAATAGTTTGAACAGATTGAATATATGGATTCATAGATTCATATTGAATTGTAATATCGTAGATTGTAGATTGTAGATTGTACTTGAATCATATTCAAGTCAGATTATAATGAGACTCACTCTGAGTCAGACAATTAGAAAAGTAAATTGAAGTCCTGATTGTTTTGATGTTATCGGTAACCGCTGCACATGGGCGGCAGGATTTGTGTCTTTTTCAAAGACGATTACCGTATTGATAACACCATTATTAAATTGTCTACCTTAGATAGGCAAGCACCCATATCTCCGGCTCCTTGAGGCTCAAGAGACCGGCCCCTCTTAAACCTATGTTTACTAGGGTGCTTAGGGTAATTTATAGAACTTGAGGGTTTTTTATGTAAAAATACTTTTATATACTTTTCAAAATACATTCCAAGTATTTATTAATCATCTTTAGAGTTGTAATGAATGTAGATTTTATATTGTGATATCTCTACTGAAAATATCCTAATTTCATAAATAAAGGTATTTATTTGTAATATTGATTTGTAGGGAATTCATGGTATTTTAGTGTAAAATGATTCTTGTGATATTTTTAGAAAAAGGTGGAATATTTATATTATTACAAAATAGATATTTTAAGGATATATATACATATATTTATATGAAAATAATTTTTAATATATATAATATTTCTAGAAATCTCATTTTCTTTAGATTTTCGTATTTTAAAGCTTTCGAGACCGAACGCTCCTTGCGGAGGTCTGCATCTCGCACTACTAACCCCGAGGATGTGCGATAATCTGCACCATCCCGAACGGGTTCCCCAAATGGGTTGTAGTGGCGCTTTGCAAAGATTTGTATAAATACTAAATCGTTTAGAAAATGGTTTTATTATTAAAAGGTATTTAAATGAAAAGGTGTCGTTTTCCCGTATTCTATGTTCCCGAGGGTATTGTGTTATGTTTCATATGAGTGTGTGAGGAGGTAGGTCATTATCTCGTGATCTACTTAAAGGTATAGCAAGGGTTTTGATGGTTTAAATGTAGAAATGAAACTATATGGTATTTTAATGAAAGAAATACAGTAAAATGAAAATAGCAATTACTTTTGATATGAAACTTGTTCAATATGATTAGTTAGTGTTTAATAGTCAACATGAATTGGTTTTAGCATAATTGTATTAAAGAAAAGTGAAGTTTTAGGAAGAAACTGAATCGGAAATCGGATTTGTTCCGGTTCTGTCGGGTTTTGGAAGTTCGTATTTTAGAAAAGAGTAAAGGAGAGAAATTGGGACTTATAGGTTTAGAACTTTAAAAGAGAGGAAGGGGAGACAAGAGGAGTCGACGGTGCGTCATTTCGTCGCCGGGAGTTCCTACGGTTGTCGCCGGAAAATTCGTTGGAGTTTCGCCTTTCGCTCACTTCGATTGCACACTAGGGTTTCTAGAGATTTCTTGAGAGTTGGCTCAGAGTTTTGGGGTGAGGGGGTAGAGTGTAGGGGTGGTATTTATAGGGTTAGGCTAGGGTTATGGTAGATGAAGAGTTTAAATTGAAAAAATGTAAAAAAATATATTAAAATTCATTAAAAATGGAATAAATGGGACTTTTTGAATTCTCTGGAATCGATCTAAGTAAATGAAGTGTGCAGGGGGGTAGGGGAGAGGAAGAGACAGATATTTTTTGTTGACGATTCGGTCGACCGGCCGAGTCAGGAGGTAGGGAGTCGTCTGGTGATCTCACTGGTATATTTACTTTTTCTAGGGTAGTGGGATTTTTGGTCGTTAACACGTGTTGACTGTTGGTATTCTAAAAAAACTCAAAATAAAACAATATTAAAAATAATGTGGGGTATGGGATTTGAACTCTGGTGGATTGGTTCAGCAGTGCAAGGTATTTCGAATAAGCTACAAGCTCCTTCTTGTAATTAAGGAGTTAATTAAATACTTAAAGTAGCCACAGCCAAAAGTAAATACTCCAAGTATACATTAATTTTAAGCAAATTTTTGTACATTAAAAATGGAGTTGTTACAGCCAAAAGAAAACTTTCGTGCACACCCGTTGCACTTAGTTTGGTTTTGTGCACATTCGTAGCACTTGCATTTGGCTTTGATTTCCGTGCGCACCAGACGCACGTGATTGTTGGATACGCCTTTCGAGGCTGATTTTGCTCTTGAGCACTTTGTTTTCATGATGGGCACTATATTATGTAGCAGCCGACAAGACTGATCCGAGGGCAGTACCTGAGTACTTAGCGTGCATACAAAGTTTAACAAGAGGTTGTCAAAAAGGAGCTATAGTCTCGCTATTTCCTACGTGTCCGCAAGCGACACGAACGTTTATAAGGAAAACCTTTGGGATATTTCTAAACGGCGGAACGTATATTTGAGCAAAACATATATGAACGTATAATTATTACTTTACAAATGAGCGTCCGTCACTTGTGCCGTGAGTTACGCATCACACGGCGATTCAGAAAAGATTTTGCATGTGTTTTATTCAGTTTTAGGAGATTTTTCCAAGGATGCGCACTATATACGTATTATAGTATTCGACTAGTGTATATTGGATTTTTCAGTAGTGGATTTAGAGATTTATATCTCCATTATAACTCCAGTGATTGCGTTACGCTTGACGGAGTTCGATTTTCAGTTTCATACTCGTTTTCAGGTGCACATGATTCGCTGTGGTATTTCTGCATCTTCCGTGATTTCGGAGCCCCGTTGATTTGAGCTGATTATTGAAACGTTTTAGCATTTAGGGTTTAAATTTAAATTCGGGGACCGAATTTATTTAAAGGGGGAAGATTGTAACATTTCAGAAAATATAAAATATTATTTTTGGAATATAATATTAAAATAATATATTTCGCGGAAACTACTCGATTTGCGAATTTGGGGTTTTCGTAAAATGGTATAAATATATACTAATATTTGTGAAATAATTGGAGATTAAAATGATTTACTCATTTAAAAATATATTTATCGGATTTCGGCATTTTTATAATTAATTATACGCTAGTTTAAGTTAAACTCGATTAGTGCACTACTAATCACGATTAGGCCAATTCCGTATTTTTAATTAGTCATGGCTAGTGCACCATGACATGTTGCATTTTGTTGCATGTTTGTTTCATTTTATTTGTGTTATGTGGTTTTAAATGAGTGAGGGGAAAAGAAAAGAAAAAGAAAAGTGAAGATAAGAGAGAATAATTGAGGCGAGAGAGGGGACACATGATGGCATGACATGCCATCATGGGAGAGTGAGGGTGAGAGAGAGAGAGAGAGAGACCTTGACCTCATTATTTTTCCCTTCATCATCTTCATCTCCTTCTTCATCTCTTCCTCCACCTTCTCTACCCCATGAAATCATCTCAATTTCTTTACGAAAACCCTAGACTCCCTTCATTAAAAAGATGCACAACTTCATCCCCAACACTTTGGACCTTTCAAAGATGGATTTTGAAGACTTTGAGCAACTCAAGAAAATTCTTGAGTTGCCAAATGAGGTATAATTCTAGACTTTAGTTAAGTTATTGTGTTTAGTTTATCCTATTGTTAGTTTAGAGTTAAATCGATGTTGATTAGTGATGTTTGGAATTTTCCAAGAGAGGGTTTGGGTGATTGTGTGGACTTGTGTTATGTAGTGGTTGTTTACAATGACCTTAGTGTTGATTTTATGACCTCGAACACCGAATAGAAACCAAAATACGAACTTAGAAACTTTCCGTGTCGGTTTTGTGACATTTTTGGAGGTCTACAGGGAGTCTGGAGCAACCCGGGACCTTTATAAAAAAATCAAACATATACATTAACCTAGTTAGACCAATAGGAGACAACCATGAGAAGACGAGACCCAAACTCCAAGGTGGGGCCTGCAGGGCCGGTTACTGTAGCAGTAGGGCGGTTACTGTAGCAGCTTTGGTGTTGGGGTTTTTTGCTGTAGCTCACATACCTTATAACATAGCTACTGTATTTTTTGTTTTGTCCCAGATTACCTGAGCAAGAATCTGGGAGTGATTCCCTCAGTTGCCGTATTATATTTTTCGGTATTTGAAACTTGGTTTTGATATTTGAATTTGGATTTGGTCGTTGGACGTTTGTACGTCAACGACGAGGGTTGTTTAGTTGTTTTTGCATGCGTAGGCTATAAGTTCTAACTGTTAGTGTATATGCCCTAGAGGCCATTACTGTATCATACTAGTATGTATATTACTTGATGGAAGCTTGGGATATTCACAGTTGTATATACAATCTTGCTCGAAATGGTAGTATGCTACTTGGTTTGTCTCTGCTTTAATGTGTACATGTGTTTCTTTTATTGTATCACCTATACGCATTAGTGGAGCCCTTAGGATCTTTGCTTGATTACCAGCGTTGTGACGGCGCTCACACTCGTGGGGGCTGGGTAATCCATAAGCACATCCTTATACAGTTCCCTAGTCGTAGGACTATCGAGACAGGGCATCGATACTCCGGAGTAAACTAGCGTATGCGCTTCTCATCCCAGCGTGGGAGACGGTCTGTCCCACAGCCGTCAGTACGTCGTACTTGAGATAGTATACGGGTGCTCGTTAGGTTACGAGTACACTGGACATGACTCGTCGGGAACTGTTGGTTGGTATTATACCTATCGTCAGTTATCAGTTCCCAGGTGACATGAGTACAGCTTAGTCCGCTGACTTGACACTGTCACTTCGCCTCGAGTGTGTTCCCACTGTACTTTGATTACTACCCTACCACGGCTCAAAGGAGTCGTGCAAACAGGTAGTAGTTGGGTGCAGTCCCGAAGCACTTGGAGGCAATGACGGTTAGACAGGATTCGTCTCTCCCGGTATTGGGGGTTGATATCGCGCTGTGTCTAGGAGAGCCATTACACAAGTAGTCCCTGGCCAGGGCAAGCGAGATATACCGGTAGGTTTCCAGTGTTATCTCAGGGTGTTCTAGGCTACACTCCGACACGACTTGTACCGCTATTAGAGGACTGACGTTTACCGCCCCCTAGGCTCGCCATGCGATGTGTCAGACGAACAGACCGGACTGTACGGAGACTGTCACATTCAGGCTCAGTAAGAGTTCAGATGGGTTCACCTCGTCAGTCTTCTTATCGGCATCTACCTGGGGACCGTTACGTACAGCTAGTGCCGCTTGCGGTCTGTGGTTAAACCCACTGCCAGCGTAGTGTCTAGTCTTTAGAGTCCCACACAGAGAGTTATTCGCCTTTAGGCAAAATGAGTAGAGGTCGCATGGTTTTGCGACAGGGTTCGTTCACATCCGCGCACTTGTGCACGTTTGCTGTCCGGACAGCTTTTACTAGCGGGCTTTGGTTTAAGCCAGATCCTAGTATATGATTTGGGATTGGTTTTATCTCATTGTATTCGTGTTCCTCGGATCACGAATACGGGTGCGTATGCACAGTTGACTGAGACAGAGGGAGAGGACTTTGATTAGGGTTGATGACTATTGTCATTTGCTTAACCCTAATGCTTATGTGTGTATTATGATTAATTGATATTAGTTAAATATAATTGTCCATGGTTAGGGTTGTTGACCATTTGACTATCTTGACTTGTTGACTTAGGTTGACATGTTGACCATCATCATTCCATATAAAAGATGCTCTTTGATCCTTGCAATTTGCATTTAATGTGAAGTGATAATGGTCAAGTCTTGATTAAACCATGACAATTATCTTGCTAATTATCTATTTACATAATTCACACATATTAGAGAGAATGGTTCATTATTCTTATTCATTCTATCATATTGATTCTCTCTCAAGCTCTCCCCTCTCATGAGTTGAGAAACACATGAGCTTGAGATAAACTTCTCTAAAATAATCTCTACTCTCTTCTAAGGTTCTAGGATTAGCACTTCTAGCATCTTAGTTACTTCTAGCTTGAAGTTGAAGCCAAAGGTTGAGGCTCTCGGGTGGATCCTTCTTCGACTAGAGAAGGAGACAAGGTGATCTCTTTCTTCCACTCCAAGGAGCAAAGAGAGAAGGACATAAAGCCCAATGTATAACCTTTTCTTTCATGTAGCTAATACTAGTTAGCTTGTAGTTAGTTTTTGTTTAGCAAAGATCCTCCTTCTGATAGTCCATGTTGCCTAGTACCGTAAAAATCAGATTTTTATACCGTTTCCGCCTCCCCGCAAGCACCGGGGTGGGCAACGTGGACTTACAGTGGTATCAGAGCCTAACTAAACATAAACTAGCTAGTTAGTAAAGTGTATGGAAGTTCGATCGGAAAAATCGCAAAACTAATATTTCAAAACCCTAAGTTTCTGTTGATTTTTTTCTGCTCTAAAAATAATAAATCACACTTCAAAAATTGGCTCAGGGTTTTGTTAAGATACTCACCAAAAACGATCCGGTGAACCGCTCAAAGCGCCGCGTTTCCGCGGCAAGAACATGCTTCTTGCCGCGGAACCGCGACCGAGTTGTCTCGGTTCTGGACCAAGTTTGGTGCAGTGTTCCTCTGTAATGGTTTTGGGATTTTTAAGATATTTTATTTCTGCCCAGTTTTTCCAGAATAGAAATTTGTATTTGGGTGGCAATAAATCCATATTTTTGATCGAACTTCACTATACTTTGACTATTGGGTTATATCTGTGATGTTTATATGTATTTAACGTCTGCTAATCGCTATACGTCGATTAGTGGGGGTTATACATATCTGTGATCTGTAATGCTTATTGGTTTGTGTATATGAACTCGGTGGATTGTCGCGGATGAATAGCCAGGGTGGATGTGAGATGAGAGTTTCCTTTTTCTTTCATTCATGTAATATGTAAATTGATGTAATATTATTTATTTGGCCGCACAACCGGGTCGGGGTTGTAGCCGTCATTGTATAATTTCTTTTTACTGTTTTTGCTCCTAGGATAGACCCATGGTGGGGTGCACAAACTACCGGGTATCTCGAAGTGCCGAGTGGCCTACTCACGTCGTTGAGGGAGGTTGCTTCGCTTCGGATACTTGGCGGGTAGTTTGCCGCACCCGTAGGGGTCTTGGGTGGGGTATTGGCTATTCATCGCGACCGTGTAATCCTCTTTTCGTTGCAGGCTCGAACGAATCGCGGATTCCTAGTATATCCAAAGTGTTCATCTATGATCTGGATTGACTATCATTGCTATATATTTATATATGATAACTATTTAGGTGTTGCTTATGTTTTACATCCGCGCTAGTCCAGCCCCCGCTCTGTCGTTAGTTAAGTAACCTAACGGGTGATGACGGGGCCCCGTGGCGAATGCGGATGGCATAACCGTACACCATATTTTGGTTGTTTTCTACAATGGTAGGATTAAAAGATGGGACGCATTAAGATTAATGCAAGAAAATAAACCAAGTAAAAGTCGATTGGAACACTTTGAAAACCACTCGGTTCTTTTCAAAACTAAACTTTTAAATGCGGAGCTTGAACCACTCCTTTTAAAAGCTATCTCGTTCCATCGATTATATCAAGTTCACTACGTTCTCGGTTTTGCCAAAACCATTCGTAGCCCTCCGTCATTCCACATGAATGGTCAAAAAGTATTCAAGCTATGTATTTTGGCCAAAGTCAAGGCATAGTGATTGGTAGCTATTGGGAATTCATGTGCAGCATAGGTAGATGCGTTGGTTTGGGACAGTCGTGCTGCCATTTTGGCCAAAGTCAAGGGTAGGTACGGATGGGTCCAAATTAACCAGGAGAATGACGGGTAGAACTTGACATGCGACTTATGATATTTTGGCCAAAGTCAAGGTCATAAGAGCATAGGGCAAAAATCCACATCGGGAGTTTCATAAGTACTGAAACTTGCTAGCGCTGCATACCATTTGGAGTGTGATGATTCTGGTAGGATTCCTTCGGTTTTATCACACGATGATATTTGGATCCCGATCCTACTGTGAGTATATGCTACTACTCGGGAAATCTCTCACTTAACGATCAATGCTATAAACCTAGTAGGTGTCTAGCAAGGTGTTAGAGGGGCTACGCCTACAGGAAAAAGGGGTTACTTAATTAAGGAACTTCGCGAAAGCGTTGGAAAACCTCCCTCGAAGTACCGACACTGGCCTGGCTGAACGGTTAAGCAAGTATTATACGGTGAGATTGATCTCGACTAATTCTTCCTTTATGGTTTGAGGAGGGATTCGAGAGACAGTGGGAGCCATCCTGTTTAGACAAACTAAAAACCACTCTAAACTTGCAAGAGCATCATGCTAAAGTGTTTCTTTTCTCTTTCCTAATTGCAGCGATCATTCAAAATGGTCGTACTTATGTTATTACTAGATAAAAACATACTGACAGGGCCAAACTACAAAGATTGGCTCAGGAATGTCAAGATGGCAATCACTTACGACAAGTTGGGGTATGTCCTTACCACCAAAGCTCCCCCCGTCCCAGGTCCCACCTCCAGCGTCGAGAATGTAGAAATCCGTAAGACATGGGAGATTGATTGCGCGAAGGCCAAATGCCTCGTGCTTGCCTCTATGGACAAAGAACATCAGAGGAGGCACGAGAATATGGACCTCGAGTCCATATTTCTCCATACAAAAGAACTGTATGGAGAGCAGTCTCGTATCGCTAGATACGAAGTGTCGAAGAAGTTGTTTTCGGCAAGATTGGCCATCGGATCATCGGTAGCGGAACACGTGCTTAAGATGATTGGCTACATAGAAGAGCTCGCGGACCTTGGGACCACGTTGGAGAATGAACTCTACACTGATTTGATTCTCCAGTCCCTTCCTTCCACTTATGCCGAGTTTATCCTAAACTTCAACATGCAAGGAAAGGAGGTTGAACTTTCCGAACTTCTGAACATGTTGAGGAGTGTTGAGGGCACCCTACAGAAAGGTAGGGAGACATCCACTTTGTTTGTAGGAGGATCTTCCTCTTCTAGGTCCAGGGCGAAAGCTAAGGGAAAGAAGCGGAAAGCCCCCGCCAAACCAAGGGGCGGTGTCAGTAAAGTGGATACGAAGGGAAAGGGAAAGGCAACAAAGGTAGCGGGAAAGCTGGTGGGAAAGGAAGAATGCTTCTACTGTCACAAAAGTGGACACTGGAAACAGGATTGCAAGGCTTGGAAGTCCAGAACCTAGGATCTGAAGGGAGTTGCGGCTTCAGCTTCAGGTGTGTATGTTATTGAAAACTGTCTATCAATAAACTCTACTTCCTGGGTATTGGATACCGGATCAGGATCTCATATCTATAATTCTTTGCAGGCGTTGAGAAAGCGTAGAGTTTTGAAGGCAGGTGATATGACCCTCAGAGTTGCAAACGGAGCTAGCATGGATGCTGAGGCCGTGGGGGACGATCACCTGGGATTGTCAGATGGACACTTTTTGGTTTTGCGTAGTTGTTATTTTGTACCAAATGCAACTTGTAATATCATTTCTGTATCTTTATTATCTAAAGAAAGTTATGAATTTGCATTTGTAAGTAATGTAGTGAACATTCACCTTAATCAAGTTTTGATTGGGTCAGGTACGTTAAACAACGGTATATACGTTTTAAACCAACCACAGATTTTCAATGTCTAGAATACACACAAAAGAAAGTCTCCAGAAATCAATAAGACTTTCTTATGGCATTGTAGACTCGGTCACATTAATGAGAGAAGGTTGACGAAGTTACATACAGAAGGATATTTGGATCCGTTCGAATATCAATCGTATGCAACTTGTCAATCTTGTCTCAAAGGAAAGATGACAAAGACTATGTTCACTGGACACGGAGTAAGAGCGAGCGAGCTCTTAGGACTTGTACACAGCAACGTGTGCGGTCCAATGTCTACGCATGCACGAAGCGGTTATTCTTACTTCATTACTTTTACGGATGACTTTTCAAGGTACGGATATGTCTTCTTAATGAAACAAAAATCCGAGGCTTTTGAAAAATTCCAGGAATACAAGAATGAAGTAGAAAAACAAACAGGCAAAAGTATCAAGACACTGAGATCTGATCGAGGTGGTGAATACTTGAGTGCCGAGTTCCTGGGTTACTTAAAAGAGAATGGAATTCTCTCTCAGCTTACTCCTCCATACACTCCGCAACATAACGGTGTATCGGAGAGACGGAACCGAACCCTATTGGATATGGTACGGTCCATGATGAGTAACGCTGAGTTGCCGCGATCGTTCTGGGGATATGCGCTAGAATTAGCTGCATACCTTTTGAACCGAGTTCCAACTAAGTCTGTGCCTACTACACCATATCAGATGTGGTGTGGGAAGAGACCCTATCTTAATCACATTAAGACATGGGGATGTCCAGCTTTTGTCAAAAAGCAGCATGCGGACAAGCTCGAGGCACGCTCAGTACAGTGCAAGTTTGTGGGATATTCAAAGAACTCCAAGGGATATTTCTTCTATTACGAAGAGGAACAAAAGGTTATTGTTTCTCACCATGCCCACTTTCTAGAACACCAGTTCTTGGAAAAGGAAATTAGTGGGAGCGCAATAGAACTGGAAGAAATTCCAGAACCACGAGCTATTACTGAAAGCTTAGTAGAACTAGAGGGTTCGAAAGATCAGGACATTCCCACGCCACTCCGCAGGAGTAGTAGGCAGTCTCATCCGCCCGAGAGATACTACAGTTTTCTCATAGACGGGGATAGAGAGGATTGCATCATAGATTGTGATGAGCCTACTAGCTTCCAGCAAGCCATTCAGAGCGTTGACTCGGTAAAATGGCTGGATGCAATGCGGACCGAAATGGAGTCCATGTACACCAACAAAGTATGGACGTTGGACATTGCTCCAGATGGGGTAAAACCCGTAGGATGCAAGTGGATCTTCAAAAGGAAGATTGGTGTAGATGGACAGGTTGAGACCTATAAAGCTAGACTGGTTGCAAAGGGTTTCGTCAGCGACCTGGTTTGGACTATGACGAAACCTTTTCTCCAGTAGCTATGCTGAAATCCATTCGGATCCTTCTTGCCATTGCTGCCTTCCACGACTATGAGATTTGGCAGATGGACGTAAAGACCGTTTTTCTAAATGGAAATTTAGAGGAGTGTGTCTATATGGACCAGCCAGAGGGTTTCATTCAGAGTGGGAGCAGCGGAAAGGTGTGCAAGTTGCTTAAGTCCATTTATGGACTAAAGCATGCATCGCGGAGTTGGAACATCTGTTTTGATTAGACAGTCAAGGAATTTGGCTTTATCAAAAATCCAGATGAACCATGCATCTATTGTAGATTTGTAGCGATAACTGTAGTATTCCTCGTTTTATACGTGGATGACATTCTCTTAATAGGAAATGACATTCCTATGCTACAATCTGTCAAAGCGTTCTTGTCACACAGGTTCTCCATGAAAGACCTGGGTGATGCCTCATACATTCTGGGGATCCGGATCTACCGTGACAGATCCAAGAGGATTTTAGGACTATCACAGTCCAGGTACATCGACACCATACTGAAAAGATTCAGTATGGAAGATTCCAAGCACGGTAATCTACCGGCTTGTCACGGGATCACCCTCTCCAAAGAGATGTCTCCCAAGACTGATTTGGAGAGGGATCGCATGTCTATTATACCCTACGCTTCTGCGGTAGGCTCTATAATGTATGCGATGTTGTGTACCAGACCGGATCTGGCTTATGCACTGAGTGTGGTAAGCAGGTATCTGTCAAACCCTGGGGAGAAACATTGGATAGCAGTAAAGAACATTCTCAAGTACCTGAGAAGGACTAAGGAGATGTTCTTGGTGTATGGCGGAAAAGTCCTCCAGATGGAGGCCTTTGCTGACTCCAGCTTCCAGAGTGACAAGGATGATTCCAAGTCCATGTCGGGTTTTGTCTTTACCCTCAATGGAGGGGCGGTGTGTTGGAAGAGTTCCAAATAGGAAACCGTTGCTGACTCGACTATGGAAGCGGAATACATCGCTGCATCTGATGCCGCAAAAGAAGCTGTCTGGATGAGGAAGTTCTTGAAAGAACTTCAGGTGGTTCCGTCCATTGTTGATCCAATACCTCTGTATTGCGACAACAACGGGGCTATAGCTTTAGCGAAGGAACCCAGGTCCCATCAGAAATCCAGACACATCTTGAGGCGGTATCACCTGATCAGGGAGATCGTGGATTGCCAGGAGATCGAGGTTCGGAGGGTTGCTTCAGAAGATAACACTGCAGATCCATTCACGAAGGCCTTACCCCAGACTCAGTTCGAGCGGCTGATCGAGATGATAGGTCTTCGATACGCCAGTACATGGCCTTAGTGCAAGTGGGAGATTGTTAGTGTATATGCCCTAGAGGCCATTACTGTATCATACTAGTATGTATATTACTTGATGGAAGCTTGGGATATTCACAGTTGTATATACAATCTTGCTCGAAATGGTAGTATGCTACTTGGTTTGTCTCTACTTTAATGTGTACATGTGTTTCTTTTATTGTATCACCTATACGCATTAGTGGAGCCCTTAGGATCTTTGCTTGATTACCAGCGTTGTGACGGCGCTCACACTCGTGGGGGCTGGGTAATCCATAAGCACATCCTTATACAGGTCCCTAGTCGTAGGACTATCGAGACAAAGCATCGATACTCCGGAGTAAACTAGCGTATGCGCTTCTCATCCCAGCGTGGGAGACGGTCTGTCCCACAGCCGTCAGTACGTCGTACTTGAGATAGTATACGGGTGCTCGTTAGGTTACGAGTACACTGGACAGGACTCGTCGGGAACTGTTGGTTGGTATTATACCTATCGTCAGTTATCAGTTCCCAGGTGACATGAGTACAGCTTAGTCCGCTGACTTGACACTGTCACTTCGCCTCGAGTGTGTTCCCACTATACTTTGATTACTACCCTACCACGGCTCAAAGGAGTCGTGCAAACAGGTAGTAGTTGGGTGCAGTCCCGAAGCACTTGGAGGCAGTGACGGTTAGAAAGGATTCGTCTCTCCCGGTATTGGGGGTTGATATCGCGCTGTGTCTAGGAGAGCCATTACACAAGTAGTCCCTGGCCAGGGCAAGCGAGATATACTGGTAGGTTTCCAGTGTTATCTCAGGGTGTTCTAGGCTACACTCCGACACGACTTGTACCGCTATTAGAGGACTGACGTTTACCGCCCCCTAGGCTCGCCATGCGATGTGTCAGACGAACAGACCGGACTGTACGGAGACTGTCACATTCAGGCTCAGTAAGAGTTCAGATGGGTTCACCTCGTCAGTCTTCTTATCGGCATCTACCTGGGGACCGTTACGTACAGCTAGTGCCGCTTGCGGTCTGTGGTTAAACCCACTGCCAGCGTAGTGTCTAGTCTTTAGAGTCCCACACAGAGAGTTATTCGCCTTTAGGCAAAATGAGTAGAGGTCGCATGGTTTTGCGACAGGGTTCGTTCACATCCGCGCACTTGTGCACGTTTGCTGTTCGGACAGCTTTTACTAGCGGGCTTTGGTTTAAGCCAGATCCTAGTATATGATTTGGGATTGGTTTTATCTCATTGTATTCGTGTTCCTCGGATCACGAATACTGGTGCGTATGCACAGTTGACTGAGACAGAGGGAGAGGACTTTGATTAGGGTTGATGACTATTGTCATTTGCTTAACCCTAATGCTTATGTGTGTATTATGATTAATTGATATTAATTAAATATAATTGTCCATGGTTAGGGTTGTTGACCATTTGACTATCTTGACTTGTTGACTTAGGTTGACATGTCGACCATCATCATTCCATATAAAAGATGCTCTTTGATCCTTGCAATTTGCATTTAATGTGAAATGATAATGGTCAAGTCTTGATTAAACCATGACAATTATCTTGCTAATTATCTATTTACATAATTCACACATATTAGAGAGAATGGTTCATTATTCTTATTCATTCTATCATATTGATTCTCTCTCCTCCTCTTCCTCTCTCTCAAGCTCTCCCCTCTCATGAGTTGAGAAACACATGAGCTTGAGATAAACTTCTCTAAAATAATCTCTACTCTCTTCTAAGGTTCTAAGATTAGCACTTCTGGCATCTTAGTTACTTCTAGCTTGAAGTTGAAGCCAAAGGTTGAGGCTCTCGGGTGGATCCTTCTTCGACTAGAGAAGGCGACAAGGTGATCTCTTTCTTCCACTCCAAGGAGCAAAGAGAGAAGGACATAAAGCCCATGGTATAACCTTTTCTTCCATGTAGCTAATACTAGTTAGCTTGTAGTTAGTTTTTTTTTAGCAAAGATCCTCCTTCTGATAGTCCATGTTGCCTAGTACCGTAAAAATTAGATTTTTATACCGTTTCCGCCTCCCCGCAAGCACCGGGGTGGGCAACGTGGACTTACACTAACCTATAGGAAATTCGTGTGCCGTATCGGTTTTCGGACTTGGTTTTCATAACATTGCGATATGTGTTGATTTGTAGGTACCATCGCGTGGATTCCGAGATGGCGAAGCACATCGACTACGGCTGAATAAGGAGTTCCGCAGGTAAGTAGATTTATATCTATGGGGGAAGTCGGATGGATGGAGTATAGCACCCCCGCAATTATAAAATGGAAACAGATATATAGAATATAGTCGGAGAAACCTATACTATGAACCTATGAATGGGATTAAAGGTTTTAGTGTGAAATGATATGATTGATAAGGATGTCTCGAATTGATATATAAGGATATGAAACGTGAATGTGAATCACGATAGATATATATGTAGTTGCAAGAGAATAAGTATGAGATTTATAGTAGCATGATATGAGATCGATAAATACGACATGAGATTAATGAGATAAAGGTATATAAGATTACTTGATGTGAGATATTGAGGTGATGAAAAGAGAATGTGACGAAATAAGATGACTTGGCTTGATATGTGAATATACGGATGCGATGTGATATAAGATTATAGAAAGTATTGTCAAGACATGATATGAGATTGATGCTAATGTGACGTGATATATATATGAGAATAATGGAAGAAAGAGGCTATAGGAGGGAATTTCCTCCTATGGTGTCGATAGAACGCACCCTCCATCATGTTTTTCGACGATCGGAATGCATCATCTTCATCGTTATCATCTAAGATGTGGGTACACCAAATTTTATGTGATTTTACAACTTTTTCACCGTTGATTTAGCAATGTAAAAAGTTCTATTATCGGTAAACCGTTAATTTTGAACCCACTAATTCAACGGTGAAAAAGTTGTAGAATCACGTGAAATTTGGTGTACCCACACCTTAGATGATAACGATGAAGATAATGCATTCCGATCGTCGGAAAACACGATGGAGGGTGTGTTCGACGCCATAGAAGGAAATTCCCTCCTATGGCATCTTTCCTCCATTATTCTATATATATATATATATATATATATATATTGATAAGAATAAATGAGTGATATGCCGTACGAGACTTTAGATCCGTACCCTCATTGTCATATAGGTTGATAGAATCCCTAATTGCTTAATGCCGCCGTACGATAAATTATACCGTACGGGATGTTTTGAGGCTGGATGCCGATTGATAGATTCACCGACTCAGATATGTTATAGATATGTATACCTTATAACATTTCGCTGACGATGTACTTTATGCTACATTCATGATATTCTCATTGCATTACATATACCTGTGCTAGTATACCTACACCATTATCGATGATGCGTATGTTACACTTACACAGATTGGCCGGCTCACACACTTTCATCATCGATAATTGCTATGTCACTACACATTAGAATTGCTACAGCATGCTATTACTCTTAATGGTTTAGTACTGTCACATGACTCATTAGCATGATATACTTGCTATGTTCACATCATTATGCTATGTTGCATGATATACTTTCTATGCTCACATCACCATACCATGTCGCATGATATGTTTGATATGCTCACATTTCTGTTCTATGTTGCATACATCATGCTTTACGATTATATTCATTGAGATGTTGTTTTCATGAGATTCTAGATTTGAGAACCGTGGTTATATTTCAAAAGAAAGTATGCATTGTTTTAAAAACCCGGTTTCTCTTGATATAATATTTCGAGACGTCCACCATGAGTTTTCTCGGTTCTGAGATTGGTATGTGAAACCCGATTCGAGGAGCGGTAGGCACCGTCTGCGGGTACATGGTGGACCCGGTGAGGTACCCCGGGGCAAGAAGACTCGTATAGTTAGGCGGTGAGCTTGGCAGGGGAGCACTACCTAACGGTGATAGTATTTGGACACGACGGTTATCCGGAGGATACCGACCGGAATCATGAGATGATATGGGCCGATCCGGACTGCCGGAGCCCTGGGCCGATCCGGATTGCCGGAGCCCAAGAGATGAGGATTTACGTGTCGATGTTGGACACGGGTTTCATGATGTTTCGAGTGTCGATGTTGGACACTTAGGTTCCATGATTTTGATGTGTCGTTGATAGACACACGTTGAATGATATCCTCATATTACATGCTTATGCTTTCATGATGTTTCGAGTGTCGATGTCGGACACTCAGGTTCCATGATGTTGTTGTGTCATTGATGGATACGTGGATGATATCCACATGCATACAGGCATTTATTATATTGTTGGCATATATGCAGATACAGTCACCTTAGATATCATAGTATTGCCTTTATGATATAGTTGACCTAGGAGTCGTTGTTTTATTCGATTTCTACCTGCTGATGTTTTCTACTCACGAGTTGGCAACTCACCCCCGCTGTGCCACAGTTCTTGCAGGTTTGACCGCATGGATCAGTAGCGGTATCGCTGGCACACAGCTTGCTTTCGGGTGATTTACTTGGGTAGGTAGGACATATGGGATCGTGCCCACTCTTGTATTATTATTACTATTGTATCTAGTTAACTCCATCAATAAAAAACTAGTAATTGTATACGTAGTAAGACTCAAAAAGACTTGTGGTTGCGAGACTTAGAGCGATGGGTTATATGTTCGCTTGGTAGGTTGATATCTTGCTTTATTCATTATTCTTTGTGTTGATCTTCGCCGTTGGGCGTCGTATACATATATTGCTGACTTGCGTGGTTATGATTCCGCCGTTTGGCGAAGAGCTAGCTCCCGCTTGGGGATTCCTTTTATATTATCATGTATCTGTGGTTTTGGATCAAAATATACAAGGGAGGTGCTGCCTAAATTTTTAAAAGACGAAACATATTTTTCAACTAGTAAAATCCACTTGCATTTTTCATGTTCCATTATCTATGCATTTAAGAAAACATTTGATTTCATCATACCCTTATTTCAAAATTTCACCTCTTTTATTTTCTTTAAAAATGTTTAGATTTCTGGGCTTCGGCTTACTTAATTTACGTTACGCCTTTAGACGTTGCGTGATTTAAGTGCCGGTCACGAACTAAATTTCGGGTCGTGACAGAAGAGCCAGCTCCCGCTTGGGAATGCCTTTTATCGTATGTATGTGGTTTTGGATCAAAATATATAAGGGAGGTGCTGCCCAAATTTTTAAAGGACGAAAAATGTTCTCAACTTTAGTACTTTCTACTTCCATTTTCTTATATCATTAGTTATGCATCTATAGATAAACTTTATTTCATTATACCTTTATTTCAAAACTGCACCAACCACTATTTTCCGCAAAAGGTTTAGTTTTTCTAGGCTTCGGCTTACTTGAATTACGTTACGCCTTTTGACGTTGTGTGATTTAAGTGCCGGTCACGTGCTAAATTACGGGTCGTGACAAAGTTGGTATCAAAGCGTTAGGTTTAACCTTGGTTTGAGTCTAGGTTTGACTATGCGGAGTTTAGGGCGTAATATATTTCGGAATCTAGGCTTGACCTTACGGAACTTAGACTTGAATGGGGGGTATTAGACCTGAACTTTCATTACATAAGTTGACCTTGATTGATGGAGTAGCTAGCTTGAGTAGAGTGACGTACCATGCGTATGTTCCGCGGCATACTTACGATACGATACTCCGCTTAAGTAACCTTAGGATGTACTTATCTTGAGATTTGTGATTCTCTTCATTCCTATGATCATATATCCATTTGGGATCTGTTGATTTCTTTCATTCCTTTGATCTATCTTCATCCATACCTGCTTGAGGTTCCTATCACCATGGTTTGAGCGCAGATCGAGCTGCTGCTAGAGTTGCGGTCAGAGCGAGCTCGTCACAGACGAGGGCTGACCATGATGTTTTCGGGTGACATAGGAACGTGTAGGTATAGTGTTTGTGTTGTGATCTCTCGTTTGAGGCGAGTGTTCGGTTTTGCACCAGATGATCAGGCATTTGATAGAGGCTGCCAGATTGAAAGGACTGTTGATGTACAGCCTACCTCAGAGATCGTGAGGTTGTCTACCGTGCAGACAGATGACCCAGCTGTTGCTGAGATAGATGGGATGTCGCTTTCAGAGTTTATGAGCTGAGACCGCTGGAGCTTCAGACAGAGATGTGCCAGAAGATAGCTAGTCTATCTTGAGTTGAGCGACTGAGATGATTTGTCTGATTTGATGTGCCGACGCAGGTTCAGTTGAGTTGAAGAATCCCAGTTTGAAGGATCTTTCTCAGATCTAGAGTAAGTCGATCAAGAGAGGATGTTGTTCGTTGGATGCTCTGATGTGGAATCGGTAAGTTGAACAGCTTCGGATAGAAGGATCTCACCCAGACGCGTTGTGAGTTGATCAAGAATGGACGAATAAAGTGTATTCCTCCAATGATTGGAACGAGTTCCTGAGGACGTGTTCGGCTAGATATCTTCCATGAAGTGGTGAAGATACCGAGTTCGTAATTTCGAGTCCTTGTGAGAGACTCCAGATTGACTGTAGCCGAGAACGAATTGCCGTATGAAGATAGCAAGAGATGACAAGTGGACGATAATGAAGACGGATGGAACAAGAGGTTCGCGCGAGATGTTAACGAGCTGTCGTTGCTCCCCGATGATGCCAGAAGATTGACATGTATGCAGAGGCGTTGGATACGGTCGAATTTCAGAAGAAAGCCGTGCTGAGGACGCGGCTGTCCGGTCATGGAAAAAGGGTTAAGAATAGAGTACCAACCTCCGTACAGCTTTGCATAGGTGAGATTGGAAGAGACCTAAGCATGGTTCTTCCAGGATGCCGCAACGATGAAGATTTGCACCAGGATCGGTTATATCGCGCGTATTCAGAGGGCCAGATGTCGCCGTCAGTAACGTGCTGTTTTGCGAGTGGTCGTGTTGATTGGCTAAGAGAGGACCAATGGAGTGCCAGAGCAGAACTGCTCCGTTAGTACACCTGACCGGGCCGACGAGCTAAAGGATTGCGAGATTTGGAATCCAGAGAGAATAACAAGGACCCAGAGACCGAAGATGCCAGACCGTGAGCAGGAGGTAAGTAGATGATCTTGCTCTGCCAGCTTTGGGCGGACCGGCTTTTTCGACATTGTAGGAGGTGTACCTTAATGTCATTTATTACGAGTGCGTTTTTTGATCCGAGTATCACACTTTTATCGCTTGGATTGAGTTTCGATGATTGGGTTTCATGATTTATGTTTTCGTGCACCATGGCTGCACCTATTGGATATTTTCTTTTGTGCACGATTATTGCACTTGATTTATGTTTTATACATCGTTACATCGGTTTGCGATTTGTGCATATCGGTTGCACTTGATATTGATTTTGGTGCCTTGGCTGCACGTGTTTATGATTTCGTGGATTTGATATGATTGATTTGATTTTGTGCATGTGGTACGCACTCGATTTGATTTTTGCACTCGGTATAGCTCACATGTGCTTGCAGTGCATTAATACGCGTTTTGTGCACGCAATTGCACCCGTTTATGATTTTGTACACCTTGGTACGCTCGGTGTTGTTTTTGTGCATTTGAGATATTGATGAGTTTTCATGTATTGGTTGCACCAGATTTATGTTTCCGTGCGCGTTTGCACTTGATGTTCGTTATCGTGCATAATACTGCACTCGATGTTTTATATGGACCTACGCACTTGATTTAGATTTTTGCGCACATTAGACGCGTGGTATGAGATTTTGTGCACACCGGATGCACTTGATTGAGATTTTTATTCGTGCATGTTAGTTGCACTGGGTTGAGATTTTTGTGTACTATAGATGCACTTGAGATTGTTATCGTGCACATCCGTTGCACTCGACAGATGCTTTCGTGCACACCCGTTGCACTTAGTTTGGCTTTTGTGCACATTCGCGGCACTTGTATTTGGTTTTGGTTTTCCATGCGCACCAGACGCACGTGATGTTGGATAGAGGCTGATTTTAGTTATGAGTATCGCGTTTTCATAGTGGGCACTATATTATATAGTAGCCGAGCAGGACTGATCTGAGGACAGTGCCTGAGTACTTTTGCACGCATCAAAAGTTTACGAAGAGGTTTTCAAAAATGAGCTATAGTCTCGCAATTTCCTACGTGTTCGCGAGTGACACGAACCTTTACAAAGGAAAACCTTCTGGCATATTTCGAAAAGGCGGGATATATAATTTGAGCAAAAATATATATAGATATATTTACTACTTTACAAGTGAGCGTCCGCCACTTGTGCCGTGAGCTACGCATCGTATGGCGATTCGGAAAGGATTTTGCATGTGTTTTATTCAGTTTTAGAGGATTTAAAAGGATGCGTATTATATATGTATTATGATTTTGACTATAGTATATTGGATTTCAATAGTGGATTTCGAGATCTGTATCTCTATTGTAACTCCGATGATTGCGTGATGCTTGACAAAGTTCGATTTTGAGTTTCACAGTCTTTTTCATCCGCACTCAATGCGCTGCGATATTCTAAGTATTCCGTGATTTCGGAGCCTCGTTGATTTGAACCGATTGTTGAAATGTTTTAATATATTTGGGGGTTTAAATTTAAATTCGGGGACCGAATTTATTTAAGGGGGGAAGATTGTAAAATTTCAGAAATATAAAATATTATTCTTTGGAATTTAAATATTAAAATAATATATTTCGCGAAAACTATTCGATTTGCGATTAGGGGTTTTTCGTAAAATGATATAAGTATATACCAATATTTGGGAAATAATTGGAGATTAAAATGATTAATTGATTATAAAGATATTTATCGGATTTTGGAATTTTTATAATTAATTAAATGTAAGTTTAATTAAACTTAATTAGTGCACTACTAATCACGATTAATTCAAATCCGTATCTTTATATTTTCCATGGCTAGTGCACCATGTCATGTTACATTTTGTTGCATGTTGTTCATTTGTATTTGTGACTTGTGATTTATTGTGAGAAGAAAATAAAATAGATGCCATGAGTCATGAGAGGGAGAGAGAGGAGACAAAAGAGATATTTGTGAGAGAGTGAGCATAAGAGAGAGTGAGCATGAGAGAGAGAGAGAGAGAGAGTTTTGGCTACCTCTTTCTTTCCCTATTGTTTTTCTTCATCTTCTCCTTCATGCTTCCTCCATCACCTCTACCTCCATGAATCATCTCAAATTCTTCATTAAAACCCCCCACACTCCCTTCAATAAAAAGATACACCATCTCTTCTTAAACCCTATGGACCTTTCATGTTTGGATTTTGGAGACATTGGGCATCTAGGGATTTTCTTGAGTTACTTCCATGAGGTATATTTCCTTTCCTTTAGTTAAGTTGTTTATGTTAGTGTATCCTAGTTTAGTTTAGAATTCGTATTAGTTAGTTTTGTGATGTTTGGGAATTCCAAGTTGATGTTTAGTGATTTTGTGGACTTGTGAAGTGGTTGTTGAAGAGTAGTGAGTGTTTACAAGACTTTAGAGTTTGATTTCTGACCAAGACCAGAGAATAGAACCCGATACACGAATTTAGAATTTGTCCCGTGTCGGTTTTGTGAAGTTTTGTTAGCCTACAGGGTATCTGGAGCTATCTGGGATGTTTCTGAGATAAACAAACAAGACTATTAACCTAGATAAACCACTAGAAACCCACTACCAAAGTATGAGCTCCTTTGTCCCTACCAAGACCGGCGGCGCCGGATTTTGGGGCCATCTCGCTGGACCCATTTTGTAGGTTAGTATTTTGGTTTTGCCAGTATCTCAAATATTGGATATAGTGCCCTCAAAGCCAATTATTGGATCGTAGGCACGTGATTGCAATGATTGAGGGAGGACCTATACCGGTAGGACAGTCTTACTCGAGATGATAGTATGCTATCTGGTTTGTCTTTATCATCGTGTACATGTTTTTGGTGACATTACATATCACTATTACACGTTGATAGAGCCCTTAGGATTCTTGCTTGACTACCAGCAGTATGATGGCGATCATATACGTGAGAGTTGGGTAGTCTATAAGCACATCCTTGAAGTGTCCCTAGTCGTGGGAGTTTCGAGACCGGGCATCGATACTCCGAGAGTAGACTAGTGTATACGGATCGAGACCCCGACGAGGGGCGGTGGCTGGTCTCACAAGCCATTGGTGTCAGTTGGTTCACCTAAGACGTATACAGGTGCTCATTGGGTTATGAGTACACCAGACGAACTCGCCGAGAACATGCTAGTTAGTATTATACCCATCGTCAGATAACAGTTCCCTGGTGACATGTGTACAGGTTAGTCTATCGACCTAAGATCTTCATTTGTCTCGTGTGAGTTCCCACTGTGATTTGATTACTACCCTACCATGGCTCAAAGGAGTCATGCAAATAGGTTTTAGTTGGGTACAGTCCCGAGCCACATGGAGGCAGTGAGCGGATCGGTAGGGGATTCGTCTCTCCAGGTATTGGGGGTGAGATCGCGCTGTGTCTGGAGAGCCATTACACGAAATCCCTGGCTAGGGTAAGTGAGATTTACTGGTAAGTATTCCAGTAGTTTCTCAGGGTGTTCCGGGCTACACTCCGACACGACTTATACCGCTATTGGGGGTCTGACGTTTACCAGCCCTCTAGGCCCGATATGCGATACTCATAGACGAATGGACTGGACAGTACGGATATTGTCACTGACAGGCTCAGTAGGGTTTCAGGATGAGTTCGCTCATCGACCTCCCTTTTGCTTAATACCTGGGCAGCCGTTATGTACAGCTAGTACCACTGACGTGCTTGTGGTTAAACCCACTGCCAGCGTATTGACGAGTCTTTAGAGTCCCCCACAGAAAGTTTCCCAAGTTCGGGCGAAACGTTGTAGATGCCGTATAGTTTTATGGATGGGTTCGATCATATACGTGCACTTGTGCACGGATCATGATCGGACGGATCATACTAGTGGGCTTTGGTTTAAGCTGGATCCTAGTATTAGATTTGTTGGATTACTTTCGTCTCATTGCATTCGTATTCAGTTGGAATGCGAATGCATGTATGTATATACAGATGAGGGGTATTCTTATGATCCGTTACGAGTTTACTTTAGAAGATTCCATTCTATTTATTGTTATAAACATTTGGATTAATGTTTATTAAGTGGAAATTGTGAGTGCTTGTCATGATCAAGAGTATTAAATGTGGCATGTGTTTTGTTGATGACTCATGGTGTTATTTTTTGTGTCATGTCTAATCTCCTGGTTAATTATTATGTGGGATTGATATGTGAGGAAAGAGAGGGTAGCCACTTAAGAGTGGGGCTTGGTCTTGAGATAATGATCAAGAGCTCTCACATTTTAATCCCAACACAATAAGCAAGCTCCTTCTTCTTGACTTCTTCTCTTGAGCTCACATTCTCCTAATGGCTTATTCTTCAACCTCCATCCATCCCTCTCATGAGTTGAGAATCCATGGGTGTCTTGAGACAAAGTGATAACACACATTCTCTACTTCACCTTGGACATGTCGGCTAGCAAACTTCATGTTTGAGTTGCTTCGGTTTTGAAGCAGGAGCCCGTAAAAAGATTCCTTGACGTGGTGCCATTTCGATGAGGAGACTGGAGATCGAGCTTGATCGGAGATGCCGCGAGGAGCTAACGATGGTGGCTAAAGACCGTAGGACACGGATCGACCGGTATAGCCATTCTAACTTCTTAGTAGTTTCTAGAATAGGGTTAATGGAACGATCCGGGTGAAAGTCTGCGTTAGAGCCAGTTTATAAAAGTTTTTGTTCTGCGTTTGGCCTCGGACTGACGGCCGGGGTGCTACCGTAGACTTACATGGTATCAGAGACAAACCATTAACCATATACTAGTTGGTTTAGACAATGTTAATCTATCAAAATTGAAACAGACCTGAAACATCATCCATTGCATTTCATTCTTTGTCGATTTTGAATGTGTCTTCTAAAAATATTTAAACAAGTGCAGAAGACTACTGACATGACCATTAGCCTACACCCCAAACACGACCCCAATCCCTCGGATTTTGTCCGAGCAAATGCACACAAAATCCGAGGAGGCCGGCCATTTTTGGGCATTTGGGTGTCTTTTTGGGGTGCAGTCTAGTCTCTGTAATGTTGGTGCAGTGGTGTTGTTTATTTAGCCTAGTTTGGATATGGTTTTATCAAGTTGTTTGGGGCTATTCGGGGGTTATTTCGAAGTCGATATTATCTAACTTTGTTTAAAGTTTACAGTGCATTACATTACTATCTGCGACCGTGAATGTCATTCGAGCGGTAAATCTTGTCTAATTGCTATAGTCCTTTTAGACGGGTTTGCAAACGTGACATTCACGTTGATGTTCTGTGTTGTGCTGTGTTGTTGCAGATTTGTCATGGTGGATAAATTGCATGCAATGGTAGTGCAGTTTAGATATATTTGTACATTTTATATCGCGGGGCGAGCGTCCGACATGTAGACTGTCGTCACTGCCTGTTTGTATATTATTCTTTTGGGGATGACCGGGTTGAGGTCGATGTCACCGTTGTACATATTTTATTTTATGTACTAGGATTACCCCACGGTGGAGTGCACGGATAGCCGGGTTTTAGAGGGAAACGGGCCCGCATCTCATGGCTTTGAGACGGAGGGGGCTTCACTCTAGAATTGGCGGGCTATTCTCCGCACTCATAGGGGGTACAGGTTGACCCAAGGAGGGGTGCTCAAGTTACCGGATTCCGTGAAGTGCTGGGTGGTCCATTCACTTTGCTGAAGGGGCTGCCTCGCTTCTGGTTTTGGCAGGTAACTTGCCGCACTCGTAGGGGTCTAGGATTTCATTGCACAGGCTATCCACACGACCGGGGGAACGTCGGGTTTCAGTTGCAGCTCAAAGGAAACCCGGGGCTCCCAGATTATCTGTATTGTTCTGTGATGCTTATTACTTTTCTGTGATGTTGCATTTATCACGCCTGGAGCGATTATTATATATTGATATATACACTAGTAAATGTTGTATATGTTTTACACCCGCACTAGTCCAGTCCCCGCTCTGTCGTTAGTTAAGTAACCTAACGGGTGATGACGGGACCCAGTGGCGAATGCGGATGGCATATACGTACATTATATTTTCGTTCTTTTGTGGTGTGATTAATTGATGGGACTGCATTGATTTATATCAATGCAAGGAAAACAAACCTATTCGATATTGTTGGAACAATTTTCAAAAAGCTGTTATTGCAAGGACGTTCTCTTTTGTTTTGCATAGAGGTATTCAGTTATGAATATCCAGCACCTCATTCGACGAGGCAAGGGCCGAGATCCCTTCATCGGGAGTGACCCCTTGGACAGAAGTTTGCATCAGGGTAATAACTTCATTATAGTCGATTACCTTTTGCTTTTCATCATGGTATTCAGTTGGAATATCCTGCACCTCATTCTATGGGGAAAGAGCCAAGATCCCTTCACCGGAAGTGACCTCTTTAGCAAAGGTTTTCGCCACTATACATTAGTAAAAAGCTATCCGGTTCCTTCAATAATATCAAGTTCATTACGTTAAAGGTTTTTCACCAAAAACCATTCGTAGCCCTTCGTCATTTCAGACTGGTAGCACCTAGTATTCATACTATGTTTGTTGGCCTTAGTCAAGGCATAGTGTATGGCGGCTATTTGTTACTATTCTGTTGTATAGATAGATGCGTTAGTTTGGGACAGTCGTACAGCCTTGTTGGCCCTTAGCCAAGGGCGAGTACGGGTGGGTTCAAATTAACCTGGACAATGACGGGTAGAACTTGACATGTGACTTATGATTTATTGGCCTTAGTCAAGGTCATAAGAGCATGGGGTAAAAATCACATCGGGAGTTTCTAAAGAAACTGAAACTTGCCAGGCATGCGCATACCTTCTGGAGTGCGATAACGTGAGTGGATTCCATCACGTTATCATGCAATGATAGTTGGATCCCGATTCCCACTGATGAGTTGGTTTACTCCTCGGGTGATCCCGACTAATTCTTCTTTCAGGTTTGGAGGAGAATTTGAGGATACAGTGGGAGACATCATGATTAGATAAAGTGATTAACCATTCTGATCTAGGTTAGAGTGCACGCAAAGTGTTTCTTTTCTCTCTCTCTTTGGCAGCGACCATGGACTGACCTTAGACTATAACTCAGTGACCAAGTTAACCGAACTTTCTTAAAACACCGGCTTTTGGATTGTCTAAGTTGCATACATCATTGTCACTCCTTCTTTTACCCTTTGCATTTCTCCAGAACACCCCGTATCACTACGAACATCCACTTCCATTGGATAAATCCATCGTATGGTTATATACGAACTCGAAGGAACTTGTTCCAGATTCGAGGATAGATTCTGGTTCTGGAGAAAATGAATAGGACTATTCAGTTGTATTTACCTTTTACCTTCTCTCAGGATGCGAGGGCTCCTAGGATTAGGAGAGAGTACACCTATTGCGCTTATTGGATAGTCTTCTTCCAAACCATAGGCAGGTGTCGAATGATAGGGAATGAAGAAAACCAATTAGCCTAAGTGTGGTGTACAGAAGGTAATAAGTAAAGAAAAATAAAGGGATAGAAAGAGGGCAAAGTAAATTGCAACTGCTATCATTCACGACCAAACCACGTATTTCATCGCCACTCCTACTTCACCTTTGTATTTCTCCAGAACACCCCGTATCACTATGAACATCCACTTCCATTGGATAAATTCATCGTATGGTTATATACGAACTCGAAGGAATTTGTTCCAGTTCGGGGATGGATTCTGGTTCAAGAGAAATAGGAATAAGATTTATTCAGTTGTCTTTAATCTTTACTTTCTCTCAGGTTGCGAGTACTCCTAGGATTAGGAGAGTACATCTATTACGGTTATTGGATAGTCTTCTTCCAAACTATAAGCTGGTGTCGAACGGTAGGGTAGGAAGAAAACCATTTAGCCTAATGGGGTGTAAAGAAGGTAATGAGTAAAGACAAATAAAGGGATTTAGAGAGATGACAAAGATCTATATAGTTATAGTCATGAATCTGGATAGTAGGAGAGGCATTACTAGGAATACTCGGATACCCCTACGAAACATTTTAATGTTTCAGTTTCACTATACGTTGTTAATTGAAAACTGATTTTCCAATTAGACCCTTACTCCAGGGTATGAATTTACCAGCTTTGATTTTCACATCCGTATGGTTTTACAGATGATGAGTGGGAGTAAGTTATTGGGAATAGGTGATCATCCTCATAATATCGAAATTCATTGTAATTTGTGATATTTGAGGAAATCACCTGGGTTTTTGCCGGACGACAAATATTTGGTTTTGAATATCCGTTGTTATGCACCAATTTCAAACTGATATATCTGTACGTTTATTTTATAAAGTGAGATATAACTTTTTATGATTATGTCCATGACATTTACCTATATCAGTTGATGGTTAGGTAAGGAGCATTAAACAGCAGTGTAATTCTTCTTAACCATAGTACAGTTTTCAACCTACGACGCACATGTTTTGAGTTATTAAGCTCATGGGACTTATACAAAGTATTGTATGTTTTCCAGTGTCCATTAGAACAGAGGGGTTGGTTCTCTTACTATATTCTGTTTACTTATGACTTCTCAAGTTTTAGACACGTGTTTCGTAGAAATAAAAGGTCCAAGTTTTGAGAAGTTATAGGTATAAGAGTAAAGTAGAGAACCAGGTGCTGCAAGTATCGAAATTCTTCAAGGTGATCGAAGATGTATATACTTGTATTAGGCATTCAGTAGATAGTAATGGTTTTGAGAAACTTGCTTCTCTTTCAGGTTACTCATAATTGGATGCACTCCTAAGTTGAGTAATACTGATCGACCTCTCTCCATTTAGTTGACATGCACTAGAGACAGCTGCATGATTTGAATCTGGTTTCAATTAAATCAGTGCCTCTATTTCTATATTGTATATAGAATGGTTCATATCTTAACGATGTTAAGGTACTGGGAGTTGTCCGGCTTATGTTTAAAACCAGACTCTGGATAACTCAAGGCACGTTTCTGTAATGGTAGTTTGTGGGTTAACCCGGGCTATGACGAGGGTTAACTTTCTACCATCTGGAAGATCAATAGTGATATTGTTCTTGACTCGCCACAGTTTTGTTAAAATGGACTTTTTCAGAAAGCAGTAGTGGGTGTATGGTAGAACTGGAAGTGATTCCAGAACCGCAAACGATTACTGAAAATTTAATAGGACCTAAAGATTCAATCTGGATCGACATTCCATTAGCCACTCCGCAGATATGGTGGGTAACCTCAGTGTCACGACCCGAAATATAAGCTTGTGATCAGCACTTAAATCACGCAACGTCTAAAGGCGTAACGTAATTCAAGTAAGCTGAAACCTAGAAATCTAAACCTTTTTAAGAAAATAAAAGAGGTGAAGTTTTGACATAGAGGTATAATGAAATCAAGTTTTCTTAAATGCATGGAAAAGGGACATAAATAATGCAAGTGAAATATGCAAGTTTAAAAATCATGTTTCGCCTTTTTAAAAAAATTTGGGCAGCACCTCCTTTGTATATTTTGATCCAAAACCACATATACAAGATAATGATAAAGGCATCCCCAAGCAGGAGCTAGCTCTTCGCCAAACGAAGGATTCACAACCACGCAAAGCATAAATATAAGTATACGACGCCCAACGGCGAAGTTCACCATAAAAGATAAAGAATAAAGCGAGATATCAACCCAAAATGCGAACATACAACCCATCGCTCAAGTCTCGCAACTACAAGTCTCGCTAAGTCTCATTACTTATACAAATACTAGTTTGATTTGATGGAGTTGACTAAATACAATATGAAAAAGTAAATACAAGAGTGGGTACGATACAAATATCCCACCTACCAAGCAAACCACCCAAAAGTAGCTATGTGCCAGCGATGCCGCTACTGATCCATGCGGTCAACCTGCAAGAACTGTGGCACAACGGGGGTGAGTTGCCAACTCGTGAATAGAAAAATATCTATAAGTAGAAATCGAATAAACAACGACTCCTAGGTCAACTATATCATAAAGGTAATACTATGATATCTAGGGTGACCATATCTGTTTGTGTGCCAACAATGTAATCAACACCCATGTGTATGCGGATATCATCCAACCATATAATCAATGTATGTATGCATGTGGATATCGTCAAACCATATAATCAATGTATGTATGCATGTGGATCTCGTCCAACCATATGATCAATATATGTATGCATGTGGATCTCGTCCAACCATATAATCAATGTATGTATCATAAAAGCATATGCATGAAAGTATGGGGATATAAATCAACGGGTGTCTCTCGCTACACATTAAAATCATGGAACCTGGGTGTCCAACATCGACACTCGAAAATTCATGAAACCTGTGTCCAGCATCGACACGTAAATCCTCATAGCTCGGGCTCCGTCAGTCCGGATCGACCCTCGGGCTCTGTCTGCGGGATCGGCCCTCGGGCTCCGGCAGAACGGGTCGGCCCCTATCCATCTCTCGACTCCGGTCGGTATCCTCCGGATAACCTCCAGGTCCAACCAATCACCGGTAGGTAGTAGACCATCTGCTAGGCTCACCGTCTACTGCACAGCAATCCGTTCTCGTCCCGGGGCACCATACCGGGTCTACTATGTACCCGCAATCGGCCTCATCCAGCTCCTCGAATCGGGTTTCACATGTCACACGTATCAGAACCGAGAAAACGCATGGTGGATGCATTGAAATATCATATCAAGAGAAATCGGGTTTTTAAAAAAGTACATGCTTTCCTTTGAAATAGCCACGGTTCTCAAATCCAAAAATCTCATGAAAACAACATATCTCAATGCGTAAAATCATAAAGCATGATGTATGCGGCATATGATAAAAATGTAAGCATATCCGAATATCATGCAACATGGAACAGTGATATGATATATTAAGGGAAAACCGCTCTTTTAAATGAATCCAGTTTTTAAAATATAACATGAGGTCCCCAATTCTCCAAAATCAAAGCCAGCATTATCTATGTGTGTACAATGAGTATGTACGTAGGCATGGATGCACAAGATATATATATATATATATGCACACAAGTATGGGTGTACAAGTGGGTATATACGCAAGTATGAGTGTACAATATGTATGTGCGCCAATATGGATGTACAAGTGGGTATATACGCAAGTATGAGTATACAATATGTATGTGCGCCAATATGGATATACAAGTGGGTATATACGCAAGTAAGTTATGCGAAGAGTCATATCATGATGCAACAATCCTACTGTGTGGTGACATGGCAATTATCAATGATGAAGTATGTGAGCCGGCCAAACTGTGTAAGTGAAACAAACTCATCATCAATAATGGTGCAGGTGTACTAGCACAGGTATAAGAAATGCAATGCGAATACATGGAGGCAACATATGGTAAATCATCAGCGACAAGCTATCAGGTATACGTGTCTACAAGACCGAATCGGTGAATCTATCAATCGGCATATAGCCTCATAACAACACGCACGATACAATACATCGTACGGCAGTCTCTAGTCAAGGGTATGGATGAAACATCAGCTCAAACTCATCACGTACGGAAAATCATCGTACGGCGGCATTAAAACAATAGGGATCCTATCAACCTATAAGACAATGAGGGTATGGCCAAATGTCACGTACGACCTATCATTCATGATTCACGACATTCTATATATATATATATCTATAAACCTATGTGCCAGGTCACATCCATAACAATCTCGTATCAGGGGACCGGTAAGGTATCGATCATCTCAATCGACTCTCGTCCATATACCAACATATCACCAAGCCATCATATCGCATCATACATTCTTTTCATCACATTTATGTCTTACATCGAATCAAATGTTATATATATACATTCTACCTTTACTATAAGCATACTTATCTAATCTAACATACACACCCAAACCATACAATCAGTTTTAAAAGATGCGAATCGTAGTTTTGAAAGTTGGGGCTACGGTATTTTTAAAGAAAAGATATCATTTGAAAATCCGTAACGTCCCTCAAGGTATATCTTTTAAAAGATGCATTACGATTCCTCAGTTTGGAAATAGGTATGGTTCGGATGACACATCTACGTCGGCTATCTAGTCTTATAGTACCCTAAACGGCAATATCATCAAACATCATCCTTAAATCCCGTCATCACATATTAGCCGTATCATATCACTTCTAACTATCCTTTAGTTCCTAATTTAGTTTCTCTAACTATGTTTTAACTCTATCTATAGTTTTCTATAAAAGGTTTCCTTAACCATATTCTATATATAAATCGGTTTCCATCAAAGTTTGCGGGGGTGCTATACGCCATCCACCCGACTTCCCCTATAGATATAGATCTACTCACCTTGCTCCTTGCTTGCCGAAGTCGATGATGCCACGCTCCGTCGCCTTGGAATCCATGCGAAGGTACCTACAATAATACACAATCGAAATCGCTATTAAAATCGAATCCGGAAAACCGATACGGCACACAGCGTGCTCATAGGTTAGAACATATGTCCTACGCGTGCAAAACAATCAAACAACCCTTGTTGTTGATGTACAAACATCCAACAACCAAGTACAAATCCAAATAGCAAAACCAAACATTTCAAAATACGGAAATCATAGTCAAAATCATACCAAAGTGCTCCTAGATTTTGACTCAGGTCAAACTAAAAAAAGTTGCATATACAAAGGGCCTTAAATATATAGCAGATAAAACCCGACAAAACCCCACAACCATACCTCCTAATCTGGCCGCAATTTGCGGCTAGAATGCTTATTTTTGCGGCCACAGTACAAGGGTTGGGGCTCAGGTCTTCAGGGTACACTCCAAGTTGCCTGCACGACTCCCAGTATTCGCTAAATAATTTTCCAGGTCCCCGAGTCACTCCAGATTCTTAAATACCATCACTAATTCCACAAAAACCCAATATCGACGAATCTAAAGTTCTTATTTGGTTTCTATTTTCTGTTCCAGGCCAATAAGACACCACTCAAGTCTTGTTAACAGCCACTATTCATCCTCACTTCCACACAATTACCCAAACCCTTCTCTAGAGATTCTAACTTCACAACAACTAACCCAAATCAACTTCTAAACTAACTAGAATGCTAGGAAAACATAAACTAACCAAGTGAAGGGAAATATACCTCATGGATGTTGCCAAGCAAAACCCTAGCTCTACAAAGTCCTCAAAATCCCACATTGATGGGTCCAAAGTGTAGAGGGTGAAAAGGGGATCAACTTTAATGAAAGGGGTTTAGGGTTTGAATGAAGAATTTAAGATGATCTCTAAGGGGAAGGTGGAGGGAAGCTTGAGGAAGGAGGAGATGAAAAGAAATAATGGGGAAGGAAATGTGGCTGCCCCTCTCTCTCTTCTCTTATTCTCATCCTCTCTCTCAATATTTACCCTTATACCCTTTTTACTTTTCTTTTGTTATCATTTAAATTTTAAAATCAAAACACATAATACCCAAAACAACATAAGAAATAACATGAAATCAAAACGTAACATGACATGGTGCACTAGCCATGGAAAACTGTAGAAACACGGATTTGGCCTAATCGCGATTAACAGTGCACTAATCGGGTTTTTATCCAAACTGCATATAATAAATTTTAAAAATGCCAAATCCTTTAAATATATTTTTAAATGAATAAATCATTTTAATTTCCAATTATTTCACCAATATTGCTATATATTTATACCGTTTTACGAAAACTTCAATTTCGCAATCGGGCAGTTTTCGGGAAATATATTATTTTAATATTAAATTCCAAAAATAATATTTTATATTTTCTGAAATGTTACAGTTTCCCCCCTTAAATAAATTCGGTCCCCGAATTTAAATTTAAACCCCCAAATACCAAAACATTTCAATACTCAACTCAAATCAACGGGGCTCCGAAATCACGGAAGATGCAGAAATAACACAGCGCATCCTTGGAAAACTTTCAAGAACTCAATAAAACTCATGCAAAAATCTTTTCTAAATCACCGCGTGAATGCGTAACTCACAGCATAAGTGACGGACGCTCATTTGTAAAATAATAATATATGTCCATATATATTTTGCTAAATATACGTTCCGTCGTTTCAAAATATCCCAAAAGGTTTTCCTTTAAAAACGTTCGTGTCGCTCACGAACACGTAAGAAATAGCGAGCCTATAGCTCCTTTTTGAAAACCTCTTGTTAACTTTTTAGTGCATGCAAAATACTCAGGTACTATCCCCAGATCGGTCCTGTTTGACTACTACAGAATATAGTGCCCAATACGAAAACAATGTGCTCAAAAGCAAAATCAGCCACAAAAAGCGTATCCAACAATCACGTGCGTCCGGTGCGCACGGAAATCAAATCCCAACACAGGTGCCACAATATGCACAAAGCAAAACTAAGTGCAACGGGTGTGCACGAAAGCATCTGTCCAGTGCAACGGGTGTGCACGATAACAACATCTGGTGCATCTATTGTGCACGAAAACAACATCTGGTGCATCAAATGCACGACAAAGTTGGTATCAGAGCGCTAGGTTTTTACCTTTCGGAGTGTAGGATGACCTTGGTATGATGGAGTAGGTAGCTTAAGCAGAGTAACGTAGTGTGTGTATGTCTGCAGCATACTCACGATGCGGTACTTCGCCTAAAGTGACCTAAGTACATTTCTTGAAATTCCTTCCTTGATGATTCATATCTTTGTGACTCGATTTCCGTGTTCTTATCGAATCTTATTTCCATTTATAGCCTTGCCGCCGATGACTGTGGGGACTCAGAGTGATGCAGCGAGGGCCGAGATCAAAGTTGATTCGGGGGAGACGGGCACTGACCAGGATGGCACGCTCGTTGCACAGGAGCAGACGGATTCGCCTTCGACAGATCGGCTCGCTAGGCTTGTGGCAGAGATGCAGGACTTGCGCCAGACGATGAGTTCATTGGTTGAGGTCGTTCGAGCGCAGCGACAGGAGGTTGTCACCCTTGTTAACCAGTTGTTCCTTGCGATCAGCATGCAGCAGTCTGTCACCTACATAGCACCAGGGGATGCAGACCCAGTTTACGAGACACATATTCCAAAGATTTTGAGAGTTCCGGAACAGTGGAGGACTCGTACCAGTGTACCAGCCCAGATACAGAGGCCTAGTCGTCGAGACAGATTTCGTGACCGTCGCGGGAGTAGCAGAGGCTTAGGACGAGGACAGTCGTTCAGCTCTCATCCCCAAGAGGGCCAGCAGCCGTCGTATGGATGTTTTCGATGCGGGAGCCTTCATCACCACCTCAGGGATTGTTCCTTAGCACTGCGACAGGGTCATTTTCAGAGAGGTTGTGGACGCAAAAGGATCACTCAGAGGGGACGGGTTGGCAGAGGAAGATTTCAGCCAGTTGCGGGTAGGGGGCAGACATGAGGGTTTGCTTCTACTCATCGGGACGTGCGGGTGTCCAATGCAAGGTTTTTAGGTATCCTTAATTCATATGTTTTTTATGTACTTGTTGGTTTTTCACACTTGTGCCGTGGTTAGGACGAGAGTCGTGTTAGGTAGATCAGTCGTTTGTTGTGTTATTTTCTGTCAGCGATTCTTTTATTGCGCAACACGTAGATGTTGGATGAATCTCCTAACACGTATTTCATCCGTCACTTGATTCTTCTAGAGATGTTGGATTTGACGTTCTCCTGGGCACGGACTGGTTAGCTATGTGCTAGGCGTCTGTGGACTACCGTGAGAAAACAGTCAGGTGTTTTTTTCCCCGGCGAGTCAGTTCTTGTTGTGCAGGTGGATAGTTGTGCCGCCTCTTACAGCTTGAATTCAGCCTTTTTCCGCTAGTCGTCTTTTGAGGAGAGGATGTCGTGGATTCTTAGCGTACATTCGTGGTACCGAAGCCACAGTTGGTTTGTTGGACCGGGTTCCTTTTGTGCGAGAGTTATCCGACGTTGTTCCAGATGAGCCGGCGAAGCTTGGGGAGCTTAAGGATCAGCTGTAGAGTTGTTTGTTGGGGGGCTTGTGCGTCTGAGTGTTTCGCTTTAGGGAGCTCCTATTTTTGTTCGTCAAGGAGAAGGACGACAGATTGAGGTTGTGTATTGATGGATCGTCAATTGAACCGGCTTACGATGCGAATATGTATCCTTTACCTCGTATTGACGATTTCTTCGATCAGCTCCAGAGTGCGAGACATTTTCTAAGTTTGTTCGGGATCAGGTCATCATTGTTGCAGGTTCGGAGTGATGACATTCCGAAGACTGCCGCGTGCTTTGGGCTTTGTGTGTATTGGTGTGTCATTGGATTCACCAATGCCCTAGCAGGATTCGTAGATATGATGAACCGGATTTCTCCAGGCCGTTCCTCGACCAGTTTTTGTTGTGTTATTGATGACATTCTGGTCTATTCTTTGTGTCTTGAGGAACAGGAGCAGCACTTGAGGATTTGTTTTGCAGACACTGGGAGAGAACCAGCGGTTTGCTAGATTCTCGGAGTGTTCCTTCAGGCTTGTTTGTGTTGACTCCTAGGTCTTGAAGTCACGGGAGACGGTTTTGTATGGTTCCGAGGAAGATCGAGGCCGTACAGCTTAGGACCAGACTTGTGTACAGACGGAGGTCCGCGGATTTTTGGGCTTAGCAGGTTTTTACCGTTGTTTCGTGCAGGATTGCTAGTGTAGTGCTGCACCGTTGACTGGATGACCGGAAAGGAGGTTTCTTTCTTTGCACCGAGGCATGTGTGTGGAGTTTTTCAGCAGTTGAAGACTCGGTTAACAACTGCATCAGTTCTTTCTTTGCTTCTTGTTAGTGTATATGCCCTAGAGGCCATTACTGTATCATACTAGTATGTATATTACTTGATGGAAGCTTGGGATATTCACAGTTGTATAGACAATCTTGCTCGAAATGGTATTATTCTACTTGGTTTCTCACTGCTTTAATGTGTACATCTGTTTCTTTATTGTATCACCTATACGCATTAGTGGAGCCCATAGGATCTTTGCTTGATTACCAGCGTTGTGATGGAAGTCACACTCGTGGGGGCTGGGTAATCCATAAGCACATCCTTATATATACACGTCCCTGGTCGTGGGATTATCGAGACAGGGCATCGATACTCCGGAGTAGACTAGCGTATGCTCTTCTCATCCCAGCACGGGAGACGGTCTGTCCCACAGCCGTCAGTACGTCGTACATGAGATAGTATGCGGGTGCTCGTTAGGTTACAAGAACACTGGACATGACTCGTCGGGAACTGTTGGTATTATACCTATCGTCGGTTATCAGTTCCCAGGTGACATGAGTACAGCTTAGTCCGCTGACTTGACACCGTCACTTCGCCTCGAGTGTGTTCCCACTGCACTTTGATTATTACCCTACAACGGCTCAAAGGAGTCGTGCAAACAGGTAGTTTTTGGGTGCAGTCCCGAAGCACTTGGAGGCAGTGACGGTTAGACAGGATTCGTCTATCCCGGTATTGGGGGTTGACATCGCGCTGTATCCAGGAGAGCCATTACACAAGTAGTCCCTGGCCAGGGAAAGCGAGGTATACTGGTAGGTTTCCAGTGTTATCTCAGGGTGTTCTGGGCTACACTCCGACACGACTTGTACCGCTATTAGGGGACTAACATTTACCACCCCCTAGGCCCGCCATGCGATGTATCAGACGAACAGACCGGACTGTACGGAGACTGTCACATTCAGGCTCAGTAGGAGTTTAGATGGGTTCACCTCATCAGTCTTCTTATCGGCATCTACCTGGGGACCGTTACGTACAGCTAGTGCCGCTTGCGGTCTGTGGTTAAACCCACTGCCAGCGTAGTGTCGAATCTTTAGAGTCCCACACAGAGGGTTGTTCTCCTTTAGGAAAAATGAGTAGAGGTCGCATGGTTTTGCGACAGGTTTCGTTCACATCCGCGCACTTGTGCACGTTTGCTGTCCGGACAGCTTAAACTAGCGGGTTTTGGTTTAAGCCGGATCCTAGTATATGATTTGGGATTGGTTTTATCTCATCGTATTCGTATTCCTCGGAACACGGATACGGGTCTGTATGCACAGTTGACTGAGACAGAGGCAGAGGACTTTGATTAGGGTTGATGACCATTGTCATTTTCTTAACCTTAATGCTTTGTGTGAATTATGATTTATTAATTATTAGTTAATTATAATTGTGCATGGTTAGGGTTGTTGACCATTTGACTATACTTGACTTGTTGACCTAGGTTGACAAGTTGACCATCATCATTCCATATGAAAGATGCTCTTTGATCCTTGCAAAGGCATTTAATGTGAAATGATAATGGTCATTTCTTGATTAACCATGACAATTAACTTGACTAATTATCTATTATCATAATTCACACATATAAGTGAGAAGAATGGTTCATTTCTTCTCATTCTATCATTTAGATTCTCTCTCCTCCTCTTCCTCTCTCTCTAGCTCTCCCCTCTCATGAGTTGAGAATCCCTTGAGCTTGAGATAAATCCTTCTAAGATACTCTCTACTCTTTCTAAGGTTCTAGGATTAGCACTCCAAGCATCTTAGTTAACTTTTAGTTTGAAGTTGAAGCCAAAGGTTGAGGCCCTCGGGTGGATCTTTCTTCGACAAGAGAAGGCGACAAGGAGATCACTTTCTTTCACTCCAAGGAGCAAGGAGAGAAGGACTTAAAGCCCTAGGTATAACCTCTTTTCTGAGTAGCTAATTCTTCTTATCTTTGTAGTTAGTTTATGTTTAGCAAAGATCCTCCTTTTGCTAGTCCATGTTGCCTAGTGTGTTAAAAATCCGTTTTTTATACTGTTTCCGCCTCCCCGCAAGCACCGGGTGGGCAACGTGGACTTACAGTGGTATCAGAGCCTAAATAAACACAAACTAGCTAGTTAGTAAAGTATATAGAACTTCGATCGATAAAAATCACAAAATATTTTTCAAAAAACCCAAGTTTCTGCCGATTTTTAAATCTACTTTAAAAATAATAAATCACACCTTAAAAATCGGCTCAGGGTTTTTACAGTACACCCAAGAAAAACGAACCAGCGAGCCGACCAACTCACCGCGGTTCCGCGGCCGAGTTGACTCGGCCGCGGCTCGTTTCTCTTGCAGTGTTCTTATTTTATGGTTTTGGGATTTTTAGAACGGTTTCTTTCTGCCCAGATTTTCCAAAGAGCAAATTTGTTTTCTGGGTAGTTATAAATCCGTATTTTGATCGATCTTCCCTATACTTTGACTAATGGGTTATATCTGTGATGTATTATATGTATTGAACGTCTACTAATCGCTATACGTCGATTAGTGGGAGTTATACATATCTGTGATCTGTAATGCTTGTTGGTTTGTGTATATGAATTCGTTGGATTGTCGCGGATGAATAGCCGGGTGGATGTGAGATGAGAGTTTCTTTTTTTCTTTCATTCTTGTAATATGTAAATTGATGTAATATTATTTGTTTGGCCGCACATCCGGGTTGAGGTTGTAGCCGCCATTGTATAATTTCTTTTTACTGTTTTTGCTCCTAGGATAGACCCATGGTGGGGTGCACAAACTACCGGGTATCTTGAAGTGCCGAGTGGCCTACTCACGTCGTTGAGGGAGGTTGCTTCTTTTTGGGTACTTGGCGGGTAGTTTGCCGCACCCGTAGGGGTCTAGGGTGGGGTAATGGCTATTCATCGCGACCGTGTAATCCGCTTTTCGTTGCAGGCTTGAACGAATCGCAGATTCCTAGTATATCCAAAGTGTTCATCTGTGATCTGGATTGACTATCATTGCTATATATCTATATATGATATCTATTTAGGTGTTGCTTATGTTTTGCATCTGCGCTAGTCCATCCCCCGCTCTGTCGTTAGTTAAGTAACCTAACGGGTGATGACGGGACCCCGTGGCGAATGCGGATAGCATAAGCGTACACCATATTTTGGTTGTTTTCTGCAATGGTAGGATTAAATGATGGGATGAATTAAAATTAATGCAAGAAAATAAACCAAGTAAAAGTCGTTGGAACACTTTGAAAACCACTCGGTTCTTTTCAAAACCAAAATTTTAAAATGCGGAGCTTGAACCACTCCTTTTAAAAGCTATCTCGTTCCATCGATTATATCAAGTTCACTACGTTCACGGTTTCGCCAAAACCATTCGTAGACCGTCATCATTTCAGTTAAATATTCGGTAGTATTCAAGCTATGTATTTTGACCTCACGCCAAGGCATAGTGATTGGTAGCTGCCGGATATTTATCTGTTGCATAGATAGAATGCGTTGGTTTGAGACAGTCGTACTGCCATTTTGGCCTACGTCAAGGGTAGGTATGGGTGGGTTCAAATTAACCTGGATAATGATGGGAACAACTTGACATGTGACTTATGACATTTTGACCTCACGCCAAGGTCATAAGAGCATGGGGCAAAAATCCAAATCGGGAGTTTCAAAAGAACTGAAACTTGCTAGCACTGTATACCATTTGGAGTGTGATGATTCTGGTAGGATTCCTTCAGTTTTATCACGCGATGATATTTGGATCCCGATCCTACTATGAGTATATGCTACTCCTCGGGAAATTTCTCACTTAACGATCAATGCTATAAACCTAGTAGGTGTCTAGAAAGGTGTTAGTGGGGCTACGCCCACAGGGAAAAGAGGTTACTTAATTAAGGAATTTCGCGAAAGCGTTGGGAAACCTCCCTCGATGTACCGACACTGGCCTGGCTGAACGGTTAAGCAAGTATTGTACGGTGAGATTGATCCCGACTAATTCTTCCTTTATGGTTTGAGGAGGGATTCGAGAGACAGTGGGAGCCATCCTGTTTAGACAAACTAAAAACCACTCTAAACTTGCAAGAGCATCATGCTAAAGTGTTTCTTTTCTCTCTCCTAATTGCAGCGACCAATCAACATGACCGGACTTAAGTTATTACTAGATAAAAACATACTGACATGGCCAAACTACAAAGATTGGCTCAGGAATGTCAAAATGGCAATCATTTACGACAAGTTAGGGGTATCTCCTTACCACCAAAGCTCCCCCTGTCCCAGGTCCCACCTCCAGCGTCGCGGTTATAGAAATCCGTAAGACATAGGAGATCGATTGCGCGAAGGCCAAGTGCCTCGTGCTTGCCTCTATGGACAATGAACATCAGAGGAGGCACGAGAATATGGACCTAGAATCCATATTTCTCCATACAAAAGATCTGTATGGAGAGCAATCTCGTATCGCCAGATACGAAGTGTCGAAGAAGCTGTTTTCGGCAAGATTGGCCATCGGATCATCGGTAGCGGAACACGTGCTTAAGATGATTGGCTACATAGAGGAGCTCGCGGACCTTGGGACCACGTTGGAGAATGAACTCTACACTGACTTGATTCTCCAGTCCCTTCCTTCCACTTACGCCCAGTTTCTCCTAAACTTCAACATGCAAGGAAAGGAGGTTGAACTTTCCGAACTTCTGAACATGTTGAGGAGTGCTGAGGGCACCCTACAGAAAGGTAGGGAGACATCCACTTTGTTTGTAGGAGGATCTTCCTCTTCTAGGTCCAAGGCGAAAGCCAAGGGAAAGAAGAAGAAAGCCCCCGCCAAACCAAGGGGCGGTGTTAGTAAAGTGGATACGAAGGGAAAGGGAAAAGTAACAAAGGTAGCGGGAAAGCTTGTGGGAAAGGAAGAATGCTTTTACTGTCACAAGAGTGGACACTGGAAACAGGATTGCAAGGCTTGGAAGGCCAGAACCCAGGATCTGAAGCGAGTTGCGGCTTCAGCTTTAGGTGTGTATGTTATTGAAAATTGTCTATCAATAAACTCTACTTCCTGGGTATTGGATACCGGATCAGGATCTCATATCTGTAATTCTTTGCAGGAATTGAGAAGGCGTAGGGTTTTGAAGGCAGGTGATATGACCCTCAGAGTTGCAAACGGAGCTAGCATGGATGCTGAGGCCGTGGGGGACTATCACCTAAGATTGTCAGATGGACACTTTTTGGTTTTGCGTGGTTGTTATTTTGTACCAAATGCAACTTGTAATATCATTTCTGTATCTTTATTATCTAAAGAAGGTTATGAATTTGCATTTGTAAGTAATGTTGTGAACATTCACCTTAATCAAGTTTTGATTGGGTCAGGTATATTAAACAATGGTATATACGTATTAAACCAACCACAGATTTTCAATGTCCAGAATACACACAAAAGAAAGTCTCCTGAAATCAATCAGGCTTTCTTATGGCATTATAGACTCGGTCACATCAATGAGAGAAGGTTGACGAAGTTACATACAGAAGGATATTTGGATCCGTTCGAATCTCAATCATATGCAACTTATCAATCCTGTCTCAAAGGGAAGATGACAAAATCTCCGTTCACTGGACACGGAGTAAGAGCGAGCGAGCTCTTGGGGCTCGTACATAGCGACGTGTGCGGTCCAATGTCTACACATGCGCGAAGCGGTTATTCTTACTTCATTACTTTTACGGATGATTTTTCAAGGTTCGGACATGTCTTCTTAATGAAGCATAACTCTGAAGCCTTTGAAAAGTTCCAAGAATACAAGAATGAAGTAGAAAAACAAACAGGCAAAAGTATCAAGACACTAAGATCTGATCGAGGTGGTGAATACTTGAGTGCCGAGTTCTTGGATTACCTAAAAGAGAATGGAATTCTCTCTCAACTTACTCCTCCATACACTCCGCAACATAACGGTGTATCGGAGAGATGGAACCGAACCCTATTGGATATGGTATGGTCCATGATGAGTAACGCTGAGTTACCGCGATCATTCTGGGGATATGCACTAGAATCAGCCGCATACCTTTTGAACCGAGTTCCCACTAAGACTGTGCCTACCACACCATATGAGTTATGGAGTGGGAAGAAACCCTATCTTCAATACCTGAAGATTTAGGGATGTCCAGCTTTTGTCAAAAAGCAGCATGCGGACAAACTCGAGGCACGCTCAGTACTGTGCAAGTTTGTGGGATACCCAAAGAACTCCAGGGGGTATCTTTTCTATTACGCAGAGGAACAAAAGGTCTTTGTTTCTCGTAATGCCCATTTTCTGGAACATCAGTTCTTAGAAAAGAAAATAAGTGGGAGCGCAATAGAACTGGAAGAAATTCCAGAACCATAAGCTATTACTGAAAGCTTAGTAGAACCAGAGGGTTCGAAAGATCAGGACATTCCTACGCCGCTGTGCAGGAGTAGTAGGCAGTCTCATCAGCCCGAGAGATACTACGGTTTTCTCATAGACGGGGATAGAGAAGATTGCATCATTGATTGTGATGAGCCGACTAGGTTCCAGCAAGCCATTCAGAGCGTTGACTCGGTAAAATGGCTGGATGCAAAGCGGACCGAAATGGAGTCCATGTACACCAACAAAGTATGGACGTTGGACATTGCTCCAGATGGGGTAAAACCCGTAGGATGCAAGTGGATCTTCAAAAGGAAGATTGGTGTAGATGGACAGGTTGAGACCTATAAAGCTAGACTTGTTGCAAAGGGTTTTCATCAGAGACCTGGTTTGGACATGACGAAACCTTTTCTCCAGTGGCTATGCTGAAATCCATTCGGATCCTTCTTGCCATTGCTGCCTTCCAAGATTATGAGATTTGGCAGATGGACGTAAAGACCGCTTTTCTAAATGGAAATTTAGAGGAGTGTATCTATATGGACCAGCCAGAGGGTTTCATTCAGAGTGGGAGCAGCGAAAAGGTGTGCAAATTGCTCAAGTCCATTTATAGACTAAAGCAGGCATCGCGGAGTTGGAACATCTGTTTTGATGAGACGGTCAAGAAATTTGGCTTTATCAAAAATCCAGATGGACCATGCATCTATAGTAGATTTGTAGCGAGAACTGTAGTATTCCTCGTTTTATGCGTGGATGACATTCTCTTAATAGGAAATGACATTCCTATGCTACAATCTGTCAAAGGGTTCTTGTCACACAGGTTCTCCATGAAAGACCTGGGTGATGCCTCATACATTCTGGGGATCCGGATCTACCATGACAGATCCAAGAGGATATTAGGACTCTCACAGTCCAGGTACATCGACACCATACTAAAAAGATTCAGTATGGAAGATTCCAAGCGCGGTAATCTAACGGCTTGTCACGGGATCACCCTCTCCAAAGAGATGTCTCCCAAGACTGATTTGGAAAGGGATCGCATGTCTATTATACCCTACGCTTCTGCGGTAGGCTCTATAATGTATGCGATGTTGTGTATCAGACCAGATGTGGCTTATGCACTGAGTGTGGTAAGCAGGTATCAGTCAAACCCTGAGGAGAAACACTGGATAGCGGTAAAGAACATTCTCAAGTACCTGAGACGGACTAAGGAGATGTTCTTGGTGTATGGAGGAAAAGACCTCCAGATTGAGGCCTTTACTGACTCCAGTTTCCAGAGTGACAAGGATGATTCCAAGTCCATGTCGGGTTTTGTCTTTACCCTCAATGGAGGGGCGGTGTGTTGGAAGAGTTCCAAACAGGAAACCGTTGCTGACTCGACTATGGAAGCGGAATATATCGCTGCACCTGATGCCGCAAAAGAAGTCGTCTGGATGAGGAAGTTCTTGAAAGAACTTCATGTGGTTCCGTCCATTGTTGATCCAATACCTCTGTATTGCGACAACAACGGGGCTATATCTTTAGCGAAGGAACCCAGGTCCCATCAGAAATCCAGACACATCTTGAGGCGGTATCACCTGATCAGGGAGATCGTGGATAGGCAGGAGATCGAGGTTCGGAGGGTTGCTTCAGAAGATAACACTGCAGATCCATTCACGAAGGCCTAACCCCAGACTCAGTTCGAGCGGCTGATCGAGATGATAGGTCTTCGATACGCCAGTACATGGCCTTAGTGCAAGTGGGAATTTGTTAGTGTATATGCCCTAGAGGCCATTACTGAATCATACTAGTATGTATATTACTTGATGGAAGCTTGGGATATTCACAGTTGTATAGACAATCTTGCTCGAAATGGTAGTATGCTACTTGGTTTGTCTCTACTTTAATGTGTACATCTGTTTCTTTATTGTATCACCTATACGCATTAGTGGAGCCCTTAGGATCTTTGCTTGATTACCAGCGTTGTGATGGCAGTCACACTCGTGGGGGCTGGGTAATCCATAAGCACATCCTTATATATACACGTCCCTGGTCATGAGATTATCGAGACAGGGCATCGATACTCCGGAGTAGACTAGCGTATGCGCTTCTCATCCCAGCACGGGAGACGGTCTGTCCCACTGCCGTCAGTACGTCGTACTTGAGATAGTATGTGGGTGCTCGTTAGGTTACGAGTACACTGGACAGGACTCGTCGGGAACTGTTGGTTGGTATTATACCTATCGTCGGTTATCAGTTCCCAGGTGACATGAGTACAGCTTAATCCGCTGACTTGACACTGTCATTTCGCCTCGAGTGTATTCCCACTGCACTTTGATTACTACCCTACCACGGCTCAAAGGAGTCGTGCAAACAGGTAGTTTTTGGGTGCAGTCCCGAAGCACTTGGAGGCATTGACGGTTAGACAGGATTCGTCTCTTCCGGTATTAGGGGTTGACATCGCGCTGTGTCCAGGAGAGCCATTACACAAGTAGTCCCTGGCCAGGGCAAGCGAGGTATACTGGTAGGTTTCCAGTGTTATCTCAGGGTGTTCTGGGCTACACTCCGACATGACTTGTACCGCTATTAGGGGACTGACGTTTACCACCGCCTAGGCCCGCCATGCGATGTATCAGACGAACAGACCGGACTGTACGGAGACTGTCATATTCAGGCTCAGTAGGAGTTCAGATGGGTTCACCTCGTCAGTCTTCTTATCGGCATCTACCTGGGGACCGTTACGTACAGCTAGTGCCGCTTGCGGTCTGTGGTTAAACCCACTGCAAGCGTAGTGTCGAGTCTTTAGAGTCCCACACAGAGGGTTGTTCTCCTTTAGGCAAAATGAGTAGATGTCGCATGGTTTTGCGACAGGGTTCGTTCACATCCGCGCACTTGTGCACGTTTGCTGTCCGGACAGCTTATACTAGCGGGCTTTGGTTTAAGCCGGATCCTAGTATATGATTTGGGATTGGTTTTATCTCATTGTATTCATGTTCCTCGGAACACGTATACGGGTGTGTATGCACAGTTGACTGAGACAGAGGCAGAGGACTTTGATTAGGGTTGATGACCATTGTCATTTTCTTAACCCTAATGCTTTGTGTGAATTATAATTTATTAATTATTAGTTAATTATAATTGTGCATGGTTAGGGTTGTTGACCATTTGACTATACTTGACTTGTTGACCTAGGTTGACAAGTTGACCATCATCATTCCATATGAAAGATGCTCTTTGATCCTTGCAAAGGCATTTAATGTGAAATGATAACGGTCATTTCTTGATTAACCATGACAATTAACTTGACTAATTATCTATTTTCATAATTCACACATATATGTGAGAAGAATGGTTCATTTCTTCTCATTCTATCATTTAGATTCTCTCTCCTACTCTTCCTCTCTATCTAGCTCTCCCCTCTCATGAGTTGAGAATCCCTTGAGCTTGAGATAAATCCTTCTAAGATACTCTCTACTCTTTCTAAGGTTCTAGGATTAGCTCTCCAAGCATCTTAGTTAACTTCTAGTTTGAAGTTGAAGCCAAAGGTTGAGGCCCTCGGTGCTTGCAGGGAGGCGGAAAACGGAATAAAAATCGGATTTTTACTACTCTCGGCAACATGGACTAGACAAAGTCGGGATCTTTTCTAAACAAAAACTAACTAAAAGCTAACTAGATTTAGCTAAAGGGTAGAAAGGTTATACCTTGGGCTTTATGTCCTTCTCTCCTTGCTCCTTGAAGTGGTAGAAAGTGATCTCCTTGTCGTCTTCTCTCGTCGAAGAAGGATTCACCCGAGAGCCTCGGCCTTTGGCTTCAACTTCAAGCTATAAGTAACTAAAGTGCTAGAAGTTCTAATCCAAGAACCTTAGATAAGAGTAGAGATTATCAAGAAGAGGTTTTTCTCAAGCTCAAGTGTTTCTCAACACATGAGAGGGGAGAGCTTGAGAGAGAGGAAGAGGAGGAGAGAGAAAGCATATGATAGAATGAGAGAATAAAATGAACCATTCTCTCATATATGGGTGAATTCTGTAAATTGATAATTAGCAAGATAATTGTCATGGCTTAATCAAGACATGACCATTATCATTTCATTTTTAATGCAAATTGTAAGGATCAAAGAGCATCTTTTATATGAAATGATGATGGTCAAAGTGTCAACCTAGGTCAACAAGTCAAGAATATCAAATGGTCAACAACCCTAACCATGCACAATTATATTAAACTAATATCAATTAATCATAATACACACATAAGCATTAGGGTTAATAAAATGACAATGGTCATTAACCCTAATCAAAGTCCTCTCCCTCTGTCTCAATCAACTGTGCATACGCACCCGTATTCGTGATCCGAGGAACACGAATACAAAGAGATAAAACCAATCCCAAATCATATACTAGGATCTGGCTTAAACCAAAGCCCGCTAGTATAAGCTGTCCGGACAACAAACGTGCATAAGTGCGCGGATGTGAATGAACCCTGTCGCAAAACCATGCGACCTCTACTCATTTTGCCTAAAGGCGAATAGCTCTCTGTGTGGGACTCTAAAGACTCGACACTACGCTGGCAGTGGGTTTAACCACAGACCGCAAGCGGCACTAGCTGTACGTAACGGTCCCCAGGTAGATGCCGATAAGAAGACTGACGATGTGACCCCATCTGAACTCCTTCTGAGCCTGTATGTGACAGTCTCCGTACAGTCCGGTCTGTTCGTTTGATACATCACATGGCGGGCCTAGGGGGGCGGTAAACGTCAGTCCCCTAATAGCGGTACAAGTCGTGTTGGAGTGTAGCCCAGAACACCATGAGATAACACTGGAAACCTACCAGTATATCTCGCTTGCCCTGGCCAGGGACTACTTGTGTAATGGCTCTCCTGGACACAGCGTGATGTCAACCCCCAATACCGGGAGAGACGGATCCTGTCTAACCATCACTACCTCCAAGTGCTTCGGGACCGCACCCAAAAACTACCTGTTTGCATGACTCCTTTGAGCCGTGGTAGGGTAGTAATCAAATTGTAGTGGGAACACACTCGAGGCGAAGTGACAGTGTCAATTCAGCGGACTAAGCTGTACTCATGTCACCTGGGAACTGATAACTGACGATAGGTATAATACCAACCAACAGTTCCCGACGAATCCTGTCCAGTGTACTCGTAACCTAACGAGCACTCGCATACTATCTCAAGTACGACGTACTGACGGCTGTGGGACAGACCGTCTCCCACGCTAGGATGATAAGCGCATACGCTAGTCTACTCCGGAGTATCGATGCCCTATTTCGATAGTCCAACGACTAGGGACCTGTATAAGGATGTGCTTATGGATCACCCAGCCCCCACGAGTGTGAGCGTCATCACAACGCTGGTAATCAAGCAATAATCCTAAGGGCTCTACTAATATGTATATATAAGCGATATGCTAAAAGAAACACACGCACATATTGAAGTAGAGACAAACCAAGTAGCATACTACCATTTCGAGCAAGATTGTATATACAACTGTGAATATCCCAAGCTTCCATCAAGTAATATACAAACTAGTATGATACAGTAATGGCCTCTAGGGCATATACACTAACAATCTCCCACTTGCACTAAGGCCATGTACTGGCGTATCGAAGACCTATCATCTCGATCAGCCGCTCGAACTGAGTCTGGGGCAAGGCCTTGGTGAATGGATCTGCAGTGTTATCTTCTGAAGCAACCCTCTGAACCTCGATCTCCTGGCGATCTACGATCTCCCTGTTCAGGTGATACCGCCTCAAGATGTGTCTGGATTTCTGATGGGACCTGGGTTCCTTCGCTAAAGCTATAGCCCCGTTGTTGTCGCAATACAGAGGTATTGGGTCAACAATTGACGGAACCACCTGAAGTTCTTTCAAGAACCTCCTCATCCAGACAGCTTCTTTTGCGGCATCAGATGCAGCGATGTATTCCGCTTCCATAGTCGAGTCAGCAACGGTTTCCTGTTTGGAGCTCTTCCAACACACCGCCCCTCCATTGAGGGTAAAGACAAAACCCGACATGGACTTGGAATCATCCTTGTCACTCTGGAAGCAGGAGTCAGCAAAGGCCTCAATCTGGAGGTCTTTTCCGCCATACACCAAGAACATCTCCTTAGTCCTTCTCAGGTACTTGAGAATGTTCTTTACCGCTATCCAGTGTTTCTCCCCAGGGTTTGACTGATACCTGCTTACCACACTCAGTGCATAAGCCACATCCGGTCTGGTACACAACATCGCATACATTATAGAGCCTACCGCAGAAGCGTAGGGTATAATAGACATGCGATCCCTCTCCAAATCAGTCTTGGGAGACATCTCTTTGGAGAGGGTGATCCCGTGACAAGCCGGTAGATTACCGCGCTTGGAATCTTCCATACTGAATCACTTCAGTATGGTGTCGATGTACCTGGACTGTGAAAGTCCTAAAATCCTCTTGGATCTGTCACGGTAGATCCGGATAGCCAGAATGTATGAGGCATCACCTAGGTCTTTCATGGAGAACCTGTGTGACAAGAACCCCTTGACAGATTGTAGCATAGGAATGTCATTTCCTATTAAGAGAATGTCATCCACGTATAAAACGAGGAATACTACAGTTCTCGCAACAAATTTACAATAGATGCATGGTTCATCTGGATTTTTGATAAAGCCAAATTCCTTGACCGTCTCATCAAAACAGATGTTCCAACTCCGCGATGCCTGCTTTAGTCCATAAATGGACTTAAGCAACTTGCACACCTTTCCGCTGCTCCCACTCTGAATGAAACCCTCTGGCTGGTCCATATAGACATACTCCTCTAAATGTCCGTTTAGAAAAGCGGTCTTTACGTCCATCTGCCAAATTTCATAATCGTGGAAGGCAGCAATGACAAGAAGGATCCGAATGGATTTCAGCATAGCCACTGGAGAAAAGGTTTCGTCATAGTCCAAACCAGGTCGCTGACAAAAACCCTTTGCAACCAGTCCAGCTTTATAGGTCTCAACCTATCCATCTACACCAATCTTCCTTTTGAAGATCCACTTGCATCCTACGGGTTTTACCCCATCTGGAGCAATGTCCAACGTCCATACTTTGTTGGTGTACATGGACTCCATTTCGGTCCGCATTGCATCCAGCTATTTTACCGAGTTGACGATCTGAATGGCTTGCTGGAAGCTAGTAGGCTCATCCCAATCTATGATGCAATCCTCTCTATCCCCGTCAATGAGAAAACCGTAGTATCTCTCGGACGGATGAGACTGCCTACTACTCCTGCGGAGTGGCGTGGGAATGTCCTGATCTTTCGAACCCTCTGGTTCTACTAAGCTTTCAGTAATAGCTTGTGGTTCTGGAATTTCTTCCAGTTCTATTGCACTCCCACTTATTTCTTTTTCTAAGAACCGATGTTCCAGAAAATGGGCATTATGAGAAATAAGGACTTTTTGTTCCTCTGCGTAATAGAAAAGATACCCCCTGGAGTTCTTTGGGTATCCCACAAACTTGCACAGTACTGAGCGTGCCTCTAGTTTGTCCGTATGCTGCTTTTTGACATAAGCTGGACATCCCCAAATCTTCAGGTATTGAAGATAGGGTTTCTTCCCACTCCATAACTCATATGGTGTGGTAGGCACAGTCTTAGTGGGAACTCGGTTCAAAAGGTATGCAGCTGATTCTAGCGCATATCCCCAGAACGATCGCGGTAACTCAGCGTTACTCATCATGGACCGTACCATATCCAATAGGGTTCGGTTCCGTCTCTCCGATACACCGTTATGTTGCGGAGTGTATGGAGGAGTAAGCTGAGAGAGAATTCCATTCTCTTTTAAGTAACCCAGGAACTCGGCACTCAAGTATTCTCCACCTCGATCAGATCTTAGTGTCTTGATACTTTTGCCTGTTTGTTTTTCTACTTCATTCTTGTATTCCTGGAATTTCTCAAAAGCTTCGGATTTATGCTTCATTAAGAAGACATGTCCGAACCTTGAAAAATCATCCGTAAAAGTAATGAAGTAAGAATAACCGCTTCGTGCAAGTGTAGACATTGGACCACACACGTCGCTGTGTACGAGTCCCAAGAGCTCGCTTGCTCTTACTCCGTGTCCATTGAACGGAGTCTTTGTCATCTTTCCTTTGAGACAGGATTGACAAGTTGCATACGATTGATATTCGAACGGATCCAAATATCCTTCTGCATGTAACTTAGTCAACCTTCTCCCATTGATGTGACCCAGGCTACAATGCCATAAGAAAGTTTTATTGATTTCTGGAGACTTTCTTTTGTGTGTATTCTGGACATTGAAAATCTGTGGTTGGTTTAATACGTATATACCGTTGTTCAATGTACCCGACCCAATCAAAACTTGATTAAGGTGAATGTTCACTACATTACTTACAAATGCAAATTCATAATCTTCTTTAGATAATAAAGATACAGAAATGATATTACAGGTTGCATTTGGTACAAAATAACAACTACGTAAAACCAAAAGGTGTCCATCCGACAATCCCAGGTGATAGTCCCCCACGGCCTCAGCATCCATGCTGGCACCGTTTGCAACTCTGAGGGTCATGTCACCTGCCTTCAAAACTCTACGCTTTCTCAACGCCTGCAAAGAATTACAGATATGAGATCCTGATCCGGTATCTAATACCCAGGATGTAGAGTTTATTAATAGACAGTTTTCAATAACATACACACCTGAAGCTGAAGCCGCAACTCGCTTCAAATCCTGGGTTCTGGCCTTCCAAGCCTTGCAATCCTGTTTCCAGTGTCCACTTTTGTGACAGTGGAAGCATTCTTCCTTCCCCACTAGCTTTCCCGCTACCTTTGTTGCCTTTCCTTTTCCCTTCGTATCCACTTTACTGACACCGCCTCTTGGTTTGGCGGGGGCTTTCTTCTTCTTACCCTTGGCTTTCGCCCTGGATCTAGAAGAGGAAGATCCTCCTACAAACAAAGTGGATGTCTCCCTACCTTTCTGTAGGGTGCCCTCAGCACTCCTCAACATGTTCAGAAGTTCGGAAAGTTCAACCTCCTTTCCTTGCATGTTGAAGTTTAGGATAAACTGGGCGTAAGTGGAAGGAAGGGACTGGAGAATCAAATCAGTGTAGAGTTCATTCTCCAACGTGGTCCTAAGGTCCGCGAGCTCCTCTATGTAGCCAATCATCTTAAGCACGTGTTCCGCTACCGATGATCCGACGGCCAATCTTGCCGAAAATAGCTTCTTCGACACTTCGTATCTTGCGATACGAGACTGCTCTCCATACAGATCTTTTGTATGGAGAAATATGGACTCTAGGTCCATATTCTCATGCCTCCTCTGATGTTCGTTGTCCATCGAGGCAAGTACGAGGCATTTGGCCTTCGCGCAATCTATCTCCCATGTCTTACGGATTTCTACATCCGCGACGCTGGAAGTAGGACCTGGGACAGGGGGATCTTTGGTGGTAAGGATATACCCCAACTTGTTGTAAGTGATTGCCATCTTGACATTCCTGAGCCAATCTTTGTAGTTTGGCCCTGTCAGTATGTTTTTATCTAGTAATAACTTAAGTCCGGTCATGTTGAATGGTTGCTGCAATTAGGAGAGAGAAAAGAAACACTTTAGCATGATGCTCTTGCAAGTTTAGAGTGGTTTTTAGTTTGTCTAAACTGGATGGCTCCCACTGTCTCTCGAATCCCTTCTCAAACCGTAAAGAAAGGATTAGTCGGGATCAATCTCACCGTACAATACTTGCTTAACCGTTCAGCCAGGCCAGTGTCGGTACTTCGAGGGAGGTTTTCCAACGCTTTCGCGAAGTTCCTTAATTAAGTAACCTCTTTTCCCTGTGGGCGTAGCCCCGCTAACACCTTTCTAGACACTTACTAGGTTTATAGCCTTGATCGTTAAGTGAGAGTTTTCCCGAGGAGTAGCATATACTCACAGTAGGATCGGGATCCAAATATCATCGCGTGATAAAAACCGAAGGAATCCTACCAGAATCATCACACTCCAAATGGTATGCAGCGCTAGCAAGTTTCAGTGCTTATGAAACTCCCGATGTGGATTTTTGTCCCATGCTCTTATGACCTTGGCGTGAGGTCAAAATGTCATAAGTCACATGTCAAGTTCTTCCCATCATTATCCCGGTTAATTTGAACCCACCCGTACCTATCCTTGACGTAGGCCAAAATGGCAGTACGACTGTCTCAAACCAACGCATTCTATCTATGCAACAGATAAATATCCGGTAGCTACCAATCACTATGCCTTGGCGTGGGGTCAAAATACATAGCTTGAATACTACTGAACATTTAACTGAAATGATGGAGGGCTACGAATGGTTTTGGTGAAACCGTGGACGTAGTGAACTTGATATAATCGATGGAACGAGATAGCTTTTAAAAGGAGTGGTTCAAGCTCCACGTTTAAAAGTTTAGTTTTGAAAAGAACCGAGTGGTTTTCAAAGTGTTCCAATCGACTTTTTCTTGGTTTATTTTCTTGCATTAGTTCTTTTAATGCGTCCCATCATTTAATCCTGCCATTGCAGAAAACAACCAAAATATGGCGTACGCTTATGCCATTCGCATTCGCCACGGGGCCCCGTCATCACCCGTTAGGTTACTTAACTAACGACAGAGCGGGGGCTGGGCTAGCGCGGCTGTAAAACATAAGCAACGCCTAAATAGTTATAGCATATAGATATAAAGCAATGATAAACATTACAGATCACAGATGAATACATTGGATATACTAGGAATCCGCAATCCGTTCGAGCCTGCAACGAAAAGAGGATTACACGGTCGCGGTGAATAGCCAATACCCCACCCAAGACCCCTACGGGTGCGGCAAACTACCCGCCAAGCACACGAAGCGAAGCAACCTCCCTCAACACCGTGAGTAGGCCACTCGGCACTTCGAGATACCCGGTAGTTTGTGCACCCCCTCCATGGGTCTATCCTAGGAGAAAAAACAGTAAAAAGAATTATACAATGACGGCTACAACCCCGACCCGGTTGTGCGGCCAAACAAATAATAATACATCAATTTACATATTACATGAATGAAAGAAAAAGAAACACTCATCTCACATCCACCCCGGCTATTCACCCGCGACAATCGAACGCATTCATATACACATGCCATCAACAAACACAGATCACAGATATGTATAACCCCCACTAATCGACGTATAGCGATTAGCAGACATTCAATACATATAAACATCACAGATATAACCCTTTAGTCAAAGTGTAGTGAAGTTCGATCAAAAATACGGATTTATAGGCCCCCAAAAACAAATTTCTTTTCTGGAAAACCTGGGCACAAATAAACCATCTTAATAATCCCAAAACCATATCAGAAGAACACTGCACCAAACTCGATCCAAAACCGAGTCAACTCGGCCGCGGTTACGCGGCAATAGCTTGCTATTGCCGCGGAACCGCGGCGCTTTGAACGATTCACTGGACCGGGTTGTAAGTGCACGGCGGCGCCCCGGCCTCCATCCCGAGGCCAAATGCGGAAGTGATGGTTAACTTTAAATTTTCTTGAACGGGCACCACCGCGCAGTAAATACCCGGATCGGGTCATTAACTAGTCCTAGCTATCTAGAGAAGGAAGAGAGATATACCGAGTGATCCGAGTCCTCCGGTCTTCTCGTCGTCGTCCCGATCTCCCCGCGGAATCTCCGGTCTCCACCTCGTCGCCGGAAGGGCACCACGTCGCCGGCTTCTTTTACGGGCTCCCACCTCTATACCGAGGCAACTCGGGCACGAAGTTGGCGAGCCGACGTGCCAAAGATTTGCTGTAGAATGGTGTGTAGAACTTGTGTCTCATTTTGGGGTAGTGGAGGTTGCCATTTTGGTGGAGGAATCATATGTAGTTTGGAGATGGAACTTGTGGGAATTTTTCAAAAGCCAATTGAAAAAAAAACCCACACTCAAACAAAATGGGCAGCCTCCTCTCAAAAATGTGGCCGTCCATGATATGGAATTGGAGAGGGGAGAATGAGTGAGAGGGAGACAAAAAGGGGGAGCAATCATACAACAATGAGAGAGAAAGTGTGATCATCAAAACCAATCCTCACTCCACTAACCTCACCCTTCATCATCATCAACAATCATGTCCTACAAAAGTCAAGTCATGATGAAGAGAGAAGTCAAAGTCAAAGAAGAGTTATCATGATACAACAATATGCAATCACCACCCTCCACAAATGCTTATTTGCACAATTGCAAATAAGCCCTCCTCCACCAATCTTCGGCCAATGAAAGATACAAAGAAATATGGCCGAAACGGAATGCAAACTGGCAACTCCAGAAAACTGGTCCCGTAATAAATTACAGGAAAACCCCGATGCTGTGTATACACACCCCCATCTGTATTCCGACCGGATACAAAAGCAATGAGACAAAATCTACACTGTACTATACTAGGATCCGGCTTAAACCAAAGCCGGCTAGTAATATCCGTTCGATCCTGATCCGTGCAATACCGCACGTATCTGATCGAACCCTGCCATATATCCATACGGCCTCTACAGCTTTTCGCCCGAAAACTTGAGCAACTGAATGTGGGGGACTCTAAAGAATCGTCAACACCTTGGTTGTGGATTTAACCACTAGCACGTCAGAGGTATAAGCCAATACATAACGGGCTACCAGGTATTGACCAAAAGGGACGTCGATGAGCGAACTCATCCTGACACCCTACTGAGCCTGTCAGTGACAATATCCGTACAGTCTGGTCCGTTCGTCTATGAGCATCGTATGGCGGGCCTAGGGGGTTGGTAAAAGTCAGACCCCCAAAAGCGGTACAAGTCGTGTCGGAGTGAAGCCTAGAACACCCTGAGATACTACTAGAATACCTACCAGTAAATCTCCTGCCTCGGCCGAGGGCTTCGTGTAATGGCTCTCCTAGACACAGTGCGACATCACCCCCAATACCGGGAGAGACGAACCCCTGAAGATCCGCTCACTGCCTCCATGTGGCTCGGGACTGTACCTAACTAAAACATGTTTGCACGTCTCCTTTGAGCGTGGTAGGGTAGTAATCAAAGTATAGTGGGAACTCACACGAGACAAATGACGATCCCCAGGTCGATGAACTAACCTGTACACATGTCACCAGGGAACTACTATCTGACGTCAGGTATAAGACCAACTAGCATGTTCCCGGCGAGTCCTGTCCGGTGTACTCATAACCCAATGAGTACCTGTATACATCTTAGGTGAACCAACTGACACCAGTGGCTTGTGAGACCGGCCACCTCCCCTCATCGGGGTCTCGAATGTACACACTAGTCTACTCTGGAGTATCGATGCCCTGTCTCGAAACTCCCACGACTATGGACCTTTTATGGATGTGCTTATAGACCCCAGCTCCCACTTATATGATCGCCCTCATACTGATGGTGGTCAAGCAAGAATTCTAGGGGCTCTATCAACGTGTAATAGTGACATGTCAGGTCACCTAAAGCAGTACACGATGATAAAGGTAAACCAGATAGCATACTATCATCTCGAGTAAGACTGTCCTACTGGGACAGGTCCTCCCTCAATCATTCCAATCACGTGCCTGTGATCCAATAATTGACTCTGAGGGCACTATCTCCAACAATCTCCCACTTGCACTCAAGGCTAATTATTGCGATGTTGTATACTCACAGCCCATGTGATACCGAACACCCAACTCCTCTACTAGTCAGTCTCACAAAGCCTGTTTGCGAAATTATTGCGTTCGAGGAATAGCCTCAGTGGGTGGATTCGCTTTGATGTTTCTTTCTATGTCTCTCTATAATCTCAAGTTCGCGGAGAAACCCATCTCCCGAAAAGAGCAATACCTGTCTTAGAATGTGTCTGGATGTCTGATGGGACCTAGCTCATAAATGAACTCCAAATCCAAACTTCTTAGACTGTATCGTCAACTGAACTTAATCAGTATCCTGCGCCATGCCTCCCTCAGTATTGCCTTGGACCACCTGTCCAAAGTACTGCCCCTCGTCAGAAGGAAAAATATAACTCTGACAACCTCCTTGTCGTCCAGGTCACCTTGGAAGCCTGGAATGATAACTGTCTCCCGAATAAGGCTGTCGTTATCATATCCCTTGAACATCCACTTATGTTCTAAAACTGCTTCCGAATGCTTCTCCAGGATTGGATCAATGTCAACTTATTGCATCTAGTGCAAGAACAACATCTGGTGTGGTACTTGACATCTCATGATTGACTCAATTGCCTAAGCAAGCGATCTGCCAATCATGCACATCTTTCTCCCCTTTAGTCTGTAAGACACCTTTAGAGAGGGTGACTCCATTACTTGCAGGTACACCACCATGCCAGGAGTCGTCCATTCTAAATACTCTTAGAATGCTGTCTAAGTACCCTGATTGGGAAACCACCCAAATCTAGATCTAGTAACCAGTATGTCTGATATAATGTCCAAGTCCCATGTGGAGAAACCACTGTGTGACGACCAAAGTGTAACCGATCGTAGTATAGGAGTTTCTTTTCCTACTCTGTGTATGTCATCCAAATACCATGACATCACACCCTACTACCTTCTCAACAGATCCATCCCCTATTCTGATGAAGTCAAACCTATGACTGCCACATCAGAAATTGATGATCTATCTCCGCTATATCTGCTTTAGTCTATAAATAGACATAAGCTACCTGTCCACCAATGCTTCTGCTGCTCCCACCGACTACGACAACCCTCTGGCAGAGTCATATACACGTACACTTCTAAAGCTAGTTTAGAACGACGCTATACTCATCCTCCCGCCGGGTCTCGCAACCTGGAACAACAGCAATGGCAAGTGTGGGTAAACAAGAACCTCCCTGTCACCGTCCTTGAGGCTACCAGAGTACCCCTCGGGTGCGTGAGGTTACCCACCTTATCTGCGGAGTGGCTAATGGAATGTCAATCCAGATTGAATCTTTAGGTTCCTATGAAATCTTCAGTAATCGTTTGTGGTTCTGGAATCACTTCCAGTTCTACCATACTCCCACTACTGTTTTCTGAAAAAATCCATTTTATTTAAAACTGTGGCGAGTCTAGAACAATATTACTATTGATCTTCCAGATGATTGAAAGTCAACCCTCGTCATAGCCTGGGTCAACCCACAAACAGCCATTACAGAAACGTGCCTCGAGTTGTCCAGTGTCTGGTTTTAATCATAAGACGGACAACTCCCCGTACCTTAACATCGTTAAGATATGAACTGTTCTATATCCAATATAGAACCAGAGACACTGATTTAATTGAACCAGATTCAAATCATGCAGCTGTCTCCAGTGCATGTCAACTAAATGGAAGAAGGCCGATCAGCGTTACTCAACTTAGGAATGCTTCCAATTATGAGTAACCTGAAAATGAAACAAGTTCTCTTAATCACTACTATCAACTGAATACCATAATCAAGTATCTACATCTTCGATCACTTTGAAGAATCCCGATACTTACAATACCTGGTTCTCTACTTTATTCAAATACCTATAACTTCTCAAAATTCGGACCCTGTGTTTCCACGAAACACCTGTCTAAAAACTAGAGAAGTCATAAGTAAACCTAATATAGTACGAGAACCAACCCCTCTGTCCTGATGGACCCTGGACAACATACAATACTCTGTATAAGTCCCTTGAGTCTGATAACTCATTCACTGTGTGTCGTAGGTTGAAAACTGTACTTATGGTTAAGAAGAATTACACCGCTGTTTAATGCTCCTTACCTAACCATCCACTGATATAGGTAAATGTCACAGACATAATTTCAAAAAGATATATCTCACTCTATAAAAATAGACGTACAAATGTATCGATTTGAAATTGGTGCATAACAGCGGATATTCAAAACCAAATATTTGCCTTCCGGCAACCAACCCAGGCGATTTCCTCAAATATCACTGATTACAACGAATCCCGATATAATGAGGACGATCACCTAATTCCAAATAACTTACTCCCACTCATCATCTGTAAAACCATACAGATGTGAGAATCAAACCTGGTAAATACATACCCCAGAGCAAGTATCTAATCGGGAAATCAGTTTTCTTTTAACAGTACACAGTGAAACTGAAATATTGAAATGTTTCGATGGGGTATACCGGTATTCCTAGTAATGCCTCTTCCATTATCCAGATTCATAACTATGACCGTGTAATTCTTTGCCACCTTTCCAAATCCCTTTCCATGTCTTTAGTCATTACCTTCTGCACACCCTTTTAGGCCAAATGGTTTTCTTTCTTCCCAACCGTTCGGCACCAGCCTATGGTTTGGAAGAAGACTATCCAATAAGCATAATGGGTGTACTGTCCTAATCCTAGGAGCACTCGCAATGCAAGAGAAAGTGAAGATAAAAGACAACCGAATAAACCTTATTCCTATTTCTCCTGAACCAGAATCCATCCCCGAACTGGAACAAGTTCCTTTCGAGTTCGGATATAACCATACGATGGAGTATCCAATAAACTGTGGATCTTCGTAGTGATACGGAGTGTTCTGGAGAAATACAAAGGTGAAGTGGGAGTGGTAATGAAATACCTGGTTTGGTCATGAATATCAGTTGCAATTTACTTTGCCCTCTTACTAATCCCTTGCTTTGTCTTAACTTAATACCTTCTGCACACCATCGTTATGCTAATTGGTTTTCTTCATTCCCTACCGTTCGGCACCAGCCTAAGGTTTGGAAGAAGACTATCTAATTTACGTAATAGGTGTACTATCTCCTAAACCAAGGAGTACTCACAACTTGAGAGAAGGTAAAAGGAAAAGACAACTGAATAGTCCTATTCGTTTTCCCTAGAACCGGAAACCATCCTCGAATAAATTCCTTCGAGTTCGTATCTAACTATACGATGGTTTTGTCCAATGGAAGTGGACGTTCGTAGTAATACGGGGTGTCCTGGAGAAAAGGGTAAAAGTAGGAGTGGCAATGAGGTTTGCAACTCTGACAATCCAAAAGCCAGTGTTTTAGAAGGTTCGGTCAACTTGGTCTCTGAGTCATAGTCTTAGGGTCGGGTCAATGGTCGCAGCCGAAGAGAGAGAGAAAAGAAACACTCAGCGTGTACTCTAACCTAGATCAGAATGGTTACCAATTTATCTAATCTGGAAACCTCCCACTGTCACCTCAAATTCTCCTCCAAACCTGAAAGAAGAATTAGTCGGGGTCACCCGAGGAGTAAACTAACTCATCAGTGGAAATCGGGATCCAACTATCATCGCATGATAACGTGACGGAATCCGCTCACGGTATCACACTCCAGAAGGTATGCGCATATCTGGCAAGTTTCAGTTTCTTTAGAAACTCCCGATGTGATTTCTACCCCATGCTCTTATGACCTTGACTTTGGCCAACATATCATAAGTCACATGTCAAGTTCTACTCGTCATTTTCCAGGTTAATTTGAACCCACCCGTACCTACCCTTGACTTTGGCCAAAATGGCAGTACGACTGTCCCAAACCAACACATCTATCTATTCTGCATATGAATACCCCAATAGCTACCAATCACTGTGCCTTGACTTTGGCCAACATACACAGCTTGAATACTATTGACCACCCATATGAAACGACGGAGGGCTACGAATGGTTTCTGCAGAAAACCTTTAACGTAATGAACTTGATATCGTTGAAGGAACAGATAGCTTTTAAAAATATAGTGACGAAAACCTTTGCTAAAGAGGTCACTCCCGGTGAAGGGATCTCGGCACTTTCCCCGTAGAATGAGGTGCAGGATATTCCAACTGAATATCACGGTGCAAAGCAAAAGTAATCGGCTATAGTGAAGTTAATGCCCTGACACAAAATTTTTGTCCAAGGGGTCACTCCCGGTGAAGGGATCTCGGCCCTTGCCTCGTCGACTGAGGAGCAGGATATTCCCACTGAATACCACGATGCAAAACAAAAGTGAACGTCCTTGCAATAACAGGTTTTTGAAAAAGTGTTCCAACAACATCAGATTAGGTTTGTTTTTAACTTGCATTGATCCGAATCAATGCAGTCCCATCAATTGATCACACCACAAAGAACAAAAATATACTGATGTACGTATATGCCATCCGCATTCGCCACTGGGTCCCGTCATTACCCGTTAGGTTAGCTAACTAACGACAGAGCGGGGACTGGACTAGCGCGGATGCAAAACATATACAACATCTACTAATATATATACCAATATATTATATTTCGCTCAAGGCGTGATAAAAATGCAACATCACAGAAATGTACAGCATCACAGAACAATACAGATATCTGGGATCCCCGGGTTTCACAGAGCCACTACTGAAACCCGACGTTCCCCTGGTCGTGTGGATAGCCTGTGCAATGAAATCCTAGACCCCTACGGGCGCGGCAAGTTACCCGCCAAGACCTGAAGCGAGGCAGCCCCCTTCAGCAACGTGAATGGACCACCCAGCACTTCACGGAATCCGATAACTTGGGCACCCCTCCTGGGTCAACCTGTACCCCCTACGAGTGCGGCGAATAGCCCGCCAATTCTAGAGTGAAGCCCCCTCCGTCTCAATGCCATGAGATGCGGGCCCGTTGCCCTCTAGAACCCGGCTATCCGTGCACCCCTCCGCGGGGTAATCCTAGTACAGAAAGTAAAATATACATACAACGGGTACATCGACCGCAACCTGGTCGTGCTCCAAAATAATAATACAAACAGGCAGTGACGGCAGTCCACACATCGGACGCTCGTCCCGCAATATCAAATGTACGTAATACAACAAAAACTGTACTAGCATTGCAACCAGGCTATCCCCCACGACTGATCCGCAACATCACAGCAATACACAGAACATCAACGTGAAAGTCACGTTCGCAAATCCGTCTAACCGGGCTATAGCAGTTAGACAGGATTTACCGAACAAGTGACATTCACGGTCGCAGATATAATGTAAATACAGTGAAATAATGTGTTTTTAATATCCGATCGATCAAAATTATAACAAGTGGGCCCCAAGTACTACTGTAGCACATCAAGAAATTCTGGGCCCAAAATTAATATTCCAAAAACCCTAATTTTAACCCAGAAAGCAACTGTAGAAATTTGATACGGCAAGGACATCATTGTGCGGTGGAACCGCGGCCCAAAGGGGGTTTTGGCCGTGGTTCCGCGCTTCGATTGTCGAGTTACTGTATCGAATTTCTACAGAATGCTTAGAATTTCCAGTACATCACTATTCAACAACCTGAAAAAAATTTCGACAGAAAACTGTTGTTTTGAAAAACACGGTTTTGGAACTTTTGATCGATCGGAAATGTAAACACATTAAACAAAGCTATACTATGTTAATGGCGAGGCTCTGAAACCACTGTAAGTGCACGGCGGCACCCCGGCCTCCATCCCGAGGCCAAATGCGGAAGCGATGGTTAACTTTAAATTTTCATGAACCGGCACCACCGCGCACTAAATACCCGGATCAGTCCATTAACTAGTCATAGCTATCTAGAGAGGGAAGAGAGATATACCGAGTGATCCGAGTCCTCCGGTCTTCTCGTCGTCGTCCTGATCTCCCCGCGGAATCTCCGGTCTCCACCTCGTCGCCGGAAGGGCACCACGTCGCCGGCTTCTTTTACGAGCTCCCACCTCTATACCGAGGCAACTCGGGCACGAAGTTGGCGAGCCGACGTGCCCAAGATTTGCTGTAGAATGGTGTGTAGAACTTTTGTCTCATTTTGGGGTAGTGGAGGTTGCCATTTTGGTGAAGGAATCATATGTAGTTTGGAGATGGAACTTGTGGGAATTTTTCAAAAGTCAATTGAAATAAAAACCCACACTCAAACAAAATGGGCAGCCTCCTCTCAAAAATGTGGCCGTCCATGATATGGAATTGGAGAGGGGAGAATGAGTGAGAGGGAGACAAAAAGGGGGGAGCAATCATACAACAATGAGAGAGAAAGTGTGATCATCAAAAACCAATACTCACTCCACCAACCTCACCCTTCATCATCATCAACAATCATGTCCTACAAAAGTCATGTCATGATGAAGAGAGAAGTCAAAGTCAAAGAAGAGTTATCATGATACAACAATATGCAATCACCACCCTCCACAAATGCTTATTTGCACAATTGCAAATAAGCCCTCCTCCACCAATCTTCGGCCAATGAAAGATATAAAGAAATATGGCCGAAACGGAAAGCAAACTGGCAACTCCAGAAAACTAGTCCCGTAATAAATTACAGGAAAACCCTGATGCTGTGTATACACACCCCCACCTGTATTCCGACCTAATACAAATGCAATGAGACAAAATCTACACTGTACTATACTAGGATCCGGCTTAAACCAAAGCCGGCTAGTAATATCCGTTCGATCCTGATCCGTGCAATACCGCACGTATCTGATCGAACCCTGCCATATATCCATACGGCCTCTACAGCTTTTCGCCCGAAAACTTGAGCAACTGAATGTGGGGGACTCTAAAGACTCGTCAACACCTTGGTTGTAGATTTAACCACTAGCAAGTCAGAGGTATAAGCCAATACGTAACGGGCTACCAGGTATTGACCAAAAGGGACGTCGATGAGCGAACTCATCCTGACACCTTACTGAGCCTGTCAGTGACAATATCCGTACAGTCCGGTCCGTTCGTCTATGAGCATCGCATGGCGGGCCTAGGGGATCGGTAAAAGTCAGACCCCCAAAAGCGGTACAAGTCGTGTCGGAGTGTAGCCCAGAACACCCTGAGATACTACTGGAATACCTACCAATAAATCTCCTGCCTCGGCCGAGGGCTTCATGTAATGGCTCTCCTAGACACAGCGCGACCTCACCCCCAATACCGGGAGAGACGAACCCCTGAAGATCCGCTCACTGCCTCCATGTGGCTCGGGACTGTACCCAACTAAAACCTGTTTGCACGTCTCCTTTGAGCGTGGTAGGGTAGTAATCAAAGTACAGTGGGAACTCACACGAGACAAATGACGATCCCCAGGTCGATGAACTAACCTGTACACATGTCACCAGGGAACTGCTATCTGACGTCAAGTATAAGACCAACTAGCATGTTCCCGGCGAGTCCTGTCCGGTGTACTCATAACCCAATGAGCACCTGTATACATCTTAGGTGAACCAACTGACACCAGTGGTTTGTGAGATTGGCCACCGCCCCTCGTCGGGGTCTCGAATGTACACACTAGTCTACTCTGGAGTATTGATGCCCTGTCTCGAAACTCCCACGACTAGGGACCTTTTAAGGATGTGCTTATAGACCCCAGCTCCCACTTATATGATCGCCCTCATACTGCTGGTGGTCAAGCAAGAATCCTAGGGGCTCTATCAACGTGTAATAGTGACATGTCAGGTCACCTAAAGCAGTACACGATGATAAAGGTAAACCAGATAGCATACTATCATCTCGAGTAAGACTGTCCTACTGGGACAGGTCCTCCCTCAATCATTGCAATCACGTGCCTGTGATCCAATAATTGACTCTGAGGGCACTATCTCCAACACGGGTTTGGTGAGTTTCTTAACAAAACCCTGAGATGATTTTTGACGTATGATTTTTTTATATTTAGAGCAGAAAAAATTTCAACAGAAACTTAGGGTTTTGATGTTTAGGTTTGCGATTTTTTTTTCGATCAAACTTCCATACACTTTACTACCTAGCTAGTTTATGTTTAGTTAGGCTCTGATACCACTGTAAGTCCACGTTGCCCACCCCGGTGCTTATGGGGAGGCGGAAAACGGAATAAAAATCGGATTTTTACTACTCTAGGCAACATGGACTAGACAAAGTCGGGATCTTTTCTAAACAAAAACTAATTAAAAGCTAACTAGATTTAGCTAAAGGGTAGAAAGGTTATACCTTGGGCTTTATGTCCTTCTCTCCTTGCTCCTTGAAGTGGTAGAAAGTGATCTCCTTGTCGTCTTCTCTCGTCGAAGAAGGATCCACCCGAGAGCCTCGGCCTTTGGCTTCAACTTCAAGCTAGAAGTAACTAAAGTGCTAGAAGTGTTAATCCTAGAACCTTAGATGAGAGTAGAGATTATCAAGAAGAGGTTTTTCTCAAGCTCAAGTGTTTCTCAACACATGAGATGGGAGAGCTTGAGAGAGAGGAAGAGGAGGAGAGAGAAAGCATATGATAGAATGAGAGAATAAAATGAACCATTCTCTCATATATGGGTGAATTATGTAAATTGATAATTAGCAAGATAATTGTCATGGCTTAATCAAGACATGACCATTATCATTTCATTTTTAATGCAAATTGTAAGGATCAAAGAGCATCTTTTATATGAAATGATGATGGTCAAAGTGTCAACCTAGGTCAACAAGTCAAGAATGTCAAATGGTCAACAACCCTAACCATACACAATTATATTAAACTAATATCAATTAATCATAATACACACATAAGCATTAGGGTTAATAAAATGACAATGGTCATTAACCCTAATCAAAGTCCTCTCCCTCTGTCTCAATCAACTGTGCATACGCACCCGTATTCGTGATCCGAGGAACACGAATACAAAGAGATAAAACCAATCCCAAATCATATACTAAGATCTGGCTTAAACCAAAGCCCGCTAGTATAAGCTGTCCGGACAACAAACGTGCACAAGTGCGCGGATGTGAACGAACCCTGTCGCAAAACCATGCGACCTCTACTCATTTTGCCTAAAGGCGAATAGCACTCTGTGTGGGACTCTAAAGACTCGATACTACGCTGGCAGTGGGTTTAACCACAGACCGCAAGCGGCACTAGCTGTACGTAACGGTCCCCAGGTAGATGCCGATAAGAAGACTGACGACGTGACCCCATCTGAACTCCTACTGAGCCTGTATGTGACAGTCTCCGTACAGTCCGGTCTGTTCGTCTGATACATCGCATGGCGGGCCTAGGGGGGCGGTGAACGTCAGTCCCCTAATAGCGGTACAAGTCGTGTCGGAGTGTAGCCCAGAATACCCTGAGATAACACTGGAAACCTACCAGTATATCTCGCTTGCCCTGGCCAGGGACTACTTGTGTAATGGCTCTCCTGGACACAGCGCGATGTCAACCCCCAATACCGGGAGAGACGAATCCTGTCTAACCGTCACTGCCTCCAAGTGCTTCGGGACTGCACCCAAAAACTACCTGTTTGCACGACTCCTTTGAGCCGTGGTAGGGTAGTAATCAAAGTACAGTGGGAACACACTCGAGGCGAAGTGACAGTGTCAAGTCAGCGGACTAAGCTGTACTCATGTCACCTGGGAACTGATAACTGACGATAGGTATAATACCAACCAACAGTTCCCGACGAATCCTGTCCAGTGTACTCGTAACCTAACGAGCACCCGCATACTATCTCAAGTACGACGTACTGACGACTGTGGGACAGACCGTCTCCCATGCTTGGATGAGAAGCGCATACGCTGGTCTACTCCGGAGTATCGATGCCCTGTCTCGATAATCCAACGACTAGGGACCTGTATAAGGATGTGCTTATGGATCACCCAGCCCCTACGAGTGTGAGCGCCATCACAACGCTGGTAATCAAGCAATAATCCTAAGGGCTCTACTAATATGTATATATAAGCGATATGCTAAAAGAAACACACGCACATATTGAAGTAGAGACAAACCAAGTAGCATACTACCATTTCGAGCAAGATTGTATATACAATTGTGAATATCCCAAGCTTCCATCAAGTAATATACAAACTAGTATGATACAGTAATGGCCTCCAGGGCATATACACTAGCATACCATCCCAAAGACAGAGGCCTAGTCGTCGAGACAGATTTCGTGACCGTCGCGGGAGTAGCAGAGGCTTAGGACGAGGACAGTCGTTCAGCTCTCATCCCTAAGAGGGCCAGCAGCCGTCGTATGGATGTTTTCGATGCGGGAGCTTTCATCACCACCTCAGGGATTGTTCCTTAGCACTGCGACAGGGTCGTTTTCAGAGAGGTCGTGGACACGGAAGGTTCGTTCAGAGGGGAAGGGTTGGCAGAAGAAGATTTCAGTCAGTTACGGGTAGGGGGCAGACATGAGGGTTTGTTTCTACTCATCGGGACGCGGGGGCGTCCAATGCTGGGGTTTCAGGTATCCTTAATTCACATGTTTTTGATGTACTCGTTGGTTTTTCACACTTGTGCCATGGTTGGGACGAGAGTCGTGTTAGGTAGATCAGCCGTTTGTTGTGTTATTTTCTGTCAGCGATTCTTTTGTTGCGCAACACGTATTTCAATCGTGTGCCATTCGGTTAGGAGATTCATCTGTCACTTGATCCTTCTAGAGATGTTGGATTTGACGTTCTCCTGGGCACGGACTGGTTAGGTACGTGCTAGGTGTCTGTGGACTACCGTGAGAAAACAGTCAGGTGTTGTTTTCCCCGGCGAGTCAGTTCTTGTTGTGCAGGTGGATAGTTGTGCCGCCTCTTACAGCTTGAATTCAGCCTTTTTCCGCTAGTCGGCTTTTGAGGAGAGGATGTCGTGGATTCTTGGCGTTCATTCGTGGTACCGGAGCCACAGTTGGTTTGTTGGACCGGGTTCCTTTCGTGCGAGAGTTATCCGACGTTGTTCCAGATGAGCCGGCAAAGCTTGGGGAGCTTAAGGATCAGCTGCAGAGTTGTTTGTTAGGGAGGCTTGAGCGTCTGAGTGTTTCGCTTTAGGGAGATCCTATTTCTGTTCGTCAAGGAGAAGGATGACATATTGAGGTTGTGTATTGATGGATCGTCAATTGAACCGGCTTACGGTGCGAATATGTATCATTTACCTCGCATTGACGATTTTTTCGATCAGCTCCAGAGTGCAAGACATTTTCAAGTTTGTTCGGGATCAGGTCATCATTGTTGCAGGTTCGGAGTGATGACATTCCGAAGACTGCCGCGTGCTATGGGCTTCATGTGTATTGGTGTGTCATTGGATTCACCAATGCCCTAGCAGCATTCGTAGATATGATGAACCGGATTTCTTCAGGCCGTTCCTCGACCAGTTTTTGTTGTGTTATTGACGACATTCTAGTCTATTCTTTGTGTCTTGAGGAACAGGAGCAGCACTTGAGGATTTGTTTTGCAGACACTGGGAGAGCACCAGCGGTTTGCTAGATTCTCCGAGTGTTCCTTCAGGCTTGTTTGTGTTGACTCCTAGGTCTTGAAGTCACGGGATACGGTTTTGTATGGTCCCGAGGAAGATCGAGGCCATACAGCTTAGGCCCAAACTTGTGGACAGACGGAGGTCCGCAGATTTTTGGGCTTAGCAGGTTTTTACCGCTGTTTCATGCAGGATTGCTAGTGTAGTGCTGCACCGTTGACTGGATGATCGGAAAGGAGGTTTCTTTCTTTGGACTGAGGCATGTGTGCGGAGTTTTTCAGCAGTTGAAGACTCGGTTAACAACTGCATCAGTTCTTTCTTTGCTTCTGGTTCGGGAGACTTTGTTTTTTAACTGTGATGTTTCACGAGTGGGGCTCGATTTTGCGCTGATGCGGCATTATAGAGTTATCGCTTTTGCTTCCCTACACTTAAAGGAAGTACTAGCAGGATATCCCACTCATGATCTGGAGACGGCCGCGGTGGTCTTGCATTGGAGATTTGGAGACACTACTCGTTCGAGAGTCGTGTCAGATTTTCACGGACCACCAGAGCTTAATGTTCATCTTCCTGCAGCGGGTTTTGATTGTTGAGACAGTCTTCTGCAGATTTACAGTTCTTGTGCGATCGTTGAGTACAGCTTGTGTTCGCCTCTACTGAGGGGACAGCTTGCTCATGTCCGCGCCCGACCACTTTTTCTTAATCGTTTTCGTGAGGCACTACCCGTCGATGCTCATTCGTCAGAAATACTTGAGCATACTGTAACAATTAGGAAAAAGCTAGAAATAAATAAATTTAATTAAATTAGAATAAGCTAATAAATCACAAAATGGTTAAAATCAAATATGTCAATCTTCATAAGATATATGTAATACAAATTAAATTAGAATTTTAGAATGTAATATAAATAAGTTATAAGGGTTTTAATGATAATTTTAGCTTCATTTTAACAAAAGATGTGTTATATAATAAGTTAAGATGTGAGGGGTCAAATTGTAAAAGTTAAGTTTTTATGTAAATAAAAGATTGTTGAGGATATAAGTGCAAGTGAGTGGGAATTATATTAGTTCAGAATTTTAATGAGATAAAAAGGGATAATGTGAAGATAAATCAAAAGAAAATAAAAGATAATGCAAAACCACCTCATGCTTTCTTGCACCTCTCATCTCCACCTCCTCCTTGCATGAAACATGCACACTTTAACACATGACACCTCCACCTTCCCTTATCTCTTCATCCATTCACATATATAGCTCAATTTCAGTTTAAAACACAGAATCAAACTGAATGAATTAAAGAAAAAGGAAAAATAAAGAGGGAAAGAGAAGAACAAGAGGAAGAAGGTGAAAGAGGAGCTTGTTCATGGAGATAGTTCATCATCAAGCTAGGAGGAGCTTGTAGATCCTTGGAGGGTTATTCCTACAACTAATAGGAGGGTAAACTTCTTAAACTCAGTAGAGATTAAGTTCTGTAGCTTAGTTAATTAGAATTTAGAGAAGTCACATAATATCGTATTCTAGGTAAAAATTGTGTCTGTTAGAATCTGCTATAATCTGAAACTTAATTAAATAAATTCAACAGAGTAGAAATGATGTAGGTAACAACTAGAACACACCACAAGAAGACGGCACAGGGGGGCCGGGTTGGGGCCGGCGACAGAAGAGGAATGGTCGGCGTCGCCGGCCATGTTGGTGAGTTTGGGGGTTTTCTCTGTTGGGGTGTGTTCAGTTTACAGTTTGGACTAATTTGGTACTGTTGATTTAGCTTAGTTTCACTGTAATTAAAATCTGGAATAATATATCGGAAAGGAAATCGTAAAACGCTAAATATGACACGACGAAACTACGTCGCGTTTTAATTTCTGCAACAGTACAGATTCAAGCTAAAATCCAGCAAGACTAAGTGTTAAACAACTTGATATAACCTAATAATAGATAACTAGCAAAAAGGGATAACGTGTTTCTATTTCCGTTATATCGGAATATCTAGTTTGCTTATATACGTTATATTGGTATATTTAGACGCGGATACAAGGAATATGGAAGCCGCGAGGAAAGGGAAAGGATTAGCGATTCCGGAGTAGATTCGACTTTTCCGGTGAGTAGACTAAACATCTACCGGGGAATTTAGTAAGGATGGCGTGTTTCGCCCATGGTTTTACTTAATGTGATATTCATATCATCATGTTTAATTATTAGAATTTCATTCATTAAAATACTTGTATATTGCTTAGTTGTTAGAACACTTCACAAGTATCGACGAGTCATGCCACGTGCACATCTTATATGCTACACACACCTCGTCGATATTGCCATATCACATACACTTAAATATCATACTTATTAACATGGATTATATTGTCTTTCATATGTCAAGTATATTGGTAGAATTCCTTATTTACATTCTGTTGCTTTATGCGTACTTCCATGTTGGATATGAGATAGATGCAGAATTGAGGATTTATGATTTGAGTTTTGAATACTACTACATAAATCCAGTTTTTCATGATTGATGTGACATGTCCACCCTGAGATGATTTCTGTTTTTGGTTTTATTCCGGACCGAGTGGGGGAGATATACGGTCGCGGATTTACGTTATCCATACTGAGTGGGGGAGATATACAGTTGGATACAGGGTGGACCCGGTCGAGACCGAGGGGCAGGATAGCCGTATTGAGACGGGGGAGCATAGCGAGGTTACTCGATACCGGAGTTGGTTATAGAAATACGGCGTGTATCTAGAGGATAACGACCGATATTATGAGTATAGGATCATTCGGGGAATGATGCCTATGAGAAATGAAAGTTTTTGTGTCATTGATGGACACCGAGAAATGATTTACTTGAGTTGTGATTTCAGAAGTATAATGAGATTTGTTGTTTGATTTCACATATACTCATATATCATATTGATTCATATTCAGTAGCATGATTGTCATATTTACTTTATTCGCCGTTATATGTTAGTCGTATTCACTGAGTTGGCAACTCATCCCCGTTGTGCCACAGTTCCTTGCAGGGATAGAGTGGACGGGTAGCTGCGAGGCAGGATCACTTTTGCTGTTGTTTCCATCTTTTGATAGGTAGGTTACATGTGTAGTAACCTTCCATTTTGTACTTTTGTATCTAGAAAGACTCCATCAGACTTGTATTTTGACTTAGAAAAGAGAGTTGGTAAATATATGTACAGTTGAGATCGGTTGATCAGTTTCATAGCTTCTTTCTTTATGAGATTCAGTGATGTTCTATATTTTATATTCATGTTTATTGTTAGTATTGTTGATTCCAACTCGGAATGCAACTAAACTTAACCTTATTACTGTTTAAATGAATTAACTTCATAACTTGAGATTTTTACTTAAAAACTAAATTTTCCTAAATAATTCCGAAATAAGGTATTTTGATCTTGGTTTTTGGCTTACTTGGATTGTGCATATCTTTAGATATGATATAATCTGAGTGCCTGTCACATCCAAACTTAGGTCGTGACAAAGTTGGTATCAGAGCTTAAGAGTAACCTTACGGAATTCAGTAAGGGATTTCAATAGGTTGATGTAAGTCTGAGAGTTAGAATGACCTTTGGTTTGATGGAGTAGGTGAATTAGGACGAATGCAGTACCGTAAGTATGTTCCGCGGCATATTTACGTTATCGTATTCAGCCTAACTAACCTTAGGATGTTTATCTTGATCTATTCTTCCGTTGATTCTCCGTTATTGATTGCTTCCGTTCCCACACCTTATCTACTCTCGTTTCTTGTTCCAGTTGCTATGGCTACGCGGGCTAGGCGAGCCGCAGCCAGGAATGCAGCTAGGGCGAGTCCGCCTGTGACGAGGACTGGTACACCGGACGTGCAGGAGGTGCATGAGCATGCTGATCCTCCTCCTCCAGATCGCATGACTAGGATCGAGGAGGGTATGTTGGGATTACAGCGAGTGGTAGGACAGTTAGCTGAGACCACTCGAGCTTTGAGATCAGATCCAGTACCGACCGTAGCAGAGTCCGAGGTACAGCCTACACAGACGGCAGCACCAGTAGATACGAGAGTGCTGGAGGTATCACTTGCGGAGTTTATGAGATTGAGACCACCGGTTTTCACAGGGACCGATGTGGCGGAAGATCCTCAGTCTTTTCTTGATAGAATGGCGAGGATAGGCAGATCATTACGATGTTCTGATGCGAGGTCAGTTGAGCTGACTAGCTTTCGTTTGGAGGGACTTGCACAGGAGTGGTGTGAGTCGATGGAGAGAGGGCGAGCTACAAATCTTCCTTCGATGACGTGGACCGAGTTTTCTACAGTCTTTCTTGCCAGATTTCTTCCCGAGAGTGTGAGGGATGCTAGAGCTAGCAGTTTCGAAGCGTTGAAGAAATCAGCAAGTATGTCAGTAGCAGATTATGACTTACGATTCACCCAGCTATCACGATATGCTCCATACTTAGTACCTACAGAGGAGCTTCGGGTGAAAAGATTCTTAAGAAGTTTGGACACACAGTTGTATCTGGCGATAGGCTCCCAGCATTTTGATACATATGCACAGGCCATGGATGCGGCGATACGAGTAGAGGAGCGTTTGAGCCAGTCAGGAGTCGTTCCGGAGCCAAAGAGGAGTAGACCATTCGTGCCGACAAATAGACAGTTTGGCCGAGGTAGAGGGTCCTATCCAGGCAGATATACTCCAGGCCGCAGTGTGGGACGAGATTTGACACAGGGCCAGATGTTCAGTTCTTATCCGGGTGATCAGAGACCATCATCTACCTGTTATAGTTGTGGACTTCCCGGACACTTTGCGCGAGATTGTAGATCTCAGGGCAGGACCGTTGCTCCACAGGCTGTTTTACCCCTTCCACCTCCTACACCGATGGCTTTACTTCCTCCCCCAGTTGGCGCTACACGCCAGGCAGTTGCACCACGAGGTCGAGGCTATGCAGGACGTGCTCAGAGAGGTAGAGGAGATAGAGGTAGAGGACGACAGGATGCGGGCAGGGGCCAGGCACGGGTTTTTGCACTGACTCCACAGGATGCCCAGGCATCAAATGCAGTCGTGACAGGTACTCTTACAGTATGTTCATTAGAGGCACATGTTTTATTTGATCCCGGTTCTACACACTCTTATGTATCTTCACGATTCGCACTTTTATTGGGGAAGGAGTCGTCATTATTAGAGTTACCATTGGTAGTGATTACTCCAGTTGGAGATTCCTTTATAGCTCGGCACGTATTTAGATCGTGTTCGGTGCGTATTGGTAATAGAGATTCGTTAGTTGATCTGATTCTCCTGGACATGTTGGATTTTGATATACTTCTTGGGATGGATTGGTTAGCCGCTTGTCATGCCTATGTAGATTGTAGAGGAAAAGCGGTTAGCTTCTGATTTCCAGGTGAACCGGTGTTTGTTGTGCAGGGGGATTGCAAGTTAACCCCTGTCAACATGATTTCTGTTTTCGGTGCGAGGCGGCTATTGAAGAAGGGTTGTCTTGGGTTCTTGGCTTTTATTCAGGACATAGGGGTCGCTGAAGTTCCATTGGACCAAATTCCGATCATACGAGAATTTCCTGAGGTATTTCCTGCTGAGTTACCAGGATTGCCACCTGATCGAGATATTGAATTCTGTATCGATTTGATTCCGGGTGCAGGGCCTATTTCTATACCACCATATCGAATGGCACCGACGGAATTAAAAGAACTCAAAAGCCAATTGCAAGAGTTGTTAGATAGAGGACTTGTTCGTCCTAGTGTTTCACCGTGGGGAGCTCCTGTGTTATTTGTAAAGAAGAAGGACGGTAGTATAAGAATGTGCATCGACTACCGACAGCTGAATCGCGTCACGGTGCGAAACAGGTATCCATTACCACGAATAGATGATTTGTTCGATCAGTTGCAAGGAGCCGGATTCTTCTCAAAGATTGACTTGAGGTCAGGATATCATCAGTTGAGGGTTCGGAAGGACGATATTCCGAAGACGGCGTTTCGTACAAGATATGGGCATTATGAATTTCTGGTGATGTCGTTCGGACTCACCAATGCTCCAGCAGCTTTTATGGATATGATGAACCGTATCTTTAGACCATTTATAGATCGGTTTATTATAGTATTCATAGATGATATTCTTGTATATTCTCGGAGTCAGACGGAGCACGAGCAGCATTTACGTATCGCGTTGCAAACCTTGAAGGAGCATAAATTGTATGCAAAGTTTTCTAAGTGTGCTTTTTGGCTCGATAGTATGGAGTTCTTGGGTCACATAGTTACAAGACAAGGTATATGCGTTGACCCAAAGAAGATTGAGGCGGTACAACACTGGCCCAGGCCTATGTCAGTTACGGAGGTTCGGAGTTTCTTAGGTCTGGCAGGTTATTACAGACGCTTCGTACAGGATTTCTCACGGATAGCGGCACCTTTGACAGGATTAACTAGGAAGGAAGTTCCATTTCAGTGGACAGATGCTTGTGAGCAGAGTTTCCAACAGTTGAAGATGCGTTTGACGACTGCACCTGTATTATCTTTACCTTCCGGGTCAGGGGGTTTCGTTGTGTATTGCGATGCTTCTAGAGTGGGCTTAGGCTGTGTGTTGATGCAACACGGTAAAGTTATAGCATATGCTTCTCGACAGTTGAAGAGGCATGAACAAAATTACCCCACTCATGATTTAGAGATGGCTGCTGTAGTATTCGCATTGAAGATTTGGAGACATTACTTGTATGGAGAAACGTGTCAAATCTTCACAGATCATAGAAGTTTAAAGTATATCTTTCAACAGAAGGATCTGAATCTCAGGCAGCGTAGATGGATGGAATTGGTGAAAGATTACGACTGTGAGATTTTGTACCATCCAGGCAAAGCAAATGTTGTAGCAGATGCCTTGAGTCGGAGGCCTGGAGGTAAATTATCTCATTTGAGTCTTTTGCAGAGACAGTCTTCTACAGACTGGCAGATCTTATGTGATAGCCGTATACAGTTTGAGTTCACATCGGCAGGAGGTCAGCTAGCACATGTTCGCACCAGACCTCAGCTATTGGATCGTATTCGAGATGCGCAGCCTACAAATACTCGCTTGATGGAGATTATGGATCATGTTAGGCGGGGCAAGGAGACGGAGTTCGTGATTGATGATTATGGAGTGTTACGTTTTAGGACTCGTCTCTGTGTGCCAGATTCTGACGGATTGAGGCGTGAGATTTTGGAGGATGCCCACAGATCAGTATACAGTATTCATCCTGGTTCCACAAAAATGTATCGTGATTTGAAGGAAAATTATTGGTGGGAAGGAATGAAGAAGGATGTTACGGATTTTGTTTCAAGATGCTTGACTTGCCAGCAAGTTAAAGCAGAACACCAGAGGCCAGCCGGAGAGCTGCAACCCTTACCCATTCCAGAGTGGAAATGGGAACAGATTTCCATGGATTTTATGGTGGGTCTACCCAGGACTAGCAGAGGGTATGATTCCATTTGGGTGATTGTAGACAGACTGACGAAGGCAGCTCATTTTCTTCCAGTGAAGACGACATATGGATTTGCTCAGTATGCACAGGTTTATATCGATGAGATTGTACGTCTACATGGAGTGCCGACATGCATAGTATCAGATCGAGGTACCCAGTTCACGAGCAGGCTATGGCAGAAACTTCAGGACGCTCTTGGTACACGACTGAGTTTTAGTACAGCTTTCCACCCACAGACAGACGGTCAGTCGGAGCGGACCATTCAGATACTCGAGGATATGCTTCGGGCTTGTAGCTTAGATTTCGGTGGTAGTTGGGATCGTCACCTACCTTTGGTAGAATTCTCATATAACAACAGTTTTCAAGAGACGATCCAGATGGCATCCTTTGAAGCCTTGTATGGAAGGAAATGTAGATCACCTGTTTGCTGGACAGAACTTAGTGAGAGTTGTATATTGGGACCGCAGATAGTACAGGAAACTACAGAGAAGATTCACTTGATACGAGATAGAATGAAAGCGGCTCAAAACAGACAGAAGTCACATGCAGATCGAAGACGACGCAAACTCGAGTTTGATGTGGGAGATCATGTGTTCCTTCGAGTATCTCCAATGAAGGGTGTGATGCGCTTCGGGAAGAAAGGGAAGCTCAGCCCCAGATATGTTGGACCTTACGAGATTTTAGAGAGAGTGGGCGCTGTGGCTTATCGGTTAGCACTTCCACCTGGTTTTCCCGACGTACATCCAGTGTTCCATGTTTCGATGCTTCGCAGATATCTTCACGATCCATCTCACGCGATCCAGCATCAGACTCTACAGCTTGAGCCAGATCTATCCTTCACAGTACAGCCAGTAGCTATTCTGGACATACAAGCAAAGCAACTACGATCGAGGATCCTGCCATCTGTAAAGGTTCTCTGGCAAGGAAAGGATCGCGAGGAGATTACTTGGGAGACGGAGGACGCAATGCAGAAGAAATTTCCACATCTTTTCATAGGTATGTCTAGGAATTATTTTAAATTCGGGGACCGAATTTTCTTAAGGGGGGAATATTGTAACAATTAGGAAAAAGCTAGAAATAAATAAATTTAATTAAATTAGAATAAGCTAATAAATCACAAAATGGTTAAAATCAAATATGTCAATCTTCATAAGATATATGTAATACAAATTAAATTAGAATTTTAGAATGTAATATAAATAAGTTATAAGGGTTTTAATGATAATTTTAGCTTCATTTTAACAAAAGATGTGTTATATAATAAGTTAAGATGTGAGGGGTCAAATTGTAAAAGTTAAGTTTTTATGTAAATAAAAGATTGTTGAGGATATAAGTGCAAGTGAGTGGGAATTATATTAGTTCAGAATTTTAATGAGATAAAAAGGGATAATGTGAAGATAAATCAAAAGAAAATAAAAGATAATGCAAAACCACCTCATGCTTTCTTGCACCTCTCATCTCCACCTCCTCCTTGCATGAAACATGCACACTTTAACACATGACACCTCCACCTTCCCTTATCTCTTCATCCATTCACATATATAGCTCAATTTCAGTTTAAAACACAGAATCAAACTGAATGAATTAAAGAAAAAGGAAAAATATAGAGGGAAAGAGAAGAACAAGAGGAAGAAGGTGAAAGAGGAGCTTGTTCATGGAGATAGTTCATCATCAAGCTAGGAGGAGCTTGTAGATCCTTGGAGGGTTATTCCTACAACTAATAGGAGGGTAAACTTCTTAAACTCAGTAGAGATTAAGTTCTGTAGCTTAGTTAATTAGAATTTAGAGAAGTCACATAATATCGTATTCTAGGTAAAAATTGTGTCTGTTAGAATCTGCTATAATCTGGAACTTAATTAAATAAATTCAACAGAGTAGAAATGATGTAGGTAACAACTAGAACACACCACAAGAAGACGGCACAGGGGGGCCGGGTTGGGGCCGGCGACAGAAGAGGAATGGCCGGCGTCGCCGGCCATGTTGGTGAGTTTGGGGGTTTTCTCTGTTGGGGTGTGTTCAGTTTACAGTTTGGACTAATTTGGTACTGTTGATTTAGCTTAGTTTCACTGTAATTAAAATCTGGAATAATATATCGGAAAGGAAATCGTAAAACGCTAAATATGACACGACGAAACTACGTCGCGTTTTAATTTCTGCAACAGTACAGATTCAAGCTAAAATCCAGCAAGACTAAGTGTTAAACAACTTGATATAACCTAATAATAGATAACTAGCAAAAAGGGATAACGTGTTTTTATTTCCGTTATATCGGAATAGCTAGTTTGCTTATATACGTTATATTGGTATATTTAGACGCGGATACAAGGAATACGGAAGCCGCGAGGAAAGGGAAAGGATTAGCGATTCCGGAGTAGATTCGACTTTTCCGGTGAGTAGACTAAACATCTACCGGGGAATTTAGTAAGGATGGCGTGTTTCGCCCATGGTTTTACTTAATGTGATATTCATATCATCATGTTTAATTATTAGAATTTCATTCATTAAAATACTTGTATATTGCTTAGTTGTTAGAACACTTCACAAGTATCGACGAGTCATGCCACGTGCACATCTTATATGCTACACACACCTCGTCGATATTGCTATGTCACATACACTTAAATATCATACTTATTAACATGGATTATATTGTCTTTCATATGTCAAGTATATTGGTAGAATTCCTTATTTACATTCTGTTGCTTTATGCGTACTTCCATGTTGGATATGAGATAGATGCAGAATTGAGGATTTATGATTTGAGTTTTGAATACTACTACATAAATCCAGTTTTTCATGATTGATGTGACATGTCCACCCTGAGATGATTTCTGTTTTTGGTTTTATCCCGGACCGAGTGGGGGAGATATACGGTCGCGGATTTACGTTATCCATACTGAGTGGGGGAGATATACAGTTGGATACAGGGTGGACCCGGTCGAGACCGAGGGGCAGGATAGCCGTATTGAGACGGGGGAGCCTAGCGAGGTTACTCGATACCGGAGTTGGTTATAGAAATACGGCGTGTATCTAGAGGATAACGACCGATATTATGAGTATAGGATCATTCGGGGAATGATGCCTATGAGAAATGAAAGTTTTTGTGTCATTGATGGACACCGAGAAATGATTTACTTGAGTTGTGATTTCAGAAGTATAATGAGATTTGTTGTTTGATTTCACATATACTCATATATCATATTGATTCATATTCAGTAGCATGATTGTCATATTTACTTTATTCGCCGTTATATGTTAGTCGTATTCACTGAGTTGGCAACTCATCCCCGTTGTGCCACAGTTCCTTGCAGGGATAGAGTGGACGGGTAGCTGCGAGGCAGGATCACTTTTGCTGTTGTTTCCATCTTTTGATAGGTAGGTTACATGTGTAGTAACCTTCCATTTTGTACTTTTGTATCTAGAAAGACTCCATCAGACTTGTATTTTGACTTAGAAAAGAGAGTTGGTAAATATATGTACAGTTGAGATCGGTTGATCAGTTTCATAGCTTCTTTCTTTATGAGATTCAGTGATTTTCTATATTTTATATTCATGTTTATTGTAAGTATTGTTAATTCCAACTCGGAATGCAACTAAACTTAACCTTATTACTGTTTAAATGAATTAACTTCATAACTTGAGATTTTTACTTAAAAACTAAATTTTCCTAAATAATTCCGAAATAAGGTATTTTGATCTTGGTTTTTGGCTTACTTGGATTGTGCATATCTTTAGATATGATATAATCTGAGTGCCTGTCACATCCAAACTTGGGTCGTGACACATACTCGGCTGGGTAATGATTCAGAGACCTTGATTTGTGACAAGGGTGTGCTAAGTTTAGGGACGCGTTTGTGTACCTGATACTATTGGGTAGAGACACGAAATCCTTGAGCAGGCACATCTGTCAACTCTCTGTACTCATTCAAGTTCCACCAACATTGACGTGACTGGTGAGTTAGTTACGGGTGGGCAGGGATGTAAAGAGAAGTTTCGGGTTTCGTTTCAATGTGTCTGTCTTGTGGTGTGCTTTGGTTGAGCATCTGAGACCGGCTGGAGAGTTGCAACCTTTAACCGTTCCGAAGTGGGAGTGGAAGCAGATCTCCATGAATTTCGTTATGGTGTCTACCCAGGGTTAGACAGGGTGTGACTCCATTTGGATGTTTGCTATCTGGTTTTGCTCAGTTTGCTCAGTTGTTCTTTGTTAAGTTTGTGCGTTGCACGGAGTTCCTTCATGGGTCGTATCCAATGAAGGCACCCTGTTCGCTTGCCGTTTTGGGCAGGAACTTCAGGAAGCCTTGGGTACTGGTTCAGCTTTAGCTCCGCTTTTCCATCCGCAGGATGATGGTTTCGTGAGAGCGGGCTATAGCAACTCTGGAGGATATGCTTGTGCATGCGTTTTAGTTGTTTTCGGCAGTTGGGGATCGTCACTCGCCATCGTTAGGGTTCTCCTTCGATAGTTGTTATCAGGAGTCACTCTAATTAGCAACCTTTAGGTTTAGGGGTTAGGTCGTGTCGACCACCAGTCTGTTTTTCTGACTCTGCGTAGTAGGATTTTTGGACCCCAGCTAGTCTAGAGACTTCGGAGATGATCCAGTTGGTTCAGGTCAGGATGATGGCAACCCAGTGCATACAGAGGTCTTATGCCGACCGTGATGGTCGCAGACTTGGGTTCGCAGTGGGAGATCATGTATTCCTACGGATTTTTCCGATAAATGACGTGTTGAGTTTTGGGAAACTTATCCCAAAATTTTAGGTCCTTTTGAGATCCTATAGGCGAGTTAGTTTCATTGCCTTTAATTTAGCACTTCCGCCCAGATTATTAAGTATTCACCCCGTATTCCTTGTGTCGATACTTTGCAATTTCCTCCATCACCTTTCTCACATGATTCAGCATCAGACTATTTAGCTTGGACGCGATCTTTCGTTCACCAGCAACCAATTGTGTTAATGGATCGGCAGGTGGAGAAACTTCGGTCAAAGGTCTCGCCATCTGTGAAGGGTTTTCTTGGACGTAGTCGTATAGTGAGGTGATCACTTGGGAGGCTGCGAGCGAGATAGGAGAGTTTGTAATCTTCTCTTTGAAGGTACGCTTAGTAAGAATTTTAAATTCGGGGACGAATTTTTATAAGGGGAGAGATTGTAACGCCTTAGGTTTCGGTTAGTGTTCGTTTAGACGTTAATGCAGGTTTACTGTAAAAAGTTTACCAATTCGGGTTTCTCACATTTTATAACATTTAATTTATAATTTATTATTATTTGTTATAAACATGCACGCACGTGTGCACGTAAATGCGAGGATTGTTTGTGCTAATTTTGTTCTTAGCAACCTTGACACTTAACCCTAATCCCTAGATCTTTTGTGTGAGTGAGAAGATATTTCTTTGGAGTGATGATGTGTGTATGAATGCATTAAATGGTGAATTAATGCATATGATACACTCACCTCTCATTCTCACCCTACACTCACCTATCCCTCTCTCTCTTTATCATCCCTCTCTCTCTCATTTCTCTATCTCTTTTCTTTATCTCTCTTCCTCTCTCATGAACTGAACACTCACCCATTTCCTACAAAAATCCATCACAAAACCTCAAAATCTTCACAAAAATCTCATCTTTATCTTGGTTTTGCCTCATGCATGCCTAGGTGCATGCAAATCTTGGATCTTTGAGTTCTTTTGATTAGGTAATGTTTCTTTTCTGTTCTTTAAGTCATTTTTGTGTAGCTTAGCTTTAAAGTTGTTGTTTTTATCGTGTATCGTATCGTTTCGGATAAATATCGTATTTTTAGTGTCGATTGGGGTATCGGATGATCTGCTGTTAAACCAGGTAATTGTTGCAAAAATTGACTTGACAGTAACCTAGTAGAGTGACCTAGAACCTACCCACAAAATACGAGCCAATTCTACCAAGTTCAGGCCGCAGATTTAATGGTTCTGGCCGCAATTTGCGGCCAGACTGGGGAGTTGGGGTTTGGGTTTTTGGGTAGGGGTCTCTGGGGTTGTCTGTGATCTCATAGTACTTGCAATTTTTACAGATTACTGGTACAGAAAAATCTGGGACCACTTGTGTGTTTCTAGTGTTTCATTCCGTGCGATACGTTATCCGATACGATGCGTGTTCCGTTTTGCTGTTGCGCTGAGTTGGTTTCGTAGTGTCGCTATACGTGTTAGCTACAACGCGAACCCTTTAGAGTACGTTTGTGTGTCGTGTTGGTCCGTGTAGATTGTATGTATTTTGGGTCTATTATTAATATATACCTGTTATATCGTATTATGTTGCAGGTTCGCAAGCGGGGACTTTGGACGCTGCTACAGAAGGGAAACAGGTGGTAGGATTCACCTAGCTTGGAGCGTTGGTGAGTAGATTTAACATCTACAGGGGAATCGCCCGCATGGCGTTATTCGTCTGGGCTAGAGATGTTAATACTTGTCGCATATTCTATGTCATATTTAGAATTGCGCATTTACCCTAGAGCTTAGATATTGTTGTGCTTGGACTAGTAGCCTTAGGACACTGCACATATTATTGACGATTCATGTTGCACGAGCACTGATTGTATGCTACACACACCGTCAATAATTGCCATGTCACGCACAACCCACTTATATATATGATATTGCTTGGTTAGGGACATTGAGACTTTGATTCATATTTCTTATCGCATTGGCTTATAGCATACCTGTATATTCACATGCTTACACATATGCCTTCATATACTTACATGTTAGATACCTGTATACCTATAGAGTATTGTACAATTAGTGATAGATACATACACACTTTATGACATAGCTACAGGTATACCTTGCACACATATTTCACTTATACCCAGGGGGTATACTACATCATTACTTATAGATAGATACATATATCTTGCTATACCTTATTGTTTAAACATATATCAGTTATAGCTACATGTTTACCTTTACTTGATATTATTTAGAATTGGAGAAATTAGCAACCGCATGATATTTATATTAACTTGTTGCAGTTACTTAGCGGCTTTTCCTTTATATGCTTACATTACAGTTTTCTGTTGCATATATTATATTCATGGATTTTCGCATTGTGATATGGATTTTTCATGATGTTTTCTGGATTTGGGGACCGAGGGAGTTCATGAAATTATGCATTATTTGAAAAACCCGATTTCCCTTGATGATATGTTATTTCAGCAGCCACCATGAGATTTATCGGTTCGGATATATATACCCCATGTGAGGAACGGAGGGGTCCGTGTGCGGGTACATGGTGAGGCCCGGAGGTACCCCGAGGCACGAATAAGGTCGTGGTGTGAGATGATGAGTTGCAGGGGAACCATACCATCCGGTGACATTACCAATGACTCGGCGGTTATTGTGGGGATACCGACGGGAGTCATGTACGTACAAATACGTCGAGAAGCGAGGGTTAGAGCTAGGCACTCGAGCTTTCGGGATAGCGTATGATACGTACCTATCAGGGTGCCAGTCGTGGTTACAGCACCTGATAGACCTGCATTTCTGTGTCGATGCCTGACACATTGTTTTCATGATATTCCTTTTTACTCTTGTATATATAACAGTGGGTTAGAACGCTGTTATATATGACCTTATACCAATATTAGTGGAATGGGACTCTAATATATGTGTATTGACATTTTTACTTCTTTGTATATATAACAGGGGATTAGGCCGCTGTTATATATGTCCTTACACCAATATTAGTGGAATGGGACGCTAATATATGTGTATTGACACTAATTTATATACATCATCATATTTTCTTATGCAAATATACTTAGGGTGTTAGAATTTTACTTGATAATTTGATTTGGGATACAGGTGATTCATTTGGTATTGGATACAGGATATATTTGAGATTTACTTGATTTTGTATATTCAGGATATATGAGACTTATTCGATATTGTACATTCAGGATTTGTGAGACTTATATGATATGGGAGCCAATTTGGGGGCTGATTTGAGGAAATTGGGATTTGGATTATCTTGATGGATTGTGATCCTACCACGATGTCAGGATTCTGTGGAAATGACATATTTCATTCCATACTCCATATTTATTGTTTATGCACTGCTCCATGTAGTAGTAGTACCTGTTAGTGTACCTTTCATGATTGTTGAATATATACATTTTTATATCATTATTGCATGCTGATTGTCATATATTATTGCATTCATATGACCTTTTATTATTAATTGCATATGTTAGATTCGCGTTGTACGTACATACTTGCGATTACCTGCATATGTTATTTACTATTCACGAGTTGGCAACACACCCCCGTTGTGCCACAGTTGTTTTGCAGGGTGTTCCCCAGGATAGTCGAGGTAGGCTATTCATCTATTTATCATCTTTTGCTACGGATATCGCATCGGCTCACAGTGTGTTGTTTTGCTTAGGTGGGTTTTGTGGTTATTCGTGTTGTATTGTATATTCGTTGTATCTTTGTACTCTCCATCTACTATATTCTCATGTTTGACTTAGAGACTTGTGTGAGGACGATATTGTATATTATTTTGTGACTTGTTGACTTTTATACAGTTTATTTTCTATCGTCTTTTATTTTTTCGCTACGGCGTCATATATTTGTTGTGGTGGTTGTTTTCCTCCTTTGGGCGTGTTTTTGCTCCCGTTTGGGGATGCTTTACTTATATCTATGTTGTACCCATTTTTGGGGCTAGTTTTTACATAGGAGGTGCTGCCAAAATTTTAAAGGAAATAAATTGGGCTTTTAAAGAATTTGGGTTGTGATTTCAAATGTTTCAAAACTTCTATTATCTTTTCTTCTCTTTTTAAATGGTTTAGATTTCTGGGTTTTGGCTTTCTTTTGCTGCGTTACGTCTGTAGGCGTTGCGTAGTATTAGGGCCGTCACGTGCCAATTTCGGGTCATGACAATGTTCTTCCGAATACTTAAACTGGGAAAAATGGGTTCCTGACATTCGTTCGAACCTTTTAACTTCGCCTATACAACATGTGAATACCCTTCGTCCGCATGCTAAACAATGTCTCAATCTTCCAGGAAAGGCGATACATCAACGGTCATCTCTGGATCGGTCTACTCTAGATCTAAGTAAGACTCTCCACACTGGAAATTTTCAACTCAACTGGGCCTGCGTCGGCGCATCAATCTGACGAATTACCTTCGTCTCTCAACTCGGGATAGACTAGCTATCACCTGTCGCATCTCTGCCTGAAAGCTCCAGCGATCTCCGCTCGTAAAGTATGGAGGTGACATCTCATCAATCTCAGCAACAGCTGGGTCATCTTTCTGCATGGTAGACGACATCACAAACTCTGAGGTATGTTGTACATCAACAGTCCTCTCACAACTGGCAGCCTCTATCAATGGCCCGATCATCTGGTGCAAAACCAAACACTCGCCTCAACAAGCGGTCACGACATAACACTGCATCGAGACGTTCCCATGTCGCCAGAAAACACAATGGTCAGTCCTCATCCATGACGAGCTCGTTCTGACCGCAACACTAGCAGCAACTCAATCTGCGCTCAAACCATTGTGACAGGAACCTCAATCAAGTATCGATGAAAACAAATCAAAGGCATGAAAGGAAACGACGGATCCAGAATGGATACATGATCATAAGAAGGAACAGAATCAATGAGAGTATGATCATGGAAACGAACATAATCAAGGATCTCAAATGGATGTATAATCATGGGTACGAAGAGAATCACAGATCTCAAAATATGTACACCCTAAGGTTTCTTAAGTGGAGTATCGTATCGTAAATATGCCGCGACATACGTACTGTACGTCACTCTACTCAAGCTACCTACTCCATCAATCAGGGTCAGCCTATGAAACGAAAGTTCAGGTCTAATACCCCCATGTTCAAGTCTAAGTTCCGTAAGGTCAAGCCTAGGTTCCGAAATAATTTACGTCCCAGACTCCACATAGTCAAACCTAAACTCGAACCAAGATTAAAACTAGCGCTCTGATACCAACTTTGTCACGACCCGAAATATTAGCTCGTGACCAGCACTTAAATCACGCAACGTCTAAAGGCGTAACGTAATTCAAGTAAGCTGAAACCCAGAAATCTAAACTTTTTTAAGAAAATAAAAGTGGTGAAGTTTTGAAATAGAGCTATAATGAAATCAAGTTTTCTTAAATGCTTGGAAAAGGGACAAATAATGCAAGTGAAATATGCAAGCTTAAAAAACATGTTTTGCCTTTTTAAAAAAATTTGGGCAGCACCTCTTTTGTATATTTTGATCCAAAACCACATATACAAGATAATGATAAAGGCATCCCCAAGCAGGAGCTAGCTCTTCGCCAAACGGCGGATTCGTAACCACGCAAAGCATAAATATAAGTATATATACGACGCCCAACGGCGAAGTTCACCACAAAAGATAAAGAATAAAGCGAGATATCAACCCAAAATGCGAACATACAACCCATCGCTCAAGTCTCGCAACTACAAGTCTCGCTAAGTCTCATTACTTATACAAATACTAGTTTGATTTGATGGAGTTGACTAAATACAATATGAAAAAGTAAATACAAGAGTGGGTACGATACAAATGTCCCACCTACCAAGCAAACCACCCAAAAGTAGCTATGTGCCAGCGATGCCGCTACTGATCCATACGGTCAACCTGCAAGAACTGTGGCACAACGGGGGTGAGTTTCCAACTCGTGAATAGAAAAACATCTACAAGTATAAATCGAATAAACAACGACTCCTAGGTCAACTATATCATAAAGGTAATACGATGATATCTAGGGTGACCATATATGTTTGTGTGCCAACAATGTAATCAACACCTATGTGTATGCGGATATCATCCAACCATATAATCAATGTATGTATGCATGTGGATCTCGTCCAACCATATAATCAATGTATGTATACATGTGGATCTCGTCCAACCATATAATCAATGTATGTATGCATGTGGATCTCGTCCAACCATATGATCAATGTATGTATGCATGTGGATCTCGTCCAACCATATAATCAATGTATGTATCATAAAAGCATATGCATGAAAGTATGAGGATATAAATCAACGGGTGTCCCTCGCGACACATCAAAATCATGGAACCTGGGTTCCCAACATCGACACTCGAAAACATAATGAAACCCGTGTCAAGCATCGACACGTAAATCCTCATATCTCGGGCTCCGTCAGTCCGGATCGGCCTCGGGCTCCGTCTGCGGGATCGGCCCTCGGGCTTCGGCAGAACGGGTCGCCCTATCCATCTCTCGACTCCGGTCGGTATCCTCCGGATAACCGCCAGGTCCAACCAATCACCGGTAGGTAGTAGTCCATCTGCCAGGCTCACCGTCTACTGCACAGCAATCCGTTCTCACCCCGGGGTACCATACCGGGTCTACCATGTACCCGCAATCGGCCTCATCCAGCTCCTCGAATCGGGTTTCACATGTCACACGTCTCAGAACCAAGAAAACGCATGGTGGATGCACTGAAATATCATATCAAGAGAAATCGGGTTTTTAAAATAGTACATGCTTTCTTTTGAAATAGCCACGGTTCTCAAATCTAGAAATCTCATGAAAACAGCATATCTCAATGCGTAAAATCATAAAGCTTGGTGTATGCGACATATGATAAAAATGTAACCATATCCGAATATCATGCAACATGGAACAGTGATATGACATATTAAGGGAAAACCGCTGTTTTAAATGGATCCAGTTTTTAAAATATAACATGCGGTCCCCAATTCTCCAAAATCAAAGCCAGCATCATCTATGTGTGTACAATGAGTATGTACGTAGGCATGGATGCACAAGATATATATATGCACACAAGTATGGGTGTACAAGTGGGTATATACGCAAGTATGAGTGTACAATATGTATGTGCGCCAATATGGATGTACAAGTGGGTATATACGCAAGTATGAGTGTACAATATGTATGTGCGCCAATATGGATGTACAAGTGGGTATATACGCAAGTATGAGTGTACAATATGTATGTGCGCCAATATGGATATACAAATGGATATATACGCAAGTAAGTTATGCGAAGAGTCATATCATGATGCAGCAATCCTACTGTATAGTGACATGGCAATTATCGATGATGAAGTGTATGAGCCGGCCAAACTGTGTAAGTGTAACATACTCATCATCGATAATGGTGCAGGTGTACTAGCACAGGTATAAGTAATGCAGTGCGAATACATGAAGGCAGCATATGGTAAATCATCAGCTACAAGCTATCAGGTATACGTGTCTACAAGAGCGAATCGGTGAATCTATCAATCGGCATATAGCCTCACAACAACACGCACGATACAATACATCGTACGGCAGCCTCTAGTCAAGGGTATGGATGAAACATCAAGTCAAACTCATCACGTACGGAAAATCATCATACGGCGGCATTAAAACAATAAGGATCCTATCAACCTATAAGACAATGAGGGTATGGACAAATGTCACGTACGGCCTTTCATTCATGATTCATGACATTCTCTCTCTCTCTCTCTCTCTCTCTCTCTCTCTCTCTCTATATATATATATATATATATATATATATATATATACACACCTATGTCCCAGGTCACATCCATAACAATCTCGTATCAGGGGACCAGTAAGGTATCGATCATCTCAATCGACTCTCGTCCGTATACCAACATATCACCAAGTCATCATATCGCATCGTACATTCTTTTCATCACATTTATGTCTCACATCGAATCAAATGTTATATATATACATTCTACCTTTACTATAAGCATACTTATCTAATCTAACATACACACCCGAACCATACAATCAGTTTTAAAAGATGCGAATCGTGGTTTTGAAAGTTGGGGCTACGGTATTTTTAAGGAAAAGATATCATTTGAAAATCCGTAACGTCCCCCAAGGTATATCTTTTAAAAGATGCATTATGATTCTTCAATTTGGAAATAGGTATGGTTCGGATGACACATCTACGTCGGCTATCTAGTCTTATAGTACCCTAAACGGCAATATCATCAAAAATCATCTTCAAATCCCGTCATCATATATTAGCCGTATCATATCACTTCTAACTATCCTTTAGTTCCTAATATAGTTTCTCTAACTATGTTTTAACTATATCTATAGTTTTCTATTAAAGGTTTCCTTAACCATATTCTATATATAAATCGGTTTCCATCAAAGTTTGCGGGGGTGCTATACGCCATCCACCCAACTTCCCCCGTAGATATAGATCTACTCACATTTCTCCTTCCTTGCCGAAGTCGATGACGCCACGCTCCGTCGCCTCGGAATCTACGTGAAGGTACCTACAATAATACACAATCGAAATCGCTATTAAAATCGAATCCGGAAAACCGATACGGCACACGGCGCGCTCATAGGTTAGAACCTATGTCCTATGCGTGCAAAACAATCAAACAACCCTTGTTGTTGATATACAAACATTCAACAACCAAATACAAATCCAAATAGCAAAACCAAACATTTCAAAATACGGAAAACATAGTCAAAATCACACCAAAGTGCTCCCAGATTTTGACTCAGGTCAAACTAAAAAAAGTTGCATATACAAATGGCCTTAAATATATAGCAGATAACACCCGACAAAACCCCACAACCATCCCTCCTAATCTAGCCGCAATTTGAGGCCAGAATGCTTATTTTTGCCGCCACAGTACAAGGGTTGGGGATCAGGTCTTCAGGGTATACTCCAGGTTGCCTGCACGACTCCCAGTATTCGGTAAATAATTTTCCAGGTCCCCGAGTCACTCCAGATTCTTAAATACCATCACTAATTCCACAAAAACCCGATATCGACGAATCTAATGTTCGTATTTGGTTTCTATTTTCTGTTCCAGACCAATAAGACACCACTCAAGTCTTGTTAACAGCCACTACTCATCCTCACTTCCACACAATTACCCAAACCCTTCTCTAGGGATTCTAACTTCACAACAACTAACCCAAATCAACTTCTAAACGAACTAGAATGCTAGGAAAACATACCTAACCAAGTGAAGGGAAATATACCTCATGGATGTTGCTAAGCAAAACCCTAGCTCCATAAAGTCCTCAAAATCCCACATTGATGGGTGCAAAGTGTAGAGGGTGAAGAGGGGATCAACTTTAATGAAAGGGGTTTAGGGTTTGGATGAAGAATTTGAGATGATCTCTAGGGGGAAAGTGGAGGGAAGCTTGAGGAAGGAGGAGATGAAAAGAAATAATAGGGAAGGAAATGTGGCTGCCCTCTCTCTCTCTTCTCTTATTCTCACCCTCTCTCTCAATATTTACCCTTATACCCTTTTTACTTTTCTTTTGTTATCATTTAAATTTTAAAATCAAAACACATAATACCCAAAACAACATAAGAAATAACATGAAATCAAAACATAACATGACATGGTGCACTTGCCATGGAAAACTGTAGAAACACGGATTTGGCCTAATCACGATTAACAGTGCACTAATCGGGTTTTTATCCAAACTGCATATAATAAATTTTAAAAATGCCAAATCCTTTAAATAAATTTTTAAATGAATAAATCATTTTAATTTCCATTTATTTCACCAATATTGGTATATATTTATACCGTTTTACGAAAACCCCAATTTCCCAATCGGGCAGTTTTCGGGAAATATATTATTTTAATATTAAATTCCAAAAATAATATTTTATATTTTCTGAAATGTTACACTCTGGCACCCGAGAGGTACTTCGATATTCTCAAAAACGGTGACAGGGAGATTCTTGTTTACCCAGACTTGCCATTACTGCTGTTCTAGACTATGAGACCCGGCAGAAGGATGAGTATAGCGTCATTCTAAACTAGTTTTAGAAGTGCACGTGTATATGACTCTGCCAGAGGGTTATCATAGTCAGTGGGAGCAGCGGAAGCGTAGTGAACAAGTAACTTGTGTCTATTTATAGGCTAAAGCAGATATAGCGGAGATAGATCGTCTATTTTTGATGTGACGGTCATGGGTTTTGACTTTATCAGAATAGGAGATGGATCTTTTAAGAAGGTAGCAGGGTGTGATGTCCTGGTATTTGGATGACATACACAGAGTAGGAAGTGAAATTCCTATATTACGATCGGTTATACTATGGTTGTCACACAGTGATTTCTCCACATAGGATATGGATATATATCAAGCATTCTGGTTACTAGATCTATGGTTTTAGATCTAGATTTGGGAAGTGTCCAAATCTGGGTACTTAGACAGTATTCTAAAGGTGTTTTAGAATGGACGACTCCTGGCATGGTGGTGTATCTGCAGGTAATAGAGTCACCCTCTCTAAAGGTGTCTTACAGACTAAAGTGGAGAGGGATGTGCATGATTTGAATATCACTTGCTTAGACAATTGAGTTGATCATGAGATGTCAAGTACCACACCAGATGTTTTTGCACTAGATGCAATAAGTTGATATTAACCCAATCCTGGAGAAACGTTCGGAAGCAGTTTTAGAACATAAGTGGATGTTCTAGTGATATGATAACGGAGCCTCCTTCGGGAGACAGTTATCGTTCCAGGTTTCCAAGGTGACTTGGATGACATAGTGACTGTCAGAGTTATATTTTTCCCTCTGACAAGGGGCAGTAGTTTGGACAGGTGGTCCAAGCGGATACTGAGGGAGGCATGGTACATGATACTGATTAAATTCAGTTGACGATACAGTCTAAGATGTAAACTGGATTTGGAGTTCATTTGTGAACTGGTTCCCATCAGATATCCAGACATATTCTAAGACAGGTATTACTCAATTCGGGAAATGGCTTTCTCCGCGAATTTGAGATAAAGAGAGACATAGAAAGAAACATCAGGGCGAATCCACTCACTGAGGCTATTTCTCAAACGCAATAGTTTTACAAACGAGCTTTGTGAAACTGATTAGTAGAGGAGTTGGGTGTTCGGTATCACACGGGCTGTGAGTATCCGACACCGCAATAATTAGCCTTAACTGCAAGTGAGAGATTGTTGGATATATTTCCCTCAAAGTCAATTATTGGATCGCAGGCACGTGATTGCAATGATTGAGGGAGGACCTATACTGGTAGGACAGTCTTACTCGAGATGATAGTATGCTATCTGGTTTGTCTTTATCATCGTGTACATGCTTTAGGTGACATTACATATCACTATTACACGTTGATAGAGCCCTTAGGATTCTTGCTTGACTACCAGCAGTATGATGGCGATCATATACGTGAGAGTTGGGTAGTCTATAAGCATATCCTTAAAGTATCCCTAGTCGTGGGAGTTTCGAGACTGGGCATCGATGCTCCGAGAGTAGACTAGTGCATACGGATCGAGACCCCGACGAGGGGCAGTGGCTGGTCTCACAAGCCATTGGTGTCAGTTGGTTCGCCTAAGATGTATACAGGTGCTCATTGGGTTATGAGTACACCGAACGCACTCGCCGGGAACATGCTAGTTGGTATTATACCCATCGTCAGATAGCAGTTTCCTGGTGACATATGTACAGGTTAGTCTATCGACCTGAGATCATCATTTGTCTCGTGTGAGTTCCCACTGTGCTTTGATTACTACCCTACCACTGCTCAAATGAGTCATGCAAACAGGTTTTAGTTGGGTACAGTCCCGAGCCACATGGAGGCAGTGAGCGGATCGGCAGGGGATTCGTCTCTCCCGGTATTGGGGGTGAGATCGCGCTGTGTCTGGACAGCCATTACACGAAATCCCTGGCCAGGGTAAGTGAGATTTACTGATAGGTATTCCAGTAGTTTCTCAGGGTGTTCTGGGCTACACTCCGACACGACTTATACCGCTATTGGGGGTCTGACGTTTACCAGCCCCCTAGGCCCGATATGCGATACTCATAGACGAACGGACCAGACTGTACGGATATTGTCACTGACAGGCTCAGTAGGGTTTCAGGATGAGTTCGCTCATCGGCCTCCCTTTTGGTCAATACCTGGGCAGCCGTTATGTACAGCTAGTACCACTGACGTGCTTGTGGTTAAACCCACTGCCAGCGTATTGACGAGTCTTTAGAGTCCCCCACAGAAAGTTTCCCAAGTTCGGGCGAAACGTTGTAGAGGCCGTATGGTTTTATGGCAGGGTTCGATCATATACGTGCACTTGTGCACGGATCATGATCGGATGGATCATACTAGTGGGCTTTGGTTTAAGCCGGATCCTAGTATTAGATTTGTTGGATTACTTTCGTCCCATTGCATTCGTATTCAGTTGGAATGCGAATGCAGGTATGTATATACAGATGAAGGGTATTCTTGTGATCCGTCATGAGTTTACTTTAGAAGACTCCATTCTATTTATTGTTATAAACATTTGGATTAATGTTTATTAAGTGGAAATTGTGAGTGCTTGTCATGATCAAGAGCATTAAATGTGGCATTTGTTTTGTTGACGACTCATAGTGTTATTTTTGTGCCATGTCTAATCTCTTGGTTAATTATTGTGTGGGATTGATGTGTGAGGAGAGAGAGGGCAACCACTGAAGAGTGGGGCTTGGTCTTGAGATAATGATCAAGAGCTCTCACATTTTCATCCCAACACAATAAGCAAGCTCCTTCTTCTTGACTTCTTCTCTTGAGCTCACATTCTCCTCTAATGGCTTCTTGTTCAACCTCCACCCATCCCTCTCATGAGTTGAGAATCCATGGGTGTCTTGAGACAAAGTGATCACACACATTCTCTACTTCACCTTGGACATGTCGGCTAGAAAACTTCATGTTCGAGTTGCTTCGGTTTTGAAGCAGGAGCCCGTAAAAAGATTCCTTGACGTGGTGCCACTTTGAAGAGGAGACTGGAGATCGAGATTGATCGGAGATGCCGCAAGGAGCTAAGGATGGTGGCTAAAGACCAAAGGACACGGATCGATCAGTATAGCCATTCTAACTTCTTAGTAGTTGCTAGTATAGAGTTAATGGAACGATCCGGGTGAAAGTCTGCGTTAGCACCAGTTTATAAAAGTTTTTGTTCCGTGTTTGGCCTCGGACTGACGGCCGGGGCTCTACCGTAGACTTACATCACACTCCTTATAAAATAGCCCATGTACTTGTTGGTTTTGTCCCTTTTTACCTGAGCCAAAATCTGGGAGCTACTTAAGAGTGTTTTGGCTACGTTTTTAAGATATTTGAATTCGTGGTTTCGGTATTTGGTTTTGATTTGGTCGTTGGACATTTGTACGTCAACCACGAGGGATGTTTGGTTGTTTTTGCATGCGTTGGCTATAGGTTTTAACCTATGAGCGCACCGTGTGCCGTATCGGTTTTCGGACATTGATTTTAATAGCATTGCGATTGTGTATTGATTGTAGTACCTTCGCCTGGACTTCCGAGACGACGAAGCATATCGATTTCGGCTAAGCGAGGAGTTTAGCAGGTGAGTAGATTTATATCTATGGGGGAAGTCGGGTGGATGGCGTATAGCACCCCCGCAACCATTGATATGGATAAGTGATATATTAATTATAGTTTGGAGAAAACCAATGTATAAACCTACGGATATGATCAGATGATTTAGCGTGAAATGATATAATAAATAAGGAAGACTCGGATTGATTTATGAGAATATAAAATGTGAATCGTGATATATATTTAAGTGATTGAAAGAGGATATATATGAGATTTATTGTGGTGTGATATGAGATCGATATCGATATGTTATGAGATCGATATCGATGAGACCTGTGAACGATAATACGATAAGATTGAAATAGATGTGTTATGAGATAATGTGCGTGACTATAGATCCGTACTATTGTTATGATGATATCGTATGATGGATATTCCGTACGTGATATATAAGGATGAAACCCGATATTTATTCTGACTTGAGAACCCTTTTATTTCATATCACAAAGTAGATATTGTGATATGTTTAGAGTCAAATCCATTTCAAAACTAACGAATCGTTACACCCTTTTTAAATGATGAATTCAAGGAGATGCTATAAACTTTTCAAATGGTATCTTTTCCAAACAATATCATAGTCCCCTATTTTCAAAATAACAATTCGCACTATTTTAAACTATAACTATATGACTCCTACGTAGTTGCATATTTTATATACTGTTCGCGCTTACGATCTCTAATTTTGCATACGCTCGCGTTTCTTTTATTACGATATATATACGATGTTTCATACCCTTTATTTACCTGACTTCGTCTGCTAGTACACCTGCACAATTATCGATGATGCGCATGTTTCACTTACACAGAATGTTAGTTATATATATGCCCTAGAGGCCATTACTGTACATACGATGTATATTGTAATGGATGCTTGGACATATATAGGGAGGACTTTCTTGCTCGACATGATAGTATGCTATCTGGTTATACTTTATCTTAACATGTACTCTGATTGTCTCTATGTTACATGTTGATAAAGCCCTTAGGATATGTACTCGACTACTGGGACTATGATGAGATCATACTAGTAGGGCCACGGTAGTCGATGAGTACATCCTATAACAGTTCCTAGTCGAGGGTGTATCGAGACAGGGCATCGATGCACCAGAGTAGACTAGCGTATACGCATCCTGACCCATATGATGGGCGATGGATGATCCTATATCCATCGGTGTTTGACATCAAGGATGGTGTACGGGTGCTCAATGGAGTCTGGGTACACTGGACGGACTCACCGAGAACTCCCAGATGGTATTATACCTCACGTCATATGGCAGTTCTCCGGTGACACTGGTACAGAGTAGTCTGTTGACCCGAGATCGTCATAGAGTCTAGTGTGATTCCCACTGTGCTTTGATTTCCATCATACCATGTCCAAGAGGGCGTGAAAAAAGGTGGCTTTTGGGTACAGTCCCGAATCACATGGAGGCAATGAGCGATAGGAGGGGATTCGTCTCTCCCGGTATAGGGAGTTGATATTGTGTTGTTTTCGATTGGCTATAACTGGAAATCCGTGGCCAGGTTTGCTGAGATTTATTGGTAAGTGTTAGCAGTAGTTTCTCGAAATATTATAGACCTCATATTGACACGACTTATCAAGCTACTGGGGTCTGACGTTTACCACCCCTAGGCGAGATATGCGACATATCAGACGAAGAGACCGGACTGTACGGGAGTGTTACTGATTGGATTCGCAGGAGAATGTACAGGCTTGCTTGTTGATCTTCTGATCGTTCAATACCCGGGTGGCCGTTATGTTTAGCAGACCGCTTGCGGCTTGTGGGTATTTGATATGATCATCACCTGCTGCCGGCGTATTGACGAGTCTTTAGAGTCCTACACAGGGGTTTCCTGGCTCAAGCGAAACGGAGTAGGAGCACATATGTGATATGTGCGGGACCGAGATTAATACGATATGAGATAGCGTATTCTATTCTCGCGATTCGTGACATTGATCGGTTGTATGCGATATAGCCGGGTTATCGGATCAAGTGTTGATTCGATAAGTTGTTACACATGATATTAGTCGGTTATAGCCGGGTTATTAAATCAAGAGTTGATTTAATAATTTAATGTATAATTATATATTTGATATATTACATTACATTAACTAGTATTAGCTTACTTATGATTTATTTTCTCACTAGATTGTGCACATTGTTTATATGTGATATATGCAAGTGTACATGTTTGTGTCAAGCTTGATGATACATACAAGTTGGGTGTATGAGACTTAAACCAAATCAAGGTTAAATTAGGGTTTACTTGTTTCCTAATAAATAACAAAAGAGATGAGACTTTCGTCAAAGTTATCAAGCTTCATGAAGCTTGAAGAAACATTGACAAAGTCAACTCTTTTGTCATTCCTTAGGATATTAGTTAACCTAACCCTTAACCTCATACCTTGGTTAATTCTCTACATGAGTTAAGCATGAGGGTTTAAATCAACCATGGTGCAATAATTCATTGGATAAGTTTTCATTTGGATGAATTATTCATTAGACTTCTTCTTCTTCTTCATTCAACAAAAGCTTTCTAGCTTCAATGGAGTTTGAGAAAAAGTGTGAGAAAATCAATTCTAAAGTGAGCCCACCTCCTACTTCTTCATCCTCTACCACTTGCCATGTAGTAGAGTGTGTTCTCTTCACAAAGTTCATGACCTAGTGAAGGAATAGCTTGAGTTAGTGTCTCCCCGACGTAGATCATCTTCGGCCTCGAAGTCATCGAAGCAAGCACGTTCGTTCTTCTTGTGGAGCTTCTCTAGAGTCCGGAGTTCACGATCGCAGCAAAGGGGACATCTACACGGAGCTATCGAAGTGAATGACCGGATCTACAAAGGTTGTAATCCCTCCCACTTAGTGTTAAAGTGTTTAACATGCTTTGTTTCGCATAAACTTTAGTTTAAAGATCCGGCTTTGGGTTGTTCGGCACGGCTAAATTTTTAATCGGGCATGGTTGATGCCTCGTAGAACCTTGTGAGCGTGTCTATCAACCCTACAGTGGTATCAGAGCCAAGCTAGAGCTTTAGGCGAAGTCTAGACGAAGTTTAATGTCCGATCGAACCTCGAAACCCTAGTTTTTACGCTTCTCTGGAAATTTTATAAAAATGTTGATTTTTTCATATTAAAAAAACTCAAAAAAATCAGCAAGGTTTTCTAGGAATTACTGTGCAGCATGTGCTCCTAATTCCATCAAAACGCCGCGGAACCGTGGCCGTACCCTGGTTTGCGCGGCGGTTCCGCGGCCATACTGTAGCTTCATGCTTCACTGTTTGCACAGTAATGTCCTTATATAATTCCTGTGTTTTCTGGGAATTTTTAATTAATACTCAAGAGTTGAGTTTTCTGGGTTGTATTGGGGACTCGTTGATAAAATCGGATAATTTAACTTTGTTTAGGTTGTCCGGGTAATTTTTAGATCGTGTTAAAAAGTTCGACCGGATATCAATAACTCACTTTTTCCCCTGCCGGAAAATTTTCAAAAGTTGGATTTTTCTGTAGTTTAAGAACGCTCTAAGTCGTGCAAGTAACGCGGTGAACCCTCTAGAAGACAACAAACCTTAACTCGATTATGTGACCGTCTTGAACTGCCTCTGAACCTTAGGGTTTGTGGCAGTACGGCGTGCCACATGTGAGGCGTTGGCTTGACCCTTCTACGGCTGGACCATTGGTACTGTGGTATGTGATGGATGTTTTTAAACTGATTTCAAGTGTTGAGATATATTGGGGAAATCTTGGGTGTTTGATTATTCGATCGGAAAGTTTAACATTGTCTATTTATCTGGAATTTGATACAATATTTAGAATCCACAAGTAGTTATGAGATAACTAATTTTAATGTTATAAATCTAGCAGTTCAGTCTCAGATGATCGGTTGCCACGGAATTTTGATGTGATCAAAAGTCCGTCGCAATCACGTAGCGTACGTGGATACTCGCCGGGTAAACTTAATAGACAGCGACGCCCCATAGCCCCGACCAAGTGACTGTAGGAGAACCCCGTCGCCAAAAGCATCCGTTAGGGTGCTCGCGGCAGCGGTGTTCCGCCTTAGTGCACTTCGTCGACGGCATCCGGGGGTGCGGCCGTCTACTAAAGTTTGCGTCGAGCATTCGATCAGGATGTCGGAAATCTTGTTGAATTGCCCGACTTGATATTGAAAAGAGTTTTCGATAATGAGACTAAAATGCGGGGTTTATAATTGTTAGGCATGCGTTGTCTAAGGAATTCATTTGGTTAGGCATGCGATGTCTAAAGAGGTTGCGGATTCCAACTGTTGTAGTTTTACACTTTCTTTTCTGTGACCGTAAGCGTAGTATGTGGTGTATCGCCGGCTTCGTTGCTATACATCAACGACAATCGGGATACGCATACTTGCTTACGTTGATGATATGAGATATTATGTGTTGCTGTGATATATTATATTGGATCGTCGTGTTCTGAATAGCCGAGGGTTTTATGTGAGATGAGAGTTTTTTCTTTTTCATTCATGTAAAATTCATTTGTATGTAATATTCTTTTATTGGGGCAATTCCGGGCTGAGGATGATGTCACCATTGTATATTATTTACTTTTCCGCATTAGGTAGACCCAAGGAGGGGAGCATAAGTAACCGGGTTCTGGGGTCCAGTGGGAGACCATCTCGAGGAGTCGAGACCGGATCTCCTAACCCTAGAATTGGCAGTATTGCTGTAAGTCAACGGTAGCACCCCGGTCGTCTAACAGACGCCAAATGCGGAACAAAAACTTTTACAACTGGCGCTATCGCGTACTATAACCCGGATCTGCCATTAAAACTAAACTAACAAACTACAAAGTGGGCAGAAGAGTTATACCGAACGATCCGACTCCTTCGGTCTTCAACCATCATCCCACGCTTTGTTGCGGCTGCTCCGATCTCCTGAATCTCCAGTCTTCTCGTCCAGGTGGCACCACGTCGACGGATCATTAAACGGGCTCCCGCCTCTGAACCGAGGCAACTCGATCATCAAGTTTTCTAAAAGAGATGACCAAGATTGATGTAGAGAATGAGTAGAACACTTTGTATCGTAACGTCCAAAGCCATGGACGAACGGTTAATGAAGTTGCCTTTTGGAATCGGGTGAAATGAGAAATGAGGTATTTTATTTCTATGAATCCAAAACTATATCTTTTCCAAATTAACAACCATCCCTCTTTCAAGAGAGGGGTCGGCCTATTTGAAGAGGGGAGAGGTGAGTGTAGGAGGGGGGAGAGTGACCATAAGATCAATGAATAGGATGAGTCACATAACACCTTGTATGAACACATTTAATGAAACAATGAATCACTAACCTTGTCATCTAAAACATTAAATGAACATTTAAAGCATTAATGACTTACTAGCCTTATCATCACTTCTAGAACCTTCTAGAAGCATGACTCACCCTCATGACTCACCCAAGAAGAAAAGATAAATCTGCATTTAACCGAATGTTAAATATGGGTGATAGAAAACTGGAAACTGGCAACTTCCAAAAGTGATCCTGAAATGAATTTCAGGATAACCCCGTATCAGTATAAACATACCCGCATTTATATTACTACCGAATACAAATGCAACTGAGGCAAAGATATTATATCTGCACAGTATAATACTCGGATCCGGCTTAAACCAAAGCCGACCAGTATTATCTGCCCGAAATATGACACGTGCGAAAACGCACGTGCATTTTCCGAACCCTGCCATAAAACCATACGGCCTCTACAACGTTTCGCCCGAACTTGGGAAACGGTCTGTGGAGGACTCTAATGACTCATCAACACACTCGCACTGGGTATAACCACTAGCACGTCAGAGGTACAAGCTGTACGTAACGATTGCCTATGTATTGATTGGAAGGGAAGCTGATGAGCAACTCATCCATAAACCCTACTGAGCCTGACAGTGACAATATCCATACAGTCCGGTCCATTCGTCTAAAGAGTATCGCATATCGAGTCTAGGGGGTGGATAAAGTCAGACCCCTAATAACGCGATAAATCGTGTCGGCATGAAGCCCATCACCACCTGAGAAACTACTAATCCAAATCAGTAATTCTCTACTATCTCAGCCGAGGATTTCTAGTGGTGGCCACCCGTGCACTGTGCGACATCAACCCCTAATACCGGGAGAGACGAATCCCCGACGATCCGCTCACTGCCTCCATATGGCTCGGGACTGTACCCAAAAAATACCTGTTTGCACGACTCCTTTGAGCCGTGGTAGGGTAGAAATCAAAGCACAGTGGGAACTCACACGAGACAAATGACGATCTCAGGTCGACAAATTAACCTGTACACATGTCACCAGGGAACTGCTATCTGACGATATGTATAATACCAACTAGCATGTTCCCAGCGAATCCTGTCCGGTGTACTCATAACCCAATGAGCACCTGTATACATCTTAGGTGAAACAACTGACACCAATGGCTTATGAGACCGGCCATTTCCCCTCGTCGGGGTCTCGACTGTATACACTAGTCTACTCTGGAGTATCGATGCCCTGTCTCGAAACTCCTACGATTAGGGACACATCAAGGATGTGCTTATAGACCCCAGCTCCCACGTATATGATCACCATCATACTGCTGGCTGTCAAGAAGAATCCTATGGGCTCTATCATCATGCAATGGTGAACTAAAGCATGTATATGAAGATAAAGACAAACCAGATAGCATACTATCATCTCGAGCAAGACTGTCATATCGGTATAGGTCCTGCCTCAATCATTGCAATCACGTACCTGCGATCCAATAATTGACTTTGAGGTCACTATCTCCAACAATCTCCCACTTGCACTTAAGGTTAATTATTGCGATGTCGCATACTGACATCCCGTGTGATACCGAACATCCAACTCCTCTACTAATCAGTTTCACAAATCTAGTTTGTAAAACTCTTGTGTTCGAGAAATAGCCTCAGTAAGTGGATCCGCCCTGATGTTTCTTTCTATGTCTCTCTTAATCTCAAGTTCACGGAGAAAGCCATCTCCCGAATCGAGTAATTCATGTCTTAGAATATGTCTGAATATATGATGGGACCTAGTTCATAAATGAACTCCAAATCCAAACTTCTTAGACTTTATTGATAACTGAACCTAATCAGTATCCAGCACCATGCCTCCCACAGTATCGTCTTGGACCACCTGTCCATAATACTGTCCCTCATCAGAGGGAAAACTATAACTCTGACAATCACTTTATCATTCATGTCACCTTTGAAGCCTGGAATGATAACCGTCTTCCCGAAGGAGGCTGCCGTCATCAAATCCTTAGAACATGTACTTATGTTCTAAAACTGCTTCCTTATGTTTCTTCAGGATTGGATTAATATAAACTTATCGCATCAAGTGCAAAAACAACATCTGGTGTGGTACTTGACATCTCATGATTGACTCAATTGCCTAAGCAAGTGATCTGCCAATCATGCATATCCTTCTCTCCTTTAGTCTCTAAGACACCTTTAGAGAGGGCGACTCCATCACCTGCAGGTACACCACCATGCCAGGACTCATCTATTCTAAAATACTATTAGAACATTGTCAAAGTACCCATATTGGGAAACTACCCAAATCTAGATCTAAAACCATAGATCTAGTAACCAGAATGTCGGATATTATATCCATATCCTTTGTGGAGAAACAACTGTGTGACTACCACAGTACAACCAATCGTAGTATAGGAATTTTACTTCCTACTCTGTGTATGTCATCCAAATACCAGGACATCACACCCTACTACCTTCTCAACAGATCCATCCCCTATTCTGATGAAGTCAAACATATGACTCTCATATCAAAATTAGATGATCTATCTCCGCTATATCTGCTCAAGCCTATAAATAGACATAAGCAACTTGCCCACTATGCTTCCGCTGCTCCTACTGACTACGACAACCCTCTGGCAGAATAATATATACGTATACTTCTAAAGCTAGTTTAGAACGACGCTATACATATTTTCCTGCCGGGTCTCATAGTCTGGAACAACAGTAGTGTCAAGTCTGGGTAAACAAGAACCTCCCTGTCACCGTCCTTGAGGCTAACTGAGTACCTCTCGGGTGTCTGAGGTTACCCATCATGTCTGCGGAGTGGCTAATGGAATGTCAAACCTGATTGAATATATAGGTCCTATTAAATTTTTCGTAATCGTTTGCGGTTCTGGAATCTCTTCCTGTTCTACCATACTCCCACTACTGTTTTCTGAAAAAATCCATTTTTCTAAAACTGTGGCGAGTTAAGAACAATATCACTATTGATCTTCCAGATGGTAGATAATCAACCCTCGTCAAAGCCAGGGTCAACCCACAAACTGCTATCACAGAAACGTGCCTTGAGTTATCAAGTGTCTGGTTTTAAGCATAAGCCGGACAACTCCCCGTATCTTAACATCGTTAAGATATGAACCATTCTATATACAATATAGAAATAGAGGCACTAATTTAATTGGAACCAGATTCAAATCATGCAGCTGTCTCCAGTGCATATCAACTTAATGGAGAGAGGCTAATCAGCATTACTCAACTTAGAAATCCATCCAATTATGAGTAACCTGAAAGAGAAACAAGTTTCTCAAAACCATTACTATCATTTGAATACCAATCACAAGAATCTACATTTTCGATCTCTTTGAAGAATCCCGATACTTGCGATACCTGGTTCTCTACTTTATTCTTATACCCACAACTTCTCAAAACTCAGAAATTGTATTTCTACGAAATACTTGTCTAAAAAACTAAAGAAGTCACAAGTAAACAGAACATAGTACGAGGACCTACCCCTTTGTCCTGACGGACACTGGACAATATATAATACTCTGTATAAGTCCGGTGAGTTGAATAACTCAAAACCTGTGCATCGTAGGTTGAAAACTGTACCCAGGCGATTTCCTCAAATATCACCAATTACAATGAATTCCGATATAATGAGGATGATCACCTAATTACCAATAACTTACTCCCACTCATCATCTGTAAAACTATACAGATATGAGAATGAAGCCTGGTAAATACATACCATGGAGCAAGGGTCTAATTGGGAAATCAGTTTACAATTAACAATGCACAGTTAAACTGAAACATGAAAATGTTTCGTAGGGGTATCCTGGTATTCTTAGTAATGCCTCTTACATAATTCAATTCATGACTTCAACCGTATATTTCCTTTGTCATCTCTCCAAATCCCTTTATTTGTCTTTATTCATTACCTTCTGTACAACATTGTCAGGCTAAATGGTTTTCTTCCTTCCCTACCGTTCGGCACCAGCCTATGGTTTGGAAGAAGACTATCCAGTAAGCATAATAGGTGTACTCTCCTAATCCTAGGAGTACTCGCAACTTGAGAGGAGGTAATGATAAAAGACAACTGAATAATACCTTATTCTATTAAAGGTGAAATAGGAGTGGCAATGAAGTACGCGGTTTGGTCGTGAATGATAACAGTAGCAATTTACTTTGCCATCTTTCTAATCCCTTTATTTTGTCTTTAGTTATTACCTTCTGTACATCCTACTTAGGCTAATTGGTTTTCTTCATTCCCTACCTTTCGGCACCAGCCTATGGTTTGAAATAAGACTATCCAATAAGCGTAATAGGTGTACTCTCCTAAACTAAGGAGCCCTCGCAATCTGAGAGAAGGTGATAATAAAAGACAACTGAATAAACCAATTCTATTTCTCCTGAACCCGGATCCATCCTCAAAGAAGTCCCTTCGAGTTCGTATATAACCATACGATGGATATATCAAATGGAAGTGGATGTCCGTAGTAATACGGGGTGTTCTGAGAAATACAAAGGGTAAAAGAAGGAGTGGCAATGACTTATGCAACATAGACAATCCAAAAGCCAGTATTTTAAGAAGGTTCGGTCAACTTGGTCACTGAGTCATAGTCTAGGGTCGATCAAAGGTCGTTGCCAAAGAGAGAGAGAAAAGAAACACTGTGCGTGCACTCTTACCTAGATCAGAATGGTTATCACTTTATCTAATCAGGAAACCTCCCACTGTTATCTCAAATTCTCCTCCAAACCTGAAATAAGAATTAATCAGGATTACCCGAAGAGTAAAGTAACTCATCAGTGAGAATCGGGATCTAACTATCATTGCATGATAACTTGATGGAAGCCACTCAAGTTATCATACTCCAGAAGGTATGCGCATGCCTGACAAGTTTCATGTATGTTTGAAACTCCCGATATATAATTTTTGCCTCATGCTCTTATGACCTTGACTTTAGTCAACAAATCATAAGTCGCATGTCAAGTTCTACCCGTCATTGTCCGGGTTGATTTGAACCCACCCGTACATACCCTTGACTTTAGTCAACAAAGTAATACGACTGTCCCAAACCAACGCATCTATCTATGCAACAGATGAATACCCAGCGGCTACCAAACACTATACCTTGACTTTAGTCAACAAACATAGCTTGAATACTACTGACCATCCATAAGAAATGACGGAGGGCTACGGCTGGTTTTTGGCGAAAAACCTTTAACGTAATGAACTTGATCTTGTTGAAGGAACCTGATAGCTTTTTATAAAGATATAGTGACGAAAACCTTTTGCTAAAGAGGTCACTCCCGGTGAAGGGATCTCGGCTCTTTCCTCATGTAATGAGGTGCAGGATATTCCAACTGAATACCGCGATGCAAAGCAACTTGTAATCGACTATATTGAAGTTATTACCTTGACGCAAACTTCTGCCCAAGGGGTCTCTCCCGGTGAAGGGATATCAGCCCTTGCCTCGTCGAATGAGGTGCAGGATATTCCAACCGAATATCACTATGCATAACAAAAGGAAACGTCTTTGTAATAACACTTTTAAAATTTGTTCCAACAACATCAAATATAGGTTTGTTTTATCCTTGCATTGATAAGAATCAATGCAGTCCCATCAATCAATCACACCATAAAAGAACGAAAAATAAAATGTACGTATATGCCATCCGCATTCGCCACCGGGTCCCGTCATCACCCGTTAGGTTACTTAACTAACGACAGAGCGGGGGCTGGACTAGCGCGGGTGTAAAACATATACAACATCTAATAGTATATATACCAATATACAATAATCGCTCCAGGCGTGATAATATGCAACATTACAGAAAAGTAATAAGCATCACAGAACAATACAGATAATCTGGGATCCTCGGGTTTCATAGAGCCGCTACTGAAACCCGACGTTCCCCTGGTCGTGTGGATAGCCTGTGCAATGAAACCTAGACCCCTACGGGTGCGGCAAGTTACCCGCCAAAACCTGAAGCGAGGCAGCCCCCTACAGCAAAAATGAATGGACCACCCGACACTTCACGGAATCCGGTAACTTGAGCACCCCTCCTTGGGTCAACCTGTACCCCCTACGAGTGCGGCGAATAGTCTGCCAATTCTAGAGTGAGGTCCCTCTGCCTCTCAAAGCCATGAGATACAGACCTGTTGCCCTCCAGAACCCGGCTATCCGTGCACTCCTTCGCGGGATAAACCTAGTACAGGAATAAAAATATGTACAACGGGTACATCGACCTCAACCCGGTCATGCCCCAAAAGAATATTATACAAACAGACAGTGACGGCAGTCCACATGTTGGACGCTCGCCCCGCAATATCAAATGTACAAATAAATCCAAACTGCACTACCATTGCACACTGCTATCCACCACGAGATATCCGCAACATCACAGCATAACACAGAACATCAACGCGAATGTCACGTTCGCAAATCCGTTTAAAAGAACTATAGAAATTAGACGCAATTTACCGCTCAAATGACATTCCCGGTCGGAGATATAATGTAAATACTGCATACTAACAAGTTTAAAATTTCGATCGACAAAATTTCCCAAAGTGGGCCCCACGTACATCTGTTGTACAATAACAAAATCTGGGCCCAAAAGAACAGTACCAGAAACCACAATTTATCATGTAGAAACAACAGAAGAAACATGGTCCACTAAGTCACTAATACGGCCGCGGTTCCGCGGCGGTTTGGTCGACTCAGTGGGTCGTTTTTCTTCTGGTTCCTTAAAAAAGCCTGCTTAATTTTCTGGTATATGCAAAATAATTTTTAGACCCTTTTAAAAATCGACAGAAACTTTAACATGGAATTTTGCGGTTTTCAAAAATCCGTTCGATCGATATTTTAAACGCGTTAGCACAAGTTAGTATAGCTTAATGGTGAGGCTCTGATACCACTGTAAGTCCACGGTAGCGCCCCGGCCGTCTAACAGACGCCAAATGCGGAACAAAAACTTTTACAATTGGCGCTATCGCGTACTATAACCCGGATCTGCCATTAAAGCTAAACTAACAAACTAAAAAGTGGGCAGAAGAGTTATACCGAACGATCCGACTCCTTCGGTCTTCAACCATCATCCCACGCTTTGTTGCGGCTGCTCCGATCTCCTGAATCTCCAGTCTTCTCGTCCAGGTGGCACCACGTCGACGGATCTTTAAACGGGCTCCCGCCTCTGAACCGAAGCAACTCGATCATCAAGTTTTCTAAAAGAGATGACCAAGATTGATGTAGAGAATGAGTAGAACACTTTGTATCGTTACGTCCAAAGCCATCGACGAACGGTTAATGAAGTTGCCTTTTTGAATCGGGTGAAATGAGAAATGAAGCTATTTTATTTCTATGAATCCAAAACTATATCTTTTCCAAATTAACAACCATCCCTCTTTCAAGAGAAGGGCCGGCCTATTTGAAGAGGGGAGAGGTGAGTGTAGGAGGGGGGAGAGTGAACATAAGATCAATGAATAGGATGAGTCACATAACACCTTGTATGAACACATTTAATGAAACAATGAATCACTAACCTTGTCATCTAAAACATTAAATGAACATTTAAAGCACTAATGACTCACTAGCCTTATCATCACTTCTAGAACCTTCTAGAAGCATGACTCACCCTCATGACTCACCCAAGAAGAAAAGATAAATCCGCATTTAACCGAATGTTAAATACGGGCGATAGAAAACTGGAAACTGGCAACTTCCAAAAGTGATCCTGAAATGAATTTCAGGACAACCCCGTATCAGCATAAACATACCCGCATTTATATTACTACCGAATACAAATGCAACTGAGACAAAGATATTATATCTACACAGTATAATACTCGGATCCGGCTTAAACCAAAGCCGACCAGTATCATCTTCCCGAAATATGACACGTGCGAAAACGCACGTGCATTTTCCGAACCCTGCCATAAAACCATACGGCCTCTACAACATTTCGCCCGAACTTAGGAAACGGTCTGTGGGGGACTCTAATGACTCATCAACACACTCGCACTGGGTATAACCACTAGCACGTCAAAGGTACAAGCTGTACGTAACGGTTGCATATGTATTGATTGGAAGGGAAGCTGACGAGCGAACTCATCCATAAACCCTACTGAGCCTGACAGTGACAATATCCGCACAGTCCGGTCCGTTCGTCTAAAGAGTATCGCATATCGAGTCTAGGGGGGTGGATAAAGTCAGACCCCTAATAACGCGATAAATCGTGTCGGCATGAAGCCCATCACCACCTGAGAAACTACTGATCCAAATCAGTAATTCTCCACTACCTCGGCCGAGGATTTCTAGTGATGACCACCCGTGCACTGTGCGACATCAACCCCCAATACCGGGAGAGACGAATCCCCGACGATCCGCTCTCTGCGTCCATGTGGCTCGGGACTGTACCCAAAAAATACCTGTTTGCACGACTCCTTTGAGCCGTCGTAGGGTAGAAATCAAAGCACAGTGGGAACTCATGTAGGGTTCCAAGGCACACTAATGAGGTCTCACAAGGCATCAACCATGCCAATTTCAAAATTTTACAAGTGCCGAGAAACCCTAATACGGATCGTTGACTAGAGTTTAAGCGAAATCGATAACTAGTAAACAACTTTACTAAGTGAAAGAGACTACAACCTTTGTAGATCCGGTCCTCCACTTCCATAGCTCCATGATGAAGTCCCTTCGCTGCGATCATCGGATCCTGGGCTCAAGCGTCGGCTTCATCGGAGAAAAGGGCGAGCTAGGTCGTCGACTTCGATGCCGAAGATGATCTACGTCGAGGCGTCACAAGATCAAGCTCCAACTTCACCAAGCCATGAAACTTGTGAAGAAAACACCCTATACTACTTGGCAAGTGGTAGAGGATGAAGAAATAGGAAGTGGGTTCACTTTAGAATTGGATTTCTCACTCATTTTCTTAAGTTGCCATTGATAGTAGCAAGCTTTTCTTCATTGTTGAAGAAGAAGAAGAAGAAAGAATATCATTCTTATTTTTAAAATAGAAAAATAATATGATACTTATCATATTGCAACCATGGTTATGTGTAGAGAGTTAACTATGGTTTTGGTGAATGGTTAGGTTAAAGAAAATGAAGACAAAATGGTCACTTGGTCAAAGCTTCATGAAGCTTCAACAAGCTTCATGTTTGAAAGCAACCATTTTGTTTTTCTTTTATCTTTTAACCAAAAAAGAATAGATAAATAAATAATTGAAATGAAACCCTAACCATTCACTAAACATGGTTTAAGTCTTTACACAAATCCAAGTTTGCATGTATCATCAAACATGATACAAACAAGTGCACAAAACCATATCATATATACAATGTGCACATGCGAGTGAGAAAATCCATCTTAAGTGAACCGATATTAGTTAATGCAAAGTAATATATCAAATATATAATTATGCATTAAATCATTAAATCAACGCTTGATTTAATGATCCGGTCATATTGCATATAACCGACTAATATCAATAGTAACAACTTATCGAATCAACACTTGACCCGATAACCCGGCTATATCGCATATAACCGATCAATGTCACAAATCGCGAGAATCGAATACAATATCACATACTGGTATCATTCTCGGGCCTGCACATATCTCATATGCGCTCCTATTTCGTTTCGCTTGAGCCAGGAAACCTCTGTGTAGGACTCTAAAGACTCGTCAATACGCCGGCAGCAGGTGATGATCATATCAATCACCCACAAGCCGCAAGCGGTCTGCTAAACATAACGGCCACCCGGGTATTGAGCGATCAGAAGATCGACGAGCAAGCCCGCTCACACTCCTGTGAATCCAACCAGTAACACTTACCGTACAGTCCGGTCTGATCGTCTGATATGTCGCATATCTTGCCTAGGGGTGGTAAACGTCAGACCCCAATAGCTCGATAAGTCGTGTCGATATGAGGTCTATAACAGTTTGAGAAACTACTGGTAACACTTACCAGTAAATCTCAGCAACCCTGTCCAGGGATTTCCGGTTATAGCCAATCGAACACAGCGCAACATCAACTCCCTATACCGGGAGAGGCGAATCCCCTCCTATCGCTCATTGCCTCCATGTGATTCGGGCATGTACCCAAAAACTGTAAGTGTATGTTGCATGCTCCCACAACTCTTGTGGCGCGGCGGAAGCGGTGAACAAAAATTTTCTTGGCATACAACACGCACTTAACCGAAGATCTTGTCTAAACCACAACTAGAAAAACCTAACTAGAGATCTTATCTACTATGTTAGGGATTATACCTCAATGATACGTTCCTTCGGGTCTTCTATTTGATGAACTCCTTAGCTCCTTTTGACGTTGCCGATGTCTTCGATCTCCGGCCACCCAAGACCTAGATGATCCACCCGAGAGTTGTCGTGTGAGCTAGAAACTCTTCACAAGAGTTTAACCTAGAGACCAATTTTGCTAGAATAGGTCACTAGGATTATGTAGAGATGAATGTATTGGATTAACTTGAAATCTATAGCATTTCTTCTTCTTAACCTTCTCTTGATTCACTTAACATTCACATTTCATGTGAAGCTATTTATAAGAAGAATGAGAAGGAGGAGATGAGAAGGAGTGAGTGTTTATCATAATGAAAGTGTTCAAGCATGATGAAAAAAATATAGCACTAAGAGAATTAATTGAAGCATGCATTATATAAATTAGTATCATGCTTCAATAGTAACTCCATAACAACAACCTCATCATGCTTGTACCTTTTATTTTCCACCTCATTTTATTTTCATAAAAATGATGTCATTATTATGTCATTATGAGGTGGCACCTTCTAGAAGGTATTCTTGTAACAATTACAAAAATACCCCTCCTCCGTATACCGTATACCGTATACCCGCATCCGAATTCCGAAAAATACGAATACCATTAATCCAATAATATAATACCGGTATCCGGCTTAAACCAAAGCCCACCAGTATTATCCTTCCGATTATTATTCCTGTAATAATTACATGAATAAAATCGAAACCCTGCTGTAACAGCTTACGGCTGCCATAACAACTTACAGCCTCTACATATTTCGCCTGAACGAGGGAACTCTCTGTGTGGGACTCTAAAGACTCGACAGTACGCTGGCAGTGGGTTTAACCACAAGCACGTCAGCGGCATTAGCTGTGCGTAACGGCTACCCAGGTACTTGACGAAAAGGTGGCCGACGCGAACCCATCACAACCCTTACGAGCCTGCAAGCAACACTTACCGTACAGTCCGGTCTCTTCGTCTGATACATCGCATATGAAGTCTAGGGGTGGTAAATGTCAGACCCCAGTAACTTTATAAGTCATGCTGATTTATGGCTCATAACAGTTCGAGAAACTACTGATAACACTTATCAGTAAACCTCGAGAACCCTGGCCAGGGATTTAGGTGTTATAGCCGATCAAACATAGCGCGACGTCAACTCCCTATACCGGGAGAGACGAAACCCCTCCTATCGCTCACTGTCTCCATATGATTCGGGACTGTACCCAAAATCCACCTGTTTGCACGACTCAGTAGAGCCATGGTAGGGAGGAAATTAAAGTACAGTGGGAATCACACAAGACTCTATGACGATCTCGGGTCTACAGACTAACCTGTACAAGTATCACTAGAGAACTGCTATCTGACAATAGGTATATATACCATCTAGGAGTTCTCAGCGAGTCCTGTTCGGTGTACCCATTCTCCAATGAGCACCTGTGTACAATCTTTGATGTCAAACATCAATGGTTGTGGAATCAATCATTGCCCCCAGGGTCAAGAAACGTACACACTAGTCTAATCTGGTAATACCGATGCCCTGTCTCGATATACCCTCGACTAGGAACTATTGAAGGATATGCTTGTAGACTGCCCAGGTCCCACCAGTATGATCTCATCATAATCCTGGTAGTCAAGCATAGTCCTAAGGGCTTTATCAACACATCACATATTATGATAAAGATAAACCAGATAGCATACTATCATTTCGAGCAAAGATTGTTTCTGTACATATACATGTCTAGTATCCTATACAATACAGGCCTCTAGGGCATACATATCCAACAATCTCCCACTTGCACTAAGGCCTGTAATTAATGCAATAAGTACCAGCTAGAACCAGTTTCCGGCGTACCGCATGCCCAACAGCTCAAACAGTTTCTCAAACTGTACTTGAGGGATAACCTTAGTGAATGGATCTGCTGTGTTGTCTTTCGTGTCTACTCTCCGTACCTCGATTTCCTGGCGATCCACTATCTCCCTGATGAGGTGATACCGCCTCAAGATATGTCTGGATTTCTGATGGGACCTCGGTTCCTTTGCCAAAGCCATGGCTCCATTGTTATCGCAATACAGAGGTATTGGATTAGCAATGGATGGAACCACTTGAAGTTCTGAAATGAACTTCCTCATCCAGACCGCTTCTTTTGCGGCATCATTAGCAGCAATATACTCAGCTTCCATCGTGGAGTCAGCGACGGTATCTTGTTTGGAACTCTTCCAACATACCGCCCCTCCATTTAGAGTAAATACAAACCCTGAGATGGACTTACTATCATCCTTGTCGCTCTGGAAGCTGGAGTCGGTAAAGCCCTCCATTTGGAGATTTCCGTTACCATACACCAAGAACATTTCTTTAGTTCTTCTCAAGTACTTTAGAATGTTCTTCACAGCAGTCCAGTGTTTCTCCCCTGGGTTGGATTGATACCTGCTTACTGCACTTAGTGCATAAGCTACATCTGGGCGAGTACATAACATCGCATACATTATAGATCCTACTGCCGATGCATAGGGTATAATGCTCATGCGAGCCCTCTCCTCATCAGTCTTTGGAGACATCTCTTTGGAGAGGGTGATCCAATGACAAGCGGGTAAATTACCCCTCTTGGAATCTTCCATACTAAACCTCTTTAGTATGGTGTCAATGTATCTCGATTGGGACAATCCCAATAATTTCTTAGATCTATCTCTATAGATCTTTATCCCCAGAATGTACGAGGCATCACCCAGGTCTTTCATGGAGAACCTCTGCGATAAGAATAGTTTGACCGATTGTAGCATAGGAATATCATTTCCTATCAAGAGAATGCCGTCCACGTACAATACGAGAAATGTAACAGTACTCTCTACAATCCTTTTATAAATACATGGTTCATCCACATTTTTGATAAAACCAAACTCTTTGATTGTATCATCAAAGCAGATGTTCCAACTCCGTGATGCCTGCTTTAATCCATAGATGGATTTAAGCAGTCTGCATGCTTTTCCGCTGCTCCCACTATCAATGAAGCCCTCTGGCTGATCCATAAAAACGCATTCTTCTAAATTACCATTTAGAAATGCCGTTTTAACATCCATCTGCCAGATCTCATAATCATAGTAAGCAGCTATAGCAAGCAAGATCCGAATGGATTTAAGCATCGCGACTGGTGAAAAAGTTTCATCATAGTCCAAGCCCAGTCTTTGACGAAATCCTTTTGCTACCAGCCTAGCTTTATAGGTCTCCACCTGACCATCCACACCAATCTTTCTTTTAAAGATCCATTTGCACCCTATGGGTTTTACTCCCGAAGGTGCATCCTCCAAAGTCCATACTTTGTTGGTGTGGATGGATTCCATTTCGGATCTCATGGCATCCAACCATTTCACTGAGTCACCACTCGCGATAGCTTGCTGAAAACTAGTAGGGTCATCATCATCCATGATGCAATCTTCTCTATCGCCGTCAATTAGAAAACCGTAGTATCTATCAGGTGGGAGAGAAGTCCTACTAGATTTACGGAGTGGCTGAGGTATGTCAGGTTCTATTGAAACCTCAGGTTCAATCAAATCATCGGTAATGGTTTGTGCATCTGGAATTTCTTCCAGTTCTACCGCATTGCCAACAGTATCATTTGTAAAAAATTCATTTTCTAAAAATGTGGCATACTGAGAAACAAACACCCTTTGTTCCTCCTTGTGGTAGAATAGATATCCATACGAGTGTTTTGGATATCCCACAAATTTGCACAAAACCGATCGTGTCTCAAGTTTGTCTGGATTCTGTTTTTTCACATAAGCCGGACAACCCCATACCTTAACTCTGTTAAGAGATGGTCTCTTCCCGTACCATATCTCATATGGAGTGGTAGACACGGTTTTGGTTGGAACCCTATTCAATAGATAAATCGCAGTCTCCAATGCGTGCCCCCAAAATGATATTGGTAACTCAGCATCACTCATCATAGATCGTACCATATCTAATAATGTGCGATTCCTCCTTTCCGATACACCGTTGTGCTGTGGTGTATACGGAGGAGTGAGCTGAGAGAGAATCTCATTCTCTTTTAGGAAATCTAGAAACTCTGAGCTTAGATACTCACCTCCCCGATCCGATCGAAGTTTCTTGATACTTAAGCATGTTTGTTTTTCTACTTCAAATTTATACTCCTTGAACTTTTCAAAGACTTCGGACCTATGTTTCAACAAGAACACGTGCCCGAATCTCGATAAATCATCAGTGAAGGTTATGAAGTATGAAAAACCACCTGCAGCATGTGTAGACATTGGTCCACATACATCACTATGTATGAGGCCTAAGAGTTCAGTAGCTCTCTCTCTGTGTCCAGTAAACGGAGTTTTGGTCATTTTACCTTTGATGCAAGACTGGCAAGTCGCATAAGATTTATATTCAAACGAGTTTAAATATCCATCTTTATGTAGCTTGGTCAGTCTTGTTTCATTAATATGACCTAGTCTACAATGCCAAATGAAAGCTTCATTTATGTCTGAAACCTTTCTTTTGTTTCCGTGTTGTATATGAAAAACTGTATGCTGATTTAGGATGTATATCCCGTTATTTAATGTTCCATACCCAATCAACTCTTGATTAAGATTAATGTTCATAACATTAGATTGCAATACGAAATTATATCCAGCATTGTCCAACAACGATACAGATATAATATTACACAACATTGAAGGTACAAAATAACATGGGTTCAAAACCAATATAGAACCCGACAGCAATCCAAGATGATACTCTCCCACTGCAGTAGCATGTACTGAGGAACCATTCCCAACCCGGAGAGTGTGATCACCTTTCTTTAACAACCTGCTATTTCTCAACCCCTGCATACAATAGCAGATATGAGATCATGATCCGGTATCTAATACCCAGGAAGCAGAGTTAATTGAAAAACAGTTTTCTGTTACAAACACACCTGAAGTGGAAGCATCACCATGCTTCTTCTTCTGGAGGTCGGCCAAGTATTTAGCACAGTTTCTCTTCCAGTGCCCAGTCTGGTGGCAGTGGAAACATTCCCCACGACCTGTTGCAGCAGCCCCTTTCTTGTCCCTTCCCGATGCCTTTTTCACTCCGCCTCTCTGCTTGATGGGATTCTTCTTCTTCTTCTTTCCCTTGGCCTTGGCTTTCGGGATGGAGGAAGAAGATGGCCCAGCAATAAGAGCGGGAGTTTTCGCTACCTTTAGCGTGCTCTCTGCACTCCTCAACATATTGAGGAGTTCTGGTAAAGACTTCTCCATTTTGTGCATGTTGAAGTTTACAATGAATTGAGCAAAGGCAGGGGAAAGGGACTGCAGAACAATATCAACATATTGCTCGTTCTCCATGGTCCAACCCAGGTCCTCAAGTTCTTCGATAAGTCCAATCATCTTCAATACATGGTCACCTACAGACGTGCCAGCAGCCATGCGCATCTGAAACAACTTTCGAGATGCCTCGTATCGGAGAGTACGAGATTGCTCTCCATACAACTCCTCTGTATGGAGAAAGATGGATTGGACATCCATCTTCTCGTGCTGCTTCTGATGTTCATTGTTCATAGAAGCTAGCGCGAGGCACTTGGCTGTTGCGCAGTCTGTATCCCATTTCTTGCGGATTTCTTTATCCGCAACTGAAGAATCAGGGCCTGGGCTAGGAGGGGCTGGAGTAGTCAGGTCGTATGCGACCTTATCATATGTCAGGGCAATATTCACGTTCCTTAGCCAATCTTTGTAATTCGGTCCAGTGAGTTTGTTTTTGTCTAATAAAAGTTTAAGTCCCGACATTGGTATCTGCTATTAGGAGATAGAAAAGAAGTCATTCAGCGATTGCTCTTGCATAATTAGATTGGTTATTAATCTTATCTAATTGTTGTCTCCCACTGCTTTTTATCAAATTTTCCTTCAAACCTAAAAGGAAAACTAGCCAGGATAAATTGCAATCTACAAGTTCGCTAACCGAAAAGTGCAAAATTCTCCCGGGAGTAACTTTTACTCACAGTGGGATCGGGATCCAACTATCATATAGAAGGTATGCAATCTCATTGCAAATCTCAACTCTTGAAATTCCCGATATGATTTTTACCCCTAGTGACTTATGACCTTAACTATGGTCAACAAATCATAAGTACTAGTCAAGTTCAACCCGCTATTTCGTGATTGATTTAGACCCACCCACATGACCCTTAACTATGGTCAACAAAGTCATGAGAATGCCCTAATCGATCGCATCAAATGCTTTGTAAGAATTCATCACTTAGCTACCGTACACCACGCCTTAACTATGGTCAACAAACGTGGCACGAATACTAAGTACTCTGCTTCTTAAAATGGCGGAGGGCAACGGATGGTTTTTATGAAAACCTTTAACGTTTTGAACTTGATATCATTGTAGAATCGAGTGGGAAGGAGTGGTTTAAGCTCCAGTTTTTAAAAATCGAATGGTTTTGTAGTATCTTTCTAATTTTGCTAAAGAGGTCACTCCCGGTGAAGGGATCTCGGCTCTTTCCTTATCGAATAAGGTGCTGGATATGAAAATATCACGATGCAAAGAAAAGTTAGATCAACTATAAAATCAAATCGAGTTCTTTGTAACATTTTCCAGTTTTGCTAAAGGGGTCACTCCCGGTGAAGGGATCTCGGCCCTTTCCTCATCGAATGAGGTGCAGGATATTCAAGAATACCGCTATGCAAAACAAAAGCTAGAGTTACCCTTTTTCTTAAAAAAAATTTGATTCTACAACATGTTTAGGTTTCTTTCTCTTATCATTAATCACATTAATGTAGTCCCATCATTTACGTTTCCTAAACATCACAGAAAAGAAACGAAAAAATAGAACGTACGCTTATGCCATCCGCATTCGTCACTGGGTCCCGTCATGCACCGTTAGGTTACTTAACTAACGGCAGAGCGGGGACTGGACTAGTGCGGGTGCAAAACATAAGCAACGTTTATTATATATCTCATATATATAAATATAACCATTTCAGATCACAGATGAATGCATTGGATATACTAGGAATTCCGTATTTCATTCAAGCCCTTAATGGAAGACGGATTCCACGGTCGTGATGAATAGCCAAAACCCCCCCAGACCCCTACGGGTGCGGCAAACTACCCGCCAAATTCCCGAAGTGTAGTAACCTCCCTCAATAATTGAATAGGCCACTCGACACTTTGAAAACCCGATAGTTTGTGTACCCCACCTTGGGTCTATCCTAGGAGCAAAAACAGTAAAAAGAAATTATACAACGGTGGCTACAACCTCATCCCGGATGTATCCGTAAAACAATATTGCATGGCTTTTTACAAATTACAGGGAATGAAAGAAAAGAAAAAAACGCTCTTCTCACACCACCCGGCCATTCATCACGACGATCCAACACATTCATATACACATACCATCTCATGATATCCATATGTGCAACCCCCACTAATCGTCATATAGCAATTAGCGGACGTTTCAAACACAAATCACAAAAACGAAAAACCCGATTAGCCAAACACTATTAGAATTTCGATCGATAATTTTAAACCATGCCAACACTTGACATGTTCCTGTACAAAAATCTTTTTAAAATTCTTTATATCCCAGGAACCCTAATTCTGCATTATATGAATACTGTAGAAAACTGAGTGAACATGGCTCCAAAATGGCGGCGGATTAGCGGCCAAACCATGGGTTTGGCCGCGGATCCGCGCCACTTTTGTGGAGTCATGAGTGCAAATTTCTACAGTATTCTAATAAAAGCCTGCTTGTATTTTTAAGATATGTCAAATCAATTTTGGAGCACTTTCAAAAACTGACAGCAGCAAGGGCAGAAAACGAGTTTTCGGGAGAAAAAACTGTCGATCGAGCTTCTAACTTTTGGCTAACATCTAATTGTGGTTTAGTTAGGCTCTGATACCATGTTAGTGTATGTTGCATGCTCCCACAACTCTTGTGGCGCGGCGGAAGCGGTGAACAAAAATTTTCTTGGCATACAACACGCACTTAACCGAAGATCTTGTCTAAACCACAACTAGAAAAACCTAACTAGAGATCTTATCTACTATGTTAGGGATTATACCTCAATGATACGTTCCTTCGGGTCTTCTATTTGATGAACTCCTTAGCTCCTTTTGACGTTGCCGATGTCTTCGATCTCCGGCCACCCAAGACCTAGATGATCCACCCGAGAGTTGTCGTGCGAGCTAGAAACTCTTCACAAGAGTTTAACCTAGAGACCAATTTTGCTAGAATAGGTCACGAGGATTATGTAGAGGTGAATGTATTGGATTAACTTGAAATCTATAGCATTTCTTCTTCTTAACCTTCTCTTGATTCACTTAACATTCACATTTCATGTGAAGCTATTTATAAGAAGAATGAGAAGGAGGAGATGAGAAGGAGTGAGTGTTTATCATAATGAAAGTGTTCAAGCATGATGAAAAAAATATAGCACTAAGAGAATTAATTGAAGCATGCATTATATAAATTAGTATCATGCTTCAATAGTAACTCCATAACAACAACCTCATCATGCTTGTACCTTTTATTTTCCACCTCATTTTATTTTCATAAAAATGATGTCATTATTATGTCATTATGAGGTGGCACCTTCTAGAAGGTATTCTTGTAACAATTATAAAAATACCCCTCCTCCGTATACCGTATACCGTATACCCGCATCCGAATTCCGAAAAATACGAATACCATTAATCCAATAATATAATACCGGTATCCGGCTTAAACCAAAGCCCACCAGTATTATCCTTCCGATTATTATTCCTGTAATAATTACATGAATAAAATCGAAACCCTGCCGTAACAGCTTACGGCTGCCATAACAACTTGCAGCCTCTACATATTTCGCCTGAACGAGGGAACTCTCTGTGTGGGACTCTAAAGACTCGACAGTACGCTGGCAGTGGGTTTAACCACAAGCACGTCAGCGGTGTTGGATATAGTGCCCTCAGAGTCAATTATTGGATCACAGGCACGTGATTGCAATGATTGAGGGAGGACCTATCCCGGTAGGACAGTCTTACTCGAGATGATAGTATGCTATCTGGTTTATCTTTATCATCGTGTACTGCTTTAGGTGACCTGACAAGTCGCTATTACACGTTGATAGAGCCCCTAGGATTCTTGCTTGACCACCAGCAGTATGAGGGCGATCATATAAGTAGGAGCTGGGGGTCTACAAGCACATCCTTAAAAGGTCCCTAGTCGTGGGAGATTCGAGACAGGGCATCGTTTCTCCAGAGTAGACTAGTGTATACAGTCGAGACCCCGACGAGGGGCGGTGGCCGGTCTCACAAGCCACTGGTGTCAGTTGGTTCACCTAAGATGTATACAGGTGCTCATTGGGTTATGAGTACACCGGACAGGACTCGCCGGGAACATGCTAGTTGGTCTTATACCTGACGTCAGATAGCAGTTCCCTGGTGACATGTGTACAGGTTAGTTCATCGACCTGAGATCGTCATTTGTCTCGTGTGAGTTCCCACTGTGCTTTGATTAATACCCTACCACGGCTCAAAGGAGTCGTGCAAACAGGTATTAGTTGGGTACAGTCCCGAGCCACATGGAGGCAGTGAGCGGATCTGCAGGGGTTCGTCTCTTCCGGTATTGGGGGTGAGGTCGTGCTGTGTCGAGGAGAGCCAGAACATGAAAAGTCCTTGGCCAAGGCAGGAGATTTGCTGGTAGGTATTCCAGTAGTATCTTAGGGTGTTCTGGGCTACACTCCGACACGACTTGTACCGCTTTTGGGGGTCTGACTTTACCAACCCCCTAGGCCCGCCATGCGATGCTCATAGACGAACGGACCGGACTGTACGGATATTGTCACTGACAGGCTCAGTTGGGTGTCGGGGTGAGCTTCCTCATCGACCTCCCTTTTGGTCAATAGCTGGTGGCCCGTCACGTATTGGCTTATACCTCTGACGTGCTAGTGGTTAAATCCACAGCCATAGTATTGACGAGTCTTTAGAGTCCACCACACTTTCAGTTACTCAAGCTTTCGGGCGAAACGCTGTAGAGGCCGTATGGAGATATGGCAGGGTCCGATCAGATACGTGCGGTATTGCACGGATCAGGATCGGACGGTTTTGTACTAGTGGCCGTATAGGTATATGGCAACGTTCGATCAGATACGTGCGGTATTGCACGGATCAGGATCGGACGGATATTACTAGCCGGCTTTGGTTTAAGCCGGATCCTAGTATAGTACAGTGTAGATTTTGTCTCTTTGCATTTGTATCCGGACGGAATACAGATGCGGGTGTGTATGCACAGTATCGGGGTTTTCCTGTAATTTATTACGGGACCAGTTTTCTGGAGTTGCCAGTTTGCATTCCGTTCCGGCCGGTTTTCCTTTGTTCTTTCCCGGCCGGACTTTTCCGATGGAGGGTGTTATTTGCAAGTTTGCAAATAACACATGGTGGGGGGTTTTATTGCATAAGGTGTGATATGATAAGCATCTTTGCTTTTCATGTATTTATGAGATTAGAATGGATTTGAGATGGATTTGAGGTTGATGTAAAGTTTAGTGATGATTATGTTTGGATGTGGTCACCCTCCTCCTTTTACTACACTCACCTCCCTCTTGCTTCATATTGTTATCCTCCACCATTTCTAAATGAGAGAGATGATTATTCATGGTTGAGAAAAGAAAGAGAGAAGAAGAAAAGAGAAGAAAATGAGAGAGCTTCATCTTCATCTTTGAGAGAGTAGCATTCATTCATCTCATTCCATTGCTAGAAAATTGAAAGCACCAATTTTCTATATACCATTCCTCCATCTATGGCAACCAACCCCAAAGTGAGACATACATTCTACACTACACTTCCTACAGCACATCTTGGACGCGTCGGATAGCCTACTTCGCGCCCGAGTTGCCTCGGTATTGAGGTGGGAGCCCGTAAAAGTACCCGGCTTCGTGGTGCCCTTTCCGACGAGGAGAAGACGGACGGAGATCCCGCGAGGAGATCGGAGCGGAGATGAAGACCGGAGGACTCGGATCATTCGGTATATCTCTAACCCTTCTCTTGTTTGCTAGAATTAGTTTAATGGCACGATCCGGGGTTTAGTGCGCGGTGGTGCCGGTTTGCTAAGTCCGCAAATTTTAAAGTTTATCACCGTTTCCGCGTTTGGCCGTCGGTTTGACGGCCGGGGCGCCGCCGTGCACTTACAGTGGTATCAGAGCCTCGCCATTAACTTCGTCTAGCTTCGTTTGATGTGTTTTTCAGTTCCGATCGACCAAAATTCCGAAAACCCAATTTGAGTTCACATCAGTTTTCTGTTAAGATTTTTTGGTGTCTAAAAATTTTTCAGGTGGTCTTAGATTGATGTGCAGGGAGTTCTAAGAACTCTGAGAAAATTCGAGACAGTGACCCCTCAACCAGAGCGCGGAAGGGCGGCAGAAACCACCTTGTTGCCGCGCTTCCGCCGCAGGTTGGTGGGCTCACTGCTTCGAAATTTTCCAGTGGGCTTCTGGGCTTATTTTGGGTGTTTTGGAATATTAAAATTGGGCCCAGGTTTTCTGTGAGTGCTACAGTTTTGATTGGGGGCCCACTTGTTAATTTTTGGTCAATCGGAAAATTTTAAACACATTTTTCACAGTATTTACATTATATCTGCGACCGTGAATGTCACTCGATCGGTAAATCCGGTCTAACTGCTATAGCCCGGTTAGACGGATTTGCGAACGTGACTTTCGCGTTGATGTTTTATGTTTATGCTGTGATGTTGCGGATCGGTCGTGGGGGATAGCCTGGATGCAATGCTAGTACTGTGATGTTGTATTATGTACATTTGATATTGCGGGGCGAGCGTCCGACATGTGGACTGCCGTCACTGCCTGATTGTATTATTCTTTTGGGGCACGACCTGGTTGCGGTCGATGTACCCGGTGTATGTATATTTTACTTTCTGTACTAGGATTACCCCGCGGAGGAGTGCACGGATAGCCGGGTTCTAGAGGGCAACAAGCCCGCATCTCATGGCATTGGGACGGAGGGGGCTTCACTCTAGAATTGGCGGGCTATTCGCCGCACTCGTAGGGGGTACAGGTTGACCCAGGAGGGGTGCCCAAGTTGCCGGATTCCGTGGAGTGCTGGGTGGTCCATTCACGGAGCTGAAAGGGGCTGCCTCGCTTCAGGTTTTGGCGGGTGACTTGCCGCGCCCGTAGGGGTCTAGGATTACATTGCACAGGCTATCCACACGACCAAGGGAACGTCGGGTTTCAGTAGTGGCTCTGTGAAACCCGAGGATTGTTGGAGATAGTGCCCTCATAGTCAATTATTGGATCGCAGGTACGTGATAGCAATGATTGCGGAGGACCTATCCCAGTAGCACAGTCTTACTCGAGATGATAGTATGCTATCTGGTTTGCCTTTATCAGTCGTGTACATGTTCAGGTGACTGATTGCATGTTACACTTTGATAGAGCCCTTAGGATCTTGCTTTACTACCAACAGTATGATGGCGATCATATACGTGAGAGTTGGGTAGTTTATATGCATATCCTTAATTGTGGTCCCTAGTCGTGGGAGTTTCGAGACAGGGCATCGATACTCCGGAGTAGACTAGTGTGTACAGTCGAGACCCCGACGAGGGACGGTGGCCGGTCTCACAAGCCACTAGTGTCAGTTGGATCACCTAAGATGTATACAGGTGCTCATTGGGTTATGAGTACACCGGACAGGACTCGCCGGGAATCTGCTAGTTAGTATTATATATACCGTCAGATAGCAGTTCCCTGGTGACATGTGTACAGGTTAGTTCATCGACCTGAGGTCGTCATTTGTCTCGTGTGAGTTCCCACTGTTCTTTGATTTCTACCCTACCACGGCTCAAAGGAGTCGTGCAAACAGGTAGCTTTTGGGTACAGTCCCGAGCCATATGGAGGCACGTGAGCGGATCGGCAGGGGATTCGTCTCTCCCGGTATTGGGGGAGAGATCGTGCTGTGTCTAGGAGAGCCATTACACAAAGCCCACGGCCGTGGCAGGAGATTTACTGGTAGGTACTCCAGTAGTATCTCAGGGTGTTATTGGGCTTCACTCCGACACGACTTATACTGCTATTGGGGGTCTGACGTTGCTAGCCCCCTAGGCGGATATGCGATACTCATAGACGAACGGACCGGACTGTATATACATTGTCACGGTTAGGCTCAGTAGGGTTTTTCGGAGGAGTTCGCTCATCGGTCTCCCTTGAGTTCGCTCCTCGGCCACCCTTGAGGTCAGTCCGTGGGCAGCCGTTACGCATTGCTAGTGCCGCTGACGGTTTATGGTTAAACCCACTGCCAGGGTGCTGACGAGTCATTAGAGTCCCCCACAGACAGTTTCCCAAGTTCGGGCGAAACGTTGTAGAGGCCGTATGGTTTTATGGCAGGGTTCGGAAAATGCACGTGCGTTTACGCACGTGTTATTTTTCGGGCAGATAATACTGGTCGGCTTTGGTTTAAGCCGGATCCCAGTATTATATTGAGTAGGTATAATATCTTTGTCTCAGTTGCATTTGTATTCGGTCGTAATACAAATGCGGGTATATTTATACAGTTTCGGGGTTATCCTGAAATTCGTTTCAGGATCACTTTTGGAAGTTGCCAGTTTCCAGTTTTCTATCAGCCGTCTTTTAACATTTGGTTAAAGACGGATTTATCTTTTCTTCTGTTGTGATGAGTCGTGCTTCTAGAAGTTTCTAGATATGGTGACTAGGGCGATGACTTGGCTTCATGACTCATTAGGCATTAATGGTGTCATTAAAGCTTTTGGTGACTAGGGTTTTTAGTTCAATGTTTCTAAATGACTCATCCATTTTCATTAAAGCTTCTTGGATTGCTTAAGATATTTAAGAGTGAGAAGCTTTCTCTTATTGTCACCACTTGCTCCTACGGTCACCTCCCTCCTTCATATATATGGCTTGCCCTCTCTCTCTTCTCATACTCACTCTCACTTGAGTTTTCATTTGCTAGAAAAGATTATGATAGGTTTTATCGGTGTATGGAATTTCACAGTCCATTTCATTCCATCACCCGATTTCCACGGCAACTTCATTAACCGATCGTCCACGGATTTGGACGAAGTGAGACAAAGTCATCTACTCATTCTCTACATCAATCTTGGTCGTCTCTTTTAGCAAACTTGACGATCGAGTTGCCTCGAGTCAGAGGCGGGAGCCCGTTTAAAGAACCGATCATGTGGTGCCACCTCGACGAGGAGATCGGAGATCGACGAGATCGGAGCAGCCGCAACGGAGCGTGGGATGATGGTTGAAGAACGAAGGACTCGGATCGTTCGGTATAACCATTCTACACTCTTTACAGTTTGTTAGTTTAGCAATAATGGCAGATCCGGGTTAAAGTATACGATAGCGCCAAGTTAAAAGTTTTTGTTCCGCATTTGGCGTCTGTAGACTGCCGGGGCGCTAGCGTAGACTTACAGTGGTATCAGAGCCTAACCATTTTGCTATACTAACTTGTGCTAACGTGTTCAAAACTTCGATCGAACCGAAATACCAAAACTGCAAAAATCCTACCTGACAGTTTCTGTTAATTTTAAACGGTCTCAAAATTTATTTCTGGATGTCTTAAAAATCTGTGCAGGGAATTCTAAGAGCCACGACGAAATTTGGGGTTGTGATCCCTCCAAGCTGCCGCGGAAGGGCGGCCAAACCCATGGTTTGACCGCGCAACCGCGGCCACGTGGGGAGCACGTGCTCCCAAATTTTGTCAGGATGTTCTGTGTTGGATTTTGGGGTTTTTGGTATATATCATTTTGGCCCAGGTTTTATTACTGTTCACCAGTAAGCTGTGGGGCCCACTTTTTGATAATTGGTCTTTGGTCGATCGTAATTTAAACACGTTAGTTTACAGTGCTTACATTATATCTCTGACCGGGAATGTCATTTGATCGGTAAACCGCGTTTAACTGCTATAGTTCTTTTAGACGGGTTTGCGAACGTGACATTCGCGTTGATGTTCTGTGTTGTGCTGTGATGTTGCGGATTTGTCGTGGTGGATAGCAGTGTGCAATGGTAGTACAGTTTGTGTTTATTTGTACATTTGATATTGCGGGGCGAGCGTCCAACTTGTGGACTGCCGTCACTGCCTGTTGTATAATATTCTTTTGGGGCACGACCAGGTTGCGGTCGATGTACCTATTGTACTATTTTTCATTATTGTACTAGGTTTTACACCGCGACGGAGTGCACGGATAGCCGGGTTCGGGAAAGCAACGGGTCCGCATCTCATGGCTTTGAGAGGCAGAGGGGCCCCACTTCAGAATTGGCAGACTATTCGCCGCACTCGTAGGGGGTACAGGTTGACCCAAGGAGGGGTGCTCAATTTACCGGATTCCGTGAAGTGCCGGGTGTTCCATTCACTATGCTGTGGGGGACTGCCTCGCTTCAGGTTTTGGCGGGTAACTTGCCGCACCCGTAGGGGTCTAGGTTTCATTGCACAGGCTATCCACACGACAGGGGAACTTCGGGTTTCAGCAGCGGCTCTGTGAAACTCGGGGATCCCAGATATCTGTATTGTTCTGTGATGCTTATTACTTTTCTGTAATGTTGCATATTATCACGCCTGGAGCGATTATTGTATATTGGCTTATATACTATTAGATGTTGTATATGTTTTACACCCGCGCTAGTCCAGTCCCCGCTCTGTCGTTAGTTAAGTAACCTAACGAGTAATGACGGGACCCAGTGACGAATGCGGATGGCAAATACGTACATTTTATTTTCGTTCTTTTCTGGTGTGATTATTGATGGGACTGCGTTGATTCTGATCAATGCAAAGTTAAAACAAACCTGTATACAGTTGTTGGAACAATTTAAAAAGTGTTATTGCAAAGACGTTTCCTTTTGTTATGCATAGCGGTATTCAGTGGAATATCCTGCACCTCATTCGACGGGGCAAGGGCCGATATCCCTTCACCGGGACTGACCCCTTGGGCAGAAGTTTGCGTCAGCGTAATAACTTCACTATAGTCGATTACAAGTTGCTTTGCATAGCGGTATTCAGTGGAATATCCTGCACCTCATTCCACGAGGAAAGAGCCGAGATCCCTTTACCGGGAGTGACCTCTTTAGCAAAAGGTTTTCGCCACTATATTTTAAAAAGCTATCAGGTTCCTTCAGCGATATCAAGTTCACTACGCTAAAGGTTTTTCGCCAAAAACCAGCCGTAGCCCTCCGTCACTTCTTTTGGGTATTCAGTAGTATTCAAGCTATGTATTTTGACCTAACGCCAAGGCATAGTGTTTGGTAGCTGCTGGGTATTCAATTGTTGCATAGATAGATGAGTTGGTTTGGGACAGCCGTTCTGCCATTTTGACCTAACGCCAAGGGCATGTGCGGGTGGGTTCAAATTAACAAGATAGTGATGGGTAGAACTTGGCATGTGACTTATGACATTTTGACCTAACGCCAAGGTTATAAGAGCATGGGGCAAAATCTATATCGGGAGTTTCTAAAGAAACTGAAACTTGCCAAGTATGCGCATACCATCTGGAGTATGAGTAACGTGGATGCATTCCATCACGTTATCATGCGATGAGAGTTGGATCCCGATTCCCACTGATGAGTTGGTTTACTCTTCGGGTGATCCCGATTGATTCTTCTTTAGGTTTGGAGGAGAATTTGACAGGACAGTGGGAGGTTTCCGGATTAGATAAAGTGATGACCATTCTGATCTAGGTTAGAGTGCACGCAGAGTGTTTCTTTTCTCTCTCTCTCTTTGGCAGCGACCTTTGACCGACCCTAGACTATGACTCAGTAACCAGGTTGACCGAACCTTCTTAAAATACTGGCTTTTGGATTGTCTGAGTTGTATAAGTCATTGCCACTCCTTCTTTTACCCTTTGAATTTCTCAGAACACCCGTATTACTACGGATATCCACTTCCATTGGATAGATCCATCGTATGGTTATATACGAACTCGAAGGGACTTCTTCGGGGATGGATCCAGGTTCAGGAGAAATAGAATTGGTTTATTCAGTTGTCTTTTATTATCACCTTCTCTCAGGTTGCGAGAGCTCCTTGGTTTAGGAGAGTACACCTATTACGCTTATTGGATAGTCTTATTCCAAACCATAGGCTGGTGCCGAAAGGTAGGGAATGAAGAAAACCAATTAGCCTAAGTAGGGTGTGCAGAAGGTAATATGTAAAGACAAAATAAAGGGATTAGAAAGAGGGCAAAGTAAATTGCGACTGATATCATTCACGACCAAAACCGCGTACTTCATCGCCACTCCTATTTCACCTTTAAAAGAATAAGGTATTATTCAGTTGTCTTTTATCATCACCTTCTCTCGATATGCGAGTACTCCTTGGTTTAGGAGGGTACACCTATTATGCTTACTGGATAGTCTTCTTCCAAACCATAGGCTGGTGCCGAACGGTAGGGAAGGAAGAAAACCATTTAGCCTAACGATGGTGTACAGAAGGTAACGACTAAAGACAAATAAAGGGATTTGGAGAGATGGAAATAAAATATACGGTTGAAGTCATGAATTGGATTATGGAAGAGGCATTACTATGAATACCAGGATACCCCTACGAAACATTTTTTATGTTTCAGTGCATTGTTAAAGGAAAAACTGTTTTCCCGATTATACACTTACTCCAAGGGTATGTATTTACCAGGTTTCATTCTCATATCTGTATGGTTTTACAGATTATGAGTGGGAGTAAGATATTAGGAATTGGGTGATCATCCTCATTATATCGGAATTCGTTGTAATTGGTGATATTTGAGGAAATCGCCAGGGTACAGTTTTCTACCTACGACGCACAGGTTTTGAGTTGTTTAACTCAGCGGACTTATACAGAGTATTGTATGTTGTCCAGTGTCCATCAGGACAAAGGGGTAGGTCCTCGTACTATGTTCTGCTTACTTATAACTTCTCTAGTATTTAGCCAAGTGTTTCATAGAAATACAAGGTCTAAGTTTTGAGAAGTTGTGGGTATAAGAATAAAGTAGAGAACCAGATGTCACAAGTATCGGGATTCTTCAAAGAGATCGAAGATGTAGATTCTTGTGATTGGTATTCAGATGATAGTGATGGTTTTGAGAAACGTGTTTCTTTTTCAGGTTACTCATAATTGGATGGATTCCTAAGTTGAGTAATGCTGATTAGCCTCTTTCCATTAAGTTGATATGCACTGGAGACAGCTGCATGATTTGAATATGGTTCCAATTAAATAAGTGCCAAAGTTTCTGTATTGGATATAGAATGGATCGTACCTTAAAAGAAATTAAGGTACGGGGAGTTGTCCAGCTTATGATTAAAACCAGACTCTGGATAACTCAGGGCACGATTCTGTAATGGCTGTTTGTGGGTTGACCCTGGCTATGACGAGGGTTGATATTCTACCATTTGGAAGATCAATAGTGATATTGTTCTTGACTCGCCACAGTTTTAGTAAAATGGATCTTTTTCAAAAAACAGTAGTGGGAGTATGGTAGAACTGGAAGTGATTCCAGAACCGCAAACGATTACGGAAAATTTAATAGGACCTATACATTCAATCAGGTTTGACATTCCATTAGCCACTCCGCAGATTTGGTGGGTAACCTCAGACACCCGAGAGGTACTTCGGTAGCCTCAAGGACGGTGACAGGGAGGTTCTTATCTACCCGGACTTGACACTACTGTTGTCCCAAGTTATGAGACCCGGTAGGAGGGTTGTCATAGTCAGTGGGAGCAATGGAAGCATAGTGGGCAAGATGCTTATATCTATTTATAGACTTGAGCAGTTATAGCGGAGATAGATCATCTAATTTTGATGTGACAGTCATGGGTTTGACTTCAATCAGAATAAGGGATGGATCAGTTAAGAAGGTAGTAGGGTGTGATGTCATGGTATCTGGATGACATACACAGAGTAGGAAGTAAAATTCCTATACTACGATCGGTTGTACTGTGGTCGTCACACAGTTGTTTCTCCAGACAGGATATGGATATAATATTTGACATTCTGGTTTCTAGATCTATGGTTTTAGATATGGATTTGGGTAGTTTCCCAATGTGGGTACTTTGACAGATATTCTAATGGTTTTTAGAATAGTTGACTCCTAGCATGGTAGTGTACCTGCAGGTGATGGAGTCACCCTCTCTAAAGGTGTCGTATAGACTAAAGGGGAGAGGGATGTGCATGATTGGCAGATCACTTGCTTAGGCAATTGAGTCAATCATGAGATGTCAAGTACCACACCAGATGTTGTTTTTGCACTAGATGCAATAAGTTTGTATTAATCCAATCCTGGAGAAACATAAGGAAGCAGTTTTAGAACATTAGTACATGTTCTATGGATTTGATAACGGCAGCCTCTCTCGGGAGACGGTTATCATTCCAGGCTTCAAAGGTGACATGGATGACAGAGTGATTGTCAGAGTTTTAGTTTTCCTTCTGACGAAGGACAGTATTATGGACAGGTGGTCCAAGAGGATACTGTGGGAAGCAAGGTGCCCGATACTGATTAGGTTCAGTGATCGATTCAGTCTAAGAAGTTTGGTTATGGAGCTCATTTATGAACTAAGGTCCCATCAAATATCCAGACATATTCTAAGACAAGTGCTACTCAATTCGGGAGATGGCTTTCTCCGCGAACTTGAGATTAAGAGAGATATTGAAAGATACTTCTAGGCGGATCCACTCACCGAGGCTATTTCTCGAACACAATAGTTTTACAAACGGGCTTTGTGAAACTGATTAGTAGAGGAGTTGGATGTTCGGTTTCACACGGGCTGTGAGTAGTCGACATCGCAATATTAGCCTTGAGTGCAAGTGGGAGATTGTTGGAGATAGTGCCCTCATAGTCAATTATTGGATCGCAGGTACGTGATAGCAATGATTGCGGAGGACCTATCCCGGTAGCACAGTCTTACTCGAGATGATAGTATGCTATCTGGTTTGCCTTTATCAGTCGTGTACATGTTCAGGTGACTGATTGCATGTTACACTTTGATAGAGCCCTTAGGATCTTGCTTTACTACCAACAGTATGATGGCGATCATATACGTGAGAGTTGGGTAGTTTATATGCATATCCTTAATTGTGGTCCCTAGTCGTGGGAGTTTCGAGACAGGGCATCGATACTCCGGAGTAGACTAGTGTGTACAGTCGAGACCCCGATGAGGGGCGGTGGCCGGTCTCACAAGCCACTGGTGTCAGTTGGATCACCTAAGATGTATACAGGTGCTCATTGGGTTATGAGTACACCGGACAGGACTCGCCGGGAATCTGCTAGTTAGTATTATATCTACCGTCAGATAGCAGTTTCCTGGTGACATGTGTACAGGTTAGTTCATCGACCTGAGGTCGTCATTTGTCTCGTGTGAGTTCCCACTGTGCTTTGATTTCTACCCTACCACGGCTCAAAGGAGTCGTGCAAAGAGGTAGCTTTTGGGTACAGTCCCGAGCCATATGGACGCACGTGAGCGGATCGGCAGGGGATTCGTCTCTCCCGGTATTGGGGGCGAGATCGTGCTGTGTCTAGGAGAGCCATTACACAAAGCCCACGGCCGTGGCAGGAGATTTACTGGTAGGTACTCCAGTAGTATCTCAGGGTGTTATTGGGCTTCACTCCGACACGACTTATACTGCTATTGGGGGTCTGACGTTGCTAGCCCCCTAGGCGGATATGCGATACTCATAGACGAACGGACCGGACTGTATATACATTGTCACTGTTAGGCTCAGTAGGGTTTTTCGGAGGAGTTCGCTCATCGGTCTCCATTGAGTTCGCTCCTCGGCCACCCTTGAGGTCAGTCCGTGGGCAGCCGTTACGCATTGCTAGTGCCGCTGACGGTTTGTGGTTAAACCCACTGCCAGGGTGCTGACGAGTCATTAGAGTCCCCCACAGACAGTTTCCCAAGTTCGGGCGAAACGTTGTAGAGGCCGTATGGTTTTATGGCAGGGTTCGGAAAATGCACGTGCGTTTACGCACGTGTTATTTTTCGGGCAGATAATACTGGTCGGCATTGGTTTAAGCCGGATCCCAGTATTATATTGAGTAGGTATAATATCTTTGTCTCAGTTGCATTTGTATTCGGTCGTAATACAAATGCGGGTATATTTATACAGTTTCGGGGTTATCCTGAAATTCGTTTCAGGATCACTTTTGGAAGTTGCCAGTTTCCAGTTTTCTATCAGCCGTCTTTTAACATTTGGTTAAAGACGGATTTACCTTTTCTTCTGTTGTGATGAGTCGTGCTTCTAGAAGTTTCTAGATATGGTGACTAGGGCGATGACTTGGCTTCATGACTCATTAGGCATTAATGGTGTCATTAAAGCTTTTGGTGACTAGGGTTTTTAGTTCAATGTTTCTAAATGACTCATCCATTTTCATTAAAGCTTCTTGGATTGCTTAAGATATTTAAGAGTGAGAAGCTTTCTCTTATTGTCACCACTTGCTCCTACGGTCACCTCCCTCCTTCATATATATGGCTTGCCCTCTCTCTCTTCTCATACTCACTCTCACTTGAGTTTTCATTTGCTAGAAAAGATTATGATAGGTTTTATCGGTGTATGGAATTTCACAGTCCATTTCATTCCATCACCCGATTTCCATGGCAACTTCATTAACCGATCGTCCACGGATTTGGACGAAGTGAGACAAAGTCATCTACTCATTCTCTACATCAATCTTGGTCGTCTCTTTTAGCAAACTTGACGATCGAGTTGCCTCGAGTCAGATGCGGGAGCCCGTTTAAAGAACCGATCATGTGGTGCCACCTCGACGAGGAGATCGGAGATCGACGAGATCGGAGCAGCCGCAACGGAGCGTGGGATGGTGGTTGAAGAACGAAGGACTCAGATCGTTCGGTATAACCATTCTACCCTCTTTACAGTTTGTTAGTTTAGCAATAATGGCAGATCCGGGTTAAAGTATACGATAGCGCCAAGTTAAAAGTTTTTGTTCCGCATTTGGCGTCTGTAGACTGCCGGGGCGCTAGCGTAGACTTACAAGGATCCCAGATATCTGTATTGTTCTGTGATGCTGTACATTTCTGTGATGTTGCATTTCTTTTCACGCCTTGAGCGAAATATAATATATTGGTATATATATTAGTAGATGTTGTATATGTTTTTCATCCGCGCTAGTCCAGTCCCCGCTCTGTCGTTAGTAAGCTAACCTAACGAGTGATGACGGGACCCAGTGGCGAATGCGGATGGCATATACGTACGTCAGTATATTTTCGTTCTTTGTGGTGTGATTAATTGATGGGACTGTGTTGATTCGGATCAATGCAAGATAAACAAACCTATTCTGATGTTGTTGGAACACTTTTCAAAAAGCTGTTATTGCAAGGACGTTCACTTTTGTTTTGCATCGTGGTATTCAGTTGGAATATCCTGCTCCTCAGTCGATGAGGCAAGGGCCGAGATCCCTTCACCGGGAGTGACCCCTTGGACAAAAAGTTTGCGTCAGGGCAATGACTTCACTATAGCCGATTACTTTTGCTTTGCATCGTGGTATTCAGTTGGAATATCCTGCACCTCATTCTACGGGGAAAGAGCCGAGATCCCTTCACCGGGAGTGACCTCTTTAGCAAAGGTTGTCGTCACTATATTTTTATAAAGCTATCAGTTTCTTCAACGATATCAAGTTCATTACGTTAAAGGTTTTCGCCAGAAACCATTCGTAGCCCTCCGTCGTTTCATATGGATGGTCAATTGTATTCAAGCTGTGTATGTTGGCCAAAGTCAAGGCACAGTGTTTGGTAGCTGTTGGGTATTCATATGCAGCAGAGATAGATGCGTTGGTTTGGGACAGTCGTACTGCCATTTTGGCCAAAGTCAAGGGTATGGGGTTCAAATTAACCTGGAAAATGACGGGTTAAACTTGACATGTGACTTATGATATGTTGGCCAAAGTCAAGGTCATAAGAGCATGGGGTAAAAATCACATCGGGAGTTTCAAAAGTACTGAAACTTGCCAGATATGCGCATACCTTCTGGAGTGTGATACCGTGAGCGGATTCCGTCACGTTATCGTGCGATGAGAGTTGGATCCCGATTCCCACTGATGAGTTGGTTTACTCCTCGGGTGACCCCCACTAATTCTTCTTTCAGGTTTGGAGGAGAATTTGAGGTACAGTGGGAGGTTTCCTGATTAGAAAAAGTGATAACCATTCTGATCTAGGTTAGAGTGCACGCTGAGTGTTTCTTTTCTCTCTCTCTCTGGCAGCGACCATTGACCCGACCCTAGACTATGACTCAGTGACCAAGTTGACCGAACCTTCTTAACACTGGCTTTTGGATTGTCAGAGTTGCAGACCTCATTGCCACTCCTACTTTTACCCTTTTCTCCAGGACACCCCGTATTACTACGAACGTCCACTTCCATTGGACAAAACCATCGTATGGTTATATACGAACTCGAAGGAATTTATTCGAGGATGGTTTCCGGTTCTGGAGAAAACGGATAGGATTATTCAGTTGTCTTTTCTTTTCACCCTCTCTCAAGTTGCGAGTACTCCTTGGTTTAGGAGTAGTACACCTATTGTGCAAATTGGATAGTCTTCTTCCAAACCATAGGCTGGTACCGACCGGTAGGGAATGAAGAAAACCAGTTAGCCTAAACGGTGTACAGAAGGTATTAAGTTCAGACAAAGCAAGGGATTAGTAAGAGGGCAAAGTAAATTGCGACTGCTATTCACGACCAAACCAAGTATTTCTTCGCCAATCCTAAATCACCTTTGTATTTCTCCAGGACACTCCGTATCACTACGAAGATCCCATTTTATTGGATAATCCATCGTATGGTTATATACGAACTCGAAAGGAACTTGTTCCAGTTCGGGGATGGATCCTGGTTCAGGAGAAATAGGAATAAAGTACATTCAGGTGTCTTTTATCTTCACCTTCTCTCGCGTTGCGAGTGCTCCTAGGATTAGGACAGTACACCCTTTATGCTTTTTGGATAGTCTTCTTCCAAACCATAGGCTGGTGCCGAACGGTAGGGAAGGAAGAAAACCATTTGGCCTAAAGGGGTGTACAGAAGGTAATGACTAAAGACATATGAAGGGATTTGGAGAGGTGGCAAAGAATTATACGGTTATAGTTGTGAATCTGGATAATAGATGAGGCATTACTAGGAATACCAGGGTACCCCAACGAAACATTTCAATGTTTCAGTTTCACTGTGTACTGTTAATGGAAAAACTGATTTCCCGATTGGACACTTGCTCCAGGGTATGTATTTATCAGGTTTGATTCTCACATCTGTATGGTTTTACAGATGATGAGTGGGAGTAAGTTATTGGGAGTTGGGTGATCATCCTCATTATATCGGAATTCGTTGTAATTGGCGATATTTGAGGATGCCACCTGGGTTGTTTGCCGGTCGGCAAATATTTGGTTTTGAATATCCGCTGTCGTGCACCAATTTCAACTTGATATGTCTGTACGTCTATTTTTATAGAGTGAGATATACCTTTTGATATTATGTCGATGACATTTACCTATATCAGTGGATGGTTAGGTAAGGAGCATTGAACAGCGGTGTAATTCTTCTTAACCAAAAGTACAGTTTTCAACCTACGACACACAGTGAATGAGTTATCAGACTCAAGGGACTTATACAGAGTATTGTATGTTGTCCAGGGTCTATCAGGACAGAGGGGTTGGTCCTCGTACTGTATTCTGTTTACTTATGACTTCTCTAGTTCTTAGACAGGTGTTTCGTAGAAACACAGGGTCGAAGTTTTGAGAAGTTATAGGTATAAGAATAAAGTAGAGAACCAGGTGTTGCAAGTATCGGGATTCTTCAAAGTGATCGAAGATATAGATACTTGTGTATGGTATTCAGTTGATAGTAATGGTTAAGAGAACTTGCTTCTCTTTCGGGTTACTCATAACTGGAAGCATTCCTAAGTTGAGTAACGCTGATCGGCCTCCTTCCATTTAGTTGACATGCACTGGAGACAGCTGCATGATTTGAATCTGGTTCAATTAAATCAGTGCCTCTGGTTCTATATTGGATATAGAACAGTTCATATCTTAACGTTGTTAAGGTACGGGGAGTTGTCCGGCTTATGATTAAAACCAGACTCTGGATAACTCAAGGCACGTTTCTGTAATGGCTGTTTGTGGGTTGACCCAGGCTATGACGAGGGTTGATTTTCTACCATCTGGAAGATCAATAGTGATATTGTTCTTCACTCGCCACAATTTTAAAAGAAATGGATTTTTTCAGAAAACAGTAGTGGGAGTATGGTAGAACTGGAAGTGATTCCAGAACCGCATACGATTACTGAAGATTTGATAAGGAACCTAAAGATTCAATCTGATTTGACATTCCATTGGCCACTCCGCAGATAAGGTGGGTAACTTCACGCACCCGAGAGGTACTTCGGTAGCCTCAAAGACGGTGACAGGGAAGTTCTTGTTTACCCACACTTGCCATTGTTGTTGTTCCAGGCTGCGAGACCCGGCAGGAGGATGAGTATAGCGTCGTTCTAAACTAGCTTTAGAAGTGCACGTCTGTATGACTCTGCCAGAGGGTTGTCGTAGTCAGTGGGAGCAGCGGAAGCATTGGTGGACATCAAGCTTATGTCTATTTATAGACTAAAGCAGATGTAGCGGAGATAGATCATCCATTTCTGATGTGACAGTCATAGGTTTGACGTCATCAAAATGGGGATGGATCTGTTGAGAAGGTAGTGGGAAGTGATATTCATATACTGCGATCGGTTATACTTTGGTCATCACACAGTGGTTTCTCCACAAAGGACTTGGACATTATATCAGACATACTGGTTACTAGATCTATAGCTTTAGATCTAGATTTGGGTGGTTTCCCAATCTGGGTACTTGGACAGCATTCTATCAGTATTTAGAATGGACGACTCCTGGCACGGTAGTATACCTGCAGGTGATGGAGTCACCCTCTCTAAAGGTGTCTTACAGACTAAAGGGGAGAGGGATGTTCATGATTAGCAGATCACTTGCTTAGGCAATTGAGTCAATCATGAGATGTCAAGTACCACACCAGATGTTGTTCTTGCACTAGATGCAATAAGTTGATATTGATCCAATCCTAGAGAAACAGTCGGAAGCAGTTTTAGAACATAAGTGGATGTTCTAGGGATATGATAACGACAACCTCATTCGGGAGACAGTTATCATTCCAGGCTTCCAAGGTGACATGGACGACAAGGAGGTTGTCAGAGTTGTAGTTTTCCTTCTGACGAGGGGCAGTATTTTGGACAGGTGATCCAAGGCAATACTGAGGGTGGCATGGCGCAGGATACTGATTAAGTTCAGTTGACGATACAGTCTAAGAAGTTTGGATTTGGAGTTCATTTATGAGCTAGGTCCCATCAGACATCCAGACAGTCTAAGACAGGTATTGCTCATTTCGGGAGATGGCTTTCTCCGCGAACTTGAGATATAGAGAGACATAGAAAGAAACACCAGAGCGGATCCACTCACTGAGGCTATTCCTCGACCGCAATAGTTTCGCAAACGGATTTTGTGAGACTAACAAGTAGAGGAGTTGGGTGTTCGGTATCACACGGGCTGTGAGTATGCGACATCGCAATAATTAGCCTCGAGTGCAAGTGGGAGATTGTTGGAGATAGTGCCCTCAGAGTCAATTATTGGATCACAGGCTCGTGATTGCAATGATTGAGGGAGGACCTATCCCGGTAGGACAGTCTTACTCGAGATGATAGTATGCTATCCGGTTTATCTTTATCATCGTGTACTACTTTAGGTGACCTGACAAGTCGCTATTACACGTTGATAGAGCCCCTAGGATTCTTGCTTGACCACCAGCAGTATGAGGGCGATCATATAAGTGGGAGCTGGGGGTCTACAAGCACATCCTTAAAAGGTCCCTAGTCGTGGGAGATTCGAGACAGGGCATCGTTTCTCCAGAGTAGACTAGTGTATACAGTCGAGACCCCGACGAGGGGCGGTGGCTGGTCTCACAAGCCACTGGTGTCAGTTGGTTCACCTAAGATGTATACAGATGCTCATTGGGTTATGAGTACACCGGACAGGACTCGCCGGGAACATGCTAGTTGGTCTTATACCTGACGTCAGATAGCAGTTCCCTGGTGACATGTGTACAGGTTAGTTCATCGACCTGAGATCGTCATTTGTCTCGTGTGAGTTCCCACTGTGCTTTGATTAATACCCTACCACGGCTCAAAGGAGTCGTGCAAACAGGTATTAGTTGGGTACAGTCCCGAGCCACATGGAGGCAGTGAGCGGATCTGCAGGGGTTCGTCTCTCCCGGTATTGGGGGTGAGGTCGTGCTGTGTCGAGGAGAGCCAGAACATGAAAAGTCCTTGGCCAAGGCAGGAGATTTGCTGGTAGGTATTCCAGTAGTATCTCAGGGTGTTCTGGGCTACACTCCGACACGACTTGTACCGCTTTTGGGGGTCTGACTTTACCAACCCCCTAGGCCCGCCATGCTATGCTCATAGACGAACGGACCGGACTGTACGGATATTGTCACTGACAGGCTCAGTTGGGTGTCGGGGTGAGCTTCCTCATCGACGTCCCTTTTGGTCAATAGCTGGTGGCCCGTCACGTATTGGCTTATACCTCTGACGTGCTAGTGGTTAAATCCACAGCCATAGTATTGACGAGTCTTTAGAGTCCACCACACTTTCAGTTACTCAAGCTTTCGGGCGAAACGCTGTAGAGGCCGTATGGAGATATGGCAGGGTCCGATCAGATACGTGCGGTATTGCACGGATCAGGATCGGACGATTTTGTACTAGTGGCCGTATAGGTATATGGCAGCGTTCGATCAGATACGTGCGGTATTGCACGGATCAGGATCGGACGGATATTACTAGCCGGCTTTGGTTTAAGCCGGATCCTAGTATAGTACAGTGTAGATTTTGTCTCTTTGCATTTGTATCCGGACGGAATACAGATGCGGGTGTGTATGCACAGTATCGGGGTTTTCCTGTAATTTATTACGGGACCAGTTTTCTGGAGTTGCCAGTTTGCATTCCGTTCCGGCCGGTTTTCCTTTGTTCTTTCCCGGCCGGACTTTTCCGATGGAGGGTGTTATTTGCAAGTTTGCAAATAACACATGGTGGGGGGTTTTATTGCATAAGGTGTGATATGATAAGCATCTTTGCTTTTCATGTATTTATGAGATTAGAATGGATTTGAGATGGATTTGAGGTTGATGTAAAGTTTAGTGATGATTATGTTTGGATGTGGTCACCCTCCTCCTTTTACTACACTCACCTCCCTCTTGCTTCATATTGTTATCCTCCACCATTTCTAAATGAGAGAGATGATTATTCATGGTTGAGAAAAGAAAGAGAGAAGAAGAAAAGAGAAGAAAATGAGAGAGCTTCATCTTCATCTTTGAGAGAGTAGCATTCATTCATCTCATTCCATTGCTAGAAAATTGAAAGCACCAATTTTCTATATACCATTCCTCCATCTATGGCAACCAACCCCAAAGTGAGACATACATTCTACACTACACTTCCTACAGCACATCTTGGACGCGTCGGGTAGCCTACTTCGCGCCCGAGTTGCCTCGGTATTGAGGTGGGAGCCCGTAAAAGTACCCGGCTTTGTGGTGCCCTTTCCGACGAGGAGGAGACGGACGGAGATCCCGCGAGGAGATCGGAGCGGAGATGAAGACCGTAGGACTCGGATCATTCGGTATATCTCTAACCCTTCTCTTGTTTGCTAGAATTAGTTTAATGGCACGATCCGGGGTTTAGTGCGCGGTGGTGCCGGTTTGCTAAGTCCGCAAATTTTAAAGTTTATCACCGTTTCCGCGTTTGGCCGTCGGTTTGACGGCCGGGGCGCCGCCGTGCACTTACAAGCGGCACTAGCTGTGCGTAACGGCTACCCAGGTACTTGACGAAAAGGTGGCCAACGAGCGAACCCATCACAACCCTTACGAGCCTGCAAGCAACACTTACCGTACAGTCCGGTCTCTTCGTCTGATACGTCCCATATGAAGTCTAGGGGTGGTAAATGTCAGACCCCAGTAACTTTATAAGTCATGCTGATTTATGGCTCATAACAGTTCGAGAAACTACTGATAACACTTATCAGTAAACCTCGAGAACCCTGGCCAGGGATTTAGGTGTTATAGCCGATCAAACATAGCGCGACATCAACTCCCTATACCGGGAGAGACGAAACCCCTCCTATCGCTCACTGTCTCCATATGATTCGGGACTGTACCCAAAATCCACCTGTTTGCACGACTCAGTAGAGCCGTGGTAGGGAGGAAATTAAAGTACAGTGGGAATCACACAAGACTCTATGACGATCTCGGGCCTACAGACTAACCTGTACAAGTATCACTAGAGAACTGCTATCTGACGATAGGTATATATACCATCTAGGAGTTCTCAGCGAGTCCTGTTCGGTGTACCCATTCTCCAATGAGCACCTGTGTACAATCTTTGATGTCAAACATCAATGGTTGTGGAATCAATCATTGCCCCCAGGGTCAAGAAACGTACACACTAGTCTAATCTGGTAATACCGATGCCCTGTCTCGATATACCCTCGACTAGGAACTATTGAAGGATATGCTTGTAGACTGCCCAGGTCCCACCAGTATGATCTCATCATAATCCTGGTAGTCAAGCATAGTCCTAAGAGCTTTATCAACACATCACATATTATGATAAAGATAAACCAGATAGCATACTATCATTTCGAGCAAAGATTGTTTCTGTACATATACATGTCTAGTATCCTATACAATACAGGCCTCTAGGGCATACATATCCAACAAAAACCACCGTTTTGCATGCCCTCTTGGACGTGGTAAGGTGGAAATCAAAGCATAGTGGGAATCACACAAGACTCTATGACGATCTCGGGTCAACAGACTACTCTGTACCAGTGTCACCAGAGAACTGCCATCTGACGTAAGGTATAATACCATCTGGGAGTTCTCGGCGAGTCCGTCCAGTGTACCCAGTCTCCACTGAGCACTCGTATATCATCTCTGATGTCAAACACCAATGGATATAGGATCATCCATCGCCCATCTGTATGGGTCGAGAAGGTATACGCTAGTCTACACTGGTATATCGATGCCTCGTCTCGATACACCCACGACTAGGGACCTTGATGGATGTACTTATGGACTACCATGTCCCCACTAGTATGATCCGCATCATAGTCCAGGTAGTCAAGTACACATCCTAAGGGCTTTACCAACATATAACAGAGAGACAATCAGTGTACACGTTAAGGTAAAGAGCAACCAGATAGCATACTATCATGTCGAGCAAGAAAGTCCTCCCTATATATGTCCCAGCATCCATCACAATATACATCCTATGTACAGTAATGGCCTCTAGGGCATACATATAACTAACAATCTCCCACTTGCACTAGGGCCATCTGTAGCAGTGGTTGTAGTATCTCATACTCAACCATCCCATATATGTCTCTCTCTGGGAAAAAGCCTTTGTGAGTGGATCCGCCGTGTTGTCCTCTGAGTCTACTCTCCTAACCTTGATCACCCTGGAGATCAACCATCTCCATGATCAGGTGACACTGCCTAAGAATTATATCTGGATCACTGATGGGACGGGCGTTCCTTGGCATAAGCCGCAACTCCATTGTCACACAATGGCAGGAACGAAGTTCATCTCATGAACTAATATACATCCAGACTGCCTCTTTGGTAGCATCTTAAGTAGCGATGTATCCAGCCTTTATCGTCTATTATGCCACAGTATCTAGCTTGGAACTCTTCCAACATACCGTCCCTTTACTGAGGGTAAAGAAAATGCCTGCGACTGACATTCAGTCATCTTTATCACCCTGGAACGTTTCCAGTGATTCTCCCCAGGATCGATTGATACCATCTCACTACATCTAGTGAGAATCCTAACATCCAATTACATCTATCTCATAGATGAAAACTCAGGATTTAGGAGGTATCACTTTGATCCTATTGGAGAATCCTTGTGATAAGCAGAGATTGACCGAGCGTAGTATAGGAAACTCTTTCCCAATCAAGAGTATGTCATCCACGTACTCTACGAGGATCACAACCATACTCCCTATTATCTTTTTGTATATACAAGGTTCATCTACCATTTTGATGATGTCAAACTGTTTAACTAACTCATCAAAACAGACGTTCCAACTCCGCGATGCCTGCTTTATCACATAAAACATCTTGCTCACGTTTCCGCTGCTCCCACTGTCTACGAAGCCTTCTGGCTGTGTACTTATAGACGTTCTCTTCTAAATCACTATTTAGAAAAGTAGTCATGGCACCCAACCACCAGATATCGTAGTCATGGTATGTAGTAATGGTAAGTAGGATCTGGATGGACTTAAGCATCGTCCCTGGAAAAGGTTTCATCATTATCCATGGCTGGTCGATGACAAAAACCTTTAACAAGTCTAGCTTTGAAAGTCTCAATTTTTCCATCTACACCAAGTAATCTTCTCAAGATATACTTGCTCCTGATGGGGATTTAACCCTTCAGATATAGCAACCAAAGTCCATACTTTATTGGTGTACATGGATTCCATCTAAGATCGCTAAGCATCCAGCCATTCTTACAGAGTCCCTACTCTCGATGGCCTGCTCGAAACTAGTTGGGTCATCATCTCATGATGCATTCCTCGCTCCCACTGTCATCGAGAAACCGAAGTATCTCTCAGGCGGATGAGAAAACCTACTAGATCGGCGGAGAGGCTGATGTTCGTTGGTTACTATTGAATCCTTCGGTTCTACTAAATCATCTGCTGTAGTTTGTATAGCTGAAACACTTCCAGTTCTACATAACTGACCTTGCCTCGAGCTTTTCCGGATTTTGCTTTTTAGACATAGGCCGGACAACCCCAAATCTTAAGGAACTTAAGATATGGGCTCTTCCATTTCCATATCACATATGAAGTGGTAGGCTACTGATTTGATTTGAACCTGATTCAATAGGTATGCAGCTTCTCAAGTGCATAACCCCCTAAAAGGAAATAGGTAACTCAGTAATACTCATCAGAGAGCGCACCTTATCATATAGGGTGTGATTGCTCCGCCCCGATATACCATCGTGCTATGGTGTATGCAGAGGAGAAATGCTGAGAGAGAATCTCATTCTCCTTTAGAATAATCCAGAATTTCCGTGCTCAAGTATTCTCCTCCTCGATCTCATAAAAGGACATAATACTTATACCCTTATTGGTTCTCTACTTCTAACTTATATTCTGTGAAAACCTCAAAAGGTTCTGACTTGTGTTTCAACAGGAACATATGTCTGAATCTAAAAAGATAATCAAAGAATGTAATGAAGTACAAAGAACCTGTCTTGGCATTTGTAGACAGGGGACCTTACATACATCATCATGTATCGTCCCAAAATTTCAATAACTCTTTCTCTGTTTCCAATAAACAGAGCTATGGTCATTTTATCTTTATGACATGACTGGCAAGTTTCACAAGATGTAAATTCAAACTGATTTAAATATGCATCTAAAATGTAACTTCAGTCAGTCGGGTCGCATTGATATGACCTAGTCTACAATGCCTCAAGAAGGATCCGTTCATTTCTGAACTCTTTCTCTTGCGTGTGTTCTGTATACTAGGAACTGTAGTTTGATTTAGAACGTCAATGCTTTTAGATAACGTGCCTGAACCGATCAACTTTTGATATAGGAAATGTTCAAAACATTATCCATCAATACAAAATTTTATCATTACTTAAATAAATAAAGAGATTGATATGATTTTGTATATCAGGTTCGGTATCTAATAGCATTTGTTCAGAATCAATGTATTGGTAATACAAGGTGACAGTGACCAACAGACTTGGCTGCAACACTTGCCCCGTTTTCTTTCTCATGAAACTTATCACCCGTTCTCAGTTTTCTACCCTTTTGTAGCCCTATGTAACAGATTACATATCTGGGATCCTGATCCAGTATCAAATACCCAGGATGCAGAGGATACTGAGAAACAGTTATTTGTAATGAACACACCCGAAGGAGATGCATCTCATGCATTTTCTTCGTTTGGGCGGCATGGGAATTCTGGTATTTCCCTATTTCCTGCTATATCTTATAACAATTATAAGTTAGAGTGGGACCAACGTTCCCCAGCTCAGTATAACAAGCGGGTTCGGTCAATACATCTGTATTATTATCTTGATTAAGGCGTGATATGGTCGCTACCTGTAGAGAGAGAGAAGAAAACACTCAGCGTATGCTCTTGCAAGATCAGATTGGCTATTATTTTATCTAATCAGGATGGCTCCCACTGTTTTTATCAAATCTTCCTTCAAACCCTAAAAGGAAAGACTAGCCGGGATTAATTACACACTACAAGTTCGCCAATCTTTCAGCCAGGCCAGTGTCGGTACTTTGAGGGAGGTCCCCCGTGCCTTCGCACGAACCTAATTAATGTAAACCTCGTTTTCTGAGAGGCGTAACCTCGTTAACACCTTTCTAGACACCTACTTGATCGGCTAATTGTAATGTGTAATACTCTCCTAGGAGTAACTCTTACTCGCAGCGGGTATCGGGATCCAACTATCTCATAGAAGGTATGCAATCTCATTGCAAATTTCAACACTTGAAATTCCCGATAATTTTTTGCCCCGAACGATCTATGACCTTGACAAGGTCAACAAACCATAGACCGTAAGTCAAGTTCAACCCGTCATTTCTTGATTGAATCAAACCCACCCGCACAACCCTTGACAAGGTCAACAAGGATGCACGACTACCCTAACCCAATCTGCATCATATGCATAAGCAGATAAATACTGGTTAGCTACCGCACACTGCGCCTTAACAAGGTCAACAAACGCAGCACGAATACTAAACAGGACATATCTGAAATGACGGAGGGCTACGACAGGTTTTTATAAAAACCTATTGCGTAATGAACTTGATATCGTTGTAGGATTGAATGAATTTTGAAATGGAGTGTTTTTTAGGCTTTTCTAGTTTTGCTAAAGGGGTCACTCCCGGTGAAGGGATCGTCGGCCCTTTCCTCGTCGAATGAGGTGCGGGATATATCATATATATCACTGTGCAAAGCAGAAACTATAGAAGCTATCAAAAGACAAACCGAGTGTGTAGCATCTGCCAGTTATTGCTAAAGGGGTCACTCCCGGTCAAGGGATCGTCGGCCCTTTCCTCATAGAATAAGGTGCAGGGTATATCATATATACCGCTGTGCAAAGCAAGAACTGTAGCTACCTGTTTTATTTTTGAAATTTGATTCTACAACATCTTAGGTTTCTTTTATTTTCATTAATCATATTAATGAAGTCCCATCATTTAAGTCCACCTAAACATCACAGATAAATACGACGTACACTTATGCCATCCGCATTCGCCTCGATGTCCCCTCGTGCACCATTAGGTTAGGTAACTAACGACAGAGCGGGGCAGGGCTAGCGCGGGTGTAAAACATAAGTAACGTCTATGTAAGTCAATGCTACCTCTCCCGGTACTTTCGGGCATGCGGAATTTGATAAAAAACGATTGTCTTAGAGGTGGTAACATGGACTTAAAACCCGGATCTTTGTTAAACATCTAACTAACAACCTAACTACGAGTTGCTAACTACTCGGTTAGGGGGTTATACCTTTCTATTTCTCGAACTCCTTCGTCTTCAAGCTTTGATGGTCGTCCGGATCGCCTTCACTCCGTCGTCTCCTTGCGCCGAAGATAGATCCACCTCGAAAGCTTCTACCTTTGGCTTCTTCTTCGGTCTTTGAAGAAACTAGTTCACTTGGTTTGCTAAACCTTGTGAACTAGAGTGAGTAGAGAAGAGTTTGTATGGGATTCTATCTATGGTTCTTGATTCTCAACTCATGAGACAAGTGAACCATAGAGTCAAGAGAGGGAGAGCAAGAGGAGGAAGATGAGAGCTCAAGAACAAGAGAGAGAATGAGCATGAAAGAATGAGAGAAGACTTTTCTCATATGGCTCTCATAATCCAAAACAATCATAACACATCATATCAATCAAGTATTATGTGATGGTTTAAGCAACCATAGCCATATCATTTCATGCACTCATTTTGCACAAAAGAGCAAGCAAGCAAAAGTCTTTGCCATGAAATGATAGCTATAGTTATCATGATGGTCAACTAGTCAAGCCTAGTCAACCGGTCAACAAAGTCAACAAGTCAACAAAAGTCAACAAAGTCAACAACTCAACAACCATGTCACCATAATACCTAATTAATATAATTGTTAATCATATATCATATTCTAATTAGGGTTGAGCAAAAAGTCAATAGTCAACTGTCAACGGTCAACAACCCTAATGAGAATCCTCCGCCTCTGTCTCTCCGTCAACTGTGCATACACACCCGCATCCGCGTTCCGAGGAACACGAATACAAACTGGATAAATCCAATCCCAATACATACACTAGGATCTGGCTTAAACCAAAGCCCGCTAGTGTTTACTGTCCGGACACTGTACGTGCATAAGTGCACGGATGTGACCGAACCCTGTCGCAAAACCATGCGACCTGCCGCAAAACCATGCGACCTCTACTATTTTGCCTAAAGGCGAATAGCTTTCTGTGTGGGACTCTAAAGACTCGACACTACGCTGGCAGTGGGTTTAACCACAGACCGCAAGCGGCACTAGCTGTGCGTAACGGTCCCCAGGTAGAAGCCGACAAGAAGACTGACGAGGTGAAACCCATCTGAACTCCTACTGAGCCTGAATGTGACAATCTCCGTACAGTCCGGTCTGTTCGTCTGATACATCGCATGGCGGGCCTAGGGGGCGGTAAACGTCAGTCCCCTAATAGCGGTACAAGTCGTGTCGGAGTAAAGCCCAAAACACCCTGAGATAACACTGGAAGCCTACCAGTATATCTCGTTTGCCCTGGCCAGGGAATACTCGTGTAATGGCTCTCCTAGACACAGCGCGATGTCAACCCCCAATACCGGGAGAGACGAATCCTGTCTAACCGTCACTGCCTCCAAGTGCTTCGGGACTGCACCCAACTACCACCTGTTTGCACGACTCCTTTGAGCCGTGGTAGGGTAGTAATCAAAATACAGTGGGAACACACTCGAGGCGATGTGACAGTGTCAAGTCAGCGGACTAAGCTGTACTCATGTCACCTGGGAACTGATAACTGATGATAGGTATAATACCAACCGGTCAGTTCCCGACGAGTCCTGTCCAGTGTACTCGTAACCCAACGAGCACCCGTATACTATCTCCAGTACGACGTACTGATGGCTGTGGGACAGACCGTCTCCCACACTGGGATGAGAAGCGCATACGCTAGTCTACTCCGGAGTATCGATGCCCTGTCTCGATAGTCCTGCGACTAGGGACCTGTGTAAGGATGTGCTTATAGATTACCCAGCCCCCACTAGTGTGACTGCCATCACAACGCTGGTAATCAAGCAAAGATCCTAAGGGCTCCACTAATGTGTATAGGTGATATACTGAAATAAACACAAGTACACATTGAAGTAGAAACAAACCAAGTAGCATACTACTATATTGAGCAAGATTGTTTATACAAGGTGAATATCCCAAGCTTCCATTAAGTAATATACAAACTAGTAAGATACAGTAATGGCCTCTAGGGCATATACACTAACAATCTCCCACTTGCACTAAGGCCATGTACTGGCGTATCGAAGACCTATCATCTCGATCAGCCGCTCGAACTGAGTCTGGGGCAAGGCCTTGGTGAATGGATCTGCAGTGTTATCTTCTGAAGCGACTCTTCGAACCTCGATCTCCTGGCAATCCACGATCTCCCTGATCAGGTGATACCGCCTCAAGATGTGTCTGGATCTCTGATGGGACCTGGGTTCCTTCGCTAAAGCTATAGCCCCGTTGTTGTCGCAATACAGAGGTATTGGATCAACAATGGACGGAACCACCTGAAGTTCTTTCAAGAACTTCCTTATCCAGACAGCTTCTTTTGCGGCATCAGATGCAGCGATGTATTCCGCTTCCATCGTCGAGTCTGCAACGGTTTCCTGTTTGGAACTCTTCCAACACACCGCCCCTCCATTGAGGGTAAAGACAAAACCCGACATGGACTTGGAATCATCCTTGTCACTCTGGAAGCTGGAGTCAGCAAAGGCCTCGATCTGGAGGTCTTTTCCGCCATACACCAAGAACATCTCCTTAGTCCTTCTCAGGTACTTGAGAATGTTCTTTACCGCTATCTAGTGTTTCTCCCCAGGGTTTGACTGATACCGGCTTACCACACTCAGTGCATAAGCTACATCCGGTCTGGTACACAACATCGCATACATTATAGAGCCTACCGCAGAAGCGTAGGGTATAATAGACATGCGATCCCTCTCCAAATCAGTCTTGGGAGACATCTCTTTAGAGAGGGTGATCCCGTGACAAGCCGGTAGGTTACCGCGCTTGGAATCTTCCATACTGAATCTTTTCAGTATGGTGTCGATGTACATGGACTGTGAAAGTCCTAATATCCTCTTGGATCTGTCACGGTAGATCCGGATACCCAGAATGTATGACGCATCACCCAGGTCTTTCATGGAGAACCTGTGTGACAAGAACCCCTTGACAGATTGTAGCATAGGAATGTTATTTCCTATTAAGAGAATGTCATCCACGTATAAAACGAGGAATACTACAGTTCTCGCTAAAAATCTACTATAGATGCATGGTTCATCTGGATTTTTGATAAAGCCAAATTCCTTGACCGTCTCATCAAAACAGATGTTCCAACTCCGCGATGCCTGCTTTAGTCCGTAAATGGACTTAAGCAACTTGCACACCTTTCCGCTGCTCCCACTCTGAATGAAACCCTCTGGCTGGTCCATATAGACACACTCCTCTAAATTTCCATTTAGAAAAGCGGTCTTTACGTCCATTTGCCAGATCTCATAATCGTGGAAGGCAGCAATGGCAAGAAGGATCCGAATGGATTTCAGCATAGCTACTGGAGAAAAGGTCTCGTCATAGTCCAAACCAGGTCTTTGACGAAAACCCTTTGCAACCAGTCTAACTTTATAGGTCTCAACCTGTCCATCTACACCAATCTTCCTTTTGAAGATCCACTTGCATCCTACGGGTTTTACCCCGTCTGGAGCAACGTCCAACGTCCATACTTTGTTGGTGTACATGGACTCCATTTCGGTCCGCATTGCATCCAGCCATTTTACCGAGTCGACGCTCTGAACGGCTTGCTGGAAGCTAGTAGGCTCATCATAATCTATGATGCAATCCTCTCTATCCCCGTCTATGAGAAAACCGTAGTATCTCTCGGAGGGATGAGACTGCCTACTACTTCTGCGGAGCGGCGTAGGAATGTCCTGTTCTTTTGAACCCTCTGGTTCCACTAAGCTTTCAGTAATAGTCTGTGGTTCTGGAATTTCTTCCAGTTCTACTGCGCTCCCACTTATTTCCTTTTCTAAGAACTGGTGTTCTAGAAAGTGGGCATTACGAGAAACAAGGACTTTTTGTTCCTCTGCGTGGTAGAAAAGATACCCCCTGGTGTTCTTTAGGTATCCCACAAACTTGCACAGTACTGAGCGTGCCTCGAGCTTGTCCGCATGCTGCTTTTTGACAAAAGCTGGACATCCCCAGATCTTCAGATATTGAAGATAGGGTTTCTTCCCACTCCACATTTCATATGGTGTGGTAGGCACAGTCTTAGTCGGAACTCGGTTCAAAAGGTATGCAGCTGATTCTAGCGCATATCCCCAGAATGATCGCGGTAACTCAGCGTTACTCATCATGGACCGTACCATATCCTATAGGGTTCGGTTCCGTCTCTCCGATACACCGTTATGTTGCGGAGTGTATGGAGGAGTAAGCTGAGAGAGAATTCCGTTCTCTTTTAAATAGTCCAGGAACTCGGCACTCAAGTATTCTCTACCTCGATCCGATCTTAGAATCTTAATACTTTTGCCGGTTTGGTTTTCTACTTCATTCTTAAATTCCTGGAACTTTCCAAAGGCTTTGGACTTATGTTTCATTAAGAAGACATAACCGTACCTTGAGAAGTCATCCGTAAAAGTAATGAAGTAAGAATAACCGCTTCGCGCATGTGTAGACATTGGACCGCACACGTCACTGTGTACGAGTCCCAAGAGCTCGCTCGCTCTTACTCCGTGTCCAGTAAACGGAGTCTTTGTCATCTTTCCTTTGAGACAAGATTGACAAGTGGCATACGATTGATATTCGAACGAATTCAAATATCCTTCTGTATGTAACTTCGTCAACCTTCTCTCATTGATGTGACCCAGTCTACAATGCCATAAGAAAGTCTGATTTATTTCCGGAGACTTTCTTTTGTGTGTATTCTGGCCATTGAAAATCTGTGGTTGGTTTAACACGTATATACCATTATTCAATGTACCTGACCCAATCAAAACTTGATTAAGGTGAATGTTTACAACATTACTTACAAACGCAAATTCATAACCTTCTTTAGAAACTAAAGATTCAGAAATGATATTACAAGTTGCGTTGGGTACAAAAAAGCAATTACGTAAAACCAAAACATGTCCATCTGACATTCCCAGGTGATAGTCCCCCACGGCTTTAGCATCCATGCTAGCTCCATTTGCAACTCTGAGGGTCATGTCACCTGCTTTCAAAACCCTACGGTTTCTCAACGCCTGCAAAGAATTACATATATGAGATCCTGATCCGGTATCCAATACCCAGGAAGTAGAGTTTATTGAAAGACAGTTTTCAATAACATACACACCTGAAGCTGAAGCCGCAACCTGCTTCAATTCCTGTGTCCTGGCTTTCCAAGCCCTGCAATCATTTTTCCAGTGACCTTTCTTATGAAAATAGAAGCATTCTTCCTTATCCACAAACTTCCCCGCTATCTTTGTTGCTTTAGCTTTTCCCTTCGTATACACTTTACTAACACCGCCTCTTGGTTTAGCGGGGGTTTTCTTCTTCTTTCCCTAGGCTTTCGCCTTGGACCTAGAAGAAGATGATCCTCCTACAAACAAAGTGGATGTTTCCCTACCTTTCTGTAGGGTGCCCTCTGCGCTCCTCAGCATGTTGAGGAGCTCTAAAAGTTCAACTTCTTTTTCTTGTAAGTTGAAGTTCAGTATGAACTGGGCGTAAGTGGAAGGAAGGGACTGGCGAATCAAGTCCGTATAGAGCTCATTCTCCAACGTGGTTCCAAGTTCCGCGAGCTCCTCAATGAAGCCAATCATCTTAAGCACGTGTTCCGCTACCGATGATCCGATGGCCAACCTTGCCGAAAATAACTTTTTCGACACTTCGTATCTTGCGATACGAGATTGCTCTCCATACAGTTCTTTTGTATGGAGAAATATGGATTCAAGGTCCATATTCTCGTGCCTCCTCTGATGTTCGTTGTCCATCGAGGCAAGTACGAGGCACTTGGCCTTCGCGCTATCAATCTCCCAAGTCTTACGGATTTCCTTATCCGCGACGCTGGAGGTGGGACTTGGGACAGGGGGAGCTTTGGTGGTAAGAAGATACCCCAGCTTGTCGTAAGTGATTGCCATTTTGACATTCCTGAGCCAATCTTTATAGTTTGGCCCTGTCAGTATGTTTTTATCTAGGAGTAACTTAAGTCCAGTCATTTCGATTGGTCGCTGCAATTAGGAGAGAGAAGAAGAAACACTTAGCATGATGCTCTTGTAAGTTTAGAGTGGTTTTTAGTTTGTCTAAACAGGATGGCTCCCACTGTTTCTCGAATCCCTCCTTAAAACCAAAAAGGAAGAATTAGTTAGGATCAATCTCACCGTACAATATTTGCTTAACCGTTCGACCAGGCTGGTGTCGGTACTTTGAGGGAGGTTTTCCAACGCTTTCGCGAAGTTCCTTAATTTAAGAACCTCTTTTCCCTGGGGGCGTAGCCCCGCTAACACCTTTCTAGACACCTACTAGGTTTATAGCATTGATCGTTAAGTGAGAAATTTCCCGAGGAGTAGCATATACTCACAGTAGGATCGGGATCCAAATATCATCGCGTGACGAAACTGAAGGAATCCTACCAGAATCATCACACTCTAAATGGTATGCAACACTAGCAAGTTTCAGTTCTTTTGAAACTCCCGATGTGGATTTTTGCCCCATGCTCTTATTGTAAGTCTACGCTAGCGCCCCGGCAGTCTACAGACGCCAAAATGCGGAACAAAATCTTTTTAACTGGCGCTATCGTATACTTTAACCCGGATCTGCCATTATTGCTAAACTAACAAACTGTAAAGAGTGTAGGAATGTTATACCGAACGATCCGAGTCCTTCGTTCTTCAACCATCATCCCACGCTCCGTTGCGGCTGCTCCGATCTCGTCGATCTCCGATCTCCTCGTCGAGGTGGCACCACATGATCGGTTCTTTAAACGGGCTCCCGCCTCTGACTCGAGGCAACTCGATCGTCAAGTTTGCTAAAAGAGACGACCAAGATTGATGTAGAGAATGAGTAGATGACTTTGTCTCACTTCGTCCAAATCCGTGGACGATCGGTTAATGAAGTTGCCGTGGAAATCGGGTGATGGAATGAAATGAACTGTGAATTCCATACACCCCAAAACTATCATATCTTTTCTAACCGAATGAAAACTCAAGTGAGAGAGTATGAGAGAGAGAGGAGGCTTATCATATATATAGAAAGAGGAGGGTGAGTGTAGGAGCAAAGGTGGTGACAATAAGAGAAAGATATTATGAACAAATATCTTAACCAATCCAAAACACATTAAAGCAAATGGTGATTCATATAAACACCTCATCTAGCCATTAATGAAACCATTAATGCACTAATGAGTCATATGCCTCATCATCACTTCTAGAAGCTTCTAGAATGATGACTCACTCATATCTGAAGAAAAGATAAATCCGTTTTTAACCGAATGTTAAAAGACGGCTGATAGAAAACTGGAAACTGGCAACTTCCAAAAGTGATCCTGAAACGACTTTCAGGATAACCCCGAAACTGTATAAATATACCCGCATTTATATTACGACCGAATATAAATGCAACTGAGACAAAGATATTATACCTACTCAATATAATACTTGGATCCGGCTTAAACCAAAGCCGACCAGTATCATCTGTCCGAAAATCGACACGTGCGTAAACGCACGTGCATTTTCCGAACCCTGCCATAAAACCATACGGCCTCTACAACGTTTCGCCCGAACTTGGGAAACTGTCTGTGGGGGACTCTAATGACTCGTCAGTACCCTGGCAGTGGGTTTAACCACAAACCGTCAGCGGCACTAGCAATGCGTAACGGCTGCCCACGGACTGACCTCAAGGGTGGCCGAGGAGCGAACTCAAGGGAGACCGATGAGCGAACTCCTCCGAAAACCCTACTGAGCCTAACAGTGACAATGTATATACAGTCCGGTCCGTTCGTCAATGAGTATCGCATATCTGCCTAGGGGGCTAGCAACGTCAGACCCCCAATAGCAGTATAAGTCGTGTCGGAGTGAAGCCCAATAACACCCTGAGATACTACTGGAGTACCTACCAGTAAATCTCGTGCCATGGCCATGGACTTCGTGTAATGGCTCTCCTAGACACAGCACGACCTCGCCCCCAATACCGGGAGAGACGAATCCCCTGCCGATCCGCTCACGTGCCTCCATATGGCTCGGGACTGTACCCAAAAGCTACCTGTTTGCACGACTCCTTTGAGCCGTGGTAGGGTAGAAATCAAAGCACAGTGGGAACTCACATGAGACAAATGACGACCTCAGGTCGATGAACTAACCTGTACACATGTCACCAGGGAACTGCTATCTGACGATAGATATAATACTAACTAGCAGATTCCCGGCGAGTCCTGTCCGGTGTACTCATAACCCAATGAGCACCTGTATACATCTTAGGTGATCCAACTGACACCAGTGGCTTGTGAGACCGGCCACCGCCTCTCGTCGGGGTCTCGACTGTATACACTAGTCTACTCCGGAGTATCGATGCCCTGTCTCGAAACTCCCACGACTAGGGACCACAATTAAGGATATGCATATAAACTACCCAACTCTCACGTATATGATCGCCATCATACTGTTGGTAGTAAAGCAAGATCCTAAGGGCTCTATCAAAGTGTAACATGCAATCAGTCACCTGAACATGTACACGACTGATAAAGGCAAACCAGATAGCATACTATCATTTCGAGTAAGACTGTCCTACCGGGATAGGTCCTCCGCAATCATTGCAATCACGTACCTGCGATCCAATAATTGACTATGAGGGCACTATCTCCAACAATCTCCCACTTGCACTCAAGGCTAATATTGCGATGTCGACTACTCACAGCCCGTGTGAAACCGAACATCCAACTCCTCTACTAATCAGTTTCACAAAGCCCGTTTGTAAAACTATTGTGTTCGAGAAATAGCCTCGGTGAGTGGATCCGCCTAGAAGTATCTTTCAATATCTCTCTAAATCTCAAGTTCGCGGAGAAAGCCATCTCCCGAATTGAGTAGTACCTGTCTTAGAATATGTTTGGATATCTGATGGGACCTTAGTTCATAAATGAACTCCATATCCAAACTTCTTAGACTGTATCGATCACTGAACCTAATCAGTATCGGGCACCTTGCTTCCCACAGTATCCTCTTGGACCACCTGTCCATAATACTGTCCCTCTTCGTCAGAGGGAAAAACTATAACTCTGACAATCTCTCTGTCAACCATGTCACCTTTGAAGCTTGGAATGATAACCGTCTCCCGAAGGAGGCTGCCGTCATCAAATCCATAGAACATGCACTTATGTTCTATAACTGCTTCCTTATGTTTCTCCAGGATTGGATTAATACAAACTTATTGCATCTAGTGCAAAACCAACATTTGGTGTGGTACTTGACATCTCATGATTGACTCAATTGCCTAAGCAAGTGATCTGCCAATCATGCACATCCCTCTCCTTTTTAGTCTGTACGACACCTTTAGAGAGGGTGACTCCATCACCTGCAGGTACACCACCATGCTAGGAGTCAACTATTCCAAAAACCATTAGAATATCTGTCAAAGTACCCACATTGGGAAACTACCCAAATCCAGATCTAAAACCATAGATCTAGAAACCAGAATGTCAAATATTATATCCATATCCTGTCTGGAGAAACAACTGTGTGACGACCACAGTACAACCGATCGTAGTATAGGAATTTTACTTCCCACTCTGTGTATGTCATCCAGATACCATGACATCACACCCTACTACCTTCTTAACTGATCCATCCCCTATTCTGATTGAAGTCAAACCCATGACTGTCACATCAAAATTAGATGATCTATCTCCGCTATAACTGCTCAAGTCTATAAATAGACATAAGCTTCTTGCCCACTATGCTTCCGTTGCTCCCACTGACTACGACAACCCTCCTACCGGGTCTTATATCCTGGAACAACAGTAGTGTCAAGTCTGGGTAGATAAGAACCTCCCTGTCACCGTCCTTGAGGCTACCGAAGTACCTCTCGGGTGTCTGAGGTTACCTACCATACATGCGGAGTGGCTATTGGAATGTCAAACCTGATTGAATGTATAGGTCCTATTAAATTTTCCGTAATCGTTCGCGGTTCTGGAATTACTTCCAGTTCTACCATACTCCCACTACTGTTTTCTGAAAAAGATCCATTTTACTAAAACTGTGGCGAGTCAAGAACAATATCACTATTGATCTTCCAAATGGTAGAATATCAACCCTCGTCATAGCCAGGGTCAACCCACAAACAGCCATTACAGAAACGTGCCCTGAGTTATCCAGTGTCTGGTTTTAATCATAAGCTGGACAACTCCCCGTACCTTAATTTCTTCTAAGGTACGAACTATTCTATATCCAATATAGAAACTTTGGCACTTATTTAATTGGAACCAGATTCAATCCATGCAGCTGTCTCCAGTGCATATAAACTTAATGGAAAAAGGCTAATCAGCATTACTCAACTTAGGAAACCATCCAATTATGAGTAACCTGAAAGAGAAACACGTTTCTCAAAACCATCACTATCATCTGAATACCAATCACAAGAATCTACATCTTCGATCTCTTTGAAGAATCCCGATACTTGTGATACCTGGTTCTCTACTTTATTCTTATACCCACAACTTCTCAAAACTTAGACCTTGTATTTCTACGAAACACTTGTCTAAATACTAGAGAAGTTATAAGTAAACAGAATATAGTACGAGGACCTACCCCTTTGTCCTGAAGGACACTTGGACAACATACAATACTCTGTATAAGTCCGCTGAGTTAAACAACTCAAAACCTGTGCGTTGTCGGTGGAAAACTGTACCCTGGCGATTTCCTCAAATATCACCAATTACAACGAATTCCGATATAATGAGGATGATCACCTAATTCCCAATATCTTACTCCCACTCATCATCTGTAAAACCATACAGATATGAGAATGAAACCTGGTAAATACATACCCTTGGAGTAAGTGTCTAATCGGGAAAACAGTTTTTTCCTTTAACAATGCACTGAAACATAAAAATGTTTCGTAGGGGTATCCTGGTATTCATAGCAATGCCTCTTCCATAATCCAATTCATGACTTCAACCGTATATTTTATTGCCATATCTCCAAATCCCTTTATTTGTCTTTAGTCGTTACCTTCTGCACACCATCGTTAGGCTAAATGGTTTTCTTCCTTCCCTACCGTTCGGCACCAGCCTATGGTTTGGAAGAAGACTATCAAGTAAGCATAATAGGTGTACCCTCCTAAACCAAGGAGTACTCGCAACTGAGAGAAGGTGACGATAAAAGACAACTGAATAATACCTTATTCTTCTTAAAGGTGAAATAGGAGCGGCGATGAAGTACGCGGTTTTGGTCGTGAATGATATTAGTCGCAATTTACTTTGCCCTCTTTCTAATCCCTTTATTTTGTCTTTACATATTACCTTCTGCACACCCTACTTAGGCTAATTGGTTTTCTTCATTCCCTACCTTTCGGCACCAGCCTATGGTTTGGAATAAGACTATCCAATAGGCGTAATAGGTGTACTCTCCTAAACCAAGGAGCTCTCGCAACCTGAGAGAAGGTGATAATAAAAGGCAACTTCATAAACCAATTCTATTTCTCCTGAACCTGGATCCATCCCCGAAGAAGTCCCTTCGAGTTCGTATATAACCATAAGATGGATCTATCCAATGGAAGTGGATATCCGTAGTAATACGGGTGTTCTGAGAAATACAAAGGGTAAAAGAAGGAGTGGTAATGACTTATGCAACTCAGACAATCCAAAAGTCAGTATTTTAAGAAGGTTCGGTCAACCTGGTTACTGAGTCATAGTCTAGGGTCGGTCAAAGGTCGCTGCCAAAGAGAGAGAGAGAAAAGAAACACTCTGCGTGCACTCTAACCTAGATCAGAATGGTCATCACTTTATCTAATCCGGAAACCTCCCACTGTCCTGTCAAATTCTCCTCCAAACCTAAAGAAGAATCAATCGGGATCACCCGAAGAGTAAACCAACTCATCAGTGGGAATCAGGATCCAACTCTCATCGCATGATAACGTGATGGAATGCATCCACGTTACTCATACTCCAGAAGGTATGCGCATACTCGGCAAGTTTCAGTTTCTTTAGAAACTCCTGATATAGTTTTTGCCCCATGCTCTTATGATCGTGACTAAGGGCCAGCCCACCATAAGTCACATGTCAAGTTCTTCCCATCATTATCTTGTTAATTTGAACCCACCCGTACTCGCCCTTGACTAAGGGCCAACAAGGCTGTACGACTGTCCCAAACCAACTCATCTATCTATGCAACATGTGAACACCCCAGCAGCTACCAATCACTATGTCCTAGCTAAGGGCTAGACCAACATAGCTTGAATACTACTGACCATCCATATGAAATGACGGAGGGCTACGGCTGGTTTTTGGCGAAAAACCTTTAGCGTAGTGAACTTGATATCGCTGAAGGAACCTGATAGCTTTTTTAAAATATAGTGGCGAAAACCTTTTGCTAAAGAGGTTACTCCCGGTAAAGGGATCTCGGCTCTTTCCTCGTGGAATGAGGTGCAGGATATTCCACTGAATACCGCTATGCAAAGCAACATGTAATCGACTATAGTGAAGTTATTACTCTGACGCAAACTTCTGTCCAAGGGGTCAGTCCCGGTGAAGGGATATCAGCCCTTGCCCCGTCGAATGAGGTGCTGGATATTCCACTGAATACCGCTATGCATAACAAAAGAAAACGTCTTTGCAATAACACCTTTTAAATTGTTCCAACAACTGTATACAGGTTTGTTTAACTTTGCATTGATCAGAATCAACGCAGTCCCATCAATCAATCACACCAGAAAAGAACGAAAATAAAATGTACGTATATGCCATCCGCATTCGTTACTGGGTCCCGTCATCACCCGTTAGGTTACTTAACTAACGACAGAGCGGGGACTGGACTAGCGCGGGTGTAAAACATATACAACATCTAATAGTATATAAACCAATATACAATAATCGCTCCAGGCGTGATAGTATGCAACATTACAGAAAAGTAATAAGCATCACAGAACAATACAGATATCTGGGATCCCCGAGTTTCACAGAGCCGCTGCTGAAACTCGACATTCCCCTGTCGTGTGGATAGCCTGTGCAATGAAACCTAGACCCCTACGGGTGCGGCAAGTTACCCGCCAAAACCTGAAGCGAGGTAGTCCCCACAGCATAGTGAATGGAACACCCGGCACTTCACGGAATCCGGTAAATTGAGCACCCCTCCTTGGGTCAACCTGTACCCCCTACGAGTGCGGCGAATAGTCTGCCAATTCTGAAGTGGGGCCCCTCTGCCTCTCAAAGCCATGAGATGCGGACCCGTTGCTTTCCCGAACCCGGCTATCCGTGCACTCCGTCGCGGGGTAAAACCTAGTACAGTAATGAAAAATAGTACAATAGGTACATCAACCGCAACCTGGTCGTGCCCCAAAACAATATTATACAACAGGCAGTGACGGCAGTCCACAAGTTGGACGCTCGCCCCGCAATATCAAATGTACAAATAAACTCAAACTGTACTACCATTGCACACTGCTATCCACCACGACAAATCCGCAACATTACAGCACAAAACAGAACATCAACGCGAATGTCACGTTCGCAAACCCGTCTAAAAGAACTATAGCAATCAGACGCGGTTTACCGATCAAATGACATTCCCGGTCGGAGATATAATGTAAGCACTGTAAACTAACGCATTTAAATTTCGATCGACCAAAGACCAAATATTAAAAAGTGGGCCCCACAGCTTACTGGTGAACAGTAACAAAATCTGGGCCAAAACTATATTTACCAAAAACCCCAAAATCAAACCAGGAACACACTGTGAAAATTTGGGGCCACGAGCTCACTGTTCAGCCGCGGAAGCGCGGTCAAACCATAGGTTTGACCGCGTTTCCGCGGTGGTATCATCGAGTCACGTGCCCAAATTTCTTCGTCGTTCTTAGAATTCCCTGCACGGATTTTTAAGACATCCAGAAATTAATTTCGACACCGTTTAAAATCAACAGAAACTGTCGTGCAAGGATTTTGTCGTTTTTGATTTTCGGTCGGATCGATGTTTTGAACGCGTTAGCACAAGTTAGTATAGCAAAATGGTTAGGCTCTGATACCACTGTAAGTCTACGCTAGCGCCCCGGCAGTCTACAGACGCCAAAATGCGGAACAAAATCTTTTTAACTGGCGCTATCGTATACTTTAACCCGGATCTGCCATTATTGCTAAACTAACAAACTGTAAAGAGTGTAGGAATGTTATACCGAACGATCCGAGTCCTTCGTTCTTCAACCATCATCCCACGCTCCGTTGCGGCTGCTCCGATCTCGTCGATCTCCGATCTCCTCGTCGAGGTGGCACCACATGATCGGTTCTTTAAACGGGCTCCCGCCTCTGACTCGAGGCAACTCGATCGTCAAGTTTGCTAAAAGAGACGACCAAGATTGATGTAGAGAATGAGTAGATGACTTTGTCTCACTTCGTCCAAATCCGTGGACGATCGGTTAATGAAGTTGCCGTGGAAATCGGGTGATGGAATGAAATGAACTGTGAATTCCATACACCCAAAAACTATCATATCTTTTCTAACCGAATGAAAACTCAAGTGAGAGAGTATGAGAGAGAGAGGAGGCTTATCATATATATAGAAAGAGGAGGGTGAGTGTAGGAGCAAAGGTGGTGACAATAAGAGAAAGATATTATGAACAAATATCTTAACCAATCCAAAACACATTAAAGCAAATGGTGATTCATATAAACACCTCATCTAGCCATTAATGAAACCATTAATGCACTAATGAGTCATATGCCTCATCATCACTTCTAGAAGCTTCTAGAATGATGACTCACTCATATCTGAAGAAAAGATAAATCCGTTTTTAACCGAATGTTAAAAGACGGCTGATAGAAAACTGGAAACTGGCAACTTCCAAAAGTGATCCTGAAACGACTTTCAGGATAACCCCGAAACTGTATAAATATACCCGCATTTATATTACGACCGAATATAAATGCAACTGAGACAAAGATATTATACCTACTCAATATAATACTTGGATCCGGCTTAAACCAAAGCCGACCAGTATCATCTGTCCGAAAATCGACACGTGCGTAAACGCACGTGCATTTTCCGAACCCTGCCATAAAACCATACGGCCTCTACAACGTTTCGCCCGAACTTGGGAAACTGTCTGTGGGGGACTCTAATGACTCGTCAGTACCCTGGCAGTGGGTTTAACCACAAACCGTCAGCGGCACTAGCAATGCGTAACGGCTGCCCACGGACTGACCTCAAGGGTGGCCGAGGAGCGAACTCAAGGGAGACCGATGAGCGAACTCCTCCGAAAACCCTACTGAGCCTAACAGTGACAATGTATATACAGTCCGGTCCGTTCGTCAATGAGTATCGCATATCTGCCTAGGGGGCTAGCAACGTCAGACCCCCAATAGCAGTATAAGTCGTGTCGGAGTGAAGCCCAATAACACCCTGAGATACTACTGGAGTACCTACCAGTAAATCTCGTGCCATGGCCATGGACTTCGTGTAATGGCTCTCCTAGACACAGCACGACCTCGCCCCCAATACCGGGAGAGACGAATCCCCTGCCGATCCGCTCACGTGCCTCCATATGGCTCGGGACTGTACCCAAAAGCTACCTGTTTGCACGACTCCTTTGAGCCGTGGTAGGGTAGAAATCAAAGCACAGTGGGAACTCACATGAGACAAATGACGACCTCAGGTCGATGAACTAACCTGTACACATGTCACCAGGGAACTGCTATCTGACGATAGATATAATACTAACTAGCAGATTCCCGGCGAGTCCTGTCCGGTGTACTCATAACCCAATGAGCACCTGTATACATCTTAGGTGATCCAACTGACACCAGTGGCTTGTGAGACCGGCCACCGCCCCTCGTCGGGGTCTCGACTGTATACACTAGTCTACTCCGGAGTATCGATGCCCTGTCTCGAAACTCCCACGACTAGGGACCACAATTAAGGATATGCATATAAACTACCCAACTCTCACGTATATGATCGCCATCATACTGTTGGTAGTAAAGCAAGATCCTAAGGGCTCTATCAAAGTGTAACATGCAATCAGTCACCTGAACATGTACACGACTGATAAAGGCAAACCAGATAGCATACTATCATTTCGAGTAAGACTGTCCTACCGGGATAGGTCCTCCGCAATCATTGCAATCACGTACCTGCGATCCAATAATTGACTATGTGGGCACTATCTCCAACACTTATGACCTTGGCGTGAGGTCAAAATGTCATAAGTCACATGTCAAGTTCTTCCCATCATTATCCTGGTTAATTTGAATCCACCCGTACCTACCCTTGACGTAGGCCAAAATGGTAGTACGGCTGTCCCAAACCAACGCATTCTATCTATGCAACAGATAAATATCCGGAAGCTACCAATCACTATGCCTTAGCGTGAGGTCAAAATACATAGCTTGAATACTTCCGAATATTTAACTGAAATGATGGAGGGCTACGGATGGTTTTGGCGAAACCGTGAACGTAGTGAACTTGATTTAGTCGATGGAACGAGATAGCTTTTAAATCGAGTGGCTCAAACTCCGCATTTTAAAAGTTTGTTTTGAAAAGAACCGAGTGGTTTTTCGAAAGTGTTCCAACGACTTTTACTTGGTTTATTTTCTTGCATTAGTTCTTTTAATGCGTGATATTCTTGCATTAGTCCTTTTAATGCGTCCCATCATTTAATCCTACCATTGCAGAAAACAACCAAAATATGACGTACGCTTATGCCATTCGCATTCGCCACTGGGCCCCGTCATTACCCGTTAGGTTACTAAACTAACGACAGAGCGGGGGCTGGGCTAGCGCGGCTGTAAAACATAAGCAACGCCTAAATAATATCATAAATAGATATACTGCAATGATAAACATTTCAGATCACAGATGAATACATTGGATATACTAGGAATCCGCAATTCGTACGAGCCTGTAACGAAAAGCAGATTACACGGTCGCGGTGAATAGCCAATACCCCACCCAAGACCCCTACGGGTGCGGCAAACTACCCGCCAAGTACCCGAAGCGAAGCAACCTCCCTCATCCCCGTGAGTAGGCCACTCGGCACTTCGGCATACCCGGTAGTTTGTGCACCCCCTCCATGGGTCTATACTAGGAGCAAAAATAGTAAAAAGTAATTATACAATGACGGCTACAACCCCGACCCGGTTGTGCGGCCATACAAATAATTATTACATCAATTTACAAATTTACATGAATTGAAAGAAAAGAAAACTCTCGTCTCACAACCCCCGGCTATTCATCCGCGACAATCCAACATATTCATATACACATTCCAGCAACATTACAGATCACAGATTTGTATAACCCCCACTAATCGACATATAGCGATTAGTAGACGTTCAATACAAATATCACATTACAGAAAAACCCGTCAGCTTAAGTCTTTTAGAAGTTCGATCAAAAATACGGATTTTCAGGACCCCAAAAATAAAATTTTCGTTCTGGAAAATCTGGGCAAAAAACATATATTCCAAAAATCCCAAAACAACCCCAGAATTACACTGCACCAAAGATGGACCTCGGCCGAGTCAACTCGGCCGCGGATCCGCGGCGGGAGCGTGCTCCCGCCGCGTTTCCGCGGCGCTTTGACTCGATTGTTGGACCAAATTTGGTGACTATTCTAATAAAAGCCTGAGCCGATTTTTAAGATGAAAATTATCAACTTTTGAGCAGAATAAAAATCGGCAGAAACTTGGCGATTTTGGGTTCGTTTTGCGACTTTTCTTTGATCGATCTTCTAGCTACTTTGCTAACATGTTAGATAGAGTTTAACTAGGCTCTGATACCACTGTAAGTCCATGCTACCTCTCTCGGTACTTTCGGGCATGCGGAATTTGATAAAAAACGATTGTCTTAGAGGTGGTAACATGGACTTAAAACCCAGATCTTTGTTAAACATCTAACTAACAACCTAACTACGAGTTGCTAACTACTCGGTTAGGGGGTTATACCTTTCTATTTCTCGAACTCCTTCGTCTTCAAGCTTTGATGGTCGTCCGGATCACCTTCACTCCGTCGTCTCCTTGCGCCGAAGATAGATCCACCTCGAAAGCTTCTACCTTTGGCTTCTTCTTCGGTCTTTGAAGAAACTAGTTCACTTGGTTTGCTAAACCTTGTGAACTAGAGTGAGTAGAGAAGAGTTTGAATGGGATTCTATCTATGGTTCTTGATTCTAAACTCATGAGACAAGTGAACCATAGAGTCAAGAGAGGGAGAGCAAGAGGAGGAAGATGAGAGCTAATGAACAAGAGAGAGAATGAGCATGAAAGAATGAGAGAAGACTTTTCTCATATTGCTCTCATAATCCAAAACAATCATAACACATCATATCAATCAAGTATTATGTGATGGTTTAAGCAACCATAGCCATATCATTTCATGCACTCATTTTGCACAAAAGAGCAAGCAAGCAAAAGTCTTTGCCATGAAATGATAGCTATAGTTATCATGATGGTCAACTAGTCAAGCCTAGTCAACCGGTCAACAAAGTCAACAAGTTAACAAAAGTCAACAACGCAACAACCATGTCACCATAATACCTAATTAATATAATTGTTAATCATATATCATATTCTCATTAGGGTTGAGCAAAAAGTCAATAGTCAACTGTCAACGGTCAACAACCCTAATGAGAATCCTCCGCCTCTGTCTCTCCGTCAACTTGCATACACACCCGCATCCGCGTTCCGAGGAACACGAATACAAACTGGATAAATCCAATCCCAATACATACACTAGGATCTGGCTTAAACCAAAGCCCGCTAGTGTTTACTGTCCGGACACTGTACGTGCATAAGTGCACGGATGTGACCGAACCCTGTCGCAAAACCATGCGACCTGCCGCAAAACCATGCGACCTCTACTCTTTTGCCTAAAGGCGAATAGCTTTCTGTGTGGGACTCTAAAGACTCGACACTACGCTGGCAGTGGGTTTAACCACAGACCGCAAGCGGCACTAGCTGTGCGTAACGGTCCCTAGGTAGAAGCCGACAAGAAGCATGGCGGGCCTAGGGGGCGGTAAACGTCAGTCCCCTAATAGCGGTACAAGTCGTGTCGGAGTGAAGCCCAAAACACCCTGAGATAACACTGGAAGCCTACCAGTATATCTCGTTTGCCCTGGCCAGGGACTACTCGTGTAATGGCTCTCCTAGACACAGCGCAATGTCAACCCCCAATACCGGGAGAGACGAATCCTGTCTAACCGTCACTGCCTCCAAGTGCTTCGGGACTGCACCCAACTACCACCTATTTGCACGAATCCTTTGAGCCGTGGTAAGGTAGTAATCAAAGTACAGTGGGAACACACTCGAGGCGAAGTGACAGTGTCAAGTCAGCGGACTAAGCTGTACTCATGTCACCTGGGAACTGGTAACTGACGATAGGTATAATACCAACCGGTCAGTTCCCGACGAGTCCTGTCCAGTGTACTCGTAACCCAACGAGCACCCGTATACTATCTCCAGTACGACGTACTGATGGCTGTGGGACAGACCATCTCCCACACTGGGATGAGAAGCGCATACGCTAGTCTACTCCGGAGTATCGATGCCCTGTCTCGATAGTCCTGCGACTAGGGACCTGTGTAAGGATGTGCTTATAGATTACCCAGCCCCCACTAGTGTGACTGCCATCACAACGCTGGTAATCAAGCAAAGATCCTAAGGGCTCCACTAATGTGTATAGGTGATATACTGAAATAAACACTAGTACACATTGAAGTAGAAACAAACCAAGTAGCATACTACTATATTGAGCAAGATTGTTTATACAAGGTGAATATCCCAAGCTTCCATTAAGTAATATACAAACTAGTATGATACAGTAATGGCCTCTAGGGCATATACACTAACAGTCTATATAATATATCATATATACTATATAATGTATCTATCACAGAACATCACATGATCACATCACAGATATCGCAGTAGAAGAAACATATGAAATATTGGATATACTAGGACGTCCGTGTTTTCAATACGAGCCAGTATAAAACACGGATTCCACGGTCGCGATGAATAGCCAAACCCACACCCCTATACCCCTACGAGAGCGGCAAGCAACCCTACCAATTCTAAAGTTAGGAGACCCGGACTCGACTCCTCGAGTTGGTCTCCCACTGGACTCCAGAACCTGGTTACTTGTGCCCTCCTCCTTGGGTCTATCCTAGTGCGGAAAAGTAAATAATATACAAAAGGTGACATCTTCCGCAACCTGGAAGTGCCCCAATAAAAGAATATTACATACAAGTTTTTACATGACTGAAAATGAAAAACACTCATCTCACATAAAAAACCCCCGGCTAATCAAACATGACGATCCAATATAACATATTCAGCAACACATAACATCACATGTTATCAACGTAAGTAAATATGCACATCCCAATTATCGTTGACATATAGCAACGAAACCGGCGATATCACATATTACACTTACGGTCGCAGAAAAGAAAGTGTAAAACTACAACAGTTGGAATCCGCAACCTACATAGGCATCGCATGCCTAATCAAATGAATTACTTAGACATCGCATGCATAACAATTATAAACCCCGCATTTTAGTCTCAATGTCGAAAACACTTTTCAATATCAAGTTGGGTAATTCAACAAGATTCCCGACATCCTGATCGAATGCTCGTCGCAAACTTTAGTAGGAGGCCGCACCCCCGATACCGTCGACGAAGTGCACTAAGGCGGAACACCGCTGCCGCCAGCATCCAAACGGATGCTTTCGGCGACGGGGTTCTCCTACAGTCACTTGGTCGGGGCTATGGGGCATGGCTGTCTATTAAGTTTACCCGACGAGTATCCGCATACGCTACGTGATTGCGACGGACTTTTGATCACATCAAAATTCCGTGGCAACCGATCAAGTGAGACTAAAGTGCTATGTTTATAACATTCAAATCAGTTATCTCATAACTGTTTGTGGATTCCAAGTATTGTATCACATTCCGGATAAATAGAAAATGTTAAACTTTCCGATCGAACTATCGAACACCCAAGTTTTCCCGAAACAGATCAACACATGAAACAAGTTTAAAAACATCCAGTTCATGCCTCCGTACAAAGGTCCAGCCGTAGAAGGGTCAAGCCAACGCCTCACATGTGGCACGCCGTACTGCCCCAAACCCGAAGGTTCAAAGGGCAGTTCAAGACGGTCATATAATCGAGTTAAGGTTTGTTGTCTTCTAGAGGGACCATCGCGTCACTTGCACTACTTAGAACGTTATTAAACCATGGAAAGATCCAACATTTGGAAATTTTCCGACAGGGGAAAAGGTGGGTATTTATATCCGGTCAAACTTTTTAACATATTCTAAAAATACCCGGAAAGCCACATAGACAAAGTCTGATAATCCAATCGAATCTACGAACTCCCAATACAACCCAGAAAACTCAACTCTTGAGTATACATTAAAAATTCCCAGAGAACTCAGCATTTAAAGAAAGAAGTTACTGTGCAAAAATAATTGACTGAAGAGACTAATTGGCCGCGGAACCGCCGCATTAGCCACGCTAATGTCGCGGTTCCGCCGCGCTTTGATCGAATCAGGTGCTCGGGCTTCACAGTAATTCTTAGAATTTCCTGCTGATTTTTCTGCATATTTTTAATTCTCAAAAATCCCCGATTTCAAAAAAATGTACAGAGAGCAATTTTGCATTAGGGTTTCGGTTCGATCGGACTTCTAACTCCGTCTACGCATCGCCTAAGGCTCTAGCTAGGCTCTGATACCACTGTAGGGTTCCTAGGCACACTAATGAGGTCTCACAAGGCATCAACCATGCCAATTTCAAAATTTTACAAGTGCCGAGAAACCTTAATACGGATCGTTGACTAGAGTTTAAGCGAAATCGATAACTAGTAAACAACTTTACTAAGTGAAAGAGACTACAACCTTTGTAGATCCGGTCCTCCACCTCCATAGCTCCATGATGAAGTCCCCTAACTGCGATCATCGGATCCCGGGCTCAGGCGTCGGCCTCATCGGAGAAAAGGGCGGGCTAGGTCGTCGACTTCGATGCCGAAGATGATCTACGTCGAGGCATCACAAGATCAAGCTCCAACTTCACCAAGCCATGAAACTTGTGAAGAAAACACCCTATACTACTTGGAAAGTGGTAGAGGATGAAAAATAGGAAGTGGGTTCACTTTAGAATTGGATTTCTCACTCATTTTCTCAAGTTGCCATTGAGAGTAGCAAGCTTTTCTTCATTGTTGAAGAAGAAGAAGAAGAAAGAATATCATTCTTATTTTTAAAATAGAAAAATAATATGATACTTATCATATTGCAACCATGGTTATGTGTAGAGAGTTAACTATGGTTTTGGTGAATGGTTAGGTTAAAGGAAATGAAGACAAAATGGTCACTTGGTCAAAGCTTCATGAAGCTTCAACAAGCTTCATGTTTGAAAGCAACCATTTTGTTTTTCTTTTATCTTTTAACCAAAAAAGAATAGATAAATAAATATTTGAAATGAAACCCTAACCATTCAATAAACATGGTTTAAGTCTTTACACAAATCCAAGTTTGCATGTATCATCAAACATGATACAAACAAGTGCACAAAACCATATCATATATACAATGTGCACATGCGAGTGAGAAAATCCATCTTAAGTGAACCGATATTAGTTAATGCAAAGTAATATATCAAATATATAATTATGCATTAAATCATTAAATCAACGCTTGATTTAATGATCGGGTCATACTGCATATAACCGACTAATATCAATAGTAACAACTTATTGAATCAACACTTGACCCGATAACCCGGCTATATCGCATATAACCGATCAATGTCACAAATCGCGAGAATCGAATACAGTATCACATACTGGTATTGTAGGGTTCCTAGGCACTCTCAAGAGGTCTCACAAGGCATCAACCATGCCAATTTCAAAAAATCTAGGTGCCGAGAAACCCGACTACGGATCGTCGGCTAGAAATCTAGGCGAAAAAGCTAACTAGTTAACACTTAACTAAAAGAATACGGAAATACAACCTTTGTAGATCCGGTGCTCCACCTCCAAAGCTCCGCAACGAAGTCCCCTCGCTGTCCAAATGAATTCCCGGGATCTAGCGTCGGCTTCGTCGGAGAAATGGCGAGCTAGGTCGTCGATGTCCATGCCGAAGATGATCTACGTCGAAGCATCGCAAGATCAAGCTCTCACTTCACCAAGTCATGAAACTTGTGAAGAAAACACACTCTACTACTTGGCAAGAGGTAGAGGATGAAGAAATAGGAAGTGGGTAGACTTTAGAATTGGATTTCTTACTCATTTGCTCAAGTTGCCATTGTTGAAGCAAGCTTTCTTCAAGTGAAGAAGATGAAGAAGAAGAAGATAATGTTATGATAAGTTAATTCAAAATATAAAATAAATTGAATATTTATCATAATGCAACCATGGTAAAGTGTAGAGACTAAACTAAGGTTAAGTGAATGGTTGGGTTAGGTATGAAGACAAAAATGGTGACTAAGTCAAAGCTTCATGAAGCTTCAACATATATCCAAATAAAGCCACCATTTTTCTTTTCATTTTCCAAAAAGAAAATAAATAAATAAGTGAATGAAACAAAACCCTAACCATTATCATGTAACCTTGGTTTGATCTTTACACAAAAACCCTAGCAAACATGTATCATCAAACATGATACAATCAAGTGCACAAAAGTATATCACATATACAATGTGTACATCCGAGTGAGAAAATCCATCTTAAGTAAACCGATACTAGTTGATGCAAACTAATATATCAAATATATAATTATGCATTAAATCATTAAATCAACACTTGATTTAACGATCCGGTCATATCGCATATAACCGACTAGTATCCTATGTATCGGCTTATCGAATCAATACTTGATTCGATAACTAGGTTATATCGCATACAACCATTCGATACATTCATCGCGAGAATAGAATACGGTATCACATACACGCATTATTCTCGGTCCCGAACATATCTCATATGCGCTCCTATTTCGTTTCGCTTGAGCCAGGAAACCTCTGTGTAGGACTCTAAAGACTCGTCAATACGCCGGCAGCAGATGATGATCATATCAAGCACCCACAAGCCGCAAGCGGTCTGCTAAACGTAACGGCCACCCGGGTATTGAGCAATCAGAAGATCGACGAGCAAGCCCGCTCACACTCCAGTGAATCCAACCAGTAACACTACCGTACAGTCCGGTTTGATCGTCTGATATGTCGCATATCTCGCCAAGGGGTGGTAAACGTCAGACCCCAATAGCTCGATAAGTCGTGTCGATATGAGGTCTACAACAATTCGAGAAACTACTGGTAACACTTACCAGTAAATCTCAGCAACCCTGGCCAGGGATTTCCTGTTATAGCCAATCGATCACAGCGCAACATCAACTCCCTATACCGGGAGAGACGAATCCCCTCCTATCGCTCATTGCCTCCATGTGACTCGGGACTGTACCCAAAAACCACCGTTTTGCACGCCCTTTTGGACGTGGTAAGATGGAAATCAAAGCACAGTGGGAACCACACAAGACTCTATGACGATCTCGGGTCGACAGACTACTCTGTACCAGTATCACCAGAGAACTGCCATCTGACGTGAGGTATAATACCATCTGGGAGTTCTCGGCGAGTCCGTCCAGTGTACCCAGTCTCTATTGAGCACCCGTATATCATCTCTGATGTCAAACACCAATGGATATGGGATCATCCATCGCCCATCTGTATGGGTCGAGAAGGTATACGCTAGTCTACTCTGGTATATCGATGCCCCGTCTCGATACACCCACGACTAGGGACTTTGAAGGATGTACTTATGGATTACCATGTCCCCACTAGTATGATCCGCATCATAGTCCAGGTAGTCAAGTACACATCCTAAGGGCTTTACCAACATGTAACAGAGAGACAATCAGTGTACACGTTAAGGTAAAGATCAACCAGATAGCATACTATCATGTCGAGCAAGAAAGTCCTCCCTATATATGTCCAAGCATCCACTACAATATACATCCTATGTACAATAATGGCCTCGAGGGCATACATATAACTAACAATCTCCCACTTGCACTAGGGCCATCTGTAGCAGTGGTTGCAGTATCTCATACTCAACCATCCCATAAAAGTCTCTCTCTGGGAATAGGCCTTCGTGAGTGGATCCGCTGCGTTATCCTCTAAGTCTGCTCTCCTTGCCTCGATCACCCTGGAGATCAACCATCTCCATGATCAGGTGATACTGCCTTAGAATAAGTCTGGATCACTGATGGGACCGGCGTTCCTTGGCATAAGCCACAACTCCATTGTCTCACAATGGTAGGAACGTAGTTCATCTCATGAACTAATATACACCCAAACATCCTCTTTGGTAGCATCTTAAGTAGCGATGTATCCAGCCTTTATCGTCTAGTATGTCACGGTATCTAGCTTGGAACTCTTCCAACATACCGTCCCTTTACAGAGGGTAAAGACAATGCCTGCGACTGACATTCAGTCATCTTTATCACTCTGGAACACTTCCAGTGATTCTCCCCAGGATCGATTGATACCATCTCACTACTACTAGTGAGTATCCTAACATCCAATTAGATCTATCTCATAGATCCAAAAACCAGGATATAGGAGGTATCACATTGATCCTATATGGAGAATCATTGTGATAAGCGGAGATTGACCGAGTGTAGCATAGGAAACTCCTTTCTTATCAAGAGTATGTCATCCACGTACTCTACGAGGATCACCACCATACTCCCTACTACCTTTTTGTTTATACAAGGTTCATCTACCATTTTGATGAAGTCAAACTCTTTGACTACTACATCAAAACAGACGTTCCAACTCCGCGATACCTGCTTTATCATATAAAATATCTTGCACACGTTTCCGCTGCTCCCACTGTCTACGAGGACCTCTGGCTGTGTACTTATAGACACACTCTTCTAAAACATCATTTAGAAAAGCAGTCATGGCACCCAACCGCCAGATATCGTAGTCATGGTATGTAGCCGTGGCAAGTAGGATCTGGATGGACTTAAGCATAGCTCCTTAGAAAAGGTTTCATTATAATCCATGTATGGTCAATGATGCAAACCTTTAACAAGTCTAGCTTTGAAAGTCTCAACTTTTCCATCTACACCAAGTAATCTTATCAAGATATACTTGCTCCTGATGGGGATTTAACCCTTCAGATATAGCAACTAAAGTCCATACTTTATTGGTGTATAAGGATTCCATCTCAGATCGCTAAGCATCCAGCCATTCTTACAGAGTCTCACTCCTGATGGCCAGCTCGAAGCTAGTTGGGTCATCATCTCGTGATGCAATCCTCGCTCCCACTGTCATAGAGAAACTGAAGTATCTCTCAGGTGGGTGAGGAACCCTACTAGATCGGCGGAGAGGCTGAGGTTCGTTGGAATCTACTGAATCCTTTGGTTCTACCAAATCATCTGCTGTAGTTTGTATAGCTGGAACCTTTCCAGTTCTACATAACAGACCTTGCCTCGAGCTTGTCTGGATTTTGCTTTTAGACATAGGCAGGACAACCCCAAATCTTAACTAGCTTAAGACATGGGCTCTTCCCTTTCCATATCACATATGAAGCGGTAGGCAACTGATTTGATTGGAACCGTATTCAATAGGTATGCAGCTTCATAAGTGCATAACCCCCAAAAAGGAAAAAGGTAACTCAGTATTACTCATCATAGAGCACACCATATCAAATAGGGTGTTATTGCTCCGCCCCGATATACCATCTGCTATGGTGTATACGGAGGAGTAATGCTGAGAGAGAATCTCATTCTCCTTTAGAATAGTTCAGGAATTTCCGTGCTCAAGTATTCTCCTCCTCGATCACATCAAAGGACATAATACTTATACCCGTATTTTGGTTCTCTACTTCTAACTTATATTCTGTGAATATCTCAAAAGGTTCGGACTTGTGTTTCAACAGGAACATAGGTCTGAATCTCGAAAGATCATCAGAGAATGTAATGAAGTATAAAGAATCAGTCCTGGCATGTGTAGACAGGAGACCTTGCATACATCATCATGTATCAGTCCCAAGAGTTCAGTAACTCTTTCTCTGTTTCCAATAAACAGAGCTATGGTCATCTAATCTTTGTGACATGACTGGCGAGTTTCACAAGATGTAAATTCAAACTGATTTAAATATGCATCTAAATGTAACTCAGCTAGTCGGGTCGCATTGATATGACCTAGTCTACAATACCTCAAGAAGAATTCGTTCATTTCTGAACTCTTCCTCTTGTGTGTGTTCCCTATACTTAGAACTGTAGTTTGATTTAGAACATTAATGCTTTTAGATAACGTGCCTGAACCGATCAACTTTTGATATAGGAAATGTTCAAAACATTATCCAACAATACAAAATTTTATCATTTCTTTACTAATAAAGAGACTGATATGATTTTGTATATCAGGTTCGGTATCTAATAACATTCGTTCAGAAACAATGTATCGGTAATACAGGGTGACAGTGACCGACAGACTTGGCTGCAATTCTTGCCCCGTTTTCTGCCTCATGAAACTTATCACCCGTTCTCAGTTTTTCTACCCTTTTGTAGCCCTATGTAACATCTTACATATCTGGGATCCTGATCCGGTATCATATACCAAGGATGCGGAGGATACTGAGAAACAGTTCTGTATAATGAACAGACCCGAAGATGATGTATCAGCATGCACTCTCTTCGTTTGGGCGGCATGGGAATCTTGGCATTCCCCAATTTCCTACTCTGTCTTATAACAATTATAAGTTGGAGCGGGACCAACGTTCCCCAGCTCAGTATAACAAGCGGGTTCGGTCAATTATCCGTATTATTATCTTGATTAAGGCGTGATATGGTCGCTACCTGGAGAGAGAGAGAAGAAAACACTCAGCGTGCGCTCTTGCAAGAATAGATTGGTTATTATTTTATCTAATCAGGATGGCTCCCACTGCTTTTTATCAAACCTTCCTTCAAACCCTAAAAGGAAAGACTAGCCGGGATTAATTACACACTACAAGTTCGCCAATCTTTCAGCCAGGCCAGTGTCGGTACTTTGAGGGAGGTCCCCATGCTTTCGCACGAACCTAATTAATGTAAACCTCGTTTTCCCAGAGGCGTAACCTCGTTAACACCTTTCTATACACCTATTTGATCGGCTAATTGTAATGTATAAAACTCTCCCAGGAGTAACTCTTACTCGCAGCGGGTATCGGGATCCAACCATCTCATAGAAGGTATGCAATCTCATTGCAAATTTCAACACTTGAAATTCCCGATAATATTCTGCCCCTAGCGTCCTATGACCTTGACAGAGGTCAACAAACCATAGGCTGCTAGTCAAGTTCAACCCGTCATTTCCTGATTGAAGTAAACCCACCCGCACGACCCTTGACAGAGGTCAACAAGGTCGCACGACTACCCTAAATCAATCACATCATATGCTTATGCAGATAAGCGCTAATCAGCTACCGCACACTACGCCTTGACAGAGGTCAACAAACGCAGCACGAATACTAACCAGTACTTATCTGAAATGACGGAGGGCTACGTCAGGTTTTTCTGAAAACCTATTGCGTAATGAACTTGATATCGTTGTAGAATCAAATGAAATTTAAAATAGAGTGCTTTTGAGGCTTTTCTAGTTTTGCTAAAGGAGTCACTCCCGGTAAAGGGATCGTCGGTCCTTTCCTCGTCGAATGAGGTGCGGGATATATCACATATATCACTGTGCAAAGCAAAAACACTTAAAAGCTATCAAAAGACAAACCGAGTGTGTAGCATCTGCCAGTTATTGCTAAAGGAGTCACTCCCGGTGAAGGGATCTCGGTCCTTTCCTTATCGAATAAGGTGCAGGATATATCATATATACCGCTGTGCAAAGCAAGAACTGTAGCTACCTGTTTTATTTTGAAATTCGATTCTACAACATCTTAGGTTTCTTTTATTTCATTAATCACAGTAATGAAGTCCCATCATTTAATGTACCTAAACATCACAGATAAATACGACGTACACTTATGCCATCCGCATTCGCCTCGATGTCCCCTCGTGCACCGTTAGGTTAGGTAACTAACGGCAGAGCGGGGCAGGGCTAGCGCGGGTGTAAAACATAAGTAACGTCTATATAATATTGTTAGTTATATGTATGCCCTAGAGGCCATTACTATACATAGGATGTATATTGTAGTGGATGCTGGGACATATATAGGGAGGACTTTCTTGCTCGACATGATAGTATGCTATCTGGTTACTATTTACCTTAACGTGTACATTGATTGTCTCTCTATTACATGTTGGTAAAGCCCTTAGGATGTGTACTTGACTACCTGGACTATAATGCGGATCATACTAGTGGGGACATGGTAGTCCATAAGTACATCCTTCAAAGTCCCTAGTCATGGGTGTATCGAGATGGGGCATCGATATACCAGAGTAGACTAGCGTGTGCCTTCTCGACCCATACAGATGGGCGATGGATGATACCATATCCATCGGTGTTTGACATCAGAGATGATATACGGGTGCTCAGTAGAGACTGGGTACACTGGACGGACTCGCCGAGAACTCCCAGATGGTATTATACCTCACGTCAGATGGCAGTTCTCTGGTGACACTGGTACAGAGTAGTCTGTTGACCCGAGATCGTCATAGAGTCTTGTGTGGTTCCCACTGTGCTTTGATTTCCATCTTACCACGTCCAAGAGGGCGTGCAAAACGGTGGTTTTTGGGTACAGTCCCGAGTCACATGGAGGCAATGAGCGATAGGAGGGGATTCGTCTCTCCCGGTATAGGGGGTAGATGTTGCGCTGTGTTCGATTGGCTATAACAGGAAATCCCTGGCCAGGGTTGCTGAGATTTACTGGTAAGTATTACCAGTAGTTTCTCGAATTGTTATAGACCTCATATCGACACGACTTATTGAGCTATTGGGGTCTGACGTTTACCACCCCTAGGCGAGATATGCGACATATCAGACGATCAGACCGGACTGTACGGTAGTGTTACTGGTCAGATTCACTGGAGTATGAGCGGGCTTGCTCGTCGATCTTCAGATCGCTCAATACCCGGGTGGCCGTTACGTTTAGCAGACCGCTTGCGGCTTGTGGGTGTTTGATATGATCATCGCCTGCTGCCGGCGTATTGACGAGTCTTTAGAGTCCTACACAGAGGTTTCCTGGCTCAAGCGAAATGAAATAGGAGCGCATATGAGATATGTGCGGGACCGAGAATAATGCGTGTATGTGATACCATATTCCATTCTCGCGATGAATGTATCGATTAGGTTATATGCGATATACCCTAGTTATCGAATCAAAGGTTGATTCGATAAGCCGATACATAGGATACTGGTCAGTTATATGCGATATTACCGGATCGTTAAATCAAGTGTTGATTTAATGATTTAATGTATAATTATATATTTGATATATTACTTTGCATTAACTAGTATTGGTTCACTTTAAATGGATTTTCTCACTCGGGTGTGCGCATTGCATATGTGATATGATTTTTGTGCACTTGATTGTATCATGTTTGATGATGCATATCTTTTGTGTTAAGTGTAATGAATTAAACCTAGGTTAAGTAAATGATTAGGGTTTTCTTTTATTCATTCATTTATCTTTTCATTTGCATTTAAAAGATAAATGAGAAAAGGAAAAGAAGTGAAAAATGGTGGCTAGTTTTCTTTTCAACAAGAAGCTTCATGAAGCTTTCATTAAGTCACCATTTTTGTCTCATCTCCTTAACCCTAACCATTCTTTAACCTTGGTCAATTCTCTACACTTAACTTGGGTTATGTTATGATAAGAATGGATTTATTCTTTTCTTTTTAAAAAAAAACTTATCATATCATTTTCTTCTTCTTCTTCCTTGAACAAAAGAAGAAACCTTCACTTCATCAATGGTGGATTGATGAAGAGTGTGAGAAATCCAAAACTAAAGTCTACCCACTTCCTATTTCTTCATCCTCTACCTCTTGCCAAGTAGTAGAGTGTGTTTCCTTCACAAGTTTTCAAGACTTGGTGAAGGTGGAGCTCGATCTAGTGATGCTTCGACGTAGATCATCTTCGGCACGTCGTCGACGACCTAGCCCATCCATTCTCCGATGAAGCCAACGCTAGAGCCCGGATTTGATTTGGACAGCGGAGAGGACCTCATCTCGGAGCCGTGGAGGTGGAGGACCGGATCTACAAAGGTTGTATTTCCGTATCTCTTAGTTAAGTGTTAACTAGTTAGCTTTTCGCCTAAACATCTAATCTAAAATCCGTAGTCTAGGGTTTCCGGCACCTAGGATTTTTGAAATTGGCATGTTCGATGCCTTGTGAGACCTCACTAGAGTGCCTAGGAACCCTACAGTGGTATCAGAGCCTAGCTAGAGCCTTAGGCGAAGTCCAGACGGAATCTGAAACCCGAACGAACCCGAAACCCGTCTCAAAACAGCTCTCTGTCCTTTTTCTAAAATTGGGATTTTTCCATAATAAAAATATTCAGTAAAATCAGCAGGAAATTCTAAGGGATACTGCAAAATTCGTATGCCTGATTCCATCAATGCGCCGCGTTTCCGCGGCACGAGCATGGCTCGTGCGGCGGAACCGCGGCCGTTTTGTCGTTTGTGGCATCAAAATTTGTACAGTAATTCATAATATTCTATGCTGGTTTTCCTGGGTATTTTTGATATTTTTTCAAGTGTTGAAGTTTCTGGAGATTGTTTTGGGGATTCGGTGTTTCGATCGAGGTATCAAATTTTGTCTGTGTGGCTTTCCGGATAAATTTTAAAATATGTTAAAAAGTTCGACCGGATATAAATACCCAATTTTTCCCCTGTCGGGAAATTTCCAAGTGTTGGATTTTTCCGAAGTTTAACGACGTTCTAAGTAGTGCAAGTAACGCGATGGACCCTCTAGAAGACAACAAACCTTAACTCGATTATGTGACCGTCTTGAACTGCCCTTTGAACCTTCGGGTTTGGGGCAGTACGGCGTGCCACATGTGAGGCGTTGGCTTGACCCTTCTACGGCTGGACCGTTGGTACTGAGGCACGAACTGAATGTTGTTAGACTTATTTCATGTGTTGATCTTTATCGGGAAAACTTGGGTGTTTGACTGTTCGATCGAAATGTTTAACATTTTCTGTTTATCTGGAATGGGATACAATAATTGGAATTCAAAAAATTTATGTGATAACTGAATGAATGTTATAAACATAGCAGTTTAGTCTCACTTGATCGGTTGCCACGGAATTTTGATGTGATCAAAAGTCCGTCGCAATCACGTAGCGTACGCGGATACTCGCCGGGTAAACTTAATAGACAGTCTCACCCCATAACCCCGACCAAGTGACTGTAGGAGAACCCCGTCGCCGAAAGCATCCGTTCAGGTGCTCGCGGCAGCGGTGTTCCGCCTTGGTGCACTTCGTCGACGGTATCGGGGTTGCGACCGTCTACTAAAGTTTGCGACGAGCATTCGATCAGGATGTCGGGAATCTTGTTGAATTGCCCGACTTGATATTGAAAAGAGTTTTCGATTTTGAGACTAAAATGCGGGGTTTATAATTGTTAGGCATGCGATGTCTAAAGAATTCATTTGGTCAGGCATGCGATGTCTGAGGAGGTTGCGGATTCCAACTGTTGTAGTTTTACACTTTCTTTTCTGTGACCGTAAGTGTAATATGTGATATCGCCGGTTTCGTTGCTATATGTCAACGACAACTGGGATGCGCATATTTACTTACGTTGATGACATGTGATGTTATGTGTTGCTGGATATGTTATATTGGATCGTCGTGTACGAATAGCCGGGGGTTTTTTATGTAAGATGAGTGTTTTTCATTTTCATTCATGTAAAAACTTGTATGTAATATTCTTTTATTGGGGCACTTCCAGGTAGCGGAAGTTGTCACCGTTGATGTATTTTATTTACTTTTCCGCACTAGTATAGACCCAAGGAGGAGGGCACAAGTAACCGGGTTCTGGAGTCCAGTGGGAGACCAACTCGAGGAGTCGAGTCCGGGTCTCCTAACTCTAGAATTGGTAGGGTTGCTTGCCGCTCTCGTAGGGGTCTAGGGGTGTGGGTTTGGCTATTCATCACGACCGTGGAATCCGTGTTTTATACTGGCTCGTATTGAAAACACGGACGTCCTAGTATATCCAATATTTCATATGATTCTTCTGCTGCGATATCTGTGATGTGATCATGTGATGTTCTGTGATAGATACAGTATATAGTATATATGATATATTATATAGACGTTACTTATGTTTTACACCCGCGCTAGCCCTGCCCCGCTCTGCCGTTAGTTACCTAACCTAACGGTGCACGAGGGGACATCGAGGCGAATGCGGATGGCATAAGTGTACGTCGTATTTATCTGTGATGATTAGGTATTTAAATGATGGGACTTCATTAATGAGATTAATGAAATAAAAGAAACCTAAGATGTTGTAGAATCGAATTTCAAAATAAAACAGGTAGCTACAGTTCTTGCTTTGCACAGCGGTATATATGATATATCCTGCACCTTATTCGATAAGGAAAGGACCGAGATCCCTTCACCGGGAGTGACTCCTTTAGCAATAACTGGAAGATGCTACACACTCGGTTTGTATTTTGATTGCTTTTAAGAGTTTTTGCTTTGCACAGTGATATATAAGATATATCCCGCACCTCATTCGACGAGGAAAGGACCGACGATCCCTTCACCGGGAGTGACTCCTTTAGCAAAACTAGAAAAGCCTCAAAGACACTCCATTTCAAAATTCATTCGATCCTACAACGATATCAAGTTCATTACGCAATAGGTTTTTATAAAAACCTGTCGTAGCCCTCCGTCATTTCAGATAAGTGCTGTTTAGTATTCGTGCTGCGTTTGTTGGCCTCCGTCAAGGCGCAGTGTGCGGTAGCTAAACAGTATTTATCTGCTTATGCATATGATGCGGATTGAGTTAGGGTAGTCATGCGACCTTGTTGGCCTCCGTCAAGGGTCGTGCGGGTGGGTTTGATTCGATCAAGAAATGACGGGTTGAACTTGACTAGTAGCCTATGGTTTGTTGGCCTCCGTCAAGGTCATAGGGTGCTAGGGGCAAAATATTATCGGGAATTTCAAGTGTTGAAATTTGCAATGAGATTGCATACCTTCTATGAGATAGTTGGATCCCGATACCCGCTGCGAGTAATTGTTACTCCTGGGAGAGTTTTATACATTACAATTAGCCGATCAAGTAGGTGTCTAGAAAGGTGTCAACGGGGTTACGCCTCTGGGAAAACGAGGTTTACATTAATTAGGTTCGTGCGAAAGCACGGGGGACCTCCCTCAAAGTACCGACACTGGCCTGGCTGAAAGATTGGCGAACTTGTAGTGTGTAATTAATCCCGGCTAGTCTTTCCTTTTAGGGTTTGAAGGAAGAGCGCACGCTGAGTGTTTTCTTCTCTCTCTCTCCTGGTAGCGACCATATCACGCCTTAATCAAGATAATAATACGGATTATTGACCGAACCCGCTTGTTATACTGAGCTGGGAAACGTTGGTCCCGCTCCAACTTATAATTGTTATAAGACAGAGCAGGAAATTGGGGAATACCAAATTTCCCGTGCCGCCCAAATGAGGAAAGTGCATATGATGCATCATCTTCGGGTGTGTTCATTACAAAGAACTGTTTCTCAGTATCCTCCGAATCCAGGGTATTTGATACCGGATCAGGATCCCAGATATGTAAGATGTTACATAGGGCTACAAAAGGGTAGAAAAACTGAGAACGGGTGATAAGTTTCATGAGGCAGAAAACGGGGCAAGTGTTGCAGCCAAGTCTGTCGGTCACTGTCACCCTGTATTACCAATACATTGATTCTGAACGAATGTTATTAGATACCGAACCTGATATACAAAATCATATCAGTCTCTTTATTAGTAAAGAAATGATAAAATTTTGTATTGTTGGATAATGTTTTGAACATTTCCTATATCAAAAGTTGATCGGTTCAGGCACGTTATCTAAAAGCATTAATGTTCTAAATCAAACTACAGTTCTTGGTATACAGAACACACACAAGAGGAAGAGTTCAGAAATGAACGAATCCTTCTTGAGGTATTGTAGACTAGGTCATATCAATGCGACCTGACTAGCTAGAGTTACATAAAGATGCATATTTAAATTAGTTTGAATTTACATCTTATGAAACTCGCCAGTCATGTCACAAAGATAAAATGACCACAGCTTTGTTTACTGGAAACAGAGAAAGAGTTAGTAAACTCTTGGGATGATACATGTTGATGTATGTAGGTCCCCTGTCTACACATACCAAGACCGGTTCTTTGTACTTCATTACATTCTCTGATAATCTCTCAAGATTCAGACATATGTTCCTGTTGAAACATAAGTCCGAACCTTTTGAGATATTCACAGAATATAAGTTAGAAGTAGAGAACTAAAATACGGGTATAAGTATTATGTCCTTTGATGTGATCAAGGAGGAGAATACTTGGGCACGGAAATCCTGGACTATTCTAAAGGAGAATGAGATTCTCTCTCAGAATTACTCCTCCGTATACACCATTGCACGATGGTATGTCGGGGCGGAGCAAATACACTCTATTGGATATGGTGTGCTCTATGATGAGTACTACTGAGTCACCTATTTCCTTAAGGGAGTAATGCACTTAAGAAGTTGCATACCTATTGAATAGGGTTCCAATCAAATCAGTTGCCTACCGCTTCATATGTGATATGGAAAGGGAAGAGCCCATCTCTTAAGATAGTTAAGATTTGGGGTTGTCCGGCATATGTCTAAAAGCAAAATCCGGACAAGCTCGAGGCAAGGTCTGTAATGTAGAACTGGAAAGGTTCCAGCTATACAAAATACAGCAGATGATTTGGTACAACCAAAGGATTCAGTAGATTCCAACGAACCTCAGCCTCTCCGCCGATCTAGTAGGGTTCCTCACCCACCTGAGAGATACTTCGGTTTCTCTATGACAGTGGGAGCGAGGAATGCATCATGAGATGATGACCCAACTAGCTTCGAGCTGGCCATCAGGAGTAAGACTCTGTAAGAATGGCTGGATGTTTAGCGATCTGAGATGGAATCCTTATACACCAACAAAGTATGGACTTTGGTTGCTATATCTGAAGGGTTAAATCCCTATCAGGAGCAAGTATATCTTGAGAAGATTACTTGGTGTAGATGGAAAGGTTGAGACTTTCAAAGCTAGACTTGTTAAAGGTCTACATCATTGACCAGGTATGGATGATGATGAAACCTTTTCTAAGTAGCTATGCTTAAGTCCATCCAGATCCTACTTGTCACGGCTACATACCATGACTACGATATCTGGTGGTTGGGTGTCATGATAGCTTTTCTAAATGATGTTTTAGAAGAGAGCGTCTATAAGTACACAGCCAGAGGGCCTCGTAGACAGTGGGAGCAGCGGAAACGTGTGCAAGATGCTTTATAGGATAAAGCAGGCATCGCGGAGTTGGAACATCTGTTTTGATGGATTAGTCAAAGAGTTTGACATCATCAAAATGGTAGATGAACCTTGTATAAACAAAAAGGTAGTAGGGAGTATGGTGGTGATCCTCGTAGAGTACGTGGATGACATACTCTTGATAAGAAAGGAGTTTCTTATGCTACGCTCGATCAATCTCCGCTTATCACAAAGATTCTCCATATAGGATCAAAGTGATACCTACTAAATCCTGGATTTTGGATCTATGAGATAGATCTAATTGGATGTTAGGAAACTCACAAGTTGTAGTGAGATGGTATCAATCGATCCTGGGGAGAATCACTGGAAGTGTTCCAGAGTGATAAAGACGACTGAATGTCAGTCGCAGGCATTGTCTTTACCCTCAGTAAAGGGACGGTATGTTGGAAGAGTTCCAAGCTAGATACCGTGACATACTAGACGATAAAGGTTGGATACATCGCTACTTATGATGCTACCAAAGAGGATGTTTGGGTGTATATTAGTTCATGAGATGAACTACGTTCCTTCCATTATGAGACAATGGAGTTGTGGCTTATGCCAAGGAACGCCGGTCCCATCAGTGATCCAGACTTATTCTAAGGCAGTATCACCTGATCATGGAGATGGTTGATCTCCAGGGTGATCGAGGCAAGGAGAGCAGACTTAGAGGATAACGCAGCGGATCCACTCACGAAGGCATATTCCCAGAGAGAGACTTTTATGGGATGGTTGAGTATGAGATACTACAACCACTGCTACAGATGGCCCTAGTGCAAGTGGGAGATTGTTAGTTATATGTATGCCCTAGAGGCCATTACTATACATAGGATGTATATTGTAGTGGATGCTGGGACATATATAGGGAGGACTTTCTTGCTCGACATGATAGTATGCTATCTGGTTACTATTTACCTAAACGTGTACATTGATTGTCTCTCTATTACATGTTGGTAAAGCCCTTAGGATGTGTACTTGACTACCTGGACTATGATGCGGATCATACTAGTGGGGACATGGTAGTCCATAAGTACATCCTTCAAAGTCCCTAGTCGTGGGTGTATCGAGATGGGGCATCGATATACCAGAGTAGACTAGCGTGTACCTTCTCGACCCATACAGATGGGCGATGGATGATCCCATATCCATCGGTGTTTGACATCAGAGATGATATACGGGTGCTCAGTAGAGACTGGGTACACTGGACGGACTCGCCGAGAACTCCCAATTGGTATTATACCTCACGTCAGATGGCGGTTCTCTGGTGACACTGGTACAGAGTAGTCTGTTGACCCGAGATCGTCATAGAGTCTTGTGTGGTTCCCACTGTGCTTTGATTTCCATCTTACCACGTCCAAGAGGGCGTGCAAAACGGTGGTTTTTGGGTACAGTCCCGAGTCACATGGAGGCAATGAGCGATAGGAGGGGATTCGTCTCTCCCGGTATAGGGGGTAGATGTTGCGCTGTGTTCGATTGGCTAGAACAGGAAATCCCTGGCCAGGGTTGCTGAGATTTACTGGTAAGTGTTACCAGTAGTTTCTTAAATTGTTATAGACCTCATATCGACACGACTTATTGAGCTATTGGGGTCTGACGTTTACCACCCCTAGGCGAGATATGCGACATATCAGACGATCAGACCAGACTGTACGGTAGTGTTACTGGTCAGATTCACTGGAGTATGAGCGGGCTTGCTCGTCGATCTTCAGATCGCTCAATACCCGGGTGGCCGTTACGTTTAGCAGACCGCTTGCGGCTTGTGGGTGTTTGATATGATCATCGCCTGCTGCCGGCGTATTGACGAGTCTTTAGAGTCCTACACAGAGGTTTCCTGGCTCAAGCGAAACGAAATAGGAGCGCATATGAGATATGTGCGGGACCGAGAATAATGCGTGTATGTGATACCGTATTCCATTCTCACGATGAATGTATCGATTAGGTTATATGCGATATACCCTAGTTATCGAATCAAAGGTTGATTCGATAAGCCGATACATAGGATACTGGTCGGTTATATGCGATATGACCGGATCGTTAAATCAAGTGTTGATTTAATGATTTAATGTATAATTATATATTTGATATATTACTTTGCATTAACTAGTATTGGTTCACTTTAAATGGATTTTCTCAGTCGTGTGTGCGCACTGCATATGTGATATGATTTTTGTGCACTTGATTGTATCATGTTTGATGATGCATATCTTTTGTGTTAAGTGTAATGAATTAAACCTAGGTTAAGTAAATGATTAGGGTTTTCTTTTATTCATTCATTTATCTTTTCATTTGCATTTAAAAGATAAATGAGAAAAGGAAAAGAAGTGAAAAATGGTGGCTAGTTTTGTTTTCAACAAAAAGCTTCATGAAGCTTTCATTAAGTCACCATTTTTGTCTCATCTCCTTAACCCTAACCATTCTTTAACCTTGGTCAATTCTCTACACTTAACTTGGGTTATGTTATGATAAGAATGGATTTATTCTTTTCTTTTTAAAAAAAAATTATCATATCATTTTCTTCTTCTTCTTCCTTGAACAAAAGAAGAAACCTTCACTTCATCAATGGTGGATTGATGAAGAGTGTGAGAAATCCAAAACTAAAGTCTACCCACTTCCTATTTCTTCATCCTCTACCTCTTTCCAAGTAGTAGAGTGTGTTTCCTTCACAAGTTTTCAAGACTTGGTGAAGGTGGAGCTCGATCTAGTGATGCTTCGACGTAGATCATCTTCGGCACGTCGTCGACGACCTAGCCCGTCCATTCTCCGATGAAGCCGACGCTAGAGCCCGGATTTGATTTGGACAGCGGAGAGGACCTCATCTCGGAGCCGTGGAGGTGGAGGACCGGATCTACAAAGGTTGTATTTTCGTATCTCTTAGTTAAGTGTTAACTAGTTAGCTTTTCGCCTAAACATCTAGTCTAAGATCCGTAGTCTAGGGTTTCCGGCACTTAGGATTTTTGAAATTGGCATGTTCGATGCCTTGTGAGACCTCACTAGAGTGCCTAGGAACCCTACAAATATATCATATATACTATATACTGTATCTATCACAGAACATCACATGATCACATCACAGATATCGCAGCAGAAGAATCATATGAAATATTGGATATACTAGGACGTCCGTGTTTTCAATACGAGCCAGTATAAAACACGGATTCCACGGTCGTGATGAATAGCCAAACCCACATCCCTAGACCCCTACGAAAGCGGCAAGCAACCCTACCAATTCTGGAGTTTGGAGACCCGGCCTCGACTCCTCGAGTTGGTCTCCCACTGGACTCCAGAACCCGGTTACTTGTGCCCTCCTCCTTGGGTCTATCCTAGTGCGGAAAAGTAAATAATATACAAAGGGTGACAACTTCCGCAACCTGGAAGTGCCCCAATAAAAGAATATTACATACAAGTTTTTACATGAATGAAAATGAAAAAACACTCATCTCACATAAAAATCCCCGGCTATTCAAACACGACGATCCAATATAACATATCCAGCAACACATAACATCACATGTTATCAACGTAAGTAAATATGCGCATCCCAATTGTCGTTGACATATAGCAACGAAACCGGCGATATCACATATTACACTTACGGTCACAGAAAAGAAAGTGTAAAGCTACAACAGTTGGAATCCGCAATCTGCATAGACATCGCATGCCTAATCAAATGAATTACTTAGACATCACATGCCTAATAGTTATAAACCCCGCATTTTAGTCTCTATATCGAAAACTCTTTTCAATATCAAGTCGGGCAATTCAACAAGATTCCCGAAATACTGATCGAATGCTCGTCGCAAACTTTAGTAGGCGGCCGCACCCCCCATACCGTTGACGAAGTGCACCAAGGCGGAACACCGCTGCCGCGAGCACCCGAACGGATGCTTTCGGCGACGGGGTTCTCCTACAGTCACTTGGTCGGGGCTATGGAGTGAGGCTGTCTATTAAGTTTACCCGGCGAGTATCCGCGTACGCTACGTGATTGCGACGGACTTTTGATCACATCAAAATTCCATGGCAACCGATCAAGTGAGACTAAAGTGCTATGTTTATAACATTCATTCAGTTATCTCATAGCTGTTTGTGAATTCCAATTATTGTATCACATTCCGGATAAATAGAAAATGTCAAACTTTCCGATCGAACATTCGAACACCCAAGTTTTCCCGATATAGATCAACACATGAAATAAGTCTAACAACATTCAGTTCGTGCCTCAGTACCAATGGTCCAGCCGTAAAAGGGTCAAGCCAACGCCTCACATGTGGCACGCCGTACTGCCCCAAACCCGAAGGTTCAAAGGGCAGTTCAAGACGGTCACATAATCGAGTTAAGGTTTGTTGTCTTCTAGAGGGTCCATCGAGTTACTTGCACTACTTAGAACGTCGTTAAACAACGGAAAAATCCAACACTTGGAAATTTCCCGACATGGGAAAAATTGGGTATTTATATCCGGTCGAACTTTTTAACATATTCAAAAAATACCCGGAAAGCCAAACAGACAAAATTTGATACTCCGATCGAAACACCGAATCCCCAAAACAACTCCAGAAAATTCAACTCATGAATAAATTTTAAAAATACCCAGAGAACTCAGAACCAGAAACTATGAATTACAGTGTAACATGTTAGGGCGGACGTCATACATCCGCCGCAGAACCGCCGCATAAGCTAGGCTTATGCCGCGGTTCCGCCGCCAAAATCACTGATCATGAAAAAAAAATTCCGCCGTAATTCTTAGAATTCCCTGCTGAGTTTTCTGCATATTTTTAATTTGGAAAAATCCAAGTTTTTGAAAAAAGGACAGAGAGCAAGTTTGGAATCGGGGTTTCGGTTCGATCGGACTTCAAATTCCGTCTAGACTTCGCCTAAGGCTCTAGCTAGGCTCTGATACCACTGTAGGGTTCCTAGGCACTCTCAAGAGGTCTCACAAGGCATCAACCATGCCAATTTCAAAAAATCTAGGTGCCGAGAAACCCGACTACGGATCGTCGGCTAGAAATCTAGGCGAAAAAGCTAACTAGTTAACACTTAACTAAAAGAATACGGAAATACAACCTTTGTAGATCCGGTGCTCCACCTCCATAGCTCCGCAACGAAGTCCCCTCGCTGTCCAAATGAATTCCCGGGCTCTAGCGTCGGCTTCGTCGGAGAAATGGCGAGCTAGGTCGTTGATGTCCATGCCGAAGATGATCTACGTCGAAGCATCGCAAGATCAAGCTCTCACTTCACCAAGTCATGAAACTTGTGAAGAAAACACACTCTACTACTTGGCAAGAGGTAGAGGATGAAGAAATAGGAAGTGGGTAGACTTTAGAATTGGATTTCTCACTCATTTGCTCAAGTTGCCATTGTTGAAGCAAGCTTTCTTCAAGTGAAGAAGATGAAGAAGAAGAAGATAATGTTATGATAAGTTAATTCAAAATATAAAATAAATTGAATACTTATCATAATGCAACCATGGTAAAGTGTAGAGACTAAACTAAGGTTAAGTGAATGGTTAGGTTAGGTATGAAGACAAAAATGGTGACTAAGTCAAAGCTTCATGAAGCTTCAACATATATCCAAATAAAGCCACCATTTTTCTTTTCATTTTCCAAAAAGAAAATAAATAAATAAGTGAATGAAACAAAACCCTAACCATTATCATGTAACCTTGGTTTGATCTTTACATAAAAACCCTAGCAAACATGTATCATCAAACATGATACAATCAAGTGCACAAAAGTATATCACATATACAATGTGTACATCCGAGTGTGAAAATCCATCTTAAGTAAACCGATACTAGTTGATGCAAACTAATATATCAAATATATAATTATGCATTAAATCATTAAATCAACACTTGATTTAACGATCCGGTCATATCGCATATAACAGACTAGTATCCTATGTATCGGCTTATCGAATCAATACTTGATTCGATAACTAGGTTATATCACATACAACCATTCGATACATTCATCGTGAGAATAGAATACGGTATCACATACACGCATTATTCTCGGTCCCGCACATATCTCATATGCGCTCCTATTTCGTTTCGCTTGAGCCAGGAAACCTCTGTGTAGGACTCTAAAGACTCGTCAATACGCCGGCAGCAGATGATGATCATATCAAGCACCCACAAGCCGCAAGCGGTCTGCTAAACGTAATGGTCACCCGGGTATTGAGCGATCAGAAGATCGACGAGCAAGCCCGCTCACACTCCAGTGAATCCAACCAGTAACACTACCGTACAGTCCGGTCTGATCGTCTGATATGCCGCATATCTCGCCTAGGGGTGGTAAACGTCAGACCCCAATAGCTCGATAAGTCGTGTCGATATGAGGTCTATAACAATTCGAGAAACTACTGGTAACACTTACCAGTAAATCTCAGCAACCCTGGCCAGGGATTTCCTGTTATAGCTAATCGATCAGAGCGCAACATCAACTCCCTATACCGGGAGAGACGAATCCCCTCCTATCGCTCATTGCCTCCATGTGACTCGGGACTGTACCCAAAAACCACCGTTTTGCACGCCCTTTTGGACGTGGTAAGATGGAAATCAAAGCACAGTGGGAACCACACAAGACTCTATGACGATCTCGGGTCGACAGACTACTCTGTACCAGTGTCACCAGAGAACTGCCATCTGACGTGAGGTATAATACCATCTGGGAGTTCTCGGCGAGTCCGTCCAGTGTACCCAGTCTCTACTGAGCACCCATATATCATCTCTGATGTCAAACACCAATGGATATGGGATCATCCATCGCCCATCTGTATGGGTCGAGAAGGTATACGCTAGTCTACTCTGGTATATCGATGCCCCGTCTCGATACACCCACGACTAGGGACTTTGAAGGATGTACTTATGGACTACCATGTCCGCACTAGTATGATCCGCATCATAGTCCAGGTAGTCAAGTACACATCCTAAGGGCTTTACCAACATGTAACAGAGAGACAATCAGTGTACAAGTTAAGGTAAAGATCAACCAGATAGCATACTATCATGTCGAGCAAGAAAGTCCTCCCTATATATGTCCAAGCATCCACTACAATATACATCCTATGTACAGTAATGGCCTCTAGGGCATACATATAACTAACAGGTATCATTCTCGGTCTTGCACATATCTCATATGCGCTCCTATTTCGTTTCTCTTGAGCCAGGAAACATCTGTGTAGGACTCTAAATACTCGTCAATACGCCGGCAGCAGGTGATGATCATATCAATCACCCATAAGCCGCAAGCGGTCTGCTAAACGTAACAGCCACCCGGGTATTGAGCGATCAGAAGATCGACGATCAAGCCCGCTCACACTCCTGTGAATCCAACCAGTAACACTTACCGTACAGTCCGGTCTGATCGTCTGATATATCGCATATCTTGCCTAGGGGTGGTAAACGTCAGACCCCAATAGCTCGATAAGTCGTGTCAATATGAGGTCTATAACAGTTCGAGAAACTACTGGTAACACTTACCAGTAAATCTCAGCAACCCTGGCCAGGGATTTCCGGTTATAGCCAATCGAACACAGCGCAACATCAACTCCCTATACCGGGAGAGACGAATCCCCTCCTATCGCTCATTGCCTCCATGTGATTCGGGACTGTACCTAAAAACCACCGTTTTGCATGCCCTCTTGGACGTGGTAAGGTGGAAATCAAAGCACAGTGGGAATCACACAAGACTCTATGACGATCTCAGGTCAACAGACTACTCTGTACCAGTGTCACCAGAGAACTGCCATCTGACGTAAGGTATAATACCATCTGGGAGTTCTCGGCGAGTCCGTACAGTGTACCCAGTCTCCACTGAGCATCCGTATATCATCTCTGATGTCAAACACCAATGGATATAGGATCATCCATCGCCCATCTGTATGGGTCGAGAAGGTATACGCTAGTCTACACTGGTATATCGATGCCCCGTCTCGATACACCCACGACTAGGGACCTTGATGGATGTACTTATGGACTACCATGTCCCCACTAGTATGATCTGCATCATAGTCAAGGTAGTCAAGTACACATCCTAAGGGCTTTACCAACATGTAACAGAGAGACAATCAGTGTACACGTTAAGGTAAAGAGCAACCAGATAGCATACTATCATGTCGAGCAAGAAAGTCCTCCCTATATATGTCCCAGCATCCATCACAATATACATCCTATGTACAGTAATGGCCTCTAGGGCATACATATAACTAACAACTCATACGAGACAAATGACGATCTCAGGTCGACAAACTAACCTGTACACATGTCACCAGGGAACTGCTATCTAACGATATGTATAATACCAACTAGCATGTTCCCGGCGAGTCCTGTCCGGTGTACTCATAACCCAATGAGCACCTGTATACATCTTAGATGAACCAACTGACACCAATGGCTTATGAGACTGGCCATTGCCCCTGTTCGGGGTCTCGATTGTATACACTAGGCTACTCTGGAGTATCGATGCCCTGTCTCGAAACTCCTACGACTAGGGACACTTCAAGGATGTGCTTATAGACCCCAGCTCATGTTAGTTGTATGTCTGCCCTAGAGGCCAGTATTGTACAGATGATGTATATTATATTGGATGCTTGGACATATATAGAGATGACTTTCTTGCTCGATATGATAGTATGCTATCTGGTTGCTCTTTATCTTAACATGTATACTTGTCTCTTTATGCTGTCTTATAGTTACATGTTGGTAAAGCCCTTAGGATGTGTACTTGACTACCTGGACTATGATGCGGATCATACTAGTGGGGACATGGTAGTCCATAAGTACATCCTTCAAGGTCCCTAGTCATGGGTGTATCGAGACGGGGCATCGATATACCAGTGTAAACTAGCGTATACGCTTCTCGACCCATGAGATGGGCGATGGATGATCCCATATCCATTGGTGTTTGACATCAGGGATGATATACGGGTGCTCAGTGGAGACTGGGTACACTGGACGGACTCGCCGAGAACTCCCAGATGGTATTATACCTCACGTTAGATGGCAGTTCTCAGGTGACACTTGTGCAGGTTAGTCTGTAGACCCGAGATCGTCATAGAGTCTTGTGTGATTCCCACTGTGCTTTGATTTCCACTTTACCACGTCCATGAGGCCGTGTAAAACGGTGGTTTTTGGTTACAGTCCCGAGTCACATGGAGGCAATGAGCGATAGGAGGGGTTTCGTCTCTCCCGGTATGGGGGTTGATGTTGCGCTGTGCTCGATTGGCCGTAACAAGGAAGTCCCTGGCCAGGGCTGATTAGAGATTTACTGGTAAGTGTTACCAGTAGTTTCTCGACCCGTTATGAGCCTCACATCGGCACGACTTATCGGTTATTGGGGTCTGACGTTTACCACCCCTAGACTTTATATGCGACATATCAGACGAGGAGACCGGACTGCGCGGGTAGTGTTGCCGGTTGGCTCGACGGGAGTTGTAGCAGGTTCGCTTATTTTCTTCTGATCGCTCAATACCCGGGTGGCCGTTACGTTTAGCTGACTGCTTGCGGCTTGGGGGTGCTTGATATGATCATCACCCACTACTGGCGTATTGACAAGTCTTAGAGTCCCATAAAGGAGTTACCTAGTCCAGGCGAAACGTTGTGGTGCGCGTATGAGATATGCGCATGGACCCGGTTAAAATGCGCGTATGAGATACCGTATATTAATTGGGTGGCTTGCTTTTGGTCGGGTCATATGTGATATGACCGGATTGATAAATCAAGTATTGATTTATCATTTAACCATTAGCTTCTCACTAAGAATCCTATCTTGTTTCTTTTGGATGTATACATGCATGTATGCATTCATTCTTGTTCATGCACATATGGATGTGCATGCACACATGCATACATACATCATTCTATCATGGTTGCTTATACAAAGAAAATGGTGGCAATATAAGACTCACACCATGGTTTTATTTATATGAATTATTATTGCATTTGATTTAAAACAAAAGAAAAAAGGAAAGGATAATTCATGGTTTCTTTCTACACTCTTCTTAAACCTAACCATGCTCACCCACCTTTTAACCATGGATTAACTTTCCTTTTGGGTTTTAACTCAAGTTCAATAATATATTTATTGTTTAACCATGGTTTGAGATGAGAGAATAAAAATATATATAGATATATTTTTATTTTCTCATCAAGGTTTATCTTTTTATTCTTCTTAAAAAAATCCATCATCTTCTTTAACCTTGAGCTCTTGCTCTCTAGACTTTTCAAGTGAGCAAAATACTCAACAAGATAGGATTTTGAAGTGAGAAAGAGAACCACAACACCATTCTACACAAGTCTAGCCCACTTGTTTAGAGTGAGCTTCATTTCATCTTCTTGATAAAGTGAAGTTGCAAGCTTGGACAAAGCGGACTCCGGGTGGATCATCATGGACCTAGAGGAGATCAAGTGGATTTTTTCCAAACCCCAAGTGGCCGAGGAGTCTAGCGTAGGGAGCTACAAAGGTTGTACTCTCAAAACCCTAGCTTTTCTTTCAAATGATGATATGCAAGTTTTAGAAACCCTAATTTTCTAGGAACAATCCGATGTTTGTTAACTTAGCACCCTAAAGACTCCACCTTTGGTACATGTGATGCTTCCAAACCCTTCATGTGGTGCTAGGCTAACCTTTCATTGGTATCAGAGCCGACCTATAACATTAGGCGATGCTTTAGCAAAGTAAAAACTCTGATCGAACCGAAATACGATATTACGGGACACTCTCTGGAAATTTTTTAAAATCTGTCATTTTTCAGAATTAAAAATACTTAAAAAATACAGTAGGTAAATATAAGACCAACTGCAAAATTCGAGACCATGAATAGTACATTTGACCGCGGAACCGCGGTCCAAGCTTGTTTAGGCCGCGGCTCCGCGGCCGTACAGAGGGATCTTTCACTAATTTTTGTATAGTCTTTTTCCCTACCTGCTTGTATATATTTTGAGTATGTTTAATCTAAATCTACTGTTGAAAATTCTGGAGATGGTTTTGGACTCAACGATTCGATCGGAATTTTCATTTCGTTTCTTTTCCGGATAAATTAGAATGTATTGAAGTGTTTGAACGAGTATCATTTGCTCACTTTTCACGGGGTTTAAAATCTTTCGGAAATACGTGCAAGTTTGTTTGTGGTGGACCTTCTAGAAGACAACAAACCTTAACTCGATTATGTGACCGTCTTGAACTGCCTTTTGAACCTTAGGGTTTGGGGCAGTACGGCGTGCCACATGTGAGGCGTTGGCTTGACCCTTCTATGGCTGGACCGCTACCACTGTGTCACACTCCGGGTTTTTGAACTCCGCTCAAGTGTTGAGGTTTAGGGAATTTTGGGTATTTGATCATTCGTTCGAAAAATTTAATACCGTCTAATTATCTGAGATGCAATATGTGGAATTCATATAGTTGGACATGAAATACGAAGTATGTGATATTTCGTATTTATGATGTCTAAAGACAATGTGGATTCCAAATATTGCAGTTTTACACTTTCTTTTCTGTGACCGTAAGTGTAGTATGTCGATATCGCCGGTTTTGTTGCTATACATCAACGACAATTGGGGTACGCATACTTACTTACGTTGATGATATATGATATTATGTGTTGCTGAGATATGATGTGCAGGATTGTCGCGATTGAATAGCCGGGGGGTTTTATGTGAGATGAGAGTTTTATTTTTTCATTCATGTAAATTTAAATGTAATGTAATATTCTTTTATTTGGGGCACTTCCGGGTTGAGGTCGATGCCACCAGTGTTGTATATTATTTACTTTTCGGCATTAGGATGGACCCAAGGAGGGGAGCACAGGTGACCGGGTTCTGGGGTTCAGTGGGAGGCCATCTCGAGGAGTCGAGACCGGGTCTCCTAAACTCCAGAATTGGTAGGGTCGCTTGCCACTCTCGTAGGGGTCCAGGGTGTAGGATTGGCTATTCATCACGACTGTGGAATCCGTATTTTCTATTATTGGCTAAATACTAAATACGGACGTCCTAGTATATCCCACATTATATCTATGTTTCTGCTGCGATATCTGTGATGTGATCATTAGATATGTTCTGTGATGGATACAGTATATAGTATATATGATATATTATATAGACGTTACTTATGTTTTACACCCGCACTGGCCCTGCCCTGCTCTGTCGTTAGTTACCTAACCTAATGGTGCACGAGGGGACATCGAGGCAAATGCGGATGGCATAAGTGTACGTCGTATTTATCTGCGATGTTTAGGTGACTTAAATGATGGGACTTCATTAATGTGATTAATGAAAGAAAAGAAACCTAAAAAATGTTGTAGAATCAAATTTTTAAATAAAAGGGTAGCTACAGTTTTGCTTTGCATAGCGGTATATATGATATACGCTGCACCTTATTCGATGGGGAAAGAGCCGAGATCTCTTCACCGGGAGTGACCTCTTTAGCAAAACTGGCAGATGCTACAACACTCGGTTTGACTTTTGACTGCTTTTGGAGTTTCGCTTTGCACAGTGGTATATATGATATATCCTGCACCTTATTCGATAAGGAAAGAGCCGAGATCCCTTCACCGGGAGTGAGCTCTTTAGCAAAACTAATGAAAGCGTCAAAATCACTCAATTTCAAAATTCACTTGATTCTACAATGATATCAAGTTCATTACGCAATAGGTTTTCAGAAAAACCTGTCTAGCCCTCCGTCATTTCAGATAAGTCCTACTTAGTATTCGCACTACGTTTGTTGGCCTGCGTCAAGGCGTAGTGAGCGGTAGCTAACTAGTATTTATCTGTTAGTGCATATGATGCAGATTGGATTAGGGTAGTCGTGCGACTTTGTTGGCCTGCGTCAAGGGTCGTACGGGTGGGTTTAATTCAATCAAGAAATGACGGGTTGAACTTGACTAGCGCACTATGGTTTGTTGGCCTGCGTCAAGGTCATGGGACGCTAGGGGCAAAATATTATCGGAAATTTCAAGTGTTGAAATTTGCAATGAGATTGCATACCTTCTATGAAATAGTTGGATCCCGATACCCACTGCAAGTAATTGTTACTCCTGGGAGAGTTTTACACAGGATAATTAGCCGATCAAGTAGGTGTCTAGAAAGGTGTCAACGGGGTTACGCCTCTGGGAAAATGAGGTTTACTTTAATTAGGTCCGTGCGAAAGCACGGGGAACCTCCCTCAAAGTACCGACGCTGACCTGGCTGAAAGATCGGCGAAGTTGTAGGGTGTAATTAATCCCGGCTATTCTTTCCTTTTAGGGTTTGAAGGAAGATTTGATAAAAACAGTGGGAGCCATCCTGATTAGATAAGATAATAACCAATCTGATCTTGCAAGAGCATACGCTAAAGTGTTTTCTTCTCTCTCTCTCCAGGTAGCGACCATGTCATGCCTTAATAAAGATAATAATATGGATGTATTGACCGAACCCGCATGTTATACTGTGCTGGGGAACGTTGGTTCCGTTCTGTCTTATAAGAGTTATAGGACTGAACAGGATATAGGGAATACCAGGATTCCCATGCCACCCGAATGAAGAAAGTACATGTTGATGCATTTTCTTCGGGTGTGTTCATTACAGAGAACTGTTTCTCCATTTGCCCTACGTCCTGGGTATTAGATACCGGGTCAGGATCCCATATATGTAATCAGTTACATGGGCTTAGGAAAGGTAGAGAACTTGGAGAAGATGATAAAGACATAAGAGTTGGAAATGGTGCAATTGTTGCAGCTAAGACCGTCGGGAAATATCACCTTGTATTACCAACTGGTAATACATTGATTCTGAACGAATGCTATTACATGCCGAACCTGATATGCAACATTATATCGGTTTCTTTGTTGAGTAAAGAGGGATATAATTTTGTATTACAGGATAATGTTATGAACATTTCCGTAACCAAAAGTTGGTTGGATCAGGCACGTTGTGCAATGGCATTTATGTTCTAAACCAATCAACAGTTCTGAGTATAACAAACACACACAAGAGGAAGAGTTCAGAACTGAACGAATCCTTCTTGTGGCATTGTAGACTGGGTCACATCAATGCGACACGACTAGCTAAGTTGCATAAGGATGGATATTTGAATCCGTTTGAATTGTTATCTTATGACACTTGTCAGTCATGTCTCAAAGGCAAGATGACCAAAACTCCGTTTACGGGACACGGAGAAAGAGTTACCGAACTCTTAGGACTAATACATAGTGATGTATGCGGTCCAATGTCTACACATGCCAGGAATGGTTCTGCGTATTTCATTACATTCACTGAAGATCTCTCTAGATTCGGATATGTGTTCCTGATGAAACACAAATCAGAAGCTTTTGAGAAATTTAGAGAATATAAACAAGAAGTCGAGAACCAAACCGGAAAAAGTATTAAAATCCTTCGATCTGATCGAGGAGGTGAATACTTGAGCAATGAATTCCTGGACTTCCTAAAAGAGAATGGGATTCTCTCTCAGCTGACTCCTCCATATACACCACAGCACAACGGTGTATCAGAACGGAGGAACCGCACCCTATTAGATATGGTGCGCTCTATGATGAGCATAGCTGAGTTACCTATTTCCTTCTGGGGGTATGCACTGGAAACAGCTGCAGACCTATTGAATATGGTTCCCACCAAATCCGTACCAACCACTCCATATGAGATATGGAAAGGTAAGAGACCATGTCTTAATTATGTTAAGATATGGGGTTGTCTGGAATATGTAAAAACACAGAATCCGGACAAACTCGCGGCAAGGTCCATTCTGTGTAAGTTTATTGGATATCCCAAACATTCGCGCGGGTATATCTTCTACCACACCGAGGAACAAAAGGTGTTTGTTTCTCGACATGCCAGCTTTATAGAAAAGGAATTTCTTGAAAAAGAGATTAGTGGCAAGGAGGTAGAACCGGAAGAGGTTCCAGCAATACAGAATACGACAGAAGATTTGGTTGAACCGGAGGATTCGGTAGTTCCCAACGAACCTCAGCCTCTCCGCCGATCTAGTAGGGTTTCTCACCCACCTGAGAGATACTACGGTTTTCTAATGGATGGTGGGAGTGAGGACTCCATCATGGAGGATGATGACCCAACTAGCTTCGAGCAGGCCATCACAAGTAGGGACTCGGTGAAATGGCTGGATGCAATGCGGTACGAGATGGAATCCATGTACACCAACAAAGTATGGACTTTGGAAAATGCTCCTGAAGGGGTAAAACCCATTGGGAGCAAGTGGATCTTCAAGAAAAAACTTGGTGTAGATGGGAAAGTGGAGACTTTCAAAGCTAGACTTGTAGCAAAGGGTTTTCGTCAAAGACCAGGTGTGGACAATGACGAGACCTTTTCTCCAGTCGCTATGCTTAAATCCATCCGGATCATGCTTGCCATCGCTGCATATCATGATTACGAAATCTGGCAAATGGATGTTAAGATCGCCTTTCTAAATGGTGATTTAGAAGAGTGTGTGTACATGACTCAGCCAGAGGGCTTCGTAGATAGTGGGAGCAGCGGGAAGGTGTGCAAGCTGCTTAAATCCATTTATGGATTGAAGCAAGCATCGCAGAGTTGGAACATCTGCTTTGACGTCGTTATCAAAGAGTTTGATTTCGTCAAAAACGTAGATGAACCTTGTATCTACAAGAAGGTAGCAGAGAGTAAGGTTGTCTTCCTTGTATTGTACGTGGACGACATACTCTTGATAGGAAATGACATTCCTATGCTGCAATCGATCAAGCTCTTCTTATCACAAAGATTCTCAATGAAAGATCTTGGTGATGCCTCCTGCATATTGGGAATTAGGATCTATAGAGATAGATCCAAACGGATATTGGGATTGTCCCAATCCAGGTACATTGACACCATACTAAAAAGTTTTAGTATGGAAGAATCCAAGCGTGGGAACTTACCCACGAACTCTGGAGTCACTCTCTCCAAAGAGATGTCTCCCAAGACTGATTTGGAGAGAGCTCGCATGCAAGGGATACCCTATGCTTCGGCTGTAGGCTCTATCATGTACGCGATGCTATGTACCAGACCTGATGTAGCATACTCACTAAGTGTAGTGAGCAGGTATCAAGCTGATCCTGGAGAGAGTCACTGGACAGCTGTGAAGAGCATTCTCAAGTACTTACGAAGGACTAAAGAGATACTCTTGGTGTATGGTAACGGAGAACTCCAAGTGGAGTCCTTTACCGATTCGAGCTTCCAGAGTGATAAGGACGACTCTAAGTCGCGGTCGGGATTTGTTTTTACCCTTTACGGAAGGGCGGTTAGCTGGAAGAGTTCCAAGCAGGAAACCGTGGCAGACTCGACGATGGAGGCTGAATACATGCTGCCAACGATGCTACCAAAGAGGCTGTCTGGATCAAGAAGTTCATTACTGAACTTGGAGTGGTTCTATCCATTGAGAATCCAATACCTTTGTATTGCGATAACAATGGAGCGGTGGCTTTGGCCAAGGAACCCAGGTCCCATCAGCGATCCAGGCATATTCTGAGGCGATATCACCTGATCCGGGAGATAGTTGATCGCCGGGAGATCGAGTTCAGGAGAGTTGACACGAAGAATAACACAGCGGATCCACTCACGAAGGCCATTCCCCAGATACAGTTTGAGAGACTCTTCGGGATGCTCGGTATGCGATACTACAGCAGCTGGCCCTAGTGCAAGTGGGAGATTGTTAGTTGTATGTATGCCCTAGAGGCCAGTATTGTACAGATGATGTATATTATATTGGATGCTTGGACATATATAGAGATGACTTTCTTGCTCGATATGATAGTATTCTATCTGGTTGCTCTTTATCTTAACATGTATACTTGTCTCTTTATGTTGTCTTATAGTTACATGTTGGTAAAGCCCTTAGGATGTGTACTTGACTACCTGGACTATGATGCGGATCATACTAGTGGGGACATGGTAGTCAATAAGTACATCCTTCAAGGTCCCTAGTCGTGGGTGTATCGAGACGGGGCATCGATATACCAGTGTAGACTAGCGTATACGCTTCTCGACCCATGAGATGGGCGATGGATGATCCCATATCCATTGGTGTTTGACATCAGGGATGATATACGGGTGCTCAGTGGAGACTGGGTACACTGGACGGACTCGCCGAGAACTCCCAGATGGTATTATACCTCACGTCAAATGGCAGTTCTCAGGTGACACTTGTGCAGGTTAGTCTGTAGACCCGAGATCGTCATAGAGTCTTGTGTGATTCCCACTATGCTTTGATTTCCACCTTACCACGTCCATGAGGGCGTGCAAAACGGTGGTTTTTGGGTACAGTCCCGAGTCACATGGAGGTAATGAGCGATAGGAGGGGTTTCGTCTCTCCCGGTATTGGGGGTTGATGTTGCGCTGTGCTCGATTGGCCGTAACAGGGAAGTCCCTGGCCAGGGCTGATTAGAGATTTACTGGTAAGTGTTACCAGTAGTTTCTCGACCAGTTATGAGCCTCACATCGGCATGACTTATCGGTTATTGGGGTCTGACGTTTACCACCCCTAGACTTGATATGCGACATATCAGACGAGGAGACCGGACTGCGCGGGTAGTGTTGCCAGTTGGCTCGACGGGAGTTGTAGCAGGTTCGCTTGTTTTCTTCTGATCGCTCAATACCCGGGTGGCCGTTACGTTTAGCTGACCGCTTGCGGCTTGGGGGTGCTTGATATGATCATCACCCACTACCGGCGTATTGACGAGTCTTAGAGTCCCATAAAGGAGTTACCTAGTCCAGGCGAAACGTTGTGGTGCGCGTATGAGATATGCGCATGGACCCGGTTAAAATGCGCGTATGAGATACCGTATATTAATTGGGTGGCTTGCTTTTGGTCGGGTCATATGTGATATGACCGGATTGATAAATCAAGTGTTGATTTATCATTTAACCATTAGCTTCTCACTAAGAATCCTATCTTGTTTCTTTTGGATGTATGCATGCATGTATGCATTCATTCTTGTTCAAGCACATATGGATGTGCATGCACACATGCATACATACATCATTCTATCATGGTTGCTTATACAAAGAAAATGGTGGCAATATAAGACTCACACCATGGTTTTATTTATATGAATTATTATTGCATTTGATTTAAAACAAAAGGAAAAAGGAAAGGATAATTCACGGTTTCTTTCTACACTCTTCTTAAACCAAACCATGCTCACCTACCTTTTAACCATGGATTAACTTTCCTTTTGGGTTTTAACTCAAGTTCAATAATATATTTATTGTTTAACCATGGTTTGAGATGAGAGAAGAAAAATATATATAGATATATTTTTATTTTCTCATCAAGGTTTATCTTTTTATTCTTCTTAAAAAAAGCCATCATCTTCTTCAACCTTGAGCTCTTGCTCTCTAGACTTTTCAAGTGAGAAAAATACTCAACAAGATAGGATTTTGAAGTGAGAAAGAGAACCACAACACCATTCTACACAAGTCTAGCCCACTTGTTTAGAGTGTTAGCTTCGTTTCATCTTCTTGATAAAGTGAAGTTGCAAGCTTGGACAAAGCGGACTCCGGGTGGATCATCGCGGACCTAGAGGAGATCAAACGGACTTTTTCCAAACCCCAAGTAGCCGAGGAGTCTAGCATAGGGAGCTACAAAGGTTGTACTCTCAAAACCCTAGCTTTTCTTTCATATGATAATATGCAAGTTTTAGAAACCCTAATTTTCTAGGAACGATCCGATCTTTGTTAACTTAGCACCCTAAAGACTCCACCTTTGGTACATGTGATGCTTCCAAACCCTTCATGTGGTGCTAGGCTAACCTTTCAGCTCCCACGTATACGATCACCATCATACTGCTGGCTGTCAAGCAGAATCCTATGGGCTATATCATCATGCAATAGTTAACTAAAGCATGTATATGATGATAAAGACAAACCAGATAGCATACTATCATCTCGAGCAAAACTGTCATATCGGTATAGGTCCTGCCTCAATCATTGCAATCACGTACCTGCGATCCAATAATTGACTTTGAGGGCACTATCTCCAACAGTTGCTTGTCGCTCTCGTAGGGGTCTAGGGATGTGGGTTTGGCTATTCCTCGCGACCGTGGAATCCGTGTTTTATACAGGTTCGTATTAAAATACGGACGTCCTAGTATATCCAATATTTCATATATGTTTCTTCTGCTGCAATGTTCTGTGATGAGATCATATTACTGCCTGAGACGAATATTTATATTATATATATGAGATATATGTTATATTATAGATTTCGTTTCAAATGAGATGCTTGTGAAGCATAATAAAATAGGGCTTCATTAATGAGATTAATGAAATAAAAGAAACCTAAGATGTTGTAGAAACTTGTTTAAAAACTGGTAGCTCTAGTTCTTGCTTTGTATAGCGGTGTTCCTTGTAGAACATCCAGCACCTTATTCGATAAGGAAAGAGCCGAGATCCCTTCACCGGGAGTGACCTCTTTAGTGAAACTAGCAGATGCTACAAACACGGTTTGTCTTTTGATTGCTTCTATAGTTCTTGCTTTGCACAACGGTATTTATGAAATATCCTGCACCTTATTCGATAAGGAAAGAGCCGACGATCCCTTCACCGGGAGTGACCTCTTTAGCGAAACTAGAAAAGCCTCAAAAACACTCCATTTAAATTCACTCGATTCTACAACGATATCAAGTTCATTACGCAAAGGGTTTTCTTAAAAACCTGTCGTAGCCCACCGTCATTTCAGATAAGTACTAGTTAGTATTCGTGCTACGTTTGTTGACTATGTTAAGGCGTAGTGTGCGGTAGCTGATTAGTGCTTATCTGTATAAGCATATGATGCGATTGGATTAGGGTAGTCATGCGACTTTGTTGACTATGTTGAGGGTCGTACGGGTGGGTTTAATTCAATCGGGAAATGACAGGTTGAACTTGACTAGCACTTATGATTTGTTGACTATGTTAAGGTCATATAGCTGCTAGGGGTAAAATATTATTGGGAGTTTCAAGTGTTGAAATTTGCAATGAGATTGCATACCTTCTATGAGATAGTTGGATCCCAATACCCGCTGCGAGTAAGAGTTACTCCTGGGAGAGTTTTACACATTACACTTAGCAGATCAAGTAGGTGTCTAGAAAGGTGTCAACAGGGTTACGCCTCTGGGAAAACGAGGTTTACTTTAATTAGGTCCGTGCGAAAGCACGGGGAACCTCCCTCAAAGTACCGGCACTGTCCTGGCTGAAAGATTGGCGAACTTATAGCGTGTAATTAATCCTGGATAGTCTTTCCTTTTAGGGTTTGAAGGAAGATTTGACTAAAATAGTGGGAGACATCCTGATTAGATATATTAGATAACCAATCTAATCTTGCAAGAGCATACGCTGAGTGTTTTCTTCTCTTTCTCCAGGTAGCGACCATATCACGTCTTAATCAAGATAATAATACGGATGTATTGACCGAACCAGCTTGTTATACTGAGCTGGGGAACGTTGGTCCCGCTCCAACTTATAATTGTTATAAGACAGAGCAGGAAATTGGGGAATACCAGATTTCCCGTGCCGCCCAAACGAAGAAAGTGCATGCTGATGCATCTTCTTCGGGTGTGTTCATTACAAAGAACTGTTTCTCAGTATCCTTTACATCCTGGGTATTAGATACTGGATCAGGATCCCGCATATGTAATTTGTTACATGGGCTACAGATAGGTAGAGAACTGAGAACGGGTGATAAGTTTCATGAGATAGAAACGGTGCAAGTGTTGCAGCCAAGTCTGTTGGTCACTATCACCCTGTATTACCAGAATATATTGATTCTGAACGAATGTTATTAGATACCGAACCTGATATACAAAATCATATCAGTCCCTTTATTAGTAAAGAAGGATATAATTTTGTATTGTTGGATAATGTTTTGAACATTTCCTATATCAAGTGTTGATAGGTTCAGGCACGTTATCTAAAAGTATAAACGTTCTAAATCAAACCACAGTTCTTAGTATATAGAACACACACAAGAGGAAGAGTTCAGAAATGAACGAATCCTTTTTGAGGTATTATAGACTGGGTCATATCAATGCGACCCAACTAGCTGAAGTTACATATAGATGCATATTTAAATTAGTTTGAATTTACATCTTGAGAAACTTGCCGGTCATGTCACAGAGATAAGATGACCACAGCTCCGTTTATTGGAAACAGAGAAAGAGTTAGTGAACTCTTTGGATTGATACATGCTGATGTATGAAAGTCCCCTGTCTACACATGCCAAGAACGGTTCTTTATACTTCATTGCATTCACTGTTTATTTCTCAAGATTCGGACATATGTTCCTATTGAAACACAAGTCTGAACCTTTTGAGAAATTCAATGAATATGAGTTAGAAGTAGAGAACCAAAAATCGGGTATAAGTATTATGTCCCTTGATGTGATCAAGGAGGAGAATACTTGAGCACGGGATTCCTGGACTATTCAAAAGGAGAATGGATTCTCTCTCAGCATTACTCCTCCGAATACACCATAGAACGATGGTATATCGGGGCGGAGCAATAGCACCCTATGTAATATGGTGAGCTCTATGATGAGTACTACTGAGTTTCCTATTTCCTTTTGGGAGTTATGCACTTGAGAAGCTGCATACCTATTGAATAAGGTTCAAATCAAATCAGTTGCCTACCACTTCATATGTGATATGGAATGGGAAGAACCCATATCTTAAATATGTTAAGATTTGGGGTTGTCCGGCCTATGTCTAAAAAGCAAAATCCGGACAAACTCGAGGCAAAGTCAGTTCTGTGGAAGTTTGTTGGATATCCCAAGCATTCGCAAGGGAATATCTTCTACCAAATAGAGGAACAAAAGATGTTTTGTTTCTTAGCTTGCCACCTTTGTGAAAGGGAATTTCTTGTGAAGAAATTAGTGGTCATGAGGTAGAACTGGAAGGAGTTCCAGCTATACAAACTACAGCAGACGATTTGGTAGAACCGAAGGATTCAATAGTAACCAACGAACCTCAGCCTCTCCGCCGATCTAGTAGGATTCCTCACCCACCTGAGAGATACTTTGGTTTCTCTATGACAGTAGGAGCGAGGATTGCATCATGAGATGATAACCCAACTAATTTCGAGCTGGCCATCAGGAGTGGGACTCTGTAAGAATGGCTGGATGCTTAGCAATCTGAGATGGAATCCTTATACACCAACAAAGTATGGACTTTGGTTGCTCTATCTGAAGGGTTAAATCCCCATCAGGAGCAAGTATATCTTGAGAAGATTACTAGGTGTACATGGAAAAGTTGAGACTTTCAAAGATATGCTTAAGTCCATCCAGATCCTGCTTGCCACGGCTACATACCATGACTACGATATCTGGCGGTTGGGTGTCATGATTGCTTTTCTAAATGTTGATTTGGAAGAGAGCGTCTATAAGTACACAGCCAGAGGGCTTCGTAGACAGTGGGAGCAGCGGAAACGTGTGCAAGATGTTTTATGTGATAAAGCAGGCATCGTGGAGTTGGAACGTCTGTTTTGATGTGGTAATCAAAGAGTTTGACTTCATCAAAATGGTAGATGAACCTTGTATATACAAAAGGGTAGTAGAGAGTATGATGGTGATCCTCGTAGAGTACATGGATGACATACTCTTGATAGGGAATGAGTTTCCTATGGTACGCTCGGTCAATCTCTGCTTATCACAAGGATTCTCCATGCAGGATCAAAGTGATACCTACTAAATCCTGGGTTTTGGATCTATGAGATAGATATAATTGGATGTTAGGATTCTCACTAGTTGTAGTGAGATGGTATCAATCGATCCTGGGGAGGATCACTGGAAAGGTTCCAGGGTGGTAAGGACGACTGAATGTCAGTCGCAGGCATTGTCTTTACCCTCAGTGGAGGGACGGTATGTTGGAAGAGTTCCAAGCTAGATACCGTGACTTACTAGACGATTAAAGGCAAGATACATCGTTACCAAAGATGCTACCAAAGAGGCAGTCTGGATATATAAGTTCATGAGATGAACTTCATTCCTACCATTGTGAGACAATGGAGTTGTGGCTTATGCCAAGGAACCCCCGTCCCATCAAAAATCCAGATATAATTCTTATGCAGTATCACCTGATCATGGAGATGGTTGATCTCCAGGGAGATAAGGTTTAGGAGAGTAGACATAGAGGACGACAGCGCGGATCCACTCACAAAGGCCTTTTTCCCAGTAGAGACTTTTATGGGATGGTTGAGTATGAGATACTTCAACCGCAGCTAATTGTTGGGAATGTGATACCACAACAGATGGCCCTAGTGCAAGTGGGAGATTGTTAGTTATATGTATGCCCTAAAGGCCATTAATGTACATACGATGTATATTGTAATGGATGCTTGGACATATATAGGGAGGACTTTCTTGCTCGACATGATAGTATGCTATCTGGTTGTACTTTATCTTAACATGTACTCTGATTGTCTCTATGTTACATATTAATAAAGCCCTTAGGATATGTACTCGACTACTGGGAATATGATGAGATCATACTAGTGGGGCCACGGTAGTCGATGAGTACATCCTATAACTGTTCCTAGTCGAGGGTGTATCGAGACAGGGCATCGATGCACCAGAGTAGACTAGCGTATACGCATCTTGACCCATATGATGGGCGATGGATGATCCCATATCCATCGGTGTTTGACATCAAGGATGGTGTGCGGGTGCTCAGTGGAGTCTGGGTACACTTGACGTACTCGCCGAGAACTCCCAGATGGTATTATACCTCACGTCAGATGGCAGTTCTCCGGTGACACTGGTACAGAGTAGTCTGTTGACCCGAGATTGTCATAGAGTCTTGTGTGATTCCCACCGTGCTTTGATTTCCATCATACCACATCCAAGAGGGCATGAAAAAAGGTGGCTTTTGGGTACAGTCCCGAATCACATGGAGGTAATGAGCGATAGGAGGGGATTCGTCTCTCCCGGTATAGGGAGTTGATGTTGTGCTGTGTTCGATTGGCTATAACCGGAAATCCATGGCCACGGTTGCTGAGATTTACTGGTAAGTGTTATCAGTAGTTTCTCGAACTGTTATAGAGCTCATATCGACACGACTTATCAAGCTACTGGGGTCTGACGTTTACCAACCCTAGGTGAGATATGTGACATATCAGACGAAGAGACCGGACTGTACGGGAGTATTACTGATTGGATTCGCAGGAGAATGTATAAGCTTGCATGTTGATCTTCTTATCTCTCAATACTCGGGTGGCCGTTACGTTTAGCAGACCGCTTGCGGCTTGTGGGTGTTTGATATGATCATCACCTGCTGCCGGCGTATTGACGAGTCTTTAGAGTCCTACACAGGGGTTTCCTGGCTCAAGCGAAATGGAGTAGGAGCACATATGTGATATGTGCGGGACCGAGATTAATACGATATGAGATACCGTATTCTATTCTCGCGATTCGTGACAATGATCGGTTGTATGCGATATAGCCGGGTTATCGGATCAAGTGTTGATTCGATAAGTTGTTACACATGATATTAGTCGGTTATAGCCGGGTTATTAAATCAAGAGTTGATTTAATAATTTAATGTATAATTATATATTTGATATATTACATTACATTAACTAGTATTAGCTCACTTATGATTTATTTTCTCACTAGATTGTGCACATTGTTTATATGTGATATATGCAAGTGTACATGTTTGTGTCATACTTGATGATACATACAAGTTGGGTGTATGAGACTTAAACCAAATCAAGATTAAATTAGGGTTTACTTATTTCCCAACAAATAACAAAAGAGATGAGACTTTGGTCAAAGTTATCAAGCTTCATGAATCTTGAAGAAAATTGACAAAGTCAACTCTTTTGTCATTCCTTAGGATATTAGTTAACCCAACCCTTAACCTCATACCTTGGTTAATTCTCTACATGAGTTAAGCATGAGGGCTTAACTCAACCATGGTGCAATAATTCATTGGATAAGTTTTCATTTGGATGAATTATTCATTAGACTTCTTCTTCTTCTTCATTCAACAAAAGCTTTCTAGCTTCAATGGAGTTTGAGAAAAAGTGTGAGAAAATCAATTCTAAATTGAGCCCACCTCCTACTTCTTCATCCTCTACCACTTGCCATATAGTAGAGTGTGTTCTCTTCACAAAGTTCATGACCTAGTGAAGGAATAGCTTGAGTTAGTGTCTCCCCGACGTAGATCATCTTCGGCCTCGAAGTCATCAAAGCAAGCACGTTCGTTCTTCTTGTGGAGCTTCTCTAGAGTTCGGAGTTCACGATCGCAGCAAAGGGGATATCTACACGGAGCTATTGAAGTGAAGGACCGGATCTACAATGGTTGTAATCCCTCTCACTTAGTATTAAAGTATTTAACATGCTTTGTTTCGCATAAACTCTAGTTTAAAGATCCGGCTTTGGGTTGTTCGGCACGGCTAAATTTTTAATCGGGCATGGTTGATATCTCGTAGAACCTTGTGAGCGTGCCTAGCAACCCTACAGTGGTATCAGAGCCAAGCTAGAGCTTTAGGCGAAGTCTAGACGAAGTTTAAAGTTCGATCGAACCCCGAAACCCTAGTTTTTACCCTTCTCTGGAAATTTTATAAAAATGTTGATTTTTTCATATTAAAAATACTCAAAAAAATCAGCAGGGTTTTCTAGGAATTACTGTGCAGCACGTGCTTCTAATTCCATCAAAACGCCGCGGAACCGCGGCAGTACCCTGGCTTGCGCGGCGGTTCCGCGGCCATACTGTAGCTTCATGCTTCACTGTTTGCACAGTAATGTCCTTATATAATTCTTGTGTTTTCTGGGAATTTTTAATTAATACTCAAGAGTTGAGTTTTCTGGGTTGTATTGGGGACTCGTTGATTCGATCGGATAATTTAACTTTGTTTAGGTTGTCCGGGTAATTTTTAGATCGTGTTAAAAAGTTCGACCGGATATCAATAACTCACTTTTTCCCCTGCCGGAAAATTTTCAAAAGTTGGATTTTTCCGTAGTTTAAGAACGTTCTAAGTCGTGCAAGTAACGCGGTGGACCCTCTAGAAGACAACAAACCATAACTCGATTATGTGACCGTCTTGAACTGCCTCTGAACCTTAGGGTTTGTGGCAGTACGGCGTGCCACATGTGAGGCGTTGGCTTGACACTTCTACGGCTGGACCATTGGTACTGTGGCATGTGATGGATGATTTTAAACTGATTTCAAGTGTTGAGATATATTGGGGAAATCTTGGGCGTTTTATTATTCGATCGGAAAGTTTAACATTGTCTATTTATCTGGAATGTGATACAATATTTGGAATCCACAAGTAGTTATGAGATAACTAATTTGAATGTTATAAATCTAGCAGTTCAGTCTCAGATGATCGGTTGCCACGGAATTTTGATGTGATCAAAAGTCCGTCGCAATCACGTAGCGTACGCAGATACTCGCCGGGTAAACTTAATAGACAACGACGCCCCATAGCCCCGACCAAGTGACTGTAGGAGAACCCCGTCGCCAAAAGCATCCGTTAGGGTGCTCGCGGCAGCGGTGTTCCGCCTTAGTGCACTTCGTCGACGGCATCCGGGGGTGCGGCCGTCTACAAAAGTTTGCGACGAGCATTCGATCAGGATGTTGGGAATCTTGTTGAATTGCCCGACTTGATATTGAAAAGAGTTTTCGATAATGAGACTAAAATGCGGGGTTTATAATTGTTAGGCATGCGATGTCTAAGGAATTCATTTGGTTAGGCATGCGATGTCTAAAGAGATTGCGGATTCCAACTGTTGTAGTTTTACACTTTCTTTTCTGTGACCGTAAGCATAGTATGTGGTGTATCGACGGCTTCGTTGCTATACATCAACGACAATCGAGATACGCATACTTGCTTATGTTGATGATATGAGATATTATGTGTTGCTGTGATATGTTATATTGGATTGTCGTGTTTTGAATAGCCGGGGGTTTATGTGAGATGAGAGTTTTTTCTTTTTCATTCATGTAAAATTCTTTTATTGGGGCACTTCCGGGCTGAGGATGATGTCACCATTGTATATTATTTACTTTTCCGCATTCGGTAGACCCAAGGCGGGGAGCACAAGTAACCGGGTTCTGGGGTCCAGTGGGAGACCATCTCGAGGAGTCGAGACCGGGTCTCCTAACCCTAGAATTAGCAGTGTTACTGTAAGTCCACGGTAGCGCCCCGGCCGTCTAACAGACGCCAAATGCGGAACAAAAACTTTTACAACTGGCGCTATCGCGTACTATAACCCGGATCTGCCATTAAAGCTAAACTAACAAACTACAAAGTGGGTAGAAGAGTTATACCGAACGATCTGAGTCATTCGGTCTTCAACCATCATCCTACGCTTTGTTGCGGCTGCTCTGATCTCCTGAATCTCCAGTCTTCTCGTCCAGGTGGCACCACGTCGACGGATCTTTAAACGGGCTCCCGCCTCTGAACCGAGGCAACTCGATCATCAAGTTTGCTAAAAGAGATGACCAAGATTGATGTAGAGAATGAGTAGAACACTTTGTATCGTTACGTCCAAAGCCATGGACGAACGGTTAATGAAGTTGCCTTTTGGAATCGGGTGAAATGAGAAATGAGGCTATTTTATTTCTATGAATCCAAAACTATATCTTTTCCAAATTAACAACCATCCCTCTTTCAAGAGAGGGGCCGGCCTATTTGAAGAGGGGAGAGGTGAGTGTAGGAGGGGGGAGAGTGACCATAAGATCAATGAATAGGATGAGTCACATAACACCTTGTATGAACACATTTAATGAAACAATGAATCACTAACCTTGTCATCTAAAACATTAAATGAACATTTAAAGCACTAATGACTCACTAGCCTTATCATCACTTCTAGAACCTTCTAGAAGCATGACTCACCCTCATGACTCACCCAAGAAGAAAAGATAAATCCGCATTTAACCGAATGTTAAATACGGGCAATAGAAAACTGGAAACTGGCAACTTCCAAAAGTGATCCTGAAATGAATTTCAGGATAACCCCGTATCAGTATAAACATACCCGCATTTATATTACTACCGAATACAAATGCAACTAAGACAAAGATATTATATCTACACAGTATAATACTCGGATCCGGCTTAAACCAAAGCCGACCAGTATTATCTTCCCGAAATATGACACGTGCGAAAACGCACGTGCATTTTCCGAACCCTGCCATAAAACCATACGGCCTCTACAACGTTTCGTCCGAACTTGGGAAACGGTCTGTGGGGGACTCTAATGACTCATCAACACACTGGCACTGGGAAATCCACATGAATGAGGGCATATGTTTCAGATGTTATTTATATATGTCATTCACATTGATTCGATTGTTGACATATAGGCGTACATGGTCACCCTAGATATCATAGTATTACCTTCATGATATAGTATGACCTAGGAAATCGTTGTTTTATTCGATTTCTACCTGCTGATATTTTCTACTCACGGGTTGGTAACTCACCCCCGTTGTGCCACAGTTCTTGCAGGTTTGACCATTTGGGACCAGTAGCGGTATCGCTGGCACACAGCTTCATCCAGAGTGTTTTGCTTTGGTAGGTGGGACACATATTGGATCGTGCCCACTCTCGTACTTATTATTCTGTTGTATCTAGATAAACTACATCAATCAGAAACTAGAATTTGTATATTTGGAGACCTAGTCAGACTTGGGTATTTTGCGAGACTTAGAGCGATGGGTGTATGTTCGCTTTCCTTGAGGTTTTGATGTCTTGCTTATTTATTTGTTCTTTCTGGGTTGATCTTCACCGTTGGGTATTGTATATATGTTGTTGCGTGGTTGTGATTCCGCCAGTTGGCGAAGAGCTGGCTTTCGCTTGGGGATTCCTTTTATCGTATGTATGTGGTTTTGGATCAAAATATACAAGAGAGGTGCTGCCCAAATTTTTAAAGGACGAAAAATGTTCTCAACTTTAGTACTTTCTACTTGCATTTTCTTATATCATTAGTTATGCATCTATAGATAAACTTTATTTTATTATACCTTTATTTCAAAACTGCACCCCCCACTATTTTTCGCAAAAAGGTTTAGTTTTTCTTGGCTTCGGCTTACTTGAATTACGTTACGCCTTTTGACATTGCGTGATTTAAGTGCCGGTCACGTGCTAAATTACGGGTCGTGACAGGTTCTCAAATTTAGAGATCTCATGAAACAGCATCTCAATGCATATAACCATAAAGTACAATGTATGCAAATATAGAACAGTAATGTGGGCATATCAAGTATATCATGCAAGCATGTCCTATGATAGTGCTGAATAATGAATGTACTTTACAGTTAAGAATAATATCATGATATGGCAGTTCTACTGTGCAAGTGGCATAGCAATTACCGATGATGAATGTGTGAGCCGGCAAGTCTGTGTAAGTGTAACATGCGCACCATCGGTAATAGTGCATGTGTACTAGCAGATGATATCAATAAGCGGTAAGCACTGAGAACATAAGACGTATGTCACGAGGGATAAACTAACATAAACATAAACTAATAAAAGGAATACAACTACACATGAACCATACGATCAGTTTTAAAGATACGAATCGTAGTTTTCAAAGTGGGGGCTACGGTGTTTTTGAGGAAATGACATCATTTAAAAATCCGTAGCTTCCCTTGAGGTTTCCATTTAAAATTGCTTACGATTCGTCGGTTCTGGAAATAAGTATGGTTCAGGTGACATCTTAACGTCGGCGATCCAGCCTCATATATCCGATATGGCAATATCCTCGATCATCATCCTCAAATCACGAACGTGGATCAATCATCCGGTATATCCTATCGCATATGGTAATCCATTGTACGGGGTCAACAAGCAGAATTGGGATCCTATCGTCCTATTCATCAACAAAGGTACGGATCTAAGGTCTCGTACAGCATATCATCTTTTGTTCTTATATATATATATATATATATATATATATATATATATATATCAATCTCATGTCATCGCTATGTTAATTTCATTATATATCTTGGCACATGTATTTGTGCATCTATACCGCCTCACATCCTTATTTTATGCATATCCACCCATATCGTCTAATATCATTATATTGACATCTCAATTCACGTCATCTTGTATCAATTATATCATCTCATACTCACTCTTTTGATCATATCCATAAGATCATTCATAGGTTTCTCCAAACTATAACTTATATAACGGTCATTTCATCATTAGTTGCGGGGGTGCTATACGCCATCCACCCGACTTCCCCCGTAGATATAAATCTACTCACCTGCAATCTCCTTGTTTATCCGACGTCGATGTGCTTCGTCATCTCGGAAGTCCACACGAAAGTACCTACAATCAAAACACATCGTAATGCTATTAAAACCAAGTCCGAAAAACTGATACGGCACACGAATTGCTCATAGGTTAGAACCTATAGCCTACGCATGCAAAAACAACCAAATAACTCCCGTCGTTGACGTACAAATGCCCAACGACTAAATCCAAACTCAATTATCAATACCAAGTTTCAGAAATCACGAAACATGAAAACAACAACCTAGGAAAACCACTCTTAGATTCTACCCTAGGTCAAACTAGGACATATAGCATATAGGGTTGCTCTAGATATAAGATAAGGGAACCGCCATCCAAAAATCATCACATTACAACACGATGTGGCCGCAATTTGCGGCCACAACTAATTAATCTGCGGCCTGGAGTTGGAAACAGGGGCTCGGGTCTCTGGAGAAAATTCTAAGTAGCCTGAATGTCACACTGTGTTGGCAACTTAGTTTATGGTGGTCTCGGTGTTAGTTATATGTATGCCCTATAGGCCATTACTGTACATACGATGTATATTGTAGTGGATGCTTGGACATATATAGGGAGGACTTTCTTGCTCGACGTGATAGTACGCTATCTGGTTGCTCTTTATCTTAACATGTACTCTGAATGTCTCTATGTTACATGTTGATAAAGCCCTTAGGATATGTACTCGACTACTGGGAATATGATGAGATCATACTAGTGGGGCCACGGTAGTCGATGAGTATATCCTATAACTGTTCCTAGTCGAGGGTGTATCGAGACAGGGCATCGATGCACCAGAGTAGACTAGCGTATACGCATCTTGACCCATATGATAGGCGATGGATGATCCCATATCCATCGGTGTTTGACATCAAGGATGGTGTACGGGTGCTCAGTGGAGTCTGGGTATACTGGACGGACTCGCCGAGAACTCCCAGATGGTATTATACCTCACGTCAGATGGCGGTTCTCCGGTGACACTGGTACAGAGTAGTCTGTTGACCCGAGATCGTCATAGAGTCTTGTGTGATTCCCACTGTGCTTTGATTTCCATCATACCACGTCCAAGAGGGCGTGAAAAAAGGCGGCTTTTGGGTACAGTCCCGAATCACATGGAGGCAATGAGCGATAGGAGGGGATTCGTCTCTCCCGGTATAGGGAGTTGATGTTGGCTGTGTTCGATTGGCTATAACCGGAAATCCCTGGCCAGGGTTGCTGAGATTTACTGGTAAGTGTAATCAGTAGTTTCTCGAACTGTTATAGACCTCATATCGACATGACTTATCAAGCTACTGGGGTCTGACGTTTACCACCCCTAGGCGAGATATGCGACATATCAGACGAAGAGACCGGACTGTATGGGAGTGTTACTGATTGGATTCGTAGGAGAATGTATAGGCTTGCTTGTTGATCTTCTGATCGCTCAATACTCGGGTGGCCATTACGTTTAGCAGACCGCTTGCGGCTTGTGAGTGTTTGATATGATCATCACCTGCTGCCGGCGTATTGACGAGTCTTTAGAGTCCTACACAGGGGTTTCCTGGCTCAAGCGAAACGGAGTAGGAGCACATATGTGATATGTGCGGGACCGAGAACAATACGTGTATGTGATACCGTATTAGATTCTCACGATATGAGATATCGACTGGGTATATGTGATATAGCCGGGTCATCGGATCAAGTGTTGATTCGTTGAACTGATAAAGATTATATTAGTCGGTTATTTGTGAAATAGCCGGATTATCGGATCAAGTGTTGATTCGATAATTTAATGTATAATTATATATTTGATATATTAAATTACATTAACTAGTATAAGCTTACAAAAAGATTCTTTTTCTCACTCGGGTAATACATTGATATATATGCGATATATGTTAATTGTATTATTTTATTTTGTTACAATAAATATTGTATATGTGATATATAATATTGTAACATGTTAGGGTTATTAATGCAACATGATTAGTGGAGATTAAACATAATTAAGGTTTGATTTGGGTTAATTTTTCTAGAAGTTTCTAGAAGTTTTTTGTTTTGTTTTTGCAAAAATATTTTGTAAAGATATTTTTGTATGATATTTGTTAACCCAACTCAACCCTTGACCATGATTCATTCTCTACATGGGTTAAGTTATCATACTTAACCCATGGTTGCATTTCTAACATCACCACAATTCATTATTCATCACAAAGTAATTCATCTTCTTCTTCTTCCTTGCAAGCTTTCTAGCTTTTTGCTTAGTGATGATTTTGAGTGAGAAATAGAAAACAAATGAGAGCTAAAATCCTACTTCATCATCCTAATCTATCCTAACCATTTAGATTAGGGTGTTCACTTCATTTGTGAGTGAGAGCTTGTGTTAAAGAAACTTCAAGGTAGATCATCTTAGTTATCAAAGATCGGAATCAAGTTTGCATCATTCTCTTTGTGGAGCCTCTCTAGAGTCCGGGTACATGATGATCGCAGCGAAGGGACCTCAACACGGAGCTTATGAAGTGAAGGACCGGACTACAAAGATTGTAATCCCAAACTCTTAGATGTTAAAGTGTTTAACATGCTTTGTTTCGCATAATCTCTAGTTTAAAGATCTTGGTTAGGGTTGTTCGGCACGTCTAAATTTTAAATCGGGCATGGTTGATGCCTTATAGAACCTTGTGAGAGTGCCTAGTAACCCTACACCCGGGTCATAGCAGATCCCAAAATACCATCACTATCTGTCGAATAATCGATGTCGGGAAATTCAAAGTTCGGGTTTTGGGTTCTAGTCTCTGGTCTTGGCCAGTAAAAACATCACCTAGGTCTTACAAACACTCACTACATCTCAATTTACCACTTACAAGTCCAAACATCCACTAAACCTCAACCTAGAAATTTCTAAGATCACTAATCTACACTTGGTTAACTCCAAACTAATATATGAGGTAAAGAAACAATCTAACAAGAGGAGAAATGAAGTTATACCTCTTGAAAGAAACTCAAGAAAAACCCTAGATGGTTGAAAGTCTTCAAAATCCAAACTTGAGCTTGCCATGGGGTGAAGGATGAGGTTGTGATCATTTTTAATGAAGGAAGTGTGGGGTTTTGAGATAGTTTTGGGATGATTCATGGAGGTAGAGGAGGTGGAGGAAGGAGGTGAGGAAGATGAAGGTGGAGGAGTTGAAGAAAGGAAAAGAGAAATGAGATGAAGATTTTGTCAAGTGTGGAGCCATACCCCTCTCTCTCTCTCTCTCATACTCTCACATTCCCATGTCATAATTTGTCCCACACACACACTCTCTCTCTCTCTCTCTTGTCCCCTCATGTTTCCTTTCCTTTTTCTTTTCTTTTCTCTTTAACTCTCACTCATTTAAAACCAAGCACAAATACAAATGAAACCAACATGTAACAAAATACAACATGTCATGGTGCACTAGCCATGGATGTTTAAAAATACGGATTTGGCTTAATCGTGATTAGTAATGTACTAATCAAGTTTAATTAAACTTGCATATAATTAATTATAAAATACCCAAATCCGATAAATACCGTTTAATAAATAATACGTATTAAATCTCCAATTATTTTCCAAATATTGGTATATAATTATACCATTTTACGAAAACCCCAAATTCGCAAATTGGGTAACTTCCGCAAAATATATTATTTTATTGTTTAAATTCCAAAAATAATTTTTTATATTTTTGAAATGTTGCATGGCCATTACTTATGATAAGCTAGGCTACCTCCTTACTACTAAAACCCCCGCCGTTGCAGGTCCAGATTCCACAGTCGCGGATATTGAGATCCGTAAGACTTAGGATATTGATTGCGCAAAAGCCAAATTTTAAGGCAGTGCATGGGCAGGGTCCGAGGACTTCATTTCGCGGGGTGCGGGGACTTCACCGTAAGGTTACTTAACTTAAGGCAGTGCAGCTAGCACGTATGCAAAATATATACAGCATTTATATATATCATCATCATAGACAGGTAATAAACATCACAGGCTTGCGATAATCAAAATGGAATAGTGGATAAACTAGGAGCCCCGTGTTTCGTTTGAGCCGCAAACGAAAACCAACGTTCCCTGATTGTGTGGATAGCTTGAACATCACCTAAAACAAAGACCCCTACGAGCGCGGCAGTTACCCATCAATTCTAAAGGTGAGAAAACCATCACTCAATGACATGAGTGGGCCATCCGGCACTTCATGGAATCCGATAACTTGATCACTCCACCGTGGGTTTATTCTAAACCCCTATAAGTGCGGCAAATAGCCCGCCAATTCTAGAGCGAGACGGTTCAAACTCATCACTATGAGATGACCACCTAATATACTCTAGAACCCGGCTACTCGAGCACTTCTCTGTGGGTTATTCTAATACAAGAATGAAAGAATATACAATAGTAACATCGACCTCAACCCGGTCGTGTTCTAATATAAACAATATACATCAAGCGGTAACGACACCCACAATCCGGCGGCTCGTCCCGAATAACAAATATACATCCAATTCTATGATAAGGGGCTATCCATTACGACTATTTGTTTAAACCATCACAAGATATACAATACAACAGCACAAGCAAGTATTTGCAACCCCGTCTAATTGACCTATAGCAATTAGACGACGTTTACAAACACATATACAAACACAAAGATAATCAACGATGCTAAAGTTTCGAGTTTAAAACTTTCCGTGTTGCCCGTATGCAAAGATAACAGTAAATGAAATATGGGCCAAAACAAAGTATACCAGAAAACCCAATTCTCTTAGCACAAGACAATGGATGAAGACGAGGACAGGCAAAGCATTTCCGGCCGCCAGTAGCGCCTAAAAAGAGTTTTTGGGCGGCCAAGTTGTTTTATTCTGTCTCGTTTTCATTCTGTGTCAATTTAATACAAAGAACACTCCTCTGCACTTATTTAAAGAAATTTCAGAGACCAAAAATATTTCGAACAGATTCCTGGTTTTCGTGGTTTTGGAAAATGGAGATTTTTAGTTTCGAAACGTAAACATCGTCCAATACCAGTTTAAGTGTTTAGGTGACTCTGATACCATGTTAATAGACGCTTGTGTTCGTGCCGCTAACTTGCGGCCAAGAAGAAATGCAAAACAGAAATTTTAAGAACAAAAGCACGAAATATAACGACCTAGAATCGAATCCAAATACTAAACTAGTAACAAAGGAGTTTAACTACTTGATCAGTCGAAAATACTGCATATTTTAACCGGCAATTTCCTTGTCATCTGCATACATATAGGAGAGTACGGTATTCATAATTCACATATTAGCTAATTGGTCGCAAAATATCAAATTACATGTATTCGACCTTAAAACCGGAAATTCTAGGGAAATTAACCGCATTGCATTACATAGCATATTTTCTATATCTTGCAACCCCTATTTTGAAGTCTATGCAGGAAACGAGATACTCGCTCGATCAATTCATCGCTCGACCATTACAATTGCTCGTAAACTCATTGAAAGCAAATCTGGTATCAACATAGAAGGGCAACTACAATTCTGAACATCAAAGAATAACCTATACAGCAGTACAAAGCCACAGAAGAAGACACAGTTCCCGAGGCCACCAAGGCGCGGCGGAAGCGCGGCACGAAGCCACCTCCCGCGGCGGTTGCGCGGCAGGAACAGTGACTTAGCTCCTCAAACTTCACTACAACTCCTGTTTCAGTGTCCTCAGCTCAAAAATGCATACAAAAGTCCAGAAGAGTCCAGACACTTCCACCAGATCATCAAATTCCCAAACTACCCTAGTATTTCTAGAACTTTCCTAAACCCTAGCTTAAACCCTAAGCTAAACCCCAACAACTTGTCAACAAACTTTGGGAGGGAAAGTCTAATTCAAACCTAGACCTAGTTCTATAAATAGGACCCTAGGCTCTCTCATTTAATAATCTTTGATCATCTTGAAAAATCAAGAAACCCTAGAGAGAAAAAGATTCAACCCATTTTTAGTTTAGCCTTTCTCTTTCTCCATCTTCTTCTTCCTCAAGATTAGTGAGAAATCTTGTAGGAAACCCTAACCCTAATTCCACTCCAAATCCAACATCTTGAGTACCAAATCAAGCGAGAAATCTTCAACCTTTTGGGAGCCGAGCCGATCTTCCATCGGGCAAGTGATCCAAGCTGATCCGCGATCCACGGAGACGAGCGAAGCCAAGTCGACAATCGAGTTCCTCCTCTTGTAGTTTCTTGAGTGATTGTAACGGAATTGTTGATATGAATAAAAGGTGAAATTCGTTAATCTTGCTTGCTTTTAAAATTCCGCATCATGTTATCTTTACTGTTCTTGAATATTGTCTATGTGGTGATGCGCGAGTAAAAACTCCGCTCGTTAAGGAGTCGAGAAGATCTTTAGTATGATGATGTAGCAAATTTGTAATCAATTCTTGAATCCCACGAGATTGTAAACCCTAGCTATTTCAAGAATCGACAACCCAATTCGATTCGATGCTTTCTTGATCAACATCGTTCGAGATTGGGGTGATCCGATCGATTCTTGAAATTACTAGAGGCTAGAGTATAAATGGTATCCTCGAAAGAGTAAGGGTTAAGAGATGAAACTTTAATTTCATCAAGAAAACCCTAATTCTCGTCGATAACCATTGATCTAGTGTCAATTCCTCGAAGGACAAGAATATGAAATATTGTAGACTACAACACATATAAAGATCCTATCGATTCCTACGAGCCTCTTTTCTTGATTGTCGTTTGGAAAATATCATTGAAACCGATTCTTGTTGTTTATAGTTCTTGATTCTTTAGAAAAGATTAGTGACACACGAATACAAATCAATCAATTGAATCGTGTTTTCTCTTATTGTCGATTAACATTTCATTTCAAACAAATAAAAGTATAAACGAATCTCGAGATCCCTGAGGACGATCCGCACTCATTCATTAACTTCAACTGACACCGTTGTTTGATTGCGGTCAAATATTTTTGGTTGTGATTTCTTTACTATTTGATTAGATAAACACATACACGAAAATAATCAGATCAAAATGGCGCCGTTGCCGGGGATCGCGCGTTAATTCGTTTACATTTTATAGTTTGAAGTGAAAGAATTATTACGTTTCATTTCTTGAATTCAAAATTCGTACAAATTCTTATACGTGTGTTGTGAATTGATTGCAAGGTGATCTGGAGCAATCTGAGCTGTGGAAAAATTATTTGGGATATACCAGAGAGCTGGAGATAGCAATATCAAGCAGATGAAGAAAAATTGTACAGTGAAACCACCAACTGACCGCGGAAGGGCGGCGGAAATAGGCTTTGTGCGGCGGAAGCGCCGCAGGATTGAGGGGTCTCTGGATAATTTTCCTTCAGGTGATTTCTCTCTCTCTCCTCTCTCCCTTTTTAGCTCCAACTAATCCTTTCTGCAGGATTCTTTGCAAACAATAGCTGCGCCGCAAAAGCGAATTAAAATTGTGCGTGATTTTGCTTTTCTTGGTTGTTTTGCATTGCTAATACGGAAATTTAAGGGGCACGGCCAAATCCAAATTAGGTGGGGATTTCATTACCCTTCCTAGGCCCCGAAAACCACCAAACTTGCATCCGCATTTACCCCCATTAACTAAAAAATATCTAGAGATGACTCTAAGGACTGTCGCGCTCATTTAGGACAAGAGAGGGCCGTGGGTAATTCATTGCTTATCCGCGTTTTTCTGTGGTGCCTAAGGCGAGTGTGTCTAAGGCTAGTGGTTATTAATTAGGTCCACTGTAGTGGTGGTTCCTTCCCACTTACCTGGCACTTATCCGGCCACAGGGGACAAAGAGGCAGTGAAGGATTGATCCCGCGACTTGTCTTTTGGCAGTTAGGAGCGGTCTAGAGCCGGACCTAGGTGACCATTAGATTCTAGGGTTTGTGTTGCTGCATATTGGTTGTCGCATCATTTTTTCAAAATCCGTCCCTTTTCAAAAGCAAACACCGCATTCATTTTACCCCTAATTATAAGCCAACGCTGCCACTTGTACTAACCCTTTTTAGTACAAGATAGGCTGGACACGGGATTCTAGTGCCCGTTTAGTCCGCGTACCTTTTATCGACTCCGAAGTCGATAATTCTTCATTTACCTTTTCTTTACCTACTACCACACCCACACCGATGGATCCGAATCCATCAAACTTCTTTAACCCCAATCTGCCACCGTCCGTTGGTGCGCAGAATTCTCCACACATTTCTCTTCAGGAAAGATGCTATCCACTTAGAGGTCCTCTTTCGACCTGCTTATCCACACCACCAGCGAACGGGGATAACTTTGAAATAAAGCCCCAGTATATCAACCTTCTACCTAAGTATCACGGACTCGAGACCGAGGACGCTTACGTTTTCATTACCAAATTTGAAAACGTATGCGCTATGATGGGTACGTCTCAACTGTCTGTGGATGCGATGCGTCTACGACTTCTTCCTTTTACCTTGTGCGATATAGCCGAGAAGTGGCTATATAACACCACCGCACACTCCATCACTAATTGGGAAGAATTCGTCGCAGCATTCCTAAAGAAATTCTACCCAGTCCAAAGAACGGCTCGAATTCGTAGTGAATTAAACCAATTTGCCCAGCTCCCTACCGAACCATTTTCAAAGTACTTTGAACGTTTCAAGGATTTAATGGTTCAATGTCCTCATCACGGCATCCCGAGATGGGAGTTGTGCCGAATCATCTATGAGGGCAGTAACCCTAGCACCAAACAAAGCCTTGAAAATATGTGTCAGGGTACATTTATGACTAAAGACGATGGGGAAGCCTGGCGATACTTAGAAGAATTCGCTGAAAAATCACTCATTTGGGAGAGTGGAACCCAACCATTGAATAGGGGTGGCGTACACCAAGTAGATGTGTCCATAGGTGTTCGAGCTGAAATGGCAGCAATGCAAAAGAAGCTCGACGCTATGGAACACAAATTTGCAGCAGCCTCCCTAAACCCGGTATCACTCCCCAAAACTATTTGTGGGTGCTGTTCTGATCCGTCACACTTAACGGAAGAATGTCCTTTAAACTCGGCGTTTCAAGGTCAAGAGCATTCTAATGCCGCATTTCAACGACCTCGAAACGATCCATATTCTTCCACGTACAATCAGGGTTGGAGGAACCACCCGAATTTTGCTTGGAACCAAAATCAATCTCAAAACACGGTTCCAAACACAAATAACTTTCAAAGGGCTCTTCCTCCACCACAACAGCAACCCCTCCAACTCACTCAGCACCCCTACCAGTCACAAAATTTCCAAAACCAGGGCAACACTCATGCACAGTCTAATCCTATGCAGTCCTGTTCTGACGATTTCTCTCAATTTACTCAAACCATGAAATCACTTTTATCCAATTTCATGGAGGTTTCAACTGAGGTTAGATCTTCCGTCAGTGAAATAAAGAAAAACTCAGCGTCACAAGCTGAGAGTATTAGAACGATGGAAGCTGAAATCGCACGCCTCAAAGCTGAAATGAGTGCGAGAGAAAAAGGGAAACTTCCCTCTCAACCCCTACAGAATCCTGGGCATTACAATGTAAATGCCATTACCACGTTGAGATCGGGAAGAGTGCTGAATAATAATGTCGGGGAAGATATTGATAATACTGAAAATCATGTCAAAACCCCGGCTGAGACCTTTCCACATACACACATTTCTCCTTCTGATCCTTCTTCTTCTACCAAACCACCTTCGCACGAGCCTATTCTCCAGTTCCCTTTAGGCTCAACACCTTCACCCAACCCTTATAGTTCTCCACAGACGGTCCCCACACCTCTTTTGGGATCTCGTCTACCCCCCTTTCCTTCTCCTATGATGGACCCCGCGCTTATTGCGAAAGCACCTTACCCGAACCGGCTAAGGGCTAACAGAACGAGTCCTCATATGGAGAAAATTTTAGAAATGTTTAAACAGGTTAACATCAATATCCCTCTCCTAAATGCGATTCAACAAGTCCCCGCTTATGCGAAAATTCTAAAGGACTTGTGCACTAGGAAGAGGAAGACTCAAGTGCCGAAGAAGGTCTTTATGGCTAATAATATCAGCACTGCTTTTATTCCCCAGCTACCAAAGAAACGAAAGGACCCAGGATGTCCTACAATATCGATTTCGATTGGGGGTAAAAACATAAATCGTGCTCTTTTAGACCTTGGCGCGAGTGTTAACCTGTTACCTTATTCTGTCTATGAGCAATTAGGAATTGGAGAGCTGAAACCTGCTCATTGTACTCTCCAGATGGCGGACCGATCTATCACCAAACCAAGGGGTGAATTAGAGGATGTGTTAATAAAGGTCGGGGAATTTGTTTTCCCTGTAGACTTCATTGTACTTGACACACATCCTGTAGCAAACCCCCGGGGCCAAATTCCGGTGATTTTAGGTCGTCCTTTCCTTGCCACTTCCAACGCTGTTATAAACTGTAGAAATGGTTCAATGAATTTATCATTTGGAAATATGACCATTGAACTAAATATCTACAGAGTTGGGAGTCAGCCATCAGAACCTAGTGCTCATATTTTAGATGTGTGTTCTGTCCATGAGATCGCTCCCGATAGTTGTGGAGCCGAGGAACTTTGCTTTAATGATCTCGATGACATTAGCACATCTCTGCTTGATCTTACACTTAGTGAGGACACTACACTTACACTTGAGTCCTGCACTTCTGACTTTTCTCCACCCGAGTCTGTATCTTTCACAGGCTCTGAGCTTCTTTGTAAATCCAAAAATCATTCTATGATCCTTCCTTCGATCATTTCTCCGCCTGAATTAGATCTCAAGGTCTTACCTTCTCACCTAAAATATGCATATCTTGGTGAGAACGAGACTTTACCGGTTATAATTTCCACTTCTCTTGCATCAGAGCAAGAGAATGCACTTTTATCGGTATTAAGATCTAATAAAGAGGCTTTTGGTTGGAGTATGGCGGACATCAAAGGGATCAGTCCCTTGATTGTTGAACATCATATACATGTGATGGATGATGCCAGACCGACCCGAGAACCACAGAGACGGTTAAATCCCGTCATGAAGGAAGCTGTCATGAAAGAGATCGTCAAATGCTTAGATAGTGGTATTATATACCCGATCTCCGATAGCCAGTGGGTAAGTCCTATACACGTCGTTCCTAAGAAATCCGGCATCACTGTGATCACAAATGAAGCGAATGAGTTGATTCAGACACGCGCCCAAACTGGGTGGCGTGTATGCATCGATTATAGAAAACTCAACGCTGCTTCAAGGAAAGATCATTTTCCTTTACCATTTATTGATCAAATGCTGGAACGCTTAGCGGGACGACAATACTATTGTTTCATGGACGGTTACTCAGGCTATAATCAGGTCCCCATCGCCAAAAAGGATCAAGATAAAACCACTTTTACTTGTCCTTTTGGTACCTTTGCTTACAGTCGCATGCCTTTCGGGCTATGCAATGCTCCCGCTACCTTTCAGCGGTGTATGATGGGGATATTCTCTGATATGGTAGAGAATTTCCTGGAGATCTTTATGGACGACTTTTCGATTTTTGGAGACTCTTTTTCTGAATGCCTAGCGAATCTGGACGCTGTTCTTACTCGATGCAAAGAGAAGAACTTGACTTTAAACTGGGAAAAATGCCACTTTATGGTCCAAGAAGGAATAGTCCTTGGACATGTCATTTCACAGAGGGGCATTGAGGTTGACAGAGCTAAAGTAGATGTCATTCAAAACCTCCCTCATCCCAAAAGCGTCAAAGATATTCGCTCTTTCCTTGGCCATGCTGGTTTTTATAGGAGATTCATAAAGGACTTTAGCAAAATTGCTAGACCTTTAACACTACTCCTGGCCAAGGATACGACCTTCCACTTTGACTCGGATTGCGAGACAGCTTTCGACTCACTTAAACACTCACTCACTTCAGCCCCCGTTTTATCATCACCAAATTGGGACTACCCCTTTGAGCTGATGTGTGACGCATCTGATTTTGCAGTAGGTGCTGTCCTTGGACAACACATTGAAAAGATGCCACACGTGATTTACTATGCTAGTAAGACCTTGAATGATGCGCAAATCAATTATACAACCACAGAGAAAGAACTATTAGCGGTTGTATTCGCATTAGAGAAATTCAGGCCTTACTTAATCGGCTCACCTATTGTTGTATATACTGATCATTCCGCTTTAAAACATCTGTTGGCGAAGAAAGATGCCAAAGGTCGACTAATACGTTGGATCCTTCTTTTACAAGAATTCGATCTTGTTATCAAAGATAAGAAAGGATGTGAAAACGTAGTAGCTGACCACCTTTCACGCATCGTTTCTTCCCCTGTGACCCTGCCGATCAATGACTCATTCCCTGACGAACAACTCTTGAGCGTATCCTCTGAACCATGGTTCAGGGATATTGTGAACTATCATGCCACGGGACTGATACCAAGCGATTGGTCTAAACAGGACAAATACCGCTTTCTTTCCCAAGTAAAACACTATTACTGGGACGAGCCTTATTTGTTTAAATATTGTCCTGATCAGATCATTCGCCGGTGCGTCCCAAATGAAGAGTTCAAGAGTATTCTTTCATTTTGTCATGATCAGGCCTGTGGGGGTCACTTTGGTCCAAGAAAAACAGCGGAAAAGGTTTTGCAATCTGGATTTTATTGGCCGACCTTATTCAAGGACGCATTTGAACATTGCAAAACCTGCACACAATGTCAGTATACGGGTAGAATATCCCAAAGGAATGAAATGCCTCAGCAACCCATTCTGGTTGTTGAAATGTTTGATGTTTGGGGCATAGATTTTATGGGTCCTTTTCCCAACTCCTTTGGGAATCTGTACATATTGTTGGCGGTTGATTATGTCTCCAAGTGGGTAGAAGCCATTCCAAGTCGCACTAATGACAGGAAAGTTGTCATTAAGTTCTTGAAAGAGAATATCTTCTCGCGATTTGGACACCCACGCGCTATTATTAGCGATAATGGGACACACTTCTGCAACAGATCTTTCGAGACTCTGATGCGGAAATATTCAATCAACCACCGTCTTTCTACACCCTATCACCCCCAAACAAGCGGGCAGGCTGAGATCTCAAACAGACAAATCAAACTTATCCTGGAGAAAACTGTTGCTAAAAATAGAAAAGACTGGTCGACCAAATTGACGGATGCTCTTTGGGCATTCAGGACTGCATATAAGACCGACCTAGGAATGTCTCCATATAGGATAGTGTTTGGAAAAGCATGTCATCTACCTGTTGAGATAGAACATAAAGCATTGTGGGCTATAAAAGAAATTAATTTTGATTTAAACCTTGCTTGCAACTTTCGGAAGCTGCAACTAAACGAGCTAAGCGAACTCCGCGATGAAGCTTATGATAATGCTGTAATCACAAAGAATAGGACTAAGGTTTTTCACGATAAAAACATTGTAAGGAAAACATTTTTACCTGGTCAACAAGTCCTTCTTTATGATTCACGATTACACCTTCATGCGGGTAAGCTCCGATCTCGTTGGAAGGGACCTTTTGTTGTGCGGTCTGTATACCCGCACGGGGCAGTAGATATTGAAAATGTTAAAAACGGCACTGTTTTCAAAGTAAATGGACATAGATTAAAGCCATATTTTTCCACTGACCCCACGGAGGAGCTCTTGTTCTTACAAGAGCCAGTTTATCTTGATTAAAATTCCTCCGTCTCACTTTCATGTCCAGTATATCATTGCATCATTATTTTGAATAAAGGTGAGTAAATAAAACAAGTTTGGGGGAAGTTCTTCACTTATATATTCGCCCCCACTAATAATTCCTCCCAGATTTACAGATTTTTGTAGGTATAACTGTCGGCAACAGTGAGGACACTGTTGAAAACAAGTTTGGGGGAGGTTTGTGCTTATTTTCGCATCATTTGCATATCATCTGCATAAGCACAAAACATTTCTTTTAAAAATCTATAAAAAATGAAAAAATTTCAAAACCCATAAAAATTTAAAAATTTTTCAAATATAAAAATAATTTTAATATTTACACTTTTTGTATATAAATAAGATAATGAAAGTTTAGACAGTGAACAATTACATCCATGAGATTGGAAAAACTTTAGAAAACTAAGAAAATTAGAAGTTTTCTTATACGAACTAGTAATAAGTAGTTATGAGCCGTTGTCCCAAGGGTTAGTAAGATGAAGGACGTCACTAATCTGAGGATAAAAATAAGTCTGAAAAATAGTTTCTATTCTGGAAGCCAAACATTTTGAACGTGGCTACCCTGCTATTCGCACTTACACACGTCTTGAAGCCTGGGATAGTAGAGGATACCTTGAAATGCTCTTGTCTTAAGGCCAAAAGTATGAAAAAGAAAAATAGTATTTTTTAAAGTGGTGAGAAAAATGGACACTGGTTTTGTTATCACCAAGGGCAAGAAAAATATATAGCAAAAGGGTGCTTCTTCACCTAGTGCCCCAAGGTCAACTGGTCTGGGAGTCACTGCTATGCCTGAGGTGGTGCAAGATTAGGAAAATACACCAAGTTAGCATGCACATCAGTAATCGGTCGGTTAGTACCTCAAGAAGTATTAACGGTCGCATGAAAGTGTGTAAGCAATCTCGTTTGCCAAGAAGTACTGAGGCTGATGGGCAAGAGTATGATAGCTTGAATTGAATTCTCCGGGTGTAGGGATGTCTTTACACACACGCAGGGTGATATGATCGATGTTTGGAATAAAGATAGGAATGAAGAATAAGACGATGTTTTATTGAGGGAGGACGTGATTTCTGACATCTTTTCATGACCATTAAGATAGGGCTCATGACAACCGAAAAGCTAGCTTAGTTGGAAACCCTAATTTTCAAGGCTTCTCTTTTACAATTCTTATCTTTAAATGTAATATTCATGATCTTGCTTTTATTTTTGGATTTTGTGGGTGCAATCCGCTGAAAACCCTCAGGAGACAACACTCCTCCTACTAGGGACACCTAGAGGTTTAAAGGCTTGTTGCACGTGCTCAGTGCAATCGTGTTGCCTACGAAAGTGTGCTAGTTAGTTTTTTTCTCTCTTTCTTTGTTTTCTCCTTCTCTTTTTAATAAAACATTCTCTCGAGACGATCGAAATTAAGTTTGGGGGTATTTGATCAGTCGAAAATACTGCATATTTTAACCGGCAATTTCCTTGTCATCTGCATACATATAGGAGAGTACGGTATTCATAATTCACATATTAGCTAATTGGTCGCAAAATATCAAATTACATGTATTCGACCTTAAAACCGGAAATTCTAGGGAAATTAACCGCATTGCATTACATAGCATATTTTCTATATCTTGCAACCCCTATTTTGAAGTCTATGCAGGAAACGAGATACTCGCTCGATCAATTCATCGCTCGACCATTACAATTGCTCGTAAACTCATTGAAAGCAAATCTGGTATCAACATAGAAGGGCAACTACAATTCTGAACATCAAAGAATAACCTATACAGCAGTACAAAGCCACAGAAGAAGACACAGTTCCCGAGGCCACCAAGGCGCGGCGGAAGCGCGGCACGAAGCCACCTCCCGCGGCGGTTGCGCGGCAGGAACAGTGACTTAGCTCCTCAAACTTCACTACAACTCCTGTTTCAGTGTCCTCAGCTCAAAAATGCATACAAAAGTCCAGAAGAGTCCAGACACTTCCACCAGATCATCAAATTCCCAAACTACCCTAGTATTTCTAGAACTTTCCTAAACCCTAGCTTAAACCCTAAGCTAAACCCCAACAACTTGTCAACAAACTTTGGGAGGGAAAGTCTAATTCAAACCTAGACCTAGTTCTATAAATAGGACCCTAGGCTCTCTCATTTAATAATCTTTGATCATCTTGAAAAATCAAGAAACCCTAGAGAGAAAAAGATTCAACCCATTTTTAGTTTAGCCTTTCTCTTTCTCCATCTTCTTCTTCCTCAAGATTAGTGAGAAATCTTGTAGGAAACCCTAACCCTAATTCCACTCCAAATCCAACATCTTGAGTACCAAATCAAGCGAGAAATCTTCAACCTTTTGGGAGCCGAGCCGATCTTCCATCGGGCAAGTGATCCAAGCTGATCCGCGATCCACGGAGACGAGCGAAGCCAAGTCGACAATCGAGTTCCTCCTCTTGTAGTTTCTTGAGTGATTGTAACGGAATTGTTGATATGAATAAAAGGTGAAATTCGTTAATCTTGCTTGCTTTTAAAATTCCGCATCATGTTATCTTTACTGTTCTTGAATATTGTCTATGTGGTGATGCGCGAGTAAAAACTCCGCTCGTTAAGGAGTCGAGAAGATCTTTAGTATGATGATGTAGCAAATTTGTAATCAATTCTTGAATCCCACGAGATTGTAAACCCTAGCTATTTCAAGAATCGACAACCCAATTCGATTCGATGCTTTCTTGATCAACATCGTTCGAGATTGGGGTGATCCGATCGATTCTTGAAATTACTAGAGGCTAGAGTATAAATGGTATCCTCGAAAGAGTAAGGGTTAAGAGATGAAACTTTAATTTCATCAAGAAAACCCTAATTCTCGTCGATAACCATTGATCTAGTGTCAATTCCTCGAAGGACAAGAATATGAAATATTGTAGACTACAACACATATAAAGATCCTATCGATTCCTACGAGCCTCTTTTCTTGATTGTCGTTTGGAAAATATCATTGAAACCGATTCTTGTTGTTTATAGTTCTTGATTCTTTAGAAAAGATTAGTGACACACGAATACAAATCAATCAATTGAATCGTGTTTTCTCTTATTGTCGATTAACATTTCATTTCAAACAAATAAAAGTATAAACGAATCTCGAGATCCCTGAGGACGATCCGCACTCATTCATTAACTTCAACTGACACCGTTGTTTGATTGCGGTCAAATATTTTTGGTTGTGATTTCTTTACTATTTGATTAGATAAACACATACACGAAAATAATCAGATCACTACTCGGTAAGTATTAACTACCTTTATAGTCGTGTCATTCAACTTCTTTCTACTTCTTAAACTCCTAGGTCCACCGAGAACAAACTTAGGAGTCGGTCTTTCTCGTCGAAGATGATCCACCCGAAGGAATCGTAGCTAAGACTTTTGCTTCACATTAAGATATTAAGTGAAGCAACTAATGAACAAAACTTACTAAGGATTGATCACTAGAGATACAGTAATAGTTATCTCTTTGTTTTCTCTCTTTTTCTTTTTTCCTTTCTCAATTTTGAAAACTCAAGAGAAGAGAGGAAGAAGATGAAGAAGCATGGCATAAAATAATATCCTTCTTCTTTTCTTTTTCTCTTCATATCTTTTAAGAAATGGTGTGACTAGAATTGTGACTCGCAATGGTGAGTCACAAGTTCACGCCATTCTTCAAAAATCATGAAGAGATGAGAAAAGAAAAGAAGCCACCTCATTTGTACACATACATATGTGTGTACACACACACTAATATAAATATATGCTACAAATACATACACTCATATTCGTATAAAATACGAATACCCGTATTTGTATCAAGACACAAATACCGTATTCGTGTCAAAATATAAATACCGTAAAAGAGAGATACTATATATATATATATATATATATATATAATACTAGCTCACATTTCATCCAAATATGATAATCTGGCTATATTTCAAACCGGCTAGTATTAACAAATTATCTGATTAAAAGTACGTGTACAAAAACACATATTTAATCGAACCTCCGTACGTATCAAAATATGCACACTACATCGTTTCGCCAGAGCTGGGAAACCCTCTGTGTGGGACTCTAAAAACTCGACAATACGCTGGCAGTGGATTTAACCACAAGCACGTCAGCGACACTAGCTGTACGTAACGGCTACCCAGGTATTGTTAGTTATATGTATGCCCTAGAGGCCATTACTGTACATATGATGTATATTGTAGTGAATGCTGGGACATATATAGGGAGGACTTTCTTGCTCGACATGATAGTATGCTATCTGGTTACACTTTACCTTAACGTGTATACTGTTTGTCTCTCTGTTACATGTTGGTAAAGCCCTTAGGATGTGTACTTGACTACCTGGACTATGATGCGGATCATACTAGTGGGGACATGGTAGTCCATAAGTACATCCTTCAAAGTCCTTAGTCGTGGGTATATCGAGACGGGGCATCGATATACCAGAGTAGACTAGTGTATATCTTCTCGACCCATACAGATGGGTGATGGATGATCCCATATCCATTGGTGTTTGACATCAGAGATGATATACGGGTGCTCAGTAGAGACTGGGTACACTGGACGGACTCGCCGAGAACTCCCAGATGGTATTATACCTTACGTCAGATGGCAGTTCTCTGGTGACACTGGTACAGAGTAGTCTGTTGACCCGAGATCGTCATAGAGTCTTGTGTGGTTCCCACTGTGCTTTGATTTCCACCTTACCACGTCTAAGAGGGCGTGCAAAACGGTGGTTTTTGGGTACAGTCCCGAGTCACATGGAGGCAATGAGCGATAGGAGGGGATTCGTCTCTCCCGGTATAGGGAGTTGATGTTGCGCTGTGTTCGATTGGCTATAACCGGAAATCCCTGGCCAGGGTTGCTGAGATTTACTGGTAAGTGTTACCAGTAGTTTCTTGAATTGTTATAGACCTCATATCGACACGACTTATCGAGCTATTGGGGTCTGACGTTTTACCACCCCTAGGCGAGATATGCGACATATCAGACGATCAGACCGGACTGTACGGTAGTGTTACTGGTTGGATTCACTGGAGTGTTAGCGGGCTTGCTCGTCGATCTTCTGATCGCTCAATACCCGGGTGGCCGTTACGTTTAGCAGACCGCTTGCGGCTTGTGGGCGTTTGATATGATCATCACCTGCTGCCGGCGTATTGACGAGTCTTTAGAGTCCTACACAGAGGTTTCCTGGCTCAAGCGAAACGAAATAGAAGCGCATATGAGATATGTGCGGGACCGAGAATAATGCGTGTATGTGATACCGTATTCCATTCTCGCGATTTGTAGCATTGATCGGTTATATGCGTTATAGCCGGGTTATCGGATCAAGTGTTGATTCGATAAGTTGTTACTATTGATATTAGTCGGTTATATGCGATATGACCGGATCATTAAATCAAGTGTTGATTTAATGATTTAATGCATAATTATATATTTGATATATTACTTTGCATTAACTAGTATCGGTTCACTTAAGATGGATTTTCTCACTCGGTTGTGCGTATTGTATATGCGATATACTTTTGTGCACTTGATTGTATCATGTTTGATGATACATGCTAACTTGGTTAAGTGTATGATTAAACCATGGTTAGTTAATGGTTAGGGTTTCATTTGATTCATTTATGCATTTATATAATTTGTTTTGACAAAAGAAAAAGGGAAAATGGTTGCTTTCAAAGATGAAGCTTCATGAAGGTTTGACTAAAGTGACCATTTTGTCTTCATGTCATAAACCTAACCATTCACTAACCCTAGTTGATTCTCTATACTTAACCATGGTATGCTTATGATAAGAATAGATTTTCTTTTCTATTTTATTATTCTTATCATAACAATTATCTTCTTCTTCTTCTTCTTCAAGAAAGAAGCTTGCATTCATCAATGGTGATTTGATGAAAAGAGTGAGAAATCCAAATCTAAAGTGAACCCACTTCCTATTTCTTCATCCTCTACCTCTTGCCAAGTAGTAGAGTGTGTTTTCTTCACAAGTTTCATGACTTGGTGAAGTGAGAGCTTGATCTAGTGATGTCTCGACGTAGATCATCTTCGGCACGAAGCCGACGACCTTGCCCGCCCATTTCTCCGATGAAGCCGATGCTAGAGTCCGGGATTCATTTTGGACAGCGGAGAGACATCATTGCGAGCTATGGAGGTGGAGCACCGGATCTACAAAGGTTGTATTTCCGTTCACTTAGTTAATTTGTTAACTAGTTTGTTTTGTCACCTAGAAATCTAGCCAACGATCCGTAGTCTAGGGTTTCTCACCGTAATTTTTGAAATTGGCATGGTTGATGCCTTGTGAGACCTCCTTGGTGTGCCTAGGAACCCTACAGTGGTATCAGAGCCAAGCTAGAGCCTTAGGCGAAGTCTAGACGATGTTTGAAACCCGATCGAACCGAAAACCCAACCCGGAAAATGCTCTCTGTACTTTTTCTAAAATCGTGGTTTTTTCCAAATTAAAAATATGCAGAAAAACCAGCAGGGATATCTAAGAGTTACGGTGAATTTTGATGACCTAATTCCATCATTCCGCCGCGGATCCGCGGCACGAGCATGGCTCGTGCGGCGGATCCGCGGCCGTTTTGTCGTATTGTTCATCGAAATTTGCACCATAATCAATAATTGTCAGTGCTGGTTTTCCTGGGAATATTTTAATATTTATTCCAGAGTTTTATTTTCTGGGTTGTTTTGGGGATTCGGTGTTTCGATCGGAGTATCAGATTTTGTCTATGTGGCTTTCCAGATAAATTTTAGAATATGTTAAAAAGTTCGACCGGATATAAATACCCAATTTTTCCCCTGTCGGGAAATTTCCAAGTGTTGGATTTTTCCGTAGTTTAAAGACGTTCTAAGTAGTGCAAGTAACTCGATGGACCCTCTAGAAGACAACAAACCTTAACTTGATTATGTGACCGTCTTGAACTGCCCTTTAAACCTTCGGGTTTGGGGCAGTACGGCGTGCCACATGTGAGGCGTTGGCTTGACCCTTGTACGGCTGGACCGTTGGTATTGAGGCACGAACTGAATGTTTTTAGACTTGTTTCATGTGTTGATCTGTATCGGGAAAACTTGGGTGTTCGATTGTTCGATCGGAAAGTTTGACATTTTCTATTTATCCGGAATGGGATACAATAATTGGAATTCACAATAAGTTATGAGATAACTGAATGAATGTTATAAACATAGCAGTTTAGTCTCACTTGATCGGTTGCCACGGAATTTTGATGTGATCAAAAGTCCGTCGCAATCACGTAGCGTACGCGGATACTCGCCGGGTAAACTTAATAGACAGCTACACCCCATAGCCCCGACCAAGTGACTGTAGGAGAACCCCGTCGCCGAAAGCATCCGTTCGGGTGCTCCCGGTAGCGGTGTTCCGCCTTGGTGCACTTTGTCGACGGCGTCGGGAGTGCGGCCGTCTACTAAAGTTTGCGACGAGCATTCGATCAGGATGTCGGGAATCTTGTTGAATTGCCCGACTTGATATTGAAAAGTGTTTTCGATTTTGAGACTAAAATGCGGGGTTTATAATTGTTAGGCATGCGATGTATAAGTAATTCATTTGGTCAGGCATGCGATGTCTGAGGTGGTTGCGGATTCCAACTTTGTAGTTTTACACTTTCTTTTCTGTGACCGTAAGTGTAATATGTGATATCGCCGGTTTCGTTGCTATATGTCAACGACAATTGGGATGCGCATATTTACTTACGTTGAAGACATGTGATGTTATGTGTTGCTGGATATGTTATATTGGATCGTCGTGTTTGAATAGCCGGAGGGTTTTTATGTGAGATGAGTGTTTTTCATTTTCATTCATGTAAAAACTTGTATGTAATATTCTTTTATTGGGGCACTTCCAGGTTGCGGAAGATGTCACCCTTTGTATATTATTTACTTTTTCGCACTAGGATAGACCCAAGGAGGAGGGCACAAGTAACCGGGTTCTGGGGTCCAGTGGGAGACCATCTCGAGGAGTCGAGTCCGGGTCTCCTAACTCCAAAATTGGTAGGGTTTCTTGCTGCTCTCGTAGGGGTCTAGGGGTGTGGGTTTGGCTATTCATCACGACCGTGGAATCCGTGTTTTATACTGGCTCGTATTGAAAACACGGACGTCCTAGTATATCCAATATTTCATATGTTTCTTCTGCTGCGTTATCTGTGATGTGATCATGTGATGTTCTGTGATAGATACAGTATATAGTATATATGATATATTATATAGACGTTACTTATGTTTTACACCAGCGCTAGCCCTGCCCCACTCTGCCGTTAGTTACCTAACCTAACGGTGCACGAGGGGACATCGAGGCAAATGCGGATGGCATAAGTGTACGTCGTATTTATCTGTGATGTTTAGGTAACTTAAATGATGGGACTTCATTAATATGATTAATGAAATAAAAGAAACCTAAGATGTTGTAGAATCGAATTTCAAAATAAAAGAGGTAGCTACAGTTCTTGCTTTGCACAGCGGTATATATGATATATCCTGCACCTTATTCGATGAGGAAAGGACCGAGATCCCTTCACCGGGAGTGACTCCTTTAGCAATAACTGGCAGATGCGTCATATGAGATATGACCGGATTGATAAATCAAGTGTTGATTTATCATTTAACCATTAGTTTTCTCACTTAAAACCTTTCTAGGGTTTGATGGATGTATGCATGCATGCATGTGTTTCTTTCTTCTTTTCTAGTTTCATGCACATGTAGATGTGCATACATGTACACATACATACATCAAACCATCATGGTTGATTATATATGGAAATGGTGGCAATATAAGACTCACACCATTGATTATTTAATGGATTATTATTTGATTATGGATTTAAAAAGAAAATGAAAAGGAAAGGATAATTATGCTAGTTTCTACATGCTTCTTCTAACCTAACCATGCTCACCTACCACTAAACCATGGTTATCCTTTCCTTTATCATTCTAAACCCAAGTTAAATTAATCATCTATCATTTAATCATGGTTGGAGTCAAGAAGGAATAAATATATATAGTGATATTTATTTCTTTTGCAAGCTTAACCTTATGGTTATCATTTTACCTCTTGATAAGAAAAAGCCACCATTTTCATCCTCCTTGATCTTCTCCTCTCTAGTTTTTTCTAGTGAGTCAAACACAATCAAAGAAAGGTTTTTGAAGTGAGATCCAAAGCCACAACAACATTCTACACAAGCTTAGCCGTTTTGTTTAGAGTGTTATCTTCGGTTTGACGAAGTAGCGAGCTTGGACGGAGATCTCCGCAGTGGATCGTCGTGGACCCAAGGAGAGTTCAAGAGGACCTCGACTCAACACCAAAGAGCCTAAGGAGCGAAGCAAAAACGGGAGCTACAAAGGTTGTAGCCTTCAAACCCTAACTTTTGTTAGCTTAAAGTTTAATAAACCTAATTTTCTAGGATCGATCAATATGCGTGTTTGTTTAGCACAATAAAAATCATAACTTTTGGACATGTGATACTTCAAAACACTTCATAGGGTGCTAAACAATCCCTTCATTGGTATCAGAGCCGACCTAGAACATTAGGCGACCTTTTTGCGAAGTAAAAAGTCCGATCGAAACAAAATACGACTTTTAAGGATGCTCTCTGGAAATTTTTTAAAAACTGACCTTTTTCAGAATTAAAAATTCTCAAAAAATAGAGCAGGTAAAAATTAGACGATCTGGAAAATTCGAGCCAGTGAACAGTAACTTCGGCCGCAGAAGCGCGGCATAAGCAAGCTTAGGCCGCGCATCCGCGGCCATACTAGGGGCTCTTTGACAATTTTTTGCACAGTAATTTTATTTACCTGCTATATTATATTCTGAGCATGTTTAATCTGAATCTTCTGTTGAAAATTCTGGAGATGTTTTTGGCCTCGTGGTTTCGATCGGAGTTTTCATTTCGCTTTCTTTTCCGGGTAAACTAGAAAGTATTGAAGTTCTTGAACGAATATCATTTACTCAATATTCACGGGGTTTAAATAGTTTCGAGATACGTGCAAGTCTTTTTGCGGTGGTCCCTCTAGAAGACAACAAACCTTAACTCGATTATGTGACCGTCTCGAACTGCCCTTTGAACCCTAGGGTTTGGGGCAGTACGGCGTGCCACATGTGAGGCGTTGGCTTGACCCTTCTACGGCTGGACCGCCACTACTGTGTCACACTCCGGATCTTTTTGAACCCTGCTCAAGTGTTGAGTTTTAGTGAATCTTGGATGCTTGATTGTTCGTTCGAAAAACTTTAATACTGTCTGTTTGTCTGGAATGTGATACAATATGTGGAATTCATATGGTTTAGGCATGAAATACGAGATATGTGATATTTCGCATTTATGATGTCTAAAGAGAATCTGGATTCCAAATATTGTAGTTTTACACTTTCTTTTCTGTGACCGTAAGTGTAGTATGTTAGATATCGCCGGTTTCGTTGATATACATCAATGACAATCGGGGTACGCATACTTACTTACGTTGATGATATGTGATATTATGTGTTGCTGAGATATGATGTGTAGGATTGTCGCGATTGAATAGCCGGGGGGTTTTGTGAGATGAGAGCTTTATATTTTCATTCATGTAAAATCAAATGTAATGTAATATTCTTTTATTTGGGGCACTTCCAGGTTGCGGTTGTGTCACCAGTGTTGTATATTATTTACTTTTCCGCATAAGGATGGACCCAAGGAGGGGAGCACAGGTGACCGGGTTCTGGGGTTCAGTAGGAGGCCATCTCGAGGAGTCGAGACCGGGTCTCCTAAACTCCAGGATTGGTAGGGTCACTTGCCGCTCTCGTAGGGGTCCAGGGTGTGGGCTTGGCTATTCATCGCGACTGTGGAATCCGTATTTTCTATTCTGGCTAAATACTAAATACGGACGTCCTAGTATATCCCACGTTATATCTATATTTCTGCTGCCTGTGTTCTGTGAAATCTGAGACGAATGACTTATTGTATATATGATATATAGTAGACGTTGCTTATGTTTTACACCCGCGCTAGTCCCGTCCCGGTATGCCGTTAGTTAAGTAACCTAACGGTGCATAACGGAACATTGCAGCGAATGCGGATGGCATAAGCGTACGTGTTATTTTCGTTTCTTTTCTGTGATTGGCTTAAGGACTTAAATGGTGGGATTACATTAATGTGATTAATGTAATGAAAATAAACCTAAAAGATGTTGTAGAATCGGATTTAAAAACTACTCGGCTTTTTATGAAAAAGCTACTTTTCAAAACTGCGGAGCTTAAGCCACTCCTTTTGAAAACTGTTTGATTCTACAACGATATCAAGTTCAAAGCGTTAAAGATTTTCTTAAAAATCATTCGCAACCCTCCATCATTTTAGGAAGTAGAGTACTTAGTATTCGTGCTACGTTTGTTGACTTTAGTTAAGGCGTAGTGTACGGTAGCTAAGTGATGTCTTCCTACAATGCATATGATGCAGATTAATTAGGACATTCATGCGACTTTGTTGACCATAGTTAAGGGTCATATGGGTGGGTCTGATTGATCAAGAAATGACGGGTAGAACTTGACTGGTACTTATGATTTGTTGACCATAGTTAAGATCATAAGTACTAGGGGTAAAAATTACATCGGGAATTTCAAGTGTTGAAATTTGCAATGAGATTGCATACGTTCCATGTGATGGTTGGATCCCGATCCCACTGTGGGCAATAGTTGCTCCTAGGAGAGTTTTACAGTTTGCAATTAGCTAACTCATTAGGTGTCTAGAAAGGTGTTAACGGGGCTCCGCCTCTGGGAAAACGAGGTTTACTCTAATTAGGTCCGTGCGAAAGCACGGGGAACCTCCCTCAAAGTACCGACACTGGCCTGGCTGAACGGTTAGCGAAGTTGTAGACTGTAATTAATCCTGGCTAGTTTTTCTTTTTAAGGTTTGAAAGAAAACTTGATAAAAAGCAGTGGGAAACATCGATTAGACAAGATAATAAACCAATCTAATCTGTGCAAGAGCTTTCGCTGAGTGTATTCTTTTCTCTCTCTTAATGGCAGATACCAATGACTGGACTTAAGCTTCTATTAGATAAGAACAAACTGAATGGGACCAACTATAAAGACTGGCTAAGGAATCTGAAGATCGTCTTGACATATGATAAAGTATCATATGTCCTCACGGCTTCAGCCCCGCCCGTCCCAGGCCCAAAATCCTCAGTTGCGGACATTGAAGTCCGCAAGACATGGGACGCTGACTGTGCCACGGCAAAATGCCTCGCGCTTGCATCGATGGATAACACACATCAAAAGCAGCACGAGGACATGGACATTCACGGGATTTTACTCCATACAAAGGAGTTGTATGGGGAGCAGTCCCACGTATTACGATACGAAGCATCAAGGAAACTGTTTCACATGCGGATGGCCCCTGGCACACCAGTAGCGGACCATGTTTTGAAGATGATAGCTCTTATAGAAGAGCTTGAGGACCTTGGATGGACAATGGACAATGAGCAATATATAGATATTATTCTGCAGTCCCTCCCCTCCACCTTTGCTCAGTTCATAGTGAACTTTAACATGCATAGCATGGAGAAGGAACTCCCTGAACTCCTTAATATGTTAAGGAGTGCAGAGAGCACTATGAAGTCAGCAAAGACTTCCGTTATGACCATTGGACAGTCTTCTTCTTCTCGCCCAAAAGCTAAGGCCAAGGGAAAGAAAAAGAAGAAACCCACTAATCTTAAGGGCGGAGTCAAAAAGGCGAAGGGAAAGGGAAAGTCCACGGCTGGAGACCCGGGGAAAGGCGAGTGTTTTCATTGCCACAAGACAGGACATTGGAAGCGCAACTGCACAGAGTACTTAAGTCTCAAGAAGAAGCATGGTGATGCTTCCGCTTCAGGTGCGTTTGTGACTGAAAACTGTTTTTCTATAAACTCTGCTTCCTGGGTATTGGATACCGGTTCAGGTTCTCACATTTGCAATTCTATGCAGGGGTTGAGAAATAGCAAGGTTTTGAAGACAGGTGACCATACTCTCCGCGTTGGAAATGGTTCCAATGTACATACAGTCGCAGTGGGAGAGTATCACTTGGGGTTGCCGTCTGGATGTATTTTGATTTTGAATCCATGTTATTTTGTACCTGATATGCTATGTAATATAATATCCGTTTCTTTGTTGGACAATGAAGGGTATAATTTTGTATTGCAAAACAATGTTATGAACATTCACCTGAATCAAATGTTGGTTGGGTATGGTACACTTAATAACGGAATATATGTCCTAAATCAACACACAGTTTTCAGTATACAACACACTAATAAAAGAAAACTTTCAAAATTAAATGAAGCTTTTCTTTGGCACTGTAGACTTGGTCATATTAACGAAACAAGACTAAACAAGTTACACAAAGATGGATATTTAAATCCTTTTGAATATAAATCTTATGCAACTTGCCAGTCTTGTATCAAGGGTAAAATGACCAAAACTCCGTTTACCGGACACGGAGAAAGAGCTACTCAGCTCCTTGGCCTCATACATAGTGATGTATGTGGGCCAATGTCTACACAGGCTAGAGGCGGTTTTTCATACTTCATTACATTCACCGACGATTTCTCAAGATTCGGTCATGTATTTTTATTAAAGCACAAGTCCGAAGCTTTCGAGAAATTCGTTGAATATAAACAAGAAGTAGAAAAACAAACCGGCTTGAGTATTAAGATGCTTCGATCAGATCGAGGTGGTGAGTATCTCAGTACAGAATTTGCAAACTTCCTAAAAGAGAATGGGGTTCTCTCTCAGCTCACTCCTCCTTACACACCACAGCACAACGGTGTGTCAGAACGACGGAATAGGACCCTATTAGATATGGTCCGGTCCATGATGAGTGACGCTGAGTTACCAGTCTCGTTTTGGGGGCATGCATTGGAGACTGCAGCGTTTCTGCTAAACAGGGTTCCAACCAAAGCCGTGTCTACCACGCCATATGAGATATGGAATGGGAAGAGACCATCTCTTAAAAGAATTAAGATTTGGGGTTGCCCGGCCTATGTTAAAAAGCAGAATCCGGAAAAACTCGAGACACGGTCAGTCATGTGTAACTTTGTGGGATATCCAAAGAATTCTTATGGATATCTGTTCTACCACAAAGAGGAACAAAAAGTGTTTGTTTCTCAGTATGCCACATTCTTGGAAAAAGAGTTTTTCACAGATAGAGATGATGGCAAGGTGGTAGATCTAGAAGAGGTTCTGGAGACACAAATTACAAATGACGATTTGATTGAACCGGCTGTTACAACAGAAACTGAAGAACCTCGGCCACTCCGTAGGTCTGGTAGGACTTCTCGCCCACCGGAGAGGTACTACGGTTTCCTCATTGATGGTGACAGAGAAGATTGCATCATGGATGATGATGATCCTACCAGTTTTCAGCAAGCTATCACGAGTGGTGACTCTGTGAAGTGGCTGGATGCCATGAGATCCGAAATGGAGTCTATGTACACCAACAAAGTATGGACTTTGGACGTTGTACCCCCTGGGGTAAAACCTGTAGGGTGCAAATGGATCTTTAAAAGAAAGATTGGTGTGGATGGGCAGGTAGAGACCTATAAGGCAAGACTTGTGGCGAAAGGTTTTCGTCAAAGACCAGGTTTGGACTATGACGAAACTTTTTCGCCCGTAGCCATGCTTAAATCTATTCGGATCCTACTTGCTATTGCTGCTCACTACGACTATGAAATCTGGCAGATGGACGTTAAAACAGCATTTCTAAATGGAGATTTAGATGAATGTGTTTATATGGATCAGCCAGAGGGCTTCATTGACAGTGGGAGCAGCGAGAAAGCATGTAGATTGCTTAAATCCATATATGGGTTAAAGCAGGCATCTCGGAGTTGGAACATCTGTTTCGATGATGTTATCAAAGAGTTTGATTTCATCAAAAATCCGGATGAACCTTGTGTTTATAGGAAGGCTGTAGGAAGAGCTGTCGCATTCCTCGTATTGTACGTGGATGACATTCTTCTGATAGGAAATGATATTCCTATGCTACAGTCGGTCAAATCATTCTTATCACTGAGGTTCTCCATGAAGGACCTGGGTGATGCCACATACATCCTGGGTATAAGGATCTATAGGGATAGATCCAAAAAGTTATTGGGATTGTCCCAAACCAAGTACATCAACACCATCCTAAAGAGGTTTAGTATGGAAGACTCCAAGCGGGGTGCCTTACCCGCTTGCCATGGAGTCAATCTCTCCAAGGATTCTTGCCCAAAGACCGATGAAGAGAGAGCTCGCATGAGCATTATACCTTATGCTTCGGCAGTAGGATCTATAATGTATGCGATGTTATGTACACGCCCAGATGTAGCTTATGCACTTAGTGTTGTAAGCAGGTATCAATCCAACCCAGGGGAGAACCACTGGACAGCTGTGAAGAACATTCTTAAGTACTTGCGAAGGACTAAAGAATTGTTCTTGGTGTATGGTAATAAGGATCTCCAAATGGAGGCCTTTACCGATTCGAGCTTCCAGAGCGATAAGGATGACAGCAAATCTATCTCAGGGTTTGTATTTACCCTCAATGGAGGGGCGGTAAGTTGGAAGAGTTCCAAACAGGATACCGTTGCAGACTCTACGATGGAGGCTGAGTACATTGCTGCAAATGATGCCGCCAAGGAAGCCGTCTGGATGAAGAAGTTCGTCTCGGAGCTAGGAGTAGTTCCAACCATTATTGATCCAATACCCTTGTATTGTGATAATAATGGGGCTATGGCGTTAGCCAAGGAGCCCAGATCCCATCAGCGGTCCAGACACATCCTGAGGCGCTTTCATTTGATCCGGGAGATTGTAGATCGCCGCGAGATCGAGATTAAGAGAGTTGACACAAAGAACAACGCCGCGGATCCATTCACCAAGGCCCTCCCTCAGCCGCAGCATGAGCGACTTTTTGAGATGTTGGGTATGAGATACGCCAATAACTGGCCTTAGTGCAAGTGGGAGATTGTTGGATATATGTATGCCCTAGAGGCCATTATGTGATAGTGGATGTATCTATACTTGTATATATATATATTCAGTTTGCATTCTTGCTCGACATGATAGTATGCTATCTGGTTTTTCTTTATCTGACATGTTTATTTGATCATGCTTCTATTCATTCATACATGCTGATAAAGCCCTGAGGATATCGGCTTGACTACTCTGATTATGATGGAGATCATACTAGTGGGACATCTGTAGTCTATAAGCATATCCTGAAATGTCCCTAGTCGGAGGTGTATCGAGACGGGGCATCAATATACCAGAGTAGACTAGCGTATATGATACTAGACCCATATGATGGGCGATGGATGTTCCCACATTCATCGATGTTTGACATCAAGATCATATACGGGTGCTCAGTGGTGACTGGGTACACTGGACGGACTCGCCGAGAACTCCTATATGGAATTATATCTATCGTCGGATAGCAGTTCTCAGGTAACACTGGTACAGGTTAGTCTGTAGACCCGAGATCGTCATAGAGCCTTGTGTGTTCTCCCACTGTACTTTGATTACCACCCTACCACGGCTCTAATGAGTCGTGCAAACAGGTGGCCGTTGGGTACAGTCCCGAGACACACGAAGGCAATGAGCGATAGGAGGGGTTTCGTCTCTCCCGATATTGGGAGTTGATGCTGTACTGTGCCCGACTGGTTATAGCAGCAAGTCCCTGGCCAGGGCTGCTGAGATTTGCTGATAAGTGTTATCAGTAGTTTCTCGAACTGTTATAGACCATTCACCGGCACGACTTATTGAGTTATTGGGGTCGACGTGACCATCCCTAGGCTCGATATGCAGCATATCTGACGAAGAGACCGGACTGTACGGTAGTGTTGCCGGTTGGCTCGACGGGAGTTGTAACAGGTTCGCTTGTTGTCTTCTGATCGCTCAATACCCGGGTGGCCGTTACGTTTAGCTGACCGCTTGCGGCTTGAGGGTACTTGATATGATCATTACCCTCTGCCGGCGTATTTACGAGTCTTAGAGTCCCACAGAGGAGTTACCCAGTCCAGGCGAAAAGTTGTGGTGTGCATATGCGATATGCGCATGCACCCGATTGAAATGTGCGTATATGATACCGAACATTGATCGGGTGAACTGCTTTTGGTGGGGTCATATGAGATATGACCGGATTGATAAATCAAGTGTTGATTTATCATTTAACCATTAGTTTTCTCACTTAAAACCTTTCTAGGGTTTGATGGATGTATGCATGCATGCATGTGTTTCTTTCTTCTTTTCTAGTTTCATGCACATGTAGATGTGCATACATGTACACATACATACATCAAACCATCATGGTTGATTATATATGGAAATGGTGGCAATATAAGACTCACACCATTGATTATTTAATGGATTATTATTTGATTATGGATTTAAAAAGAAAATGAAAAGGAAAGGATAATTATGCTAGTTTCTACATGCTTCTTCTAACCTAACCATGCTCACCTACCACTAAACCATGGTTATCCTTTCCTTTATCATTCTAAACCCAAGTTAAATTAATCATCTATCATTTAATCATGGTTGGAGTCAAGAAGGAATAAATATATATAGTGATATTTATTTCTTTTGCAAGCTTAACCTTATGGTTATCATTTTACCTCTTGATAAGAAAAAGTCACCATTTTCATCCTCCTTGATCTTCTCCTCTCTAGTTTTTTCTAGTGAGTCAAACACAATCAAAGAAAGGTTTTTGAAGTGAGATCCAAAGCCACAACAACATTCTACACAAGCTTAGCCGTTTTGTTTAGAGTGTTATCTTCGGTTTGACGAAGTAGCGAGCTTGGACGGAGATCTCCGCAGTGGATCGTCGTGGACCCAAGGAGAGTTCAAGAGGACCTCGACTCAACACCAAAGAGCCTAAGGAGCGAAGCAAAAATGGGAGCTACAAAGGTTGTAGCCTTCAAACCCTAACTTTTGTTAGCTTAAAGTTTAATAAACCTAATTTTCTAGGATCGATCAATATGCGTGTTTGTTTAGCACAATAAAAATCATAACTTTTGGACATGTGATGCTTCAAAACACTTCATAGGGTGCTAAACAATCCCTTCATTGGTATCAGAGCCGACCTAGAACATTAGGCGACCTTTTTGCGAAGTAAAAAGTCCGATCGAAACAAAATACGACTTTTAAGGATGCTCTCTGGAAATTTTTTAAAAACTGACCTTTTTCAGAATTAAAAATTCTCAAAAAATAGAGCAGGCAAAAATTAGACGATCTGGAAAATTCGAGCCAGTGAACAGTAACTTCGGCCGCGGAAGCGCGGCATAAGCAAGCTTAGGCCGCGCATCCGCGGCCATACTAGGGGCTCTTTGACAATTTTTTGCACAGTAATTTTATTTACCTGCTATATTATATTCTGAGCATGTTTAATCTGAATCTTCTGTTGAAAATTCTGGAGATGTTTTTGGCCTCGTGGTTTCGATCGGAGTTTTCATTTCGCTTTCTTTTCCGGGTAAACTAGAAAGTATTGAAGTTCTTGAAAGAATATCATTTACTCAATATTCACGGGGTTTAAATAGTTTCGAGATACGTGCAAGTCTTTTTGCGGTGGTCCCTCTAGAAGACAACAAACCTTAACTCGATTATGTGACCGTCTCGAACTGCCCTTTGAACCCTAGGGTTTGGGGCAGTACGGCGTGCCACATGTGAGGCGTTGGCTTGACCCTTCTACGGCTGCACCGCCACTACTGTGTCACACTCCGGATCTTTTTGAACCCTGCTCAAGTGTTGAGCTTTAGTGAATCTTGGATGCTTGATTGTTCGTTCGAAAAACTTTAATACTGTTTGTTTGTCTGGAATGTGATACAATATGTGGAATTCATATGGTTTAGGCATGAAATACGAGATATGTGATATTTCGCATTTATGATGTCTAAAGAGAATCTGGATTCCAAATATTGTAGTTTTACACTTTCTTTTCTGTGACCGTAAGTGTAGTATGTTAGATATCGCCAGTTTCGTTGCTATACATCAACGACAATCGGGGTACGCATACTTACTTACGTTGATGATATGTGATATTATGTGTTGCTGAGATATGATGTGTAGGATTGTCGCGATTGAATAGCCGGGGGGTTTTGTGAGATGAGAGCTTTATATTTTCATTCATGTAAATTCAAATGTAATGTAACATTCTTTTATTTGGGGCACTTCCAGGTTGCGGTTGTGTCACCAGTGTTGTATATTATTTACTTTTCCGCATTAGGATGGACCCAAGGAGGGGAGCACAGGTGACCGGGTTCTCGGGTTCAGTGGGAGGCCATCTCGAGGAGTCGAGACCGGGTCTCCTAAACTCCAGGATTGGTAGGGTCACTTGCCGCTCTCGTAGGGGTCCAGGGTGTGGGCTTGGCTATTCATCGCGACTGTGGAATCCGTATTTTCTATTCTGGCTAAATACTAAATACGGACGTCCTAGTATATCCCACGTTATATCTATATTTCTGCTGCCTGTGTTCTGTGAAATCTGAGACGAATGACTTATTGTATATATGATATATAGTAGACGTTGCTTATGTTTTACACCCGCGCTAGTCCCGTCCCGGTATGCCGTTAGTTAAGTAACCTAACGGTGCATAACGGAACATTGCGGCGAATGCGGATGGCATAAGCGTACGTGTTATTTTCGTTTCTTTTCTGTGATTGGCTTAAGGACTTAAATGATGGGATTACATTAATGTGATTAATGTAATGAAAATAAACCTAAAAGATGTTGTAGAATCGGATTTAAAAACTACTCGGCTTTTTATGAAAAAGCTACTTTTCAAAACTGCGGAGCTTAAGCCACTCCTTTTGAAAACTGTTTGATTCTACAACGATATCAAGTTCAAAGCGTTAAAGATTTTCTTAAAAATCATTCGCAACCCTCCGTCATTTTAGGAAGTAGAGTACTTAGTATTCGTTCTACGTTTGTTGACTTTAGTTAATGTTGGAGATAGTGCCCTCATAGTCAATTATTGGATCGCAGGTACGTGATTGCAATGATTGCGGAGGACCTATACCGGTAGAACAGTCTTACTCGAGATGATAGTATGCTATCTGGTTTGCCTTTATCAGTCGTGTACATGTTCAGGTGACTGATTGCATGTTATACTTTGATAGAGCCCTTAGGATCTTGCTTTACTACCAACAGTATGATGGCGATCATATACGTGAGAGTTGGATAGTTTATATGCATATCCTTAATTGTGGTCCCTAGTCGTGGGAGTTTCGAGACAGGGCATCGATACTCCGGAGTAGACTAGTGTATACAGTCGAGACCCCGACGAGGGGCGGTGGCCGGTCTAACAAGCCACTGGTGTCAGTTGGATCACCTAAGATGTATACAGGTGCTCATTGGGTTATGAGTACACCGGACAGGACTCGCCGGGAATCTGCTAGTTAGTACTATACCTATCGTCAGATAGCAGTTCCCTGGTGACATGTGTACAGGTTAGTTCATCGACCTGAGGTCGTCATTTGTCTCGTGTGAGTTCCCACTGTGCTTTGATTTCTACCCTACCACGGCTCAAAGGAGTCGTGCAAACAGGTAGCTTTTGGGTACAGTCCCGAGCCATATGGAGGCACGTGAGCGGATCGGCAGGGGTTTCGTCTCTCCCGGTATTGGGGGCGAGATCGTGCTGTGTCTAGGAGAGCCATTACGCAAAGCCCTCGGCCGAGGCAGGAGATTTACTGGTAGGTATTCTAGTGGTATCTCAGGGCGTTCTGGGCTACACTCCGACACGACTTATACTGCTAATGGGGGTCTGACGTTACTAGCCCCCTAGGCGGATATGCGATACTCATTGACGAACGGACCGGACTGTATATACATTGTCACTGTTAGGCTCAGTAGGGTTTTCCGGATGAGTGCGCTCATCGGCATCCCTTGAGGTCAGTCCATGGGCAGCCGTTACGCATTGCTAGTGCCGCTGATGGTTTGTGGTTAAACCCACTGCCAGGGTGCTGACGAGTCATTAGAGTCCCCCACAGGCAGTTTCCCAAGTTCGGGCGAAACGTTGTAGAGGCCGTATGGTTTTATGGCTGGGTTCGGAAAATGCACGTGCGTTTACGCACGTGTCGATTTTCGGACAGATGATACTGGTCGGCTTTGGTTTAAGCCGGATCCGAGTATTATATTGAGTAGGTATAATATCTTTGTCTCAGTTGCATTTGTATTCGGTCGTAATACAAATGCGGGTATATTTATACAGTTTCGGGGTTGTCCTGAAATTCGTTTCAGGATCACTTTTGGAAGTTGCCAGTTTCCAGTTTTCTATCAGCCGTCTTTTAACATTCGGTTAAAGACGGATTTGTCTTTTCTTGAGATGAGTGTGGATTCTTCTAGAAGGTTCTAGATGAGGTGACTAGGATTAATTGGTATTAAGTTTTCATTGGTTGCATTTAATGGTTCATTAATGCTTGATGAGGTGTTTAAGTGATTCATCCTTTATCATTAAAGCTTCTTGTTTTCTTAAAGATATTTTTAAAGTGAGAAGGTTTCTCTTGTGGTCACCCCCTTCTCCTACGGTCACCTCCCTCTTGCTATATATGGCTTGCCCTCTCTCTCTCTCCTCATTCTTACTCTCACTTGATGTTTCATTTCGGTTAGAAAAGATTATGATAGCATTCGAGGTGTATGGAATTTTACAGTTCATTTCATTCCATCACCCGATTTCCACGGCAACTTCATTAACCGATCGTCCACGGATTTGGACGAAGTGAGACAAAGTCATCTACTCATTCTCTACATCAATCTTGGTCGTCTCTTTTAGCAAACTTGACGATCGAGTTGCCTCGAGTCAGAGGCGGGAGCCCGTTTAAAGAACCGATCATGTGGTGCCACTTCGACGAGGACATCGGAGATCGACGAGATCGGAGCAGCCGCAACGGAGCGTGGGATGATGGTTGAAGAACGAAGGACTCGGATCGTTCGGTATAACATTCCTACACTCTTTACAGTTTGTTAGTTTAGCAATAATGGCAGATCCGGGTTAAAGTATACGATAGCGCCAGTTTAAAAGTTTTGTTCCGCATTTTGGCGTCTGTAGACGGCCGGGGCGCTAACGTAGACTTACAGTTAAGGCGTAGTGTACGGTAGCTAAGTGATGTCTTCCTACAATGCATATGATGCAGATTAATTAGGACATTCATGCGACTTTGTTGACCATAGTTAAGGGTCATATGGGTGGGTCTGATTGATCAAGAAATGACGGGTAGAACTTGACTGGTACTTATGATTTGTTGACCATAGTTAAGATCATAAGTACTAGGGGTAAAAATTACATCGGGAATTTCAAGTGTTGAAATTTGCAATGAGATTGCATACCTTCCATGTGATGGTTGGATCCTGATCCCACTGTGGGCAATAGTTGCTCCTAGGAGAGTTTTACAGTTTGCAATTAGCTAACTCATTAGGTGTCTAGAAAGGTGTTAACGGGGCTCCGCCTCTGGGAAAACGAGGTTTACTCTAATTAGGTCCGTGCGAAAGCACGGGGAACCTCCCTCAAAGTACCGATACTGGCCTGGCTGAACGGTTAGCGAAGTTGTAGACTGTAATTAATCCTGGCTAGTTTTTCTTTTTAAGGTTTGAAAGAAAACTTGATAAAAAGCAGTGGGAAACATCGATTAGACAAGATAATAAACCAATCTAATCTGTGCAAGAGCTTTCGCTGAGTGTATTCTTTTCTCTCTCTTAATGGCAGATACCAATGACTGGACTTAAGCTTCTATTAGATAAGAACAAACTGAATGGGACCAACTATAAAGACTGGCTAAGGAATCTGAAGATCGCCTTGACATATGATAAAGTATCATATGTCTTCACGGCTTCAGCCCCGCCCGTCCCAGGCCCAAAATCCTCAGTTGCGGACATTGAAGTCCGCAAGACATGGGACGCTGACTGTGCCACGGCAAAATGCCTCGCGCTTGCATCGATGGATAACACACATCAAAAGCAGCACGAGGACATGGACATTCACGGGATTTTACTCCATACAAAGGAGTTGTATGGGGAGCAGTCCCGCGTATTACGATACGAAGCATCAAGGAAACTGTTTCACATGCGGATGGCCCCTGGCACACCAGTAACGGACCATGTTTTGAAGATGATAGCTCTTATAGAAGAGCTTGAGGACCTTGGATGGACAATGGACAATGGACAATGAACAATATATAGATATTATTCTGCAGTCCCTCCCCTCCACCTTTGCTCAGTTCATAGTGAACTTTAACATGCATAGCATGGAGAAGGAACTCCCTGAACTCCTTAATATGTTAAGGAGTGCAGAGAGCACTATGAAGTCAGCAAAGACTCCCGTTATGACCATTGGACAGTCTTCTTCTTCTCGCCCAAAAGCTAAGGCCAAGGGAAAGAAAAAGAAGAAACCCACTAATCCTAAGGGCGGAGTCAAAAAGGCGAAGGGAAAGGGAAAGTCCACGGCTGGAGACCCGGGGAAAGGCGAGTGTTTTCATTGCCACAAGACAGGACATTGGAAGCGCAACTGCACAGAGTACTTAAGTCTCAAGAAGAAGCATGGTGATGCTTCCGCTTCAGGTGCGTTTGTGACTGAAAACTGTTTTTCTATAAACTCTGCTTCCTGGGTATTGGATACCGGTTCAGGTTCTCACATTTGCAATTCTATGCAGGGGTTGAGAAATAGCAAGGTTTTGAAGACAGGTGACCATACTCTCCGCGTTGGAAATGGTTCCAATGTACATACAGTCGCAGTGGGAGAGTATCACTTGGGGTTTCCGTCTGGATGTATTTTGATTTTGAATCCATGTTATTTTGTACCTGATATGCTATGTAATATAATATCCGTTTCTTTGTTGGACAATGAAGGGTATAATTTTTTATTGCAAAACAATGTTATGAACATTCACCTGAATCAAATGTTGGTTGGGTATGGTACACTTAATAACGGAATATATGTCCTAAATCAACACACAGTTTTCAGTATACAACACACTAATAAAAGAAAACTTTCAGAATTAAATGAAGCTTTTCTTTGGCACTGTAGACTTGGTCATATTAACGAAACAAGACTAAACAAGTTACACAAAGATGGATATTTAAATCCTTTTGAATATAAATCTTATGCGACTTTCCAGTCTTGTATCAAGGGTAAAATGACCAAAACTCCGTTTACCGGACACGGAGAAAGAGCTACTCAGCTCCTTGGCCTCATACATAGTGATGTATGTGGGCCAATGTCTACACAGGCTAGAGGCGGTTTTTCATACTTCATTACATTCACCGACGATTTCTCAAGATTCGGTCATGTATTTTTATTAAAGCACAAGTCCGAAGCTTTCGAGAAATTCGTTGAATATAAACAAGAAGTTGAAAAACAAACCGGCTTGAGTATTAAGATGCTTCGATCAGATCGAGGTGGTGAGTATCTCAGTACAGAATTTGCAAACTTCCTAAAAGAGAATGGGATTCTCTCTCAGCTCACTCCTCCTTACACACCACAGCACAACGGTGTGTCAGAACGACGGAATAGGACCCTATTAGATATGGTCCGGTCCATGATGAGTGACGCTGAGTTACCAGTCTCGTTTTGGGGGCATGCATTGGAGACTGCAGCGTTTCTGCTAAACAGGGTTCCAACCAAAGCCGTGTCTACCACGCCATATGAGATATGGAATGGGAAGAGACCATCTCTTAAAAGAATTAAGATTTGGGGTTGCCCGGCCTATGTTAAAAAGCAGAATCCGGAAAAACTCGAGACACGGTCAGTCATGTGTAACTTTGTGGGATATCCAAAGAATTCTTATGGATATCTGTTCTACCACAAAGAGGAACAAAAAGTGTTTGTTTCTCAGTATGCCACATTCTTGGAAAAAGAGTTTTTCACAGATAGAGATGATGGCAAGGTGGTAGATCTAGAAGAGGTTCTGGAGACACAAACTACAAATGACGATTTGATTGAACCGGCTGTTACAACAGAAACTGAAGAACCTCGGCCACTCCGTAGGTCTGGTAGGACTTCTCGCCCACCGGAGAGGTACTACGGTTTCCTCATTGATGGTGACAGAGAAGATTGCATCATGGATGATGATGATCCTACCAGTTTTCAGCAAGCTATCACGAGTGGTGACTCTGTGAAGTGGCTGGATGCCATGAGATCCGAAATGGAGTCTATGTACACCAACAAAGTATGGACTTTGGACGTTGTACCCCCTGGGGTAAAACCTGTAGGGTGCAAATGGATCTTTAAAAGAAAGATTGGTGTGGATGGGCAGGTAGAGACCTATAAGGCAAGACTTGTGGCGAAAGGTTTTCGTCAAAGACCAGGTTTGGACTATGACGAAACTTTTTCGCCCGTAGCCATGCTTAAATCTATTCGGATCCTACTTGCTATTGCTGCTCACTACGACTATGAAATCTGGCAGATGGACGTTAAAACAGCATTTCTAAATGGAGATTTAGATGAATGTGTTTATATGGATCAGCCAGAGGGCTTCATTGACAGTGGGAGCAGCGAGAAAGCATGTAGATTGCTTAAATCCATATATGGGTTAAAGCAGGCATCTCGGAGTTGGAACATCTGTTTCGATGATGTTATCAAAGAGTTTGATTTCATCAAAAATCCGGATGAACCTTGTGTTTATAGGAAGGCTGTAGGAAGAGCTGTCACATTCCTCATATTGTACATGGATGACATTCTTCTGATAGGAAATGATATTCCTATGCTACAGTCGGTCAAATCATTCTTATCACTGAGGTTCTCCATGAAGGACCTGGGTGATGCCACATACATCCTGGGTATAAGGATCTATAGGGATAGATCCAAAAGGTTATTGGGATTGTCCCAAACCAGGTACATCAACACCATCCTAAAGAGGTTTAGTATAGAAGACTCCAAGCGGGGTGCCTTACCCGCTTGCCATGGAGTCACTCTCTCCAAGGATTCTTGCCCAAAGACCGATGAAGAGAGAGCTCGCATGAGCATTATACCTTATGCTTCGGCAGTAGGATCTATAATGTATGCGATGTTATGTACACGCCCAGATGTAGCTTATGCACTTAGTGTTGTAAGCAGGTATCAATCCAACCCAGGGGAGAACCACTGGACAGCTGTGAAGAACATTCTTAAGTACTTGCGAAGGACTAAAGAATTGTTCTTGGTGTATGGTAATAAGGATCTCCAAATGGAGGCCTTTACCGATTCGAGCTTCCACAGCGATAAGGATGACAGCAAATCTATCTCAGGATTTGTATTTACCCTCAATGGAGGGGCGGTAAGTTGGAAGAGTTCCAAACAGGATACCGTTGCAGACTCTATGATGGAGGCTGAGTATATTGGTGCAAATGATGCCGCCAAGGAAGCCGTCTGGATGAAGAAGTTCGTCTCGGAGCTAGGAGTAGTTCCAACCATTATTGATCCAATACCCTTGTATTGTGATAATAATGGGGCTATGGCGTTAGCCAAGGAGCCCAGATCCCATCAGCGGTCCAGACACATCCTGAGGCGCTTTCATTTGATCCGGGAGATTGTAGATCGCCGCGAGATCGAGATTAAGAGAGTTGACACAAAGAACAACGCCGCGGATCCATTCACCAAGGCCCTCCCTCAGCCGCAGCATGAGCGACTTTTTGAGATGTTGGGTATGAGATACGCCAATAACTGGCCTTAGTGCAAGTGGGAGATTGTTGGATATATGTATGCCCTAGAGGCCATTATGTGATAGTGGATGTATCTATACTTGTATATATATATATTCAGTTTGCATTCTTGCTCGACATGATAGTATGCTATCTGGTTTTTCTTTATCTGACATGTTTATTTGATCATGCTTCTATTCATTCATACATGCTGATAAAGCCCTGAGGATATCGGCTTGACTACTCTGATTATGATGGAGATCATACTAGTGGGACATCTGTAGTCTATAAGCATATCCTGAAATGTCCCTAGTCGGAGGTGTATCGAGACGGGGCATCAATATACCAGAGTAGACTAGCGTATATGATACTAGACCCATATGATGGGCGATGGATGTTCCCACATTCATCGATGTTTGACATCAAGATCATATACGGGTGCTCAGTGGTGACTGGGTACACTGGACGGACTCGCCGAGAACTCCTATATGGAATTATATCTATCGTCGGATAGCAGTTCTCAGGTAACACTGGTACAGGTTAGTCTGTAGACCCGAGATCGTCATAGAGCCTTGTGTGTTCTCCCACTGTACTTTGATTACCACCCTACCACGGCTCTAATGAGTCGTGCAAACAGGTGGCCGTTGGGTACAGTCCCGAGACACACGAAGGCAATGAGCGATAGGAGGGGTTTCGTCTCTCCCGATATTGGGAGTTGATGCTGTACTGTGCCCGACTGGTTATAGCAGCAAGTCCCTGGCCAGGGCTGCTGAGATTTGCTGATAAGTGTTATCAGTAGTTTCTCGAACTGTTATAGACCATTCACCGGCACGACTTATTGAGTTATTGGGGTCGACGTGACCATCCCTAGGCTCGATATGCAGCATATCTGACGAAGAGACCGGACTGTACGGTAGTGTTGCCGGTTGGCTCGACGGGAGTTGTAACAGGTTCGCTTGTTGTCTTCTGATCGCTCAATACCCGGGTGGCCGTTACGTTTAGCTGACCGCTTGCGGCTTGAGGGTACTTGATATGATCATTACCCTCTGCTGGCGTATTGACGAGTCTTAGAGTCCCACAGAGGAGTTACCCAGTCCAGGCGAAAAGTTGTGGTGTGCATATTCGATATGCGCATGCACCCGATTGAAATGTGCGTATATGATACCGAACATTGATCGGGTGAACTGCTTTTGGTGGGGTCATATGAGATATGACCGGATTGATAAATCAAGTGTTGATTTATCATTTAACCATTAGTTTTCTCACTTAAAACCTTTCTAGGGTTTGATGGATGTATGCATGCATGCATGTGTTTCTTTCTTCTTTTCTAGTTTCATGCACATGTAGATGTGCATACATGTACACATACATACATCAAACCATCATGGTTGATTATATATGGAAATGGTGGCAATATAAGACTCACACCATTGATTATTTAATGGATTATTATTTGATTATGGATTTAAAAAGAAAATGAAAAGGAAAGAATAATTATGCTAGTTTCTACATGCTTCTTCTAACCTAACCATGCTCACCTACCACTAAACCATGGTTATCCTTTCCTTTATCATTCTAAACCCAAGTTAAATTAATCATCTATCATTTAATCATGGTTGGAGTCAAGAAGGAATAAATATATATAGTGATATTTATTTCTTTTGCAAGCTTAACCTTATGGTTATCATTTTACCTCTTGATAAGAAAAAGCCACCATTTTCATCCTCCTTGATCTTCTCCTCTCTAGTTTTTTCTAGTGAGTCAAACACAATCAAAGAAAGGTTTTTGAAGTGAGATCCAAAGCCACAACAACATTCTACACAAGCTTAGCCGTTTTGTTTAGAGTGTTATCTTCGGTTTGACGAAGTAGCGAGCTTGGACGGAGATCTCCGCAGTGGATCGTCGTGGACCCAAGGAGAGTTCAAGAGGACCTCGACTCAACACCAAAGAGCCTAAGGAGCGAAGCAAAAACGGGAGCTACAAAGGTTGTAGCCTTCAAACCCTAACTTTTGTTAGCTTAAAGTTTAATAAACCTAATTTTCTAGGATCGATCAATATGCGTGTTTGTTTAGCACAATAAAAATCATAACTTTTGGACATGTGATGCTTCAAAACACTTCATAGGGTGCTAAACAATCCCTTCATTACGGCCACCTGTTTGCACGACTCATTAGAGCCGTGGTAGGGTGGTAATCAAAGTACAGTGGGAGAACACACAAGGCTCTATGACGATCTCGGGTCTACAGACTAACCTGTACCAGTGTTACCTGAGAACTGCTATCCGACGATAGATATAATTCCATATAGGAGTTCTCGGCGAGTCCGTCCAGTGTACCCAGTCACCACTGAGCACCCGTATATGATCTTGATGTCAAACATCGATGAATGTGGGAACATCCATCGCCCATCATATGGGTCTAGTATCATATACGCTAGTCTACTCTGGTATATCGATGCCCCGTCTCGATACACCTCCGACTAGGGACATTTCAGGATATGCTTATAGACTACAGATGTCCCACTAGTATGATCTCCATCATAATCAGAGTAGTCAAGCCGATATCCTCAGGGCTTTATCAGCATGTATGAATGAATAGAAGCATGATCAAATAAACATGTCAGATAAAGAAAAACCAGATAGCATACTATCATGTCGAGCAAGAATGCAAACTGAATATATATATATATACATGTATAGATACATCCACTATCACATAATGGCCTCTAGGGCATACATATATCCAACACTCGGTTTGTCTTTTGATTGCTTTTAAGAGTTTTGCTTTGCACAGTGATATATATGATCTATCCCGCACCTCATTCGACGAGGAAAGGACAGACGATCCCTTCACCGAGAGTGACTCCTTTAGCAAAACTAGAAAAGCCTCAAAAACACTCCATTTCAAAATTCATTTGATTCTACAACGATATCAAGTTCATTACGCAATAGGTTTTCAGAAAAACCTGTCGTAGCCCTCCGTCATTTCAGATAAGTAGTAGTTAGTATTCGTGCTACGTTTGTTGGCCTGCGTCAAGGCGTAGTGTGCGGTAGCTAACTGGTATTTATCTGCTTATGCATATGATGCAGATTGGATTATGGTAGTCGTGCGACTTTGTTGGCCTGCGTCAAGGGTCGTGCGGGTGGGTTTAATTCAATCAGGAAATGACGGGTTGAACTTGACTAGCGCGCTATGGTTTGTTGGCCTGCGTCAAGGTCATAGGACGCTAGGGGCAAAATATTATCGGGAATTTCAAGTGTTGAAATTTGCAATGAGATTGCATACCTTCTATGAGATAGTTGGATCCCGATACCCGCTGCGAGTAAGAGTTACTCCTGGGAGAGTTTTACACATTACAATTAGCCGATCAAGTAGGTGTCTAGAAAGGTGTTAACGAGGTTACGGCTCTGGGAAAACGAGGTTTACATTAATTAGGTTCGTGCGAAAGCACGGGGGACCTCCCTCAAAGTACCGACACTGGCCTGGCTGAAAGATTGGCGAACTTGTAGTGTGTAATTAATCCCGGCTAGTCTTTCCTTTTAGGGTTTGAAGGAAGATTTGATAAAAAGCAGTGGGAGCCATCCTGATTAGATAAAATAATAACCAATCTGATCTTGCAAGGGCGCACGCTGAGTGTTTTCTTCTCTCTCTCTCCTGGTAGCGACCATGTCACGCCTTAATCAAGATAATAATACGGATTATTGACCGAACCCGCTTGTTATACTGAGCTGGGGAACGTTGGTCCCGCTCCAACTTATAATTGTTATAAGACAGAGCAGGAAATAAGGGGAATACCAGATTTCCCGTGCCGCCCAAACAAAGAGAGTGCATGCTGATGCATCATCTTCGGGTGTGTTCATTATAAAGAACTGTTTCTCAGTATCCTCTGCATCCTGGGTATTTGATACCGGATCAGGATCCCAGATATGTAATCTGTTACATAGGGCTACAAAAGGGTAGAAAAACTGAGAACGGGTGATAAGTTTCATGAGGCAGAAAACGGGGCAAGTGTTGCAGCCAAGTCTGTTGGTCACTGTCACCCTGTATTGTAATACATTGATTTTGAACGAATGTTATTAGATACCGAACCTGATATACAAAATCATATCAGTCTCTTTATTAGTAAAGAAATGATAAAATTTTGTATAGATGGATAATGTTTTGAACATTTCCTATATCAAAAGTTGATCGGTTCAGGCACGTTATCTAAAAGCATTGATGTTCTAAATCAAACTACAGTTCTTAGTATAAAGAACACATACAAGAGGAAGAGTTCAGAAATGAACGGATCCTTCTTGAGGTATTGTAGACTAGGTCATATCAATGCGACCCGACTAGCTGGAGTTACATTTTGATGCATATTTAAATCAGTTTGAATTTACATCTTGTGAAACTCGCCAGTCATGTCACAAAGATAAAATGACCATAGCTCTGTTTATTGGAAACAGAGAATGAGTTAGTGAACTCTTGGGATGATACATGTTGATGTATAAAGGTCCCCTGTCTACACATGTCTGGTAAGGTTCTTTGTACTTCATTACATTCTCTGATAATCTCTCAAGATTCAGACATATGTTCCTGTTGAAACACAAGTCCAAACCTTTTGAGATATTCACGGAATATAAGTTAGAAGTAGAGAACCAAAATACGGGTATAAGTATTATGTCCTTTGATGTGATCGAGGAGGAGAATACTTGGGCACGGAAATCCTGGACTATTCTAAAGGAGAATGAGATTCTCCCCCGGCATTACTCCTCCGAATACACCATAGCACGATGGTATATCGGGGTGGAGCAGATACACCCTATTTGATATGGTGTGCTCTATGATGAGTACTACTGAGTTACCTGTTTCCTTTTTGGGAGTTATGCACTTATGAAGTTGCATACCTATTGAATTAGGTTCGAATCAAATCTGTGCCTACCACTTCATATGTGATATGGAAGGGGAAGAGCCAATGTCTTAAGCTAGTTAAGATTTGGGGTTGTCCGGCCTATGTCTAAAGAGCAAAATCCGGACAAGCTCGAGGCAAGGTCAGTTATGTAGAACTGGAAAGGTTCCAGCTATACAAACTACAGCAGATGATTTGGTAGAACCAAAGGATTCAGTAGATTCCAACGAACCTCAGCCTCTCCGCCGATCTAGTAGGGTTCCTCACCCACCTGAGAGATACTTCGGTTTCTCTATGACAGTGGGAGCGAGGATTGCATCATGAGATGATGACCCAACTGGTTTCGAGCTGGCCATCAGGAGTAAGACTCTGTAAGAATGGCTGGATGCTTATCGATCTGAGATGGAATCCATGTAGACCAACAAAGTATGGACTTTGGTTGTTATATCTGAAGGGTTAAATCCCCATCAGGAGCAAGTATATCTTGAGAAGATTACTTGGTGTACATGGAAAAGTTGAGACTTTCAAAGCTAGACTTGTTAAAGGTTTGCATCATTGACCAGGCGTGGATAATGATGAAACCTTTTCAGTGCCTATGCTTAAGTCCATCCAGATCCTACTTGCCACGGCTACATACCATGACTACGATATCTGGTGGTTGGGTGTCTTGACTGCTTTTCTAAATGATGATTTAGAAGAAAGCGTCTATAAGTACACAGCCAGAGGGCCTCGTAGACAGTGGGAGCAGCGGAAACGTGTGCAAGATGCTTTATAGGATTAAAGCAGGCATCGCGGAGTTGGAACATCTGTTTTGATGGATTAGTCAAAGAAGTTGACATCATCAAAATGGTAGATGAACCTTGTATAAACAAAAAGGTATTAGGGAGTATGGTGACGATCCTCGTAGAGTACGTGGATGACATACTCTTGATAGGGAAGGAGTTTCCTATGCTACGGTCGGTCAATCTCCGCTTATCACAAGGATTCTCCATATAGGATCTAACTGATACCTCCTAAATCCTGAGTTTTCATCTGTGAGATAGATGTAATTGGATGCTAGGATTCTCACTAGATGTAGTGAGATCGTATCAATTGATCCTGGGGAGAATCAATGGAAGGGTTCCAGGGTGATAAAGACGACTGAATGTCAGTCGCAGGCATTGTCTTTACCCTCAGAAAAGGGACGGTATGTTGGAAGAGTTCCAAGCTAGATACCGTGGCATACTAGACGATAAAGGCAGGATACATCGCTACTTAAGATGCTACCAAAGAGGCTGTTTGGATGTATAATGGTTCATGAGATGAACTATGTTCCTCCCATTGTGTGACAATGGAGTTGTGGCTTATGCCAAGGAACGTCCGTCCCATCAGTGATCCAGACATATTCTAAGGCAGTATCACCTGATCATGGAGATAGTTGACCTCCAGGGTGATCGAGGTTAGGAGAGCAGACTCAGAAGATAACACGGCGGATCCACTCACGAAGGCCTATTCCCAGAGAGAGACTTTTATGGGATGGTTGAATATGAGATACTACAACCACTGCTACAGATGGCCCTAGTGCAAGTGGGAGATTGTTAGTTATATGTATGCCCTAGAGGCCATTACTGTACATATGATGTATATTGTAGTGAATGCTGGGACATATATAGGGAGGACTTTCTTGCTCGACATGATAGTATGCTATCTGGTTACACTTTACCTTAACGTGTATACTGTTTGTCTCTCTGTTACATGTTGGTAAAGCCCTTAGGATGTGTACTTGACTACCTGGACTATGATGCGGATCATACTAGTGGGGACATGGTAGTCCAAAAGTACATCCTTCAAAGTCCCTAGTCGTGGGTATATCGAGACGGGGCATCGATATACCAGAGTAGACTAGCGTATACCTTCTCGACCCATCCAGATAGGCGATGGATGATCTCATATCCATTGGTGTTTGACATCAGAGATGATATACGGGTGCTCAGTAGAGACTGGGTACACTGGACGGACTCGCCGAGAACTCCCAGATGGTATTATACCTTACGTCAGATGGCAGTTCTCTGGTGACACTAGTACAGAGTAGTCTGTTGACCCGAGATCATCATAGAGTCTTGTGTGGTTCCCACTGTGCTTTGATTTCCACCTTACCACGTCCAAGTGGGCGTGCAAAACGGTGGTTTTTGGGTACAGTCCCGAGTCATATGGAGGCAATGAGCGATAGGAGGGGATTCGTCTCTCCCGGTATAGGGAGTTGATGTTGCGCTGTGTTCGATTGGCTATAACCGGAAATCCCTGGCCAGGGTTGCTGAGATTTACTGGTAAGTGTTACCAGTAGTTTCTCGAATTGTTATAGACCTCATATCGACACGACATATCGAGCTATTGGGGTATGACGTTTTACCACCCCTAGGCGAGATATGCGACATATCAGACGATCAGACCGGACTGTACGGTAGTGTTACTGGTTGGATTCACTGGAGTGTTAGCGGGCTTGCTCGTCGATCTTCTGATCGCTCAATACCCGGGTGGCCGTTACGTTTAGCAGACCGCTTGCGGCTTGTGGGCGTTTGATATGATCATCACCTGCTGCCGGCGTATTGACGAGTCTTTAGAGTCCTACACAGAGGTTTCCTGGCTCAAGCGAAACGAAATAGAAGCGCATATGAGATATGTGCGGGACCGAGAATAATGCGTGTATGTGATACCGTATTCCATTCTCGCGATTTGTAGCATTGATCGGTTATATGCGTTATAGCCGGGTTATCGGATCAAGTGTTGATTCGATAAGTTGTTACTATTGATATTAGTCGGTTATATGCGATATGACCGGATCATTAAATCAAGTGTTGATTTAATGATTTAATGCATAATTATATATTTGATATATTACTTTGCATTAACTAGTATCGGTTCACTTAAGATGGATTTTCTCACTCGGTTGTGCGTATTGTATATGCGATATACTTTTGTGCACTTGATTGTATCATGTTTGATGATACATGCTAACTTGGTTAAGTGTATGATTAAACCATGGTTAGTTAATGGTTAGGGTTTCATTTGATTCATTTATGCATTTATATAATTTGTTTTGACAAAAGAAAAAGGGAAAATGGTTGCTTTCAAAGATGAAGCTTCATGAAGGTTTGACTAAAGTGACCATTTTGTCTTCATGTCATAAACCTAACCATTCACTAACCCTAGTTGATTCTCTACACTTAACCATGGTATGCTTATGATAAGAATAGATTTTCTTTTCTATTTTATTATTCTTATCATAACAATTATCTTCTTCTTCTTCTTCTTCTTCAAGAAAGAAGCTTGCATTCATCAATGGTGATTTGATGAAAAGAGTGAGAAATCCAAATCTAAAGTGAACCCACTTCCTATTTCTTCATCCTCTACCTCTTGCCAAGTAGTAGAGTGTGTTTTCTTCACAAGTTTCATAACTTGGTGAAGTGAGAGCTTGATCTAGTGATGCCTCGACGTAGATCATCTTCGGCACGAAGCCGACGACCTTGCCCGCCCATTTCTCCGATGAAGCCGATGCTAGAGTCCGGGATTCATTTTGGACAGCGGAGAGACATCATTGCGGAGCTATGGAGGTGGAGCACCGGATCTACAAAGGTTGTATTTCCGTTCACTTAGTTAATTTGTTAACTAGTTTGTTTTGTTGCCTAGAAATCTAGCCAACGATCCGTCGTCTAGGGTTTCTCGGCACCGTAATTTTTGAAATTGGCATGGTTGATGCCTTGTGAGACCTCCTTGGTGTGCCTAGGAACCCTACAGGTATTGTACGAAAGGAATGTCGACAAGCAAACTCGTATGTATCCCTACCGAACCTGAAAGTGAAAATCTCCATACAGTCTGGTCTCTTCGTCTGAGAGTATCTCATATCGGGTCTAGTGGTGGAAAATGTCAGACCTCTAATAACCTGATAAGTCATGTCGATGTGGCTTAAAACCATCCCGAGAAACTACTAATCTCACTATCAGTAAATCCCATCTGCCTTGGCTAAGGTCTTATGATATGACCAATCGAACACAGCGCGATATTGACTCCTTATACCGGGAGAGACAAATCATTTCCATCGCTCATTGCCTCCAAGTGTTTCGGGACTGTACCCAACTAAAACCTATTTGCACGACTCTTTAAAGCCGTAATATGGTAGAAATCTAAGTACAGTGGAAACATACTCGATACAAATGACGATGTCAGGTCTAAAGACTATCCTGTACCTATGTCATATAAGAACTGCTATCTGACAATATGTATATTATCATCTAGAAGTTCTCGGTGAGTTTGTCCAGTGTAACTCATAACCTAATGAGTATCTGTATACAATCTTTGGTGTCAGACACCAATGGTTGTGGGACATGCCACCTTTCCTCGTGGGAATAAGAAACTTATACAATAGTCTACTCCGGAGTATCGATACCATATCTTGAAACTCCGACGACTATGGACAATTTAAGGATGTGCTTATATACTACCTAGACCCCATGAGTATGATCACCATCACAACTCTAGTAGTCAAGCAAAGATCCTACGGGTTTTACCAACTTGTATTAGAGATACGTAATATAAATAAAACATATACACATGTTGAGAAAAAGACAAACCAGATAGCATACTATCATATCGAGCAAGACTGTCTTGTACATATATATCCCAAGTATCCATATGTAATATACAATCATGTACCATACAATAATGGCCTCTAGGGCATACATATCCAACAATCTCCACTTCTTTCATTTTATGGATTTTCTTTCTGGTCGCAATATCGAGTACTCCGCAAGCTCTCTCTACCGTATTTTTATGCACCGTCGGATTTTAAACCATCTCGAACTCACTCAAGACTCCGTGGTAGGTTATGAGGCCATTGGTGCTATTACAAAGCGGATCAATTCAGTCGACCTCACTACCGAAGAGAATTTATTTCTGAAATTTTAATGAAGAATTATGGTGTTGTTACTGTTCTTGATATCTATTTTGTTTGCGACATTTGCGTATATGTTGTGGATGTGTGCACCATGTGTGTGTAATATATTGTGTATGAACATGTGTTTATATTATAGAGAATTAATGTTTGAATTAAAATGAACTAAAGTTTTTTCTTGTAAGGAATTAATGTTTGAAAATCGGAAATTAATGAGCGCAATTTGAAACTGCGCCCCTTTAAAAAAAATTACATGTCAGCACCGGCGCTGACGTGGCACCCAGTAGTAGAAAGTGACCTATTTTTGTAATATCTTTTGAAAGTGGTTTATTTTTAATAATATTAATTTAATATGGTTTATTCTTAAAAATTGTCCTTTTGTTTAGTATCAGTTTCCAAATTCCATATGACTTTCTTGCGTTTTTAGTTGCAAATAATTGAATTGTTTTTCTTCATGCAAGATACGCCAAGGTTGGATAAGAAGTAAATAGGATCAGGATGTACTTTATTGTTTCTAAATCTCAGAGTTTTATTATTTATTTCTTCGTATTTGTTGTTGGTGTTGTACTTGATGCTGCACCTTTTCTTTTTGATCAACTCTTTTTCTTATTTTCCTCTTTTCAAAAGGATTTCATGATGTGTGTTTTGGCAATATGAAACCAAACGAATAATTCAAGAAAAGAGTGGAAAGCAATAGTAATAGTCGCATTGAATGTCATTTCTTAACCGTTTTTAATTTCAAAAGATTGGAATTTTCCATTGCCGATGATGAGTCTTGACTTAACTTTAGGCTAACGTTTGATTAGAAAAAAGGAGGAGTTATGATTTGTTGTAAACATCAATGTATCAGGTGCTTCTTTTGTTATGTATTAAGCTTATTTGTCCCGGATATGTAAGGTAAGTGCTCATGGTTTTGAAAAAGATACGTAGTCGTATGAAGAGTACCCACATAATCCCTGGAGAACGTTGATTATATCATCTGTTGCATTAGAGCTTCTGTAAAGGATGTAAAAGCTTCCATATTTCTCCCTAATTCAGATGCTAAATTTGATTCCATGGCCTCAATGTTTCATCCATGATGAAGACCTTCAAAGTTGCGTATACAAACAATTAACTTATTACAAGCTTTCACTTCCTCAAATAGAAATTGCCTGCAAAATTTTCTTTGAAGGATGACGAACAAATCACACATGGAGAAAGGCCATAAAATTTATTTTATCAAAAACAAAAATGGTTTTTGAGGGTCTTAGTTTAACCTCTAAAATTATCTTGCGATACAAATTAGGGTCTATCCTTTTGACTTAATTTTATAGTAAACATGGTAGCTGCGGGAACATCAACTCTTAGGGTGATAATTGGCTGCCGACATAAGAAAAAAATTGAGCCTCAACTATTTGAAGGCCATGTGCACTCATGCAGCTCGAACATTCAAGATACCGATTTCTAACAAACAGGAAGGCTCACAACTAATCGTATGGTTACAGTTCGATGGTTTCTTTTTCCTTTTTATCCTTAATTTTACAAATAAAGAGATTAAATAGGAAAGTTTTTTTGTTGTTGCTTGCAGATACAAGGGGAGAGCTAGACGGAAAAGGCTTAATTTGGACAATTTGTTCAACTGCATTGTCAAGAACAACAGTACGTACATTGTTGGCGAGCTGAACAAGGTGGTATGGGTTTTTTTTCCCTTTCTTTTTCCGTGATTTTACTTGCGCACTTGCTATGTGGAAGAACTCAGTTATCTAATGTAACGTGACCTTTTTGAAGGGTCCCGGCAGCGTCCCGGCCGTCAAATCGCGACCAAAATGCGGAACAAAAATTTCTGAAACCGGCGCTACCGCTACCCGAATCCCGGATCGACCTTAAACTCTAAACTAGCAAACTAACTAAGAGTTAGAATCGTTATACCGAGTTGATCCGTGCCCTTCGGTCTTCATTCCAAGCTCCTAGCGGCTCGTTGATGTGGTTTGATTGCAGGTCTTCCTTCGTCTCCGATGATCCATCCGAGGGAAACGGCGCAAGCTCCAGCTTCGTCGAACGAAGCAACCGACGCTCCAAAGTTGCTAATGAAGGAGAATCGAGGTGTAGGAGAGTGTCACTATAATTTTCTCTCATTTCTTTTTGCTTAATGAGCAAACATAGAAGATGAATGAGGAGAGAGCTTTGGCATGAGCTAAATGGCTTTTGTGAACTTGAGAGAGTGAGAGAGTGGGCTAGCTAGTTAATTAATCATCATCAAAAACAAAATGAACCCCACCCCTAAGTCTTGCCCCCCCCCCCCCTCTCCCCCATCAAAATAAACTTTCAATTTTCTTTTTACAATAAATTAATAGCAACCATACTTTGCTACATGCCCAAAACCATGCTTAACACTATGCACTTTCCACCTCACACTTCCACCTCATTTGTGAGTCAAATGAATTTCCAAAAATGGAAATTCATACAAATGATGTGGCACCTTCTAGAAGCTATTCCGTAGAAAATACGAAATACTTCCCGGTACATGTACCGAAATACATATACGCGTATTCGTACAAAAATACGCATAGCCAAGAGAGAAAATAAATAGCGAACAATAATACTAGAATACATATATATAAATACATATGTAAATTATTAAATCAAAACCTGATTTAATAAACTGACTTAATCCTAAGCCGCTAGTATTATCAACCGTCCAATTAAAGTCTGCGCAGCAAGTGCACATATTTAATCGGACACCTGTATGTATCAACATACGCCATGTACACCATATCGCCTGAACCGTGAAAACCCTCTGTGTGGGACTCTAAAGACTCGTCAATACGCTGGCAGTGGGTTTAACCACAACCACGTCAGCGGCACTAGCTGTACGTAACGGCTACCCAGGTATTGAGAGAAAGGGAGGCCGACGAGCAAACTCATCCTGAACCCCTACTGAGCCTGACAGTGACAATATCCGTACAGTCCGGTCTGTTCGTTTAAGAGTATCGCATATCGAGTCTAGGGGGTGGATAAAGTCAGACCCCTAACAACGCGATATTTAGTGTCGGCATGTAACTCATCACCTCTTGAGAAACTATCGATCCTGGATCGGTAATCCTCGTCTACCATGGCCATGGATTTGTGGTGATGGCCACCCATACACAATGCGACATCAACCCCCAATACCGGGAGAGACGAATCCCCGACGATCCGATCACTGCCTCTATGTGGCTCGGGACTGTACCCAACTAAAACCTGTTTGCACGACTCCTTTGAGCCGTGGTAGGGTAGTAATCAAAGCACAGTGGGAACTTACACGAGACAAATGACGATCTCAGGTCGACAGACTAACCTGTACACATGTCACCTGGAAACTGCTATCTGACAATAGGTATAATACCAACTAGCAGATTCCCCGCGAGTCCGTCCAGTGTACTCATAATCCAATGAGCACCTGCATACTATCTTAGGTGAACAAACTAACACCAATGGCTTGTGAGACCTGGTCACCGCCCTTCGTCGGGGTCGATCATTATACACTAGTCTACACTGGAGTATCGATACCCGGTCTCGATACTCCTACGACTAGGGACATTTAAGGATGTGCTTATAGACCCCAGCTCCCACATATATGATCGCCATCATAATGCTGACAGTCAAGCAAGAATCCTATAAGCTCTATCAACATGTACATGATGATAAAGGCAAACCAGATAGCATACTATCATCTTGAGTAAGACTGTTTTATCGGTATAGGTCCTCACTCAATCATCATAATCACAAGTCCGCGACTATGATAATTGCCTTGAGGGCACTATAGCCAACAATCTCCCACTTGCACTTAAAGCCAATTATTGCGATGTCGCATACTCACAGTCCGTGTGAAACCGAACACCCAACTTCTGTACTAATCAGTTTCGCAAAGCCTGTTTGCGAAAATTATTGCGTTCGAGAAATAGCCTCAGTGAGTGGATCCGCTCCAATGTTTCCTTTTGTATCTCTCTTAATCTCAACTTCGCGGAGAAAGTTATCTCCCGAAATGAGCAATACCTGTCTTAGAATTTTTCTGGATATCAGATGGGACCCGGTTCTCAAATGAACTCCAAATCCAGCAAACTACTTAGACTATATCGTCCACTGAATTTAATCAGTATCCTGCGCCATGTCTTTCCTCAATATTCGCTTGGACTACCCGTCCAATATACTGTCCCTCAAAAGAGGGAAAACTATAACTCTGACAGTCACTCTGTCATCTATGTTACCTTGGAAGCCTGATATGATAACCGTCTCCTGAAGGAGGCTGCCGTTACCATATCCATAGAATATCCATTCATGTTCATAAACTGCTTCCCTATATTTCTCCAGGATTGGATTAATATATCTGCTTATTGCATCTAGTGCAAAAGCAATATCTGGTGTGGTACTTGACATTTCATGATTAACTCAATTGCCTAAGCAAGTGATATGCTAATCATGCAGATCCCTCTCCCCTTTAGTCTGTAAGACACCTTTAGAGAGGGTGACTCCATCAGCTGCAGGTACACCACCATGTCAGGAATCGTCCATTTAATGTCAAACTACCCAGATTAGGATACTTCCTAAATCTAGATCTAAAACCATAGATCTAGTAACCAGAAAACCTGATATTATATCCATATCCTATGTGGAGAAAACAACTTTGTGACAACCACAGTATAACCGATCGTAGTATAGGAATATCTCTTCCTGTCAAGTGCATGACATCCTGAATCCTCGGACATCACACCCTACTACCTTCTTACCAGATCCATCTCCTATTCTGATGAAGTCAAAACCTATGACTGTCACATAAAAAATAGATGATCTATTTCCGCTATACCTGCTTTAGTCTATAAATAGACACAAACTACTTGCCTACCATGCTTCCGCTGCTCCTACTGACTACAACAACCCTCTGGCAGAGTCATATATACGTGCACTTCTAAAACTAGTTTAGAACGACGCTATACTCATCCTCCTGCCGGGTCTTATAGTCTAGAACAACAGCAATGGCAAGTCTGGGTAAACAAGAACCTCCCTGTCACCGTCTCTAAGAAGACCGAAGTACCTCTCGGGTGACTGAGGTTACCCACCAAATCTGCGGAGTGGCTAATGGAACATCAAATCCAATCGAATCCTTAGGTTCTACTAAATTTCCAGTAATCGTTTGTAGTTCTGGAATAACTTCTAGTTCTACCATACTCCCATTTCTGTTTTCTGAAAAAATCCATTTTACTAAAACTGTAGCGAGTCAAGAAAAATATAAATATTGATCTTTCTGATGGTAGAAAGTTATCCCTCGTCAAATCCCGGGATATCCCACAAACAGCCATTACTGAAACGTGCCTTGAGTTTATCCGGATTCTGGTTTTAAGTATAAGCCAGACAACTCCCTATACCTTAACATAGTTAAGATATAAATTGATTCTATATATATCTGATATAGAAACAAAAGCACTAATTTGATTAGAACCAGATTCAAAATCATGCAGCTGTCTCTAGTGCATATCAACCAAATGGAAAGAGGACAATCAGTATTACTCATCTAGGAGTGCATCCACATATGAGTAACCCGAAAGAGAAGCAAGTTTTCAAAACCATTACTATCAGCGGAATACCAAACACAAGTATCTACATCTTCGACTTCATCGAAGAATCCTGATACTTCCAACAAATGGTTCTCTACTTTATTCTTATACCTAAAACTTCTCAATATCTGGACTTTGCATTTCAACAAAATACTTGTCCAGAACTGGAGAAGTCACAAGTAAACAGAATATAGTACGAGTACCAACCCTATTGTCCTAACGGACACTGGACAACACACAATACTTTGTATAAGTCCCCTGAGTCCAATAACTCAAACTCTATGCGTCGTAGGTTGAAAAACTGTACTATGGTTAAGAAGAATTACACCGCTGTTGAATGCACCTTATCTAATCACCAACTGATATAGGTAAATGTCATAGACATAATATCAAAAAGTTATATCTCACTTTATAAAATAAATGTACAGATATATCAGTTTGAAATTGGTGCATAACAACGGATATTCAAAACCAAATATTTGCCATCCGGCAAAATCCAGATGATTTTCTCAAATATCACCAATTACAATGAATTATGATATAATGAGGATCTAATCACCCAATTCCCAATATCTTACTCCCACTCACCATCTGTAATAACATGCAGATGTGAGAAACTGATCTGGTAAATACATACCCTGGAGTTAGATTCCAACTGGGAAAACAGTTATCAATTAACATCGCACAGTGAAACTGAAACATGGAAATGTTTCGAAGGGGTTTAACTGATATTCCTAGTAATGCCTCTTCCACTATCCTGATTCATGACAGTAACCATATACTTACATGCCCTCACTCCAATCCCTTTATTATGGCTTTACTTATTACCTTATGTACACCTTCTTTAAGCTAATCGGTTTTCTTCTTTCCTTACCCTTCGGCACCAGCCTAAGGTTTGGAAGAAGACTATCCAATAAGCGTAATAGGTGTACTCTCCTAATCCTAGGAGCCCTCGCAACCTGAGAGAAGGTAAAGAGAAAAGACATCTGAATAATCCTATTCACTTTCTCCTGAACCAGAATCCATCCTCGAAAAAGTTCCTTCGAGTTCGTATGTAACTATACAATAGATTTATCCAATGGAAGTGGATATCCGTAGTGATACGGAGTGTCCTAAAGAAATGCAAAGTGGATGTAGGAGTGGCAGGGGTATACATGGTCTTTGTCGTGAATGATGGTGATCGCAATTTCCTTTGCCGTTATTCTAATCCCTTTATATGTCTTTACTTATTACCTTCTGTACACCACAGTTAAGCTTGTTGGTTTTCTTCCTTCCCTACCGTTCGGCACCTGCCTATGGTCTGGAGGAAGACTATTTAATAAGCTCAATAGGTGTACCATCTCATAATCCTAGGAGCCCTCACAACCTGAGAGAAGGTAAAGAGAAAAGACAACCGAATAATCCTATTCAATCTCTCCAGAACCTGAATCCATCCTCGAATCAGATCCTTCGAGTTCGTATATAATCATACGATGGATTTATCCAATGGAAGTGGACGTTGGTAGTGATACGGGGTGTTCTGGAGAAATGCAAAAGTGATATAGAAGTGGCAACAGTATATGCGACACCGTGACATTCCAAAAGCCAAAGTGTTTTAAGATGGTTCGGTTAACTTGGTTTCATGAGTTTTAGTCAAAGGTCGGGTCATAGTCGCAGCCAGAGAGAGAGAAAAAAGAAACACTCAGCGTGCACTCTAACCTAGATCAGAATGGTTAATCATTTTATCTAATCTGGATGGCTCCCACTGTTTCCTCGAATTCTCCTCCAAACCCAAAAGGAGAATTAGTCGGAATCACCCAAGGAGTAATCCTACTTATCAGTGGGAATCGGGATCTGTAAGTCCACGTTACCTCTCCCGGTACTTATGGGCTTGCGGAAATGATGAAAAACCATTTTTCAAGAGGTGGTAACATGGACTCAAAATACGGATCTTTGTTAAACAACTACCTAACAACCTAACTAGGAGTTTTACCTACTCGGTTAGGGGGCTATACCTTTCTTGAACTCCTTCGTCTTCAACTCTTTGCGGTGTACTGATCGGCCTCACCTCGTCGTCTTCTTGTGCCGAAGATGGATCCACCTGAAAGCTTCTACCTTTGGCTTCTTCTTCGAACTTGAAGAAACTAGAATACTTGGTTTGCTAAACCTTGTGAATTAGGATGAGTAGAGAAGTGATATGAGTTTTCTTTTATCTCTAAGGCAATATTTCTCAACTCATGAGAGAGAGTTGCCTTGATCTAGAGAGAGAGCAAGAGGAAGAGCAAGAGGGAGAGCTCAAGGAAGAGAGAGAAAGCAAAATGAGAGAATGAGTAAGTCTTTTGCCATCCAAGCTCTCATAATCCAAAACCATCATAACAAATAATAGTAATCAAGTATTATGTGATGGTTCAAGTCAAAATGGCCATATCATTTCATGCACTCATTTTGCAAAAAGAAACAAGCAAGCAAAAGTCTTTGCCAAGAAATGATAGCCATTGTAATGATGATGGTCAACTAGTCCGACCTAGTCAACCGGTCAACAAAGTCAACAAGTCAACAAAGTCAACCCCTCAACAACCATGTCACTATAATACTTAATTAATATTATTGTTAATTATATTTCTTATTCTCATTAGGGTTTAGGAAAAAAAAAGTCAATAGTCAACAGTCAACAACCCCAATGAGAATCCTCTGCCTCTGTCTCTCTGACAACTGTGCATACACACCCGCATCCGCGTTCCGAGGAACACGAATACAAACGAGATAAAACCAATCCCAAAACGTATACTAGGAACTGGCTTAAACCAAAGCCCGCTAATGTTAACTGTCCGGACACTAAACGTGCACAAGTGCACGGATGTGACCGAACCCTGTCGCAAAACCATGCGACCTGTCGCAAAACCATGCGACCTCTACTCTTTTGCCTAAAGGCGAATAGCTTTCTGTGTGGGACTCTAAAGACTCGACACTACGCTGGCAGTGGGTTTAACCACAGACCGCAAGCGGCACTAGCTGTGCGTAACGGTCCCCAGGTAGATGCCGACAAGAAGACGGACGAGGTGAAACCCATCTGAACTCCTACTGAGCCTGAATGTGACAATCTGCGTACAGTCCGGTCTGTTCGTCTGAGAACATCGCATGGCGGGCCTAGGGGGGCGGTAAACGTCAGTCCCATACTAGCGGTACAAGTCGTGTCGGAGTGTAGCCCAGAACACCTGAGATAACACTGGAAACCTACCAGTCTATCTCGCTTGCCCTGGCCAGGGACTTTGTGTAATGGCTCTCCTAGACACAGCGCGATATCAACCCTCAATACCGGGAGAGAAGAATCCTGTCTAACCGTCACTGCCTCCAAGTGCTTCGGGACTGCACCCAACTACTACCTGTTTACACGACTCCTTTGAGCCGTGGTAGGGTAGTAATCTAAGTACAGTGGGAACACACTCGAGGCGAAATGACAGTGTCAAGTCAGCGGACTAAGCTGTACTCATGTCACCTGGGAACTGATAACTGACGATAGGTATAGTACCAACCAACAGTTCCCGACGAGTCTTGTCCAGTGTACTCGTAACCTAACGAGCACCCGCATACTATCTCAAGTACGACGTACTGATAGCTGTGGGACAGACCGTCTCCCACACTGGGATGAGAAGCGCATACGCTAGTCTACTCCGGAGTATCGATGCCCTGTCTCGATAGTCCTACGGCTAGGGACCTGCATAAGGATGTGCTTGTGGATTACCCAGCCCCCACTAGTGTGACTGCCATCACAACGCTGGTAATCAAGCAAAGATCCTAAGGGCTCCACTAATGTATATAGGTGATATACTAAAATAAACACAAGTACACATTAAAGCAGAAACAAACCAAGTAGCATACTACTATATTGAGCAAGATTGTCTATACAAGGTGAATATCCCAAGCTTCCATTAAGTAATATACAGACTAGTATGATACAGTAATGGCCTCTAGGGCATATACACTAACAATCTCCCACTTGCACTAAGGCCATGTACTGGCGTATCGAAGACCTATCATCTCGATCAGCCGCTCGAACTGAGTCTGGGGTAAGACCTTCGTGAGTAGATCAGCAGTGTTATCTTCCGTAGAAACTCTCCGAACCTCGATCTCCTGGCGACCTACGATCTCCCTGATCCGGTGATACCGCCTCAAGATGTGTCTGGATCTCTGATGGGACCCGGGTTCCTTCGCTAAAGCTATAGCCCCGTTGTTGTCACAATACAGAGGTATTGGATCAACAATGGACGGAACCACCTGAAGTTCAGTTAAGAACTTCCTTATCCAGACGGCTTCTTTTGCGGCATCTGCAACAGAGATATATTCCGCTTTCATCGTCGAGTCAGCAACGGTTTCCTGTTTGGAACTCTTCCAACACACCGCCCCTCTATTGAGGGTAAAGACATAACCCGACATGGACTTGGAATCATCCTTGTCACTCTGGAAGCTGGAGTCAGCAAAGGCCTCGATCTGGAGGTCTTTTCCGCCATACACCAAGAACATCTCCTTAGTCCTTCTCAGGTACTTGAGAATGTTCTTTACTGCTATCCAGTGTTTCACCCCAGGGTTTGACTGATACCGGCTTACCACACTCAGTGCATAAGCTACATCTGGTCTGGTACACAATATCGCATACATTATAGAGCCTACCGCAGAAGCGTAGGGTATAATAGACATGCGATCCCTTTCCAAATCAGTCTTGGGAGACATGTCTTTGGAGAGGGTGATCCCGTGACAAGCCGGTAGATTGCCGCTCTTGGAATATTCCATACTGAATCTTTTCAGTATGGTGTCGATGTACCTGGACTGTGAGAGTCCCAGTATCCTCTTGGATCTGTCATGATAGATCCGGATCCCCAGAATGTATGAGGCATCACCCAGGTCTTTCATGGAGAACCTGTGTGACAAGAACCCTTTGACAGATCGTAGCATAGGAATGTCATTTCCTATCAAGAGAATGTCATCCATGTATAAAAAGAGGAATACTACAGTTCTCGCTAAAAATCTACTATAGATGCATGGTTCATCTGGATTTTTGATAAAGCCAAATTCTTTGACCGTCTCATCAAAACAGATGTTCCAACTCCGCGATGCCTGCTTTACTCCATAGATGGACTTAAGCAACTTGCACACTTTTCCGCTGCTCCCACTCTGAATGAAACCCTCTGGCTGGTCCATATAGACACACTCCTCTAAATTTCCATTCAGAAAAGCGGTCTTTACGTCCATCTGCCAAATCTCATAATCGTGGAAGGCAGCAATGGCAAGAAGGATCCGAATGGATTTCAGCATAGCTACTGGAGAAAAGGTCTCGTCATAGTCCAAACCAGGTCTTTGACGAAAACCATTTGCAACCAGTCTAGCTTTATAGGTCTCAAACTGTCCATCTACACCAATCTTCCTTTTGAAGATCCACTTGCATCCTACGGGTTTTACCCCAGCTGGAGCAACGTCCAACGTCCATACTTTGTTGGTGTACATGGACTCCATTTCGGTCCGCATTGCATCCAGCCATTTTACCGAGTCAACGCTCTGAATGGCCTGCTGGAAGCTAGTCGGCTCATCATAATCAATGATGCAATCCTCTCTATCCCCGTCTATGAGAAAACCGCAGTATCTCTCGGGCGGATGAAACTACCTACTAATCCTGCGGAGCGGCGTAGGAATGTCCTGATCTTTCGAACCCTCTGGTTCTACTAAGCTTTCAGTAATAGCTCGTGGTTCTGGACTTTCTTCCAGTTCTATTGCGCTCCCGCTTATCTGATTCTCCAAAAACTGAGTTTCCAAGAAGTGGGCATGCCGAGAAACAAAAACATTTTGTTCCTCTTCGCAATAGAAGAAATATCCCTTGGAGTTCTTTGGATATCCCACAAACTTGCACTGTACTGAGCGTGCCTCGAGCTTGTCCGCATGCTACTTTTTGACAAAAGCTGGACATCCCCATATCTTAATGTGATTAAGATAGGGTCTCTTCCCACTCCATATCTCATATGGTGTAGTAGGCACAGTCTTAGTTGGAACTCGGTTCAAAAGGTATGCAGCTGATTCTAGTGCATATCCCCAGAATGATCGCGATAACTCAGCGTTACTCATCATGGACCGTACCATATCCAATAGGGTGCGGTTCCATCTCTCCAATACACCGTTATGTTGCGGGGTGTATGGAGGAGTAAGCTGAGAGAGAATTCCATTCTCTTTTAGGTAGTCCAGGAACTCGGCACATAAGTATTCACCACCTCGATCAGATCTCAGTGTTTTGATACTTTTGCCTGTTTGTTTTTCTACTTCATTCTTATATTCCTGGAATTTTCCAAAGGCTTCGGATTTATGTTTCATTAAGAAGACATATCCGTACCTTGAAAAGTCATCCGTAAAAGTAATGAAGTAAGAATAACCGCTTCGCGCATGTGTAGACATTGGACCGCACACGTCGCTGTGTACGAGTACCAAGAGCTCGCTCGCTCTTACTCCGTGTCCAGTGAACGGAGTCTTTTTCATCTTTCCTTTGAGACAGGATTGACAAGTGGCATACGATTGATATTCGAACGGATCCAAATATCCTTCTGTATGTAACTTCGTCAACCTTCTCTCATTGATGTGACCCAGTCTACAATGCCATAAGAAAGCCCGATTTGTTTCCGGAGACTTTCTTTTGTGTGTATTTTGGACATTGAAAATCTATGGTTGGTTTAATACGTATATACCATTGCTTAATGTACCTGACCCAATCAGAACTTGATTAAGGTGAATGTTTACAACATTACTTACAAACGCAAATTCATAACCTTCTTTAGAAATCAAAGATACAGAAATGATATTACAAGTTGCGTTGGGTACAAAAAAGCAATTACGTAAAACCAAAACATGTCCATCTGACATTCCCAGGTGATAGTCCCCCACGGCCTCAACATCCATGCTAGCTCCGTTTGCAACTTTGAGGGTCATGTCACCTGCTTTCAAAAACCTATGCTTTCTCAACGCTTGCAAAGAATTACAGATATGAGATCCTGATCCAGTATCCAATACCGAGGACGTAGAGTTTATTGATAGACAGTTTTCAATAACATACACACCTGATGCTGAAGCCGCAACCTGCTTCAAATCCTGTGTTTTGGCTTTCCAAGCCCTGCAATCCTTTTTCCAATGTCCACTCTTATGACAGTAGAAACATTCTTCCTTTCCCACAAGCTTTCCCGCTACCTTTGTTGCTTTTGTCTTTCCCTTCGTATCCACTTTACTAACACCGCCCCTTGGTTTGGCGGGGGCTTTCTTCTTCTTTCCCTTGGCTTTCGCCTTGGACCTAGAAGAGGAAGATCCTCCTACAAACAAAGTGGATGTTTCCCTACCTTTCTGTAGGGTGCCCTCTGCACTCCTCAGCATGTTGAGGGGTTCTGAAAGTTCAACTTCCTTTTCTTGTAAGTTGAAGTTTAGGATAAACTGGGCGTAAGTGGAAGGAAGGGACTGGAGAATCAAGTCCGTGTAGAGCTCGTTCTCTAACGTGGTCCCAAGGTCCGTGAGCTCCTCAATGAAGCCAATCATCTTAAGCACGTGTTCCGCTACCGATGATCCGACGGCCAACCTTGCCGAAAATAGCTTTTTCGACACTTCGTATCTGGCGATACGAGATTGCTCTCCATACAGTTCTTTTGTATGGAGAAATATGGATTCGAGGTCCATATTTTCGTGCCTCCACTGATGTTCATTGTCCATAGAGGCAAGCATGAGGCACTTGGCCTTCGCACAATCGATTTCCCAGGTCTTACGGATTTCCCTATCCGCGACGCTGGTTTTGGGACCTGGGACAGGGAGAGCTTTGGTGGTAAGGAGATACCCCAACTTGTCATAAGTGATTGCCATTTTGACATTCCTGAACCAATCTTTGTAGTTTGGCCCTGTCAGTATGTTTTTATCTAGTAGTAACTTAAGTCCGGTCATGATGTTTGGTCGCTGCAATTAGGAGAGAGAGAAGAAACACTTTATCATGATACTCTTGCAAGTTTAGAGTGGTTTTTAATTTTTCTAAACAGGATGGCTCCCACTGTCTCTCGAATCCCTCCTCAAACCAAAAAGGAAGAATTAGTCAGGATCAATCTCACCGTACAATACTTGCTTAACTGTTCGGCCAGGCTGGTGTCGGTACTTCGAGGGAGGTTTTCCAACGCTTTCGCGAAATTCCTTAATTAAATAACCACTTTTCCCTGGGGGCGTAGCCCCGCTAGCACCTTTCTAGACACCTACTTGGTTTATAGCGTTGATCGTTAAGTGAGAAATTTCCCGAGGAGTAGCATATACTCACAGTAGGATCGGGATCCAAATATCATCGCGTGACAAAACTGAAGGAATCCTACCAGAATCATCACACTCCAAATGGTATGCAGTGCTAGCAAGTTTCAGTTCTTTTGAAACTCCCGATGTGGATTTTTGCCCCATGCTCTTATGACCTTGACTTTGGCCAAAATATCATAAGTCACATGTCAAGTTCTGCCCGTCATTCTCCAGGTTAATTTTGAGCCCACCCGCACATACCCTTGACTTTGGCCAAAATGGTAGAACGACTGCCCCAAACCAACATATCTATCTATGCTGCACATGAATACCCAATAGTTACCAATCACTATGCCTTGACTTTGGCCAACATACATAGCTTGAATACTTATTGACCATTCATGTAAAATGATGGAGGGCTACGAATGTGTCACGACCCGAAGTTGGGCCCGTGACCGGCACTTAACCACGTAACGTCTACAGGCGTAACGCATCTAAGTGAACCGAAAACCCAGAAATCAAACCAGTAAAAGTATAGAGTGTTTAAGTTTTAAATGGAAGTATTTATTAAAGTGACAAGAATTCTTAAGTAAATTATCACCAAGATAGCAATATACGACGCCGTAGCGAAGATCAAGATCCACAAGTGGGAACATTACAGATGAGAATAAACTGCATAAGTAAGTCGGCTCACAACGAGCTCGACACCAGAATACAAATAATATACATCATCGTCCTCACACAGTCTCTAAGTCAAGTACATATATGGTAGATGGAGAATACTAGATACAACAATGTACATAACTGAAAGATAAACAGATACCGCACAAAACCCACCTATCAGCAAAAGAGCTAGTACACCAACTATAGGGGTATCTGTGTCAAAAGATGCAAAACGCAGCCTGCCGCGACTACTCCGAAGGGCAACCTGCAAACACTGTAGAACAACGGGGGTGAGTTGTCAACTCGCGAATAGAGATAACATAAAAAGGTAATCGCGAGCATGCACGTACTGTGTTACTCTATCATATGCCAACAGATAATATCAATGTGTGATAAGCAGTATGTGGAAAAATCATGCAAGTGCTCTATCAGGTAATATAACTACAGAATGAGATATAATAATGAATGCTGAGCATGGGAAGTATAACATCTACACGGAATGTCAACGTGGAATATGTAATCGATGTCCATCAATGCACCCCAAATCCCAACAACCCAGACGCCGGCACTCCCATCGGCCCTCAAATCCTGTACATCACTGAGAATCACGAGTGCCCAACATCGGCACCCAAATATCATAAATACTCGTCTCTAGCATCGACACGCAAATCTTCCTATATCGGGCATCTGTCAGTCCGGGTCAGCCCTCTCTCTCATATGTCTATCAGGCATCCGTCTGGTCCGGGTCAGACCTCTCTCTCATATATATATCGGGCATCCGTCAGTCTGGGTCAGCCCTCTCTATCTCATATATATCGGGCATCCGTCAGTCCGGGTCAGCCCTCTCTCTCATATATATCGGGCATCCGTCAGTCCGGGTCAGCCCTCTCTATCTCATATATATCGGGCATCCATCAGTCCGGGTCAGCCCCCTCTCTCATATATATCGGGCATCCGTCAGTCCGGGTCAACCCTCTCTATCTCATATATATCGGGCATCCGTCAGTCCGGGTCAGCCCTCTCTCTCATATATATCTATCACTCTAGCACCGAGAAAATATAGAGTAGACGCACTGAAATATCATATCAAGGGAATCGGGTTTTTAAATGATTACATATTTGAAATAGCCACGCTTCCTAAATCCAGAAATCACATGTAATCCAAACAAATATGCAAGTCAATGTGATGTGATATGTGCGTCAAATATGAATACCATGTCATGTCGCATAAAAGATGAGCTACAACATAATGATCCGATGTGATATATGCATCAAGTAGGAATATCGTGTCAAGTCGCATAAAAGATGAGCTACAACATAATGATCCGATGTGATATATGCATCAAGTATGAATTTCATGTCAGGTCGCATAAAAGATGAGCTACAACATAATGATCATGGGAATCCTACAGTGTGAGTGTCATGGCAATTACTAACGGTGTGTGTGTAACATGCAGGATAGTGCTCGTGCAACATGAACCGTTAGTAACGGTGCAGTGTTCTATCAATTCTAGTTTATATACATATGGCAGGAAATGTGGTATGCACTAAATAGTAGCCATGAACAATCAATATACGGAAATGTAGCTATAAGATCCTATCAGCCCTGACATAGAACGACATGCGGGCGATATCCCCGTAGATGTTAAATCTACTCACCGTAGTCTCTCGCTAGTTATAGCCGACGACTTGTTCCCCTCCTTCGCGGCGCCCGTCGCAATCGCCTGTGAATCCTAGAATTTCACAATATATCACACATAAGCTCAAAACCGTACAAACACGACATTTAAAGTCAACTAGAAACCCGTGTCGCAAACCAAGCGCACGTGTGCGCGATACGTTAAACGTGTGATTACGCGCCTGAAGCCACTCCGACGCGTCGCGATACGCAGAAACCCCAAACCCACACACACGTATCACGCGTGTCGCGAAAGATTAAAAATACGGGAAATAGGGTATTCTACTCCAGATTTTGATACAGAACTGATCTTATAAAATTGATATACCAAAATACTCTACATAGCAGCAGACTCCAGTGGCCCAGACCCCAACCCCCAACTCACCCATCTGGCCGCAATTTGCGGCCAGAATGAATATTTCGGCGGCCTGACTTGGGAATTGGGCTCCCAGGCTTGGTGTGTGCACTCCATACTCCCTATACATGCTACAGTAAATCCAATTTCATTCTGAAATGACCCGGGTAGCAGCAGATCCAACAGAACCCTATTTCTAGTTAAAAACCCCACTTTTGCACTAAAATGAAACTTTATGGTATTTTTCTGAAATCTGAAACAAACCCAAGCCTAGAACCACACTATTATCACATTACCAGGCTAATCAAACCTTAAAAAGTTAATTTTTAACATAACCTCATTAAAACCCCTCCTATAGCACAAAACATGCATAAAAAGTGATATTTGCTAGAATTTCTACGAGTTATGAAAAAGAGTGTTAAGTGTGAGATAAATACCTTCCCAAAAACCCTATAGAACTTTATTTTTCCAGCCTTCTCCCTCAAGCCACTGCTTTGACACCAAGATCCCTCAAATAGCCATTTAACCAAGGGTTTTTGTGAGTAAAAATGGGTTTTTGGTGTAGGGTTTTGTGTAGATCCAAAAGGGAATTGAAAAGAGAAGAAAAGAGGAAGAAAGAGGTGTTGTTGCTGCTGTTATTCTGCAGAATTTCCAGCAATGAGAAAAGATAGAGAAGAGAGAAAGAAAAGGGTCAAAGAAAGCCAAGTGTTCACCTAACCACCATGCCTCAATTGTTTAATTGGATTTGAATTATTGAATGGGGTTTTGTTTGGATTAAAGGGTGGGGAAAATAACAAGGAATCATGCAAGGAAAGAATGGCTACTCTTTACCCTAGGTTACAACATGTTACACTAAAAGACCTAAATCACAACATTGGCTAAGTGTGCAAGTGTACACTACAAAGGAAAATTTTCCAATTAGGGTAACCCGACTAAAATAACTAATAATCCTATGCACACATATAATAACACGCACAAATTACTAATTATCACGAAAAACATTCTAACGAAAATTCAAAGTGTTACAATCTACCCCTCTTAAAGAAATTCGGTCCCCGAATTTAAAAATCTAACTACACGCACCTTCAAAAAGATGGGGATACCTCTTCCTCATCTCGCTCTCGGACTCCCAAGTGATCTCCTCTCTGCTCGGACCACGCCAAAATATCTTGACTGACGGTATGTCCTTCGATCTCAATTTCTTCACTTGTCGATCCAAGATCATCACCGGCTGCTCTACATAGGAAAGGTCACGCTCAAGCTGGATCGTCGGGTGCTGAATCACATGCGAAGGATCATTAAGATATCTGCGGAGCATCAAAACGTGAAAAACAGGGTGCACGTCTGGAAAACTGGGCGGAAAGGCTAACCGATACGCAATTGCACCAACACGCTCGAGGATCTCGAAGGGGGCCACAAATCTGGGACTAAGCTTCCCTTTCTTCCCAAATCTCATCACACCTTTCATTGGGGAGACCCTTAAGAAAACATAGTCACCAACAGAAAACTCGAGTCTGCGCCGCCGACGGTCCGCATAAGATCTCTGCCTACTCTGGGCTACTCTCATCATATCGCGAATCAACTGGATCTTCGCGGTCGTCTCCTCAACAATCTGCGGCCCTAAGATACTGCTCTCACTGAGCTCTGTCCAACAAGCGGGCGATCTGCATCTCCTCCCATAAAGAGCCTCAAACGGTGCCATCTGAATGGTCTCCTAGTAGCTGTTGTTGTAGGAGTACTCTACTAAGGGTAAATGATGATCCCAGCTACCTCCGAAGTCTAAAACGCACGCTCTGAGCAAGTCCTCTAGAGTATGAATTGTTAGTGTATATGCCCTAGAGGCCATTACTGTATCATACTAGTTTGTATATTACTTGATGGAAGCTTGGGATATTCACCTTGTATAAACAATCTTGCTCAATATAGTAGTATGCTACTTGGTTTGTTTCTACTTCAATGTGTACTTGTGTTTATTTCAGTATATCACTTATACGCATTAGTGGAGCCCTTAGGATCTTTGCTTGATTACCAGCGTTGTGATGGCAGTCACACTAGTGGGGGCTGGGTAATCTATAGGCACATCCTTATACAGGTCCCTAGTCGTAGGACTATCGAGACAGGGCATCGATACTCCGGAGTAGACTAGCGTATGCGCTTCTCATCCCAGTGTGGGAGATGGTCTGTCCCACAGCCATCAGTACGTCGTACTGGAGATAGTATACGGGTGCTCGTTGGGTTACGAGTACACTGGACAGGACTCGTTGGGAACTGACAGGTTGGTATTATACCTATCGTCAGTTATCAGTTCCCAGGTGACATGAGTACAGCTTAGTCCGCTGACTTGACACTGACACTTCGCCTCGAGTGTGTTCCCACTGCACTTTGATCACTACCCTACCACGGCTCAAAGGAGTCGTGCAAACAGGTGGTGGTTGGGTGCAGTCCCGAAGCACTTGGAGGCAGTGACGGTTAGACAGGATTCGTCTCTCCCGGTATTGGGGGTTGACATCGCGCTGTGTCTAGGAGAGCCATTACACGAGTAGTCCCTGGCCAGGGCAAGCGAGATATGCTGGTAGGTTTCCAGTGTTATCTCAGGGTGTTTTGGGCTTCACTCCGACACGACTTGTACCGCTATTGGGGGACTGACGTTTTACCGCCCCCTAGGCCCGCCATGCGATGTATCAGACGAACAGACCGGACTGTACGGAGAATGTCACATTCAGACTCAGTAGGAGTTCTGATGGGGTTTCACCTCGTTAGCCTTCTTGTCGGCATCTACCTGGGGACCGTTACGCACAGCTAGTGCCGCTTGCGGTCTGTGGTTAAACCCACTGCCAGCGTAGTGTCGAGTCTTTAGAGTCCCACACAGAGGGTATTCGCCTCTGGGCAAAACAGAGTAGAGGTCGCATGGTTTTGCGACAGGGTTCGTTCTCATCCGCGCACTTGTGCACGTTTGGAGTCCGGACGGATTATACTGGCAGGCTCTGGTTTGAGCCAGATACTGGTATATGTTTTGGGGTTGCTTTTATATCTTGGTATTCTTGTTCTTCGGAACGAGAATGCAGGTGTGTATGCACAGTTGCTTGAGGCGGAGAATGAGGTTTTTCATTAGGGTTTCGGATCGGGTGCGTATGCACAGTTGACAGTTATCATTTTCCAAACCCTAATGGATTTATATATTATCTATTAATAATAATAATTAAATGAGAATTATGTTATGGTTGTTATTGTTGACTTGTTGACCTTGGTTGACTTGTTGACCATTGACCACTTTCATGCCTTGAAAGTCTTCCTTGATTCATGCTTACTTTTCATTAAATGAAGCATGGTTGTGGTCATTCAAAATACTACCATCAACTATTCTCATTTTCAATTATTATCATTTAGATAATTCATTTCTTTTGCAATATGGTTGCAAGAAGAAATAATTGAGCTCATTCTATCATAACCTCTCTCTCTCCTCATTTTCCTCTTCTTCTTCCTCTTGAAAAGAGAAACCCTCTCATGTGTTGAGAATCATTCTCTTTTGATAAAAAGCAAACCCTAATCTCTCTCTACTCTTTCTAGGATGAAGGTTTAGCAAACCGGAAACCCTAGTTCACTCAAAGATCGAGGAAGAGCCCAAAGTCGAACCTTCGAGGTGGATCCATCTTCGACGGGAGAAGGCGACGTAAAGAGAACCATCAACCTCTACAAGGTTTGAAGAAGAAGGAGTTCAAGTATAGGTATAACCATCTTCCATAGTAGCTAACTCTCTTTAGCTAGATTACTAGTTCAAGTTTAGACAACGATCCCGACCATGTTTAGTCCATGTTGCCTCTTGCGATAAAAATTCGTTTTTTATACCGTTTCCGCCTCCCCGTAAGCACCGGGGGTCGCAATATGGACTTACAGTGGTATCAGAGCCTAACTAAACTTAAACTAGCTTGGTAGTGAAGTGTAACGAAGTTCGGAACCGTAAAAACCCTAAAACCGTATTTTTGAAAAACCTGAGTTTCTGTTGAAATTTTTTTGGCTCAAAATGAAAAAATTTATATTTGTAAAATCATCTCAGGCTTTTCTAAGAATACTCATGAAAAACGATCCAGTGAGAAGCTCAAAGCGCCGCGCATCCGCGGCACGAGGTAGGCTCGTGCCGCGGAACCGCCGCGCTTTGTCGTCTTCTGCGCCTCGTTTTTCGTGCAGTGTCTGTAGTTTTTGGTTTTGGGATTTTTGAGATATATTATATGTACCCAGATTTTCCAGAAAAGAAATTTCCTTTTGGGGTCCTATAATTCCGTATTTTTCCGAACTTCACTACACTTTGGCTATATTGGTTATATCTGTGTTGTTTGCATGTATTGAACGTCGGCTAATCGCTATAAGTCGATTAGTCGGGGTTATACATGATCTGTAATGTGCTGGAATGTGTATATGAATGTGTTGGACTGTCGCGGGTGAATAGCCGGGGTTGGATGTGAGATGAGCTTTTGTTTTTCTTTCATTCATTTGTAAATGTAAATTGATGTAATTATATTATTTGTTTGGCCGCACAACCGGGTCGGGGTTGTAGCCGTCATTGTATAATTCTTTTTACTGTTTTTGCTCCTAGGATAGACCCATGGTGGGGTGCACAAACTACCGGGAACTTGGCGGGTAGTTTGCCGCACCCGTAGGGGTCTTGGGTGGGGTATTTGCTATTCACCGCGACCGTGTTATCCGCTTTTCGTTTCAGGCTCGAAAGAAATGCGGATTGCTAGTATATCCAATGTATTCATCTGTGATCTGTAATGTCTATCATTGCTTTCTATTTAGGCGTTGCTTATGTTTTACAGCCGCGCTAGCCCAGCCCCCGCTCTGTCGTTAGTTAAGTAACCTAACGGGTGATGACGGGGCCCCGTGGCGAATGCATATGGCATAAGCGTACGTCATATTTTGGTTGTTTTCTGCAATGGTAGGATTTAAATGATGGGACGCATTAAAAGAACTAATGCAAGAATATCACGCATTAAAAGAACTAATGCAAGATAATAAACCAAGTTTAAAGTCGTTGGAACACTTTCGAAAAACCACTCGGTTCTTTTCAAAAATAACTTTTAAATGCGGAGTTTGAGCCACTCCTTCTAAAAGCTATCTCGTTCCATCGACTATATCAAGTTCACTACGTTCACGGTTTCGCCAAAACCATTCGTAGCCCTCCGTCGTTTCACATGAATAGTCAATAGTATTCAAGCTGTGTTTGTTGGCCAAAGTCAAGGCATAGTGATTGGTAGCTATTGGGTATTCATGTGCAGCATAGATAGATGCGTTGGTTTGGAACAGTCGTACTGCCTTGTTGGCCAAAGTCAAGGGTATGTGCGGGTGGATTCAAATTAACCTGGATAACGACGGGAAGAACTTGACATGTGACTTATGATTTGTTGGCCAAAGTCAAGGTCATAAGAGCATGGGGCAAAAATCCACATCGGGAGTTTCATAAGTACTGAAACTTGCTAGATTTGCATACCATTTGGAGTGTGATGATTATGGTAGGATTCCTTCGTTTTCGTCACGCGATGATATTTGGATCCCGATCCTACTGTGAGTATATGCTACTCCTCGGGAAATTTCTCACTAAACGATCAATGCTATAAACCTAGTAGGTGCCTAGAAAGGTGTTAGCGGGGCTACGCCCCCAGGGAAAAGAGGTTCTTGAATTAAGGAACTTCGCGAAAGCGTTGGAAAACCTCCCTCGAAGTACCGACACTGGCCTGGCTGAACGGTTAAGCAAGTATTGTACGGTGGGATTGATCCCGGCTAATTCTTCCTTTGTGGTTTGAGGAGGGATTCGAGAGACAGTGGGAGCCATCCTGTTTAGACAAATTAAAAACCATTCTAAACTTGCAAGAGCATCGTGCTAAAGTGTTTCTTCTCTCCCCCCTGCAGCGACCAAATCGAAATGACTGGACTTAAGTTGATTCTAGATAAAAACATATTGACAGGGCCAAACTACAAAGATTGGCTCAGGAATGTCAAGTTGGCAATCACTTACGACAAGCTGGGGTATCTTCTTACCACCAAAGCTCCCCCCGTCCCAGGTCCCACCTCCAGCGTCGCGGATAAGGAAATCCGTAAGACTTGGGAGATTGACAGCGCGAAGGCCAGGTGCCTCGTACTTGCCTCGATGGACAACGAACATCAGAGGAGGCACGAGAATATGGATTTGGAATCCATATTTCTTCATACAAAAGAACTGTATGGAGAGCAGTCTCGTATCGCTAGATACGAAGTGTCGAAGAAGTTGTTTTCGACAAAGTTGGCCGTCGGATCATCGGTAGCGGACCACGTGCTTAAGATGATTGGCTACACTGAGGAGCTCGCGGAACTTGGGACCACGTTGGACAGTGAACTCTACACGGATATAATCCTCCAGTCCCTTCCATCCACTTACGCCCAGTTCATACTGAATTTCAACTTGCAAGAAAAGGAAGTTGAACTTTCAGAACTCCTCAACCTGCTGAGGAGCGCAGAGGGCACCCTACAGAAGGGTAGGGAAACACCCGCTTTGTTTGTAGGAGGATCTTCTTCCTCTAGGTCCAAGGCGAAAGCCAAGGGAAAGAGGAAGAAAGCCCCCGCCAAACCAAGAGGCGGTGTTAGTAAAGTGGGTACGAAGGGAAAGGAAAAGGCAACAAAGATTGCGGGGAAGCTTGTTGGAAAGGAAGAATGCTTCTATTGTCATAAGAGTGGACACTGGAAGAAAGATTGCAGGGCTTGGAAGGCCAAGACACAGGAACTGAAGCAGGTTGCGGCTTCAGCTTCAGGTGTGTATGTTATTGAAAACTGTCTTTCTATAAACTCTACTTCCTGGGTATTGGATACCGGATCAGGATCTCATATCTGTAATTCTTTGCAGGCGTTGAGAAACCGTAGGTTTTTGAAGGAAGGTGACATGACCCTCAGAGTTGCGAACGGAGCTAGCATGGATGCTAAAGCCGTGGGGGACTATCACCTGGGAATGTCAGATGGGCATGTTTTGGTTTTGCGTAATTGCTTTTTTGTACCCAACGCAACTTGTAATATCATTTCTGTATCTTTGGTTTCTAAAGAAGGTTATGAATTTGCGTTTGTAAGTAATGTTGTTAACATTCACCTTAATCAAGTTCTGATTGGGTCAGGTACATTGAGCAATGGTATATACGTATTAAACCAACCACAGATTTTCAATGTCCAGAATACACACAAAAGAAAGTCACCAGATATTAATCAGACTTTCTTATGGCATTGTAGACTGGGTCACATCAATGAGAGAAGGTTGACTAAGTTACATACAGAAGGATATTTGGATCCGTTCGAATATCAATCATATGCCACTTGTCAATCCTGTCTCAAAGGAAAGATGACAAAGACTCCGTTCACTGGACACGGAGTAAGAGCGAGCGAGCTCTTGGGACTCGTACACAGCGACGTGTGCGGTCCAATGTCTACACATGCACGAAGCGGTTATTCTTACTTCATTACTTTTACGGATGATTTTTCAAGATACGGTTATGTCTTCTTAATGAAACATAAGTCCGAAGCTTTTGAAAAATTCCAGGAATTTAAGAATGAAGTAGAAAAACAAACCGGCAAAAGTATCAAGATTCTAAGATCGGATCGAGGTGGAGAATACTTAAGTGCCGAGTTCCTGAATTATTTAAAAGAGAATGGGATTCTCTCTCAGCTTACTCCTCCATACACCCCGCAACATAACGGTGTATCGGAGAGACGGAACCGGACCCTATTGGATATGGTACGGTCCATGATGAGTAACGCTGAGTTACCGCGATCATTCTGGGGGTATGCACTAGAATCAGCTGCGTACCTTTTAAACCGAGTTCCTACTAAGACTGTGCCTACTACACCATATGAGATGTGGTGTGGGAAGAGACCCCATCTCAGTCACATCAAGACTTGGGGATGTCCAGCTTTTGTTAAAAAGCAGAATGCGGACAAGCTCGAGGCGCGTTCAGTACAGTGTAAGTTCGTGGGATATCCAAAGAACTCCAAGGGATATTTCTTCTACTGTGAAGAGGAACAAAAAGTCATTGTTTCTCGTCATGCCTACTTCTTGGAAACTGAGTTTTTGGAAAACCAGATAAGTGGGAACACAGTAGAACTGGAAGAAATTCCAGAACCACAGACTATTACTGAAAGCTTAGTGGAACCAGAAGGTTCGAAAGAACAGGACATTCCTATGCCGCTCCGCAGAAGTAGTAGGCAGTCTCATCCGCCCGAGAGATACTACGGTTTTCTCATAGACGGGGATAGAGAGGATTGCATCATAGAATATGATGAGCCTACTAGCTTCCAGCAGGCCGTTCAGAGCATTGACTCGGTAAAATGGCTGGATGCAATGCGGACCGAAATGGAGTCCATGTACACCAACAAAGTATGGACGTTGGACATTGCTCCAGACGGGGTAAAACCCGTAGGATGCAAGTGGATCTTCAAAAGGAAGATTGGTGTAGATGGACAGGTTGAGACCTATAAAGCTAGACTTGTAGCAAAGGGTTTCCGTCAAAGACCTGGCTTGGACTATGACGAAACCTTTTCTCCAGTGGCTATGCTGAAATCCATTCGGATCCTTCTTGCCATTGCTGCCTTCCACGATTATGAGATTTGGCAGATGGACGTAAAGACCGCTTTTCTGAATGGAAATTTAGAGGAGTGCGTCTATATGGATCAGCCAGAGGGTTTCATTCAGAGTGGGAGCAGCGGAAAGGTGTGCAAGTTGCTTAAGTCCATCTATGGACTAAAGCAGGCATCGCGGAGTTGGAACATCTGTTTTGATGAGACGGTCAAGGAATTTGACTTTATCAAAAATCCAGATGAACCATGCATCTATAGTAGATTTGTAGCGAGAACTGTAGTATTCCTTGTTTTATACGTGGATGACATTCTCTTAATAGGAAATGACATTCCTATGCTACAATCTGTCAAGGGTTTCTTGTCACAAAGGTTCTCCATGAAAGACCTGGGTGATGCCTCTTACATCCTGGGGATCCGGATCCATCGTGATAGATCCAAGAGGATATTAGGACTTTCACAGTCCAGGTACATCGACACCGTACTGAAAAGATTCAGTATGGAAGATTCCAAGCGCGGTAACTTACCGGCTTGTCACGGGATCACCCTCTCTAAAGAGATGTCTCCCAAGACTGATTTGGAGAGGGATCGCATGTCTATTATACCCTACGCTTCTGCGGTAGGCTCTATAATGTATGCGATGTTGTGTACCAGACCGGATGTAGCTTATGCACTGAGTGTAGTAAGCCGGTATCAGTCAAACCCTGGGGAGAAACATTGGATAGCGGTAAAGAACATCCTCAAGTACCTAAGGAGGACTAAGGAGATGTTCTTGGTGTATGGCGGAAAAGACCTCCAGATTGAGGCCTTTGCTGACTCCAGCTTCCAGAGTGACAAGGATGATTCCAAGTCCATGTCGGGTTTTGTCTTTACCCTCAATGGAGGGGCGGTGTGTTGGAAGAGTTCCAAACAGGAAACCATTGCAGACTCGACTATGGAAGCGGAATACATCGCTGCATCTGATGCCGCAAAAGAAGCTGTCTGGATAAGGAAGTTCTTAAAAGAACTTCAGGTGGTTCCGTCCATTGTTGACCCAGTACCTCTGTATTGCGACAACAACGGGGCTATAGCTTTAGCAAAGGAACCCAGGTCCCATCAGAGATCCAGGCACATCTTGAGGCGGTATCACCTGATCAGGGAGATCGTGGATCGCAAGGAGATCGAGGTTCGGAGGGTTGCTTCAGAAGAGAACACTGCAGATCCATTCACCAAGGCCCTACCCCAGACTCAGTTCGAGCGGCTGATCGAGATGATAGGTCTTCGATACGCCAGTACATGGCCTTAGTGCAAGTGGGAGATTGTTAGTGTATATGCCCTAGAGGCCATTACTGTATCATACTAGTTTGTATATTACTTGATGGAAGCTTGGGATATTCACCTTGTATAAACAATCTTGCTCAATATAGTAGTATGCTACTTGGTTTGTTTCTACTTCAATGTGTACTTGTGTTTATTTCAGTATATCACTTATACGCATTAGTGGAGCCCTTAGGATCTTTGCTTGATTACCAGCGTTGTGATGGCAGTCACACTAGTGGGGGCTGGGTAATCTATAGGCACATCCTTATACAGGTCCCTAGTCGTAGGACTATCGAGACAGGGCATCGATACTCCGGAGTAGACTAGCGTATGCGCTTCTCATCCCAGTGTGGGAGATGGTCTGTCCCACAGCCATCAGTACGTCGTACTGGAGATAGTATACGGGTGCTCGTTGGGTTACGAGTACACTGGACAGGACTCGTTGGGAACTGACAGGTTGGTATTATACCTATCGTCAGTTATCAGTTCCCAGGTGACATGAGTACAGCTTAGTCCGCTGACTTGACACTGACACTTCGCCTCGAGTGTGTTCCCACTGCACTTTGATCACTACCCTACCACGGCTCAAAGGAGTCGTGCAAACAGGTGGTGGTTGGGTGCAGTCCCGAAGCACTTGGAGGCAGTGACGGTTAGACAGGATTCGTCTCTCCCGGTATTGGGGGTTGACATCGCGCTGTGTCTAGGAGAGCCATTACACGAGTAGTCCCTGGCCAGGGCAAGCGAGATATGCTGGTAGGTTTCCAGTGTTATCTCAGGGTGTTTTGGGCTTCACTCCGACACGACTTGTACCGCTATTGGGGGACTGACGTTTTACCGCCCCCTAGGCCCGCCATGCGATGTATCAGACGAACAGACCGGACTGTACGGAGAATGTCACATTCAGACTCAGTAGGAGTTCTGATGGGGTTTCACCTCGTTAGCCTTCTTGTCGGCATCTACCTGGGGACCGTTACGCACAGCTAGTGCCGCTTGCGGTCTGTGGTTAAACCCACTGCCAGCGTAGTGTCGAGTCTTTAGAGTCCCACACAGAGGGTATTCGCCTCTGGGCAAAACAGAGTAGAGGTCGCATGGTTTTGCGACAGGGTTCGTTCTCATCCGCGCACTTGTGCACGTTTGGAGTCCGGACGGATTATACTGGCAGGCTCTGGTTTGAGCCAGATACTGGTATATGTTTTGGGGTTGCTTTTATATCTTGGTATTCTTGTTCTTCGGAATGAGAATGCAGGTGTGTATGCACAGTTGCTTGAGGCGGAGAATGAGGTTTTTCATTAGGGTTTCGGATCGGGTGCGTATGCACAGTTGACAGTTATCATTTTCCAAACCCTAATGGATTTATATATTATCTATTAATAATAATAATTAAATGAGAATTATGTTATGGTTGTTATTGTTGACTTGTTGACCTTGGTTGACTTGTTGACCATTGACCACTTTCATGCCTTGAAAGTCTTCCTTGATTCATGCTTACTTTTCATTAAATGAAGCATGGTTGTGGTCATTCAAAATACTACCATCAACTATTCTCATTTTCAATTATTATCATTTAGATAATTCATTTCTTTTGCAATATGGTTGCAAGAAGAAATAATTGAGCTCATTCTATCATAACCTCTCTCTCTCCTCATTTTCCTCTTCTTCTTCCTCTTGAAAAGAGAAACCCTCTCATGTGTTGAGAATCATTCTCTTTTGATAAAAAGCAAACCCTAATCTCTCTCTACTCTTTCTAGGATGAAGGTTTAGCAAACCGGAAACCCTAGTTCACTCAAAGATCGAGGAAGAGCCCAAAGTCGAACCTTCGAGGTGGATCCATCTTCGACGGGAGAAGGCGACGTAAAGAGAACCATCAACCTCTACAAGGTTTGAAGAAGAAGGAGTTCAAGTATAGGTATAACCATCTTCCATAGTAGCTAACTCTCTTTAGCTAGATTACTAGTTCAAGTTTAGACAACGATCCCGACCATGTTTAGTCCATGTTGCCTCTTGCGATAAAAATTCGTTTTTTATACCGTTTCCGCCTCCCCGTAAGCACCGGGGGTCGCAATATGGACTTACATGAATAGTCCGCTCTGACTGTCCGTCGGTCTGCGGATGAAATGCTTTGCTAAACTCAAGCGAGTGCCCAAGCCTCCTGAAGCCTCTGCCATAGTCGGCTGGTAAACTGGGTGCCTCTGTCGGACACGATACATGTCGGAACTCCATGCAGTCGTACAATATCGTCAATGTAAATCTGGGCATACTGAGCAAATCCGAAAGTCGTTTTCACCGGTAAGAAGTGAGCCGCTTTCGTCAAACGATCAACGATCACCCAGATGGAGTCATACCCTCGACTAGTCCTGGGTAGACCCACAATGAAGTCCATAGAAATTTGCTCACATTTCCACTCCGTAATGAGTAACGGCTGTAGCTCCCCCGCGGGCCTCTGGTGCTCAGCCTTGATTTGCTGAAAAGTCAGGCATCTCTACACAAAATCTGCGATGTCTCTCTTCATTCCGTCCCACCAGTAAACACCTCTCACGTCATGGTACATCTTGGTGGAACCGGGATGAACACTGTATACCGATCGATGTGCCTCCTCAAGAATCTCGCGCCGCAATCCCTCAGCATATGGTACGCACAGTCTAACCCCAAATCGTAGTATTCCATGATCATCGATCGCGAACTCGGAAAATCTGCCATGACCCATCTGTGTCCTGATCTCTGAACATCGGTCATCACAGTGTTGTGCCCTATGTATACGGTCAAACGACTGTAGGCGTGCATGACATGCACAATCTGTCCTCCGATCGACGTAAACTCGAACTGTACCCGGCTGTCGCATAAGATCTGCCAATCTGCCGACGACTGCCTCTGCACTGCGCTCAAACAAGAAAGACTACCCCCGGGCCTCCTGCTCAAAGCATCCGCCACTACATTAGCCCTGCCCGGGTGATACAAGATCTCGCAATCGTAGTCCTTCACTAACTCCATCCATCGGCGCTGTCTAAGGTTCAAGTCTCGCGGCTGGAATATATACTTTAAGCTCTTGTGATCAATGAATATCTGGCACGACTCTCCATATAGGTAATGTCGCCAGATCTTAAGTGCAAAGACCACTGCAGCCATCTCCAAATCATGAATGGGGTAATTCTGTTCATGTTTCTTTAATTGCCGCGAAGCATACGCGATCACCCTGTCATGCTGCATCAAAACGCACCCTAGCCCCACTCGTGAAGCATCACAGTAGACCACAAATCCGCCTGATCCTGAAGGAAATGATAGCACTGGTGTCGTAGGCAGTTCTCTGGTGACACTGGTACAGGTTAGTCTGTAGACCCGAGATCGTCATAGAGTCTTGTGTGATTACCACTGTGCTTTGATTTCCACCTTACCACGTCCAAGAGGGCGTGCAAAACGGTGGCTTTTGGGTACAGTCCCGAATCACATGGAGGCAATGAGCAATAGGAGGGGATTCTTCTCTCCCGGTATAGGGAGTTGATGTTGCGCTGTGTTCGATTGGCTATAACCGGAAATCCCTGGCCAGGGTTGCTGAGATTTACTGGTAAGTGTTACCAGTAGTTTCTCGAACTGTTATAGACCTCATATCGACACGACTTATCGAGCTATTGGGGTCTGACGTTTACCACCCCTAGGTGAGATATGCGACATATCAGACGAACAGACCGGACTGTACGGTAAGTGTTACTGGTTGGATTCACAGGAGTGTGAGCGGGCTTGCTTGTCAATCTTCTGATCGCTCAATACCCGGGTGGCCGTTACGTTTAGCAGACCGCTTGCGGCTTATGGGTGTTTGAAATGATCATCACCTGCTGCCGGCGTATTGACGAGTCTTTAGAGTCCTACACAGAGGTTTCCTGGCTCAAGCGAAACGAAATAGGAGCGCATATGAGATATGCGCGGGACCGAGAATAATGCGTGTATGTGATACCGTATTCCATTCTCGCGATGAATGTTTCGACATGGTTGTATGCGATATAACCTAGTTATCGAATCGAAGATTGATTCGATAAGTCGATACATTGGATACTAGTCGGTTATGTGCGACATGACCGGGTCATTGAATCAAGTGTTGATTTAATGATTTAATGTATAATTATATATTTGATATATTACTTTGCATTAACTAGTATTGGTTCACTTTAAAAGGATTTTCTCACTTGATGTGCACATTGTATATGTGATATATTTTTGTGTATACTTGATTGTATCATGTTTGATGATACATGTTTACTTGAGTTTGTGTAAAGATTAAACCATGGTTATTTAAATGGTTAGAGTTTTGATTTTCATATCTATTTATTTATTTATTTATTATGGAAATGATAAAGAGAAAAATGGTGGCTTTCTTTGTTTGTTCATGAAGCTTCATGAAACTTTGACTAAAGTGACCATTTTGTCTCATCCTTAACTCTAACCATTTCACTTAACCATAGTCCTCTCTCTACACTTAACCGTGGTTATAGTTATGATAAGAATAATCTATTTTCTATTTTTCTCATTATTCTTATGATAATTATCTTCTTCTTCTTCTTCAAAGAAGAAAACCTTGCTTCCATCAATGGTGATTTGATGAAAAGAGTGAGAAATCCAATTCTAAAGTGAACCCACCTCCTATTTCTTCATCCTCTACCTCTTGCCAAGTAGTATAGGGTGTTTTCTTCACAAGTTTCATGGCTTGGTGAAGTTGGAGCTTGATCTTGTGATGCCTCGACATAGATCATCTTCGGCATCGTAGTCGGTGACTTAGCCCGCCCATTTCTCCGATGAAGCCGACGCTAGAGCCCGGGATTCGATTTGGACAGCAAGGAGACTTCATCCTGGAGCTATGGAGGTGGAGGACCGGATCTACAAAGGTTGTATTTCCGTTCACTTAGTTAAATTGTTAACTAGTTGCATGTTTCGCCTAATATTCTAGTTAACGATCCGTATTAGGGTTTCTCGGCACTTGTAAAATTTGAAATTGGCATGGTTGATGCCTTGTGAGACCTCATTAGCGTGCCCAGGAACCCTACAGTTATGAGCCGTTGTCCCAAGGGTTAGTAAGATGAAGGACGTCACTAATCTGAGGATAAAAATAAGTCTGAAAAATAGTTTCTATTCTGGAAGCCAAACATTTTGAACGTTGATACCCTGCTATTCGCACTTACACACGTCTTGAAGCCTGGGATAGTAGAGGATACCTTGAAATGCTCTTGTCTTAAAGCCAAAAGTATGAAGGAAATAAAAAAAATGAAATGAAGAAAATATAAAGTGGTGAGAAAAATGGACACTGGTTTTGTTATCACCGAGGGAAATAAAAAATATATAGCGAGGGTGCTTCTTCACCTAGTGCCCTAAGGCCAACTGGTCTGGAAGTCACTGTTATGCCTGAGGTGGTGCAAGACGAGGAAAATACACCAAGTAAGCAAGCACATGAGTAATCGGTCGGTTAGTACCTCAAGAAGTATTAACGGTCGCATGAAAGTGTGTGAGCAATTTCGTCTAAATATTCATTAATTAAAAAGAACTGAGGCTGATGGGCAAGAGTATGATAGCTTGAATTGAATTCTCCGGGTGTAGGGATGTCTTTACACACACGCAGGGTTATATGATCGATGTTTGGAAAACAGATAGGAATGAAGAATAAGACGATGTTTTATTGAGGGAGTACGTGATTTCTGACATCTTTTCATGACCATTAAGATAGGGCTCATGACAACCGAAAAGCTAGCTTAGTCGGAAACCCTAATTTTCAAGGCTTTACTTTTACGATTCTTTTCTTTAAATGTAATATTCATGATCTTTCTTTTATTATTGGATTTTGTGGGTGCAATCCGCTGAAAACTCTCAGGAGACAACACTCCTCCTACTAGGGACACCTAGAGGTTTAAAGGCTTGCTGCACGTGCTCAGTGCAATCGTGTTGCCTACGAAAGTGTGCTAGTTAGTTTTTTTCTCTTTCTTTATTTTCTCCTTCTCTTTTTAATAAAAAGTTCGCTCGAGACGATCGAAATTAAGTTTGGGGGTATTTGATCAGTCGAAAATAATGTATTTTCAACACGGCAATTTCCCTATCATTTGCACTCATTTAGAAGTGTTCGGTATTCATATTTCACATATTAGAAAATCAGTCGTAAAATATCAGATTGCATGTGTTAGACTTTAAAACCGGCACTTTAAGGGAAATTGACCGCATTTCATGGCATTGCATCATCTCTGTATTTGCGCAACACTTGTGTCGAGATTTGTGCAGGAAATTGCAGGAGCAAAGCCAAAAGAGCTGATCAAAAATACGCCAACTCAATGATTTCAGATCTGGTAGCAATTCAAAAGGAAATATAAAAATCAACATATCAAAGAAAGGCCCACAAGTCAGCCCAAATCATCACCAAAAGTTGCAATCCCTAAAGCCTCTAAAGCGCCGCGGAACCGCGGCGGGAGCCGGCTTGCGCCGCGGTTCCGCGGCGGTTTGGTCAGATCATCATGCCATTTTCAGTGTGTTATTCCTATCTCAGTGGCCACAGCTCAAAATGATATGTCAAATTCCAGAATTCTCTCGAAGCTTCTGCCAGATCAGCAAAGATCATTAAGCATGCTAATCCTAATTAAGCTCCTAACTAACCTCTTCTAGAAGCTCCCTCCTAACTAATCACATCTAGAAGCTTCTCCTCAACAACCTTTTGGAGGGAAATTCAAATTTCATCTAACAAACTTTTGGAGGGAAACTTAAAATTCAAATCCTAGATCTAGGGTTTTGAGATCTATAAATAGGAGCCTAGATCTAAGGGTTGAGGTTGTTCAATCTTAGTTAGTTCTTCATTAGTTCCTTAATCTTTACCTCTTTCTTCATCTTCTTCCACAAGTCTAGTGACAAGGCTTGTGCGAAACCCTAACCCTAATTCCACTCCAAATTCAAGATCTTGAGTACCAATCAAGCGAGAAGCCTTCAACCTTTTAGGAGCCGAGCCGATCTCCAACCGAGCAAGTGATCCAAGCCGATCCGCGACTCACGGAGCCGAGCGAAGACAAATCGACGATCAAGTTCTTCCTCTTGTAGTTCTTGAGCGAATGTAATGAAATTGTTGATATAAATAAAAGGTGAAATTCTTTAATCTTGCTTTCTTTAAATTCTTGCATCATGATTCGATCTCAATTTATGATTGTAGTTCTTGTGATGATGTTTGAGTAAAACTCCGCTCGTTAAGGAGTCGAGACGATCAATAGAATGATGATGTAACAAATCTTAAAACGATTTTTAAGTCCTATGAGTTTTGTAAACCCTAGCAAGTTCAAAAATCGATGACCTAGTTTCGTAACGATGCTTTCTTGATTGTGATCGCTCGAAATTAGGGATCTACGATTGTTTCTTGAATTTACTAGAGGCTAGAATGTGAATGATATCGACGAAAGAACAAGGGATAAGATGAAACCCTAGTTTCACTAAAAATCCCTAATTCTTGTCGATCATCATCGATCTAGTATTAATTCATCGAAGGATAAGAATACGTAATTGTAAGATTACATCACATCTATAGATCCGATCAATTCCTACGAGCCTCATTTCGATTCTTGATATTTGGTTTGGAAAAATCAACAAACTATCAATTCTTGATTCTATCTTTTTCTTGTTATTAGATCTAGTTTTTTCTAATTCTTGAACTTCAAATACAAATCTTGAATTTTTTGTTTTCTTTTCTTTAAAGTTTCGACTCATCTAATTCAAAAGACGAACTATTACACTGTCCCTGTGGACGATCCGCACTCACTTACAATCTACATTCGACACCGTAGTTGATTGCGGTCAAATAATTTTTGGTTGTGATTTCTTTACAATTTCTCATTATACACAACAAGAATTCTTTTCAATCAAATGGCGCCGTTGCCGGGGATCATTTGATTTGATTTACACAACAAGAATTCGTTTCAATCAAATGGCGCCGTTGCCGGGGACCATTTGATTTGATACACACATCAAAGAAAATTATTTCAATCACGTGGCAAAGGATACCTGTTCCTCGCTGTCACCATGTTCAGCTGACGGTAGTCGATACACAAACGCATACTGCCGTCCTTCTTCTTGACAAACAGGACTGGAGCACCCCAAGGAGAAACATTGGGTCGAATGACTCCTTTATCCAGCAAATCTTGCAACAGACCCTTCAATTCTCTAAGTTCCGCCGGGGCCATCCTATAAGGCGGTACAGAAATAGGCCCCGTGCCAGGAACCAAATCAATACAGAAAGAAATATCACGCTCGGGCGGTAGCCCAGAAAGCTCGTCAGGGAACACATCAGGGAACTCGCTAACAACCGGAACCTGATCCATCGGAACCTCTGTAGCTCTAATAACGCAATATAGGCGAGAAATCCTTGACATCCCTTCCTCAAAAGCTGTCTAGCATGAAAAAGAAATCACACTGTGAGGGGTGGCGCCACGGTCCCCCAACACAACAAAAACTGACTTGCCGGGAAAACAAAATCTAACTGTCTTCTCGCGGCAGTCAACAGAAGCATAGCACGTGGCTAACCAATACATGCCCACAAGAACGTCGAAGTCCAATATCTCAAGAAGGATCAAATCGACCGGCAACTCTCTCTCTCGCCAATACGGACGGTACAGGATCGGAACACGTGACTAGCGACAAACGACTCTCCCACAGGAGTAGTCACAACTAGCGGCTGATCAAGCAAACCAGACTCTCTACCCAAACTCGGCACAAAGTGTGTGGAAATATACGAGTGTAACAAAAAGGACATAGTGAAGGAGTACCTAAAACCACGGCATTGGACGTCTGAGCATCCTGATGAGTCGAAGCGAAGACTTGGGCATGCCCTTCATCTGCGGCTGGCTGAACTCCTTCTCTACTAGCCTGACCCCTCTACGCGAACCTTCCACATCCATGACGTCTAAGGCTACGACCCTGACGTGATGTGAAGGAACACTGCCTGATGAGATGTTGAAGGCTTCCGCATCGTAAACATCTACGCGCTGACTGCTGTCCTTCCTGGGAATGAAAGCCAAACGACTGTCCTCGGCCTAAGCCTCTGCTCTGCGCTGGTACACCAGTACGATTCATCAACTATTCTGGAACTCTCACGGTCTCTGGAAGACGTGTCCCATAAACTGGAGCTGCCTCCACCGGTGCTATGTAGGGGACGGAATACTGCACGATAATCGCAAGGAACAACTGGGTAACAGGGTGACTACCACTTGTCGCTGCGCTCGAACGACCTCCACCAACGAGCTCATCGCCTGGCGCAAGCCCTGCATCTCTACCACTAGTCTAGCGATCTGAGCTGTCGTAGGGGGAACAATCTGTCCTGGTACAACAGGGGTACTACTTGGATCAGTCCTCATCTCAGATGAACCAACTCGAACCTCGGCTCTCACGGCCGCTCTCTGCACCCTCGTAGTCCTTGGCGGCATAATGGCTGAAAAGAAAGTAGGATTCAATTAGGATACGGAAATCGAATCGCAAGGATGTACACAATCATGAGGGAATTTCAATCAATAAGTCCTAAGGTCGCTTAGGCAGAGTACCGTGTCGTGAGTATGCCGCGGAACATACGCACGCTACGCCACTCTGCTGCAGCTACCTACTCCATCATACCAGGGTCATCCTACACTCCGAAGGTAAAACCTACGCTTTGATACCAACTTTGTCACGACCCGAAGTTTGGCCCGTGACCGGAACTTAACCACGTAACGTCTACAGGCGTAACACAACTAAGTGAACCGAAAACCCAGAAATCAAACCAGTAAAAGTATAGAGTGTTTAAGTTTTAAAAGGAAGTATTTATTAAAGTGACAAGAATTCTTAAGTAAATTATCACCAAGATAACAATATACGACGCCGTAGCGAAGATCAAGATCCATAAGTGGGAACATCACAGATGAGAATAAACTGCATAAGTAAGTCGGCTCACAACGAGCTCGACACCAGAATACAAATAATATACATCATCGTCCTCACACTGTCTCTAAGTCAAGTACATATATGGTAGATGGAGAATACTAGATAAAACAATGTACATAACTGAAAGATAAACAGATACCGCACAAAACCCACATATCAGCAAAAGAGCTAGTACACCAACTGTAGGGGTGTCTGTGTCAAAAGATGCAAAACGCAGCCTGCCGCGACTACTCCGAAGGGCAACCTGCAAACACTGTGGCACAACGGGGGTGAGTTTCCAACTCGTGAATAGAGACAACATAAAAAGGTAATCGCGAGCATGCACGTACTGCGCTACTCTATCATATGCCAACAGATGATATCAATGTGTGATAAGCAGTATGTGCAAAAATCATGCAAGTGCTCTATCAGGTAATATAACTACAGGATGAGATATAATAATGAATGATGAGCATGGGAAGTATAACATCTACACGGAATGTCAACGTGGAATATGTAATCGGTGTCCATCAATGCACCCCAAATCCCAACAACCCAGACGCCGGCACTCCCATCGGCCCTCAAATCCTGTACGTCACTGAGAATCACGAGTGCCCAACATCGGCACCCAAATATCATAAATACTCGTGTCTACCATCGACACGCAAATCTTCCTATATCGGGCATCCGTCAGTCCGGGTCAGCCCTCTCTTTCATATGTCTATCGGGCATCTGTCAGTCCGGGTCAGCCCTCTCTCTCATATATATCTCGGGCATCCGTCAGTCCGGGTCAGCCCTCTCTATCTCATATATATCGGGCATCCGTCAGTCCGGGTCAGCCCTCTCTCTCATATATATCGGGCATCCGTCAGTCCGGGTCAGCCCTCTCTATCTCATATATATCGGGCATCCGTCAGTCCGGGTCAGCCCTCTCTCTCATATATATCTATCACTCTAGCACCGAGAAAATATATAGTAGACGCACCGAAATATCATATTAAGGGAACCGGGTTTTTAAATGATTACATATTTGAAATAGCCACGGTTCCCAAATCCAGAAATCACATGTAATCCAAACCAATATGCAAGTCAATGTGATGTGATATGTACGTCAAATATGAATACCATGTCATGTCACATAAAAGATGAGCTACAACATAATGATCCGATGTGATATATGCATCAAGTATGAATATCATGTCAAGTCGCATAAAAGATGAGCTACAACATAATGATCTGATGTGATATATGCATCAAGTATGAATATCATGTCATGTCGCATAAAAGATGAGCTACAACATAATGATCTGATGTGATATATGCATCAAGTATGAATATCATGTCAAGTTGCATAAAAGATGAGCTACAACATAATGATCATGGGAATCCTACAGTGTGAGTGTCATGGCAATTACTAACGGTGTGTGTGTAACATGCAGGATAGTGCTCGTGCAAGATGAACCGTTAGTAACGGTGCAGTGTTCTATCAATTCTAGTTTATATACATATGGCAGGAAATGTGGTATGCACTAAATAGTAGCCATGAACAATCAATATACGGAAATGTAGCTATAAGATCCTATCAGCCCTGACATAGAACGCCATGCGGGCGATATCCCCGTAGATGTTAAATCTACTCACCGTAGTCTCTCGCTAGTTATAGCCGACGACTTGTTCCCCTCCTTCGCGGCGCCCGTCGCAATCGCCTGTGAATCCTAGAATTTCACAATATATCACACATAAGCTCAAAACCGTACAAACACGACATTTAAAGTCAACTAGAAACCCGTGTCGCAAACCAAGCGCACGTGTGTGCGATACGTTAAACGTGTGATTACGCGCCTGAAGCCACTCCGACGCGTCGCGATACGCAGAAACCCCAAACCCACACACACGTATCACGCGTGTCGCGAAAGATTAAAAATACGGGAAATAGGGTATTCTACTCCAGATTTTGATACAGAACTGATCTTATAAAATTGATATACCAAAATACTCTACATAGCAGTAGACTCCAGTGGCCCAGACCCCAACCCCCAACTCACCCATCTGGCCGCAATTTGCGGCTAGAATGAATATTTCGGCGGCCTGACTTGGGAATTGGGCTCCCAGGCTTGGTGTGTGCACTCCATACTCCCTATACATGCTACAGTAAATCCAATTTCATTCTGAAATGACCCGGGTAGCAGCAGATCCAACAGAACCCTATTTCTAGTTAAAAACCCCACTTTTGCACTAAAATGAAACTTTATGGTATTTTTCTGAAATCTGAAACAAACCCAAGTCTAGAACCACACTATTATCACATTACCAGGCTAATCAAACCTTAAAAAGTTAATTTTTAACATAACCTCATTAAAACCCCTCCTATAGCACAAAACATGCATAAAAATTGATATTTGCTAGAATTTCTACGAGTTATGAAAAAGAGTGTTAAGTGTGAGATAAATACCTTCCCAAAAACCCTATAGAACTTTATTTTTCCAGCCTTCTCCCTCAAGCCACTGCTTTGACACCAAAATCCCTCAAATATCCATTTAACCAAGGGTTTTTGTGAGTAAAAATGGGTTTTTGGTGTAGGGTTTTGTGTAGATCCAAAAGGGAATTGAAAAGAGAAGAAAAGAGGAAGAAAAAGGTGTTGTTGCTGCTGTTATTCTGCAGAATTTCCAGCAATGAGAAAAGAGAGAGAAGAGAGAAAGAAAAGGGTCAAAGAAAGCCAAGTGTTCACCTAACCACCATGCCTCAATTGTTTAATTGGATTTGAATTATTGAATGGGGTTTTGTTTGGATTAAAGGGTGGGGAAAATAACAAGGAATCATGCAAGGAAAGAATGGCTAACTCTTTACCCTAGGTTACAACATGTTACACTAAAAGACCTAAATCACAACATTGGCTAAGTGTGCAAGTGTACACTACAAAGGAAAATTTTCCAATTAGGGTAACCCGACTAAAATAACTAATAATCCTATGCACACATATAATAACGAGCACAAATTACTAATTATCACGAAAAACATTCTAACGAAAATTCAAAGTGTTACAGAATGGTTTTGGCGAAACCGTGAACGTAGTGAACTTGATATAATCGATGGAACGAGATAGCTTTCAAAAGGAGTGGTTCATGCTCCGCATTTAAAAGTTTGGTTTTGAAAAGAACCGGGTGGTTTTCAGAGTGTTCCAACGACTTTTACTTGGTTTATTTTTCTTGCATTAATTTTAATGCGTCCCATCATTTAATCCTACCATTGCAGAAAATAACCAAAATATGACGTACGCTTATGCCATCCGCATTCGCCACGGGGCCCCGTCATTACCCGTTAGGTTACTTAACTAACGACAGAGCGGGGGCTGGACTAGCGTGGATGCAAAACATAAGCAACGCCTAAATAATATCATATATAGCTATATTGCAATGATAGCCATTTTAGATCACAGATGAACACATTGGATATACTAGGAATCCGCAATTCGTACGAGCCTGTAACGAAAAGTGGATTACACGGTCGCGATGAATAGCCAATACCCAACCCTAGACCTCTACGGGTGCGGCAAACTACCCGCCAAATATCAGAAGCGGAGCAACCTCCCTCAACGACGTGAGTAGGACACTCGGCACTTCGAGATACCCGGTAGTTTGTGCACCCCACCTTGGGTCTATCCTAGGAGCAAAAACAGTAAAAGAAATTATACAATGACGGCTACAACCCCATCCCGGTTGTGCGGCCATATAAATAATATTACATCAATTTACATATTACATGAATTGAAAGATAAAAGGAAAAACCCTCATCTCATAACCCCCCCCCCCCCCCCCCGGCTATTCATCCGCGACAATCCAATGAATTCATATACACATACCATCAACATTACAGATCACAGATATGTATAACCCACACTAATCGACGTATAGCGATTAGCGGACGTTCAATACATATAACACATCACAGATATAACCCGTTAGCTTTAAGTCTTTAGAAGTTCGATCAAAATACGGATTTTTAAGCCCCAAAAACAAATTTTTCTTTCTGGAAAATCTGGGTAGAAAAATCATATTGTAAAAATCCAAAAATACCCCACTGAACAAACTGTGAGAAAAATCGCCTACGGCCGAGTCAACTCGGCCGCGGATCCGCGGCGGGAGCAGGCTCCCGCCGCGGTTCCGTGGCGCGTTGATCGGTTCAGTGGACCATTTTTCTATAGTTTCTTCTAAAAACCCTGAGCCGAATTTTAAGATAAGATTTATCATTTTTTGGAACAGAAAAAAAATCGGCAGAAAGTAGGCATTTCGGGCGTATTTCGCGACTTTTTCTCCGATCGAATTTCTAGTTAGTTTGCTAACATGTTAGATAGTATTTAACTAGGCTCTGATACCACTGTAAGTCCACGTTACCTCTCCCGGTACTTACGGGCTTGCGGAAATGATGAAAAACGATTTTTCAAGAGGTGGTAACATGGACTCAAAATACGGATCTTTATTAAACAACTACCTAACAACCTAACTAGGAGTTTTACCTACTCGGTTAGGGGGCTATACATTTCTTGAACTCCTTCGTCTTTAACTCTATGCGGTGTATGGATCGGCCTCACCTCGTCGTCTCCTTGCGCCGAAGATGGATCCACCTGAAAGCTTCTACCTTTGGCTTCTTCTTCGAACTTGAAGAAACTAGAACACTTGGTTTGCTAAACCTTGTGAACTAGGATGAGTAGAGAAGTGATATGGGTTTTCTTTTATCTCTAAGGTAATATTTCTCAACTCATGAGAGGGAGTTGCCTTGATCTAGAGAGAGAGCAAGAGGAAGAGCAAGAGGGAGAGCTCAAGCAAGAGAGAGAAAGCAAAATGAGAGAATAAGTAAGTCTTTTGCCATCCAAGCTCTCATAATCCAAAACCATCATAACAAATAATAGTAATCAAGTATTATGTGATGGTTCAAGTCAAAATGGTCATATCATTTCATCCACTCATTTTGCAAAAAGAAACAAGCAAGCAAAAGTTTTTGCCATGAAATGATAGTCATTGTAATGATGATGGTCAACTAGTCCAACCTAGTCAACCGGTCAACAAAGTCAACAAGTCAACAAAGTCAAACCCTCAACAACCATGTCACTATAATACTTAATTAATATTATTGTTAATTATATTTCTTATTCTCATTAGGGTTTAGGAAAAAAAAGTCAATAGTCAACAGTCAACAGTCAACAACCCCAATGAGAATCCTCTGCCTCTGTCTCTCTGTCAACTGTGCATACACACCCGCATCCACGTTCCGAGGAACACGAATACAAACGAGATAAAACCAATCCCAAAACGTACACTAGGATCTGGCTTAAACCAAATCCCGCTAGTGTTAACTGTCCGGACACTAAACGTGCACAAGTGCACGGATGTGACCGAACCCTGTCGCAAAACCATGCGACCTGTCGCAAAACCATGCGACCTCTACTCTTTTGCCTAAAGGCGAATAGCTTTCTGTGTGGGACTCTAAAAACTCGACACTACGCTGGCAGTGGGTTTAACCACAGACCGCAAGCGGCACTAGCTGTGCGTAACGGTCCCCAGGTAGATGCCGACAAGAAGACGGACGAGGTGAAACCCATCTGAACTCCTACTGAGCCTGAATGTGATAATCTGCGTATAGTCCGGTCTGTTCGTCTGAGAACATCGCATGGCGGGCCTAGGGGGCGGTAAACGCCAGTCCCCTACTAGCGGTACAAGTCGTATCGGAGTGTAGCCCAGAACACCTGAGATAACACTGGAAACCTACCTGTCTATCTCGCTTGCCCTGGCCAGGGACTTTGTGTAATGGCTCTTCTAGACACAGCACGATATCAACCCCCAATACCGGGAGAGACGAATCCTGTCTAACCGTCACTGCCTCCAAGTGCTTCAGGACTGCACCCAACTACTACCTGTTTGCATGACTCCTTTGAGCCGTGGTAGGGTAGTAATCTAAGTACAGTGGGAACACACTCGAGTCGAAGTGACAATGTCAAGTCAGCGGACTAAGCTGTACTCATGTCACCTGGGAACTGATAACTGACAATAGGTATAGTACCAACCAACAGTTCCCGACGAGTCCTGTCCAGTGTACTCGTAACCTAACGAGCACCCACATACCATCTCAAGTACGACGTACTGACGGCTGTGGGACAGACCGTCTCCCACACTGGGATGAGAAGCGCATACGCTAGTCTACTCCGGAGTATCGATGTCCTGTCTCGATAGTCCTACGACTAGGGACCTGCATAAGGATGTGCTTGTGGATTACCCAGCCCCCACTAGTGTGACTGCCATCACAACGCTGGTAATCAAGAAAAGATCCTAAGGGCTCCACTAATGTGTATAGGTGATATACTAAAATAAACACATGTACACATTAAAGCAGAAACAAACCAAGTAGCATACTACTATATTGAGCAAGATTGTCTATACAAGGTGAATATCCCAAGCTTCTATTAAGTAATATACAAACTAGTATGATACAGTAATGGCCTCTAAGGCATATACACTAACAGGATCCAACTATCATCGCATGATAACTTGATGGAAGCCACTCAAGTCATCATACTCCAGAAGGTATGCGCAACCCTGGAAAGTTTCATGTATGTTTGAAACTCCCGATGTGATTTTTTACCCCAAGTGGTTTATGACCTTGACAAAGGCCAACAAATCATAAACCACAAGTCAAGTTCAACCCGTCATTATCCTGGATTACTCTAGACCCACCCGTACAAACCCTTGACAAAGACCAACATGGTTATACGACTGTCCTAGATAATCGCAACTCAATGCAACAGACAAGCAATATCTAGCTACCGCACACTACGCCTTGACAAAGGCCAACAAACGCAGCACGAATACTAGATACCACCTGAAAGAAATGACGGAAGGCTACGGCTGGTTTTTAGCGAAAAACCTTTAACGTAATGAACTTGATATCGTTGAAGGAATCCAAGTGGTTTTATAAATATATAGTTGCCAAAACTTTTGCTAAAGAGGTCACTCCCGGTGAAGGGATCTCGGCTCTTTCCCCGTAGAATGAGGTGCAGGATATTCCAAACTGAATACCACGATGCAAAGCAAAAATAATCGATTATAGTAAAGTTATTACATTGACGCAAACTTTTACCCAAGGGGTCACTCCCGATGAAGGGATCTCGGCCCTTGCCTCGTCGAATGAGGTGCAGGATATTCCAAATGAATACCACGATGCAAAGCAAAAGGAAACGTCTGTAATGTCAGTTTTTTAAAAACTTGGTTCCAACAACATCATATATATATGTTTGTTTTATCGTTGCATTGATAAGAATCTATGCAGTCCCATCAATTAATCACACCAGAAAAGAACGAAAATAAAATGTACGTGTATGTCATCCGCATTCGCCACTGGGTCCCGTCATCACCCGTTAGGTTACTTAACTAACGACAGAGCGGAGACTGGGCTAGCGCGGGTGCAAAACATATACAACATCTACTAGTATATATAAATATATATATAACATTCGTCACAGGCATGATATAAAGCAACATCACAGAAACAACACATAATGGTGGATAATCTGGAGCCCCGGGTTTCACTTGAGCCGCAAGTGAGACCCGACGTTCCCTGTCGTGTGGATAGCCTGTGCAATGAAACCTAGACCCCTACGAGCGCGGCAAGTTATCCGCCAAAACCAGAAGTGAGGCAGCCCCCTTCAGCAACATGAATGGACCACCCAGCACTTCACGGAATCCGGTAACTTGAGCACCCCTCCTGGGTCACCTATACCCCCTACGAGTGCGGCGAATAGCCCGCCAATTCTAGAGTAAGGTCCCCTCCATCCCAACGCCATGAGATGCGGACCCGTTGCCCTCTAGAATCCGGCTATTCGTACACCCCGCCGTGGGGTAATCCTAGTACAGAAAATAAAATAATATACAAGGGTGACATCGACCTCAGCCCGGTCGTGCCCCAAAAGAATAATATACAAACTGGCAGTGACGGCAGTCCACATGTCGGACGCTCGCCCCGCAATATCAAATGTACAAATGAAATAAAACTGTACTAACATTGCACCACAGCTATCCACCACGACAATCCAACCAACATCACAGCACAACACAGAACATCAACGTGAATGTCACGTTCGCAAACCCGTCTAAAAGACATATAGCAGTTAGACGGGTTTACCGATCAAATGATATTCACGGTCGCAGAATATAATGTATGTACTGTCAAACGCACGCTTAAAATATCGATCGACTAAGTTCCAAATTGGCCCCAATAGCAAAAACAATACTGCACAAAAACCTGGGCCAAAACAGAATATCTCAAAAATCACAATTTCACATCAGGGGGCTACAGGAAAAATTTTGAAGCCCGTCGCCACTAAATGGCCGTGGATCCGCCGCCAATGGGGGGTTAGTGCGGCGGTTCCGCGGCGCTTTAGAGGCTTCAGGGGCTCAAATTTTTTATGTGCCCTTAGAATTGCCTGCACGGATTTTTAAGCTATTGCAAATAATTTTTTGAACACTTTTGAAAAACGACAGCAAACTGAAAAATGAAATCATGATTTCGGTAAAATATGTCGATCGATCTTTTAAGCACGTCTAAACAAGCTAGTAAGGGGTTTAAAGGGTGGCTCTGATACCATGAAGGGTCCCGGCAGCGCCCCGGCCGTCAAATCGCCGCCAAAATGCGGAAAAAAAATTTCTGAAACCGGCGCTACCGCTACCCGAATCCCGGATCGACCTTAAACCCTAAACTAGCAAATTAATTAAGAGTTAGAATCGTTATACCGAGTTGATCCGTGTACTTCGGTCTTCATTCCAAGCTCCTAGCGGCTCGTTGATGTGGTTTCTTTCTTCGTCTCCGATGATCCACCCGAGGGAAACGGAGCAAGCTCCAGCTTCGTCGAACGAAGCAACCGACGCTCCAAAGTTGCTAATGATGGAGAATCGAGGTGTAGGAAAGTGTCACTATAATTTTCTCTCTTTTCTTTTTGCTTAATGAGCAAACATAGAAGATGAATGAGGAGAGAGCTTTGGCATGAGCTAAATGGCTTTTGTGAACTTGAGAGAGTGAGAGAGTGGGCTAGCAAGTAAATTAATCATCATCCAAAATGAAATGAACCCCACCCCCAAGTCTTGGCTGCCCCCTTCTCTCCCATCCAAAAAAACTTTCAATTTTCTTTTTACAATAAATTAATAGCAACCATACTTTGCTACATGCCCAAAACCATGCTTAACACTATGCACTTTCCACCTCACACTTCCACCTCATTTGTGAGTCAAATGAATTTCCAAAAATGGAAATTCATACAAATGATGTGGCACCTTCTAGAAGCTATTCCGTAGAAAATACGGAATACTTCCCGGTACATGTACCGAAATACATATACGCGTATTCGTACAAAAATACACATAGCCAAGAGAGAAAATAAATAGCGAACAATAATACTAGAATACATATATATAAATACATATGTAAATTATTAAATCAAAACCTGATTTAATAAACTGGCTTAATCCTAAGCCGCTAGTATTATCAACCGTCCGATTAAAGTCTGCGCGGCAAGTGCACATATTTAATGTATCAACATACGCCATGTACACCATATCGTCTGAACCGTGAAAACCCTCTGTCTGGGATTCTAAAGACCCGTCAATACGCTGGCAGTGGGTTTAACCACAACCACGTCAGCGGCACTAGCTGTACGTAACGGCTACCCAGGTATTGAGCGAAAGGGAGACCGACGAGCAAACTCATCCTGAACCCCTACTGAGCCTGACAGTGACAATATCCGTACAGTCCGATCTGTTCGTTTAAGAGTATCGCATATCGAGTCTAGGGGGTGGATAAAGTCAGACCCCTAACAACACGATATTTAGTGTCGGCATGTAACCCATCACCTCCTGAGAAACTATCGATCCTGGATCGGTAATTCTTTTCTACCATGGCCATGGATTTGTGATGATGGTCACCCGTACACAATGCGACATCAACCCCCAATACCGGGAGAGACGAATCCCCGACGATCCGATCACTGCCTCCATATGGCTCGGGACTGTACCCAACTAAAACCTGTTTGCACGACTCATTTGAGCCGTGGTAGGGTAGTAATCAAAGCACAGTGGGAACTCACACGAGAAAAATGACGATCTCAGGTCGACAGACCAATCTGTACACATGTCACTTATGAACTGCTATCTAACAATAGGTATAATACCAACTAGCAGGTTCCCGGCGAGTCCGTCCAGTGTACTAATATCCCAATGAGCACCTGTATACTATCTTTGGTGAACAAACTAACACCAATGGCTTGTGAGACCTGGCCACCGCCCCTCGTCAGGGTCTCGATCAGTATACACTAGTCTACACTGGAGTATCGATGCCCGGTCTCGATACTCCTACGACTAGGGACATTTAAGGATGTGCTTATAAACCCCTAGCTCCCACGTATGTGATCGCCATCATAATGCTGGCAGTCAAGCAAGATTCCTAAGGGCTCTTTCAACACGATGATAAAGACAAACCAGATAGCATACTATCATCTTGAGTAGAATTGTTTTATCGGTATAGGTCCTCACTCAATCATCATAATCACAAGTCCGCGACTATGATAATTGCCTTGAGGGCACTATAGCCAACACTTTTTTTTGTTCAAAGGAGGTATTGTTAGTATTATTTCTACGCACAATATAGTATATCATACTTGAAATTTTGCTGCTTTTGCTTTAGGGCCTGTTTGGTTGCAAGATTATGAAATTTGGATTCCAAAATAGTACGGTTGAAAATTTCTGGATTTGGTAATTTGTTGTTTGGTTGGTATTGGATTTCTAGTATTGGATTTGTAGATCCTTGTAATCTTTGTTTGGTGAAAAGAAAGTGGGATTTGGATTTGAGGATTTTAGAGAGAGATGGAGAGAGGAGAAATTTTTTAATAACTAAAGTACATGTGGGGGGCACCAAATAGTGAGAAATCTTTAAGAATCCATTTATTTTTCAAGGATTTTGGAATCCATCTTTTTGTGGGCCCCATCACACAATCCATATAAATCCATGTTTGTAATCCAAGCCAACCAAACACAAAATTTGTGAATCCTAGAATTTGGTAATCCAAAACTCAAGAATCCTTGTAAATCCTTCAAACCAAACAGGCCCTTAGAACAAAGGTTATAGATTTCCAATAATGTGTGGGTTTTTTCCTTCTTTCAGAGCTTACTTGCTGATGTGGATGAATGAAGTTATAAACTGACATTGGCCTATTTTGTTTGAAGGAGTTGTTTATAGTATTATACCTATCCAATATATAGTGTATCATACTTGAAATTTTATTTTTCGTGCTTAAAATTGATTATAGGATTTCGAATGAACTCCAGTTTTGTAGCCTTTCTTGGGAACAAAGCTTAAGAATCTCTCTTTCATTAGTAGTCTCCGATTGATTATACAAGCTTACTGCATATATTTGTGTGCTCACTGTATGTATCATTCTCATTAATTTACTTAAACTAATTTTACCGTCCTGCTATAGCTATTATTTAGCAAACTACCCGTGCAAATATCTATTAAATGGCAAACTACCCGTGCATTTGCGAGGGGCCTAATGCTAGTTAAGAGGGGAGGAAGTGGATTGCACACATTCCTAACTCATAAGAATATATAAATAAATAAATAAAATTGAAAACATTCTGGTGATGTAGCCTTTGGGAATATTACCTTTTAGAATATCACATATTTGAGAAAATTACCTAACATGTTTTCCACATATCGCATGTGGAAAACACTATCTTGAAAAAGCACAAGTCGATTGACTCGATTCTGCATCAAATAGAACAAAAACTGAATTCTGCATTTGTATGCATGGCTGCATAAAATACAATCACTTTGCAATACGCAAATGCAATTCTCACACCATATTTGATAGGTCAATGTAATCGAGCCAAATCAAGCATTTCATCTAGTATAAACGATAAAAAGTTACAAAATATAACTTGAAAATTACATAGAAGTCTCTGAAAGGAATTCACCTCTCAAACTGAGTACATAAAAATTAGTTACGTCAATAATGTAGATCCATCAAGAGTATCTTTTTCTACAAAGTATCTTGAATCTTGAAAGCAAAGCGGTTCATTCCCACATGAAGTCCAGCCACATACCAGCTCTCTGGCAAAAAGCTCAACACACTTTGCGGGCTTGGGGCCAGGTATATGATCCCTTAGTAATTCTTGAGGTAGTCACGGATTGAACAATTAATGACACTATGGAATCTTAAAACAATTTTTACAGGAATTTGTTTTAAACAAAGAATGATACTATTACATTGATATTTCCAGCAATTAACTTAATTAACATATAATTAACTGTTGCAGATTTACAAAAGTGCTTTGCCTTTGGTATAATCACGCGAGACAGAAACCGGATATTGATTCTAAATGCAAGTCAATTAAGATACATGTTCAGTTATATTCAACTCATTTATTCTAAAATAGTGTAGGTAAGGATACTTTCCAAAGGAGGCTTTCTTGAGTAAGCACCAGGAATGCTGATGAAGACTCGATGGTTTTGCAAATGCGTAAACTTTGGTGGGTCACTCTGTGAGAGAGAGAGAGAGAGAGAGAAGAAGAAGAAGCAAGTTTGTGAAAAGAAATTGCCACAGAAACCTTAACCAACCCAGAAAAGAATACATCAACATCAGAAATGTCCAGGCCACGAATACTCACCTTTGCATTAACATATCCAATAAGAAGATTTTCATATGGTCTATGATGAAATAAGTCCAGTTCACCAATTAAAGAGACGTCTGGTTTTACCTGTGATATGTAAAGATACAAGATCAAGCATTCAGATAATACTTATATGGGTGTATGGGTTAAAACTTCAAACACGGTCATAGTGGAAATCAATCAGTTTAAGGCAGTGACATGTACGCTACATGTTTACCTTAAGCCAGTACAAGTCTGTAGCATGCGTCACTCCCCAAGCACGAAAGAGTTCTTTCTCGACAAATACAAGTAGCTTCTCCCTGTTGGTCATCCATAACGCAACCAGGGCCCCTTCTGTATGAGCAAGTTCTTTAACAGGGAGGTACTTCTAACGGTTAGGCAAAGTAGGGTACCTACAATTAAGATGTTCATTACATAGATTTGAAAATCAATCGTGCAAAAAGTGTTGAATGATAGTTTCAGCAGAGTGAGGGCAAATGATTCTTGAAGCAATTACTGAGTACATGGAATATATAGTGACTAGGTCATGAGTGCTATTATTGAACACACCTATCTTTTCCAAGCGCAAACCGCCGAAGAAAACAAATGGATAAAAAGTATAGATATGATCCTTCTTTTTCAATAAAAATGTCCTTCCTCATACTAAAAATGTAAGGGACTTTTTGTCGGTGCCTAGGGTTTCTCTTTATGTACATAGATGGATGCTCCATCTCAGGCCATGGCAACGTCTGTCATATGTAGTGACTGAATGACAGGTTATATTAAACCCCTCGCAATACCTTGCTTTAAAGAAGGAATCTCAAAGTTAGCTCATGTTTTCAAATTCTCCATCACCGCTCTTTGCTAACTGTTCTAATGGTAGGCCCTCAATCCACAATAATCAAAATCAATGATGTCCTAAAACTCCAGTCCAACGTCGCCTTTGACTTCATTATCAGTGTTCTAGATAATCATCACCTTATCATGCATTCCTATGTTAAAGCACATTTCCTTCGAGTTTGCTGAAAAGGTTTAGTATCAAGGATTTGTTGTTCAAACTTCCCAGAGGGTGCTTAACTTGCATTGGACATTAATCAACTATTGTTTCTGCTTGGGCAATCTTGCTCAAGTTAACCCCAAATCTTCTCTACATTTGCATGCTTATCCAGTGTTTAACATACTGTCAAGCACCTTACATGTTACTAGAACTGATCAAGCACGTGCATGCATTGGATTAGACATTTCCAAACTACTGCTTTCTGATGTACATATACAAAGGAGCATGCATTGACAGGCTCACTCTTTAAACATGATTTAATCCTTTTATAAGTCATAAACACGATCTTTTCAATAAACAATACAAATAGCCAACAATGTCAGTGTGAAGAGCTTCAAAAATACACAGCAAACCTATCAAAACAATTATCTCTTCTGCTGTCGAAAAGTCAACGGCTACTATATCTTAAACCTTCAACGACAATCATTAAAACCAACAATGGATCCCCATGCAGAGAGTCGTAAGGCTATCCTAGGACAACCAATTAGTCCCCAACCAATTGAGCTAAATGTCCTTAAGCCTGTGCTAAATCTACTAGTACTACGAAAGAATGGATTCAGCTAGCTTTGGCTACAAAAATGATACATTATATACTCCTCAAAATCCCAGTGTGCAAATCAGACAGAGTCCAACTGTTACCCTCCTCCAAGCCATCCGGGCAACAAAATTTGCCCTCTATTGCTATGAATCTATGACTGCTGCTTCTATGGTTGTATCCAAGGGCCACATATCAAATGCAAAACCCATATCCGAAAACCATAGAATTATTCAGAACAACTCTAATCGCTGCTGAGGTAAAGGGATTCTTGTAACCCGATGTGATTTCAGCCCATAAATCATCAGTGAAAGTCATGATCCTGACTTGCATTAAGTCGGAGTCCATTCATGCTACTCCTGCAGTGTTTTAATATTCAGGAAAAACAGTTATACTAGTTGACTTATATATTAATATACTATAGTAATTAATTATTGAAATACTAAGGAAACGGACCTCCAGCGTATAAGGAAATGGGCCTCCAGCATCACTCTGTTGAGTTATTAGTAGTGATGTTTCAAGTGGCAAAATCTCACTCAGTTTTGCCAACTATTACAATTATACGAAAATAATATTCATTATTAGGGGGTCGACGTAAATATTACGCAATACCAAATGAGATGTTTGAACATAAGCATTTCTGTATGTAGCTCACTACACTGCACTATCTACCATATTCAAATAGGCATCTGGCGTCGTTGTACAGAGTTATTGACAATGAAGTTTGCATGGAGACGGATCATTCGGTATATCTAAAGTGAAATGATGTAAATGACCTCATTACTTTATAGGTGCAAATCAAATCATTTTAAATGATAGACCATACCCGATGAGATGTTTCCAAGTAAACGTTATCGTATATAGCTCACTGCATTGCGCCATAAAGCTTGTTTCCTCTAATGTAATTGGTTCAAAATAAGTTTCAAGCTTCATTTTACAAAACTGTTACAAAGTTCTTTTTTTAAACTGAATCATTGAAGCCTTTTCTTGCCATACAAACAGTTCTTGCTTTCTAATAACTAATTCAAACCGGAGGGCAGACATCATATTTGAAGCTTGAAGCCATAGGTACAAGGACTCTTTCTGATACTGAGCAGGTCAATGGTACATAGCAAATCAAAAGCTAAAGAACAAGAAAAGCTCCTTGATAGAAAGATTGATCTCAGGTCTCGAGAACCCAATCAAGTGGGCAACAACTAGTCTAGAAGGATAAAGGTTGCATGTGGAATAAAGGGGGGATCACCTATCCACTTCAAGAAAAAACGATTGAGTTAAAAGCAAGCAAAACATATCTGTTTTGAGCATTCTTGAACCTATGCTAGACTCATCTCATGTTGAATCTTTCATTGTTTCCCTGTGTTTCAACATGAGCTGTCCAACTCTAATAGCAAAATTTTTGCAATGTGGAAAGATCCTTTTAAATTTGCTCTTAATTCTACATCAGACCAAGAACTGGCATATACAATATCCTTTAATGGTGATAATATTGGAGCTATCTTTTAAAAATAATTGTGATGTTATTACCCTTAAATCAAATGCTGTTATGTTGCTAAAAGGGATCTTTGGAGAGATTACTCTCTCTCAGTTTACCATCGGCCCTTTGCTAATTGAAGGTGATTAAATGTGGTCTTTTAATTTGCCAAAGCTAAGAACAGAAGTTGTCTGTGTTAAAATAAAATAGAGCTACAAAAAGAAATTTAGATTAAAGCAAACAAATGAAGGCTATTGAAATACTGTAGCTCAAGACCAATCTCTTTAAACAGAAGGTCATGCGTTCCAATTGCGAGCAATTGGTCCAACCAAGATCCACAACATCAAAGAATTTAGACACTCTATTGGAAGTAAAGGAGATAACATCAGGAAGAACCATCTCTTTAGAATTTATATATACATAACATTCGATTTTTTCGTACTTCCCAAATATCCCAAACAAAGTTTGCAATTACAATATGATGGAGTCATCCGCTAGGTTTGTTACTTGAGATCCAAGATTGAATGGTATCTATGATGTCAGAAGATAAACAGGTGGATTGTGAAACCCAAAGCATGATAATGGTGCTCAAATCACCCACCTAGAACTTGGAATCAAAGATTGGCATATAAGTTACATGGAGCAGCTTTAAGTTTTCATCTCTAGTTGGTGCAGGATTTGATAGCCCCATCTACATGGACTAAAATAGCAGAACATAGGGCATGCCTCGCTAGGTGTCTTATTACTTATGATTGGCTTTAATCTTATCCTAGACTCAAAATTACCCATTATATAAGATCTTGCTTAGACCATGTATAAACCGCTCCTCTTCTCCATTTCCTCTCCTTTCAGATTTCAAAACGTGCTGATGAGGCACAGCAAATTTTATGACATTCTAAGTTCTAACTGGAATTATATATCATGCTTTGTGTTCTGACCTAATCTCTATGATGTTTCTCAAAAACAAAAGGATTGAGACAGCTTTCAAACGAAAGCACAAGTTACAGAACAGAAGAAGGCAAAAATTCCACTTGCTTACTGAAGAACTATGGTGGAAGCGTAAAGCAAGGAAGATGGTTAAGAGTCAGTGATATGATGGTTAAGAGACTGATATGAGTACCAATTTTCTCTCTCTCAAGTCACCAAATTAGATCAGGAGGAATGTTCCGTCTGAGGTTATGGATACTCGGTAGAAGATCAAACTGCCTAATCTTAACTACCTATTGATCATTTTTAAGTTGCATTTCCCAGTGAAAGCCTCTCCCCTCAATGATGATCTATTGTCTACTATATCTTCTCTTATTTCCACTGATGCCAACACCTCTTTGATGAAAATCCCTACCACGGAAGGCTTTAGAATTACACTTTTCTCCAAATTACACTTTTCTCCATAAGCTTTATAGTTCTACCCAGGTCAGATGAGTACACAAATTCGTTCTGTAAAGCTGCTTGTTCTACTATATCCTCTAATTTGTTTAAAACCAAGACAAATTCTCATTGTCAATTTAACATTGCTAGTCGTCGTCATCAACATCATCAAAAAGCCTCTTTTTTTAACTGGCCCATAAGCATAACCCACGCACACAACACACCCACGCACACAGCACCCACAAGCACACAACACACACAAGCACCCATGAGACCAATGCTCTAAATATCGGATATCGGTATCGTATCAGCCTGAAGATTTTTATATCGGATATCAGATATCATGATATATCGGGAGATATTTTCTAAAAAATTATTTTTATATCATAAATGTCATGTATGAAAATACGAATAGTCGATTTTTTAAATAATTCTTTTCTCAATAGTAGAGCGGTCATATAAAATGGATGGTTGTATGTTTGAATTTTATTTAAGGAGATTTGATGTAAACACAAATAACTGAATATGGATCCATATAGAAGAAAAGTTTATATAGATCAGGTTTTTTTCTCAGCAATTTCAACTTTAATTTATCCTTTAGAGACGGATCCAGAGATTTTCACTAGTAGGGACATCAAAAAGATCAAGGTTTCGTTCAAAAATTATATTATACGTTTTGCAAAAACACTAAAAAAATAAAACAATATGTTGAATCAATTTAGGAATAATATAGAAGAAACTATTTTCTTTAAATAAAGGCACAATGATATGCATACCATCTTTAAAATAATCCAAAAACTAATGTAACTAATTGGAATTAAACTCAAGACCTTTTGTTGGGAAACAAAACAAATCACTACTTAGACTAAAGTCTCATTATGCTCAATTTATGCAACAAACATATATAATAGATATATAAAATTCAAAAATCTCATATATAACTTATATTAATTTTTATTTTCCGAAATTTCAAACTGGACACGTCCCCCTCCACCTTAGTGGATCCACACCTTCATTACCGGTCGTGTTGGATCCATTACCAATATTACTTAAAAACCAATAACTCGAATAAATTTAGGAAAATGTCGTGATCTTCGGATAGATATATCGAGCGATATTACAATATATTGGCCGATATTTTACCCAAAAGGGACAAAACTATAAAAAAAAGATATAAATTTAACAGATCGTATCGTTTTTCCTCCAAAACCGATATATCGGCCGATATTGGAGATATATCGGCGATATTTAGAACACTGCAGAAGACCCACGAAATTTCCCCGAATGGGATAAATTGTGGCCACTTCCCCTTCTAGGAATCGAACCCCGCACTCGTCGTAGGAGAGGAAGCGTCATACCAACTGATCTATTGCTCATTGGTTCACAAAGCCTTTTCCCCCCGAAAATGTGGTCAAATCTCTAGTTGTCAAGGGAGGTGCTAGCCATTAATCATAAAATGACTCATGAATCGTGGGAGAAGTCTATAAGGGGAGAGATGATATATGTTCTAGGGAATTATGTTCATTGGAAGATGCATATAAAACCATGAGTAAAATATAATATCCTCGGTCAACCTTGCTATGCCTGATGCCCGAAACAAATGGGCTTATTTACATTACTGATTTTAACCTATATTACTCTACGTTAAGCAGCCTTTTCCAATTGGTTTCTGAATCTTTAATAAGATTTTTGACCCAAATCCTTGTCTAATAGACTGACAGAATTCTCCAAATATTATCACATAACCAATCTGCTTTTGTGGTGTGGTTGACACCATAGCAATTTCCTAAAAGGTTGCACAGGATTATAACAAGAAAATTGATGGAAACAATGTGATCCTCAAAATTGATACAGAGAAAGCTTTTGATAGGTTTGGATGACATTTACTGTTTATTATGCTTTAAAAAATTTGGATTCACTAATGACTTTATTAAATTTGTGTGGATGCTTAAAAAATTGGCATTCCTCAATGCTAGTCAATGAAGCCCATCAGGCTTCTTTTAAGGTAGCAAAGAAGTGAGACACGCTGATCCCATATCACCTCCAATATTCATCTAACTTACGAACTATTTAATATGTGCATTCGATGATGTAGAAAATCTCAAATCCTATCAACTTACATTTCGTTGAGAATAACCTTTGGCATATTGGTTCTGCTGCTCTAGAAATAATCTTGTTAATTTACCTATCTACTTATGAGAGTGCTTTAGGTCACAAATTAATAAAACCTAAAGACAAACATTTTGTTCTAGAAAACTGCTTTGTTTCAAGACTAAGCATTTTTCTCCACCACCATGTCGGCATTTACCAATAATATACCTATGTTCACTACTGGCCCAAATAGATGCAAGTCCTCCAGATCCAAACTTGGATGACCAAATTTTTCACCTTGGAGGCAAACCGGTTATCATTAGAGTGTTCGCCGGTCCATACCAATTATCGTTTGACATGTTTGTATCCGACAGTATTTGAAATAATAATTTGTTCATGATGACAAAATTCAAAAACTATGCATTAGCCTAGTTAGCAAATGTGTGTTACTCTAGCCCTCAGACTGAGGCATTGTAACCTCTTTTAGAAATTGCAAGGTTAAGTTTCTAGATGTTGCAAAGCCTCTCTTTTAACGGCAGCTCTTCTATTAATATCACATCTATCCCTATACTTCATCAATTCTAGAATTCGGATCACATTTCTACGAACTAATCATTTATTGGAGGTTGGATCTCTAAGTTATGTGTTGGTTTATCTGGAGACTGAATGTTTGGTTGTGACTAAAACCATAAAATATTGTCCAATGTCTAAGAAATCAGCTATATTCATATTTTAATATAAAGCTTCTGCAGGAACATCAATGGAATTGTTACAATCTAAGAGAGAGAAATTAAATAACTGACTGATTAGCAAATTGGATTGTCTCGTGCAGCTCCTCGGGATATATATTCTATACCAACTCCTCTCCAGCATCTAGCTATCTAGCTTTTTGGATAATTTAAGACTACAAAGGTTCATATAGGTTTAAATCCTTAGGTATCAGTACCAGCATCGTTTCAATTTTTGGGATCGGGATCGGCCATCTCAAATATATCGGCCATCCTGGACCGGAATATCATATGTTTTCTCGTTTGACTATAAGCTTTTTGACAGTATTGAGTAATTAATGATGTCAAATAACCAATAACACATTAGTACTTAATATCAAAACCTCGGCGAACCGAGTACCAAGGTTTAAAATCTCAAGCATTGGAACTCAGACTTGGTCATTTTCGGGATCGGATCGACCATCATGGATTAGAAGCAGCCGAGATTTAAAAGCATGGTTCATATGGATTGAATTTATTTGATTTAAAACCATGATGTAAGGGAGCAAACAAGCACCAATCCATTATTCTATGTTTCATATGTTCTGTTTGTTTTACAAAAATAGTGGTCATAACAATGATAGTACTCCTAATGTGTGGGTATGCCATGAGGTCAGGTATAAGTCCTCTTCATATCAAGTATTTGGCTTAATTCCAAAAAAAAAAAACCAAACTTTTTAACTAAAATACGAGAAACCCCAAATAGTTTTAAAATACACAAGAAACTACCACAAAACTTTCGAAATACACAAGAAACTACCGCAAAATTTTCAAAACTTCGACAACCCCCAAAAAATCAAGTGTCATGTCAGCAATAAATGGCATAAAACTGCATACCATTGGGATTTCTCGTAATTTTGAAACTATTTGAGGGTTTCTCGTATTTTAGCTAAAAGGTTTGAGTTTTTTTTTGGAATTAAGCCCGAGTATTATTCCTGTTGCAATATCACAAAGTTAAATAAGGGTCCTTGGGAGTCTTCGAGCAAAAATAAATAAATAATAGGCACACTCCCTTGGTATGTATAATGCAAACATGATAGAAATATCAACCAAACAAGACAGTAATGACCTCTTCACGGTTCCTACTATCTATCAATAAAATATAGGCTAATAGATTGTTGACCATGACATCAAATCAAATGTTATGTTTATGTCTTCTATTCTTGTAAACGGAAACAGGGAATCCTTCTCCTCCTCCTACCATACTATCATGATAAATGCAACTTTACAAGAGAGTAAACAGCCTATGCTATACATGGTTGAAAATGTTATGTCCAAAGGTTTTATCTGAAGAGCTAATCCATTTTGTATTTTTGTATGTTTAGCAACTTTGATACAATCAGATAAGTGGAGCGTCACATTTCAAAGAAGAAGAGCACACACAAGCATCACAAAATTAAGGCATTTATGTTTTCTATATATCAGATTACAATATGGAGACTCTATTTGGGCAGTCTCAGGTTATGTGCACACACCAAACATATTATCATGGTTGCAAGTTTGCAAAGGTGTCCCTTGATTCAAGTCACAAATCATGATAGCCAGCATACAGGATTTTGACATATCTAACTGAACGAGAATCCTCAAAATGAGAAAAGTATATAGAAAAATGGATTGTGAAGCAGAAGGCTCCATCCATTGTGGGTCTTGGAGGGTTAAATGCATGGAACTGATATGTAACCTAATATATTATAAGGGACGGCATGAGCATTAGCCAATATGTAACTGCAACAAGGTATCGACTTTGATAATTATTAAGAATTCAGGATGCATGCATCTAAGAAAAAATAAAAAGTGCCATATCATCATATTGGCAAATTCAGGTATTATAGAAGTCTATGCGCCTGAAGTAAAGAACATTTCAGGCCAAGAGAAAACTTTCAAATTATGCAGGATGACATACATTGCTTTCTGGTAAACGCTTCCATTTTCCCATGGTGGGTCAATGACAATGAGGTTGAAGCCCAGATCTGAATGAGCTGCAAGAAAGTTTTTACAAATCCAGCATTAGAAAGGGAAATGCAAAACCTGGCTATGTAGTGTAGAGGGTACAATTAAGTACACAAGAATTAAAAAAAGGATTTGGTCAGATTATTGTATGATGATAATTACTTGGAATGAGGTTTCGAATTAGCCTCAAGTCAGACTTGCCGTGCCATCATATAAACGAGACCAGAATTGATGAAAACAAAGGTAAGGCGTTACAACTTCATGATAAATGCAACAGCATTCAGTTTACTTTCTATTACAGATAGCAATTTGGAACAATTCTTTGTTGGTTTTAAACCAGGAAAAGGAATGACAAGAAGCAATGGTAGGACAGCAAAGAAAAATTCTATTCTAAATAGACAAAGCTGATTCTCCATATGGGAATTTGGCATATTTATAATTCAGGAATGAGAATATCCTTTAAAAAGGTGGAGCAAGTTAGGAAAAAGTTAACGACAAAAGTAAATTTATGTCCAACGTATAAATCAAATAGAGAGCTGGTGCTTGCTAGGTCAATACCATATAGAAGCAGCTTCCACTGGGTAAAATGTAGCGTCTGTTGAGAAATTCAGACTCAACATCATCCGGTAATTGATTAATGATTAAGTTAGTGAATATTGGAACAGTTCTTCCATCAAGGTCCTTCCACGAACCTGACAAACCATAGAGAGAAAAAGTATTAAATAAATTTGGTTTACGAATTCAAGTTCATTTATCAGGGCATTAGTAGCATGGAATAAAATATTGCCCAAACATGATATGAAAAAAATATGCAGAGACATAAAAATTATAATAAGAACATTGGAAAAGGAATCCAATCTGCCTTGAACGGACAAGTGACCATAACCTCACTCCGGAAATAGGTCTATATAAAAGACCCCAAAAAATGTGAACATATACTGCACATACCAGATATTTTGGTTCAACATATCAATATTTTAAAATTCATTTTAATCAGAAACAGATAAAAGAAATATTATTCTTTTAATGCTGGCCATTTATTGAGAGAAATAAATATGTAAATGCATGCAAATACCAGTAGATCCTCATATACGTGCATAGTTACATGAGCACCATGCAGGAAAACTTATTTAAAGTGAGTTTCTATTGCAAAGACTTATTATTCCTTTCACTTCCTCCGGTTGAAATACTGAGGAAACCGATGTATATCATTTTCTACTTCGAATATAAACTATTGTAAACCATAAGAATTTCAATGTTGTAATATATATATATATATATATATATATATATATATATATATATATATATATATATATATAAGCATAGTTGTTAATATCGTACGATTTACGATTTGAATCCTACAATTCAAAACAGTATGGCGGGATTTTGATACATATCGGAGACTTATATCGAATTATGGGTGTTTCCTACTATTTATGATTCGAATCATATGATTCGATATGATATGGAAAAACACAATCTGCGATACAAATTGGATTGGATCTGCACTTTATTGGGTCGAGTTTTAAAGGCTAATAGCTTATATATAAAGATCCAGGAGATTTCTTCCCGATTTCTTGGAAGTCCTAACTTCCCATTCTACGCCTCCCTCACGAGATTTCCCATTTGATGTCTCCCTTGCGTGGTGATCTCATTAGACGCCTCGCCTCGTTTTTCCATGAGAAGAACTCTATGGGATCTATTGTCCTTCACGAGAGCTCTACGGGATCTGGTGCTTTACTAAACATCATACTTATGTTATGTGTTATATTGCTAATTTAATCATAAATTTATGAAATATATACTTGAAAGCTTAATTGCTTAGCTATTGCACAAGCGAACAACATATCTTACGATATATGATATAATATGATATAGTATACAATATATTAAAAAAAGATACATGATACAAATCATGATTTAACAAATTCGAAAATAAGTGGGACTATGGTTCTACTATTTGCGTTTGGTAATATTATAGTAAACATTGAATGACTTTTGATAAGAGGTCAAAGTGTGCAAGAAAAAAACAAAAGCATATTTAGACAATACTTCCCTTTCTGGAAAAGAATGCGTCACCACCATGTAATCCATGATCAAGCAGCAGTACTATCAATTGAATATCATAATTCCATATGACAGGATCTACTTTGCTTTAGACTAGAGAGCCAAGAAGCAAGTTGTTGATTAATAAATACACTGAAGATGAAAAGTTTCATCTGAGCCGTGTGACTAAAATTTCTGAAGCCCCAACAATACAGCTCGGTAACCCCCAAAAAAATCATTATATTTGAAGTAAAGCCTTCAGTAACTGAATAATGGAACCGCTAACTATAATAGAAATTTTTCGACGACGCTTTAAATGATTCAGCAAGTGTGCAAAACCAGAAGTCATCCATGATCCGTTCTTTTGTCTCACATATGACATTGCCATATTCTCAGCCTAAGTTGACGGAGAAGGCTACAATGATGATGCTGGTAATGGTTTCTCCTACGTCCACACTTGATGATCGCAATTGCTTAAATGTTGATGGCCAATAAAGAAGTTGAGGGACGGAAAATGCTGGGGCACAAGACATGTAGGCAAATATCCAAGGTTACCAGAGAATAATCAAGCATCCTACTTCCTTTGCAATTTTTAGTCAGAAGGAAATTCATTTAAGTGATAGAACTGCTGCTGCTAGCCAATGAATATATGCCATTCAGTTTGATGGCATGGTATGGCTAACAACCTACCCTTTTGTCATCTTAAGAAAATTTCTGCTGCAGCATAAGAAACTCAAAAATAAAAAATGCTGAGACAAAAATTTCTGAGTGATGGAGGTCAAAATCTCCCTCAGTAGTTGTCCTCCGTCGATCTTGCTGCAAGCGGTTCTGAACGGTTGAGATTTGGTGTGAGGGTTGAATGTGTGGATCTCGGTGAGTTATCGTTGACGCCGAGCTACCTGCAAGGGAAGTTCCGGGGTGGGTAACCACCATAGGACTCTCCGACGATCAAGTACCGAGAAATAATGACAAGGTAGCGGCGTATTGGAATGAGTTCCAGTTACCTGAATTGTCTGGAAGAGGGGTTTATATAGCAGTCGTATGGAGCGGGCCGATACGAGATTCTCTCCGTCCGTTACGCACCTGCGTCACGTTCGCGTAGATGGCGGGATACGCCCATTGATGGTAAGATACGCTAGCGTGGAATGCGGGACGTGAGCCGGCGAAGATCTCGTCATGGCGAGATATACGGAGCCGTTATGGGGATGTTCGGGTTTCGTGCTTCCGGCCAAACAGGGACGTTGAGGAATCTCAGCTCTGTGATAGCTTGGAGACAAGCAAATGAGCTGAGGAATCACAGCTCTGCAATAGCTCGGAGATGTGCGAGGAGGCTGAGGAAGCTCAGCTGTAGGATAGTTTGGAGGCGAGCCGTTGGCTGGTTGCTAGGCGCATAGGGAATGTATTCCGGAGAGATCTCCGAAACGTCGGGTGCAACCTCAGAGAAAAGGTCCGAGGAAAGTCCCACATGTATCATATTGATTCCAACTCCGTAGCCCCTGGGAATCTAGTGCACTTACGTGGATGACATGTCATCTTCTACGTGTTGCAACTTGGGGAATTCCCGTTTATGAGCCTTATCGTTAGCCCCCACTCTCGTCCTGACCTATTTATGGGTCAGGTCGAGAGTGGTAAGCCCGGTTTTTCATGATTCAGCCTAAGATTTCCCCGCAATGGGTTGTCCTAGGAAGATGCGACGTTTGGCGGCTAATTCTCTTGGATCCTTGATCCAGATGGCGGCTCACGAAGCGCTTTAATTCCCGCACGTGTCTTTGGTGACGTCAGCGGATCAGTGAAATGATTGCGCTTTAAAGGGGGGCGTTTCGCTCACTCGGTCGGTTGGACTACGTGCCACGTGTTCACCACTGGGTGGCGGGACGTGAGGGGTTATCATCCGAATCCTTACGTGAGGGGACGTGTCCAATGGTCGGTCACCACGTGGAGTCCCGGTGGCCGCAAGGTGTGACGCTTCGTTTCGGCGGGAACGGATTTTGACCGTTGGATGCCTTCTTGCTGGGTGTATAAATAGAGGGTCATCCCACGGCTGATACTTTGCCCTAGTCGTCTCTTGTCGTCTAAAGATTGCCCGGCGGACATCTGCTTAGATCGAAACTTCAGCTAAAAAAACTTTTCTCGGCCAACTCTTCCTTGAATAAGGTTAGGTATCTTCCTCCGAACTAACTATTGATGTAGTGGGGGTGAGTCGGACGATGAGGCTTCAGCTTCTGAAGCTGAGTCCAGTGGGTCTTCTTCCTCGACTTCCGATAGCCAAGAGAGTTCTCCCTCTCCATCTTCGTCTTCTGTGTCGGGCTCGCCCTCAGGGGGAACGACGCCCTTGTCCCTCGTCGTCAAGGGGCGAAAAGGGCCCCCCAAGGCGCGCATCGGGAATACCCACGATGCACCCTCAGTTTTGAACCGTTTGGATGAGCTTTCAGAGGGCTCGTCTTCATATTGTAACATTTCAGAAAAATAAAATATTATTTTTGAAATTTAAATATTAAAATAATACCTATTCGATTCGTGAATTTGGGGTTTTCGTAAAATGGTATAATTAAATACCAATATTTGGAAAATAATTGGAGATTGATATTGTATTATTTATTAAAAAGGTATTTATTGGATTTGGGCGTTTTATAATTAATTATATACAAGTAAATTAAACTTAATTAGTGCACTACTAATCACGATTAAGCCAAATCCGTATTTTTAAATATTCATGGCTGGTACACCATGACATGTTGCATTTTGTTACATGTTTGTTCATTTGTATTTGAGAGAGGGAAAAAGAGAAAGAAAAGAAAAAGAGAACAAATGATTGAGGAGAGAGTGGGGGACAACATGATAAGCATGGCATGAGAGAGAGAGAGTGAGGATGGTTCCCATACCCTCATCCTTTATTTCCTTCATCACTTCATTCTTCTTCACTTCAACTCTTTCTTCATCTTCTTCTTCACTTCCTCCACCTCCTCTACCTCCTCCGCAACCACTCCAAACCAAACACCACACCACCTTCATTAAAAATGCACACAACCTCATCCTACACCCCATGGTTGAATCAAGTTTGGATTTTGAGCACTTGGAGCATCTAGGGTTTTTCTTAAGTTGCTTCCAAGAGATATAACCTTCCTTTCTCATCTTGTTAATTAGTTTCCTAACCTTCTAGTTTAGTTTAGAGATTGTTTAAGTATTTTTAGTGATCTTAGAAATTTCTAAGTTGATGTTTAGTGGAAGTTTGGACTTGTAAGTGGTATATTGAGGTGTAGTGAGTGTTTACAAATCTTTAGTGATGTTTTACTGGCCAAGACCAAAGACTAGAACCCAATACACGAACTTAGAATTTTCCGGCATCGGATTTTTGACAGTTTGTGAGGATCTAATGGAATCTGGGATGACCCGAGAGACCCAAAAAATAAGTTCTCGTCACAATAAGACGAGCAGGCAAATAGGAAGCTAGCATAGAAACTTGAGCCCCTCCCCTTTAATCTGGGCCGCAGATATATTCCCCCAGGCCGCAAATTGCGACCTGGTCAAGATGGAATTGTGTGGATTTTGGTTCATGGCTTTGTTATCTAGTATTTAGACCTACCCTATATGTAAAATGTCTTGATTTGACCTAGGGTAGAATCTGAGAGTGATTTCCTTAGTTGCTGATTTGTGTTTTCCGATTTTTGAAACTTGGGTTTTTGGAATTTGGATTTGGATTTCGTCGTTGAATGTTTGTACGTCAACGACGAGGGTTGTTTAGTTGTTTTTGCATGCGTAGCCTATAGGTTCTAACCTATGAGCACTTCGCGTGCCGTATCGGTTTTTCCGAACTTGGTTTTAATAACGTTATGATGTGTGTTGATTTGTAGGTACCTTCGCGCGGACTTCCGAAACGACGAAGCACGTCGACTTCGGCTAAGCAAGAAGTTTAGCATGTGAGTAGATTTATATCTACGGGAGAAGTCGGGTGGATGACGTATAGCACCCCCGCAACTAATGATGAATGACCGATATATAAGTTATAGTTTGGAAAAACTTATGAATAAACTTACGGATATGATCAAAAGAGTGAGTATGAGACGATATGATTAATGCAAGATGATGTGAATTGAGATGTCAATATAATGATACGAGCGGATATACTTGATATAAGGATGTGAGGCGGTATAGATGCACAAATATATGTGCCAAGTTATATAATGAGATTAATATAGCGATGACAGATTGAAGATATATATATATATATATATGGATGAGAATCAAAGATGATATGCTGTACGAGACCTTAGATCCATACCCTTGTTGATGAATAGGACGATAGGATCCCTATTCTGTTTGATACCACCGTACGATGGATTACCGTACATGATAAGTTATACCGGATGATTGATCCGCGCTCGTGATTTGAGGATGATATTCGAGGATATTGCCATATCGGATACTATGAGGCTGGATCGCCGATGTAAGAATTTCATCTGAACCATACTTATTTCCAAAACCGACGAATCGTATGCACTTTTAAATGGAAACCTCAAGGGATATTACGGATTTTCAAATAGTGTCATTTTCTCAAAAACACCGTAACCACACTTTCAAAACTATGATCAGTATCCTTTTAACTGGCCGTATAGTTCATGCGTAGTTTCATATCTTTTTATCGTTTATGTTTATGTTGGTCTATCCCTCGTGACTTACGTGATGTGTTTCCGGTAATTACCGCTTTATGATATCGTCTGCTAGTACACCTGTACTATTACCGATGATGCGCATGTTACACTTATACAGATTTGCCGGCTCATACATTCGTCATTGGTAATTGCTATGCCACTTGCATAGTAGAATTGCTATATCATGATATTATTCTTAACTGTAAAGTACATTCATTGTTCAACACTATCATATGACATGTTTGCATGATATACTTGACATGCTCATATTACTGTTCTATGTTGCATACATCGTATTTTATGGTTGTGTATTTAGATGCTGTTTTCATGAAATCCCTCGATTTGGGAACCGTAGTTATATTTCAAAGGAAATTGTGTATTATTTTAAAACCGTGGTTTTCCCTTGATATGAAAATTGTGTCCACCATGAGTTTTCTCGGTTCTGAGCTTTTTCGAGTACCCGATTCGAGGAGTTGGATGAGCCATCTGCGGATACATGGTGGACCAGATGAGGTACCCCGAGGCAAGAAGATCGTAGAGTTAGACGATGAGCCTGGCAGGAAGGAGCATTACCTACCGGTGATAGGTTGGACCCGGTGATTATCAAGAGGATACCGGCCGGAGTCGTGAGATTAATATGAGGGCCGATCTGAGCATGCGGCGTCTGGATATATGAAGATTTACGTGTCGATATTGGACACGGGTTTCATGATGTTTTCGAGTGTCGATATTGGATACTCAGGTTTCCATGATATTGGTGTGTCGTTGATGGACACACGTGGATGATATCCACATGCTACAGGCATATGATTTCAGATGTTTGTTTTTACATGTCATTGGCATTGACTTTATTGTTGACATATATGCATATATGGTCACCCTAAATATCATAGTATTACCTTCATGAAATAGTATGACCTAGAAATCGTTGTTTTATTCGATTGCTACCTGCTAATGTTTTCTACTCACGGGTTGGCAACTCACCCCCGTTGTGCCACAGTTTTCTTGCAGGTTCGACCGCTTGGATCAGTAGCGGTATCGCTGGCACACAGTTCCTTCAGGGTGTCTGCTTCGGTAGGTAGGGACACACATTGGATCGTGACCACCCTCGTATTTTTATATTCTATTGTATCTAGATAAACTCCATCAAATCAGAAACTAAATTTTTGTATATTGGTAGACCTAGACAGACTGGTGTTGTGAGACTTAGACGTATGTTCGCTTCTTTTGAGCTGTTGGTGTCTTGCTTTATTTATTGTTCTTTTCGGGTTTAATCTTCGCCGTCGTGTGTCGTATATTTACTGCTTTATTTCGTGGTTGTGATTCCGCCATTTGGCGAAGAGCTAGCTCCCGTTTGGGATGCCTTTTATTTACATGTATGTGGTTTTGGATCAAAATATACAAGGAAGGTGCTGCCCAAATTTTTAAAAGGACGAAAAATGTTTTCAACTTTAGTTTATCATCCACTTGCATTTTCTTATATCATTAGCTATGCATATAAAGAAAAACATGATTTCATTTTAGTTTTATTTCAAAACTGCACCTCCACTATTTTTCCGCAAAAAGGTTTAAATTTTTGGGCTTCGGCTTACTTGGATTACGTTGCGTCTTTAAACGTTGCGTGATTCTCGTGCCGGTCACGTGCCAAATTTCCGGGTCGTGACACATATCCTCCTGGCTATTCACTCCGTTTGGCCAGGGAGGACGAGCGGAAGCCCGGTATAGGTAGACCGGCGTCCTTCCTCGCCCCGGAGTCGAAGTGACAATCGAGAGCCGCGTATGAATCGAGCGAACGCTAAGTATAGGTAGGCCGGCATCCACCCTCACCCCGGAGTCGAGGTGACGATCAAGCGCTGCGTATGAATTGAGCGAAAGCCCGATATAGGTAGGCCGGCGTCCACCCTCACCCCGGAGTTGAGGTGACGATCTAGGCGAAAGCCCGGTATAGGTAGGCCGGCGTCCACCCTCACCCCGGAGTCGAGATGACGATCAAGCGCCGCTGCGTATGAATCGAGCGAACGCCAAGTATAGGTAGACCGGCGCCTCTTGATTAAACCTTGAAAGGGCCGAGCAGGAAACTACTCGGCCGCCTCTAGACGATGGCTCGGGATTCGCAGAGTGACCGGGCAGAAAGCTGCCTTCAGCGGATGAGCCGAGCAGAAAACTACTCAGTCGCCTCTTAACGAAAGCTTTTGATCCGCAGAGTGGTCGGGCAAGAAGCTGCTTTCAGCGGATGAGCCGAGCAGGAAACTGCTCGGCAGCCTCTTGACGAGGGCTTTGGATCCGCAGAATGGCCGGGCAGAAATCTTTCTTCAGCGGATGAGCCGAACAGGAAACTACTCGGCAGCCTTTTGACGAGGGCTTTCCCGATTCCATGGTTTTCCTAAGAATGTTGTTCAACCTTCCTTGACCCGTATGGGGGGAAGCGACCAGTAATCGGATGCCACGTGGCCGCGTCTTATCAGGAAAGTGCGATATTCCGTGAACTGCGTTGTGGCGCGAGAAGATCTCGGCCATTGGAAGATTTTTATTGAGGTTATAAATATCGAAGGTATGGTCTCACCTTTGGATACCCACATTGACTTCCTCCTAGCTGGTACGTTTCTTCCAGATGACGGCCCATGTATACACCATCAGGGAGATCGTATCTCGGGACGACGTGTATTTCTATGATCTCGATCGTTCCGAGGCGACGTATGAGGCCGTTTGGAGGGCCACTGCAGGCGTCTACTTCCCCGACGATCTCCTCCAGCAAGTGCTAATCTACGCGATATGGAGGTCTTCCTCGGGTCTTTATAATGCTCTGTCCCCGCAGGCGATGGAAGAGGCATTTGATAAGATACATACAGCCCACGAGCTTGGCCTGATCTCGAAGAGCAGGCAGGATCGCTCAGTGGACATTCTTCTCGAATGTTTCCAGCAGAGGTTGGTCGTGGCGTCGTGTTCGGCGGTTAGGGACTCCGGCGAGTCCGTAGCTTCTAGGGTCCATGGGTACCGTCAGAGGGAGCGGGCGGAGGTTGCCTGGGCTCGGCTGGAGGAGCTCTCTTCCGAGTATCATCGTCAATATTTTCTTAATCATCTTCCTCCTTTGCTGTAATGGTTGTAATGCTGTGGAGACAAGAATACCTCCGAATAAAATATAAATAAATTTCCTTTTGGTCAAGATTATGGTGTATTATCTCTTTCCCCCTTTTTTTTTCTTTTTCTCTTTTTTATGTATACTTTTGTGCATTGGCCGACCTGTGCCTCCTCCTTTCCCCTATCCGAGGCTGAGGAAAGGAAGGGTTGGGGCCCTGGGTCGGTGCAGAAGTCTATTTTGCGTGAGGACTCAGCTTGGAAAATTTAGTCGATGCGGAAGGGAATTGCATTTTTCGAAAAGGGGGTACATGTTTATCTGAACAACTTAAGATTTTCGGCATTATATGGCCGAGGAAAATTACGCCCTCTGGAGTCTTAGAGGCAGTAGGCTCCACCGGGCAATGCCTCTATCACGAGTAACGGCCCGTCCCATTTCGGGGAGAATTTATATAGCTTCCCTTGGTCTATGAATTCGTTTCGTCGTAAGACCAGGTCTCCTGTCTTGAAGGCTCGGTGTTTAACTCGGACGTTGTAGTAGCGGGCGGTTTGCTGCTGGTAGGCGGCCATTCTGATTTGGCCCGATCTCTTTTTTCCAATAAGATGTCCAAGTTGCTTCGTAGCGCCAAGGTGTTAGCCTCGTCGTCAAAGTGCTCGATCCGATAACTGGGCAACCCAATTTCCATGGGGACCATTGCCTCGGTACCGTAGCAGAGGCGGGGTTTCTCCCGTGGGTGTTTTTCTCAACGTTCGCAGTGCCCACAGTACCCAAGGCAGTTTCTCGACCCAACCGCCTTGCCTTCCTTCCAGGCGGGCTCGGAGCCCACGAATGACGCTTCGGTTCGCTATTTCGGCTTGCCCGTTGCATTGGGGATGTGCAACCGCGGCGAATTTCATCAATATGTGATAGTCGTTGCAAAATTCTTTGACTTTGTCATTCTCGAAGTTGGTTCCATAGTCGGTGACGATGCACCTTGGGATTCCGAATCGGGAGATTATATTGTTCTGCAGGAATTTTATTGTAGAGGCGGCGTTCGGTTTCCTGATCGGCACGGCTTCAATCCACTTTGTGAAGTAGTCTATGACGACAAGAATGTACCTGTGTCCACCTGTGCCGGTGGGGAGATGGCCCACCATAACCATCCCTCACTGCGCAAATGGCCAAGGGGAACTCAGTGACGTTAGTTCGGTGGCGGGAAGACGAGAGATGTTGCCGAAGAGTTGGCGGCTCTTGCATCTTCTGACCAATTTCTCGGCATCTTGGTGTATTCCCGGCCAATAGTACCCCTGAAGCAGTGTCTTTTGGACCAAGCTGCGGGCCCCTTGATGCGCCCCTCCGACCCCTTCGTATATTTCTCGTAAGACGTAGTCTGCTTCGTAGAGATCGACGCATCGGAGCAGAAGTTGAGTGTATGACTTCTTGTATAGGTTTTCTTTGCTCCATACGAAATGGCGAGCTTTTGCTCAAAGCCGACAAGCCTCGGCCCGGTCTTTCGGGAGTACCCCATCTTTCAGAAATTCTACAATGGGCTTTCTCCAATCCGGGTCATCTCCTCGATTTGTGTAGATTTTGGAGTGTTGCCTCTCCATCTTCCACGCTGGGTCGCGGTAAGACTTCGAAGAGGATATTTCTTTTATGATTGGCCGAATAGGAAGAGGCGGGTTTGCTCAGGGCATCGGCCTCGGTGTTCAAAGTTCTGGGAATCTACTCCACTAGGACTTCGTCGAAATTTTTCCGAAGCCTCCTTACCTCCGCTAGGTATTTTATCATTAGTGGTTTCCGGGCTTCGAAACGTCTGGTTACTTGGCCAACGACTAGGGCGGAATCGCCGCGTATTCGGATAATCTTCAGCCCTACTCCGGAGGCGATTCGTAGCCTAGCCAATAAGGCCTCGTACTCTGCGGCGTTGTTCGATGCCCTGAAACCAAGCCTCAAAGAGTACTCTATTTCTACTTCATTCGGGCCCCGGATGATCAGGCCGGCCCCACTCCCTTCCTCTGTGGAGGGATCCACAGAGTATCCAGTCCAGATTGGGCCTGACACCTCCTCGACCGAGGGTCGTGGATCGGGGCCTTATGTTGTCGTTCCTTCCTTAGTGGGAATGGTGCACTCGACAACGAAATCGGTTAAGGCCTGTGCTTTGATGGCCTGTCTGGGTCGGTATTTGATGTCGAATTGGGACAGCTCCCACCTCTATTTCTCTAAGCGACCCGACGATTCGGGGGAGGCGAGTATATTCCCTAAAGGTCGTTCAGTGAGGACGAGGATCGTTTGTGCTTGGAAATAGTGTCGTAGTTTCCTTAAGGCGACAAGCGTAAGGATTATTTTTTCTATGGCCGGGTATCTGGTTTCTGCGTCCTTAAAAACATGGCTCACGTAGTAGACCGGTCTCTGTGCGCCTTCGAATTCTCTGACGAGCACTGAGCCGGCGGCTTGGTCGGAAACGGCTGGATATAGTAACAGCTCGTCGCCTTCGAACGGTCGGGCGAGAAGTGGTGGGGTCGCCATATATGCCTTGAGTTGTTCGAAAGCGTTTTGGCATTTCTCGGACCATTCGAACCTGGGGATTTTCTTTAGGGCTCTGAAGAAAGGGATGCACTTTTCTCCGGATCTGGACATAAAGCGACTCAATGCAGCCACCCTACCGGTGAGTCGCATGATATCGACATTGCTTTTTGGCGTGATTTTCTCTGGGTTCGTCTCGATTCCACGGTGGGTAACCATGAATCCAAGGAATTTCCCATTTATGACGCTGAACGCATATTTAGCTGGACTCAACTTCATCTTGTATTTCCGCAGAACGTTGAATGTTTCGCCGAGGTCTGTAGTGTGTCCGACTGATGAGGCGGATTTCATGAGCATGTCGTCAACGTAGACTTCCATGTTTTCCCAATTTTTGGTTTCAACAGTTTGTTGATCGGTCGCTGGTACGTGGCTCCGGCGTTCTTGAGTTCGAAGGGCATAACCCTGTAGCAATATACTCCCCGATTCGTGGTGAAGGCGGCTAGCTCTTCGTCGGTCAGGTTCATCCGGATCTGATTATAACCGGAGAAAGCGTCCATGAAACTTAGTAATTCGTGACCGGCCGAGCTGTCAACTAGCTGATCTATCCGAGGAAGCGGGCAGTTATCTTTGGGGCAAGCCTTGTTTAGGTAAGTGAAATCGACGTACATGCGCAATTTCCCGTTCGCTTTCTTGACTATGACCACGTTCGCCGGCCAATCTGAGTAGTCCAGGTTCCTGATGAAGTCAGCTGCGAGCAGTCGGTCCACTTCCACTTCTATCGCCTTTTGTTTCATTGGTGCGAAACTTCTTTTCTTTTGTCGGATTGGCTTGGCTTTTGGGTCGACCCCGAGGTTGTGGGAGATCATCCCGAGGTCGATCCCGGGCATGTCTGCTAATGTCTAAGCGAACACATCTGAGTTGTTCCGGAGGAACCGGATCAGGTCTTCGCGGACGCCTCCTGTCAAGAGAGAGCCGATCTGGACAGTCCGGCCGTCAAATCCCTCTATGAAGGAAACTTTCGCTAATGCTTCCACCGGGACATCTCGAATTTCCTTTCGGTCGTTGCGTGTGTCCAGGGACCCCCGAGGATCGTGCATGTCTTCAAAATCGTCGCCCTGCTTCCCGGCAGGAGATGTTTAGGCGAGACAGATTCAGTTTGTTGGTCTCCATAGACCCAGCCTATCCCCGTTATCTAAAGGGAACTTGAGCGCTAGGTGGTAAGTTGAGATGATGATGATGAGCAATATCGGTCAGCTATAAGCTTTGCGTTTGTGGGTGGAATCCCCCAAGAAGGGTTAGAATGGCACTTCCTGCTCCTTGGGAGATACAAATAAATGACTACTGGAATCAGGGTTTTGGGCACAAAGATTCCACCGACCCGTAAGAAGCGGCTCCAACCCTTGGAGATATGGTAATACGTCTAAGAAATCATTCCATCTGACGTATTCTTTCCTGGATCCGGGAATAGCGACATGAACTAAATGTCCTGTCCAAGCCAAGGAGCTTACTCCAAAGAGTCCTGATAAATGATGATTGGGACGAGATTCGTCATTTTTGAACCACGAAACGCTCGGTTTCCATTTGGGTTGAGGTGTAACCAACTCGCTATTAAGGATATAGCATAAAGAAATAATAAAAAAAATATCTGAGCTCGAAGAGCGTTTAGGATGGGGCGTCCCAGGAGGATGTTATAGGACGACGAGATCTTGGCAACGAGGAAACTCACCGATACGGTTCGCGTTTTGCCTGCTTCCCCAATGTTGAGGAGGAAGGTGACCGATCCCTCGGCTAGAACGGAATGGTTGGTGAACCCGGAGAGGACGTGGAAGGTTGGTTGAAGATCGGATGGATTTAATCCCATACGTTGGAAACAGTCGTAAAACAAGATATCCGCTGAGCTTCCCGAGTCGACCAATATTCTCCGGACCTCGTAACAACGAACTCGGGTTGTTATCACAAGGGGGTCATTATGTGGAAGTGATATGCCGTGAAGGTCTTCGTCGATGAAGGTGATCGGATCATCCTTCCTGCACTTCTTGTAGAGCGGATCACTTAAGGCCATGACTGATAGGAGACAGCGGTCTCCCTCCCTGTCCGGAGCCGGACCCGTTGAAATGACCATGATCTGCCCAATTGTTAACTCCCCGAGAGGGGGTTAGTCCTTTTGCTCCTGCTCCGCCTGCCACTTGTCTTGTAGGTATTTCGCCAGGTGACCAGAGCGGATCAGTTCCTCAATATAATCATGGAGTTGTTTGCAACTCTCAGTCGGATGCCCCTACGACCGATGGTAGACGCAGTACGGGCCGCGGAATCGCTTGCCCATCCTCTGGGTAGACGGCGGAAGCTTAAAAAACCTCTCGCCCTTAGCCTTCTCTAGCAGCTCTGTCTGGAAGATGTTCAGAGTAGTGTACTCATGGAACCTCGGGGAATAGGGTTTTGGACGGTCAGCTTTCTTTTTCTCCTCTTTGTCCCATCTTTTTCGGTCTGCTTGGTCGCCCCGGTGTAGGTTGGCGTTTACCTCTGACTCGAGTTGGATTTCTCGCTCGGTCCATGCTTTTACTTCGGCCATGGTCCTAAGTTGCGCTAATGCAAAAGAGCGGAGCTACTCTTTGTGCCTAAGACCCGACCTTAAGTCGGTGATAACCGTTTCGTCGCAGTGCTCGAGAACCTCTAGGAGGGCATTATAAAAGCGGGTGACGTACCCCTTGAAGGATTTCCTGTCTCCGCTCTTGATGATAAACAGGTAATCGACCGTTTTTTCTGTCGTCGGCTACCGACGAAATGACCGAGGAATTGGGTCGCCAGCTTGTAAAAGGTCGAGGTCGAGCGCGGCGCAAGCCCTCGAAACCAATCCCTGCCAACGCGGATGAGGGTGGTGGGGAAAGCTCGGAATTGAGCCGCATCTGAGTTGTCTTAGAAGCTCATGCCCGCCGTAAACGCGTCCAAGTGGTCCTTCGGGTCACACTTCCGGTCGAAGAAGGCCACTTTGGGCGGTTTGTTCCTGGACGAGACACGCTCAGCTAGTAGTTGTTCGGTAAAGGGCCTCATGAGTGAATCAGCGGAGTACTTCGCCCCTTCGCTGGCCGTGTGGTCATCCTGTCGTATGTCTTCGATTTTCTTTTCGAGAGCCTCGATTCGTTGTTGGTACCCCGAAGATTCTTCATAGTCGGAGCGCCTGCTATCTCTGATCCGGGCTTGCGCGATGGAACGGTTTCGGTTTGCTCTATCACATTCCTTAAATCTTCGGGGAGGACCCTTCGTGGATAGTCCCGACGTTCACCATATGCGTGGCCTCGACAGAAATGGCGGCGTGGGTCTTACCTGGAACCAGGCGATCTGGCCGACACCTCTTCAGGGGCGAGAAAACGCGGCGGGCGTCGAAGTGATACTCTGGTCTCTGAGATCGGGGTGTCGAGCAGTCCGACGCCCAACGGTTCATGGAATTATTCCCCGCATGCGGGTCATGACTGCCGGAATTGGCATATGCCGGTGTTCGGTAACATCAAGATGAGCGCGAGTGAGGTCGAGGGCCTGAGCGTGCACTTCCGTCTTCCTGCGTACGTCGTTATCCCGGGGAAGGGAAACTGTGGTTTGGCGAGTACGGTCGGCCGCTTGGAAGCGGACGAGCGCATCCACCATCGCCATAAGTGTCACGACCCGAAAGAGCACGTGACTGATCCTTGAACCATATGAAGTCTATAGGACCCCATCTGATCCAAGTAAGCCAAAAGCCCAGAAATCTAAAACCATTTAAAAAGTAAATAAGGAAAACTGGTTTAAGAAGTAAAAAAATCATGTTTCGAAAATCAAAGTTTTTAAATAACTAAGCCGAATATGCATTTTTAAAATGTGTAACCTTTCCTAAAAATTTCGGCAGAGTTTCATTTGTAAAAACTGGCCCCAAACGGGGTACAACAAGAATAACATATATGAAATGATAAAAGGCATCCCCAAACGGGAGCTAGCTCTTCGTCAATCGACGGTCACAACCACACAAACAATAATAATATACAACGCCAAAGGGCGAGGATCAAAACCCAAAAAGAAACTCAAAACAGCCAGAAAACCGTAATACTACAAGCGCGACTCTAAGGTCGAAATAATACAACACTGTTTTCTAAGTCTGAACAATATACAAGTTTTGGTTGATGAAATTTCTAGATACAATGAATAATACATGTGCAATGGCGGTTCTGATACAAAAGAACCCACCTACCCAAGCAAGTCACCCACTGTAAGTCTACGCTAGCGCCACGGCAGTCTACAGACGCCAAATGCGGAACAAAAAACTTTTAACTGGCGCTATCGTATACTTTAACCCGGATCTGCCATTATTGCTAAACTAACAAACTGTAAAGAGTGTAGAAAGGTTATACCGAACGATCCGAGTCCTTCGTTCTTCAACCATCATCCCACGCTCCGTTGCGGCTGCTCCGATCTCGTCGATCTCCGATATCCTCGTCGAGGTGGCACCACATCACCGATTCTTTAAACGGGCTCCCGCCTCTGATTTGAGGCAACTCGATCGTCAAGTTTGCTAAAAGAGACGACCAAGAATGATGTAGAGAATGAGTAGATGACTTTGTCTCACTTCGTCCAAATCCGTGGACGATCGGTTAATGAAGTTGCCGAAGGAATCGGGTGATGGAATGAAATGGACTGTGAAATTCCATACACCGATAAAACCTATCATAATCTTTTCTAGCAAATGAAAACTCAAGTGAGAGAGAGTATGAGGAGAGAGAGGGGGCCGGCCTCTTATAGCAAAGAGGGAGGTGACCGTAGGAGAGGGGGGTGACCATAGGATAAATATCATATGTGAACACAAACTAAATATCTTGCATAAAAATCTTAAGCAAAACAAGAATGTTTAGAAATCAAAGCATGAGTCACAAGACACCTCACCATATCTAGAACCTTCTAGAAGCACGACTCACTCTCATCCAAGAAAAGATAAATCCGTCTTTAACCGAATGTTAAAAGACGGCTGATAGAAAACTGGAAACTGGCAACTTCCAAAAGTGATCCTGAAACGACTTTCAGGATAACCCCGAAACTGTATAAATATACCCGCATTTGTATTACGACCAAATACAAATGCAACTGAGACAAAGATATTATACCTACTCAATATAATACTCGGATCCGGCTCAAACCAAAGCCGACCAGTATCATCTGCCCGAAAAATAACACGTGCGTAAACGCACGTGCATTTTCCGAACCCTGCCATAAAACCATACGGCCTCTATAACGTTTCGCCCGAACTTGGGAAACTGTCTGTGGGGGACTCTAATGACTCGTCAGTACCCTGGCAGTGGGTTTAACCATAAACCGTTAGCGGCACTAGCTATGCGTAACGGCTGCCCATGGACTGACCTCAAGGGAGGCTGATGAGCGAACTCAAGGGAGGCCGATGAGCGAACTCATCCAGAAACCCTACTGAGCCTAACAGTGACAATGTATATACAGTCCGGTCCGTTCGTCAATGAGTATCGCATATCCGCCTAGTGGGCTAGTAACGTCAGACCCCCAATAGCAGTATAAGTCGTGTCGGAGTGAAGCCCAATAACACCCTGAGATACTACTGGAGTACCTACCAGTAAATCTCCTGCCATGGCCATGGACTTTGTGTAATGGCTCTCCTAGACACAGCACGACCTCGCCTCCAATACCGGGAGAGACGAATCCCCTGCCGATCCGCTCACGTGCCTCCATGTGGCTCGGGACTGTACCCAAAAGCTACCTGTTTGCACGACTCCTTTGAGCCGTGGTAGGGTAGAAATCAAAGCACAGTGGGAACTCACACGAGACAAATGACGACCTCAGGTCGATGAACTAACCTGTACACATGTCACCAGGGAACTGCTATCTGACGATATGTATAATACCAACTAGCAGATTCCCGGCGAGTCCTGTCCGGTGTACTCATAACCCAATGAGCACCTGTATACATCTTAGGTGATCCAACTGACACCAGTGGCTTGTGAGACCGGCCACCGCCCCTCGTCGGGGTCTCGACTGTACACACTAGTCTACTCCGGAGTATCGATACCCTGTCTCGAAACTCCCACGACTAGGGACCACAATTAAGGATATGCGTATAAACTACCCAACTCTCACGTATATGATCGCCATCGTACTGTTGGTAGTAAAGCAAGATCCTAAGGGCTCTATCAAAGTGTAACATGCAATCAGTCACCTGAACATATACACGACTGATAAAGGCAAACCAGATAGCATACTATCATCTTGAGTAAGACTGTCCTACCGGTATAGGTCCTCCGCAATCATTGCAATCACGTACCTGTGATCCAATAATTGACTATGAGGGCACTATCTCCAACAATCTCCCACTTGCACTCAAGACTAATTATTGCGATGTTGCGTACTCACAGCCCGTGTGAAACCAACACCCAACTCCTCTACTAATCAGTTTCACAAAGCCCGTTTGTAAAACTATTGTGTTCGAGAAATAGCCTCAGTGAGTGGATCCGCCTAGAAGTTTCTTTCTATATCTCTCTAAATCTCAAGTTCGCGGAGAAAGCCATCTCCCGAATCGAGTTATACCTGTCTTAGAATATGTCTGGATATCTGATGGGACCTGGTTCATAAATGAACTCCAAATCCAAACTTCTTAGACTGTATCGATCACTGAACCTAATCAGTATCCGGCACCATGCCACCCACAGTATCCTCTTGGACCACCTGTCCATAATACTGTCCTTCTTCGTCAGAGGGAAAAACTATAACTCTGACAATCACTCTGTCAACCATGTCACCTTTGAAGCCTGGAATGATAACCGTCTCCCGAAGGAGGCTGCCGTCATCAAATCCGTAGAACATATACTTATGTTCTAAAACTGCTTCCTTATATTTCTCCAGGGTTGGATTAATACAAACTTATTGCATCTAGTGCAAAACCAACATTTGGTGTGGTACTTGACATCTCATGATTGACTCAATTGCCTAAGCAAGTGATCTGCCAATCATGCACATCCCTCTCCCCTTTAGTCTGTAAGACACCTTTAGAGAGGGTGACTCCATCACCTGCAGGTACACCATCATGCTAGGAGTCAATTATTCCAAAAACCATTAGAATATCTGTCAAAGTACCCACATTGGGAAACTACCCAAATCCAGATCTAAAACCATAGATCTAGAAACCAGAATGTCAAATATTATATCCATATCCTGTCTGGAGAAACAACTGTGTGACGACCACAGTACAACCGATCGTAGTATAGGAATTTTACTTCCTACTCTGTGTATGTCATCCAGATACCATGACATCACACCCTACTACCTTCTTAACTGATCCATCCCCTATTCTGATTGAAGTCAAACCCATGACTGTCACATCAAAATTAGATGATCTATCTCCGCTATAACTGCTCAAGTCTATAAATAGATATAAGCATCTTGCCCACTATGCTTCCGCTGCTCCCACTGACTACGACAACCCTCATACCGGGTCTCATAACCTGGAACAACAGTAGTGTCAAGTCTGGATAGATAAGAACCTCCCTGTCACCGTCTCTGAGGCTACCGAAGTACCTCTCGGGCGTCTGAGGTTACCTACCATACCTGCGGAGTGGCAATTGGAATGTCAAACCTGATTGAATGTATAGGTCCTATTAAATTTTCCGTAATCGTTCGCGGTTCTGGAATCACTTCCAGTTCTACCATACTCCCACTACTGTTTTCTGAAAAAGATCCATTTTACTAAAACTGTGGCGAGTCAAGAACAATATCACTATTGATCTTCCAAATGGTAGAATATCAACCCTTGTCATAGCCAGGGTCAACCCACAAAACAGCCATTACAGAAACGTGCCCTGAGTTATCCAGAGTCTGGTTTTAAGCATAAGCTGGACAACTCCCCGTACCTTAATATCTTTTAAGGTACGAACTATTCTATATCCAATATAGAAACTTTGGCACTTATTTAATTGGAACCATATTCAATCCATGCATCTGTCTCCAGTGCATATCAACTTAATGGAAAGAGGCTAATCAGCATTACTCAACTTAGGAATCCATCCAATTATGAGTAACCTGAAAGAGAAACACGTTTCTCAAAACCATCACTATCATCTGAATACCAATCACAAGAATCTACATCTTCGATCTCTTTGAAGAATCCCGATACTTGTGATACCTGGTTCTCTACTTTATTCTTATACCCACAACTTCTCAAAACTTAGACCTTGTATTTCTACGAAACACTCGTCTAAATACTAGAGAAGTTATAAGTAAACAGAACATAGTACGAGGACCTACCCCATTGTCCTGATGGACACTTGGACAACATACAATACTCTGTATAAGTCCGCTGAGTTAAACAACTCATAACTTGTGCGTTGTCGGTGGAAAACTGTACCCTGGCGATTTCCTCAAATATCACCAATTTCAACGAATTCCGATATAATGAGGATAATTACCTAATTCCTAATATCTTACTCCCACTCATCATCTGTAAAACCATACAGATATGATAATGAAACCTGGTAAATACATACCCATGGAGTAAGTGTCTAATCGGGAAAACAGTTTTTCCTTTAACAATGCACTGAAACATGAAAAATGTTTCGTAGGGGTATCCTGGTATTCATAGCAATGCCTCTTCCAAAATCCAATTCATGACTTCAACCGTATATTTTATTGACATCTCTCCAAATCCCTTTATTTGTCTTTAGTCGTTACCTTCTGTACACCATCGTTAGGCTAAATGGTTTTCTTCCTTCCCTACCGTTCGGCACCAGCCTATGGTTTGGAAGAAGACTATCCAGTAAGCATAATAGGTATACCCTCCTAAACCAAGGAGTACTCGCAACTGAGAGAAGGTGATGATAAAAGACAACTGAATAATACCTTATTCTTTTAAAGATGAAATAGGAGCGGCGATGAAGTACGCGGTTTTGGTCGTGAATGATATCAGTTGCAATTTACTTTGCCCTCTTTCTAATCCCTTTATTTTGTCTTTACTTATTACCTTCTGCACACCCTACTTAGGCTAATTGGTTTTCTTCATTCCCTACCTGTCGGCACCAGCTTATGGTTTGGAATAAGACTATCCAATAAGCGTAATAGGTGTACTCTCCTAAACCAAGGAGCTCTCGCAACCTGAGAGAAGGTGATAATAAAAGACAACTGAATAAACCAATTCTATTTCTCCTGAACCTGGATCCATCCCCGAAGAAGTCCCTTCGAGTTCGTATATAACCATACGATGGATCTATCCAATGGAAGTGGATATCCGTAGTAATACGGGTGTTCTGAGAAATGCAAAGGGAAAAAGAAGGAGTGGCAATGACTTATGCAACTCAGACAATCCAAAAGCCAGTATTTTAAGAAGGTTCGGTCAACCTGGTCACTGAGTCATAGTCTAGGGTCGGTCAAAGGTCGCTGCCAAAGAGAGAGAGAAAAGAAACACTCTGCGTGCACTCTAACCTAGATCAGAATGGTCATCACTTTATCTAATCCGGAAACCTCCCAATGTCCTGTCAAATTCTCCTCCAAACCTAAAGAAGAATCAATCGGGATCACCCGAAGAGTAAACCAACTCATCAGTGGGAATCGGGATCCAACTCTCATCGCATGATAACGTGATGGAATGCATCCACGTTACTCATACTCCAGAAGGTATGCGCATACTTGGCAAGTTTCAGTTTCTTTAGAAACTCCCGATATGATTTTTGCCCCATGCTCTTATAACCTTGGCTTTGGTCAGAGTGTCATAAGTCACATGCCAAGTTCTACCCGTCACTATCTTGTCAATTTGAACCCACCCGCACATGCCCCTGACTTTGGCCAATCGGCAGAACGACTGTCCCAAACTAACTCATCTATCTATGCAACAATTGAATACCCAGCAGCTACCAAACACTATGCATTAACTTTGGCTAAAATGCATAGCTTGAATACTACTAAATATCCAAAAGAAGTGACGGAGAGCTACGACTGGTTTTTGGCGAAAAACCTTTAGCGTAGTGAACTTGATATCGCTGAAGGAACCTGATAGCTTTTTAAAATATAGTGGCGAAAACCTTTTGCTAAAGAGGTCACTCCCGGTAAAGGGATCTCGGCTCTTTCCTCGTGGAATGAGGTGCAGGATATTCCACTGAATACCGCTATGCAAAGCAACTTGTAATCGACTATAGTGAAGTTATTACGCTGACGCAAACTTCTGTCCAAGGGGTCAGTCCCGGTGAAGGGATATCGGCCCTTGCCCCGTCGAATGAGGTGCAGGATATTCCACTGAATACCGCTATGCATAATAAAAGGAAACGTCTTTGCAATAACACTTTTTAAATTTGTTCCAACAACTGTAAACAGGTTTGTTTTAACTTTGCATTGATCAGAATCAACGCAGTCCCATCAATTAATCACACCAGAAAAGAACGAAAATAAAATGTACGTATATGCCATCCGCATTCGTCGCTGGGTCCCGTCATCACCCGTTAGGTTACTTAACTAACGACAGAGCGGGGACTGGACTAGCGCGGGTGTAAAACATATACAACATCTAATAGTATATAAACCAATATACAATAATCGCTCCAGGCGTGATAGTATGCAACATTACAGAAAAGTAATAAGCATCACAGAACAATACAGATATCTGGGATCCCCGAGTTTCACAGAGCCGCTGCTGGAACTCGACGTTCCCCTGTCGTGTGGATAGCCTGTGCAATGAAACCTAGACCCCTACGGGTGCGGCAAGTTACCCGCCAAAACCTGAAGCGAGGCAGCCCCCTACAACATAGTAAATGGACCACCCAGCACTCCACGGAATCCGGTAATCTTGGGCACCCCTCCTTGGGTCAACCTGTACCCCCTACGAGTGCGGCGAATAGTCTGCCAATTCTAGAGTGAGACCCCTCTGCCTCTCAAAGCCATGAGATGCGGACCCGTTGCCCCCCAGAACCCGGCTATCCGTGCACTCCGTCTCGGGGCAAAACCTAGTACAGGAATGAAAAATAGTACAATAGGTACATCGACCGCAACCTGGTCGTGCCCCAAAAGAATATTATACAACAGGCAGTGACGGCAGTCCACAAGTTGGACGCTCGTCCCGCAATATCAAATGTACAAATAAACACAAACTGTACTACCATTGCACACTGCTATCCACCACGACAAATCCGCAACATCACAGCACAACACAGAACATCAACGCGAATGTCACGTTCGCAAACCCGTCTAAAAGAACTATAGCAATCAGACGCGGTTTACCGATCAAATGACATTACCGGTCGGAGATATAATGTAAGCACTGTAAACTAACGTGTTTAAATTTCGATCGACCAAAGACCAAATATCAAAAAGTGGGCCTCACTGCTTACTGGTGAACAGTAACAAAACCTGGGCCAAAAAAATATATACCAAAAATCCCAATTTCCAACAGAGAATCTACTGTAGAATTTTGACCAAGTGATTTGACTTTCCTGCGGCGGATCCGCGGCCAAACCCATGCTTGGGCCGCGGATCCGCGGCGGAACAGTAGAATTGCTTCGTCGAATTTCTGCAGTATTCCTAAAAAAGCCTGCTTGATTTTCTGGTATGGTCCAAATGTCATTTTGACCAGTTTAAAAATTAACAGAAACTGTCAAGTGAAGAAATTGCGATTTTTGATTTCCGGTTCGATCGATATTTTAAACGCGTTAGCACAAGTTAGTATAGCAAAATGGTGAGGCTCTGATACCACTGTAAGTCTACGCTAGCGCCCCGGCAGTCTACAGACGCCAAATGCGGAACAAAAAACTTTTAACTGGCGCTATCGTATACTTTAACCCGGATCTGCCATTATTGCTAAACTAACAAACTGTAAAGAGTGTAGAAAGGTTATACCGAACGATCCGAGTCCTTCGTTCTTCAACCATCATCCCACGCTCCGTTGCGGCTGCTCCGATCTCGTCGATCTCCGATATCCTCGTCGAGGTGGCACCACATCACCGATTCTTTAAACGGGCTCCCGCCTCTGACTTGAGGCAACTCGATCGTCAAGTTTGCTAAAAGAGACGACCAAGAATGATGTAGAGAATGAGTAGATGACTTTGTCTCACTTCGTCCAAATCCGTGGACGATCGGTTAATGAAGTTGCCGAAGGAATCGGGTGATGGAATGAAATGGACTGTAAAATTCCATACACCGATAAAACCTATCATAATCTTTTCTAGCAAATGAAAACTCAAGTGAGAGAGAGTATGAGGAGAGAGAGGGGGTCGGCCTCTTATAGCAAAGAGGGAGGTGACCGTAGGAGAGGGGGGTGACCATAGGATAAATATCATATGTGAACACAAACTAAATATCTTGCATAAAGATCTTAAGCAAAACAAGAATGTTTAGAAATCAAAGCATGAGTCACAAGACACCTCACCATATCTAGAACCTTCTAGAAGCACGACTCACTCTCATCCAAGAAAAGATAAATCCGTCTTTAACCGAATGTTAAAAGACGGCTGATAGAAAACTGGAAACTGGCAACTTCCAAAAGTGATCCTGAAACGACTTTCAGGATAACCCCGAAACTGTATAAATATACCCGCATTTGTATTACGACCAAATACAAATGCAACTGAGACAAAGATATTATACCTACTCAATATAATACTCGGATCCGGCTTAAACCAAAGCCGACCAGTATCATCTGCCCGAAAAATAGCACGTGCGTAAACGCACGTGCATTTTCCGAACCCTGCCATAAAACCATACGGCCTCTACAACGTTTCGCCCGAACTTTGGAAACTGTCTGTGGAGGACTCTAATGACTCGTCAGTACCCTGGCAGTGGGTTTAACCACAAACCGTCAGCGGCACTAGCTATGCGTAACGGCTGCCCATGGACTGACCTCAAGGGAGGCTGATGAGCGAACTCAAGGGAGGCCGATGAGCGAACTCATCCAGAAACCCTACTGAGCCTAACAGTGACAATGTATATACAGTCCGGTCCGTTCGTCAATGAGTATCGCATATCCGCCTAGGGGGCTAGTAACGTCAGACCCCCAATAGCAGTATAAGTCGTGTCGGAGTGAAGCCCAATAACACCCTGAGATACTACTGGAGTACCTACCAGTAAACCTCCTGCCATGGCCATGGACTTTGTGTAATGGCTCTCCTAGACACAGCACGACCTCGCCCCCAATACCGGGAGAGACGAATCCCCTGCCGATCCGCTCACGTGCCTCCATGTGGCTCGGGACTGTACCCAAAAGCTACCTGTTTGCACGACTCCTTTGAGCCGTGGTAGGGTAGAAATCAAAGCACAGTGGGAACTCACACGAGACAAATGACGACCTCAGGTCGATGAACTAACCTGTACACATGTCACCAGGGAACTGCTATCTGACGATATGTATAATAACAACTAGCAGGTTCCCGGCGAGTCCTGTCCGGTGTACTCATAACCCAATGAGCACATGTATACATCTTAGGTGATCCAACTGACACCAGTGGCTTGTGAGACCGGCCACCGCCCCTCGTCGGGGTCTCGACTGTACACACTAGTCTACTCCGGAGTATCGATGCCCTGTCTCGAAACTCCCACGACTAGGGACCACAATTAAGGATATGCGTATAAACTACCCAACTCTCACGTATATGATCGCCATCATACTGTTGGTAGTAAAGCAAGATCCTAAGGGCTCTATCAAAGTGTAACATGCAATCAGTCACCTGAACATGTACACGACTGATAAAGGCAAACCAGATAGCATACTATCATCTTGAGTAAGACTGTCCTACCGGTATAGGTCCTCCGCAATCATTGCAATCACGTACCTGTGATCCAATAATTGACTATGAGGGCACTATCTCCAACACCCACAAGGAAGCAGTGTGCCAGAAATGCCGCTATGGAATCTGTACGGCAAAAACCTGCAAGGACTGTGGCACAACGGGGGTGAGTTGCCAACTCGTGAATAGAAAACATCTACAAGCAGAGATCGAATGTATGACCCATCCTAGGTCAATACGATCAGATATAAACAAACATCAATATAAATAAGTCTGAAGCATGCTAAACTGGCAAGGTAATCTCTATGCATGAGTGTAGTGCCAAGTGCTCGTGCCAGTGCCTCAGGTAATAGCATATCATAAATGTGAGGTAGGATCAATGTAATCAAATCTGCATGTACGTGGATCCCGTCCACTCGTCACCCAATGACAATAACCATCATGCATGTAAATATCATAAAGCATGTGCATGGGAATATGAGGATATAAACCATCTGTGTCCCTCGCGACACGTCAAAATCATGGAACCGGAGCGCCCAGCATCGACACTCGAAAACATCATGAAAACCGTGCCCAGCATCGGCACGTAAATTCTCATATATCGGGCTCCGTCAGTCCGGATCGGCCCACGGGCTCTGTCTGCGGTATCAGCCCTCGGCCCCGGCAGTACGCCCATATCCATCTATCGACTCTGGTCAGTATCCTCCGGATAACCGCCAGGTCCAACCAATCACCGGTAGGTACTCGCCACCCTGCCAGGCTCATCGTCTACTCCACGAAAAACATTTCTTGCCCCGGGAAACTATACCGGGTCCACCATGTACCCGCAATCGGCCTCATCCGCCTCCTCGAATCGGGTTTCACATGTCGCTCTCAGCACCGAGAAAACGCATGGTGGACGCACTGAAATATCATATCAAGGGTAACCGGGTTTTAAAACAATTACATATTCTCCGTTTGAAACACCCACGGTTCCCAAAACCAGAAATATCATGGAAACAACATATCTCAATGCGTATAATCAGAAAGCATGATGTATGCGACATGTAAAGAAATGTAAGCAACATATACTGAATGCAACAGTACTACAGTGTAGTGACATTGCAATTATCGATGATGAAGTGTGTGAGCCGGCAAACGAGTGTACGTGGAACATACGCATCATCGATAATGGTGCTGGTGTCCTAACAGCATGACTGAAATATATCAACAATACAAGCGATGCAATGCAATTAGCATGAATATGCGGAATCGAATAATCAACGCAACAGTAAAGAACCTGCCTCAATAAATATATCATGCAGCCTTGCCTTTTGAAAAAGGACGAATAAGGGTTTTTGGTAAAATAAGGACTACGGTGTTTTAAGAAAAGATGTGTCGTTTGAAAATATCCGTAGAGTCCCTTTTTGCCTATCTTGAAAAAAACCCCGATTCGTTAGTTTTTGAAATAGGTATGACTCGGGTCTAGTCTAACGCCTACTATGCGAACTACGGACCTAACAATCAAGTCAATCGGAAGGGGTATGAAAACCACCTAAATCTAAGTCAACAACAACAACTGAGCCTTTTATCCCAAGCATATGGGGTAGGCTACATGAACCAACATGAGAATCACGCCGGGTCCAGCACATGAATCCTCTGTCTCCACTCACTTCTATCGAACAATATACTTTCATTGAGTCCTTTGGCAACCATATCGTTTCGTATCACCTCCATCCATGTTTTCTTCGGTCTTCCTTTTGCCCTTTTGCCATTGCCCATATCGAGAGTATCTATTCGTCGAACCGGTGCTTCCATAGGTCTGCGTCGCACATGACCAAACCATCTTAGCCGGTTTTCCCGCATCTTCTCCTCCACGGGTGCTACACCAAACTTTTGCACGAATATCCTCATTTTGCACCTTATCTTTTCTAGTGTTACCGCACATCTAACGAAGCATGCACATCTCCGCTACATGCATCTTCTGTGTATGATGCTTCTTAGGAGCCCAGCATTCTGTACCATATAATAAGGCAGGCCGAATAGCGCTCCGATAAAACTTCCCTTTCAATTTTAACGGAAAGTTACGATCACACAAAATCCCTATTGCACTCCTCCATTTCAACCAACCAGCTTGGATCCTTTGATTAACATCACTATCGATCTCCCCATTCCTTTGGATGATGGAACCTAGATATCTAAACTGGTCGCTCGGTGATATCTCTTTCCCTTCCAATGTTATACCAATATGGTTTTGACTTCTCTGGCTACTAAATTTGCAGTGCATATATGCTGTCTTGGACCTGCTCAATCTGAATCCCCGAGATTCCAATGTTTGCCTCCATAATTCCAATTTGGCATTAACCTCTGCTTTCGTCTCATTTACTAGAACAATATCATCAGCGAATAGCATACACCAAGGGACCTCATCTTGGATAGTTCTAGTAAGCTCATCCATCACGATGGTAAACAGGAATGGACTTAATGCAGATCCTTGATGTAAACCAATAGTAATCGGAAAATCACTTGTTAAGCCGCCGCAAGTTCTGACATTTGCCACTACTCCGTCGTACATATCCTTGATTATATCAATATACTTGACGGGGACCCCCTTCTTCATCATTGTCCCCCATAATACCTCTCTAGGTACCTTGTCGTACGCTTTTTCTAAATCAATAAATATCATATGCAAATCTCTTCTCCTTTCTCGAAAGCGCTCGACAAGTTGACGAAGCAAATGAATCGCCTCTGTCGTCGATCGTCCAGGCATGAACCCAAATTGGTTCTCTGTTATCTTAAAATCATTCCTTAACCTGTGTTCAATCACTCTCTCCCAAAGTTTCATGGTGTGACACATCAGTTTTATTTCACGGTAATTTGAGCAACTTTGAATGTCACCCTTATTCTTGTAGATAGGTACAAGGATACTTTTCCTCCATTCATTTGGCATCTTTTTTTGTCTGCCAAATCTTATTAAACAGATCTGTCAGTCATTTAACGCCTATTTCTCCTAAGCATCTCCAAATCTCGATAGGAATCCCGTCAGGACCAACCGCTTTTCTTAAACCCATTCCGTTCAAAGCTTCTTTAACCTCAGGAAGTCTTATTTTACGCATGAAATCACGATTTATATCTTGAGATTGAATGACAAGTCCATCCAAATTCTTAGTAAAGCTCTCATTGAACAATTTGTCGAAATAATCTCTCCATCTTTCCTTGATATCCTCATCTCGAACTAAAACCTTCTGATTTTCATTTTTGACACACTTCACCGCACATAAGTCTCTAGTCTTCCTTTCCCGCATTCGAGCAATCCGGTATATATCATTTGCAGCCTCTTTAGTGTCTAATTTCTCGTACACCTCCTTGTAGACCTTAGATTTAGCTTCCCGAACAGCTTTCTTAACTTCCTTTTTAGCCATTTTGTACTTCTCAAATCTCTCCACATCTCTACTTTTCTTCAAATCTTTATAAGAATCCCTTTTAATTTTAATAGCAGCCTTTACATCTTCATTCCACCATGATATGTCCTTAGATGGTGGAGCACCACCTCTCGACTCACCAAGTAGATCTCTAGCTACTTTCTTGATACAACTAGCCATTTTGTTCCATGTTTTGTCTGGATCATCTTCCGACTGTCAATCCGCTTCTTGTACAACACGATCTATAAAAACCTTTTAGTTACCTTCTTTCAATCGCCACCATTTAATTTTAGGCTCTACCTTACGTCTAATCTTCCTAGGTTCTCTTCTAAATCGAAAATCTAGAAATAAAAGTCTATGTCAATATACATATATATATATATAGTCGGTGATCTCGCCTCAATAGTATCACGTACGATACAGTATATCATATAACATCCTCGAGTCATGAGTGCGGATCTAACATCAACATAAGCTCGTACGGTAAATCGTCGTACAGCATCCCAATAGCTGGGTACGGGTCAATATCACATTCATCTCATCACATATCAGGTATCACTACCATCATATCACATCTCAAATACGAACTCTGTCATATCGCCGAATCTCACGGCCTCAATCAAACCTCATCGACTCATCTCAATCCCATGTATCATCCTCAATCCCGTATATGAACACATAGTCCCATACCCATGTGTAGATATACACACCTCTATATGCGCACAGATAAATGAAAGAATGTATGCAAGTATATGTGTACGTGTATGTGTGGGTGCAACCACTACTCTAGGGTTCCGCATTATACTAAACCAATACATCATTATCATTAATAATACCATTATTACCATCAATAATCCTAAACAACACACAATAAATAGATGTGTGTATACGTATTCGTATACATCACCACGGACTGCGGGGGTGTTATACGCCATCCACCCGACTTCTCCCCGTAGATGTAAATCTACTCACATTGCTTCTCATGTGTCGATGCCGATGTCGCCATCTTCATCTTCTTTGCCTCAACATCACGTAGGGTATCTACAAGTATATCACAACGCTAAAGCACATGAAAATCACATCGGAAACCAAAATAGCACACGCTACTCGCATAGGTAAAAACCTATCGTCTCGCATGTAAACACGTTCAATATCCACTTGTCGTTGACGTCCAAACGCCACCCGACAGAAACGAATCACCAAATACCAAAATCCATGCTAAAACAAGTCGTAAATCATACGCCAACTCAAGCAAATCAACCCAGATTTTACCCTAACTGGAATCAGTCAAAACTAGACATACCCAGGGTCAAGACTACTGAAAATAGGGCCATGCACAAAAATCGAGACGGTTTCCTCCTGCTCTGGCCGCAAAGGAATTAATTGGCGGCCGGGAATTGGAGTTGGGGGCTAGGATTTGGTATGGTGGTTCCATGGTGCCTGCACATCTCACTGTCAACTCAGTTTTATTTTTGGGGTCTCGTGGTGATAGCAGATTTCTAAATACGATCACAGATTCACAGTTTTTCTCCGACGTCGTCTCATAAATCCGTATTCTGGTTTCTAGTTCAGGTTTGGGTCCAATTTAACATCACACAAGGGGTTCTAAGGTCACAACAAGCCTCAATTTCACTTAGATTTCAGATCTCACATAAACCCTAACTTGAAGTTTCACAAATTCACCAAATTACACCATATCGACATGAAACTAGAATTGATACAGAAGGAAATGAGATACTACTCTAATAGGTGCAGAAATTACCTCCTTTGGCAACTCAAGAAAATTTTTGAGTTGCTCAAAGTCTTCCAAATCCAATCTTGCTGGGTTCAATGTGTAGCTAGTGAGCTTGGGAGCAAGTTTTGTGAAGTGGAAAAGGGGTTTTGGTGAGTGAAATGAGAGGGATCTATGAAGTGGAGGGGAGGGAGATGAGGGAGCAAGAGCAGCAGCAGCTCTAGTTGAAGAGGGGAGAGAAAATGAGATGGAAATTGTAACCCTTCGAAAATCGTTTAGGCAGTTTTCGGTAGTCGGCTAATTTTTCGGCTTTTTCCGTAAAAAGTCAAAATAGGTATTTTTCATTGTAGACCTAATTATACAAAATTTAGATAAGATATTACTATAATTTTGTCACTAAAATATCACTTATAATTTTCTAGTTAAATAAAAAAAAATTCGTAATTAATTATTTTTTATTATTATTTTAAGCTTTTAAAAATACATTAAATTAGTGATAAATACAAATTTAATTAGGTAAATTTCATAATTAGGAATCTTTATAAACTAAAATAGAGTGTTAATAAATTATATCATAAGTTTATAAGATTTTAGTTTTAGGGTTTGAAATTTATGAAAAAAATGATGTAAAATGGGGTTTTTTTGTAAAAACTTGATGTGAAAGGCATTAAATGGAAGCATAAAGGGTTTTTTGACCTAGAAACCTCTACACAACCCCCACACCCTCCTCCTCTTCACCTCTGGCCGAAAAATAGCAGCAGCTCCCCCTCTTTTCACCTCAATTCTTGCTTCAAAAATCATGAAAAATCAAGAAAAATCCATAAAAATTCACCATTTTCTTCTCCAATTCAAAACAAAACCCTAATCCACTCTCTCCTCAAGCCAAATTAGTTCAGAACTTGAAGAAAGGAGGCTTCTTTGGCGGCTTGAGCAAACTAGGGTTCAACTTGTAAGGTGAAATTTCTAAACTAGTTTGTTAACTTGTAGTTTAAATGTGCTAAAATTGAATTTTGAAGTGTTAATTTTGTAGTAATTGTTTGTTCATGAAAATCAAGAGAGGGATTTGATTTCAAATTAGGGTTTGAAGCATGGTTGTTGGAGTTAAGTTAGGGTTTGGTTATCTAATTGGTTGGAGTGGTTAATTGTGTAATGTTACGCCCGCTAAATCGATATAATTGCAATATTTGCATCGAATCGGTATGCAATTGCTTGCTAGATTTTTATGTAAATTAGGATGCGATCTAATTGCGTTATATTAGCGATATAATTAGCTTCGTATACGACTATTAGAGTGCGCGAACGCGGGGTTTTGTCTAGCCGGGTTTTAGTTTTGTCGATTTCCCCGAAATGACGATTCTAGTTAAGATTTAGCGATTTTCGTGTGTTTTCCCGCGCACCGAGTGCACGTTATGTTTAATTCGAGAGCGTCGATATTTGTATATTGTGACTTGCATCGTTTTAGGATATGTAATCTTATGCTTGGTGTTGTGCAAATATAGGATCGGTCGGGGAAACTTCGGACACGGCGCGTAAAGGCAAAGCGGTGGTCGGATCGGATTAGCGAGGTATTCAGGTGAGTAGATGTATTCATCTATGGGGAAATCGTCTGGATGGCGCGAGGCGCCCCCTAGATAGGATTACCCTACTTCTTGCAAGATTTATATTGTTAGTTAGCTTATCCCTTTATGTACATTGCATACCCTTATAGCTAACCGTATATTAGATTGCATGGACATTCATCTACACTTATGCGATATCACTTCGTAGGACACGAACACCATTACCATTGGCATCTGCTGCACGCGCACTATTCATGTGACACACGCCTTTGGTAATTGCCATGCCACGTGCACTATAGAACCTGTTTAACTTAGTATCGCCACTTGCATTCATACATAATATATGAAATTGCATAGCTTGCAAATACCATTATCGTCATATTTACATAGATTTCTAGCCAAAATTCGCATCGTATGCATTGATATCATAGACATTTATCATATATAACATGTGAACATTATGATTTTCTTGCGGATTTCAGTATTGCTGCGATTTCTGGATTTTTGGGGAAAACCGCAAGAATTTAACAAAAGCTTATATTTATCATTTTTAAAACAAAGTTGCGGTTTTCTCGTGATGTATGTGTCGTCCACCATGAGTTTTCATGTTTTCTGTTGGATTTCGAACCCGATTCGGGGAGTGGATGAACCGTCTCGGGTACATGGTGGGCCCGGTATGGTACCCCGGGGCAAGAAGATCGAGTTGTAGACGATGAGCCTGACAGGGGAAGACTACCTACCGGTGATGTCTGGCGCGGCGGATATCCGGAGGATACCGACCGTTGTCGTGAGATTTGATGATATGGGCCGATCCGGACTGACGGAGCCCGATATTTGAGACATTGTTACAGTGAGATATTGAGACAGATATGATTTCATATTTGGTGTCGATGCTTGACACGGATTTTAGATGATTTCTTGATGATATTTAGCTACTTCACAGATATTCTTTTTCTAAAAGTTAAGAATGCAGAACTCTTAGCATTTAAAACACTTAAAGATTTAGTAATGACATTGCATACATGTGTATGCATACTAAAAGTATTATATCACATATGGACATACATGTTGTGACGCATTGCGTGCATTCTTACGATTGCCTTACTAGATGTTATATTCTACTCACGAGCTGGCAACTCACCCCCGTTGTGCCACAGTGTCTTGCAGGTCGGACCCGTCACCTTTGAAGCGGCGGGCTATCCTATCATCAGCTCCTTTTGCTCTGACTCGCGACATCGCCCGTAGGTGGGTTGCGAGCACACTTTATTTCTTTTTGCTCTATCATTGTATCTAGTATTCTCCATCTACCACTTTATATTGTATATGCGACCTAATGATGAGACTGAGAGACTTGTATATTTGTGGTTTCTTTTGGGTCGAGCTCACTTGAGCCGGCGTTGTGTTTTCTGATATTTGCGTTTCTTTTATGCTCTTTTCTTGATATTACTTATATATTGCATGTGGTTGTGATCCGCCTTGGGCGAAGAGCTAGCTCCCGCTTAGGAATGCCATTTATGATTACAGGTTATATATATCTTGTTGTACCCATTTGGGGGGATAGAAAATACAGGGGAGACTCTGCCGAAATTTTCGGGAATTTTTGATGTTTTTAAAAAGGGTTTCAATGCAACTTAATTGATTTACAAATCGTTTTCATGTAAGGTTTTCCTTCACTCTCTTTGATTTTGGTTTAGATTTTCTGGGCTTTGGCTGATTTAGGTTACGGTACGCCTTTTAGACGTCTCGTAATCTAAGTGTCAGTCACGTTCCGTGCTTTCGGGTCGTGACGGAAATGATGGAGGAAAGGGCCAAAAGTCAAAAGCAACTACTCTCTCTCTCTCATCATCATACTTACTTTTTCTTTCTTTTCTTTTCTTTTCTTTCTCACTCCAATAGTGAACCCAAATGAACAACCATGGCAATAGAAATGTAACATAAGTGTAACAAGTGTGGAAAATGATATGTGCACATTTTTGCACAAAAATGCCAAAAATCCGATTAGCGATTTTTAATCGCGATTAGCACTATATTAGCATATAACTAATCTTAAAAACTTAAAAATGGCATAATTCCATAAGTTACCCTATTTTAGAATTTTCCATAATTTTTCCCATTTATTTGTATTTAATTATACCCGAATATTAAAATATTCATTAAAATAATATTAAATTATAAAAATTCCCAAAAATCATATTTTACTATTTTGAAAACGTTACAATAAGCCTATCGATCCGAGCGGACAAGACGTTGATGACGTTAGGAGGGGGAGTTGGACCACTCCCGCCTCCGTTATGGAGGACGGGGCGGCTCGTGCTGGGGTCATCACGATTGTTGCTTGCCATTGACTCGAAAGCGGAAGATCGACTTTTTGGGTGGAGGAGCTTCTTGCTTCCCACAGACGGCGCCAACTAATAGAGGTCAAAATCTCCTTCAGTAGTTATCCTTCGTCGATCTTGCTGCAAGCGGTTCTGAACGGTTGAGATTTGGTATGAGGGTTGAATGTGTGAATCTCGGTGGGTTATCGTTGACGCCGAGCTACCTGCAAGGAAGTCCTGGGGTGGGTAACCACCGTAGGACCCTTCGACGATCAAGTAAGTATCGAAGAATAATGATAGGATAGCGGCGTATTGAAATGAGTTCTAGTTACTTGAATTGTCTGGAAGAGGGGTTTATATAGCGGTCGCATAGAGCGAGCCAATGCGAGATTCTCGCCGTCTGTTACGCACCTGTGTCACGTTCGCATAGATGGCAGGATACGCACATTGATGGTAAGATACGCTAGCGTGGGATGCGGGACGTGGACCGACGAAGATCTCGTCGTGGCGAGATATACGGAACCATTATGGGAGCGTTCGGGCTTCGTGCTCCGGCCAAACAGGGGCGCTGAGGAATCTCAGCTCTGTGATAGCTTGGAGACAAGCAAATGAGCTGAGGAATCTCGGCTCCGTAATAGCTCGGAGACGAGTGAGAAGGCTGAGGAAGCTCGGTTGCAGGATAGTTTGGAGGCGAGCCGTTAGCTGGTTGCTAGGCGCATAGGGAAGGTACTCTGGGGAGATTTCGAAAGGTTGGGTGCAACCTCGAAGACGAGGTCCGAAGAAAGTCCTCCATGTGTCATATTGATTTCAACTCCGTGGCCCCCGGGAATCTAGTGGGCTTACGTGGACGACACGTCATCTGCTACGTGTCGTAACCTTAGGAATTCCCGTTTATGAGCCTTATCACTGAGGCATTATGATAGCATCCTACCTATGGTGCATTCTTGATCATGACTGATCTAGAATTCAATTCAGATTGATTATGGAATCTCATTGGAGATTTAGTGTATAAGATCTTTTATAACATCTAGAACAATCTGACTTGCAATCCAACATTAGGTATTAGCATGGACTGTGCATTAGGGGGGTGTTTGGTTTGCAACAAAACAAAAATGAGACATTTGTTGCATGCAATAAATGCTCCATGCAACATTTGTTGCAAATAAAAACACCCAAATCCATTGTTTGGGTGGTTTCAACTTTTGTTGTTGGATTTCCAAATCCGAACAACTTTTTGTGTTTGGTTGACTAAAAACCAATGGAAAATGCAACATATGTTGCAAATTTGATTATATGGCATATGATAAGATTATGTGGCATCTTCAATAATTGCCATGGACACATTCTCCTAAGTTGCAACTATTCTTCTAAGTTGCAACATTTGCTACAACCATTTTGGGTGCAACAAATGTTGAAAGAATTTAGCCTATTTTTGCAACTCCATTTCCAAATCCAACTCAAGTTGTTGCAAACCAAACATGGAAAATGAAATTTTTTTGCAACAAATGTTGCATGCAACTCCATTTACAAATAACCAAACAACCCCTAAATGAAAAGAGAAGTAGAGAACAAAGAGGCAAAAGATGGATAGACTCAAGCAATTTAGACTAAAAAATTTATTCAAGGGGATGCTTTCAGCTATAATTCTCAAAGAGAATTAGACTAAAATATTTATTCAAGGGGTATGCTTTCATCTATAATTACCACTGTTCATAATTGATCATCTCATGGGACCCAAACCCAAAGGGAAAATCTTATTTAAACTATATCACTAGCGCAAATTATGGCTCAAATTCTGTAGACTTCATACAAATTCTCACTAAAAAATATGGGGGGAAATTCAAAAGGAGAAAAAATAGCATTCTTCGTCTCTTTAGTCAAACTTTACCTTCAGAGTCAAATCTGCTTTTCGGTTTTAGTGGTATGGACCTTGGGCTCATAAAGTCACCTAGAACTGCCACATTTAAGGGCACTTGCCAAATTATCCTACCATTTTTCTAGGAAAGAGATGTCCCCATAACATCTAATTTCAAGCCGTACTCCACTATTGGACTCCCTTACACCATTGAATTTGAACGAGAAATACCATTTTTTGATAAGTATAGTGCAAATTGACATACCATATGAACTAGACTGAGGGATCTTACGCTGGAAGGGAAATGCTAAAAAGACAAGGGTAAATTGTATATGACACCGTTCATCTCTACCGCATCCGACAATTATAACCCCCCTCAACTGGTTTATAAGCAATTCACGCCTCTAAGATTTATGATCAATCAGTTCTAGTAAAAATGGGCAGACGGCACTAATCCAAGGGTGTCGGGTGCTATAAGTCAGCTAAGCTGTTATAAGTGCTAGAATCTATATGAGGTCTAGAGAAGAGTCTCATGTGCAATTAGCCTTAAAAATAATTATGATGTTACCTATTGGTCCTATTCCTAGGGAAGTGTTTGTGTATGTTGTCATCAGAATGCAAAGATTGCCGAACTCAAATCTAGAAAACATCCTACCAACATGGAGATTCAAACAAGCAGGAAAGTGAAATAAAGGTGGAAAAAAGTATTGATCCACTTACTCCAGTCGTAAGACTCATATCGCATAGCATGCGTCCTATAAAGAAATAATAGCTGTTAATATCTATAAGAACTAGTGCATGAATCTACAACTCCAACATGTTCCAGCATTCTTCCAAAAGTTCATTGTTCAATTTCTAAAAGCAATTGACTTGCTGAATAGTAAATTTCATGCTATGTTAATCAATTTTACAATAGAATAATCAAAAACTGACCTTCACCTTCTCCTCTATTATCTCCTGCACCAAAACAAAGAGAAATCTCATACTAGGATGACTGGGAAAGGCTAGCAAGTTGGATAAAGTTCAGCTCTTCGTCTCTTGTGTCACAATCTGAACATTCTTTGCCTTTCATGACATTAGGAAGAATCTTCAAGAGATCCTCAGCTTGAAGCAATGCACCATGTGCATGCACTAACAATGGCCTAGCTTCCTGCTCAACAGTGATAAGACTAGTAAAGCATAAATATCTAAGAAAATAGGGGTGCATATGAATGAACTCTTCACACTAGATGCCTTCGAATTTTATATTGTCATAAGTTAAGCGCAATCCACAAGTTATCCCTATAAACTGCATACAACCTTTTGGGTCAATCGGGCTTGATCTATTATTAATGCCTCATGGCCAAGTCCAATCATCATAAAGGGTGATGAAACAAGATCAAGCATAGGGTACACATTGGTGAGAGTGGGCTAACACTAGCAGCTTTATGGCTTGATGGATGCTCAAGCTACCTGAGCTAGTTTAGGCATTTGACATGTACCATATCCCTACTATCATAACTCACAGAAGACGAGGTCTCAAATTGAAGTCCTTATTTGATCCGCGGCATGACATGTGGCACGAAAGTTTCTTATAATTTGAATTAAAAAATCTAAAATTCTCTAGCTGATCAGATCTTTTGAATGCTTTAAAATTTCCATTTAAATTGTCTACATAAAAATTAAAATATATACTATTTAACTATAAAAATCTTGTTTCATTATGTACATGTACATGTACATGTGTTGGCTTCCACATGCAAAACGGTAGTACAGTTTAATTCCAAAAGGTTGTTCCAAAAATTAAGAGTAAATGCAGTACATTGGTATGTGATATATTTTCATGGCTTGGTTCCAATCCATCGCTTCAGGATTCATACATAAAACATAGAACAAATATTAAGGATAAAGGCCTAGATGCAACTATAGAACGTGCGTTTTTCAGGGTTTAACAAGGAACTTGGTCTTATGCGCACACCACAAGCTGCCGTTGGATCGGTTTCTTACATACAAAAGAAAGATTGCACATTGCAGAAAAAAAGTTCATTTAACGTATGTCCAGGGTTCAATATGTAAATAAGTTAATCATTTGGATTAAATTAGGTCTCTCTATTAGTAATGCCTCAACAATCATGATCAAGTCCAATCTCCTAAACAATTTCAAAAATCTCGCAGATAAACTAAAATTAACTCAAAGTTAAGATCTTGCAAATAAAATTCACCTGATGGCCCCGCTCAGCGGCGATTTCCCTCTCGTTAAGATCATAAGAAGCATTCTTCCTCCGCTTCCGCTTCTTCTTCCTCTTCTTCGAATTCGAGCCATCGTTGGCGCCTTCGATCAATTGTGGCTCGCTCTTCGACTTGAAGGTACGAGAGTAGTAAGCGGAGCGAGAGAGACTGTAACGGGTGTAGGATCCGCTAAGGATCCGAACGGGATCCACGAAGACGACATTGGATCCTTGTAGATGATAGATTCCGGAGAGAAAGAAGGATGAAAGCTCTAGATATATGGATTTAGCCAAAAGTATCCTTGTAAAATGTGTCCTTGAAAAATGTGCTTTTTGATTTGATAAACTGTTTGGCTCAAAAAGATATTAGGAATTGCAGAAGTGATGTTGACTGTTTAAATAATCATAAAGGACATCATTTTTATTAATATTTGAGAGAAATCAGTGAAATAAAACATCATTTTTTTTAAATTACTATTTACTTTCAAAAGATTCACAAAGATCAAATGATCTGCAGAAAAATATTTGAGATCCATCCTCTCGATATATGGATTCTTCGTCGGAGTCAAGAGACTTCGATCGCCTGATACATGAAACTCAAAACTTAGATCTCGTCGGTCAACCTCTCAATGATCGAGTCGGGCTCGAGGGCCTCGATCACCTAGGGTTTTTCGTCATCGTCATCTTTTAGGGTTTTGATTTAAGAGACTCGATCGTCTCGATCGCCTAGGGCTTCGAACTAGGAAGATGATGAGGAGAGAAATTTGATGAAATTCCAGGCGCCCTTACCGCTAACCCGCGGCCTTTGTAGAATAAAAAACATTAATTTTGAAAAATTGGCGCTAACAACTGCGACCTAGAATCTTAACCAAACACTAAACTAGCAAACAACAAGAAGTTTTAACTACTCGGTTAAGTGTTGCAACCTTTACAGTCATGTCCTTCGTCTTTAAATCCACTTTCTTAACTCCTCGAAATTCCGGGATCGAGCTTGTAAGCCGATCCTCCTTCGGCAAAGATGATCCACCCGAGAGAAATAGTTCAAGGCTCTACCTTCACACACACACAAAAACAGTGAAGCAACTAAAGACCCTGGGCTACTAATCTAAGATGCTTAGAGATGTAGTGATGTGTTCTGGTATTTTTCTATCTCTCTTTTCCTTTGATTCTCAACACATGAGAGGTTAAGGAAAATAAAAAGGAAGAAGAATAAGGATGAGCTCAAATGAGGAGAGAGAAAGAAAACGGTGAGAATGAAAATTATCAAGTGAGAGAAAATGGCTAGCATGGTTTTGTTAAATCATTTTCCAAATAAAAAATAGCAATCATGGTTGAATAGTAGAAGCAAATGAAATAAACAAATAACAAAGCCATTCCTAAGCCATTCCTCTCACCATTCCTCCATGCTACCTCACCCCTCCACCTCATTTTTATTTTCTAATAGATGGAAAAACCTAAAATGAGGTGTTCTCCTTCTATAATGTATGATGTATAAATACAAAATACATTCTACCTTATATGCATACACATATCCGTATAAAAATACGAATACCTAAGAGATAGGAAAAACACAACGAATATAATACTGGAATATGCATATCAATATATATATATATATATGTAATTATTAAATCAATACTTGATTTAATAACCCGGCATAATCTCAAGTCGGCTATTATTATCAACCGTCCGATCAAAAGTCTGTGTAGCTAGTACACTCATTTAATCGGAACCCTTCACGTATCAAAATACGGCCATTATATCATTTTGCCTGAACCAGAAAAACCCTCTGTGTGGGACTCTAAAGACTCGACAGTACGCTGGTAGTGAGTTACTGGATAAATCCATAAGCACAAGCACGTCAGTGGCACTAATTGTACGTAGCAGCTATCCAGATATCTGTCAAAAAGGAAGGCCGACGAGCAAACTCATCCGAACCCCTATTGAGCTTGTCTGTGACAATCTCCGTACAGTCCGGTCTTTTCGTCTAAGAGTATCGCATACCGGGGTCTAGGAGAGTGGAAAACGTCAGACCCCTAATAACCCGATAATTCATGCCGATGTGGCTCAGGACCAATCCAAGAGACTACTGATCTAACTATCAATAAATCTCATCTACCTTAGCCAAGGTCTTATAGTGCTGGCCAACCGAACACAGTGCGACATCGACTCCCTATATCAAGAGAAACGGATCCCTAACAATCGTTCACTGCCTTCATGTGGCTCAGGACTGTACCCAACTAAAATCTGTTTACACAACTCAGTAGAGTCATGGCAGGGTAGCAATCTAAGTACAGTGGGAACTCACACGAGACAAATGACGATCTAAGGTTTAAAGACTAACATGTACGCATATCACCTGAGGACTGTTATCTAACGATAGGTATATTGCCATCTAGAAGTTCTCGGCGAATCTGTCCGGTGTACTCTCCCCCAGTGAGCACATGTATATGATCTTAGGAGCCACACACCAATGGCTGTAGGACCAACCATCGCCCCTCGTCGGGGTCTAAAAACGTATACACCAGTCTACTCCGGAATATCAATGCACAGTCTCGATACTTCTACGACTAGGGACATTTAAGGATGTGATTATGGACTACCCAGCCCCCACATGTATGATCACCATCATAACGCTGGTAGTCAAGCAATAATCCTATGGATTTTATCAACATGTATTATCAATACGTAATAACAAATAAAACATATACACATGTTAAGATAAAGACAAACTAAATAGCATATTATCATATCGAGTAAGATCGTCCTGTACATACATATATCCAAGAATCCATTATGTATATACAATAATGGCATCTAGGGTATACATATCCAACAATCTCCCACTTGCACTAAGGCCGGTTATTGCCGCATCGAGTATCCAACGTCTGCTCTGGGGCCGGTTGTTGGCGTATTGCATACCCAATATCTTTAAAAGTCACTCGAACTGTGCTTTAGAGAGGGCCTTTGTGAATGGATCCACCGTATTTTCTTTTGTGTCCACTCTCCGAATCTCGATCTTCCGGCGATCTACGATCTCCATGATTAGGTGATACTGTCTCAAGATATGTTTGGATCTCTGATGGGACCATGGTTCCTTTGCTAAAACCATAACACCATTGTTATCGCAATACAAAGATATTGATTGGATCAATAATGGACGGAACCACCTCAAGTTAAGTAATGAACTTCTTCATCCAGACCGCTTCTTTTGCGGCATTGTTGGCAGCAATATATTCAACCTCCATCGTCGAGTCTACTGCGGTGTCCTGTTTGGAGCTTTTCCAATAGACCACCCCTCCGTTGAGGGTAAACACATAATCCGAGACAGACTTATTGTCATCCTTTTCATTTTGAAAGTTTGAGTCGGTAAAAGACTCTACCTGTAGGTCTCCATTACCTTACTCCAAGAACATCTCCTTGGTCCTTCTCAAGTACTTGAGAATGTCTTCACACCTATCTAGTGCTTCTCCCCTGGGTTTGACTGATACTGGATTATCATGCTAAGTGCGTAAGCTATATATGGTCTAGTACATAATATCGCATATATTATAGATCCTACCGCCGAAGTGTAGAGTATAATGCTCATACGAGCCCTCTCCTCATCAGTGTTGGGAGACATCTTTTTGGAGAGGGTGATTTCGTGCAAAGCGGGTATATTACCATGCTTGAAATCTTTCATACTAAAGCTCTTTAGTATGGTGTCTATGTATCTAGACTGTGAAAGTCCTAACATTCTCTTGGATCTATCTCTGTAGATCTTTATCCCCAAAATGTATGAGGCATCACCCAGGTCTTTCATGGAAAACTTTTGTGACAAGAATAACTTGACCGATTGTAGCATATGAATATCATTTCCTATTAGGAGAATGTCATCGACGTATAAGACGATGAATACGACAGCTCCTCCTACAATCTTCGTATAAATACATGCCTCATCCTCGTTCTTGATGAAATTAAATTCCTTGACTATTTCATCAAAACAAATGTTCCAATTCCGCGTTGCCTGCTTTAATCCATAAATAAATTTAAGCAACTTGCACACCTTCTCGCTGCTCCCACTGTCTATGAATCCCTCCGGTTGATCCATATACACACACTCTTCTAAACTTCCATTTAGAAAAGTCATTTTAACGCCCATCTTCGATATCATAGTCATGGAAGGCAGCAATGGCAAGTAGGATTCGAATGGATTTGAGCATAACCACTGGAGAAAAGGCTTAGTTATAGTCCGTACCTGGTATTTGACGAAAACCTTTTGCAACAAGTCTAGCCTTATAGGTTTCCACCGGCCCATCTACATCAATCTTTTTCTTGAAGATCCACTTGCATCTAACGGGTTTTACCCCTAGTGCCCTCGCCACGGCAACCTCGGCCGATGCGAAATCGAAAAACGAAAATTTTTAAGAGGACGCTAGAAACTAATTCCTAGTGATCGTTCCAAACACTAAACTAGAAAACAAGTATGCGAGGTTTAGAGATTACAACCTTTGATGCGTGTCCACCAAATCGTGGAAGACCCTTCCAAGCTCCTCGTAGGCCGTCTAGAAGAAGCTTGAAAGGTGACCACCCTTATCGAAGATGATCTACCCGAGGGAACTGATCCAAGCTTCAGCTTCACCTAGTGAAGCAACCGATGCTCCAAGCTCACTAGGAATGGAGAGTGGGGATGTAGGAATTTTCCACTATCATTTTCTCACAAAAAACCAAGCTCAAGAGAGCATGAAAGAAGGAGGAGGAAGAGGATGAAGGAATAGCCATAACACCAATATAAGCTAAGTGTTGGTTGAATGAATGGTTGAATAGAATGAGAGAATAAAATGGATTCATAATAATTTTAACCATCCAAATAATATCTAAGCCATTTTCATATAAACAAATGGAACCCATCCTTCTCTATATACCATCAACCATACTTAAAGCCACCTCATCCTCCACTTCATTTTCTAGAATATTCATAAATGAATATTCACAAATGAGGTGTCCTCCTTCTAGAAAACATTCCGTATAAATACATAATACTGTTAGTTGTATGCATGCCCTAGAGGCCAGTATTGTACAGATGATGTATATTATATTGGATGCTTGGACATATATAGAGATGACTTTCTTGCTCGATATGATAGTATGCTATCTGGTTGCACTTTACTTTAACATGTATACTTGTCTCTTTATACTGTCTTATAGTTACATGTTGGTAAAGCCCTTAGGATGTGTACTTGACTACATGGACTATGATGCGGATCATACTAGTGGGGACATGATAGTCCATAAGTACATCCTTCAAGGTCCCTAGTCATAGGTGTATCGAGACGGGGCATCGATATACCAGTGTAGACTAGCATATGCGCTTCTTGACCCATGAGATGGGCGATGGATGATCCCATATCCATTGGTGTTTGACATCAGAGATGGTATACGGGTGCTCAGTGGAGACTGGGTACACTGGACGGACTCGCCGAGAACTCCCAAATGGTATTATACCTCACGTCAGATGGCAGTTCTCTGGTGACACTTGTGCAGGTTAGTCTGTAGACCCGAGATCGTCATAGAGTCTTGTGTGATTCCCACTGTGCTTTGATTTCCACCTTACCATGTCCATGAGGGCATGCAAAACGGTGGTTTTTCGGTACAGTCCCGAGTCACATGGAGGCAATGAGCGATAGGAGGGGTTTCGTCTCTCCCGGTATTGGGGGTTGATGTTGCGCTGTGCTCGATTGGCCGTAACAGGGAAGTCCCTGGCCAGGGCTGATTTAGAGATTTACTGGTAAGTGTTACCAGTAGTTTCTCGACTCGATATGAGCCTCACATCGGCACGACTTATCGGTTATTGGGGTCTGACGTTTACCACCCCTGGACTTGATATGCGACATATCAGACGAGGAGACCGGACTGTACGGGAAGTGTTACCGGCAGGCTTTTACAGGAGTTGGAGCGGGCTTGCTTGCTGATTTTCTGATCGCTCAATACCTGGGTAGCCGTTACGTCCAGCTAGTACCGCTGACGGCTTGTGGGTGCTTGATGTGATCATCACCTACTGCCGGCGTATTGACGAGTCTTTAGAGTCCTACATGTAAGTCCATGCTACCTCTCCCGGTACTTACGGGCTTGCGGAATTTGATGAAAAACGATTTTCTAGAGGCGGTAACATTGACTCAAAACCGGATCTTTGTTAAACATCTAACTAACAACCTAAGTAGGAGTTGTTAACTACTCGGTTAGGGGGTTATACCTTTCTTTCTTGAACTCCTTCGTCTTCAAAACTCGATGGTGTACGGATCGGCTTCACCCCGTCGTCTCCTTGCGCCGAAGATCGATCCACCCGAAAGCTTCTACCTCTGGCTTCTTCTTCGAACTTTGAAGAAACTAGTTCACTCGGTTTGCTAAACCTTGTGAACTAGAGTGAGTAGAGGAAATTGTGTTGGGATTTTTCTCTATGGTTCTTGCTTCTCAACACATGAAACAATTGAACCATAGACTAAAGAGAGGGAGAGCAAGAGGAAGAGGATGAGAGCTCAAGAACAAGAGAGAGAATGAAAATGATGGAATGAGAAATACTTTTCTCTCTTGGCTCTCATAATCCAAAGCCATCATAACAAAACATAGCAATCAAGTATTATGTGATGGTTTAAGTTACAATAGCCATATCATTTCATGCACTCATTTTTCATAAGAGAACAAGCAAGCAAAAAGTCTTTGCCATGAAATGATAGCCATTGTCATCATGATGGTCAACTAGTCCAACCTAGTCAACCGGTCAACAAAGTCAACAAGTCAACAAAGTCAACCCCTCAACAACCATGTCACCATAATACTTAATTAATATTATTGTTAATCATATATCATATTCTCATTAGGGTTTAGCAAGAAGTCAATGGTCAACAGTCAACAGTCAACAACCCTAATGAGAATCATCTGCCTCTGTCTCTCCGTCAACTGTGCATACACACCCGCATCCGCGTTCCGAGGAACACGAATACATACGAGATAAAATCAATCCCAAAACGTACACTAGGATCTGGTTTAAACCAAAGCCCGCTAGTGTTAACTGTCCGGACACTGTACGTGCACAAGTGCACGGATGTGACCGAACCATGTCGCAAAACCATGCGACCTGTCGCAAAACCATGCGACCTCTACTCTTTTGCCTAAAGGCGAAATAGCTTTCTGTGTGGGACTCTAAAGACTCGACACTACGCTGGCAGTGGGTTTAACCACAGACCGCAAACGGCACTAGCTGTGCGTAACGGTCCCCAGGTAGATGCCGACAAGAAGACTGACGAGGTGAAACCCATCTGAACTCCTACTGAGTCTGACTGTGACAGTCTCCGTACAGTCCGGTATGTTCGTCTGATACATCGCATAGCGGGCCTAGGGGGCGGTAAACGTCAGTCCCCTAATAGCGGTACAAGTCGTGTCGGAGTGAAGCCCAAAACACCCTGAGATAACACTGGAAGCCTGCCAGTATATCTCGCTTGCCCTGGCCAGGGACTACTCGTGTAATGGCTCTCCTAGACACAACGCGATGTCAACCCCCAATACTGGGAGAGACGAATCCTGTCTAATTGTCACTGCCTCCAAGTGCTTCGGGACTGCACCCAACTACTACCTGTTTGCACGACTCCTTTGAGCCGTGGTAGGATAGTAATCAAAGTACAGTGGGAACACACTCGAGGCGAAGTGACAGTGTCAAGTCAGCGGACTAAGCTGTACTCATGTCACCTGGGAACTGATAACCGACGATAGGTATAATACCAACCAGTCAGTTCCCGACGAGTCCTGTCCAGTGTACTCGTAACCTAACGAGCACCCGCATACTATCTCCAGTACGATGTACTGATGGCTGTGGGACAGACCATCTTCCACTCTGGGATGAGAAGCGCATGCGCTAGTCTACTCCGGAGTATCGATGCCCTGTCTCGATAGTCCTGTGACTAGGGACCTGCATAAGGATGTGCTTATAGATTACCCAGCTCCCACTAGTGTGACTGCCATCACAACGCTGGTAATCAAGCAAAGATCCTAAGGGCTCCACTAATGTGTATAAGTGATATATTAAAATAAACACATGTACACATTGAAGTAGAAACAAACCAAGTAGCATACTACTATATTGAGCAAGATTGTTTATACAAGGTGAATATCCCAAGCTTCCATTAAGTAATATATAAACTAGTATGATACAGTAATGGCCTCTAGGGCATATACACTAACAATCTCCCACTTGCACTAAGGCCATGTACTAGCGTATCGAAGACCTATCATCTCGATCAGCCGCTCGAACTGAGTCTGGGGCAAGGCCTTGGTGAATGGATCTGTAGTGTTATCTTCTGAAGCAACCTTCTGAACCTCGATCTCCCTGATCAGGTGATACCGCCTCAAGATGTGTCTGGATCTCTGATGGGACCTGGGTTCCTTCGCTAAAGCTATAGCCCCGTTGTTGTCACAATACAGAGGTATTGGATCAACAATGGACGGAACCACCTGAAGTTCTTTCAAGAACTTCCTCATCCAGACGGCTTCTTTTGCGGCATCAGATGCAGCGATGTATTCCGCTTCCATCGTCGAGTCTGCAACGGTTTCCTGTTTGGAACTCTTCCAACACAGCGCTCCTCCATTGAGGGTAAAGACAAAACCCGACATTGACTTGGAATCATCCTTGTCACTCTGGAAGCTGGAGTCAACAAAGGCCTCGATCTGGAGGTCTTTTCCGCCATACACTAAGAATATCTCCTTAGTCCTTCTCAGGTACTTGAGAATGTTCTTTACCGCTATCCAGTATTTCTCCCCAGGGTTTGACTGATACCGGCTTACCACACTCAGTGCATAAGTTACATCTGGTCTGGTACACAACATCGCATACATTATAGAGCCTACCGCAGAAGCGTAGGGTATAATAGACATGCGATCCCTTTCCAAATCAGTCTTGGGAGACATCTCTTTGGAGAGGGTGATCCCGTGACAAGCCGGTAGATTACCGCGCTTGGAATCTTCCATACTGAATCTTTTCAGTATGGTGTCGATGTACCTGAACTGTGAAAGTCCTAATATCCTCTTGGATCTATCACGATGGATCCGGATCCCCAGAATGTATGAGGCATCACCTAGGTCTTTCATGGAGAACCTGTGTGACAAGAACCCCTTGACAGATTGTAGCATAGGAATGTCATTTCCTATTAAGAGAATGTCATCCACGTATAAAACGAGGAATACTATAGTTCTCGCTACAAATCTACTATAGATGCATGGTTCATCTGGATTTTTGATAAAGCCAAATTCCTTGACCGTCTCATCAAAACAGATGTTCCAACTCCGCGATGCCTGCTTTAGTCTATAGATGGACTTAAGCAACTTGCACACCTTTCCGCTGCTCCCACTCTGAATGAAACCCTCTGCCAGGTCCATATAGACACACTCCTCTAAATTTCCATTTAGAAAAGCGGTCTTTACGTCCATCTGCCAAATCTCATAATCGTGGAAGGCAGCAATGGCAAGAAGGATCCGAATGGATTTCAGCATAGCTACTGGAGAAAAAGTCTCGTCATAGTCCAAACCAGGTCTTTGACGAAAACCCTTTGCAACCAGTCTAGCTTTATAGGTCTCAACCTGTCTATCTACACCAATCTTCCTTTTGAAGATCCACTTGCATCCTACGGGGTTTACCCTGTCTGGAGCAACGTCCAACGTCCATACTTTGTTGGTGTACATGGACTCCATTTCGGTCCGCATTGCATCCAGCCATTTTACCGAGTCAACGCTCTGAACGGCCTGCTGGAAGCGAGTAGGCTCATCATAATCAATGATGCAATCCTCTCTATCCCCGTCTATGAGAAAACCGTAGTATCTCTCGGGCGGATGAGACTGCCTATTACTCCTGCGGAGCGGCGTAGGAATGTCCTGTTCTTTTGAACCCTCTGGTTCCACTAAGCTTTCAGTAATAGTCTGTGGTTCTGGAATTTCTTCCAGTTCTACTGCGCCCCCACTAATTTTCTTTTCTAAGAACTGGTGTTCTAGAAAGTGGGCATGACGAGAAACAAAAACCTTTTGTTCCTCTTCGCAGTAGAAGAAATATCCCTTGGAGTTCTTTGGATATCCCACGAACTTGCACTGTACTGAGCGTGCCTCGAGCTTGTCCGCATGCTGCTTTTTGATAAAAGCTGGACTTCCCCATGTCTTAATGTGATTAAGATAGGGTCTCTTCCCACACCACATCTCATATGGTGTAGTAGGCACAGTCTTAGTGGGAACTCGGTTCAAAAGGTATGCAGCTGATTCTAGCGCATACCCCCAGAATGATCGCAGTAACTCAGTGTTACTCATCATGGACCGTACCATATCCAATAGGGTTCGGTTCCGTCTCTCCGATACACCGTTATGTTGCGGAGTGTATGGAGGAGTAAGCTGAGAGAGAATTCCGTTCTCTTTTAAATAGTCCAGGAACTCGGCACTCAAGTATTCACCACCTCGATCCGATCTTAGAATCTTGATACTTTTGCCGGTTTGTTTTTCTACTTCATTCTTATATTCCTGGAATTTTCCAAAGGCTTCGGACTTATGTTTCATTAAGAAGACATAACCGTACCTTGAAAAGTCATCCGTAAAAGTAATGAAGTAAGAATAACCGCTTCGTGCATGTGTAGATATTGGACCGCATACGTCGCTGTGTACGAGTCCCAAGAGCTCGCTCGCTCTTACTCCGTGTCCAGTGAACGGAGTCTTTGTCATCTTTCCTTTGAGACAGGATTGACAAGTGGCATACGATTGATATTCGAACGGATTCAAATATCCTTCTGTATGTAACTTCGTCAACCTTCTCTCATTGATGTGACCCAGTCTACAATGCCATAAGAAAGTCTGATTTATTTCCGGAGACTTTCTTTTGTGTGTATTCTGGACATTGAAAATCTATGGTTGGTTTAATACGTATATACCATTGCTCAATGTACCTGACCCAATCAGAACTTAATTAAAGTGAATGTTTACTACATTGCTTACAAATGCAAATTCATAACCTTCTTTAGAAACCAAAGATACAGAAATGATATTACAAGTTGTGTTGGGTACAAAAAAGCAATTACGCAAAACCAAAACATGTCCATCTGACATTCCCAGGTGATAGTCCCCCACGGCCTTAGCATCCATGCTAGCTCCGTTTGCAACTTTGAGGGTCATGTCACCTGCCTTCAAAACCCTACGGTTTCTCAACGCCTGCAAAGAATTACAGATATGAGATCCTGATCCGGTATCCAATACCCAAGAAGTAGAGTTTATTGATAGACAGTTTTTAATAACATACACACCTGAAGCTGAAGCCGCAACCTGCTTCAGATCCTGTGTTCTGGCCTTCCAAGCCCTGCAATCATTCTTCCAGTGTCCCTTCTTATAACAATAGAAGCATTCTTCTTTATCCACAAGCTGCCCCGCTTTCTTTGTTGCTTTTGCTTTTCCTTTTCCCTTCGTAACCACTTTACTAACACCGCCCCTTGGTTTGGCGGGGGTTTTCGTCTTCTTTTCCTTAGCTTTCGCCTTGGACCTAGAAGAGGAAGATCATCCTACAAACAAAGTGGATGTTTCCCTACCTTTCTGTAGGGTGCCCTCTGCGCTCCTCAGCATGTTGAGGAGTTCTGAAAGTTCAATTTCCTTTTCTTGTAAGTTGAAGTTCAGGATAAACTGAGCGTAAGTGGAAGGAAGGGACTGGAGAATCAAGTCCGTATAGAGCTCATTCTCCAACGTGGTCCCAAGGTTCGCGAGCTCTTCTATGTAGCCAATCATCTTAAGCACGTGTTCCGCTACCGATGATCCGACGGCCAACCTTGCCGAAAATAACTTCTTCGACACTTTGTATCTTGCGATACGAGACTGCTCTCTATACAGTTCTTTTGTATGAAGAAATATGGATTCAAGGTCCATATTCTCGTGCCTCCTCTGATGTTCGTTGTCCATAGAGGCAAGCACGAGGCATTTGGCCTTCGCACAATCGATCTCCCAAGTCTTACGGATTTCCTTATCCGCGACGCTGGAGGTGGGACCTAGGACAGGGGGAGCTTTGGTGGTAAGAAGATACCCCAGCTTGTCGTAAGTGATTGCCATTTTGACATTCCTGAGCCAATCTTTGTAGTTTGGCCCTGTCAGTATGTTTTTATCTAGAAGTAACTTAAGTCCAGTCATGTCGATTGGTCGCTGCAATTAGGAGAGAGAGAAGAAACACTCAGCATGATGCTCTTGCAAGTTTAGAGTGGTTTTTAGTTTGTCTAAACAGGATGGCTCCCACTGTTTCTCGAATCCCTCCTCAAACCAAAAAGGAAGAATTAGTTAGGATCAATCTCACCGTACAATACTTACTTAACCGTTCAGCCAGGCTAGTGTCGGTACTTCGAGGGAGGTTTTCCAACGCTTTCGCGAAGTTCCTTAATTTAAGAACCTCTTTTCCCTGGGGGCGTAGCCCCGCTAACACCTTTCTAGACACCTACTAGGTTTATAGCATTGATCGTTAAGTGAGAAATTTCCCGAGGAGTAGCATATACTCACAGTAGGATCGGGATCCAAATATCATCGCGTGACGAAACTGAAGGAATCCTACCAGAATCATCAAACTCCAAATGGTATGCAACACTAGTAAGTTTCAGTTCTTTTGAAACTCCCGATGCGGATTTTTGCCCTATGCTCTTATGACCTTGACTTTGGCCAAAATATCATAAGTCACATGTCAAGTTCTACCCGTCATTCTCCAGGTTAATTTGGACCCACCCGTACCTACCCTTGACTTTGGCCAAAATGGCAGTAGGACTGTCCCAAACCAACGCATGTATCTATGCTACACATGAATACCCAATAGCTACCAATCACTATGCCTTGACTTTGGCCAACATACATAGCTTGAATACTATTGACTATTCATGTGAAACGACGGAGGGCTACGAATGGTTTTGGCGAAACCGTGAACGTAGTGAACTTGATATAATCGATGGAACGAGATAGCTTTTAAAAGGAGTGGCTCAAACTCCGCATTTTAAAAGTTGGTTTTGAAAAGAACCGAGTGGTTTTTCGAAAGTGTTCCAACGACTTTTACTTGGTTTATTTTCTCGCATTAGTTCTTTTAATGCGTGATATTCTTGCATTAGTTCTTTTAATGCGTCCCATCATTTAATCCTACCATTGCAGAAAACAACCAAAATATGACGTACGCTTATGCCATTCGCATTCGCCACGGGGCCCCGTCATTACCCGTTAGGTTACTTAACTAACGACAGAGCGGGGGCTGGGCTAGCGCGGCTGTAAAACATAAGCAATGCCTAAATAATATCATATATAGATATATTGCAATGATATCCATTTCTGATCACAGATGAACACATTGGATATACTAGGAACCCGCAATTCGTACGAGCCTGTAACGAAAAGCAGATTACACGGTCGCGGTGAATAGCCAATACCCACCCAAGACCCCTACGGGTGTGGCAAACTACCCGCCAAGTACCCGAAGCGAAGCAACCTCCCTCAACTCCGTGAGTAGGCCACTCGGCACTTCGGGATACCCGGTAGTTTATGCACCCCCTCCATGGGTCTATCCTAGGAGCAAAAACAGTAAAAAGAAATTATACAATGACGGCTACAACCCCGACCCGGTTGTGCGGCCATATAAATAATTATTACATCAATTTACAAATTTACATGAATTGAAAGAAAAGAAAACTCTCATCTCACAACCCCCGGCTATTCACCCGCGACAATCCAATGAATTCATATACACAAACCAACAACATTACAGATCACAGATTTGTATAACTCCCACTAATCGACATATAGCGATTAGCAGACGTTCAATACAAATATCATATTACAGAAATAAACCCGTCAGCTTAAGTCTTTAGAAACTCGATCAAAATACGGTTTTTAAAGCCCCAAAAACAAATTTTTCTTTCTGGAAAATCTGGGCTGAAAAAAGATATACCAAAAATCCCAAAATACCCCATAGAACAAACTGCAATGAAGACGATCCACAGAGGAGCTTAATCGGCCGCGGAACCGCGGCAATAGCAAGCTATTGCCGCGTTTCCGCGGCGGTTTGGTGGGATCTCTGGACCGTTTTTCTACAGTATACTCTAAAAACCCTGAGTCGATTTTTGAAGCATGATTTATTACTTTTACAGCACTTTGAAAATCGACAGCAAGTTTGAAATCGGGGTGTATTTCGCGACTTTTTCTCCGATCGAATTTCTAGTTACTATGCTAACATGTTAGGTAGTGTTTAACTAGGCTCTGATACCACTGTAAGTCCATGCTACCTCTCCCGGTACTTACGGGCTTGCGGAATTTGATGAAAAACGATTTTCCAGAGGCGGTAACATGGACTAAAAACCGGATCTTTGTTAAACATCTAACTAATAACCTAATTAGGAGTTGTTAACTACTCGGTTAGGGGGTTATACCTTTCTTTCTTGAACTCCTTCGTTTTCAAAACTCGATGGTGTACGGATCGGCTTCATCCCGTCGTCTCCTTGCGTCGAAGATCGATCCACCCGAAAGCTTCTATCTTTGGCTTCTTCTTCGAACTTTGAAGAAACTAGTTCACTCGGTTTGCTAAACCTTATGAACTAGAGTGAGTAGAGGAGATTGTGTTGGGATTTTTCTCTATGGTTCTTGCTTCTCAACACATGAGACAAGTGAACCATAGACTAAAGAGAGGGAGAGCAAGAGGAAGAGGATGGGAGCTCAAGAACAAGAGAGAGAATGAAAATGATAGAATGAGAAATACTTTTCTCTCTTGGCTCTCATAATCCAAAGCCATCATAACAAAACATAGCAATCAAGTATTATGTGATGGTTTAAGCTACAATAGCCATATCATTTCATGCACTCATTTTTCATAAGAGAACAAGCAAGCAAAAAGTCTTTGCCATGAAATGATAGCCATTGTCATCATGATGGTCAACTAGTCCAACCTAGTCAACCGGTCAACAAAGTCAACAAGTCAACAAAGTCAACCCCTCAACAACCATGTTACCATAATACTTAATTAATATTATTGTTAATCATATATCATATTCTCATTAGGGTTTAGCAAGAAGTCAATGGTTAACAGTCAACAGTCAACAACCCTAATAAGAATCCTCTGCCTCTGTCTCTCCGTCAACTGTGCATACACACCCACATCCGCATTCCGAGGAACACAAATACATACGAGATAAAATTAATCCCAAAACGTACACTAGGATCTGGCTTAAACCAAAGTCCGCTAGTGTTAACTGTCCGGACACTGTACATGCACAAGTGCACGGATGTGACCGAACCATGTCGCAAAACCATACGACCTCTACTCTTTTGCCTAAAGACGAAATAGCTTTCTGTGTGGGACTCTAAAGACTCGACACTACGCTGGCAGTGGGTTTAACCACGGACCGCAAGCGGCACTAGCTGTGCGTAACGGTCCCCAGGTAGATGCCGACAAGAAGACTGACGAGGTGAAACCCATCTGAACTCCTACTGAGTCTGACTGTGACAGTCTCCGTACAGTCCGGTCTGTTCGTCTGATACATCGCATGGCGGGCCTAGGGGGGCGGTAAACGTCAGTCCCCTAATAGCGGTACAAGTCGTGTCGGAGTGAAGCCCAAAACACCCTGAGATAACACTGGAAGCCTACCAGTATATCTCGCTTGCCCTGGCCAGGGACTACTCGTGTAATGGCTCTTCTAGACACAGCGCGATGTCAACCCCCAATACCGGGAGAGACGAATCCTGTCTAATTGTCACTGCCTCCAAGTGCTTCGGGACTGCACCCAATTACTACCTGTTTGCACGACTCCTTTGAGCCGTGGTAGGGTAGTAATCAAAGTACAGTGGGAACACACTCGAGGCGAAGTGACAGTGTCAAGTCAGCGGACTAAGCTGTACTCATGTCACCTGGGAACTGATAACCGACGATAGGTATAATACCAACCAGTCAGTTCCCGACGAGTCCTGTCCAGTGTACTCGTAACCTAACGAGCACCCGCATACTATCTCCAGTACGATGTACTGATGGCTGTGGGACAGACCATCTTCCACTCTGGGATGAGAAGCGCATGCGCTAGTCTACTCCGGAGTATCGATACCCTGTCTCGATAGTCCTATGACTAGGGACCTGCATAAGGATGTGCTTATAGATTTCCCAGCCCCCACTAGTGTGACTGCCATCACAACGCTGGTAATCAAGCAAAGATCCTAAGGGCTCCACTAATGTGTATATGTGATATACTAAAATAAACACATGTACACATTAAAGCAGAAACAAACCAAGTAGCATACTACTATTTTGAGCAAGATTGTCTATACAAGGTGAATATCCCAAGCTTCCATTAAGTAATATACAATCTAGTATGATACAGTAATGGCCTCTAGGGCATATACACTAACACTACATAGAGGTTTTACTGGCTCAGGCAAAATGAAATAGGAGCACGTATGTGATATGAGCAGGACCGAGAATAATGCGTGTATGTGATACCGTATTCTATTCTTGCGACTTTTTGTATCAGTCGGTTATATATGATATAGCCGGGTTACCGAATCAAGTGTTGATTCGATAAGTCGATACATTGGATGTTAGTCGGTTATATGAGATATGACCGGATTATTAAGTCAAGTATTGATTTAAAAATTAAGTGTATAATTGTATATTAGATATACTAGTTTACATTTACTAACACATGTTCACTTTAGGTTTTTCTCACATGAACACTTGAATATATATATATATATATATATATATATATATGTGGTATATATATATTAAAAGTGTTTTCTTTTGTATCATGGTTGATGATACACTAAACATGGGTGTGTAAGACATACACCATACTATATTAGATGGTGGTTAATATTTATTTAAAGTAATTACAAATTAGTGGTGCTTAGGTCATAAGAACGAAGCTTGTAGAAGCTTGGAGATACTTTGACAAAGTCCACTAAATTTGTTTTACTTTAGATTTTTTATTAACCTAACCATTTTGATTTAGCTATGGTTATGGCTCTACAAGAGTTAGTATATGATACTCACTCATCATGGTTAACCTTCTCACTTGATCATTATCCTCATCTCTTTCATTTCTTCTTCTTCTTCATTGCTAAAAAGAAAAGGCTTGCTAGGGTTTGATCCAAAGTGAGATAGATTGTGAGAAACAAAATTCTAAAGAGAACCCACTTCCTATTTCTCCATCCTCTACTAGACTAGCACTTTAGTTTAGGGTATTTGCTTCACTAATTCTCAAGTTAGTGAAGTAGAAGCTTGAGTTGGCATCCCCTCGACGTAGATCATCTTCGGCCTCGAAGACTTCGAGCAAGGACGCGTCTATCGCCTCGTGAAGCAATGCAAGGGTCCGGGAGAACCACGATCGTAGTGAAGGGACTTCAACAAGGAGCTAAAGAAGTGAAGGTCCAATCTACAAAGGTTGTATATCGTATTCACTTAGTAGTAAACATAGTTTACATACATATGAAACCCTAATTTTCTAGCAACGATCTTGCTTAGGGATATTCGGCACGGCTAAAATTTTAAACGGGCATGTTTGATGCTTCCTTAACCCTTGTTAGAGTGCCTAGTAACCCTACAGTGGTATCAAAGCCTAGCTAGAGCATTAGGCGATGTGTTAACGAAGTTAAAACTCCGAACGAACCCGAATACGTCAAAATGAACCCCTCTCTGTACATTTTTTTAAATCTGTGATTTTTCTGAATTAAAAATACCTAAAAAAATCAGCAGGTAAATATAAACATTACTGTAGAAAACGAGCCCATGAACAGTAATATCCACCGCGGAACCGCGGCCATAGCCCTCTTGGGCCGCGGATCCGTGGCCGTACTGTAGCAATGGGCTTTGGGTTTTCTATAGTAATGTCTATTTATGTGATTATATCTTTCTGGGTATTTTTTTATTCTGACTCAAGTGTTGAAATTTTTGGGGTTTATTTTGTAATCGTCGATTCGATCGGAGAATTTAATTTTGTTTTGTTATTCCGGATAATTTAGAATGTATTAAAATGTTCGAACGGATATCATTAACTCAATTTTTCCCGGCACGAAAAACATTCAAGTGTTGAATTTTTCTCGGGTTTAAATCTTTCGGAAAAACGTGCATGTGATGCGATGGACCCTCTAGAAGACAACAAATCTTAACTCGATTATGTGACCGTCTTGAACTGCCTCTTGAACTTTAGGGTTTGAGGCAGTACGGTGTGCCACATGTTGTAACAATTAGGAAAAAGCTAGAAATAAATAAAATTAATTAAATTAAGAATAAGCTGATAAATCATAAAATGATTAAAATCAAATATGTCAATCTTCATAAGATATATATAATACAAATTAAATTAGAATGTTAGAATGTAATATAAATAAGTTATAAGGGTTTTAATGAAAATTTTAGCTTCATTTTAATAAAAGATGTGTTTTATAATAAGTAAGTTGTGAGGGGTTAAATTGTAAAGTTGAGTTTTATGCTAATACAAGATTGTCAAGGGTTTAAGTGAATAAAGGGTTATCAATTCAGTTCTGAAATGAAATTCAAAATAAAACAAAAGAAAAAGGAAAATGAGAAGATAATCACCAAAACACCTCATGCTTCATGCCACCACCATTCTCCACCTCCTTCTTGCATGAAGTGCACACCCTTCATCATAGGACACCTCCTCCTTCTCTTATCTCCTTATCCTCTCATATATATAGCTTATTTTCAGTTCATATCACAAAATCAAACTGAAAGAAAAATCAAAAGAAAAGAAAAGTAAAAGAGAAAAGAAACAAGAGGAAGAAGAGGAAGAAGAAGGAGCTTGTTCTTGAGTTTGGATCATCATCAAGCTGAGAAGGGTTGATTGATCAAAGAGGGTCATTCCTACAACAAATTAGGAGGGTAAAATTCTTAAACTCAGTAGAGATTAACTTCTGTAGCTTAATTAGAGTAGGTTTAATCAAGTCACATAATATCGTATTTAGCTAAATTAAGAGTCTGTTAGAATCTGCTATAATCTGGAACTTAATTAAATAAATTCAACAGAGTAGAAATGATGTAGGTAACAACTAGAACACACCACAAGAAGACGGAGGCAGGGGGCCGGTTTTGGGCCGGCGACAGAAGAGGTTTGGCCGGCGTCGCCGGCCATGTGAGGAGTGTTGGGGGTTTTGGTTTTTGGGGTATCTTCAGTGTACAATTTAGGTTGTTTTGGCACTGTTGATTTAACTTAGTTTCACTGTAATGAAAATCTGGAATGATATATCGGTAAAAGAATCGTAAAACGCTAAATACGACACGATGAAATCAGGTTGCGTTTTAAATTCTGCAACAGTACAGATTTAAGCTAAAATCCAGCAAGACTAAGTATTTAATAACTTGATAGGATCAGTTAGTATATAACTTATGGGGATTAGCGTGTTTCTATTTCCGTTATGTCGGAAATGTAGTTTTGCTTATATACGTTATATTGGTATATTTAGACGCGGATACAAGGAATACGGAAGCCGCGAGGAAAGGGAAAGGATTAGCGATTCCGGAGTAGATTCGACTTTCCGGTGAGTAGACTAAACATCTACCGGGGAATTTAGTAAAGATGGCGTGTTTCGCCCATGGTTTTACTTAATGTGATATTCATATCATCATGTTTAATTATTAGAATTTCATTCATTAAAATACGTGTATATTGCGTAGTTGTTAGAACACTTCACAAGTATCGACGAGTCATGCCACGTGCACATCTTATATGCTACACACACCTCGTCGATATTGCCATGTCACATACACTTAAATATCATACTTATTAACATGAATTATATCGTATTTCACATGTCAAGTATATTGGTAGATTTCATTATTTACATCCTGTTGCTTTATGCGTATTTCTATGTTGGATATGAGATAGATACAGAATTGAGGATTTATGATTTTGAGTTTTGAATACTACTACATAAATCCAGTTTTCATGATTGATGTGACATGTCCACCCTGAGATGATTTCTGTTTTTGGTTTTATTCCGGACCGAGTGGGGGAGATATACGGTCGCGGATTTACGTTATCCATACTGAGTGGGGGAGATATACAGTTGGATACAGGGTGGACCCGGTCGAGACCGAGGGGCAGGATAGCCGTATTGAGACGGGGGAGCCTAGCGAGGTTACTCGATTCCGGATATTGGTTATAGAAATATGCGGCGTGCATCTAGAGGATGACGACCGATATTATGGGTATAGGATCATTCGGGGAATGATGCCTATAAGAAATGAAAGTTTTGTGTCGTTGATAGACACCGAGAGATGATTTATATTGAGTTGTGATTTCAGAAATATGATGGGATTTATTGTTGGATTTCACATATACTCATATATCATATTGATTCATATTCATTAGCATGATTACCATATTTACTTTATTCGCCGTTATATGTTAGTCGTATTCACTGAGTTGGCAACTCATCCCCGTTGTGCCACAGTTCCTTGCAGGGATAGAGTGGACGGGTAGCTGCGAGGCAGGATCACTTTTGCAGTCGTATTTCCTCTTTTGATCGGTAGGTTACATGTGTAGTAACCTCCCTTTTGGGTTTTGTACTTTTGTATCTAGAAAGACTCCATCAGACTTGTATTTTGACTTAGAAAGGAGAGATGGTATATATATGTACAGTTGAGATATGTGGATCAGTTTCATAGTTTCTTCTTTATGAGATTTAGCGATATTTCATATGCTTATATTCATGTTCATTATTGATATTGTTGATTCCAACTAGGAATACAACCAAACTTAACCTTGTTAATTGTTTACTGATTTAAATTCATAACTTGAGATTTCTACTTAAAAACTAAACTTTCATAATTAATTCCGAAATAAGGTATTTTGATCTTGGTTTTTGGCTTACTTGGACTTGTGCATATCTTTAGATATGATACAATCTGAGTGCCTGTCACATCCAAACTTGGGTCGTGACAAAGTTGGTATCAGAGCTTAGGAGTAACCTTACGGAATTCAGTAGGGGATTTCAATAAGTTGATGTAAGTTTGAGAGTTAGGATGACCTTTGGTCTGATGGAGTTGGTGAATTAGGACGAATGCAGTACCGTACGTATGTTCCGCGGCATATTTACGTTATCGTATTCAGCCTAACTAACCTTAGGATGTTTATCTTGATCTATTCTTCCGTTGATTCTCCGTTATTGATTGCTTCTGTTCCCACACCTTATCAACTCTCGTTTCTTGTTCCAGTTGCTATGGCTACGCGGGCTAGGCGAGCCGCAGCCAGGAATGCAGCTAGGGCGAGTCCGCCTGTGACGAGGACTGGTACACCGGACGTGCAGGAGGTGCATGGGCATGCTGATCCTCCTCCTCCAGATCGCATGACTAGGATCGAGGAGGGTATGTTGGGATTACAGCGAGTGGTAGGACAGTTAGCTGAGACCACTCGAGCTTTGAGATCAGATCCAGCACCGACCGTAGCAGAGTCCGAGGTACAGCCTACCCAGACGGCAGCACCAGTAGATACGAGAGTGATGGAGGTATCACTTGCGGAGTTTATGAGATTGAGACCACCGGTATTCACAGGGACCGATGTGGCGGTAGATCCTCAGTCTTTTCTTGATAGAATGGCGAGGATATGCAGATCATTACGATGTTCTGATGCGAGGTCAGTTGAGCTGACTAGCTTTCGTTTGGAGGGACTTGCACAGGAGTGGTGTGAGTCGATGGAGAGAGGGCGAGCTACGAATCTTCCTCCGATGACGTGGACCGAGTTTTCTACAGTCTTTCTTGCCAGATTTCTTCCCGAGAGTGTGAGGGATGCTAGAGCTAGCAGTTTCGAAGCGTTGAAGAAATCAGCAAGTATGTCAGTAGCAGATTATGACTTACGCTTCACCCAGCTATCGCGATATGCCCCATACTTAGTACCTACAGAGGAGCTTCGGGTGAAAAGGTTCTTAAGGAGTTTGGACACACAGTTGTATCTGGCGATAGGCTCCCAGCATTTTGATACATATGCACAGGCCATGGATGCGGCAATTCGAGTAGAGGAGCGTTTGAGCCAGTCAGGAGTCGTTCCGGAGCCAAAGAGGAGTAGACCATTCGTGCCGACAAATAGACAGTTTGGCAGAGGTAGAGGGTCCTACCCAGGCAGATATATTCCAGGTCGCAGTGTTGGACGAGATTGGACACAGGGCCAGATGTTCAGTTCTTATCCTAGTGATCAGAGACCACCATCTACCTGTTATAGTTGTGGACTTCCCGGACACTTTGCGCGAGATTGTAGATTTCAGGGCGGGACCGTTGCTCCACAGGCTGTTTTACCCCTTCCACCTCCTACACCGATGGCTTTACTTCCTCCCCCAGTTGGCGCTACACGCCAGGCAGTTGCACCACGAGGTTGAGGCTATGCAGGACGTGCTCAGAGAGGTAGAGGAGATAGAGGTAGAGGACGACAGGATGCGGGCAGGGGCCAGGCTCGGGTTTTTGCACTGACTCCACAGGATGCCCAAGCATCAAATGCAGTCGTGACAGGTACTCTTACAGTATGCTCATTAGAGGCACATGTTTTATTTGATCCCGGTTCTACACACTCTTATATATCTTCACGATTCGCACTTTTGTTGGGGAAGGAGTCGTCATTATTAGAGTTACCATTGGTAGTGATTACTCCAGTTGGAGATTCCTTTATAGCTCGGCACATATTCAAATCGTGTTCGGTGCGTATTGGTAATAGAGATTCACTTGTTGATCTGATTCTCCTGGACATGTTGGATTTTGACATACTTCTTGGGATGGATTGGTTAGCCGCTTGTCATGCCTATGTAGATTGTCGAGGAAAAGCGGTTAGCTTCTGTTTTCCAGGTAAACCGGTGTTTGTTGTGCAGGGGGATTGCAAGTTAACCCCTGTCAACATGATTTCTGCTTTTTGTGCGGGGCGGCTTTTGAAGAAGGGTTGTCTTGGGTTCTTGGCTTTTATTCAGGACATAGGGGTCGCTGAAGTTCCTTTGGACCAAATCCCGATCATACGAGAATTTCCTGAGGTATTTCCTGCAGAGTTACCAGGATTGCCACCTGATCGAGAGATTGAATTTTGTATCGATTTGATTCCGGGTGCAGGGCCTATTTCTATACCACCATATCGAATGGCACCGACGGAATTGAAAGAACTCAAAGGCCAGTTGCAAGAGTTGTTAGATCGAGGACTTGTACGTCCTAGTGTTTCACCGTGGGGAGCTCCTGTGTTATTTGTGAAGAAGAAAGACGGCAGTATGAGGATGTGCATCGACTACCGACAGCTGAATCGTGTCACGGTGCGAAACAGGTATCCATTACCGCGAATAGATGACTTGTTTGATCAGTTGCAGGGAGCCGGATTCTTCTCAAAGATTGACTTAAGGTCAGGATATCATCAGTTGAGGGTTCGGAAAGACGATATTCCGAAAACAGCGTTTCGTACGAGATATGGGCATTATGAATTTCTGGTGATGTCGTTCGGACTCACCAATGCTCCAGCAGCTTTTATGGATATGATGAACCGTATCTTTAGACCATTTATCGATCGGTTTATTATAGTATTCATAGATGATATTCTTGTATATTCTCGGAGTCAGACGGAGCACGAGCAGCATCTACGTATCACGTTGCAGACCTTGAAAGAGCATCAGTTGTATGCAAAGTTTTCTAAGTGTGCTTTTTGGCTCGATAGTGTGGATTTCTTGGGTCACATAGTTACAAGACAAGGTATATGCGTAGACCCAAAGAAGATTGAAGCGGTACAACACTGGCCCAGGCCTATGTCAGTTACTGAGGTTCGGAGTTTCTTAGGTCTGGCAGGTTATTACAGACGCTTCGTACAGGATTTCTCAAAGATAGCGGCACCTTTGACAGGATTGACTAGGAAGGAAGTTCCATTTCAGTGGACAGATGCTTGTGAGCAGAGTTTCCAACAGTTGAAGACACGTTTGACGACTGCACCTGTATTATCTTTACCTTCCGGGTCAGGGGGTTTCGTAGTGTATTGCGATGCTTCTAGAGTGGGCTTAGGCTGTGTGTTGATGCAACACGGCAAGGTTATAGCATATGCTTCCCGACAGTTAAAGAGGCATGAACAAAATTACCCTACTCATGATCTAGAGATGGCTACTGTAGTATTCGCATTGAAGATTTGGAGACATTACTTGTATGGAGAAACGTGTCAAATCTTCACAGATCATAAAAGTTTAAAGTATATCTTCCAACAGAAGGATCTGAACCTCAGGCAGCGTAGATGGATGGAATTGGTGAAAGATTACGACTGTGAGATTTTGTACCATCCAGGCAAAGCAAATGTGGTAGCAGATGCCTTGAGTCGGAGGCCTGGAGGTAAATTATCTCATTTGAGTCTTTTACAGAGACAGTCTTCTACAGACTGGCAGGTCTTATGTGATAGTCGTATACAGTTTGAGTTTACATCGGCAGGAGGTCAGTTGGCACATGTTCGCACCAGACCTCAGCTATTGGATCGTATTCGAGATGCGCAGCCTACAGATACTCGCATGATGGAGATTATGGATCATGTTAGGCAGGGCAAGGAGACGGAGTTCGTGATTGATGATTATGGAGTGTTACGTTTTAGGACTCGTCTCTGTGTGCCAGATTCTGACGGATTGAGGCGTGAGATTTTGGAGGATGCCCACAGATCAGTATATAGTATTCATCCTGGTTCCACTAAAATGTATCGTGATTTGAAGGAAAATTATTGGTGGGAAGGAATGAAGAAGGATGTTACGGATTTTGTTTCAAGATGCTTGACTTGTCAGCAAGTTAAAGCAGAACACCAGAGGCCAGCCGGAGAGCTGCAACCCTTACCCATTCCAGAGTGGAAATGGGAACAGATTTCCATGGATTTTGTGGTGGGTCTACCCAGGACTAGCAGAGGGCATGATTCCATTTGGGTGATTGTAGACAGGCTGACGAAGACCGCTCATTTTCTTCCAGTGAAGACGACATATGGATTTGCTCAGTATGCACAGGTTTATATCGATGAGATTGTACGTCTACATGGAGTGCCGACATGCATAGTATCAGATCGAGGTACCCAGTTCACGAGCAGGCTATGGCAGAAACTTCAGGACGCTCTTGGTACACGACTGAGTTTTAGTACAGCTTTCCACCCACAGACAGACGGTCAGTCGGAACGGACCATTCAGATACTAGAGGATATGCTTCGGGCTTGTAGCCTAGATTTCGGTGGTAGTTGGGATCGTCACCTACCGTTAGTGGAATTCTCGTATAATAACAGCTTTCAAGAGACGATCCAGATAGCACCCTTTGAAGCCTTGTATGGAAGAAAATGTAGATCACCTGTTTGCTGGACGGAACTTAGTAAGAGTTGTATATTGGGATCGCAGATAGTACAAGAAACTACAGAGAAGATTCACTTGATACGAGATAGAATGAAAGCGGCTCAAAGCAGACAGAAGTCATACGCAGATCGAAGACGACGCAAACTTGAGTTTGATGTGGGAGACCATGTGTTCCTTCGAGTATCTCCAATGAAAGGTGTGATGCGCTTCGGGAAGAAAGGGAAGCTCAGCCCCAGATATGTTGGACCATATGAGATTTTAGAGAGAGTGGGCGCTGTGGCTTATCGGTTAGCACTTCCACCGGGTTTTCCCGACGTACATCCAGTGTTCCATGTTTCGATGCTACGCAGATATCTTCATGATCCATCTCATGCGATCCAGCATCAGACTCTACAGCTTGAGCCAGATCTATCCTTCACAGTGCAGCCAGTTGCTATTTTGGACAGACAGGCAAAGCAACTACGATCGAGGATACTGCCATCTGTAAAGGTTCTCTGGCAAGGAAAGGATCGCGAGGAGATTACTTGGGAGACGGAGGATGCAATGCAGAAGAAATTTCCACATCTTTTCATAGGTATGTCTAGGTAATTATTTTAAATTCGGGGACCGAATTTTCTTAAGGGGGGAATATTGTAATAATTAGGAAAAAGCTAGAAATAAATAAAATTAATTAAATTAAGAATAAGCTGATAAATCATAAAATGATTAAAATCAAATATGTCAATCTTCATAAGATATATATAATACAAATTAAATTAGAATGTTAGAATGTAATATAAATAAGTTATAAGGGTTTTAATGAAAATTTTAGCTTCATTTTAATAAAAGATGTGTTTTATAATAAGTAAGTTGTGAGGGGTTAAATTGTAAAGTTGAGTTTTATGCTAATACAAGATTGTCAAGAGTTTAAGTGAATAAAAGGTTATCAATTCAGTTCTGAAATGAAATTCAAAATAAAACAAAAGAAAAAGGAAAATGAGAAGATAATCACCAAAACACCTCATGCTTCATGCCACCACCATTCTCCATCTCCTTCTTGCATGAAGTGCACACCCTTCATCATAGGACACCTCCTCCTTCTCTTATCTCCTTATCCTCTCATATATATAGCTTATTTTCAGTTCATATCACAAAATCAAACTGAAAGAAAAATCAAAAGAAAAGAAAAGTAAAAGAGAAAAGAAACAAGAGGAAGAAGAGGAAGAAGAAGGAGCTTGTTCTTGAGTTTGGATCATCATCAAGCTGAGAAGGGTTGATTGATCAAAGAGGGTCATTCCTACAGCAAATTAGGAGGGTAAAATTCTTAAACTCAGTAGAGATTAACTTCTGTAGCTTAATTAGAGTAGGTTTAATCAAGTCACATAATATCGTATTTAGCTAAATTAAGAGTCTGTTAGAATCTGCTATAATCTGGAACTTAATTAAATAAATTCAACAGAGTAGAAATGATGTAGGTAACAACTAGAACACACCACAAGAAGACGGAGGCAGGGGGCCGGTTTTGGGCTGGCGACAGAAGAGGTTTGGCCGGCGTCGCCGGCCATGTGAGGAGTGTTGGGGGTTTTGGTTTTTGGGGTATCTTCAGTGTACAATTTAGGTTGTTTTGGCACTGTTGATTTAACTTAGTTTCACTGTAATGAAAATCTGGAATGATATATCGGTAAAAGAATCGTAAAACGCTAAATACGACACGATGAAATCAGGTTGCGTTTTAAATTCTGCAACAGTACAGATTTAAGCTAAAATCCAGCAAGACTAAGTATTTAATAACTTGATAGGATCAGTTAGTATATAACTTATGGGGATTAGCGTGTTTCTATTTCCGTTATGTCGGAAATGTAGTTTTGCTTATATACGTTATATTGGTATATTTAGACGCGGATACAAGGAATACGGAAGCCGCGAGGAAAGGGAAAGGATTAGCGATTCCGGAGTAGATTCGACTTTCCGGTGAGTAGACTAAACATCTACCGGGGAATTTAGTAAAGATGGCGTGTTTCGCCCATGGTTTTACTTAATGTGATATTCATATCATCATGTTTAATTATTAGAATTTCATTCATTAAAATACGTGTATATTGCGTAGTTGTTAGAACACTTCACAAGTATCGACGAGTCATGCCACGTGCACATCTTATATGCTACACACACCTTGTCGATATTGCCATGTCACATACACTTAAATATCATACTTATTAACATGAATTATATCGTATTTCACATGTCAAGTATATTGGTAGATTTCATTATTTACATCCTGTTGCTTTATGCGTATTTCTATGTTGGATATGAGATAGATACAGAATTGAGGATTTATGATTTTGAGTTTTGAATACTACTACATAAATCCAGTTTTCATGATTGATGTGACATGTCCACCCTGAGATGATTTCTGTTTTTGGTTTTATTCCGGACCGAGTGGGGGAGATATACGGTCGCGGATTTACGTTATCCATACTGAGTGGGGGAGATATACAGTTGGATACAGGGTGGACCCGGTCGAGACCGAGGGGCAGGATAGCCGTATTGAGACGGGGGAGCCTAGCGAGGTTACTCGATTCCGGATATTGGTTATAGAAATATGCGGCGTGCATCTAGAGGATGACGACCGATATTATGGGTATAGGATCATTCGGGGAATGATGCCTATAAGAAATGAAAGTTTTGTGTCGTTGATAGACACCGAGAGATGATTTATATTGAGTTGTGATTTCAGAAATATGATGGGATTTATTGTTGGATTTCACATATACTCATATATCATATTGATTCATATTCATTAGCATGATTACCATATTTACTTTATTCGCCGTTATATGTTAGTCGTATTCACTGAGTTGGCAACTCATCCCCGTTGTGCCACAGTTCCTTGCAGGGATAGAGTGGACGGGTAGCTGCGAGGCAGGATCACTTTTGCAGTCGTATTTCCTCTTTTGATCGGTAGGTTACATGTGTAGTAACCTCCCTTTTGGGTTTTGTACTTTTGTATCTAGAAAGACTCCATCAGACTTGTATTTTGACTTAGAAAGGAGAGATGGTATATATATGTACAGTTGAGATATGTGGATCAGTTTCATAGTTTCTTCTTTATGAGATTTAGCGATATTTCATATGCTTATATTCATGTTCATTATTGATATTGTTGATTCCAACTAGGAATACAACCAAACTTAACCTTGTTAATTGTTTACTGATTTAAATTCATAACTTGAGATTTCTACTTAAAAACTAAACTTTCATAATTAATTCCGAAATAAGGTATTTTGATCTTGGTTTTTGGCTTACTTGGACTTGTGCATATCTTTAGATATGATACAATCTGAGTGCCTTTCACATCCAAACTTGGGTCGTGACACATGTGAGGCGTTGGCTTGACCCTTCTACGGCTGGACCGTTGCTACTGTGACGTATTCTGGAATTTTTGAACTCCGCTCAAGTGTTGAGCTATTATGGAAATCTTGGGTATTTGATTATTCGATCAGAAAGTTTAATACTGTCTATTTATCTGGAATATGATACAATATGTGGAATTCATACAGTTAGGCATGAAATGCGAAATATGTGATATTTCGGATTTACGATGTCTAAAGAGATTGTGGATTCCAAATGTTGTAGTTTTACACTTTCTTTTCTGTGACCGTAAGTGTAATATGTGATATCGCTGGTTTCGTTGCTATATGTCAACGACAATTGGGATGCGCATATTTACTTATGTTGATGACATGTGATGTTATGTGTTGCTGGATATGTTATATTGGATCGTCGCGTTTTGAATAGCCGGGGGGTTTTATGTGAGATGAGAGTTTTTATTTCCATTCATGTAAATTTAAATGTTTGTAATATTCTTTTATTGGGGCACTTTCGGGATGAGGTTGATGTCACCTTTTGTATATTATTTACTTTTCCGCACTAGGATAGACCCAAGGAGGAGAGCACAAGTAACCGGGTTCTGGAGTCCAGTGGGAGACCAACTCGAGGAGTCGAGTCCGGGTCTCCTAACTCTAGAATTGGTAAGGTTGCTTGCCGCTCTCGTAGGGGTCTAGGGGTGTGGGTTTGGCTATTCATCGCGACCGTGGAATCCGTGTTTTATAGAGGCTCAAAATAAAACACGGACGTCCTAGTATATCTAATGTTTCATATGTTTCTTCTGCTGTGATATCTGTGATGTGATCATGTGATGTGATGTGATAAATACTGTATATAGTATATATGATATATTATATAGGCGTTACTTATGTTTTACACCCGCGCTAGCCCTGCCCCGCTCTGCCGTTAGTTACCTAACCTAACGGTGCACGAGGGGACATCGAGGCGAATGCTGATGGCATAAGTGTACGTCGTATTTATCTGTAATGTTTAGGTGACTTAAATGATGGGACTTCATTAATGTGATTAATGAAAGAAAAGAAACCTAAAAGATGTTGTAGAATCAATTTTTTTTAAAAAGGTAGATACAGTTTTGCTTTGCATAGCGGTATATATGATATACCCTGCACCTTATTCGATGGGGAAAGAGCCGAGATCCCTTCATCGGGAGTGACCTATTTAGCAAAACTGGCAGATGCTACAACTCTCGGTTTGTTTTTGATTGCTTTTGGAGTTTTGCTTTGCATAGTGATGTATATGATATATCCTTCACCTTATTCAATAAGGAAAGAGCCGAGATCCCTTCACCGGGAGTGACCTCTTTAGCAAAACTAATAAAAGCCTCAAAATCACTCCATTTCAAAATCCACTCGATTCTACAACGATATCAAGTTCATTACGCAATAGGTTTTCAGAAAAACCTGTCGTAGCCCTCCGTCATTTCAGATAAGTCCTGCTCAGTATTCGTGCTGCGTTTGTTGACCTTGTCAAGGCGTAGTGTGCGGTAGCTGACCAGTATTTACCTGTTTATGCATATGATGCAGATTGTTTTAGGGTAGTCGTACGGCCTTGTTGACCTTGTCAAGGGTCGTGCGGGTGGGTTTAATTCAATCAAGAAATGACGGGTTGAACTTGACTTACGGTCTATGGTTTGTTGACCTTGTCAAGGTCATAGATCGTTTGGGGCAAATTTTTTTCGGGAATTTCAAGTGTTGAGATTTGCAATGAGATTGCATACCTTCTATGAGATAGTTGGATCCCGATACCCACTGCGAGTAATTGTTACTCCCGGGAGAGTTTTACACAGGACAATTAGCCGATCAAGTAGGTGTCTAGAAAGGTGTCAACGGGGTTAAGCCTCTGGGAAAACGAGGTTTACTTTAATTAGGTCCGTGCGATAGCACGGGGAACCTCCCTCAAAGTACCGACACTGGCCTGGCTGAAAGATTGGCGAAGTTGTAGGGTGTAATTAATCCCGGCTAGTCTTTTCTTTTAGGGTTTGAAGGAAGATTTGATAAAAACAGTGGGAGCCATCCTGATTAGATAAAATAATAACCAATCTGATCTTGCAAGAGCATACGCTAAAGTGTTTTCTTCTCTCTCTCTCCAGGTAGCGACTATATCATGCCTTAATCAAGATAATAATATGGATGTATTGACCGAACCCGCATGTTATACTGTGCTGGGGAACGTTAGTTCCGTTCTTTCTTATAAGAGTTATAAGACTGAACATGATATAGGGGAATACCAGGATTCCCATGCCACCCGTGTGAAGAAAGTACATGTTGATGCATTTTCTTCGGGTGTGTTCGTTACAGAGAACTGTTTCTCCATTTCCTCTACGTCCTGGGTATTAGATACCGGGTCAGGATCCCATATATGTAATCAGTTACATGGGCTTAGGAAAGGTAGAGAACTTGGAGAAGGTGATAAAGACATAAGGGTTGGAAATGGTGCAATTGTTGCAGCAAAAACCGTCGGGGAATATCACCTTGTATTGCCAACTGGTAATACATTGATTCTGAACGAATGCTATTTTATGCCGAACCTGATATGCAACATTATATCGTTTTCTTTGTTGAGTAAAGAGGGATATAATTTTGTATTACAGGATAATGTTATGAACATTTTCCTAAACCAAAAGTTGGTTGGATCAGACACGATGTGCAATGTCATTTATGTTCTAAATCAATCAACAGTTCTAAGCATAACAAACACATACAAGAGGAAGAGTTCAGAAATGAAGGAATCCTTCTTGTGACATTGTAGACTGGGTCACATCAATGCGACACGACTAGCTAAGTTGCATAAGGATGGATATTTAAATCCGTTTGAATTTTCATCTTATGACACTTGCCAGTCATGTCTCAAAGGCAAGATGACCAAAACTCCGTTTACGGGACACGGAGAAAGAGTTATCGAACTCTTGGGACTGATACATAGTGATGTATGCGGTCCCATGTCTACGCATGCCAGGGATGGTTCTTCGTACTTCATTACATTCACTGACGATCTCTCTAGATTCGGATATGTGTTCCTGATGAAACACAAATCATAAGCTTTTGAGAAATTTAGAGAATATAAACAAGAAGTCGAGAACCAAACCGGGAAAAGTATTAAAATCCTTCGATCTGATCGAGGAGGTGAATACTTGAGCAATGAATTCCTGGACTTCCTAAAAGAGAATGGGATTCTCTCTCAGCTAACTCCTCCATAAACACCACAGCACAACGGTGTATCGGAACGGAGGAACCGTACCCTATTAGATATGGTGCGCTCTATGATGAGTATAGCTGAGTTACCTATTTCCTTCTGGGGATATGCACTGGAGACAGCAGCATACCTACTGAATAGGGTTCCTACCAAATCTGTGCATACCATCCCATATGAGATATGGGAGGGGAAGAGACCATATCTTAATTTTATTAAGATATGGGGTTGCCCAGCCTATGTCAAAAGACAAAAACCGGACAAACTCGAGGCAAGGTCTGTTTTGTGTAAGTTTGTTGGATATCCTAAGCATTCGCGATGGTATATCTTCTACCACAGTGAGGAACAAAGGGTGTTTGTTGCTCAACACGCCACCTTTTTAGAAAAGGAATTTCTTGCAAAAGAGATTAGTGGCTCTGAGGTAGAACTGGAAGAGGTTCCAGCTGTGCAAACCACAACAGAAGATTTGGTGGAACCAGAGGATTTGGTAGTTCCCGATGAACCCCAGCCACTCCGCCGATCTAGTAGGGTTCCTCACCCACCTGAGAGACACTACGGTTTTCTCATGGATGGTGGGAGCGAGGATTGCATCATGGTTGATGATGACCCAACTAGCTTCGAGCAGGCCATCACGAGTGGGGACTCAGTGAAATGGCTGGATGCAATGCGGTCCGAGATGGAATCCATGTACACCAACAAAGTATAGACTTTGGAAGATGCTCCTGAAGGGGTAAAACCCATTGGGAGCAAGTGGATCTTCAAGAAAAAACTTGGCGTAGATGGGAAAGTGGAGACTTTTAAAGCTAGACTTGTTGCAAAGGGTTTTCGTCAAAGACCAAGTGTGGACTATGACGAAACCTTTTCTCCAGTGGCTATGCTTAAATCCATCCGGATCATGCTTGCCATCGCTGCATATCATGACTACGAAATCTGGCAAATGGATGTTAAGACCGCCTTTCTAAACGATGATTTGGAAGAGTGCGTGTACATGACTCAGCCAGAGGGCTTCATAGATAGTGGGAGCAGCGGGAAGGTGTGCAAGCTGCTTAAATCCATTTATGGATTAAAGCAAGTATCGCGGAGTTGGAACATCTGCTTTGACGTCGTTATCAAAGAGTTTGATTTCGTCAAAAACATAGATGAACCTTGTATCTACAAGAATGTGGCAGAGAGTAAGGTTGTCTTCCTCGTATTGTACGTGGACGACATACTCTTGATAGGAAATGACATTCCTATGCTGCAATCGGTGAAGCTCTTCTTATCACAAAGATTCTCAATGAAAGATCTAGGTGATGCCTCATGCATACTGGGAATTATGATCTATAGAGATAGATCTAAAAGGATATTGGGATTGTCCCAATCCAGGTACATTGACACCATACTAAAGAGGTTTAGTATGGAAGAGTCCAAACGTGGGTTTTTACCCACGATCTCAGGGCTCACTCTCTCCAAAGAGATGTCTCCCAAGACTGATTTGGAGAGAGCTCGCATGCAAGGGATACCCTATGCTTCGGCTGTAGGCTCTATCATGTATGCGATGCTATGTACCAGACCCGATGTAGCATACTCACTAAGTGTAGTGAGTCGGTATCAAGCTGATCCTGGAGAGAGTCACTGGACAGCTGTGAAGAGCATTCTCAAGTACTTACGAAGGACTTAAGAGATGCTCTTGGTGTATGGTAACGGAGAAATCCAAGTGGAGTCCTTTACCGATTCGAGCTTCCAGAGTGATAAGGACGACTCTAAGTCGCAGTCGGGATTTGTCTTTACCCTTTACGGAGGGGCGGTTAGCTGGAAGAGTTCCAAGCAGGAAACCGTGGCAGACTCGATGATGGAGGCTGAATACATCGCTGCCAACGATGCTGCCAAAGAGGCTGTCTGGATCAAGAAGTTCATTACTGAACTTGGAGTGGTTCCATCCATTGAGCATCCAATACCTTTGTATTGCAATAACAATGGAGCGGTGGCTTTGGCCAAGGAACCCAGGTCCCATCAGCGATCCAAGCATATTCTGAGGCGGTATCACCTGATCCGGGAGATAGTTGATCGCCGGGAGATCGAGGTCAGGAGGGTTGACACGAAGAACAACACAGCGGATCCACTCACGAAGGCCATTCCCCAGATACAGTTTGAGAGACCCTTCGGGATGCTTGGTATGCGATACTACAGCAGTTGGCCCTAGTGCAAGTGGGAGATTGTTAGTTGTATGTATGCCCTAGAGGCCAGTATTGTACAGATGATGTATATTATATTGGATGCTTGGACATATATAGAGAGGACTTTCTTGCTCGATATGATAGTATGCTATCTGGTTGCACTTTACTTTAACATGTATACTTGTCTCTATTACTGTCTTATAGTTACATGTTGGTAAAGCCCTTAGGATGTGTACTTGACTACATGGACTATGATACGGATCATACTAGTGGGGACATGGTAGTCCATAAGTACATCCTTCAAGGTCCCTAGTCTAAGGTGTATCGAGACGGGGCATCGATATACCAGTGTAGACTAGCGTATGCGCTTCTCGACCCATGAGATGGGCGATGGATGATCCCATATCCATTGGTGTTTGACATCAGAGATGATATACGGGTGCTCAGTGGAGACTGGGTACACTGGACGGACTTGCCGAGAACTCCTAGATGGTATTATACCTCACGTCAGATGGCAGTTCTCTGGTGACACTTGTGTAGGTTAGTCTGTAGACCCGAGATCGTCATAGAGTCTTGTGTGATTCCCACTGTACTTTGATTTCCACCTTACCACGTCCATGAGGGCGTGCAAAATGGTGGTTTTTGGGTACAGTCCCGAGTTACATGGAGGCAATGAGCGATATGAGGGGTTTCGTCTCTCCCGGTATTGGGGGTTGATGTTGCGCTGTGCTCGATTGGCCGTAACAGGGAAGTCCCTGGCCAGGGCTGATTTAGAGATTTTCTGGTAAGTGTTACCAGTAGTTTCTCGACCCGTTATGAGCCTCACATCGGCACGACTTATCGGTTATTGGGGTCTGACGTTTACCACCCCTAGACTTGATATGCGACATATCAGACGAGGAGACCGGACTGTACGGGAAGTGTTACCGGCAGACTTTTACAGGAGTTTGAGCGGGCTTGCTTGCTGATCTTCTGATCGCTCAATATCCGGGTAGCCGTTACGTCCAGTTAGTACCGCTGACGGCTTGTGGGTGCTTGATGTGATCATCACCTACTGCCGGCGTATTGACGAGTCTTTAGAGTCCTACATAGAGGTTTTACTGGCTCAGGCAAAACGAAATAGGAGCACGTATGTGATATGTGCAGGACCGAGAATAATGCATGCATGTGATACCGTATTCTATTCTCGCGACTTTTTGTATCAGTCGGTTATATATGATATAGCCGGGTTATCGAATCAAGTGTTGATTCGATAAGTCGATACATTGGATGTTAGTCGGTTATATGAGATATGACCGGATTATTAAGTCAAGTGTTGATTTAATAATTAAGTGTATAATTGTATATTAGATATACTAGTTTACATTTACTAACACATGTTCACTTTAGGTTTTTCTCACATGAACACTTGAATATATATATATATGTGTGTGTGCGTGTGTGTGTGTGTGTGTGTGTGTGTGATATATATATATTAAAAAGTGTTTTCTTTTGTATCATGGTTGATGACACACTAAACATGGGTGTGTAAGACATACACCATAATATATTAGATGGTGGTTAATATTTATTTAAAGTAATTACAAATTAGTGGTGCTTAGGTCATAAGTATGAACCTTGTAGAAGCTTGGAGATGCTTTGACAAAGTCCACTAAATTTGTTTTACTTTAGATTTTTTATTAACCTAACCATTTTGAATTAGCTATGGTTATGGCTTTACAAGAGTTAGTATATGATACTCACTCACCATGGTTAGCCTTCTCACTTGATCATTATCCTCATCTCTTTCATTTCTTCTTCTTTTTCATTGCTAAAAAGAACAAGCTTGCTAGGGTTTGATCCAAAGTGAGATAGATTGTGAGAAACAAAATTCTAAAGAGAACCCACTTCCTATTTCTCCATCCTCTACTAGACTAGCACTTTAGTTTAGGGTGTTTGCTTCACTAATTCTCAAGTTAGTGAAGTAGAAGCTTGAGTTGGCATCCCCTCGACGTAGATCATCTTCGGCCTCGAAGACTTCAAGCAAGGACGCGTCTATCGCCTCATGAAGCAATGCAAGGGTCCGGGAGAACCACGATCGTAGCGAAGGGACTTCAACAAGGAGCTAAAGAAGTGAAGGTCCGATCTACAAAGGTTGTATATCGTATTCACTTAGTAGTAAACATAGTTTACATACATATGAAACCCTAATTTTCTAGCAACGATCTTGCTTAGGGATATTCGGCACGGCTAAAATTTTAAACGGGCATGTTTGATGCTTCCTTAACCCTTGTTAGAGTGCCTAGTAACCCTACAAATACAATCCGGTATACATATCGAAATACATATATGTGTGTGTGTGTGTGTGTCCGTATAAAAATACGAATAACCAAGAGAGAGAAAATGAATAGTGAACAATAATACTAGAATACGTATATTATACATATACATACATATATATATATATTATTAAATCAAAACTTGATTTAATAATCTGGCTTAATCCTAAGCCAACTCGTATATCAACCGTCAGATTAAAGTCCGTGTAGCCTGTACATATATTTAATCGGACACCTGTATGTACCAACATACTGTTGGATATACGTGCCCTGAAGCCAATCATCGTAATTGCCGGAATGTAATTACTGAATTCATGAGGAGCTGTACAAAGAACAATCTTACTCGAGATGATAGTATGCAATCTGGTTTGTCTTTATCTGTCATGTGTATACATGTTATTAGTTATCACGTATCGATAATACATGAGATAAAACCAATAGGATTTTTGCTTGACTACTAGAATTGTAATAAGGATCATACTAGTGGGGCATGATAGTTTATAAGCACATCTTTAAATGTCCCTAGTTGTAGGATTATCGAGACTGGGCATCAGTACTCCAATTTAGACTAGTGTATACGTTTCATGACCCTGTACTGGGCGATGGCTGATCGCATAGCCATTGGTGTTTGACACCGATGATTGTATACAGGTGCTCATCGGATGAGTTACACTGGACGGACTCGCTGAGAACTCCTAAATGGTATTATACCAATGTCAGACAGCAGTTCTCTGGTGACATGAGTATAGGGTAGTCCCTAGATCTCGACCTGAGATTGCCATAGTGTCTTGTGTGTGTTCCCACTATACTTAGATCACTACCCTACCACGGCTCTATTGAGTCATGCAAACAGGTTTTAGTTGGGTACAGTTCCGAAGCACATGGAAGCAGTGAGCGGTCGAGGGAATCCGTCACTCCTAGTATTGGGAGTCGATATCGCACTATGCAGGACACGACTATAGCCAGAATTCCATGGCCACGGCAGTAGAAATAAACTGTTAAGTGTTACCAGTTGTATCTCTTTGGTTATGAGTCCTATGTCAGCATGACTTATCGGGTTATTGGGGGTCTGACAAATTCCACCCTCAAAACCTGGTATGCGATACTCTTTGACGAAGAGATTGGACTGTACAGGGACTATCACTTATAGACTTTCTCGGGTCCGGATGAGTTTGCTCGTCGACCTGTCTTTATCTTGCTCATACCTGAGTAGCCGTTACGTACAACTAGTTCCACTGACGAGCTTTGTGGGTTAACCTGAAAGGGGGTTGAATCTAGAAGTGTTTCAGATTCATTCGGATGCGATCCTGTATAACCTACTGCCAGTGTATTGACATGTCTTTAGATTCCCGCAACGAAAGTGCCTGCCTGGGCAAAACGCGATGTGACATGCGTATAGGGATACGCGCATGAGTTCAATTAAACATGTATATTGGATATACACGTTTAATCGGACGACTGTTATACTAGCCGTTTTAAAAGTCGGAATATCAAGTTAAGTGTTGACTTGATAACCGTATTGATGACGTTTGTCACGCCCCGCTTCCCAAAATACGGAATACGAGGGGTTGACAAGGCCAGCCATGCTCCTACAGTCGAGGTAATATCTCTCCGTAGTCACACTTCGGCTTCTAGCTTTACGTGGTAATCAGTAAACAACGCACAGGTAATGAGAAATGCAGTAACTGAAACAAAACAGATACAAGGAACTAACCTGATGGAGGTCAAAAGAGTATAGCTCTGGATAGCTGATCAAGATGTCCGCGATGTACGTCTGGTCCTGGTCCAAGCTAGATCCACTTCTCACTCTGAGCATGCATACTCAGGTCATCAGAGCGACGCGATAGCAATATATATATAGATGCAAGTAGTAATTCGTACAGTAATAATGAATATATAACAGTAAATCAAGATAGTAAAGATGTGAACATGAAGTAGCCAATGCGGGTGTCTAAAAGAGCAGGTGAACAGTAAAGCAGTAAAATAGTATGTCAGGTGTGTCGATTCAGTAAGCAATGCATGTCAATGTCACTATCCCTATCAGTCTCTAAGTCTCACTATACAGGTCACTAAGCCTATCGTCAGTCCAAGTGTGAGAGTCAACCACTCGTGAGTATCCCCCACCCAAGGGTAGGACCCAAGGGCAAGGGACCACGGGCCCGAAAAACGCACGGTAATAATCAGTGATATCCCTATATATAGCTCTATATATCTCCATATGTGCCGGCATGGGACTCCCGAGATTCTGTTGAACTCACATTCAAACTACCCCACACCCCATGGTCTACATCAAACGCCAACCATAAACTCAAATACCAGCCGGTCCATGACGAGTCTACGCGAGAACTGAAGACAGGGTCTCCATCAAGCATGTCTCGACTGATATCCAAGATCAATGGACAGTGTTTGGTGCCTTACCTGTGATACCCATACAAGTGCTTCCATAATTGTCCCATACCAATTATGGCCACACTTATATGCGTCCCACAGACGTCGACAATGTAATAAATCAATAGGGTCCACTGATTGTGTACAAGTACATGTCACTTTCACTTATCCATTCATGCTCAACACTAACGTACTTGCCACAATCACCACTAATACCTAACACTTGGTAATGCACATGATCACTAGGTTACCAATGCAATGACATATATATAATGTGATGAGAAAACAGTATTTAAGGCGTGATTAAGATGTCATCAAACGATGTCCTACCACTTGCATAAATCTTCATAAATCACACATGCAAAATTTAGCGAAACAATGAACAGGGGATAAGTAGTACGTTTGATTATCTAACCATAAAATGTAGTTTCACGTCAATCGGGTTTCGGGATCACTAGATATGGCCATTTCCTTTTAAGCGTTCACTGCTGGAAATCCGGTTTCAGAATCGGAAGTCTGTTTCGTAACGCATTTCAATCCTAGTTGGGATCAGAATTTAGCGTCGCTACAGTTGAATGAAATTTATATTTTTCAATAAGCTTTCTAACGCACTAGACGTATTCTCAATCGCGTCTCTACGTCAGAAGTTACGCACTATTCAACACTAGGGTATCAGTTCTGGTTCTGTTTGGGACTGCTATACGTCCCGTTCTTTTAAATTGCAGTTTAAATAGTAAACGACGATGAAAAGGGGTGAAATCACTTGAGTTATTTAGCTAACAGATTGATCTTAAATAAAATGTAGGGTTCCGCAACATACAAGTTCAGGAAGCAATCTAGCAAACATTACGAGACAGAAACAACAACCAGAGTTGCTCTGGACTGCAGTCCAGATCCGCTCTCCGAACCAATTCTCGACATAATTTCAGTACGGAAACAATTAAGAACTTGCATAGGGTTACAGGTCGTCGAGTCGGCTTCGATCTGAGCCCTCGAACGCCTAATTTCAATATGTACACAATTAATTGTGATTTTAACAAATCTCGGGTACGGGAAATTCCCAGTTTTTACGGGTGTATTTGGGGGTGTTCGTTTAAGCCATTAACAATTGTATTTTCCAGTAAAATTTCTACACAGTGCTCATTGCCACACGGGCCAGAATATGCAATCGAGTTCCGTCAAATTAAATGAAGGTTTTCATTCGGATTTTGCATCGAACAGTTATGTCATATAAGTTTTCGTGAATTGTTAACATGGAATTAATACGATTTTAGTTTGTAACAGAAATAAAATAGCATATAGCAAGTAGGGTACTTGCCTGGAGACGCTTTGACGATGCACAACAGCGGCAATGGCACGAACGCGCGATGAACAGCACGGCTAGGGTTCGCGGCCTCGGCTCGCGTTTCGGGTTTGACGTCGGAGTTGTCCGGGGGTGACTCGTGTTCGCTGGAAGCGGAGTTGAATGCTCTGTGGATCTCCCGGGGTGTGCTGGGGTTGACAACGGTCGGCGATGGGCACAATGGGGGTGTTTGGCTGTGGGTTTAAAGAGAGGGAAAAGAGAGAGGGAGAGAGGTAGTGGGGCTCGGTTTGGAGGTGTTGGTGATGCTGCTGAGGGTGTAGGGGTGTCGACGAGATGGTTCAGGTCAGTGGGGGCTCGCCGGCATCGAGTGCAGGGGTGGACGAGATGGGATGTCGAGTGAGTTGGGTGGCGACTGAAGGTGCAGGGGGCTCGGTGAGGGGGTGCGTTCTGGAGAGAAGAGAGCGGGGGAGGAAGGATGAGGGTTGTAGTTTTCGTAGTCGTCGTCGGCGGCGAGGGGACTCGAAGCAGTGGGTTACTGTAGGGAGAGAGAGAGTTTGGGAGAGAGGAGAAGGGGGCGAGGAGTGGGTTGATGAGCTCGAGGGGGCACGGTTGAGGGAGGCGAGCGTGGGATCGTGGGCGACGACGGGGGCGTGGACGCACGACGGGGGCGACGTGGGAAGTGGGTTCTCGCAGAGGCAAAAAGAAGGAGCGGGAAAAAAGTTTTGTGAGGGGAGAAGAAGTTAACGAAGCGGGTCGGGTGTGGGAAGGCGGGCGCCGGCTGCTGGGTTAGGGACATGGGCTGGGCCGGGGTTTTATTAACTTATTTGGGAAAAAGGAGTGTTGGGCTGAGGAGGGAGATTGGGCCAGGTTTTTTTTTTATTAATTTATTTGGGAAAAAGGAGTGTTGGGCTGAGGAATTGTTTCTAAGGTTTGGGTTTTGGGCTAAGGTTTTAAAATAGGGAAATTATATATATTATTTTGTCTTGGCTTGGAGTTAAATAAGAATGAGAATGAATTTTGAGGAAAATAAATAGGAAGCTGGGCCGAGTTTTAGGGTAAAATAAAAGGGAGAAAAATAAAAATAGTTTTAGATAAATTAGGGTTATAAAGGGTTTAGGAAAAGAAAATGTGAAGGGAAAAGATTAGGAAAAGACTTTGAAGAATTGGGAAAGGGGTGGGCTGAGACATAAAGTAAAAGGGATTGGGATTTGGGTTTGGGGTTTAAAAGCAATAAATAATTATAAATAAAAATAAATAAATTTTGTAAATAATACTTTATGAAAAATACTGACATTGGTGTACAAAAAGAACTGGGTATTACAACGTTGTTTCTAGTATAGTGTATATGATACACGCTCTCTACAGTATATGATACCGAGAAGATATTGATGGCATTTCGTGTATGTGATACATGATGTGTACGTGTATGGGACACATGCACTAATACTTATTATATATATATATATATATATATATATATATATATCTTAATGTATATATACATATTATATAATTTATTATACTAAATAAATAGTGAGGCCCACCCTTTCTCTTGTGTGTGTGACAATACACATGAGAGAGAGGATGGGAGAGTATAGGTGTCATATTAATATATGACATGGGTGGAAAAATTAAGGAATGATAATTCATTATTTTTTTCTTAGCCATAAAAAATACTTCATCTTTTTCCTCTTCGCTAGAGCTTTTGCTCTCTAGGTTAATGGCAAGTATGGCCATGGTGAGGGAGTGACAAAAAGAGAGAGTATCCATCGTTCACATTGTCTTCCTCTACACCTAGCTAGCTTCTGGAGGAAGTTTCTCCACCCGATGACGAAGTTGGAGCTCAGGCAGCCCACTTTCAATGTGAATCATCTACGGCGAGGCGGTCGACTTTCAGACGGGTCTGGGAGCTCACAAAGTCTAGACTGGATCTTTTGAGATCAGCCGGACACGCTATAAAGGTTGTATCACCTCTCTACTCTTTTCTAGTTTGCACATTGTATTGTATTTGCTGATCTTGGTGATGGATTGGGATTATGCTTAGTAAAATTGTTGTTTTTTAAATTCCGCCGTGGCCGTGATGTCACGACCCTAACCCCCATCCACTTACATGGTATCAGAGCCAAATCAAATACTTGCAATTGGTTTTATGGTCATTTGAATCTCCAAATTTTTTTTACAAAACAAAACAGTTTCTGTTTGAAAAACTATCCCAAACCAGTAACTATTTTTGCAAATAACTCGCATCCGGGGGCTCTTTGTTCGGACTGAGAGCCCCGTGGTAGTGCAAGAGCGACCCCAGGGATGTCTCCGGGGGCTTGGGCGAGATCCTACACCCGAGACAATCACGAAATGGTCTCGGGTGTGGCGCTAGGACAGCAAGCGCGCAGCTACGCGCTTGCTGTCCCAGCAGCCAACCTATGGCCACAATTTTCTGGCTAGAGGTTGGAGCCCCCACCTAATGCCCCCCAAAAGCTCATGGGTCATGCCCGAGGTCTCCCCCGGTGTCTCGGATAGTTTTTGGGTTGTTTGGGTTTCGATTCATGCAAGAAATGGTGGTGTTTTGGGGCCGGGGCTGATCTTGAATTTCAGTTTTTGGAAATTCGATTTCGGCTTCGCAGGTTTTGGAATTCCTTAGCCATGGGTTCCGTATTGACGGGGTTAAACCGTTTAACCTTATTAATGCAATGGCATATGTGATATGCGGTGTTTAACGTCACCGAATTGATATGATCAATTAGACGGGTTGCACATGTGAGTCTGATATGTTCTATGTTAAAGTTTATTTGGTGTGGATTGGATTGTCGTGAAATGAATAGTCTGTGTGTGTTTGTGATGATGTGTTTTTCATTTCATTTATGTTATAGCCAAATGTATATTCTTTTATTCGGGACGAGCAGTCGACATGTGGCCGTCATTTCTGTAAGTCCACGTTGCTCATCCCGGTTCTTACGGGGAGGCGGAAACGGCGAAAAACAATGATTTGGCGCAAGGCAACATGGACTAAAAGTCGGGATCTTGACTAAACTAGAAACTAGTAAACACTTAGAGGTTTTAGCTACTATGCTGTAGAAAGTATACCTCACGGAACCGGTCCTTCGGGTCTTCATCCCGCTGTCCCACTCGTCCATTCAAGCTCCAAGCGTCGATCCGGACCTTGGGCACCTCCGCGGCCTTCTTGAGTCGAAGACGATCCATCTGAGAGTTGTACACTAAGCTTCGCCTCAAGCCAAGGCAATTAGGGCAAAGAGATTGCTAATCTAAATGCCTTAGGTTGTGTAGAAGAGAAAGATGGAAGTGTTTGTCTATGTGGATTCTTTTTCTCTCAACACATGAGATCAAAAGAAGAGATCAAGAGGAGGAAGAAGAAGGAGAAAGTTTGCAACCATGGAGCTTTTCTTTTTCTTCTCACTTCATGAGAGAGAATGAGAAGAGAATAATGAAAAAGGATTAAGCCAAAATGAAATGAACCATGGTTGCAATAATACACTAATCTCATCATTACTAATCCTATCATGATAAAGTTGATGGCATATTGAATTGACCATTATCATAACTCTAGAATTATAAAGAAAATAAAAGAAGAGTGTAGATCCCTCTTGAAGGTCAATGGTTAACACGGTCAACGGGTCAACAAAGTCAAGAGAGGTCTAACTGGTCAAATGGCCAATGCAATTAGCCATCACTAATCTATCACTAAAAGGATTAGTAAACAATGTCTCCGGCTCATAACGGTTTTGACCAAACGAATTGTCAAAACCCTAATGAGTGTGCCACATTACGGTTTTGGCCAAACCAACTGCCAAAACCCTAATGGGGCACCTCCTCCTTCATCGCTCCTCAAAACTGTGCATACACACCCGCATCCGCATTCCGTAGAATGCGAATGCACAAAAGACAAATCAAATCCATCTGTGCAATACCAGGATCTGGCTTAAACCAAAGCCCACTAGTATTGCCTGCCCGAACAGCATACGCACACAAGTGCACGTAAGTGATCGTAGCCCTGCTGTAAAACCATACGGCCTCTACTCGTTTCGCTCAGTGCAGGGAAACTCTCTGTGTGGGACTCTAAAGACTCGACACTACGCTGGCAGTGGGTTTAACCACAGACCGTAAGCGGCACTAGCTGTACGTAACGGTCCCCAGGTAGATGTCGATAAGAAGGCCAATGAGGTAAACCCATCCGAACTCCTACTGAGCCTGTATGTGAAATCTCCGTACAGTCCGGTCTGTTCGTCTGATACATCGCATGGCGGGCCTAGGGGGGTGGTGAATGTTCATAGCCGAATACGGCATTTTATACCGCCCATTCTTATGCTCGTGTGTTTATAGGTAGGTACTTTTAATCCGTGTTTGTTACATATTTACAGAGTACAGGTTTTCAGTCCAAATATTGCAAATCAAGACAAAATCTCCACAGTTACACCAAATACAGAACATCTGTCATAGCAGATAAAAGCCGGGTTCCGGTCATCCATATCCGTCCAGTGCCGAGTACCAGTTCCAGAGACAAGACATATGACAGTGGTCATTCGTGTCTCGGACAAGCACAGAGCACGAGGGGGGCAGCACAAGAATCAATGGGTGCACGGAGCTCAAGAGAGATAGAAGTCAAAAGTTAAGAAAAGATAGCAATCTTGGACTAAGAATTCTGCTGATATTCTGGAAGACTTTTGTGCAGTATGAAGTTTTCAGACACAAGGAAAAATGGAACCAGGGAAGCACACAAATTTCGAGGACCCAACTCACCTATACGGCCGCGGATCCGCGGCCAATAGGGGGTATTGACCGCGGATCCGCGGCCAAGTGGGCTCCTCTCATTATCGTTTTTTAGGGTAGTTTGGGTACTTCATTTTATGCCAGCTTCTTGCCCTAGGGTTTCTGTAAACTGCATATAAATACTCCAGAACTGAGCCCAACCAAGTGTTCATTCTTTGTTCTTCTTTTTGTTAGGATTTAGTCTTTTTCTTCTTCTTCTTCATCTTTTCTCCATGAAAATTGTAGTGAGAGCTTTTTGAGTGGAAGATCAATGAAGATGAGGGCTTTTGTATCATTCTCTTTTGTTTAACTTCCCCTTGAGATTCTTGCTTTCTCTTGATCTTTCAACCTCTTCATTGAGCTTGAAAGGTTAAGAGTTTGTTATTGATCTCAAGGGTCGTATTTTCTTATGGAATTAGTGCTTCATTTCACATGCGTTCTTTACCCTTCTCTTGATCTTGCAACCTCTTGATTGAGCTTGCAAGTTTAAGGGTTGGCTATTGATCCCATGCTTGTCTTGAGTTCTATGTTCTTGTAATTACTTTCTTGTTCTTTTTATTGCTTATTTATTACTTGTTTTTTATTACCTTGCTTTACTTTCTTGCAATTTATATTCATGCACTTACTTACTTGTAATCTTTTCTTTTCTTTGTTCTTTTCTTTTGCTCTTTTTGATTTGTTTTGTGAATGGTTGTAATTATTATTGTTAAGAAGAAATACGATATTATAAGTTAAGATTTTCTTTGCTCATTTCCTTTTCCCGTTATTTTCCTTTGAACTCCGCCCGAACCATACGCAAGCGCTCCGTTAGGCACCCTACCCTGACAAGGTAACGGTGATTCCTAACTGCGACCGGTTGCGTTCGGTTTGGCCGGAGGCGAAAGCAAGAGACAAGAACGGAAGGACAAGGGTAAATAAGCCGTATTCCACGAATACCGCGCTTAAATCCGCTAATCCACGTTGTTGCCGATTGCTCTAGCTTCAATTGGTCAAGACTCGGCTCAAAAGTTTTGAGTACGGATTTCTTTAGCTTATAATCTCGTATCTTTTTCTTAACAACTTTATACTTGCAAATAATACACTTAGGATAGAATCGAACAAACACATACAAATTCTTTATTGACTCGTCTAAAACAAGAAAGGACATACAACCATCTCCCTATGGATCGACCCGTGCTCAACCGGCTAGCTGCATAGCGACACCGTCTTGATTGCGGTTAAAACTCAAATTCTTTCAATCAAATGGCGCCGTTGCCGGGGAGACGGTAGCGTATTTTCTTTCTTGTTATTCGGGTTAATATTCTTTTTGTTCATATATAAAAAATAATAAAAAAAAATCTTTTTGTTTTTTTTGATAATTTTTGTGGGCAAGTGTGCAGATTTTTGCGTATTTGCAAACTGCAATTGTGGGGAGCAAAGTGTACATTCAAGGCTAAGGTGTTTGCAAAGTACAGTGCCAAAGATCCGGGTAGTTTGACCCGCGCAAGCGAACTTTTCAAGCTCACCGGATTTGATTCAACGGGGGTTTCCTAACCCAAAAACTTAACGGTACGTATTTTACTAACACCTTCTTCTCAAATCCGACGCATCCAATATACTATTCTTTGCAGGATTCTTTGCAAGTTCGCTAGCAAACGCTAAAAATTGACTAACCCGTATTTGTTGCAGTGCCGCGCTTAAACTAAAAAACGATTGTTTGATTCTTTATAGAATTTTTATTGAATTGCGCATTGCATACATTAATACGGACTTAAGGGCAAGCGAACCCCACAACATACGGTAAAGGATTTCATCACCTTTTCCGTGGCCCACAAATCACGAACTTGAGCATAACGTTTACCTACACAAAATTTAAAAGAAACTAGACTTTAAGCCTTAAGGACTTCACGCTCACTAGAAGAAGTTAACTGTGTTTAGAACCTTGCTTAACGGTATATTGTTTACGGGGTGTCTAGGAAAGTGTTAACGGCGAAACCGCCAAAAGAGAAAGGGTTATTTAATTAAGGAACTTCGCGAAAGCGTTGGAAAACCTCCCCTTATCTCTGCACTTACCTGGCCTCGTGATCAGTGTATCTTGAGCCCGTTTCTCGACACAGTTTTACTTCGACAATCAAGTTCTGGAGCAGGTCTAGTTGACCTAGGTGAACCCTAGAATGATTAGGTGTGTGGTATTTTCGTGTCGTGATTGTTTTTGTCAATATTCTTTTTGTGTGTATATTTCATTCTTTTGTTAATATATTTCTATAAAAAAAAAATATAAAAAAAATCACATTCTTTTTCCCTCCTTTTCTCTTCCTTTCTTTCCTTTTCTCATCATATCATGGGTACCCCATCTCGCAAAACTCTTGCCGAACTTTGGTACCCACAACCAGACATTACATCTTACGGTTCTTGCTTTGGCCGAACTTCGAACGACCCCTCCATGCCCAAAATTTCTTTGAAAGATCGGATAGACGCGTCTAGAACGAACAACTGGACCCCGCAATCCACTTCGTATCAACCATTTCAAACATTCACCCCTTCTTGCATTGATACCCCTTTTGAAAATCCAGTTGTAACCCCGAGACCAATGTCTCTTGCTGAACGTATCGAACAATCCCGTAGTCGATCTTTCACTCCTTTCACTGCTTCAAATTCTTGGGATCAACAATTCCATTCACCTTCTTATCCCAATGTTGATCCCACTCCTGTCCAGCCATTCAATTCCTACCAATCCTATCCTACTTTTGCACCTTCCCTAGACATTGCTTCAGAACCGCCATTTAGGAGTTTTCAGTATCCATACAACTGTGAATCTTTTACTGAAACCCCTTCACAACCCATGTCTAGTCTGGAACAGTCGTTGGAAGACTTTAGGGTAGCGTCAAGCCAACAAATGATGGATTTGGATGCGTCCATGGCCGCCCTCATGCAACCTAGTGACCCGGTAGCTAGTTTTCAACTAGCTCCAACTTTTTCAATGTATGATGAGGCGGCAGGACAGGCTGTGAATTTGAGTGGTGAGAGTGAAATGTACCCCCTTCTAAATCAAACCTACCCATCCCAAATTGAATCCCACACTTCCTGTTTTGAAAGTCTATCGAGTATCCCACATGATTTATCAATTGAAGATAGAATGATGAATGAGTTGTGCGACTTCGTAGTGTTTGATTTGCCCGATTATGAAGGGTCTCTTCCAAGTGAAACCGATCCTAAACCTTTTGACCTCTACACCTCCACTTTAGAACCTGAATCGGTTGATATCCATGCTTTTGTTGAGGTGTCAGAGAATTTTGATTTTCACTTGATTAAGGATATTGACGCCGGGAATATTTTGGATGATGAACCCGTAGATTTGGCTGAGTTTGTCTCTTCAAATCATCATCCCGAGTCATTAAATGTTTTTCCCGAACCCCATATGCGTCTGGACTTTGAAGAGAAGTGCATAGATGTGCTAAATTTTAAGGAGAATATTGAGGATAGTTTTGAGGATGAACCAGTTTTGCTTGATGAGTCGGATTTTCCAATTCATCCTGTTCCTTCCACTAACTGTGTACACCCTCCTGAACCTTTAACCGATAACCTTCCTCAACCACCTACCTCCCTCCTTTCCATCGTTCCGACCTTGCAAGAACCCATATCATTTTCACTTCCGGTGTCTGGTTTACCAAGTTCGGCGTACCCATGGTTTCTCATGAATCTTGAGGGATTTGATCCCATTTCTCGACGGGTTAATATATTAGCACAATCGCTTTTCACACATCGGTCATCACAAATTGTGCTAATCTATTTACTCCATTTGCACCCTCAAGTTCGTATTCCACTTCTTTTTCCCTTCCGCCATTCTTCTTCTTTTGATATACCGAGACCGTATCCCGCTTCTCTCCGCATACGATCTCGCGTATTCTCCATCTCTTTTCTCTACGCCTTCTTTCACCAGCCACTGCTTTATCACGATAAGATCTTTGAATGGTTGGTGTTAACTTTTGGCCTGTGTAAGGCCTTGTATAGCTTGATACTGTTCTCTTTCCCCCCTAATCCTGAATTTCAACGCTTAACAGTGGAAACACTGTTTTACTTAAGTTTGGGGGGGGGACATTTTTTTGTATATATTTTTGTTTTCCTTTTTGTTTTGTATATAATTTGTTTTTAGGGAGCGCCGACAATTTTGACCCTCTTGGTGTAGCCTGACAGTGAGGGCACTGTCAAGTTTAAGTTTGGGGGTGTGCTCGGTAAGCTTCTTCCTTCGCATTCATTTGTTTATTTTGCATTTGCATACCTTATTAAAAACCCACAAAAATTGAAAATTTTCCAAAAAATATAAAAACTTTGTCGTCAAGTTAGCTAATAGGGTAACTTAGATCTTTATTCCGAAAGTTTAGTTGATATGATAGTAATAACTAAATTCTAGGCTTAGGAATTGAAAACCCTAAAAATAACCCTCATTCTGTTTAAACTTGGTAAGTATACGTCCTTACAGTTTTTTTGAGAACTAGGTAATCTTGAGTTCAGTTCTTGAGTTAAGTCAAGATAAAGGGAAAGTATTGATGCTCTACTGAAGGATAAGTCTGAAAAATAGTTTCTTTTCTTGAGTTCAAATTTAGAAAGTATATACCCTACAAACTGCACATACACGCACCTTGAAACTTGGGATAGTAGAGGATACCTAGAAATACTCTTACCTGAAAGCCTAGTATGAAAGAAAAAACGGTATTTAAAGCTAAACACCAAAAGAGCATATTAAAAAATATATCCGGTCTTGAAGAAAAAAAAAAGAAAAAGAAAAAAATAGAATAAAGTCAATACCTGGAAACTGCTATTTACGCTTTAATATTCACACATTCAGTAATCGGCCGTTAGTGCCTCAAGAAGCATTAATAGTCGCATGAAAGGTGTGTGAGCAAATCCGTCCATCCTTAATGAAAAGAAGTAGTATTAGGTATTAGGGCAAGGGTATTATAGCTTGAATTGAATTCTTAAGTGTAGGGGTGCAAATTTACACACACGTAGGGGTATACAATCGATGTTTGGACAAAAGATAGAAATGAAGAATAAGACTTGTATTTTCTGTAAAGTTGACAAAAATCCCTGATTTAAGACCAGACTTTAGAAGGAAAACTCAGGAGATACCAACATCTTTCTAAACTTTTTTGGAACGTATATGATCTAAAGTTAAATAGATAGGAGGTGTGAAGCATTAGGGTTGGATATTTCTAACTTAGGATAATAGAGTTTCTAACGTAAATACTAAACTGTAGGAGTAAAATCATTGTTAACTTATGACACTAGCTTGACGGGATTTTGTGGGTAGTATCCGCTGAAAACCCTCAGGAGACAACACTCCTCCTACTAGGGACACCTAGAGGTTTAACGGCTTATTGCACATGCTCAGTGCAATCGCGTTCCCTGCGAAAGTGCGGTTAGGATTTTCTTTTTTGTGAATAATTGGTTTTGCTCGGGACGAGCAAAAGTTAAGTTTGGGGGTATTTGTTCATAACAGAATACGGCATTTTATACCGCCCATTCTTATGCTCGTGTGTTTATAGGTAGGTACTTTTAATCCGTGTTTGTTACATATTTACAGAGTACAGGTTTTCAGTCCAAATATTGCAAATCAAGACAAAATCTCCACAGTTACACCAAATACAGAACATCTGTCACAGCAGATAAAAGCCGGGTTCCGGTCATCCATATCCGTCCAGTGCCAAGTACCAGTTCCAGAGACAAGATATATGACAGTGGTCATTCGTGTCTCGGACAAGCACAGAGCACGAGGGGGGCAGCACAAGAATCAATGAGTGCGCGGAGCTCAAGAGAGATAGAAGTCAAAAGTTAAGAAAAGATAGCAATCTTGGACTAAGAATTCTGCTGATATTCTGGAAGACTTTTGTGCAGTATGAAGTTTTCAGACACAAGGAAAAATGGAACCAGGGAAGCACACAAATTTCGAGGACCCAACTCACCTATACGGCCGCGGATCCACGGCCAATAGGGGGTATTGGCCGCGGATCCGCGGCCAAGTGGGCTCCTCTCATTGTCGTTTTTTTAGGGTAGTTTAGGTACTTCATTTTATGCCAGCTTCTTGCCCTAGGGTTTCTGTAAACTGCCTATAAATACTCCAGAACTGAGCCCAACCAAGTGTTCATTCTTTGTTCTTCTTTTTGTTAGGATTTAGTCTTTTTCTTCTTCTTCTTCATCTTTTCTCCATGAAAATTGTAGTGAGAGCTTTTTGAGTGGAAGATCAATGAAGATGAGGGCTTTTGTATCATTCTCTTTTGTTTAACTTCCCCTTGAGATTCTTGCTTTCTCTTGATCTTTCAACCTCTTCATTGAGCTTGAAAGGTTAAGAGTTTGTTATTGATCTCAAGGGTCGTATTTTCTTATAGAATTAGTGCTTCATTTCACATGCGTTCTTTACCCTTCTCTTGATCTTGCAACCTCTTGATTGAGCTTGCAAGTTTAAGGGTTGTCTATTGATCCCATGCTTGTCTTGAGTTCTACGTTCTTGTAATTACTTTCTTGTTCTTTTTATTGCTTATTTATTACTTGCTTTTTATTACCTTGCTTTACTTTCTTGCAATTTATATTCATGCACTTACTTACTTGTAATCTTTTCTTTTCTTTGTTCTTTTCTTTTGCTCTTTTTGATTTGTTTTGTGAATGGTTGTAATTATTATTGTTAAGAAGAAATACGATATTATAAGTTAAGATTTTCTTTGCTCATTTCTTTTTCCCGTTATTTTCCTTTGAACTCCGCCCGAACCATACGCAAGCGCTCTGTTAGGCACCCTACCCTGATAAGGTAACGGTGATTCCTAACTGCGACCGGTTGCGTTCGGTTTGGCCGGAGGCGAAAGCAAGAGACAAGAACGGAAGGACAAGGGTAAATAAGCCGTATTCCACGAATACCGCGCTTAAATCCCTAATCCACGTTGTTGCCGATTGCTCTAGCTTCAATTGGTCAAGACTCGGCTCAAAGGTTTTGAGTACGGATTTCTTTAGCTTATAATCTCGTATCTTTTTCTTAACAACTTTATACTTGCAAATAATACACTTAGGATAGAATCGAACAAACACATACAAATTCTTTATTGACTTTTCTAAAACAAGAAAGGACATACAACTATCTCCCTGTGGATCGACCCGAGCTCAACCGGCTAGCTGCATAGCGACACCGTCTTGATTGCGGTTAAAACTCAAATTCTTTCAATCAGTGAACGTCAGTCCCCTAATAGCGGTACAAGTCGTGTCGGAGTGTAGCCCAAAACACCCTGAGATAACACTGGAAACCTACCAGTATATCTCGCTTGCCCTGGCCAGGGACTACTTGTGTAATGGCTCTACTAGACACAGCGCGATGTCAACCCCCAATACCGGGAGAGACGAATCCTGTCTAACCGTCACCGCCTCCAATTGCTTCGGGACTGCACCCAACTACTACCTGTTTGCACGACTCCTTTGAGCCGTGGTAGGGTAGTAATCTAAGTACAGTGGGAACACACTCGAGGCGAAGTGACAGTGTCAAGTCGGCGGACTAAGCTGTACTCATGTCACCTGGGAACTGATAACTGACGATAGGTATAATACCAACCAACAGTTCCGGACGAGTCCTGTCCAGTGTACTCATAACCTAACGAGCAGCCGCATACTATCTCAAGTACGACGTACTGACGGCTGTGGGACAGACCGTCTCCCCCGCTGGGATGAGAAGCGCATACGCTAGTCTACTCCGGAGTATCGATTCCCTGTCTCGATAGTCCAACGACTAGGGACCTGTATAAGGATGTGCTTATGGATTACCCAGCCCCACGAGTGTGAGCGCCATCACAACGCTGGTAATCAAGCAAAGATCTTAAGGGCTCTACTAATATGTATATAAGCGATATGCTAAAAGAAACACATGCACATATTGAAGTAGAGACAAACCAAGTAGCATACTACCATTTTGAGCAAGATTGTCTATACAACTGTGAATATCCCAAGCTTCCATCAAGTAATATACAAGCTAGTATGATACAGTAATGGCCTCTAGGGCATATACACTAACAATTTCCGCCTATTGTATTATTATTTGTCGGAACTCGATCAGGTTGCGATCGATGTTACCATTGTATTAATACATGTATTAGGACTACCCCACGGAGAAGCGCACTGGCAGCCGGGTTCTAAATTGCATTGGATGGCCATCTTAAGGAGTTGAGACCGGGTCACTCGATTCTAGGATTGGCGGGCTGCTTGCTGTGCTTGTAGGGGGTTAGGATAGACCCGCGGAGGAGTGCTCAAGTCATCGGATTCGAGAAAGTGCTAGGAGGCCCCATCATGGTGATAATGCCGGGTTGCCTCGTTTCTTGGATTGGCGGATGACTTGCCGCACTCGTAGGGGTTTGCTTTTGGCTACGCACGGGCTATTCACACGACCAAGGTATTTCATGCTTCGTTTGTGGCTCGAACGAAATGCGGGATTCCTAGGTCATCCGACCATTCCAACTCCATGATGTTGTTTTTTCGCATGCTGTAATGTGATTATTTGCGTATGATGATATATTTATATATGTGATATACAATATATATAATAATGTTATATGTTAGTGTATATGCCCTAGAGGCCATTACTGTATCATACTAGTTTGTATATTACTTGATGGAAGCTTGGGATATTCTTAGTTGTATATACAATCTTGCTCGAAATGGTAGTATGCTACTTGGTTTGTCTCTACTTCAATATGTGCATGTGTTTCTTTTTAGCATATCGCTGATATACATATTAGTAGAGCCCTTAGGATCTTTTGCTTGATTACCAGCGTTGTGATGGCGCTCGCACTCGTGGGAGCTGGGTAATCTATAAGCACATCCTTATACAGGTCCCTGGTCGTTGGACTATCGAGACAGGGCATCGATACTCCGGAGTAGACTAGCGTATGCGCTTCTCATCCCAGTGTAGGAGACGGTCTGTCCCACAGCCGTCAGTACGTCGTACTTGAGATAGCATACGGGTGCTCGTTAGGTTACGAGTACACTGGACAGGACTCATCGGGGACTGTTGGTTGGTATTATACCTATCGTCAGTTATCAGTTCCCAGGTGACATGAGTACAGCTTAGTCCGTTGACTTGACACTGTCACTTCGCCTCGAGTGTGTTCTCACTGCACTTTGATTACTACCCTACCATGGCTCAAAGGAGTCGTGCAAACAGGTAGTTTTTGGGTGCAGTCCCGAAGCACTTGGAGGCAGTGACGGTTAGACAGGATTCGTCTCTCCCGGTATTGGGGATTGACATCGCGCTGTGTCTAGGAGAGCCATTACACAAGTAGTCCCTGGCCAGGGCAAGCGAGATATACTGGTAGGTTTCCAGTGTTATCTCAGGGTGTTCTGGGCTACACTCCGACACGACTTGTACCGCTATTAGGGGACTGACGTTCACCGCCCCCTAGGCCCGCCATGCGATGTATCAGATGAACAGACCGGACTGTACGGAGACTGTCACATACAGGCTCAGTAGGAGTTCAGATGGGGTTCACCTCGTCAGTCTTCTTATCGGCATCTACCTGGGGACCGTTACGTACAGCTAGTGCCGCTTGCGGTCTGTGGTTAAACCCACTGCCAGCGTAGTGTCGAGTCTTTAGAGTCCCACACTGAGAGCTATTCGCCTTTAAGCAAAATGAGTAGAGGTCGCATGGTTTTGCGACAGGGTTCGTTCACATCCGCGCACTTGTGCACGTTTGCTGTCCGGACAGCTTATACTAGCGGGCTTTGGTTTAAGCCAGATCCTAGTATATGATTTGAGATTGGTTTTTCTCATTGTATCCATGTTCCTCGGATCGCGAATACGGGTGCGTATGCACAGTTGCTTGAGACAGAGGGAGAGGACTTTGATTAGGGTTAATGACTATTGTCATTTTATTAACCCTAATGCTTTTGTGTGAATTATAGTTAATTAATATTAGTTTAATAATTGTGCATGGTTATGGTTGTTGACCATTTGACCTATCTTGACTTGTTGACCTTGTTGACACTCTGACCATCATCATTTCATTTGGAAGATGCTCTTTGATCCTTGCAAATTGCATTAAAAATGAAATGATAATGGTCATGTCTTGATTAACCATGACAATTATCTAGCTAATTATCTAATTACAATAATTCACACATATATGTGAGAATGGTTCCATTTTATTCTCATTCTATCATTTCCTTTCTCTCTCTTATTCTTCCTCTCCCTCAAGCTCTCCCCTCTCATGTGTTGAGAAACACTTGAGCTTGAGAAAAACACCTTCTTGATAATCTCCACTCTCATCTAGGGTTCAAGGATTAGCACTTCTTGCACCCTAGTTACTTCTAGCTTGGAGTTGAAGCCAAAGGTTGAGGCTTTCGGGTGGATCCTTCTTTGACGTGAGAAGACAACAAAGGTGACCCTTTTCCACTACTCCAAGGAGCAAGGAGAGAAGGACATAAAGCCCTAGGTATAACCTTTCTAACACTTAGCTAGTTACTAGTTAGCTTTAGCTTGTTTTTGTTTAGCAAAGATCCTTCTTTGTCTAGTCCATGTTGCCTAAGTTGACAAAAATTTGATTTTTATTCCGTTTTCCGCCTCCCCGTAAGTACCGGGGTGGGCAACGTGGACTTACAGTGGTATCAGAGCCTAACTAAACATAAACTTGCTAGGTAGTGAAGTGTATCGAAGTTCGAAACGGAAAAATCGAAAAACTAAAATATCAAAACCGTAGTTTTCTGTTAAATTTTTTTCTGTTCAAAACAAAATATATCATACTCCAAAAATCATCTCAGGGTTTTGTGAAGAAAGCCACCAAAAACGATCCACCGATTCGACTAAAGAGCCGCGGTTCCGCGGCAATAGCAAGCTATTGCCGCGCAACCGCGGTCGTCTTGGCTCGTCTCCGGGTCGGGTTTGGTGCAGTGTATTTCTGGCTTGGTTTTGGGATTTTTAAGATGGTTTATATGTGCCCAGATTTTCTAGAATAGAAATTTGTTTTTGGGGCCTATAAATCCGTATTTTTTTCGAACATCACTACATTTTGACTATAAAGGTTATATCTGTGATGTTTATATGTATTGAACGTCGACTAATCGCTATATGTCGATTAGTCGGGGTTATACATATCTGTGATCTGTGTTTGATGTTGGTATGTGTATATGAATGGGTTGGATTATCGCGGGTGAATAGCCGGGGTGGATGTGAGATGAGTGTTGCTTTTTCTTTCATTCATTGTAACATGTAAATTGATGTAATATTATTATTTGTATGGCCGCACAACCGGGTCGGGGTTGTAGCCGTCATTGTATAATTCTTTTTACTGTTTTTGCTCCTAGGATAGACCCATGGACGGGGTGCACAAACTACCGGGTATCTCGAAGTGCCGAGTGGCCTACTCACGGTGTTGAGGGAGGTTGCTTCGCTTCGAGTACTTGGCGGGTAGTTTGCCGCACCCGTAGGGGTCTTGGGTGGGGTATTGGCTATTCACCGCGGCCGTGTAATCCGCTTTTCGTTGCAGGCTCGAACGGATTGCAGATTCCTAGTATATCTAATGTATTCATCTGTGATCTGTAATGTCTATCATTGCTATATACTTATATATGATAACAATTTAGGCGTTGCTTATGTTTTACAGCCGCGCTAGCTCAGCCCCCGCTCTGTCGTTAGTTAAGTAACCTAACGGGTGATGACGGGGCCCCGTGGCGAATGCGAATGACATAAGCGTACGTCATATTTTGGTTGTTTTCTGCAATGGTAGGATTAAATGATGGGACACATTAAAAGAACTAATGCAAGAAAATAAACCAAATAAAAGTCGATTGGAACACTTTGAAAACCACTCGATTCTTTTCAAAACTAAACTTTTAAACGCGGAGCTTGAACCACTCCTTTTAAAAGCTATCTCGTTCTATCGATTATATCAAGTTCACTACGTTCACGGTTTCACCAAAACCATTCGTAGCCCTCCGTCATTCCACATGAATGGTCAAAAAGTATTCAAGCTACGTATTTTGGCCAAAGTCAAGGCATAGTGATTGGTAGCTATTGGGTATTCATGTGCAGCATAGATAGATGCGTTGGTTTGGGACAGTCGTGCTGCCATTTTGGCCAAAGTCAAGGGTAGGTACGGGTGGGTCCAAATTAACCAGGAGAATGACGAGTAGAACTTGACATGTGACTTATGATATTTTGGCCAAAGTCAAGGTCATAAGAGCATGGGGCAAATATCCACATCGGGAGTTTCATAAGTACTGAAACTTGCTAGCGCTGCATACCATTTGGAGTGTGATAATTCTGGTAGGATTCTTTCGGTTTTATCACGCGATGATATTTGGATCCCGATCCTACTGTGAGTATATGCTACTCCTCGGGAAAACTCTCACTTAACGATCAATGCTATAAACTTAGTAGGTGTCTAGAAAGGTGTTAGCGGGGCTACGCCCCCTGGGAAAAGAGGTTCTTAAATTAAGGAACTTCACGAAAGCGTTGGAAAACCTCCCTCGAAGTACCGGCACTGGCCTGGCTGAACAGTTAAGCAAGTATTGTACGGTGAGATTGATCCTGACTAATCCTTTCTTTACGGATTGAGAAGGGATTCGAGAGACAGTGGGAGCCATCCAGTTTAGACAAATTAAAAACCACTCTAAACTTGCAAGAGCATCATGCTAAAGTGTTTCTTTTCTCTCTCCTAATTGCAGCGACCATTCAACATGACCGGACTTAAGTTATTACTAGATAAAAACATATTGACAGGGCCAAACTACAAAGATTGGCTCAGGAATGTCAAGATGGCAATCACTTACGACAAGTTGTGGTATGTACTTACCACCAAAGCTCCCCCTGTCCCAGGTCCCACCTCCAGCGTCGCGGATAAGGAAATCCGTAAGACATGGGAGATAGATTGCGCGAAGGCCAAATGCCTCGTACTTGCCTCGATGGACAACGAACATCAGAGGAGGCACGAGAATATGGACCTAGAGTCCATATTTCTCCATACAAAAGAACTGTATGGAGAGCAGTCTCGTATCGCAAGATACGAAGTGTCGAAGAAGCTATTTTCGGCAAGATTGGCCGTCGGATCATCGGTAGCGGAACACGTGCTTAAGATGATTGGCTACATTGAGGAGCTCGCGGACCTTGGGACCACGTTGGAGAATGAACTCTATACTGATTTGATTCTCCAGTCCCTTCCTTCCACTTACGCCCAGTTTATCCTTAACTTCAACATGCAAGGAAAGGAGGTTGAACTTTCCGAACTTCTGAACATGTTGAGGAGTGCTGAGGGCACCCTACAGAAAGGCAGGGAGACATCCACTTTGTTTGTAGGAGGATCTTCCTCTTCTAGATCCAGGGCGAAAGCCAAGGGTAAGAAGAAGAAAGCCCCCGCCAAACCAAGAGGCGGTGTCAGTAAAGTGGATACGAAGGGAAAAGGAAAAGCAACAAAGATAGCGGGGAAGCTAGTGGGGAAGGAAGAATGCTTCTATTGTCACAAAAGTGGTCACTGGAGACAGGATTGCAAGGCTTGGAAGGCCAGAACACAGGATTTGAAGCGAGTTGCGGCTTCAGCTTCAGGTGTGTATGTTATTGAAAACTGTCTATCAATAAACTCTACATCCTGGGTATTGGATACCGGATCAGGATCTCATATCTGTAATTCTTTGCAGGCGTTGAGAAAGCGTTGAGTTTTGAAGGCAGGTGACATGACCCTCAGAGTTGCAAACGGTGCTAGCATGGATGCTGAGGCCGTGGGGGACTATCACCTGGGATTGTCGGATGGACATTTTTTGGTTTTGCGTAGTTGTTATTATGTACCAAATGCAACCTGTAATATCATTTCTGTATCTTTATTATCTAAAGAAGGTTATGAATTTGCATTTGTAAGTAATGTAGTGAACATTCACCTTAATCATGTTTTGATTGGGTCAGGTACATTGAACAACGGTATATACGTATTAAACCAACCACAGATTTTCAATGTCCAGAATACACACAAAAGAAAGTCTCCAGAAATAAATAAAACTTTCTTATGGCATTGTAGACTTGGTCACATCAATGAGAGAAGGTTGACTAAGTTACATACAGAAGGATATTTGGATCCGTTCGATTATCAATCGTATGCAACTTGTCAATCCTGTCTCAAAGGAAAGATGACAAAGACTCCGTTCACTGGACACGGAGAAAGAGCGAGCGAGCTCTTGGGACTCGTACACAGCGACGTGTGCGGTCCAATGTCTACACATGCACGAAGCGGTTATTCTTACTTCATTACTTTTACGGATGACTTTTCAAGGTACGGTTATGTCTTCTTAATGAAACATAAATCCGAGGCTTATGAAAAATTCCAGGAATATAAGAATAAAGTAGAAAAACAAATAGGCAAGAGTATCAAGGCACTGAGATCTGATCGAGGTGGTGAATACTTGAGTGCCGAGTTCCTGGGTTACTTAAAAGAGAATGGAATTCTCTCTCAGCTTACTCCTTCATACACTCCGCAACATAACGGTGTATCGGAGAGATGGAACCGAACCTTATTGGATATGGTACGGTCCATGATGAGTAACGCTGAGTTGCCGCGATCGTTCTGGGGATATGCGCTAGAATCAGCTGCATACCTTTTGAACCGAGTTCCAACTAAGACTGTGCCTACTACACCATATCAGATGTGGTGTGGGAAGAGACCCTATCTTAATCACATTAAGACATGGGGATGTCCAGCTTTTGTAAAAAAGCAGCATGCGGACAAGCTCGAGGCACGCTCAGTACAGTGCAAGTTTATGGGATATCCAAAGAGCTCCAAGGGATATTACTTCTATTGCGAAGAGGAACAAAAAGTCCTTGTTTCTCGCCATGCCCACTTTCTAGAACACCAGTTCATAGAAAAAGAATTAAGTGGGAGCGCAATAGAACTGGAAGAAATTCCAAAACCACGAGCTATTACTGAAAGCTTAGTAGGACCAGAGGGTTCGAAAGATCAGGACATTCCCACGCCACTCCGCATGAGTAGTAGGCAGTCTCATCTGCCCGAGAGATACTACGGTTTTCTCATTGACGGGGATAGAGAGGATTGCATCATAGATTGTGATGAGCCTACTAGCTTCCAGCAAGCCATTCAGAGCGTCGACTCGGTAAAATTGCTGGATGCAATGCGGACCGAGATGGAGTCCATGTACACCAACAAAGTATGGACGTTGGATATTGCTCCAGATGGGGTAAAACTCGTAGGATGCAAGTGGATCTTCAAAAGGAAGATTGGTGTAGATGGACAGGTTGAGACCTATAAAGCTAGACTGGTAGCAAAGGGTTTTCGTCAGCGACCTGGTTTGGACTATGACGAGACCTTTTCTCCAGTAGCTATGCTGAAATCCATTCGGATCCTTCTTGCCATTGCTGCCTTCCACGATTATGAGATTTGGCAGATGGACGTAAAGACAGCTTTTCTAAATGGTCATTTAGAGGAGTGTGTCTATATGGACCAGCCAGAGGGTTTCATTCAGAGTGGGAGCAGCGGAAAGGTGTGCAAGTTGCTCAAGTCCATTTATGGACTAAAGCAGGCATCGCGGAGTTGGAACATCTGTTTTGATGAGACGGTCAAGGAATTTGGCTTTATCAAAAATCCAGATGAACCATGCATCTATTGTAGATTTGTAGCGAGAACTGTAGTATTCCTTGTTTTATACGTGGATGACATTCTCTTAATAGGAAATGGCATTCCTATACTACAATCTGTCAAGGGGTTCTTGTCACACAGGTTCTCCATGAAAGACCTGGGTGATGCCTCATACATTCTGGGTATCCGGATCTACCGTGACAGATCCAAGAGGATATTAGGACTTTCACAGTCCTGGTACATCGACACCATACTAAAGAGATTCAGTATGGAAGATTCCAAGCGCGGTAATCTACCGGCTTGTCACGGGATCACCCTCTCCAAAGAGATGTCTCCCAAGACTGATTTGGAGAGGGATCACATGTCTATTATACCCTACGCTTCTGCGGTAGGCTCTATAATGTATGCGATGTTGTGTACCAAACCGGATGTAGCTTATGCACTGAGTGTGGTAAGTAGGTATCAGTCAAACCCTGGGGAGAAACATTGGATAGCAGTAAAGAACATTCTCAAGTACCTGAGAAGGACTAAGGAGATGTTCTTGGTGTATGGCAGAAAAGACCTGCAGATTGAGGCCTTTGCTGACTCCAGCTTCCAGAGTGACAAGGATGATTCCAAGTCCATGTCGGGTTTTTTCTTCACCCTCAATAGAGGGGCGGTGTGTTGGAAGAGTTCCAAACAGAAAACCGTTGCGGACTCGACTATGGAAGCGGAATACATCGCTGCATCTGATGCCGCAAAAGAAGCTGTCTGGATGAGGAAGTTCTTGAAAGAACTTCAGGTGGTTCCGTCCATTGTTGACCCAATACCTCTGTATTGCGACAACAACGGGGCTATAGCTTTAGCGAAGGAACCCAGGTCCCATCAGAAATCCAGACACATCTTAAGGCGGTATCACCTGATCAGGGAGATCGTGGATCGCCAGGAGATCGAGGTCCGGAGGGTTGCTTCAGAAGATAACACAGCAGATCCATTCACCAAGGCCTTGCCCCAGACTCAGTTCGAGCGGCTGATCGAGATGATAGGTCTTCGATAAGCCAGTACATGGCCTTAGTGCAAGTGGGAGATTGTTAGTGTATATGCCCTAGAGGCCATTACTGTATCATACTTGTTTGTATATTACTTGATGGAAGCTTGGGATATTCACAGTTGTATATACAATCTTGCTCGAAATGGTAGTATGCTACTTGGTTTGTCTCTACTTCAATATGTGCATGTGTTTCTTTTTAGCATATCGCTGATATACATATTAGTAGCGCCCTTAGGATCTTTTGCTTGATTACCAGCGTTGTGATGGCGCTCGCACTCGTGGGAGCTGGGTAATCTATAAGCACATCCTTATACAGGTCCATGGTCGTTGGATTATCGAGACAGGGCATCGATACTCCGGAGTAGACTAGCGTATGCGCTTCTAATCCCAGTGTGGGAGACGGTCTGTCCCACAACCGTCAGTACGTCGTACTTGAGATAGCATACGGGTGCTCGTTAGGTTACGAGTACACTGGACATGACTCGTCGGGGACTGTTGGTTGGTATTATACCTATCGTCAGTTATCAGTTCCCAGGTGACATGAGTACAGCTTAGTCCGTTGACTTGACACTGTCACTTCGCCTCGAGTGTGTTCCCACTGCACTTTGATTACTACCCTACCACGGCTCAAAGGAGTCGTGCAAACAGGTAGTTTTTGGGTGCAGTCCCGAAGCACTTGGAGGCAGTGACGGTTAGACAGGATTCGTCTCTCCCGGTATTGGGGGTTGACATCGCGCTGTGTCTAGGAGAGCCATTACACAAGTAGTCCCTGGCCAGGGCAAGCGAGATATACTGGTAGGTTTCCAGTGTTATCTCACGGTGTTCTGGGCTACACTCCGACACGACCCTTACCGCTATTAGGGGACTGACGTTCACCGCCCCCTAGGCCCGCCATGCGATGTATCAGACGAACAGACCGGACTGTACGGAGACTGTCACATACAGGCTCAGTAGGAGTTCAGATGGGGTTCACCTCGTCGGTCTTCTTATCGGCATCTACCTGGGGACCGTTACGTACAGCTAGTGCCGCTTGCGGTCTGTGGTTAAACCCACTGCCAGCGTAGTGTCGAGTCTTTAGAGTCCCACACAGAGAGCTATTCGCCTTTAGGCAAAATGAGTAGAGGTCGCATGGTTTTGCGACAGGGTTCGTTCACATCCGCGCACTTGTGCACGTTTGCTGTCCGGACAGCTTATACTAGCGGGTTTTGGTTTAAGCCAGATCCTAGTATATGATTTAGGATTGGTTTTTCTCATTGTATTCGTGTTCCTCGGATCGCGAATACGGGTGCGTATGCACAGTTGCTTGAGACAGAGGGAGAGGACTTTGATTAGGGTTAATGACTATTGTCATTTTATTAACCCTAATGCTTTTGTGTGAATTATAGTTAATTAATATTAGTTTAATAATTGTGCATGGTTATGGTTGTTGACCATTTGACCTATCTTGACTTGTTGACCTTGTTGACACTCTGACCATCATCATTTCATTTGGAAGATGCTCTTTGATCCTTGCAAATTGCATTAAAAATGAAATGATAATGGTCATGTCTTGATTAACCATGACAATTATCTAGCTAATTATCTAATTACAATAATTCACACATATATGTGAGAATGGTTCCATTTTATTCTCATTCTATAATTCCCTTTCTCTCTCTTGTTCTTCCTCTCCCTCAAGCTCTCCCCTCTCATGTGTTGAGAAACACTTGAGCTTGAGAAAAACACCTTCTTGATAATCTCTACTCTCATCTAGGGTTCAAGGATTAGCACTTCTTGCACCCTAGTTACTTCTAGCTTGGAGTTGAAGCCAAAGGTTGAGGCTTTCGGGTGGATCCTTCTTTGACGTGAGAAGACAACAAAGGTGACCCTTTTCCACTACTCCAAGGAGCAAGGAGAGAAGGACATAAAGCCCTAGGTATAACCTTTCTAACACTTAGCTAGTTACTAGTTAGCTTTAGCTTGTTTTTGTTTAGCAAAGATCCTTCTTTGTCTATTCTATGTTGCCTAAGTTGACAAAAATTTGATTTTTATTCCGTTTTCCGCCTCCTTGTAAGTACCGGGGTGGGCAACGTGGACTTACATTATATACATTTTGCATCCGTGCTAGCCTTTCCCCCCTTGCCGTAAGTTAAGTATCCTTACGGTGAAGACCCGGGGCCCCGTGGCAAATGCGGATGGCATAAATGTGCATTCTATTTCCTTTTCATACTTTTTCTGTAATGTTTGTGTGAGAAGGATAATGCTAGATAATGTGATTATCTAAATGATGGGATTGTATTAATTGGATTAATACAAAGTAAAATAAACCTATACGTCGTTGGAACCAAACTTTTTCTAAAAAGAAATTTTAGTCGATTCTTTTGCTTTGCATCGTGTCATTCGGTTAAGAATGTCCCACACCTCATTCAATGAGGAAAGAGCCTTGATCCCGTCACTGGGAGTTCGCTCTTGGGTAAAAGTTTGTGTCACTAAAATTGATTTTGTAGCCGTATTCCTTTACTTTGCATCGTGGTATTCGGTTAGGAATATACTGCACCTCATTCGATGAGGAAAGAGTCTAGATCCCTTCACAGGGAGTTCACTCTTAAGCAAAGGTCTACGCGATTATAAACTTTCAAAACCACTCGGTTCCTACGATGATATCAAGTTTATCACGTTGATGGTTTTCTTTAAAACCAACCATAGCCCTCTATCATTTCAGGAAGTAGTATTTAGTATTCGTGCTGCATATGTTGGCTCAGTCAAGGCATAGTGCACGGTAGCTAAATGGTACTTCCTACTTGCATAGGATAGTCGCACAACTATTTTGGCTCAATCAAGGGTTTGTGCGGGTGGATCTAAATCAATCACGAAATGACGGGTTGAACTTGACTAGCGTCTTATGATACGTTGGCTCAGTCAAGGTCATAAGTCGTTAGGGGTAAAAACCAATATCGGGGGTTTCAAGTGTTGAAATTTACAATATGGTTGCATACCTTCTATGGGGTGGGATGACATGTTGGCTTAGTCAAGGTTACCATGCCATGATAGTTTGGGTCCTGATTCTTACTGTGAGTATGTAACGTTTTGAAAATTCGTTTAGGTTGATTTTGTGTTAATTAGTGATAATACGTGTTTTCCGTAAAAACCAAGATATAACTATTTTTCCACATAGACTTAAATATACCTATTTTAACTATATAATTGCTAGTATTGGTATTTAATTAGTCACTTATTAATTGCTAGTTTACTTAATTATTTTTCTTAATTATTTATTTTTAAATATTATTTTAAGCTTTCACTTACACACTAAATAAGTGATAATTACAAATTAGAATAGGTTAATACAAGTTTAGTGCACCATGACACACCAAACACTTATTTTGTAACATTTGGTTTCCTTCTAAATTTTTCAAGATGGTTCTAGAAAATTCAAGAGAAAAACTTTAATAGAAAATAAATAAATAAAAGAAAATGAAAGGAGTTGATAATTGAGGTATGGGGGCATGTTGACTTGGGATATGGTCACCTCTCTTACTCACCTCACCTCTCCACTCACCTTTTTTTAGCCGAAACTCCTGCAACAGCAGCCCCCCTTTTCTCCATCTCCTTTTCATGCTAAAACCCTCATTTTCCGCACTAAAAATCCGCAAACCCCCCACTAATTCCTAGTTAAATCTTCACCAAAATTTCTTAGCCTAAACTAGTTTGGATCTTGAAGCAAGATAGCATTTTTGGGTGGCCAAATTAGCAAGTTAGATCTCTAAAATCTTTTAGGTATAAAACTTAATCCAAATCCTAGTTTGTTTTGTTAATGTTTACTTTAATATAAATTTAATTATGAGTTAATATGGTTTTAATTACAAGTTTTGATTTTAAAGAGAAGGTTTTGGGTTTAAATTAAGGTTTTTATCACTTAATTAAGTTAGCTTAGTGTAGTTTAACATCTAATGGTTTATCAAATATAATCTAGTTGTTAAACTTGCTAATCTTTACTTTTAAATTGTCTAAATTAGGTGTTTATGCAAATTAATTTTATGTTTAGTGTGTAAAAGGTGAGATTAAAATTGGTAAATATTTGTGTGGCTTAATTAAGATATTTAAGTGTAATTTGTGGCCACTAGGTTTGCTAAAACATCTAGTTTTGTACTAAAACGGTTAATTGTTGCTTACTATGATTTTAGAATAAAAAGGTTTTAATTGAGTTGAGATAGTGATGATTTATAACCTATTTCCTACAATATTTAGTGTGTTGTGAATGCATGATTGGTACGATTGGGTTCTAGGATTGGTGGTTGCTACGCATAGCGACCCCTAGTTGTGGTTCATGGCGATGTCGTGCGTATTTTGTGCACTAAGTGCGCGCGCGTCTAGTTAGTTCGCGTTAGTTACTTCGTACCGTCTTGACTTCATGCCTATTTAAATGTTTAGATCTCTTTATATTGATATGTGTGCGATTCTAGGATCGGTAGCGGAGATGTCGGACGCGACAAGGAAAGGAAATGCTGTGATTGGATCAGATTAGCCGAGGCGTCCCGGTGAGTAGATGTACACATCTATGGGGGGATCGTCTGGATGGCGCAAGACGCCCGATAGTTAGGATTACCAGTAGTGCTCGTATTTATATGCGTAGTCTCCTAGTCATTCATTTCATTGCATTGCATCATTTTATATATATGATATTATCTCATAGGACACTTGCACCATTACCATTGGTTCATGCCGCACGTGCACTATTTATGCGATCACACACGTCATTGGTAATTGCTATGTCACGAACACTATAGAACTTGCTTAAATTAGTATCTGAGCATTTGCATTATCTATGATCTGCAATTTGTAGTTGTATATTCAATTCATCAGAATGGATACGTAGGATTGCTAGTCATATATATATACCTCATTACATCACCATTTATGCATAGTTTTCTAGTCACACATTGTATTTCATATTATTGATACCATAGGAATTCATCATCGCCGACATGTTCATATGTTGTGATTTTCTTGGAGATTTCCGTGTTTATGAGATTTATGGATTTTGGGGAAAACCGCAAGAATTTAATAAACCTATTATCATCTTAAAAATGCAAGTTGCGGTTTTCTCGTGATATGATGTATATGTCGTTCACCATGATTTTTCCTGATTTCTGTTGGTTTTCGAGACCCGATTCGAGGAGTAGGATGAACCGTCTCGGGTACATGGTGGGCCCGGTAAGGTACCCCGGGGCGAGAAGCTCGAGTTGTAGACGATGACCTTGGCAGGGGCAGACTACCTACCGGTGATGTCTGGCGCGGTGGATATCCGGAGGATACCGACCGTAGTCGTGAGATTTGATGATATGGGCCGATCCGGACCGACGGAGCCCGAGATATTGAGGATATTGTGTCGATGTTTGACACAGACTTTCTGTCGATTTCACTGATGATATTCTGGTTTTATTATACAAAAGGTTTTACTAAGATAAAGATACAAATATTCTCATATCAGATATCATGATTTCGTGTTGATTATCCATTCATGTTGCACTCATACGAGTGTATCACATCATATTTTATATGTAGGTTGTGACGCATTTGCGTGCATGCTTACGATAGACTTATTAGATGTTACTTACTATTCACGAGTTAGCAACTCACCCCCGTTGTGCTAACGCCCGCACCGGATATGGACCGAACTGTCTCACGACGTTCTACAGTATCTTGCAGGTCTAACCCGTCAGCACAGTAGCGGCGGGCGTACTTCCTCATTTTGCTTCATTAGCATTCACTTGCGGTTTTCTCGTAGGTTTGTTGCGAGGATATTTGTGTAAGTCGACGTTGTACACCCCACGACTTGCGGGGAGACGGAAATATGAAAAACAATCATTTTGTTTGAAGCAACATCGACTAACCGAAAGGATCTTTGCTAAACTATAACTAACACTATCATAAGAGTAATTAGCTACTATGAAAGAAGATTATACCTAATGAAACAAGTCCTTCTTCTTTTCGTTAACCACCTCCTCGTCGGCCTCTTCTTTGTAATAGACGATCCACCCGAGAGCTTCTACTCCAAGCTTTGCCTCTAATCTTGAGGCAACTAGGTTTCTCAAAGTGCTAATCTAAGAAACCTAGGTAATATAGAGTGTGATTATGGATTAACAAGTCTTACTAATCCTTGATCTCAATGTTGGGTCCCGGCAGCGTCCCGGCCGTCGAAACGCGGCCAAAATGCGGAACAAAAATTTCTAAAACCAGCGCTACCGGTACACGATTTATGGATCGACCTTAAACCCTATACTAGCGAGCTAACTAAGAGTTAGAATTGTTATACCGAGTTGATCCGTGTCCTTTGGTCTTCATTCCAAGCTCCTAGCGATCCTTTGACGATGTTTGGTTGCCGGTCTTCCTCCATCTCCGATGATCCACCCGAGGGAAACGACGCAAGCTCCAACCTCGTCGAACGAGGTAACCGACGCTCCAAAGTCGCTAGCGATGGAGAGTAGGGGTGTATGAAAGTGTCACTACAATTTTCTCTCAACAAAATTTGCTCATGGAGCAACCAAAGAAGAAGATGAAGGAGGTGATATCTTTTGGCATAAGCAAAGAAAAATGGCTAACTCTTTTGTGTGAATGAGAGAGTTGAGGGAGCAATGCAAGTGTCATGAATTAATCCCCAAAATAAAATGAACCCCATCCCCTTGGTAGTGGCCGGCCCCCCTTTCTCATTCCACAAAGAAAAATCATTTCCTTTTTTTTTCAATTTCAAATAAAATAATCCAAACCATGCCATACACCATGCTTTGACCCATGCCTTGACTTAGTCACCTTTTCCACCTCATTTCCTAATTAATTTTCTAAAGGAAAATCAATAATGAGGTGGCATCTTCTTCTAGAAGCTATTCCGTACAAAATACGGAATACTTTCCGGTACATGTACCGAAATACATATACGCGTATTCGTACCAAAATACGAATAGCCGAGAGAGAAAACGAATAGTGAACAATAATACTAGAATACACATATACAAATACATATATCAATTATTAAATCAAAACCCGATTTAATAATCCGGCTTAATCCTGAGCCGCTAGTATTATCAACCGTCCGATTAAAGTCTGCGCAGCACTTGCACATATTTAATCGGACATATGTAAGTATCAACATACCTCATGTACACCATATCGCCTGAATCGTGAAAACCCTCTGTGTGGGACTCTAAAGACTCGTCAATACGCTGGCAGTGGGTTTAACCACAAGCACGTCAGCGACACTAGTTGTACGTAACGGCTACCCAGGTATTGAGCGAAAAGGGAGGCCGAAGAGCAAACTCATCCTGAACCCCTACCGAGCCTGTCAGTGACAATATCCGTACAGTCCGGTCTGTTCGTCTAAGATTATCGCATATCGAGTCTAGGGGGGTGGATAAAGTCAGACCCCCAACAACGTAATATTTAGTGTTGTTAGTGTATATGCCCTAGGGGCCATTATTGTATCATACTAGTTTGTATATTACTTAATGGAAGCTTGGGATATTCACATGTATATAACAGTCTTGCTAAACATGGAGTATGCTACTTGGTTTTTCTATCTAAATATGTGAGTATACGTATTGATAGAGCTCTTAGGATCTTGCTTGACTACCAGCGTTGTGATGGCAGTCACACTAGTGGGGGCTGGGTAGTCTACAAGCACATCCTTATTCAGGTCCCTAGTCGTTGGATTATCGAGACAGGGCATCGATACTCCGGAGTAGACTAGTGTGTACGCTTCTCATCCCAGTAGGGGAGATGGTCTGTCCCACAGCCGTCAGTACGTCGTACTGGAGATAGTATGCAGGTGCTCGTTAGTTTACGGGTACACCAGACAGGACTCACAGGGAACTGTTGGTTGGTTTTATACCAGTCGTCAGTGAACAGTTCCCAGGTGACATGAGTACAGCATAGTCCGCAGACTTGACACTGCTACTTCGCCTCGAGTGTGTCCCACTGTTCTTAGATTGCTACCCTACCACGGCTCAAAGGAGTCGTGCAAACAGGTAGCAGTTGGGTGCAGTCCCGAGCACTTGGAGGCAGTGGCGGTTAGACAGGATTCGTCTCTCCCGGTATTGGGGGTTGATATCGCGCTGTGTCAGAGAGCCATTACGCCAAGTCCCTGGCCAGGGCAAGCGAGATTTGCTGGTAGGTTCCAGTAGTTTCTCAGGGTGTAATGGGCTTCGCTCCGACACGACTTATACGCTATTAGGGGACTGACGCTTGCCGCCCCCTAGGCCCGATATGCGATAGTCTTAGACAAACGGACCGGACTGTATGGAGATTGTCACATCAGACTCAGTAGGAGTTCGGATGGGTTTCCTCATCGGCCTTCTTATCGACATCTACCTGGGGACCGTTACGTACAGCTAGTGCCGGTTGCGGTCTGTGGTTAAACCCACTGCCAGCGTAGTAGTCGAGTCTCTAGAGTCCCACACAGAGAGTTTCCCTACTCCAGGCGAAACGATATAGAGGTCGTATGGTTTTACGACAAGGGTTCGGACGCATACGTGTGTTTACGCACGTACGACTTTCGGACAGTTTTTACCAGTCGGCTTTGGTTTAAGCCAGTTACTGGTATCCGGTTATTGGATTTATACAGTCTAAAGTTTTTCCGCATTTTTGCGGAAAAGAGGGGCGTTCTCGTAATTGCGCGAGAAGCTTCTAGAAGGTGGCGACTAAGGGGGTTTAGGTGGCATATACAATGAATGTGATTAGTGAGTCATATGGATGATTCATCCATGTCATTATTTCTTCATGACTCATGGATGTGAATCACCATTAGATATTTATCAAGCATGGTTGTAAAACATTATCCTTTCTTTTCTTGATTAAAAGAAATGCTTGATATATATTATGATAACTCATTATTCTCATTTCATTTTTATCATGTTCATCTTCTCTCTCCTCAAGCTCTCCCTCTTCAAACCCTAATCCTCCCCTCTCATGTGTTGAGTACAAGGATTAGTTAGACTAATTAAACCTTAACCCTCACTCTATATCACCTAGCTTCTTTGATTAGCACTTAAAGAAGTTTAGTTGCCTCAAGTTTAGAGGCTAAGCTTGGAGTAAAGCTCTCGGGTGGATCGTCTACTACTTCGAGAAGGCCGAGGAGGAGGTGGAGTTCGCAAAGACGAAGGACACGATTCGTTAGGTATAATCCCTAAACATAGTAGTATAGAACTTCTATGTTTGTTGTTAGTTATCGTTTAGCTTCGATTCATGCGGTTAGTCGATGTTTAGCATAGAAACAAGATCGTTTTTCATATTTCCGCCTCCCCGCAAGTCGTGGGGTGTTGTACATCGACTTACAGTGGTATCAGAGACTCGCTAAACAATAAATAACTTACTTGCAAATTTGTATGAATTTCGAACGGAAAAAACGAAACCGGAAAAGCCCGAAATCATGAGTTTCTGTCGATTTTTAAATGAAGTCCAAAATTTTTTCAGGGATGTTCAGAAAGCTTGAAAAGACAGTAGAAGAACACCCAAGAAAATTGGGCCCCTGAATCGCCTAAAGCGCCGCGGAACCGCGGCTGATCCCACCGATCCGCCGTGCTTCCGCCGCCGAGTTGGCGATTCAGGAACCCAATTTTCCTGTGTTGGTTCTCTGGGATATTTGGTATTTTCTGGAATTTTTTAATTTTTGCTCAGGTTTCAGATTTACAAAGAAGTATTGGAGCAAAATTAAAAGTGTTTAATCGATCGAAATTATACAGTATTTGCTTGTTGGATTATATCTGTGTTTGTATAATGTGTTCGTAAACCTCCCCTAACTGCTAGTATGTCGGTTGGCAGGGGGTTGCACATTTCTGTAATGGATTTTATCTGTTTGTGCATATGAACCGTGTTAGACTGTTGTGATGTATAGCCGGGGTTATGTGATGGGTTATTATTTAATTCATTTGATGTAAATGTAATTTGTTGTAATATTATTTTGCGGGGCACATCCAGGTTGCGGTTGTAGCCACCGTTGTATTATTTCATTTTACTGTTTTTACTCCTAGGACAGACCCAAGGTGGGGTGCACAAACTGCCGGGTGGGTAGTTTGCCATACCCGTTGGGGTCTTGGGTGGGGTAATGGCTATTCATCACAACTGTGTAATCCGTCTTTTGTTGCAGGCTCAAAACAAACACGGATTGCTTGCAAATCCAATTAAGTTCATCTGTGATCTGGAATGAATATCATTGCGTCAGACGAATGTAAAATATCTATATATATGATAGCTATTTAGACGTCACTTATGTTTTACACCCGCGCTAGCCCAACCCCCGCTCTGTCGTTAGTTAAGTAACCTAACGGGTAATGACGGGACCCCATGGCGAATGCGGATGGCATAAGAGGACGTTGTATTTTCGTTGTTTTCTGCAATGATAGGTTAATGATGGGACGCATTATTTATAATGCAAAGAAAATAAACCAAAAGTTTAATCGTTGGAACAATTTAAAAGAAACCACTCGGTTAATTTTAAAAACAGATATTTTTAAATGCGGAGGTTTAACCACTCCTTTTAAAAGCTATTAGGTTCCTTTGGTTATATCAAGTTCACTACGTTCACGGTTTCGCCAAAACCATTTGTAGCCCTCCGTCATTTCATTTGGGTATTCAGTAGTATTCAAGCTATGCATTTTGGCCAAAGTCAAGGCATAGTGTTTGTAGCTGCTGGGTTTTCATTTGTTGCATAAGATAGATGAGTTGGTTTGGGACAGTCGTATTATCATTTGACCAAAGTCAGGGGTATATACGGATGTGTTCAAATTGACAAGATAATGACGGGTAGAACTTGACATGTGACTTATGACATTTTGACCAAAGCCAAGGTCATAAGAGCATGGGGCAAAAACTTTTATCGGGAATTTCTAAAGAAACTGAAATTTGCAAAGAGTTGCATACCATTTGGAGTTTGATGAATGTTGGTAGCATTCCTTCAACATTATCATACGATGATATTTGGATCCCGATCCTACTGTGAGTATATGCTACTTATCAGGATATTCGTCACTTAGCGATCAATGCTATAAACCAAGTAGGTGTCAAGAAAAGTGTCAGCGGGGTTACGCCCCCAGAGAAAAGAGGTTCATTAATTAAGGAACTTTGCGAAAGCATTGGAAAACCTCCCTCGAAGTATCGACACTAGCCTGGCTGAACGGTTAAGCAAGAATTGTACAGTGAGAATAGTCCTGGCTAATTCTTCTTTTATGGTTTGAGGAAGGATTCGAGAAACAGTAGGAGCCATCCAGTTTAGATAAACTAAAAACCACTCTAAACTTGCAAGAGCATCATGCTAAAGAGTTTTCTTCTCTCTCTCCTAATTGCAGCGACCCTGAAAATGACTGGACTTAAGTTACTTTTAGAGAAAAATTATACTGACAGGGCCAAACTATAAAGATTGGCTGCGGAATGTCAAAATGGTTTTGACCTATGACAAATTGGGGTACGTCCTTACCGCTACGGCACCTGCTGTCCCTGGTCCTAAATCCAGTAATGCGGATAAGGAAATCCGCAAAACCTGGGATTTCGATTGCGCGAAAGCCCAGTGCATCGTGCTTGCCTCGATGAACAATGAACATCGGAGGAGGCACGAGGATATGGAACTAGATGCTATATTTCTCCATACAAAGGAACTTTATGGAGAGCAATCTCGTATAGCAAGATACGAGACCTCAAAGAACTTGTTTCTAGCGAGGTTGGTTGTCGGGTCATCGGTAGGAGAACATGTCCTAAAGATGATTGGCTATATAGAAGAGCTCGCAGACCTTGGGACGACTTTGGATAATGAGCTCTATACAGACCTTATTCTCCAGTCCCTTCCTTCCACCTACGCCCAGTTTATCCTGAACTTCAACATTCAAAGAAAAGAAGTTGAACTTCCGGAACTCCTGAACATGTTAAGGAGTGCAGAGGGCACCTTGCAGAAGGCAAGGGAAACACCCGCTATGTTTGTTGGCGGTGCATCTTCTTCCGGGTCCAAGGCTAGGGCCAAAGGAAGGAAGAAGAAGGCCGCCCCCAGACCTAGAGGAGGTGTAAGTAAGGTGGGAGGGAAGGGAAAGAAAAAGTTTGCGGTACCGGTAGTTGGCCAGGATGAGTGCTTCCATTGTCACAGGAAAGGGCACTGGAAGAAGGATTGCAAGGCGTGGAACGCCAAAAACCAGGAACCGAAGCAAGCTGTGGCTTCGACTTTAGGTGTTTTTGTAATTGAGAATTGTCTGTCGATCAACTCTACTTCCTGGGTATTGGATACCGGATCAGGATCTCATATTTGCAATTCATTGCAGGCACTGAGAAACCGTAGAGTGCTGAAGGAAGGTGATATGACCCTAAAGGTTGCTAACGGAGCTAGCGTGGGAGCTGCGTCCGTCGGGGATTATCACCTAGGATTGACGGGTGGACACATTTTGGTTTTACATAACTGTTTTTTTGTGCCAAGCTTAACGTGTAATATCATATCAGTTTCCTTGTTATCAAATAAAGGTTATGATTTCACGTTTGTAAGAGATGTTGTTAACATCCACCTTAATCATGGTTTGATTGGGTCCGGTACACTAAATAACGGTATATATGTTTTAAACCAACTCCAAATTTTCAATGTCCAGAACACACTAAAAAGAAAGTCTCCAGATTTAAATAAAGCTTTCTTATGGCATTGTAGACTGGGTCACATCAATGAGAGAAGGTTGACTAAGTTGCATAGAGAAGGATATTTGGACTCGTTCGAATATCAAACTTATGACACCTGTCAATCTTGTCTCAAAGGAAAGATGACAAAGACTCCATTTACTGGACAAGGAGTAAGAGCGAGCGAGCTCTTAGGACTCATACACAGCGATGTATGTGGTCCAATGTCTACACATGCAAGAGGTGGTTTTTCCTATTTCATTACTTTCACGGATGATTACTTAAGATACGGATTCATTTATCTGATGAAACATAAATCCGAAGCTTTTGAGAAATTCCAAGAGTATAAGAATGAAGTAGAAAACCAAACCGGCAAAAGTATCAAGACACTTAGATCTGATCGAGGTGGTGAATACTTGAGTGCCGAGTTCCTAGGTTACCTAAAAGAGAAAGGAATTCTCTCTCAGCTTACTCCTCCATACACTCCACAGCATAACGGTGTATCGGATAGACGGAATCGAACCCTATTGGATATGGTACGATCCATGATGAGTAATGCTGAGTTACCGCGATCTTTTTGGGGTTATGCGCTAGAATCAGCAGCATATCTTCTGAACAGGGCTCCTACCAAGACTGTGCCTACCACTCCATATCAGATGTGGACTGGGAAGAAACCCCATCTTCAGCATATGAAGATTTGGGGATGTCCAGCTTTTGTTAAAAAGCAGCATGTGGACAAGCTCGAGGCACGATCAGTAAAATGTAAGTTTGTGGGATATCCAAAGAACTCCAAGGGATATTATTTCTATTACGCAGAGGAACAAAAGGTTTTTGTTTCTCGTAATGCCCATTTTTTTGAACATCAGTTTTTAGAAAAGGAAATAAGTGGGAGTGAAATAGAACTGGAAGAAATTCCAGAACCACAAACTAATACTGAAAGTTTGGTAGAACCATAAGTTCAAGAAGAACAGGACATTCCCGCACCCCTCCGCAGGAGTAGTAGGCCGTCTCATTCGCCTGAGAGATACTACGGTTTTCTCATAGATGGGGATAGAGAGGATTGCATCATAGATGATGATGAACCTACTGACTTCCAGCAGGCCATCCAGAGCGGCGACTCGGTACGATGGCTAGATGCAATGCGGACCGAAATGGAGTCCATGTACACCAACAAAGTATGGACTTTGGACTTTGCTCCAGATGGGGTAAAACCCATAGGATGCAAATGGATCTTCAAGAAAAATATTGGTGTAGATGGACAGGTGGAAACCTATAAGGCTAGACTTGTTGCAAAGGGTTTTCGTCAAAGACCTGGTCTGGACTATGACGAAACTTTTTCTCCAGTGGCTATGCTCAAATCCATTCGGGTCCTTCTTGCTATTGCTGCCTTCCATGATTATGAAATCTGGCAGATGGACGTAAAGACGACTTTTCTGAATGGAAATTTAGAAGAGTGCGTCTATATGGATCAGCCAGAGGGTTTCAATCAGAGTGGGAGCAGCGGGAAAGTATGCAAGCTGCTTAAGTCCATTTATGGACTAAAGCAGGCATCGCGGAGTTGGAACATCTGTTTTGATGAGACAGTCAAAGAATATGACTTTATCAAAAATCCAGATGAACCGTGCATATATAATAAAGTTGTAGCCAGAAGTGTCGTATTCCTCGTCTTGTACGTGGATGACATTCTATTGATAGGAAATGACATTCCTATGCTACAATCTGTCAAACGATTCTTGTCACACAGGTTCTCCATGAAAGACCTGGGTGATGCCTCCTACATTCTGGGGATCCGGATCTATCGTGATAGATCCAAGAGGATGTTGGGACTTTCGCAGTTCAGGTATATCGACACTGTACTGAAAAGATTCAGTATGGAAGATTCTAAGCGCGGTAATCTACCGGCTTGTCACGGAATCACCCTCTCCAAAGAGATGTCTCCCAAGACTGATTTAGAAAGGGAACGCATGTCTATTATACCCTAGCTTCTGCGGTAGGCTCTATAATGTATGCGATGTTGTGCACCAGACCAGATGTAGCTTACGCACTGAGCGTGGTAAGCCGGTATCAGTCAGACCCTGGGGAGAAGCACTGGATAGCAGTAAAGAACATTCTCAAGTACCTGAGAAGGACTAAGGAGATGTTCTTGGTTTACGGCGGAAAAGACCTCAGGTTGGAGGCCTTTGCTGATTCCGGCTTCCAAAGTGATAAGGACGATTCCAAGTCCATGTCGGGTTATGTCTTTACCCTCAATGGAGGGGCGGTGTGCTGGAAGAGCTCCAAGCAGGACACCGTTGCTGACTCAACGATGGAAGCGGAGTATATAGCTGCCTGCGATGTCGCAAAAGAAGCAGTCTGGATGAAGAAGTTCCTAACAGAACTTCAGGTGGTTCCTACCATGGTTGATCCAATACCTCTGTATTGCGAAAACAACGGAGCTATAGCTTTAGCGAAGGAACCAAGGTCCCATCAGAAATCCAGACACATCTTAAGGCGGTATCACCTGATCAGGGAGATCATTGATCGTCAGGAGATCGAGGTTCGGAGAGTTGCTCTGAAGAGAACATTGCTGATCCATTCATGAAGGCCCTACCTCAGATTCAGTTCGAGAGGCTACTCGAGATCATCGGTCTTCGATATGCCAGTACATGGCCCTAGTGCAATTGGGAGATTGTTAGTGTATATGCCCTAGGGGCCATTATTGTATCATACTAGTTTGTATATTACTTAATGGAAGCTTGGGATATTCACATGTATATAACAGTCTTGCTAAACATGGTAGTATGCTACTTGGTTTTTCTATCTTAATATGTGAGTATACGTATTGATAGAGCTCTTAGGATCTTGCTTGACTACCAGCGTTGTGATGGCAGTCACACTAGTGGGGGCTGGATAGTCTACAAGCACATCCTTATTCAGGTCCCTAGTCGTTGGATTATCGAGACAGGGCATCGATACTCCGGAGTAGACTAGTGTGTACGCTTCTCATCCCAGTAGGGGAGATGGTCTGTCCCACAGCCGTCAGTACGTCGTACTGGAGATAATATGCAGGTGCTCGTTAGTTTACGGGTACACCGGACATGACTCACAGCGAACTGTTGGTTGGTTTTATACCAGTCGTCAGTGAACAGTTTCCAGGTGACATGAGTACAGCATAGTCTGCAGACTTGACACTGCTACTTCGCCTCGAGTGTGTCCCACTGTTCTTAGATTGCTACCCTACTACGGCTCAAAGGAGTCGTGCAAACAGGTAGCAGTTGGGTGCAGTCCCGAGCACTTGGAGGCAGTGGCGGTTAGACATGATTCGTCTCTCCCGGTATTTGGGGTTCATATCGCGCTGTGTCAGAGAGCCATTACGCAAAGTCCCTGGCCAGGGCAAGCGAGATTTGCTGGTAGGTTCCAGTAGTTTCTCAGGGTGTAATGGGCTTCGTCCCGACACGACTTATACTGCTATTAGGGGACTGACGCTTGCCGCCCCTAGGCCCGATATGCGATAGTCTTAGACGAATGGACCGGACTGTATGGAGATTGTCACATCAGACTCAGTAGGAGTTCGGATGGGTTTCCTCATCGGCCTTCTTATCGACATCTACCTGGGGACCATTACGTACAGCTAGTGCCGCTTGCGGTCTGTGGTTAAACCCACTGCCAGCGTAGTAGTCGAGTCTCTAGAGTCCCACATAGAGAGTTTCCCTACTCCAGGCGAAATGATATAGAGGTCGTATGGTTTTACGACAAGGGTTCGGACGCATACGTGTGTTTACGCACGTACGACTTTCGGACAGTTTTTACCAGTCGGCTTTGGTTTAAGCCAGTTACTGGTATCCGGTTATTGGATTTATACAGTCTAAAGTTTTTCCGCATTTTTGCGGAAAAGAGGGGCGTTCTCGTAATTGCGCGAGAAGCTTCTAGAAGGTGGCGACTAAGGGGGTTTAGGTGGCATATACAATGAATGTGATTAGTGAGTCATATGGATGATTCATCCATGTCATTATTTCTTCATGACTCATGGATGTGAATCACCATCAGATATTTATCAAGCATGGTTGTAAAACATTATCCTTTCTTTTCTTGATTAAAAGAAATGCTTGATATATATTATGATAACTCATTATTCTCATTTCATTTTTATCATGTTCATCTTTTCTCTCCTCAAGCTCTCCCTCTTCAAACCCTAATCCTCCCCTCTCATGTGTTGAGTACAAGGATTAGTTAGACTAATTAAACCTTAACCCTCACTCTATATCACCTAGCTTCTTTGATTAGCACTTAAAGAAGTTTAGTTGCCTCAAGTTTAGAGGCTAAGCTTGGAGTAAAGCTCTCGGGTGGATCGTCTACTACTTCGAGAAGGCCGAGGAGGAGGTGGAGTTCGCAAAGACGAAGGACACGATTCGTTAGGTATAATCCCTAAACATAGTAGTATAGAACTTCTATGTTTGTTGTTAGTTATCGTTTAGCTTCGATTCATGCGGTTAGTCGATGTTTAGCATAGAAACAAGATCGTTTTTCATATTTCCGCCTCCCCGCAAGTCGTGGGGTGTTGTACATCGACTTACAAGTGTCGGTATGAAACCCATCACCACCTGAGAAACTATCGATCCTGGATTGGTAGTTCTCGTCCACCGTGGCCACGGATTTATGGTGATGGCCATCCGTACACAACGTGACATCAACCCCCAATACCGGGAGAGACGAATCCCCAACGATCCGATCACTGCCTCCATGTGGCTCGGGACTGTACCCAACTAAAACCTGTTTGCACGACTCCTTTGAGCCGTGGTAGGGTAGTAATCAAAGCAAAGTGGGAACTCACACGAGACAAATGACGATCTCAGGTCGACAGACTAACCTGTACACATGTCACTTGGGAACTGCTATATGACAATAGGTATAATACCAACTAGCAGGTTCCCGGCGAGTCCGTCCAGTGTACTCATAACCCAATGAGCACCTGTATACTATCTTAGGTGAACAAACTAACACCAATGGCTTGTGAGACCTGGCCACCTCCCCTCGTCGGGGTCTCATCAGTATACACTAGTCTACACTGGAGCATCGATGCCCAGTCTCGATACTCCTACGACTAGGGACATTTAAGGATGTGCTTATAGACGCCCAGCTCCCACGTATGTGATCGCCATCACAATGCTGGCAGTCAAGCAAGAATCCTAAGGGCTCTATCAACACGATGATAAAGACAAACCAGATAGCATACTATCATCTTGAGTAGGACTATTTTATCGGTATAGGTCCTCACTCAATCATCATATTCACAAGTCCGCGACTATGATAATTGCCTTGAGGGCACTATAGCCAACAATCTCCCACTTGCACTTAAGGCCAATTATTGCAATGTCGCATACTCACAGCCCGTGTGATACCGAACACCCAACTCCTCTACTAATCAGTTTCGCAAAGCCCGTTTGCGAAAATGATTGCGTTCAAGGAATAGCCTCAGTGAGTGGATCCGCTCCAATGTTTCTTTCTGTATCTCTCTTAATCTCAACTTCGCGGAGAAAACTATCTCCCGAAATGAGCAATACTTGTCTTAGAATTTGTCTGGATATCTGATGGGACCCAGTTCACAAATGAACTCCAAATCCAGCAACCTACTTAGACTGTATTGACTACTGAATTTAATCAGTATCCTGTGCCATGCCTTTCCTCAGTATCCGCTTGGACCACCTGTCCAACATACTGTCCCTCAAAGGAGGGAAAAACTATAACTCTGACAGTTATTCTATCATCCAGGTCACCTTGGAAGCCTGAAATGATAACCGTCTCCCGAAGGAGGCTGTCGTAATCATTTCCCAAGAACATTCACTCATGTTCATAAACTGCTTCCCAATATTTCTCCAGGATTGGATTAATATATGTTTATTGCAACTAGTGCAAAAACAATATCTGGTGTGGTACTTGACATTTCATGACTAACTCAATTGGCCTAGCCAATGATATGTTAATCATGTAGATCCCTCTCCCCTTTAGTCTGTAAGACACCTTTAGAGAGGTTGAATCCATCACCTGCAGGTACACCACCATGCCAGGAGTCGTCCATTTAATGTCAAAATACCCAGATTAGGATACTTCCCAAATCTAGATCTAAAACCATAGATCTAGTATCCAGAATGCCTGATATTACATCCATATCCTGTGTGGAGAAACAACTTTGTGACAACCATAGTACAACCGATCGTAGTATAGGAATATCTCTTCCTATCAAGTGTATGTCATCTCAATACCTGGACATCACTCTCTACTACCTTCTTAACTGATCATCTCCTATTCTGATGAAGTCAAAGCCTATGATTGTCACATTAAAAAAATAGATGGTCTATTTCCGCTATACCCGCTTTCGTCTATAAATAGACATAAGCTACCTGCCCACTATGCTTCCGCTTCTCACACTGACTACAACAATCCTCCGGCAGAGTCATATACACGTACATTTCCAAAACTAGTTTAGAACGACGCTATACTCATCCTCCTGCCGGGTCTTATAGTCTAGAACAGCAGCAATGGCAAGTCTGGGTAAACAAGAACCTCCCTGTCACCGTCTCTGAGAAGACCGAAGTACCTCTCGGGTTCCTGAGGTTACCCACCAAATCTGCGGAGTGGCTAATGGAATGTCGAAATCAATTGAATCCTCAGGTTCTATTAAATTTTCAGTGATCGTTTGTGGTTCTGGAATCACTTCCAGTTCTACCATACTCCCACTTCTGTTTTCTGAAAAAATCCATTTTACTAAAACTGTGGCGAGTTAAGATCAATATAAATATTGATCTTCCTGATGGTAGAAAATTAACCCTCGTCAAAGCCCGGGATAACCCACAAACAGCCATTACTGAAACGTGCCTTGAGTTTATCCGGATTCTGGTTTTAAGCATCAGCCGGACAACTCCCTATACCTTAACATCGTTAAGATATAAATTGATTCTATATATATCCGATATAGAAACAAAAGCACTAATCTAATTTGAACCAGATTCAAAATCATGCAGCTGTCTTCAGTGCATATCAACCAAATGGAAAGAGGACAATCAACATTACTCATCTAGGAGTGCATCCATATATGAGTAACCCAATAGAGAAGCAAGTTCTCAAAACCCTTACTATCAACGGAATACCAAACACAAGTATCTACATCTTTGAATACTTCGAAGAATCCCGATACTTCTAATAAATGGTTCTCTACTTTTTTCTTATACCTATAACTTCTCAAAATATGGACCATGCATTTCAACGAAATACTTTTCCAGAACTGGAGAAGTCATAAGTAAACAGAATATAGCACGAGTACCAACCCCATTGTCGTAATCGACACTGGACAACATACAATACTTTGTATAAGTCCCCTGAGTTCAACAACTCAAACCCTGTGCGTAGTAGGTTGAAAAACTGTAGTGTGGTCAAGAAGAATTACACCGCTGTTGAATGCACCTTACCTAATCTCCAACTGATATAGGTAAATGTCACATACATAATTTCAAAAAGTTATATCTCACTTTATAAAATAAATGTACAGATATATCAGTTTGAAATTGGTGCATAACAACGGATATTCAAAACCAAATATTTGCCATCCAGCAAAATCCAGATGATTTCCTCAAATATCATCAATTACAACGAATTCCGATATAATGAGGATCTAATCACCCAATTCCCAATATCTTACTCCCACTCACCATCCGTAATAATATGCAGATGTGAGAAATTGATCTGGTAAATACATACCCTAGAGTTAGATTCCAATTGGGAAAACAGTTTTCAATTAACATTGCACAGTGAAACTGAAACATTAAAATGTTTCAAAAGGGTTAACTGGTATTCCTAATAACGCCTCTTCCAATATCCTGATTCACGACAATAACCATATACTTACCTGCCTTCACTCCAATCCCTTTATTATGTCTTTACTTATTATCTTCTGTACACCTTCTTTACGCTAATTGGTTTTCTTCATTCCCTACCCTTCGGCACCAGCCTAAGGTTTGGAAGAAGACTATCCAATAAGCATAATAGGTGTACTTTCCTAATCCTAGGAGCCCTCGCAACCTGAGAGAAGGTAATGGGAAAAGACATCTGAATAATCCTATTCAATCTCTCCAGAACCAGAATCCATCCTCGAAAAAGTTCCTTCGAGTTCGTATATAACCATATGATGGATTTATCCAATGGAAGTGGATGTTCGTAATAATACAGGGTGTTCTGGAGAAAAGCAAAGTGGATGTAGGAGTGGCAGGGGTATACCCGGTCTTTGTCATGAAAGATGGCGGTCGCAATTTCCTTTGCCATTATTTTAATCCCTTTATATGTCTTTACTTATTACCTTCTGTACACCACAGTTAAGCTTAATTGGTTTTCTTCCTTCCCTACCATTCGGCACCTGCCTATGGTTTGGAGGAAGACTATCCAATAAGCTCAATAGGTGTACCCTCTCCTAATCCTAGGAGCCCTCACAACCTGAGAGAAGGTGAAGAGAAAAGACAACCGAATAATCCTATTCAATCTCTCCGGAACCAGAATCCATCCTCGAAAAAGTTCCTTCGAGTTCGTATATAACCATACGATGGATTTATCCAATGGAAGTGGATGTTCATAATAATACGGAGTGTTCTAGAGAAATGCAAAAGGTGATATAGAAATGGCAATGATATATGCGACACCGTGACATTCCAAAAGCCAAAGTGTTTTAAGAAGGTTCGGTTAACTTGGTTTCATAAGTTTTAGTCAAAGGTCGGGTCATAGTCGCAGCCAGAGAGAAAGAGAGAAGAAACACTCGGCGTGCACTCTAACCTAGATCAGAATGGTTAATCATTTTATCTAATCTGGATGGCTCCCACTGTTTCCTCGAATCCTCCTCCAAACCTAAAAGGAGAATTAGTCGGAATCACCCGAGGAGTAATCCTACTCATCAGTGGGAATCGGGATCCAACTATCATCGCATGATAACTTGATGGAAGCCACTCAAGTCACCACACTCCAGAAGGTATGCGCAAGCCTGACAAGTTTCATGTATGTTTGAAACTCCCGATATGATTTTTACCCCAAGCGGTTTATGACCTTGACTTTGGCCAATAAATCATAACCCGCAAGTCAAGTTCTCCTTGTCATTATCCTGATTGATTTAGACCCACCCGCACACACCCTTGACTTTGGCCAACAAAGTGGTACGACTGTCCTAAACCAATGCATATCCATGCAACGGACAAGCAATACACAGCTACCGCACACGATGCCTTGACTTTGGCCAACAAACACCGCACGAATACTATGCACTATTTATCCGAAATAACAGAGGGCTACGGCTGGTTTTTAGCGAAAAACCTTTAACGTAATGAACTTGATATCATTGAAGGAATCCAAGTGGTTTTATAAATATACAGTGTCGAAAACTTTTGCTAAAGAGGTCACTCCCGGTGAAGGGATCTCGGCTCTTTCCCCATATAATGAGGTGCAGGATATTCCAAATGAATACCACGATGCAAAGCAAAAACAATCGATTATAGTAAAGTTATTACGTTGACGCAAACTTTTACCCAAGGGGTCACTCCCGATGAAGGGATCTCGGCCCTTGCCTCGTCGAATGAGGTGCAGGATATTCCAAATGAATACCACGATGCAAAGCAAAAGAAAATGTCTGTAATGTCAGTTTTTTAAAAACTTGGTTCCAACAACATCATATAAATAGGTTTGTTTTATCCTTGCATTGATAAGAATCTATGCAGTCCCATCAATAAATCACACTAGAAAAGAACGAAAATAAAATGTACGTATATGCCATCCGCATTCGCCACTGGGTCCCGTCATCACCCGTTAGGTTACTTAACTAACGACAGAGCGGGGACTGGACTAGCGCGGGTGCAAAACATATACAACATCTACTAATATATATAAATATATATATAACATTCGTCCAAGGCATGATATAAGCAACATCACAGATACATCACATAAGCAATACAGAATGGTGGATAATCTGGAGTCCCGAGTTTCACTTGAGCCGCAAGTGAGACCCGACGTTCCCTGTCGTGTGGATAGCATGTGCAATGGAACTTATACCCCTACGAGCGCGGCAAGTTACCCGCCAAAACCAGAAGTGAGGCAGCCCCCTTCAGCAATGTGAATGGACCACCCAGCACTTCACGGAATCCAGTAACTTGAGCACCTCTCTTGGGTCACCTATACCCCCTACGGGTGCGGCGAATAGCCCGGCAATTCTAGAGTAAGGCCCCCTCCGTCTAAATGCCTTGAGATGCAGACCAGCTGCCCTCTAGAACCCGACTATTCATGCACTCCACCTCGGGGTAATCCTAGTATAGAAAATAAAATAATATACAAGGGCGACATCGACCTCAGCCCGGTCGTGCCCCAAAAGAATAATATACAAACTGGCAGTGGCGTCAGTCCACATGTCGGACGCTCTCCCCGCAATATCAAATGTACAAATAAAATAAAAATGTACTAACATTGCACCATTGCTATCCACCACGATGATCTAACCAACATCACTGCACATCACAGAACATCAACGTGAATGCCACGTTCGCAAACCCGTCTAAAAGACATATAGCAATTAGACGAGTTTACCGATCAAATGACATTCACGGTCGCAGAATATAATGTATGTACTGTTAAACACCCACTTAAAATATCGATCGACTAAGTTCCAAATTGGCCCCAATAGCAAAACAAAACTTCACTGAAACCTGGGCCAAAACAGAATATCAAAAAAATCACAATTCCAAGTCTCTGAGCTACAGAACAAATTTCGACGCCCGTTGCCACTATTCCGCCGCGGATCAGCCGCCAATGGGGGCTTATTGCGGCTGATCCGCGGCGCTTTAGTGGAATGAAGAGCCCAATTTTTTTGTGTCCCCATAAAATAGCCTGCACGGATTTTTAAGATGCTTGAAATAATTTTTTGACCACTTTGAAAATCGGCAGAGAACAGACAATTGGAATCGTGATTTTGGTAAAATCCGTCGATCGATCTTTTAAGCACGTCTAAACAAGCTAGTAAGGGGTTCAAAGGGTGGCTCTGATACCATGTTGGGTCCCGGCAGCGCCCCGGCCGTCGAAACGCAGTCTAAATGCGGAACAAAAATTTATCAAACCGGCGCTACCGGTACCCGATTTCCGGATCGACCTTAAACCCTATACTAGCGAGCTAACTAAGAGTTAGAATTGTTATACCAAGTTGATCCGTGTCCTTCGGTCTTCATTCCAAGCTCCTATCGATCCTTTGACGATGTTTGGTTGCCGGTCTTCCTCCATCTTCGATGATCCACCTGAGGGAAACGGCGCAAGCTCCAACCTCATCGAACGAGGTAACCGACGCTCCAAAGTCGCTAGCGATGGAGAGTAGGGGTGTATGAAAGTGTCACTACAATTTTCTCTCAACAAAATTTGCTCATGGAGCAACCAAAGAAGAAGATGAAGGAGGTGATAGTTTTTGGCATAAGCAAAGAAAAATGGCTAACTCTTTTGTGTGAATGAGAGAGTTGAGGGAGCAATGCAAGTGTCATGAATTAATCCCCAAAATCAAATGAACCCCATCCCCTTGGTAGTGGCCGCCCCTCCTTTCTCATTCCACAAAGAAAAATCATTTTCTTTTTTTTTTTCAATTTCAAATAAAATAATCCAAACCATGCCATACACCATGCTTTGACCCATGCCTTAACTTAGTCACCTTTTCCACCTCATTTCCTAATTAATTTTCTAAAGGAAAATCAATAATGAGGTCGCATCTTCTTCTAGAAGCTATTCCATACAAAATATGGAATACTTCCCGGTACATGTATCGAAATACATATACGCGTATTCGTACCAAAATACGAATAGCCGAGAGAGAAAACGAATAGTGAACAATAATACTAGAATACGCATATACAAATACATATATCAATTATTAAATCAAAACCCAATTTAATAATACGGCTTAATCCTGAGCCGCTAGTATTATCAACCATCCGATTAAAGTCTGCGCTGCACTTGCACATATTTAATCGGACATCTGTATGTATCAACATACCTCATGTACACCATATCGCCTGAACCGTGAAAACCCTCTGTGTGGGACTCTAAAGACTCGTCAATACGCTGGCAGTGGGTTTAACCACAAGCACGTCAGCGGCACTAGCTGTACGTAATGGCTGCCCAGGTATTGAGCGAAAAGGGAGGCCGACGAGCAAACTCATCTTGAACCCCTATTGAGCCTGTCAGTGACAATATCCGTACAGTCCGGTCCATTCGTCTAAGAGTATCACATATCGAGTCTAGGGGGTGGATAAAGTCAGACTCCAAACAACGCGATATTTAGTGTCGGTATGAAACCCATCACCATATGAGAAACTATCGATCTTGGATCGGTAGTTCTCGTCCACCGCGGTCACAGATTTATGGTGATGGCCATCCGTACACAACGCGACATCAACCCCCAATACCGGGAGAGACGAATCCCCAACGATTCGATCACTTCCTCCATGTGGCTCGGGACTGTACCCAACTAAAACCTGTTTGCACGACTCCTTTGAGCCGTGGTAGGGTAGTAATCAAAGCACAGTGGGAACTTACACGAGACAAATGACGATCTCAGGTCGACAGACTAACCTGTACACATGTCACTTAGGAACTGCTATCTAACAATAGGTATAATACCAACTAGCAGGTTCCCGGCGAGTCCGTCCAGTGTACTAATAACCCAATGAGCACCTGTATACTATCTTTGGTGAACAAACTAACACCAATGGCTTGTGAGACCTGGCCACCGCCCCTCGTCGAGGTCTCGATCAGTATACACTAGTCTACACTGGAGTATCGATGCCCGGTCTCGATACTCCTACGACTAGGGACATTTAAGGATGTGCTTATAAACCCCTAGCTCCCACGTATGTGATCGCCATCATAATGCTGGCAGTCAAGCAAGATTCCTAAGGGCTCTTTCAACACGATGATAAAGACAAACCAGATAGCATATTATCATCTTGAGTAGGACTGTTTTATCGGTATAGGTCCTCACTCAATCATCATAATCACAAGTCCGCGACTATGATAATTGTCTTGAGGGCACTATAGCCAACACTCAACACATGAGAGGGTAGGATTAGGGTTTGAAGAGAGAGAGAGCTTGAGGAGAGAGAAGGTGAGGATGAGAATGATAATGAAATAATAACTTATCTTGAATATATGATGCATAATGATTTATCAAATAAATAAATCAAATGATTTTTCATCATGCTTAATTTATTCATTATGTGTGATTCATCTCATGAGTCATTAGCCATTTAATGCACCATTAACTACATGAATGAATCACACAAATGAGTCACAAAATCAATAAATGCTTATACCACCTTAACCCCCAAGTCATCATCCTTCTAGAAGCTTCCCGCCAAATTACGAGAACGCCCCTCATATCCGTGAAAACACGGAAAAACTTTAGACTGTATAAATCCAATAATCCGATACTAGAATCTGGCTTAAACCAAAGCTGGCTAGTAAAAACTGTCCGAACATCGTATGTACGTTTAAACACGTATGCGTCCGAACCCTTGTCGTAAAACCATACGACCTTTATATCGTTTCGCCCGGAGCAGGGAAACTCTCTGTATGGGACTCTAAAGACTCGACTACTACGCTGGCAGTGGGTTTAACCACAGACCGCAAGCGGTACTAGCTGTACGTAACAGTCCCCAGGTAGATGTCGATAAGAAGGCCGATGAGGAAACCCATCCGAACTCCTACTGAGCCTGATGTGACAATCTCCGCATAGTCCGGTCTGTTCGTCTAGGACTATCGCATATCGGGCCTAGGGGGCGGCAAGCGTCAGTCCCCTAAAAGCGGTATAAGTCGTGTCGGAGCGAAGCCTATTACACCTTGAGAAACTACTGGAAAACCTACCAGTAAATCTCGCTTGCCCTGGCCAGGGACTTTGCGTAATGGCTCTCCAGACACAGCGCGATATCAACTCCCAATACCGGGAGAGACGAATCCTGTCTAACCACTACTGCCTCCAAGTGCTCGGGACTGCACCCAACTGCTACCTGTTTGCACGACTCCTTTGAGCCGTGGTAGGGTAGCAATCTAAGAACAGTGGGACACACTCGAGGTGAAGTAGCAGTGTCAAGTCTGCGGACTATGCTGTACTCATGTCGCCTGGGAACTGTTAACCGACGACGGGTATAATACCAACCAACAGTTCCCTGCGAGTACTGTCCGGTGTACCCGTAACCCAACGAGCACCTGTATACTATCTTCAGTACGACGTACCGATGGCTGTAGGATAGGCCATCTCCCCAACTGGGATGAGAAGCGTACACACCAGTCTACTCTGGAGTATTGATGCCCTGTCTCGATAATCCTACGACTAGGGACCTGAAAAAGGATGTGCTTGTAGACTACCCAGCCCCCACTAGTGTGACTGTCATCACAACGCTGGTAGTCAAGCAAGATCCTAAGGGCTCTATCAATATGTACACACATATTAAGATAGATAAAACTAAGTAACATACTACCATGTTTAGCAAGACTGTTAATATAACTGTGAATATCCCAAGCTTCCATTAAGTAATATACAAGCTAGCATGATACAATAATGGCCCCTAGGGCATATACACTAACAATTTGTTCCCACCTTGTATATTATTATTGTATCTAGTACACTCCATCTACCTTATCTACCGCTTTTTCCCCAGTTGTATATTGGACTTAGATGGTGAGCTTGTGAGATTTATATGTATTCTATTTCTGGTGTCGATGCTCACTTGAGCCAACGTGGTGTTTTCTTATTTCTTGTATTTAGATGCTTATCTCATATTATGATGATATATATTGCATGTGGTTGTGATTCCGCCATTGGCGAAGAGCTAGCTCCCGCTTGGGGATGCCTTTATTCATTACTTATGTATATTCTTGTTTTGTATCCATTTGGGGCCAGTATTTACAAAGGAGACTCTGCTGAAATTTTCGGGAAAATTTAATGTTTTAAAAAAAAAATCCGTTTAGATTTCTGGGCTTTGGCTTACTTAGATTACGTTACGTCTCTAGACGTTGCGTAATTTAAGTGACAGTCATGTTCCGTATATTCGGGTCGTGACAAAGTTGGTATCAGAGCGATATGTTTTACCTTTCTGAGTGTAGGATGACCCTTGGTAGATGGAGTAGGTGACTTAAGCAGAGTGACGTAGCGTGTATATGTTCCGCGGCATACTTATGATACGGTACTCCGCCTACGTGACCTTATGACATATTTGCTTGTATTTCCTTCCTTGATTCCACATATCCTTGATTCGATTGCAATTTCCTTATCAATCCTGTTTCTTACTCCAGCCACTATGCCGCTGATGACTACGAGGGCCAGAGGGCTGCCGTCAGAGATGAGATTGGAGCGGGCTCGTCTGAGGCGAGGACCGACCAGGGTAGTATGCCTATCTCGCATGGACGGATTAATCCACCCTCTATTGATCGTATAGCTAGGCTGGAGGCTAGCATTCAGGATTTGCGCCAAATGATCGGATCCTTGATAGAGATTAGTCGAGCACGGAGATCGGACATTGCTCTACCTACGGTTGTTCCGAGACCAAGGCGGATTCGTACCGATATATTAGCTCCTAAGCGTGTTCGCAGAGGCTGTGGCGGATTCTTTATGGGCCAGTTATATAGATCTTACCCATAGGGTCAGCAGCCATTGTTAGGATGTTTCAGGTGTGGGAGTTTACATCACCGCATCAGAGATTGTACTACAAGGCGCCAGGACACAACGACAGTTCCACATGTGACTTTACCACTTTCACCACCTCCTCCGAACGCATTACCACCTACGCCTATTGTTGCTCCACGCCAGATCGATGCCCGTAGAGGCCATGGTCATGGCGGTCGTATTCCGAGAGGACGAGGTGGCAGAAGCAGACGACAGCTGGTCGCTGGTAGAGGGCAGGCCCTAGCTTTTGTGTTGACTCCTCGGGACGTGCAGGCGTTGAACGTAGTCGTGACATGTATTCTCTGTTAGTGTATATGCCCTAGAGGCCATTACTGTATCATACTAGATTGTATATTACTTAATGGAAGCTTGGGATATTCACAGTTGTATAGACAATCTTGCTCAAAATGGTAGTATGCTACTTGGTTTGTTTCTACTTCAATATGTGCATGTGTTTCTTTTAGCATATCGCTTATACATATTAGTAGAGCCCTTAGGATCTTTGCTTGATTACCAGCGTTGTGATGGCAGTCACACTCGTGGGGGCTGGGTAATCTATAAGCACATCCTTATACAAGTCCTTAGTCGTAGGACTATCGAGACAGGGCATCGATACTCCGGAGTAGACTAGCGTATGCGCTTCTCATCCCAGCAGGGGAGATGGTCTGTCCCACAGCCATCAGTACGTCGTACTGGAGATAGTATGCGGGTGCTCGTTGGGTTACGAGTACACTGGACAGGACTCGTTGGGAACTGTTGGTTGGTACTATACCTATCGTCAGTTATCGGTTCCCAGGTGACATGAGTACAGCTTAGTCCGCTGACTTGACACTGTCACTTTGCCTCGAGTGTGTTCCCACTGTACTTTGATTACTACCCTACCACGGCTCAAAGGAGTCGTGCAAACAGGTAGTAGTTGGGTGCAGTCCCGAAGCACTTGGAGGCAGTGACGGTTAGACAGGATTCGTCTCTCCCGGTATTGGGGGTTGACATCACACTGTGTCTAGGAGAGCCATTACACGAGTAGTCCCTGGCCAGGGCAAGCGAGATATACTGGTAGGTTTCCAGTGTTATCTCAGGGTGTTCTGGGCTTCACTCCGACACGACTTATACCGCTATTAGGGGACTGACGTTTACCTCCCCCTAGGCCCGCCATGCGATGTATCAGACGAACAGACTGGACTGTATGGAGATTGTCACAGTCAGACTCAGTAGGAGTTCAGATGGGTTTCACCTCGTCAGTCTTCTTATCGGCATCTACCTGGGGACCGTTACGCACAGCTAGTGCCGCTTGCGGTCTGTGGTTAAACCCACTGCCAGCGTAGTGTCGAGTCTTTAGAGTCCCACACAGAAAGCTATTCGCCTTTAGGAAAAAGAGTAGGGGTCGCATGGTTTTGCGACAGGGTTCGGTCACATCCGTGCACTTGTGCACGTACAGTGTCCAGACAGTTAACACTAGCGGGCTTTGGTTTAAGCCAGATCCTAGTGTACGTTTTGGGATTAGTTTTATCTCGGTTGTATTCGTGTTCTTCGGAACGCGGATGCGGGTGTGTATGCACAGTTGACAGAGAGACAGAGGCAGAGGATTCTCATTGGGGTTATTGACTATTGACTGTTCACTGTTGACCATTGACTTTTGCTAAACCCTAATGAGAATAAGATATATGTTTAATGATAATATTAATTAAGTATTATTGTGTCATGGTTGTGATGAGGGGTTGACATTGTTGACTTGTTGACTTTGTTGACCGGTTGACCATCATCATTGCAATGGCTATCATTTCATGGCAAAGACTTTTGCTTGCTTGTTTTGCTTTGCATTATGAGTGCATGAAATGATAATTCCACTTGATATGATATGAACCATCACATAATACTCTATTATTATTATTATTCCTTTTGGATTATGAGAGAGAGGTTGAGAAAAGTCTTGCTCATTCTTGGATTTACTTTCTCTTTCTTGAGCTCTCTCTTCCCAAGCTCTCCCTCTTCCTATTGCTCTCTCTAGCTCAAGGCAAAATCATTCTCATGTGTTGAGACTCATTGCCTTAGAGATAAAAAGACACCAAAACATTCCTCTACTCATTCTAGTTCACAAGGCCTAGCAAGCCAAGTGATCTAGTTTCTTCAAAGTTCGAAGAAGAAGCCAAAGGTAGAAGCTTTCGGGTGGATCCATCTTCGGTGCAAGGAGACGATGAGGTGAGGCCGATTCGAACACCGGGAGGAGTTGAAGACGAAGGAGTTCAAGAAAGGTATAGCCCCCTAACCGAGTAGGTAAACTCTTGTTAGGTTGTTAGTTAGTCATTTAACAAAGATCCGTATTGGTAGTCCATGTTACTACCCTCTTGAAAATCGTTTTTCACCAATTCCGCAACCCCGTAAGTACCGGGGAAGGGTAGCATGGACTTACATTCTCTTGGTGTTTCCTTTTATTGCGCGCTTTTGTTTGACCCGGCATCTAGGTATTCTTTTGCATCCACGCTTTTTGTACCTAGGTTTAGCCGAGAGTTGTCTTTGCTAAATCAGCCGCTTATTGTGATTTCTCCCGTAGGCTAGTCTTTTGTCGCTCGATATGTTTTTTCGTTCATGTTTGTTTTGTTTGTATCGGAGATAGGGATTCTTCTGTCAATTTGATTCTTCTCGATATGTTTGACTTTGAAGTTCTTCTGGGCATGGATTGGTTAACCACGTGTTATGCGTCCGTGGACTGCCATGAGAAGGCAGTCGGATTTAGTTTTTCGGGTGAGCCAGCTCTTGTTATTTAGGGAGACCGTACCGTCACCCTTCCCAGTTTGATTTCTTCTCTTCGCGCTAGTCAGCTCTTGAGGAAAGGATGCCAAGGATTTTTGGCGTATGGTCGTGATGATAGCGTCGCGGAGGTCCCGTTGGACCAGGTCCCGATTGTGAGAGAGTTTCCAGATGTTTTTTTAGACGAGTTGCCTGGATTGCCACCACAACGTGATATCGAGTTCTGCATTGATTTGATTCCCGGCACGAGGCCTATTTCTATACCGCCTTATCGGATGGTCCTGGCGGGGCTTAAAGAGCTGAAGGATCGGTTGCAAGATTTGTTGGATAAAGGGCTTATTCGACCGAGTGTGTCATCTTGGGGTGCTCCTTTCCTGTTCGTCAAGAAGAAGGATGGCAGGATGCGTTTATGCATCGATTATCGTCAGCTGAATCGGATTACTGTGCGGAACAGATATCCCCTACCCCGCATTGTCGATTTATTTGATCAGCTCCACGGTGCGGGGCATTTCTCGAAGATTGACTTGCGGTTGGGTTATCATCAGTTGCGAGTTCGGAAGGATGATATTCTGAAAACTGCTTTTCGTACGCGTTATGGGCATTACGAGTTCTTGGTGATTTCATTCGGGCTCACCAATGCCCTAGCAGCGTTCATGGACTTGATGAACCGCATATTCAGGCCGTATCTTGATCAGTTCATCATCGTACTCATTGATGACATCTTAATATACTCCCGGAGCCGAGAGGAGCATGAGCAACATCTGAGGATCACATTACAGACTTTGAGAGAGTATCAGCTATTCGCAAAATTCTCCAAGTGTGCCTTCTGGCTTGACAATGTCGATTTCTTGGGTCACGTGGTTACGAGAGATGGCATACGTATGGACCCGAAGAAGATCGAGACCGTTTAGCACTGGCCCAGACCCGTATCAGTGACGAAGGTTCGCAGCCTTTTGGGTTTGGCCGGATACTATCAACATTTCATACAGGATTTTTCTCGTATAGCTGCACCGTTGACCGGGTTGACCCGGAAGGGAGTTCCTTTTCTTTGGACCGAGGCATGCGAGCAGAGCTTTCAGCAGTTGAAGACTCATTTGACCACGGCGCTAGTATTATCTTTACCTTCAGGATCAGGCGGTTTTGTCGTTTATTGTGATGCTTCTCGAGTGGGGCTAGGCTGTGTGTTGATGCAGCACGGCAGGGTCGTCGCTTATGCTTCTCGGAAGTTGAAGAAGCACGAGCAGAACTATCCCACTCATGACTTAGAGATGGCTGCAGTGGTTTTTGCACTCAAGATCTAGAGACACTACCTATACGGCGAGTCGTGCCAGAGATTCACGGACCACAAAAGCTTAAAGTATATCTTTCAGCAGCGAGATCTAAATTTAAGACATCGCCGATGGACGGAGCTAGTGAAAGACTATGACTGCGAGATTCTTTATCATCCGGGCAAGGCGAATGTTGTCGCAGATGCTTTGAGTCGGAGGCCCGGAGGTAGCTTATCTTGTTTGAGCGCAGTTCAGAGGCAGTCGACGACAGATTGGCAGATTCTATGCGACAGCCGAGTGCAGTTCAAGTTTACTCCGACCGGGGGATAGCTTGCCCATATCCGTACACGTCCACAGCTACTTGACCGTATCCGTGAGGCACAGTCCGGCGATGACCGATTGTCAGAGATCATAGAGCCGGTTCGACAGGGCAGAGATTCAGGGTTCATGATCGACGACCAGGGAGTGCTACGATTTGGGACTCGACTGTGTGTGCCAAATTCAGAGGGGCTGAGGCGCGAGATTCTTGAGGAGGCACATCGATCGGTATATAGTGTTCATCCAGGTTCCACCAAGATGTACCATGACTTGAGAGATGTCTACTGGTATGAAGGGATGAAGAGAGATATCACGGATTTTGTTTCGGGATGCTTGACTTGTCAGCAAGTCAAGGCCGAGCATCAGATGCCAGCAGGAGAGTTACAACCCTTGCCCATTCCGGAGTGGAAGTGGGAGCAGATCTCTATGGACTTCCTTGTGGGTCTACCTAGAACCAGTCGAGAGTATGACTCTATTTGGGTGATCGTAGATCGATTGACGAAAGAAACTCACTTTCTGCCAGTAAAGGCCACTTTCGGATTTGTTCAGTATGCCCAGATATACATTGATGAGATTGTGCGACTGTATGACGTACCGACTTGTGTCGTGTCCGACCGAGGCACCCAGTTCACCAGCCGAATATGGCAGAAACTTCAGGAGGTTTTGGGCACCCGATTAAGTTTCAGTACAGCTTTTCATCCACAGACCGACGGTCAGTCAGAGCGGACCATTCAGACTCTTGAGGACATGCTCCGAGCTTGCGTTCTAGATTTCGGTTACAGTTGGGATCGTCACCTACCCTTGATAGAGTTCTCCTACAATAACAACTTCCAGGAGACGATTCAGATGGCACCCTTCGAGGATTTCTATGGGAGGAGATGTCGATCACCCGTTTGTTGGACAGAGTTCAGTGAGAGCAGTGTTTTAGGACCGCAGATTATGCAGGAGACGACCGAAAAGATCCAGTTGATTCGGGATAGGATGAGAGCGGCCCAGAGCAGGCAGAAATCTTTTGCGGACAGACGCCGTCGCAGACTTGAGTTCGCCGTTGGCGATTATGTTTTCTTACGGGTTTCTCTGATGAAGGGCGTGATGAGATTCGGGAGGAAAGGGAAGCTTAGTCCCAGTTATTTGGGTCCCTTCGAGGTTCTCGAGCGTGTTGGCACAGTCGCTTATCGTTTGGCTCTTCCACCCAGCTTTCCAGATGTTCACCCCGTGTTCCATGTATCGATGTTCCGCAAGTATCTTCATGACCCCTCTCACGCGATTCAGTACCAGACAATCCAGCTGGAGTGCGATCTTTCTTTCACCGAGCAGCCGTCAGTCATTCTAGATCGGCAGGTGAAGAAACTGAGGTCCAAGGTCATACCGTCCATAAAGGTTCTTTGGTGTGGCCCAAACAGGGAAGAGGCTACCTGGGAGGCCGAGGACGAGATGCGGAAGAAATTTCTCCATCTCTTCGAAGGTACGCGTAGTTAAATTTTAAATTCGGGGACCGAATTTCTTTAAGGGAGGAAAATTGTATCGTTTTGAAAATTCGTTTAGGTTGATTTTGTGTTAATTAGTGATAATACGTGTTTTCCGTAAAAACCAAGATATAACTATTTTTCCACATAGACTTAAACTATTTTAACTTTGTAATTGCTGGTATTGGTATTTAATTAGTCACTTATTAATTGCTAGTTTACTTAATTATTTATTTTTAAATATTATTTTAAGCTTTCACTTACACACTAAATAAGTGATAATTACAAATTAGAATATGTTAATATAAGTTTAGTGCACCATAACACACTAAACACTTATTTTGTAACATATGGTTTCCTTCTAAAATTTTCATGATGGTTCTAGAAAATTCAAGAGAAAAACTTTAATAGAAAATAAATAAATAAAAGAAAATGAAAGGAGTTGATAATTGAGGTATGGGGGCATGTTGACCTGGGATATGGTCACCTCTCTTACTCACCTCACCTCTCCACTCACCTTTTTTTAGCCGAAACTCCTGCAGCAGCAGCCCCCCTTTTCTCCATCTCCTTTTCATGCTAAAACCCTCATTTTCCGCACTCAAAAATCCACAACCCCCCCACTAATTCCTAGTTAAATCTTCACCAAAATTCCTTGGCCTAAACTAGTTTGGATCTTGAAGCAAGATAGCATTTTTGGGTGGCCAAATTAGCAAGTTAGATCTCCAAAATCTTTAAGGTATAAAACTTAATCCAAATCCTAGTTTGTTTTGTTAATGTTTACTTTAAAATAAATTTAATTAGGAGTTAATATGGTTTGAATTACAAGTTTTGATTTTAAAGAGAAGGTTTTGGGTTTAAATTAAGGTTTTTATCACTTAATTAAGTTAGCTTAGTGTAGTTTAACATCTAATGGTTTATCAAATATAATCTAGTTGTTAAACTTGCTAATCTTTACTTTTAAATTGTCTAAATTAGGTGTTTATGCAAATTAATTTTATGTTTAGTGTGTACAAGGTGAGATTAAAATTGGTAAATATTTGTGTGGCTTAATTAAGATATTTAAGTGTAATTTGTGGCCACTAGATGTGCTAAAACATCTAGTTTTGCACTAAAACGGTTAATTGTTGCTACTAGGATTTTAGAATAAAAAGGTTTTAATTGAGTTGAGATAGTGATGATTTACAACCTATTTCCTACAATATTTAGTGTGTTGTGAATGCGTGATTGGTACGATTGGATTCTAGGATTGGTGGTTGCTACGCATAGCGACCCCTAGTTGTGGTTCGTGGCGATGTCGTGCGTATTTTGTGCACTAAGTGTGCGCGCGTCTAGTTAGTTCGCGTTAGTTACTTCGTACCTTCTTGACTTCACGTCTATTTAAATGTTTAGCTCTCTTTATATTGATATGTGTGCGATTCTAGGATCGGTAGCGGAGACGCCGGACGCGGTAAGGAAAGGAAAGGCTGTGATTGGATCAGATTAGCCGAGGTGTCCCGGTGAGTAATCTATGGGGGGATCGTCTGGATGGCGCAAGATGCCCGATAGCTAGGATTACTAGTAGTGCTCGTATTTATATGCGTAGTCTCTTAGCCATTCATTTCATTTCATTGCATCATCTTATATATATATATATATGATATTATCTCATAGGACACTTGCACCATTACCATTGGTTCATACTGCATGTGCACTATTTATGTGAACACACACGCCATTGGTAATTGCTATGTCACGAACACTATAGAACTTGCTTAAATCAGTATCTGAGCATTTGCATTATCTATGATCTGCAATTTGTAGTTGTATATTCAATTCATCAGAATGGATACGTAGGATTGCTAGTTATATGTATATACCTCATTGCATCACCATTCATGCATAGTTTTCTAGTCACACATCGTATTTCATATTATTGATACCATAGGCATTCATCATCGCGGACATGTTCATATGTTGTGATTTTCTTGGAGATTTCCGTGTTTATGAGATTTATGGATTTTGGGGAAAACCGCAAGAATTTAATAAACCTATTATCATCTTAAAAATGCAAGTTGCGGTTTTCTCGTTATATGATGTATATGTCATCCACCATGAGTTTTCCTGATTTTTGTTGGTTTTCGAGACCCGATTCGAGGAGTAGGATGAACCGTCTCGGGTACATGGTGGGCCCGGTAAGGTACCCCGGAGCGAGAAGCTCGAGTTGTAGATGATGAGCCTAGCAGGGGAAGACTACCTACCGGTGATATCTGGCGCGGCGGATATTCGGAGGATACCGACCGTAGTCGTGAGATTTGATGATATAGGTCGATCCGGACCGACGGAGCCCGAGATATTGAGGATATTGTGTCGATGTTTGACACGGACTTTCTGTCGATTTCACTGATGATATTCCAGTTTTATTATACAAAAGGTTTTACTAAGATAAAGATACAGATCTTCTCGTATCAGATATATCATGATTTCGTGTTGATTATCCATTCATGTTGCAATCATACTAGTGTATCGCATCATATTTGTATATGTAGGTTGTGACACATTTGCGTGCATGCTTACGATAGCCTTATTAGATGTTACTTACTACTCACGAGTTGGCAACTCACCCCCATTGTGCCACCGTATCTTGCAGGTCTGACCCATCAACACAGTAGCGGCGGGCGTACTTCCTTATTTTGCTTCATTAGCACTGACTCACGGTTTTCTCGTAGGCGGGTTGCGAGGATATTTGTTCCCACCTTGTGTATTATTATTGTAACTAGTACACTCCATCTACCTTATCCACCGTTTTTTCCCCAGTTGTATATTGGACTTAGATGGTGAGCTTATGAGATTTGGATGTATTTTATTTCCGGTGTCGATGCTCACTTGAGCCGACGTGGTGTTTTCTTATTTCTTGTTTTCATATGCCTATCTCATATTATGATGATATATATTGCATGTGGTTGTGATTCCTCCATTGGAGAAGAGCTTGCTCCCGTTTGGGGATGCCTTTATTCATTACTTATGTATATTCTTGTTTTGTACTCGTTTAGGGACAGTATTTATAAAGGAGACTCTGCCTAAATTTTCGGGAAAATTTGATGTTTTAAAAAAAAAATGTTTAATGTGACCTTATTTTGTTAAATCACTTTCTTTAAAACAAGTTTTCCTTCATTCTATTTATTTAACGGTTTAGATTTCTGGACTTTGTCTTACTTAGATTACGTTACGTTTCTAGACGTTGCGTAATTTAAGTGCCAGTCACGTTTCGTACATTCGGGCCGTGATAGAGTAATAGTTACTCCTGGTAGATTTTCTATACGAAATCCCGGCTAGTTCTCTTTTTAGGGTTTGAAGGAGAATTTGACAGAATAGTAGGAGCCATCCTGATTAGATAAATATACCAATCTAATCTAGGTTAGAGTGCACACTGAGTGTTTCTTTTCTCTCTCTCTGATAGCGACCATGGATTCACCTTAAACTAAGACTCGTTATTCATATCGACTAACCTTTTTACAATCGATAGCTTTGAAATGTCTGGATTGCCCTAATTCACGAGGAGTTGCATATGTCCTTACCTATCCTACTTCCCTTTCTGCTAACTCCAGAATCCTCTGTATTCGGTACGGAGATCCATATTTCTTGGAAGGCCATCGTATGGTAAGATACGAACTTGACGAAATTGTTTCAGTCCGAAGATGGCCACTGGTTCTGGATTAGATGAATTGTTCATTTGTCCCTTTCTCCTACCTTATTTCAAAAGTTCAAGAGCTCCTTATATGTAAGGAGGGTATACCAGTTATGCTTATTGGATAGTCTTCTTCCAATCCCAAAGCTAGTGCTAAAGGAATGGTATGAAGAAAACCAACTGGCATAAGTTCGGTATACTGAAAGGTAAAATGGAGAGACATCAATAGGGATTGAAGTGAGAAAAGGAAATTGCGACTATGTCATGAGCCTGGGTAATGAAAAAGGCAATACTGGGAATACCCGATTAACCCCACTGAAACATTTTTGATGTTTCGGATTTCCCGTGCGTCTGTGTTTTGAAAAACTACTTTTCAATAAACACTAACTCTTGAGTATATAGATACCGGATTAGATCCCATATTTATAGGGCGTTACAGATGATGAGAAGGAGCAGAGAATTGAGAATGGATGATTTTATCCTCAATGTCGGTTTTCAGAGCAATTGTTGCTATTGAGGAAAATCATTAGGTTTTTGCCTAAACAACAAACTTTTGTTTTCTTTTAACCAAAAGAATGTTTTTCAATTAACAGCACACGGAAATTGAGTTAGTGAACTTTAGGGACTTATACATATTGATGTATGTCGTCCGATGTCCATACGGACATGGGGTTGGTTCCAGGTATTACGTATTGAGAATGTGATTCTCTAAGATTGCTCATCCGCGGGTGCACTCCATGAAGAGTAATACTGAGTTGCCTTCTTCAACTTTGGGGATGCACTAGAAATAGATGCATATCAATGGATATTGTTCCACCTAAACAAGTGCCTCTGTTTTTATATGTGATATAGAATGGTGTTCATCTTAAAGTTGTTAAGATGTTCGGTTATCCGGTTTATGCTTAAAACCATAATGTGGATAAAATCGTGGCACGTTTCGGTAATAGCAGTTTGTGGGTTATCCTAAGCTTTAGCGAGGGATAACTTCTACCATTTTTAAGTTTAAAAGTGTTTTGTTCTTGACTCGCCACCTCCTTGGTAAATGAATTTCTTGCAAAAGAAATTAGTGGGAGTATGGTAGAACTGGAAGTGATTCCAGAACCATAAACGGTTACTGAAAGTTTGGTAGAACCTAATGATCTAATTGATCCTGACAGACTATAGCTACTCCACAGATTTAGTAGGTAACCTCATCCACCCGAGAGATACTTCTATTTTCTCGTAGACGGCGACTAGGAGGCTTGCGTCATGTGATGGTGACCCTACTAGTTATCAGCAGGCCATAGGAAGCGGTGAATTTCGACTGATAGCTGGATGCTAAGCTATCCAAGTTGGACTCCATGCACTATAACAAATTATAGACTTTGTTGTGTGCTCCTGAAAGGGGTAAAACCCATAAGGAGCAAGTATATCTTTCGAGATCAGTGCAAATGGAAAGGTATTAACCTAATAAGGCTAGACTTATAGTATACATGTATTCATCAAATACCCGATGTGTTTTGTGATGATACTGTTACTTCAAAGTCTGTGCTAAAATCCATACAGATAAAATTTTCCACTGCTGTTTTCATAACTATGATATCTGGTAAGAGTATGATTATAACGTCTTTCTAAATTGTATTTAGAAGTGTACGTGTAAATGACTATACCAGAGGGTTTTCTTAGTCAGTGGGAGCAGCAGATAGTATGAAAATTTGCTTAAATCTATTTATAGACTAAAGCAGACATAGCGGAGGTGGATCATCTGTTTTGATGTTACGGTCAAAGTGTTTGACTTCATCAAAATTATAGATGGACCGGGTATTTGTAAGAAAGCAGTAGGGAGGAATATCAGGTTTCTCATACTGATGTGGACGACATTTTTCTGATAGGAAGTGATATTCCTGAAAGTTCCTAGTGCCTTTGCCGCTAACCCACGGTCAATGCGGAATCCAAAAATGAAAATTTTCGTGGCAGTAGAAACTAAATCGCAAGAATCGAACCAAACACCTAACCTAGAACCATAACAAGATAGAAAGCACAACCTTTGTAGCGTCTTCATTTGCTGCAATTAGGTTGGATTCTAGCATGTTCTCAAGAGCTCCGGGTCGCGTTTGCAAGCCGGTCCTTTTTCGCTGAAGATGGTCCATCCGAGGGAATGGATCCAAGCTCCGACTTCACCTAGTGAAGCAACCGACGCTCCAAACTCGCTAGGAATTGAGAGTGGGGATATAGAAATTTTCCACTACCGTTTTCTCTCAAACCTATGCTCAAGAGAGCATCTAAAGAAGAAGGAGGAGGAGGAGGTGAGGAAAGATAGCCATGAGCAAGTGTTGAAGACATGAGTGAAGAATGAATCAAGTGTAGAATGAAAAATGGCTTCATAATTTTTTAGCAACCATACAAATAAAAATCTCAAATCAATATATAATAAAATAAAGAAGCCCATTCCTCTCTACATGTCTTCAACCATGCTTAATACCACCCCACCCTCTATTGGCTATAGTGCCCTCAAGGCAATTATTGTAATCACAGGCAGGTGATTATGATGATTGTGGGATGACCTATACGGGTAGAACAATCTTACTCAAAATGATAATATGCTATCTGGTTTGTCTTTATCATCATGTACATGCATTATGTGGTATTACAGATCACTATTACATGTTGATAGAGTCTAAGGATTCTTGCTTGACTACTAGCATTATGATGGCGATCATATACGTGGGAGATGGGTGGTCCATAAGCACATCCTTAAATTTCCTTAGTCGAGGGAGTATTGAGACTGGACATCAATACTCCGGAGTAGACTAGTGTATACTTTTCGAGATCCCGACGAAGGACAGTGGCCGGTCTCACAAGCCATTGGTGTCAGTTAGTCACCTAAGATAGTATATAGGTGCTCATTGGGTTATGAGTTACACTGGACGGACTTGCCGGGAACATACTAGATGGTATTATACCTATTGTCAGATAGCAGTTCTCAGGTGACATGAGTACAGGTTAGTCTGTCGACCTGAGATCGTCATTTGTCTCGTATGAGTTCTCACCGTGCTTTGATTATTACCCTACCACGGCTCAAAGGAGTCGTGCAAACAGGTTTTAGTTGGGTACAGTCTCGAGCCATATGGAGGCAGTGAGCGGATCGTCAGGGATTCGTCTATCTCGGTATTGGGGTTGATGTCGCGCTGTGCACGGGTGGCCATCACCAGAAATCCTTGGCTAAGGTAGACGAAAATTACTGATTTGGATTAATAGTTTTTCAGTGGGTGACGGGCTTCACATCGACACAAAACATCACATTATTAGAGGTCTGACTTCATCCACCTCCCTAAACCCGATATCCGATACTCTCAGACGAACAGACCGGACTGTATGGAGATTGTCACAGACAGGATCGGTAGAGGTTCAAATGAGTTTGCTCGTCGGCCTTCCTTTTGCTCAATACCTGGGTAGCCGTTACGTACAGCTAGTGCCGCTGATGTGCTTGTGGTTAAACCCACTGCTAGCGTATTTACGAGCCTTTATAGTCCCACACAGAGAGTTTCCCTGGTTCAGGCGAAATGATGTAGTAGTCGTATTTTGATATGTGCAGGGCACTGATCGAATGATTGTACTAGTTACCCGGACTTTCGATCGGACGGTTGATAATATTAGCCAGCTTGTGTTTGAGCCGGATTATTAAATAATGTATTGATTTAATAATTTACGTATATATATTTCGATATGTATATTCTAGTATTATGTTCTTTGTGTTATTCTATCCCTTTGGGTATTCGTATTTTGGTACGAATACGGGTATGTATATACAGTTGAGTGTATCTCGTATTTATACGGAAAACATTCTAGAAGGCGGACACCTCATTTTGGATTATCCATTTATTAATTTAAATGGAAATGAGGTGTAAAGGTAAAGAAGAGAGAATGATGAGAACCATGCTTGAATAGTGTTGACAAATGAATTTTTAATTCATTTGTGAAAACTATTCAAGTATGGTTGCAATATTATATTTGGAAATTGTGTTTTAAAAAACCATGCTTCATCTTTTTCTCTCTCATGGGATTTCACATTCCCATCATTTTGGTTATCTCTTTTCACTTACCTTCTTGAGCTCCTCCTCTTTCTTCTCCATCTTCTACTCTATCATCTCATGTGTTGAGAATCAAGGGTAGAAGAGAGATAGATATACATGTAAGCCGATGTCGCGCACCCCGTGGTTCGCGGGGAGGCGGAATTTTCAAAAACGATAAATATTCGACTACGCAACACCGGCTAAACTCCAGGATCTTTACTAAAGCCTTAACTAGCTAGTCTATCTAAGAGGTTTAACTACTCGCTGAGATGGTTATACCTCCAAGATCGAGTCCTTCGGATCTTCTAGTGCTCCTCTCCATGGCTCCTCGGTGATCAGATGACGAAAACTCCATCGGCCTCCTTGCATCAAAGATGATCCACCGCGAGAGAATGTGCTCCAAGCTCCAAGCTCTAATCGAGGTAACTAAGGTAGATGGTTCGCTAATCCAACTAGCCTAGGAGATGTAGAGAGTGCTAAAGGATTGTAGTGTCTCACTAAATCCTATGGCTCACAACATATGTGAAGGATTAGGGTTTAGTTTGAGGAAGAAGGAGATGGAGAAACTCAAGAGAGAGTATGAGGAGAGCAACTCAAGAAATGAGCTCAAGAAAATGAAATGGCTTAGTGCGAAGCATTGTGTAGAGAATGGCTAATAACACAACTCAATAATTCAAGCATGTAATATTTCTCAACAAGAAATTCCACCCATGCTTGAATAGTAAGTCCAAACAAATATAATAATCCATGGCCATTCTCTACACCATGCCTCCAAAGTCTCCATATTTCCACTTCATTAATCCATTAAGAAAATGGATAAAACTAAATAATGAGGAAGCTCCTTCTAGAAGCATGCCTTGACAAATTACAAGAATGCCCCTCACCGTATATACATACCCGTATCCATATTCCGAAAAATACGGATACACTGAGACGATAACAATCCAATAATACAATACTAGGATCCGACTTAAACTAAAGCCTACTAGTATTTTCCGCCCGATCAGCATCCATATATAAGTACACGTATGTGATCGAAGCCCTGCTGTAAAACTATACAGCGTCTACATCAATTTCCTGAAGCAGCTAAACCCTCTGTGTTGGACTCTAGAAACTCTACAGTACGCTGGTAGTGGGTTTAACCACAAATCCGTCAGTGGTACAAGCTGCACGTAATGGCTACCCAGGTATCTGTCGATAAGAAGGATGATGAGCAATCTTATCCGAACTCCTACTGAGCTTATTTGTGACAATCTCCGTACAGTCTGGTCTGTTCGTCTGAGATACTCGTATATCTATCTAGGGGGATGGTAAACGTCAGACCCCTAACAACGTGATAAGTCGTGTCGGAGGAGAGCCCAATACACCATGAGAAACTATTAGAGTACCTTACCAGTATTTCTCGACTGCCCTGGCCAGGGACTTTGTGTAATGGCTTTCCGAACACTGCGCGATATCAACCCCCAATATCAGGAGAGACGAATCCTATCTGATCGCTACTGTCTCCAAGTGCTTCGGGACTACACCCAACTACTATCTGTTTGCACAACTCCTTTGAGCGTGGTAGGGTAGTAATCTAAGTGTAGTGGGAACACACTCGAGACAAAGTAGCGATGGCAAGTCAACGGACTAAGCTATACTCATGCCACCTGGGAACTGATACCTGACGATAGGTATAATACCAACCAGCAGTTCCCGACGAGTCCTGTCCAGTATAACTCATAACCTAATGAGCATTTGCATACCAACTCTAGTATGGCGTACTAATGGCTGTGGGACAGACTATATCCCCTGATGGGATGAGAAGCGTATACACTAGTCTACTCCGGAGTATCGATGCCCCGTTTTGATAATCCAATGACTAGGGACCCGTATAAGGATGTGCTTATAGACTACCCAGCCCCCATGAGTGTGACTGCCATCACAACATCAAGCAAAGATCCTAAGGGCTCTACCAATATGTATAAGCGATATGCTAAAAGAAACACATGCACATATTGAGGTAGAATCAAACCAGAGAGCATACTACCATTTTGAGCAAGGCTTTTATTATAACTGTGAAATATCCCAAGCATCCAATATGTAATATACAATCCAGTATGATACAATAATGGCCTCTAGGGCATATATCACTAACAATACACTTAGAGCAACTCACTACATCCTTAAGCACTCTAGATTAGCAAGCTAGAGTCCCTAGTTGCTCTACTAGATTCTTAGTGTGGAGCTAAAGCCATGAGCCACATCCTTCGGGTGGATCATCTTCGACAGAGGAAGACCGATGGTCAGGGTCGATCAAGGTGACCTTAAGGAGCTAAGGAAGAGAGTAGAAGACCGAAGGACATGGATCATTCGATAAAACAACTCTACCACAGTAGATAACATCTTTGTAGCTTGCTAGTTTCATGTTTGGTTTCGATTTTAGGTAGTTGTTTCTAGCGCCAAGTTTTTAAACACCAAATTTTTTCGTTCCGCAACGGCCACGGTCGACAGCCAGGGCGCTAGGAACCCTAATATGGTATTAGAGCCACCCAAACATTAGAAACTAATAGTAGACGATGCATTAGTTTCAAAACCGAAAAATTCCGATTTCAAAACCCACTCTCTGTTCTGAAATTTTTTTGGTTTCTGAAATTTTTTTAAACAAGTGCAGAGACTTAGTCTAGACATATAGATGACACATGATGAAAACGAGGTGGATCCATGCAAGTTTGGCCGGCCAAACTGCCAAAAAACCCAATTTGGCCGGTTCACTGTTCATATCTGGGCCTCGTTTTCATCCAGTGTCTGGGGTTTTGTAAATTGATATTTTTGGTCTTGTTTGATTTGCCCCAGATTTCACTTAGTGTTGTCTTTGCTTGGGGGCAACTTGGAAAGTTTCAAAACTTGAAATTTTGCATCATTTATATCTGTGATGTGGTGTATGTGTTTTTCAAACGTCATCTATTTTCTATATGTCATTTAGACGGGGTTGCACATACTTGCTTATACTGCTATGATGTTGATATCTGTGATGGTTTGTTCGGATTGTCGTGTGGGATAGCCTCTAGTGCAATGGTAGTTGTACAGTTTAGACTTATTTGTATATTCATTATTGCGGGGCGAGCGTCCGACTTGTGGACTTACGTTTCCGCCAGTTTTTATATTCTTTTATTGGGGCACGACCGGGTTGAGGTCGATATCACCTTTGTATATATGTTTTTCTTTTCTGTACTAGGATTACCCCGCGGTGGAGTGCTCGAATAGCCGGGTTCTAGAGGGAAACGGGCCCGCATCTCATGGCGTTGAGACAGAGGGGGCCTTACTCTAGAATTGGTGGGCTATTCGCCGCACTTGTAGGGGGTATAGTACTACCCACGGAGGGGTGCTCAAGTTACCGGATTCTGTGAAGTGCTGGGTGGCCCATTCACTTTGTTGATTGGGGTTGCCTCACTTCTGGGATTGGCGGGTAACTTGTCGCACTTGTAGGAGGCTTGGTTATACATTGTACAGGCTATCCACACGACCGGGGAACGCTGGATCTCATTTGCGGCTCAAATGAAACCCGGGGCTCTAGATTATCAGTTATTCTGTGTTGTTTATCGCTGTTCTGCGATGTTGCTTATATCATGCATAGGATGAATGTTATATATATATATTTATATATACTAGTAGATGTTGTATATGTTTTGCATTCGCGCTAGTCTAACCCCCGCTCTGCCGTTAGTTAAGTAACCTAACGGTGCATGACGGGGCCCCGTGGCAAATGCGAATGGCATATACGTACATTCTATTTTCGTTCTTTTCTAGTGTGATATGGATTAATTGATGTGACTGCATTAATTCTGATTAATGCAAGAAAAATAAACTTAAATGATGTTGTTGGAACCAATTTTTGAAAACTGTCATTACAGACGTTTCCTTTTGCCTTGCACAGTGGTATTCGATTATGAATATCCAGCACCTCATTCGACGAGGCAAGAGCCGAGATCCCTTCATGGGGAGTGACCTCTTGGGCAAAAGTTTGCGTCATTGTAATAACTTCACTATAGTTGATTCTTTTGCTTTGCATCGTGGTGTTCAGTTAGGAATATCCCACACCTCACCCGACGAGGAAAGAGCCTAGATCCCTTCATAGGGAGTGACCTCTTTAGCAAAAGTTTACGCCACTATATATTTGTAAAACTACTCGGGTTTCTTCAATGATATCAAGTTCATTACGTTAAAGGTTTTTCGCCAAAAACCAGCCGTAGCCCTTCGTCGTTTCGAATAAGTAATACATAGTATTCATGCGGTGTTAGTTATATGTATGCTCTAGAGGCCATTATTATACATGTGATGTATATTATAGTGGATGCTTGGACATATATAAGGAGGAATTTCTTGCTCGACATGATAGTATGCTATCTGGTTACTCTTTATCTTAACTTGTACACTTATTGTCTCTCTATTACATGTTGATAAAGCCCTTAGGATGAGTACTTGACTACCAGGATTATGATGCAGATCATACTAGTGGGGCAGAGGTAGTCGGTAAGTACATCCTTCAAATGTTCTTAGTTGTTGGAGTATCGAGAAGGGGCATCGATATTCCAGAGTAGACTAGCGTATACGCTTCTCGACCCATATGATGGGTGATGGATGATCCCATATCCATTGGTGTTTGACATCAGAGAAGGTATACGGGTGCTCAGTGGAGACTGGGTACACTGAACGGACTCGCTGAGAATTCCTAGATGGTATTATACCTATCGTCAGATAGCAGTTCTTTGGTGACACTGGTACAGGTTAGTCTGTCGACCCGAGATCGTCATAAAGTCTTGTGTGATTTCCACTGTGCTTTGATTTCCACCTTACCACGTTCAAGAGATCATGCAAAACGGTGGTTTTTGGGTACAGTCCCGAGTCACATGGAGGCAATGAGCGATAGGAGGGAATTTCGTCTCTCCCGGTATTGGGGGTTGATGTTGCGCTATGCTCGATTGGCCATAACAGGAAATCCCTGTCCAGGGTTGCTGAGATCTACTGGTAAGTGTTATCAGTAGTTTCTCGAACCGTTTTAAGCCTCACATCGGCATGACTTATCAGGTTATTGGGGTCTGACGTTAAACCACCCCCAGGCTGTGATATGCGACATATCAGACGAAGAGATCGGACTGTACGGTAATGTTACTTATTGGATTCGCAGGCTTGCTTGTTGATCTTCTGATCGCTCAATACCCGGGTGGCCGTTACGTTTAGCAGACCACTTGCGGCTTGTGGATGACTGATATGATCACCACCTACTGCCGGCGTATTGACGAGTTTTTAGAGTCCTACACAAAGGTTTCCTGGCTCATGTGAAACGAAGTAGGAGCACATATGTGATATGTGCGGTACCGAGATTAATACGAGCATGTGATACCGTATTCAATTCTCGCGATCTGTGATATCGGTCGGTTATATGTGATATAGCCGGGTTATCGGATCAAGTGTTGATTCGTTAAGTTGATACAATTGATATTAGTCGGTTGTATGTGATATAGCCGGATTATTAAATCAAGTGTTGATTTAATAATTTAATGTATAATTATATATTTGATATATTATCTTACATTAACTAATATTAGCTCACTTAAGTATTCTTTTTCTCACTAGTGTACACTTAGTATATATGTGATATATATTAATGTACATCTTTTGTGTCATGCTTGATGCCACATGCTACATGGGTGTATGAGACTCACACCATGCTTATAATAATGTAAGGTTTCTTTTATTTAAAGTAAATCAAATTAGTTGGAAATTGTCACATGGTTGAAGCTTGTAGAAACTTATGGAATCATTGACCAAGTCCACTAATTTTGTTTTACTTGAAGATATTTATTAACCCAACCATTATTGTTTAGCCATAGTTTAGTCTCTACATGAGTTAGTATATGATATTAACTTACCCATGGTTGCTATTCTCACCACTTGATTCATTCTTCACTTGCTTCATTCTATGGTTTCTTTCTTCATCTCCTTCCTCAAGCTTTCTAGCTTCATGAGAGGTGAAGAAAATAGTGAGAAAATTATTTCTAAAGTGAGCAAAATTCCTACTTCATCAACCTCTTCTCTACTAGCAATTTAGATTTGGTTGTTTCTTCACTAGTTCATCACTTAGTGAAGAAGTAGCTTGAGTTAGTGTCTCCTCGAAGTAGATCATCTTCGGCCTCGAAGACTTCAAGCAAGCTTGTTCATTTCACCTTGTGGAGCCTCACCAGAGTCCAGGAGATCACTACTTGGAGCGAAGGGACTACTACACGGAGCTATTGAAGTGAAGGACCGGTCTACAAAGGTTGTATTCTTTGTTCACTTAGATGTAAAGATGTTTACATACTTGTTCGTCTAATTCTCTAGTTTAGATTCTAGCGTTAGGGTTCTTTAGCGCGCCATTTTTTTTGAAAACGGCATGGTCGATGCCTCTCGAAACCCAGCGGCGACCCTAGGGAACCCATCAGTGGTATCAGAGCCATGCTAGAGAATTAGACGATATTTGCAGAATTACGAAACCGAAACAACTCCGAAACACTCAAAACAATAACCTAGTTTCTGTCAAAAATTTCAGAGCGTCTAAATTTTTTTTAAGCAACTGCAGAATGTTGCATATGATGTAACATGAACACTGAACCAAAACCAACCCATTTGGCCGGTTTTTTCCCGGCGACATAGTCATTTAAACCGGCCTGGCTGGTCTGGTTTATTTATTTTGGGTTCATTTTGGTTTGGTGGTTCAGGCTTTGGGTTTTGGTGTTTCAGGTGTTACTTGTTTTTGCTAAGATTGCATGTGATGTTATCTTTGTGAAAAGGCAATTCAGAGTGCTTCGTATTCGTAATTCTAAAATCGTTTCGGGTAACTTTAGACGACGTTAAAATGTTCGAACGGATATCAATAACCCATTTTTTCCCTCGCTGGAAATTTTCCAAGAGTTGGATTTTTCCAAGTTTAAAATCTTCAGAAAATCATGCAGGTGTTTTTTCTATGGACCCTCTAGAAGAACGATACCCTAACTCGATTCTGTGATCGTCGGAACCGCCACCAAACCCTAGGGTGTATGGTAGTTCCGCGGCGCCATAGGTGAGGCAAGGGTTGACTCTTCTACGGTTGGTCCATAGGTGTCGTGGCATGTTCTGGGTACTTTTTAAACTACGCTCAACTGTTGAGCTCTTTGGGGAATTTTGGGTGTTTGTTGATTCGATCGAAAAGTTTAACACCGTCCAGCTATCTGTGATTGTGATACAATACTTGGAATCCATAATATTTAGTTTTGTGAAAACTAATTTGAATTTTATAAACCTAGCAATTCAGTCTCATTTGATCGGTTGCCACGGAATTTTGATGTGGATCAAAAGTTCGTCGCAATCACGTAGCGTACGCGGATACTCGCTGGGTAATCTTACTAGATAGCCACGCCCCATAGCCCCGACCAAGTGACTGTAGGAGAACCCTATCGCCAAAAGCATCCGTTCGGGTGCTCGCGGCCGCGGTGTTCCGCCTAAGTGCACTTCGTCGACGGCATCGGGGGTGCGGCCTTCTACTAAAGTTTCTGACGAGCATTCGATCAGGTTGTTGGGAATCTTGTTGAATTAACCGACTGGTTATTGAAAAGTGTTTTCAATAACAAGACTAAAATGCGGGGTTTATAATTGTTTGGCATGTAATGTCTAAGGAATTCATTTGGTTAGGCATGAAATCCAAAGTATATGATACATTGGGTTTATGATGTCTAGGGTGGTTGCGGATTCCAATTGTTGTAGTTTTTCACTTTCTTTTCTGCGACCGTAAGTGTAATACGTGGTGTATTGTCGGTTTCGTTGCTATATGTCAACGACAATTGGGATACACATATTTACTTACGTTGATGACATGTGATGTTATGTGTTGCTGTGATATGTTATATTGGATCGTCGTGTTTTGAATAGCCGGTTTTTTTTGTAAGTCCACGTTGCCCACCCTGGTGCTTACGGGGAGGCGGAATATGAAAAATCGGATTTTTACAACACTTGGCAACATGGACTAGCTAAAGGAGGGATCTTTGCAAAACAAAAACTAACTACCAAGCTAAAAGAGTTATCTACTCGGTTAAGGGGGTTATACCTAAGTCTTGAAGTCCTTCTCTTCTTGCTCCTTGGAGTGGAAAGAACGGGTTCTCCTTGTCGCCTTCTCTTGCCGAAGAAAGATCCACCCGAGGGCCTCTACCTTTGGCTCCAACCTCAAACTAGAAGTAACTAAGGTGCTTGGTGTGCTAAAACTAGAACCTTAGAAAGAGTAGAGAGTAATTTAGAATGTTTTATCTCAAGCTCAATGGTTCTCAACTCATGAGAGGGGAGAGCTTTGAGAGAGAGGAAGAGGAGGAGAGAGAATGAAAATGATAGAATGAGAAGAATAATGCCAACCTTCTCACATATATGTGAATTATGATAAATAAATAATTAGCTAAAGATAATTGTGATGGTTAATCTTGAAATGACCATTATCATTTCACATTAATTACTTTTGCAAGGATCAAAGAGCATCTTTCATATGAAATGATGATGGTCAAATAGTCAACATAGGTCAACATGTCAACCATAGTCAAATGGTCAACAACCCTAACCATAACACAATTATAATTAACTAATATAATAAATCATATTTCACACATAAACATTAGGGTTAAGAAAATGACAATGGTCATCAACCCTAATGAAAGTCCTCTGCCTCTGCCTCAGTCAACTGTGCATACACACCCGTATCCGTGTTCCGAGGAACACGAATACAAAGAGATAAAACCAATCCCAAATCATATACTAGGATCCGGCTTAAACCAAAGCCCGCTAGTATAAGCTGTCCGGACACCAAACGTGCACAAGTGCGCGGATGTGAACGAACCCCGTCGCAAAACCATGCGACCTCTACTCATTTTGCCTAAAGGCGAATAACCCTCTGTGTGGAACTCTAAAGACTCGACACTACGCTGGCAGTGGGTTTAACCACAGACCGCAAGTGGCACTAGCTGTACGTAACGGTCCCCAGGTAGATGCCGATAAGAAGACTGACGAGGTAAACCCATCTGAACTCCTACTGAGCCTGAATGTGACAGTCTCCGTACAGTCCGGTCTGTTCGTCTAAGAGTATCGCATGGCGGGCCTAGGGCGGCGGTAAACATCAGTCCCCTAATAGCGGTATAAGTCATGTCGGAGTGTAGCCCAGAACAACCTGAGATAACACTGGAAACCTACCAGTCTATCTCGCTTGCCCTGGCCAAGGACTTTGTGTAATGGCTCTCCTAGACACAGCGTGATATCAACCCCCAATACCGGGAGAGACGAATCCTGTCTAACCGTCACTGCCTCCAAGTGCTTCGGGACTGCACCCAAAAACTACCTGTTTGCATGACTCCTTTGAGCCGTGGTAGGGTAGCAATCAAAGAACAGTAGGAACACACTCGAGGCGAAGTGACAGTGTCAAGTCAAAGGAATAAGCTGTACTCATGTCACCTGGGAACTGATAACGGACAATAGGTATAATACCAACCAACAGTTCCCGACGGGTCCTGTCCAGTGTACTCGTAACTTAACGAGCACCCGCATACTATCTCAAGTACGACGTACTAACGGCTGCAGGACAAACCGTCTCCCAAACTGGGATGAGAAGCGCATACGCTAGTCTACTCCGGAGTATCGATGCCCTGTCTCGATAGTCCTACGACTAGGGACCTGCATAAGGATGTGCTTGTGGATTACCCAGCCCCCACGAGTGTGACTGCCATCACAACGCTGGTAATCAAGCAAAGATCTTAAGGGCTCCACTAATGTGTAAAAGCGATATTCTATAAGAAACACATGCATACATTAATGCAGAAACAAACCAAGTAGCATACTATTATTTTGAGAAAGATTGTCAATACAAGGTGAATATCCCAAGCTTCCATCAAGTAATATACAAACTAGTATGATACAGTAATGGCCTCTAGGGCATATACACTAACAATCTCCCACTTGCACTAAGGCCATGTACTAGCATATCAAAGACCTATCATCTCGATCAGCCGCTCGAACTGAGTCTGAGGTAAGGCCTTCGTGAATGGATCAGCAGTGTTATCTTCCGTAGAAACTCTCCGAACCTCGATCTCCTGGCGACCCACGATCTCCCTGATCAGGTGATACTGCCTCAAGATGTGTTTGGACTTCTGATGGGACCTGGGTTCCTTCGCTAAAGCTATAGCCCCGTTGTTGTCACAATACAGAGGTACCGGATCAACAATGGACGGAACCACCTGAAGTTCTGTCAAGAACTTCCTTATCCAGACAGCTTCTTTTGCGGCATCAGCAGCAGCGATATATTCTGCTTCCATCATCGAGTCAGCAACGGTTTCCTGTTTGGAACTCTTCCAACACACCACCCCTCCATAGAGGGTAAAGACATAACCCGACATGGACTTGGAATCATCCTTGTCACTCTGGAAGCTGGAGTCAGCAAGGCCTCGATCTGGTGGTCTTTTCCGCCATACACCAAGAACATCTCCTTAGTCCTTCTCAGGTACTTGAGAATGTTCTTTACCGGTATCCAGTGTTTCTCCCCAGGGTTTGACTGATACCGGCTTACCACACTCAGTGCATAAGCTACATCCGGTCTGGTACACAACATCGCATACATTATAGAGCCTACCGCAGAAGCGTAGGGTATAATAGACATGCGATCCCTTTCCAAATCAGTCTTGGGAGACATCTCTTTGGAGAGGGTGATCCTGTAACAAGCCGGTAGATTACCGCGCTTGGAATCTTCCATACTGAATCTTTTCAGTATGGTGTCGATGTACCTGGACTGTGAAAGTCCTAATATCCTCTTGGATCTGTCACGATAGATCCGGATCCCCAGAATGTAAGAGGCATCACCCAGGTCTTTTATGGAGAACCTGTGTAACAAGAACCCTTTGACAGATTGTAGCATAGGAATGTCATTTCCTATCAAGAGAATGTCATCCACGTATAAAATGAGGAATACTACAGTTCTTGCTACAAATCTACTATAGATGCATGGTTCATCTAGATTTTTGATAAAGACAAATTCTTTGACCGTCTCATCAAAACAGATGTTCCAACTCCGCGATGCCTGCTTTAGTCCATAGATGGACTTAAGCAACTTGCACACCTTTCCGCTTCTCCCACTCTGAATGAAACCCTCTGGCTGGTCCATATAGACACACTCCTCTAAATTTCCATTTAGAAAAGCGGTCTTTACGTCCATCTGCCAAATCTCATAATCGTGGAAGGCAACAATGGCAAGAAGGATCCGAATGGATTTCAGCATAGCCACTGGAGAAAAGGTTTCGTCATAGTCCAAACCAGGTCTTTAACGAAAACCTTTTGCAACAAGTCTAGCTTTATAGGTCTCAACCTGTCCATCTACACCAATCTTCCTTTTGAAGATCCACTTGAATCCTATGGGTTTTACCCCATCTGGAGCAACGTCCAACGTCCATACTTTGTTGGTGTACATGGACTCCATTTCGGTCCGCATTGCATCCAGCCATTTTACCGAGTCAGCGCTCTGAATGGCCTGCTGGAAGCTAGTCGGCTCATCACTATCAATGATGCAATCCTCTCTATTCCCGTCTATGAGAAAACCGTAGTATCTCTCGGGCGGATGAGACTGCCTACTACTTCTGCGGAGCGGCGTAGGAATGTCCTGATCTTTCGAACCCTCTGGTTCTACTAAGCTTTCAGTAATAGCTCGTGCTTCTGGAATTTCTTACAGTTCTATTGCGCTCCCACTTATCTGATTCTCCAAAAACTGAGTTTCCAAGAAGTGGGCATGCCGAGAAACAAAAACCTTTTGTTCTTCTTCGCAATAGAAGAAATATCCCTTGGAGTTCTTTGGATATCCCACAAACTTGCACTGTACTGAGTGTGCCTCGAGTTTGTCCGCATGCTGCTTTTTGACAAAAGCTGGACATCCCCATGTCTTAATGTGATTAAGATAGGGTCTCTTCCCACACCACATCTGATATGGTGTAGTAGGCACAGTCTTAGTTGGAACTCGGTTCAAAAGGTATGCAGCTGATTCTAATGCATATCCCCAGAATGATCGCGGTAACTCAGCGTTACTCATCATGGACCGTACCATATCCAATAGGGTTCCGTTCCGTCTTTCCGATACACTGTTATATTGCGGAGTGTATGGAGGAGTAAGCTGAGAGAGAATTCCATTCTCTTTTAAGTAATCCAGGAACTCGGCTCTCAAGTATTCACCACCTCGGTCAGATCTCAGTGTCTTGATACTTTTGCCTGTTTGTTTTTCTACTTCATTCTTATATTCCTGGAATTTTCCAAAGGCTTCGGATTTATGTTTCATTAAGAAGACATATCCGTACCTTGAAAAGTCATCCGTAAAAGTAATGAAGTAAGAATAACCGTTTCGCGCATGCGTAGACATTGGACCACACACATCGCTATGTACGAGTCCCAAGAGCTCGCTCGCTCTTACTCCGTGTCCAGTGAATGGAGTCTTTGTTATTTTTCCTTTGAGACAGGATTGACAAGTTGCATATGATTGATATTCGAACGGATCCAAATATCCTTCTGTATGTAACTTCGTCAACCTTCTCTCATTGATGTGACCCAGTCAACAATGCCATAAGAAAGCCTGATTTGTTTCCGGAGACTTTCTTTTGTGTGTATTCTGGATATTGAAAATCTGTGGTTGGTGTAATACGTATATACCATTGCTTAATGTACCTGACCCAATCAGAACTTGATTAAGGTGAATGTTTACAACATTACTTACAAACGCAAATTCATAACCTTCTTTAGATACTAAAGATACAGAAATGATATCACAAGTTGCATTGGGTACAAAAAAGCAATTACGTAAAACCAAAACATGTCTATCTGACATTCCCAGGTGATAGTCCCCCACGGCCTCAGCATCCATGCTAGCTCCGTTTGCAACTCTGAGGGTCATATCACCTGCCTTCAAAACCCTACGCTTTCTCAATGCCTGCAAAGAATTACAGATATGAGATCCTGACCCGGTATCCAATACCCAGGAAGTAGAGTTTATTGATAGACAGTTTTCAATAACATACACACCTGAAGCTGAAGCTACAACATGCTTCAGATCCTGGGTTCTGGCTTTCCAAGCCCTGCAATCTTTCTTCCAGTGTCCACTCTTGTGACAGTAAAAGCATTCTTCCTTATCCACAAGCTTTCCCGCTACTTTTGTTGCCTTTGCCTTTCCCTTCGTATCCACTTTACTAACACCGCCCCTTGGTTTGGCGGGGGTTTTCTTCTTCTTTCCCTTGGCTTTCACCTTGGACCTAGAAGAGGAAGATCCTCCTACAAACAAAGTGGATGTTTCCCTACCTTTCTGTAGGGCGCCCTCTGCACTCCTCAGCATGTTGAGGAGTTCTGAATGTTCAACTTCCTTTTCTTGCAAGTTGAAATTCAGGATGAATTAGGCGTAAGTGGAAGGAAGGGACTGAAGAATCAAGTCCGTATAGAGCTCATTCTCCAACGTGGTCCCAAGGTCCGCGAGCTCCTCTATGTAGCCAATCATCTTAAGCACGTGTTCCGCTACCGATGATCCGACGGCCAATCTCGCCGAAAACAGCTTTTTCGACACTTCGTATCTGGTGATACGGGATTGCTCTCCATACAGTTCTTTTGTATGGAGAAATATGGATTCGAGGTCCATATTCTCGTGCCTCCTCTGATGTTGATTGTCCAAAGTGGCAAGCACGAGGCACTTGGCCTTCACGCAGTCGATTTTCCAGGTCTTACGGATTTCCCTATCCGCGACGCTGGTTTTGGGACCTGGGACAGGGGGAGCTTTAGTGGTAAGGAGATACCCCAACTTGTCATAAGTGATTGCCATTTTGACATTCCTGAGCCAATCTTTGTAGTTTGGCCCTATCAGTATGTTTTTATCTAGAAGTAACTTAAGTCCAGTCATGATATTTGGTCGCTGCAATTAGGAGAGAGAGAGAAGAAACACTTTAGCATGATGCTCTCGCAAGTTTAGAGTGGTTTTTAATTTGTCTAAACAGGATGGCTCCCACTGTCTCTCGAATCCCTCCTCAAACCATAAAGGAAGAATTAGTCAGGATCAATCTCACCGTACAATACTTGCTTAACCGTTCAGCTAGGTCAGTGTTGGTACTTCGAGGGAGGTTTTCCAACGCTTTCGCGAATTTCCTTAATTAAGTAACCTCTTTTCCCTGTGGGCGTAGCCCCGCTAACACCTTTCTAGACACCTACTTGGTTTAGAACATTGATCGTTAAGTGAGAAAGTTTCGGAGGAGTAGCATATACTCACAGTAGGATCGGTATCCAAATATCATCGCGTGACAAAACTGAAGGAATCCTACCAGAATCATCACACTCCAAATGGTATGCAGCGCTAGCAAGTTTCAGTTTCTTTAGAAACCCCCGATGTGGATTTTTGCCCCATGCTCTTATGACTTTGACTTTGGCCAACATATCATAAGTCACATGTCAAGTTCTACCCGTCATTCTCCAGGTTAATTTGAACCCACCCGTACCTACCCTTGAATTTGGCCAACATGGTATTACGACTGTCCCAAACCAACACATCTATCTATGCTGCACATGAATACCCAATAGCTACCAATCACTATGCCTTGACTTTGGCCAACATACATAGCTTGAATACTATTGACCATTCATGTGAAACGACGGAGGGCTATAAATGGTTTTGGCGAAACCGTGAACGTAGTGAACTTGATATAATCGATGGAACGAGATAGCTTTCAAAAAAGAGTGGTTCAAGCTCCGCGTTTAAAAGTTGTTTTTGAAAAGAACCGAGTGGTTTTGAAAGTGTTCTAACGACTTTTACTTGGTTTATTTTTCTTGCATTAAATTTTAATGCATCCCATCAATTAATCCTACCATTGCAGAAAACAACGAAAATATGACGTACACTTATACCATCCGCATTCGCCACGGGGTCCCGTCATCACCCGTTAGGTTACTTAACTAACGACAGAGCGGGGCTGGACTAGCGCGGATGAAAAACATAAGCAGCGCCTAAATAGATATCATATAGATATATATAAACATTCGTCATATGCAATGATAGCCATTCCAGATCACAGATGAACACATTGGATATACTAGGAATCCGCACTCCGTACGAGCCTGTAACGAAGAACGGATTACACGGTCGCGATGAATAGCCAAACCCCACCGTAGATCCCTACGGGCGCGGCAAACTACCCGCCAAGTACCCGAAGTGAAGCAACCTCCCTCAACACCGTGAGTAGGCCACTCGGCACTTCGAGATACCCGGTAGTTTGTGCACTCCACCTTGGGTCTATCCTAGGAGCAAAAACAGTAAAAGAAATTATACAATGACGGCTACAACCCCAACCCGGTTGTGCGGCCATACAAATAATATTACATCAAATTACATATTACAAGAATTGAAAGAATAAGAAAACTCTCATCTCACAACCCCCCGGCTATTCATCCACGACAATCCAACGAATTCAAATACACAAACCATCAACATTACAGATCACAGATATGTATAACCCCCACTAATCGAGGTATAGTGATTAGCAGACGTTCAATACATATATCACATCACAGATATAACCCATTAGCCAAAGTGTAAAGAAGTTCGATCAAAATACGGATTTGTGACCACCCAAAAAACTAACTTGTTCTTTGGAAATCCTGGGCAGAAACAAACCATCTCAAAAATCACAAAACACCATCAGAAGAAAACTGCAGGAGAAACGATCCACAGCCGAGTCAACTCGGCCGCGGATCCGCGGTGAGTTGGTCGACTCACTGTATCGTTTTTCTTGTTTGTTCTTAGAAAAGCCTGAGCCGATTTTTAGTACATAATTTATTATTTTTGGAGCAGAAATAAAAATCGGCAGAAACTTAGGATTTAGAAAACGTGTTTTGCGATTTTTTCCGATCGAAGTTCTAGATACTTTGCCAACTAGTTAGTTTGTGTTTAGCTAGGCTCTGATACTACTGTAAGTCCACGTTGCCCACCCCGGTGCTTACGGGGAGGCGGAAACGTTATGAAAAATCGGATTTTTACAACATTAGGCAACATGGACTAGCTAAAGGAGGGATATTTGCTAAACAAAAACTAACTACCAAGCTAAAAGAGTTAGCTACTCGGTTAAGGGGGTTATACCTAAGTCTTGAAGTCCTTCTCTTCTTGCTCCTTGGAGTGGAAAGAACGGGTTCTCCTCGTCGCCTTCTCTTGCCGAAGAAAGATCCACCCGAGGGCCTCTACCTTTGGCTCCAACCTCAAACTAGAAGTAACTAAGGTTCTTGGTGTGTTAAACCTAGAACCTTAGAAAGAGTAGAGAGTAATTTAGAATGTTTTATCTCAATCTCAATGGTTCTCAACTCATGAGAGGGGAGAGCTTTGAGAGAGAGGAAGAGGAGGAGAGAGAATGAAAATGATAAAATGAGAAGAATAATGCCAACCTTCTCACATATATGTGAATTATGATAAATAAATAATTAGCTAAAGATGATTGTGATGGTTAATCTTGAAATGACCATTATCATTTCACATTAATTACTTTTGCAAGGATCAAAGAGCATCTTTCATATGAAATGATGATGGTCAAATAGTCAACATAGGTCAACATGTCAACCATAGTCAAATGGTCAACAACCCTAACCATAACACAATTATAATTAACTAATATAATAAATCATATTTCATACATAAACATTAGGGTTAAGAAAATGACAATGGTCATCAACCCTAATGAAAGTCCTCTGCCTCTGCATCAGTCAACTGTGCATACACACCCGTATCCATGTTCCGAGGAACACGAATACAAAGAGATAAAACCAATCCCAAATCATATACTACGATCTGGCTTAAACCAAAGCCCGCTAGTATAAGCTGTCCGGACACCAAACGTGCACAAGTGCGCGGATGTGAACGAACCCCGTCGCAAAACCATGCGACCTCTACTCATTTTGCCTAAAGGCGAATAACCCACTGTGTGGGACTCTAAAGACTCGACACTATGCTGGCAGTGGGTTTAACCACAGATCGCAAGTGGCACTAGCTGTACGTAACGGTCCCCAGGTAGATGCCGATAAGAAGACTGACGAGGTAAACCCATCTGAACTCCTACTGAGCCTGAATGTGACAGTCTCCGTATAGTCCGGTCTATTCGTCTAAGAGTATCACATGGCGGGCCTAGGGGGGCGGTAAACGTCAGTCCCCTAATAGCGGTACAAGTCGTGTCGGAGTGTAGCACATAACACTCTGAGATAACACTGGAAACCTACCAGTCTATCTCGCTTTCCCTGGCCAGGGACTTTGTGTAAAGGCTCTCCTAGACACAGCGCGATATCAACCCCCAATACCGGGAGAGACGAATCCTGTCTAACCGTCATTGCCTCCAAGTGCTTCAGGACTGCACCCAAAAACTACCTGTTTGCACGACTCCTTTGAGCCGTGGTAGGGTAGCAATCAAAGAACAGTAGGAACACACTCGAGGAGAAGTGACAGTGTCAAGTCAACGGACTAAGCTGTACTCATGTCACCTGGGAACTGATAACTGACGATAGGTATAATACCAACCAACAGTTCCCGACGAGTCCTGTCCAGTGTACTCCTAACCTAACGAGCACCCGCATACTATCTCAAGTACGACGTACTGACGGCTGTGGGACAGACCGTCTCCCAAACTGGGATGAGAAGCGCATACGCTAGTCTACTCCGGAGTATCGATGCCATGTCTCGATAGTCCTACGACTAGGGATCTGCATAAGGATGTGCTTGTGGATTACCCAACCCCCACGAGTGTGACTGCCATCACAACGCTGGTAATCAAGCAAAGATCCTAAGGGCTCCATTAATGTGTAAAAGCGATATGCTATAAGAAACACATGCACACATTAAAGCATAAACAAACCAAGTAGCATACAACTATTTTGAGCAAGATTGTCAATACAAGGTGAATATCCCAAGCTTCCATCAAGTAATATACGAACTAGTATGATACAGTAATGGCCTCTAGGGCATATACACTAACATTTTTTATGTGAGATGAGAGTTTTTCATTTTCATTCATGTAAAAGCTTGTATGTAATATTCTTTTATTGGGGCACTTCCGGGTTGAGGATGGTGTCACCATTGATGTATATTATTTACTTTCCGCATTAGGATAGACCCAAGGTGGAGAGCACAAGTAACCGGGTTCTAGAGTCTAGTGGGAGACCATCTCGAGGAGTTGAGAACGGGTCTCCTAACTCTAGAATTGGGAGGGTTGCTTGCCGCTCTCGTAGTGGTCTAGGTGTAGGGTTCCTAGGCACTCTTACAAGGGTCAAGAAGGCATCAACCATGCCCGAATAAAATTTTAGACGTGCCGAACAACCCAAAGCCGGGATCTTTGCTAGATAATTATGGTTTCACATGCAAGTAAACATCTTTACAACTAAGTGTGAGGGATTTCAACCTTTGTAGTCTGCTCCTTCGCTTCATAAGCTCCGAGTAGAAGTCCCTTCGCCGCGATCCATGATCTCCCGGACTCAAGAGAGGCTCCACAACTCGAACGATCCATGCTAGCTTATAGTTTTCCTTTTCTCCGATGATCTACCTTGAAGTTTCTATAACTCAAGCTCTCTCTCTCTAAAGAGGTGAACACCCTAATCTAATTGGATAGATTAGATGAGGATGATGGAGTAGGAATATTGCTCTCTTTTGTTTTCAAATTCTCACTTTTATTCACCACAAAATGAAAAACTAGAAAGCTTTCTCAAATCTTAAGGTTGAAGAAGAAGAAGAATGAATGGATAATTCCTTTTGTGATGAACAATGAATTATTGTAGTGGTTACAAATTTAACCATGAGTTAAGGATGATAGAGTTAACTCATGTAGAGAATTAACTAGAGGTTGAGGTTTGGATTGGGTTAAATAATATCTTCACAAAATATCAAGCTTAAGGATAAAGTCAAAGCTTCATGAAGCTTCATGGAAGCTTCATGCAAAAGCTAACCCTAATCCAAACCCTAACCAAGTTTAAACCCTAAACCATTGTTAAATTTGTAACCCTAACAGGTTACAATATTATATATCACATATACAATATATTTTGTAACAAAAGAAAATAATACAATTAACATATATCGCATATATATCAATGTATTATCCCGTGAGAAAATGAATCAATAAAGCGAGCTTATATTAGTTAACATAACATAATATATCACATATATAATTATACATTAAATTATCGAATCAACACTTGATCCGATAACCCGGCTATATTACATATAACCGACTAATATAACATGTACCATTTCATCGAATCAACACTTGATCCGATGACCCGGTTATATCACATATACCCGGCCGATATCTCATATCGCGAGAATAGAATACAGTATCTCATATCGTATTATTCTCGGTCCCGCACATATCACATATGTGCTCCTACTCCGTTTTGCCTGAGCCAGGAAACCTTTGTGTAGGACTCTAAAGAATCGTCAATACGCCGGCAGTAGGTGATGATCATATCAAACACCCACAAGCTGCAAGCAGTCAGCTAAACGTAACAGCCACCCAGGTATTGAGCGATCAGAAGATCAACAAGCAAGCCTGTACATTCTCCTGTGAATCCAATCAGTAACACTCCCGTACAGTCCGGTCTCTTCGTCTGATATGTTGCATATCTAGTCTAGGGGTGGTATACGTCAGACCCCAGTAACCGATAAGTCGTGTCGATATAAGGTTCATAATGGGTCGAGAAACTACTGATAACTCTTACCAGCAGCACTCCATATCAGCCCTGGCCAGGGACTTCCAGTTATAGCCAATCGAACACTGCACAACATCAACTCCCTATACCGGGAGAGACGAAACCCCTCCTATCGCTCATTGCCTCCATGTCATTCGGGACTGTACCCAAAAGCCACCATTTTGCACGCCCTCTTGGACGTGGTAAGGTGGAAATTAAAGCACAGTGGGAATGACATAAGACTCTATGACGATCTCGGGTCTACAGACTAACCTTTACCAGTGTCACCGGAGAACTGCTATCTGACGATAGGTATAATACCATCTGGGAGTTCTCGGCGAGTTCGTCCAGTGTACCCAGTCTCCACTGAGCACCCGTACACCATCCTTGATTTCAAACACCGATGGATATGGGATCATCCATCGCCCATTATATGGGTCAAGATGCATATACGCTTGTCTACTTTGGTGTATCGATGCCCTGTCTCGAAACACCCTCGACTAGGAACAGTTATATGATGTACTCTTTGACTACCCTGGCCCCACTAGTGTGATCTCATCACAGTCCCGGTAATCGAGTACATATCCTAAGGGCTTTATCAACATGTGAGAGCAAGACAGTAAACTAATACAAGTCAACATGTTAAGATAAAGTGAAACCAAATAGCATACTATCATGACGAGCAAGAAAGTACTCTCTATATATATCCAAGCATCCATTATAATATACATCATATGTACAACAATGGCCTCTAGGGCATATATATAACTAACAATCTCCCGCTTGCACTTGGGCCATGTGTTGTAGTATCTCATACCCAACATCCTGAATAATCTCTCAAACTGTATCTGGGGAATGACCTTCGTGGGTGGATCCGCAGTGTTGTCCTTCGTGTCAACTCTCCTGACCTCGATCTCGCGGCGATCAACTATCTCCCGGATCAGGTTATACCGCCTCAGAATATATCTGGATTTCTGATGGGACCTGGGTTCCTTGGCCAAAGCCACAGCTCCATTGTTATCACAATACAAAGGTATTGGATGTTCAATGGAAGGAACCACATCAAGTTCAGTGATGAACTTCTTCATCCAGACAGCTTCTTTGGCAGCATCGTTGGCAGCGATGTATTCAGCCTCCATCGTCGAGTCTGCCACGGTTTCTTGCTTGGAACTCTTCCAACAAACCGCCCCTCCATTTAGGGTAAAGACAAATCCCGATCGCGACTTAGAGTCGTCCTTATCACTTTGGAAGCTTGAATCGGTAAAGGACTCCACCTGGAGTTCTCTGTTACCATACACCAAGAACATCTCCTTAGTTCTTCTTAAGTACTTGAAAATGTTCTTCACAACTGTCCAGTGATTCTCTCCTGGATCTGCTTGATACCTACTCACTACACTTAGTGAGTATGCCATATCGGGTCTGGTACATAGCATCGCGTACATGATAGAGCCTACTGCCGAAGTATAGGGTATCCCTTGCATGCGAGCTCTCTCCAAATCAGTCTTAGGAGACATCTCTTTGGAGAGAGTGAGTTCAGAGATCGTGGGTTGGTTTCCACGCTTGGATTCTTCCATACTAAACCTCTTTAGTATGGTGTCAATGTACCTGGATTGGGACAATCCCAGTATCCTCTTGGATCTATCTCTATAGATCCTTATCCCCAAAATGCAGGAGGCATCACCTAGATCTTTCATTGAGAATCAATGTGATAAGAAGAGCTTGACTGAGTGCAGCATAGGAACATCATTTCCTATCAAGAGTATGTCATCCACGTACAATACGAGGAAGACAACCTTACTCTCTGCAACCTTCTTGTAAATACAAGGTTCATCTACGTTTTTAATGAAGTCAAACTCTTTGACTACCACATCAAAACAGATGTTCCAACTCCGCGATGCCTGCTTTAACCCGTAGATGGATTTAAGCAGCTTGCACACCTTTCCGCTGCTCCCACTATCTACGAAGCCCTCTGGATGAGTCATGTACACGCATTCTTCTAAATCACTATTTAGAAAGGCGGTCTTAACATCCATTTGCCAGATTTCATAGTCATGGTATGCAGCAATGGCAAGTAAGATCCGGATGGACTTAAGCATAGCCACTGGAGAAAAGGTTTCGTCATAATCCACACCTGCTCGTTGACGAAAACCCTTTGCTACAAGTCTAGCTTTGAAAGTCTCCACTTTTCCATCTACACCAAATTTCTTCTTAAAGATCCACTTGCTCCCAATGGGTTTTACCCCTTCAGGAGCAACTTCCAAAGTCCATACTTTGTTGGTGTACATGGATTCCATCTCAGATCGCATTACATCCAGCCATTTCACAGAGTCCCCACTCGTGATGGCCTGCTCGAAGCTAGTTGGGTCATCATCTTCCATGATGCAATCCTCGCTTCCACCATCAATGAGAAAACCGTAGTATCTCTCAGGTGGACGAGAAACCCTACTAGATCGGCGGAGAGGCTGGGGTTCGTCGGGTACTACTGAATCCTTTGGTTCCAATAAATCATCAGTTGTAGTTTGCGATGCTGGAACCTCTTCCAGCTCTACCTCTTTGCCACTAATTTCTTTTGCAAGAAATTCCTTTTCTAAAAAGGTGGCATATTGAGAAACAAATACTTTTTGTTCTTCAGCGTGGTAGAAAAAATATCCTTGAGAATTCTTTGGATATCCCACAAACTTGCAAAGAACTGATCGTGCCTCGAGTTTGTTCGGATTTTGCTTTTTGACATAGGCCGGACAACCCCATATCTTAACTCGTTTAAAATATGGTCTCTTCCCACTCCATATCTCATATGGTGTGGTAGGTACAGATTTAGACGTAACTTGATTCAATAGGTATGCTGCTGTCTCAAGCGCATAATCCCAAAAGGAAATATGTAACTCAGCATCACTCATCATAGAGCGCACCGTATCTAATAGGGTGCGATTCCTCCGCTCCGATACATCGTTATGCTGTGGTGTATAAGGAGGAGTAAGCTGAGAGAGAATCCCATTCTCTTTTAGATAATCTAGGAACTCATTGCTTAAGTATTCTCCTTTTCGATCAGTTCGAAGGATCTTAATACTTTTTCCCGTTTGGTTCTCTACTTCGTGCTTATATTCTCTGAATTTCTCAAAAGCTTCAGACTTGTGTTTCATCAGGAATACATGTCCGTATCTAAAGAGATCGTCAGTGAATGTAATGAAGTAGGAAGAACCGTTCCTGGCGTGTGTAGACATGGGACCACATACATCATTATGTACCGGTCCTAAGAGTTCCGTAACTCTTTCTCCGTGTCCACTAAACGGAGTCTTGGTCATTTTTTCTTTGAGACATGAATGGCAAGTATCATTAGATGATAATTTAAACGAATTCAAACATCCATCCTTATGTAACTTAGCTAGCCGTGTCGCATTGATATGACCAAGCCTACAATGCCACAAGAAGGATTCGTTCATTTCTAAACTCTTTCTCTTGTGTGTGTTTTGTACATTAAAGACTGTATTTTGATTGAGAATGAATATGCCATTATGTAACGAGCCTGATCCAATCAACTTTTGATCTAGGAAGATGTTCATAACATTATCCTTTACTACAAAATTATATCCTTCTTTACTTAATAAAGAAACTGATATAATATTGCACATCATGTTCGGTATATAATAGCACTCATTCAGAATCAGTGTATTACTATTTGGTAATACAAGGTGATATTCGCCAACTGCTTTGGCCGCAATACTTGCACCATTCCCTACTTGTACGGAATGAACACCTTTTCCCAGTTCTCTACCTTTACGTAGCCCATGTAACAATTTACATATGTGGGATTCTGATCCGGTATATAATACCCAGGACGTAGGGTGAACTGAGAAACAGTTCTCAATAACTAACACACCCGAAGAAGATACATCATCATGCATGTTCTTTGTTTGGGTGGCTTGAGAATCCAGATATTCTCCTATTTCCTGCTCAGTCTTATAACTCTTATAATAAAGAACGGGACCAACGTTCCCCTGTTCAGTATAATAAGCAGGTTCAGTCAATACATCCATATTATTATCTTGATTAAGGCCTGACAGGGTCGCTACCTGGAGAGAGAGAGAAGAAAACACTTTAGCGTATGCTCTTGCAAGATTAGATTGGTTATTATCTTATCTAATCAGGATATCTCCCACTGTTTTTATCAAATCTTCCTTCAAACCCTAAAAGGTAAGATTAGCCGGGATTAATTACACTTCACAAGTTCGCCAATCTTTTAGCCAGGCCAGTGTCAGTACTTGAGGGAGGTTCCCCGTGCTTTCGCATGAACCTAATTAAAGTAAACCTCGTTTTCCCAGAGGCATAACCCCGTTAACACCTTTCTAGACACCTACTTGATCGACTAATTGTCCTGTGTAAAACTTTCCTAGGAGTAACTCTTACTCGTAGTGGGTATCAGGATCCATCTATCTCATACAAGGTATGCAATCTCATTGCAAATTTCAATACTTGAAATTCCCGATAATATTTTGCCCCTAACAACTTATGACCTTAACATAGTCAACAAATCATAATTGCTAGCCAAGTTCAATCCGTCATTTCCCGATTGAATTAAACCCACCTGTACGACCCTTAACATAGTCAACAAAGTCATACAACTACCCTAATCCAATCACATCTCATATTTTAGCAGATAAGTACTAATTAGCTACCGCACACTACGCCTTAACATAGTCAACAAACGTAGCACGAATACTAACTAGTCTCTATCTGAAATGACGGAGGGCTACGCAGGTTTTTCTGAAAACCATGAGCGTAATGAACTTGATATCGTTGTAGAAACAAGTGATCTTGAAAAGGAGTGTTTTTGAGGATTTTCTAGTTTCGCTAAAGAGGGTACTCCCGGTGAAGGGATCTCGGCTCTTTCCCCATCGAATAAGGTGCAGGGTATATCATATATACCACTGTGCAAAGCAAGAACTATATCAGCTGTCAAAAACTAAACCGTGTGTTTGTAGTATTTGCCAGTTTAGCTAATGTAACATTTCGAAATAATAAAATATTAATTTTGGGGAATTTTTATAATTTAATATTATTTATTGAATATTTTAATATTTAGGTATTTTTAAATACAAAATAAATAGGAAAAATATGAGAAAAATTGTGGAAAATTAAGAAAAATTCTAAAATAGGGTAAATTAGTGAATTATGACATTTTTATGTTGTTGTGATCATTTTGACACTAATTTAGTGCTAATCGCGATTAAAAATCGCTAATCGGGTTTTTAGCAAATTTTGAGCAAAACATGCACACACTACTTTTTCTACACTTGTGCACTTTCTACCATGGTTTCTCATGTGGGATTTCTATTTTGTGAGAGGGAATTTTGGAGTAAAAGGGAAAAAGAAAAGAAAAGAAAAAGAATGAGGGTAGGTGAGAGAGAGGGATGGGCTCATTGACCAAACCTTAGCCATTGTTTTTCCTCCTCATTTCTCTCCCTCTCCCACTCCTTTTGCTGCTGCTGCTCCTGCACTCATTCTCCCCCCATCATCAAGCCCTCAAATCATCTCAAAAATCATCCCAAAACCCCAATCTCATTTCTTTAAAAGTGTGCACAAGCTTGAGATCTACAAGATGAACCTAGAAAGCATGGATTTTGGCCACTAGGGGCAACTCAAGAATTTTCTTGAGTTGCCAATTAAGGTAATTTCTGAACCATTCTACTAGTTTTAGCAATTCCTATACCCCTATGCAAGTTTTGTATCGATATTGTGTGATATTATAGACTTGATGAAAACCTAGTTAGGGTTTGAGAGGAACTTAAGTGTAATGTGAAATTGAGCTCAGTAGAGGACTTGTAAACACCCTAGTGCATGAATTGGAACCCAAAACCTGAAGCTAGAACTAGAAATACGGATTTTAGAAACCGATGTCGGGGAAAATGTGAAATCTGTGCATGTTAACTTGAATCTGCTATCACCCCGAGGACCCTAAAATAATATTGAGTGGACAGTGGTATGTGCAGGCACCCAGGAAGCTAACCCCAAGACCCCAACCCCTAACTCTTCTTCCCGGCCGCCAATTTCCCTCTTTTGGCCGCCAATTGCGGCCTGGGTCCCACCTCCTTGGCTCGTATTCGTCCTGTAGCTCCTACATTGTTATTTTAGGCCCCTGGTATATATAGTTTTGTATAAAGTGACCTAGGGAAAAATCTGGGACATATTTCATGAGTTGCTGTTTTGGATTCGTATTTCCGTATTCCGTATTTTCATTTCTGCTTTGGTGTGATTCGTTTTACCTCGACTATTTGACGTTTTTACGACGATATAGAGTATTTATTGATGGTTTTGAAGGCGTGCCATAGGTTTTCACCTATAGGCCCCTTATCGTGTCGTTTTGGACTTCGTATGCCGTTTTAGCTTTGATTTGGTTTTGATGCGATGCGATACGTGTGTTATATGTAGGTACACCGCGACGATCCGAGACGATGCGGAGGATGACAGTGACGTCGACACCGACACGCAGGACACAGGTGAGTAGATTATATCTACAGGGGGAAGTCGGGTGGATGGCGTATAGCACCCCCGCAGTCCGTGGTGTGGTATACGAATACGTATACCCACGTATATTTATTATGTGTTGTTAGGATCATTGATATGAATAATGGTTTTATTGATGATGAGATATATGGTTTGGGTATAGTACGAACCCTAGGTAGCGATTGCACATACTTACACACATACTTACATACCTACATTCACACCCTTGCATACTACTCATACTTGCAGTGTTTGATGACTTGGGATGACTTTGGAGATGAGTCGATGATGTGGACTTTGCGCCGCGAGATCGGCGAGTTGATTTTGATTCATATATGGGATATGACTTGTGTTTCTTGCGGGCTTGGGATATGTGTTTACCCCCGCATGCTTACTTCATTGATGGTATCGAGCGTACTAGACATAGGGTAGTACCCCAGACTTGATCCGATGATACTGATACCTATTATGTGACGAGATAGTGAGATGTTGACCCTACCCAGCTATTGGGGATGCCGTACGATGATTTACCGTACGAGCCGATATTGATGATAGATCCGCACTCATAACTCGAGGATACCTTATGATATGACATTGAGGCGGATCACCGACTATATTTATATATATATCGACTCAGATGCTAGGCGGTTTCCTTACCTGTAGTCAGCTTGTTAGTTCAGCTGTTTAGTTTAGTGTAGATATTAGACTAGAGTAGACTCCTACCTTTTTCAAAACTGACGAATCGTGGGTATTTTTAAAGACAGCTCAAGGGATCTACAGACATTTCAAAAGACGTATCTTTTCATAAAAACACTGTAGCCCCTATTTTCAAAACCCCATGATTTGTGTTATTTCAAAAGGGCACCAATTGTGAGATTTATGTTAGTTTAACGCAGATTAGTGTTGGTTACGTCTAGTTTCAGCTCCCACTCCCTTTTTGTGGTTCGGTTGCATCGCATTCTTATTTTATGCTTCATACTCCATTTTTAATATTATGCTGATAGGACACCAGCACCATTACCGATGATGCGTATGTACCACGTACACTTACTTGCCGGCTCACACACATCTTCATCGGTAATTGCCATGTCACGTACACCTTAGAAAGTATATTATTGCTTGACATAGCCTTTTAGCTAGTAGTTAGACATTGTAGTTATTACCTGCTACTTCCTGCATACTGTTATTCATTGTTATGCCGCATTCATGGATTCTCATGCATATATTCACTATTTTGCATGCTATTGAGGTTTGGATTTGGATTTCCATGAGATTTTCTGGATTTGGGGGAAAACCGCAAAACTTATATAAATTTCCTTTCTCTCTTTAAAATAAAAAGTGCGGTTTTCCCATGATGTATGAGTCGTCCACCATGATTTTGCTGATGGATTTGGAAACCCGATTCGAGGAGACGGATGAACCGTTTCGGGTACATGGTGGACCCGGTAAGGTACCCCGGGGCAAGAAGACGTGGTGATGACGATGAGCCTGACAGGGGGAGATTGCCTACCGGTGACTTTACCCGACGCGTCGGATATCCGGAGGATACCGTCGTGGTCTGAGATTTATGATAGGGTCCGGTCTGGACTGACGGCGCCCTAGATGTGATGGTTGAGACTTTGAGATATCAGGATATTGGGATTTCGTTTGTGCCGATGCTAGGCACAGTTTTATGCTGATTTCATTATGGTACCTCATCTTTAAAATACCGGGAAATCTCACTAAAGTATGAAAACTGTTGCTTCATGTAGATGTATTCTGTTTTCTCGCATTCATATCTCATTCATTTGCTATATTGTTATCTGAGGCACTGACACAGTCACATTGAGATTGCACTCGGGTTAGATATTTACCCTAGCCTTGCTATAGGCTGCATGCTTTATATTGAGGATTTTTATACTGATCGTTGACTTAGGATTATGTCTTGCATTCGGTTTCTCCTTGTAGATGTTTCTATTCATGAGTTGGCAACTCACCCCCGTTGTGCCACAGTTCTTGCAGGTTCTGCCGTACAGGTTCCTTTGCGGTATTTCTGGCACACTACTTCTTGCGGGTGACTTGCTTTTGGTAGGTGGGTTCTTTCGCATCAGGAGCCACCATTGTATTTATTTTACTTCATTGTATCTAGAATTGTCCATCAACCAAAACTTGTATATTGTTTCAGACCTAGACTTTAGTGTTGTATATTTCGACCTTAGAGTCGCGCTTAGTGGTATTGCGGTTTTCTGTTGCTTTTGAGCTTTCTTTTGATTTTGATCCTCGCCACTTGGCGTTGTATATTATTATATCATGTGTGATTGTGACCGTCGATTGACGAAGAGCTAGCTCCCGCTTGGGGATGCCTTTTCATTGCTTATATATTGTTATTCATGTTGTACCCCATTCGGGGCCAGTTTTACAAAAGAAACTCTGCCGAAATTTTTAGAAAAGACTGTACTGTTTTTAAAATGCACATTCGGCTTAGTTATTTCAAAAACCTTGATTTCAACGTGTTTTCTTCCCTTCTTTAAACCAGTTTTCTCTATTTTTTTATTTAAAATGGTTTTAGATTTCTGGGCTTTGGCTTACTTGGATCAGATGGAGTCCTATAGACTTCATATGGTTCGAGGGCCAGTCACGTGCTCTTTCGGGTCGTGACAAAGTTGGTATCAGAGCGCTAGGTTGACCTTGGTTCGAGTCTAAGTTTGACTATGTGGAGCCTAGGGCGTTGTTTATATACGGAACTTAGGCTTGACCTTACGGAACTTAGACTTGGTCGAGGGGGTACTAAACCCGAACTTTCGTCGTTTTAGGATGACCCTTGGTTGATGGATTAGGTGACTAAAGTAGAGTGACGTACCGTTGGTATGTTCCGCGGCATACTTACGACACGCCACTCCGCTTAAGGAACCTTAGGATGTGCATATTTCTTGAGATCAGTGATTCTTTTCATATCCAGGATTATTCATCCATTTGAGATCCCCGATTCTATTAGTTTCATGATCATACCTTCATTGATGCTGTTCCTCCCTATGATCATGTATCCACTCTGGATCTGTTGTTTCCTTTCTTGCCACTGATGTGCTCTCTTTGATACTCGATTGAGATTCCTGTCACCATGGTTGAGCGCAGTTGGGCTGCTGCTAGGGTTACGGCCGGTGTGAGCTCGTTTGGTACGGGGGCCGACCGTTGTGTTTTCTGGTGACATGGGAATGTCTCGAGTTAGTGTTGGTGATTGTGACCTCTAGTGGAGGCGAGTGCTTGGTTTTGCACCGGATGATCGGCCATTGTTAGAGCTGCCAGTTGAGAGAGGACTGTTGATGTACAGCGTACCTCAGAGATTGTGATGTCGCCTACCGTGCAGACAGATGGACCAGCTATTGCTGAGATTGGCAGGATGTTGCTTTCGGAGCTTACGAGCTGAGATTGCCGGAGCTTTCAGGCAGATATGCGACAGATGATAGCTAGTCTACCCGGTTTGAGAGACGAAGGTGATTCGTCCGATTTTGCGCCAGAGCGGGCCCAGATGAGTTGAAGATTTCCAAGGTGGAGAGTCTTACCCAGATCTAGAGCAGACCGATTCAGAGACGACCGCCATTGTGTTGCCTTTCCTGGAGGATTGAGGCGTTGTTCGGCGTACAGGCATTTGAGCCAGTTGCTGCTGCAAATGATGAGATATCGCCCAGATGATTGGAGCTGTTGCAGCGTGAGCATATACTCAGAGAGATGATAGCGAGTCGCTAGTCACCTGAGGATGAATGACTAGGACATGTGGTTCGTTCGTTACCGATGCGAGGACATCAGATAGTTTGTTTCCAGCTAGAGACGACTTCACGCAGGTTCGTTGAGAGTCGATTGAGACGATCGAATGTCAGGAGCCATTTTCCAAGTTTAAAGTATACGGAAAGACATGCAGGTGATTCTATGGACCCTCTAGAAGAATGAAACCCTAACTCGACTTAATGACCGTGTGACAGCCTTTGAACCTTAGGGTTTACGGCGGTTCCGCGGCGCCATTAGTGAGGCTTGGGTTTGCCCTTCTACGGCTGGACCACCGACGCTGTGGCATGTACTCGATACTATTAAACTGTACCCGAGATGTGAGCTCTTGGGGGATTATGAGGTTCTGACGAGTCGATCGGATGATTCGACATCTTTCGGATATCGTGATGGGATACTGCTTGGGAGACTCCAGAGACGAGGATAGCCGTCGGAGCGCAGTTCGTGTAGCCACGATGAGACGAGTCCGGATCAGTCGACATTGACGCAGAGTGAAGAAAAGAGTTCGCGAGATTTCGATGGGATGACATTCCACTCCGCTGACATCAGAGATGTGATATGCACCCCGAGGCGTGGTATATGGATATATCTTTCGGAAAGAAGCGCGACAAGTATGCAGCCGTTCCGGAATAAGCTTTAGCTTCAGTAATGGATGACGACTTCCAGGCAATTCGCAGGATTGAGATTTAAGAAAGGAACCTCGACAGGACTTTTCTGGAATACGACACGAGAAGACCTAGACCCAGGAGTGGTCATGATTGCGCACACCTAGCAGGCCAGAGTTCGGCATTGTCGACAAGGTAGTTGACCAGGATCGGATAAAGGAACTTACCCAGATGCGTTGCGAATTGAGCAAGGACAGTCGAGAGATGAGTATTCCTCCGATGGTTGAGACGTGTTCCCGAGGATCTGTTCGACCAGACAGCTTCTACAGGATGATGAAGCTACAGAGTACGCGATTTCGAGTCCGTGCGAGAGACTTCAGATTGACCGGTTTCCGAGAAATGTTGTGCTGAGGACACAGATGCCCTTTGAGCGAGAAGAGGTAGTACAAGAGAGCCAGCATCCGTACAGATCGGCATAGGCATGATTGGAAGAGACCTTGAGCTGGATTCCTTCCAGGACATTGCTGCAATGATGTTTACACCCAGGATCAGATGTGTGACGTGCATTCAGAGAGTCAGAGGCCGACGCCAGTGATATGCTGCCTTACGAGTGGTCGTGAGGTTTGACCGAGAGGTGACCAGAGAAGTACCAGAACGGAATCATCCCCGTTAGCACACCTGACAGGGCCGATGAGCCGATTGACCGCGAGATAGGAAATCCGCAAGAAGATAAGGACCCAGAGTTAGAGGACGCCAGACCGTGAGCAAGAGGCAAGTAGATATCCTGCGCTGCTAGCAGTGGATACACCGACTTCTTCTCGACCTTGAAGGAGGAACTACCGAAGACGGTATTTATGATTTGTGATTTTGTGATTCGATTATCACGTATCCGTCATTATGGGATTTCGGTATTTTGGGCGTTCTGTTTGCATGATTTAGTTTTGATGACTGAGTTTCATGATTTTGGTTTCATGCACCCACTGGATATTTACATATTTTGCGCTGTGTTATTGCATTGAGATATTGATTGAGATTTCATGCCTATCGTATTCAGTGATTTGATTTGCACTTCCAGCGTAGCTTTCATGCACCTTTAGTGTTTTGACATACGATTCTAGTGCACACCAGATGCACTGAATCGGGATTCTTCGTGCATGTTATATGCACCTATTTTGGTTGCTGTCAGGCACGCACGTTGCCTACGGCAGATGTTTCGTGCACACCCGTTGCACATAGTTGTTGTTCTATACACCTGTTTTACACATATTTGGGTTTTGATTCCTTGCGCACCAGACGCATAGGATATTTTTATATATGCATTTTGAGGATGGATTTCTAGTATGGCAGTACATTTTATGATATTCTCTCTGTATTGATATTTTCGGAGCCCCGACAAAATTGGAGTTTTCTGAAATGTTTTGGAAATTGGGGGGGATTAAATTTAAATTCGGGGACCGAATTTCTTTAAGGGGGGTAGATTGTAACATTTCGAAATAATAAAATATTAATTTTGGGGAATTTTTATAATTTAATATTATTTATTGAATATTTTAATATTTAGGTATTTTTAAATACAAAATAAATAGGAAAAATATGAGAAAAATTGTGGAAAATTAAGAAAAATTCTAAAATAGGGTAAATTAGTGAATTATGACATTTTTATGTTGTTGTGATCATTTTGACACTAATTTAGTGCTAATCGCGATTAAAAATCGCTAATCGGGTTTTTAGCAAATTTTGAGCAAAACATGCACACACTACTTTTTCTACACTTGTGCACTTTCTACCATGGTTTCTCATGTGGGATTTCTATTTTGTGAGAGGGAATTTTGGAGTAAAAGGGAAAAAGAAAAGAAAAGAAAAAGAATGAGGGTAGGTGAGAGAGAGGGATGGGCTCATTGACCAAACCTTAGCCATTGTTTTTCCTCCTCATTTCTCTCCCTCTCCCACTCCTTTTGCTGCTGCTGCTCCTGCACTCATTCTCCCCCCATCATCAAGCCCTCAAATCATCTCAAAAATCATCCCAAAACCCCAATCTCATTTCTTTAAAAGTGTGCACAAGCTTGAGATCTACAAGATGAACCTAGAAAGCATGGATTTTGGCCACTAGGGGCAACTCAAGAATTTTCTTGAGTTGCCAATTAAGGTAATTTCTGAACCATTCTACTAGTTTTAGCAATTCCTATACCCCTATGCAAGTTTTGTATCGATATTGTGTGATATTATAGACTTGATGAAAACCTAGTTAGGGTTTGAGAGGAACTTAAGTGTAATGTGAAATTGAGCTCAGTAGAGGACTTGTAAACACCCTAGTGCATGAATTGGAACCCAAAACCTGAAGCTAGAACTAGAAATACGGATTTTAGAAACCGATGTCGGGGAAAATGTGAAATCTGTGCATGTTAACTTGAATCTGCTATCACCCCGAGGACCCTAAAATAATATTGAGTGGACAGTGGTATGTGCAGGCACCCAGGAAGCTAACCCCAAGACCCCAACCCCTAACTCTTCTTCCCGGCCGCCAATTTCCCTCTTTTGGCCGCCAATTGCGGCCTGGGTCCCACCTCCTTGGCTCGTATTCGTCCTGTAGCTCCTACATTGTTATTTTAGGCCCCTGGTATATATAGTTTTGTATAAAGTGACCTAGGGAAAAATCTGGGACATATTTCATGAGTTGCTGTTTTGGATTCGTATTTCCGTATTCCGTATTTTCATTTCTGCTTTGGTGTGATTCGTTTTACCTCGACTATTTGACGTTTTTACGACGATATAGAGTATTTATTGATGGTTTTGAAGGCGTGCCATAGGTTTTCACCTATAGGCCCCTTATCGTGTCGTTTTGGACTTCGTATGCCGTTTTAGCTTTGATTTGGTTTTGATGCGATGCGATACGTGTGTTATATGTAGGTACACCGCGACGATCCGAGACGATGCGGAGGATGACAGTGACGTCGACACCGACACGCAGGACACAGGTGAGTAGATTATATCTACAGGGGGAAGTCGGGTGGATGGCGTATAGCACCCCCGCAGTCCGTGGTGTGGTATACGAATACGTATACCCACGTATATTTATTATGTGTTGTTAGGATCATTGATATGAATAATGGTTTTATTGATGATGAGATATATGGTTTGGGTATAGTACGAACCCTAGGTAGCGATTGCACATACTTACACACATACTTACATACCTACATTCACACCCTTGCATACTACTCATACTTGCAGTGTTTGATGACTTGGGATGACTTTGGAGATGAGTCGATGATGTGGACTTTGCGCCGCGAGATCGGCGAGTTGATTTTGATTCATATATGGGATATGACTTGTGTTTCTTGCGGGCTTGGGATATGTGTTTACCCCCGCATGCTTACTTCATTGATGGTATCGAGCGTACTAGACATAGGGTAGTACCCCAGACTTGATCCGATGATACTGATACCTATTATGTGACGAGATAGTGAGATGTTGACCCTACCCAGCTATTGGGGATGCCGTACGATGATTTACCGTACGAGCCGATATTGATGATAGATCCGCACTCATAACTCGAGGATACCTTATGATATGACATTGAGGCGGGATCACCGACTATATTTATATATATATCGACTCAGATGCTAGGCGGTTTCCTTACCTGTAGTCAGCTTGTTAGTTCAGCTGTTTAGTTTAGTGTAGATATTAGACTAGAGTAGACTCCTACCTTTTTCAAAACTGACGAATCGTGGGTATTTTTAAAGACAGCTCAAGGGATCTACAGACATTTCAAAAGACGTATCTTTTCATAAAAACACTGTAGCCCCTATTTTCAAAACCCCATGATTTGTGTTATTTCAAAAGGGCACCAATTGTGAGATTTATGTTAGTTTAACGCAGATTAGTGTTGGTTACGTCTAGTTTCAGCTCCCACTCCCTTTTTGTGGTTCGGTTGCATCGCATTCTTATTTTATGCTTCATACTCCATTTTTAATATTATGCTGATAGGACACCAGCACCATTACCGATGATGCGTATGTACCACGTACACTTACTTGCCGGCTCACACACATCTTCATCGGTAATTGCCATGTCACGTACACCTTAGAAAGTATATTATTGCTTGACATAGCCTTTTAGCTAGTAGTTAGACATTGTAGTTATTACCTGCTACTTCCTGCATACTGTTATTCATTGTTATGCCGCATTCATGGATTCTCATGCATATATTCACTATTTTGCATGCTATTGAGGTTTGGATTTGGATTTCCATGAGATTTTCTGGATTTGGGGGAAAACCGCAAAACTTATATAAATTTCCTTTCTCTCTTTAAAATAAAAAGTGCGGTTTTCCCATGATGTATGAGTCGTCCACCATGATTTTGCTGATGGATTTGGAAACCCGATTCGAGGAGACGGATGAACCGTTTCGGGTACATGGTGGACCCGGTAAGGTACCCCGGGGCAAGAAGACGTGGTGATGACGATGAGCCTGACAGGGGGAGATTGCCTACCGGTGACTTTACCCGACGCGTCGGATATCCGGAGGATACCGTCGTGGTCTGAGATTTATGATAGGGGCCGGTCTGGACTGATGGCGCCCTAGATGTGATGGTTGAGACTTTGAGATATCAGGATATTGGGATTTCGTTTGTGCCGATGCTAGGCACAGTTTTATGCTGATTTCATTATGGTACCTCATCTTTAAAATACCGGGAAATCTCACTAAAGTATGAAAACTGTTGCTTCATGTAGATGTATTCTGTTTTCTCGCATTCATATCTCATTCATTTGCTATATTGTTATCTGAGGCACTGACACAGTCACATTGAGATTGCACTCGGGTTAGATATTTACCCTAGCCTTGCTATAGGCTGCATGCTTTATATTGAGGATTTTTATACTGATCGTTGACTTAGGATTATGTCTTGCATTCGGTTTCTCCTTGTAGATGTTTCTATTCACGAGTTGGCAACTCACCCCCGTTGTGCCACAGTTCTTGCAGGTTCTGCCGTACAGGTTCCTTTGCGGTATTTCTGGCACACTACTTCTTGCGGGTGACTTGCTTTTGGTAGGTGGGTTCTTTCGCATCAGGAGCCACCATTGTATTTATTTTACTTCATTGTATCTAGAATTGTCCATCAACCAAAACTTGTATATTGTTTCAGACCTAGACTTTAGTGTTGTATATTTCGACCTTAGAGTCGCGCTTAGTGGTATTGCGGTTTTCTGTTGCTTTTGAGCTTTCTTTTGATTTTGATCCTCGCCACTTGGCGTTGTATATTATTATATCATGTGTGATTGTGACCGTCGATTGACGAAGAGCTAGCTCCCGCTTGGGGATGCCTTTTCATTGCTTATATATTGTTATTCATGTTGTACCCCATTCGGGGCCAGTTTTACAAAAGAAACTCTGCCGAAATTTTTAGAAAAGACTGTACTGTTTTTAAAATGCACATTCGGCTTAGTTATTTCAAAAACCTTGATTTCAACGTGTTTTCTTCCCTTCTTTAAACCAGTTTTCTCTATTTTTTTATTTAAAATGGTTTTAGATTTCTGGGCTTTGGCTTACTTGGATCAGATGGAGTCCTATAGACTTCATATGGTTCGAGGGCCAGTCACGTGCTCTTTCGGGTCGTGACAGCTAAAGAGGTCACTCTCGGTGAAGGAATCTCGGCTCTTTCGTCATCGAATAAGGTGCAGGGTATATCATATATACCGCTATGCAAAGCAAAACTGTAGCTACCCTTTTTATAAAGTTTTGATTCTACAACATCTTTTAGGTTTCTTTTCTTTTATTAATCTTATTAATAAAATCCCATCAGCTTATGCTTCCTAAGCATCACAGAAGAAACGAAAGCAGTAATATTTATATATCATCATATATATATAGTATAAGCATTCGTCTCAGACAGTAATATGATCTCATCACAGAATATTGCAGCAGAAGAACATATATGAAATATTGGATATACTAGGATGTCCGTGTTTTAAATACGAGCCTGTATAAAACACGGATTCCACGGTCGCGATGAATAGCCAAACCCACATTCTTAGACCCCTATGAGAGCGGCAAGTAACACTGCCAATTCTAGGGTTAGGAGACCCGGTCTCGACTCCTCGAGATGGCCTCCCACTGGACCCCAGAACCCAGTTACTTGTGCTCCCCTCTTTGGGTCTACCTAATGCGGAAAAGTAAATAATATACAATGGTGACATCAACCTCATCCCGGAAGTGCTCCAATAAAAGAATATTACATACAAATGAATTTTACATGAATGAAAATAAAAACTCTTATCTCACATAAAACCCCCAGCTATAAGTGCACGGCGGCGCCCCGGCCGTCAATCCGACGCCGGAATGCGGAAACGAAAAACTTTTCGAAACTTGCAAACCGGCACCACCGCGCATAAATATCCCAGATCGGCCCATTAACCTAACTACTAGCAAACAAAAAGATGGATAGAGAGATATACCAAGCGATCCGTGTCCTTCGGTCTTCGCCTCTACTCCGATCTCCTCGCGGAATCTCCGGTCGTCGCCTCCTCGTCGAAACGGGCACCACATCGCCGGGTTCTTTTACGGGCTCCCACCTCTGGACCGAGGCAACTCGGGCACGAAGTTGGCGAATCGAGGTGTCCAAGATTTGCTGTAGACTAGTGTAGAATGGTTGTCTCTTGAGGTTATAGAAGTTGCCATGATGGAGGAATGAGAGAAGAACTTTGGAGAAATAATGGTGCTCTCATTTTTGCAAGGAATGAGATGAGGAAAAATGCCACACATAAAAAATGAACCCTCTCCTCTTTTTCCCTCAAGTGGCCGGCCCAGAAGGAACAAAGGAAAACTGACCGGAACGGAATGTAAACTGGCAACTTCAGAAAACTGATCCCGTAATAAATTACAGGAAAACCCCGCGACTGTATATACATACCCGCATTTGTATTCCAACTGAATACAAATGCAAAGAGACAAAATCTACACTGTACAAAACTAGGATCCGACTTAAACCAAAGCCCGCTAGTATTATCCGTCCGATCACGATCCGTGCAATACCGCACGTATTTGATCGAACCCTGCCATATCTCCATACGGCCTCTACAGCGTTTCGCCCGAAACTTGAGTAACTGTGTGTGGCGGACTCTAAAGACTCGTCAATACTATGGCTGTGGATTTAACCACTAGCACGTCAGAGGTATTAGCCATACGTGACGGGCTACCAGCTATTGACCAAAAGGGACGTCGATGAGCGAACTCATCCTGACACCCTACTGAGCCTGTCAGTGACAATATTCGTACAGTCCGGTCCGTTCGTCTATGAGCATCGCATGGCGGGCCTAGGGGGTTGGTAAAAGTCATGTCGGAGTGTAGCCCAGAACACCCTGAGATACTACTGGAATACCTACCAGTAAATCTCCTGCCTTGGCCAAGGACTTTTCATGTACTGGCTCTCCTAGACACAGCACGACCTCACCCCCAATACCGGGAGAGACGAACTGCTGCAGATCCGCTCACTGCCTCCATGTGGCTCGGGACTGTACCCAACTAAAACCTGTTTGCACGTCTCCTTTGAGCGTGGTAGGGTAGTAATCAAAGCACAGTGGGAACTCACACGAGACAAATGACGATCTCAGGTCGATGAACTAACCTGTACACATGTCACCAGGGAACTGCTATCTGACGTCAGGTATAATACCAACTAGCAGGTTCCCGGCGAGTCCTGTCCGGTGTACTCATAACCCAATGAGCACCTGTATACATCTTAGGTGAACCAACTGACACCAGTGGCTTGTGAGACCGGCCACCGCCCCTCGTCGGGGTCTCGACTGTATACACTAGTCTACTCTGGAGTATCGATGCCCTGTCTCGAAAATCCCACGACTAGGGACCATTTAAGGATGTGCTTATAGACCCCAGCTCCCACGTATATGATCGCCCTCATACTGCTGGTAGTCAAGCAAGAATCCTAGGGGCTCTATCAACATGCAATAGCGACCCGTAAGGTCACCAAAAGCAGTACACGATGATAAAGATAAACCAGATAGCATACTATCATCTTGAGTAAGACTGTCTTACCGGGATAGATCCTCCCTCAATCATTGCAATCACGTTCCTGTGATCCAATAATTGACTCTGAGGGCACTATCTCCAACAATCTCCCACTTGCACTCAAGGCTAATTATTGCGATGTCGCATACTCACAGCCCGTGTGATACCGAACACCCAATTCCTCTACTAATCAGTCTCACAAAGCTCGTTTGCGAAACTATTGCGTTCGAGGAATAGCCTCAGTGAGTGGATCCTCTCTGATGTTTCTTTCTATGTCTCTCTTTATCTCAAGTTCGCGGAGAAAGCCATCTCCCGAAATGAGCAATACCTGTCTTAGAATGTGTCTGGATGTCTGATGGGACCTAGTTCATAAATGAACTCCAAATCCAAACTTCTTAGACTGTATCGTCAACTGAACTTAATCAGTATCCTGTGCCATGCCTTCCCTCAGTATCCACCTGGACCACCTGTCCAAATACTGCCCTTGTTAGAGGGAAAACTATAACTCTGACAGCCACTCTGTCATCCATGTCACCTTGGAAATGTATGTCCATGTCACGCACCCCACGAACTTGCGGGGAGGCGGAATATATGAAAAACAATTATCAAAGCTTCGTAACACGGATTTGAGCGCATGAATCGTTTCTAAACCATTGTTAACAAAGTACTAGAGGTTTAACTACTCGGATATGAAGTTATACCTCACGTTACTTGTCCTTCGGGTCTTCATCGCGGTCCTCCACTCCTCGTAGTCTCCTTGGAACATCGGCATCTCAACGGCCTCCTCGAATCAAAGACGATCCACCTGAAAGCTCCTACGCCAAGCTTAATCTCAAACTTGAGATAACTAGGTTGCTTAAAGTGCTAATCTAAGCTACCTAAGGGATATAGAGTGAGGTTATGGATGTATTAGTCAAGCTAACACTTGATCTCAACTCATGAGAGGTTAGGGTTAGGGTTTGAAGAGAGAGTGAGCTTGAGGAGAGAGAAGGTGAGAATAATAATGAATGAGATAATGAACTTATCATGATATATATGAAGCATTATTATTTATCCAAAAATCAAATAATAGAATTAACAACCATGCTTCACAAATATCTTTGAGTGATTCATCTCCATGAGTCATTAAGCATTTATGATGCATTAATGACTTGGATGAATCACACAAATGAGTCACTAATCTCATTTAATGCAATGCCACCTTAACCCCTTAGTCACCACTCTTCTAGAAGCTTCCCGACAAATTACGAGAACGCCCCTCCAATCCGTGAAAACATGGAAAAACTTTAGACTGTATAAATCCAGTAACCCTATACTAGAATCTGGCTTAAACCAAAGCCGACTAGTAAAAACTGTCCGAAAAGTCGTACGCGTGTAAACGCACGTACGCATCCGAACCCTTGTCGTAAAACCATACGACCTCTATATCGTTTCGCCTGGAGCAGGGAAACTCTCTGTGTGGGACTCTAAAGACTCGACACTACACTGGCAGTGGGTTTAACCACAGACCGCAAGTGGCACTAGCTGTACGTAACGGTCCCCAGGTAGATGTCGATAAGAAGGCCGATGAGGAAAACCATCCGAACCCCTACTGAGCCTGATGTGACAATCTCCATACAGTCCGGTCTGTTCGTCTAAGACTAGCGCATATCAAGCCTAGGGGGCGGCAAGCGTCAGTCCCCTAATAGCTGTATAAGTCGTGTCGGAGCGAAGCCCATTACACCCTGAGAAGCTACTGGAACCTACCAGTATATCTCGTTTGCCCTGGCCAGGGATTTTGCGTAATGGCTCTCTGACACAGTGCGATATCAACTCCCAATACCGGGAGAGACGAATCCTTTCTAACCGCTACTGCCTCCAAGTGCTCGGGACTGCACCCAACTGCTACCTATTTGCACGACTCCTTTGAGCCGTGGTGTTCATAACATATTATTGCATTTTGTATTCCCCATTCTTACGCATTTTACAATAAAAACAGGTGCTTTTGACCCATGTCTGCTACATGTTACAGGTTACAGGTTCTTAGAGTGAAAACAGTGAAAAACATAAAAGACGACACAAAAGAAGGACTTTTGACCAACAAATAGGAGGATCTCAATCAAGCCTAAACGAAGAACAGTTCACAATCAACAAGGCAACATAAGATCCAAAAAAGTCAAGGCAAACGGTTAAAAGATCGCTACATGTTTTCACTGAGAGATCTGGAGCTAATGTAGAAGCCCAATTGGAGAAAGAACCAAATAACCAGAAGCCCAAGAAGACCCAAAAAAAACCCCAAAATTTCAGAACCTAAGCTCATCAAAGGGCCGCGGAACCGCGGCCCAAGCCCTTCATTGCCGCGGTTCCGCGGCCGTATAAGGCCCGTACTCGGTGAAAATTTTACCATAATGCATTGGAGGCTCTGAAAAGATTTTTTGGGGGTATAATTGTAATTTTAGACATGCGGATCAAAATGTAACCCTAGGGTTTCTTATTCTCTATAAATAGAAACCCAAAACATTGTATTTTCCCTATGCCTCCCTATGCCTCCTTTTAATAATAAATTCCAGAATTCTTTTGGAGAGCATCGGTGTTTCTTTTCCATTCAGAAATTCAGATCTGACAACCCTGCATGGATGATTGGAGGGATGCATCTGTAAGTAGATTTAATTTCTCGCCCTATTTTAGATTTCAATTCTTTGCCCTAGGTAGATTTAATTTCATGCCCTAGGAACTTGTTTAGGATTTAGCTTTGGGGAAGGATTTTGAGAGATGAGATCTCTCATCCCTTTCTTACCCACCAAATATTTACAATAGGACTCCATGCATACACGCACATACCGCGCCCTACGGCATCCTATCCCTCGAGGTAACGATGACACCGTAGTGTAAAAGCCCGGTTGCACGCGTTTTCCATGGAGGTTAGGCTAAGGATCTCTAAAGGAAGGACAAGAACCTAGAGGAAGGAACACCTTCCCAAATGGATCTAATCCCCTTTATTGATAATTACCATAACTCCTCACAGATCTTCATCCGGGTGTAGAAAGCGTTGAGATTTACTTGCATTTCCAAACCATCCCTAAACCTAACCCTAGCAAGAATAGATCTAGATAATTGCCCTAGGATAATTTAGGTTTTTAGATTTAATAATCAATCCGAACACCCTTCGAAATTAACTCGTAAGAGCGAATCGGAAATTCACAACATCCCTGTGGACCGACCCGTACTCACTGGCTAGCTTCATGCAACGCCGTTCTTGATTGCGGTTTAGAAATAGTTTTTGAGATAAATCAAATGGCGCCGTTGCCGGGGATGGCGTAAAATTTCCTTTTTGCAATTTCAGGTTAATCAAAATTAAAAAAAATCATAAAAACTGAAAAATAAAAAAAAAATATAAAAATATATCATCTGTTATTTTGGAAGGGTTTCTCGTGTGAATCTTTGCAGGATTAACGGATCTGGAAAAATCCAGAGTGCGAAACAGAAAAAGATATATCAAAACAGAGAGGGATTGCAAGTAGAGAGCTACATAATTTTTTCAGAGGCTTGATCTTTCCATCCCACCGCTAAACCGCGGCATAAGCGCGCTCCCGCCGCCCTTCCGCGGCCCTCTTGTGACATCAGCGCGCGAAATTTTGTCGGTTTGTTTCCTCTTTCTACCCTCTACAAATCCCCATATATCTTTTTGTCAAATCTTTTGCAGGATTTTTCGCGCTAAAAATCTTTTCCCTTCCAACTAAAAAGTGTTGTGCAGGATTTTTGCGCCTAGCTTAACATAGAAATTGATTGCAAGTAATATTTTTCTGTTTGCATATCTTTTCTCGAAAATCTTTTTGCAAAAGAGAAATTTCCAAATAAAGAGCAAAAGAAAAAAAGGGGAATTATTTTAAAACAACTTGCAAATTTTTGCCGCAAATAAAAATAATTGATTGCAAGTGATTTACTGCTTTGCATATTTTAATCGGATTTTAAGGGGCTTTTGACCAATTCAGATTGGGTGGGGATTTCATCACCCTTCCCAGGACCCCAGAAATCACATAAGGCATATGCATTGACCATCTATTAATTAAAAAATACTAGACTCAGCCCTAAGGACTTCGAGCTCAATAGGACAGAGGACTAGTTATAGGCATTGGCCGTTTATCCTAACCTGACTTTGCGGTGTCTAGGCAAGTGTGTCAAAGGCTAGTGGTTTTTAATTAGGCCCACTACTGTGCTTCCTTCCCACTTACCTGGCACTTACCTGGCCGCAATTGGCGGTGAAGAGGCGGTTTGAGGTCCTATTTCTAGCCCTTTGGAACAGTTAGGAGCTGTCTAGCTGACCTAGATGACCCTAGATCTAGGCCTGATTGTGCATTTCTGGTTGATTGTATTTGTGTCTAAGCCCTTTATCGAAAATTCTTGCAAAACAAAAAAGAAAAAAAAGGAAAATCTTTATTAGAAAACTTGCAAATTTTTGCCGCTAAGGAATCCTTGCACCACCCAATCTTCTTTCTTTTCCCCTTTCTTCTATCATGGGTACCCCACATCATAAATCTCTTGCCGAACTTTGGTATCCCGAACCTAATTTTGCGTCGTACGTCAATTTGTTCGGTCAATTTAAAGACGATCCTTCCTTGCCTAAAATATCTTTGAAAGATCAAATAGAGGCGTCTAGGAGAAACAGTTTGAGTTTTTAACCCACTTTGTGTCAACCTAGTCAACCTTTACCACCTCCATATGTTGATACCACTTTTTCAAGTCCTGGTGTCTCTCCTAAGCCGATGTCCATTGCTGAGCATATTGCTCAATCTCGCAGCCGATCTTTCACCCCTCTCCACACATCTAGTTCTAGGGATCAACAAGTCCATTCACCTTTTTATCCATATGTTGACCCTATCCCTGTCCAACCACCCACTTCCTACCAGTCCTACCCGACTTTCCCACCTTCACTGGACACTGTTTCTACACAGCCATTAGGGAGTCTCAAATATCCAAACAATTTCGAATCTTTTACGGAAACCCCCTTACCACCCAAGTCTAGTTTGGAAGAGTCGTTGGAGGCTTATATCTTAGCAACAAATGAAATGACTAGGAATGTTGAAGCGTCCATGGCTGCCCTTATCCAACCTGCTGAACCGGTAGCTAGTTTCCCACTAGCTTCAAATTTTTCAATGTATAAGGAGGCGGTTGGACAGAGTGAGAATGAGAGAGGATTTCCAAATCAAACCTATCCTTGCCCAATTGAAACCCACAACTCCGGTTTTCCATCGGTTGCCCTAAATAGTTCATCTGTTGAAAATAAAACCGAGTTGTGTGATTTTGTAGTGTTTGATTTGCCAAATTGTGAAGAACCCCTTTCGAGTGAAACCGCACTTAATCCTTTCGATCTTTACACCTCCACTCTAGAACCTAAATCGCTAAATATTCATGCTTTTGATGAGGTGTCTAAAGAAATTGATTTTCACTTGATTGAGGATATAGACGCCGGGAATATTTCGGATGATGAACCTGTCGATTTGCTTGAAATTTTATGTTCAAATGATCATCCCGAGTTATTAGATGTCTCTTCCGAACTTCATATGCGTCTGGATATTGATGATAATGGCATGGATGAGTTGAATTTTGAGGAGAATTATAAGGATAGTATTGAGGAGAGTTTTGAGGACCATATTGAGGTTGAACCATTTTTATTTGATGTGTCTGATTTTCCAATTCGTCCTCCTGAACCTTTGACTGTTATATCACCCTCCCTCCCTTCCATCGTTCCGACCACGCTCGACGAATGTGAGCTTGAAAACTTTTCCTTTGAATCTGACACAGTTCTCACAGACGTTAACACTTACGAGTATTTCACTTTTTCGGACGATATTGATGACTCACCGCCCGAGTTTACGTCCTTTACATTTTCAGATGAGTTAGTTGAACCATCAGACTCGGTTGCTTACAGTTGTTTCGAACCATTGATGGAATCTTTCCAGTTCGATACAAATCACTTAGGTGAGAGTACGACTATCCCTCAATCACTCCCTTTCGTCCTTCCTATTGTTCCGACCGTACAAGTGACCGTTACGTTTTCATCTTCTATACCAAGTTCGGCGTACCCATGTTTTCTTGCGAATCTTGAGGGATTTGACCCCATTTCCCGACGGGTTGATAGGTTAGCGCAATCGCTTATAACATATCGGTCATCACATATTGCGCTAATTTATTCACTCGATTTACACCCTCAAGATCGTGCGACCCTTCTTTCTCCTTTCCGCCATTCTTCTCCCCCACCGAGACCATATTCTACCATTCTTCTTTCCACACGGTCTCGCGTGTTTCTCATTTCATCTCTTTCCACCCCATTCTTGCACCAACTATACCATTACCACGATAAGATTTTTGAATGGTTGGTGCTAACCTTTGGCTTGTGTAAGGCCAAGCTTAAGTTTGGGGGGAGCCTTGTTGTATATATGTATATATTTTTGTTTTCTTTTTCTATAAACAAATAAAAAAAATCAAAATATAAAAAAATATAAAAAAAATTATAAATAAATAAACAGGGAAGTGCCGGTATTTTGACCCTCTTGGTTTAGCATGACAGTGAGGACACTGTCAAGTTCAAGTTTAGGGTTATGCTCGGTACGTCTTCTTCCTTCGCATTCATATGTATATTTTTGCATTTGCATACTTATTTGAAAACCCATAAAAAATTGAAAAATTTCAAAAACTATAAAAATTAATGTATTCAATTTTGGCTAATTGACTTGAGTTTGACAGATAGGTTAACTGGCTAGGAACAACTAGATCTTAGACTTGGTGAATTAAAAACCCTAAAAATAACCTTCCTTAAAGTTTAACGGTTGAAAGTATATGCCTTGTAGTTTATTTAGAAATAGGCAAATTTTGGGTTCACTTCTTGGGCTAAGTCAAAATGAAGGAAGAGTATTGATGTTCTTATTAGAGTATAAGTTTGAAAAATAGTTCCTATCTTAAGTCTAGATTCTGAAAACGTATACCTTACAATTTGCATAATCACGCACCTTGAAACTTGGAATAGTAGAAGAGACCTTGAAATGCTCTTGTCTAAAGTCCTTAGTACAATGAAAATAAAAGAAAAAATATGAATGAAGAATAAAAAAATGGACACTGGTTTTTGTGATTACTTAAGGCTGCAAAAATAGAAAAATATTTAGCGAGGGTGCTTCATCACCTAGTGCCTTAGACCAACTGGTTTGGGAGTCACTGCTAAAGCCTTGGGTGTTGCAAGACTAGGAATTACGCTTTAATGTGCAAACACATCTTGTAATCGGTTGTTGGTACCTCAAGAAGTATTAACGATCGCATGAAGGATGTGTAAGCGAAATTCAATTAAAAATTCACTAATTAATAAGTGCTTTGGGCAATGGACGAGAGTACGATTGCTTGATTTGAATTTCCAAGTGTAGGGGTGATATTTACACACACGTGGGGATATGTGATTAGAGTATAGATGAAGAGAAGGGAATGAAGTATAGAACTTGTATCTTTAATAGAGTTGATAAAAATTCCTAAGTGGAGATGGAACCCTAGAAGGAAAACTTAAGAGATGTCGATGTAAGTGCACGGCGGCGCCCCGGCCGTCAATCCGACGGCCAAATGCGGAAGCGGTGATAAACTTTAAATTTTCTTGAACTGGCAAACCGCCGCGCACTAATACCCGGATCGAACCACTAACTAGTCCTAGCTATCTACAAGAAAGGGAAGAGAGATATACCGACAGATCCGAGTCCTCCGGTCTTCTCGTCGTCGTCCCAATCTCCTGCGGAATGTCCCGTCTCCTCCTCGTCACCGGAAGTGCACCACATCGCCTACTTCTTTTACGGGCTCCCACCTCAATGCCGAGGCAACTCGGGCACGAAGCTGGCTAGTCGACGTGCCCAAGATTTGCTGTAGAATGTGTAGTAGAACTTGTGTCTCAATTTGGGGTTGTAGGAATTGCCTTTTTGGTGGAGGGATGATACAAGCTTTTGGAGGTTGTTCTTGTGGGATTTTTACCAAAGCAAAAGCACCAAAAACCCCACATAGGAAATTTGGACAGCCCCCACAAGGAGTGGCCGGCCATGGACATGGTGAGAGGAGAAAATGAGAGTGAGTTCTCAAAAAGAGAGAGTGCCAACTATATCCAAGAGAGAGAGAGGAATGGCTATCATGTGAAAAGAAATGATAGAAAGGAAAGTCTAACACTCAAACACCAATGATCATCCATCATCAACAACAATCATCACAACCAAATCCATACTCCACCAACCAATCAACAAAAACCATGATGACTAAAAAGTCAAGCCATGATGAGAAGAAGATGAAGTCAAATGGTGGAGGAATTATCATGATACAAGAATATGCAAAGAACCCCTCCACAAATACTTATTTGCAACAATGCAAATAAGCCCTCCTCCACCAATCTTCGGCCAATGAACGATACAAAGGAAATCGGCCGAAACGAAAAGCAAACTGGCAACTCCACAAAACTGGTCCCGTAATAAATTACAGGAAAACCCCGATACTGTGCATACACACCCGCATTTGTATTTCGACCGAAATACAAATGCAATGAGACAAAGTCCACACTGTACTATACTAGGATCCGGCTTATACCAAAGCCGGCTAGTAATATCCGTTCGATCCTGATCCGTGCAATACCGCACGTATCTGATCGAACCCTGCCATATATCCATACGGCCTATAGTACAAACTGTCCGATCCTGATCCGTGCAATACCGCACGTATCTGATCGGACCTTGCCATATCTCCATACGGCCTCTACAACCTTTCGCCCGAAAGCTGAGTAACTGAATGTGGGGGACTCTAAAGACTCGTCAACGCCTTGGTTGTGGATTTAACCACTAGCACGTCAGAGGTATAAGCCAATACGTAACGGGCTACCAGGTATTGACTAAAAGGGACGTCTGTGAGCGAACTCAGCCTGACAACCCTACTGAGCCTGTCAGTGACAATATCCGTACAGTCCGGTCCGTTCGTCTATGAGCATCGCATGGCGGGCCTAGGGGGTTGGTAAAAGTCAGACCCCCAAAAGCGGTACAAGTCGTGTCGGAGTGTAGCCCAGAACACCCTGAGATACTACTGGAATACCTACCAGTAAATCTCCTTGCCTTGGCCAAGGACTTCGTGTAATGGCTCTCCTAGACACAGCACGACCTCACCCCCAATACCGGGAGAGACGAACCCCTGAAGATACGCTCACTGCCTCCATGTGGCTCAGGACTGTACCCAACTAAAACCTGTTTGCACGACTCCTTTGAGCCGTGGTAGGGTAGTAATCAAAGTACAGTGGGAACTCACACGAGACAAATGACGATCCCCAGGTCGATGAACTAACCTGCACACATGTCACCAGGGAACTGCCATCTGACGTCTGGTATATGACCAACTAGCATGTTCCCGGCGAGTCCTGTCCGGTGTACTCATAACCCAATGAGCACCTGTATACATCTTAGGTGATCCAACTGACACCAGTGGCTTGTGAAACCGGCCACCGCCCCTCGTCGGGGTCTCGACTGTATACACTAGTCTACTCTGGAGTATCGATGCCCTGTCTCGAAACTCACACGACTAGGGACCATTTAAGGATATGCTTATAGACTGCCAGCTCCCACGTATATGATCGCCCTCATACTGCTGGTGGTCAAGCAAGAATCCTAGGGGCTCTATCAACGTGTAATAGCGACTTGTCAGGTCACCTAAAGCAGTACACGATGACAAAGGTAAACCAGATAGCATACTATCATCTCGAGTAAGACTGTCCTACCGGGATAGGTCCTCCATCAATCATTGCAATCACGTACCTGTGACCTAATAATTGACTCTGAGGGCACTATCTCCAACAATCTCCCACTTGCACTCAAGGCTAATTATTGCGATGTCGCATACTCACAGCCCGTGTGATACCGAACACCCAACTTCTGTACTAGTCAGTCTCACAAAGCTCGTTTGCGAAACTATTGCGTTCGAGGAATAGCCTTAGTGAGTGGATCCGCTTTGTAGTATCTTTCTATGTCTCTCTATATCTCAAGTTCGCGGAGAAAGCCATCTCCCGAAATGAGCAATACCTGTCTTAGAATGTGTCTGGATGTCTGGTGGGACATAGCTCATAAATGAACTCCAAATCCAAACTTCTTAGACAGTATCGACAACTGAACTTAATCAGTATCCTGCGCCATGCCTCCTTCAGTATTGCCTTGGATCACCTGTCCAAAATACTGCCCCTCGTTAGAAGGAAAAAACTATAACTCTGACAACCTCCTTGTTGTCCAGGTCACCTTGGAAGCCTGGAATGATAACTGTCTCCCGAATAAGGCTGTCGCTATCATATCCCTATAACATCCACTTATGTTCTAAAACTGCTTCCGACTGTTTCTCCAGAATTGGATCAAATGTCAACTTATTGCATCTAGTGCAAGAACAACATCTGGTGTGGTACTTGACATCTCATGATTGACTCAATTGCCTGAGCAAGTGATCTGCCAATCATGCACATCCCTCTCTACTTTAGTCTGTAAGACACCTTTAGAGAGGGTGACTCCATTACCTGCAGGTATACTACCGTGCCAGGAGTCTTCCATTCTAAATACTCTTAGAATGCTGTCTAAGTACCCAGATTGGGAAACCACCCAAATCTAGATCTAAAGCCATTGATCTAGTAACCAGTATGTCTGATATAAAATCCATTTCCTTTGTGGAGAAACCACGGTGTGACGACCAAAGTATAACCGATCGTAGTATAGGAGTTTCTTTTCCTACTCTGTGTATGTCATCCAAATACCAGGATATCACACCCTACTACCTTCTCAACAGATCCATCCCCTATTCTGATGAAGTCAAACCCATGACTGTCACGTCAAAAATAGATGATCTATCTCCGCTACATCTGCTTTAGTCTATAAATAGACATAAGCTACTTGTCCACCAATGCTTCCGCTGCTCCCACTGACTACGACAACCCTCTGGCAGTGTCATATAGACGTACACTTCTAAAACTAGTTTAGAACGATGCTATGCTCATCCTCCCGCCGGGTCTCGCAGCCTGGAACAACAGCAATGGTAATTATGGGTAAACAAGAACTTCCCTGTCACCGTCCTTGAAGCTACCGTAGTACCTCTCGGGTGCCTGAAGTTACCCACCAAAACTGCGGAGTGGCCAATGGAATGTCAAGCCAGATTGAATCTTTAGGTTCCTTATCAAATCTTCAGTAATCGTTTGCGGTTCTGGAATCACTTCCAGTTCTACCATACTCCCACTACTGTTTTTGAAAAAATCCATTTTTAATAAAACTGTGGCGAGTCTAGAACAATATTGCTATTGTTCATCCAGATGGTAGAAAGTCAACCCTCTTCATAGCCTGGGTCAACCCACAAACAGCCATTACAGAAAACGTGCCTTGAGTTGTCCAGTGTCTGGTTTTAATCATAAGCTGGACAACTCCCCGTACCTTAACAACGTTAAGATACGAACTGTTCTATTTCCCATATAGGACCAGAGGCACTGATTTAACTGAACCAGATCCAAATCATGCAACTGTCTCCAGTGCATATTAACTAAATGGAAGGAGGCTGATCAGCGTTACTCAACTTAGGAACACTTCCAATTATGAGCAACCTGAAAGAGAAGCAAGTTCTTTTAATCATTACTATCAACTGAATACCATGCACAAGTGTCTACATCTTCGATTGCTTTGAAGAATCCCGATACTTGCTACACCTGGTTCTCTACTCTATTCAAATACCAATAACTTCTCAAAATTCGGACCCTGTGTTTCCACGAAACACCTGTCTAAAAACTAGAGAAGTCATAAGTAAACCGAATATAGTACGAGGACCAACCCCACTGTCCTGATGGACCCTGGACAACATACAATACTCTGTACAAGTCACTTGAGTCTGATAACTCATTCACTGTGTGTCGTAGGTTGAAAACTGTACTTATGGTCAAGAAGAATTACACCGCTGTTTAATGCTCCTTACCTAACCATCCACTGATATAGGCAAATGTCATAGACATAATTTCAGAAAGGTATATCTCACTCTATGAAAATAGACGTACAGATATATCAATTTGAAATTGGTGCATAAAAGCGGATATTCAAAACCAAATATTTGCCGACCGGCAAACAGCCCAGGTGATTTCCTCAAATATCACCGATTACAACGAATCCCGATATAATGAGGATGATCACCCAATTCCCAATAACCTACTACCACTCATCATCTATAAAACCATACAGATGTGAGAATCAAACCTGGTAAATACATACCCTGGAGTAAGTATCTAATCGGGAAATCAGTTTTCTTTTAACATTACACAGTGAAACTGAAACATTGAAATGTTTCGATGGGGTATCATGGTATTCCTAGTAATGCCTCTTCCAGATTCACGACTGTAACCGTATAATTCTTTGCCACCTCTCCAAATCCCTTCATATGTCTTTAGTCTTTACCTTCTGTACACCGCTTAAGCCAAATGGTTTTCTTCCTTCCCTACCGTTCGGCACCAGCCTATGGTTTGGAAGAAGACTATCCAATAAGCATAATGGGTGTACTGTCCCAATCCTAGGAACACTCGCAATGAGAGAGGGTGAAGATAAAAGACAACCGAATAAACCTTATTCCTATTTCTCCTGAACCAGAATCCATCCCCGAACTGGAACAAGTTCCTTTCGAGTTCGTATATAACCATACGATGGAGTATCCAATAAACTGTGGATCTTCGTAGTGATACGGAGTGTCCTGGAGAAATGCAAAGGTGATTTAGGATTGGCGAAGGAACACTTGGTTTGGTCGTGAATATCTGTTGCAATTTACTTTGCCCTCTTACTAATCCCTTGCTTTGTCTTAACTTAATACCTTCTGCACACCATCGTTATGCTAATTGGTTTTCTTCATCCCCTACCGGTCGGCACCAGCCTAAGGTTTGGAAGAAGACAATCCAATTTGCGTAATAGGTGTACTACCCCTAAACCAAGGAGTACTCATAACCTGAGAGAGGGTAAAAGGAAAAGACAACTGAATAATCCTATCCGTTTTCTCCAGAACCGGAAACCATCCTCGAATAAATTCTTTCGAGTTCGTATCTAACCATACGATGGTTTTGTCCAATGGAAGTGGACGTTCGTAGTAATACGGGGTGTCCTGGAGAAAAGGGTAAAAGTAGGAGTGGCAATGAGGTCTGCAACTCTGACAATCCAAAAGCCAGTGTTTAAGAAGGCTCGGTCAATCTTGGTCACTGAGTCAAAGTCTTAGGGTCGGATCAATGGTCGCTGCCAAAGAGAGAGAGAAAAGAAACACTCAGCGTGCACTCTAACCTAGATCAGAATGGTTACCAATTTATCTAGTCTGGAATCCTCCCACTGTACCGTCAAATTCTCCTCCAAACCTAAAAGAAGAATTAGTCGGGATTACCCGAGGAGTAAACTAACTCATCAGTGGGAATCGGGATCCAACTATCATTGCATGATAACGTGACGGAATCCGCTCACGTCATCACACTCCAGAAGGTATGCGCATATCTGGCAAGTTTCAGTTCTTTTGAAACTCCCGATGTGATTTCTGCCCCATGCTCTTATGACCTTGACTTTGGCCAACATATCATAAGTCACATGTCAAGTTCTACCCGTCATTCTCCAGGTTAATTTGAATCCACCCGTACGTACCCTTGACTTTGGCCAAAATGGCAGTACGACTGTCCCAAACCAACGCATCTATCTATGCTGCATATGAATGCCCCAATAGCTACCAATCACTGTGCCTTGACTTTGGCCAACATACAAAGCTTGAATACTATTGACCACCCATATGAAACGACGGAGGGCTACGAATGGTTTCTGGCGAAAACCTTTAACGTAAAGAACTTGATATCGTTGAAGGAACTGATAGCTTTTTAAAAATATAGTGACGAAAACCGTTGCTAAAGAGGTCACTCCCGGTGAAGGGATCTCGGCTCTTTCCCCGTAGAATGGGGTGCAGGATATTCCAAATGAATACCACGATGCAAAGCAAAAGTAATCGGCTATAGTATAGTTAATGCCCTGACGCAAACTTCTGTCCAAGGGGTCACTCCCGGTGAAGGGATCTCGGCCCTTGCCTCGTCGACTGAGGAGCAGGATATTCCAACTGAATATCACGTTGCAAAACAAAAGTGAACGTCCTTACAATAACAGCTTTTTGAAAAGTGTTCCAACAACATCAGATTAGGTTTGTTTTTAACTTGCATTGATCAGAATCAACGCAGTCCCATCAATTGATCACACCAAAAAGAACGAAAATATACTGATGTACGTATATGCCATCCGCATTCGCCACTGGGTCCCGTCATTACCCGTTAGGTTAGCTAACTAACGACAGAGCGGGGACTGGACTAGCGCGGATGTAAAACATATACAACATCTACTAATATATATACCAATATATTATATTCGCTCAAGGCGTGAAAAATGCAACATCACATAGAATGAACAGCATCACAGAAACAATACAGATATCTGGGATCCCCGGGTTTCACAGAGCCACTACTGAAACCCGACGTTCCCCTGGTCGTGTGGATAGCCTGTGCAATGAAATCCTAGACCCTTACGGGCACGGCAAGTCACCCGCCAAAACCTGAAGCGAGGCAGCCCCTTTCAGTACCGTGAATGGACCACCCAGCACTTCACGGAATCCGGTAACTTGGGCACCCCTCCTGGGTCAACATGTACCCCCTACGAGTGCGGCGAACAGCCCGCCAATCCTAGAGTAAAGCCCCCTCCGTCTCAATGCCATGAGATGCGGGCTTGTTGCCCTCTAGAACCCGGCTATCCGTGCACCCCTCCGCGGGGTAATCCTAGTACAGAAAGTAAAATATACATACAACGGGTACATCGACCGCAACCAGGTCGTGCCCCAAAAGAATAATACAATCAGGCAGTGACGGCAGTCCACATGTCGGACGCTCGCCCCGCAATATCAAATGTACATAATACCATCACAACTGTACTAGCATTGCATCCAGGCTATCCCCACCGACCGATCCGCAACATCACAGCAAAAACAGAACATCAACGTGAAAGTCACGTTCGCAAATCCGTCTAACCGGGCTATAGCAGTTAGACCGGATTTACCGATCAAGTGACATTCACGGTCGCAGATATAATGTAAATACTGTGAAAAATGTGTTTAAAATATCCGATCGATCAAAAATTAACAAGTAGGCCCCCAATCAATACTGTAGCACTCACAGAAAACCTGGGCCCAATTTTAATATTCTAAAACCCCTAAAAATAGCCCAGAAGCCCACTGGAAAAAAATGATGCATTGACGACTCCAATGTGCGGCGGAACCGCGGCCCAAGGGGGAGTTTGGCCGCGGTTCCGCGCTTTCGTGGTCGACTGAATGTGTCGAATTTTCCCAGTAGTCTTAGAATTTCCAGTACATTAGTTTTTTACAACCCGAAAAATCTTTAGACACCAAAAAATTTCAACAGAAAACTGATGTGAACTAAAATTGGGTTTTTGGAATTTTGGTCGATCGGAACTGAAAAACACATCAAACAAAGCCAGACGAAGTTAATGGCGAGGCTCTGATACCACTGTAAGTGCACGGCGGCGCCCCGGCCGTCAATCCGACGGCCAAATGCGGAAGCGGTGATAAACTTTAAATTTTCTTGAACTGGCAAACCGCCGCGCACTAATACCCGGATCGAACCACTAACTAGTCCTAGCTATCTACAAGAAAGGGAAGAAAGATATACCGACAGATCCGAGTCCTCCGGTCTTCTCGTCGTCGTCCCAATCTCCTGCGGAATGTCCCGTCTCCTCCTCGTCGCCGGAAGTGCACCACATCGCCTACTTCTTTTACGGGCTCCCACCTCAATGCCGAGGCAACTCGGGCACGAAGCTGGCTAGTCGACGTGCCCAAGATTTGCTGTAGAATGTGTAGTAGAACTTGTGTCTCAATTTGGGGTTGTAGGAATTGCCTTTTTGGTGGAGGGATGATACAAGCTTTTGGAGGTTGTTCTTGTGGGATTTTTACCAAAGCAAAAGCACCAAAAACCCCACATAGGAAATTTGGACAGCCCCCACAAGGAGTGGCCGGCCATGGACATGGTGAGAGGAGAAAATGAGAGTGAGTTCTCAAAAAGAGAGAGTGCCAACCATATCCAAGAGAGAGAGAGGAATGGCTATCATGTGAAAAGAAATGATAGCAAGGAAAGTCTAACACTCAAACACCAATGATCATCCATCATCAACAACAATCATCACAACCAAATCCATACTCCACCAACCAATCAACAAAAACCATGATGACTAAAAAGTCAAGCCATGATGAGAAGAAGATGAAGTCAAATGGTGGAGGAATTATCATGATACAAGAATATGCAAAGAACCCCTCCATAAATACTTATTTGCAACAATGCAAATAAGCCCTCCTCCACCAATCTTCGGCCAATGAACGATACAAAGGAAATCGGCCGAAACGAAAAGCAAACTGGCAACTCCACAAAACTGGTCCCGTAATAAATTACAGGAAAACCCCGATACTGTGCATACACACCCGCATTTGTATTTCGACCGAAATACAAATGCAATGAGACAAAGTCCACACTGTACTATACTAGGATCCGGCTTATACCAAAGCTGGCTAGTAATATCCGTTCGATCCTGATCCGTGCAATACCGCACGTATCTGATCGAACCCTGCCATATATCCATACGGCCTATAGTACAAACTGTCCGATCTTGATCCGTACAATACCGCACGTATCTGATCGGACCTTGCCATATCTCCATACGGCCTCTACAACCTTTCGCCCGAAAGCTGAGTAACTGAATGTGGGGGACTCTAAAGACTCGTCAACGCCTTGGTTGTGGATTTAACCACTAGCATGTCAGAGGTATAAGCCAATACATAACGGGCTACCAGGTATTGACTAAAAGGGACGTCTGTGAGCGAACTCAGCCTGACAACCCTACTGAGCCTGTCAGTGACAATATCCGTACAGTCCGGTCCGTTCGTCTATGAGCATCGCATGGCGGGCCTAGGGGGTTGGTAAAAGTCAGACCCCCAAAAGCGGTACAAGTCGTGTCGGAGTGTAGCCCAGAACACCCTGAGATACTACTGGAATACCTACCAGTAAATCTCCTTGCCTTGGCCAAGGACTTCGTGTAATGGCTCTCCTAGACACAGCACGACCTCACCCCCAATACCGGGAGAGACGAACCCCTGAAGATACGCTCACTGCCTCCATGTGGCTCGGGACTGTACCCAACTAAAACCTGTTTGCACGACTCCTTTGAGCCGTGGTAGGGTAGTAATCAAAGTACAGTGGGAACTCACACGAGACAAATGACGATCCCCAGGTCGATGAACTAACCTGCACACATGTCACCAGGGAACTGCCATCTGACGTCTGGTATATGACCAACTAGCATGTTCCCGGCGAGTCCTGTCCGGTGTACTCATAACCCAATGAGCACCTGTATACATCTTAGGTGATCCAACTGACACCAGTGGCTTGTGAGACCGGCCGCCGCCCCTCGTCGGGGTCTCGACTGTATACACTAGTCTACTCTGGAGTATCGATGCCCTGTCTCGAAACTCACACGACTAGGGACCATTTAAGGATATGCTTATAGACTGCCAGCTTCCACGTATATGATCGCCCTCATACTGCTGGTGGTCAAGCAAGAATCCTAGGGGCTCTATCAACGTGTAATAGCGACCTGTCAGGTCACCTAAAGCAGTACACGATGACAAAGGTAAACCAGATAGCATACTATCATCTCGAGTAAGACTGTCCTACCGGGATAGGTCCTCCATCAATCATTGCAATCACGTACCTGTGACCTAATAATTGACTCTGAGGGCACTATCTCCAACAGTCGAAAGCTAAGTAAGTCTACAGGATATATATAATCTTAAGTTAGATGATAAGGAAGTGTGAAGAATAAGGGTGGATAATTTACAAGTGGAAGATAATAGAATTCCTTGTTGGAAAACTTAATTGGAGAATAAAGGTTAATGGGCTGAATTGATAGGATTTTATGGGTGTAATCCGCTGAAAACCCTCAGGAGACAACACTCCTCCTACTAGGGACACCTAGAGGTTTAACGGCTTGTTGCACGAGCTCAGTGCAATCGCGTTTCCCTGCGAAAGTGCGGTTAGGTTAGATTTTTATCGAGAATAAATATAATAATAAGTTTGCTCGAGGACGAGCAAAAGATAAGTTTGGGGGTATTTGTTCATAACATATTATTGCATTTTGTATTCCCCATTCTTATGCATTTTACAATAAAAACAGGTGCTTTTGACCCATGTCTGCTACATGTTACAGGTTACAGGTTCTTAGAGCGAAAACAGTGAAAAACATAAAAGACGACACAAAAGAAGGACTTTTGACCAACAAATAGGAGGATCTCAGTCAAGCCTAGACGAAGAACAGTTCACAATCAACAAGGCAACATAAGATCCAAAAAAGTCAAGGCAAACGGTTAAAAGATCGCTACATATTTTCACTGAGAGATCTGGAGCTAATGTAGAAGCCCAATTAGAGAAAGAACCAAATAACCAGAAGCCCAAGAAGACCCAAAACAAAAACCCAAAATTTCAGAACCTAAGCTCTTCAAAGGGCCGCGGAACCACGGCCCAAGCCCTCCATTGCCGCGGTTCCGCGGCCGTATAAGGCCCGTACTCGGTGAAAATTTTACCATAATGCATTGGAGGCTCTGAAAAGATTTCTTGGGGGTATATTTGTAATTTTAGACATGCGGATCAAAATGTAATCCTAGGGTTTCTTATTCTCTATAAATAGAAACCCAAAACATTGTATTTTCCCTATGCCTCCCTATGCCTCCTTTTAATAATAAATTCCAGAATTCTTTTGGAGAGCATCGGTGTTTCTTTTCCATTCAGAAATTCAGATCTGACAACCCTGCATGGATGATTGGAGGGATGCATCTGTAAGTAGATTTAATTTCTCGCCCTAGTTTAGATTTCAATTCTTTGCCCTAGGTAGATTTAATTTCATGCCCTAGGAACTTGTTTAGGATTTAGCTTTGGGGAAGGATTTTGAGAGATGAGATCTCTCATCCCTTTCTTACCCACCAAATATTTACCGTAGGACTCCATGCATACACGCACGTACCGCGCCCTACGGCATCCTACCCCTCGAGGTAACGATGACACCGTAGTATAAAAGCCCGGTTGCGCGCGTTTTCCATGGAGGTTAGGGTAAGGATCTCTAAAAGAAGGACAAGAACCTAGAGGAAGGAACACCTTCCCGAATGGATCTAATCCCCTTTATTGATAATTACCATAACTCCTCATAGATCTTCATCCGGGTGTAGAAAGCGTTGAGATTTACTTGCATTTCCAAACCATCCCTAAACCTAACCCTAGCAAGAATAGATCTAGATAATTGCCCTAGGATAATTTAGGTTTTTAGATTTAATAATCAATCCGAACACCCTTCGGAATTAACTCGTAAGAGCGAATCGGAAATTCACAACATCCTTGAGGACCGACCCGTACTTACCGGCTAGTTTCATGCGACGCCGTTCTTGATTGCGGTTTAGAAATAGTTTTTGAGATAAATCATGTGGTAGGGTAGCAATCTAAGAACAGTGGGACACACTCGAGGCGAAGTAGCAGTGCCAAGTCTGGGGACTATGTTGTACTCATGTCACCTGGGAACTGATAACTGACGATGGGTATAATACCAACCAATCAGTTCCTCGGCGAGTCCTGTCCGGTGTACCCGTAACCTAACGAGCACCTGTATACTATCTCTAGTGCGACGTACTGATGGCTGTGGGACAGACCATCTCCCCAACTGGGATGAGAAGCTTATACACTTAGTCTACTCCGGAATATCGATGCCCTATCTCGATAATCCAACGACCAGGGACCTGTATAGGATGTTGCTTATAGACTACCCAGCCCCCACTAGTGTGACTGCCATCACAACGCTGGTAATCAAGCAAAGATCCTATGGGCTCTACTAATATGTATAAGTGATACGTTACAAGAAAAATATGCACATATTAAAGTAGACACAAACCAAGTAGCATACTACCATTTTTAGCAAGACTGTTATATAAACCTGTGAATATCCCAAGCTTCCATTAAGTAATATACAACCTAGTATGATACAATAATGGCCCCTAGGGCATATACACTAACAATTTCCCACTTGCACTAGGGCCATGAGCTGGCATATCGTAGACCTATCATCTCGAATAGCCTCTCGAACTGCGTCTGAGGAAGGGCATTTGTGAATGGATCAGCAATGTTATTCTCTGTCTCTACTCTCTTCACCTCGATCTCCCGGCGATCTACGATCTCCCGGCGATCTACGATCTCCCGGCGATCTACGATCTCCCTGATCAGGTGATACCGCCTTAAGATGTGTTTGGACTTCTGATGGGACCTGGGTTCCTTCGCTAAAGCTATAGCGCCGTTGTTGTCACAATACAGAGGTATTGGACCAACACTGGTAGGAACCACCTGAAGTTCTGTGAGGAACTTCTTCATCCAGACTGCTTCTTTTGCGGCATCGCAAGCAGCTATGTACTCTGTTTCCATCGTTGAGTCAGCAACGGTCTCCTGTTTGGAACTCTTCCAACAGACCGCCCCTCCATTGAGGGTAAAGACATAACCCGACATGGATTTGGAGTCATCTTTGTCACTCTGGAAGCCGGAGTCGGCAAAGGCCTCCATCTGGAGGTCTTTTCCACCATATACCAAGAATATCTCCTTAGTCCTCCTTAGGTACTTGAGAATGTTCTTTACGGCTATCCAGTGCTTCTCCCCTGGGTTTGCTTGATACCTGCTTACTACGCTCAATGCGTATGCTATATCTGGTCTGGTACATAACATCGCATACATTATAGAGCCTACCGCAGAAGCGTAGGGTATAATTGACATGCGATCCCTTTCCAAATCAGTCTTGGGAGACATCTTTTTGGAGAGGGTGATTCTGTGACAAGCCGGTAGATTACCGCGCTTAGAATCATCCATACTGAATCTCTTCACTATGGTGTCTATTTACCTGGACTGCGAAAGTCCCAACATCCTTTTTGATCTATCACGATAGATCCGGATCCCCAGAATGTAGGTGGCATCACCCAGGCTTTCATGGAGAATTTATGTGACAAGAATCTTTTGACTGACTGTAACATAGGAATATCATTTCCTATTAGGAGAATGTCATCCACGTATAAGACGAGGAATACTACAGTTCTCCCTACAATCTTACTGTATATGCAAGGTTCATCTGGATTTTTGATAAAGTCGAACTCTTAGACAGCATCATCAAAACAGATGTTCCAACTCCGCGATGCCTGCTTTAGTCCATAAATGGACTTAAGCAGCTTGCATACTTTACCACTGCTCCCATCTGAATGAATCCCTCTGGCTGATCCATATAGACGCTCTCTTCTAAATTACCATTTAGAAAGGCCGTCTTTACGTCCATCTGCCAGATTTCATAATCGTGGAAGGCAGCAATAGCAAGAAGGACCCGAATGGATTTAAGCATAGCTACTGGAGAAAAGGTTTCGTCATAGTCCAAACAAGGTCTTTGACGGAAACCCTTTGCAACCAGTCTAGCCTTGTATGTTTCTACCTGTCTATCTACACCAATCTTCTTTTTGAAGATCCATTTGCATCCTACGGGTTTTACCCCATCTGGAGCAACGTCCAAAGTCCATACTTTGTTAGTGTACATGGACTCCATTTCGGTCCGCATTGCATCCAGCCATTTTACCGAGTCACCGTTCTGAATGGCTTGCTGGAAGCTTGTAGGCTCATCATAGTCTATAGTGCAATCCTCTCTATCCCCATCTATAAGAAAACCGTAGTATCTCTCGGGCGGATGAGACTGCCTATTACTTCTGCGGAGTGGTGTGGGAATGTCCTGTTCTCCTGAACCTTCTTGTTCTACCAAGGTTTCAGTAATAGCTTGTGGCTCTGGAATTTCTTCCAGTTCTATTGCGCTCCCACTCTTCTGATTTTCCAAAAATTCAGTTCCAAGAAGTGGGCATGTTGAGAAACAAAGACCTTTTGTTCCTCTGCGTAATAGAAATAATATCCCATGGAGTTCTTTGGATATCCCACAAACTTACACTGTAGTGAGCGTGCCTCGAGCTTGTCCGCATGCTTCTTCTTTACAAAAGCTGGACATCCCCATGTCTTAATATACTTAAGACAGGGTTTCTTCCCACTCCACATCTGATATGGTGTGGTAGGCACAGTCTTGGTTGGAACTCGGTTCAAAAGATATGCCGCTGATTCGAGCGCATATCCCCAGAATGATCGTGGTAACTCAGCGTTACTCATCATGGAACGAACCATATTCAATAGGGTTCGATTCCTCCTTTCCGATACACCGTTATGTTGTGGTGTGTATGGAGGAGTAAGCTGAGAGAGAATTTCATTCTCTTTTAAGTAACCCAGGAACTCGGCACTTAAGTATTCACCACCTCGATCAGATCTCAGTGTTTATATACTCTTGCCTGTTTGTTTTTCCACTTCATTCTTGTATTCTTGGAATTTCTCAAAAGTCTCGGATTTATGCTTCATCAAGAAGATATATCCATACCTAGAGAAATCATCCGTAAAAGTAATGAAGTAGGAATAACCACCTCACGCATGTGTAGACATTGGACCGCACACGTCACTGTGTACGAGTCCCAAGAGCTCGCTTGCTCTTACCCCGTGTCCAGTAAACGGAGTCTTTGTCATCTTTCCTATGAGACAAGATTCATAAGTAACATAAGATTGATATTCGAACGGATTCAAATATTCTTCTCTATGTAACTTAGTCAACCTTCTCTCATTGATGTGACTAAGTCTACAATGCCATAAGAAAGCATGATTTAATTCCGGAGACTTTCTTTTAAGTGTATTCTGGACATTGAAAACCTGAGCTTGACTTAATACGTATATAACGTTATCTAATGTACCTGACCCAATCAGAACTTGATTTAGGTGGATGTATACTACATCGCTTTCGAATGTAAAATTATATCCCTCTCTTGAAAGTGATGACACTGATATGATATTACAAGTCATACTAGGTACATACAGACAGTTACGTAAAATCAATATCTGCCCACTTGTCAAACCTAGGCAATATTCTCCTATGGATTCAGCGCCCACGCTCATTCCGTTTGCAACTCTGAGAGACCAATCACCTACCTTTATAACTCTACGGTTTCTCAAAGCATGTAATGAATTACAGATATGAGATCCTGCTCCGGTATCTAGTACCCAGGAAGTAGAGTTAATTGACAAACAGTTCTCTATTACTAATACACTTGAGGCTGAAGCCACAACATGCTTCGTATCCTGGCTACTGGCTTCTAAAGCCCTGCAATCTTTCTGCCTATGCCCAATCCCATAACAATAGGAACGTCCCACTTTTACTATATTCAATCCCGAAACTTTTGCCCTTCTCTTTCCTTCTACTTCCCTGGTTTCCTTCAGGGTAGAAGGTAAAGACTGTAGAATCAAGTCAGCATCTGACTCGTTTCCCAATGTGGTCTCCAGGTCCTGGAGCTTATTAATACAGCTAGTCATTGTAAGGACGTTGTCCCCTACAGATTACCCGTCAGCTAACCTCACTTGAATTAATTCGTTCGAGGCCTCATATCTTGCGATATGAGATTGCTCTCCATATAAATCTTTGTTATGGAGAAAGATGGAGACTAGATCCATCTTCTCGTGCTGCTTCTGGTATACACCATCAACTGAAGCTAACACGAGGCATTTAGCTTTTGCTTTATCTTTTTCCCTTGTCTGACGGATATCCATATCCGGGACAGTGGAAACTGGACCTGGGACGGCGGGATCTTGAGTAGTAATAGGGTGGTCCAGCTTGTTATAGGCAATGGACATCTGGACAGACCTTTACCGGTCATATAAGTCAGATTCAGTCAATTTGTTATCTAGATGTAACCTATGTGTGGTCACAGGGTCGCTGCAATTTAAGAGAGAGAAGAAAATACTATTAGCATGATGCTCTTGCAAGTTTAGAGTGGTTTAATTTATCTAAACATGATGGCTCCCACTGTTTCTCGAATCCCTCCTCAAATCATAAAAGAAGAATTATCCAGGACTATTCTCACCGTACAATTCTTGCTTGACCGTTCATCCAGGTCAGTGTCGATACTTCGAGGGAGGTTTTCCAACGCTTTCGCGAAGTTCCTTAATTAAATAACCTCTTTTCTCTGGGGGCGTAACCCCGCTGACACCTTTCTAGGCACCTACTTGGTTTATAGCATTGATCGTTAAGTGACGAATCTCCTGATAAGTAGCTTGTACTCACAGTAGGATCGGGATCCAAAATATCATCATATGATAATGTTGAAGGTATCCTACCAACATTCATCAAACTCCAAAATTGTATGCACTCTCTGCAAATTTCAGTTTCTTTAGAAATTCCCGATATTGATTTTTGCCCCATGCTCTAATGACCATGACTTTAGTTAACAAATCATAAGTCACATGTCAAGTTCTACCCGTCTTTATCCAGGTTAATTTGAACCCACCCGTACATACCCTTGACTTTAGTCAACAAGGTAATACGACTGTCCCAAACCAACGCATTTATCTATGCTGCATATGAATATCCAACAGCTACCAAACACTGTGCCTTGACTTTAGTCAACAAACACAGCTTGAATACTATTGACTATCTATATGAAATGACGGAGGGCTACGAATGGTTTTGGCAAAACCTTGAACGTAGTGAACTTGATATAATCAAAGGAACCTGATACTTTCTAAAAAGGAGTGGTTAAAGCTCCGCAATTAAAAAACTGATCTTTTAAAATAACCGAGTGGTTTCTTTTAAATTTGTTCCAACGATTTAAACTTTGGTTTATTTTCTGTGCATTATAATAATGCGTCCCATCATTTATCCTATCATTGCAGAAAACAACGAAAATACCACGTCCTCTTATGCCATCCGCATTTGCTTAACTAACGACAGAGCGGGGGCTAGGCTAGCGCGGGTGTAAAACATAAGTGACGTCTAATAGCTATCATATATAGATATTGTACATTCGTCAGACGCAATAATAAGCATTCTAGATCACAGATGAACTTTATTGGATTCATTAGCAATCCGTATTTTCTTTGAGCCTGCAATAAAAGACGGATTACACAGTTGTGATGAATAGCCATTACCCCACCCTAGACCCCTACGGGTACGGCAAACTACCCGCCAAGTATCCGAAGTGAAGCGGTCTCCCTCAACAATGTGAGTAGGCCACTAAACACTTCAACGTACCCAGTAGTTTGTGTACCCTGCCTTGGGTCTATCCTAGGAGAAAAAACAGTAAAAAGAAATAATACGACGGTGGCTACAACCGCAACCTAGATGTGCCCCGCAAAAGAATATTACATCAAATTACATTTACATTGAATGAATGAATATTAAACCCATCTCAAACCCCTGCTAATCATCACAACAGTCCAACACAGTTCATATACACAAACAGTAAACATTACAGAAATGTGCAACCCCCTGCCAACCGACATACTAGCAGTTAGGGGAGGTTTACAAACACATTAAACATTACAGATAAAGACCCAGTTAGCAAATATCTTAAAACATCGATCGAATACCATATTCCGTGTCTACTTCAAAAGCAAACCAGCACTGATGTAACCTGGGAAGAAACAGTATATACAGGAAGACAAAACACCACAAAAAATGAATAACAGTGAAACTACGAGTCAAAACCGAGTTGACTCGGCGGCGGATCCGCGGCCAAAAGCACTGTTCTGCCGCGGATCCGCGGCTGTCTTGTCGTTTTGTGCACTCGTATTTTCCCAGAATTCATAAAATTCCCTGCCGTGATTTTTAAGACATATCAAATAATTTTTCAGACAGGTTTAAAATTAACAGAAACTAGGAATTTTCAGGGTTTTGTTTTCGTGTTTTCCGTCGATCGAACTTCTAATTAGTTGCTAACAAGCTAGTAATGGTTTAGTTGGCTCTGATACCACTGTAAGTCCATGTCACACACCCCACGAACTTTCGGGGAGGCGGAATATATGAAAAACAATTATCAAAGCTTCGTAACACGGACTTGAGCGCATGAATCGTTTCTAAACCATTGCTAACAAAGTACTAGAGGTTTAACTACTCGGATACGAAGTTATACCTCACGTTACTTGTCCTTCGGGTCTTCATCACGGTCCTCCACTCCTCGTAGGCTCCTTGGAACATCGGCATCTCAACGGCCTCCTCGAATCAAAGACGATCCACCTGAAAGCTCCTACGCCAAGCTTAATCTCAAACTTGAGATAACTAGGTTGCTTAAAGTGCTAATCTAAGCTACCTAGGTGATATAGAGTGAGATTATGGATGTATTAGTCTAGCTAACCCTTGATCTCAACTCATGAGAGGTTAGGGTTAGGGTTTGAAGAGAGAGTGAGCTTGAGGAGAGAGAAGGTGAGAATAATAATGAATGAGATAATGAACTTATCATGATATATATGAAGCATTATTATTTATCCAAAAATCAAATAATAGAATTAACAACCATGCTTCACAAATATCTTTGAGTGATTCATCTCCATGAGTCATTAAGCATTTATGATGCATTAATAACTTGGATGAATCACACAAATGAGTCTCTAATCTCATTTAATGCAATGCCACCTTAACCCCTTAGTCACCACTCTTCTAGAAGCTTCCCGATAAATTACGAGAACGCCCCTCCAATCCGTGAAAACACGGAAAAACTTTAGACTGTATAAATCGAGTAACCCTATACTAGAATCTGGCTTAAACCAAAGCCGACTAGTAAAAACTGTCCGAAAAGTCGTACATGCGTAAACGCACGTACGCATCCGAACCCTTGTCGTAAAACCATACGACCTCTATATCATTTCGCCTGGAGCAGGGAAACTCTCTGTGTGGGACTCTAAAGACTCGACACTACGCTGGCAGTGGGTTTAACCACAGACCGCAAGCGGCACTAGCTGTACGTAACGGTCCCTAGGTAGATGTCGATAAGAAGGCCGATGAGGAAAACCATCCGAACCCCTACTGAGCCTGATGTGACAATCTCCGTACAGTCCGGTCTGTTCGTCTAAGACTATCGCATATCAAGACTAGGGGGCGACAAGCGTCAGTCCCCTAATAGCTGTATAAGTCGTGTCGGAGCGAAGCCCATTACACCCTGAGAAGCTACTGGAACCTACCAGTATATCTCGTTTTCCCTGGCCAGGGACTTTGCGTAATGGCTCTCTGACACAGTGCGATATCAACTCACAATACCGGGAGAGACGAATCCTTTCTAACCGCCACTGCCTCCAAGTGCTCGGGACTGCACCCAACTGCTACCTGTTTGCACGACTCCTTTGAGCCGTGGTAGGGTAGCAATCTAAGAACAGTGGGACACATTCGAGGCGAAGCAGCAGTGTCAAGTTTACAGACTATGCTGTACTCAGGTCACCTGGGAACTGATAACTGACGATGGGTATAATACCAACTAATCAGTTCCTCGGCGAGTCCTGTCCGGTGTACCCGTAACCTAACGAGTACCTGTATACTATCTCCAGTAGACCATCTCTATAACTGGGATGAGAAGCGTATACACTTAGTCTACTCCGGAATATCGATGCCCTATCTCGATAATCCAACGACCAGGGACCTGTATAGGATGTTGCTTATAGACTACCCAGCCCCCACTAGTGTGACCGCCATCACAACGCTGGTAATCAAGAAAAGATCCTATGGGCTCTAATAATATGTATAAGTGATACGTTACAAGAAACATATGCACATCTTAAAGTAGACACAAACCAAGTAGCATACTACCATTTTTAGCAAGACTGTTATATACAACTATGAATATCCCAAGCTTCCATTAAGTAATATACAACCTAGTATGATACAATAATGGCCCCTAGGGCATATACACTAACAGGAAGCCTGGAGTGATAACTGTCTCCCAAAGGAGGCTGCCGTTATCAAATCCTTAGAACATCCACTTATGTTCTAAAACTGCTTCCGATCGTTTCTCCAGGATTGGATCAATGTCAACTTATTGCACCTACTGCAAGAACAACATCTGGTGTGGTACTTGACATCTCATGATTGACTCAATTGCCTAAACAAGTGATCTGCCAATCATGCACATCCCTCTCCCCTTTAGTCTGTAAGACACCTTTAGAGAGGGTGACTCCATCACCTGCAGGTATACTACCGTGCCAGGAGTCGTCCATTCTAAATACTCTTAGAATGCTGTCTAAGTACCCTGATTGGGACACTTCCCAAATCTAGATCTAAAACCATAGATCTAGTAACCAGAGTGTACGATATAAGGTCCAATTCCTATGTGGAGAAACTACTGTGTGACAACCAAAGTATAACCGATCGTAGTATAGGAATATCACTTCCTACTCTGTGTATGTCATCCAAATACCAGGACATCACACCCTACTACCTTCTTAACAGAACCATCCCCTATTCTGATGAAGTCAAACCTATGACTGTCACATCAGAAATAGATGATCTATCTCCGCTATATCTGCTTAAGTCTATGAATAGACATAAGCCACTTGTCCACCAATGCTTCCGCTGCTCCCACTGACTACGACAATCCTCTGGCAGAGTCATATACATGTGCACTTCTAAAGCTAGTTTAGAACGACGCTATACTCATCCTCCCGCCGGGTCTCACAGTCTGGAACAGCAGCAATGGCAAGTCTGGGGAAACAAGAACCTCTCTGTCACCGTCCTTGAGTATACCGAAGTAAATCTCGAGCGCCTGAGGTTACCCACCATATCTGCTGAGTGGCCAATGGAATGTCAAACCAAATTGAATCTTTAGGTTCTTATCAAATCTTTAGTAATCATTTGCGGTTCTGGAATCATTTCCAGTTCTACCATACTCCCACTACTGTTTTCTGAAAAAATCCATTTTTATTAAAACTATGGCGAGTCAAGAACAATATCACTATTGATCTTCCAAATGGTAGAAAATCAACCCTCGTCATAGCCCGGGTCACCCACAAACAGCCATTACAGAAACGTGCCTTGAGTTATCCAGAGTCTGGTTTTATGCATAAGCCGGACAACTCCCCGTACCTTAACATCGTTAAGATATGAACTGTTCTATATCCAATATAGAAACAGAGGCACTGATTTAATTGAACCAGATTCAAATCATGCAACTGTCACCAGTGCATGTCAACTAAATGGAAGGAGGCCGATCAGCGTTACTCAACTTAGGAGTACTTCCAATTATGAGTAACCTGAAAGAGAAGCAAGTTCTCTTAATCATTACTATCAACCTAATACCATACACAAGTATCTACATCTTCGACCACCTTGAAGAATCCTGATACTTTGCAATACCTGGTTCTCTACTTTATTCATATACCTATAACTTCTCAAAACTTGGACCCTACGTTTCTACGAAACACTTGTCTAAGAACTAGAGAAGTCACAAGTAAACAGAATATAGTACGAGTACCTACCCCTCTGTCCTAATGGACACTGGACAACATACAATACTCTGTATAAGTCCCTTGAGTCAAATGGCTCATTCACTATGTGTCGTAGGTTGAAAACTGTACTTATGGTTAAGAAGAATTACACCGCTGTTTAATGCTCCTTAGCTAACCATCCACTGATATAGGTAAATGTCATCGACATAATTTCAAAAAGTATATCTCACTCTATAAAAATAGACGTACAGATACATCAATTTGAAATTGGTGCATAACAACGGATATTCAAAACCAAATATTTGCCGTCCGGCAAACAACCCAGGCGACTTCCTCAAATATCACCAATTACAACGAATCCCGATATAACGAGGATGATCACCTAATTCCCAATAAATTACTCCCACTCATCATCTGTAAAACCATACAGTTGTGAGAATCAAACCTGGTAAATACATACCCTGGAGCAAGTGTCTAATTGGGAAATCAATTTTCTTTTAACAGTACACAGTGAAATGTTTCGATTGGGTATCCCGGTATTCGTAGTAATGCCTCTTCCATTATCCAGATTCACAACTGTAACCGTATAATTCTTTGCCACCTTATATGTCTTTAGTCGTTACCTTCTGCATACCCTTTTAGGCCAAATGGTTTTCTTCCTTCCCTACCGTTCGGCACCAGCCTATGGTTTGGAAGAAGACTATCCAATAAGCATAATGGGTGTACTGTCCCAATCCTAGGAGCACTCGCAATGCGAGAGAAGGTGAAGATAAAAGACAACCGAATAAACCTTATTCCTATTTCTCCTGAACCAGAATCCATCCCCGAATTGGAACAAGTTCTTTTCGAGTTCATATATAACCATACGATGGAGTATCCAATAAACTGTGGATCTTCGTAGTGATACGGAGTGTCCTGGAGAAATACAAAGGTGATTTAGGATTGGCGAAGAAATACTTGGTTTGGTCGTGAATAGCAGTCGCAATTTACTTTGCCCTCTTACTAATCCCTTGATATGTCTTTACTTAATACCTTCTGTACACCACCGTTAGGCTAATTTGTTTTCTTCATTCCCCACCGTTCGGCACCAGCCTAAGGTTTGGAAGAAGACTATCCAATTTGCGTAATAGGTGTACTATCTCCTAAACCAAGGAGTACTCGCAACCTGAGAGAAGGTAAAAGGAAAAGACAACTGAATAGTCCTATTCGTTTTCTCCAGAACCGGAAACCATCCTCGAATAAATTCCTTCGAGTTCGTATATAACCATACGATGGTTTTGTCCAATGGAAGTGGACGTTCGTAGTAATACGGGGTGTCCTGGAGAAAAGGGTAAAAGTAGGAGTGGCAATGAGGTTTGCAACTCTGACAATCCAAAAGCCAGTGTTTAAGAAGGTTCGGTTAATTTTGGTCACTGAGTCATAGTCTTAAGGTCGGGTCAATGGTCGTTGCCAAAGAGAGAGAGAGAGAGAAAAGAAACACTCAGTGTGCACTCTAACCTAGATCAGAATGGTTATCACTTTATCTAATCAGGAAACCTCCCACTGTAACCTAAAATTCTTCTCCAAACCCGAAAGAAGAATTAGTCGGGATCACTCGAGGAGTAAACCAACTCATCAGTGGGAATCGGGATCCAACTATCATCGCATGATAACGTGACGGAATCCGCTCACGTTATCACACTCCAGAAGGTATGCACATATCTGGAAAGTTTCAGTTTCTTTAGAAACTCCCGATGTGATTTTTACCGCATGCTCTTATGACCTTGACGAAGGCCAACATATCATAAGTCACATGTCAAGTTCTACCCGTCATTGTCCAGGTTAATTTGAACCCACCCGTACATACCCTTGACGAAGGCCAAAATAGTAGTACGACTGTCCCAAACCAACGCATCTATCTATGCTGCAGAAAATTAACAAATAGCTACCATACACTATGCCTTGACGAAGGCCGACATACATAGCATGAATATTATGTGCTACCTTTCTGAAAAGACGGAGGGCTACGAATGGTTTTTGGCGAAAAACCTTTAACGTAATGAACTTGATATCGTTGAAGGAACCGGATAGCTTTTATAAAAATATAGTGGCGAAAACCTTTGCTAAAGAGGTCACTCCCGGTGAAGGGATCTCGGCTCTTTCCCCGTAGAATGAGGTGCAGGATATTCCAACTGAATACCACGATGCAAAGTAAAAGTAATCGGCTATAGTGAAGTTATTGCCCTGACGTAAACTTGTAAGTCTACGCTAGCGCCCCGGCAGTCTACAGACGCCAAATGCGGAACAAAACTTTTAAACTGGCGCTATCGTATACTTTAACCCGGATCTGCCATTATTGCTAAACTAACAAACTGTAAAGAGTGTAGAATGGTTATACCGAACGATCCGAGTCCTTCGTTCTTCAACCATCATCCCACGCTCCGTTGCGGCTGCTCCGATCTCGTCGATCTCCGATCTCCTCGTCGAGGTGGCACCACATGATCGGTTCTTTAAACGGGCTCCCGCCTCTGACTCGAGGCAACTCGATCGTCAAGTTTGCTAAAAGAGACGACCAAGATTGATGTAGAGAATGAGTAGATGACTTTGTCTCACTTCGTCCAAATCCGTGGACGATCGGTTAATGAAGTTGCCGTGGAAATCGGGTGATGGAATGAAATGAACTGTGAATTCCATACACCCCAAAACTATCATATCTTTTCTAACCGATGAAATCAACCACTATGAGAGAGAGGGAGGGGCCAGCCTCTTATAGTGAAGAGGGAGGTGACCGTAGGAGAAGGGGGTGACCATATGATAAATATCATGAAGAAATATCAAGCATAAAGATCTTTAGCTAAACAAGAAATGGTTAAAATCAAAGCATGACTCATATTAACATAGTCATCACTAAATAAATGCACCATTAAAGCCAAGATGACTCATTAGCCACTTCATCACTTCTAGAAGCTTCTAGAATGATGACTCACTCATATCTGAAGAAAAGATAAATCCGTCTTTAACCGAATGTTAAAAGACGGCTGATAGAAAACTGGAAACTGGCAACTTCCAAAAGTGATCCTGAAACGACTTTCAGGATAACCCCGAAACTGTATAAATATACCCGCATTTATATTACGACCGAATATAAATGCAACTGAGACAAAGATATTATACCTACTCAATATAATACTCGGATCCGGCTTAAATCAAAGCCGACCAGTACCATCTGTCCGAAAATCGACACGTGCGTAAACGCACGTGCATTTTCCGAACCCTGCCATAAAACCATACGGCCTCTACAACGTTTCGCCCGAACTTGGGAAACTGTCTGTGGGGGACTCTAATGACTCGTCAGCACCCTGGCAGTGGGTTTAACCACAAACCGTCAGCGGCACTAGCTATGCGTAACGGCTGCCCATGGACTGACCTCAAGGGTGGCCGAGGAGCGAACTCAAGGGAGACCGATGAGCGAACTCCTCCGAAAACCCTACTGAGCCTAACAGTGACAATGTATATACAGTCCGGTCCGTTCGTCAATGAGTATCGCATATCCGCCTAGAGGGCTAGTAACGTCAGACCCCCATTAGCAGTATAAGTCGTGCCGGAGTGTAGCCCAGAACGCCCTGAGATACTACTGGAATACTTACCAGTAAATCTCCTGCCTCGGCCGAGGGCTTTGCGTAATGGCTCTCCTAGACACAGCACGATCTCGCCCCCAATACCGGGAGAGACGAATCCCCTGCCGATCCGCTCACGTGCCTCCATATGGCTCGGGACTGTATCCAAAAGCTACCTGTTTGCACGACTCCTTTGAGCCGTGGTAGGGTAGAAATCAAAGCACAGTGGGAACTCATACGAGACAAATGACGACCTCAGGTCGATGAACTAACCTGTACACATGTCACCAGGGAACTGCTATCTGACGATAGGTAAAGTACTAACTAGCAGATTCCCGGCGAGTCCTGTCCGGTGTACTCATAACCCAATGAGCACCTGTATACATCTTAGGTGATCCAACTGACACCAGTGGCTTGTGAGACCGGCCACCGCCCCACGTCGGGGTCTCGACTGTATACACTAGTCTACTCCGGAGTATCGATGCCCTGTCTCGAAACTCCCACGACTAGGGACCACAATTAAGGATATGCATATAAACTACCCAACTCTCACGTATATGATCGCCATCATACTGTTGGTAGTAAAGCAAGATCCTAAGGGCTCTATCAAAGTGTAACATGCAATCAATCACCTGAACATGAACACGACTGATAAAGGCAAACCAGATAGCATACTATCATTTCAAGTAAGACTGTCCTACCGGGATAGGTCCTCCGCAATCATTGCAATCACGTACCTGCGATCCAATAATTGACTATGAGGGCACTATCTCCAACAATCTCCCACTTGCACTCAAGGCTAATATTGCGATGTCGACTACTCACAGCCCGTGTGAAACCGAACATCCAACTCCTCTACTAATCAGTTTCACAAAGCCCGTTTGTAAAACTATTGTGTTCGAGAAATAGCCTCGGTGAGTGGATCCGCCTAGAAGTTTCTTTCTGTATCTCTCTTAATCTCAAGTTCGCGGAGAAAGCCATCTCCCGAATTGAGTAGTACCTGTCTTAGAATATGTCTGGATATCTGATGGGACCTTAGTTCATAAATGAACTCCATATCCAAACTTCTTAGACTGAATCGACCACTGAACCTAATCAGTATCGGGCACCTTGCTTCCCACAGTATCCTATTGGACCACCTGTCCATAATACTGTCCCTCGTCAGAGGGAAAACTAAAACTCTGACAATCACTCTGTCATCCATGTCACCTTTGAAGCCTGGAATGATAACCGTCTCCCGAAAGAGGCTGCCGTTATCAAATCCGTAGAACATGTACTAATGTTCTAAAACTGCTTCCTTATGTTTCTCCAGGATTGGATTAATACAAACTTATTGCATCTAGTGCAAAACCAACATTTGGTGTGGTACTTGACATCACATGATTGACTCAATTGCCTAAGCAAGTGATCAGCCAATCATGCACATCCCTCTCCCCTTTAGTCTATACGACACCTTTAGAGAGGGTGACTCCATCACCTGCAGGTACACTACCATGCTAGGAGTCAACTATTCTAAAAACCATTAGAATATCTGTCAAAGTACCCACATTGGGAAACTACCCAAATCCAGATCTAAAGCCATAGATCCAGAAACCAGAATGTCAAATATTATATCCATATCCTGTCTGGAGAAACAACTGTGCGACGACCACAGTCCAACCGATCGTAGTATAGGAATTTTACTTCCTACTCTGTGTATGTCATCCAGATACCATGACATCACACCCTACTACCTTCTTAACTGATCCATCCCCTATTCTGATTGAAGTCAAACCCATGACTGTCATATCAAAATTAGATGATCTATCTCCGCTATAACTGCTCAAGTCTATAAATAGACTTAAGCTACTTGCCCACCATGCTTCCGTTGCTCCCACTGACTACGACAACCCTCCTACCGGGTCTCATATCCTGGAACAACAGTGGTGTCAAGTCTGGGTAGATAAGAACCTCCCTGTCACCGTCCTTGAGGCTACCGAAGTACCTCTCGGGTGTCTGAGGTTACCTACCATACCTGCGGAGTGGCTATTGGAATGTCAAACCTGATTGAATGTATAGGTCCTATTAAATTTTTCCGTAATCGTTTGCGGTTCTGGAATCACTTCCAGTTCTACCATACTCCCACTACTGTTTTCTGAAAAAGATCCATTTTTACTAAAACTGTGGCGAGTCAAGAACAATATCACTATTGATCTTCTAAATGGTAGAATATCAACCCTCGTCATAGCCAGGGTCAACCCACAAACAGCCATTACAGAAACGTGCCCTGAGTTATCCAGTGTCTGGTTTTAATCATAAGCTGGACAACTCCCCGTACCTTAATTTCTTTTAAGGTACGAACTATTCTATATCCAATACAGAAACTTTGGCACTAATTTAATTTGGAACCATATTCAAATCCATGCATCTGTCTCCAGTGCATATCAACTTAATGGAAAAAAAAGGCTAATCAGCATTACTCAACTTAGGAATACATCCAGTTATGAGTAACCTGTAAGAGAAATACGTTTCTCAAAACCATCACTATCATCTGAATACCATTCACAAGAATCTACATCTTCGATCTCTTTGAAGAATCCCGATACTTGTGATACCTGGTTCTCTACTTTATTCTTATACCCATAACTTCTCAAAACTTAGACCTTGTATTTCTACGAAACACTTGTCTAAATACTAGAGAAGTTATAAGTAAACAGAACATAGTACGAGGACCTACCCCTCTGTCCTGATGGACACTTGGACAACATACAATACTCTGTATAAGTCCGCTGAGTTAAACAACTCAAAACCTGTGCGTCGTAGGTAGAAAACTGTACCCTGGCGATTTCCTCAAATATCACCAATTGCAACGAATTCCGATATAATGAGGATGATCACCTAATTCCCAATATCTTACTCCCACTCATCATCTGTAAAACCATACAGATATGAGAATGAAACCTGGTAAATACATACCCTTGGAGTAAGTGTCTAATCGGGAAAACAGTTTTTCTTTAACAATGCACTGAAACATGAAAATGTTTCGTAGGGGTATCCTGGTATTCATAGCAATGCCTCTTCCATAATCCAATTCATGACTTCAACCGTATATTTTATTGCCATCTCTCCAAATCCCTTTATTTTTCTTTAGTCGTTACCTTCTGTACACCATCGTTAGGCTAACTGGTTTTCTTCCTTCCCTACCGTTCGGCACCAGCCTATGGTTTGGAAGAAGACTATCCAGTAAGCATAATAGGTGTACCCTCCTAAACCAAGGAGTACTGGCATCTCGAGAGAAGGTGACGATAAAAGACAACTGAATAATACCTTATTCATTTTAAAGGTGAAATAGGAGCGGCGATGAAGTACGCGGTTTTGGTCGTGAAGGATATCAGTCGCAATTTACTTTGCCCTCTTTCTAATCCCTTTATTTTGTCTTTACATATTACCTTCTGCACACCCTACTTAGGCTAATTGGTTTTCTTCATTCCCTACCTTTCGGCACCAGCCTATGGTTTGGAATAAGACTATCCAATAGGCGTAATAGGTGTACTCTCCTAAACCAAGGAGCTCTCGCAACCTGAGAGAAGGTGATAATAAAAGACAACTGAATAAACCAATTCTATTTCTCCTGAACCTGGATCCATCCCCGAAGAAGTCCCTTCGAGTTCGTATATAACCATACGATGGCTCTATCCAATGGAAGTGGATATCCGTAGTAATACGGGTGTTCTGAGAAATTCAAAGGGTAAAAGAAGGAGTGGCAATGACTTATGCAACTTAAACAATCCAAAAGCCAGTATTTTAAGAAGGTTCGGTCAACCTGGTCACTGAGTCATAGTCTAGGGTCGGTCAAAGGTTGCTGCCAAAGAGAGAGAGAGAAAAGAAACACTCTGCGTGCACTCTATCCTAGATCAGAATGGTCATCATTTTATCTAATCCGGAAACCTCCCACTGTCCTGTCAAATTCTCCCCAAACCTAAAGAAGAATCAATCGGGATCACCCGAAGAGTAAACCAACTCATCAGTGGGAATCGGGATCCAACTCTCATCGCATGTTAACGTGATGGAATGCATCCACGTTATTCATACTCCAGAAGGTATGCGCATACTTGGCAAGTTTCAGTTTCTTTAGAAACTCCCGATATCATTTTCTTGCCCCATGCTCTTATGACCTTGACGTATGCCAACAAATCATAAGTCACATGTCAAGTTCTGCCCGTCATTATCTTGTTAATTTGAACCCACCCGTACATACCCTTGACGTATGCCAACAAGGTAATACGACTGTCCCAAACCAACTCATCTATCTATGCAACAAATGAATACCCAGCAGCTACCAAACACTATGCCTTGACGTATGCCAACAAACATAGCTTGAATACTACTGACCATCCATAAGAAACGACGGAGGGCTACGACTGGTTTTTTGGCGAAAAAACCTTTAACGTAGTGAACTTGATATCGCTGAAGGAACCTGATAGCCTTTTTTTTAAAATATAGTGGCGAAAACCTTTTGCTAAAGAGGTCACTCCCGGTAAAGGGATCTCGGCTCTTTCCTCGTGGAATGAGGTGCAGGATATTCCACTGAATACCGCTATGCAAAGCAACTTGTAATCGACTATAGTGAAGTTATTACGCTGACGCAAACTTCTACCCAAGGGGTCAGTCCCGGTGAAGGGATATCAGCCCTTGCCCCGTCGAATGAGGTGCAGGATATTCCACTGAATACCGCTATGCATAACAAAAGGAAACGTCTTTGTAACAACACTTTTAAAATTGTTCCAACAACTCAAACAGGTTTGTTATTACTTTGCGTTGATCAGAATCAACGCAGTCCCATCAATCAATCACACCAGAAAAGAACGAAAATAAAATATACGTATATGCCATCCGCATTCGTCACTGGGTCCCGTCATCACCCGTTAGGTTACTTAACTAACGACAGAGCGGGGACTGGACTAGCGCGGGTGTAAAACATATACAACATCTAATAGTATATAAACCAATATACATTATCGCTCCAGGCGTGATAATATGCAACATTATAGAAAAGTAATAAGCATCACAGAACAATACAGATATCTGGGATCCCCGAGTTTCACAGAGCCGCTGCTGAAACTCGACGTTCCCCTGTCGTGTGGATAGCCTGTGCAATGAAACCTAGACCCCTACGGGTGCGGCAAGTTACCCGCCAAGACCTGAAGCGAGGCAGCCCCCTACAGCATAGTGAATGGACCACCCAGCACTCCACGGAATCCGGTAAGCTTGGGCACCCCTCCTTGGGTCAACCTGTACCCCCTACGAGTGCGGCGAATAGTCTGCCAATTCTGAAGTGGGACCCCTCTGCCTCTCAAAGCCATGAGCTGCGGACCCGTTGCCCCCCAGAACCCGGCTATCCGTGCACTCTGTCTCGGGGCAAAACCTAGTACAGTAATGAAAAATAGTACAATGGGTACATCGACCGCATCCTGGTCGTGCCCCAAAAGAATATTATACAACAGGCAGTGACGGCTGTCCACAAGTTGGACGCTCGCCCCGCAATATCAAATGTACAAATAAACTCAATCTGTACTACCATTGCACACTGCTATCCACCACGACAAATCCGCAACAATACAGCACAACACAGAACATCAACGCGAATGTCACGTTCGCAAACCCGTCTAAAAGAACTATAGCAATCAAACGCGGTTTACCGATCAAATGACATTCCCGGTCGGAGATATAATGTAAGCACTGTAAACTAACGTGTTTAAATTACGATCGACCAAAAACCAAAAATCGAAAAGTGGGCCCCACTGCTTACTGGTGAACAGTAACAAAATCTGGGCCAAAACTTTATATGCCAAAAACCCCAAAATCAAACAGAGAAGTCACTGGAAAAATTTGGGAGCACGTGCTCACCATATGGCCGCGGAAGCGCGGTCAAACCATGGGTTTGACCGCCCTTCCGCGGCGGTTTGGTGAGTTCACGTGCCCAAATTTTGTCGTGGTTCTTGTAATTCCCTGCACGGATTTTTAAGACATGCAGAAATTGATTTTGAGACCATTTAAAATTAACAGAACTGTCAAGTAAAGAAAAATGCGATTTTTGCAGTTTTGGTTTTTCGGTTCGATCGAAGTTTTGAACACGTTAGCACAAGTTAGTATAGCAAAATGGTTAGGCTCTGATACCACTGTAAGTCTACGCTAGCGCCCCGGCAGTCTACAGACGCCAAATGCGGAACAAAACTTTTAAACTGGCGCTATCGTATACTTTAACCCGGATCTGCCATTATTGCTAAACTAACAAACTGTAAAGAGTGTAGAATGGTTATACCGAACGATCCGAGTCCTTCGTTCTTCAACCATCATCCCACGCTCCGTTGCGGCTGCTCCGATCTCGTCGATCTCCGATCTCCTCGTCGAGGTGGCACCACATGATCGGTTCTTTAAACGGGCTCCCGCCTCTGACTCGAGGCAACTCGATCGTCAAGTTTGCTAAAAGAGACGACCAAGATTGATGTAGAGAATGAGTAGATGACTTTGTCTCACTTCGTCCAAATCCGTGGACGATCGGTTAATGAAGTTGCCGTGGAAATCGGGTGATGGAATGAAATGAACTGTGAATTCCATACACCCCAAAACTATCATATCTTTTCTAACCGATGAAATCAACCACTATGAGAGAGAGAGAGGGGCCGGCCTCTTATAGTGAAGAGGGAGGTGACCGTAGGAGAAGGGGGTGACCATATGATAAATATCATGAAGAAATATCAAGCATAAAGATCTTTAGCTAAACAAGAAATGGTTAAAATCAAAGCATGACTCATATTAACATAGTCATCACTAAATAAATGCACCATTAAAGCCAAGATGACTCATTAGCCACTTCATCACTTCTAGAAGCTTCTAGAATGATGACTCACTCATATCTGAAGAAAAGATAAATCCGTCTTTAACCGAATGTTAAAAGACGGCTGATAGAAAACTGGAAACTGGCAACTTCCAAAAGTGATCCTGAAACGACTTTCAGGATAACCCCGAAACTGTATAAATATACCCGCATTTATATTACGACCGAATATAAATGCAACTGAGACAAAGATATTATACCTACTCAATATAATACTCGGATCCGGATTAAATCAAAGCCGACCAGTACCATCTGTCCGAAAATCGACACGTGCGTAAACGCACGTGCATTTTCCGAACCCTGCCATAAAACCATACGGCCTCTACAACATTTCGCCCGAACTTGGGAAACTGTCTGTGGGGGACTCTAATGACTCGTCAGCACCCTGGCAGTGGGTTTAACCACAAACCGTCAGCGGCACTAGCTATGCGTAACGGCTGCCCATGGACTGACCTCAAGGGTGGCCGAGGAGCGAACTCAAGGGAGACCGATGAGCGAACTCCTCCGAAAACCCTACTGAGCGTAACAGTGATAATGTATATACAGTCCGGTCCGTTCGTCAATGAGTATCGCATATCCGCCTAGAGGGCTAGTAACGTCAGACCCCCATTAGCAGTATAAGTCGTGCCGGAGTGTAGTCCAGAACGCCCTGAGATACTACTGGAATACTTACCAGTAAATCTCCTGCTTCGGCCGAGGGCTTTGCGTAATGGCTCTCCTAGACACAGCACGATCTCGCTCCCAATACCGGGAGAGACGAATCCCCTGCCGATCCGCTCACGTGCCTCCATATGGCTCGGGACTGTACCCAAAAGTTACCTGTTTGCACGACTCCTTTGAGCCGTGGTAGGGTAGAAATCAAAGCACAGTGGGAACTCATACGAGACAAATGACGACCTCAGGTCGATGAACTAACCTGTACACATGTCACCAGGGAACTGCTATCTGACGATAGGTAAAGTACTAACTAGCAGATTCCCGGCGAGTCCTGTCCGGTGTACTCATAACCCAATGAGCACCTGTATACATCTTAGGTGATCCAACTGACACCAGTGGCTTGTGAGACCGGCCACCGCCCCACGTCGGGGTCTCGACTGTATACACTAGTCTACTCCGGAGTATCGATGCCCTGTCTCGAAACTCCCACGACTAGGGACCACAATTAAGGATATGCATATAAACTACCCAACTCTCACGTATATGATCGCCATCATACTGTTGGTAGTAAAGCAAGATCCTAAGGGCTCTATCAAAGTGTAACATGCAATCAGTCACCTGAACATGAACACGACTGATAAAGGCAAACCAGATAGCATACTATCATTTCAAGTAAGACTGTCCTACCGGGATAGGTCCTCCGCAATCATTGCAATCACGTACCTGCGATCCAATAATTGACTATGAGGGCACTATCTCCAACAAAACTTCTGTCCGAGGGGTCACTCCCGGTGAAGGGATCTCGGCCCTTGCCTCGTTGACTGAGGAGCAGAATATTCCAACTGAATACCACGATGCAAAACAAAAGAGAACGTCCTTGCAATAACAGCTTTTTGAAAAGTGTTCCAACAACATCAGAATAAGTTTGTTTAGCTTGCATTGATCCGAATCAACGCAGTCCCATCAATTGATCACACCATTAAAGAACGAAAATAATGATGTACGTATATGCCATCCGCATTCGCCATTGGGTCCCGTCATCACCCGTTAGGTTACTTAACTAACGACAGAGCGGGGACTGGACTAGCGCGGATGCAAAACATATACAACATCTACTAGTATATATATCAATATATAATATTCGCTCAAGGCGTGATAAAATGCAACATCACAGAAATGTAACCAGCATCACAGAACAATACAGATATCTGGGACCCCCGGGTTTCATAGAGCCGCTACTGAAACCCGACGTTCCCCTGGTCGTGTGAATAGCCTGTGCAATGAAATCCTAGACCCCTACGGGCGCGGAAAGTTACCCGCCAAAACCTAAAGCGAGGCAGCCCCCTTCAGCAACGTGAATTGACCACCCAGCACTTCACGGAATTCGGTAACTTGGGCACCCCTCCTGGGTCAACCTGTACCCTGTACGAGTGCGGCGAATAGCCCGCCAATTCTAGAGTGAAGCCCCCTCTGTCTCAAAGCCATGAGATGCGGGCCCGTTGCCCTCTAGAACCCGGCTATCCGTGCACCCCATCTTGGGGTAATCCTAGTACAGAAAGTAAAATATACAACGGGTACATCGACCTCGACCCGGTCGTGCCCCAAAATAATAATATACAAACAGGTAGTGACGACAGTCCACATGTCGGACGCTCGCCCCACAATATCAAATGTATGTATAAAACAAAACTGTATTACCATTGCATCCAGGCTATCCCCCACGACCAATCCGCAACATCACAGCACAACACAGAACATCAACGTGAATGTCACGTTCGTAAATCCGTCTAAAAGGGCTATAGCAGTTAGATAGGATTTACCGATCAAATGACATTCACGGTCGCAGATATAATGTAAATACTGTGAACTAACATGTTTAAACTTTTCGATCGATCAAAATTACCTAAGTTGGCCCCAAGCAGTACTGTAGCACTCACAGAAAATCTGGGCCCAAAAAGAATATCCCAAAAACCCTAATTCCATGTAAGAAGCCCTCTGTAAAATTTTGGCACAGTGTGGACATTTCCCCACCGCGGAACCGCGGCTAAACCAGGGGTTTGGCCGCGTTTCCGCGGTCGTACTGAAGTGCCACCTCACCAAATTTTTGCAGAACTCTTACAATTCCCTGCACAAGTTTCTGCAATGTACTGAAAAATTTTTCGAGCCAAAAATAAATCGACAGAAAACTGATGCATTGGAAAATACGGTTTTTGGGGATTTTTGTTCGATCGAGTTCTAAACATACTAAAGCAAGTTAGACAAGGTTAATGGCGTGGCTCTGATACCAATGTAAGTGTACGGCGGCGCCCCGGCCGTCAATCCGACGCCGGAATGCGGAAACGAAAAACTTTTCGAAACTTGCAAAACGGCACCACCGCGCACAAATATCCCGGATCGGCCCATTAACCTAACTACTAACAAACAAAAAGATGGGCAAAGAGATATACCAACCGATCCGTGTCCTTCGGTCTTTGCCTCTACTCCGATCTCCTCGCGGAATCTCCGGTCGTCGCCTCCTCGTCGAAACGGGCACCACATCGCCGGGTTCTTTTACGGACTCCCACCTCTGGACCGAGGCAACTCTGGCACGAAGTTGGCGAATCGACGTGTCCAAGATTTGCTGTAGACTAGTGTAGAATGGTTGTCTCTTGGGGTTATAGAAGTTGCCATGATGGAGGAATGAGAGAAGAACTTTGGAGAAATAATGGTGCTCTCATTTTTGCATGGAATGAGATGAGGAAAAATGCCACACATCAAAAATGAACCCTCTCCTCTTTTTCCCTCAAGTGGCCGGCCCAGAAGGAACAAAGGAAAACTGACCGGAACGGAATGCAAACTGACAACTTCAGAAAACTGATCCCGTAATAAATTACAGGAAAACCCCGCGACTGTATATACATACCCGCATTTGTATTCCCACTGAATACAAATGCAAAGAGACAAAATCTACACTGTACAATACTAGGATCCGGCTTAAACCAAAGCCCGCTAGTATTATCCGTCAGATCACGATCCGTGCAATACCGCACGTATCTGATCGAACCCTGCCATATCTCCATACGGCCTCTACAGCGCTTCGCCCGAAACTTGAGTAACTGTGTGTGGTGGATGATCAGTCGAAAATAATGTATTTTTAACACGGCAATTTCCCTATCATTTGCACTCATCTAGAAGTGTTCGGCATTCATATAGCACATATTAGCAAATCAGTCGTTAAATATCAGATTGCATGTGTTAGACACTAAAACCGGCACTATAAAGGAAATTGACTACATTTCATGGCATCGCATCATCCCTATATTGCGCAACACTTGTCTTGAGAAATTATGCAGGAACAAAGCCAAAACAATGCTGATAAAATACGCCAACTCAAAGGCCAGAGATCTGGCAGAGATCGGGGACTCAATTGGAAAATCAACATATCACAAAAAGGTCCAAATATTAGCAGCAGAAAAGCCCAGGAGTTGCAAGCCCTAAGGCTTCAAAAGCGCCGCGGTTCCGCGGCGGGAGCGCGCTTGCGCCGCGGTTCCGCGGTGCTTTGATGACGTCATCGGCTCAAATTTCCTCCACGTGCTTATTGTAACTGCCTAAGCTTCCAGAAGACTCCCAATTCTCCACGTGGCACATCTAGAAGGCTCGGCTTAACAAACTTCATCTAGAAGCTTCTCCTCAACAAACTTTTGGAGGGAAATTCAAATCTCCTCAACAAACTTTTGGAGGGAAATTCAAATTTGAAAGCCTAGATCTAGGGTTTGGTAAGTCTATAAATAGAAGCCTAGACCTAAGGTTAAACTTTTTCCATATTCTTAAATCTTTAGTAGTTCAATTCTTCATCTTCTTCCACAAGTCTAGTGACAAGACTTGTGCGAAACCCTAACCCTAATTCCAATCCAAATTCAAGATCCTGAGTACCAAATCAAGCAAGAAGCCCTTCAACCTTTTAGGAGCGGAGCCGATCTCTAATCGAGCAAGTGATCCAAGCCGATCCGCGACTCACGGAGCCGAGCGAAGCCAAATCGACGATCGAGTTCTTCCTCTTGTAGTTCTTGAGCGATTGTAATGAAATTGTTGATATAAATAAAAGGTGAAATTCTTTAATCTTGCTTTCTTTATATTCTTGCATAATGATTCGATCTCAATTTGTAATTGTAGTTCTTGTTGTGATGTTTGAGTAAAACTCCGCTCGTCGAGGAGTCGAGACGATCAATAGAATGATGATGTAATAAATTTTAAAACGATTCTTGAGTCCTACGAGTTTTGTAAACCCTAGCAAGTTCAAGAATCGATGACCTAGTTTCGTTGCGATGCTTTCTTGATTTTTATTGCTCGAAATTAGGGATCTACGATCGTTTCTTAAATTTACTAGAGGCTAGAATGTGAATGATGTCGACGAAGGAACAAGGGATAAATGATGAAACCCTAGTTTCATTAGAAATCCCTAATTCTCGTCGATCATAATCGATCGAGTATAAATTCATCGAAGGATAAGAATACGTCATCGTAATATTACATCACATCTATAGATCCGATCGATTCCTACGAGCCTCATTTCGATTCTTGATATTTGGTTTGGAAAGATCAACAAACTCTCAATTCTTGATTCTATCTTTCTCTTGTTATTAGATCTAGATTTTCTAATTCTTGAACTTCAAATATAAATCATGAATTGTTTTGTTGTCTTTTCTTTAAAGTTTCAATTCATCTAATTCAAAAGACGAACGATTACACTTTCCCTGTGGACGATCCGCACTCGCTAACGATCTACATCCGACACCGTAGTTGATTGCGGTCAAACAATTCTTTGATTGTGAATTTCTATTCATTTTCTAAATACCGACACAAAGAAACTTATTCGTTTTATTCGATTTACACAAACAAGAATTTCGTTTCAATCAAATGGCGCCGTTGCCGGGGAATGTGCGTTAATTGTTCGTATTTTGAAATTTGAGTTAAAAATTTATTCCATTATAATTTTTAGATCTAAACTCGCACAAACCCTAATACGTGTATAGTGATTTGATTGCGAGAAAATCTGGAATCTTTGGAGCTTGGATAAAATTTTTGTGAATATTCTAGAGAGCTAAAGGGAGCAACAGAAGCTTGTGCACAAAATTTTGTGCAGTGATCCCACTACATCACCGCGATTCCGCGGCATTAGTCTGCATACGCGGCGGATACGCCGCAAGTCTACTTCATCACTGCACCAAACTTTCTCTGTAAGCTTCTCACTTTCTTACCTCTCCCCTCATCTGCTCCAATCAACATTTTGTGCAGGCTTCTTTGCAAAAATCGCAGCGCCGCGCAAAAAGCAAATTAAAATTTTGCATGTTTTTGATTCTTGTAGTTGTTTGCATAATTAATACGGACATTAAGGGGAAAAGACCAAATCCAGATTAGGTGGGGAGTTCATTATCCTTCCTAAGCCTCGAAAATCGCAAAATTTGCATCCGCACTAACCCTCATTAATTAAAAAATATCTAGAGATGACTCTAAGGACCATCGCGCTCACTTAGGACAAGAGAAGACCGTGGGTAATTCATTGCTTATCCACGTTTTCTTGTAGTGTCTAAGGAAAGTGTGTCGAAGGCTAGTGGTTATTAATTAGGCCCACTACTTACGTAGTGGAGTACCTTCCCACTTACCTAGCACTTACCTGGCCACAGGGGGACAAAGAGGCAGTGGAGGATTTATCCCGCGACTTATCTTTTGGCAGTTAGGAGCGGTCTAGAGCTTTGACCTAGGTGACCCCTAGAATTAGGGTTTTGTGTGTTGCATTTGTTGTGTTGCATCATATTTTCAAAAATCCGTCCAATTTTCAAAATAAACACCGCATTCATATCATTTCCCCTAATTATAAATTCACGCTGCCACTTGTACTAACCCTTTTTAGTGCAAGATAGGTTGGACACGGGATTCTAGTGCCCGTTAGTCCGCGTTTCCTTGATTGACCCTAAAGTCGGTATTTCTACATTTACCCTTTCTTTTACCCACCACCACACCCACATCGTTGGATCCACCTCCATCGAACTTCTTTTCCACTACTCTGCTGCCGTCCGTTGGTGCGCAGAATCCATCTCGCATCTCTCTCCAAGAGAGGTGCTATCCAACACGAGGTCCCTTTTCCACCTGTCTTTCCATTCCACCAGCCAACGGGGAAAATTTTCAAATAAAACCCCAATACATCAACCTTCTACCAAAATTTCATGGTCTCGAGTCTGAAGACGCATACGTGTTTATCACCAAATTTGAAAATGTATGCGCAATGATGGGTACTTGACAACTTTCTGTGGATGCTATGCGTCTATGTCTTCTCCCATTTACCTTGTGCGATTTAGCCGAAAAGTGGCTATATAACACTACCGCACATTCCATTTCAAATTGGGAAGAATTCGTCAAAGCATTCCTTAAGAAATTCTACCCACATCAAAAGACAGCTCGAGTCCGTAGCGAAATATATCAATTCACCCAGCTTCCAAATGAAACATTGTCACAATGTCTTGAACGCTTCAAGGATCTGTTAGTCCAATGTCCACATCACGGCATCCCGAGATGGGAACTATGCCGAATCATTTATGAGGGCATTAATCCTAACACAAGACAGACCCTTGAATCCATGTGTCAAGGCAACTTCATGACTAAAGATGATGGGGAAGCCTGGAATTTTCTAGAAAATTTCGCTAAAAAATCTTTACAGTGGGAGGGTGTGAGTCAATCGTCTAGGGAGGGCAATAATATTTCCATAGGAGTTAGAGCTGACATTTCAGCTATGCAAAAGAAACTCGAGACTATGGAAAACAAATTTTTAGCCGCCCTAAGTCAAATATCACTCTCCAAAACTATATGTGGATGCTGTTCTGATCCTTCTCACTTGACGGAAGAATGTCCACGAAATGCTCTGTTTCAAGGTCACGAGCATACCAATGCCGCATTTCAAAGACCTAGAAACGATCCATTTTCTTCCACATATAATCAGGGTTGGAGGAATCACCCTAACTTTGCTTGGAACCAATTACAATCTCAAAATACGGTTCCAACCCAAAACAATTTTCAAAGGGTCCCTCCACCACAACAGCAACCACCACTTCAATTGAGCCAGCACCCCTTCCAATCACAAAACTTCCAAAATCCAGCCAACACTTTTGCACCACATGAAAACTCTTTGAAATTGACCGATACAGATAATACCTCTGCACTAGCACAAACCTTGGATACTTTCATGAAACAATCCATCCAAGGGACGGCAAGTTTGCAATCTTCCGTCGAGAATGTGATGAAGATCATTATCTCTCAAAATGAGAACATCAAATTGATGAAAGAACAAATTGCACAACTAAAAGCCGAAATGCGTGCAAGAGAGAAAGGGAAACTTCCAGCTCAACCTTTACCCAATCCTGGCTATTCACATCATGTGGATGCAATCACGTTGAGATCTGGAAGAGTGCTTAACACTCACGTTGGGGAAGAGTTTGATGATACAGATAAATCAATCAATAACACCCTGGCTGAGACCTTTCCTTCCACTTCTACTTCTAATTCTGACCCCAGTTCTTCTACCCCACCACCTTCTTCCGAGCCTATTCTTCGTTTCCCAAAAGGCTCGCCACTTCAGCCCACCTCTTTTACTCCTCCACAGACGATCCCTACTTCTATTTTGGGATCGGGGCCACACACACTTCCTTCTTCTATGATGGACCCAGCGCTTATTGCTAAAGCACCTTATCCTAATCGGTTAAGGGCTAACACATCGAGTCCACATATGGAGAAGATTATGGATATTTTTAAGCAAGTTAACATCAACATCCCTCTCCTAGATGCTATCCAGCAAGTTCCGTCCTATGCAAAAACTCTTAAGAACTTGTGCACTAGGAAGAGGAAGACTCAAGTGCCCAAGAAGATTTTTATGGTAAAGACTGTAGACACGGCTTTCCCCCAACAATTACCGAGGAAACGTAAGGATCCTGGATATCCTACTATTTCCATTTCTATTGGGGAAAAACACATTAACCGTGCTCTACTAGATCTTGGCGCTAGTGTTAACTTGCTTCCATACTCGGTTTATGAGCAACTAGGAATCGGAGAGTTGAAACCAGCCCATTGCACTCTCCAGATGGCTGACCGATCAATCACCAAACCTAGGGGTGAACTGGAGGATGTGTTAATAAAAATCGGGGAATTTATATTCCCGGTGGATTTTATTGTAATTGATACACAGCCTGTAGCGAACCCACGGAATCAAATTCCGGTGATTTTAGGTCGCCCCTTTTTGGCCACTTCCAATGCTATCATCAACTGTCGTAATGGTTCTATGACCCTATCTTTCGGGAATAGGTCAATTGAGCTGAACATTTACAAGTTGGGAAGTGTACCCTCCGAACCTACTGCTCAGGTCTGTTCTGTCGATTTAATGGATGTCGACAGCAGCGAATTTGATGATCCTCCTAATACCGATCTTGACTCTTTTCATACATTATTGTTTGACCCAACTATGTATCATACATATACGGACTCTTCCACCGAGTTGTCCGGGTCAACAACTAACACTGATTATGAACCGTTCTTAGAGTCTGAAGAACACCCCGCACTTTGTGATGACATTATTCATTGGGGTATTGATGGAACTTTTGAGGAGATCTTCGCTGATGAACTCGCATTTTTAAATGACACGGGTGTTGAGATGAATCATCTCCCAATCAATGAAATTGAACCTCTACCCCTTCTTCTGAACTGTAAAAAGAATGCGAGTAATCCATCACATACACTGCATCGTCTCTCCAAAACGAGATGCACCCACATTCTATTCCACCACTTAACCTTTCCCCACTTCTTCTTCCACCAACCAGAGCACTGCATTGATAAAATTTTTGAATGGTTGGTGTTGACCTTCGGTCTTTGCAAAGCTTGGCATTGACCACTGATTTTTGACCCCTCATATGATTTTCAAAGATTACCATGGCTTAACACAAGTTTGGGGGGGGGGGTATAATTGGGCTCTTGAAAAGAAAATTTTTACAAAATTTTGAGCCAAAAATAAGTTTGGGGGAGGGTCTTCACTTAAATATTTTGCCCCTACTAATAAATTCCTCCCAAGTTTACAGGTTTTTCAAGATTTAACAGATGACAACAGTGAGGACACTGTTGAAAACAAGTTTGGGGGAGGTTTGTGCTTATTTTCGTATCATTTGCATCATACTTTGCATAAGCACAAAACATTTTTTTGAAAACCTATAAAAATTTAAAAAAATTCGAAAAATAAAAATATTTTTGTACATAAATAAGATAATAAAAGATTAGATAGTGAAAAATTACATCCATGAGATTAGAAAAATCTAAGAAAACCAAGAAAATTAGAAGTTTTCTTATACGAACTAGTAATAAGTAGTTATGAGCCATTGTCCCAAGGGTTAGTAAGATGAAAGACGTCACTAATCTGAGGATAAAAATAAGTCTGAAAAATAGTTTCTATTCTGGAAGCCAAACATTTTGAACGTTGATACCCTGCTATTCGCACTTACACACGTCTTAAAGCCTGGGATAGTAGAGGATACTTTGAAATGCTCTTGTCTTAAAGCCAAAAGTATGAAGGAAATAAAAAAAAATGAAATGAAGAAAATATAAAGTGGTGAGAAAAATGGACACTGGTTTTGTTATCACCAAGGGCAATAAAAAATATATAGCGAGGGTGCCTCTTCACCTAGTGCCCTAAGGTCAACTGGTCTGGGAGTCACTGCTATACCTGAGGTAGTGCAAGACGAGGAAAATACACCAAATAAGCAAGCACAGGAGTAATCGGTCGGTTAGTACCTCAAGAAGTATTAACGGTCGCATGAAAGTGTGTGAGCAAATTCGTCTAAATATTCATTAATTAAAAAGTACTGAGACTGATGGACAAGAGTATGATAGCTTAAATTGAATTCTCCGGGTGTAGGGATATCTTTACACACACGCAGGGTTATATGATTGATGTTTGGAAGAAAGATAGGAATGAAGAATAAGACGATGTTTTATTGAGGGAGGACGTGATTTCAAACATCTTTTCATGACCATTAAGATAGGGCTCATGACAACCGAAAAGCTAGCTTAGTTGGAAACCCTAATTTTCAAAGTCTTTCTTTTACAATTCTTTTCTTTAAATGTAATATTCATGATCTTCCTTTTATTATTGGATTTTGTGGGTGCAATCCGCTGAAAACCCTCAGGAGACAACACTCCTCCTACTAGGGACACCTAGAGGTTTAAAAGCTTGTTGCACGTGCTCAGTGCAATCGTGTTGCCTACGAAAGTGTGCTAGTTAGTTTTTCTCTTTCTTTATTTTCTCCTTCTTTTTAATAAATAGTTCGCTCGAGACGATTGAAAATAAGTTTGGGGGAATTTGATCAGTCGAAAATAATGTATTTTTAACACGGCAATTTCCCTATCATTTGCACTCATCTAGAAGTGTTCGGCATTCATATAGCACATATTAGCAAATCAGTCGTTAAATATCAGATTGCATGTGTTAGACTCTAAAACCGGCACTATAAAGGAAATTGACCACATTTCATGGCATCGCATCATCCCTATATTGCGCAACACTTGTCTTGAGAAATTGTGCAGGAACAAAGCCAAAACAGTGCTGATAAAATACGCCAACTCAAAGGCCAGAGATCTGGCAGAGATCAGGGACTCAATTGGAAAATCAACATATCACAAAAAGGTCCAAATATTAGCAACAGAAAAGCCCAGGAGTTGCAAGCCCTAAGGCTTCAAAAGCACCGTGGTTCCGCGGCGCTTTGATGACGTCATCGGCTCAAATTTCCTCCACGTGCTTATTGTAACTGCCTAAGCTTCCAGAAGACTCCCGATTCTCCACGTGGCACATCTAGAAGGCTCGGCTTAACAAACTTCATCTAGAAGCTTCTCCTCAATAAACTTTTGGAGGGAAATTCAAATCTCCTCAACAAACTTTTGGAGGGAAATTCAAATTTGAAAGCCTAGATCTAGGGTTTGGTAAGCCTATAAATAGAAGTCTAGACCTAAGGTTAAACTTTTTCCATATTCTTAAATCTTTAGTAGTTCAATTCTTCATCTTCTTCCACAAGTCTAGTGACAAGACTTGTGCGAAACCCTAACCCTAATTCCAATCCAAATTCAAGATCCTGAGTACCAAATCAAGCAAGAAGCCCTTCAACCTTTTAGGAGCGGAGCCGATCTCCAATCGAGCAAGTGATCCAAGCCGATCCGCGACTCACTGAGCCGAGCGAAGCCAAATCGACGATCGAGTTCTTCCTCTTGTAGTTCTTGAGTGATTGTAATGAAATTGTTGATATAAATAAAATGTGAAATTCTTTAATCTTGCTTTCTTTATATTCTTGCATCATGATTCGATCTCAATTTGTAATTGTAGTTCTTGTTGTGATGTTTGAGTAAAACTCCGCTCGTCGAGGAGTCGAGACGATCAATAGAATGATGATGTAATAAATCTTAAAACGATTCTTGAGTCCTATGAGTTTTGTAAACCCTAGCAAGTTCAAGAATCGATGACTTAGTTTCGTTGCAATGCTTTCTTGATTTTTATCGCTCGAAATTAGGGATCTACGATCATTTCTTAAATTTACTAGAGGCTAGAATATGAATGATGTCGACGAAGGAACAAGGGATAAATGATGAAACCCTAGTTTCACTAGAAATCCCTAATTCTCGTCGATCATCATCGATCTAGTATCAATTCATCGAAGGATAAGAATACGTCATCGTAATATTACATCACATCTATAGATCCGATCGATTCCTACGAGCCTCATTTCGATTCTTGATATTTGGTTTGGAAAGTTCAACAAACTCTCAATTCTTGATTATATCTTTATCTTGTTATTAGATCTAGATTTTCTAATTCTTGAACTTCAAATATAAATCATGAATTGGTTTGTTGTCTTTTCTTTAAAGTTTCAATTCATCTAATTCAAAAGACGAACGATTACACTTTCCCTGTGGACGATCCGCACTCGCTAACGATCTACATCCGACACCGTAGTTGATTGTGGTCAAACAATTCTTTGATTGTGAATTTCTATTCATTTTCTAAATACCGACACAAAGAAACTTATTCGTTTTATTCGATTTACACAAACAAGAATTTCGTTTCAATCAGTGGACTCTAAAGACTCGTCAATACTATGGCTGTGGATTTAACCACTAGCACGTCAGAGGTATTAGCCATACGTGACGGGTTACCAGCTATTGACCAAAAGAGACGTCGATGAGCGAACTCATCCTGACACCCTACTGAGCCTGTCAGTGACAATATCCGTACAGTCCGGTCCGTTCGTCTATGAGCATCGCATGGCGGGCCTAGGGGGTTGGTAAAAGTCAGACCCCCAATAGCGGTACAAGTCGTGTCGGAGTGTAGCCCAAAACACCCTGAGATACTACTGGAATACCTGCCAGTAAATCTCCTGTCTTAGCCAAGGACTTTTCATGTACTGGCTCTCCTAGACACAGCGCGACCTCACCCCCAATACCGGGAGAGACGAACCCCTGCAGATCCTCTCACTGCCTCTATGTGGCTCGGGACTGTACCCAACTAAAACCTGTTTGCACGTCTCCTTTGAGCGTGGTAGGGTAGTAATCAAAGCACAGTGGGAACTCACACGAGACAAATGACGATCTCAGGTTGATGAACTAACCTGTACACATGTCACCAGGGAACTGCTATCTGACGTCAGGTATAATACCAACTAGCAGGTTCCCGGCGAGTCCTGTCCGGTGTACTCATAACCCAATGAGCACCTGTATACATCTTAGGTGAACCAACGGACACCAGTGGCTTGTGAGACCGGCCACCGCCCCTCGTCGGGGTCTCGACTGTATACACTAGTCTATTCTGGAGTATCGATGCCCTGTCTCGAAACTCTCACGACTAGGGACCATTTAAGGATGTGCTTATAGACCCCAGCTCCCACGTATATGATCGCCCTCATATTGCTGGTAGTCAAGCAAGAATCCTAGGGGCTCTATCAACATGCAATAGCGACCCGTAAGGTCACCTAAAGCAGTATACGATGATAAAGATAAACCAGATAGCATACTATCATCTTGAGTAAGACTGTCCTACCGGAATAGGTCCTCCCTCAATCATTGCAATCACGTGCCTGTGATCCAATAATTGACTCTGAGGGCACTATCTCCAACACCGGCTATTCAGAACACGACAATCCAATAGAACATATCACAACAACACATAATATCTCATATCATCAACGCAAGCAAGTATGCGTATCCCGATTGTCGTTGATGTATAGCAACGAAGCCGGCGATACCCCACATACTATGCTCACGGTCACAGAAAAGAAAGTGTAAAACTACAACATTTGGAATCCACATTCACTTTAGACATCGTAAATCCGAAATATCACATACTTCGCATTTCATGCCTAACTATATGAATTCTACATATTGTATCATATTCCAGATAAATAGATAAAATTAAACTTTCCGATTGAATAATCAAATACCCAAGATTTCCTAAATAGCTCAACACTTGAGCGGAGTTCAAATAATCCTAGAATATGTCACAGTAGCAATGGTCTAGCCGTAGAAGGGTCAAGCCAACGCCTCACATGTGGCACGCCGTACTGCCTCAAACCCTAAGGTTTAGAGGCAGTTCATACGGTCACATAATCGAGTTAAGGTTTGTGTTCTTCTAGAAGGTCCACCACGTTACTTGCACATTTTTCCGAAAGATTTAAACTCAAGAAAAATTCAACATTTGAAAGTTTTTCGTGTCGGGAAAAAGTGAGTTAATGATATCCGTTCGAACATTTTAATAATTTCTAAAATATCCGGAAAACAGAACGAAATTAAACTTTCCGATCGAATCAACGAGTACCAAAAGATCCTCAGAAAACTCAACACTTGAGTCAGATTAAAAATACCCATAATATTGTACCAGCACCTACAGATATTACTGTGCCAAAACGAGTCAATAAGTCTTCTGTACGGCCGCGGATCCGCTGTACAAGCAAGGTATTGCCGCGGTTCCGTGGCGGTCCATACGACTTACTGTCTCGTTTTCCACAGTAATGCTTAAATTTCCCTGCTGATTTTTTTTAGGTATTTTTAATTCAGAAAAAATCACATTTTTAGAAAAAGTCCAGAGAGGGGTTCAAATCGCCGTTTCGCGGTTCGATCGGAGTTTTAACTTCATATACACGTCGTCTAATGCTCTAGCTAGGCTCTGATACCACTGTAGGGTTCCTAGGCACTCTTACAAGGGTCAAGAAGGTATCAACCATGCCCGAATAAAATTTTAGACGTGCCGAACAACCCAAAGCCGGGATCTTTGCTAGATAATTAGGGTTTCACATGCAAGTAAACATCTTTACAACTAAGTGTGAGGGATTTCAACCTTTGTAGTCCGCTCCTTCGCTTCATCAGCTCCGAGTAGAAGTCCCCTCGCCGTGATCCATGATCTCCTGGACTCAAGAGAGGCTCCACAACTCGAACGATCCATGCTAGCTTGTAGTCTTCCTTTTCTCCGATGATCTACCTTGAAGTTTCTATAACTCAAGCTCTCTCTCTAAAGAGGTGAACACCCTAATCTAATTGGCTAGATTAGATAATGATGATGGAGTAGGAATATTGCTCTATTTTGTTTTCAAATTCTCACTTTTATTCACCACAAAATGAAAAACTAGAAAGCTTTCTCAAATCTTAAGGTTGAAGAAGAAGAAGAATGAATGGATAATTCCTTTTGTGATGAACAATGAATTATTATAGTGGTTACAAATCTAACCATGAGTTAAGGATGATAGAGTTAACTCATGTAGAGAATTAACTAGAGGTTGGGGTTTGGATTGGGTTAAATAATATCTTCACAAAATATCAAGCTTAAGGATAAAGTCAAAGCTTCATGAAGATTCATGGAAGCTTCATGCAAAAGCTAACCCTAATCCAAACCCTAACCAAGTTTAAACCCTAAACCATTGTTAAATTTGTAACCCTAACATGTTACAATATTATATATCACATATACAATATATTTTGTAACAAAAGAAAATAATACAATTAACATATATTGCATATATATCATTGTATTATCCCGTGAGAAAATGAATCAATAAAGCGAGCTTATATTAGTTAACGTAACGTAATATATCACATATATAATTATACATTAAATTATCGAATCAACACTTGATCCGATAACCCGGCTATATTACATATAACCGACTAATATAACATGTACCATTTCATCGAATCAACACTTGATCCGATGACCTGGTTATATCACATATACCCGGCCGATATCTCATATCGCGAGAATAGAATACAATATCTCATATCGTATTTTTCTCGGTCCCGCACATATCATATATGTGCTCCTACTCCGTTTTGCCTGAGCCAGGAAACCTCTGTGTAGGACTCTAAAGAATTGTCAATACGCCGGCAGTAGGTGATGATCATATCAAATACCCACAAGCTGCAAGCGGTCAGCTAAACGTAACAGCCACCCAGGTATTGAGCGATCAGAACATCAACAAGAAAGCCTATACATTCTCCTGTGAATCCAATCAGTAACACTCCCGTACAGTCCGGTCTCTTCGTCCGATATGTTGCATATCTAGTCTAGGGGTGGTATACGTCAGACCCCAGTAACCGATAAGTCGTGTCGATATAAGGCTCATAACGGGTCGAGAAACTACTGATAACTCTTACCAGCAGCACTCCATATCAGCCCTGGACAGGGACTTCCAGTTATAGCCAATCGAACACTGCACAACATCAACTCCCTATACCGGGAGAGACGAAACCCCTCCTATCGCTCATTGTCTCCATGTCATTCGGGACTGTACCTAAAAGCCACCGTTTTGCACGCCCTCTTGGACATGGTAATATGGAAATCAAAGCACAGTAGGAATGAAACAAGACTCTATGACGATCTCGGGTCTACAGACTAACCTGTACCAGTGTCACCGGAGAACTGCTATCTGACGATAGGTATAATACCATCTGGGAGTTCTCGGCGAGTCCGTCCAGTGTACCCAGTCTCCACTGAGCACCCGTACACCATCCTTGATGTCAAACACCGATGGATATGGGATCATCCATCGCCCATCATATGGGTCAAGATGCGTATACGCTAGTCTACTCTGGTGTATCGATGCCCTGTCTCGACACACCCTCGTGTCACGACCTGAAGTTTTTCCCGTGACCGGCACTTAACCACGTAACGTCTATAGGCGTAACGCAGCTAAGTGAACCGAAAACCCAGAAATCAAACCAGTAAAAATGTAGAGTGTTTAAGTTTTAAGTGGAAGTATTTATTAAAGTGACAAAAATTCTTAAGTAGATAATCACCAAGATAGCAATATACGACGCCGTAGCGAAGATCAAGATCCACAAGTGGGAACATCACAGATAGAATAAACTGCAAGTACAGTCGGCTCACAACGAGCTCGACACCAGAATACAAATAATATACATCATTATCCTCACACTGTCTCTAAGTCAAATACATACATGGTAGATGGAGAATACTAGATACAACAATATACATAACTGAAAGATAAACAGATACCGCACAAAACCCACCTATCAGCAAAAGAGCTAGTACACCAACTATGGGGGTATCTGTGTCAAAAGATGCAAAACGCAGCCTGCCGCGACTACTCCGAAGGGCAACCTGCAAACACTGTGGCACAACGGGGGTGAGTTGCCAACTCGTGAATAGAGATAACATATAAAGGTAATCGCGAGCATGCACGTACTGCGCTACTCTATCATATGCCAACAGATGATATCAATGTGTGAAAAGCAGTATGTGCAATAATCATGCAAATGCTCTATCAGGTAATATAACTACAGGATGAGATACAATAATGAATGCTGAGCATGGGAAGTATAACATCTACACGGAATGTCAACGTGGAATATGTAATCGGTGTCCATCAATGCACCCCAAATCCCAACAACCCATACGCCGGCACTCCCATCGGCCCTCAAATCCTGTACATCACTGAGAATCACGAGTGCCCAACATCGGCACCCAAATATCATAAATACTCGTGTCTAGCATCGACACGCAAATCTTCCTATATCGGGCATCTGTCAGTCCGGGTCAGCCCCCTCTCTCATATGTCTATCGGGCATCCGTCAGTCCGGGTCAGCCCTCTCTCTCATATATATATCGGGCATCCGTCAGTCCGGGTCAGCCCTCTCTATCTCATATATATTGGGCATCCATCAGTCCGGATCAGCCCTCTCTCTCATATATATCGGGCATCCGTCAGTCTAGATCAGCCCTCTGTATCTCATATATATCGGGCATCCGTCAGTCCGGGTCAGCCCTCTCTCTCATATATATCTATCACTCTAGCACCGAGAAAACATAGGGTAGACGCACCGAAATATCATATCAAGGGAACCGGGTTTTTAAATGATTACCTATTTGAAATAGCCACGGTTCCCAAATCCAGAAATCACATGTAATCCAAACCAATATGCAAGTCAATGTGATGTGATATGTGCGTCAAATATGAATACCATGTCATGTCACATAAAAGATGAGTTACAACATAATGATCCGATGTGATATATGCATCAAGTATGAATATCATGTCAAGTCGCATAAAAGATGAGCTACAACATAATGATCTGATGTGATATATGCATCAAGTATGAATATCATGTCAAGTCGCATAAAAGATGAGCTACAACATAATGATCATGGGAATTCTACTGTGTGAGTGTCATGGCAATTACTAACGGTGTGTGTAACATGCAGGATAGTGCTCGTGCAACATGAACCGTTAGTAACGGTGCAGTGTTCTATCAATTCTAGTTTATATACATATGGCAGGAAATGTGGTATGCACTAAATAGTAGCCATGAACAATCAATGTACGGAAATGTAGCTATAAGATCCTATCAGCCCTGACGTAGAACGCTATGCGGGCGATATCCCCGTAGATGTTAAATCTACTCACCATAGTCTCTCGCTAGGTATAGCCGATGTCTTGTTTCCCCTCCTTCGCGGCGTCCGTCGCACTTGCCTGCGAACCTAGAATTCCACAGAATATCACGCATAAGCTCAAAACCATACAAACACGACATTTAAAGTTAACTAGAAATCCGTGTCGCAAATCAAGCGCGCGTGTGCACGATACGCTAAAACGTGAGATTACGCGCCTGAAGTCACTCCGACGCGCCGCGATACGCAGAAACCCTAAACCCACGCACACGTATCACGCGTGTCGCGAAAGATTAAAAAAATACGGGAAATAGGGTATTCTACTCCATATTTTCATACAGAACAGATATTATAAAAATAGATATACCAAAATACTCCACATAGCAGCAGACTCCAGTGTACCAAACCCCAAACCCCAACTCACCCATCTGGCCGCAAATTGTGGCCAGAATGAATATTCCGGCGGCCTGTCTGGGGAATTGGGCTCCCAGGTTTTGTGTGTACACTATATACCCCCTATACATGCTACTGTAAATCCAATTTCATTCTGAATAACTCGGGTAGCAGCAAATTCTACAGAGCCCTATTTCTAGTTAAAAACCACACTTTTACACTAAAATGATACTTTATGGTATTTTTGTGAAACCTGAAGCAAAACCCAGTCTAAAACCACACTAATAACCCATTACCAAGCTAACCAAGCCATAAAAATGTTGCTTTACACATATCATCACTAAATCCCTTCAATAGCACTAAAAATGCACAAAAATGTGATATTTTGCTAAAGATACTACAAGTTAAGGAGAAAAGGTGCTAAACATGAATTAATACCTTCTAAAGGCCTTAAGAAACACCAAAATTTCTAGCTCCCTCCTCAAGCATGCAGATTTGCTTCCAAACACCTCAAAAACTCATTTTTCCTAAGGTTTTGTGAAGGAAAAGAGTGGTTTTTGTGTAGAGATCAAAGAGAAGTGAAAAGGAGAGGGAAAGGTGAAGAAAAGCTAGGGTTTTGGCTGCTGCCTCTGCAGAAATTCTGCAATGAGAAAGGAGAGAGAAAAGAGGGGAGAAAATGGTCACCAAAGTCAAATGTTCACCTAACCACCATGCTTCTATTTTCTATTGCTAATTGAATTTTTACAAAGGGTTTTGTTTTGACTAAAAAGGTCGGAATAAAGTATCAACCATGCAACAAAAGAAATGGTTAACATTGTTAGTTGTATGCATGCCCTAGAGGCCAGTATTGTACAGATTATGTATATTATATTGGATGCTTGGACATATATAGAGATGACTTTCTTGCTCGACATAATAGTATGCTATCTGGTTGACCTTTATCTTAACATGTACACTTGTCTCTTTATACTGTCTTAAAGTTACATGTTGGTAAAGCCCTTAGGATGTGTACTTGACTGCCTGGACTATGATGCAGATCATACTAGTGGGGACATGGTAGTCCATAATTACATCCTTCAAGGTCCCTAGTCGTGGGTGTATCGAGACGGGGCATCGATATACCAGAATAGACTAGCGTATACGCTTCTCGACCCATGTGATGGGCGATGGATGATCCCATATCCATTGGTGTTTGACATCAGAGATGGTATACGGGTGCTCAGTGGAGACTGGGTACACTGGACGGACTCGCCGAGAACTCCCAGATGGTATTATACCTCACGTCAGATGGCAGTTCTCAGGTGACACTTGTACAGGTTAGTCTGTAGACCCGAGATCGTCATAGAGTCTTGTGTGATTCCCACTGTGCTTTGATCTCCACCTTACCACGTCCATGAGGGCGTGCAAAACGGTGGTCTTTAGGTACAGTCCTGAGTCACATGGAGGCAATGAGCGATAGGAGGGGTTTCGTCTCTACCGGTATTGGGGGTTGATGTTGCGCAGTGCTCGATTGGCCGTAGCAGGGAAGTCCCTGGCCAGGGCTGATCTGAGATTTGCTGGTAAGTGTTACCAGTAGTTTCTCGACCCGTTATGAGCCTCACATCGGCACGACTTATCGGTTATTGGGGTCTGACGTATACCACCCCTAGACTTGATATGCGACGTATCAGACGAAGAGACCGGACTGTACGGTAAGTGTTACTGGTCGGATTCGCAGGAGTGTGAGCGGGCTAGCTCGTCGATCTTCTGATCGCTCAATACCCGGGTGGCCGTTACGTTTACCAGACCGCTTGCGGCTTGTGGGTGCTTGATATGATCATCATCTGCTACCGGCGTATTGACGAGTCTTTAGAGTCCTACACAGAGGTTTCCTGGTTCAAGCTAAACGAAATAGGAGCGCATATGAGATGTATGCAGGACCGAGAATAATGCGTGTATGTGATACCGCATTTCATTCTCGCGATATATGTTTTCGATTGGTTATATTCGATATGACCTAGTTATCGAATCATTGATTCGATAAATCGATACTTTGAATACTAGTCGGTTATGTGCGACATGACCGGATCATTGAATCAAATGTTGATTTAATGATTTAATGTATAATTATATATTTGATATATTACTTTGCATTAACTAGTATTGGTTCACTTTAAACGGATTTTTCTCACTTGGTGTGCACATTGTATATGTGATATGTTTTGTGTACACTTGTTTGAATCATGATTGATGATGCATAATAACTTGGCTTTGTGTGAAGAATTGGACCATGGTTATGATAAGGGTTAGGGTTTTTGATTATTCACTTAATTATTTATCCATTATTTATTCATTTAATTAGGTGAAAGAAAACAAAAAGGGTTTCTTTTCTTCATGAAGCTTATTGAAGCTTCATGAAACTTTGACCAAAGTCATCCCTTTTGTCTTCATCCTTAACCCTAACCACTAATCTAACCTTGGTCAATTCTCTATACATAACCATGGTTTACTTTATGATAAGTATTGATTTTCCTTTTTATTTCAATTACTTATCATAACATTATCATCATCTTCTTCATCTTCTTCTTCTTCTTCAAGCTTGCTACTCCAATGGCAACTTGAGTTCTAGTGAGAGAATTCCAAATCTAAAGTGAACCCATCTCCTATTTCTTCACCCTCTACCTCTTGCCAAGTTGTTTTGGGTGTTCTCTTCACAAGTTTCACAACTTTGTGAAGTCGGAGCTTGAACTAGTGCAACCTCGACGTAGATCGTCTTTGACACAAAACCGACGACCTATTCCGCACATTATTCCGATGAAGCCGAAGAATGAGTCGAGGATTCATGATGGAAAGCGAGGGCATGACCACGTGGAGCTAAGGAGGTGGAAATCCGGATCTACAAAGGTTGTATCTTCCGACCTTTAGTTAATTTGTTAACTAGCTTTATCATTTCGCCTAAACATCTAGTCTAAGATCCGTAGTCTAGGGTTTCTCAGCACCAAAAATTTTAAATTGGCATGTTCGATGCCTTGTGAGACCTTACTAGAGTGCCTAGGAACCTTTCAAACATGATACACTAAAAGACCTAAGTCACAAAATTGGCTAAGTGTGCAAGTGTACACTACAAAGGAAAATTTTCCAATTAGGGTAAACCCGACTAAAATAACTAATAATCCTAAGTACACATATATAATAACACGCACAATTACTAATTAACACGAAAACATTCTAACGAAATTTCAAAGTGTTACAATCTACCCCCCTTAAAGAAATTCGGTCCTCGAATTTCAAAATCTAACTACACGTACCTTCAAAAAGGTGGGGATACCTCTTCCTCATCTCGCTCTCGGTCTCCCAAGTGACCTCCTCACTGCTCTGACCACACCAAAGTACCTTGACTGACGGTATGTCCTTCGATCTCAATTTCTTCACTTGTCGATCCAAAATGATCACCGGCTGCTCTGCATAGGAAAGGTCACGCTCAAGCTGGATCGTCGGGTGCTGAATCGCATGCGAAGGATCATAAAGATATCCGCGGAGCATCGAAACGTGAAATACGGGGTGCACGCCTGGAAAACTGGGCGGAAGGGCTAACCGATACGCAACCGCACCAATACGCTCGAGGATCTCGAAGGGGCCCACAAATCTGGGACTAAGCTTTCCCTTCTTCCCAAATCTCATCACACCTTTCATTGGGGAGACCCTCAAGAAAATATGGTCACCAACAGAAAACTCAAGTCTGCGCCGCCGACGGTCCGCATAAGATCTCTGCCTACTCTGGGCTGCTCTCATCCTGTCGCGAATCACTTGGATTTTCGCGGTCGTCTCCTCCACAATCTGTGGCCCTAAGATACTGCTCTTACTGAGCTCTGTCCAACAGGTGGGCGATATGCATCTCCTCCCATAAAGAGCCTCAAACGGTGCCATCTGAATGGTCTCCTGGTAGCTGTTGTTGTAGGAGAACTCTACGGGTAAATGATGATCCCAGCTACCTCCAAAGTCTAAGACGCACGCTCTGAGCATGTCCTCGAGAGTCTGAATAGTCCGCTCTGACTGTCCGTCGGTCTGCGGATGAAATGTTGTCCTGAAACTCAAATGAGTACCCAAGGCCTCCTGAAATCTCTGCCCTAGCCGGCTGGTAAACTGGGTGCCTCTGTCGGACACGATACATGTCGGAACTCCGTGCAGTCGTACAATCTCGTCGATGTAAATCTGGGCATATTGAGCAAATCCGAAAGTTGTCTTCACCGGTAGGAAGTGAGCCGCTTTCGTCAAACGATCCACGATCACCCAGATGGAGTCATACCCTCGACTAGTCCTGGGTAGACCCATAATGAAGTCCATAGAAATCTGCTCTCATTTCCACTCCGGAATGATTAACGACTGTAGCTCTCCCGCGGGCCTTTGGTGCTTAGCCTTGACTTGCTGACAAGTCAGGCATCTCTACACAAAATCTGCGATGTCTCTCTTCATTCCGTCCCACCAGTAAACACCTCTCACGTCATGGTATATCTTGGTGGAACCAGGATGAACACTGTATATCGATCGATGTGCCTCCTCAAGAATCTCGCGCCGCAATCCCTCAGCATCTGGTACACACAGTCTAGCCCCAAATCGTAGCATCCCCTGATCATCGATCACGAACTCGGAAAATCTGCCCTGTCCCATCTGTGTCCTGATCTCTGAACATCGGTCATCACTGTGCTGTGCCTCATGTATACGGTCAAGCAACTGTGGGCGTGCATGACATGCGCAATCTGTCCTCCGATCGACGTAAACTCGAACTGTACCCGGTTGTCGCATAAGATCCGCTAATCTGCCGACGACTGCCTCTGCACTGCTCTCAAACAAGATAGACTACCCCCGGGCCTCCTGCTTAAAGCATCCGCCACTACATTAGCCCTACCCGGGTGATACAAGATCTCGCAATCGTAGTCCTTCACTAACTCCATCCATCGGCGCTGTCTAAGGTTCAAGTCTCGCGGGTAGAATATATATTTTAAGCACTTATGATCAGTGAATATCTGGCACGACTCTCTATATAGGTAATGTCGCCAGATCTGTTGTGCCACGGCAGCGCCCCGGCCGTCTACTCGAGGCCAAAATGCGAAATCAAAAATTTTCTTAACTTTAAACCGGCGCTACCGCGGACAATAAACCCGGATCGTAACCATTAACCTAATCCTAGCTATCAAGAGAATGGGGAGAGAGTTATACCGAGCGATCCGTGTCCTTCGGTCTTCATCTCCACTCCGATCTCCTTGCGGAATCTCCGGTCGTCGCCTCCTTGTCGAAACGGGCACCACATCACCGGGTTCTTTTACGGGCTCCCACCTCTGGACCGAGGCAACTCGGGCACGAAGTTGGCGAGCCGACGTGCCCAAGGAATGCTGTAGATTAAGTGTAGTAGCTTGTCTCTTTGGGGTCATGAAGTTGCCATAAAGATGATGGAGAAGAGAAAGAACATTTGAGAGGAGGAAGGTGTATCATATTTTCAAGCATGAAGAATGAGAGATGAATAATTCCCACCACTAGAAAATGAACTCTCTCATTCTCTCTTCTAGCAATGTGGCCGGCCCCTCAAACTCAAAATGGTGGAGGGAAAAACAAAACAAAGAAGGGAGGTGAGTGTAGGAAATGAAAAGAGGTGACCACACCCAAAAGGAAGACTCACATCAACTTCTAATCCATTCTAATCTCAATTAATGCATGCTAGTGATGGAAAAAGAATCTCATCATGAAGAATCTATCATGAAGCTCTCAAATGCAAGAAACCCCCTCCTCAATAAGTTATTTGCAAACTTGCAAATAACCCCCTCCATCACAAAAGTCCGGCCGTGAAGGAACAAAGGAAAACCGGCCGGAACGGAATGCAAACTGGCAACTTCAGAAAACTGATCCTGTAATAAATTAGGGGAAAACCCCGCTACTGTATATACATGCCCGCATTTGTATTCCCACTGAATACAAATGCAAGGAGACAAAATCTACACTGTCTAATACTAGGATCCGGCTTAAACCAAAGCCCGCTAGTAAAATCCGTCCGATCACGATCCGTGCAATACCGCACGTATCTGATCGAACCCTTCCATATCTCCATACGGCCTCTACAGCGTTTCGCCCGAAACTTGAGTAACTGTGTGTGGTGGACTCTAAAGACTCGTCAATACTATGGCTGTGGATTTAACCACAAGCACGTCAGAGGTATTAGCCATACGTGACGGGCTACCGGCTATTGACCAAAAGGGACGTCGATGAGCGAACTCATCCTAACACCCTACTGAGCCAATCATTGACAATATCCGTACAGTCCGGTCCGTTCGTCTATGAGTATCGCATGGCGGGCCTAGGGGGTTGGTAAAAGTCAGACCCCCAAAAGCGGTACAAGTCGTGTCGGAGTGAAGCCCAGAACACTCTGAGATACTACTGGAATACCTACTAGTAAATCTCCTGCCTCGGCTGAGGGCTTTGTGTAATGGCTCTCCTAGACACAGCGCGACCTCACCCCCAATACCGGGAGAGACGAACCCCTGCAGATCCGCTCACCGCCTCCATGTGGCTCGGGACTGTACCCAACTAAAACCTGTTTACACGACTCCATTGAGCCGTGGTAGGGTAGTAATCAAAGCACAGTGGGAACTCACACAAGACAAATGACGATCTCAGGTCGATGAACTAATTTATACACATGTCACCAGGGAACTGCTATCTGACGTCTGGTATAATCCCAACTAGCATGTTCCCGGCGAGTCCTGTCCGGTGTACTCATAACCCAATGATCACCTATATACATCTTAGGTGAACCAACTGACACCAGTGGCTTGTGAGACCGGCCACCGCCCCTCGTCGGGGTCTCGACTGTATACACTAGTCTACTCTGGAGAATCGATGCCCTGTCTCGAAACTCCCATGACTAGGGACCTTTTTAAGGACATGCTTATAGATCCCAGCTCCCACGTATATGATCGCCCTCATACTGCTGGTATTCAAGCAGGAATCCTAGGGGCTCTATCAACGTGCAATAGCGACTCGTAAGGTCACCTAAAGCAGTACACGATGATAAAGATAAACCAGATAGCATACTATCATCTTGAGTAAGACTGTCCTACCGGGATAGGTCCTCCCTCAATCATTGCAATCACGTGCCTGTGATCCAATAATTGACTCTGAGGGCACTATCTCCAACAATCTCCTACTTGCACTCAAGGCTAATTATTGCGATGTCGCATACTCACAGCCCGTGTGATATCGAACACCCAACTCCTCTTCTAGTCAGTCTCACAAAGCTCGTTTATGAAACTATTACGTTCGAGGAATAGCCTCAGTGTGTGGATCCGCTGTGATGTTTCTTTCTATGTTTCTCTATATCTCAAGTTCGCGGAGAAAGCCATCTCCCGAAATGAGCAACACCTGTCTTAGAATGTGTCTGGATGTCTGATGGGACCTAGCTCATAAATGAACTCCAAATCCAAACTTCTCAGACTGTATCGTCAACTGAACTTAATCAGTATCCTGCGCCATGCCTTCCCTCAGTATCTACCTGGACCACCTGTCCATAATACTGCCCTTCGTGAGAGGGAAAACCATAACTCTGATAGTCACTCTATCATCCAGGTCACCTTGGAAGCCTGGAATGATAACCGTCTCCTAAAGGAGGCTGCCGTTATCAAATCCCTAGAACATGCACTTATGTTCTAAAACTGCTTCCGAATGTTTCTCCAGGATTGGATTAATATCAACTTATTGCATCTCCTGCAAAAACAACATCTGGTGTGGTACTTGACATCTCATGATTGACTCAATTTCCTAAGCAAGTGATCTGCCAATCTTGCACATCCCTCTCCCCTTTAGTCTGTAAGACACCTTTAGAGAGGGTGACTCCATCACCTGCAGGTACACTACCGTGCCAGGAGTCGTCCATTCCAAATACTCATATAATGCTGTCTAAGTACCCAGATTGGGAAACCACCCAAATCTAGATCTAAAACCATAGATCTAGTAACCAGAATGTCTGATATAATATCCAAGTCCTATGTGGAGAAACCACTGTGTGACAACCAAAGAATAACCGATCGTAGTATAGGAATTTTACTTCCTATTTTGTGTATGTCATCCAAATACCAGGACATCACACCCTACTACCTTCTTAACAGATCCATCCCCTATTCCGATGAAGTCAAACCTATGACTGTCACATCAGAAATAGATGATCTATCTCCGCTATAAGTGCTTTAGTCTATAAATAGACATAAGCCACTTGTCTACCAATTCTTCCGCTGCTCCCACTGACCACAACAACCCTTTGGCAGAGTCATATACACTCCGACGCGCCGCGATACGCAGAAATCCTAAACCCACGCACACGTATCACGCGTGTCGCGAAAGATTAAAAAAATACGGGAAATAGGGTATTCTACTCCAGATTTTCATACAGAATAGATATTATAAAAATAGATATACCAAAATACTCCACATAGCAGCAGACTCCAGTGTACCAAACCCCAAACCCCAACTCACCCATCTGGCCGCAAATTGCGGCCAGAATGAATATTCCGGCGGCCTGTCTGGGGAATTGGGCTCCCAGGTTTTGTGTGTACACTCTATACCCCCTATACATGCTACTGTAAATCCAATTTCATTCTGAATAACTCGGGTAGCAGCAAATTCTACAGAGCCCTATTTCTAGTTAAAAACCACACTTTTACACTAAAATGATACTTTATGGTATTTTTGTGAAACCTGAAGCAAAACCCAGTCTAAAACCACACTAATAACCCATTACCAAGCTAACCAAGCCATAAAAATGTTACTTTACACATATCATCACTAAATCCCTTCAATAGCACTAAAAATGCACAAAAATGTGATATTTTGCTAAAGATACTACAAGTTAAGGAGAAAAGGTGCTAAACATGAATTAATACCTTCTAAAGGCTTTAAGAAACACCAAAATTTCTAGCTCCCTCCTCAAGCATGCAGATTTGCTTCCAAACACCTCAAAAACTCATTTTTCCTAAGGTTTTGTGAAGGAAAAGAGTGGTTTTTGTGTAGAGATCAAAGAGAAGTGAAAAGGAGAGGGAAAGGTGAAGAAAAGCTAGGGTTTTGGCTGCTGCCTCTGCAGAAATTCTGCAATGAGAAAGGAGAGAGAAAAGAGGGGAGAAAATGGTCACCAAAGTCAAATGTTCACCTAACCACCATGCTTCTATTTTCTATTGCTAATTGAATTTTTACAAAGGGTTTTGTTTTGATTAAAAAGGTAGGAATAAATTATCAACCATGCAACAAAAGAAATGGTTAACATTGTTAGTTGTATGTATGCCCTAGAGGCCAGTATTGTACAGATTATGTATATTATATTGGATGCTTGGACATATATAGAGATGACTTTCTTGCTCGACATGATAGTATGCTATCTGGTTGACCTTTATCTTAACATGTACACTTGTCTCTTTATACTGTCTTAAAGTTACATGTTGGTAAAGCCCTTAGGATGTGTACTTGACTGCCTGGACTATGATGCAGATCATACTAGTGGGGACATGGTAGTCCATAAGTACATCCTTCAAGGTCCCTAGTCGTGGGTGTATCGAGACGGGGCATCGATATACCAGAGTAGACTAGCGTATACGCTTCTCGACCCATGTGATGGGCGATGGATGATCCCATATCCATTGGTGTTTGACATCAGAGATGGTATACGGGTGCTCAGTGGAGACTGGGTACACTGGACGGACTCGCCGAGAACTCCCAGATGGTATTATACCTCACGTCAGATGGCAGTTCTCAGGTGACACTTGTACAGGTTAGTCTGTAGACCCGAGATCGTCATAGAGTCTTGTGTGATTCCCACTGTGCTTTGATCTCCACCTTACCACGTCCATGAGGGCGTGCAAAACGGTGGTCTTTAGGTACAGTCCCGAGTCACATGGAGGCAATGAGCGATAGGAGGGGTTTCGTCTCTCCCGGTATTGGGGGTTGATGTTGCGCAGTGCTCGATTGGCCGTAGCAGGGAAGTCCCTGGCCAGGGCTGATCTGAGATTTGCTGGTAAGTGTTACCAGTAGTTTCGCGACCCGTTATGAGCCTCACATCGGCACGACTTATCGGTTATTGGGGTCTGACGTATACCACCCCTAGACTTGATATGCGACGTATCAGACGAAGAGACCGGACTGTACGGTAAGTGTTACTGGTCGGATTCGCAGGAGTGTGAGCGGGCTAGCTCGTCGATCTTCTGATCGCTCAATACCCGGGTGGCCGTTACATTTAGCAGACCGCTTGCGGCTTGTGGGTGCTTGATATGATCATCATCTGCTACCGGCGTATTGACGAGTCTTTAGAGTCCTACACAGAGGTTTCCTGGTTCAAGCGAAACGAAATAGGAGCGCATATGAGATGTATGCAGTACCGAGAATAATGCGTGTATGTGATACCGCATTTCATTCTCGCGATATATGTTTTCGATTGGTTATATTCGATATGACCTAGTTATCGAATCATTGATTCGATAAATCGATACTTTGAATACTAGTCGGTTATGTGCGACATGACCGGATCATTGAATCAAATGTTGATTTAATGATTTAATGTATAATTATATATTTGATATATTACTTTGCATTAACTAGTATTGGTTCACTTTAAACGGATTTTTCTCACTTGGTGTGCACATTGTATATGTGATATGTTTTGTGTACACTTGTTTGAATCATGATTGATGATGCATAATAACTTGGCTTTGTGTGAAGAATTGGACCATGGTTATGATAAGGGTTAGGGTTTTTGATTATTCACTTAATTATTTATCCATTATTTATTCATTTAATTAGGTGAAAGAAAACAAAAAGGGTTTCTTTTCTTCATGAAGCTTATTGAAGCTTCATGAAACTTTGACCAAAGTCATCCCTTTTGTCTTCATCCTTAACCCTAACCACTAATCTAACCTTGGTCAATTCTCTACACATAACCATGGTTTACTTTATGATAAGTATTGATTTTCCTTTTTATTTCAATTACTTATCATAACATTATCATCATCTTCTTCATCTTCTTCTTCTTCTTCAAGCTTGCTACTCCAATGGCAACTTGAGTTCTAGTGAGAGAATTCCAAATCTAAAGTGAACCCATCTCCTATTTCTTCACCCTCTACCTCTTGCCAAGTTGTTTTGGGTGTTCTCTTCACAAGTTTCACAACTTTGTGAAGTCGGAGCTTGAACTAGTGCAACCTCGACGTAGATCGTCTTTGACACAAAACCGACGACCTATTCCGCACATTATTCCGATGAAACCGACGAATGAGTCGAGGATTCATGATGGAAAGCGAGGGCATGACCACATGGAGCTAAGGAGGTGGAAATCCGGATCTACAAAGGTTGTAGCTTCCGACCTTTAGTTAATTTGTTAACTAGCTTTATCATTTCGCCTAAACATCTAGTCTAAGATCCGTAGTCTAGGGTTTCTCGGCACCAAAAATTTTAAATTGGCATGTTCGATGCCTTGTGAGACCTTACTAGAGTGCCTAGGAACCTTTCACTGGTATCAGAGCCTAGCTAGAGCCTTAGGCGAAGTCCCGACGACGTTTGAAGTCCGAACGAACCCGAAACCATAATTCCAAGGTGCTCTCTGGAAAATTTCAGAAATTTTGGATTTTTGTCAATTAAAAATATTCAGAAAATCATGCAGGGTCTTATATGAAATACTGTGAAATTCGAGGGCCTGATTCAACTTTTCCACCACGGAACCGCGGCACGAGCTATGCATGCGCGGCGGTTCCGCGGCCGTACTGTACCATTGTCTGGTGATTTTTTCACAGTAATTCATGTATTCAGATATTATATTTTCTGGGTATTTTTGTTGTGACTCTGCAGAAGAGTATTTTGGGGTTGCTTTGGGGATTCAATTATTCGTTCGGATTATCAAATTTCGTCTTTGTGTATTTCCGGATAATTTTTAGAATATGTTAAAAAGTTCGACCGGATATAAATACCCAATATTTCCCCTGTCGGGAAAATTCCAAGTGATGGATTTTTCCGTTGTTTAACGACGTTCTAAGTAGTGCAAGTAACGCGATGGACCCTCTAGAAGACAACAAACCTTAACTCGATTATGTGACCGTCTTGAACTGCCCTTTGAACCTTCGGGTTTGTGGCAGTACGGTGTGCCACATATGAGGCGTTGGCTTGACCCTTCTACGGCTGGACCGTCGGTACTGAGGCACGAACTGAATGTTGTTAGACTTATTTCATGAGTTGGATTGTATCGGGAAAACTTGGGTATTCGACTGTTCGATCGGAAAGTTTAACATTTTCTGTTTATCCGGAATGGGATACAATAATTGGAATTCACAAGTAGTTATGTGATAACTGAATGAATGTTATAAATTTAGCAGTTTAGTCCCATATGATATTGAAAAGAGTTTTCGATAATGAGACTAAAATGCGGGATTTATATCTGTTAGGCATGTGATGTCTAAAGAAGTTGCGGATTCCAATTGTTGTAGTTTTACACTTTCTTTTCTGTGACCGTAAGTGTAGTACGTTCATATCGCCGATTTCGTTGCTATACGTCAACGACAATTGGGGTATGCATACTTACTTACGTTGATGACATGTGATGTTATGTGTTGCTGGATATGTTATATTGGATCGTCGTATTCGAATAGCCGGGGGTTTTTATGTGAGATGAGTGTTTTTCATTTTCATTCATGTAAAAACTCGTATGTAATATTCTTTTATTTGGGGCACTTCCAGGTAGCGGAAGTTGTCACCTTTTGTATATTATTTACTTTTCCGCATTAGGATAGACCCAAGGAGGGGAGCACAAGTAACCGGGTTCTGGGGTCCAGTGGGAGACCAACTCGAGGAGTCGAGTCCGGGTCTCCTAACCCTAGAATTGGCAGGGTTGCTTGCCGCTCTCGTAGGGGTCTAGGGGTGTGGGATTGGCTATTCGTCACGACCGTGGAATCCGTGTTTTATACTGGCTCGTATTGAAAACACGGACGTCCTAGTATATCCAATATTTCATATGTATATTCTGCTGCGATATCTGTGTTGTGACTCTGTGATGGATGTAATATATAGTATATATGATATATTATATAGACGTTACTTATGTTTTACACCCGCACTAGCCCTGCCCTGCTCTGTCGTTAGTTACCTAACCTAACGGTGCACGAGGGGACATCGAGGCGAATACGGATGGCATAAGTGTACGGCATATCTATCTGTGATGTTTAGGTATTTAAATGATGGGACTTCATTAATGTGATTAATGAAAGATAAGAAACCTAAGATGTTGTAGAATCAGATTTTAAAATAAAACAGGTAGCTATAGTTCTTGCTTTGCACAGCGGTATATATGATATACCCCGCACCTTATTCGATGAGGAAAGGACCGAGATCCCTTCACCGGGAGTGACTCCTTTAGCAATAACTGGCAGATGCTACACACTCGGTTTGTTTTTGGATTGCTTCTATAGTTTATGCTTTGCACAGCGATATATATGATATATCCCGCACCTCATTCGACGAGGAAAGGGCCGACGATCCCTTCACCGGGAGTGACCCCTTTAGCAAAACTAGAAAAGCCTCAAAATCACTCCATTTCAAAACTTCATTTGATTCTACAACGATACCAAGTTCATTACGCTCATGGTTTTTATGAAAAACCTGCGTAGCCCTCCGTCATTTCAGATAAGTACTAGTTAGTATTCATGCTGCGGTAGTTTGGCCTCCGTCAAGGCGCAGTGTACGGTAGCTAACTAATGCTTATCTGCTAGCATATGATGCGATTGGATTAGGGTATTCGTACGGCGTTGTTTGGCCTCCGTCAAGGGTCGTGCGGGTGGGTTTAATTCAATCAGGAAATGACGGGTTGAACTTGACTAGCGGACTATGGGTAGTTTGGCCTCCGTCAAGGTCATAGGACGCTAGGGGTAAAATATTATCGGGAATTTCAAGAGTTGAAATTTGCAATGAGATTGCATACCTTCTATGAGATAGTTGGATCCCGATACCCACTGCGAGTAAGAGTTACTCCTGGGAGAGTTTTACACATTGCAATTAGCTGATCAAGTAGGTGTCTAGAAAGGTGTTAACGAGGTTACGCCTCTGGGAAAATGAGGTTTACATTAATTAGGTTCGTTGGAAAGCACGGGGGACCTCCCTCAAAGTACCGACACTGGCCTGGCTGAAAGATTGGCGAACCTGTAGTGTGTAATTAATCCCGGCTAGTCTTTCCTTTTAGGGTTTGGAGGAAGATTTGATAAAAAGCAGTGGGAGCCATCCTGATTAGATAAGATAATAACCAATCTGATCTTGCACGAGCATACGCTAAAGTGTTTTCTTCTCTCTCTCTCCAGGTAGCGACCAGTTTATGCCTTAATCAAGATAATAATATGGATGTATTGACCGAACCCGCATGTTATACTGTGCTGGGGAACGTTGGTTCCGTTCTTTCTTATAAGAGTTATAGGAATGAACAGGATATAGGGGAATACCAGGATTCCCATGCCACCCGAATGAAGAAAGTACATGATGATGCATTTTCTTCGGGTGTGTTCGTTACTGAGAACTGTTTCTCCATTTGCTCTACGTCCTGGGTATTAGATACCGGGTCAGGATCCCATATATGTAATCAGTTACATGGGCTTAGAAAAGGAAGAGAACTTGGAGAAGGTGATAAAGACATTAAAGTTGGAAATGGTGCAATTGTTGCAGCTATGACTGTCGGGGAATATCACCTTGTATTACCAACTGGTAATACATTGGTTCTGAACGAATGCTATTACATGCCGAACCTGATATGCAACATTATATCGGTTTCTTTATTAAGTAAAGAGGGATATAATTTTGTATTACAGGACAATGTTATGAACATTTTCCGTAACCAAAAGTTGGTTGGATTAGGCACGTTATGCAATGGCATTTATGTTCTAAATCAATCAACAGTTCTGAGCATAACAAACACACACAAGAGGAAGAGTTCTGAACTCAACGAATCCTTCTTGTGGCATTGTAGACTGGGCCACATCAATGCGACACGACTAGCTAAGTTGCATAAAGATGGATATTTAAATCCGTTTGAATTTTCATCTTATGACACTTGCCAGTCATGTCTCAAAGGCAAGATGACCAAAACTCCGTTTACGGGACACGGAGAAAGAGTTACCGAACTCTTGGGACTTATACATAGTGATGTATGCGGTCCCATGTCTACACATGCCAGGGATGGTTCTTCATACTTCATTACATTCACTGACGATCTCTCTAGGTTCGGGTATGTGTTCCTGATGAAACACAAATCAGAAGCTTTTGAGAAATTTAGGGAATATAAACAAGAAGTTGAGAACCAAACCGGAAAAAGTATTAAAATCCTACGATCTGATCGAGGAGGTGAATACTTGAGCAATGAATTCCTGGACTTCCTAAAAGAGAATGGAATTCTCTCTCAGCTAACTCCTCCATATACACCACAGCACAATGGTGTATCGGAGCGGAGAAATCGCATCCTATTAGATATGGTGCGCACTATGATGAGTCCAGCTGAGTTACCTATTTCCTTCTGGGGATATGCACTGGAGACTGCTGCATACCTACTGAATAGAGTTCCGACCAAATCAGTGCCTACCACTCCATATGAGATATGGAATGGCAAGAGACCATGTCTTAATTTTATTCAGATATGGGGTTGTCCGGCCTATGTTAAAACACAAAATCCGGACAAGCTTGAGGCAAGGTCTGTTCTATGTAAGTTTGTTGGATATCCCAAACATTCGCGAGGGTATATCTTCTACCACTCCGAGGAACAAAAAGTGTTTGTTTCTCGACATGCCCCTTTCTTAGAAAAAGGTTTTCTTATGAAATAGATAAGTGGCATTGAGGTAGAACTGGAAGAGGTTCCAGCAATACAGACTACAACAGAAGATTTGGTTGAACCAGAGGATTCCGTAGTTCCCGATGAACCCCAGCCTCTCCGCCGATCTAGTAGGGTTTCTCGTCCACCTGAGAGATACTACGGTTTTCTCATTGATGGTGGAAGCGAGGATTGCATCATGGAAGATGATGACCCAACTAGTTTCGAGCAGGCCATCACGAGTGGGGACTCAGTGAAATGGCTGGATGCTATGCGGTCTGAGATGGATTCCATGTACACCAACAAAGTATGGACTTTGGAAGTTGCTCCTGAAGGGGTAAAACCCATTGGGAGCAAGTGGATCTTCAAGAAGAAACTTGGTGTAGATGGGAAAGTGGAGACTTTCAAAGCTAGACTTGTAGCAAAGGGTTTTCGTCAAAGACCAGGTGTGGACTATGACGAGACCTTTTCTCCAGTGGCTATGCTTAAATCCATCCGGATCATGCTTGCCATCGCTGCATATCATGATTACGAAATCTGGCAAATGGATGTTAAGACCGCCTTTCTAAACGGTGATTTAGAAGAGTGCGTGTACATGACTCAGCCAGAGGGCTTCGTAGACAGTGGGAGCAGCGGGAAGGTGTGCAAGCTGCTTAAATCCATTTATGGATTAAAGCAAGCATCGCGGAGTTGGAACATCTGCTTTGACGTCGTTATCAAAGAGTTTGATTTCGTCAAAAATCCAGATGAACCTTGTAACTACAGGAAGGTAGCAGAGAGTAAGATTGTCTTCCTCGTATTGTACGTGGACGACATACTCTTGATAGGAAATGATATTCCTATGCTGCAATCGGTCAAGCTCTTCTTATCATAAAGATTCTCAATGAAAGATCTTGGTGATGCCTCCTGCATATTGGGGATTAGGGTCTATAGAGATAGATCCAAACGGATTTTGGGATTGTCCCAATCCAGGTACATTGACACCATACTAAAGAGGTTTAGTATGGAAGAGTCCAAGCGTGGGAACTTACCCACGATCTCTGGAGTCACTCTCTCCAAAGAGATGTCTCCCAAGACTGATTTGGAGAGAGCTCGCATGCAAGGGATACCCTATGCTTCGGCAGTAGGCTCTATCATGTATGTGATGCTATGTACCAGACCCGATGTAGCAAACTCACTAAGTATAGTGAGCAGGTATCAAGCTGATCCTGGAGAGAGTCACTGGACAGCTGTGAAGAGCATTCTCAAGTACTTGCGAAGGACTAGAGATATGTTCTTGGTGTATGGTAACGGAGAACTCCAAGTGGAGTCCTTTACCGATTCGAGCTTCCAGAGTGATAAGGACGACTCTAAGTCGCAGTCAGGCTTTGTCTTTACCCTTTACGGAGGGGCGGTTAGCTGGAAGAGTTCCAAGCAGGAAACCGTGGCAGACTCGACGATGGAGGCTGAATACATCGCTGCCAACGATGCTGCCAAAGAGGCTGTCTGGATCAAGAAGTTCATTACTGAACTTGGTGTGGTTCCATCCATTGAGCGTCCAATACCATTGTATTGCGATAACAATGGAGCGGTGGCTTTGGCCAAGGAACCAAGGTCCCATCAGCGATCCAGGCATATTCTGAGGCGGTATCACCTGATCCGGGAGATAGTTGATCGCCGGGAGATCGAGGTCAGGAGGGTTGACACGAAGAATAACACGGCGGATCCACTCACGAAGGCCATTCCCCAGATACAGTTTGAGAGACTCTTCGGGATGCTCGGTATGCGATACTACAGCAGCTGGCCTTAGTGCAAGTGGGAGATTGTTAGTTGTATGTATGCCCTAGAGGCCAGTATTGTACAGATTATGTATATTATATTGGATGCTTGGACATATATAGAGATGACTTTCTTGCTCGACATGATAGTATGCTATCTGGTTGACCTTTATCTTAACATGTACACTTGTCTCTTTATACTGTCTTAAAGTTACATGTTGGTAAAGCCCTTAGGATGTGTACTTGACTGCCTGGACTATGATGCAGATCATACTAGTAGGGACATGGTAGTCCATAAGTACATCCTTCAAGGTCCCTAGTCGTGGGTGTATCGAGACGGGGCATCGATATACCAGAGTAGACTAGCGTATACACTTCTCGACCCATGTGATGAGCGATGGATGATCCCATATCCATTGGTGTTTGACATCAGAGATGGTATACGGGTGCTCAGTGGAGACTGGGTACACTGGACGGACTCGCCGAGAACTCCCAGATGGTATTATACCTCACGTCAGATGGCAGTTCTCAGGTGACACTTGTACAGGTTAGTCTGTAGACCCGAGATCGTCATAGAGTCTTGTATGATTCCCACTGTGCTTTGATCTCCACCTTACCACGTCCATGAGGGCGTGCAAAACGGTGGTCTTTAGGTACAGTCCCGAGTCACATGGAGGCAATGAGCGATAGGAGGGGTTTCGTCTCTCCCGGTATTGGGGGTTGATGTTGCGCAGTGCTCGATTGGCCGTAGCAGGGAAGTCCCTGGCCAGGGCTGATCTGAGATTTGCTGGTAAGTGTTACCAGTAGTTTCTCGACCCGTTATGAGCCTCACATCGGCACGACTTATCGGTTATTGGGGTCTGACGTATACCACCCCTAGACTTGATATGCGACGTATCAGACGAAAAGACCGGACTGTACGGTAAGTGTTACTGGTCGGATTCGCAGGAGTGTGAGCGGGCTAGCTCGTCGATCTTCTGATCGCTCAATACCCGGGTGGCCGTTACATTTAGCAGACCGCTTGCGGCTTGTGGGTGCTTGATATGATCATCATCTGCTACCCGGCGTATTGACGAGTCTTTAGAGTCCTACACAGAGGTTTCCTGGTTCAAGCGAAACGAAATAGGAGCGCATATGAGATGTATGCAGGACCGAGAATAATGCGTGTATGTGATACCGCATTTCATTCTCGCGATATATGTTTTCGATTGGTTATATTCGATATGACCTAGTTATCGAATCATTGATTCGATAAATCGATACTTTGAATACTAGTCGGTTATGTGCGACATGACCGGATCATTGAATCAAATGTTGATTTAATGATTTAATGTATAATTATATATTTGATATATTACTTTGCATTAACTAGTATTGGTTCACTTTAAACGGATTTTTCTCACTTGGTGTGCACATTGTATATGTGATATGTTTTGTGTACACTTGTTTGAATCATGATTGATGATGCATAATAACTTGGCTTTGTGTGAAGAATTGGACCATGGTTATGATAAGGGTTAGGGTTTTTGATTATTCACTTAATTATTTATCCATTATTTATTCATTTAATTAGGTGAAAGAAAACAAAAAGGGTTTCTTTTCTTCATGAAGCTTATTGAAGCTTCATGAAACTTTGACCAAAGTCATCCCTTTTGTCTTCATCCTTAACCCTAACCACTAATCTAACCTTGGTCAATTCTCTACACATAACCATGGTTTACTTTATGATAAGTATTGATTTTCCTTTTTATTTTAATTACTTGTCATAACATTATCATCATCTTCTTCATCTTCTTCTTCTTCTTCTTCAAGCTTGCTACTCCAATGGCAACTTGAGTTCTAGTGAGAGAATTCCAAATCTAAAGTGAACCCATCTCCTATTTCATCACCCTCTACCTCTTGCCAAGTTGTTTTGGGTGTTCTCTTCACAAGTTTCACAACTTTGTGAAGTCGGAGCTTGAACTAGTGCAACCTCGACGTAGATCGTCTTTGACACAAAACCGACGACCTATTCCGCACATTATTCCGATGAAGCCGACGAATGGGTCGAGGATTCATGATGGAAAGCGAGGGCATGACCACGTGGAGCTAAGGAGGTGGAAATCCGGATCTACAAAGGTTGTAGCTTCCGACCTTTAGTTAATTTGTTAACTAGCTTTATCATTTCGCCTAAACATCTAGTCTAAGATCCGTAGTCTAGGGTTTCTCGGCACCAAAAATTTTAAATTGGCATGTTCGATGCCTTGTGAGACCTTACCAAAAATTCGATTCCACAACATCTTTTAGGTTTCTTTTCTTTCATTAATCATATTAATGAAGTCCCATCATTTAAGTTACCTAAACATCACAGGTAAATACGACGTACACTTATGCTATCCGCATTCGCCTCGATGTCCCCTCGTGCACCGTTAGGTTAGGTAACTAACGGCAGAGCGGGGCAGGGATAGCGCGGGTGTAAAACATAACTAATTCCTATATAATATATCATATATACTATATACAGTATTTATCACAGAACATCAAATGATCACATCACAGATATCGCAGTAGAAGAAACATATGAAATATTGGATATACTAGGACGTCCGTGTTTTTAATACGAGCCAGTATAAAACACGGATTCCACGGTCGCGATGAATAGCCAAACCCACACCCCTAGACCCCTACGAGAGCGGCAAGCAACCCTACCAATTCTAGAGTTAGGAGACCCGGACTCGACTCCTCGAGTTGGTCTCCCACTGGACTCCAGAACCCGGTTACTTGTGCCCTCCTCCTTGGGTCTATCCTAGTGCGGAAAAGTAAATAATATACAATGATGAAATCTGCCGCAACCTGGAAGTGCCCCAATAAAAGAATAATACATACTAGTTTTTACATGAATGAAAATGAAAAACACTCATCTCACATAAAACCCCCCGGCTATTCAAACACGACGATCCAATATAACATATCCAGCAACACATAATATCACATGTCATCAACGTAAGTAAACATGCGTATCCGAATTGTCGTTGACATATAGCAACGAAACCGGCGATATCACATATTACACTTACGGTCATAGAAAAGAAAGTGTAAAACTACAACTGTTGGAACCCGCAACCTCCATAGACATCGCATGCCTAATCAAATAAATTACTTAGACATCGCATGCCTAACAATTATAAACCCTGCATTTTAGTCTCATTATTGAAAACTCTTTTCAATATCAAGTCGGGCAATTCAACAAGATTCCCGATATTCTAATCGAATGCTTGTCGTAAACTTTAGTAGGCAGCCGCACCCCCGATGCGGTCGATGAAGTGCACCAAGGCGGAACACCGCTGCCACGAGCACCCGAACGGATGCTTTCGGCGACGGGGTTCTCCTACAGTCACTTGGTCGGGGCTAAGGTGTAGCTGTCTATTAAGTTTATCCGGCGAGTATCCGCGTACGCTACGTGATTGCGACGGATTTTTGATCATATCAAAATTCCGTGGCAACCGATCAAGTGAGACTAAACTGCTATGTTTATAACATCCAAATCAGTTATCTCATAATTACTTGTGGATTCCAATTATTGTATCACATTCCAGATAAATAGAAAATGTTAAACTTTTCGATCGAACAGTCAAACACCCAAGTTTTCCCGAAACAGCTCAACACATGAAATAAGTTTAAAAACATTCACTTCATGCCTCAGTACCAACGGTCCAGCCGTAGAAGGGTCAAGCCAATGCCTCACATGTGGCACGCCGTACTGCCCCAAACCCGAAGGTTCAAAGGGCAGTTCAAGACGGTCACATAATTGAGTTAAGGTTTGTTGTCTTCTAGAGGGTCCATTGTGTTACTTGCACTACTTAGAATGTTATTAAACCATGGAAAGATCCAACACTTGGAAATTTCCCGACAGGGGAAAAAGTGGGTATTTATATCCGGTCGAACTTTTTAACATATTCTAAATTATCCGGAAAAACACATAGACAAAGTTTGACAATCCGATCGAATCTACGAACTCCCAATACAACCCAGAATACTCAACTCTTGAGTAGAAGTTAAAAATTCCCAGAAAATACAGCACTTAAATATAGGAATTACTGTGCAATTTTCAAAAGCTGATGTGACTACTTGGCCGCGGAACCGCCGCACGAGCCATGCTCGTGCCGTGGTTCCGCCGCGCTTTAGTCGAGTTGCGCGCACGTGTTCCACAGTAACTTCTAAAAAACCCTGCTGTATTTTTTGGATATTTTTAATTCACAAAAATCCAAAATTCCAGAAAATTTTCAGAGAGTGATTTTGTATTAGGGTTTCGGGTTCGATCGGACTTCTAACATCGACTAAACATTGCCTAAGGCTCTAGCTAGGCTCTGATACCACTGTAGGGTTCCTAGGCACACCTATAAGGTTCTACAAGTAATCAAACATGGCCAATTCAAATTTTTTCTATGTGCCAAGTAACCCTAAGCAAGATCGTAACTAGAGGTATAGGCGAAACTAGCAAGTAAACGACTTTAATTGCTAAATGAAAAAGACTACAACCTTTGTAGATCCGGTCCTCCACTTTCTTGGCTCCGTGATGACGTCCCTCCGCTGCAACCATCGGAATCCTAGACTCTCGCGGTGGTTTCATCGGAGAAAAGATCGGGCTAGGTCGTCGACTTCGATGCCGAAGATGATCTACGTCGAGGCAACTCAAGATCAAGCTCCAACTTCACCAAGTCATGAAACTTGTGAAGAAAACACCCTATACTACATGGCAAGTGGTAGAGGATGAAGAAATAGGAAGTGGGTTCACTTTGGATTTGGATTTCTCACTTGGAATCAGCACTTGACATTTTCAAGCAAAGGTTTTCTTTTTCTCTCTTCATAAAGAAGATGAAGAAGAAGAATGAAAAAGAATAATCATTTTTCAAAAGAAAATGAAGTGATATATATCATTTAGCGACCATGGGTGAGTTAACAAGTGTAGAGAATAAACTAGGGTTAAAGTAAATGGTTAGGGTTAAGGAAAGAAACAAAATGGTCAAACCTTTTTCAAAGCTTCATGAAGCTTCAAGTGAAAACAAAAGAAGCAACCATTTTCTTTCTTGCCAAAATGAATAAATAAATAAATAAATGAATAAGCAAATAAAGCAAATGAAACCCTAACCATTAACTAACCATGGTTTAATTCAAACATACACCCAAGTCTGCATGTATCATCAAACATGATACAAACTTGTGCACAAAAATATATCACATATACAATGTGCACAAGCAAGTGAGAAAAACATCTTAACTGAACCAATATTAGTTAATGTAAAGTAATATATCAAATATATATAATTATACATTAAATCATTAAATCAATACTTGATTTAATGATCCGGTCACATCGCATATGACCGACTAATATCCAATGTATCGACTTATCGAATCAATCCTCGATTCGATAACTAGGTTATATCGTATACAACCAATCGATTCATTCATCGTTAGAATAGAATACGGTATCACATACATGCATTATTCTCGGTCCCGCACATATCTCATATGCGCTCCTATTTCGTTTCGCTTGAGCCAGGAAACCTCTGTGTAGGACTCTAAAGACTCGTCAATACGCCGGCAGCAGGTGATGATCATATCAAACACCCACAAGCCGCAAGCGGTCTGCTAAACGTAACGGCCACCCGGGTATTGAGCGATCAGAAGATCGACGAGCAAGCCCGCTCACACTCCTGTGAATCCAACCGGTAACACTTACCGTACAGTCCGGTCTGATCGTCTGATATGTCGCATATCTCACCTAGGGGTGGTAAACGTCAGACCCCAGTAGCTCGATAAGTCGTGTCGATATGAGGTCTATAACAGTTCGAGTAACTACCGGTAACACTTACCAGTAAATCTCAGCAACCCTGGCCAGGGATTTCTGGTTATAGCCAATCGAACACTGCGCAACATCAACTCTCTATACCGGGAGAGACGAATCCCCTCCTATCGCTCATTGCCTCCATGTGATTCGGGACTGTACCCAAAAACCACCGTTTTGCACGCCCTCTTGGACGTGGTAAGGTGGAAATCAAAGCACAGTGGGAATCACACAAAACTCTATGACGATCTCGGGTCTACAGACTAACCTGTACCAGTGTCACCAGAGAACTGCCATCTGACGTAAGGTATAATACCATCTGGGCGTTCTCGGCGAGTCCATCCAGTGTACCCAGTCTCCACTGAGCACCCGTATATCATCTCTGATGTCAAACACCAATGGATATGGGATCATCCATCGCCCATCTGAATGGGTCGAGAAGGTATACGCTAGTCTACTCTGGTATATCGATGCCCCGTCTCGATACACCCACGACTAGGGACCTTGAAGGATGTACTTATGGACTACCATGTCCCCACTAGTATGAACCGCATCATAGTCTAGGTAGTCAAGTACACATCCTAAAGGCTTTACCAACATGTAACAGAGAGACAATCAGTATACACGTTAAGGTAAAGAGTAACCAGATAACATACTATCATGTCGAGCAAGAAAGTCCTCCCTATATATGTCCCAGCATCCACTACAATATACATCCTATGTACAGTAATGGGCTCTAGGGCATACATATAACTAACAGTTATACCGAGCGATCCGTGTCCTTCGGTCTTCATCTCCACTCCGATCTCCTTGCGGAATCTCCGGTCGTCGCCTCCTTATCGAAACGGGCACCACATCGCCGGGTTCTTTTATGGGCTCCCACCTCTGGACCGAGGCAACTCGGGCACAAAGTTGGCGAGCCGACGTGCCCAAGGAATGCTGTAGACTAAGTGTAGTAGCTTGTCTCTTTGGGGTCATGAAGTTGCCATAAAGATGATGGAGAAGAGAAAGAACTTTTGAGAGGAGGAAGGTATCATGTTTTCAAGCATGAAGAATGAGAGATGAATAATTCCCACCACTAGAAAATGAACTCTATCATTCTCTCTTCTAGCAATGTGGCCGGCCCCTCAAACTCAAAATGGTGGAGGGAAAAAAAAAACAAAGAAGGGAGGTGAGTGTAGGAAATGAAAAGAGGTGACCACACCCAAAAGGAAGCCTCACATCAACTTCTAATCCATTCTAATCTCAATTAATGCATGCTAGTGATGGAAAATGAATCTCATCATGAAGGATCTATCATGAAGCTCTCAAATGCAAGAAACCCCCTCCTCAATAAGTTATTTGCAAACTTGCAAATAACCCCCTCCATCACAAAATTCCGGCCGTGAAGGAACAAAGGAAAACCGGCCGGAACGGAATGCAAACTGGCAACTTTAGAAAACTGATCCCGTAATAAATTACAGGAAAACCCCGCTACTGTATATACATGCCCGTATTTATATTCCCACTGAATACAAATGCAAGGAGACAAAATCTACACTGTCTAATACTAGGATCCGGCTTAAACCAAAGCCCGCTAGTAAAATCCGTCCGATCACGATCCGTGCAATACCGCACGTATCTGATCGAACCCTTCCATATCTCCATACGGCCTCTACAGCGTTTCGCCCGAAACTTGAGTAACTGTGTGTGGTGGACTCTAAAGATTCGTCAATACTATGGCTGTGGATTTAACTACAAGCACGTCAGAGGTATTAGCCATACATGACGGGCTACCAGCTATTGACCAAAATGGACGTCGATGAGCGAACTCATCCTAACACCCTACTGAGCCTATCATTGACAATATCCGTACAGTCCGGTCCGTTCGTCTATGAGTATCGCATGGCGGGCCTAGGGGGTTGGTAAAAGTCAGACCCCCAAAAGCGGTACAAGTCGTGTCGGAGTGAAGCCCAGAACACCCTGAGATACTACTGGAATACCTACCAGTAAATCTCCTGCCTCGGCCGAGGGCTTTGTGTAATGGCTCTCCTAGACACAGCGCGACCTCACCCCCAATACCGGGAGAGACGAACCCCTGCAGATCCGCTCACTGCCTCCATGTGGCTCGGGATTGTACCCAACTAAAACCTGTTTGCACGACTCTTTTGAGCCGTGGTAGGGTAGTAATCAAAGCACAGTGGGAACTCACACGAGACAAATGACGATCTCAGGTCGATGAACTAACTTGTACACATGTCACCAGGGAACTGCTATCTGACGTCTGGTATAATCCCAACTAGCATGTTCTCGGCGAGTCCTGTCCGGTGTACTCATAACCCAATGAGCACCTGTATACATCTTAGGTGATCCAACTGACACCAGTGGCTTGTGAGATCGGCCACCGCCCCTCGTCGGGGTCTCGACTGTATACACTAGTCTACTGTGGAGAATCGATGCCCTGTCTCAAAACTCCCACGACTAGGGACCTTTTTAAGGACATGCTTATAGACCCCAGCTCCCACGTATATGATCGCCCTCATACTGCTGGTATTCAAGCAGGAATCCTAGAGGCTCTATCAACGTGCAATAGCGACTCGTAAGGTCACCTAAAGCAGTACACGATGATAAAGATAAACCAGATAGCATACTATCATCTTGAGTAAGACTGTCCTACCGGGATAGGTCCTCCCTCAATCATTGCAATCATGTGCCTGTGATCCAATAATTGACTCTGAGGGCAATATCTCCAACAATCTCCCACTTGCACTCAAGGCTAACTATTGCGATGTCGCATACTCACAGCCCGTGTGATACCGAACACCCAACTCTTCTACAAGTCAGTCTCACAAAGCTCGTTTGTGAAACTATTGCGTTCGAGGAATAGCCTCAGTGAGTGGATCCGCTGTGATGTTTTTTTCTATGTCTCTCTATATCTCAAGTTCATGGAGAAAGCCATCTCTCGAAATGAGCAACACCTTTCTTAGAATGTGTCTGGATGTCTGATGGGACCTAGCTCATAAATGAACTCCAAATCTAAACTTCTCAGACTGTATCGTCAACTGAACTTAATCAGTATCCTGCGCTATGCCTTCCCTCAGTATCTACCTGGACTACCTGTCCATAATACTGCCCTTCGTGAGAGGGAAAACTATAACTCTGATAGTCACTCTATCATCCAGGTCACCTTGGAAGCCTGGAATGATAACCGTCTCCTAAAGGAGGCAGCCGTTATCAAATCCCTAGAACATGCACTTATGTTCTAAAACTGCTTCCGAATGTTTCTCCAGGATTGGATTAATATCAACTTATTGCATCTCCTGTAAAAACAACATCTGGTGTGGTACTTTATATCTCATGATTGACTCAATTGCCTAAGCAAGTGATCTGCCAATCATGCACATCCCTCTCCTTAGTCTGTAAGACACCTTTAGAGAGGGTGACTCCATCACCTGCAGGTACACTACCGTGCCAGGAGTCGTCCATTCCAAATACTCATAGAATGCTGTCTAAGTACCCAGATTGGGAAACCACCTAAATCTAGATCTAAAACAATAGATCTAGTAACCAGAATGTCTGATATAATATCCAAGTCCTATGTGGAGAAACCACTGTGTGACAACCAAAGAATAACCGATCGTAGTATAGGAATTTTACTTCCTATTTTGTGTATGTCATCCAAATACCAGGACATCACACCCTACTACCTTCTTAACAGATCCATCCCCTATTCCGATGAAGTCAAACCTATGACTGTCACATCAGAAATAGATGATCTATCTCCGCTATAAGTGCTTTAGTCTATAAATAGACATAAGCCACTTGTCTACCAATGCTTCCGCTGCTCCTACTAACCACGACAACCCTCTTCCTCTTGCTCTCTCTAGCTCAAGGCAAACCATTCTCATGTGTTGAGACTCATTGCCTTAGTGATAAAAAGACACCAAAACATTCCTCTACTCATTCTAGTTCACAAGGCCTAGCAAGCCAAGTGTTCTAGTTTCTTCAAAGATCGAAGAAGAAGCCAAAGGTAGAAGCTTTCGGGTGGATCCATCTTCGGCGCAAGGAGACGACGAGGTGAGGCCGATCCGTACACCGGGAGGAGTTGAAGATGAAGGAGTTCAAGAAAGGTATAGCCCCCTAACCAAGTAGGTAAACTCAAGTTAGGTTGTTAGTTAGTTGTTTAGCAAAGATCCGTATTATGAGTCCATGTCACCACCCTCTTGAAAATCGTTTTTCACCACTTCCGTAACCCCGTAAGCACCGGGGAAGGGTAGCATGGACTTACAGTGGTATCAGAGCCTAGTTAAACACTATCTAACATGTTAGCAAAGTAAGTAGAAGTTCGATTGAAGAAAAAGTCACGAAACGAACCCGTAAAATCAAGTTTCTGCCGAATTTTTTTTCTGTCCAAAAAATGATAAATCTTATCTTAAAAATCGGCTCAGGCTTTTGTTTAAACACCCAGCAAAATTGGTCTATCGAACCGGTCAAGGCGCCGCGGAAACGCGGCGGGAGCATGCTCCCACCGCGGTTCCGCGGCCGAGTTGACTCAGCCGTGGCACAATTTTGTTGCAGTGTATTTCTGGGGTTGTTTTGGGATTTTTACAATATGTCTTTTCAGCCCAGATTTTCCAGAAAGAAAAATTAGTTTTTGGGGCTTGAAAATCCGTATTTTTATCGAACTTCTAAAGACTTAAGCTAACGGGTATATATCTGTGATGTGTTATATGTATTGAACGTCCGCTAATCGCTATACGTCGATAAGTGGGGGTTATACATATCTGTGATCTGTAATGTTGATGGTATGTGTATATGAATTCTTTGGATTGTCGCGGATGAATAGCCGGGGGTTGTGAGATGAGAGTTTTCTTTTCTTTCAATTCATGTAATATGTAAATTGATGTAATATTATTTTTGGCCGCACAACCGGGTCGGGGTTGTAGCCGTCATTGTATAATTTCTTTTTACTGTTTTTGCTCCTAGGATAGACCCAAGGTGGGGTGCACAAACTACCGGGTATCTCGAAGTGCCGAGTGGCCTACTCACGTCGTTGAGGGAGGTTGCTCCACTTCGGATATTTGGCGGGTAGTTTGCCTCACCCGTAGGGGTCTAGGGTGGGGTATTGGCTATTCATCGCGACCGTGTAATCCGCTTTTCGTTATAAGCTCGTACAAATTGCGGATTCCTAGTATATCCAATGTATTCGTCTGTGATCTGAAATGGCTATCATTGCAATATATTTATATATGATATTATTTTGGCGTTGTTTATGTTTTGCAGCCGCGCTAGCCCAGCCCCCGCTCCGTCGTTAGTTAAGTAACTTAACGGGTAATGACGGGGCCCCGTGGCGAATGCGAATGGCATAAGCGTACATCATATTTTGGTTGTTTTCTACAATGGTAGGATTAAATGATGGGACGCATTAAAAGAACTAATGCAAGAAAAATAAACCAAGTAAAAGTCGTTGGAACACTTTCAAAAAACCCACTCGGTTTCTTTTCAAAATAACTTTTAAACGCGGAGCTTAAGCCACTCCTTTTAAAAGCTATCTCGTTCCATCGATTATATCAAGTTCACTACGTTCACGGTTTCGCCAAAACCATTCGTAGCCCTCCGTCGTTTCACATGGATGGTCAATAGTATTCAAGCTATGTATGTTGGCCAAAGTCAAGGCATAGTGATTGGTAGCTATTGGGTATTCATGTGCAGCATAGATAGATGTGTTGGTTTGGGGCAGTCGTACTACCATTTTGGCCAAAGTCAAGGGTATGTGCGGATGGGCTCAAATTAACCTGGAGAATGACGGGTAGAACTTGACATGTGACTTATGATATTTTGGCCAAAGTCAAGGTCATAAGAGCATGAGGCAAAAATCCACATCGGGAGTTTCAAAAGAACTGAAACTTGCTAATGTTGCATACCATTTGGAGTGTGATGATTCTGGTAGGATTCCTTCAGTTTCGTCACGCGATGATATTTGGATCCCGATCCTACTGTGAGTATATGCTACTCCTCGGGAAATTTCTCACTAAGCGATCAATGCTATAAACCTAGTAGGTGTTTAGAAAGGTGTTAGCGGGGCTACGCCCCCAGGGAAAAGAGGTTCTTAAATTAAGGAACTTTGCGAAAGCGTTAGAAAACCTCCCTCGAAGTACCAACACCAGCCTGGCAAAACGGTTAAGCAAGTATTGTACGGTGAGATTGATCCTGACTAATTCTTCCTTTTTGGTTTGAGGAGGGATTCGAGAGACAGTGGGAGCCATTCTGTTTAGACAAATTAAAAACCACTTTAAACTTGCAAGAGCATCATGCTAAAGTGTTTCTTCTCTCTCTCCTAATTGCAGCGACCAAACATCATGACCGGACTTAAGTTATTACTAGATAAAAACATACTGACAGGGCCAAACTACAAAGATTGGCTCAGGAATGTCAAAATTGCAATCACTTATGACAAGTTGGGGTATCTCCTTACCACCAAAGCTCCCCCTGTCCCAGATCCCACCTCTAGCGTCGCGGATAAGGAAATCCGTAAGACTTGGGAGATTGATAGCGCGAAGGCCAAGTGCCTCGTTCTTGCCTCTATGGACAACGAACATCAGAGGAGGCACGAGAATATGACCTCGAATCTATATTTCTCCATACAAAAGAACTGTATGGAGAGCAATCTCGTATCGCAAGATACGAAGTGTCGAAGAAGTTATTTTCGGCAAGGTTGGCCATCGGATCATCGGTAGCGGAACACGTGCTTAAGATGATTGGCTTCATAGAGGAGCTCGCGGACCTTAGGACCACGTTGGAGAATGAGCTCTATACGGACTTGATTCTTCAGTCCCTTCCTTCCACTTACGCCCAGTTCATCCTGAATTTCAACTTGCAAGAAAAGGAAGTTGAACTTTCAGAGCTCCTCAACATGCTGAGGAGTGCAGAGGGCACCCTACAAAAAGGTAGGGAAACATCCACTTTGTTTGTAGGAGGATCTTCATCTTCTAGGTCCAAGGCGAAAGCCAAGGGAAAGAAGAAGAAAGCCTCCGCCAAACCAAGGGGCGGTGTTAGCAAAGTGGATACGAAGGGAAAGACAAAAGCAACAAAGGTAGCGGGAAGGCTTGTGGATAAGGAAGAATTCTTTTACTGTCACAAGAGTGGACACTGGAAGAAAGATTGCAGGGCTTGGAAAGCCAGAACACAGGATCTGAAGCATGTTGCGGCTTCAGCTTCAGGTGTGTATGTTATTGAAAACTGTCTATCAATAAACTTTACTTCCTGGGTATTGGATACCGGATCAGGATCTCATATCTGTAATTCTTTGCAGGTGTTGAGAAACCGTAGGTTTTTGAAGGCAGGTGACATGACCCTCAATGTTGCAAACGGAGCTAGCATGGATGCTAAGGCCGTGGGGGACTATCACCTGGGAATGTGGACATGTTTTGGTTTTACGTAATTGCTTTTTTGTACCCAACGCAACTTGTAATATCATTTCTGTATCTTTGATTTCTAAAGAAGGTTATGAATTTGCGTTTGTAAGTAAAGTTGTAAACATTCACCTTAATCAAGTTCTGATTGGGTCAGGTACATTAAGCAATGGTATATACGTACTAAACCAACCACAGATTTTCAATGTCCAGAATACACACAAAAGAAAGTCTCCAGAAATAAATCAGACTTTCTTATGGCATTGTAGACTGGGTCACATCAATGAGAAAAGGTTGACGAAGTTACATACAGAAGGATATTTGAATCCGTTCGAATATCAATCGTATTCCACTTGTCAATCCTGTCTCAAAAGAAAGATGACAAAGACTCCATTCACTGGACACGGAGTGAGAGCGAGCGAGCTCTTGGGACTCGTACACAGCGACGTGTGCGGTCCAATGTCTACACATGCGCGAAGCGGTTATTCTTACTTCATTACTTTTACGGATGACTTTTCAAGGTACGGTTATATATTCTTAATGAAACATAAATCCGAAGCCTTTGGAAAATTCCAGGAATATAAGAATGAAGTAGAAAAACAAACCGGCAAAAGTATCAAGACACTAAGATCGGATGGAGGTGGTGAATACTTGAGTGCCGAGTTCCTGGACTACTTAAAAGAGAATGGAATTCTCTCTCAGCTTACTCCTCCATACACTCCGCAACATAACGGTGTATCGGAGAGACGGAACCGAACCCTATTGGATATGGTACGGTCCATGATGAGTAACGCTGAGTTACCACGATCATTCTGGGGATATGCACTAGAATCAGCTGCATACCTTTTGAACCGAGTTCCAACTAAGACTGTGCCTACTACACCAAATGAGATGTGGTGTGGGAAGAGACCCTATCTTAATCACATTAAGACATGGGGAAGTCCAGCTTTTGTCAAAAAGCAGCATGCGGACAAGCTCGAGGCACGCTCAGTACAGTGCAAGTTTGTGGGATATCCAAAGAACTCCAAGGGATATTTCTTCTATTGCGAAGAGGAACAAAAGGTTTTTGTTTCTAAGCATGCCCATTTCTTGGAAACTCAGTTTTTGGAGAATCAGATAAGTTGGAGCGCAATAGAACTGGAAGAAATTCCAGAACCACGAGCTATTACTGAAAGCTTAGTAGAACCAGAGGGTTCAAAAGAACATGACATTCTTACGCCGCTCCACAGGAGTAGTAGGCAGTCTCATCCGCCCGAGAGATACTACGGTTTTCTCATAGACGGGGATAGAGAGGATTGCATCATTGATTATGATGAGCCGACTAGCTTCCAGCAGGTCATTCAGAGAGTTGACTCGGTAAAATGGCTGGATGCAATGCGGACCGAAATGTAGTCCATGTACACCAACAAAGTATGGACGTTGGACGTTGCTCCAGATGGGGTAAAACCCGTAGGATGCAAGTGGATCTTCAAAAGGAAGATTGGTGTAGATGGACAGGTTGAGACCTATAAAGCTAGATTGGTTGCAAAGGGTTTTCGTCAAAGACCTGGTTTGGACTATGACGAGACCTTTTCTCCAGTAGCTATGCTGAAATCCATTCGGATCCTTCTTGCCATTGCTGCCTTCCACGATTATGAGATTTGGCAGATGGACGTAAAGACCGCTTTTCTAAATAGAAATTTAGAGGAGTGTGTTTATATGGACCAGCCAGAGGGTTTCATTCAGAGTGGGAGCAGTGGAAAGGTGTGCAAGTTGCTTAAGTCCATCTACGGACTAAAGCAGGCATCGCGGAGTTGGAACATCTGTTTTGATGAGACGTTCAAAGAATTTGGCTTTATCAAAAATCCAGATGAACCATGCATCTATAGTAGATTTGTAGCGAGAACTGTAGTATTCTTCGTTTTATACGTGGATGACATTCTCTTAATAGGAAATGACATTCCTATGCTACAATCTGTCAAAGGGTTCTTGTCACACAGGTTCTCCATGAAAGACCTGGGTGATGCCTCATACATTCTGGGGATCCGGATCTATCGTGACAGATCCAAGAGGATACTGGGACTTTCACAGTCCAGGTACATCGACACCATACTGAAAAGATCCAGTATGGAAGATTCCAAGCACGGTAATCTACCGGCTTGTCACGGGATCACCCTTTCCAAAGAGATGTCTCCCAAGACTGATTTGGAAAGGGATCGCATGTCTATTATACCCTACGTTTTTGCGGTAGGCTTTATAATGTATGCGACGTTATGTACCAGACCAGATGTATCTTATGCACTGAGTGTGGTAAGCCGGTATCAGTCAAACCCTGGGGAGAAACACTGGATAGCAGTAAAGAACATTCTCAAGTACCTAAGAAGGACTAAGGAGATGTTCTTGGTGTATGGCGGAAAAGACCTCCAGATCGAGGCCTTTGCTGACTCCAGCTTCCAGAGTGACAAGGATGATTCCAAGTCCATGTCGGGTTATGCCTTTACCCTCAATGGAGGGGCGGTGTGTTGGAAGAGTTCCAAACAGGAAACCGTTGCTGACTCGACGATGGAAGCGGAATATATCGCTGCTGCAGATGCCGCAAAAGAAGCTGTATAGATAAGGAAGTTCTTAACTGAACTTCAGGTGGTTCCGTCCATTGTTGATCCAATACCTCTGTATTGCGACAACAACGGGGCTATAGCTTTAGCAAAGGAACCCAGGTCCCATCAGAAGTCCAGACACATCTTGAGGCGGTATCACCTGATCAGGGAGATCGTGGGTCGCCAGGAGATCGAGGTTCGGAGAGTTTCTACGAAAGATAACACTGCTGATCCACTCACAAAGGCCTTACCCCAGACTCAGTTCGAGCTGCTGATCGAGATGATAGGTCTTCGATACGCCAGTACATGGCCTTAGTGCAAGTGGGAGATTGTTAGTGTATATGCCCTAGAGGCCATTACTGTATCATACTAGTTTGTATATTACTTAATGGAAGCTTGGGATATTCACCTTGTAAAGACAATCTTGCTCAATATAGTAGTATGCTACTTGGTTTGTTTCTACTTCAATGTGTACATGTGTTTATTTTAGTATATCACCTATGCACATTAGTGGAGCCCTTAGGATCTTTGCTTGATTACCGACGTTGTGATGGCAGTCACACTAGTGGGGGCTGGGTAATCTATAAGCACATCCTTATGCAGGTCCCTAGTCGCAGGACTATCGAGACAGGGCATCGATACTCCGGAGTAGACTAGCGTATGCGCTTCTCATCCCAGTATGCGAGATGGTCTGTCCCACAGCCATCAGTACGTCATACTGGAGATAGTATGCGGGTGCTCGTTGGGTTACGAGTACACTGGACAGGACTCGTCGGGAACTGTTGGTTGGTACTATACCTATTGTCAGTTATCAGTTCCCAGGTGACATGAGTACAGCTTAGTCCGTTGACTTGACACTGTCACTTCGCCTCGAGTGTGTTCCCACTGTACTTAGATTACTACCCTACCACGGCTCAAAGGAGTCATGCAAACAGGTAGTAGTTGGGTGCTGTCCCGAAGCACTTGGAGGCAATGACGGTTAGACAGGATTCGTCTCTCCCGGTATTGGGGGTTGACATCGCGCTGTGTCTAGGAGAGCCATTACACGAGTAGTACCTGGCCAGGGTAAGCAAGATATACTGGTAGGTTTCCAGTGTTATCTCAGGGTGTTCTGGGCTTCACTCCGACACGACTTGTACCGCTATTAGGGGACTGACGTTTACCGCCCCTAGGCCCGCCATGCGATGTATCAGACGAACAGACCGGACTATATAGAGATTGTCACATTCAGGCTCAGTAGGAGTTCAGATGGGTTTCACCTCGTCCGTCTTCTTGTCGGCATCTACCTGGGGATCGTTACGCACAGCTAGTGCCGCTTGCGGTCTGTGGTTAAACCCACTGCCAGCGTAGTGTCGAGTCTTTAGAGTCCCACACAGAAAGCTATTCGCCTTTAGGAAAAAGAGTAGGGGTCGCATGGTTTTGCGACAGGTCGCATGGTATTGCGACAGGGTTCGGTCACATCCGTGCACTTGTGCACGTACAGTGTCCGGACAGTTAACACTAGCGTGCTTTGGTTTAAGCCAGATCCTAGTGTACGTTTTGGGATTGGTTTTATCTCGTTTGTATTCGTGTTCCTCGGAACGCGGATGCAGGTGTGTATGCACAGATGACAGAGAGACAAAAGCAGAGGATTCTCATTGCGGTTGTTGACTGTTGACTGTTGACAATTGACTTTTGCTTAACCCTAATGAGAATAAGAAATATGATTAACAATAATATTAATTAAGTATTATAGTGACATGGTTGTTGAGGGGTTGACTTTGTTGACTTGTTGACTTTGTTGACCGGTTGACTAGGTTGGACTAGTTGACCATCATCATGACAATGGCTATCATTCCATGGCAAAGACTTTTGCTTGCTTGTTTATTTATGCCAAATGAGTGCATGAAATGATATAGCCATTTTGACTTAAACCATCACACAATACTTGATTACTATTTTTGTTATGATAGCTTTTGGATTATGAGAGGTTGGATGAGAAAAGAGTGGCTCATTCTTTCATTTGCTTTCTCTCTCTTGAGCTCTCCCATTCTCAAGCTCTCCCTCCTCCTCTTGCTCTCTTTCGCTCAAGGCAAACCATTCTCATGTGTTGAGACTCATTGCCTTAGAGATAAAAAGACACCAAAACATTCCTCTACTCATTCTAGTTCACAAGGCCTAGCAAGCCAAGTGTTCTAGTTTCTTCAAAGATCGAAGAATAAGCCAAAGGTAGAAGCTTTCGGGTGGATCCATCTTCGGCGCAAAGAGACGACGAGGTGAGGCCGATCCGTACACCGGGAGGAGTTGAAGACGAAGGAGTTCAAGAAAGGTATAGCCCCCTAACCGAGTAGGTAAACTCAAGTTAGGTTGTTAGTTAGTTGTTTAGCAAAGATCCGTATTATGAGTCCATATCACCACCCTCTTGAAAATCGTTTTTCACCACTTCCGCAACCCCGTAAGCACCGGGGAAGGGTAGCATGGACTTACAATCGGCACCCAAATATCATAAATACTCGTGTCTAGCATCGACACGCAAATCTTCCTATATCGGGCATCCGTCAGTCCGGGTCAGCCCCCTCTCTCATATGTCTATCGGGCATCCGTCAGTCCGGGTCAGCCCTCTCTCTCATATATATATCGGGCATCCGTCAGTCTGGGTCAGCCCTCTCTATCTCATATATATCGGGCATCCGTCAGTCCGGGTCAGCCCTCTCTATCTCATATATATCGGGCATCCGTTAGTCCGGGTCAGCCCTCTCTCTCATATATATCTATCACTCTAGCACCGAGAAAACATAGGGTAGACGCACCGAAATATCATATCAAGGGAACCAGGTTTTTAAATGATTCATATTTGAAATAGCCACGGTTCCCAAATCCAGAAATCACATGTAATCCAAACCAATATGCAAGTCAATGTGATGTGATATGTGCGTCAAATATGAATACCATATCATGTCGCATAAAAGATGAGCTACAACATAATGATCCGATGTGATATATGCATCAAGTATGAATATCATGTCAAGTCGCATAAAAGATGAGCTACAACAGAATGATCTGATGTGATATATGCATCAAGTATGAATATCTTGTCAAGTCGCATAAAAGATGAGCTACACCATAATGATCATGGGAATTCTACAGTGTGAGTGTCATGGCAATTACTAACGGTGTGTGTATAACATGCAGGATAGTGCTCGTGCAACATGAACCGTTAGTAACGGTGCAGTGTTCTATCAATTCTAGTTTATATACATATGGCAGGAAATGTGGTATGCACTAAATAGTAGCCATGAACAATCAATGTACGGAAATGTAGCTATAAGATCCTATCAGCCCTGACGTAGAACGCCATGCGGGCAATATCCCCGGTAGATGTTAAATCTACTCACCGTAGTCTCTCGTTAGGTATAGCCGATGACTTGTTTCCCCTTCTTCGCGGCGTCCGTCGCACTTGCCTGCGAACCTAGAATTCCACAGAATATCACGCATAAGGTCAAAACCATACAAACACGACATTTAAAGTCAACTAGAAACCCGTGTCGCAAACCAAGCGCGCGTGCGCGATATGCTAAAACGTGTGATTACGCGCCTGAAGTCACTCCAACGCGTCGCGATACGCAGAAACCCCAAACCCACACACACGTATCACGCGTGTCGCGAAAGATTAAAAAAATATGGGAAATAGGGTATTCTACTCCAGATTTTGATACAGAACAGATATTATAAAAATAGATATACCAAAATACTCCATATAGCAGCAGACTCCAGTGTACCAAACCCCAAACCCCAACTCACCCATCTGGCCGCAAATTGCGGCCATAATGAATATTCCGGCGGCCTGTCTGGGGAATTGGGCTCCCAGGTTTTGTGTGTGCACTCTATACCCCCTATACATGCTACTGTAAATCCAATTTCATTCTGAAATAACTCGGGTAGCAGCAGATTCTACAGAGCCCTATTTCTAGTTAAAAACCACACTTTTACACTAAAATGATACTTTATGGTATTTTTGTGAAACCTGAAGCAAAACCTAGTCTAAAAACACATTAATAACCCATTAAGAAGCTAACCAAGCCATAAAAATGTTACTTTACACATATCATCACTAAATCCCTTCAATAGCAGTAAAAATGCACAAAAATGTGATATTTTGTTAAAGATACTACAAGTTAAGGAGAAAGGGTGCTAAACATGAATTAATACCTTCTAAAGGCCTTAAGAAACACCAAAATTTCTAGCTCCCTCCTCAAGCATGCAGATTTGCCTCCAAACACCTCAAAAACTCATTTTTCCTAAGGTTTTGTGAAGGAAAAGAGTGGTTTTTGTGTAGGATTTGTGTAGAGATCAAAGAGAAGTGAAAAGGAGAGGGAAAGGTGAAGAAAAGCTAGGGTTTTGGCTGCTGCCTCTGCAGAAATTCTGCAATGAGAAAGGAGAGAGAAAAGAGGGGAGAAAATGGTCACCAAAGTCAAATGTTCACCTAACCACCATGCTTCTATTTTCTATTGCTAATTGAATTTTTACAAAGGGTTTTGTTTTGATTAAAAAGGTGGGAATAAATTATCAACCATGCAACAAAAGAAATGGTTAACATGATACACTAAAAGACCTAAGTCATAAAATTGGCTAAGTGTGCAAGTGTACACTACAAAGGACAATTTTCCAATTAGAGTAAACCCGACTAAAATAACTAATAATCCTAAGTACACATATATAATAACACGCACAATTACTAATTAACATGAAAACAATCTAACGAAATTTCAAAGTGTTACACCTCGACTAGGAACAGTTATAGGATGCACTCTTTGACTACCCTGGCCCGATTAGTGTGATCTCATCACAGTCCCGGTAATCGAGTACATATCCTAAGGGCTTTATCAACATGTGAGAGCAAGACAGTAAACTAATACAAGTCAACATGTTAAGACAAAGTGAAACCAAATAGCATACTATCATGACGAGCAAGAAAGTCCTCTCTCTATATATCCAAGCATCCATTATAATATAAATCATATGTACAACAATGGCCTCTAGGGCATATATATAACTAACACTAGGGATGCGGGTTTGGCTATTCATCGCGATCGTGGAATCCGCGTTTTTTATTGGCTTAATTAAAACACGAAATTCCTAGTATATCCAATATTTCATATGTGTTCTTCTGCTGCTGATGTTCTGTGATGTGATCACTTTATATGATGAGACGAATGCTTATATTATATATATGATATATAATAAATATTGCTGCTTTCGTTTCTTCTGTGATGCTTAGGAAGCATAATTGATGGGACTTCATTAATGAGATTAATGAAATAAAAGAAACCTAAAGGCGTTGCAGAATCTTGTTTTAAAAACTGGTAGCTCTAGTTCTTGCTTTGCATAGTGGTATTCCTTGTAGAATATCCAGCACATTATTCAATAAGGAAAAAGCCGAGATTCCTTCACCGGGAGTGACCTCTTCAGCGAAACTGGCAGATGCTACAACCTACTCGGTTTTGTTTTTGATTGCTTTTTTTAGTTCATACTTTGCATAGTGGTATTTATGAAATATACAGCACCTCATTCGATGAGGAAAGAGCCGAGATCCCTTCACCCGGAGTGACCTCTTTAGCAAAACTAGTAAAAAGCCTAAAAAATACTCCTTTTCAAAATCACTCGATTATACAACGACATCAAGTTCATTACGCAAAAGGTTTTTTAAAAACCTGCCGTAGCCTTCCGTCATTTCAGATAAGGACTATTTAGTATTCGTGCTGCATTTGTTGACCTCCGTCAAGACGTAGTGTGCGGTAGCTGATTAGTGCTTATCTTCTAAAGCATGTGATGCGATTGGATTATGGTAGTCGTGCAGCCTTGTTGACCTCCGTCAAGGGTCGTGCGGGTGAGTTTAATTCAATCATGAAATATACGGGTTGAACTTGACTAGCATCCTATGGTTTGTTGACCTCCGTCAAGGTCATAGGATGCTAGGGGTAAAATATTATCGGGAATTTCAAGTGTTGAAATTTGCAATGATATTGCATACCTTCTATGAGATTGTTGGATCCCGATACCCACTGTGAGTAAGAGTTACTCCTGCGAGAATTTTGCACATTACAATTAGCCGATCAAGTAGGTGTTTAGAAAGGTGTTAACGGGGTTACGCCCCTGGGAAAACGAGGTTTATTTTAATTAGGTCCGTGCGAAAGCACGGGGAATCTCACTCAAAGTACCGACACTGGCATGGCCGAAAGATTGGCGAACTTGTAGGGTGTAATTAATCCCGGCTAGTCTTGCCTTTTAGGGTTTGAAGGATGATTTGATAAAAACAGTGGGAGCCATCCTGATTAGATAAAATAATAACCAATCTAATTTTGCAAGAACATACGCAGAGTGTTTTCTTCTCTCTCTCTCTCCTGGTAGCGACCATGTCATGCCTTAATCAAGATAATAATATGGATGCATTGACCGAACCTGCTTATTATACTGAGCTGGGGAACGTTGGTTCCGCTCTATCCTATAATTGTTATAAGTCCGAGTAGGAAATAGGAGAATATCCGGATTTCCACGCGACCCAATCGAGGAATAAGCATGCTATGCATATTCTTCGGGTGTGTTCGTTACCGAGAACTGTTTCTCAGTATCCTATACGTCCTAGGTATGAGAAACCGGTTAAGGATCCCACATATGTAAGAGTTACATGGGCTGTAGAGAACAGGGATTGGGTGATATGTCTCTACGTGTTAGAGAATGGTGCAATTGTTGCAACCAAATCAGTTGGCATATATCACCTTGTATTACCATATGGTAAATACATTGATTCTGAACAAATGTTATTATTTACCGAACCTGATAGACAACATTACATCAAATTCTTTATTGAGTTAAAGAAGGATATAATTCTGTATTTGAGGATAATGTAGTGAATATTTTCCTGAATCAAGAGTTGATTGGATCGGGCACGTTATGTAATGGCATATACGTTCTAAATCAAACCACGGTTCAAAGTATCTAGAACACTGTAACACCTTAAAATGTGTTTTGTGGCTAATTATATTTTAATGTATGGTTTTTAATAAAAAGTTTACCAAATTAGTTTTCAATTATTTTATCCTATTTAATGAATATTTTATTAGATTTTTCCTAGGCTTGCACACACTTGTGCATGATAACTAGGGTTATTTTTGGGGTTTAACCATGATTGGCAACCATGGTGGACTAAACATTTCCTTAAGCCATTTTAAGTTTTGTATTAAGTCATTTTGGGTTTTAATTATGGTTGTTGTTTTGATTTTATTTTGTTTATGGAAATGGTTGTTTTTGTGTTGACTTGAGAGAGAGAAAGAGAGAGAGAGAGAGAGGGGGGGTGCATTATGAGGCATGATGGCTTGCCCATGCCTTCATTAATGAAGAGAGAGGGAGAGAAAGGGTTGACTAATGCTAGCTCTTGTTTCGCTTTCCTTCTCATTCTCTCACTCTCATTCTCTCATACAACACACACACTCACACACACACAAGCAGCTGAAGCTCCATCAGCAGCAGCCCCAGCAGCACCAAATAACAGCAATATCAGCAGCAGAGCAGCATCAACAGCAACAGCAAAACAACATCAGCAGTAGCACAGGCAGCAGTAGCAACACAAGGAGCAATTGCAGCAGATCATCTCCTCCTTCTACTTCCTCTCTTGCATCCTAGGACCCTTTAGGGTATATTTTCTGAACCCATATCTCTTTTTCATTGGTCTTGTATACTTATTAGCGTCGGTTTGTGTTTATTGTGAGTTTAGTGCTAATTATGGTGATGTATGTGGAAATGTTGATTAAGTGGTGATTGTGTTAGTTAACCCTACCTATTTAAGTGTTGTTAGGATCACCTTAACTGAGTTTAACCCTGGATTACACTAAAATACCATAGGGTTTGTGTTTTGTGCTAAATTAGCATTTTTAAGCGATGTATTGGCTTTCTGTGATCTGCTATGGACCCGGGACCTTCAGGTTAAAATTGAGGAAACTGGGGTATGTACACTAGGTCTAGATACCACTACCTGAACACGAGCCCCTAATTCCTTACCCAGGCCGCAGTTTTATTAGGTTTGGCCGCAATTTGCGGCCAAGTAGGGGGCAAGGGTGTTGGGTTTTGGGTAGGGTACTCTGCAGTGTTGTCTAGTATTTTGGCATGTCTAGTTTTGTAAGATTTGACCTGTAGGAAAATATGGGACAATATACCGTTTTTCATGTCCGTTGTGTTTGCGCGATACGCGCGATACGTGAGTGGGTTCTGTGATCCAGCGTATCGCGGCGTGTCGCGGTAGTTTTAGACGTGTATACACACGATTCAGCGTATCGTGCACACGCGCGTTTAGTTCGTGACGCGAGTTTCTCGTTTTGGTTCGATATCGCGTTTTGCGGAATATTTGGCTTATATATGATTTCCATGTCTTATTTGCAGGTTTGCAGGCAGGGACTACGGACACTACTACAGGGGGAGCAGATGGTATGATTCACCTAGCGTGGAGCGTAGGTGAGTAGATTTAACATCTATAGGGGAATCGCTTGCATGGCGTTATGCGTCTGGGCTAGGATTCAAATACCTGTCGCATATTCTACATCATTGTTAGAATTGCGCCTTTACCTCATTTCCTTGATATAGTTATACTGTGACTAGCAGTCGTAGGACACTGCACATATTATTGACGGTTGATGTTGCACGAGCACGGATTGTATGCTACACACACCGTCAATAATTGCCATGTCACACACAACCCCTTATAGATACTATATTGCTTATCATACTTGACATCTAGCTTATCGGTATACCTATAGTGTATCTTACCATTAGTGATAGGTACATCTACAGCTTGCGATACAGCTACAGGTATACTTTGCACATATTCTACTTATACCCAGGGGGGTATACGATATCTTTTACTTATAGGTAGACACCTATACTTAGCTGTACCTTATTGATTTCGCATACATCTGGTTTCAGCTACATATTCTCTTTTATATGCTCGCATTTCAGATATATCGCATATATTTATTCTTGGATTTGCGCATTGTTTATTGGGATTTTAAATGATGTTTTCTGGATTTGAGAACCGCGGGAGTTCATGAAATCATGCATACATTGAAAAACCCGGTTTCCTTGATTTGATATTTGCGCATCCACCATGAGTTTTATCGGTGCTGATTTATATATACCCCTACGAGGAGGCGTCGAGGCCGTAGAGGGTACATGGTGGGGCCCAGTATGGTTCCCCTCGGCAAGAAGATCGATGGACTTTGCCGATTGAGCCTGGAGGCGGGCGAGTACCTACCGGTGACAGTACCCATGACTCGGCGGGGGATCACGGAGATACCGTTGGGAGTCATGTACGTATGTATACGTCAAAAGGCGAGGGTCAAAGCTAGGCACTCGTGCTTTCGGTATAGCGTATGATACGTGATCAGGATTTCTGTGTCGATGCTTGACACATGGTTTTCATGATATTTCTTTAACACCTTTGTATATATAACAGGGGATTTAGCCGTTGTTATATATATCCTTACACCAATATTAGTGGAGTGGGACGCTAATATATGTGTATTGACCCCATCATATTTATTTCTGCATATATAAATATTTAGGATGCTAGAATCTTACTTGAGATGTGATTGGGATATTAGGTGATTCATTGAGATTGGATACAGGATACCTATAAGATTGTCGATTTGTACATTCGGGATATAGGAGATTACTCGATATTGTACATTGGAGAGATGTGGGACTTATTTGATATGAGAGCCCAACTTGGGGACGGATTTGAGGAAATTTGGATTTGAATGTCTTAATGGATTGTGACCCTACCACGATATTAGGTTTCCGTGAGAACGACATATTTCACTCCATAACTCATACCTATTCACTTATGCACGGTTTCATATATTGGTAGTACCTGTTAGTGTACCCTTATGATTGCTGCATATCTACTTTCTCATATCCCTATTTCATAGTTATTGTATACTTTTATCATGTCATTATTGCTTCACATATTGATTGTACCTGCTAGTGTACTTTCCATTATTCTGCATTCACATGACATGTTATTACTGTAATCGCATATCTTAGATTCATGCTGTACGTACATTCCTGCGATTACCTGCATATGTTATTTACTATTCACGAGTTGGCAACTCACCCCCGTTGTGCCACAGGTGTTTCAGGTTGTTCCCCAGAGTAGTCGAGGCAGGCTATTCAATATTCATCTATCATCTTTTGCTACAGATACCGCATCAGCTCACTGTACTATTTTGCTTAGGTGGGTTTTGGTGGTTATATGTATTTAGTATTGTGCATTCGTCGTATCTTGTACTCTCCATCTACTATTATGTTGTTGACTTAGAGACTTTGTGATGACGTTATTGTATATTAATGGTGGATTTGTTGTCTTTTATATACAGTTTCCTTCCTATTGTCTCTTATTTCTTCGCTACGGCGTCGTATATTTATGATGTGATTGTTTTCCGCCTTTGGGCCAGTTTTTACAAAAGGGGTGTTACTAAAATTTAAAATATAGAAAGTAGGATTTTTAAAGAATTTGTGTTGCGATTTCAAATGTTTCAAAAACTTTTATTATCTTTTCCGTATTTTTATGGTTTAGATTTCTGGGTTTTGGCTTTCTTTTACTGCGTTACGTCTTTAGGCGTTGCGTAGTATTAGGGCCGTCACGTGCCAATTTCGGGTCGTGACAAAGTTGGTATCAGAGCGCTAGGTTTTACCTTTCGGAGTGTAGGATGACCTTATTATGATGGAGTAGGTAACTTAAGCAGAGTAACGTAGTGTGTGTATGTCTGCAGCATACCCACGATGCGGTACTTCGCCTTATGTGACCTAAGTACAAATTGCTTGAATTTCCTTCCTTGATGATTCATATCCTTGAGATTGGATTCCTTATTCTCATCGAATCTTATATCTATTTATAGCCTTGCCGCTGATGACTATGGGGACTCAGAGTGATGCAGCGAGGGCCGAGTTCAGAGTTGGCTCGGGTGAGACGAGTACTGACCAGGATGTCACTCTAGTTGCACAGGTGCAGACGGATCAGCCTACGACATATACTATTGATAGAATTTTGGAAGAGATGCAAGACTTCCGCCAGACTATGAGTACATTGGTTGATGTCGTTCGGGAGCTACGGCAGGAGGTTGTCACCCCTGTTACTCAGTTGTCGCTTACGATCAGCATATAGCAGTCCGTCACCTATATGGCACCAGTGGTTGCAGCTCTAGTTGACGATGCAAATATTCCAGGACAGTGGAGGACTCGTACCAGTGTACCAGCCCAGAGACAGAGGTTTGGTCATCGAGACAAATTTCGTGGCCGTCGCGGTAGTAGCAGAGGCTTAGGACGAGGACAGTCGTTCAGCTCTCATCCCCAGGATGGTCAGCAGTCAGCGCGTGGATGTTTTCGATGCGGAAGCCTTCAGCACTTCGTCAGGGATTGTTCCTTAGCACCTCATCAGGATCGTTTTCAGAGAGGCCGTGGACGTGGAAGGTTCGCTCAGAGGGCTCAGCTTACCAGAGGAGTTCAGCCAGTTGCGGGTAGAGGGCAGACTTAGGAGTTTGCTTCAACTCATCGGGACGCGCAGGCGTCCAAAGCAGAGTTTTCAGGTATCCTTATTTCGCATATTCTTTTGATATATTTGTTTTTTTTCATGCTTGTGCCGCGGTTGGGTAGATTAGTCGTAGTTTGTTGTTTTAACTTCTGTCAGCGATTCTTTTGTTGCGCGACACGTATTTCAGTTGTGTGCCAATCGGATAGGAGATAGAGATTCGTCCGTCGTTTCGATCCTTCTAGAGATGTTGGATTTGACGTTCTCCTGGGCACGGAATGGTAAACTACGTGCTAGGCGTTTGTGGACTGCCGTGAGGAAACGGTCAGGAATTGTTTTCCCAGCGAGTCAGTTCTTGCTGTGCAGGTGGATAGTTGTGCCGCCTCTCACAGCTTGAATTCAGCCTTTTTCGCTAGTCGGCTTCTGAGGAGATGTCGTGGATTCTTGACGTTCATTCATGATACCGTAGTCACAGATGGTTTGTTGAACCGGTGTTACTATTGTAAGGCATGCCTAGCACCCTATGAAGAGTTTTGAAGCATCACATGTCTCAAAGTATGTATTTTTAAGGTGCTAAACAAACACGCAAAGGAATCGATCCTAGAAAATTAGGGTTACGAAACTTTAAGCTAATAAAAATTAGGGTTTGAAGGCTACAACCTTTGTAGCTCCTGTAAGTCGATGTAGTACACCCCAATACTTGTGGGGAGGCGGAATTTTCAAAAACGAACTTGTTTAGTGAACGAACATCGACTAACCGCTTGAATCGAAGCTAAACTATAAATAACCAAACACAAAGTGTTTCTTAACTATTGTGTTTAGGGATTATACCTAATGAAACCAGTCCTTCGTCTTTACGATCTCCTTGTTCTCCTCGACCTTCTCTAGGTAGTAGACGATCCACCCGAGAGAAAAACTCCAAGCTAAACCTCTAAACTTGAGGCAACTAACCTTCTTGGATTGCCAATCAAAGAAGCTAGGATGAAATAGAGTGATGGTTATGGATTGATTAGTCTTTTCTAATCCTTTGATCTCAACTCATGAGGTGTAAGGATTAGGGTTTGAAGATGAGAGCTTGAGGAGAGAGAAGATGAGAGATAATAATGAGATAAGATTGTGAGTATCATAACATATTATGAAGCATTCTCATTAAAGAATAAATGAATAAATGTGATGAATAAGCATGCTTCATAAATGTTAAGTGGTGATTCATTAAGCATGTGTCATTAGTCATTTATGGTGCAATAATGACAATGATGAATCACTCTCATGACTCACAATTCTTATCCAAAGTATATGCCATCTAAACCTCCTTAGTCACCATCTTCTAGAAGCTTCTCGCATAATTACGAGAACGCCCCTCCAATCCGCAAAAATACGGAAAAACTTTAGACTGTAAAAATCCAATAACCGGATACCAGTAACTGGCTTAAACCAAAGCCGACTGGTAAAAACTGTCCGAAAGTCGTACGCGCGTAAACGCACGTATGCGTCCGAACCCTTGTCATAAAACCATACGACCTCTATATCGTTTCTCCTGGAATAGGAAACTCTCTGTGTGGGACTCTAGAGACTCGACTACTACGCTGGCAGTGGGTTTAACCACAGACCGCAAGCGGCACTAGCTGTACGTAACGGTCCCCAGGTAGTTGTCGATAAGAAGGCCGATGAGGAAACCCATTCGAACTCCTACTGAGTCTGATGTGACAATCTCCATACAGTCCGGTCCGTTCGTCCAAGACTATCGCATATCGGGCCTAGGGGGGCGGCAAGCGTCAGTCCCCTAATAGCGGTATAAGTCGTGTCGGAGGGAAGCCCATTACACCCTGAGAAACTACTGGAACCTACCAGCAAATCTCGCTTGCCCTGGCCAGGGACTTTGCGTAATGGCTCTCTGACACAGCACGATATCAACTCCCAATACCGGGAGGGACGAATCCTGTCTAACCGCCACTGCCTCCAAGTGCTCGGGACTGCACCCAACTGCTACCTGTTTGCACGACTCCTTTGAGCCGTGGTAGGGTAGCAATCTAAGAACAGTGGGACACACTCGAGGCGAAGTAGCAGTGTCAAGTCTGCGGACTACGCTGTACTCATGTCACCTGGGAACTGTTCACTGACGACTGGTATAAAACCAACCAACAGTTCCCTGTGAGTCCTGTCCGATGTACCCGTAACCTAACGAGCACCTGTATACTATCTCCAGTACGACGTACTGACGGCTGTGGGACAGACCATCTCCCCAACTGGGATGAGAAGCGTACACACTAGTCTACTCCGGAGTATCGATGCTCTGTCTCGATAATCCAACGACCAGGGACCTGAATAAGGATATGCTTGTAGACTACCCAGCCCCCACTAGTGTGACTGCCATTACAACGCTGGTAGACAAGCAAGATCCTAAGAGCTCTATCAATACGTACACTCACATATTAAGATAGAAAAACCAAGTAGCATACTACCATGTTTAGCAAGACTGTTATATACATGTGAATATCCCAAGCTTCCATTAAGTAATATACAAACTAGTATGATACAGTAATGGCCTTCTAGGGCATAAACACTAACAATCTCCCACTTGCACTAGGGCCATGTACTGGCATATCGTAGACCAATGATCTCGCGTAGCCTCTCGAACTGAATCTGAGGATGGGCCTTCGTGAATGGATCAGCAATGTTCTCTTCTGAAGCAACTCTCCGAACCTCGATCTCCTGACGATCAATGATCTCCCGGATCAGGTGATACCGCCTCAAGATGTGTCTGGACTTCTGATGGGACCTTGGTTCCTTCGCTAAAGCTATAGCTCCATTGTTGTCGCAATACAGAGGTATTGGATCAACTATGGTAGGAACCACCTGAAGTTCTGTTAGGAACTTCTTCATCCAGACTGCTTCTTTTACGGCATCGCAAGCAGCTATATACTCCGCTTCCATCGTCGAGTCAGCAACGGTGTCCTGCTTGGAGCTCTTCCAGCACACCGCCCCTCCATTGAGGGTAAAGACATAACCCGACATGGACTTGGAATCGTCCTTATCACTCTGGAAGCCGGAATCAGCAAAGGCCTCCAACCTGAGGTCTTTTCCTCCGTAAACCAAGAACATCTCCTTAGTCCTCCTCAGGTACTTGAGAATGTTCTTTACTGCTATCCAGTGTTTCTCCCCTGGGTCTGACTGATACCGGCTTACCTCGCTTAGTGCGTAAGCTACATCTGGTCTGGTACACAACATCGCATACATTATAGAGCCTACCGCAGAAGCGTAGGGTATAATAGACATGCGTTCCCTTTCCAAATCAGTCTTGGGAGACATCTCTTTGGAGAGGGTGATTCCGTGACAAGCCGGTAGATTACCGCGCTTAGAATCTTCCATACTGAATCTTTTCAGTACAGTGTCGATATACCTGGACTGCGAAAGTCCCAACATCCTTTTGGATCTATCACGATAGATCCGGATCCCCAGAATGTAAGAGGCATCACCCAGGTCTTTCATGGAGAACCTGTGTGACAAGAATCCTTTGACAGATTGTAGCATAGGAATGTCATTTCCTATCAATAGAATGTCATCCACGTACAAGACGAGGAATACGACACTTCTGGCTACAACTTTACTATATATGCACGGCTCATCTGGATTTTTGATAAAGTCATATTCTTTGACTGTCTCATCAAAACAGATGTTCCAACTCCGCGATGCCTGCTTTAGTCCATAAATAGACTTAAGCAGCTTGCATACTTTCCCGCTGCTCCCACTCTGATTGAAACCCTCTGGCTGATCCATATAGACGCTCTCTTCTAAATTTCCATTCAGAAAAGCCGTCTTTACGTCCATCTGCCAGATTTCATAATCATGGAAGGCAGCAATAGCAAGAAGGACCCGAATGGATTTGAGCATAGCCACTGGAGAAAAAGTTTCGTCATAGTCCAAACCAGGTCTTTGACGAAAACCCTTTGCAACAAGTCTAGCCTTATAGGTTTCCACCTGTCCATCTACACCAATCTTTTTCTTGAAGATCCATTTGCATCCTATGGGTTTTACCCCATCTGGAGCAAAGTCCAAAGTCCATACTTTGTTGGTGTACATGGACTCCATTTAGGTCCGCATTGCATCTAGCCATCGTACCGAGTCGCCGCTCTGGATGGCCTGCTGGAAGTCAGTAGGTTCATCATCTTCTATGATGCAATCCTCTCTATCCCCGTTTATGAGAAAACCGTAGTATCTCTCAGGCGGATGAGACGGCCTACTACTCCTGCGGAGGGGTGCGGGAATGTTCTGTTCTTCTTGAACTTCTGGTTCTACCAAACTTTCAGTAGCAGCTTGTGGTTCTGGAATTTCTTCCAGTTCTACTGCGCTCCCACTCTTCTGATTTTCCAAAAATTCAGTTTCTAAGAAGCGGGCATGACGAGAAACAAAAACCTTTTGTTCTTCTGCGTAATAGAAACAATATCCATGAGAGTTCTTTGGATATCCCACAAACTTACACTCTACTGAGCGTGCCTCGAGCTTGTCCGGATGCTGCTTTTTTACAAAAGCTGGACATCCCCATGTCTTCAGGTACTGAAGATAGGGTTTCTTCCTACTCCACATCTGATATGGTGTGGTAGGCACAGTTTTGGTTGGAACTCTGTTCAAAAGATGTATCGCTGATTCTAGTGCATACCCCCAGAAAGATCGCGGTAACTCAGCATTACTCATCATGGATCGTACCATATCCAATAGGGTTCGATTCCGTCTCTCCGATACACCGTTGTGCTGTGGAGTGTATGGAGGAGTAAGCTGAGAGAGAATTCCTTTCTCTTTTAGGTAACCTAGGAACTCGGCACTTAAGTATTCTCCACCTCGATCAGATCTCAGTGTCTTAATACTTTTGCCTGTTTGGTTTTCCGCTTCACTCTTGTATTCCAAGAATTTCTCAAAGGCCTCGGATTTATGCTTCATTAAGAATACATGTCCAAACCTAGAGAAATCATCTGTAAAAGTAATGAAGTAGGAATAACCACCTCTTGCATGTGTAGACATTGGACCACATACATCGCTGTGTATGAGTCCTAAGAGCTCGCTCGCTCTTACTCCTTGTCCAGTGAATGGAGTCTTTGTCATCTTTCCTTTGAGACAAGATTGACAAGTGTCATAAGATTGATATTCGAACGAGTCTAAATATCCTTCTCTATGCAACTTAGTCAACCTTCTCTCATTGATGTGACCCAGTCTACAATGCCATAAGAAAGCTTTATTCAAATCTGGAGACTTTCTTTTTAGTGTGTTCTGGACATTGAAAATTTGGAGTTGGTTTAAAACATATATTCCGTTATTTAATGTACCGGACCCAATCAAACCATGATTAAGGTGGATGTTGACAACATCTCTTACAAACGTGAAATCATAACCTTTATTTGATAACAAGGAAACTGATATGATATTACACGTTAAGCTTGGCACAAAATAACAGTTATGTAAAACCAAAATGTGTCCACTCGTCAATCCTAGGTGATAGTCCCCGACGGACGCAGCTCCCACGCTAGCTCCGTTAGCAACCTTTAGGGTCATATCACCTTCCTTCAGCACTCTACGGTTTCTCAGTGCCTGCAATGAATTGCAAATATGATATCTTGATCCGGTATCCAATACCCAGGAAGTAGAGTTGATCGACAGACAATTCTCAATTACAAACACACCTGAAGTCGAGGCCACAGCTTGCTTCGGTTCCTGGTTCTTGGCGTTCCACGCCTTGCAATCCTTCTTCCAGTGCCCTTTCCTGTGACAATGGAAGCACTCATCCTGGCCAACTATCGGTACTGCAGTCTTTTTCTTTCCCTTCCCTCCCACCTTACTAACACCTCCTCTAGGTCTGGGTGCGGCCTTCTTCTTCCTTCCTTTGGCCCTAGCCTTGGACCCGGAAGAAGATGTACCGCCAACAAACATAGCGGGTGTTTCCCTTGAATTCTTCAAGGTGCCCTCTGCACTCCTTAACATGTTCAGGAGTTCCGGAAGTTCAACTTCTTTTCTTTGAAGATTGATGTTCAGGATAAACTGGGCGTAGGTGTGAGGAAGGGACTGGAGAATAAGGTCTGTATAGAGCTCATTATCCAAAGTCATCCCAAGGTCTGCGAGCTCTTCTATGTAGCCGATCATCTTTAGGACATGTTCTCCTACTGATGACCCGACAGCCAACCTCGCTCGAAACAAGTTCTTTGAGGTCTCGTATCTTGCTATACGAGATTGCTCTCCATAAAGTTCCTTTGTATGGAGAAATATGCCATCAAGGTCCATATCCTCGTGCCTCCTCTGATGTTCATTGTTCATCGAGGCAAGCACGATGCACTTGGCTTTCGCGCAATCTAAATCCCAGGTTTTGCGGATTTCCTTATCCGCATTGCTGGATTTGGGACCAGGGACAGCAGGTGCCGTAGCGGTGAGGACGTACCCCAGTTTGTCATAGGTCAAAGCCATTTTGACATTCCGCAGCCAATCTTTATAGTTTGGCCCTGTCAGTATATTTTTATCTAAAAGTAACTTAAGTCCAGTCATTTTCAGGGTCGCTGCAATTGGGAGAGAGAGAAGAAAACTCTTTAGCATAATGCTCTTGCAAGTTTAGAGTGGTTTTTAGTTTATCTAAACTGGATGGCTCCCACTGTTTCTCGAATCCTTCCTCAAACCATAAAAGAAGAATTAGCCAGGACTATTCTCACCGTACAATACTTGCTTAACCGTTCAGCCAGGCTGGTGTCGGTACTTCGAGGGAGGTTTTCCAACGCTTTCGCGAAGTTCCTTAATTAAATAACCTCTTTTCTCTGGGGGCGTAACCCCGCTGACACTTTTCTGGACACCTACTAGGTTTATAGCATTGATCGTTAAGTGACGAATATCCTGATAAGTAGCATATACTCACAGTAGGATCGGGATCCAAATAACATCGTATGATAATGTTGAAGGAATCCTACCAACATTCATCAAACTCCAAATGGTATGCATCTCTTTGCAAATTTCAGTTTCTTTAGAAATTCCCGATATATGTTTTTGCCCCATGCTCTTATGACCTTGACGTATGCCAACAAATCATAAGTCACATGTCAAGTTCTGCCCATCATTATCTTGTTAATTTGAACCCACCCGTATATACCCTTGACGTATGCCAACAAGGTAATGCGACTGTCCCAAACCAACACATCTATCTATGCAACAAATGAATACCCCAGCAGCTACCAAACACTATGCCTTGACGTATGCCAACAAGCATAGCTTGAATACTACTGACCATCCATAAGAAATGACGGAGGGCTACGACTGGTTTTGGCGAAACCGTGAACGTAGTGAACTTGATATAACCGAAGGAACCTGATAGCTTTAAAAGGAGTGGTTAAAGCTCCGCATTTAAAAATATCTGTTTTTAAAATAACCGAGTGGATTCTTTTAAATTGTTCCAACGATTTAAACTTGGTTTATTTTCTTTGCATTATAGATAATGCGTCCCATCATTAACCTATCATTGCAGAAAACAACGAAAATACAACGTCCTCTTATGCCATCCGCATTCGCCACGGGGTCCCGTCATTACCCGTTAGGTTACTTAACTAACGACAGAGCGGGGGCTGGGCTAGCACGGGTGCAAAACATAAGTGACGTCTAAATAGCTACAATATATATAGATATTTTACATTCGTCTGACGCAATGATATTCATTCCAGAACACAGATAAACAATATTGGATTTGCAAGCAATCTGTATTTCTTTTGAGCCTGCAAGAAAAGACAGATTACACAGTTGTGATGAATAGCCGTTACCCCACCCTCGACCCCTACGGGTACGGCAAACTACCCACCCGGCAGTTTGTGTACCCCACCTTGGGTCAGTCCTAGGAGCAAAAACAGTAAAATGAAATAATACAACGGTGGCTACAACCGCAACCTGGATGTGCCCCGTAAAATAATATTACAACAAATTACATTTACAACAAATTAATCAAATAATAACCCATTGCAAAACCCCGGCTATACACCACAACAGTCCAATACAGTTTATATGCACAAACAGATATAATCATTTCAGAAATGTGCAACCCCCTGCCAACTGACATACTAGCAGTTAGGGGAGGTTTACGAACACATTAAACAATCACAGATATAATCCAATATGCAAATACTGTACAATTTCGATCGATTAAACATCTTTAATATTGCTCCAAAAACTGCTCTGTTAAACTGAAACCTGAGCAAAATTAAAATATTCCAGAAAATCCCAAATATTACACAGAAGCAACAGAAGAAAAATTGGTTCCTGAATTGCCAACTCGGCGGCGGAACCGCGGCGACTCAGTAGGGTGAGGCCGTGGTTCCGCGGCGCGTTAGACGATTCAGGGGACCAGTTTTCTTGGGTGTTCTTATAATGTCTTGTCAAGCTTTCTGAACGAACCTGAAAAATTTTTGGACATCGTTTTAAATTCGACAGAAACTGATATTTTTTAGGGTTTTCCGGCTTCGTTTTTCCGTTCGAAATTCGTACAAATTTGCAATAAAGTTATTTATTGTTTAGCGAGGCTCTGATACCACTGTAAGTCGATGTAGTACACCCCAATACTTGTGGGGAGGCGGAATTTTCAAAAACGAACTTGTTTAGTGAACGAACATCGACTAACCGCTTGAATCGAAGCTAAACTATAAATAACCAAACACAAAGTGTTTCTTAACTATTGTGTTTAGGGATTATACCTAATGAAACCAGTCCTTCGTCTTTACGATCTCCTTGTTCTCCTCGACCTTCTCTAGGTAGTAGACGATCCACCCGAGAGCAAAACTCCAAGCTAAACCTCTAAACTTGAGGCAACTAACCTTCTTGGATTGCCAATCAAAGAAGCTAGGATGAAATAGAGTGATGGTTATGGATTGATTAGTCTTTTCTAATCCTTTGATCTCAACTCATGAGGTGTAAGGATTAGGGTTTGAAGATGAGAGCTTGAGGAGAGAGAAGATGAGAGATAATAATGAGATAAGATTGTGAGTATCATAACATATTATGAAGCATTCTCATTAAAGAATAAATGAATAAATGTGATGAATAAGCATGCTTCATAAATGTTAAGTGGTGATTCATTAAGCATGTGTCATTAGTCATTTATGGTGCAATAATGACAATGATGAATCACTCTCATGACTCACAAATCTTATCCAAAGTATATGCCATCTAAACCTCCTTAGTCACCATCTTCTAGAAGCTTCTCGCATAATTACGAGAACGCCCATCCAATCCACAAAAATACGGAAAAACTTTAGACTGTAAAAATCCAATAACCGGATACCAGTAACTGGCTTAAACCAAAGCCGACTGGTAAAAACTGTCCGAAAGTCGTACGCGCGTAAACGCACGTATGCGTCTGAACCCTTGTCGTAAAACCATACGACCTCTATATCGTTTCGCCTGGAATAGGAAACTCTCTGTGTGGGACTCTAGAGACTCGACTACTACGCTGGCAGTGGGTTTAACCACAGACCGCAAGCGGCACTAGCTGTACGTAACGGTCCCCAGGTAGTTGTCGATAAGAAAGCCGATGAGGAAACCCATCCGAACTCCTACTGAGTCTGATGTGACAATCTCCATACAGTCCGGTCCGTTCGTCCAAGACTATCGCATATCGGGCCTAGGGGGGCGGCAAGCGTCAGTCCCCTAATAGCGGTATAAGTCGTGTCGGAGGGAAGCCCATTACACCCTGAGAAACTACTGGAACCTACCAGCAAATCTTGCTTGCCCTGGCCAGGGACTTTGCGTAATGGCTCTCTGACACAGCACGATATCTACTCCCAATACCGGGAGGGACGAATCCTGTCTAACCGCCACTGCCTCCAAGTGCTCGGGACTGCACCCAACTGCTACCTGTTTGCACGACTCCTTTGAGCCGTGGTAGGGTAGCAATCTAAGAACAGTGGGACACACTCGAGGCGAAGTAGCAGTGTCAAGTCTGCGGACTACGCTGTACTCTTGTCACCTGGGAACTGTTCACTGACGACTGGTATAAAACCAACCAACAGTTCCCTGTGAGTCCTGTCCGGTGTACCCGTAACCTAACGAGCACCTGTATACTATCTCCAGTACGACGTACTGACGGCTGTGGGACAGACCATCTCCCCAACTGGGATGAGAAGCGTACACACTAGTCTACTCCGGAGTATCGATGCTCTGTCTCGATAATCCAACGACCAGGGACCTGAATAAGGATGTGCTTGTAGACTACCCAGCCCCCACTAGTGTGACTGCCATCACAACGCTGGTAGACAAGCAAGATCCTAAGAGCTCTATCAATACGTACACTCACATATTAAGATAGAAAAACCAAGTAGCATACTACCATGTTTAGCAAGACTGTTATATACATGTGAATATCCCAAGCTTCCATTAAGTAATATACAAACTAGTATGATACAGTAATGGCCTTCTAGGGCATAAACACTAACAGCTCCTCTTTTGCTTGACTCCTTGATCTCTAGGGTGTTGGAAGAAGGTCCACTTGTAGTCCTCTTTCGTCCACGATGATCCACCCGAAGATTCCCGTCCAAGCTTGCAACTTTGGAAAAGCAAAGAGAACACTCTAATCAAGTTGGCTAGACTTGAGTAGAATGATGTTGTGGCTAAGGATCTCACTTCAAAAACCTTTCTTTAATTGTGTTTAACTCACTAGAAAAAAAAAACTAGGGAGGAAAAAGATGAAGGAGGATGAAGATGGTGGCTATTTTTAACAAGAGGTGAAAAATAACCCTTAGTTCAAAAAGAAAATGAAATATATCACTATATATATTTATTTCCTTCTTGCATTCAACCATGATTAAATGATGGAGAGTTAATTTAACTTGGGTTTTAAATGATAAAGAGAAGGATAACCCTAGGTTAGTGGTAGTTGAGCTTGGTTAGGTTAGAAGAAGAATGTAGAAGCTAGAATGATTATCCTTTTCTTTTCATTTTGTTTTAAAACCAAAATTAAATAATAATCCATTATTTAATCCATGGTGTGAGTCTTACATTGCCACCATTTCCATATGCTAACAACCATGATGGATGGGTGTATGTATGTATGCATGTATGCACATCCACATGTGCATGAAGCTAGAAAGAAAGAAAGAAACATATGCATGCATGCATACATCCATCAAATACAAGAAAGGGTTTAAGTGAGAAAACTAATGGTTAAATGATAAATCAACACTTGATTTATCAATCCGACCATATCACATATGACCCTACCAAAAGCAAGCCGCCCGATCAATGTACGGTATCATATACGCGCATTTTAATCGGGTCCATGCGCATATCGCATACGCGCACCACAACGTTTCGCCTGGACTAGGTAACTCCTGTGTGGGACTCTAAGACTCGTCAATACGCCGGCAGAGGGTGATGATCATATCAGGTACCCTCAAGCCGCAAGCGGTCAGCTAAACGTAACGGCCACCCGGGTATTGAGCGATCAGAAGACAACAAGCGAACCTGCTACAACTCCCGTCGAGCCAACTGGCAACACTACCGTACAGTCCGGTCTCTTTGTCAGATATGCTGCATATCGAGCCTAGGGATGGTCACGTCGACCCCAATAACTCAATAATTCGTGCCGGTGAATGGTCTATAACAGATCGAGAAACTACTGATAACACTTATCAGCAATTCTCAGCAGCCCTGGCCAGGGACTTGCTGATATAACCAGTCGGGCACTGCACAGCATCAACTCCCAATATCGGGAGAGACAAAACCCCTCCTATCGCTCATCGCCTTCGTGTGTCTCGGGACTGTACCCAACGGCCACATGTTTGCACGACTCGGTAGAGCCGTGGTAGGGTGGCAATCAAAGTACAGTGGGAGAATACACAAGACTCTATGACGATCTCGGGTCTACAGACTAACCTGTACCAGTGTCACCTGAGAACTGCTATCCGACGATAGATATAATTCCATATAGGAGTTCTCGGTGAGTCCGTCCAGTGTACCCAGTCACCACTGAGCACCCGTATATGATCTTGATGTCAAACATCGATGAATGTGGGAACATCCATCGCCCAACACATGGGTCTAGTATCATATACGCTAGTCTACTCTGGTATATCGATGCCCCGTCTCGATACACCTCCGACTAGGGACATTTCAGGATATGCTTATAAACTACAGATGTCACACTAGTATGATCTTTATCATAACCACTGTAGTCAAGCCGATATCCTCAGGGCTTTATCAGCATGTATGAATGAATAAAAGCATGATCAAATCAACATGTCAGATAAAGAAGAACCAGATAGCATACTATCATGTCGAGCAAGAATGCATACTGAATATATATATACATGTATAGATACATCCACAATCACATAATGGCCTCTAGGGCATACATTTATCCAACAATCTCCCACTTGCACTAAGGCCAGTTATTGACGTATCTCATACCCAACATCTCAAAAAGTCGCTCATGCTGTGGCTGAGGGAGGGCCTTGGTGAGTGGATCCGCGGCGTTATTCTTTGTGTCTACTCTCTTAATCTCGATCTCGCGGCGATCTACAATCTCCCGGATCAAATGAAAGCGCCTCAGGATGTGTCTGGACCGCTGATGGGACCTGGGCTCCTTAGCTAACGCCATAGTCCCATTATTATCACAATACAAGGGTATTGGATCAATAATGGTTGGAACTACTCCTAGCTCCGAGACGAACTTCTTCATCCTGACGGCTTCCTTGGCGGCATCATTTGCAGCGATGTACTCAGCCTCCATCGTAGAGTCTGCAACGGTATCCTGTTTGGAACTCTTCCAACTTACCGCCCCTCCATTGAGGGTAAATACAAACCCTGAGATAGATTTGCTGTCATCCTTATCGCTCTGGAAGCTCGAATCGGTAAAGGCCTCCATTTGGAGATCTGTATTACCATACACCAAGAACAATTCTTTAGTCCTTCGTAAGTACTTAAGAATGTTCTTCACAGCTGTCCAGTGGTTCTCCCCTGGGTTGGATTGATACCTGCTTACAACACTAAGTGCATAAGCTATATCTGGGCGTGTACATAACATCGCATACATTATAGATCCTACTGCCGAAGCATAAGGTATAATGCTCATGCGAGCTCTCTCTTCATCGGTCTTTGGACAAGAATCCTTGGAGAGAGTGACTCCATGGCAAGCGGGTAAGGCACCCCACTTGGAGTCTTCCATACTAAACCTATTTAGGATGGTGTTGATGTACCTGGTTTGGGACAATCCCAATAACTTTTTGGATCTATCCCTATAGATCCTTATGCCCAGGATGTATTGGGCATCACCCAGGTCCTTCATGGAGAACCTTAGTGATAAGAATGATTTGACCGACTGTAGCATAGGAATATCATTTCCTATCAGAAGAATGTCATCCACGTACAATACGAGGAATGCGACAGCTCTTCCTACAGCTTTCTTATAAACACAAGGTTCATCTGGATTTTTGATGAAATCAAACTCTTTGATAACATCATCGAAACAGATGTTCCAACTCCGAGATGCCTGCTTTAACCCATATATGGATTTAAGCAGTCTACATGCTTTCTCGCTGCTCCCACTGTCAATGAAGCCCTCTGGCTGATCCATATAAACGCATTCCTCTAAATCTCCATTTAGAAATGCTGTTTTAACGTCCATCTGCCATATTTCATAGTCGTAGTGAGCAGCAATAGCAAGTAGGATCCGAATGGATTTAAGCATGGCTACGGGCGAAAAAGTTTCGTCATAGTCCAAACCTGGTCTTTGACGAAAACCTTTGCCACAAGTCTTGCCTTATAGGTCTCTACCTGCACATCTACACCAATCTTTCTTTTAAAGATCCATTTGCACCCTACAGGTTTTACCCCAGGGGGTACAACGTCCAAAGTCCATACTTTGTTGGTGTACATAGACTCCATTTCGGATCTCATAGCATCCAGCCACTTCATAGAGTCACCACTCGTGATAGCTTGCTGAAAACTGGTAGGATCATCATCATCCATGATGCAATCTTCTCCGTCACCATCAATGAGGAAACCGTAGTACCTCTCCGGTGGGCGAGAAGTCCTACCAGACCTACGGAGTGGCCGAGGTTCTTCAGTTTCTGTTGCAACAGCCGGTTCAACCAAATCATCATTTATAGTTTGTGTCTCCAGAACCTCTTCAAGATCCACTACCTTGCCATCATCTTTATCTGTGAAAAACTCTTTTTCCAAGAATGTGGCATACTGAGAAACAAACACCTTTTGTTCCTCTTTGTGGTAGAACAGATATCCATAAGAATTCTTTGGATATCCCACAAAGTTACACATGACTGACCGTGTCTCGAGTTTGTCCGGATTCTGCTTTTTAACATAGGCCGGGCAACCCCAAATCTTAATTCTTTTAAGAGATGGTCTCTTCCCATTCCATATCTCATATGGCGTGGTAGACACGGCTTTGGTTGGAACCCTGTTTAGCAGAAACGCTGCAGTCTCCAATGCATGCCCCCAAAACGAGACTGGTAACTCAGCGTCACTCATCATGGACCAGACCATATCTAATAGGGTCCTATTCCGTCGTTCTGACACACCGTTGTGCTGTGGTGTGTAAGGAGGAGTGAGCTGAGAGAGAATCCCATTCTCTTTTAGGAAGTTTGCAAATTCTGTACTGAGATACTCACCACCTCGATCTGATCGAAGCATCTTAATACTCAAGCCGGTTTGTTTTTCTACTTCTTGTTTATATTCAATGAATTTCTCGAAAGCTTCGGACTTGTGCTTTAATAAAAATACATGACCGAATCTTGAGAAATCGTCAGTGAATGTAATGAAGTATGAAAAACCACCTCTAGCCTGTGTAGACATTGGCCCACATACAACACTATGTATGAGGCCAAGGAGCTGAGTAGCTCTTTCTCCGTGTCCGGTAAACGGAGTTTTGGTCATTTTACCCTTGATACAAGACTGGCAAGTCGCGTAAGATTTATATTCAAAAGAGTTTAAATATCCATCTTTGTGTAACTTGTTTAGTCTTGTTTCGTTAATATGACCAAGTCTACAATGCCAAAGAAAAGCTTCATTTAATTCTGAAAGTTTTCTTTTATTAGTGTGTTGTATACTGAAAACTGTGTGTTGATTTAGGACATATATTCCGTTATTAAGCGTACGATACCCAACCAACATTTGATTTAGGTGAATGTTCATAACATTGTTCTGCAATACAAAATTATATCCTTCATTGTCTAACAAAGAAACATATATTATATTACATAGCATACTTGGTACAAAATAACATGGATTCAAAATCAAAATACATCCAGATGGCAACCCCAAGTGATACTCTCCCACTGCGACTGTATGTAAATTGGAACCATTTCCAACGCGGAGAGTATGGTCACCTGTCTTCAAAACCTTGGTATTTCTCAGCCCCTGCATAGAATTGCAAATGTGAGAACCTGAACCGGTATCCAATACCCAGGAAGCAGAGTTTATTGAAAAACAGTTTTCTGTCACAAACGCACCTGAAGCATCTTCTTGAGACTCAAGTACTCCGTGCAGTTGCGCTTCCAATGTCCTGTCTTGTGGCAATGAAAACATTCGCCTTTCCCCGAGTCTCCAGCCTTGGACTTTTCCTTTCCCTTCACCTTTTTAACTCTGCCCTTAGGATTAGTGGGTTTCTTCTTTTTCTTTCCCTTGGCCTTAGATTTCGGGCGAGAAGAGGAAGAATGTCCAATAGTCATAACGGGAGTTTTTGCTGACTTCATAGTGCTCTCTGCACTCCTTAACATATTAAGGAGTTCAGGGAGTTCCTTCTCCATGCCATGCATGTTAAAGTTCATTATGAACTGAGCAAAGGTGGAGGGGAGGGACTGCAGAATAATATCTATATATTGTTCATTGTCCATTGTCCATCCAAGGTCCTCAAGCTCTTCTATAAGAGCTATCATCTTCAAAACATGGTCTCCTACTGGTGTGCCAGGGGCCATTCGCATCTGAAACAGTTTCTTTGATGCTTCGTATCGTAATACGCGGGATTGCTCCCCATACAACTCCTTTGTATGGAGCAATATACCGTGAATGTCCATGTCCTCGTGTTGCTTTTGATGTGTGTTATCCATCGATGCAAGTGCGAGGCATTTGGCCGTGGCACAGTCAGCGTCCCATGTCTTGCGGACTTCAATGTCCGCAACTGAGGATTTTGGACCTGGGACGGGCGGGGCTGAAGCCGTGAGGACATATGATACTTTATCATAAGTCAAGGCGATTTTCAGATTCCTCAGCCAGTCTTTATAGTTGGTCCCATTCAGTTTGTTTTTATCTAGTAGAAGCTTGAGTCCAGTCATGGGTATCTGCCATTAAGAGAGAGAAAAGAATACACTCAGGGAAAGCACTTGCATAGATCAGATTGGTTATTATCTTGTCTAATCGATGTTTCCCACTGCTTTAATCAAGTTTTCTTTCAAACCTTAAAAAGAAAACTAGCCAGGATTAATTACAGTCTACAACTTCGCTAACCGTTCAGCCAGGCCAGTGTCGGGACTTGAGGGAGGTTCCCCGTGCTTTCGCACGGACCTAATTAAAGTAAACCTCGTTTTCCCAGAGGCGTAGCCCCGTTAACACCTTTCTAGACACCTAATGAGTTAGCTAATTGTAAACTGCAAAACTCTCCTAGGAGCAACTATTGCCCACAGTGGGATCGGGATCCAACCATCACATGGAAGGTATGCAATCTCATTGCAAATTTCAACACTTGAAATTCCCGATGTAATTTTTACCCCTAGTACTTATGACCTTAACTATGGTCAACAAATCATAAGTACCAGTCAAGTTCTACCCGTCATTTCTTGATCAATTAGACCCACCCATATGACCCTTAACTATGGTCAACAAAGTCGCATGAATGTCCTAATTAATCTGCATCATATGCAGTATAGGAAGACATCACTTAGCTACCGTACACTACGCCTTAACTAAAGTCAACAAACGTAGCACGAATACTAAGTACTCTACTTCCTAAAATGACGGAGGGTTGCGAATGATTTTTAAGAAAATCTTTGACGCTTTGAACTTGATATCGTTGTAGAATCAAACAGTTTTCAAAAGGAGTGGCTTAAGCTCCGCAGTTTTGAAATGTAGCTTTTTCATAAATAGCCGAGTAGTTTTCAAATCCGATTCTACAACATCTTTTTAGGTTTATTTTCTTTACATTAGTCACATTAATGTAATCCCATCATTTAAGTCCTTAAGCCAATCACAGAAAAGAAACGAAAATAACACGTACGCTTATGCCATCCGCATTCGCCGCAATGTTCCGTTATGCACCGTTAGGTTACTTAACTAACGGCATACCGGGACGGGACTAGCGCGGGTGTAAAACATAAGCAACGTCTACTATATATCATATATATAATATGTCATTCGTCTCAGATATCACAGAACACAGGCAGCAGAAACATAGATATAACGTGGGATATCCTAGGACGTCCGTATTTAGTATTTAGCCAGAATAGAAAATACGGATTCCACAGTCGTGATGAATAGCCAAGCCCACACCCTGGACCCCTACGAGAGCGGCAAGTGACCCTCCCAATTCTGGAGTTTAGGAGACCCGGTCTCGACTCCTCGAGATGGCCTCCCACAGAACCCCAGAACCCGGTCACCTGTGCTCCCCTCCTTGGGTCCATCCTAATGCGGAAAAGTAAATAATATACAACACTGGTGACACAACCTCAACCCGGAAGTTGTCACGACCCGAAAGGGCACGTGACTGGCCCTTGAACCATATGAAGTCTATAGGACTCCATCTGATCCAAGTAAGCCAAAAGCCCAGAAATCTAAAAACATTTTTAAGAATAAGTAAAGAAACTGGTTTAAAGAAGTGAAGAAAAACATGTTTGAAATCAAGGTTTTTAAATAACTAAGCCGAATATGCATTTTTAAAAACAGTACAGTCTTTTCTAAAAATTTCGGCAGAGTTTCTTTTGTAAAACTGGCCCCGAATGGGGTATAACAAGGATAACAATATATGCAATGATAAAGGCATCCCCAAGCGGGAGCTAGCTCTTCGTCAATCGACGGTCACCACCACACATGCAACAATAATATACAACGCCAAGTGGCGAGGATCAAATCCAAAAGAAAGCTCAAAAGCAACAAGAAAACCGCAACACTACTAAGCGCGACTCTATGGTCGAATAATACATCACTAGTCTAGGTCTGAAACAATATACGAGTTTTGGTTGATGGATATTCTAGATACAATGAATAATATAAATACAACGGCGGTTCTGATACAAAAGAACCCACCTATCCAAGCAAATCACCCAAAAGGAAGCAGTGTGCCAGAAATGCCGCTATAGAACTGTACGGCAAACCTGTAAGAACTGGGGCACAACGGGGGTGAGTTGCCAACTCGTGAATAGAAAGATATCTACAAGCAGAGATCGAATGCATGACCCAACCTAGGTCAATACGATCAGATATAAAGAAACCTCAATATGAATAAAGCTGAAGCATGCTAAACTGGCAATGTAATCTCTATACGTGAATGTAGTGCCAAGTGCTCGTGCTAGTGCCTCAGGTAATAGTATGTCATGAATATGAGGTATGAATGCATGAAAGCAGAATACATGTAAATGAAGAAACTGTTTTCATAATTTAGTGAGATTTCCCTTGTATTTTTAGTTGAGGTATCATAATGAAATCAGCATAAAACAATGCCTAGCATCGGCACAAAACGTAATCCCAATATCTCGATATCTCTGTATCACAGTCTCTGTACCTCGAAATCTCGAAATCCCAATGTCTCAATCATAATATCTAGGGCGCCGTCAGTCCAGACCGGCCCCTACCATCCATCTCAAGACCACGACGGTATCCTCCGGATATCCGACGCGTCGGGTAAAATCACCGGTAGGTAGTGCTCCCCTGCCAGGCTCACATCGTCATCACCACGCGCTTCTTGCCCCGGGGTACCTTACCGGGTCCACCATGTACCCGAAACGGTTCATCCGTCTCCTCGAATCGGGTTTCCAAATCCATCAGCAAACTCATGGTGGACGACTCATACATCATGGGAAAACCGCACTTTTTATTTTAAAGAGAGAAAAGAAGTTTATATAAGTTTTGCGGTTTTCCCCCAAATCCAGAAAATCTCATGGAAATCCGAATCCAATCCTCAATAGCATGTAAACAGTGCATACAGGCATAAAAATCCAAGAATAATAACATGCATGATGTAACAACTAATAATTACAACGTCTAATCTAGCATATAAGGCAAGTACACTAATATCATGTCTAAATTATTAGCTAACAACCTATGTCGATGCAATAATATTTTCTAAGGTGTACGTGACATGGCAATTACCGATGAAGATGTGTGTGAGCCGGCAAGTAAGTGTACGTGGTACATACGCATCATCGGTAATGGTGCTGGTGTCCTAACAGCATAACATCAATAATGGAGTATGAAACATAATATAAGCATGCGATGCGATGCGAACCACAATAATGAGCGGAAGCTGAATACTAGACGCAACTATAACTAATCTGCATTAATCTAAAATAACCTCTACAATTGGTGCCTTTTGAAATAACACGAATCATGGGGTTTTGAAAATAGGGGCTACGGTGTTTTTATGAAAAGATACGTCTTTTGAAATATCCGTAGGATCTCTTGGGCTGTCTTTTAAAATACCCACGATTCGTTAGTTTTTGAAATAGGTAGGAGTCTAATCTAATCTAACAACCATCCTAAACTATACGGCTGAACTAACAAGTAGAGCTATGGGTGAGGAAACCGCCTAACATCTGAGTCGATACATATACATACATGTATATATATTAGTCGGTGATCACGCCTCAATAATATCATATCCGATACCCTATCTATAATCAGACATCCCAAGTCAAGAGTGCGGATCAATCATCAAAATATAGCTTGTACGTAAATCCGTCGTACGGCATCCCAAATCTGGGTACGGGTCAATATCACATTCATCATACTATTTATCTGGTATCCTCTTTATCAAATGTCATGATCGGGGTACTGATCTACGTCTAGTACAATATTGATACCCTCTATGTATGCATGCAGGTGTAAGAATCACTACGTCAAAAGACCCGCTAAAACATCGTGTCGTATCTCAATACGAACCAAATCACATCACCGATCTCCTGGCCTCAAGCCCAATCTCATCGACTCATCTCAAATCCCAAATACTATCCTCAAATCCAGTATATAAACACATAGTCCCATACCCATGTGTAGATATACGCACCATCATATGCACTCTAATAAATGAAAGAATGAATGCAAGTATGTGTGTAAATGTATGTGTGAGTGCAACCACTACTCTAAGGTTCGCACTAAACTAAACCAATATATTCTTATCATCAAAATATCATTATTACCATCAATAACCCTAAACAACACATAATAAATATTCGTGTGTATACGTATTCGTATACATCACCACGGACTGCGGGGGTGCTATACGCCATCCACCCGACTTCTCCCCACAGATATAAATCTACTCACATTGCTTCTCGTGTGCCAAAGCCGATGTCGCTATCTTCACCTCCTTTGCCTCAACATCACGCGGGGTACCTACAAGTATATCACAATGCTAAAGCACATGAAAATCATATCGGAAACCAAAATAGCACACGCTACCCGCATAGGTAAAAACCTATCGACTCGCATGTAAACACAATCAAAATCCACTTGTCGTTGACGTCCAAACGCCACCCGACAGGAATGAATCACCAAATACCAAAATCCATGCTAAAACAAGTCCCAAATTATACACCAACATAGGAAAATCAACCCAGATTTCACCCTAGATGGAATCAGTCAAAACTAGACATACTCAGGGTCAAAACTAGAGGAAATGGGGGCATGCACAGAAAACGAAGCAATTCCTTAAAATACCTTATTTTAGAATTTTCCATAATTTTTCCCCATTTATCTGTATTTAATTATACCAGAATATTAAAATATTCATTAAAATAATATTAAATTATAAAATTTCCCAAAAATCATATTTTATTATTTTGAAGACGTTACAATCTACCCCCCTTAAAGAAATTCGGTCCCCGAATTTAAATTTAAACCCCCAAATACTAAAATATTTCTATACAAATTCCAAGTCATCGGGGCTCCGAAATCATCTATACATAAAACATCATAGCGCAATGCATGCGCATGAGTACTGAGCAGATAACTCAAATGCAACGCTCCATCAAGCATCCGCAATCATCGGAGTCATGGTAACGACACAATGTCAAATCCAATACAAAATCAATATGATATGGACCAAGACTATACATGTAGACATCCAATCTATACATGTAAATAGCTGATGCAAATGTATGCCAAATCTTTTTAAGTCGCTGTGCGATGCGCGTAACACTGCACAGTGGCGGACGTTTCTCATAAGAAAATAACTATATATGTGTATATATATCCTTTGTTTAATAGGTACGTTCCGCCGTTTTGAAAACAGTTTAGAAGGGTTTCCTTGTTTTTAAAACGTTTCGTGTTATATCGGACACGTAGGTATATACTGAGACTATAGCTCGCTTTTCGGAAATCCCTTCGATAACTATCGATGCATGCAAAATATATCCAGGTACTGCCCACTGACTAGTCCTGCTCAGTATGAAAGCAAATATCCAACATCATAAAAATGTACTGCTCCAAAAGGAATAAATCCCAAAAATCACATAACACCACCCTGTGCGTCTGGTGCGCACGGAAATCAAAATCCATATATGTGCTAAACATGTGCACAAAACAACATCTAGGTGCAACGGGTGTGCACGAAGCATCTGTCATAGGCAACGTGTGCCTGGCAGCCAAAACAGGTGCATCTGACATGCACGAAGAATCTCGATTTAGTGCATCTGGTGTGCCCCAAAATCGTATCTCAAAACATGCGCCCAACATGCGCGAAAATCCAAATCGGTGCATCCATCATGCACGAATGATAATCTAGACCCTGCGCACTCAATATGCACGGAATCACAAAATCCAATAGCAACGTCGAATATGCGTAAGTCCAGTCAAAAGCACGGAGTGCAAGAATCCACATCAATATCACAATCAAAATCGACATACCGAAAGGCATCAAATCGAAGTCAGGTGCAATCGTAATGCACAAAATATAAATCCGGTGCAACAAAGGCATGAAATATAAATCTGATGCGATAAACGCAAGAAACATAAAACTGGTGCGACAAATGCACGAAGTATAGAACTGGTGCATCCCATGCACAAATACCAAGCAATAACTCAAATACGTAAACAGCAACACCAAGTGTATCCAGATATGAAGAAAATCATAAACGTGTGCAGCTGCGGGCACAAAACACATATCGATACACTACAAGCACATATAAGCTATACCGAGTGCAAAATCAAAACACTAAAATTACATGAAACTCTGCTGGAAGCGTAAATCAAATCACCAGCATAAAATAGGCATGAAATCGCAATCAACAGCTCAAGAGTAATAACTATGTACAAGGTATAAATACCCAGTAGGTGCAACCATGGTGCACAAAATCAAATATCATGAAACTCAGTCATCAAGACTAAATCATGTGAATAGATCGCCCAAAATACCGAAATCCAAAGCAACGGATACGTGATAATCAAATCACAAAATCACAAATCATAATTACCGTCGTCGGTATACCATCCTTCAGGGTCGAGAAGGTACCGGAACATCCGATGCTAGCTGCGCAAGATATCTACTTGCCTCTTGCTCGCGGCTGGCGTCCTCTGCCTCTGGTTCCTGATCTTTCCTGTAGATTACCAATCTCGCAATCCATCGGCTCATCGGCCCGGTCAGGAGTACTGACAGGAACGATTCCGTTCTGGCACTTTCCTGGTCACCTTTCGGTCAATCCTCACGACCGCTCGTAAGGCAGCGTATCACTGGCGTCGGCCTCTGGCTCTCTGAAAGCACGTCACACATCTGATCCTGGGTGCAAACATCATTGCAGCAATGTCCTGAAAGGAATCCTGCTCAAGGTCTCTTCCGATCATGCCTATGCCGATCTGTACAGAGGCTGGCTTCCTACACAACCTCTTCTCGCTCAAAAACACCTGTGTCCTCAGCACAATATTTTCTCGGAAACTGGTCACATTCCAACGTCTCTGTAAGCATATCAGGTCTCTAGTCTCGACGGGAAGCAATGACAGCTCATCAGTGTCTCACACGAACCTCTTGTTCCAACTGTCTCTATCGTCGTCTACTATGACGTCACGCCAAGCTACTACGCACTGCACTGTTCTCGGCCACGGTCAATCTGAAGTCTCTCGCACGGACTCGAAATCGCATATTCTGTAGCTTCATCATTCTGTAGAGGATGTCAGGCCGAACAGGTCCTCGGGAACACGTCCCAACCATCGGAGGAATACTCATCACTCGTCCGTCCCTGATCAATCTGCAACGCATCTGGGTAAGTTCCTTTATCCGAACATGGTCAACTACCTCGTCGACAATGCCGAACTCTGTCCTGCTGGGTGTGCGCAATACGACCACTCCTGGTCTAGGTCTTCTCGTAACGTACTCCAGAAAGGTCCTGTCGAGGTTCCTTTCTCAAATCTCAATCCTGCCGAAATGCCCGGAAGTCATCATCCAATGCTGAAGCGAAAGCTTATTCCGGAACGGCTGCATACCTATCGCGCTTCTCTCTGGAAGATACATCCATATACCACGCCTCGGGGTGCATATCACATCTCTAATGTCAGCGGAGTGGGACGTCATCTCGTCGAAATCTCGTACGAACTCTTTACTCCACCTTGCTCAATGTCGACTGATTCGGACTTAACTCATCGTGGCTACGCGAACTGCGCTCCGACGGCTACGCTCGCATCTGGAGTCTCCCAAGCAGTGTCCCATCACGATATCCGAAAGATGTCGAACCATCCGATCGACTCGTCAGATCCTCATAATCCCCCAAGAGATCACATCATGGGTACAGTTTAATAGTATCGAGTACATGCCACAGCGTCGGTGGTCCAGCCGTAGAAGGGCAAACCCAAGCCTCACTAATGGCGCCGAGGAACCGCCGCAAACCCGAAGGTTCAAAGGCTTTCACACGGTCATTAAGTCGAGTTAGGGTTTCATTCTTCTAGAGAGTCCATAGAATCACCTGCATGTCTTTCCGTATACTTTAAACTTAGAAAATGGGCTCCTGACATTCGATCGTCTCTATCGACTCTCAACGAACCTGCGTGAAGTCGTCTCTAGCTGGAAACAATCTATCTGATGACCTCGCATCGGTAAACAAACGAACCACCTGTCCTAGTCATTCATCCTCAGGTGACTAGCGACTCGCTATCATCTCTCTAAGTATATGCTCACGCTGCAGTAGCTCCAACCATCTGGGCGACATCTCGTCATTTGCAGCAGCAACTGGCTTATTCGCCTGTACGTCGAACAGCGCCTCAATCCTCCAGGAAAGGCAATACATAGGCGGTCATCTCTGAGTCGGTCTGCTCTAGATCTGAGTAAGACTCTCCACACTGGAAATCTTCAACTCATCAGGGCCCGCTCCGGCGCAAAATCGGATGAATCACCTTCGTCTCTCAAATCGGGTAGACTAGCTATCATCTGTCTCATATCTGCCTGAAAGCTACGGCAATCTCAGCTCGTAAGCTTCGGAAGCGACATCCTGTCAATCTCAGCAACAGCTGGTCCATCTGTCTGCACGGTAGGCGACATCACAATCTCTAAGGTATGCTGTACATCAACAGTCCTCTCTCAACTGGCAGCTCTAACAATGGCCCGATCATCCGGTGCAAGACCAAGCACTCGCCTCCACTAGAGGTCACAATCACCAACACTAACTCGAGACGTTCCCATGTCACCAGAAAACACAATGGTCGGCCCTCGTACCAAACGAGCTCACACCGGCCGTAACCCTAGCAGCAGCCCAAACTGCCCTCAAACATGGTGACAGGAACCTCAATCGAGTATCAAGGAGAGCACATCAATGGCAAGAAAGGAAACAACAGATCCAAAGTGGATACATGATCATGGGAAGGAACAGCATCAATAAAGGTATGATCATGAAACTAATAGAATCGGGGATCTCAAATGGATGTATAATCCTGGATATAAAGAGGATCACTGATATCGAAAATATGTACATCCTAAGGTTCCTTAAACGGAGTGGCGTGTCGTAAGTATGCCGCGGAACATACCAACGGTACGTCACTCTACTTTAGTTACATATTCCATCAACCAAGGATCATCCTACACGACGAAAGTTCGGGTCTAATACCCCCTCGACCAAGTCTAAGTTCCGTAAGGTCAAGCCTAAGTTCCGTATATATATAAACGCCCTAGGCTCCACATAGTCAAACTTAGACTCGAACCAAGGTCAACCTAGCGCTCTGATACCAACTTTGTCACGACCCGAAAGGGCACGTGACTGGCCCTTGAACCATATGAAGTCTATAGGACTCCATCTGATCCAAGTAAGCCAAAAGCCCAGAAATCTAAAAACATTTTTAAGAATAAGTAAAGAAACTGGTTTAAAGAAGTGAAGAAAAACATGTTTGAAATCAAGGTTTTTAAATAACTAAGCCGAATATGCATTTTTAAAAACAGTACAGTCTTTTCTAAAAATTTCGGCAGAGTTTCTTTTGTAAAACTGGCCCCGAATGGGGTATAACAAGGATAACAATATATGCAATGATAAAGGCATCCCCAAGCGGGAGCTAGCTCTTCGTCAATCGACGGTCACCACCACACATGCAACAATAATATACAACGCCAAGTGGCGAGGATCAAATCCAAAAGAAAGCTCAAAAGCAACAAGAAAACCGCAACACTACTAAGCGCGACTCTATGGTCGAATAATACATCACTAGTCTAGGTCTGAAACAATATACGAGTTTTGGTTGATGGATATTCTAGATACAATGAATAATATAAATACAACGGCGGTTCTGATACAAAAGAACCCACCTATCCAAGCAAATCACCCAAAAGGAAGCAGTGTGCCAGAAATGCCGCTATAGAACTGTACGGCAAACCTGCAAGAACTGGGGCACAACGGGGGTGAGTTGCCAACTCGTGAATAGAAAGATATCTACAAGCAGAGATCGAATGCATGACCCAACCTAGGTCAATACGATCAGATATAAAGAAACCTCAATATGAATAAAGCTGAAGCATGCTAAACTGGCAATGTAATCTCTATACGTGAATGTAGTGCCAAGTGCTCGTGCTAGTGCCTCAGGTAATAGTATGTCATGAATATGAGGTATGAATGCATGAAAGCAGAATACATGTAAATGAAGAAACTGTTTTCATAATTTAGTGAGATTTCCCTTGTATTTTTAGTTGAGGTATCATAATGAAATCAGCATAAAACAGTGCCTAGCATCGGCACAAAACGTAATCCCAATATCTCGATATCTCTGTATCACAGTCTCTGTACCTCGAAATCTCGAAATCCCAATGTCTCAATCATAATATCTAGGGCGCCGTCAGTCCAGACCGGCCCCTACCATCCATCTCAAGACCACGACGGTATCCTCCGGATATCCGACGCGTCGGGTAAAATCACCGGTAGGTAGTGCTCCCCTGCCAGGCTCACATCGTCATCACCACGCGCTTCTTGCCCCGGGGTACCTTACCGGGTCCACCATGTACCCGAAACGGTTCATCCGTCTCCTCGAATCGGGTTTCCAAATCCATCAGCAAACTCATGGTGGACGACTCATACATCATGGGAAAACCGCACTTTTTATTTTAAAGAGAGAAAAGAAGTTTATATAAGTTTTGCGGTTTTCCCCCAAATCCAGAAAATCTCATGGAAATCCGAATCCAATCCTCAATAGCATGTAAACAGTGCATACAGGCATAAAAATCCAAGAATAATAACATGCATGATGTAACAACTAATAATTACAACGTCTAATCTAGCATATAAGGCAAGTACACTAATATCATGTCTAAATTATTAGCTAACAACCTATGTCGATGCAATAATATTTTCTAAGGTGTACGTGACATGGCAATTACCGATGAAGATGTGTGTGAGCCGGCAAGTAAGTGTACGTGGTACATACGCATCATCGGTAATGGTGCTGGTGTCCTAACAGCATAACATCAATAATGGAGTATGAAACATAATATAAGCATGCGATGCGATGCGAACCACAATAATGAGCGGAAGCTGAATACTAGACGCAACTATAACTAATCTGCATTAATCTAAAATAACCTCTACAATTGGTGCCTTTTGAAATAACACGAATCATGGGGTTTTGAAAATAGGGGCTACGGTGTTTTTATGAAAAGATACGTCTTTTGAAATATCCGTAGGATCTCTTGGGCTGTCTTTTAAAATACCCACGATTCGTTAGTTTTTGAAATAGGTAGGAGTCTAATCTAATCTAACAACCATCCTAAACTATACGGCTGAACTAACAAGTAGAGCTATGGGTGAGGAAACCGCCTAACATCTGAGTCGATACATATACATACATGTATATATATTAGTCGGTGATCACGCCTCAATAATATCATATCCGATACCCTATCTATAATCAGACATCCCAAGTCAAGAGTGCGGATCAATCATCAAAATATAGCTTGTACGTAAATCCGTCGTACGGCATCCCAAATCTGGGTACGGGTCAATATCACATTCATCATACTATTTATCTGGTATCCTCTTTATCAAATGTCATGATCGGGGTACTGATCTACGTCTAGTACAATATTGATACCCTCTATGTATGCATGCAGGTGTAAGAATCACTACGTCAAAAGACCCGCTAAAACATCGTGTCGTATCTCAATACGAACCAAATCACATCACCGATCTCCTGGCCTCAAGCCCAATCTCATCGACTCATCTCAAATCCCAAATACTATCCTCAAATCCAGTATATAAACACATAGTCCCATACCCATGTGTAGATATACGCACCATCATATGCACTCTAATAAATGAAAGAATGAATGCAAGTATGTGTGTAAATGTATGTGTGAGTGCAACCACTACTCTAAGGTTCGCACTAAACTAAACCAATATATTCTTATCATCAAAATATCATTATTACCATCAATAACCCTAAACAACACATAATAAATATTCGTGTGTATACGTATTCGTATACATCACCACGGACTGCGGGGGTGCTATACGCCATCCACCCGACTTCTCCCCACAGATATAAATCTACTCACATTGCTTCTCGTGTGCCAAAGCCGATGTCGCTATCTTCACCTCCTTTGCCTCAACATCACGCGGGGTACCTACAAGTATATCACAATGCTAAAGCACATGAAAATCACATCGGAAACCAAAATAGCACACGCTACCCGCATAGGTAAAAGCCTATCGACTCGCATGTAAACACAATCAAAATCCACTTGTCGTTGACGTCCAAACGCCACCCGACAGGAATGAATCACCAAATACCAAAATCCATGCTAAAACAAGTCCCAAATTATACACCAACATAGGAAAATCAACCCAGATTTCACCCTAGATGGAATCAGTCAAAACTAGACATACTCAGGGTCAAAACTAGAGGAAATGGGGGCATGCACAGAAAACGAAGCAATTCCTTAAAATACCTTATTTTAGAATTTTCCATAATTTTTCCCCATTTATCTGTATTTAATTATACCAGAATATTAAAATATTCATTAAAATAATATTAAATTATAAAATTTCCCAAAAATCATATTTTATTATTTTGAAGACGTTACAGAAGTGCCCCAAATAAAAGAATAGTACATTACATTTGAATTTACATGAATGAAAATATAAAACTCTCATCTCAAATAAAACCCCCCGGCTATTCAATCGCGACAATCCTGCACATCATATCTCAGCAACACATAATATCACATATCATCAACGTAAGTAAGTATGCGTACCCCGATTGTCGTTGATGTATAGCAACGAAACCGGCGATATCGAACATACTACATTTACGGTCACAGAAAAGAAAGTGTAAAACTACAATATTTGGAATCCACATTCTCTTTAGACATCATAAATGCGAAATATCACATATTTCGTATTTCATGCCTAAACTATATGAATTCCACATATTGTATCACATTCCAGATAAACAGACAGTATTAAAGTCTTCGAACGAACGATCAAGTACCCAAGATTCACTAAAGCTCAACACTTGAGCAGGGTTCAAAAATCCGGAGTGTGACACAGTAGTAGCGGTCGAGCCGTAGAAGGGTCAAGCCAACGCCTCACATGTGGCACGCCGTACTGCCCCAAACCCTAAGGTTCAAAGGGCAGTTCGAGACGGTCACATAATCGAGTTAAGGTTTGTTGTCTTCTAGAGGGACCACCGCGAAAAGACTTGCACGTATCTCCAAAGTATTTAAACCCCGTGAATAGTGAGCAAATGATACTCGTTCAAACACTTTAATACTTTCTAATTTACCCGGAAAAAGCTACGAAATGAAAATCCCGATCGAATCGACGAGTCCAAAACCATCTCCAGAATTTTTCAAAACTAAATACAGATTAAAAATACCCAAAAAATTATTCAAGCAGATTCCAGAATTAATATAAAAAAATTATCCACTAGTTAATGTGTACGGTCGCGGAACCGCGGCCTAAGCAAGCTTAGGCTGCGTTTCCGCGGCAGTAAGTACTGTTCATTGGATAATTTTTGCATCGTAATTCTTATTTTTACCTGCTGAATTTTTTAGATATTTTTAATTCTGAAAAATGTCAAATTTTAGAAAATTTCCAGAGAGCACCCTAAAAAGCCGTATTTCGGTTCGATCGGAGTTTTAACTTCGTAAAAAGGTCGCCTAATGTTCTAGGTCGGCTCTGATACCAATGTAAGGCATGCCTAGCACCCTATGAAGAGTTTTGAAGCATCACATGTCTCAAAGTATGTAGTTTTAAGGTGCTAAACAAACACGCAAAGGAATCGATCCTAGAAAATTAGGGTTACGAAACTTTAAGCTAATAAAAATTAGGGTTTGAAGGCTACAACCTTTGTAGCTCCCCTTTTGCTTGACTCCTTGATCTCTAGGGTGTTGGAAGAAGGTCCACTTGTAGTCCTCTTTCGTCCACGATGATCCACCCGAAGATTCCCGTCCAAGCTTGCAACTTTGGAAAAGCAAAGAGAACACTCTAATCAAGTTGGCTAGACTTGAGTAGAATGATGTTGTGGCTAAGGATCTCACTTCAAAAACATTTCTTTAATTGTGTTTAACTCACTAGAAAAAATAACTAGAGAGGAAAAAGATGAAGGAGGATGAAGATGGTGGCTATTTTTAACAAGAGGTGAAAAATAACCCTTAGTTCAAAAAGAAAATGAAATATATCACTATATATATTTATTTCCTTCTTGCATTCAACCATGATTAAATGATGGAGAGTTAATTTAACTTGGGTTTTAAATGATAAAGAGAAGGATAACCCTAGGTTAGTGGTAGTTGAGCTTGGTTAGGTTAGAAGAAGAATGTAGAAGCTAGAATGATTATCCTTTTCTTTTCATTTTGTTTTAAAACCAAAATTAAATAATAATCCATTATTTAATCCATGGTGTGAGTCTTACATTTCCACCATTTCCATATGCTAACAACCATGATGGATGGGTGTATGTATGTATGCATGTATGCACATCCACATGTGCATGAAGCTAGAATGAAAGAAAGAAACATATGCATGCATGCATACATCCATCAAATACAAGAAAGGGTTTAAGTGAGAAAACTAATGGTTAAATGATAAATCAACACTTGATTTATCAATCCGGCCATATCACATATGACCCCACCAAAAGCAAGCCGCCCGATCAATGTACGGTATCATATACGCGCATTTTAATCGGGTCCATGCGCATATCGCATACGCGCACCACAACGTTTCGCCTGGACTAGGTAACTCCTGTGTGGGACTCTAAGACTCGTCAATACGCCGGCAGAGGGTGATGATCATATCAGGTACCCTCAAGCCGCAAGCGGTCAGCTAAACGTAACGGCCACCCGGGTATTGAGCGATCAGAAGACAACAAGCGAACCTGCTACAACTCCCGTCGAGCCAACTGGAAACACTACCGTACAGTCCGGTCTCTTCGTCAGATATGCTGCATATCGAGCCTAGGGATGGTCACGTCGACCCCAATAACTCAATAAGTCGTGCCGGTGAATGGTCTATAACAGATCGAGAAACTACTGATAACACTTATCAGCAATTCTCAGCAGCCCTGGCCAGGGACATGCTGATATAACCAGTCGGGCACTGCACAGCATCAACTCCCAATATCGGGAGAGATGAAACCCCTCCTATCGCTCATCTCCTTCGTGTGTCTCGGGACTATACCCAACGGCCACCTGTTTGCACGACTCGGTAGAGCCGTGGTAGGGTGGCAATCAAAGTACAGTGGGAGAATACACAAGACTCTATGACGATCTCGGGTCTACAGACTAACCTATACCAGTGTCACCTGAGAACTGCTATCCGACGATAGATATAATTCCATATAGGAGTTCTCGGTGAGTCCGTCCAGTGTACCCAGTCACCACTGAGCACCCGTATATGATCTTGATGTCAAACATCGATGAATGTGGGAACATCCATCGCCCATCACATGGGTCTAGTATCATATACGCTAGTCTACTCTGGTATATCGATGCCCCGTCTCGATACACCTCCGATTAGGGACATTTCAGGATATGCTTATAAACTACAGATGTCCCACTAGTATGATCTCTATCATAACCACTGTAGTCAAGCCGATATCCTCAGGGCTTTATCAGCATGTATGAATGAATAAAAGCATGATCAAATCAACATGTCAGATAAAGAAGAACCAGATAGCATACTATCATGTCGAGCAAGAATGCATACTGAATATATATATATATATATATACATGTATAGATACATCCACTATCACATAATGGCCTCTAGGGCATACATATATCCAACACCTTTCGTGCGAGAGTTTTTCCGATGTTGTTCCGGATGGGCCGGCGAAGCTTGGGAGCTAAATGATCAGCTGCAGAGTTGTGGTTTGGGGAGTTTTGTGCGTCTGAGTGTTTCGCTTTTGGAAGCTCCTATTTCTGTTCGTCAAGGAGAAAGACGGAAGTTTGAGGTTGTGTATCGACGGATCGTTAATTGAATCGGCTTACGGTGCGGAGAGGTATCCTTCACCTCGCATTGACGGTTTCTTCGATCAGCTCCAGAGTGCGAGACATTTTCTAAGTTTGTTTAGGATCAGGTCATCATTATTGTGGGTGATGGCATTCCGAAGACTGCCTTATGCGTGCGACGGGATTTGTGTGTTTTTGTGAGTCGTTGGATTCCCTGATGCCCTAGCAGCATTCGTAGATGTGATGAACCGGATTTCTGCAGGCCGTTCCTCGACCAGTTATTGTTGTGTTATTTACGACATTCTGGTCTATCTAATGTGTCTTGAGGAACATGAGTAGCACTTGAGGATTTGTTATGTAGATACCGGGAGAGCCCCAGCAGTTTGCTAAATTCTCGGAGTGTTTCTTCAGGCTTGTTTTGTGTTGACTCCTAGGTCTTATAGTCACGGGAGACGGTTTCGTATGGTTCCGAGGGAGATCGTGGCTGTACAGCGTAGGTCCAGACTTGTGTGCAGGACGGAGATCCGCAGATTATTGGGATTAGCAGGTTTTTACCGCCGTTTCATGCAGGATTGCTAGAGTAGTGCTGCACCGTCGACTGAATGGACCAGAAGGGAGGTTTCTTTTCTGTAGACTGAGGCATGCGTGCGGAGTTTTCGGCAGTTGAAGATTCAGTTAACAACTGCATCAGTTCTTTCTTTGCCTTTGGTTCGGGCGACCTTGTTGTTTAACTGTAATGTTTCTTGAGTGGGGCTCGAGTGTGTACTGAGGTGACACTATAGAGTTATTGCTTTTGCTTCCCTACATTTGGAGGAAGTACGAGAAGGATATTCCACTCATGATCTGGAGATGGCCGTGATGGTTTTGCATTGGAGATTTGGAGACACTACTTGTTCGAGAGTCGTGTCAGATTTTCCACGGACCACTAGAGCTTAATGTACATCTTCCTGCAGCGGATTTTGATTGTTGTGATAGTCTTCTGCAGATTTACAGTTCTTGTGTGATCGTTGTGTACAGCTTAAGTTCGTCTCTACGGAGGGGGAAGCTTGCTCATGTCCGCGCCCGACCACTTTTCTTAAATCGCTTATGCGAGACACTGCCCGCCGATGCTCGTTCGTCAGAGATACTTGAGCATACTAGGCTGGGTAATGATTCGGAGTCCTTGATTTGTAACACGGTGTGCTAAGTTAGGGACGCGTAGGTGTACCTGATGTTATCAAGTAGAGACGTGTAATCCTAAAGCAGGCGCATCTGTCAACTCTCTATATCCATTCAAGTTCCACCAACATTGACGTGACTTGTGAGATAGTTACGGGTGGATAGGAATGTAAAGAGAAGCTTCAGGTTTCGTTTAAAGGTGTCTGTATTTTGTGTGTTTGGGTTGAGTATCTGAGGCCGGCTGGAGAGTTGCAACCTTTTACCGTTCCGAAGTAGGAGTGGGAGCAGATCTCCACGAATTTCGTTATGGTTTCTACCCAAGTTTAGTCAGGGTGTGACTCCATTCGGATTCTTGTTGTCCGGTTATACTCAGTTTGCTCAGTTGTTCTTGTTAAGTTGTGTGTTTGTTTTGATTGTTGTCAGCAGTTGGGGATCGTCACTCGCCATTGTTAGGGTTCTTCTTCGATAGCTGTTATCAGGAGACGCTCCAATTGGCAACCTTTAGGCTTAGGGGTTAGGTCGTGTCGATCACCAGTCTGTTGTTTTTCTGACTCTGCGTAAGTAGGATTTTGGACCCCAGCTATGTCTAGAGACTTCGGAGATGGTCCAGTTGTGTTAGGTCAGGATGGGAATTGTCCATTGTGAACTGAGGTCTTATGCCGACTGCGTTGGTCATAGACTCGAGTTCGCAGGGACAGATCATGTATTCCTACGGACTTTCCGATGAATGACATGTTGGATTTTGGAAAGCTTGTCCCAGGATTTAGGTCCTTTTGAGATCCTATAAGCGAGTTAGTTTCGTTGCCTTTAATTTGGCACTTCCGCCCAGATTATTAAGTTTTCACCCCGTATTCCTTGTGATGATACTTTACAATTACCTTCTTGAACTTTCTCACATGATTTGGCATCAGACCAATTAGCTTGGACGCGATCTTTCGTTCACCAGCAGCCATGTGTTTTAATGGCTCGGCAGGTGGAGAAACGTCGGTCAAGGGTCTTGCCATCTGTGAAGGGTTTTACTTAGACGTAGCCGTATAGTGAGATAATCACTTGGGAGGCTGTGAGCGAGATTTGGGAGTTGTAATCTTCTCTTTGGAGGTACGTTTAGTATATTTTTTAAATTCGGGGACGAATTTCTTTTTAGGGGGGGGGATTGTAACACCTTAGAATGTGTTTTGTGGATAATTATATTTTAATGTATGGTTTTTAATAAAAAGTTTACCAAATTAGTTTTCAATTATTTTATCCTATTTAATGAATATTTTATTAGATTTTTCCTAGGCTTGCACACACTTGTGCATGATAACTAGGGTTGTTTTTAGGGTTTAACCATGATTGGCAACCATAGTGGACTAAACATTTCCTTAAGCCATTTTAAGTTTTGTATTAAGTCATTTTGGGTTTTAATTATGGTTGTTGTTTTCTTTTTATTTTTTTTATGGAAATGGTTGTTTTTGTGTTGACTTGAGAGAGAGGGGGGGGGTGCATTATGAGGCATGATGGCTTGCCCATGCCTTCATTAATGAAGAGAGAGGGAGAGAAAGGGTTGACTAATGCTAGCTCTCATTTCCCTTTCCTTCTCATTCTATCACTCGCGTTCTCTCACACAACACACACACTCACACACACACACAAGCAGCTGAAGCTCCATCAGCAGCAGCCCCAGCAGCACCAAATAACAGCAACATCAGCAGCAGAGCAGCATCAACAGCAACAGCAAAACAGCATCAGCAGTAGCACAGGCAGCAGTAGTAACACAAGGAGCAATTGCAGCAGCTCATCTCCTCCTTCTACTTCCTCTCTTGCTTCCTAGGACCCTTTAGGGTATATTTTCTGAACCCATATCTCTTTTTCATTGGTCTTGTATGCTTATTAGCATCGGTTTGTGTTTATTGTGAGTTTAGTGCTAATTATGGTGATGTATGTGGAAATGTTGATTAAGTGGTGATTGTGTTAGTTAACCCTACCTATTTAAGTGTTGTTAGGATCACCTTAACTGAGTTTAACCCGGGATTACACTAAAATACCATAGGGTTTGTGTTTTGTGCTAAATTGGCTTTTTTAAGCGATGTATTGGCTTTCTGTGATCTGCTATTGACCCGGGACCTTCAGGTTAAAATTGAGAAAACTGGGGCATGTACACTAGGTCTAGATACCACCACCTGAACACGAGCCCCTAATTCCGTACCCAGGCCGCAGTTTTATTAGGTTTGGCCGCAATTTGCGGCCAAGTAGGGGGCAAGGGTGTTGGGGTTTTTGGTAGGGTACTCTGCTGTGTTGTCTAGTGTTTTGGCATGTCTAGTTTTGTAAGATTTGACCTGTAAATCTAGGACAATATACTGTTTTTCATGTCCGTTGTGTTTGCGCGATACGCGCGATACGTGAGTGGGTTTTGTGATCCAGCGTATCGCGGCGTGTCGCGGTAGTTTTAGACGCGTATACACACGATTCAGCGTATCATGCACACGCGCGTTTAGTTCGTCACGCGAGTTTCTCGTTTTGGTTCGATATCGCGTTTTGCGGAATATTTGTGATTGATACGAAATATTGTGTTTGTATAGTTTAACCGCAATCAATAGCGGTGTCGCGCGTAGCTAGACCGAGATGAGTACGGGTCGTCCTCTGGGAAACGTGGAACCTCTTATTTTTACTTTAGATGTGTTGAAAAGGAGAAAGAAATAAGAATGGTTGTAGGATGTTTTCTAGATCTACGTTTAATAAGAATGTAAATATAGATCTAGATTAGTTTAAAGATGTGATTAATTATAATAAGAAGGGCTTGTAGGGTTCGTTAGGATTTAGCAGTTATGAGAGATTAATTAAAAGTTACCCTTTTTATCCATTAATAGATTTAGAACTAGAACGACGGTGATGCGTGTAGATTAGGGTTTCTGGAGGGAAAAGGAATCCCACTCGTAACCCTTATCTCGACACGGAACTCCGTTCATTATCTAGCCTTTACCAAAACAATCATTAATCTAATCTCTAATCGTGGTCGGAACTAGCAAGGAATTGCTAGCGCGCCCGATTAGGATGTTAATGATTATTTTGATAAAGTTCCTAAACTTTATAGGACTTAAAAAGGGTTTAATTATTTTCATCCCCCATTAACCTACCCTAATCCTACGAACCCTAACAAGCGGAGAATTACTCGCGCATGTTGGGAGAAGAAGATGAAAAGAAAGAGATGGAAAACATAATGTAAAAGAAAACAAACAATTAAAATAAACTACCTTTATTAATCAACTCCTTCAACTACACTTTTCAATCCATAGAAAATGATTACAACACTTGATTTGCTTCTCGATCTTTCCTAGGGAGGTAGTCGAACAGTCGATGATCAGCCTGGATGCGTGAGCGTCGGGAGCTTCGTGATCTCTTCGGCTTGATAGTTTTTCCAAGAGGCCCTCGGTGCCCTTTTATAGTGCAAACCCAGAATCTTTTTGTTGAAAAGTTGGTAAAATATTGCATAGATCAATCTCCCAAAATATTACATTCCAACCTCATCAAACCGCGGCGGATCCGCGGCCCAAGGGTATGTTTGGCCGCGGATCCGCGCTCATAGGTCGAGATCTCTCTGTTATTTTTCTTGGGCTCTCTGATGGTGACATTTGGCAATCCTAGGCATCTTCATATTTCAGAAATATTCTCTCGGTTGCTTCCAGACTTAGTCTCCAAGTTTGCTCTTTAATTTGGAAAGTATTTTTCAACAAATTGATTTGTTTGTTAAATCCTTCATAACAACTTGGAAATAATCTGCACAACAACTCATATAAGATTTTAGTAGACTTTGTTCTACTAGGATTAGACCAATAATATTATTTGCATACATTTTCCTACCAAATGATAATTAAAATATATTAACACATGGAAAATAATGTTTTTACACATAAACTCTCATATGTATAATATATTATAATAAAGTCCTTTTTTAATATAAAAATGGTAGGAAAAATGTACTACAAATGTGCAGTTTTATCGACTGAACAAATACCCCCAAACTTATCTTTGATCGTCCCGAGCAAACTAGTTTATTTAAGAGGAGAAAAAAGAAAGGAGAAAACTAAGCACACTTTCGTAGGCAGACACGATTGCACTGAGCACGTGCAACAAGCCGTTAAACCTCTAGGTGTCCCTAGTAGGAGGAGTGTTGTCTCCTGAGGGTTTTCAGCGGATTACACCCACAAAATCCTATAACAAAAGAAAGATGGTGAAATTTACATATAAAGATAAGAACCATAAAAGAAATACTTTGAAAAGAAGAGTTTCCAACTATACTAGCTTTTCAGTTGTTATGAGCCCTATCTTAATAGTCATGAAAAAATGTTAGAAATCACATCATCCCTCAATAAAACATCGTCTTTATGCTTCATTCCTACCTTTTATCCAAACATTGATTATATAACCCCACGTGTGTGTAAAGAACATCCCTACACTCAGAGAATTCAATTCAAGCTATCATACTCTTGTCCATCTACCTTAGTACTTTTTACTTTGATGAATACTTAGAATTGCTTACACATTTTCATGCGACCGCTAATACTTCTTGAGGTACTAACCGACCGATTACTCAAGTGCTTGCTGATTTGGTGATAATATTTTCCTTGTCTTGCACCACCTAAGGCTAAGCAGTGACTCCCAGACCAGTTGGCCTTAGGGCACTAGGTGAAGAGGCACCCTCGCTATATTTTTTTTATTGCTACCTTGGCGATACAAAACCAGTGTTCATTTTTTTTTTTCTTTTCACCATTTTATATTTTCTTCATCATTTCCTTCATACTATGGCTTTTAGACAAGAGCATTTCAAGGTATCCTCTACTATCCCGAGTTTCAAGACGTGTGTAGGTGCATATTGTAGGGTATCAACATTCAAATGTTTGGCTTCCAGAGTAGAAACTATTTTTCAGACTTATTTTTATCCTCAGATTAGTGACTTCCTTCATCTTACTAACCCTTGGGACAACAGCTCATAACTACTTATTACTAGTTCGTATAAGAAAACTTCTAATTTTCTTGGTTTTCTTAAACTATTCCTATCTTTTGGATGTAATGTTTCACTTTCTATTCTTTTGTTATAATTTTTTTTTTTTAATTTTTGAAAATGTTGTGCTTATGCAAAATATGATGCAAATTGATGTGTAAATAAGCACAAACCTCCCCCAAACCTGTTTACAGCAGTGTCCTCACTGATGTCATCCATTAAGCAAAAATAACCTGTAGACTTGGGAGGAAATTATTAATGGGGGCAACAATATATGAAAGTGAAAATCCTCCCCCAAACTTATTTTTGGCTCACAATTTTGTAAAAATTAGTTTCTTTCAAGAGCCAAAATATACCACCCCTCCCCCAAACTTGAGTTAAACATTTTTAATCTTTTAAAATCACATGAGGGGGTTAAGGTTATTGGTCAATGCCAAGCTTTGCAAAGACCGAAGGTCAACACCAACCATTCAAAAATTTTATCAATGAAGTACCAAGGTTGGTGGAAGAACATGTCACCTTTTGATGTGAAGAAGTGGGGAAGTGACAAGAGGTGTAATGGAAAAGGATTGCATCTCAATTTGGAGAGACGACACAGTGATAGTAATGATGGATTACTCGCATTGTCATGATTGTCCAAAAGAGGGGGTGGAGGTCCAATTTCTTCATCTTGGAGTTGATTCATCTCAACACCCGTGTCTTGTAAAAATGCGAGTTCATCAGCGAAAATTTCCTCAAAGCTTTCATCGATACCCCGAAAAATAATGTCATCAGAAAAAATGGGGTGATCGTCAGACTCAATATAAAGTTCCTCATTAGATGTTGACCCGGACAATTCGGTGGAAGAGTAAATGGTTGGGTCAAACAACAACATATGAAAAGAGTCTGTATCATGAGGTTGATCAAATTCGCTGCTGTCGACATCCATTAATTCGACAGAACACACATGAGCATAGGGTTCGGAGGGTTCACTTCCCAACTTGTAAATGTTAAGCTCAATTGACTTCTTCCCAAAGGATAGGGTCATAGAGCCGTTTCTACAATTGATTACCGCGTTGGAAGTGGCCAAAAAGGGTCGACCGAGTATCACCGGGATTTGATTGCGTGGGTTTGCCACAGGCTGTGTATCAATAACGATAAAGTCCACAGGAAATATGAATTCCCCGACTTTGATTAACACATCCTCTAGCTCACCCCTAGGTTGGGTGATAGATCGATCGGCCATCTGAAGAGTGCAATGCGCCGGCTTTAACTCTCCGATCCCTAATTGCTCATACACAGAATACGGAAGCAAGTTAACACTAGCACCTAGATCGAGTAGAGCACGATTGATATTTTTACCCCCAATAGAGATTGAAATTGTAGGACTTCCGGGGTCCTTTCGTTTCTTGGGAAGTTGTTGTGTAAAAGCTGTGCTCACATTACTCGCAAGGAAAACTTTTTTAGGTACTTGAACTTTTCTCTTCCTAGTGCACAAGTCCTTTAGGATTTTCGCATATGACGGAACTTGTTGAATAGCATCTAGAAGAGGAATGTTTATGTTAACTTGCTTAAAAATTTCCACGATCTTCTCCATTTGTGGACTTGGTCTGTTGCCCCTTAACCTGTTTGGATAAGGTGCTTGATCAATAAGTTTTGGGTCCAACGTTTGTGGAGAAGACTGTGGGGATGGATTCGATCCCAAAACTGGAGTGGGAATCGACTTAGATATATTTGGCGAAGTGGGCGAAGGGTTCGAGCCTTGGGGAAAACGGAGAATAGGCTCGGATGAAGGTGGAAGACTAGACGAATTAGGGGAAGAAGAAGAAGAAGGGGTATCAAATGTGTCACTATCATCAACTTGCTCACCCACTTGGTTGTTCAGCACTCTCCCCGATCTCAACGTAGTGACGGCATTCACATTATGACTTTGTGAATGGCCAGGATTAGGTAGGGGTTGAGATGGGAGTTTCCCTTTCTCTCTCGCACTCATTGCGGCGTTTAACTGTGCGATTTGGTTTTCTATTGATTTAATACTCTCACCATGGGAGGAGGAGTTTTTCGTTAGGGCATCAATAGAAGACCTCATATCTGCCGAATTTTGCATGGATTGTTTCATGAACATATCCAAAGTTTGTGCAAGTGAGTTGTCAATACCGGCCACTTGTGGTGTAGAAATGTTGGCCGAATTTTGGAAATTCTGTGACTGAAAGGGGGGCTGATTCTGTGGTTGTGGTTGCTGTGAAGGAGGTCTTTGATAATTACTTTGTTGGTTTTGATTCCAAGCAAAGTTAGGATGATTCCTCCATCCTTGATTGTACGTAGAAGAATAAGGGTCGTTTCTAGGTCGCTGCTGAAAAGCAGCATTAGCTTGAAACGAAGCATTCATAGGACATTCTTCCGTTAAGTGTGAAGGATCCGAACAGCAACCACAAACGGTCTTAGGAAGCGTAACCTGATTTAGGGAGAATGATGAAAATTTGTTCTCCATAGCATCGAGTTTCTTCTGCATCGCTGCCATTTCGGCTTTTACTGCGATGGAAACATCGAGTTGGTGAATACCTCCCTTAGTTGAAGGTGGTCTTACGCTTTCCCACTGCAACGTGTGTTCAGCGAGATCTTCCAGATATTTCCAAGCTTCACCGTCATCTTTAGACATGAAATTGCATTGACACATTGTTTCAAGCATCTGCTTTGTCGCTGGATTAATGCCCTCATATATAATCCGACATAAATCCCATCTTTGTATCCCGTGATGGGGGCATTGGACAAGCAGATCTTTGAAACGTTCAAAGCACTTCCAAAATGGTTCATTGGGAAGCTGGGTGAACTGGTTAATCTCGCTTCTAACATGTGCAGTCTTATGATTTGGGTAAAACTTCTTAAGAAATGCTACGACGAATTCATCCCAATTAGCGATAGAGTGTGCGGCAGTATTATAAAGCCATTTTTCTGCCAAGTCGCACAGTGTGAATGGGAGAAGACGTAAGCGCATAGCATCTAAAGTCAATTGTGAAGTACCCATCATTGCGCATACGTTTTCGAATTTGGTGATGAAAACGTACGCGTCTTCCGACTCAAGCCCGTGAAATTTGGGCAGCAGATTGATGTAGTGGGGTTTGATTTCGAAATTATCCCCGTTAGGTGGTGGAAGAGATAGACAAGTAGGAAGGGGACCACGAATAGGATAGCATCTCTCTTGGAGAGAGATGCGCGGTGGATTCTGCGCACCTGCGGGCGGTGGCAGCGTGGTGTTATACTCTGATGGAGTGCCGTCCATCTCGGTTGATGTGGTGTGTGGTGGGGGAAAAGAAGATGAAGAAGTACCGACTTCGGCGTCGATAACAGGAACGCGGACAAGACGGGCACTAGGATCCCGTGTCCAGCCGAGCATGCACTAAGCGGGTTTAGTGCAAGTGGCAGCGTGTGTGTGATTTAAAATTGGCTTGTTTTGAAAAAGTGGGACTCAAGACAAATCTCCCTAAAATGCACAAGCAACCCTAGAACTAAGGTTACCTAGGTCAGTCTCTAGACAGCTCCTAACTAAGGCTAGAAATAGACCTCAAACCGCCTCTTCACGGACAAGTACGGCCAGGTAAGTGGGAAGGAACCACCACTACAGTGGGCCTAATTAAAAACCACTAGCCTAGACACCGCAATGTCAGTTAGGATAAACGGCCGATGCCTATACTAGTCTTTTTCCTGTTGAGCTCGACAGTCCTTAGAGTCTGGTCTAGATATTTTTAAATTAATGAAGGGTTGTTCTATATGCTCGGTTTGTGATTTGTGGGGCTTAGGAAGGGTGATGAAATCCCCACCTAATCTTGATTTGGTCTTTGCCCCTTAGAATCCGTATTAAAATATGCAAAACAAAACCAATCACAAAACTTTTGCAAAAAGATTTTTGAGCGGCGCAATTTTGCAAAGAATCCTGCAGAAAATAGATTTTATTGGATTTTAGGAGAGAGAGAAGGAGTTAAGAAAGCTACCAGAGAAGACAGAAGCCCTAATTCCTCCACCCTGCCGCGCTTCCGCCGCCAAAGAGGCCCTTCTGCCGCGCTTCCGCCGCTAGGTGGTTGGATCACTTGATGAAAATTTTTCTGTGTCCCTCTGTGCTCCTCTGGATCTCTAAAAAAGTCTATGTTTCCTGTTTCCCTTAATTCTGTGACTCCAGATCTCCTTTCAAAAATCCACGCACAAATCGTTAAATATACAATTTGCAGTTTTGTGTTAATAATGATATGACTCGTCAAAGAATTCAACACAAATAGTAAAAATAAAAAAATTACGCACGTATCCCCGGCAACGGCGCCATTTGATTGATACGAAATATTGTGTTTGTATAGTTTAACCGCAATCAATAACGGTGTCGCGCGTAGCTAGACCGAGATGAGTACGGGTCGTCCTCTGGGAAACGTGGAACCTCTTATTTTTACTTTAGATGTGTTGAAAAGGAGAAAGAAATAAGAATGGTTGTAGGATGTTTTCTAGATCTACGTTTAATAAGAATGTAAATATAGATCTAGATTAGTTTAAAGATGTGATTAATTATAATAAGAAGGGCTTGTAGGGTTCGTTAGGATTTAGCAGTTATGAGAGATTAATTAAAAGTTACCCTTTTTATCCATTAATAGATTTAGAACTAGAACGACGGTGATGCGTGTAGATTAGGGTTTCTGGAGGGAAAAGGAATCCCACTCGTAACCCTTATCTCGACACGGAACTCCGTTCATTATCTAGCCTTTACCAAAACAATCATTAATCTAATCTCTAATCGTGGTCGGAACTAGCAAGGAATTGCTAGCGCGCCCGATTAGGATGTTAATGATTATTTTGATAAAGTTCCTAAACTTTATAGGACTTAAAAAGGGTTTAATTATTTTCATCCCCCATTAACCTACCCTAATCCTACGAACCCTAACAAGCGGAGAATTACTCGCGCATGTTGGGAGAAGAAGATGAAAAGAAAGAGATGGAAAACATAATGTAAAAGAAAACAAACAATTAAAATAAACTACCTTTATTAATCAACTCCTTCAACTACACTTTTCAATCCATAGAAAATGATTACAACACTTGATTTGCTTCTCGATCTTTCCTAGGGAGGTAGTCGAACAGTCGATGATCAGCCTGGATGCGTGAGCGTCGGGAGCTTCGTGATCTCTTCGGCTTGATAGTTTTTCCAAGAGGCCCTCGGTGCCCTTTTATAGTGCAAACCCAGAATCTTTTTGTTGAAAAGTTGGTAAAATATTGCATAGATCAATCTCCCAAAATATTACATTCCAACCTCATCAAACCGCGGCGGATCCGCGGCCCAAGGGTATGTTTGGCCGCGGATCCGCGCTCATAGGTCGAGATCTCTCTGTTATTTTTCTTGGGCTCTCTGATGGTGACATTTGGCAATCCTAGGCATCTTCATATTTCAGAAATATTCTCTCGGTTGCTTCCAGACTTAGTCTCCAAGTTTGCTCTTTAATTTGGAAAGTACTTTTCAACAAATTGATTTGTTTGTTAAATCCTTCATAACAACTTGGAAATAATCTGCACAACAACTCATATAAGATTTTAGTAGACTTTGTTCTACTAGGATTAGACCAATAATATTATTTGCATACATTTTCCTACCAAATGATAATTAAAATATATTAACACATGGAAAATAATGTTTTTACACATAAACCCTCATATGTATAATATATTATAATAAAGTCCTTTTTTAATATAAAAATGGTAGGAAAAATGTACTACAAATGTGCAGTTTTATCGACTGAACAATTTGGCTTATATATGATTTCCATGTCTTATTTGCAGCTTTACAGGCAGGGACTACGTACACTACTACACGGGGGAGCAGATGGTAGGATTCACCTAGCGTGGAGCGTAGGTGAGTAGATTTAACATCTACAGGGGAATCGCCCGCATGGCGTTATGCGTCTGGGCTAGGATTCAAATACCTGTCGTATATTCTACGTCATTGTTAGAATTGCGCCTTTACCTCATTTCCTTGATATAGTTGTACTGTGACTAGCAGCCGTAGGACACTGCACATATTATTGACGGTTCATGTTGAACGAGCACGGATTGTTTGCTACACACACACCGTCAATAATTGCCATGTCACACACAATCCTTTATAGATACTATATTGCTTATCATACTTGACATCTAGCTTATCGGTATACCTATAGTGTATCTTACCAATAGTGATAGGTACATCTACAGCTTGTGATACAACTACAGGTATACCTTGCACATATTCTACTTATACCGAGGGGGGGTATACGACATCTTTTACTTATAGGTAGACACCTATACTTAGCTGTACCTTATTGATTTCGCATACATCTGGTTTCAGCTACATATTCTCTTTTATATGCTCGCATTTCAGATATATCGCATATATTTATTCTTGGATTTGCGTATTGGTTATTGGGATTTTAAATGATGTTTTCTGGATTTGGGAACCGTGGGAGTTCATGAAATCATCCATACATTGAAATACCCGGTTTCCTTGATTTGATATTTGCGCATCCACCATGAGTTTTATCGGTGCTGATTTATATATACCCCTACGAGGAGGCGTCGAGGCCGTAGAGGGTACATGGTAGGGCCCGGTATGGTTCCCCTCGGCAAGAAGATCGATGGACTTTGCCGATTGAGCCTGGAGGCGGGCGAGTACCTACCGGTGACAGTACCCATGACTCGGCGGGGGATCACGGAGACACCGTTGGGAGTCATGTACGTATGCATACGTCGAAAGGCGAGGGTCAGAGCTAGGCACTCGTGCTTTCGGGATAGCGTATGATACGTGATCAGGATTTCTGTGTCGATGCTTGGCACATGGTTTTCATAATATTACTTTAACACCTTTTTATATATAACAGGGGATTTAGCCGTTGTTATATATACCCTTACACCAATATTAGTGGAATAGGATGCTAATATATGTGTATTGACCCCATCATATTTATTTCTGCATATATAAATATTTAGGATGCTAGAATCTTACTTGAGATGTGATTGGGATATTAGGTGATTCATTGAGATTGGATACATGATATCTATGAGATTGTCGATTTGTACATTCGGGATATAGGAGATTACTCGATATTGTACATTGGAGAGATGTGGGACTTATTTGATATGAGTGCCCAACTTGGGGGCGGATTTGAGGAAATTGGGATTTGAATGTCTTAATGGATTGTGACCCTACCACGATGTTAGGTTTCCGTAGGAACGACATATTTCACTCCATACCTCATACCTATTCACTTATGCACGGTTTCATATATTGGTAGTACCTGTTAGTGTACTCTTATGATTGCTGCATATCTACTTTCTCATATCCCAATTGCATAGTTATTGCATACTTTTATCATGTTATTATTGCTTCACATATTGATTGTACCTGCTGGTATATTTTCCATTATTCTGCATTCACATGACATGTTATTAGTGTAATCGCATATCTTAGATTCATGCTGTACGTACATTCCTGCGATTACCTGCATATGTTATTTACTATTCACGAGTTGGCAACTCACCCCTGTTGTGCCACAGGTGTTTCAGGTTGTTCCCCAGAGTAGTCGAGGCAGGCTATTCAGTATTCATCTATCATCTTTTGCTACAGATACCGCATCGGCTCACAGTACTATTTTGCTTAGGTGGGTTTTAGTGGTTATCTGTATTTAGTATTGTGCATTCGTTGTATCTTGTACTCTCCATTTACTGTTATGTTGTTGACTTAGAGACTTGGTGAGGACGTTATTGTATATTAATGGTGGATTTGTTGTCTTTTATATACAGTTTCCTTCCTATTGTCTCTTATTTCTTCGCTACGGTGTCGTATATTTATGATGTGATTGTTTTCCGCCTTCGGGCCAGTTTTTACAAAAGGGGTGTTACTAAAATTTTAAATATAGAAAGTGGGATTTTTAAAGAATTTGGGTTGCGATTTCAAATGTTTCAAAAACTTTTATTATCTTTTCCGTATTTTTATGGTTTAGATTTCTGGGTTTTGGCTTTTTTTTTACTGCGTTACGTCTTTAGGCGTTGCGTAGTATTAGGGCCGTCACGTGCCAATTTTGGGTCGTGACAAACACACACAAGAGGAGTAGTTCAGAAATGAACGAATCCTTCTTGTGGCATTGTAGACTTGGTCATATCAATGCGACACGACTAGCTAAGTTACATAAGGATGAATATTTGAATCTGTTCGAATTTTCATCTAATGATACTTGCCAGTCTTGTCTCAAAGGTAATATGACCAATACTCCGCTTACTGGAAACAAAGAAAGAGTTAATGAACTCTTGGGACTGATACATGGTGATGTATACGGTCCTATGTCTACAAATGCCAAGGCTTGGTTCTTCGTACTGTAGGTTCCTAAGCACTCTTACAAAGGTCTATAAGGCATCAACCATGCCCGAATAAAATTTAGACGTGCCGAACAACCCAAAGCCGTGATCTTTGCTAGATTATTAGGAATTAACATGCAAGTAAACATCTTTACAACTAAGTGTGAGGGATTACAACCTTTGTAGTCCGCTCCTTCGCTTCATAAGCTCCGAGTAGAAGTCCCTTCGCCGCGATCCACGATCTCCCGGACTCAAGAGAGCCTCCACAACTCGAACGATCCATGCTAGCTTGTAGTCTTCCTTTTCTCCGATGATCTACCTCAAAGTTTCTATAACTCAATCTATCTCTCTCTAATGAGGTGAACACCCTAATATAATTGGCTAGATTAGATGAGGATGATGGAGTAGTATTTATGCTTTCTTTTTATATCAAATTCTCACACAAAATCATCACATGAAGAAAACCTAGAAATCTTTCTCAAAGCTCAAGGTTGAAGAAGAAGAAGAATAATGAATTAATCTTTTTGTGATGAATAATAAAATGATATATGATTAATAATGCAACCATGGTTAACAATGACAAGGCTAACTCATGTAGAGAATTAACTAGGACTGGAGTTTGGGTTGGGTTAAAGAATGAGTCATCTAATATCAACCATAATATCTTAGCACAAAACAAAAGAAATCCTTCTAGAAGCATCAAGAAAGAACTAACCCAAATTAAACCCTAACCTTGTTTAATCTCCACTAAACATGTTGCATTAGTAATCATATCATGTTACAATATTATATATCACATATATAATATATTTTGTAACAAAAGAAAATAATACAATTAACATATATCGCATATATATCAATATATTATCCGGTGAGAAAATGAAATAATAAAGCGAGCCAATATTAGATAATGTAATGCAATATATCATATATATTATTATACATTAAATTATCGAATCAACACTAGATCTGACAATCCGGCTATGTCGAATATAACTGACTAATATATCATGCACCGATTCATCGAAGCAACACTTGATCCGATGACCCGGCTCATATCTATATATCACGAGAATATAATACGGTATCTCATATCGCATTATCCTCGGTCGTGCACATATCACATATGTGCCCCTACTCCGTTTTGCCTGAGTCAAGAAACCTCTGTATAGGACTCTAAAGAATCGTCAATACGCCGGTAGCAGGTGATGATCATATCAAATACCCACAAGCTGCAAGCGATCAGCTAAACGTAAGAGCCACCCAGGTATTGAGCGATCAGAAGATCAAAAAGCTAGCCTGTACATTCTCGTGTGAATCCAATCAGTAACACTCCCGTACAGTCCGGTCTCTTCGTCTGATATGTTGCATATCTAGTTTAGGGGTGGTATACGTCAGACCCCAGTAACCGATAAGTCGTGTCGATGTGAGGCTCATAACGGGTCGAGAAACTACTGGTAACACTTACCAGTAAATCTCTATATCAGCCCTGGCCAGGGACTTCCGGTTATAGCCAATCGAACACAGCACAATATCAACTCCCTATACCGGGCGAGACGAATCTCCTCCTATCGCTCATTGCCTCCATGTGATTCGGGACTGTACCCAAAAGCCACCATTTTGCATACCCACTTGGACGTGGTAAGGTGGAAATCAAAGAACAGTGGGAATCACACAAGACTCTATGACGATCGCGGGTTTACAGACTACCCTGTACCAGTGTCACCGGAGAACTGCCATCTGACGTGTGGTATATCACCATCTGGGAGTTCTCAGCGAGTCCGTCCAGTATACCCAGTCTCCACTGAGCACCCGTACACCATCTCTGATGTCAAAACACCGGTGGATATGGGATCATCCATCGCCCATCATATGGGTCAAGATGTATATATGCTAGTCTACTCTGGTGTATCGATGCCCTGTCTCGATACGCCCTCGACTAGGAACAGTTATAGGATGTACTCATCGACTACCGTGGCCCCACTAGTATGATCTCATCATAGTTCCAGTAGTTGAGTACAGATCCTAAGGGCTTTATCAACATGTGAGAGTAAGAAAGTAAACTAATATAAGTCAACATGTTAAGATAAAGGAAAACCAAATAGCATACTATCATGACGAGCAAGAAAGTCCTCTATATATATATTCAAGCATCCATTATAATATACATCTTATGTATAACAATGGCCTCTAGGGCATATACATAACTAACAATCTCCCACTTGCACTAAGGCCAGCTGCTGTAGTATCTCATACCTAGCGTCCCGAATAATCTCTCAAACTGTATCTGGGGAATGACCTTCGTGAGTGGATCCGCAGTGTTGTCCTTTGTATCTACTCTCCTGACCTCGATCTCCCGACGATCAACTATCTCCCTGATCAGGTGATACCGCCTTAGAATATGTCTGGACTTTTGATGGGACCTGGGTTCCATGGCCAAAGCCACAGCTCCATTATTATCGCAATACAAAGGTATTGGATGCTCAATGGATGGAACCACACCAAGTTCATTAATGAACTTCTTTATTCAGACAGCCACTTTGGCAGCATCATTGGAAGCGATGTATTCATCCTTCATCGTCGAATCTACAACGGTATCCTGTTTGGAACTCTTCCAACATACCACCCCTCCATTGAGGGTAAAGACAAATCCTGAGTGCAACTTAGAGTCGTCCTTATCACTTTGGAAGCTTGAATCGGTAAAGGACTCCACCTGGAGTTCTCTGTTACCATACACCAAGAACATCTCTTTAGTTCTTCTCAAGTACTTGAGAATGTTCTTCACAGCTATCCAGTGACTCTCTCCAGGATCTGCTTGATACCTACTCACTATACTCAGTGAGTATGCTACATCGGGTCTGGTACATAACATCGCATACATGATAGAGCCTACTGCCGAAGCATAGGGTATCCATTAAATGTGAGCTCTCTCCAAATCAGTCTTGGGAGACATCTCTTTGGAGAGAGTGAGTCCAGAGATCGTGGGTTGGTTCCCACGCTTGGATTCTTCCATACTAAACCTCTTTAGTATGGTGTCAATGTACCTGGATTGGGACAATCCCAGTATCCGTTTAGATCTATCTCTATAGATCATGATTCCCAATATGCAGGAGGCATCACCTAGATCTTTCATTGAGAATCTTTGTGATAAGAAGAGCTTGACTGATTGCAGCATAGGAACATCATTTCCTATCAAGAGTATGTCATCCACGTACAATACGAGGAATACAACCTTACTCTCTGCAACCTTCTTATAAATACAAGGTTCATCTATATTTTTGATGAAGTCAAACTCTTTGACTATAATATCAAAACAGATGTTCCAACTCCGCGATGCTTGCTTTAACCCATAAATGGATTTAAGCAGCTTGCACACCTTTCCGCCGCTCCCACTATCTACGAAGCCCTCTGGCTGAGTCATGTACACGCACTCTTCTAAATCACCGTTTAGAAAGGCAGTCTTAACATCCATTTGCCAGATTTCGTAGTCATGGTATGCAGCAATGGCAAGTAAGATCCGGATGGACTTAAGCATAGCCACTGGAGAAAAGGTTTCGTCATAATCTACACCTGGTCGTTGACGAAAACCCTTTGCAAAAAGTCTAGCTTTGAAAGTCTCAACCTTTCCATCTACACCAATTTTCTTTTTAAAGATCCACTTGCTCCCAAAGGGTTTTACCCCTTCAGGAGCATTTTCCAAAGTCCATACTTTGTTGGTGTACATGGATTCCATCTCAGATCGCATTGCATCCAGCCATTTCACAGAGTCACCACTCGTGATGGCCTGCTCGAAACTAGTCGGGTCATCATCTTTCATGATGCAATCCTCGCTTCCACCATCATTGAGAAAACCGTAGTATCTCTCAGGTGGATGAGAAACTCTACTAGATCGGCGGAGAGGCTGGGGTTCGTTGGGTACTACTGAATCCTCTGGTTCCACTAAATCTTCTGTTGTAGTTTGTTCTGCTGGAACTTCTTCCAGTTCTACCTCAGAGCCACTAATCTCTTTTGCAAGAAATTCCTTTTCTAAAAAGGTGGCGTGCCGAGATACAAACAACTTTTGTTCCTCGGTGTGGTAGAAGATATACCCGCGCGAATGTTTGGGATATCCAATAAACTTGCACAGAATAGACCTTGCCCCGAGCTTGTCCGGATTTTGTGTTTTCACATATGCCGGACAACCCCATATCCTAACATAATTAATATATAGTCTCTTTCCTTTCCATATCTCATATGGAGTGGTTGGCACAGATTTGGTGGGAACCATATTCAATAGGTCTGCAGCTATCTCCAGTGCATATCCCCATAAGGAAATAGGTAACTCAGCTGTGCTCATCATAGAGCGCAACATATCTAATAGGGTGCGATTCCTCCGTTCTGATACACCATTGGTGTGGTGTATAAGGAGGAGTAAGCTGAGAGAGAATCCCATTCTGTTTTAGATAATCTAGAAAATCATTGCTCAAGTATTCTCCTCCTCGATCAGATCGAAGGATTTTAATACTTTTGCCTGTTTGGTTCTCTACTTCGTGCTTATATTCTCTGAATTTCTCAAAAGCTCCAGACTTGTTTTTCATCAAGAACACATGTCCGTATCTAGAGAGATCGTCAGTGAATGTAATGAAGTAGTGAGAACCGTTCCTGGCATGCGTAGACATAGGACCGCATACATCACTATGTACCAGTCCTAAGAGTTCCGTAACTATTTCTCCGTGTCCACTAAACGGAGTTTTGGTCATTTTTCCTTTGAGACATGAATGTCAAGTATCATATGATGATAATTCGAACGGATTCAAATATCCATCCTTATGTAACTTAGCCAGTCGTGTCGCATTGATATGACCAAGTCTACAATGCCACATGAAGGATTCGTTCATTTCTGAACTCTTCCTCTTGTGTGTGTTTTGTATATTAAGGACTGTTTTTTGATTGAGAATGAATATGCCATTATGTAACGAGCCTGATCCAATCAACTTTTGATTCAGGAATATGTTCATAACATTATCCTGTACTACAAAATTATATCCTTCTTTACTTAATAAAGAAATTGATATAATGTTGCACATCATGTTCGGTATATAATAGCACTCATTCAGAATCAGTGTATTACTACTTGGTAATACAAGGTGATATTCGCCAACTGCTTTGGCTGCAATATTTGCACCATTCCCTACCTGAACGGAATGATCACCTTTTCCCAGTTCTCTACCTTTCCGTAGCCCATGTAACAATTTACATATATGGGATCCTGATCCGGTATCTAATACCCAGGACGTAGGGTGAACTGAGAAACAGTTCTCAATAACTAACACACCTGAAGAAGATGCATCAGCATGCATGTTCTTTGTTTGGGCGGTATGAGAATCCAGATATTCTCCTGTTTCCTGTTCAGTCTTATAACTCTTATAAGAAAGAACCGGACCAACGTTCCCCTGCTCAGTATAATAAGCGGGTTCAGTCAATACATCCATATTATTATCTTGATTATGGCCTGACATGGTCGCTACCTGGAGAGAGAGAGAAGAAAACACTTTAGCGTATGCTCTTGCAAGATTAGATTAGTTATTATCTTATCTAATCAGGATGTCTCCCACTGTTTTTATCAAATCTTCCTTCAAACCCTAAAAGGTAAGATTAGCCGGGATTAATTACACCCTACAATTTCGTCAATCTTTCAGTCAGATCAGTGTCGGTACTTGAGGGAGATTCCCCGTGCTCTCGCACAGACCTAATTAAAATAAACCTCGTTTTCCCAGAGGCATAACCCCGTTAACACCTTTCTTGACACCTACTTGATCGGCTAATTGTCCTGTGTAAAACTCTCCCAGGAGTAACTCTTACTCGCAGTGGGTATCGGGATCCAACTATCTCATAGGAGGCATGCAATCTCATTGTAAATTTCAACACTTGAAATTCCCGATAGTACTTTTACCGCTAGCGTTCTATGACCTTGACGCAGGCCAACAAACCATAGTCCGCTAGTCAAGTTCAACCCGTACATTTCTTGATTAAATTAAACCTACCCGTACGACCCTTGACGCAGGCCAACAAAGTCGTACGACTACCCTAATCCAATCACATCTCATGTTGCAGATAAGTATTAGTTAGCTACCGTACACTACGCCTTGACGTAGGCCAACAAACGTAGCACGAATACTGAGTAATATCTATCTGAAATGACGGAGGGCTACGCGGGTTTTTCAGAAAACCATGAGTGTAATGAACTTGATATCGTTGTAGAAACAAGTGATTTTGAAAAGGAGTGTTTTTGAGGCTTTTCTAGTTTCGCTAAAGAGGTCACTCCCGGTGAAGGGATCTTGGCTCTTTCCCCATCGAATAAGGTGCAGGATATATCATATATACCGCTGTGCAAAGCAAGAACTATAGGAGCTGTCAAAATCTAAACCATGAATTTGTAGCGTCTGCCAGTTTCGCTAAAGAGGTCACTCCCGGTGGAGGGATCTCGGCTCTTTCCTCATCGAATAAGGTGCAGGGTATATCATATATATCGCTATGCAAAGCAAAACTGTAGCTACCCTTTTTTTAAAGTTTTGATTCTACAACATCTTTTAGGTTTCTTTTCTTTTATTAATCTCATTAATAAATCCCATCAGCTTATGCTTCCTAAGCATCACAGAAGAAACGAAAGCAATAATATTTATATATCAGCATATATATAGTATAAGCATTCGTCTCAGGCAGTAATATGAACTCATCATAGAACATTGCAGTAGAAGAACATATATGAAATATTGGATATACTAGGATGTCCGTGTTTTTAATACGAGCCGGTATAAAACACGGATTCCACGGTCGCGATGAATAGCCAAACCCACATCCCTAGACCCCTACGAGAGCGGCAAGTAACATTGCCAATTCTAGGGTTAGGAGACCCGGTCTCGACTCCTCGAGATGTCCTCCCACTGGACCCTAGAACCCGGTTACTTGTGCTCCCCTCCTTGGGTCTACCTAATGCGGAAAAGTAAATAATATACACCGGTGACATCAACCTTATCCCGGAAGTGCCCCAATAAAAGAATATTACATACAAATGAATTTTACATAAATGAAAATAAAAACCCTCATCTCACATAAAACCCCCGGGTATTCAGAACACGACGATCCAATATAACATATCACAGCAACACATAATATCTCATATTATCAACGTAAGTAAGTATGCATACACTGATCGTCGTTGATGTATAGCAACGAAAACCGGCAATACAACTACATACTACACTTACGGTCACAGAAAAAAAATTGTAAAACTACAACATTTGGAATCCACCATCACTTTAGACATCGTAAATCCGAAATATCACATACTTTGCATTTCATGCCTAACTTTATGAATTCCAGATACTGTATCACATTCCAGATAAATAGACAATATTAAACTTTCCGATCGAATAATCAAATACCCAAGATTTCCTAAATAGCTCAACACTTGAGCGGAGTTCAAAAAGTCCCAGAATACGTCACAGCACCAATGGTCCAGCCGTAGAAGGGTCAAGCCAACGCCTCACATGTTTCACGCCGTACTGCCCCAAACCCTAAGGTTTAGAGGCGGTTCAGACGGTTACATAATCGAGTTAAGGTTTGTTTTCTTCTAGAGGGACCACCGCGTTACTTGCACGTTTTTCCGAAAGATTTAAACTCAAGAAAAATTCAACACTTGAATGTTTTTCGTTCCGGGAAAAAATGAGTTAATGATATCCGTTCGAACATTTTAACAGTTTCTAAATTATCCGGAAAACATAACGAAATTAAACTTTCCGATCGAATTAAAGAATTCAAAATAATCCCCAGAACACTCAACACTTGAGTCAGATTAAAAATACCCAGAAGCAGCTACAAGCACCTACGGATATTACTCTGAAGACACGTGTCCAAAATGCCAAAGTTCGGCCGTGGAACCGCCGCGGGAAGCAGGTTTCTGCCGCGGTTCCGCGGTAACTTCATGGTATTTTGGGCTCGTATTTCATGGTAATTCTTAGAATTCCCTGCTGATTTTTTTGAGTATTTTTAATGCAGAAAAAATCATATTTTTACAAAATTTCTAGAGAGGGGGTCTATTTCGTCGTATCGGGGTTCGATCGGAGTTTTAACTTCGTATACAAGTCGTCTAATGCTCTAGCTAGGCTCTGATACCACTGTAGGATTCCTAGGCACTCTTACAAAGGTCTATAAGGCATCAACCATGCCCGAATAAAATTTAGACGTGCCGAACAACTCAAAGCCGGGATCTTTGCTAGATTATTAGGGTTTAACATGCAAGTAAACATCTTTACAACTAAGAGTGAGGGATTACAACCTTTGTAGTCCACTCCTTCGCTTCATAAGCTCCGAGTAGAAGTCCCTTCGCCGTGATCCACGATCTCCTGGACTCAAGAGAGGCTCCACAACTCGAGCGATCCTTGCTAGCTTGTAGTCTTCCTTTTCTCCGATGATCTACCTCGAAGTTTCTATAACTCAAGCTATCTCTCTCTAATGAGGTGAACACCCTAATATAATTGGCTAGATTAGATGAGGATGATGGAGTAGTATTTATGCTTTCTTTTTATATCAAATTCTCACACAAAATCATCACATGAAGAAAACCTAGAAAGCTTTCTCAAAGCTCAAGGTTGAAGAAGAAGAAGAATAATGAATTAATCCTTTTGTGATGAATAATGAAATGATATATGATTAATAATGCAACCATGGTGAACAATGACAAGGCTAACTCAAGTAGAGAATTAACTAGGGCTAGGGTTTGGGTTGGGTTAAAGAATGAGTCATCTAAAATATCAACCATAATATCTTAGCACAAAACAAAAGAAATCCTTCTAGAAGCATCAAGAAAGAACTAACCCAAATTAAACGCTAACCTTGTTTAATCTCCACTAAACATATTGCATTAGTAATCATATCATGTTACAATATTATATATCACATATATAATATATTTTGTAACAAAAGAAAATAATACAATTAACATATATTGCATATATATCAATGTATTATCCGGTGAGAAAATGAAATAATAAAGCGAGCCAATATTAGATAATGTAATGCAATATATCATATGTATTATTATACATTAAATTATCGAATCAACACTTGATCCGACAATCCGGCTATATCGAATATAACCGACTAATATATCATGTACCGATTCATCGAATCAACACTTGATCCGATGACCCGGCTCATATCTATATATCGCGAGAATATAATACGGTATCTCATATCGCATTATCCTCGGTCGTGCACATATACCATATATGCCCCTACTCCGTTTTGCCTGAGTCAAGAAACCTCTGTGTAGGACTCTAAAGAATCGTCAATACGCCGGTAGCAGGTGATGATCATATCAAATACCCACAAGCTGCAAGCGATCAGCTAAACGTAAGAGCCACCCAGGTATTGAGCGATCAGAAGATCAAAAAGCTAGCCTGTACATTCTCGTGTGAATCCAATCAGTAACACTCCCGTACAGTCCGGTATCTTCGTCTGATATGTTGCATATCTAGTTTAGGGGTGGTATACGTCAGACCCCAGTAACCGATAAGTCGTGTCGATGTGAGGCTCATAACGGGTCGAGAAACTACTGGTAACACTTACCAGTAAATCTCTATATCAGCCCTGGCCAGGGACATTCAGTTATAGCCAATCGAACACAGCCCAACATCAACTCCCTATACCGGGAGAGATGAATCCCCTCCTATCCCTCATTGCCTCCATGTGATTCGGGACTGTACCCAAAAGCCACCGTTTTGCACGCCCTCTGTTCAGTTGATAAAACTGCACATTTGTTATTACATTTTTCCTACCATTTCCATATTAAAAAAGGTCTTTATTATAATATATCATACATATGAGGGTTTATGTGTAAAAATACTATTTTCCATGTGTTGATATATTATAATTAGAATTTGGTAGGAAAATGTATGCAAATAATATCATTGACCTAATCCTAGTAGAACTAAGTCTACTAAATATTATTTAAGTTGTTGTGCAGAATTTTCAGGGCTGAAATCAAGGAAATCAAAGTTGGCAAATCAAATCTACCAAAGATATTCAAGAAACTAATTCTGGTAGAAATGTAGAAAAGATTTTCAAAGTCTAGATACTCAAAAGATTACCAAGTGTTACAGATATGAAGCTACAAAAATTAGAGGCCATGATCTCACTAAAAGGGGGCGGATCTGCGGCCAAACCTATCCAATGGCCGCGGTTCCGCCGCGGATTTGAAGAGTTAAGATATGGGATTGTGGTGGTTAGGATCCTAACAACTAGTTTCCATATTAGGAAACTAGGGTTCTGGCTCTGTGACTATAAATAAGGACCGAGAGCCTCTTGGAAAAATGATCAAGCCGAAGAGATCACGAAGTCCAAGACGGCTCACGCATCCAGGCTGATCATCAACTGTTCATCTACCTCCTTCGGAAGAGTTCGAGAAGCAAACTAGTCTTTGTAATCATTTTCTAAGGAATCAAAGTGTAGATTGTTCAAGTTGATTAATAAAGGTAGTTGTTTTATTTAATTCTTTTGCATTTTACATTATGTTTTCCCTCTCTTTCTTTTCATCTTCTTCTCCCAACATGCGCGAGTAATTCTCCGCTTGTTAGGGTTCGTAGGATTAGGGTAGGCTAATGGACGATGAAAATAATTAAACCCTTTTTAAGTCCTATAAAGTTTAGGAACTTTATCAAAAGAATCATTAACATCCTAATCGGGCGCACTAGCAATTCTTTGCTAGTTCCGACCGCGATTAGAGATTAGATTAATGATTGTTTTGGTAAAGGCTAGATATGAACGGAGTTCCGTGTCGAGATTAGGGTTAAGAGTAGGATTCCTTTTCCCTCCAGAAACCCTAATCTACACGCATCACCGTCGTTCTAGTTCTAAATCTATTAATGGATAAAAAGGGTAACTTTTAATTAGTCGTCCATAACTACTAAATCCTAACGAACCCTACAAGCTCTCTTATTATATTAATTACATCTTTAAAATAATCTAGATCTATATTTTACATTCTTGTTTAACGTAGATCTAGAAATCTTTCTATAAAATTCTTTATCCCTCCTCTCTTTCTCAACACATCTAAAGTAAAAGTAAAAGGTTCCACGTTTCCCAGAGGACGACCCGTACTCACCTCGGTCTAGCTACGCGCGACACCGTTCTGATTGCTGTTAACTACAAGCATACACTCTTTCACATCAATCACCCTATTGGACGTGGTAAGGTGGAAATCAAAGCACAGTGGGAATCACACAAGAATCTATGACGATCTTGGGTCTACAGACTACCCTGTACCAGTGTCACCGGAGAACTGCCATCTGACGTGTGGTATATCACCATCTGGGAGTTCTCGGTGAGTCCGTCCAGTGTACCCAGTCTCCACTGAGCATCCGTACACCATCTCTGATGTCAAAACACCGATGGATATGGGATCATCCATCGCCCATCATATGGGTCAAGATGCGTATACGCTAGTCTACTCTGGTGTATCGATGCCCTGTCTCGACATGCCTTCGACTAGGAACAGTTATAGGATGTACTCATCGACTACCGTGGCCCCACTAATATGATCTCATCATAGTTCCAGTAGTCGAGTATAGATCCTAAGGGCTTTATCAACATGTGAGAGTAAGACATTAAACTAATATAAGTCAACATGTTAAGATAATGGAAAACTAAATAGCATACTATCATGACGAGCAAGAAAGTCCTCTCTCTATATATCCAAGCATCCATTATAATATACATCATATGTATAACAATGGCCTGAAAGGTTCCTAGGCACCCTATAGTGGTCTCACAAGGCATCGAACATGCCAATTTTAAAAATTTGGTGCCGAGAAGCCCTAGACTATGGATCGTCGCTAGAATTCTAGGCGAAAAGTAAACTAGTTAACACTTAACTACTTGGATATGGAAATAACAACCTTTGTAGATCCATATATCCACCTCCACGGCTCCGCAACGAAGTCTCCTCGCTGTCCATGTCGAACTCCGGGCTCTAGCGTCGGCTTCATCGGAGAATCGGGTGAGCTAGGTCGCCGGCTTCGTGTCAAAGATGATCTACGTCGAGGCATCGCAAGTTCAAGCTCCGACTTCACAAAGTGATAAAACTTGTGAAGAAAACACACTCTACAACTTGGCTAGACGTAGAGGGTGAAGAAATAGGAGGTGGGTTCACTTTAGATTTGGATTTCTCTCACTAGATCTCAAGTTGCCATTAAAGAGCAAGCTTTTCTTTTGAAGAAGAAGATGATAGAATATGATAAAAGTCTTAATCAAAAAAGAAATGAAAATGATATTTATCATATCCTAACCATGGTCAAGTGTAGAGAATTGACCATGGTTAGTGGGAGTGGTTAGGTTTAAGTAAGAAGACAAAATAGCATCATTAGAAAACGCTTCATGAAGCTTCACCATTCTTCATGATAAATGAAACCATTTTATTTTCATAAAACCATTTAATAAATAATGAATGGATTAAATAATAAGTGAATGAAACATAAACCCTAACCACTCTCATAACCATGGTTCAATTCTTTTACACAAAGACAAGTCAACATGCATCATCAAACATGATACATGCATGTGCACAAAAGCATATCACATATACAATGTGCAATCCAAGTGAGAAAAATCCGTTTAAAGTGAACCAATACTAGTCAATGCAAAGTAATATATCAAATATATAATTATACATTAAATCATTAAATCAACACTTGATTCAATGATCCGGTCATGTCACACACGACCGACTAGTATTCAATGTATCGGCTTATCGAATCGATCTTCGATTCGATAACTAGGTTATATCGCATACAACCATTCGAAACATTAATCGCGAGAATTAAATACGGTATCACATACACGCATCATTCTCGGTCCCGCACATATCTCATATGCGCTCCTATTTCGTTTCGCTTGAACCAGGAAACCTCTGTGTAGGACTCTAAAGACTCGTCAATACGCCGGTAGCAGATGATGATCATATCAAGCATCCACAAGCCGCAAGCGGTCTTCTAAACGTAACGGCCACCCGGGTATTGAGCGATCAGAAGATCGACGAGCTAGCCCGCTCACACTCCTGCGAATCCGACCAGTAACACTTACCGTACAGTCCGGTCTGTTTGTCTGATACATCGCATATCAAGTCTAGGGGTGGTATACGTCAGACCCCAATAACCGATAAGTCATGCCGATGTGAGGCTCATAACGGGTCGAGAAACTACTGGTAACACTTACCAGCAAATCTCTGATCAGCCCTGGCCACGGACTTCCTTGCTACGGCCAATCGAGCACAGCGCAACATCAACTCCCAATACCGGGAGAGACGAAACCCCTCCTATCGCTCATTGCCTCCATGTGACTCGGGACTGTACCCAAAGACCACCATTTTGCACGCCCTCATGGACGTGGTAAGGTGGAGATCAAAGCACAGTGGGAATCACACAAGACTCTATGACGATCTCGGATCTACAGACTAACCTGTACAAGTGTCACCTGAGAACTGCCATCTGACGTGAGGTATAATACCATCTGGGAGTTCTCGGCGAGTCCGTCCAGTGTACCCAGTCTCCACTGAGCACCCGTATACCATCTCTGATGTCAAACACCAATGGATATGGGATCATCCATCGCCCATCACATGGGTCGAGAAGCGTATACGCTAGTCTACTCTGGTATATCGATGCCCCGTCTCGATACACCCACGACTAGGGACCTTGAAGGATGTACTTATGGACTACCATGTCCCCAGTAGTATGATCTGCATCATAGTCCAGGTAGTCAAGTACACATCCTAAGGGCTTTACCAACATGTAACTATAAGACAGTATAAAGAGACTAGTGTACATGTTAAGATAAAGAGTAACCAGATAGCATACTATCATATCGAGCAAGAAAGTCATCTCTATATATGTCCAAGCATCCTATATAATATACATCATCTGTACAATACTGGCCTCTAGGGCATACATACAACTAACAATCTGTTAGGTCCACGTTACCTCTCCCGGTACTTTCGGGGTTGCGAAAACGGTAAATCAAAATTTTTCTAAACTCTGTAACATGGACCGTAAAAGCCGGATCTTTGCTAAACTAAAACTAGCAAACTTGCTAAAGAGTCTTAGCTACTCGGATGAAGGTTATACCTAAACTTGAACTCCTTCTTCTTCAAACCTTATAGAGATTGATGGTTCTTGCCTTGTAGCCTTTTTCCGTCGAAGATGGATCCACCTCGAGAGTTCAACCTTTGGGCTCTTCCTCGATCTTTGAGTGAACTAGGGTTTCCGGCTTGCTAAACCTTGAACCTAGAATGAGTAGAGAGTATCTAGGGGTTGTTTTCTTTTCGAGGTGAGGGATTCTCAACACATGAGAAGGAGTCACCTTGAGCTTGAGGAAGAAGAAGATGAAGTGAGGAGAGAGAAGCTAAATGAGATAATGAGCTCCCTTTTTTCTTTCTTGCAACCATAATGCCAAAAGAAAAAGAATTATCTAAATAATAATAATTCAAAATAAGAATAGTTGATGGTAATTTGTAATGACCACTATCATGCTTCATTAAATGAAATGTAAGCATGAATCAAGGAGGATCTTTACAAAGCATGATGGTGGTCAACATTAAACCATGGTCAACAAGTCAACCATGGTCAACAAGTCAACAAAATCAACCATAACTTAATTCTCATTTAATTACTATTATTAATAGATAATCCATAAATCCATTAGGGTTTGGAAAATGATAACTGTCAATTGTGCATACGCACCCGTTCCGAAACCCTAATGAAAGTCATCTTCCTCCTCCTCAAAAAACTGTGCATACACACCTGCATTCTTGTTCCGAGGAACATGAATACTGAGAGATAAAAGCAACCCCAAAACATATACCAGTATCCGGCTCAAACCAGAGCCTGCTGGCAATATCCGTCCGGACTCCAAACGTGCACAAGTGTGCGGAGGAGAACGAACCCTGTCGCAAAACCATGCGACCTCTACTCTGTTTTGCCCAGAGGCGAATACCCTCTGTGTGGGACTCTAAAGACTCGACACTACGCTGGCAGTGGGTTTAACCACAGACCGCAAGCGGCACTAGCTGTGCGTAACGGTCCCCACGTAGATGCCGACAAGAAGGCTGACGAGGTGAAACCCCATCTGTACTCCTACTGAGTCTGAATGTGACAGTCTCCGTACAATCCGGTCTGTTCGTCTGATACATCGCATGTCGGGCCTAGGGGGCGGTAAAACGTCAGTCCCCCAATAGCGGTACAAGTCGTGTCGGAGTGAAGCCCAAAACACCCTGAGATAACACTGGAACCTACCAGTATATCTCGCTTGCCCTGGCCAGGGACTACTCGTGTAATGGCTCTCCTAGACACAGCGCTGTCAACCCCCAATACCGGGAGAGACGAATCCTGTCTAACCGGCACTGCCTCCAAGTGCTTCGGGACTGCACCCAACCACCACCTGTTTGCACGACTCCTTTGAGCCGTGGTAGGGTAGTGATCAAAGTGCAGTGGGAACACACTCGAGGCGAAGTGCCAGTGTCAAGTCAGCGGACTAAGCTGTACTCATGTCACCTGGGAACTGATAACTGACGATAGGTATAATACCAACCATCAGTTCCCGACGTGTCCTGTCCAGTGTACTCGTAACCTAACGAGCACCCGCATACTATCTCAAGTACGACGTACTGACGGCTGTGGGACAGACCGTCTCCCGTGCTGGGATGAGAAGCGCATACGCTAGTCTACTCCGGAGTATCGATGCCCTATCTCGGTACTCCCACGACTAGGGACGTGTATAAGGATGTGCTTGTAGATTACCCAGCCCCCACGAGTGTGATCGCCATCACAACGCCGGTAATCAAGCAAAGATCCTAAGGGCTCTACTAATGCGTATAGGTGATATAATAAATAAACACACATGTACACATTAAAGCAGAGACAAACCAAGTAGCATACTACTATATTGAGCAAGATTGTCTGTACAACTGTGAATATCCCAAGCTTCCATCAAGTAATATACATACTAGTATGATACAGTAATGGCCTCTAGGGCATATACACTAACAATCTCCCACTTGCACTAAGGCCATGTACTGGCGTATCGAAGACCTATCATCTCGATCAGCCGCTCGAACTGAGTCAGGGGTAAAGCCTTCGTGAATGGGTCCGCAGTGTTGTCTTTTGTATCCACTCTCCGCACCTCGATCTCCTGTCGATCAATGATCTCCCTGATCAGGTGATACCGCCTTAAGATGTGCCTGGATTTCTGATGGGACCTTGGTTCCTTCGCTAAAGCTATAGCCCCATTGTTATCGCAATACAAAGGTATTGGGTCAACGATGGACGGAACCACCTGAAGTTCACTAATGAACTTCTTTATCCAGACCGCCTCTTTTGCGGCATCGCTTGCAGCAATGTATTCATCCTCCATTGTCGAGTCTGCGACGGTATCCTGCTTGGAACTCCTCCAACATACCGCCCCTCCATCGAGGGTAAACACAAAACCCGAGACGGACTTGCTGTCATCTTTGTCACTCTGGAAGCTTGAATCGGTAAAAGACTCGACCCTGAGGTCTCCATTACCGTAAACCAGGAACATCTCCTTAGTCCTTCTTAGGTACTTGAGAATGTTCTTCACTGCTGTCCAGTGGTCCTCCCCTGGGTCTGACTGATACCGGCTTACCGCGCTCAACGCGTAAGCTACATCTGGTCTTGTACATAGTATCGCATACATTATAGATCCTACCGCCGAAGCGTAGGGTATAGTGCTCATGCGAACCCTCTCCTCGTCAGTCTTAGGAGACATCTTCTTGGAGAGGGTAATTCCGTGCAATGCGGGTATGTTACCGCGCTTGGAACCCTCCATACTAAATCTCTTTAGTACGGTCTCTATGTACCTGGACTGCGAAAGTCCCAATAGTTTCTTGGATCTATCTCTATAGATCTTGATCCCCAGAATGTACGAGGCATCACCCAGGTCCTTCATGGAGAACCTTTGTGACAAAAATAGCTTGACCGATTGTAGCATAGGAATATCATTTCCTATCAAAAGAATGTCGTCCACGTACAAGACTAGGAATACGACAGTTCGTCCTACAATCTTCTTATATACATAGGGTTCATCTTCGTTCTTGATGAAATCAAATTCCTTGATTGCCTCATCAAAACAGATGTTCCAGCTCCGCGATGCCTGCTTTAATCCATAAATGGATTTAAGCAACTTGCACACCCTTCCGCTGCTCCCACTGTCTACGAAACCTTCTGGTTGATCCATGTAAACGCACTCTTCCAAACAACCGTTTAGGAAAGCCGTCTTAACATCCATCTGCCAGATTTCATAGTCATGGAAGGCAGCAATGGCAAGTAAGATCCGAATGGATTTGAGCATAGCCACCGGAGAAAAAGTCTCGTCATAGTCCAAACCAGGTCTTTGACGAAAACCTTTTGCAACGAGTCTAGCTTTATAGGTTTCCACCTGCCCATCTACACCAAGTTTCCTTTTGTAGATCCATTTGCATCCAACGGGTTTTACCCTAGGTGGAGCAATATCAAGGTCCACACTTTATTGGCGTACATGGACTCCATTTCGGATTGCATTGCTTCCTGCCACTTATCAGAGTCCTTACTGATAATGGCCTGCCTGAAACTGGTAGGGTCATCTTCTTCCAAGATGCAATCCTCTCGATCCCCGTCAATGAGAAAACCGTAGTATCTCTCGGGCGGATGAGAAATCCTACCAGATCTGCGGAGTGGCTGAGGTTATTCTGGGGTTATTGAATTCTGAGGTTCTGTCAAGTTTTCCGTTTCATTTTGTGGTCGCTGAATTTCTTCCAGTTCTACCGAACTCCCACTTGTTTCTTTTGCAAGAAATTGCCACTCCAAAAAGGTGGCGTGGCGAGATACAAACACCTTCTATTCCTCGGTGTGGTAGAACAGATATCCTGCGGAGTTCTTAGGATATCCCATAAATTTACATAGAACTGAACGTGCCTCAAGTTTGTCCGGATTTTGTACTTTTACATAGGCCGGACAACCCCATATCTTAATGCCTTTAAGATACGGCTTCTTACCATTCCATATCTCGAACGGTGTTTTAGGCACAGATTTAGACGGAACATCGTTCAATAGGTACGCCGCTGTCTGAAGCGCATGTCCCCAAAATGAAAGAGGCAACTCAGCACTACTCATCATGGAGCGAACCATATCCAATAGGGTACGATTCCTCCGCTCCGAAACACCGTTGTGCTGTGGTGTATAAGGAGGAGTAAGCTGAGAGAGAATACCATTCTCTTTTAAGTAATCTAGGAATTCCGTGCTTAAGTACTCCCCTCCCCTGTCAGACCGGAGGATCTTGATACTTTTGCCTGTCTGGTTCTCTACTTCGTTTCTAAATTCCTTGAATTTCTCAAAAGCTTCAGACTTGTGTTTCATCAGATACACATATCCGAACCTAGAGAGATCGTCAGTGAATGTGATGAAGTACGAGAACCCACCCCTTGCATGTATAGACATCGGACCACACACATCACTGTGTATGAGTCCCAAGAGCTCTCTTGCTCTTTCTCCATGTCCGGTGAACGGAGATTTGGTCATCTTTCCTTTTAGACAAGACTGACAAGTTTTATAAGATGAAAACTCGAACGTATTCAAGAGTCCATCTTTATGCAACTTACTCAGTCTTTTCTCTCCGATATGACCAAGTCTACAATGCCACAAGTAGGATTCATTCGTATCTGAATTCTTCCTCTTGCGTGTGTTTTGTATATTGAGAACTGTATTCTGATTTAGAACGTAGATACCATTAAATAGTGTACCCTCTGCAACCAGCATCTTATCAAGGTAAATGTTCATGATATTCTTTTCAAGAACAAACTTATATTTATCTTTATCGAGTAAAGAAACTGATATGATGTTGCAAACCATGGAGGGTACATAGTAGCAATTGTTCAAAATCATAGTCTTGCCATTTGGCAATACTAGGTGATATTCACCGACGGCTGCCGCATTAACTTGTGCTCCGTTCGCTACTCTGAGCGACATATCACCCGGTGCAACTTTCCTACTTTTTCTCAGTCCCTGCAATAAATTACAGATATGAGATCCTGATCCGGTATCAAGTACCCAGGAGGTAGGGCTGACCGTAAAACAGTTCTCAATTACAAGAACACCTGAAGTAGATGCAAAACCATGCTTTTTCTTCAACTGGGTATCCTGGAAATCCATACTTTCCTCTTTCCCATTCTCATACTCATGACTGTTGTCACAAGTTAGAGCTGAACCAACTTTCCCCAGTCCCGAATAAGAATTCGGATCGGTCAAGCGATACATTTTATTATCTTGATTAGGGCGTGAAAAGGTTGCTGCCTAGAGAGAGAAAAGAAACACTCAGCGTATGCTCTTGCAAGATTAGATTGGTTTATTAATTTATCTAACCAGGATGTCTCCCACTGTTTCCTCAAATTCTCCTTAAAACCTTTTTAAAAGAAGAACTAACCGGGTTTTAATTCACGTCACAATACTTGCTTAACCTTTCAGCCAGGCTAGTGTCGGTACTTCGAGGGAGGTTTTCCAACGCTTTCGCGAAGTTCCTTAATTAAAGAACCTCTTTTCCCTGGGGGCGTAACCCCGCTAACACCTTTCTAGACACCTACTAGGTTTATAGCATTGATTGTTAAGTGAAAATAATCTCCCGAGAGTAAACCAACTCATCAGTGGGATCGGGATCCAACTGTCATTGTGTGATAACCTAGATGGAATCCACTCTAGTCACCACACTCCAGAAGGTATGCTAAATCTTGCAAGTTTCAGTTCTTTTGAAACTCCCGATGTGGTTTTTGCCCCTAGGATCCAAGTGACCTTGACTGAGCCAACATATCAAAAGATCCTAGTCAAGTTCAACCCGTCATTATCTTGACTGCATTAGACCCACCCGTATGAGTCCTTGACTGAGCCAAAATGACCGCACGACTGTCCTAACCAATCACTTTGTATCCTACGGAAAAATATTACATAGCTACCGTTCACTACGCCTCGGCTGAGCACGAAATACGTAGCACGAATACTAAGCAATATTAATCCGAAACGACGGAGGGCTACGACTGGGTTTTGGCGAAAACCCGTTAACGTAATGAACTTGATATTGTTGAAGGAACGTGATACACCTTTTTTGAAAATATAGTGGCGAAAACTTTTGCTAAAGAGGTCACTCCCGGTGAAGGGATCTCGGCTCTTTCCTCGTCGAATGAGGTGCAGGATATTCCAAATGAATACCTCGATGCAAAGCAAGAATAATCTACTATAGTGAAGTTATTACCCTGACGCAAACTTTTGTCCAAGGGGTCACTCCCGGTGAAGGGATCTCGGCCCTTGCTTCGTCGACTGAGGTACTGGGCATTCACAACCGAATACCGCGATGCAAAACAAAAATGAACGTCCTTGCAATAACAGCTTTTTGAAAAATTGTTCCAACAACGTCTTTTAGGTTTATTTTCTTGCATTAGTTCTTTTAATGCGTGATATTCTTGCATTAGTACTTTTAATGCGTCCCATCATTTTAATCCTACCATTGCAGAAAACAACCAAAATATGGCGTACGCTTATGCCATTCGCATTCGCCACGGGGTCCCGTCATCACCCATTAGGTTACTTAACTAACGACAGAGCGGGGGCTGGGCTAGCGCGGCTGTAAAACATAAGCAACGCCTAAATAGAAAGCAATGATAGACATTACAGATCACAGATGAATACATTGGATATACTAGCAATCCGCAATCCTTTCGAGCCTGGAACGAAAAGCGGATAACACGGTCGCGGTGAATAGCCAAATACCCCACCCAAGACCCCTACGGGTGCGGCAAACTACCCGCCAAGTACCCGGCAGTTTGTGCACCCCTCCATGGGTCTATCCTAGGAGCAAAAACAGTAAAAAGAATTATACAATGACGGCTACAACCCCGACCCGGTTGTGCGGCCAAACAAATAATAATTATTACATCAATTTACATTTACAATGAATGAAAGAAAAACAAAAGCTCATCTCACATCCACCCCGGCTATTCACCCGCGACAGTCCAACATATTCATATACACATTCCAATATCAAACACAGATCATGTATAACCCCGACTAATCGTCTTATAGCGATTAGCCGACGTTCAATACATGCAAGCATCACAGATATAACCATCGTAGTCAAAGTGCAGTGAAGTTCGGAAAAAATACGGAATTATAGGACCCCAAAAGCAAATTTCTGTTCTGGAAAATCTGGGCACATATAATATATTTTAAAAATCCTAAAACCAACACAGACACACACTGCACGAAAAACGATGCACAGAAGACGACAAACCGCGGCACTTCCGCGGCACATGCCTACCTCGTGCGGCGGAAGAGCGGCGGTTTGAATGAATTTGGGTATCGTTTTTCTTGGGTGTTCACACAAAACCCTGAGCCGAATTTACAAGTATAAAGTTTTTCATTTAGAGCAGAAAAAATTTCAACAGAAACTTAGGGTTTTGTTTTTCCGGTTTTGTGATTTTTTCGGTTCCGAACTTCGTTACACTTCACTACCAAGGTAGTTTAAGTTTAGTTAGGCTCTGATACCACTGTTAGGTCCACGTTACCTCTCCCGGTACTTTCGGGGTTGCGGAAACGGTAAATCAAAATTTTTCTAAACTCTGTAACATGGACCGTAAAAGCCGGATCTTTGCTAAACTAAAACTAGCAAACTTGCTAAAGAGTCTTAGCTACTCGGATGAAGGTTATACCTAAACTTAAACTCCTTCTTCTTCAAACCTTGTAGAGGTTGATGGTTCTTGCCTTGTAGCCTTCTTCCGTCGAAGATGGATCCACCTCGAGAGTTCAACCTTTGGGCTCTTCCTCGATCTTTGAGTGAACTAGGGTTTCCGGCTTGCTAAACCTTGAACCTAGAATGAGTAGAGAGTATCTAGGGGTTGTTTTCTTTTCAAGGTGAGGGATTCTCAACACATGAGAAGGAGTCACCTTGAGCTTGAGGAAGAAGAAGATGAAGTGAGGAGAGAGAAGCTAAATGAGATAATGAGCTCCCTTTTTTCTTTCTTGCAACCATAATGCCAAAAGAAAAAGAATTATCTAAATAATAATAATTCAAAATAAGAATAGTTGATGGTAATTTGGAATGACCACTATCATGCTTCATTAAATGAAATGTAAGCATGAATCAAGGAGGATCTTTACAAAGCATGATGGTGGTCAACATTCAACCATGGTCAACAAGTCAACCATGGTCAACAAGTCAACAAAATCAACCATAACTTAATTCTCATTTAATTACTATTATTAATAGATAATCCATAAATCCATTAGGGTTTGGAAAATGATAACTGTCAATTGTGCATACGCACCCGTTCCGAAACCCTAATGAAAGTCATCTTCCTCTTCCTCAAAAAACTGTGCATACACACCTGCATTCTTGTTCCGAGGAACATGAATAATGAGAGATAAAAGCAACCCCAAAACATATACCAGTATCCGGCTCAAACCAGAGCCTGCTGGCAATATCCGTCCGGACTCCAAATGTGCACAAGTGTGCGGAGGAGAACGAACCCTGTCGCAAAACCATGCGACCTCTACTCTGTTTTGCCCAGAGGCGAATACCCTCTGTGTGGGACTCTAAAGACTCGACACTACGCTGGCAGTGGGTTTAACCACAGACCGCAAGCGGCACTAGCTGTGCGTAACGGTCCCCAGGTAGATGCCGACAAGAAGGCTGACGAGGTGAAACCCCATCTGTACTCCTACTGAATCTGAATGTGACAGTCTCCGTACAGTCCGGTCTGTTCGTCTGATACATCGCATGTCGGGCCTAGGGGCGGTAAAACGTCAGTCCCCCAATAGCGGTACAAGTCGTGTCGGAGTGAAGCCCAAAACACCCTGAGATAACATTGGAACCTACCAGTATATCTCGCTTGCCCTGGCCAGGGACTACTCGTGTAATGGCTCTCCTAGACACAGCGCGATGTCAACCCCCAATACCGGGAGAGACGAATCCTGTCTAACCGGCACTGCCTCCAAGTGCTTCGGGACTGCACCCAACCACCACCTGTTTGCACGACTCCTTTGAGCCGTGGTAGGGTAGTGATCAAAGTGCAGTAGGAACACACTCGAGGCGAAGTGCCAGTGTCAAGTCGGCGGACTAAGCTGTACTCATGTCACCTGGGAACTGATAACTGACGATAGGTATAATACCAACCATCAGTTCCCGACGAGTCCTGTCCAGTGTACTCGTAACCTAACGAGCACCCGCATACTATCTCAAGTACGACGTACTGACGGCTGTGGGACAGACCGTCTCCCGTGCTGGGATGAGAAGCGCATACGCTAGTCTACTCCGGAGTATCGATGCCCTATCTCGGTACTCCCACGACTAGGGACGTGTATAAGGATGTGCTTGTAGATTACCCAGCCCCCACGAGTGTGATCGCCATCACAACGCCGGTAATCAAGCAAAGATCCTAAGGGCTCTACTAATGCGTATAGGTGATATAATAAATAAACACACATGTACACATTAAAGCAGAGACAGACCAAGTAGCATACTACTATATTGAGCAAGATTGTCTGTACAACTGTGAATATCCCAAGCTTTCATCAAGTAATATACATACTAGTATGATACAGTAATGGCCTCTAGGGCATATACACTAACACAATCTCCCACTTGCACTAGGGCCAGCTGCTGTAGTATCGCATACCGAGCATCCCGAAGAGTCTCTCAAACTGTGTCTGGGGAATGGCCTTCGTGAGTGGGTCCACCGTGTTGTTCTTCGTGTCAACTCTCCTGACCTCGATCTCCCGGCGATCAACTATCTCCCGGATCAGGTGATACTGCCTCAGAATATGCCTGGACCGCTGATGGGACCTGGGTTCCTTGGCCAAAGCCACCACTCCATTGTTATCGCAATACAAAGGTATTGGATGCTCAATGGATGGAACCACACCAAGTTCAGTAATGAACTTCTTGATCCAGACAGCCTCTTTGGCAGCATCGTTGGCAGCGATGTATTCAGCCTCCATCGTCGAGTCTGCCACGGTTTCCTGCTTGGAACTCTTCCAGCTAACCGCCCCTCCGTAAAGGGTAAAGACAAATCCCGACTGCGACTTAGAGTCGTCCTTATCACTCTGGAAGCTCGAATCGGTAAAGGACTCCACTTGGAGCTCTCCGTTACCATACACCAAGAACATATCTCTAGTCCTTCGCAAGTACTTGAGAATGCTCTTCACAGCTGTCCAGTGACTCTCTCCAGGATCAGCTTGATACCTGCTCACTATACTTAGTGAGTATGCAACATCGGGTCTAGTATATAGCATCGCATACATGATAGAGCCTACTGCCGAGGCATAGGGTATCCCTTGCATGCGAGCTCTCTCCAAATCAGTCTTGGGAGACATCTCTTTGGAGAGAGTGACTCCAGAGATCGTGGGCAAGTTCCCATGCTTGGACTCTTCCATACTAAACCTCTTTAGTATGGTGTCAATGTACCTGGATTGGGACAATCCCAAAATCCGTTTGGATCTATCTCTATAGATCCTAATTCCCAATATGCAGGAGGCATCACCTAGATCTTTCATTGAGAATCTTTATGATAAGAAGAGCTTGACCGATTGCAGCATAGGAATATCATTTCCTATCAAGAGTATGTCGTCCACGTACAATACGAGGAAGACAACCTTACTCTCTGCCACCTTCTTGTGGATACAAGGTTCATCTGGATTTTTGACGAAATCAAACTCTTTGATAACGACGTCAAAGCAGATGTTCCAACTCCGCGATGCTTGCTTTAATCCATAAATGGATTTAAGCAGCTTGCACACCTTCCCGCTGCTCCCACTGTCTACGAAGCCCTCTGGCTGAGTCATGTACACGCACTCTTCTAAATCACCGTTTAGAAAGGCGGTCTTAACATCCATTTGCCAGATTTCGTAATCATGATATGCAGCGATGGCAAGCATGATCCGGATGGATTTAAGCATAGCCACTGGAGAAAAGGTCTCGTCATAGTCCACACCTGGTCTTTGACGAAAACCCTTTGCTATAAGTCTAGCTTTGAAAGTCTCCACTTTCCCATCTACACCAAGTTTCTTCTTGAAGATCCACTTGCTCCCAATGGGTTTTACCCCTTCAGGAGCAACGTCCAAAGTCCATACTTTGTTGGTGTACATGGATTCCATCTCGGACCGCATAGCATCCAGCCATTTCACTGAGTCCCCACTCGTGATGGCCTGCTCGAAGCTAGTTGGGTCATCATCCTCCATGATGCAATCCTCGCTTCCACCATCAATGAGAAAACCGTAGTATCTCTCAGGTGGACGAGAAACCCTACTAGATCGGCGGAGAGGCTGGGGTTCGTCTGGTACTATCGAATCTTCTGGTTCCACTAAATCTTCAGTTATAGTTTGTGTATCTGGAATTTCTTCCAGCTCTACCACTTTTCCACTAATTTCTTTTTCAAGGAATTCCTTTTCTAAAAAGGTGGCATATTGAGAAACAAACACTTTTTGTTCTTCAGCATGGTAGAAAAAATATCCTTGAGAATTCTTAGGATATCCCACAAACTTGCAAAGAACTGACCGTGCCTCGAGCTTGTCCGGATTTTGCCTTTTGACATAGGCCGGACAACCCCATATCTTAACTCGTTTAAAATATGGTCTCTTCCCACTCCATATCTCATATGGTGTGGTAGGTACAGATTTAGATGGAACTTGATTCAATAGGTATGTTGCTATTTCCAGCGCATAACCCCAGAAGGAAATAGGTAACTCAGCTGTGCTCATCATAGAGCGCACCATATCTAATAGGGTGCGATTCCTTCGTTCAGATACACCGTTGTGCTGTGGTGTATATGGAGGAGTCAACTGAGAGAGAATCCCATTCTCTTTTAGGAAGTCCAGGAAATCATTGCTTAAGTATTCTCCTCCTCGATCAGATCGTAGGATTTTAATACTTTTTCCAGTTTGGTTCTCAACTTCTTGTTTATATTCCCTAAATTTCTCAAAAGCTTCTGATTTGTGTTTAATCAAGAACACATATCCGAATCTAGAGAGATCGTCAGTGAATGTAATGAAGTACGAAGAACCATCCCTGGCATGTGTAGACATAGGACCGCATACATCACTATGTATCAGTCCTAAGAGTTCGGTAACTCTTTCTCCGTGTCCCGTAAACGGAGTTTTGGTCATCTTGCCTTTGAGACATGACTGGCAAGTGTCATAAGATGAAAATTCGAAAGGTTTCAAATATCCATCCTTATGCAACTTAGCCAGTCGTGTCACATTGATGTGACCCAGTCTACAATGCCACAAGAAGGATTCATTGAGTTCAGAACTCTTCCTCTTGTGTGTGTTTGTTATGCTCAGAACTGTTGATTGATTTAGAACATAAATACCATTGCACAACGTGCCTGATCCAACCAACTTTTGGTTACGGAAAATGTTCATAACATTATCCTGTAATACAAAATTATATCCCTCTTTACTTAATAAAGAAACCGATATAATGTTGCATATCAGGTTTGGCATGTAATAGCATTCGTTCAGAACCAATGTATTACCAGTTGGTAATACAAGGTGATATTCCCCGACAGTCTTAGCTGCAACAATTGCACCATTTCCAACTCTAATGTCTTTATCACCTTCTCCAAGTTCTCTACCTTTCCTGAGCCCATGTAACTGATTACATATATGGGATCCTGACCCGGTATCTAATACCCAGGACGTAGAGCAAATGGAGAAACAGTTCTCAGTAACGAACACACCCGAAGAAAATGCATCAACATGTACTTTCTTCATTTGGGTGGCATGGGAATCCTGGTATTCCCCTATATCCTGTTCATTCCTATAACTCTTATAAGAAAGAACGGAACCAACGTTCCCCAGCACAGTATAACATGCGGGTTCGGTCAATACATCCATATTTTTATCTTGATTAAGGCATGAACTGGTCGCTACCTGGAGAGAGAGAGAAGAAAACACTTTAGCGTATGCTCGTGCAAGATCAGATTGGTTATTATCTTATCTAATCAGAATGGCTCCCACTGCTTTTTATCAAATCTTCCTCCAAACCCTAAAAGGAAAGACTAGCCGGGATTAATTACACACTACAAGTTCGCCAATCTTTCAGCCAGGCCAGTGTCGGTACTTTGAGGGAGGTCCCCCGTGCTTTCGCACGAACCTAATTAATGTAAACCTCATTTTCCCAGAGGCGTAACCCCGTTGACACCTTTCTAGACACCTACTTGATCGGCTAATTGCAATGTGTAAAACTCTCCCAGGAGTAACTCTTACTCGCAGTGGGTATCGGGATCCAACTATCTCATAGAAGGTATGCAATCTCATTGCAAATTTCAACACTTGAAATTCCCGATAGTATTTTGCCCCTAGCATCTATGTGACCTTAACATAGTCAACAAATCACAAGTGCTAGTCAAGTTCAACCCGTCATTTCCTGATTGAATTAAACCCACCCGCACGACCCTTAACATAGTCAACAAAGTCGCACGACTACCCTAATCCAATCTGCATCATATGCATAAGCAGATAAATACTGGTTAGCTACCGCACACTACGCCTTAACATAGTCAACAAACGTAGCACGAATACTAACTAGTACTTATCTGAAATGACGGAGGGCTACGCAGGTTTTCATAAAACCATGAGCGTAATGAACTTGATATCGTTGTAGAATCAAATGAAGTTTTGAAATGGAGTGATTTTGAGGCTTTTCTAGTTTTGCTAAAGGAGTCACTCCCGGCGAAGGGATCTCGGTCCTTTCCTCGTCGAATGAGGTGCGGGGTATATCATATATACCGCTGTGCAAAGCAAAAAATGCAAAAGCAGTCAAAAGCAAACCGGGTGTGTAGCATCTGTCAGTTATTGCTAAAGGAGTCACTCCCGGTGAAGGGATCTCGGTCCTTCCTCATCGAATAAGGTGCGGGGTATATCATATATACCGCTGTGCAAAGCAAGAACTGTAGCTACCTGTTTTATTTAAAATTTGATTCCACAACATCTTAGGTTTCTTATCTTTCATTAATCACATTAATGAAGTCCCATCATTTAAACACCTAAACATCACAGATAGATATGACGTACACTTATGCCATCCGCATTCGCCTCGATGTCCCCTCGTGCACCGTTAGGTTAGGTAACTAACGACAGAGCAGGGCAGGGCTAGCGCGGGTGTAAAACATAAGTAACGTCTATATAATATATCATATATACTATATACTATATCCATCACAGAATCACATCACAGATATCGCAGCAGAATAAACATATGAAATATTGGATATACTAGGACGTCCGTGTTTTCAATACGAGCCAGTATAAAACACGAATTCCACGGTCGTGATGAATAGCCAATCCCACACCCCTAGACCCCTACGAGAGCGGCAAGCAACCCTGCCAATTCTAGGGTTAGGAGACCTGGACTCGACTCCTCGAGTTGGTCTCCCACTGGACCCCAGAACCCGGTTACTTGTGCTCCCCTCCTTGGGTCTATCCTAATGCGGAAAAGTAAATAATATACAAAGGGTGACAACTTCCGCTACCTGGAAGTGCCCCAAATAAAAGAATATTACATACAAGTTTTTACATGAATGAAAATGAAAAACACTCATCTCACATAAAACCCCTCGGCTATTCTTATACGACGATCCAATATAACATATCCAGCAACACATAACATCACATGTCATCAACGTAAGTAAATATGCGCATCCCAATTGTCGTTGACATATAGCAACGAAACCGGCGATATCACATATTACACTTACGGTCACAGAAAAGAAAGTGTAAAACTACAACAATTGGAATCCGCAACTTCTTTGGACATCACATGCCTAACAGATATAAATCCCGCATTTTAGTCTCATTATCGAAAACTCTTTCAATATCATATGGGACTAAACTGCTAAATTTATAACATTCATCCAGTTATCTCATAACTGTTTGTGAATTCCAATTATTGTATCACATTCCAGATAAACAGATAATGTTAAACTTTCCGATCGAACAGTCGAATACCCAAGTTTTCCCGATACAGTCCAACACATGAAATAAGTCTAACAGCATTCAGTTCGTGCCTCAGTACCGACGGTCCAGCCGTAGAAGGGTCAAGCCAACGCCTCACATGTGGCACGCCGTACTGCCCCAAACCCGAAGGTTCAAAGGGCAGTTCAAGACGGTCACATAATCGAGTTAAGGTTTGTTGTCTTCTAGAGGGTCCATCGCATTACTTGCACTACTTAGAACGTCGTTAAACTACGGAAAAATCCAACACTTGGAAATTTCCCAACAGGGGAAAAGTTGGGTATTTATATCCGGTCGAACTACTTAACATATTCTATAAATTATCCGGAAAAACACAAAGACGAAATTTGATACCCCGATCGAAACACCGAAGCTCTAAAACAATCCCAGAAAATTCAACTCTTGAATAAATATTAAAAATTCCCAGAAAATCCAGTACCATAAAACAAGAATTACTGTGCAAACAGTATTGCTCAATTTGAACAGTTGGCCGCGGAACAGCGGCAGAAGCCATGCTTCTGCCGCGTTTCCGCGCCTGTAAGGATGTATCATGATACCGTGTTTCACCATAATTCTTAGATATTCCTGCTGAATTTTTTAGACATTTTTAATCTGGAAAATCCCACTTTTTGGAAAAAGTCCAGAGAGCAAGATAAGTTTAGGGTTTCGGGTTCGTTCGGGCTTCAAATCGGGTCTAGACTTCGCCTAAGGCTCTAGCTAGTCTCTGATACCAGTGAAAGGTTCCTAGGCACCCTATAGTGGTCTCATAAGGCATCGAACATGCCAATTTAAAAAATTTGGTGCTGAGAAGCCCTAGACTACGGATCGTCGCTAGAATTCTAGGCGAAAAGTAAACTAGTTAACACTTAACTACTTGGATATGGAAATAACAACCTTTGTAGATCCGGATATCCACCTCCACGGCTCCGCAACGAAGTCTCCTCGCTGTCCATGTCGAACTCCGGGCTCTAGCGTCGGCTTCATCGGAGAATCGGGTGAGCTAGGTCGCCGGCTTCGTGTCAAAGATGATCTACGTCGAGGCATCGCAAGTTCAAGCTCCGACTTCACAAAGTGATAAAACTTGTGAAGAAAACACACTCTACAACTTGGCTAGAGGTAGAGGGTGAAGAAATAGGAGGTGGGTTCACTTTAGATTTGGATTTCTCTCACTAGATCTCAAGTTGCCATTAAAGTAGCAAGCTTTTCTTTTGAAGAAGAAGATGAAGAAGATGATAGAATATGATAAAAGTCTTAATCAAAAAAGAAATGAAAATGATATTTATCATATCCTAACCATGGTCAAGTGTAGAGAATTGACCATGGTTAGTGGGAGTGGTTAGGTTTAAGTAAGAAGACAAAATAGCATCATTAGAAAACGCTTCATGAAGCTTCACCATTCTTCATGATAAATGAAACCATTTTATTTTCATAAAACCATTTAATAAATAATGAATGGAATAAATAATAAGTGAATGAAACATAAACCCTAACCACTCTCATAACCATGGTTCAATTCTTTTACACAAAGACAAGTCAACATGCATCATCAAACATGATACATGCATGTGCACAAAAGCATATCACATATACAATGTGCAATCCAAGTGAGAAAAATCCGTTTAAAGTGAACCAATACTAGTCAATGCAAAGTAATATATCAAATATATAATTATACATTAAATCATTAAATCAACACTTGATTCAAAGATCCGGTCATGTCACACACGACCGACTAGTATTCAATGTATCGGCTTATCGAATCGATCTTCGATTCTATAACTAGGTTATATCGCATACAACCATTCGAAATATTAATCGCGAGAATTAAATACGGTATCACATACACGCATCATTCTCGGTCCCCCACATATCTCATATGCGCTCCTATTTCATTTCACTTGAACCAGGAAACCTCTGTGTAGGACTCTAAAGACTCGTCAATACGCCGGTAGCAGATGATGATCATATCAAGCATCCACAAGCCGCAAGCGGTCTGCTAAACGTAACGGCCACCTGGGTATTGAGCGATCAGAAGATCGACGAGCTAGCCCGCTCACACTCCTGCGAATCCGACCAGTAACACTTACCGTACAGTCCGGTCTGTTTGTCTGATACGTCGCATATCAAGTCTAGGGGTGGTATACGTCAGACCCTAATAACCGATAAGTCGTGCCGATGTGAGGCTCGTAACGGGTCGAGAAACTACTGGTAACACTTACCAGCAAATCTCTGATCAGCCCTGGCCAGGGACTTCCCTGCTACGGCCAATCGAGCACAGCGCAACATCAATTCCCAATACCGGGAGAGACGAAACCCCTCCTATCGCTCATTGCCTCCATGTGACTCGGGAATGTACCCAAAGACCACCGTTTTGCACGCCCTCATGGACGTGGTAAGGTGGAGATCAAAGCACAGTGGGAATCACACAAGACTCTATGACGATCTCGGGTCTACAGACTAACCTGTACAAGTGTCACCTGAGAACTGCCATCTGACGTGAGGTATAATACCATCTGGGAGTTCTCGGCGAGTCCGTCCAGTGTACCCATTCTCCACTGAGCACCCGTATACCATCTCTGATGTCAAACACCAATGGATATGGGATCATCCATCGCCCATCACATGGGTCGAGAAGCGTATACGCTAGTCTACTCTGGTATATCGATGCCCCGTCTCGATACACCCACGACTAGGGACCTTGAAGGATGTACTTATGGACTACCATGTCCCCACTAGTATGATCTGCATCATAGTCCAGGTAGTCAAGTACACATCCTAAGGGCTTTACCAACATGTAACTATAAGACAGTATAAAGAGACTAGTGTACATGTTAAGATAAAGAGTAACCAGATAGCATACTATCATATCGAGCAAGAAAGTCATCTCTATATGTGTCCAAGCATCCAATATAATATACATCATCTGTACAATACTGGCCTCTAGAGCATACATACAACTAACATGGCCTCTAGGGCATATATATAACTAACAATCTCCCACTTGCACTAAGTCCAGCTGCTGTAGTATCTCATACCTAGCATCCCGAATAATCTCTCAAATTGTATCTGGGGAATGGCCTTCGTGAGTGGATCCGCAGTGTTGTCCTTCGTATCTACTCTCCTGACCTCGATCTCCCGGCGATCAATTATCTCCCTGATCAGGTGATACCGCCTCAGAATATGTCTGGACTTTTGATGGGACCTGGGTTCCTTAGCCAAAGCCACAGATCCATTATTATCGCAATACAAAGGTATTGGATGTTCAATGGATGGAACCACACCAAGTTCATTAATGAACTTCTTTATCCAGACAGCCTATTTGGCAGCATCGTTGGCAGCGATGTATTCAGCCTCCATCGTCGAGTCTGCAACGGTATCCTGTTTGGAACTCTTCCAACATACCACCCCTACATTGAGGGTAAAGACAAATCCCGAGTGCAACTTAGAGTCGTCTTTATCACTTTGGAAGCTTGAATCGGTAAATGACTCCACCTGGAGTTCTCCGTTACCATACACCAAGAACATCTCTTTAGTTCTTCTCAAGTACTTGAGAATGTTCTTCACAGCTATCCAGTGACTCTCTCCAGGATCTGCTTGATACCTACTCGCTATACTCAGTGAGTATGCTACATCGGGTCTGGTACATAGCATTGCATACATGATAGAGCCTACTGCCGAAGCATAGGGTATCCCTTGCATGCGAGCTCTCTCCAAATCAGTCTTAGGAGACATCTCTTTGGAGAGAGTGAGTCCAGAGATCGTGGGTTGGTTCCCACGCTTGGATTCTTCCATACTAAACCTCTTTAGTATGGTGTCAATGTACCTGGATTGGGACAATCCCAGTATCCGTTTAGATCTATCTCTATAGATCATGATTCCTAATATGCAGGAGGCATCACCTAGATCTTTCATTTATAATCTTTGTGATAAGAAGAGCTTGACTGATTGCAGCATAGGAACATCATTTCCTATCAAGAGTATGTCATCCACGTACAATACGAGGAATACAACCTTACTCTCTGCAACCTTCTTATAAATACAAGGTTCATCTATATTTTTGATGAAGTCAAACTCTTTGACTACAATATCAAAACAGATGTTCCAACTCCGCGATACTTGCTTTAACCCATAAATGGATTTAAGCAGCTTGGAGACCTTTCCGCTGCTCCCACTATCTACGAAGCCCTCTGGCTGAGTCATGTACACGCACTCTTCTAAATCACCGTTTAGAAATGCGGTCTTAACATCCATTTTCCAGATTTCGTATTCATGGTATGCAGCAATGGCAAGTAAGATCCAGATGGACTTAAGCATAGCCACTGGAGAAAAGGTTTCGTCATAATCCACACCTGGTCGTTGACGAAAACCCTTTGCAACAAGTCTAGCTTTGAAAGTCTCAACATTTCCATCTACACCAATTTTCTTTTTAAAGATCCACTTGCTCCCAATGGGCTTTACCCCTTCAGGAGCATTTTCCAAAGTCCATACTTTTTTGGTGTACATGGATTCCATCTCAGATCACATTGCATCCAGCCATTTCACAGAGTCACCACTCGTTATGGCCTGCTCGAAACTAGTCGGGTCATCATCTTTCATGATGCAATTCTCGCTTCCACCATCAATGAGAAAAACGTAGTATCTCTCAGGTGGATGAGAAACTCTACTAGATCGGCGGAGAGGCTGAGGTACGTCGGGTACTACTGAATCCTCTGGTTCCACTAAATCTTCTGTTGTAGTTTGTTCTGCTGGAACTTCTTCCAGTTCTACCTCAGAGCCACTAATCTCTTTTGCAAGAAATTCGTTTTCTAAAAAGGTGGCGTGCTGAGAAACAAACAACTTTTGTTCCTCGGTGTGGTATAAGATATACCCGCGTGAATGTTTGGGATATCCAATAAACTTGCACAGAATAGACCTTGCCCCGAGCTTGTCCGGATTTTGTGTTTTCACATATGCCGGACAACCCTATATCCTAACATAATTAAGATATGGTCTCTTTCCTTTCCATACCTCATATGGAGTGGTTGACACAGATTTGGTGGGAACCATATTCAATTGGTCTGCAGCTGTCTCCAGTGCATATCCCAGAAGGAAATAGGTAACTCAGCTGTGCTCATCATAGAGCGCACCATATCTAATAGAGTGCGATTCCTCCGTTCCGATACATCGTTGTGCTGTGGTGTATAAGGAGGAGTAAGCTGAGAGAGAATCCCATTCTCTTTTAGATAATCTAGAAAATCATTGCTCAAGTATTCTCCTCCTCGATCAGATCGAAGGATTTTAATACTTTTGCCCGTTTGGTTCTCTACTTCGTGCTTATATTCTCTGAATTTCTCAAAACCTCCAGACTTGTGTTTCATCAAGAACACATGTCCGTATCTAGAGAGATCGTCAGTGAATGTAATGAAGTAGTAAGAACCGTTCCTGGCATGCGTAGACATAGGACCACATACATCACTATGTACCAGTCCTAAGAGTTCCGTAACTCTTTCTCCGTGTCCACTAAACGGAGTTTTGGTCATTTTTCCTTTGAGACATGAATGGCAAGTATCATACGATGATAATGTGAACGGATTCAAATATCCATCCTTATGTAACTTAGCCAGTCGTGTCACATTGATATGACCAAGTCTACAATGCCACAAGAAGGATTCGTTTATTTCTGAACTCTTCCTCTTGTGTGTGTTTTGTATATTAAGGACTGTATTTTGATTGAGAATGAATATGCCATTATGTAACGAGCCTGATCCAATCAATTTTTGATTCAGGAATATGTTCATAACATTATCCTGTACTACAAAATTATATCCTTCTTTACTTAATAAAGAAATTGATATAATGTTGCACATCATGTTCGGTATATAATAGCACTCATTCAGAATCAGTGTATTACTACTTGGTAATACAAGGTGATATTCGCCAACTGCTTTGGCTGCAATATTTGCACCATTCCCTACCTGAACGGAATGATCACCTTTTCCCATTTCTCTACCTTTTCGTAGTCCTTGTAACAATTTACATATGTGGGATCCTGATCTGGTATCTAATACCCAGAACGTAGGGTGAACTGAGAAACGGTTCTCAATAACTAACACACCTAAAGAAGATGCATCAGCATGCATGTTCTTTGTTTGGGCGGTATGAGAATCCAGATATTCTCTTATTTCCTGTTCAGTCTTATAACTCTTATAAGAAAGAACCGGACCAACGTTCCCCTGCTCAGTATAATAAGCGGGTTCAGTCAATACATCCATATTATTATCTTGATTATGGCCTGACATGGTCGCTACCTGGAGAGAGAGAGAAGAAAACACTTTAGCGTATGCTCTTGCAAGATTAGATTGGTTATTATCTTATCTAATCAGGATGTCTCCCACTGTTTTTATCAAATCTTCCTTCAAACCCTAAAAGGTAAGATTATCCGGGATTAATTACACCCTACAATTTCGTCAATCTTTCAGCCAGATTAGTGTCGGTACTTGAGGGAGGTTCCCCGTGCTCTCGCACTGACCTAATTAAAATAAAGCTCGTTTTCCCAGAGGCATAACCCCGTTAACACCTTTCTTGACACCTACTTGATCAGCTAATTGTCCTGTGTAAAACTCTCCCAAGAGTAACTCTTTCTCACAGTGGGTATCGGGATCCAACTATCTCATAGGAGATATGCAATCTTATTGCAAATTTCTACACTTGAAATTCCCGATAGTACTTTTACCCCTAGCGTTCTATGACCTTGACGCAGGCCAACAAACCATAGTCCGCTAGTCAAGTTCAACTCATACATTTCTTGATTAAATTAAACCTACCGGTACGACCCTTGACGCAGAACAACAAAGTCGTACGACTACCCTAATCCAATCACATCTCATGTTGCAGATAAGTATTAGTTAGCTACCGCACACTACGCCTTGACGCAGGCCAACAAACGTAGCACGAATACTAAGCAATATCTATCTGAAATGACGGAGGGCTACGCAGGTTTTTCAGAAAACCATGAGCGTAATGAACTTGATATCGTTTTAGAAACAAGTGATTTTGAAAAGGAGTGTTTTTGAGGCTTTTCTAGTTTCGCTAAAGAGGTCACTCCCGATGAAGGGATCTCGGCTCTTTCCCCATCGAATAAGGTGCAGGATATATCATATATACCGCTGTGCAAAGCAAGAACTATAGGAGTTGTCAAAAACTAAATCGCGAGTTTGTAGCATCTGCCAGTTTCGCTAAAGTGGTCACTCCCGGTGAAGGGATCTCGGCTTTTTCCTCATCGAATAAGGTGCAGGGTATATCATATATACCGCTATGCAAAGCAAAACTGTAGCTACCCTTTTTATAAAGTTTTGATTCTACAACATCCTTTAGGTTTCTTTTCTTTTATTAATCTCATTAATAAATCCCATCAGCTTATGCTTCCTACGCATCACAGAAGAAATGAAAGCAGTAATATTTATATATCAGCACATATATATAGTATAAGCATTCGTCCCAAAAGCCACCATTTTGCACGCCCTCTTGGACGTGGTAAGGTGGAAATCAAAGCATAGTGGAAATCACACAAGACTCTATGACGATCTCGGGTCTACAGACTACCCTGTACCAGTGTCACCGGAGAACTGCCATCTGACGTGTGGTATATCACCATCTGGGAGTTCTCAGCGAGTCCGTCCAGTGTACCCAGTCTCCACTGAGCACCCGTACACCATCTCTGATGTCAAAACACCGATGGATATGGGATCATCCATCGCCCATCATATGGGTCCATCCATCGCCCATCATATGGGTCAAGATGCGTATACGCTAGCCTACTCTGGTGTATCGATGCCCTGTCTCGACACGCCCTCGACTAGGAACAGCTATAGGATGTACTCATCGATTACCGTGGCCCCACTAGTATAATCTCATCATAGTTTCAGTAGTCGAGTACAGATACTAAGGGCTTTATCAACATGTGAGAGTAAGACAGTAAATTAATATAAGTCAACATGTTAAGATAAAGGAAAACCAAATAGCATACTATCATGATGAGCAAGAAAGTCCTCTCTATATATATCCAAGCATCCATTATAATATACATCATATGTACAATAATGGCCTCTACGACATATACATAACTAACGCGTACTTCATTATATTCACTGATCATCTCTCAGGATTCGGACATATGTTCCTGTTGAAACACAATTCTGAAACTTTTGAGAAATTCAAGGAATATAAGCTTGAAGTTAAGAACCAGACGGGTAGATGTATTAAGTCCTTCGATGAGATCGGGGAGGCGAATACTTGGGCATGGAGTTCCTGGATTTTCTAAACGGAGAATGAGATTCCTTCTTAGCTTACTCCTTCGTATACACCACAGCACAACGGTGTATCGGGGCGGAGGTATCGCGCCCTATGAGATATGGCGCGCTCTATGATGAGTATTGCTGAGTTGCCTGTTTCCTTTTAGGAGTTATGCACTTAAGAAGATGCATACCTATTGAATGGGGTTCCATCCAAATCAGTGTCTACCAATCTATATGAAATATGGAATGGGAAAAGACCATGTCTTAAACGAGTTAAGATAAAGGGTTGTCCGGCCTATGTTGATAAGAAAAATCCGGACAAACTCGAGGCAAGGTCAGTTCTGTATAGGTTTGTTAGGATATCCCAAACATTTGCGAGGGAATATCTTCTACCACACTGAGGAGAAAAAGGTGTTTTGTTTCTCAGCATCCCACCTTTTTAGAAAAGGAATTTCTTATGAAGAAATTAATGGTCATGAGGTAGAACTGGAAGGAGTTCCAGCTAGACAAACTAACAGCTGATGATTTGGTGAAACCAAAGGATTCAATAGTCTCCAACGAACCTCAGCCTCTTCGTGAATCTGGTAGGGTTCCTCACCCACCTGAGAGATACTACGGTTTCCTCGGTGACGGTGGGAGCAAGGATTGCATCATGGTAGATGATGACCCAACTAGGTTCAGGCAGGCCATCACGAGTAGGGACTCTGTGGAATGGCTGGATGCTATGCGATCAAAGATGGAATCCATGTACACTAACAAAGTATGACTTTGAATGTTGCACCTGAAGGGGTAAAACCCATTGGGAGCAAATGGATCTTGAGAAGATTCTTGGTGTAGATGGAAAAGTTGAGACTTTCAAAACTAGACTTGTAGTAAAAGGCTATCGTCAATAACCAGGTGTGGTTTATAATGAAACCTTTTCTCCAGTGGCTATGCTTAAGTCCATCAAGATTAAAGCACGCATCACGGAGATGGAACATCTGTTTTGATGTGGCAGTCAAAGAGTTTGACTTCATCGAAAGGTAGATGAACCTTGTATATACAAGAAGGTTGTAGAGAGAAAGGTTGTCTTCCACGTATTGTACATAGATGACACACTCTTGATAAAAAATGGTTTCTTATGCTACACTTGGTCAAACTCCTCTTATCACGAGGATTCACCATGGAAGATCTGGATGATACCTACTACATCTCGTGGATTATGATCTATGGTGATAGATCTAAGTGGATGTTGGTAGTGTCCTAAATCCAGATACATTAACACCGTACTAAAGGGGTTTAGTATGGAAGATTCTAAGCGTGGTGGTTCGCCCACATACTCAGGGATCACCCTCTCCAAAAATATGTCTTCTAAGACTGATTTGGAGAGAGCTCGCGTGCAAGGGATATCCTATGCTTCGGCAGTAGGCTCTATCATGTATGCGATGTTATGTACCAGACCAGATGTAGCTAACTCACTAGGTGTAGTGATCAGGAATCAATCGGATCTTGGGAGAATCACTGGACAAATGCGAAGGACATTCTTAAGTACTTGAGAAGCACTAAAGAAATGTTCTTGGTGTTTGGTAAAGGTGAACTCCAGTGGGAGTCCTTTACCAATTCGAGCTCCCAGAGTGATAAGGTCGACTGAAAGTCGGTCTTGGGGTTTGTCTTTACCCTCAGTGGAGGGACGGTATGTTGGAAGAGTTCCAAGCTATATACCGTGGAAAACTAGATGATAAAGGCTGAATACATCGCTACCAACGATGCTACCAAAGTGAATGTTTGGATATTTATTGTTCATGAGATGAACATAGTTCCTACCATTGAGCGTCCAATAACTGTTATTGAGACAACAATGGAGTTATGGCTTTGGCCTAGGAACACCGGTCCCATCAGCGATCCAGACATATTCTGTGGACAGTATCACCTGATCAGGGAAATGGTTGATCTCCAAGAGATCGAGGTAAGGAGAGTTGACGCGAAGGATAACACGGCGGATCCACTCATAGAGGCCTTTCCCTAGAGAGACTTTTATGGGGCGTTGGGTATGATATACTACAACAAATGGCCTTAGTACAAGTGGGAGATTGTTAATTATATGTATGCTCTAGAGGCTATTATTATACATGTGATGTATATTATAGCGGATGCTTGGACATATATAGGGTGGACTTTATTGCTCGACATGATAGTATGCTATCTGGTTGCTCTTTATCTTAATATGTATACTTATTGTCTCTCTATTACATGTTGATAAAGCCCTTAGAATGAGTACTTGACTACCAGGATTATGATGCAGATCATACTAGTGGGGCAGATGTAGTCGGTAAGTACATCCTTCAAATATTCCTAGTCATGGGAGTATCGAGACGGGGCATCGATATTCCAGAGTAGACTAGCGCATACGCTTCTCGACCCATATGATGGGCGATGGATGATCTCATATCCATTGGAGTTTGACATCAGAGAAGGTATACGGGTGCTCAATGAAGACTGGGTACACTGAATGGACTTGCCGAGAACTCCTAGATGGTATTATACCTATCGTCAGATAGCAGTTCTCTGGGGACACTGATACAGGTTAGTCTGTCGACTCGAGATCGTCATAGAGTCTTGTGTGATTCCCACTGTGCTTTGATTTCCACCTTACCACGTTCAAGAGATCATGCAAAATGGTGGTTTTTAGGTACAGTCCCGAGTCACATGGAGGCAATGAGCGATATGAGGGGATTTCGTCTCTCCCGGTATTGGGGGTTGATGTTGCGCTATACTCGATTGTCCATAACAGGAAATGCCTGGCCAGGGTTGCCGAGATCTACTGGTAAGTGTTATCAGTAGTTTCTTGAACCGTTATGTAGGGTTTCTTAGCACCCTCATAGTGTTTACTAGGGCATCGAACATGCCATTTCAAAATTTTCTAGAGAGCAAAAGAACACGAACGAGGATTGAACTAGAGACTTAGGGTTTTCTAGATTGTAAACTCTTTACAAACTAAAGGGAAGAAGGAATACAACCTTTGTAGACTGGTCCTTCACTTCAATAGCTCCGTGTAGTAGTCCCTTCGCTGCGATCACGAACTCCCGGACTCTAGAGAGGCTCCACAAGATGTACGGAACAAGCTTCCATCGAAGTCTTCGAGGCCGAAGATGATCTACGTCGAGGAGACACTAGCTCATGCTATCTCTTCACTAATGGTGAGATTAGTGAAGCAAACACCTTAAACTAAATGGCAAGTAGTAGAGGATGATGAAGTAGGAAGTGGGCTCACTTTAGTTTTATTTTTCTCACAATAAATCATCACTTAGAAAAAGCTAGCAAGCTTTTTCTCTTGAGGAAGAAGAAGAAGTGATGAAGAAAATGAATGAGAGAGTGAGGTTAGAATTGCAACCATGGATGAGTTAGTGTCATGCCTAACTCATGTAGAGAATAAACCATAACTATGAGTTAGGGGTTGGGTTAAGAAATATCTTAAGCAATGATAAAAGAGTGGACTTGGTCAATGTTTTCTACAAGCTTCTCCAAGCTTCAACCATGACTCATTCCTAATCTTTTGTGGATTACTTAATGATAAATAAAACCCAAACATAAACCTTAGCATGGTATAAGTCTCATACATACATGTTGCAAGTGTAACCTAGCATGACACAACAATATATATCACACATATATTTTTTGTACAAAAAGAAAATAATACAATTAACATATATCACACATATATTAATGTATAATCAAGTGAGAAAAAGTAATACTTAAGTGAGCTAATATTAGTTAATGTAATATAATATATCAAATATATAAATATACATTAAATTATTAAATCTACTCTTGATTTAATAATCCGGCTATATTACATATAACCGACTAATATCAAATACAACAACTTATCGAATCAACACTTGATCCGATAATCCGGCTATATCACATATACCTGACCAATGTCAAAAGTCGCGAGAATAGAATGCGGTATCACATACTCGCATTAATCTCGGTCCCGCACATATCACATATATGCTCCTACTCCGTTTCGCATGAACCAGGAAACCTCTGTGTAGGACTCTAAGGACTTGTCAATACGCCGGCAGTATGTGATGATCATAGCAAACACCCACAAGCCTCAAGCTATCTGCTAAACGTAATGGCCACCTGTTGTAGTATCCAATACCCAACAATATAGCAGTGGTTGTAGTATCCCATACTCAACCATCTCATAGAATTCTCTCTAGGGCTAAGGCCTTTGTGAGTGGATCCGCTGTGTTATCCTTCGTGTCTACTCTCCTTACCTCGATCCTTTGGAGATTTGCCATCTCCATGATCAGGTGATACCTGCCTCAGAATATGTCTGGAACGCTGATGGGACCAGTGTTCCTAGGCCAAAGCCACAACTCCATTTTTTGTCATAATAACAGTTATTGGACGCTCAATGGTAGGAACCTTGTTCATCTCATGAACAAGAAATGCTCAGACAGCCACTTTGGCAGCATCAATGGTAGCAATGTATTCAACCTTTATCGTCTAGTATGTCTCGGTATCTAGCTTGGAACTCTTCCAACATACCGTCCCTGCATTGAGGGTAAAAACAATGCCTGTGACTGACTCTCAGTCGACCTTATCACTCTGGAAGCTGGAACCAAGAACTTTCTTTTAGTGCTTCTCAAGTACTTAAGAATGTCCTCCACAGCTTTCCAGTGATTCTCCCAAGATCCGATTGATTCCTGATCACTACATTTAGTGAATCATTTACATCTAGTCTGGTACATAACATCGCATACTCTAATAGAGCCTACTGCCGAGGCATAGGGTATCCCTTGCACGCGAGCTCTCTCCAAATCAGTCTTGGGAGACATCTTTTTGGAGAGAGTGATCCATGAGTAAGTGGAAGAACCACCACGCTTAGAATCTTCCATACTAAACCCTTTTAGTATGGTGTTAATGTACCTGGATTTGGGATGCTCCCAACATCCACTTTAGATCTATCACCATAGATTATAATCTACAAGATGTAGTAGGTATCATCCAGATCTTATATTGAGAATCCCCGTGATAAGCGGAGCTTGACCGAGTGTAGTCATAGGAAACCATTTCCTATCAAGGGTATGTCATCTACGTACAATACGTGGAAGACAACCTTACTCTCTACAACCTTCTTTTATATACAAGGTTCATCTACCTTTTGATGAAGTCAAACTCTTTGACTGTTACACCAAAACAGATGTTCCAACTCCGCGATACTTGTATTGATCCTGATGGACTTAAGCATAGCTTTGAAAGTCTCAACTTTTCCATTTACACCAATAATCTTCTCAAGATCCATTTGCTCCCAATGGATTTTACCCCTTCAGGTGCAACATGCAAAGTCATACTTTGTTAGTGTACAAGGATTCCATCTTTGATCGCATAGCATCCAGCCATTAAGAATCCCCACTCGTGATGGCCTGCCTGAACCTAGTTGGGCCATCATCTACCATGATGCAATCCTCGCTCCCACTGTCACCAAGAATACCGCAGTATCTCTCAAGTAGATGAGGAACCCTACCGGATTCGTGGAGAGGCTGAGGTTCGTTGGAGACTATTGAATCCTTTGGTTTTAGTAAATTATCAGCTGTTAGTTTGTCTAGCTGGAACACCTTCCAGTTCTACCTTTTGACCACAAATTTCTTCACAAGAAATTCCTTTTCTAAAAAGGTGGCATGCTGTGAAACAAAACACCTTTTGCTCCTCAGTTAGGTAGAAGATATACCCTCGCAAATGTTTGGGATATCCTAACAAACTTACATAGAACTGACCTTGCCTCGAGCTTGTCCGGATTTTGCTTTTCAACATAGGCCGGACAACCCCATATCTTAATTTGTTTAAGACATGGTCTCTTCCGATTCCATATCTCATATGTAGTGGTAGGCCCTGATTTGGATGAAACCCCATTCAATAGGTATGCAGCTTCTCAAGTGCATAACTCCAAAAGAAAACAGGTAACTCAGCAGTACTCATCATAGAGCGTGCCATATCTCATAGGGTGCGATACCTCCGCCCCGATACACCGTTGTGCTGTGGTGTACTCGAAGGAGTAAGCCGAGAGAGAATCACATTCTCCTTTAAATAATCCAGGAATTCCATGCCGAAGTATTCTCCTCCACGATCACATCGAAGGACTTTAATACTTCCACCCGTCTGGTTCTCAACTTCAAGCTTACATTTCTTGAATTTCTCAAAAGTTTCAGACTTATGTTTCAACAGGAACATATGTCCGAATCTTGAGAGATAGTCGACGAATGTAATGAGGTATCAAGAACCAACCTTGGAATTTGTAGACATAGGACCGTATACATCATCATGTATGCATCCCAAGAGTTCACTAACTCTTTCTCTGTTTCCAGTAAACGGAGTATTGGTCATTTTTATCTTTGAGACAAGACTGGCAAGTATCATAAGATGAAAATTCGAACAGATTCTCATATTCATCCTTATGTAACTTAGCTGGTCATGTCGCATTGATATGACCTTGTTTACAATGCCACAAGAAGGATTTGTTCATTTCTGAGCTACTCCTCTTGTGTGTGTTCTATATACTTTGAACCGTGGTTTGATTTAGAACGTATATGCTATTATATAACGTGCCTGATCGAATCAACTCTTGATTCAGGAAAATGTTCACAACATCATCCTCCAATACAGAATTATATCCTTCTTTAACTCATTTAAAAAAACCGATGTAATGTTGTATATTAGGTTCGGTATGTAATAACATTTGTTCAAAATCAATGTATCTAATACAAGGTGATATCTGCCAACAGACTTGGCTGCAACAATTGCACCATTCTCTAACACTTAGAGATATATCACACAATCTGTAGCCCATGTAACTCTTACATATATGGCATCCTGATCTGGTATCTCATACCTAGGACGTAGAGGATACCGAGAAACAGTTCTCGGTAATAAGGACACTCGAAGAATATGCATCAACATGCTTAATCCTCGATTGGGTGGCATGAGAATCAGGATATCCCCTATTTCCTGCTCGGATTTATAACAATTATAAGTTAGAGCGGAACCAACATTCCCTAGCTCAGTATAATAAGCAGGTTCGGTCAATGCATCCATATTATTATCTTGATTAAGGCGTGACATGGTCGCTACCAGGAGAGAGAGAGAAGAAAACACTCTGCGTGCGCTTTTGCAATATAAGATTGGTTATTATTTTATCTAATCAGGATGGCTTCCACTGTTTTTGTCAAATCTTCCTTCAAACCCTAAAAGGTAAGACTAGCCAGGATTAATTACACCCTACAAGTTCGCCAATCTTTCGGCCAGGCCAGTGTCGGTACTTTGAGGAAGGTTCCCCGTGCTTTTGTACGGACCTAATTAAAATAAACCTCGTTTTCCCAGGGGCGTAACCCCGTTAACACCTTTCTAGACACCTACTTGATCGGCTAATTGTAATGTGTGAAACTCTCCCAGTAGTAAGTCTTACTCGCAGTGGGTATCAGAATCCAACTATCTCATAGAAGGTATGCAATCTCATTGCAAATTTCAACACTTGAAATTCCCGATAATATTTTGCCCCTAGCCTCCTATGACCTTGACGGAGGCCAACAAACCATAGGCTGCTAGTCAAGTTCAACCCGTACATTTCATGATTGAATTAAACCCACCCGCACGACCCTTGATGGAGACCAACAAAGTCGCACGACTACCCTAATCCAATCGCATCTCATGCTTTAGCAGATAAGCACTAGTTAGCTATCGCACACTACGCCTTGATGGAGGCCAACAAACATAGCACGAATACTAAGTAGCACTTATCTGAAATGACGGAGGGCAACGGCAGGTTTTTAAGAAAACCCTTTGCGTAATGAACTTGATCTCGTTGTAGAATCGAGTAAATTTTAAAAGGAGTATTTTTGAGGCTTTTACTAGTTTCACTAAAGAGGTCACTCCCGGTGAAGGGATCTCGGCTCTTTCCTCATCAAATAAGGTGCAGGATATTTCACAAATATCACTATGCAAAGCAAAAACTATAAAAGCAATCAAAAGACAAACCGAGTTTGTAGCATATGCTAGTTTCACTAAAGAGGTCACTCCCGGTGAAGGGATCTTGGCTCTTTCCTTATCGAATAAGGTGCTGGATAATCTACAAGGAATACCGCTATGCAAAGAAAAAACTAGAGCTACCAGTTTTTAAGACAAGTTTCTACAACATCTTTAGGTTTCTTTTATTTCATTAATCTCATTAATGAAGTCCTATCTGCTATGCTTCCCAAGCATCACATAAGAAACGAAAGCAACAATATTTATTATATCTTATATATATAATATAAGCATTCGTCTCAGAACATATCAAGTGATCACATCACAGAATATTAGCAGCAGAAGAATCACATATGAAATATTGGATATATTAGGAATTCCGTGTTTTATTTAAGCCAGTAAAAACGCGGATTCCACGGTCGTGATGAATAGCCAAACCCACATCCTTAGACCTCTATGAGAGCGGCAAGCAACCCTACAATTTCTAGAGTTAGGAGACCCGGTCTCAACTCCTTGAGATAGTCTCCCACTGGACCCTAGAACCCTGTTACTTGTGCTCCCCACCTTGGGTCTATCCTAATGCGGAAAAGTAAATAATATACATCAATGGTAACATCATCCTCAACCCGGAAGTACCCCAATAAAAGAATATTACATACAATGAATTTTACATGAATAAAAATAAAAACCCTCATCTCACATAAAACCCCCGGCTATTCAAAACACGACGATCCAATATAACATATCACAGCAACACATGACATCACATGTCATCAATGTAAGTAAATATGCGTATCCCAGTTGTCGTTGACATATAGCACCGAAACCGGCGATACACTACATATTACACGGTCGCAGAAAAAAAAGTGAAAAACTACAACATTTGGAATACACAACCACCTTAGACATCATAAACCAAATGTATCACATACTTTGGATTTCATGCCTAACCAAATGAATTCCTTAGACATCACATGCTTAACAATTATAAACCCCGCATTTTAGTCTCAATATTGAAAACACTTTCGAATAACCTGTCGGGTAATTCAACAAGATTCCCGATAACCTGATTGAATGCTCGTCGGAAACTTTAGTAGACGGCCGCACCCCCGATGCCGTCGACGAAGTGCACTAAGGCGGAACACGACTGCCACGAACACCCGAACGGATGCTTTTGGCGACGGGGTTCTCCTACAGTCACTTGGTCGGGGCTATGGGGCGTGGCTAACCATCAAGGTGTTCGTTATATGTATGCCCTAGAGGCCATTACTGTACATAGGATGTATATTGTAGTGGATGCTGGGACATATATAGGGAGGACTTTCTTGCTCGACATGATAGTATGCTATCTGGTTGCTCTTTACCTTAACATGTATACCGATTGTCTCTCTGTTACATGTTGGTAAAGCCCTTAGGATGTGTACTTGACTATCTGGACTATGATGCGGATCATACTAGTGGGGACATGGTAGTCCATAAGTACATCCTTCAAAGTCCCTAGTCGTGGGTGTATCGAGATGGGGCATCGATATACCAGAGTAGACTAGCGTGTACCTTCTCGACCCATACAGATGGGCGATGGATGATCCCATATCCATCGGTGTTTGACATCAGAGATGATATACGGGTGCTCAGTAGAGACTGGGTACACTGGACGGACTCGCCGAGAACTCCCAGATGGTATTATACCTCACGTCAGATGGCAGTTCTCTGGTGACACTGGTACAGAGTAGTCTGTTGACCCGAGATCGTCATAGAGTCTTGTGTGGTTCCCACTGTGCTTTGATTTCCATCTTACCACATCCAAGAGGGCGTGCAAAACGGTGGTTTTTGGGTACAGTCCCGAGTCACATGGAGGCAATGAGCGATAGGAGGGGATTCGTCTCTCCCGGTATAGGGAGTTGATGTTGCGCTGTGTTCGATTGGCTATAACAGGAAATCCCTGGCCAGGGTTGCTGAGATTTACTGGTAAGTGTTACCAGTAGTTTCTCAAAATGTTATAGACCTCATATCGACATGACTTATCGAGCTATTGGGGTCGGACGTTTACCACCCCTAGGTGAGATATGCGACATATCGGACGATCAGACCGGACTGTACGGTAGTGTTACTGGTTGGATTCACTGGAGTGTGAGCGGGCTTGCTCGTCGATCTTCTGATCGCTCAATACCCGGGTGGCCGTTACGTTTAGCAGACCGCTTGCGGCTTGTGGGTGTTTAATATGATCATCACCTGTTGCCGGCGTATTGACGAGTCTTTAGAGTCCTACACAGAGGTTTCCTGGCTCAAGCGAAACGAAATAGGAGTGCATATGAGATATGTGCGGGACCGAGAATAATGCGTGTATGTGATACCGTATTCCATTCTCGCGATGAATGTATCGAATGGTTGTGTGCGATATAACCTAGTTATCGAATCAAGGGTTGATTCGATAAGTCGATACATAGTATACTAGTCGGTTGTGTGGGACATGACCGGATCATTGAATCAAGTGTTGATTTAATGATTTAATGCATAATTATATATTTGATATATTACTTTGCATTAACTAGTATTGGTTCACTTTAAGATGGATTTTCTCACTAGGATGTGCGCATTGCATATGCGATATGATTTTGTGCACTTGCTTGTATCATGTTTGATGATACATGCCTTTTTGGTTAAGTGTAAAGAATTAAACCTTGGTTAATGAAATGGTTAGGGTTTACTTTTTCCTTATTCATTTTATTCATTTATTTATTCTTTTGGAAAAAGAAAAGAAAATGAGAAAATGGTGGCATGTTTTGTTTTGTTCATGAAGCTTCATGAAGACTTTGACAAAGTAACCATTTTTGTCTCATGCTTGACCCTAACCATTCCACAAAACCATGATTCACTCTCTACACCTAACCATGGTTCTATTATGATAAGAATTGATTATTCTTTTCATTTTGGAATTAACTTATCATAACATTCTTCTTCTTCTTCTTCCTTGAACTCAAGAAGAAAACCTTGACTTCATCAATGGTGGATTGATGAAATGAGTGAGAAATCCAATTCTAAAGTCTACCCACTTCTTATTTCTTCATCCTCTACCTCTTGCCAAGTAGTATAGTGTGTTTCCTTCACAAGTTTTCATCGCTTGGTGAAGGTGGAGCTTGATCTAGCGATGCCTCGACGTAGATCATCTTCGGCATGGACATCGACGACCTAGCTTGCCATTTCTCCGACGAAGCCGACGCTAAAGCCCGGGAATTCATTTGGACAGCGAGGGGACTTCGTTGCGGAGCGATGGAGGTGGAGCACCGGATCTACAAAGGTTGTATTTCCGTATTCTTGTAGTTAAGTGTTAACTAGTTTTCTTTTTCGCCTAGATTTCTAGCCAACGATCCGTATTAGGGTTTCTCGGCACCGTTAAAATTTGAAATTGGCATGATCGATGCCTTGTGAGACCTTACTAGAGTGCCTAGGAACCCTACAGTGGTATCAGAGCCTAGCTAGAGCCTTAGGCGAAGTCCCGACGGAGTTAGAAGTCCGATCGAACCAAAACCCCGACTTGAAAAATGCTCTCTGGACAATTCTGTAAATTGTGGATTTTTTAGAATTAAAAATATGCAGAGAAATGAGCAGGAAATTCTAAGAAAAACTGCAGAAAACGACAGCCTAATTCTACAGTACGACCGCGGAACCGCGGCGTTGACCCCCCTTTTGCGGCGGTTCCGCGGCCGTCTGTGATGATCTGGCTGTGAGTTTTCTTCAGTTGTTTCTGTTGGTGTTTCTTGTGTGTTCTGGATGCTTTTAATATTTATTCCAGAGTTGTATTTTCTGAGTTGTATTGGGGACTCGGTGTATTCGATCGGACTGTCTAATTTTGTCGGTGTGTTTTTCCGGGTATTTTTGAATATGTTAAAAAGTTCGACCGGATATAAATACCCACTTTTTCCCCTGTCGGGAAATTTCCAAGTGTTGGATTTTTCCGTAGTTTAAAGACGTTCTAAGTAGTGCAAGTAACGCGATGGACCCTCTAGAAGACAACAAACCTTAACTCGATTATGTGACCATCTTGAACTGCCCTTTGAACCTTCGGGTTTGGGGCAGTACGGCGTGCCACATGTGAGGCGTTGACTTGACCCTTCTACGGCTGGACCGTTGGTACTGAGGCACGAACTGAATGTTTTTAGACTTGTTTCATGTGTTGATCTGTATCGGGAAAACTTGGGTGTTCGATTGTTCGATCGAAAAGTTTAACATTTTCTATTTATCCGGAATGTGATACAATAATTGGAATTCACAAGTAGTTATGAGATAACTGAATGAATGTTATAAACATAGCAGTTTAGTCTCACTTGATCGGTTGTCACGGAATTTTGATGTGATCAAAAGTCCGTCGCAATCACGTAGCGTACGCGGATACTCGCCGGGTAAACTTAATAGACAGCCTCACTCCATAGCCCCGACCAAGTGACTGTAGGAGAACCCCGTCGCCGAAAGTATCCGTTCGGGTGCTCGCGGCAGCGGTGTTCCGCCTTGGTGCACTTCGTCGACGGTATCGGGGGTGCAGCCGCCTACTAAAGTTTGCGACGAGCATTCGATCAGGATGTCGGTAATCTTGTTGAATTGCCCGACTTAATATTGAAAAGAGTTTTCGATAATGAGACTAAAATGCGGGGTTTATAACTGTTAGGCATGTGATGTCTAAGTAATTCATTTGATTAGGCATGTGATGTCTATGCAGATTGCGGATTCCAACTGTTGTAGTTTTACACTTTCTTTTCTATGACCGTAAGTGTAATATGTGATATCGCCGGTTTCGTTGCTATATGTCAACGACAATTGGGATGCGCATATTTACTTACGTTGATGACATGTGATGTTATGTGTTGCTGGATATGTTATATTGGATCGTCGTGTTTGAATAGCCGAGGGGTTTTTATGTGAGATGAGTGTTTTTCATTTTCATTCATGTAAAAACTTGTATGTAATATTCTTTTATTGGGGCGCTTCCAGGTTGCGGAATTTGTCACCGTTGATGTATATTATTTACTTTTCCGCACTAGGATAGACCCAAGGAGGAGGGCACAAGTAACCGGGTTCTGGAGTCCAGTGGGAGACCAACTCGAGGAGTCGAGTCCGGGTCTCCTAACTCTAGAATTGGTAGGGTTGCTTTGCGCTCTCGTAGGGGTCTAGGGGTGTGGGTTTGGCTATTCATCACGACCGTGGAATCCGTGTTTTATACTGGCTCGTATTGAAAACACGGACGTCCTAGTATATCCAATATTTCATATGATTCTTCTGCTGTGATATCTGTGATGTGATCATGTGATGTTCTGTGATAGATACAGTATATAGTATATATGATATATTATATAGACGTTACTTATGTTTTACACCCGTGCTAGCCCTGCCCCGCTCTGCCGTTAGTTACCTAACCTAACGGTGCATGAGGGGACATCGAGGCGAATGCGGATGGCATAAGTGAACGTCGTATTTATCTGTGATGTTTAGGTACTTTATTGATGGGACTTCATTAATATGATTAATGAAATAAAAGAAACCTAAGATGTTGTAGAATCGAATTTCAAAATAAAACAGGTAGCTACAGTTCTTGCTTTGCACAGCGGTATATATGATATATCCTGCACCTTATTCGATAAGGAAAGGACCGAGATCCCTTCACCGGGAGTGACTCCTTTAGCAATAACTGGCAGATGCTACAACCTCGGTTTGTCTTTTGATTACTTTTAAGAGTTCTGCTTTGCACAGTGATATATATGATATATCCCGCACCTCATTCGACGAGGAAAGGACCGACGATCTCTTCACCGGGAGTGACTCCTTTAGCAAAACTAGAAAAGCCTCAAAAGCACTCCATTTCAAAATCATTTGATTCTACAACGATATCAAGTTCATTACGCAATAGGTTTTCAGAAAAACCTGTCGTAGCCCTCTGTCATTTCAGATAAGTTGTATATAGTATTCGTGCTGCATTTGTTGGCTTTCGTCAAGGTGCAGTGTGCGGTAGCTATATGCTGCTTATCTGCTAGCATACGATGCGATTGGATTAGGGTAGTCGTGCGGCTTTGTTGGCTTTCGTCAAGGGTCGTGCGGGTGGGTTTAATTCAATCAAGAAATGTACGGGTTGAACTTGACTAGCGGGCTATGGTTTGTTGGCTTTCGTCAAGGTCATAGCACGTTAGGGGCAAAATATTATCGGGAATTTCAAGTGTTGAAATTTGCAATGAGATTGCATACCTTCTATGAGATAGTTGGATCCCGATACCCGCTGCGAGTAATTGTTACTCCTGGGAGAGTTTTACACATTACAATTAGCCGATCAAGTAGGTGTCTAGAAAGGTGTCAACGGGGTTACGCCTCTGGAAAACGAGGTTTACAGTAATTAGGTTCGTGCTAAAGCACGGGGGACCTCCCTCAAAGTACCGACACTGGCCTGGCTGAAAGATTGGCGAACTTGTAGTGTGTAATTAATCCCGGCTAGTCTTTCCTTTTAGGGTTTGAAGGAAGATTTGATAAAAAGCAGTGGGAGCCATCCTGATTAGATAAAATATATAACCAATCTGATCTTGCAAGAGCGCACGCTGAGTGTTTTCTTCTCTCTCTCTCCTGGTAGCGACCATATCACGCCTTAATCAAGATAATAATACGGATTATTGACCGAACCCGCTTGTTATACTGAGCTGGGGAACGTTGGTCCCGCTCCAACTTATAATTGTTATAAGACAGAGCAGGAAATAGGGGAATACCAAGATTCCCATGCCGCCCAAACGAAGAGAGTGCATGCTGATGCATCATCTTCGGGTGTGTTCAGTATACAGAACTGTTTCTCAGTATCCTCCGCATCCTGAGTATATGATACCGGATCAGGATCCCAGATATGTAATATGTTACATAGGGCTACAAAAACGTAGAAAAACTGAGAACGGGTGATAAGTTTCATGAGACAGAAAACGGGGCAAGTGTTGCAGCCAAGTCTGTTGGTCACTGTCACCCTGTATAGTAATACATTGATTCTGAACGAATGTTATTAGATACCTAACCTGATATACAAAATCATATCACTCTCTTTATTAGTAAAGAAATGATAAAATTTTGTATTAATGGATAATTTTTTGAACATTTCCTATATCAAAAGTTGATCGGTTCAGGCACGTTATCTAAAAACATTGATGTTCTAAATCAAACTACAGTTCTTTAGTATACAGAATACACACAAGAGGAAGAGTTCAGAAATGAACGAATCCTTCTTGAGGCATTGTAGACTAGGTCATATCAATGCGACCCGACTAGCTAAGTTGCACGAAGATGCATATTTAAATCTGTTTAAATTTACATCTTGTGAAAACTTACCAGTCATGTCACATAGATAATATGACCATAGCTCTGTTTATTGGAAACAGAGAAAGAGTTAATGAACTCTTGGGATTGATACATGTTGATATATGTAGGTCCCCTGTCTACACATGCCAGGACTGGTTCTTTATACTTCATTACGTTCTCTGATGATCTCTTTAGATTCAGACATATGTTCATGTTGAAACACAAGTCCGAACCTTTTGAGATAATCACAGAATATAAGTTAGAAGTAGAGAACCAAAATACGGGTAAAAGTATTATGTCCTTTGATGAGATCAGGGAGGAGAATACTAGAGCACGGAAATCCTGGACTATTCTAAAGGAGAATGAGATTCTCTCTCAGAATTACTCCTCCGTATACACCATAGCACAATGGTATATCGGGGCGGAGCAATCAAACCCTATATGATAAGGTGCGCTCTATGATGAGTACTACTGAGTTACCTATTTCCTTTTGGGAGTTATGCACTTATGAAGTTGCATAAGTATTGAATAGGGTTTCGATCAAATCAGTAGCCTACCGCTTCATATGTGATATGGAAAGGGAAGAGCCCATCTCTTAAGCTAGTTAAGATTTGGGGTTGTCCGGCTAATGTCTAAAAGCAAAATCCGGACAAGCTCGAGGCAAAGTCTGTAATGTAGAACTGGAAAGGTTCCAGCTATACAAACTGCAGCTGATGATTTGACAGAACCAAAGGATTCAGTAGTTTCCAACGAACCTCAGCCTCTCCGCCGATCTAGTAGGGTTCCTCACCCACCTGAGAGTTACTCCGGTTTCTCTATGACAGTGGGAGCGAGGATTGCATCATGGGATGATGACCCAACTAGTTTCGAGCTGGCCATCAAGAGTAGGACTCTGTAAGAATAGCTGGATGCTTAGCGATCTGAGATGGAATCCTTATACACCAACAAAGTATGGACTTTGGTTGCTATATCTGAAGGGTTAAAACCCCATCAGAAGCAAGTATATCTTGAGAAGATTACTTGGTGTAGATGGAAAAGTTGAAACTTTCAAAGCTAGACTTGTTAAAAGTTTGCATCATTGACCATACGTGGATAATGATGAAACCTTTTCCAGTACCTATGCTTAAGTCTATCCAGATCCTAGTTGCCATGGCTACATACCATGACTACGATATCTGGTGGTTGGGTGTCATGACTGCTTTTCTAAATGATGTTTTAGAAGAGTGAGTCTATAAGTACACAGCCAGAGGGCTTCGTAAACAGTGGGAGCAGCGGAAACGTGTGCAAGATGTTTTATCTGATAAAGCTGGCATCGCGGAGTTGGAACGTCTGTTTTGATGTGTTAGTCAAAGAAGTTGACATCATCAAAATGGTAGATGAACCTTGTATAAACAAAAAGGTAGTAGGGAGTATGGTGACGGTCCTCGTAGAGTACGTGGATGACATACTCTTGGTAGGGAAGGAGTTTCCTATGCTACGCTCGTTCAATCTCCGTTTATCACAAAGATTCTCCGTATAGGATAAAAGTGATACCTACTAAATCCTGGATTTTGGATCTATGAGATAGATCTAATTGGATGTTAGGATACTCACTAGCTGTAGTGAGATGGTATCAATCGATCCTGGGGAGAATCACTGGAAGTGTTCCAGGGTGATAAAGACGACTGAATGTCAGTCGCAGGCATTGTCTTTACCCTCATATAAAGGGACGGTATGTTGGAAGAGTTCCAAGTCAGATACCGTGGCATACTAGACGATGAAGGCTGGATACATCGCTACTAAAGATGCTACCAAAGAGGATGTTTGGGTGTATATTAGTTTATGAGATGAACTACGTTCCTACCATTGTGAGACAATGGAGTTGTGGCTTATGCCAAGGAACGCCGGTCCCATCAGTGATCCAGACTTTTTCTAAGGCAGTATCACCTGATCATGGAGATGGTTGATCTCCAGGGTGATCGAGGCAAGGAGAGCAGACTCAGAGGATAACACGGCGGATCCACTCACGAAGGCCTATTCCCAGAGAGAGACTTTTATGGGATGGTTGAGTATGAGATACTTCGACCACTGCTACAGATGGCCCTAGTGAAAGTGGGAGATTGTTAGTTATATGTATGCCCTAGAGGCCATTACTGTACATAGGATGTATATTGTAGTGGATGCTGGGACATATATAGGGAGGACTTTCTTGCTCGACATGATAGTATGCTATCTGGTTGCTCTTTACCTTAACGTGTATACCGATTGTCTCTCTGTTACATGTTGGTAAAGCCCTTAGGATGTGTACTTGACTATCTGGACTATGATGCGGATCATACTAGTGGGGACATGGTAGTCCATAAGTACATCCTTCAAAGTCCTTAGTCGTGGGTGTATCGAGATGGGGCATCGATATACCAGACTAGACTAGCGTGTACCTTCTCGACCCATACAGATGGGCGATGGATGATCCCATATCCATCGGTGTTTGACATCAAAGATGATATACAGGTGCTCAGTAGAGACTGGGTACACTGGACGGACTCGCCGAGAACTCCCAGATGGTATTATACCTCACGTCAGATGACAGTTCTCTGGTGACACTGGTACAGAGTAGTCTGTTGACCCGAGATCGTCATAGAGTCTTGTGTGGTTCCCACTGTGCTTTGATTTCCATCTTACCACGTCCAAGAGGGCGTGCAAAACGGTGGTTTTTGGGTACAGTCCCGATTCACATGGAGGCAATGAGCGATAGGAGGGGATTCGTCTCTCCCGGTATAGGGAGTTGATGTTGCGCTGTGTTCGATTGGCTATAACAGGAAATCCCTGGTCAGGGTTGCTGAGATTTACTGGTAAGTGTTACCAGTAGTTTCTCGAAATGTTATAGACCTCATATTGACACGACTTATCGAGCCATTGGGGTCTGACGTTTACCACCCCTAGGTGAGATATGCGACATATCGGACGATCAGACCGGACTGTACGGTAGTGTTACTGGTTGGATTCACTGGAGTGTGAGCGGGCTTGCTCGTCGATCTTCTGATTGCTCAATACCCGGGTGGCCGTTACGTTTAGCAGACCGCTTGCGGCTTGTGGGTGTTTGATATGATCATCACCTGCTGCCGGCGTATTGACGAGTCTTTAGAGTCCTACACAGAGGTTTCCTGGCTCAAGCGAAACGAAATAGGAGTGCATATGAGATATGTGCGGGACCGAGAATAATGCGTGTATGTGATACCGTATTCCATTCTCGCAATGAATGTATCGAATGGTTGTGTGCGATATAACCTAGTTATCGAATCAAGGGTTGATTCGATAAGTCGATACATAGTATACTAGTCGGTTGTGTGGGACATGACCGGATCATTGAATCAAGTGTTGATTTAATGATTTAATGCATAATTATATATTTGATATATTACTTTGCATTAACTAGTATTGGTTCACTTTAAGATGGATTTTCTCACTCGGATGTGCGCATTGCATATGCGATATGATTTTGTGCACTTGCTTGTATCATGTTTGATGATACATGCCTTTTTGGTTAAGTGTAAAGAATTAAACCTTGGTAAATGAAATGGTTAGGGTTTACTTTTTCCTTATTCATTTTATTCATTTATTTATTATTTTGGAAAAAGAAAAGCAAATGAGAAAATGGTGGCATGTTTTGTTTTGTTCATGAAGCTTCATGAAGACTTTGACAAAGTAACCATTTTTGTCTCATGCTTGACACTATCCATTCCACAAAACCATGATTCACCCTCTACACCTAACCATGGTTTTATTATGATAAGAATTGATTATTCTTTTCATTTTGGAATTAACTTATCATAACATTCTTCTTCTTCTTCTTCCTTGAACTCAAGAAGAAAACCTTGACTTCATCAATGGTGGATTGATGAAATGAGTGAGAAATCCAATTCTAAAGTCTACCCACTTCCTATTTCTTCATCCTTTACCTCTTGCCAAGTAGTAGAGTGTGTTTCCTTCACAAGTTTTCATCGCTTGGTGAAGGTGGAGCTTGATCTAGCGATGCCTCGACGTAGATCATCTTCGGCATGGACATCGACGACCTAGCTCGCCATTTCTCCGAAGAAGCCGACGCTAAAGCCCGGGAATTCATTTGGACAGCGAGTGGACTTCGTTGCAGAGCGATGGAGGTGGAGCACCGGATCTACAAAGGTTGTATTTCCGTATTCTTGTAGTTAAGTGTTAACTAGTTTTCTTTTTCGCCTAGATTTCTAGCCAACGATCCGTATTAGGGTTTCTCGGCACCGTTAAAATTTGAAATTTGCATGATCGATGCCTTGTGAGACCTTACTAGAGTGCCTAGGAACCCTACACAAGGTTACCCGGCGAGTATCCGCGTACACTACGTAATTGCGACGGACTTTTGATCAATATCAAAATCCAGTGGCAACCGATCAAATGAGACTAAACCGCTAGATTTACAAAATTCAAACTAGTTATCACATAACTAATTATAGTGGATTCCAAATATTGTATTACAATCACAGAAAGCTAGGCGACGTTAAATATTTCGATCGAATCAACGAATTCCCAAAATTCCCAGAGAGCTCAACACTTAAGCATAATTAAAAATGCCCAGAAGCATGCCCCAGTACCTACGGACCAACAGCTGAAGGGCTCGACCCAAGCCTCTTAAGTGGCGCCGCGGATCCGCCGCCAAAACCATGTTTTAGCCGCGGATCCGCGGTCACTTAGACGAGTTAGGGTTTCGTTCTTCAGGTGTGTGCATAGAATTACATGCAAGATTTTCTGAATATTTTTAACATGAAAAATTTCAACTTTTTGAAAAATTTCCAGAAAGTGGGAAAATTAGAGTTTTCGTAGTTCGATCGGACTTTTAATTTCGCCTACACAACGCCTAATGCTCTAACAAGGCTCTGATACCACTGTAGGGTTCCTTAGCACCCTCACGGTGTTTACAAAGGCATTTACTAGGGCATCGAACATGCCATTTCAAAATTTTCTAGAAAGTTAAAGAACCCGAACAAGGATCGAACTAGGGACTTAGGGTTTTCTAGATTGTAAACTCTTTACAAACTAAAGGGAAGAAGGAATACAACCTTCGTAGACCTGTACTTCACTTCAATAGCTCCATGTAATAGTCCCTTCGCTGCGATCACGAACTCTCGGACTCTAGAGAGGCTCCATAAGATGTACGGAACAAGCTTGCATCGAAGTCTTCGAGGCCGAAGATGATCTACGTCGAGGAGACACTAGCTCATGCTATCTCTTCACTAATGGTGAGATTAGTGAATCAAACACCCTAAACTAAATGGCAAGTAGTAGAGGATGATGAAGTAGGAAGTGGACTCACTTTAGTTTTATTTTTCTTACAATAAATCATCACTTAGAAAAAGCTAGCAAGCCTTTTCTCTTGAGGAAGAAGAAGAAGTGATGAAGAAAATGAATGAGAGAGTGAGATTAGAATTGCAACCATGGGTGAGTTAGTGTCATGCCTAACTCATGTAGAGAATAAACCATAGCTATGAGTTAAGGGTTGGGTTAAGAAATATCTTAAGCAATGACAAAAGAGTGGACTTGGTCAATGTTTTCTACAAGCTTCTCCAAGCTTCAACCATGACTCATTCCTAATCTTTTGTGAATTACTTAATGATAAATAAAACCCAAACATAAACCTTAGCATGGTATAAGTCTCATACATACATGTTGCAAGTGTAACCTAGCATGACACAACAATATATATCACATATATATTTTGTGTACAAAAAGAAAATAATACAATTAACATATATATTAATGTATCATCAAGTGAGAAAAAGTAATACTTAAGTGAGCTAATATTAGTTAATGTAATGTAATATATCCAATATATAATTATACATTAAATTATTAAATCAACTCTTGATTTAATAATCCGGCTATATTACATATAACCGACTAATATCAAATGCAACAACTTATTGAATCAACACTTGATCCGATAATCCAGCTATATCACATATACCCGACCAATGTCACAAGTCGCGAGAATAGAATGCGGTATCACATACTCGAACTAATCTCGGTCCCCCACATATCACATATGTGCTCCTACTCCGTTTCGCATGAACCATGAAACCTCTGTGTAGGACTCTAAAGACTCGTCAATATGCCGGCAGTACGTGATGATCATATCAAACACCCACAAGCCTCAAGCGGTCTGCTAAACGTAACGGCCACCCGGGTATTGAGCGATCAGAAGATCAACAAGCAAGCCTGCTCGTACTCCTGCGAATCCAATCAATAACACTACCATACAGTCCGGTCTCTTCGTCTAATATGTCGCATATCATAGCCTGGGGTGGTATAACGTCAGACCCCAATAGCCTGATAAATCATGCCGATGCAAGGTCCATAACGGTTCGAGAAACTACTGATAACACTTACCAGTAAATCTCAGCAACCCTGGCCAGAGATTTCCTGTTATGGCCAATCGAGCATAGCGTAACATCAACTCCCAATATCGGGAGAGACGAAACCCCTACTATCGCTCATTGCCTCCATATGATTCGGGACTGTACCCAAAAACCACCTTTTTTCACGATCTCTTGACCGTGGTATGGTGGAAATCAAAGCACAGTGGGAATCACACAAGACTCTATAATGATCTCGGGTCTACAGACTAACCTGTACCAGTGTCACCAGAGAACTGCTATCCGACGATAGGTATAATACCATCTAGGAATTCTTGGCAAGTCCGTCCAGTGTACCCATTCTCCACTGAGCACCCGTATATGTCACGACCCGAAAGTACGGAACGCGACTGGCACTTAGATTACGAGACGTCTAAAGGCGTACCGTAACCTAAGTCAGCCAAAGCCCAGAAGAATCTAAACCAAAATCAAAAGAGAGTGAAGGAAAACCTTAAATGAAAACGGTTTTTAAATCAATTAAGTTGCATAGAATCCCTTTTTAAAAACATCATAAATTTCTGAAAATTTCGGCAGAGTCTCCCCTGTAATTTCTATCCCCCAAAATGAGTACAACAAGATAATAAACCTGTAAACATAAAATGGCATCCCCAAGCGGGAGCTAGCTCTTCGCCCAAGGCGGATCACAACCACATGCAATATAATAGTAAAATCAAGAAATGAGCATAAAGAAACGCAAAATACCAGAAAACACACGTCGGCTCAAGTGAGCTCGACCCAAAAGAAACCACAAATATACAAATCTCTCAGTCTCATCACTAGGTCGCATATACAATACAAAGTGGTAGATGGAGAATACTAGATACAATGATAAAGCAAAAAGAAATAAAGTATGCTCGCAACCCACCTGCGGGCGATGTCGCGAGTCTGAGCAAAAGGATCTGATGATAAGATAGCCCGCCGCTACAAGACTGACGGGTCCGACCTGCAAGACACTGTGGCACAACGGGGGTGAGTTGCCAGCTCGTGAGTAAATATAACATCTGATAAGGCAATCGTAAGAATGCACGCAATGCACCACAACATGTATGTCCATATGTGATATACTATCTCTAGTATGCATGCACAGGTATGCAATGTCATTATTAAGTCTTTAAGTGTTTTAAATGCTAAGGGTATTGAATTCTTAACTTTAGAACATGAATATCTGTATAATAGCGAAATACCATCAAGAAAATCATCTGAAAACCCGTGTCAAGCATCGACACCAAATAGGAATCATATCTGTCTCAATATCGGGCTCCGTCAGTCCGGATCGGCCCATATCATAAATCTCACGACAACGGTCGGTATCCTCTGGATATCCTCCGCGCCAGACATCACCGGTAGGTAGTCTTCCCCTGCCAGGCTCATCGTCTATAACTCGATCTTCTTGCCCCGGGGTACCATACCGGGCCCACCATGTACCCGAGACGGTTCATCCACTCCTCGAATCGGGTCTCGAAATCCAACAGAAAACATGAAAACTCATGGTGGACGACACATACATCACGAGAAAACCGCAACTTTGTTTTGAAAATGATAAATATAAGGTTTTGTTAAATTCTGAGGTTTTCCCCAAAAATCCAGAAATCGCAGCAATACTGAAATCCTCAAGAAAATCATGATGTCCACATGTTATATTTGATAAATGTCTATGGTATCAATGTGTATGATGTGAATTTTAGCTAGAGTTCTATGTAAATATGATGATGATGCGAGATATATGCATGCGATGCAGTTTCATATATCAAGTATGAATGCAGGTGACGATATTAAGATAAACGGGTTCTATAGTGCACGTGGCTTGGCAATTACCAAGCGCGTGTGTGTCACATGAATAGTGCGCGTGCAACAGATGCCAATGGTAAGGTGTTCGTGTCCTACGAAATGATATAGCATAAGTATAGATGAATGTCCATGCAGTTTAATATATTGTTCGCTATAAGGGTATGCAGTGTACATGAATGGATAAGCTAGCTAACAAAATGAATCTTGCAAAAAGTAAGGTAATCCTAACTAGAGGGGGGGCGCATCGCGCCAACCAGACGATTCCCCCATAGATGAATACATCCACTCACCTGAAATCCCCGCTAATCCGATCCGGCCACCGCCTTGCCTTTTCGCGCCGTGTCCGAAGTTTCCCCGACCGATCCTATATTTGCACAATATCAAGCATAAGATTACAAAACCTAACACAATACAAGTCACAACATACAATTATCCACGCTCTCGAATTAATCATAGCATGCACTCGGTGCGCGGAAAAAAAACGCACGAAAATCGCTAACCTTTAACTAGAATCGTCATTTCGGGAAAATCGACTAATCTACAACCCGACTAGACGAAACCCCGCGTTCGCGCACTCTAATAGTCCTATACGAAGCTAATTATATCGCTAACATAATGCAATTTGGTCGCATTCTAATTTTCATAAAAATCTAGCAAGCAATTTTCTAGCCGATTCGATACAAACATCGAAATTTGTCGATTTAGCAAGCATATCATTACACAATTAACCATTCTAATCAATTAGATAACCAAAACCCTAACTTAATTTTAAAAACCATGTTTCAAACCCTAACTCAACATCAAAACCCATTCTATATTTTCATGAACAATAATTTACAACTTAATTAATACTTCAAAATTAAATTCTAGCATATATAAACTACAAGTTAGCAACTAGTTTAGGATTTTACCTTACAAGTGGAAACCTAGCATGATCAAGTCACCAAGAAAGCTTCCTTTCATCATTTTTTTGAACTAATTTGGGTTGAAGAGAGAATGGATTAGGGTTTGGCTTTGAATGGGTAAAAGAAATTTGTGGATTTTTGTGAATTTTTGCATGAAAATTGAAGCAAAAAGGAGTGAGAAGGGAGGAAAATCTGCAGGTGAGGGGGGTCGGCCAACAGTAGGAGTGAGGAGGTGGGGAAAATTGGAGAAGTTTCTAGGTCCAAAAACACCCCATATTATCATTTAATGCTTTCATGTCAACCTTTTTTACAAAAAAACCCATTTTTACTTCATTTTTACACAAATTTTCCCACCCTAAAACCAAAAGTTTGCAGGACATGATATAATTTTATTAACACCATATTTTAGCTTATAAAGACTCCTAATTATGAAATTTACCCAATTAAATTTGTATTTATCACTAATTTAATGTTTTTAAAAAGGCTTAAAATAATAAAAAAATAATTAATTACGAATTTTTTTTTATTTAAATAGAAAATTAAAAGTGACATTTTAGTGACAAAATTATAGTAATATCTTATCTAAATTTTGTATAATTAGGTCTATAATGAAAAATATCAATTTTGACTTTTTACGGAAAAAGCCGAAAAATTAGCCGATTACCGAAAAACTGCCTAAACGATTTTCGAAGGGTTACAATCTTCCCCCCTTAAAGAAATTCGGTCCCCGAATTTAGAATTTAACTACGCGTACCTTCAAAAAGATGGGGATATCTTTTCCTCATCTAGACCTCGGTCTCCCAGGTGACCTCCTCGCTGTTCGGGCCACGCCAAAGGACCTTGACGGACGGTATGACCTTCGACCTCAATTTCTTCACCTGCCGATCCAAGATGACAACCGGCTGCTCGGTGAAAGAAAGATCACGGTCTAACTGGATCGTCTGGTGCTGAATCGCCTGGAAAGGATCATGAATGTACTTGCGGAGCATCGAGACATGGAATACGGGGTGAACATCGGGGAAGCTGGGCGGAAGAGCTAACCGATAAGCGACTGGACCAACACGCTCTAGGATCTCGAAAGGACCAACATATCTAGGACTCAGTTTCCCTTTCCGCCCAAATCTCATCACACCTTTCATCGGAGAGACCTTCAGGAAAACATGATCGCCAACAGCGAACTCGAGTCGGCGACCGCGCCTGTCAGCATAAGATTTCTGCCTGCTCTGTGCCGCTCTCATCCTGTCCCGAATCAGCTGTATCTTCTCGGTCGTCTCCTGTACGATCTGCGGCCCTAAAATACTGCTCTCCCTAAGCTCTGTCCAACATACAGGCGATCGACATCTCCTCCCATATAAAGCCTCGAAAGGTGCCATCTGAATCGTCTCCTGGAAGCTATTATTGTAGGAAAACTCGATCAAAGGCAAATGACGATCCCAGCTACCACCGAAATCTAAAACACAAGCTCTGAGCATGTCCTCAAGAGTCTGAATCGTACGCTCCGATTGACCGTCAGTCTGAGGATGAAAGGCTGTGCTAAAACTCAATCGGGTGCCCAAAGCTTCCTGGAGTTTCTGCCACAATCGGCTGGTAAACTGGGTGCCACGGTCGGACACGATGCAAGTCGGAACACCATGCAGTCGCACTATCTCATCAATATAAACCTGGGCGTACTGAGAAAATCCAAAAGTGGTCTTCACTGGTAGAAAGTGAGCCGCTTTCGTCATTCGATCCACAATCACCCAAATAGAGTCGTACCCTCGACTGGTCCTGGGTAGACCCACAACGAAGTCCATGGAGACCTGTTCCCACTTCCACTCAGGGATGGGCAAAGGCTGTAACTCGCCGCTGGCCTCTGGTGCTCGGCCTTGACTTGCTGACAAGTCAGGCATCTCGACACAAAGTCTGTAATATCCTTCTTCATCCCGTCCCACCAGTAAACCTCTCTCAAATCACGGTACATCTTGGTGGAACCTGGATGCACACTGTATACTGATCTATGTGCCTCCTCGAGAATATCACGCCTCAGTCCCTCTAAATCTGGCATGCACAGTCGAGTCCCAAATCGAAGTATCCCCTGATCATCAATCACGAACTCAGAAACTCTGCCCTGCCGAATCTGCTCAATAATCTCTAATGTACGGGCATCGCCGGACTGTGCCTCGTAGATATGGTCAAGTAACTGTGGGCGTGCTCTGAAATGGGCCAGCTGTCCCCCTGTAGGAGTAAACTCGAACTGCACTCTGCCGTCACATAAAACCTGCCAATCCGCCGTCGACTGCAACTGTACTGCGCTCAAACATGATAAGCTACCTCCGGGCCTCCTACTCAGAGCATCTGCCACCACATTCGCCTTGCCCGGATGGTATAGAATCTCACAGTCATAATCCTTCACCAACTCCATCCAACGGCGCTACCTCAGGTTCAGGTCTCGCTGCTGGAAGATATACTTCAAACTCTTGTGGTCAGTGAATATCTGGCACGACTCACCGTATAGGTAATGTCTCCAGATCTTAAGTGCAAATACCACTGCAGCCATCTCTAAATCATGGGTGGGGTAGTTCCGCTCGTGTTTCCTCAGCTGCCGAGAAGCATACGCGATAACTCTGTCGTGCTGCATCAATACACATCCCAGCCCCACTCGAGAAGCATCACAATATACCACGAACCCGCCTGATCCTGAAGGCAATGCTAACACTGGTGCCGTAGTCAGACGAGTCTTCAACTGCTGGAAACTATCCTCACATGCCTGGGTCCAATCAAAAGGAACCCCCTTCCGGGTCAACCCGGTCAACGGTGCAGCAATGCGGGAGAAATCCTGGACGAAACGTCGATAATAGCCGGCCAGACCTAGAAAGTTGCGAACCTCTGTAACTGATACTGGTCTAGGCCAACGCTAAACTGCCTCGATCTTTTTCGGGTCCACACAAATACCATCTCTCGTCACCACATGACCCAAGAAATCGACACTGTCTAGCCAGAATGCGCACTTGGAGAATTTGGCGAACAGCTGATGCTCCCTCAAAGTCTGCAATGTGATATGTAAGTGCTGCTCATGTTCCTCCCGGCTCCGAGAATAAAGCAAGATGTCGTCAATGAACACAATGATAAACTGATCGAGATACGGCCTGAATACACGGTTCATCAAATCCATAAATGCTGCCGGGGCATTGGTGAGCCCGAACGACATCACCAAGAACTCATAATGACCATATCGAGTACGGAAGGCAGTCTTCAGAATATCCTCCTTCCGAACCCGCAACTGGTGATAACCTGACCGTAAATCAACCTTCGAGAAAAACCCTGCACCCTGGAGCTGATCAAATTAGTCATCAATGCGGGGTAGGGGATACCTGTTCCGCACAGTAACCCGGTTCAGCTGACGATAATCAATGCATAAACGCATACTTCCGTCCTTCTTCTTAACAAACAAGACGGGAGCACCCCAAGGTGACACACTCGGTCGGATAAGCCCTTTGTCCAGCGAGTCCTGTAATTGATCCTTTAGCTCTCTCAGCTCAGCCGGGGCCATCCGATAAGGCGGTATAGAGATAGGCCCCGTGCCAGGGATCAAGTCAATACAGAACTCAATCTCGCACTCTGGTGGCAGGCCAGGCAGCTCGTCAGGGAATACATCAGGAAACTCTCTCACAACAGAGACCTGGTCCAACGGAACCTCTGTGGAGCTAGTATCACGAATGTAGGCTAAGAATCCCTGACACCCTTTTCTCAAGAGCTGACCAGCGCGAAGAGATGAAATCAAGCTGGGAAGGGTAGCACTACGATCTCCCTGAATAACAAGAACCGGCTCACCAGGAAAACTGAATCTGACTGCTTTTTCACGGCAGTCCACGGATGCATAACAGGTGGCTAGCCAGTCCATACCAAGAAGAACGTCAAAGTCTAGCATATCGAGGAGAATCAAATCTACTGAAGAATCTCTCTCCCCGATACGAACGGAACAAGATCGGTACACAAAACGGGCAACAAAAGACTCGCCTACCGGGGTAATAACGACAAGCGGCTGATCTAACGGAGAAGACTCCCGGCCCAACCTCGGTGCAAAATACGTGGAAACATAGGAATGTGTGGAGCCTGGATCAAATAATACCCGTGCATCAAAGGAACATACTGGTAGAGTACCTGTCACGACGGCATTGGATGCCTGTACATCCTGAGGAGTCAACGCGGACACTCGGGCCTGTCCACCGCTAATAGCTGGCTGTGCTCTGCCTCTACCTCGGCCTCTGCCTCTGCCTCTGTCGCCTCGTCCTCTCTGAACTGGACCGCCACGCCCACGGCCTCTGGAAGCATCTGGCTGGCATGAAGCATCATCAGGAGTAGGAAGTAAAGCTCTCTGCGAAGGTGGTGAGGGTGGTAAAGTCACATGCGGGACTGTCGCCGCGCCCTGGCGTCCCATGGTACAGTCTCTGACACGGTGGTACTGACTCCCGCACCGAAAACATCCTGGAGACGACTGCTGGGTCTGTGGATATGAACCAAATAATTGACCTCGTTTCAATCCTCTGCCTCCACCATCTCCCGGAAATAATCTATCACGGTGTCTGCCCATCTGCCGCTGAGCTGGCGTATCAGTACGGATCCTCTTCGGCCCAGAAGCGACCGGAGTCTCAGAAATACGCTCCTCCAAAAGTAAGGCTGCATCCATCGCGGCTGCATATGTATCAAAGTGCTGGGTGCCGATGGCAAGGAATAGCTGTGTATCAAGCCCTCGTACAAACCTCTTTATTCTCTTCTCTTCTGTGTCTACTAGGTACGGAGCATATCGAGACAACTGGGTAAACTGTATATCATACTCCGACACTGTCATCCCAGGAGTCTTGCGCAAAGACTCAAAACTACGGGCTCGAGCATCTCGGACACTCTCCAGAAGAAAACGGGCAAGAAATGCAGCTGTAAACTCATCCCAGGTCATAGAAGGCAGACCTGCAGCTCGGCCTCTCTCTACTGAGTCATACCATGTCTGGGCAAGACCCTCCAGACGAAAACTCGCAAACTCCACCAATCTATCATCAGAACACCTCAACGAACGGCAAATCCGAGCCATCCTATCCAGAAATGCCTGTGGATCTTCTGTCGCATCTGTACCGGTAAAAGCTAGAGGTCTCAATCTCATGAACTCCTGTAGTGAAACAGGGATAGTCTCCGTAGTAGCAGCAGGAGTGACCATCTGTGCAGTAGGTACGATCGTGGCCTGTCCGGTGGAAGGAACGTCCTCGGATCTCTGTGACCGGCTGGACTCCACTAAAGATCCCATCATCTGTCGCAACTCTTGCATTCCGGCCTCTAGTCTGGCAATACGGTCTGGATAAGGCGGATCAGTATGACCCTGAGGGGTAGGAGTATCCTCCCGCTCGATCCTCGCCTCAGACGGGCCCGCCCGAATCTCATCCCTAGCGGCAGCCCGCTGAGCTCTCGTAGTCTTTGGCGGCATCAAAGCTGAATAATAAACAGGACTGATAAGATCATTGCAATTGAATCAAGGAATGCAAGGAATCAAGAAAGGAAATACAAGCAATTATGTCCTAAGGTCACTTAGGCGGAGTACCGTATCGTAAGTATGCCGCGGATCATACCCACGCTACGCCACTCTGCTTAAGTCACCTAATCCATCTACCAAGGTCGTCCTACACTCAGAAAGGTAAAACCTACGCTCTGATACCAACTTTGTCACGACCCGAAAGTACGGAACGCGACTGGCACTTAGATTACGAGACGTCTAAAGGCGTACCGTAACCTAAGTCAGCCAAAGCCCAGAAGAATCTAAACCAAAATCAAAAGAGAGTGAAGGAAAACCTTAAATGAAAACGGTTTTTAAATCAATTAAGTTGCATAAAATCCCTTTTTAAAAACATCATAAATTTCTGAAAATTTCGGCAGAGTCTCCCCTGTAATTTCTATCCCCCAAAATGAGTACAACAAGATAATAAACCTGTAAACATAAAATGGCATCCCCAAGCGGGAGCTAGCTCTTCGCCCAAGGCGGATCACAACCACATGCAATATAATAGTAAAATCAAGAAAAGAGCATAAAGAAACGCAAAATACCAGAAAACACACGTCGGCTCAAGTGAGCTCGACCCAAAAGAAACCACAAATATACAAATCTCTCAGTCTCATCACTAGGTCGCATATACAATACAAAGTGGTAGATGGAGAATACTAGATACAATGATAAAGCAAAAAGAAATAAAGTATGCTCGCAACCCACCTACGGGCGATGTCGCGAGTCTGAGCAAAAGGATCTGATGATAAGATAGCCCGCCGCTACAAGACTGACGGGTCCGACCTGCAAGACACTGTGGCACAACGGGGGTGAGTTGCCAGCTCGTGAGTAAATATAACATCTGATAAGGCAATCGTAAGAATGCACGCAATGCACCACAACATGTATGTCCATATGTGATATACTATCTCTAGTATGCATGCACAGGTATGCAATGTCATTATTAAGTCTTTAAGTGTTTTAAATGCTAAGGGTATTGAATTCTTAACTTTAGAACATGAATATCTGTATAATAGAGAAATACCATCAAGAAAATCATCTGAAAACCCGTGTCAAGCATCGACACCAAATAGGAATCATATCTGTCTCAATATCGGGCTCCGTCAGTCCGGATCGGCCCATATCATAAATCTCACGACAACGGTCGGTATCCTCTGGATATCCGCTGCGCCAGACATCACCGGTAGGTAGTCTTCCCCTGCCAGGCTCATCGTCTATAACTCGATCTTCTTGCCCCAGGGTACCATACCGGGCCCACCATGTACCCGAGACGGTTCATCCACTCCTCGAATCGGGTCTCGAAATCCAACAGAAAACATGAAAACTCATGGTGGACGACACATACATCACGAGAAAACCGCAACTTTGTTTTGAAAATGATAAATATAAGGTTTTGTTAAATTCTGAGGTTTTCCCCAAAAATCCAGAAATCGCAGCAATACTGAAATCCTCAAGAAAATCATGATGTCCACATGTTATATTTGATAAATGTCTATGGTATCAATGTGTATGATGTGAATTTTAGCTAGAGTTCTATGTAAATATGATGATGATGCGAGATATATGCATGCGATGCAGTTTCATATATCAAGTATGAATGCAGGTGACGATATTAAGATAAACGGGTTCTATAGTGCACGTGGCTTGGCAATTACCAAGCGCGTGTGTGTCACATGAATAGTGCGCGTGCAACAGATGCCAATGGTAAGGTGTTCGTGTCCTACGAAATGATATAGCATAAGTATAGATGAATGTCCATGCAGTTTAATATATTGTTCGCTATAAGGGTATGCAGTGTACATGAATGGATAAGCTAGCTAACAAAATGAATCTTGCAAAAAGTAGGGTAATCCTAACTAGAGGGGGGGCGCATCGCGCCAACCAGACGATTCCCCCATAGATGAATACATCTACTCACCTGAAATCCCCGCTAATCCGATCCGGCCACCGCCTTGCCTTTTCGCGCCGTGTCCGAAGTTTCCCCGACCGATCCTATATTTGCACAATATCAAGCATAAGATTACAAAACCTAACACAATACAAGTCACAACATACAATTATCCACGCTCTCGAATTAATCATAGCATGCACTCGGTGCGTGGAAAAAAAACGCACGAAAATCGCTAACCTTTAACTAGAATCGTCATTTCGGGAAAATCGACTAATCTACAACCCGACTAGACGAAACCCCGCGTTCGCGCACTCTAATAGTCCTATACGAAGCTAATTATATCGCTAACATAATGCAATTTGGTCGCATTCTAATTTTCGTAAAAATCTAGCAAGCAATTTTCTAGCCGATTCGATACAAACATCGAAATTTGTCGATTTAGCAAGCATATCATTACACAATTAACCATTCTAATCAATTAGATAACCAAAACCCTAACTTAATTTTAAAAACCATGTTTCAAACCCTAACTCAACATCAAAACCCATTCTATATTTTCATGAACAATAATTTACAACTAAATTAATACTTCAAAATTAAATTCTAGCATATATAAACTACAAGTTAGCAACTAGTTTAGGATTTTACCTTACAAGTGGAAACCTAGCATGATCAAGTCACCAAGAAAGCTTCCTTTCATCATTTTTTTGAACTAATTTGGGTTGAAGAGAGAATGGATTAGGGTTTGGCTTTGAATGGGTAAAAGAAATTTGTGGATTTTTGTGAATTTTTGCATGAAAATTGAAGCAAAAAGGAGTGAGAAGGGAGGAAAATCTGCAGGTGAGGGGGGTCGGCCAACAGTAGGAGTGAGGAGGTGGGGAAAATTGGAGAAGTTTCTAGGTCCAAAAACACCCCATATTATCATTTAATGCTTTCATGTCAACCTTTTTTACAAAAAAACCCATTTTTACTTCATTTTTTCACAAATTTTCCCACCCTAAAACCAAAAGTTTGCAGGACATGATATAATTTTATTAACACCATATTTTAGCTTATAAAGACTCCTAATTATGAAATTTACCCAATTAAATTTGTATTTATCACTAATTTAATGTTTTTAAAAAGGCTTAAAATAATAAAAAAATAATTAATTACGAATTTTTTTTTATTTAAATAGAAAATTAAAAGTGACATTTTAGTGACAAAATTATAGTAATATCTTATCTAAATTTTGTATAATTAGGTCTATAATGAAAAATATCAATTTTGACTTTTTACGGAAAAAGCCGAAAAATTAGCCGATTACCGAAAAACTGCCTAAACGATTTTCGAAGGGTTACAGTATACCATCTCTGATGTCAAACACCAATGGATATGGGATCATCCATCGCCCATCATATGGGTCGAGAACCGTATACGCTAGTCTACTCTGGAGTATCGATGCCCTGTCTCGATACTCCCACGACTAGGAACATTTGAAGGATGTACTTACCGACTACCCTGTCCCCACTAGTATGATCTGCATCATAATTCTGGTAGTCAAGTACTCATCCTAAGGGCTTTATCAACATGTAATAGAGAGACAATAAGTGTACATGTTAAGATAAAGAGCAACCAGATAGCATACTATCATATCGAGCAAGAAAGTCCTCTCTATATATGTCCAAGCATCCACTACAATATACATCGCATGTACAGTAATGGCCTCTAGGGCATACATATAACTAACACGTTATGAGCCTCACATTGGCATGACTTATCAGGATATTGGGGTCTAACGTTAAACCATCTCCAGGCTGTGATATGCAACATATCAGACGAAGAGACCGGACTGTACGGTAGTGTTATTTTTTGGATTCGCAGGAGTATGAGCAGGCTTGCTTGTTGATCTTCTAATCGCTCAATACCCAGGTGTCCGTTACGTTTAGCAGACCGCATACGGCTTGTGGATGACTGATATGATCACCACCTACTGCCGGCGTATTGACGAGTCTTTAGAGTCCTATACAGAGGTTTCCTGGCTCAGGCGAAACGAAGTAAGAGAACATATGTGATATGTGCGGTACCGAGATTAATACGAGTATGTAATACCGTATTCAATTCTCGTGATATAGCCGGGTTATCGGATCAAGTGTTGATTCGATAAGTTTATACAATTGATATTAGTCGGTTGTATGTGATATAGTCGGATTATTAAATCAAGTGTTGATTTAATAATTTAATGTATAATTATATATTTGATATATTATCTTACATTAACTAATATTAGCTCACTTAAGTATTCTTTTTCTCACTAGTATATATGTGATATATATATATTAATGTACATCTTTTGTGTTATGCTTGATGCCACATGCTACATGGGAGTATGAGACTCACACCATGCTTATAATAATGTAAGGTTTTGTTTATTTAAAGTAAATCAAATTAGTTGGAAATTGTCACGTGGTTGAAGCTTGTGGAACCATTGACCGAGTCTACTAATTTTGTTTTACTTGAAGATATTTATTAACCCAACCATTATTATTTAGCCATGGTTTAGTCTCTACATGAGTTAGTATATGATATTAACTCACTTATGGTTGCTATTCTCACCACTTGATTCATTCTTCACTTGCTTCATTCCATGGTTTCTTTCTTCATCTCCTTCCTCAAGCTTTCTACCTTCATGAGAGGTGAAGATAAATAGTGAGAAAATTATTTCTAAAGTGAGAAAAATTCCTACTTCATCAACCACTTCTCTACTAGTCATTTGGATTGGGTTGTTTCTTCACTAATTCATCACTTAGTGAAGATGTAGCTTGAGTTAGTGTCTCCTCGTCGTAGATCATCTTCGGCCTCGAAGACTTCAAGTAAGCTTGTTCATTTCACCTTGTGGAGCCTCACTAGAGTCCGGGAGATCACTACTTGGAGCGAAGGGACTACTACACAGAGCTATTGAAGTGAAGGACCGGTCTACAAAGGTTGTATTCTTTGTTAACTTAGATGTAAAGATGTTTACATGCTTGTTCGTCTAATTCTCTGGTTTAGATTCTAGCGTTAGGGTTCTTTAGCGCGCCATTTTTTTGAAAACGGCATGGTCGATGCCTCCCGAAACCCAGCGGTGACCCTAGAGAACCCAGCAAGCGGCCTAGAGCGGGCAGAAATCTTATCCAGATTGACGTTGGCGCAGACTTTAGTTTATAGTAGGCGATCATGTTTTCTTGAGGGTTTCTCCGATGAAGGGTGTGTTGAGATTCGGAAGGAAAGGGAAGCTTAGTCCCAGTTATGTGGGTCCTTTTGAGATTCTCGAGCGTGTCGGTACAGTTGCTTATCGTTTGGCTCTTCCACCCATATTTCCAGATGTTCACCCCGTGCTTTATGTGTCGATGCTCCGCAAGTACCTTCATGACCCCTCTCACGCGATTCGGTATCAGATAATTCCACTGGAGCGTGATTTTTCTTTCACAGAGCAGCCGATAGTCATTCTAGATCGGTAGGTGAATAAACAGAGGTCCAAGGTCATACCGTCCGTAAAGGGTTCTTTGGCGTGCCCGAATAGTGAAGAGGTCACGTGGGAATCCAAGGACGAGATGCGAAAGAATTTTCCCCATCTCTTCGAGGGTATGCGTAGTTAGATTTTAAATTCGGGGACCGAATTTCTTTAAGGAGGGAAAATTGTAACGTTCTGAAAATTCGATTAGGTTAATTATGTATTAATTAGTGATAATACATGTTTTTCCGTAAAAACCAAGATATAATTATTTTTTAACATAAACTTAATTATACCTATTTTAGCTATGTAATTGCTAGTATTTGGTATTTAATTAGTCACTTATAAATTGCTAGTTTACTTAAATATTTTTCCTTAATTAATTATTTTAAATATTATTATAAGCTTTCATTTATACATTTAATTAGTGTAAATTACAAATTAGAATGGGTTAATTTCACATTAGTGAACCATGACAACTTAGAATCAAGTTTGTAACACGTTCTCTCTCTCAAATTGTCTCCATAATTCTAGAGAATTCTAAGGAAAAGGTTATAAGAAAAGGAAAATCAAATAATTAAGGAATATGTGAATAGATGTAATATTTAGGGGATGTTTCTACACCCACACCCACACCCACACCCACTCACTTCTCTCTCCCCACAAGTGCTGGCCGAGCCTCTCCCTGCTGCAGTCTCCTAATTCTCCATCTTATTTCCCACTTCAAAAATCATCAAATTCCATTAAAAATCCACACAAACTCTCACTAATTCTTAGTTAAATCTTTACCTAATATTCTTTGGCCCAACTAGCTTGGATCTAGGAGTAAGAGAGCAATTTTGGGTGGCTAAGTTGCAAGCTAGATCTCATGATTGTTGATGTATAATCTTAATCCAATGGTTACTTGTTGGTTAATTACTTCAATCTAGTTTATTTAGGTGTTAAATATAATTTTATTGCAAGATTTGAGTTTTCAAGAGAAGGGTTTGAATTAAAAGTTAGGGTTTTTATCAATAAATCAAGTTAGTTAAGTGTAGATTAATATCTTAAGACTTGAAAAATCTAAACTAGTTATTAATTTGCAAATTGTTACTTTTAAATTGTCTTAATTAAATAATCTTATAAACTAATTTCATGTTTAATGTAAATAGGTGAGATTAAAATTGAGTTAATAATTGTGTAGCCTAATATAGATATTAAGTGAACATTGTGGCCACTAGAATTGCTAAAACATCTAGATTTGTACTAAAATGGTTAATGGTTGCTTACTAGGTTTTTGGAATAAATCGATTTTAATTAAGTTTGAGGTGTTGATGATTTACAACCTATTTCCTAAAATATTTAGTGTGTTGTGGATGCGCGATTGGTGCGATTGGGTTCTAAGCTTGATAGTTGTCACGTATAGCGACCCTAGTTGTGGGCTGTGGCGTTGTCGCGAGCGCGTTTTGTGCACCAAGTGCGTGCGCGTCCAGTTTGTGCGCGTTGGTTGTCTTGTATCTTTTGTGTCCATGACTACATATATATATATATATATATATATATATATCCTCTTATTTACTCGTGTGCGATTCTAGGATCGGGTGCAGAGACGTCGGACGCGGCGCGGTAAGGCAAGGCCGTGATTGGATCAGTTTGGCAGAGGCGTCCCGGTGAGTAGATGTACACATCTATGGGGGGATCGTCTGGATGGCGCGAGGTGCCCGATAGTTATGATTACTAGTAGTACTTGCATTTATATGCGTAGTTTTCTAGTTATTCATCTCATTGCATCGCATAGTTATATGTGTGTGTGTGTGTGTGATATCATCTCATAGGACACTTGCACCCTTACCATTGGTCCATGCCGCACGTGCACTATTTTATATGAACACACATACCATTGGTAATTGCTATGTCACGAACACTATAGAACTTTCTTAGAATCGGTATCTGTGCATTTGCATCATATATGATCTGTAGACTTGTGCTTGTATATTTATTTCATTAAGATGGATACGTTGGATTGTTAGTCATATTTATACATACCTCATTGCATCATGATTCATGCATAGCTTCTGGCCGTACTTCGCATGGTATATACTATCGTATCATGGACTTCAATCATCATCGACATGTTTACATATTGTGATTCTTCTTGAGGTTTCAGTACTTATGAGATTTCTGGATTTTGGGGAAAACCGCAAGAATTTTATAAACCCATTATCATTTTAAAAATAGAAATTTGCGGTTTTCTCATGATATGATGTGTGTGACATCCACCAAGTGTTTTGTCGGTTCTTGAGCTGTATCATATACCCGATTCGAGGAGGGGGATGCACCGTCTACGGGTACATGGTAGACCCGGTGCGGTACCTCGGGGCAAGAAGATCGCATAGATGGCGTTGAGCCCGGCAGGTGAGCACTAACGACCGGTTATTATTGAGGCGGCGGATATCCGGAGGATACCGACCGTAGTCGTGAGATTTGATGATATGGGCCGATCCGGACTGACGAAGCCTGAGACATTGAGATATTGATACATTGAGAAATTGAGATATTGATACATTGAGATATTGAGATATTGAGACATTGAGATTTTGAGATATACATATATATTGTGTCGATGCTTGACACAGATTTTCTGTTGATTTCGTTGATGATACTTCAGTTTATTTCACAGAAGTTTTACTAAGATAAGAATATAGATTTTCTCATACCAGACATATCCAAGTTTCGTATTGGATTTGTATTCATGTTACATCATACTAGAGCATCGCATCATACTGGTATATGTAGGTGGTGACGCATTTGCGTGCATGTTTACGATAGCCTTATTAAATGTTACTTACTACCCACGAGTTGGCAACTCACCCCCGTTGTGCCACAATATCTTGCAGGTCCGACCCGTCAGCACAGTAGCGGCGGGCGTATTTTCTCTTCTGCTTCATTGTATCGATTTGCAGCTTGCTCGTAGGTGGGTTTGAGGATATTCTATTGCTCCCATAGTGTATTTTATTTTGTATCTAGTATACTCCATCTACCCTTCGTACATTGGACTTAGATGGTGAGCTTGTGAGATTGTATGTATTCTACTTCTGGTGTCGATGCCCACTAGAGCCGACGTGTTGTTTTCTTATTTTCGTGCTTTTATATGCTTATTTCGCACTTTGATAGACATATTGCATGTGGTTGTTTCCTCCCTTGGCGAAGAGCTAGCTCCCGTTTGGGGATGCCTTTATTCATTACTTATATCTATTCTTGTTTTGTACCCGTTTGGGGCCAGTATTTACAAAACTCTGCCGAAAATTTTAGGAAAATTTGATGTTTTAAAATGCCTTAATGTGACTTTATTTTACTACATCTCCTTTTTAAGCTAAGTTTTCCTTCATTCTATTTCTATAAATGGTTTAGATTTCTGGGCTTTGGCTTACTTAGATTACATACGCCTTGAGACGTTTCGTAATTTAAGTGCCAGTCACGTTCCGTACCTTCGGGTCATGACTTGGGTGGTCTATAAGTACATCCTTAAATGTCCCTAGTCGAGGGAGTATCGAGACTGGGCATCGATACACCGGAGTAGACTAGTGTATACTTTTCGAGACCCTGACCAGGGGCGGTGGCCGGTCTTACAAGCCATTGGTGTCAGTTAGTCACCTAAGATAGTATCCAGGTGCTCAATGGGTTGTGAGTTACACTGGACGGACTCGCCGGGAACATACTAGATTGTATTATAACCTATTGTCAGATAGCAGTTCTCAGGTGACATGAGTACATGTTAGTCTTGAAAGTGTGTCTTAGTACCTCTACTAGGTTTCCACATGCATCAAGTATGCAATTTAAAAAAATATAGAGGTCTAAGCTACGCAAACCTAGAATCGAACTAGAGAATTAGGGTTACTATGCATGTAAACAACTTTACACTAAGTGAATAGAGAATATAACCTTTGCAGACCGGTCCTTCACTTCTAAAGCTCCAAGTAGTAGTCCCTTAGCTCCAAGTAGTGCTCCCTAGAACTCTTCTTAGGCTCCACTTGGGGAAAGGAACGAGCTTGCTTCGTTGTCTTCGAGGCCGAAGATGATCCACCTTGAAATTACTCTAACTCAAGCTCACTCGTCACTAATCAAGAATTAGTGAAGCAAACAACCTGATCTTATGGGCTAGATGAGAGTAGGTTGATAAAGTAGGAATTTTGCTCACTTTAGAAATCTCTTTCTCTTTTCTTTTCTCACCTCACAAAAGCTAGAGAGCAAAAATGAGATGAAGAAGATGAACCAGGGTGAGTAAATATCTCAAGTGATAATGTAGAGAGTTAACCATGGGCTAAACATAATAGTTGGGTTATAAAATATCTAGAGTAAAACAAAAATTAGTGGGGTGAGTCATAGCTTCTACATGCTTCTATAAGAATATAAGCCATTCTCATTTTCCACCTAATTTTGAATTACTCTTAATAATTAATCACCCAAATATCTTTAGTCTTGGTGCGAGTCTCATACACCCATGTGTTCATACCATAATTTTGCATTCTTATATTCCCCATTCTTATTCATTTTACAAATAAACATGTGCTTTTGATACCATGTCTGCTACATAGTTGCAGGTTACAGGTTCTCGGAACAAAAACAGTGAAATTGAAGAAAAGACGTTACAAAAGTGAGACTACGACCGATAAATGGAAGAATCTTGATCAAGCCTACAGTTTGAAGGCTAAATGAAGATCATTGAACAAGTTTACAAGTACAAAGGCAGCGCAAGATTCAAGACTTCGACAAGAAGCAAAGGGTAAAAGTCCACTACATTATTCATTGTGGAAATCTGGAAGAGAACCAGAAGATATTCTGAAGAACAAAGTGAAGAAAACAGATGTTAAAAGAGACCTGAAGCAACAGAAGAAATTTCAGCCAGCAAGCTCACTTTATGGCCGCGGAACCGCGGCCAAACCAAACTCTTGGCCACAGATCTGCGGCCTTGTGTCGCCCGTGTCGGTGGAAAAATCCTGTGGTCGCTGGCGATGCGTTGACTAGGTTTCTTAGGGGGTAAAATTGTAATTGCAGATATGACGCGATTGTAACCCTAGGGTTTCTATGTTCTATAAATAGAAACCCTAAAACCTGTTTTAGGTTATGCCTCTTTTTATTCCATCTATTCAGAATTTAATTCCTGTGTAAATGTTTGGAGAGAGCCATCAATAAAGTAAGTAATTTTATTTAATTGGCTTAGTTAATTTTTATTCTGCCTTTAGTATAATTTTATTATCTGCCATAGTTAGATAGTTAGAAATGTTTTTCAATTCTCTAATGAGTGAGTAGTCTCCTCGCTTGTTAGGGTTAGATTTGGGGAAGGCTTGAGAGATGAAAATCTCTCACCCCTTTCTTGCCCATCACATATAATTAATAGGACTCTATGCATACATACATACACCGTTCCCTACGGCACCTTACCCCATGAGGTAACGGTGATACCGTAGTATAAACGAGCGGTTGCGTATGTTTTCCATGGAGGTTAGGGTAAGAATTAAGAAATGAAGGACTAGTACCTAGAGGAAGAAACATCATTCCTTCCCGATAGTACTAATCCCCTTTATTAATTGTTACCATAACACCTAAAGAGATCTAAATTAGGGCATTGAAAGCGGTGAGGAAATCTTAAATTTCCAAACTTAACCTAAACCTAACCCTAGCAAGGTTCTAGTCTTAGTATAAATCAGTTTAGTTTTTAGCGATAATCCATTCACACCGTTTGGAATTAACTCGTTTGACCAAATTAGGAAATACACAACATCCCTGTGGACCGACCCGTACTCACCGACTAGCTACCAAGCGACGCCGTTCTTGATTGCGGTTAACAAATATTTTTGATTCATCTTTTAAAAAGCATAAGCACTAAATCTAGCATAAATCAAATGGCACCGTTGCCGGGGATGACGTAGTATTTTCTTTTTGCAATTTCGGGTTAATATAAATTATAAAACTCATAAAAAACTGGAAAATTAAAAAAAATATAAAAATTTTATCATCTTTTTATTGTTTGAAGGGTATTTCGTTTGAATTTTTGCAGGACCGACGAACAAATTCAGATCTGGAAAAATCCAGAGAGCGAAACAGAAAACTGTAAATCTGAACAGCAGAGGAGTACCACAACAGAACAACAGAAAAAGTTTGGAGTTTTGAACCGTAGGGGTGACCGCGGAACCGCCACGCTTGGGGGGTTTGGACCGCGTTTCCGCCGCTTGGTGGTGACGTCATCTGTCAAATTTTCCTCTGTAAGCTCCTTTTCTTCTTTTCTGAACCCCCTGATATCTCCTCTTTAAAATTTGCCTGCAGGATTCTTTGCGCTAAAAAATCTCTCCCCCTTCCAATAATTGATCTTGTGCAGGATTCTTTGCGCCGCGCTAAAATTGTTTGCAAGTGATTGTTTACTGTTTTGCATATTTAATTGGACTTTAAGGGGCTTGACACCAATCCAGATTGGGTGGGGATTTCATTACCCTTCACAGGACCCAGAAATCACATAAGGCATATTGCATTGACCATCATTTAATTAAAAAAGACTAGACTCAGCCCTAAGGACTTCGTGCTCAATAAGACAAAAGACTAGTTGTAGGCATCGACCGTTGATCCTAACCTGACTTTGTGGTGTCTAGGAAAGTGTGTCTAAGGCAAGTGGTTACTTAATTAGACCCACTACTTACGTGGTGGAGAGCCTCCCACTTACCTGGCACTTACCTGGCCACAATTGGCGGTGAAGAGGCGGTTTGAGGTTCTACTTCTTGCCCTTTGGAACAGTTAGGAGCTGTCTAGCTGACCTAGGTGACCCTAGATCTACGCCTGATTGTGCATTTGTGGTTGATTGAATGTGTGTCTAAGCCTTTTATTGAAAATATTTTTTTGCAAAAAGCTCCACATAACAAAACACACAAAAAAGTTTTACAAAAACTTGCAACTTGTCGCTAAGAAATCCGTGCACACCACTTACACCCACTTTCTTCTCATTGACGTTTTCTTACCCCCACATTCTGTTTTTCACTTTTTGACTACACTACCTCCTTAGTGTATGTCCGGTTGGACTAGGGACACTAGTGCCCGATTAGTCCGTGTCTCGTTGGTACCGACCGACGAAGCTTTCGACTCCGAAGTCAAAATTCCTTCCACCTCCTTACCTTCACCTTCACATTCTTCCTCCGAAGGGATGTCGAGATATAATCCTAACAACACCTTACCCACGGGACTGATTCCACCTCCGTTAGGTGCGAAATACCCGCAACACCCGCCTGTTGAAGGGCCCCAACGAATCGCTCTCCATGATCTTTTCTACCCTGTCCGCACCGCCTTAACTACTTGTCTTTCACTCCTACCAGCAAATGGGGACAATTTTGAGATCAAACCCCACTTCATCAACATGTTGCAAAAATTTCACGGACTGGAATCCGAAGATGCCTATATCTTCATAAACAAATTCCAAAACGTTTGCGCAATGATGAGAACAACCCAATTATCAGATGATGCTATAAGGCTAAGGGTCATTCCTTTCACCTTATGTGACTTAGCCGAGAAGTGGTTATACAGCACCGCATCACACTCTATTAAGAATTGGGAAGAGTTTGCTAAAGCTTTTCTTAAAAAGTTTTATCCACATCACAAGACCGTGAGAATTCACAATGAGATTATACAATTTTCCTAGCTTCCTTCCGAACCCTTTTGGAAGTGTTTTGAAAGATTCAAAGATCTACTTGTTCAATGCCCTCACCATGGTATCGAAAATTGGCAACTTTGCCAAACTTTATACGAGGGATTGAACCCAGCAACGAAGCAGTTGCTAGAAACCATTTGTCAAAGTCACTTTCTAACCAAATCTAGTGAGGAAGCATGGCAGTTTCTCGACGATCTTGTTGAACAAACACTTCAGTGGGAAAGCACCAAGACCACTTCATCTTCTTCTATTGGTCAGTCTAGGGCAGGCATACATCAATTAGATATGTCGATTGCAATGAAGGCCGAGATGGCCGCACTTACGAAAAAGCTAGAAGCAATTGAGACCAAAATCTCATCGCCTTCTCCTTCCCCTGCTTTACCCCCACGAACTGTTTGTGCTTGTTGTTCGGATTCATCACACCTTACCGAAGAGTGTCCTTACAATCCACCTGTTTAAGGACACGATCAAGTCAATGCTGCCTTTCAGCAATGACAAAGAAATGATTCATACTCTTCGACTTATAATCCGGGATGGAGGAGTCACCCAAATTTTGCTTGGAATCAAAATCAACAATTCTAAGGAAACAACAACTTTTAAAGGCTTCCTCCTCCACAATAACAAGCACCACAACAAACTCAATACCAACAACCTTTCCAACCACAACCTTACCCAAACCAAATGAACAATTTTTACCCTCCAAACAATTTTGTTCAACTAAATGATGATAAGGTTACCTCGCTAGAAAGAAGTCTAGATGCGTTCCTCAAACAATCTACACAATCCGCAGCAAGGTTGGAGACTTCCATTCATTCTTTAGTGCACAACAATGCTTCACATGATCAAAGCATCAAATCTATTGAGGCACAAATTGCACAACTAACTGCTGCGTTGAGCGAGCGAGAAAAGGGAAAGCTTCCATCTCAACCATTGCCAAATCCCGGTCACACACATGTTGCATACGAACACCAAAATCATAACGTAAATGCTGTGACCACATTGAGATCTGGAATAGTGTTGCATAATAATGTGGGTAATAGTAATGACACCCCCGCCGGTGGTTCTTCTTCATCTTCTTCATTTCCATCATCTTCTTCTTCATCTTCATCTTCTTCGTTAGAGCCTATTCTTCATTCTTTAAAAGGCTCTTCTTCTTCTGATCCGAACGGACCCACTTCTCACTTCATGAACACACCAAAACTGGGACCCGTTCTACCTCCACATTCTACTCCACAGACATTGGACTCAACAGATTTTCAAAATGCTCCATTTCCAAACAGGTTGAGATCCAATAAACCAACTACACAAATGGAGAAGATTGTGGAGTTATTTAAATAGGCTAGCATAAATATACGTCTCTTGGATGCCATCCAACAAGTCCCTTCTTATGCAAAAATCTTAAAGGGCTTATGCACCTCGAAGAGAAAGTCTCAGACACCTAAGAAAGTGCTATTAGCTAGTGCCGTGAGCAATGCTATTAACCAACGTCAACCCTTACCCCAAAAACGAAAGGACCCTGGCTGTCCTACAATTTCAATAACAATTGGGGATAAGAACATCAATCGAGAACTTTTAGATCTTGGGTCTAGTGTTAACCTGCTTCCCTACTCCGTGTACGAGCAATTAGGTGTTGGAGAGTTGAAACCCACTCGTTGTACTCTCCAAATGGCTGATCGATCAATCACCCATCCTAGGGGTGAGTTAGAGGATGTGTTGATCAAAGTAGGGGACTTCATATTCCCCGTTGATTTTATTGTTATGGACACACAACCTGTTGCTAACCCACGGAACCAAATTCCGGTGATCCTCGGTCGACCATTTTTGGCCACTTCCAATGCCGTAATAAATTGTCGCAATGGCTCTATGACTCTATCCTTCGGGAAGATGTCTAGTGAGTTCAATATTTACAAGATAGGAAGTCTGCCCCCCTCCCCCGTGCCTAAAACTAGTACATGAGAAGTTTGCTCGATTCACGAAATCACGCAGGAGGACTGCGAGCTTGAAAAATTTCTGTTTGATGACAACAGTTTTGACGCCACTAGTGCGTCCCTCCTTGAATCTGACACAATTGGCACAACCGATATTGATTATGAATGTTTCATTTTTTCGGATGATTTTGACGACTCACCGCCCGAATATTAGTCCTTTGAATTTTTGGATGAGTTAGTTGAACCATCCGATTCGGTTGTTTGCAGTGATTTCGAACCATTGTTGGAATCCTTTGAGTTTGAGATAGCCTCCCCAATTTTACCTTCAATTGTTTCGCTTCCGAAACTTGAACTAAAGCCTTTGCCGTCTCACCTTAAATACGCTTACCTAGGTGAGAATGAGACCTTTCCCGTTATCATATCGGCATCTCTAGCTCTCGAGCAAGAGAAAACCCTTTTAATGGTCTTACAAGATAATCGGCAAGCTTTCGGCTGGACTATGGCTGACATCGAGGAGATTAGTTCCCTCATAATTAAATATCATATGCATATGATGGATGATGCCAAGTCAATAAAGGATCCACAGAAACATCTCGGGGATTGTGTGGATATTCAACCTCCTCATTTAGAAGTTGAACCACCCCCTTTTCTTTTAATAAGCTACGAGAATGCCAATATTCCACTGATTTCTGATCATTCACATTCTCGTTTTGATTCATCATCACCTCCTATCTCTTAACGTACATACAGACACCTTCCATACCACCACTTATCTCTTCCCCAATTCTTCTTGGCTCGGTACAACATGTTTTTCCACCGACCGATACTCTACACAGATAAATTTTTCAACTGGTTGGTGTTGACTTTTGGTCTTTGCAAAGTTTGGCATTGACTTGTAATATCGTTTCACTTAAGTTTTGTGGGGGGGGCCTTTTTGTATATATATTTTGTTTTTCTTTTAACAATGAAAAAAAACTATATAAAAAAATAAACAGGGAAGTGCCGACAATTTTGACCCTCTTGGTGTAGCATGACAGTAAGGACACTGTCAAGTTTAAGTTTGGGGGTGTACTCGGTAAGCTTTCTTCCTTCGCATTCATATGTATATTTTTGCATTTGCATACTTATTTTAAAACCCATAAAAATTGAAAAATTTGAAAAAAATTATAAAAATTAAAACATTCAATTTTGGCCATAATTGGCTTAATTTTAACAAGAAGGTTAACTAGCTAGGAACAAATAGACCATAGACTTAGTAAATTAAAAACCCTAAAAATAACCTTTCTTAAAATTTAACGGTAGAATGTATATGTCTTTGTAGTTTATTTAGAAATAGGCAAATTTTGAGTTCACTTCTTGGGCTAAGTCGAAATAAAGGAAGAGTATTTATATTTTTATTAAAGTATAAGTTTGAAAAATAATTCCTAAGCTTAAGTCTAAATTCTGAAAATATATACCCTACAAATTGCTCAAACACGAACCTTGAAACTTGGAATAGTAGAAGAGACCTTGAAATGTTCTTGTCTAAAGTCCTTAGTACGAAGAAAAATAAAATAAAAAAATACAAGTGTGAATAAAGAGATAAAAAAATGAACACTGGTTTTTATAATTACTTAAGGCTGCATAAATAGAAAAAATATTTAGCGAGGGTGCTTTATCACCTAGTGCCTTAGACCAACTGGTTTGGGAGCCACTGCTAAAGCCTTAGGTGTTACAAGACTAGGAATTACGCCTTAATGTGCAAACACATTTTGTAATCGGTCGTTAGTATCTCAAGAAGTATTAACGTTCGCATGAAGAATGTGTGAGCAATTTCATCTAAAATTCACCAATTGAAAAGTACTTTGGACGATGGACAAGAGTATAATAGCTTGATTTGAATTTCCAAGTGTAGGGGTGATACATACACATATGTAGGGGAATGTGATTGGGGTTTAGATAAGAGATAGGAATGAAGAATATGACTCATATCTTTAATAGAGATAATAAAAATTCCTAAGTTGAGATAGAACCCTAAAAGGAAAACTTAAAAAATGCCAAAAGCAAAGTAAATTCACAAGAATATATATAATCTTAAGTTGAATGATAAGGAAGCGTGAATAATACGGGTTGATAATTTCTGAGTTGAAGATAATAGAGTTTCTTGTTAGAAAACCTAATCGGAGAATGAAAGTCGATAAGCCGGATTGATAGGATTTTGTGGGTAGTATCCGCTGAAAACCTTAAGGAGACAACACTCCTCCTACTAGGGACACCTAGAGGTTTAACGGCTTGTTGCACGAGCTCAGTGCAATCGCGTTTCCCTGCGAAAGTGAGGCTAGGTCTTTTTCAAGAATAAAACTAGGTTTACTCGAGAATGAGCAAAAGATAAGTTTGAGGGTATTTGTTCATACCATAATTTTGCATTCTTTTATTCCCCATTCTTATTATTTTTACAAATAAACAGGTGCTTTTGATACCATGTCTGCTACATAGTTGTAAGTTACAGGTTCTCGGAACAAAAACAGTGAAATTGACGAAAAGACGTTACAAAAGTGAGACTACGACCGATAAATGGAAGAATCTTGATCAAGCCTACAATTTGAAGGCTAAATGAAGATCATTGAACAAGTTCACAAGTACAAAGGCAACGCAAGATTCAAGACTTCGACATGAAGCAAAGGGTAAAAGTCCACTACATTATTCACTGTGGAAATCTGGAAGAGAACCAGAAGATATTCTGAAGAACAAAGTGAAGAAAACATATGTTAAAAGAGACCTGAAGCAACAGAAGAAATTTTAGCCAGCAAGCTCACTTTATGGCCGCGGAACCGCGGCCAAACCAAGCTCTTGGCCGCGGATCCGCGACCATGTGTCGCCCGTGTCGGTGGAAAAATCCTGTGGTCGCTGACGGTGCGTTGACTAGGTTTCTTAGGGGGTAAAATTGTAATTGCAGTTATGACGCGATTGTAACCCTAGGATTTCTATGTTCTATAAATAGAAACCCTAAAACATGTTTTAGGTTATGCCTCTTTTTATTCCATCTATTCAGAATTTAATTCCTGTGTAAATGTTTGGAGAGAGCCATCAATAAAGTAAGTAATTTTATTTAATTGCCTTAGTTAATTTTTATTCTGCCTTTAGTATAATTTTATTATCTGCCCTAGTTAGATAGTTAGAAATGTTTTTCAATTCTCTAATGAGTGAGTAGTCTCCTCGCTTGTTAGGGTTAGATTTGGGGAAGGCTTGAGAGATAAAAATCTCTCACCCCTTTCTTGCCCATCACATATAATTAATAGGATTCCATGCATCCATACACACACTGTTCCCTACGGCACCTTACCCCACGAGGTAACGGTGATACCATAGTATAAACGACCGGTTGCGCATGTTTTCCATGGAGGTTAGGGTAAGAATTAAGAAAGGAAGGACTAGAACCTAGAGGAAGAACATCGTTCCTTCTCGATGGTACTAATCCCCTTTATTAATTGTTACCATAACACCTAAAGGGATCTAAATTAGGGCATTGAAAGCGGTGAGGGAATCTTCAATTTCCAAACTTAATCTAAATCTAACCCTAGCAAGATTCTAGTCTTAGTATAAATCAGTTTAGTTTTTAGCGATAATCCATTCACACCGTTTGGAATTAACTCGTTAGACCAAATTAGGAAATACACAACATCCTTGTGGACCGACCCGTACTCACCGGTTAGCTACCAAGCGACGCCGTTCTTGATTGCGGTTAACAAATATTTTTGATTCATCTTTTAAAAAGCATAAGCACTAAATCTAGCATAAATCACCATGTCCAATGTATCATCCACCATGACACAATATATAAATACATATATTAATACATATCACATATATATTAAATGTATTATAAAGAGAAGAATTTTTTTAAGTGAGCATTATATTAGTTAATATATATTTATATATCAAATATATTAATATATATCAAATTATTAAATCAACACTTGATTTAATAAGCCGGTTATATCACATATAACTGACTAATATCATATATATATCACATTACCGAATCAACACTTGATTCAATAACCCGGTCATATCATATATAACCGACCGATATAATATATCGCGAGATTAGAATACAGTATTACATATACGTATTTAATCAAGGTCTCGCACATATCACATATGTGCCCTATTTCATTTCGCTTGAGTTAGGAAACCTTTGTGTGGGACTCTAAAGACTCGTCAATACGCCATCAGTAGGTAATGATCACATCAGTCACCCACAAGCCGTCAGCGGTACTAGCTGGACGTAACGGCTACCCAGATATTGAGCGAATAGAAGATCAACAAGCAAGCTTGTCCAAACTCCACGCAAAGCCTATAAGCAACGCTTACCATACAGTCCGGTCTCTTCGTCTGATATGTTGCATATCAAGTCTAGGGGTGGAATCGTCAGACCCCAGTAACTTGATAAGTCATGCCGATGTGTGGCCTATAACCATTCGAGAAACTACCGATAACACTTACCAGTAAATCTCATCAGCCCTGGCCAGGGACTTGCTGTTATAGCCAATCGAGCATAGCGCAACATCAACTCCCAATACTGGGAGAGACGAAACCCCTCCTATCGCTCATTTCCTCCATATGACTCGGGACTGTACCCAAAGTTCTCTTATTTGCATGACTCCTTTAAGCCGTGGTAGGGAGGAAATCAAAGCATAATGGGAACCATACAAGACTCTATGACGATCTCGGGTCTACAGACTAACCTGTACAAGTGTCACCAGAGAACTGCTATCTGACGATAGGTATAATGCCAACTAGGAGTTCTCGGCGAGTCCTGTTCGGTGTACCCATTCCCTAATGAGCATATGTGTACAATCTTTGATGTCAAACACTAATGGATGTGGGATCAACCATCGCCCCATACAGGGTCAAGAAAAGTACACACTAGTCTACTCTGGAATACCGATGCTTTGTCTCGATACTCCATCGACTAGGAACGGTTAAAGGATGTGTTTGCGGACTACCCAAGCCCCACTAGTATGATCTGCATCACAGTCCTGGTAGTCAAGCTAACATCCTAAAGGCTTTATCAACATGTATCAGAGAGACAGTATTATAATACTAGTGTACATGTTAAGATAAAGAGCAACCAGATAGCATACTATCTTACCGAGAAAGAAAGTCCTATATATATATGTCTAAGCATCCACTATATCATACAATAATGGTCTCTAGGGCATACATATTCCTAACAAGTTTGTCAAACTGATATCTTCATTTGTCTCGTGTGAGTTCCCACTGTGTTTTGATTACTACCTTACCACAGCTCAAAGGAGTCGTGCAAACAGGTTTTAGTTGGGTACAGTCCCGAGCCACATGGAGGCAGTGAGCGGATCGTCGGGGATTCGTCTCTCCTGGTATTGGGGGTTGATGTCGCGCTGTGCACGGGAGGCCATCACCAGAAATCCTTGGCCAAGGTAGACGAGAAATATTGATTTGGATCAGTAGTTTCTCAGTGGGCGATGGGATTCACACTGACATGAAATATCGCATTATTAGGGGTCTGACTTTATCCACCTCCCTAGACCCGATATGCGATACTCTTAGACGAACAGACCGGATTGTATGGAGATTGTCACAGACAGGCTCAGTAGAGGTTCGGATGGGTTTGCTCGTTGGTCTTCTTTTCGCTCAATACCTAGGTAGCCGTTACGTACAGCTAGTGCCGCTGACGTGCTTGTGGTTAAACCCACTGCCAGCGTATTGACGTGTCTTAAGAGTCCTATACAGAAGGTTTCCCTGGTTCAGACGAAATGATGTAGTAGCCGTATTTTGATGCGTGCATGGCTCCGATCGAATGATTGTACTAGTTACTCGGATTTTCGATCGGACGGTTGATAATACTACCCGGCTCGGGTTTGAGCCGGATTATTAAATCAGGTATTGATTTAATAATTTACGTATATATATTTCGATATGTATATTCTAGTATTATGTTCTTTGTGTTATTCTATCTCTTTGGGTATTCGTATTTTGGTTAGAATAAGGGTATGTATATACAGTTGAGTGTATTCTGTATTTATCAGGAAAACATTCTAGAAGGTAGACACCTCATTTTGGATTATCCATTTATTAATTTAAATGGAAATGAGGTGTACAGGTAAAGAAGAGAGAATGGTGAGAACCATGCTTGAATAGTGTTGACAAATGAATTTTCAATTCATTTGTGCAAACTATTCAAGTATGGTTGCAATATTATATTTGGAAATTGTGTTTTACAAAACCATGCTTCATCTTTTTCTCTCTCATGGGATTTCTCATTCTCACCATTTTGGTTATCTCTCTTCACTTACCTTTCTTGAGCTCATCCTCCTTCTTCATCTTCTACTCTACCATCTCATGTGTTGAGAATCAATGATAGAAGAGACATAGATATACACTTAGAGAAACTCACTATATCCCCAGACACTCTAGATTAGCAAGCTAGAGTCTCTAGTTGCTCCACTAGATTCTTAGTGTGGAGCTAGAGCCATGAGCCACATCCCCCGGGTGGATCATTTTCGACGGAGGAAGACCGACGGTCATGCTCGATCAAGGTGACCTCAAGGAGATAAGGAAGAGAGTAGAAGACCGAAGGACATGGATCATTCGGTAAAACAACTCTATCACAGTAGATAACATCTTTGTAGCTTGCTAGTTTCATGTTTGGTTTCGATTCTAGGTAGTTGTTTCTAGCCCCAAGTTTTTAAACACCAAATTTTTCGTTCCGCAATGGCCGCTGTCGACGGCCAGGGCGCTAGGAACCCCAACACCCTCCACCTCATTTCATGAATATTCATAAATGAATATTCACAAATGAGGTGTCCATCTTCTAGAACAAATTCCGTATAAATACTGAATACAACCCGGTATACGTATCGAAATACATATATACGTATCCGTATAAAAATATGAATAGCCAAGAGAGAAAATGAATAGTGAACAGTAATACTAGAATACATATATTAAAAATATATATAAATTATTAAATCAAAACTTGATTTAATAATCCAGCTTGATCCTAAGCCGCTAGTATTATCAACCGTCCGATTAAAGTTTGTGTAGCCTGTACACATATTTAATCGAACACCTGTATATACCAACATACGTCATCTACATCATATCGGCTGAACCGGGAAAACCTTCTGTGTGGGACTCTAAAGACTCGTTAATACGCTGGCAGTGGGTTTAACCATAAGCACGTCAGCGACACTAGCTATACGTAACGGCTACCCAAGTATTAAGCGAAAGGAAGGCTGACGAGTAAACTCATCCGTACCCCTACTGAGCCTGTCTGTGACAATCTCCGTACAGTCTGGTCTGTTCGTCTAAGAATATCGCATACCGGGTCTAGGGGGTGGATAAAATCAGACCCCTAATAACGCGATATTTCATGTCGGTGTGAAGCCCATAACCCACTGAGAAACTACTGATCCAAATCAGTAATTCTCATCCACCTTGGCCAAGGATTTCTGGTGATGGCCACCCGTGCACAGCACGACATCTACCCCCAATACCGGGAGAGACAAATCCCCGACGATCCGCTCTCTGCCTCTATGTGGCTTGGGACTGTACCCAACTAAAACCTATTTGCAAGATTCTTTTGAGCCGTAGTAGGGTAGTAATCAAAGCACAGTGGGAACTCACACGAGACAAATGACGATCTCAGGTCGACAGACTAACCTGTACTCATGTTACCTAAGAACTGCTATATGAAAATAGGTATAATACCATCTAGCATATTCCCGGCGAGTCTGTCCAGTGTAACTCATAACCCAATGAGCACTTGGATACTATCTTTGATGACTAACTAACACCAATGGATTGTGAGATCGGCCACCGCCCCTCGTCGGGGTCTCGAAAAGTATACACTAGTCTACTCCGGAGTATCGATGCCCAGTCTTGATACTCCTTCGACTAGGGACATTTAAGGATGTGCTTATGGACCACCCAACTTCCACGTATATGATCTCCATCATAATGCTGGTAGTCAAGAAAGAATCCTATGGGCTCTATCAATATGTAATAGTGATATGTAATACCACATAATGCATGTACATGATGATAATGTCAAACCAGATAGCATACTATCATTTCGAGTAAGACTGTTCTACCCGTATAGGTCCTCCCTCAATCATCATCGCCTACCTGCGATTACAATAATTGACTTGAGGGCACTATATCCAACAATCTCCCACTTGCACTTAAGACTAATTATTGCGGTGTTGCATACTCACGGCCCGTATGCTATCGATCATCCAACTTCTCTACTAATCAGTCTTACAAAGCTTGTTTGCGAAACTATTGTGTTTAAGAAATAGCCTCAGTGAGTGGATCTGTTCCAATATTTTTTTTTATCTTTATCTCTCTATGTCTCAACTTCGCGGAGAAAGACTATCTTCCGAAATGAGCGATACCTGTCTTAGAATTTGTCTGGATATCTGATGGGACCAAGTTCATAAATGAACTCCAAATCCAACAAACTTATTAGACTTTATCTTCCACCGAATTTAATCATTATCCTGCGCTATGCCTTTCTCAGTATCCGCTTGTACCCTTTGTCCAACATGCTGCCCTTCAAAAAAGGGTAAACTTTAACTCTGACAGTCACTCTGTCATGCAGGTCACTTTGGAAGCCTGAAATGATAACCGCCTCCTGAAGGAGGCTGCCGTTACTATATACCAAGAACATCCTCTTATGTTCATAACTACTTCTTAATATTTCTCCAGAATTGGATTAATATATGCTTATTGTAGGTAGTGCAAAAACAATATCTGGTGTAGTACTTGATAAACCATGATTGACTAAATTGCCTAAGCAAGTGATATGTCATTCATGCTGTTGGATATAGTGCCCTCAAGAGAATTATTGTGATCGCAAGTAGGCGATTATGATAATTGATGGATGACCTATACAGGTATAATAATCTTACTCGAAATGATAGTATATTATCCGGTTTGTCTTCATCATTGATGAAGCCCGTAGGATTTTTGCTTGACAACCAGTATTATGATGGTGATCATATATGTGAGAGCTGGGTTGTCCATAAGCACATCCTTAAATGTCCATAGTCGTGGGAATATCGAGACCGGGCATCGATATTCCGGAGTAGACTAGTGTATATGTTTCTAGACCCCGACGAGGGGCAGTGTCCGGTCTCATAAGCCATTGGTGTTGTTTCGCCAAAGATAGTATACAGGTACTCATTGGAGGTGAGTACACCGGACGGACTCGCCGAGAACTTCTAGATGGAATTATATCTATCGTCAGATGGAAGTTCTCATGTGGCATGAGTACATGTTAGTCTTTTGACTTGAAATCATCATTTGTCTCGTGTGAGTTCCCACTGTACTTTGATTACTACCCTACCACGGCTCGAAGGAGGCGTGCAAACAAGTTTTAGTTGGATACAGTCCTGAGCCACATAGAGGCAGTGGTCGATTGTCAGGGATTCTTCTTTCCTGGTATTAGGAGTCGATATCGTGCTGTGTTCAGTTGGCTATCACCAAAAATCCATAGCCATGGTGGATGTGAATTATTGATAGTTGATCAGTAGTATCTCTGTTGGTGACGACTTATCGGGTTAGTAAGGGTCTGACGTTATCTACCCTCTACACCCGATATGCGATAATCTTTGACGAAGTGATCGGACTGTACGAAGATTGTCACATTCAGGCTCAGTAGGGTAAGGCCGTACTTGATTGTTGACCCCCCTTTCGGCAAGTACCTGGGTAGCTATTACATACAACTAGTGCCGCTGACGTTCTTGTGGTTAAACCCACTGCCAGCGTATTGTCGAGTCTTTAGAGTCCCACACAGAGGGTTTTTCCGGTTCAGGCGATAGATATAGGAGCCGTACATTGGTACATGCAGGGGTCCGATTAAATACGTGTAACGTTTTGAAAATCGTTTTGGTGAAATTTCGGAAAATCGGTAAAATATGAGGGTTTTCCGTAAAAAGTCAAAATATAAATATCTTTTAATATAGAATTAAATATATATATTCTAGCTATATAATTGCTAGTATTTGGTGTTTATTGAGCCATCGGTAAAATTTCTAATTTTATGAATTTTTTTCCGAAATTAATTATTTTAATATTATTTTAAGCCGTCACTAATACATTTAATTAGGGAAAATTACATATTGGAATGAGTTGAAACAAATTTTGTGCATCATAACACATTAAACAAAATTTTAACATGTTGTTTTTGAAATGAAATGAAGCTCTCAAACGGTTTTAGAAAATATCGAAGAAAAAGGCTTAAATAGTGAAATTAGTGTAAATAGATATTGGGGTATAAAATTTATCATTTTTCCCTCACCCACACTCACCCACACCCTCTCTCCTCCCCCCTAGGCTGCTGGCCAAGCCCTTGGAAGCCCCAAAACTTGGTCCCATTTCACAAAAGAAAAGAAAAGAAAACAAAGGAAAAGAAAGAAAATAGATAATTGAGGTATGGGTTTTTTATATGTGATGTATGGGTTTTCTGACTTTGAAAATTTCTCTCTCCCCACACACACACCGGCCTCCTGCTCCTGGCCGAGCAACACAGCAGCAGCTCCCCCGCCCCCCCCAAAAACTCCACTCAATTTTGCATCAAAAATCCACAAAATCACTTCAAAATCCATGCAAATTCAAAGCTAATTCCAATTCCATGCCTTACCCATTATTCTTTGATCAATCTTGCTTGAATCCTTGGAGCAAAGAGAGCATCTTGGAGGCTAGGTTGTATGTTTGATCCATGGATTATGAGGTATAAATCTTGACCTTTTGTTAAATTGTTTGTTATTACTTCAAACTAAGTTAATGAAGGGTTTAATTTAGGTTTTAAATTGCAATTCCAAATTCAAGATTAGGGTTTGTGAAATTCAAGTTAGGGTTTTTATTATGTAATTATGGTTGCAAAGTGTAATTTATCATCTTATGTATTGATAAACCTAAGTTAGTTGCTAGTTTACTAATTGTTGCATGTAAATTGTGCTAATTAAGATTTTTAGCTAACTAGGTTTTTGTAATTAATTGAGAATTTAAAATATAGAAGGAGTTTCATCACATCATTAACATTATAATGAGTGGTTTAATACTTTAGGGCATGCAAAACCTAGTGTAGTTGTGGATTTGTGTATTGTTGCTTCGAAGTGGCCAAAATTGGGTTAATGTGCAAACTAAAAACGTTAGTTTAATACAAATTGATAAGAATAAATTATAGAAATGGTTTATATGACTTATTTAGGATGTTTAATAAGTATTATGGCCATTAGAATTGTTAAAACATCAAGACTTGTAGTAAAACGGTTAACGACCCCTTTTACTAGACTTTTTGGAAATAAACCGATTTGATCAATTTATTGGTTTTGATGATTTGCATCCTATTTCATATATTTTTAGTGAGTTGTAAAATCATGATTGGTACGTTTGGTGCTTTTCTCGATGGTTTGACGTTTGTACATCGACATCGAGGGCTAGTTTGGCTATTTTTGCATGCGTAGGCGATATGTTTTGACCTATGCGTGATACGCATGCCGATTTGGTTTTCGTATGCCGTTTCAATTTCGAATTGGGTTTTTATGCGATACGATATGTGTGGCATGTAGGTACCCCCATGTTGACTTCGAGACGACAAGCAAGCGCGTGGCGACGTCGGCACCGACGAGCGAAGATCAGGTGAGTAGATTATATCTATGGGGAAGTCAGGTGGATGGCGTATAGCACCCCCGCAGTCCGTAGTATAGTTTATGATATATATGTTCATATAGGTGCTTCATGATACGTGGATATTATAAAGAGATGATTATTGTGTTCATGGTTTAGTTTAGGGTAATTAGGAGTAAACTATCATAGTTTCTTTGTCGTGAACCCTAGAATAGGTTCACACCCACACGCACACATGCATTTGCATACATCTATTTACATGTGCGTATATGGGGATATGTATACACACACACACACACATGGGTATGGGACTATGTATATATATATATATATATATATATATATATATATATACACACACACACGTATGCATATATGCATATACATGGATTTTGAGGATAAGTACTTGGGATTGGAGATGAGTCGATGAGATAGGGATTGAGGCCGTGAGATCGGTGATGTGACAGGGTTCGTATTCGAGTTACGACGTGATACGTTTAGCGGGTCCTTTAGGCGTGGTGTTTTCATACACACGCATGCATACACAGATGGTAACGGTATTGTACTAGACGTAGATCAGTACCCCGGATCATGATATTTGATAAAGAGGATACCAGATGAATAATGAGATAAATGTGATATTTGACCCGTACCCAGATTTGGGAGGCCGTACGACGGATTTACCGTACGAGTTATATATTGATGATAGATCCGCACTCTTGACTCGAGGATGTCATATTATATAGGGTATCGTATTGGATACTATTGAGGCGGGATCACCGACTATTATACATGTATATATATATCGACTCAGATTTAGGTGGTTTCCATACCCCTTTCGATTGGTTGTTAGTTAGACCTGTAGTTTACCTAGTAGATGTTAGACTGGACCCGAGTCATACCTATTACCAAAACTAACGAATTGTGAGGATTTTAAAGACATGTCAAGGGATACTACGGATATTTCAAAAGACGCACCTTTTCATAAAAACACCGTAGCCTTATTTTCAAAACACCACGATTCGTACTATTTCAAACGGCAAAACAATATAACACAGGTGTAGCGACATAGATTCTTATTGTTACGTTATCATTCATGTTCCGCATATTATTGTTGCAATTACTATTCATTGCCATTTATCATGTTGTTATCCTCTCATTGCATGTTTATTGTGTACTTAGTGATTATGAACTATGCTGTCAGGACACCAGCACCATTACCGATGATGCGTATGTTCCACATACACTTACTTTCCGGCTCACACACATCATTATCGGTAATTTCCATGTCACGTACACTTTAGAAAATACCTTTTCATTGACTTAGCTTGATGACTGATAGTCGCAATATGTTATAAGTTCCATATGCTAGTTTAAATATTGCATTCATTGCATGATATTAGGTGCATTCATATATTCATTAGTTATGCAGTATTATGGAGATTTATGCCGGTATTCACTGTTTATTGGTATCATGATTTTGATGATTTCGGATTTACATGAGATTTCGGGATTTGGGGGAAAACCGCAAGAATTTATGTAACACCTTAGAATGTGTTTTGTGGCTAATTTTATTTTAATGTATGGTTTTTAATAAAAAGTTTACCAAATTGATTTTCAATTATTTTATCCTATTTAATGAATATTTTATTAGATTTTTCCTAGACTTGCACACACTTGTGCATGATAACCAGGGTGTAATTTGGGGTTTAACCATGATTAGCAACATGGTGAGCAAACTATTTCTTTAAGCTAGTTTTAAAATATATATTAAGTGCTTTGGGTTTTCTTTTCATGGTTGTTCTTTTAAAAAAGAAAAATGAATTTAAAAGGGTTTTTAGATTGGGTTGAAATGTTGACCATGGGAGAGAGAGAGAGTGAGGGCATGGTGCTACATGGCCCAAGCCATGCTTCATTAAATGTTGAGAGAGAAAGAAATGTTTTTTTTTGAGTGTTCTCTCATTTCTCACTCATTCTCTCACACTCTCAAACACACACACACACACACACAAGGGCAGCAGCTGTACGTAACGGCTGCCCGGGTACCTGTCGAAAAAGAAGGCCGACGAGCAAACTCATCCGGATCCCTACTGAGCCTATCCGTGACAATCTCCATACAGTCCGGTCTCTTTGTCCGAGAGTATCGCATACCGGGTCTAGGGGGTGGTAAACGTCAGACCCTAATAACCCGATAATTTGTGCCGATTTGGCTCAGGACCAATCCGGGAAACTACTGATCAACCTATCAGTAAATCCCAACCGCCTTGGCCAAGATCTTATGGTCCTAACCAATCGAACACGGTGCGATATCGACTCCCTATAACGGGAGAGACGAATCCCCAACAATCGCTCACTGCCTCCATGTGGCTCGGGACTGTACCTAACCTAAACTTGTTTGCACGATTCAATAGAGCCGTGGTAGGGTAGTGATCAAAGCACAGTGGGAACTCACATGAGACAAATGACAATCTCAGGTCTAAAGACTAACCTGTACTCATGTCACCTGAGAACTTCCACCTGACGATAGATATAGTACCATCTGGAAGTTCTCGGCGAGTCCGTCCGGTGTACTCATACCCAGTAAGCACCTGCATACGATATTAGGTGCAAAAGACCAATGGTTGCGGGACCATACCATCGCCCCTCATCGGGGTCTAGAAACGTATACACTAGTCTACTCCGGAATATCGATGCCCAGTCTCGATACTCCCACGATTAGGGACCATTTAAGGATGTGCGTACCGATTACCCAGCTCCCACAAGTATGATCGCCATCACAACGAAGGTAGTCTAGCAATGATCTTACGGGCTTTATCAACATGTATGAATGATACGTAATAGCAAGTAAAACATATGCACATGTTAAGATAAAGACAAACCAGATAGCATACTATCATATTGAGCAAGAATGCCCTGTACATATATAGGTCCAAGCATCCACATGTATACATATACAATAATGGCCTCTAGGGCATACATATCCAGCAATCTCCCACTTGCACTAAGGCCATATATTGGTATACCGAATGAAAGTATATCATAGCACCACTACTAGGTTTCTAGAGGCATCGAGTATGCAATTTTAAAAATCTAGTGGGCTAAGCTATACTAACATAGAATCGAACTAGAGAATTAGGGTTTCTTTGCATGTTAACAAACTTTACACTAAGTGAATAGAGAATACAATCTTTGTAGACCGGACCTTCATTTCTAAAGCTCCAAGTAGTAGCCCTTTAGCTCAAAGCAATGGTTTCTAGAACTCTTCTTAAGCTCCACGTGGCGAAAGGAACAAGCTTGCTTAAGGATCTTCGAGGCCGAAAATGATCCACCCTGAAGAATCACCTGTAAGTGCACGGCAGCGCCCCGACCGTCATCCTGAGGCCAAAATGCGGAAACGATACTTTTCTTTAACTTTTAAAACTGGCGCTACCGCGTACTAAAAACCCGGATCGGGCCATTAACCTACTCCTAGCTAACTAGAGAATGGGTAGAGAGATATACCGAGCGATCCGTGTCCTTCGGTCTTCTCGTCGTCATCCCGATCTCCCCACGGAATCTCCGGTCTTCACCTCCTCATCGGAAGGGCACCACATCGCCGGGTTCTTTTACGGGCTCCCACCTTTGGACCGAGGCAACTCGGGCATGATGTTTGCGAATCGACGTGTCCAAGAATGCTGTAGGATAGTGTAGAACTCTTTTGTCTCAATGGGGTTAAGGAAGTTTCCATATCGATGTGGAGGAAGAGTAGTAAGCTTTTTAGATGAACTAGAGAATTTTTATGGCAAGCAAAAGAGATCAATTTCTCTACACAAACTTTGGATAGCCCCTACAAGTGTGGCCGGCCATAGCATGATGAAAGAGAGAGGAGGGAGTGTGTGAATCAAGCAAAGGATGATGAGTGATGATGATGAAATATGTCACACCAAAAAGTCCAACTCTTAAACCCATCACTCAACCCATCATTGCAAGCAATGATGAACAAAAAAGAAGTCAATGGAAGCTTCAACCATCATGAACCAACTAGTTACAAAAACCACCCTCCACTTTGCTAATTTGCAAATAAGCCCCTCCACACCAATTTTCAGTCAAAGAAAGAACAAAGGAAAAATGGCAGAAACGGAATGCAAACTGGCAACTTCAAAAAACTGATCCCGTAATAAATTACAGGAAAACCCCGCGACTATATATACATACCCGCATTTGTATTGCGACCGAATACAAATGCAATGAGACAAAATCTACACTGTACAATACTAGGATCCGGCTTAAACAAAAACCCGCTAGTATTATCCGTCCGATCATGATCCGTACACTACCGCACGTACATGATCGAACCCTGCTATATCTCTATACGGCCTCTACAGCGTTTCGCCCGAAACTTGAGAAAACGGTCTGTGGGGGACTCTAAAGACTCGTTAACATTTTGGCTGTGGATTTAACCACTAGCACGTAAGAGGTATTGCCATACGTAACGGGATACCAGGTATTGACCAAAAGAGACATCTGTGAGCGAACTCATCATGACACCCTACTGATTCTGTTAGTGACAATATCCGTACAGTCCGGTCCGTTTGTCTATGAGCATCGCATGGCGGGCCTAGGGGGTTGGTAAAAGTCAGACCCCCAAAAGCGGTACAAGTCGTGTCGGAGTGTAGCCCAGAACACCCTGAGATACTACTGGAATACCTACCAGTAAATCTCTTGCCTTGGCTAAGGTCTTTGTGTAATGGCTCTCCTAGACACAACGCGACCTCACCCCCAATACCGGGAGAGACGAACCCCTGCAGATCCGCTCACTGCCTCCGTGTGGCTCGGGACTGCACCCAACTAAAACCTGTTTGCACGACTCCTTTGAGCCGTGGTAGGGTAGTAATCAAAGCACAGTGGGAACTCACACGAGACAAATGATGATCTCAGGTCGATGAACTAACCTGTACACATGTCACCAGGGAACTATTATCTGACGTCAGGTATAATACCAACTAGCATGTTCCCGGCGAGTCCTGTCCGGTGTACTCATAACCCAATGAGCACCTTTATACATCTTAGGTGAACCAACTGACACCAGTGGCTTGTGAGACTGGCCACCGCCCCTCGTTGGGGTCTCGACTGTATACACTAGTCTACTCTGGAATATCGATGCCCTGTCTCGAAAACTCCCATGACTAGGGACCTTTTAAGGATGTGCTTATAGACCCCTGCTCCCACGTATATGATCGCCATCATACTGCTGGTCGTCAAGCAAGAATCCTAAGGGCTCTATCAACGTGTAATAGTGACCTGTAAGGTCACCTGAAGCAGTACACGATGATAAATGTAAACCAGATAGCATACTATCATCTTGAGTAAGACTGTCCTACCGTCATAGGTCCTCCCTCAATCATTGCAATCACGTGCCTGTGATCCAATAATTGACTCTAAGGGCACTATCTCCAACAATCTCCCACTTGCACTCAAGGCTAATTATTGCGATGTCGCATACTCACAGCCTGTGTGATACCGAACACTCAACTCCTCTACTAATCAGTCTCACAAAACCCGCTTGCGAAACTAATGTGTTCGAGGAATAGCCTCAGTGTGTGGATCTTCTCTAATGTTTCTTTCTATGTCTCTCTTTATCTCAAGTTCGCGGAGAAAGCCATCTCCTGAAATGAGCAATACTGTCTTAGAATATGTCTGGATGTCTGATGGGACCTAGTTCGCAAATGAACTCCAAACCCAAACTTCTTAGACTGTATCGTCAACTAAAACCAATCAGTATCCTGCGCCATGCCTCCCTCAGTACCCCCTTGGACCACCTGTCCAAAACACTGCCCCTCGTCAGAGGGAAAACTATAACTCTGACAGCCACTCTGTCATCCAGGCCACCTTAGAAGCCTGGAATGATAACTGTCTCCCGAATGAGGCTGTCATTATCATATCCCTAGAACATCCACTTATGTTCTAAAACTGCTTCCGAATGTCTCTCCAGGATAGGATTAATATCAACTTATTGCATCCAGTGCAAAAATAATATCTGGTGTGGTACTTGACATCTCATGATTGACTCAATTGCCTAAGCAAGTGATCTCCCAATCATGCGCATTCCTCTCCCCTTTAGTCTGTAAGACACCTTTAGAGAAAGTGACTCCATCACCTGCAGGTATACTACCGTGCCAGGAGTCGTCCATTCTAGATACCATTAGAATGATGTCCAAGTACCCTGATTGGGAAACAACCTAAATCTAGATCTAAAACCATAGACCTAGTAACCAGAATATCTGATGTAATATCCATGTCCTTTGTGGAGAAACCACTGTGTGACGACCAATGTATAACCGATCGTAGTATTGGAATTTCACTTCCTACTCTGTGTTTGTCATCCAAATACCAGGACATCACACCCTACTACCTTCTTAACAGATCCATCCCCTATTCTGATGAAGTCAAACCTATGACTGTCACATCAGAAATAGATGATCTATCTCCGCTATATCTGATTTAGTCTATAAATAAACATAAGCCACTTGTCCACCAATGCTTCCGTTGCTCCTACTGACTATGACAACCCTCTGGCAGAATCATATACACGTGCACTTCTAAAGCCAGTTCAGAACGACGCTATATTTATCTTCCCACCGGGTCTTATAGTCTGGAACAACAGTAGTGTCAAGTCTGGGTAAATAAGAACCTCCTTGTCACCGTCTTTGAGCATACCGAAGTACCTCTCGAGTGCCTGAGGTTACCCACCATTTTTGTGGAGCGGCCAATGGAATGTCAAACCAGATTGAATCTTTAGGTTCTTATTAAATTTTCAGTAATTGTTTGCGGTTCTGGAATCACTTCCAGTTCTACCATACTCCCACTACAGTTTTATGAAAAAATCCATTTTGCTTAAAACTGTGGTGAGTCTAGAATAATATCACTATTGATCTTCCAGATGGTAGAAAGTCAACCCTCGTCATTGTCACGACCCGAAAGTACGGAACGTGACCGGCACTTAGATTACGAAGCGTCTAGAGGCACCACGTGACCTAAGTAAGCCGAAGCCCAGAAGTCTAAACCATAAAAGAAGAAAAGAAGAAAAGTAAAGAAAACAAGTATAAAAACATCAGCAAAATTTTACCAAAAATTTCGGCAGAGTCTCCTCTGTAAAACTGGCCCCCAAACGGGTACAACAAGTATAATATGAATAAACAATAAAGAGCATCCCCAAACGGGTGCTAGCTCAACGCCAACAGGCGGAGACAACCACAACAATCACAATAATACACAACGCCAAAGGGCGAGGCTCAAATCTCAAAAGAAAACAAAAACCACCAGATCAGAATAACACATGCGCGACTCTAAGGTCGAAATAAACAACTGGTCCAATAAACTTATCAAGTAATACAAATATGGTTGATGGAGCTTTCTAGATACAAATGAAATAATAAAAAAAATACAACGGCGGTTCAGATACAAATGAACCAACCTACCGTGCAAATCACCCGAAATGAAAATGATGTGCCAGCAACTGCCAAGGGAAACCTGTACATCGCACCTGAAAAGAATTTGGCACAACGGGGGTGAGTTGCCAACTCGTGAGTAGAAGACATCTACGAAAAGAAATCGAATGCACGACGCTATCCTAGGTCATAATAATACACTACTATATCCCAAACAACTAGTAATAACAAGGTAAAACTACGTGTAAGTGCAGATACTCCGTGTTCGTGTCAGTGCCTCATATAATACTATGCCATATGAAATGAAATGCATGCACCATGAATGTAAAGTAACAAATCCTGAAATCCAGATATATATGTATAAGGAATCTGTAGCTGTTATCATCGTACAATGTGTATAAGAATCTGAAATCTCAACAATGAAATCCATGGAAATCCGTGTCAAGCATCGACACAACACATGAAATCTTAAGTCTCAATATGTCGGGCTCCGTCAGTCCGGATCGGCCCATATCATAAAATCTCACGACAACGGTCGGTATCCTCCGGATATCCGCCGCGCCAGACATCACCGGTAGGTAGCCGTCCCCTGCCAGGCTCATCGTCTACAACTCGATCTTCTTGCCCCGGGGTACCATACCGGGCCCACCATGTACCCGAGACGGTTCATCCACTCCTCGAATCGGGTCTCGAAATCCAAAAGAAAACATGAAAAACTCATGGTGGACGACACATACATCACGAGAAAACCGCATCTTATTTTAAAAGGAGAAGAGGAGAGAGAGAAGTTGTTATATCTTTTTGCGGTTTTTCCCCAAAAATCCAGAATTCTCATAGAAATCCAAATCTCAAGATCATGAGTAACTATATGATAAGTGTCGGCATTTGCCCATGGTACTGCATGACAACATGAAAATATGAATGCATGAATGTCTAAGTAATGATATCATGTCTTATACTAACATCAGAGAGTGATCACAATATTATATCTGTCTAGTTGTTAACTGATTCTATCAATAAAAGATAATATGATCTAAAGTGTACGTGACATAGCAATTACCGATGATGATGTGTGTGAGCCGGCAAATAAGTGTGCGTGGAATATGCGTATCATCGGTAATGGTGCTGGTGTCCTAACAGGTAAAGTTTATATTGATTATAGCAACATATAAAAGAACATGCACCATGATGATTATAGTATGAAAGTAAATACAGGTGTGCGTTATCCACTCCTCTGCGAGATACGAGTACAACTACCACTATGTGAGTCGAACCTAAACCAGTGTCCATCTAACATCCTAAGGAACTAAACCTAATAGACTAGTCAGTAAGGAACTAGAGTCTACCTAAGGTCTAAATCAATATCTCTAATAGTCGGCGATCCTGCCTCCACAACGTCACGTACGTAGTACGACTTCCTCTAATCAAGAGTGCGGATCAATCATCATATCTATGTCTCGTACGGTAAAATCCATCGTACGGCATCCCAATATCGGGGTACGGGTCAAGTATCTCCTAGGTGTCTCATCATTAGTATAATGTCATCCTCAGGAATGTCATGTCCTACGTATCATGTTATGATTAAGTCATACGGATATCATATCGTCCTCAAGTCATACCTCTACAGTATCGACATCAGGTCGCACCTATATGATGTCGTAATCAAGTCATACATATCCCATATCATAATCAGTCACAAGTTATAGTCCGGGTACTATTCTAGCGTCCCATGTACATCAATATCACCACCACTCCTTATAACTTATATATTCCTGTTCACTATCTCATTCTCTAATGATCCGCTAACACTTTATTATGACTGTAGTCAAGAATCACGGCATCAAGCCCAGTTATACTGTTTCATCATACCTCAGATATCATATCACCTCAATGAATCACCTATACGTATTGTATATATATATATATACCTATACCTAGTTCTATATATACACCCATACACGTACCCCATGTCGAGTTGCAGTGTGTGCGTCGGTGTGTTCTATCTGAAACCTACGAACCTCTTCCAAGGTATTCATTCTCTGATATGGTCTTCCTAAATCTGTCTAGTTCAGCCTAGGATCAATACTAGGGTCCTACTAGGGTCGCGTCTGGTCTCCTAATGTCAATAAGTACTACACCTATTCTACGTTGCGGGGGTGCCAAACGTCATCCACCCGACTTCCCCCCGTAGATATGCATCTACTCACCTGGTCCATGTCAGCCGAAAACGGTGTCGCCATCCTCCTCTTCATCGCCCGCAGCCCACGTGGGGGTACCTAGACGCAAACATATAAGAGCATCGTAAACTAGAATCATGTACAAAAGTCGTAATGATGCAAGGAACAAGCATATGTTAAAACCTATGTCCCGTCCACGCAACAGATCCAAAAACCACTCGATATCGGTGTACAAACTCTGATAGATCGAGATAAAGATCAACAAACAACTTGTAGTTTAGAAAACTCGCTACTTATAATATAAAGTATGATTTAATTCATCGAAACACTGAAATCCATCAAATCACCCGATTTCGTAAAACCCGAAAATGCCAATTTACCGTTTTTCATGAAAACTTGACATTTAAATGAAACCAATGGTCATAAAACTCATTAAATAGCATAATTAGACTATACAACCCCTTACTATATTTTTATTGCACAATTTTGCGTTAGTTTGAAATTTCAAGTTTGCAACCATTTGCAATTTTCAACACTTTTCAAGAAAAATTCACCATTCCACTACAAAACATGATTTTGCATTAAGTAATGTACTAAACTACAATTCATGATGGTAATGACATAATGAAACCATAATTATATTTTTAATCTCATTTATTTAAGAATTTCCAAAATCTAGTTTGCAAAAACTAGCATAATTAGCATATTTGTCACACTTTATTAACTAACAATTGAAACCAATAACTAGATTAGGTTTTGCATTCCACTAACATGTTAATATCCTCTTTAAAACCACACTCTAGTGTTATAAACATTAATTGGAATTTTATTCCACCTATATATACTATAAATAGAAATCTAGTTTATTAAAAATGGTTTAATTTAAGAAATTTGGATCACACCTTGCAATATATCAACTATGCATGATTTTCCATTTGTAAAAGTGCAAATCTAGTTATTATAAACCTAATGAATTAATAAAACCACAACTTAATTTTACAAACCCTAACTTGAATTTTTTAAAAGTAGTAAATAGAATTGATATATTAAATCTAGTTAAGCTTAATGAAACATCTAATAAAAATAAATCGAAAGTATAAGATTTATACCTTCAAACAAGAAACCCAATCATGAAAATAAACCTCCAAAATGCATGCTCTCCATCTCCAAAATCCATGCAAAAATGAACAAAGAATAAAGGGTAGAGAATAAATAGGATTTTGTGCAAGTTTTTATTGAATTTTGGTGGATTTTTAATGATTTTTTGTAATAAAATGAAGTGGGAAATTGGAGGGGCTGCCATGGGGATCATGGCCGGCCACATGAGGAAGAGAGGGAGAAAAAGAAAGAGGGAAGAATTGTGTAGAAGGTTCACACATAATGATGTATACATATGTCTTTTCATGCTTTATTAATTTTCTTTTCATTTCTTTACTATAGCAACTAAAGAAAAGTCTAGAAAATTGGAAAAATTTGCAAATAAATTTTGCATGATACACACTAAATTCTAATATGCCATGGTTCATTTTTACAAATTAAAACCATTTAAATTTGTAATTTACACTAATTTAGTGTAAAAATAAGGCTTATGTTAATATTTAAAATAATTAATTTAGGAAAAATATTTTATTAAACTAAAAATTTGTAAGTGGCTAAATAAACACTATTTACTAGTAGTTACATAATTAAATAGGTATTTTTGAATTTATAATGAAAAAAAAATTGCGGTTTGATTTTACGAAAAATACATTTTGCTTTACCGAAAATCATAAAATTCACTTAAACAATTTTATTTATTTAATTATTTATTTAATTATTTTTAAAACGTTACAGTCTTCCCCCCTTTAGGAAATTCGGTCCCCGAATTTAAATTAACACTCCCCTTCCAAATACTAAAACATTTAGCAAAATACTCAAATCGTCGGGGCTCCGAAATCATTAATACATAACAAAAATCAACTCCGTCAAGCATGACGCAATCATCGGAGTTATGGTGATAATGAAATATCATAACCCAATGTGAAAACCATCAATATACATCAATCTATAACTTATATATAGTGTGCATCATAGTGAAACCGTACAAATATCCGGATAAGGAAATATGCAAACCCCCTTTTTGAAAATTGTCATGTGATGCACGTGTCACGGCATAAGTAGCGGACGTTTATTAAAAAAAAATTGGCTATATATATATCTTTTATTTAACATACACGTCCCGCCTGGTTACTAAATCAAATAATAATGATTATGAAAATATACTGCTCAAACTGAAATCAACCCCAATCACATCAATAAAATGTCATGTGCGTCCGGTGCGCACTGAAATCGAAACCAAATGCAGAAACCATGAATACCCACAAAACAAAACTAAGTGCAACAGGTGCGCACCAAAAACATCTGTCAAGTGCAACGGGCGTGCACGACTCAAAATCAGGTGCATCTAATCTGCACAAAACCCCGATTTAGTGCATCTGGTGTGCACAAAATCGCATCAAGTGCGCCAAGTATGCGCAAGAATCCTAATCAGGTGCACATGGAGCACGAAAACATACATCGAATATCAAAATCGAAATCACAGCACAAAAATGCATGAAAACTAGGTCGAAACATATGTCAAAATCATGTGTAACCCCTATGCACGAAGTCAAATCAAAAATCTCAATATATATATAACCAAATCAAGTGTACTGGGTGTGTACTAAACAACATCAATACAACTGGTATTTGAAACACAACTAGAATGTAATGAAGGTACACACATGAAATACCAATCGTAAAACGAATTCCTCAAAATGCCAAAATCCAATAACAGAAAATATGGAATTCAAATCACTAAATCACAATCGTAAACACTATCGTCAATGTGCGCCTCTTCTCTCTGATGTCGACTGCTTCAAACTCGTTCTTTCATAGGTGTGCTGACTGCGCTACCAACGGCAATACTCGTGTCTAGAGCCTCCCACATAGTCGATCCCTTCACTTGATATCCAGACTACATTAAACTTTTCGATCGACCCATCAAAATCCCATCATTCCCCGAGAGCTCAACACTCAAGTACAGTTTAAAAATATCCGGTACATACCCCAGCATCGATGATCCAGCTGTAGAAGGGCAAACCCAAGCCTCACTAATGGCACAGCGGAACAGCCGTAAACCCTAAGGTTCAAGGGCGTTCTCGTGGTCATTATGTCGAGTTAGGATTTCATTCTTCTAGAGGGTCCATCGAAATACCTGCATGTTCTTCCGAATACTTTAAACTTAGGAAAAATGGTTTCCTGATAATCGTTCGAACCCTTTAACTTCATCCGGACGGCATGTGACTACCCTTCGTCCGCACGTTAAGCAATGCTTCAATCCTCAAGAATAACCAATACTCTAATGGTTATCGCATTCGAGCCGCAACTTCCTCTGCCCGCGCGCCCGTGGTAACAAAAACCACCCTCCGACATCGACGAAGATAGATCAAAGGAACGAATGAAATACGGTGCAAACAAATGTACATCCTAAGCCTCCTTAAGCAGAGTAGCGTATCGTAAGTATGCCGCGGACCATACCCACGGTACGTTACTCTACCTAAATCGCCTACTCCATCAACCAAGGGTCACCTAGACTTATACAGGGTTAAACCTAGCTCTCTGATACCAACTTTGTCACGACCCGAAAGTACGGAACGTGACCGGCACTTAGATTACGAAGCGTCTAGAGGCACCACGTGACCTAAGTAAGCCGAAGCCCAGAAGTCTAAACCATAAAAGAAGAAAAGAAGAAAAGTAAAGAAAACAAGTATAAAAACATCAGCAAAATTTTACCAAAAATTTCGGCAGAGTCTCCTCTGTAAAACTGGCCCCCAAACGGGTACAACAAGTATAATATGAATAAACAATAAAGAGCATCCCCAAACGGGTGCTAGCTCAACGCCAACAGGCGGAGACAACCACAACAATCACAATCATACACAACGCCAAAGGGCGAGGCTCAAATCTCAAAAGAAAACAAAAACCACCAGATCAGAATAACACATGCGCGACTCTAAGGTCGAAATAAACAACTGGTCCAATAAACTTATCAAGTAATACAAATATGGTTGATGGAGCTTTCTAGATACAAATGAAATAATAAAAAAAATACAACGGCGGTTCAGATACAAATGAACCAACCTACCGTGCAAATCACCCGAAATGAAAATGATGTGCCAGCAACTGCCAAGGGAAACCTGTACATCGCACCTGAAAAGAATTTGGCACAACGGGGGTGAGTTGCCAACTCGTGAGTAGAAGACATCTACGAAAAGAAATCGAATGCACGACGCTATCCTAGGTCATAATAATACACTACTATATCCCAAACAACTAGTAATAACAAGGTAAAACTACGTGTAAGTGCAGATACTCCGTGTTCGTGTCAGTGCCTCATATAATACTATGCCATATGAAATGAAATGCATGCACCATGAATGTAAAGTAACAAATCCTGAAATCCAGATATATATGTATAAGGAATCTGTAGCTGTTATCATCGTACAATGTGTATAAGAATCTGAAATCTCAACAATGAAATCCATGGAAATCCGTGTCAAGCATCGACACAACACATGAAATCTTAAGTCTCAATATGTCGGGCTCCGTCAGTCCGGATCGGCCCATATCATAAAATCTCACGACAACGGTCGGTATCCTCCGGATATCCGCCGCGCCAGACATCACCGGTAGGTAGCCTTCCCCTGCCAGGCTCATCGTCTACAACTCGATCTTCTTGCCCCGGGGTACCATACCGGGCCCACCATGTACCCGAGACGGTTCATCCACTCCTCGAATCGGGTCTCGAAATCCAACAGAAAACATGAAAAACTCATGGTGGACGACACATACATCACGAGAAAACCGCATCTTATTTTAAAAGGAGAAGAGGAGAGAGAGAAGTTGTTATATCTTTTTGCGGTTTTTCCCCAAAAATCCAGAATTCTCATAGAAATCCAAATCTCAAGATCATGAGTAACTATATGATAAGTGTCGGCATTTGCCCATGGTACTGCATGACAACATGAAAATATGAATGCATGAATGTCTAAGTAATGATATCATGTCTTATACTAACATCAGAGAGTGATCACAATATTATATCTGTCTAGTTGTTAACTGATTCTATCAATAAAAGATAATATGATCTAAAGTGTACGTGACATAGCAATTACCGATGATGATGTGTGTGAGCCGGCAAATAAGTGTGCGTGGAATATGCGTATCATCGGTAATGGTGCTGGTGTCCTAACAGGTAAAGTTTATATTGATTATAGCAACATATAAAAGAACATGCACCATGATGATTATAGTATGAAAGTAAATACAGGTGTGCGTTATCCACTCCTCTGCGAGATACGAGTACAACTACCACTATGTGAGTCGAACCTAAACCAGTGTCCATCTAACATCCTAAGGAACTAAACCTAATAGACTAGTCAGTAAGGAACTAGAGTCTACCTAAGGTCTAAATCAATATCTCTAATAGTCGGCGATCCTGCCTCCACAACGTCACGTACGTAGTACGACTTCCTCTAATCAAGAGTGCGGATCAATCATCATATCTATGTCTCGTACGGTAAAATCCATCGTACGGCATCCCAATATCGGGGTACGGGTCAAGTATCTCCTAGGTGTCTCATCATTAGTATAATGTCATCCTCAGGAATGTCATGTCCTACGTATCATGTTATGATTAAGTCATACGGATATCATATCGTCCTCAAGTCATACCTCTACAGTATCGACATCAGGTCGCACCTATATGATGTCGTAATCAAGTCATACATATCCCATATCATAATCAGTCACAAGTTATAGTCCAGGTACTATTCTAGCGTCCCATGTACATCAATATCACCACCACTCCTTATAACTTATATATTCCTGTTCACTATCTCATTCTCTAATGATCCGCTAACACTTTATTATGACTGTAGTCAAGAATCACGGCATCAAGCCCAGTTATACTGTTTCATCATACCTCAGATATCATATCACCTCAATGAATCACCTATACGTATTGTATATATATATATATATATACCTATACCTAGTTCTATATATACACCCATACACGTACCCCATGTCGAGTTGCAGTGTGTGCGTCGGTGTGTTCTATCTGAAACCTACGAACCTCTTCCAAGGTATTCATTCTCTGATATGGTCTTCCTAAATCTGTCTAGTTCAGCCTAGGATCAATACTAGGGTCCTACTAGGGTCGCGTCTGGTCTCCTAATGTCAATAAGTACTACACCTATTCTACGTTGCGGGGGTGCCAAACGTCATCCACCCGACTTCCCCCCGTAGATATGCATCTACTCACCTGGTCCATGTCAGCCGAAAACGGTGTCGCCATCCTCCTCTTCATCGCCCGCAGCCCACGTGGGGGTACCTAGACGCAAACATATAAGAGCATCGTAAACTAGAATCATGTACAAAAGTCGTAATGATGCAAGGAACAAGCATATGTTAAAACCTATGTCCCGTCCACGCAACAGATCCAAAAACCACTCGATATCGGTGTACAAACTCCGATAGATCGAGATAAAGATCAACAAACAACTTGTAGTTTGGAAAACTCGCTACTTATAATATAAAGTATGATTTAATTCATCGAAACACTGAAATCCATCAAATCACCCGATTTCGTAAAACCCGAAAATGCCAATTTACCGTTTTTCATGAAAACTTGACATTTAAATGAAACCAATGGTCATAAAACTCATTAAATAGCATAATTAGACTATACAACCCCTTACTATATTTTTATTGCACAATTTTGCGTTAGTTTGAAATTTCAAGTTTGCAACCATTAGCAATTTTCAACACTTTTCAAGAAAAATTCACCATTCCACTACAAAACATGATTTTGCATTAAGTAATGTACTAAACTACAATTCATGATGGTAATGACATAATGAAACCATAATTATATTTTTAATCTCATTTATTTAAGAATTTCCAAAATCTAGTTTGCAAAAACTAGCATAATTAGCATATTTGTCACACTTTATTAACTAACAATTGAAACCAATAACTAGATTAGGTTTTGCATTCCACTAACATGTTAATATCCTCTTTAAAACCACACTCTAGTGTTATAAACATTAATTGGAATTTTATTCCACCTATATATACTATAAATAGAAATCTAGTTTATTAAAAATGGTTTAATTTAAGAAATTTGGATCACACCTTGCAATATATCAACTATGCATCATTTTCCATTTGTAAAAGTGCAAATCTAGTTATTATAAACCTAATGAATTAATAAAACCACAACTTAATTTTACAAACCCTAACTTGAATTTTTTAAAAGTAGTAAATAGAATTGATATATTAAATCTAGTTAAGCTTAATGAAACATCTAATAAAAATAAATCGAAAGTATAAGATTTATACCTTCAAACAAGAAACCCAATCATGAAAATAAACCTCCAAAATGCATGCTCTCCATCTCCAAAATCCATGCAAAAATGAACAAAGAATAAAGGGTAGAGAATAAATAGGATTTTGTGCAAGTTTTTATTGAATTTTGGTGGATTTTTAATGATTTTTTGTAATAAAATGAAGTGGGAAATTGGAGGGGCTGCCATGGGGATCATGGCCGGCCACATGAGGAAGAGAGGGAGAAAAAGAAAGAGGGAAGAATTGTGTAGAAGGTTCACACATAATGATGTATACATATGTCTTTTCATGCTTTATTAATTTTCTTTTCATTTCTTTACTATAGCAACTAAAGAAAAGTCTAGAAAATTGGAAAAATTTGCAAATAAATTTTGCATGATACACACTAAATTCTAATATGCCATGGTTCATTTTTACAAATTAAAACCATTTAAATTTGTAATTTACACTAATTTAGTGTAAAAATAAGGCTTATGTTAATATTTAAAATAATTAATTTAGGAAAAATATTTTATTAAACTAAAAATTTGTAAGTGGCTAAATAAACACTATTTACTAGTAGTTACATAATTAAATAGGTATTTTTGAATTTATAATGAAAAAAAATTGCGGTTTGATTTTACGAAAAATACATTTTGCTTTACCGAAAATCATAAAATTCACTTAAACAATTTTATTTATTTAATTATTTATTTAATTATTTTTAAAACGTTACAGTCATAGCCTGGGTCAACCCACAAACAACCATTACAGAAACGTGCCTTGAGTTATCCAGAGTCAGGTTTTAAGCATAAGCCGGACAACTCCCCGTACCTTAACATCGTTAAGATATGAACTGTTCTATATCCAATATAGAAACGGAGGCACTGATTTAATTGGAACAAGATTCAAATCATGCAGCTGTCTCTAGTGCATGTCAACCAAATGGAAGGAGGCCTATCAGCGTTACTCAACTTAGGAATGCATCAAAATATGAGTAACCTGAAAGAGAAGCAAGATCTCTTAAAACCATTACTATCAACTGAATACCACACACAAGTATCTACATCTTCGATCACCTTGAAGAATCCTGATACTTGCAACACCTGGTTCTCTACTTTATTCATATACATATAACTTCTCAAAACTTAGACTTTGTGTCTCTATGAAACACTTGTCTAAGATCTAGAGAAGTCATAAGTAAACAGAATATAGTACGAGTACCAACCCCTCTGTCCTAATGGAAACTGGACAACATACAATTCTCTGTATAAGTCCCCTGAGTCTGATAACTCATTCGCTGTGTGTCGAAGGTTGAAAACTGTACCTATGGTTAAGAAGAATTACACCGCTGTTTAATGCTCCTTACCTAACCATCCACTGATATAGGTAAATGTCATGGACATAATTTCAAAAAGGTATATCTCACTCTATAAAAAATAGACGTACAGATGTATCAATTTAAAATTGGTGCATAACAGCGGATATTCAAAACAAAATATTTGTCGTCCAGCAAACAACCCAGGTGACTTCTTCAAATATCACCAATTACAACGAATTCCGATATAATGAGTACAATCACCTAATTCCCAATAACTTACTCCCACTCATCATCTGTAAAACTGTTGGAGATAGTGCCCTCAGAGTCAATTATTGGATCATAGGCACGTGATTGCAATGATTGATGGAGGACCTATCCCGATAGGACAGTCTTACTCGAGATGATAGTATACTATTTAGTTTATCTTTATCATCGTGTACTGCTTTAGGTGACCTTACAGGTCACTATTGCGCGTTGATAGAGCCCCTAGGATTCTTGCTTGACTGCCAGCAGTATGAGGGCGATCATGTACGTGGGAGCTGGTAGTCTATAAGCACATCCTTAAAAGGTCCCTAGTCATGGGAGTTTCGAGACAGGGCATCGATACTCCAGAGTAGACTAGTGTATACAGTCGAGACCACGACGAGGGGCGGTGGCCGGTCTCACAAGCCATTGGTGTCAGTTGGTTCACCTAAGATGTATACATGTGCTCATTGGGTTATGAGTACACCGGACAGGACTCGCCGGGAACATGCTAGTTGGTCTTATACCTGACGTCAGATAGCAGTTCCCTGGTAACATGTGTACAGGTTAGTTCATCGACCTTAGATCGTCATTTTTCTCATGTGTGTTCCCACTGTACTTTGATTTCTACCCTACCATGCTCAAAGGAGACGTGTAAACAGGTTTTAGTTGGGTACAGTCCCGAGCCACACGGAGGCGGTGAGCGGATCTGCAGGGGTTCGTCTCTCCCGGTATTGGGGGTGAGGTCGCGCTGTGTCTAGGAGAGCCATTATACGAAGTCCATGGCCAAGGTTGGAGATTTACTGGTAGGTATTCCAGTAGTATCTCAGGGTGTTCTGGGCTACACTCCGACACGACTTGTACCGTTTTTGGGGGTCTGACTTTTACCAACCCCCTAAGCCCGCCATGCGATGCTCATAGACGAACGGACCGGACTGTACGGATATTGTCACTAACAGGCTCAGTAGGGTGTCAGGATGAGTTTGCTCATCGACGTCCCTTTTGGTCAATACCTGGTAGCCTGTTACGTATGGCTAATACCTCTGACGTGTTAGTGGTTAAATCCACAACCAAAGTATTGACGAGTCTTTAGAGTCCCCCACAGATCGTTGTCTCAAGTTTCGGGCGAAACGTTGTAGAGGCCGTATGGAGATATGGCAGGGTTAGATCATGTACGTGCGGTATTGCACGGATCATGATCGGACGGATAATACTAGCGGGCTTTGGTTTAAGCCGGATCCTTGTATTGTACAGTGTAGATTTTGTCTCATTGCATTTGTATTTGGTCGGAATACAAATGCGGGTATGTATATACAGTCACGGGGTTTTCCTGTAATTTATTACGGGATCAGTTTTATGAAGTTGCCAGTTTGCTTTCCGTTTCAGCCATTTTTCCTTTGTTCTTTCCTTGGATGAAAATTGGTGGAGGAGGGCTTATTTGCAAATGTGCAAATTGGCATTTGTGGACGGTGGTCTTTGCATATTGTTGCTTCATGATGATTGTACCTTCATTTGACTTCTTTAGTTCATCATTGCTTGACTTATGGAAGTTATGATGGTTGATGGAGTGTTGGATTTGGTTGGTGATCATTTCTCCTTATCATTCTCTCTTGCATTATTGATCCACCCCCTTGGACTTTTTCCCTCTCCCAATCTTTACATGGACGGCCACACACAATAGAGGAGGGGGTTGATTCATTTTGTGAGGGACTTTGTTCTCATTTTCTTACTACAAAATTCCCAAAAGCCACCACAAAAGTTCATAGTTCATTTCCTCCACCAAAAGGCAACTTCCTACAACCCTATGAGACATAGAGTTCCACACTATTCTACAGAAATTCTTGGACACGTCAACTCGCCAACTTCGTGCCCGAGTTGCCTCGGTCCAGAGGTGGGAGCTCGTAAAAGAACCCGGCGATGTGGTGCCCTTCCGACGAGGAGATGAAGACCGGATATTCCGCGGGGAGATCGGGATGACGACGAGTAGACCGAAGGACACGGATCCCTCAGTATATCTCTCTACCCCTTGTCTCGTTAGCTAGGATTATGTTAACGGCCCGATCCGGGTTTAAAGTGTGCGGTGGTGCCGGTTCAAAAGTTAAAGAAAAGTATCGTTTCCGCATTCCGGCGTCGGATTGACGGCCGGGGCGCCGCCGTGCACTTACATGGTATCAGAGCCACGCCATTAACCTAGTCTAGCTTTCTCTAACGTGTTTAGAACTTTGATCGAACAAATTTCCAAAAACCCCGATTTCAATTTGACAGTTTCTGTCGATTTTCAGTTGTGCTAGAAAAATTATTTGGTACATTGCATAAATACAGGCAGGGTTTTTAATGGAATCTGGGAAAATTTGGTGGAATGATCTTGTTTGGCCACGGAACCGCGGCCGTACCCCTACTTTAGCTGCGGTTCCGCCGCAGTAATGAAGAGTCACTGCACCAAATTTCTTCTGTTGGTTCCTGAGTTGAAAATGGGGTTTTTGGAATATTCTGTTTTGGCCCAGATTTTCTTTGAGTGCTACAGTAGTGCTTGGGGCCCACTTCGGTAAATTTAGTCGATCGAAAATTTTAAACATGTTAGTTCACAGTATTTACATTATATCTGCGACCGTGAATGTCATTTGATCGGTAAATCCTGTCTAACTGCTATAGCCCTTTTAGACGGATTTGCGAACGTGACATTCACGTTGATGTTCTGTGTTGTGCTGTGATGTTGCGGATTGGTCGTGGGGGATAGCCTGGATACAATGTTAGTACAGTTTGGTTGTATTATGTACATTTGATATTGCGGGGCGAGCGTCCGACATGTGGACTGCCGTCACTGCCTGTTTGTATATTATTCTTTTGGGGCACGACCGGGGTGAGGTCGATGCACCCGTTGTATGTATATTTTACTTTCTGTACTAGGATTACCCCAAGGTGGGGTGCACGAATAGCCGGGTTCTAGAGGGCAACGGGCCCGCATTTCATGGCTTTGAGACGGAGGGGGCCTCACTCTAGAATTGGCGGGCTATTCGCCGCACTCGTAGGGGGTACAGGTTGACCCAGGAGGGGTGCCCAAGTTACCAGATTCCGTGAAGTGCTGGGTGGTCCATTCACGTTGCTGAAGGGGGCTGCCTTGCTTCAGCTTTTGGCGGGTAACTTGCTGCGCCCGTAGGGGTCTAGGATTTCATTGCACAGGCTATCCACACGACCAGGGGAACGTCGGGTTTCAGTAGCGGCTCTATGATACCCGGGGATCCCAGATATCTGTATTGTTCTGTGATGCTTATTACATTTCTTTGATGTTGCATTTTATCACGCCTTGAGCGAATATTATATATTGATATATATACTAGTAGATGTTGTATATGTTTTGCATCCGCGCTAGTCCAGTCCCCGCTCTGTCGTTAGTTAAGTAACCTAACGGGTAATGACGGGACCCAGTGGCGAATGCGGATGGCATATACGTACATCATTATTTTCGTTCTTTATTGGTGTGTTCAATTGATAGGACTGAATTGATTTGGATCAATGCAAGCTAAACAAACTTATTCTGATGTTGTTGGAACATTTTTCAAAAAGCTGTTATTGCAAGGACGTTCTTTTTTGTTTTGCATAGTGGTATTCAGTTGGAATATCCTGCACCTCAGTCGATGAGGCAAGGGCCGAGATCCCTTCACCGGGAGTGACCCCTTGGACAGAAGTTTGCGTCAGGGCAATAACTTCACTATAGTCGTTTACTTTTGCTTTGCATCGTGGTATTCAGTTGGAATATCCTGCACCTCATTTTACGGGGAAAGAGCCGAGATCCCTTCACCGGGAGTGACCTCTTTAGCAAAGGTTTTCGCAACTATATTTTTATAAAAGCTATCCGGTTCCTTCAACGATATCAAGTTCATTACGTTAAAGTTTTTCGCTAGAAACCATTCGTAGCCCTCCGTCGTTTCATATGGATAGTCAATAGTATTCAAGCTGTGTTTGTTGGCCAAAGTCAAGGCACAGTGTTTGGTAGCTATTGGGTATTCATATGCAGCATAGATAGATGTATTGGTATGGGACAGTCGTACTGCCTTGTTGGCCAAAGTCAAGGGTGGGTTCAAATTAACCTGAAGAATGACGGGTAGAACTTGACATGTGACTTATGATTTGTTGGCCAAAGCCAAGGTCATAAGAGCATGGGGTAAAAATCACATCGGGAGTTTCTAAAGAAACTGAAACTTGCCAGATATGCGCATACCTTCTGGAGTGTGATAACGTGAGCGGATTCCGTCACATTATCATGCGATGATAGTTGGATCCCGATTCCCCCTGATGAGTTGGTTTACTCCTCGGGTGATCCCAACTAATTCTTCTTTCAGGTTTGGAGGAGAATTTGACGGTACAGTAGGAGGTTTCCTTTCTGATCTAGGTTAGAGTGCACGCTGAGTGTTTCTTTTATCTCTCTCTTTGGCAGCGACCATGACCCGACCCTAAGACTATGACTCAGTGACCAAAATTAACCGAACCTTCTTAAACACTGGCATTTGGATTATCAGAGTTGCAAACCTCATTGCCACTCCTACTTTTACCCTTTTCTCCAGGACACCCCGTATTACTACGAACGTCCACTTCCATTGGATAAAACCATCGTATGGTTATATACGAACTCAAAGGAATTTATTCGAGGATGGTTTCCGGTTCTAGAGAAAACGAATAAGACTATTCAGTTGTCTTTTCCTTTTACCTTCTCTCAGGTTGCGAGGACTCCTTGGTTTAGGAGATAGTACACCTATTATGCAAATTGGATAGTCTTCTTCCAAACCTTAGGCTGGTGCCGAACGGTGGGGAATGAAGAAAACCAATTAGCATAACGATGGTGTACAGAAGGTATTAAGTAAAGGCATATCAAGGGATTAGTAAGAGGGAAAAGTAAATTGCGACTGCTGTTCACGACCAAACCAAGTATTTCATTACCACTCCCACTTCACCTTTGTATTTCTCCAGGACACTCCGTATCACTACGAAGATCCACAGTTTATTGGATACTCCATCGTATGGTTATATACGAACTCGAAAGGAACTTGTTCCAGTTCAGGGATGGATTCTGGTTCAGGAGAAATAGGAATAAGGTTTATTCGGTTGTCTTTTATCTTCACCTTCTCTCACATTGCGAGTGCTCCTAGGATTAGGATAGTACACCCATTATGCTTATTGGATAGTCTTCTTCCAAACCATAGGCTGGTGCCGAACGGTAGGGAAGGAAGAAAACCATTTGGCCTAAAGGGGTGTGCAGAAGGTAATGACTAAAGACATATGAAGGGATGTGGAGAGATGGCATAGAAATATACGGTTACAGTTATGAATCTGGATAATGGAAGTGACATTACTAGGAATACCAGGATACCCCTACGAAACATTTCAATGTTTCAGTTTCACTGTGTACTGTTAAAAGAAAACTGATTTCCCAATTAGACACTTGCTCCAGGGTATGTATTTACCAGGTTTGATTCTCACATCTGTATGGTTTTACAGATGATGAGTGGGAGTAAGTTATTGGGAATTAGGTGATCATCCTCATTATATCGGAATTCGTTGTAATTGGTGATATTTGAGGAAATCGCCCGGGTTGTTTGCCGGACGGCAAATATTTGGTTTTGAATATCCGTTGTTATGCACCAATTTTAAATTGATATATCTGTACGTCTATTTTTATAGAGTGAGATATACCTTTTTGAAATTATGTCTATGACATTTGCCTATATCAGTTGATGATTAGGTAAGGAGCATTAAACAGCGGTGTAATTCTTCTTAACCATAAGTACAGTTTTCAACCTACGACACACAGCGAATGAGTTATTAGACTCAAGGGACTTATACAGAGTATTGTATGATTGTCCAGTGTCCATTAGGACAGAGGGGTTGGTACTCGTACTACATTCTGTTTACTTATGACTTCTCTAGTTCTTAGACATGTGTTTCGTAGAAACACAAGGTCTGAGTTTTGAGAAGTTATAGGTATATGAATAAAGTAGAGAACCAGGTGTTGCAAGTATCGGGATTCTTCAAGGTGATCGGAGATGTAGATACTTGTGTAGGGTATTCAGTTGATAGTAATGTTTAAGAGAACTTGCTCCTCTTTCAGATTACTCATAATTGGAAGCACTCCTAAGTTGAGTAATGCTGATCGGCCTCTCTCCATTTAGTTGACATGCACTGGAGACATCTGCATTATTTGAATCTGGTTCAATTAAATCAGTGCCTCTGGTTCTATATTGGATATAGAACAGTTCATATCTTAACGATGTTAAAGTACGGCGAGTTGTCCGGCTTATGCTTAAAACCAGACTCTGGATAACTCAAGGCACGTTTCTGTAATGGTTGTTTGCGGGTTGACCTAGGCTATGACGAGGGTTGACATTCTACCATTTGGAAGATCAATAGTGATATTTTTCCTGACTCGCCATAGTTTTAACAAAAATGGATTTTTTCAGAAAACAGTAGTGGGAGTATGGTAGAACTGGAAGTGATTCCAGAATTTCAGACGATTACTGAAAATTTGATAAGAACCTAAAGATTCAATTTAGTTTGACATTCCATTAGCCACTCTGCAGATACGGTTGGTAACCTCAGGCACCCGAGAGGTACTCCGGTAGCCTTAAGGACGGTGACAGGGAGGTTCTTGTTTACCCAGACATGCCATTGCTGTTGTTCTAGGCTGCGAGACCCGGCAGGAGGATGAGTACAGCGTTGCTCTAAACTAGCTTTAGAAGTGTACGTGTATATGACTCTGCCAGAGAGTTGTCGTAGTCAGTGGGAGCAGCGGAAGCATTGGTGGACAAGTGGCTTATGTCTATTTATAGACTAAAGCAGATATAGCGGAGATAGATCATCTATTTCTGACGTGACAGTCATAGGTTTGACTTCATCAGAATAGGGGATGGATCCGTTAAGAAGGTAGTAGGGCGTGATGTCCTAGTATTTGGATGACATACACAAAGTAGGAAGTGAAGTTCCTATACTACGATCGTTTATACTTTGGTTGTCACACAGTGGTTTCTCCAAAAATGACTTGGATATTATATCAGACATTCTGGTTAATGGATCTATGGTTTTAGATCTAGATTTGAGTAGTTTCCCAATCTGGGTACTTAGACAACATTCTAAAGGTATTTAGAATGGATGACTCCTGGCATGGTGGTGTACCTGTAGGTGATGGAGTCACCCTCTCTAAAGGTGTCTTACAGACTAAAGGGGAGAGGGATGTGCATGATGGGCAGATCACTTGCTTAGGCAATTGAGTCGATCATGAGTACCACACCAGATGTTGTTTTTGCAGTAGATGCAATAAGTTGATATTGATCCAATCCTGGAGAAACGGCCGGAAGCAGTTTTAGAACATAAGTTGATGTTCTAGGGATATGATAACGACAGACTCATTCGGAGACAGTTATCATTCCAAGCTTCCAAGGTGACATGGATGACAGAGAGGCTGTCAGAGTTATAGTTTTCCTTCTTACGAGGGGCAGTATTTTGGACAGGTGGTCTAAGGGGATACTGAGGGAGGCATGACGCAGGATACTGATTAAGTTCAGTTGACGATACAATCTAAGAAGTTTGGATTTGGAGTTCATTTATGAGCTAGGTCCCATCAGACATCCAGACACATTCTAAGACAGGTATTGCTCATTTCGGGAGATGGCATTCTCCGCGAAGTTGAGATATAGAGAGACATAGAAAGAAACATCAAGGCGGATCCACTCACTGAGGCTATTCCTCGAACACATTAGTTTCGCAAACTGGTTTTGTGAGACTGATCAGTAGAGGAGTTGGGCGTTCGGTATCACACGGGCTGTGAGTATGCGACATCGCAATAATTAGCCTTGAGTGAAAGTGGGAGATTGTTGCAGATAGTTCCCTCAGAGTCAATTATTGGATCACAGGCACGTGATTGCAATGATTGATGGAGGACCTATCCCGATAGGACAGTCTTACTCGAGATGATAGTATGCTATCTGGTTTATCTTTATCATCGTGTACAGCTTTAGGTGACCTTACAGGTCACTATTGCGTGTTGATAGAGCCCCTAGGATTCTTGCTTGACTTCCAGCAGTATGAGGTCGATCATATACGTGGGAGACGGTAGTCTATAAGCACATCCTTAGTCGTGGGAGTTTCGAGACAGGGCATCGATACTCCAGAGTAGACTAGTGTATACAGTCGAGACCCCGATGAGGGGCGGTGGCCGGTCTCACAAGCCATTGGTGTCAGTTGGTTCACCTAAGATGTATACATGTGCTCATTGGGTTATGAGTACACCGGACAGGACTCACCGGGAACATGCTAGTTGGTCTTATACCTGACGTCAGATAGCAGTTCCCTGGTGACATGTGTACAGGTTAGTTCATCGACCCGAGATCGTCATTTGTCTCGTGTGAGTTCCCACTGTACTTTGATTACTACCCTACCATGCTCAAAGGAGACATACAAATAGGTTTTAGTTGGGTACAGTCCCGAGCCACACGGAGGCAGTGAATGGATCTGCAGGGGGTCGTCTCTCCCGGTATTGGGGGTGAGGTCGCGTTGTGTCTAGGAGAGCCATTATACGAAGTCCTTGGCTAGGGCAGGAGATTTACTGGCAGGTATTCCAGTAGTATCTCAGGGTGTTCTGGGCTACACTCCGACACGACTTGTACCGCTTTTGGAGGTCTGACTTTTACCAACCCTCTAGGCCCTCCATGCGATGCTCATAGACGAACGGACCGGACTGTACGGATATTATCACTGAAAGGTCAGTAGGGCGTCAGGATGAGTTCGCTCATCGACGTCCCTTTTGGTCAATACCTGGTACTCGTTACGTATGGCTAATACCTCGGACGTGCTAGTGATTAAATCCACAACCAAAGTATTGACGAGTCTTTAGAGTCCCCCACAGACTGTTTTCTCAAGTTTTGGGTGAAACGCTGTAGAGGCCGTATGGAGATATGGCAGGGTTCGATCATGTACGTGCGGTATTGCACGGATCATGATCGGACGGATAATACTAGCGGGCTTTGGTTGAAGCCGGATCCTAGTATTGTACAGTGTAGATTTTGTCTCATTGCATTTGTATTCGGTCGGAATACAAATGCGGGTATGTACATACAGTCACGGGGTTTTCCTGTAATTTATTACGGGATCAGTTTTCTGAAGTTGCCAGTTTGCTTTCCGTTTCAGCCATTTTTCCTTTTTTCTTTCCCTGGCTTAAAATTGGTGGAGGAGGGCTTATTTGCAAATGTGCAAATTGGCATTTGTGGACGGTGGTCTTTTCATATTGTTGTTTCATGATGATTGTACCTTCATTTGACTTCTTTAGTTCATCATTTCTTGACTTATGGAAGTTATGATGGTTGATGGAGTGTTGGATTTGGTTGGTGATCATTTCTCCACATCATTCTCTCTTGCATCATTGATCCACCCCCTTGGACTTTTTCCCTCTCCCATTCTTTACATGGCCGGCCACACACAATAGAGGAGGGGGTTGATTCATTTTGTGAGGGACTTTGTTCTCATTTGCTTACTACAAAATTCCCAAAAGCCACCACAAAAGTTCATAGTTCATTTCCTCCACTAAAAGGCAACTTCCTACAACCCCATGAGACATAGAGTTCCACACTATTCTACAGCAATTCTTAGACACGTCGACTCGCCAACTTCGTGCCCGAGTTGCCTCGGTCCAGAGGTGGGAGCCCGTAAAAGAACCCGGCGATGTGGTGCCCTTCCGACGAGGAGATGAAGACCGAAGGTTCCGCGGGGAGATCGGGACGACGACGAGATGACCGAAGGACACGGATCGCTCGTTATATCTCTCTACCCTTTGTCTAGTTAGCTAGGATTATGTTAATGGCCAGATCCGGGTTTAAAGTGCGCGGTGGTGCCGGTTCAAAAGTTAAAGAAAAGTATCGTTTCCGCATTCCGGCGTTGGATTGATGGCCGGGGCGCCGCCGTGCACTTACAAAAACCATACAGATGTGAGAATCATACCTGGTAAATACATACCCTGGAGCAAGTGTCTAATTGGGAAATCAATTTTCTTTTAACAGTACACAGTGAAAGTGAAACATATAAATTTTTCGGAGGGGTATCCTGGTATTCCTAGTAATGCCTCTTCCATTATCCAGATTCACAACTGTAACAGTATATTTCTTTGCCATCTCTCCAAATCCCTTCATATGTCTTTAGTCATTACATTTTGTACACCCTCTTAGGCTAAATGGTTTTCTTCCTTCCCTACCGTTCGGCACCAGCCTATGGTTTGGAAGAAGACTATCCAATTAGCATAATGGGTGTACTGTCCTAATCCTAGGAGCACTCGCAATGCGAGAGAAGGTGAAGATAAAAGACAACCAAATAAAACCTTATTCTTATTTCTCCTGAACCAGAATCCATCCCCGAACTGGTACAAGTTCCTTTCGAGTTCGTATATAACCATACGATGGAGTATCCATAATTGTGGATCTTCGTAGTGATACGGAGTGTTATGGAGAAATACAAAGGTGAAATGGGAGTGGTAATGAAATACTTGGTTTGGTTGTGAATAGCAGTCGTGATTTACTTTGCCCTCTTACCAATCCCTTTATTTGTCTTTAGTTAATACCTTCTGTACACCATCGTTAAACTAATTGGTTTTCTTCATTCCCTACCGGTCGACACCTGCCTATGGTTTGGAAGAAGACTATCCAATTTGCGTAATGGGTGTACTGCCCTAATCCAAGAAGCACTCGCAACCTGAGAGAAGGTAAAACGAAAAGACAACCGAATAGTCTTATTCGTTTTCTCCCGAACCGGAAACCATCCTCGAATAAATTCCTTCGAGTTCGTATATAACCATACGATGGTTTTATCCAATGGAAGTGGATGTTCGTAATAATACGGGGTGTCCTGGAGAAAAGGGTAAAAGTAGGAGTGGCAATGAGGTATGCAACTCTGATAATCCAAAAGCCAGTGTTTAAGAAGGTTCGGTTAATCTTGGTCACTAAGTCATAGTCAAGGGTCGAGTCATGGTCGCTGCTAAAGAGAGAGAGAAAAGAAACACTCAGCGTGCACTCTAACCTAGATCAGAATGGTTATCACTTTATCTAATCAGGAAACCTCCCACTGTACCGTCAAATTCTCCTCCAAACCTGAAAGAAGAATTAATCGGGATCACCCGAGGAGTAAACAAACTCATCAGTGGGAATCGGGATCCAATTATCATCGCATGATAACGTGATGGAATCCACTCACGTTATCACACTCCAAAAGTTATGCGCGTATCTGACAAGTTTCAGTTTCTTTAGAAACTCCCGATGTGATTTTTACCCCATGCTCTTATGACCTTGACTTTGGCCAACAAATCATAAGTCACATGTCAAGTTCTACCCGTCATTCTCCAGGTTAATTTGAACCCACCCGTACCTACCATTGACTTTGGCCAACAAGGCAATACGACTGTCCCAAACCAACGCATCTATCTATGCTGCATATGAATATCCAATAGCTACCAATCACCGTGCCTTGACTTTGGCCAACAAACACAGCTTGAATACTATTGACTATCCATATGAAATGATGGAGGGCTACGAATGGTTTTTGGTGAAAAACCTTTAACGTAATGAACTTGATATCGTTGAAGGAACCGGATAGCTTTTTTAAAAATATAATGGCGAAAACCTTTGCTAAAGAGGTCACTCCCGTTGAAGGGATCTCGGCTCTTTCCCCGTAGAATGAGGTGCAGGATATTCCAACTGAATACCATGATGCAAAGCAGAAGTAATCGACTATAGTGAGGTTATTACCCTGACGCAAACTTCTGTCCAAGGGGTCACTCCCAGTGAAGGGATCTCGGCCCTTGCCTCGTCGACTGAGGTGCAGGATATTCCAACTGAATACCACTGTGCAAAATAAAAGAGAACGTCCTTGCAATAACAGCTTTTTGAAAAATGTTCCAACAACATCAGAATAGGTTTGTTTAGTTTGCATTGATCCAAATCAATGCAGTCCCATCAATTGATCACACCAATAAAGAACGAAAATAATGATGTACGTATATGCCATCCGGATTCGCCACTGGGTTCCGTCATTACCCGTTAGCTTACTTAACTAACGACAGAGCGGGGACTGGACTAGCGCGGATGCAAAACATATACAACATCTACTAGTATATATATCAATATATAATATTCGCTCAAGGCATGATAAAATGCAACATCACAGAAATGTAATAAGCATCACAGAACAATATAGATATCTGGGATCCCCGGGATTCATAGAGCCGCTACTGAAACCCGATGTTCCCCTGGTCGTGTGGATAGCCTGTGCAATGAAATCCTAGACCCCTACGGGCGCGGAAAGTTACCCGCCAAAACTTGAAGCGAGTCAGCCCCCTTCAACAACGTGAATGGACCACCCAGCACTTCACGGAATCTGGTAACTTGTGCACCCCTCCTTGGGTCAACCTGTACCCCCTACGAGTGCGGCGAATAGCCCGCCAATTCTAGAGTGAAGCCCCCTCCGTCTCAACGCCATGAGATGCTGGCCCGTTGCCCTCTAGAACCCGGCTATCCGTGCACCCATCTTGGGGTAATCCTAGTACAGAAAGTAAAATATACATACAACGGGTACATCGACCTCAGCCCGGTTGTGCCCCAAAAGAATAATATACAAACAGGCAGTAACGACAGTCCACATGTCGGACGCTCGCCCCGCAATATCAAATGTACATAAATAACCAAACTGTACGACCATTGCATCCAGGCTATCCACCACGACAAATCCGCAACATCACAGAACATCAACGTGAATGTCACGTTCGCAAATCCGTCTAAAAGGGCTATAGCAGTTAGACAAGATTTACCGATCAAATGACATTCACGGTCGTAGATATAATGTAAATACTGTGAACTAACATGTTTAAAATTTTCGCTCGACTAAATTTTCCGGAGTGGTCCCCAAGCACAACTGTAGTACTCAAAATAATTCTGGGTGTAACACCTTAGAATGTGTTTTGTAGCTAATTATATTTTAATGTATGGTTTTTAATAAAAAGTTTACCAAATTGGTTTTTAATTATTTTATCCTATTTAAGGAATATTTTATTAGATTTTTCCTAGGCTTGCACACACTTGTGCATGATAACTAGAGTTTAGAGATGGGGTTAGACCATGATTAGCAAGCATGATGGATTAACCCATTCTCTTTAAGTTAATTATTATTGTTTAAGTGTTATGGTTTTATTGTTCATGGTGGTTTTTAAAATGAAAAAGGGTTTTTTCAAATGGTTGAATGTTGACCTTGAGAGAGAGAGAGAGTGAGAAGCATGGTGCTACATGGTTTAGACCATGCCTCATTTAATGAGGGAAGAGAAAGGAAGAGAGGGGTTTTGCCTTGCTCTCATTTCTTCTCCTCATTATCTTTCTCTCATACTCTCACACCCACACACCTTGCAGCAACAGAAGCAGCAGCCCCAACAGCACCAAACAACAGCAACATCAGTAGCAGACAGCAGCATCAGCAAGCAGCAAAGCAGCATCAACAGCAGCAGCAACTTCTGCAACAGCAACAGCAGGAGCCCAACAGCAATAGCAAGCCCTCATTTCCTCCATTCACTTCTCCTCCTGCTTCTTAGGATCCTATAGGGTATATTTTCTGAACCCATCTCTCTCTTGCTTAGCTTGTGTGCTTATTAGCGTCGGTTTGTGTTAATTAGCTAGTTTAGTGCTAATTAAGGTGTTTTGTGTGGACTTTTGGATAAGTGGTGATTGTGTTAGTTAACCCTACTTATTTAAGTGTTGTTAGGGTCACCTTAACTTAGTTTAACCCTGAATTACACTAAAATACCATAGGGTTTCCTTTTTAGTGAAAATTGTCGTTTTTATGAGATATATTAGCTTTTTGTAATCTGCTTTTGGCCCGGACCTTTCAGGATAAATTTGAGAAAACTGGGGCATGCTCACTAGGTCTAGATACCACAACCAGAACACGAGCCCCAAATTCAACACCATGGCCGCAGATTTAATGCTTTTGGTCGCAATTTGCGGCCATGTAGGGGTCTGGGGTCTTGGGGTTTTGGGTAGGGTACTCTACTGTGTATTGTAGTGTTTTGGCATGTCTAGTTTTGTAAGTTTTGGCCTATAGGAAAATCTGGGGCAATATATCGTATTTGGTGTTCGTTGTGTTTGCGCGATACGCGCGATACGTGAGAGGGTTCTGTGATCCTGCGTATCGCGGCGTGTCGCGATGGTTTTAGACGCGTACACACACGTTTTAGCGTATCATGCACACGCGTGTTTAGTTCGCGACGTGAGTTTCTCGTTTGGGTTCGATATCGCGTTTTGCGGAATATTTGGCTTATATATGATTTCCATGTCTAAATTGCAGGTTTGCAGGCGGGGACTACGGACACTGCTACAGGGGGGAGCAGATGGTAGGATTCACCTAGCGTGGAGCGTAGGTGAGTAGATTTAACATCTATAGGGGAATCGCCCGCATGGCGTTATGCGTCTGGGCTAGGATTCAATTACTTGTCGCATATTCTACGTCATTGTTAGAATGGCGCGTTTACCCTATTTTCTTAGATATAGTTGTACTGTGACTAGTAGCCGTAGGGCACTGCACATATTATTGACGGTTCATGTTGCACGAGCACGGATTATATGCTACACACACACCGTCAATAATTGCCATGTCACACACCAACCATTTTAGATACTATATTGCTTATCACACATGACATCTAGCTTATCGGTATACCTTAAGGGTATCATACCATTAGTGATAGGTACATATACACCTTACGATACAGCTACAGGTATACCTTGCACATGTTTTATTTATACCCAGGGGGTATCTTACATATTCTACTTATACCCAGGGGGGTATACGACATCAGTTCTTATAGGTAGATACTTATACATTGCTACACCTGTATGTTACATACATATTCAGTTGCAGTTATATATTTACCTTTACTGATGCTACTTAGCTGTACCTTATTGGTTTCGCATACATCTGGTTTCAGCTACTTATTCTCATTTATATGCTCGCATTTCAGATATATCGCATATTTTTATTCCTGGATTTACCCAATGTTATTTGCATTTCACATGTTGATTTCTGGATTTGGGAACCGCGGGAGTTCATGAAATTATGTATACATTGAAAAACCCGGTTTCCTTGATATTATATTTGCGCAGCCACCATGAGATTTATCGGTTCTGATTATATACTCCATACGAGGTGTGGTTGCCGTATGAGGGTACATGGTGGGGCCCGGTATGGTTCCCCTCAACAAGAAGATCGATGGATTTTGCCGATTGAGCCTGGAGGCGGGCTAGTACCTACCGGTGACAGTACTGATGACTCGGCGGGGATCATAGAGATACCGTTGGGAGTCATGCACGTATGCATACGTCGAAAGGCGAGGGTCAGAGCTAGGCACTCGTGCTTTCGGGATAGCGTATGATACGTACCTATCAGGATTTCTGTGTCGATGCTTGGCACATTGTTTTCATGATATTTCTTTTAAACACCTTTGTATATATAACAGGGGATTTAGCCGTTGTTATATATACCCTTACACCAATATTAGTGGAATGGGACGCTAATATATGTGTATTGACCCCATCATATTTATTTCTGCATATATACATATACTTAGGATGCTAGAATTTTACTTGAGACTTTGACTTGGGATATCAGGTGATTCATTGAGATTGGACATACATATAGAATTATTGATTTGTACATTCGGGATATAGGAGATTACTTGATATTGTACATTGAGGAGACGTGAGACTTATATGATGTGAGAGCCCAACGTGGGGGCTGATTTGAGGAATTGGGATTTGAGTGTCTTGATGGATTGTGATCCTACCACGATGACAGGATTCCGTGGGATGATATATTTCACTCCATACCTCATACCTTTTCACTTATGCACTGTTCCATGTATTAGGAGTACCTGTTAGTGTACCCTTCATGATTGCTGCATATTTGCATTCTCATATCCCTATTGCATAGTTATTGCATACTATTGTCATGTTATTATTGCTTCACATATTGATTGTACCTGCTAGTGTACTTTCCATTATCCGGCATTTACATGACATGTTATTACTGTAATCGCATATCTTAGATTCATGCTGTACGTACATTCCTGCGATTACCTGCATATGTTATCTACTATTCACGAGTTGGCAACTCATCCCTGTTGTGCCACAGGTGTTTCAGGTTGTTCTCCAGAGTAGTCGAGGCAGGCTATTCCGCTATTCAGCTATCATCTTTTGCTACAGATACCGCATCAGCTCACAGTACTATTTTGCTTAGGTGGGTTTTGGTGGTTATCTGTATTTCATATTGTACATTCGTTGTATCTTGTACTCTCCATCTACTATTATGTTGTTGACTTAGAGACTTGGTGAGGACGATACTTTATATTATTTGTGGATTTGTTGTCTTTATATACAGCTTTCTCTCTATTGTCTTTATTTCTTCTCTACGGCGTCGTATATTTGTGTTGTATTCTTTTTGGGCTAGTTTTTATAAAAAGGGGGTGTTACCAAAATTTTAAAGAAAGAAAGTAGGACTTTTAAAGAATTTGGGTTGCGATTTCAAATGTTTCAAAAACTTATATTATCTTTTCTGTATTTTCTTGGTTTAGATTTCTGGGTTTTGGCTTCCTTTTACTGCGTTATGTCTTTAGGCGTTGCGTAGTATTAGGACTATCATGGGCCAATTTTGGGTCGTGACAAAGTTGGTATCAGAGCGCTAGGTTTTACCTTTCGGAGTGTATGATGACCTTAGTATGATGGAGTATGTGGCTTAAGTAGAGTAACGTAGTGTGTACATGTCTGCAGCATACCCACGATGCGGTACTTCGTCTTAAGTGACCTAAGTACAAATTTGCTGAATATCTTTCCTTGATGATTCATATCCTTGAGATTCGATTCCTTATTCTCATCGAATCTTATATCTATTTATAGCCTTTCCGCCGATGACTATGGGGACTCAGAGTGATGCAGCGAGGGCCGAGGTCAGAGTTGGCTCGGGTGAGACGAGTACTGACCAGGATGGCACTCTAGTTGCTCAGGTGCAGACGGATCAGCTTACGACATATACTATTGATAGGCTTTTGGCAGAGATGCAGGACTTCCGCCAGACGATGAGTTCATTGGTTGATGTCGTTCGGGAGCTACAACAAGAGGTTGTCACCCCTGTTACTCAGTTGTCACTTACGATCAGCATGCAGCAGTCCGTCACCTACATAGCACCAGTGGTTGCAGCTCCAGTTGATGAGGCACATATTCCAGGATAGTGGAGGACTCGTACCAGTGTACCAGCCCAGAGACAGAGGTTTGGTCATCGAGACAGATTTCGTGGCCGTCGCGGGAGTAGCAGAGGCTTAGGACGAGGACAGTCATTCAGCTCTCATCCCCAGGATGGTCAGCAGTCAGCGCGTGGATGTTTTCGATGCGGGAGCCTTCAGCACTTCGTCAGGGATTGTTCCTTAGCATTTCGTCATGATCGTTTTCAGAGAGGCTGTGGACGTGGAAGATTTGCTCAGAGATCTCAGTCTACCAGAGGAGTTCATCCAGTTGTGGGTAGAGGACAGATACAGGAGTTTGCTTCTACTCATCGGGACGCGCAGGCGTCCAATGTGGAGTTTTCATGTATCCTTTTTCCGCATTTTCTTTTGATGTATTCATTTGTTTTTCATGCTTGTACCGTGGTGGGGTAGATTAGTCATAGTTTGTGTTAACTTCTGTCAGCGATTCTTTTGTTACGCGACACGTATTCAGTTGTTTGCCAATCGGATAGAAGATAGAGATTCGTCCGTCGTTTTGATCCTTCTAGAGATGTTGGATTTGACGTTCTCCTGGGCACGGACTGGTTAACTACGTGCTAAGCGTCTGTGGACTACCGTGAGAAAACAGTCAGGAATTGTTTTCCCGGCGAGTCAGTTCTTGTTGTGCAGGTGGATAGTTGTGCCGCCTCACATAGCTTGAATTCAACCTTTTTCGCTAGTCGACTACTGAGGAGATGTCACGGATTCTTGACGTTCATTCGTGATACCGTAGCCACAGAGGGTTGGTTGAACCGGTGTTCCATTCGTGCGAGAGTTTTTCCGACGTTGTTCCGGATGAGCCGGCGAAGCTTGGGAGCTTAAGGATCAGCTGCAGAGTAGTGGTTTGGGGAGTTTTGTGCGTCTGAGTGTTTCGCTTTTGGAAGCTCCTATTACTGTTCGTCAATGAGAAAGACGACAGTTTATGGTTGCGTATCGACGGATCGTTAATTGAACCGGCTTACGGTGTGGATATGTATCCTTCACCTCGCCGTGACGATTTCTTCGATCAGCTCCACAGTGCGAGATATCTTCTAAGTTTGTTTAGGATCAGTTCATCATTATTGCGGATTTGGGGTGATGGCATTACGAAGACTGACTTATGCGTGCGACAGGCTTTGTGTGTTTTTGTGAGTCGTTGGATTCACTGATGCCATAGCAGCATTCGTAGATGTGATGAACCAGATTTCTTCAGGCCGTTCCTCGACCAGTTTTTGTTGTGTTATTTACGACATTCTGGTCTATTTAATGTGTCTTGAGGGACAGTAGTAGCACTGATGAACAAAAAGTCCAACTCTTAAACCCATCACTCAACCCATCATTGTAAGCAATGATGAACAAAAAAGAAGTCAATGGAAGCTTCAACCATCATGAACCAACTAGTTACAAAATCCACCCTCTACTTTACTAATTTTCACATTTGCAAATAAGCCCCTCCACACCAATTTTCAGCTAAAGAAAGAACAAAGGAAAAATGGCCGAAACGGAATGCAAACTGGCAACTTCAAAAAACTGATCCCGTAATAAATTACAGGAAAACCCCGCGACTGTATATACATACCTGCATTTGTATTGCGACCGAATACAAATGCAATGAGACAAAATCTACACTGTACAATACTAGGATCCGGCTTAAACCAAAGCCCGCTAATATTATCCGTCCGATCATGATCCGTGCAATACCGCACGTACATGATCGAACCCTGCCATATATCCATACGGCCTCTACAACATTTCGCCTGAAACTTGAGAAACTGTCTGTGGGGGACTCTAAAGACTCGTTAACACTTTGGCCGTGGATTTAACCACTAGCACGTCAGAGGTATTAGCCATACGAAACGGGCTACCAGGTATTGACCAAAAGGGACGTCTGTGAGCGAACTCATCCTGACACCCTACCGAGCCTGTCAGTGACAATATCCGTACAGTTCGGTCCGTTTGTCTATGAGCATCGCATGGCGGGCCTAGGGGGTTGGTAAAAGTCAGACCCCGAAAAGCGGTACAAGTCGTGTCGGAGTGTAGCCCAGAACACCCTGAGATACTACTGGAATACCTACCAGTAAATCTCCTGCCTTGGCCAAGGACTTCGTGTAATGGCTCTCCTAGACACAACGCGACCTCACCCCCAATACCGGGAGAGACGAACCCCTGCAGATCCGCTCACTGCCTCCATGTGGCTCGGGACTGTACCCAACTAAAACCTGTTTGCACGACTCCTTTGAGCCGTGGTAGGATAGTAATCAAAGCATAGTGGGAACTCACACGAGACAAATGACGATCTCAGGTCGCTGAACTAACCTGTACACATGTCACCAGGGAACTGCTATCTAACGTCAGGTATAATACCAACTAGCATGTTCCCGGCGAGTCCTGTCCGGTGTACTCATAACCCAATGAGCACCTGTATACATCTTAGGTGAACCAACTGATACCAATGGCTTGTGAGACAGGCCACCGCCCCTCGTCGGGGTCTTGACTGTATACACTAGTCTACTCTAGAGTATCGATGCCCTGTCTCGAAAACTCACACGACTAGGGACCTTTTATGGATGTGTTTATAGACCCCAGCTCCCACGTATATGATCGCCATCATACTGCTGGTCGTCAACCAAGAATCCTAAGGGCTCTATCAACGTGTAATAGTGACCTGTAAGGTCACCTGAAGCAGTACACGATGATAAAGGTAAACCAGATAGCATGCTATCATCTTGAGTAAGACTGTCCTACAGGCATAGGTCCTCCCTCAATCATTGCAATCACGTGCCTGTGATCCAATAATTGACTCTGAGGGCACTATCTCCCACATCACCAACTCAAGCTACCTCTTCACTAACTAAGGGATTCGTGAAGAAAACAACCTATACTAAAAAGGCTAGTTTGGTAATGATTGATGAAGTAGGAATTTTTCTCACTTTAGAATTTTTTTTCTTTTTTTCTTTTTCACTCCAAGAAAAGCTAGAGAGCCAAGAATGAGATGAAGAGGATGATCAAGTAGTGAACTAGGGTGAAGAAAATATCTCATAGATATTTGTAGAGATATAACCATAGCTATGGATTATGGTTGGGTTTAAAAATATCTAGAGTAAAACAAAAATTAGTGGAATGTGACATGGCTTCTACATGCTTCCACAAGCATCTTAAGCCATGCACATTTCCATTTAATTTTTGATTTACTTTAAATAATAAAACCTCATATTATCCTAAGCCATGGTGTGAGTCTCATACACCCATGTCCAATGTATCATCCACCATGACACAATAATATATATAATATATATACAAATATATATATATATATATATATATCTCACATAATTATATATATATCAACATATATATATATATATATACATCAAGAGAAGAAATTCTTTAGAGAGCTAATATTAGTTAATATATATTAATAAATCAAATATATAATTATATATCAAATTATTAAATCAACACTTGATTAAATAATCCGGCTATATCATATATAACCGACTAATATCTTTTTATATGTGTATCAATTTATCGAACCAACACATGATTCAATAACTCGGTTATATCACATATAACCGACCGATATAATATATCGTGAGATTAGAATACGGTATCATATACACGTATTTAATCAAGGTCCCGCACATATCACATATGTGCCCTACTTTGTTTCGCTTGAGTTAGGAAACCTCTGTATGGGACTCTAAAGACTTTTCAATACGCCAGCAGTAGGTAATGATCACATCAGTTATCCACAAGCCGTCAGCGGTACTAGCTGGACGTAACGGCTACCCAGGTATTGAGCGAATAGAAGATCAACAAGCAAGCTTGTCCAAACTCCCGTGAATTCTATAAGTAACACTACCGTACAGTCTGGTCTCTTCGTCTGATATTGTTAGTGATATGTATGCCCTAGAGGCCATTACTGTACATACGATGTATATTGTAGTGGATGCTTGGACATATATATGGATGACTTTCTTGCTCGACATGATAGTATGCTATCTGGCTGCTCTTTATCTTAACATGTACTCTGATTTTCTCTATGTTACATGTTGATAAAGCCCTTAGGATGAGTACTTGACTACCTGGATTATGATGCAGATCATACTAGTGGGGACGGGGTAGTCGCTAAGTACATCCTTCAAATGTTCCTAGTCGTGGGTGTATCGAGACAGGGCATCGATATACCAGAGTAGACTAGCGTATAGCTTCTCCACCCATGTAGATGGGCGATGGATGATCCCATATCCATTGGTGTTTGACATCAGAGATAGTATACGGGTGCTCAGTGGAGACTGGATACACTGGACGGACTCACCGAGAACTCCCAGATGGTATTATACCTCACGTCAGATGGCAGTTCTCTAGTGACACTGGTAAAGGTTAGTCTGTAGACCCGAGATCGTCATAGAGTCTCGTGTGATTCCCACTGTGCTTTGATTTCCACCTTACCACGTTCAAGAGAACGTGCAAAACGGTGGCTTTTGGGTACATTCCCGAGTCACATGGAGGCAATGAGCGATAGGAGGGGTTTCGTCTCTTCCGATATTGGGGGTTGATGTTGCGCTGTGCTCGATTGGCTATAACAGAAAGTCCTTGGCCAAGGCTGCTTCAGAGATATACTGGTAAGTGTTATCAGTAGTTTCTCGACCCGTTATGAGCCTCATATCGACACGACTTATCGAGTTACTGGGGTCTGACGTTAACCACCCCTAGACGAGATATGCGACATATCAGACGAAGAGACCGGACTGTACGGTAGGGTTACCAATTGGATTCGCAGGAGTGTGAGCAGGCTTGCTTGTTGATTTTCTGATCGCTCAATACCCGGGTGGCCGATACGTTTAGCAGACCGCTTGCGGCTTGTGGGTGTTTGATATGATCATCACCTACTGCCGGCATATTGACGAGTCTTTAGAGTCCAACACAAGGGTTTCCTGGATCAAGCGAAATGGAGTAGGGGCACATATGTGATATGTGCGGGACCGAGATTAATATGATATGAGATACCGTATTATATTCTCGCGATTTGTGACATTGGTCGGTTATATACGATATAGCCGGGTTATCGGATCAAGTGTTGATTCAATAAGTTGTTACATTTGATATTAGTCGGTTATATGTGATATAGCCGGATTATTAAATCAAGAGTTGATTTAATAATTTAATGTATAATTATATATTTGATATATTATATTAAATTAACTAATATTGGCTAACTTAAGTTTTCTTTTCTCATTTTGGATACATTGATGTATATGTGATATATGTTAAATGTATCAAGCTAGGTTACAAATGCAACTAGGGTTAATGAGGGTTAAACCACGCTAGGGTTAAGATTAGGGTTTATAATTTATCATTAAGTAATTCAAATATTGTGGATATTTTTCATGGATGATATTTGTTGAAAGCTTGTAGAAGCTTCAAGGCATCTTTGACTTTGTCCACTCTCTTTGTCCTGCTTAAGATATTTCTTGACCTAACCATTAACCCTAGGTCATGGTTAACTCTCTACAAGGGTTAAGCATGACATGCTTAACCCTTGGTTGCATTTCTAACCTCACAAAAAAAAAATTCATTTCATCACTTGACTTCATCTTCTTCTTCCTCTTGAGCTTGCTCTCTAGTTTGTGATAAAGTGATGATTTTGAATGAGAAAATGATTTCTAATGTGAGCAAACTTCCTACTTCGTCATCCTCTACTACTTTCCATTTAGTATAGGGTGTTTGCTTCACTAATTTCATAATTAGTGAAGAGATAGCTTGGGTTAGTGTCTCCTCGACGTAGATCATCTTCGGCCTCGAAGTCATCGAAGCAAGCATGTTAGTTTCATCAATGGTGCTTCTCTAGAGTCCGGAGTTCACGATTGCAGCGAAGGGACTACTACACGGAGCTAATGAAGTGAAGGACCGGTCTACAAAGGTTGTATTCCTTGCTCACTAGACTTGCAAAGTGTTTGCATTTATATTTCCGTCGATTTCTAGTTAACGATTCTTAGTTAGGGTTAGCTAAAACGGAAAAATTTGGAATTTGGCATGGACGATGCCTCCCGAAACCTTGCTGTTGTTCTAGGTAACCCTGCAGTGGTATCAGAGCCTTGCTAGAAATTTATACGGATTTTTTTAAGATTACGAAACCGAAATACTCCGAAACATGAGACGAAAAATTGAAGTTTCTGTCGTTTATAAAAGTTGTTCAAAATTTTTTTAAACAAGTACAGAGTGCTATATGGGATATAATATGAACACTGTGAAAATTTCAGGGGGTTTTATGAAATTTTGGCCGGCCACCTACCCCATGATCTCGGCCAAATCCGAGCCCCCCCTGAAATTATTTGTGTGTTTCAGTGACTTGGTTTTGATGTTTCAGGTGTTGTTTATTTTTGCTAATTTTGCATGTGATATAATCTTACACTATAAGCAATTCAGAGTGTTTCGTATTTATAGTTTTAACATTTTTTCAGGTTATTCACATATTGTCTAGACGAAGTTAAAAAGTTCGATCGAATGTCAAAAACCCATTTTTCCAAGTTTAACGTATTCGGAAAAATATGCAAGTGATTATGTGGACCCTAGAAGAACGAAACCTTAACTCGATGATGTGACCGTCAGAACCGCCACTAAACCCTAGGGTTTTTAGTAGTTCAGCGTTGTCACATGTGAGGCGTTGGTTTGACCCTTCTACGGCTGGTTCATAGGTACTGTGGCATATTCTGGATATTATTGAAACTGTGCTCAGGTGTTGAGCTGTAGGGAAATTGTGGGACTTTGATGAATCGATCGAAAAGTATAACGTCGTCCAGATATTATGTGATGGGATACAATATTTGGAATCCACAAATAGTTATGAGATAACTAGTTTGAATGTTATAAATCTAGCAGTTTAGTCTTAGATGATCGGTTCCCACGGGATTTTGATGAGATCAAAAGTTCGTCGCAATCACGTAGTGTACGCGGATACTCGCCGGGTAACATTATTAGGTAGCCATGCCCCATAGCCCCGACCAAGTGACTGTAGGAGAACCCCGTCGCCAAAAGCATTCGTTCGGGTGCTCGCGGCAGCGGTGTTCCGCCTTAGTGCACTTCGTCGACGGTATCGGGGGGTGCGTCCGTCTACTAAAGTTTCCGACGAGCATTCGATCAGAGTGTCAGGAATCTTGTTGAATTGCCCGACTTGTGATTGGAAAGTGTTTTTGTAACACCCGAGCCCAATACTACTATTTTTCTGTTACCAGTTGAGGATTAGATATTACTCATTTCATTTAGCTTGCCTGTTTGACACTTACCGTGAAATTTTATCTGGCAAAGTCATTTCTGTATATAAAAAATTTTAGCACCCAAAATAAAATTAAAAATATCCATCTTGGCCTACTCGACACCCCTAGCCGCGTGGTAGCGTCCGTTCATCGAGTTCTCATCCCGTTCGGTGAAACGGGCGAGTTTGGACGACTACGCGCGCGTACAGGTGTCCGACTTGGGGTTATGCATTTTAATCATAAAACATTTTATTTTAAAATTTGGAACCCGCTTAAAATCCTGTTATTTAAATTTCAAATTTTTGGACCCAACCCGGGCGCGATTTGGAAATGTCTCATTTAGCGCCAAAATCCCAAATTAATAAAATATTCGAAACCATATAAAATTTCGTTTATAATATATACTTACTGTTTACAAAATCTTTTAAATATTTTTAACCCACGAATCCTTACTTGTTCCAGCCAATCAGCGAGGGCAGTTTTCCCGTGGGCCCCTCCATGAACTCTTCCTCTCTCTTTCTCTGTCTCTCTCTTTATCTCTCTCTCTCTCTCTTCCCTATATATTCTTCTCCCCCACCTCATATATTTTCCAGAACGAGCAAAACAAAGCCCCACGCGAGAAACCCATCGCGAACCCTCACCGTCGCCGCCTTCACCGTCGCCGCCGCAGCCCCGACGCCGGCGCCAACGCCACCGTCGCCCTCGCCTCCGCCTTCTCGCCTCAACCGACCCTGTTTCCTCTCTCCCGAGCACCCTGCGCAGTCGCGGCCACCTGCAAATTTCCCTGCAGTCGCCAAGTCGCCGCCGGCAACCACCTGCGCCGCCGACCATCACCTCGCCTGTTCTCCTCACCCCGAGACCTCATCTTTCTCTTCTTTCCGGCACACCCTGCACCTTCCTCGACGCCAACCCACCACCCATCGCCTGCAACCTCACCCTCGCCGGAAACCCATCACCACCGACCATCCGTCATCTCCTCGCCTCCCAGCAAACCCCCAGAACGCCAACACAACCACTACCGACCGATTTTGCACCTTCCCCGATCACCTCTACCGAAACCCTTCTCGTTGTCGTCACCATCGCGGCTTGAACCGCCGGTGATCTTGACGGCACCGATCGCCTCGCTGCCGGGTTGCTGAGAGTGCATCCATCTCTGTCCAGATCATCCTGAGCCCTTGATGTTATCGTGTCGCGTGGGTTCGCGCCTCCGTTCTCGTTTTCGTCGTTTCGTCGAGGCAAGTATTCGATACTTGCTACATGCTATTGCTACTTTATAACTTGCCTTAGTATTCATGTGTGGTTTAATGACATATTATTTAGTAAATCACCTTACATACATTGCTTCCTATTTAACCCTCGTAGCATGTCAAATTAATTATTTCCTGATAAACCCGTACATGATAGATTACATTTGATTCACTGGTATGATGCTTTATTTCCAGTTTAGTTTATCAAATATGCATAACCGGTTAAATTACAATTGCATTCTTTAAACAGATCATACTTGTCGTGGTATTCTTGGAACACTCAATATATTATTAACCTGATTACAGCAGTTACGTTCGCCGTCCTGTATTCACGTGATATTGACACTATCTATTTAACACAATTGAAAATTGTACAGCTAGGTAATAAATCCGATTATTGTTTAACGCGTTGATTTGAACATGATGCTGCTTATATATCTGTTTGCGAGCACACCCACGATATCGTTACATCTTGATTGACATTGTCACACATGGTATTTATATGATACACCTGACATGGTACCGTTTACTATTGACTTGACCTGATGTACCATGACCTGACCTGTTACCTGATCTCATGCCTAATGCCAACAAACCTGACATGTAGTCCTCATGGACCATTCCTGTTGTTTATCCAGACAAGCCTGCTGTTACCTGATCCTGTGTTGGCATTAGTTCTTGATTACTGAATACCTGACCTGACACATATAACTTGGGGGTATGGGGAAATCAAAGGTGAACCTGACTTGTAACTCGACAGTTCACTACCTGTTCGAGTGTGCACATTCCTGTTTTGTGCCTAGCGGCATGTCTCGGTTTCGGCCTAGAATATTGTGGCCGTGGTCCCGGGTATGTACGGGATACTATCGAGTGTACACATTCCTGTTTTGTGCCTAGCGGCATGTCTCGACTGCAGCCGAGAATATTGTGGCCGTGATCCCGGGTATGTACGGGATACTATTGAGTTACATCGACGATTCATCAAATTGATTTCAAAGACTTTAGACTAGGAAACCCGATAGAACAGTTTAGTTACCCACTGCACATTACCCTGCACCGCTTGTTTCACATTATTGCTTTATTCATGTTTAGTTCTGCATTGCCGATTTCACTGTTCATATTATATTACTTGTTGACTTGACGCGCTGACGTCTGGGTTTTGCATGGCCCAGATTCTATACCACTGTCGCAGTCCGAGCAGGAGTACTTCAGCCAGCAGGCTGACTTGTGGGTTCTGTAGTGGTTAGTTTTATTTCCTGCATTTATTTTCTGATGTGAGCCCGCATTATGGGACATACCTTTTAGATATTGTATTGGATCATTTGCTTCCGCATTTATTTATCATTGACTCTTGTTATTTTGGATTGTGGACATGTTTTAGATAGTTTTGTCTCGTTCTTGATATCTCTACAGCCGTAATGTGACTGTGGATGGATACTTCCTACCCACAGGTAGCATGGTTGGCTATGTCACGTGCCCAATCTAGCGTACTCTAGGAAGCGGGGCGTGACATAGTTCTTTTGGTATCAGAGCCAGGTTAGTTGGGTTGATTCTTTTGTAGTTGGGTATTGTACCCAATACACGAATCAGAATACCCGTGTTTAGGAAACATGTCCTGCCACTTTGCCATTTACCATTCTTGAATCGCATTCTTCCTGATTATATCTTTTACGACGTGCAAACTTACTTTGCATGTCGACTCAAAAACCTGATCTCTTGTTATCCCTAGGACTTAGGTGACTTGGGTGGAGTTAAGTAATTATGGCTATGATACCGCGGCATAGTTACAATGCGGTACTCTATTTATGTATCTTGGAGTTCTAGCCTTGATCTCTATATTGAATCTATCATCATGCTAATGTTGGGTGTTTTGATTTCAGGAATATGGCAGATAAGAATTTCAAGACGTACCAGAGGCGTGTGGACGAAGTCGCCATGCTTGGAATAATAAGAGGAATGCTGGAAAATCAGAAGAGGCATACTGAGCTGATCCAGCAGCAAGCAGATTCGTTTCAGGAAGGTTTGCAGATCGTTCGGCAGTCTGTAAACAACGCTGGAGCTAAACCAGTTGACCGAGTAGGGACCGTGGCAGATTTCAGACGTTTGGGTCCGACTACATTCACTGGTTTAGAGGAGCCGTTGCCAGCCGAGCAGTGGCTGGTCGACACAGAGAATTTGCTGATTGCGGCATAGATTCCCGAGAACAAAAGAGTTGAGGTGGTGCGCATTCAGCTAGTGGATTACGCCCGAGAGTGGTGGCTTGTGGAAGAGACCCGCTTGCCCAAGCCGATCAGTTGGGCGGAGTTTTCTAAGAGTTTCCTGGAGAAGTTCTTCCTGCGGACGGCACGGAAGGAAATGGAAGAGAAGTTTATTGGGCTGAGGCAGAATGGAGCACCCGTGGACGTGTATGCAGCGGAGTGGACCAGACTCAGCCATTTCGCTGGACCTTTAGTCGCCAACGAGGCAGACAGGGCACGAAGGTTCATGCACAGTTTGGATGTGGACATCCAGAGGCAGATTTTCTCCCTGGGTTTAACCACTTTCTCACAGGTTCTTACGGCAGCTCGGGAACAACAGAGTTTATCTGGGATGAAAGGGAGCTTGCAGCAGACAGCAGTTGCGGCCAGGAAGCCCGTATTTGTACCTAGCCGAGATCATGGGCGCAAGGGCATTCCAGTGGACCGTCGAGGTGTAGCACCCATGAAGAAGCCTGTGGTCGTCGATCGAAGAAAGAGCATGAATTGTAACTACTTCAATTTACCTGGCCACATGCAAAAGGATTGTCGAAGGAGGCTGGGACTCTGTTTGGTTTGTGGAGCGGCTGATCACACAGTTGGTGCCTGTCCGTCGAAGCTTCGCACGAGAGATGATATACTGAAGCCTCTGCAGAGACCGTTCCAAGGGAAGAAACAGCTGACTCAAGGTCCTAATCAGGCTCGAGCTTTTACCTAGACAGTTGAGGAAGCCAATGCATCAGGAGAAGTGGTTTCAGGTACTTTACTCGTTCATGGTTTTCCTGCATTGGCATTATTTGATTCTGGTGCATCCCACTGTTTTATGTCATCCAAATTTATAACTACACACTCGATTACCTGCACGACCCTGTCTAGTTTCTGGGACATACACACTGGGAATGGGAAAATCATATCTAGTAAGGAATGTAAAGATTGTACGGTTGTTGTGTGCGGACAGGAACTCTTTGCAGATTTCTTGGTGATAGATACGGGCAGCTATGAAGTTGTCTTGGGAATGGATTTTCTTGGCACTTTCTACGCCCACATTGACTGTAGGGCAAAGAAAGTAATTTTCCAGATTCCTGGACATCCTGAGTTTACCTTCACTGGAGGAAGCAGTTCTGTCGGGCCAGTCGAGTTTAGGGCTAGGCCGACAAACAATGTTCTTGCAGCAATGGAAGTTGATAGTAGTGAAGAGTCGGCGGTTGTTCGCGATTTTATGGACGTATTTGAAGATATATCGGGTTTACCGTCGAAGCGAGACGTGGAGTTCGCAATTGACCTTATTCCTGGTACGGCGCCAGTATCTAAAGCGTATTATCCAATGGCACCAGTAGAATTGGAAGAAGTTAAGAAGCAGGTTGCTGAATTGCTTGAGAAGGGTTGGATTCGAAGCAGCAACTCGCCTTGGGAAGCTCCAGTTCTTCTAGTAAAGAAGAAGGATGGCACGAGAAGGATGTGCATCGACTATCGAGAATTAAACCGGGTAACTATTAAGAAGAAGTACCCGATCCCTCGCATTTGAGAACTTTTTGAGCAGCACAACCGCAGGATCCTAGACTGCAAAAGTTTCGAGAGCAGGTTGAAGCTGGACTACGAACAGATTTACTGGTCCACGAAGATGGTTCGTTGAGGTATGGTAGCCGTTTGTGTGTGCCAAAGGGAGATGTTCGTGAAGAGCTTATGAAGGAGGCACACAGTTCAGCTTATTCTGTACATCCAGGAGGCACAAAGATGTACCGTGATATTCGACAGCATTTCTGGTGGGAAGGCATGAAACGGGAGATTGCTCGCTTCGTGGCTAAGTGCTTGGTATGTCAGCAAGTCAAGGCTGAACACCAAAGGGTTGCTGGCTTATTGCAACCACTTCCGATTCCTCAGTGGAAGTGGGAACATATAACCATGGATTTCGTGACGGCTTTACCGCGGAGTCCAAAGGGCAACAATGCAGTATGGGTGATTGTTGATCGATTGACCAAGGCAGCTCACTTTATTCCTTTCCGGGTTGGTCAATCAACGGAGACTTTGGCAGAGCGGTACATGCAGGAGATTGTAAGATTACATGGCGTACCGGTGAGCATTGTGTCCGATCGGGACACTCGGTTCTTATCACACTTCTGGAGGAGTTTACAGGAAAGTTTGGGGACTCGATTGAAGTTTAGCACAGCTTATCATCCTCAAACTGATGGTCAGTCGGAAAGAACGATCCAAACTCTTGAAGACATGTTGAGAGCATGCATGTTGGACTTCAAGGGTTCGTGGGAGGATCACCTACACTTGGTGGAGTTTTCTTACAACAACAGTTTTCAAGCAACTATCCGATGGCCCCGTTTGAAGCTTTGCATGGACGGAAGTGCCGTTCACCTGTTTGTTGGGATAATGTCGGTGAACGAAGATTGTTGGGACCAGATTTGGTAGTGCAGACGGTTGAGAAGGTTAACACAATCAGAAAGTTTATGAAGGCAGCTCAAGACAGACAGAAGAGTTGGGCTAACACGTCAAGAAGACCTCTAGAGTTCGCCGTGGGTGATTTGGTATTCTTGAAGATATCACCGACTAGAGGGGTGATTCGTTTTGGGAGTCGAGGAAAGCTTAGTCCTCGATTCGTTAGACCCTTCGAGATATTGGAGCGCGTTGGAGAGGTAGCGTACCGTTTGGCGTTACCGCAGTCCTTGGCGGGTGTGCACGATGTGTTTCACGTATCTCAACTACGAAGGTATGTTCGAGATGAAACACACGTCTTGGATCATTCGGAGTTAACAGTACGGGAAGACCTGACTTTTGAGGAGCGACCGGTTGAAATCATGGATCGAAGGGAAAAGGTTTTTAAGAACAAGGTTATCCCCCTTGTGCTCGTTTCTTGGGGTAATCGATCACATGGAGAGTCCACTTGGGAGCGAGAAGATGAGATCCGGCAGAAGTTTCCTCACCTTTTCCTGTAGTTTTCTATCTTGTATTCTTGGAATTTCGAGGACAAATTCTTTTTGTAGTTGGGTATAATGTAACACCCGAGCCTAATACTACTATTTTTCTGTTACCAGTTGAGCACTAGATATTACTCATTTCATTTAGCTTGCCTGTTTGACACTTAACGTGAAATTTTATCTGGCAAAGTCATTTCTGCATATAACAAATTTTAGCACCCAAAATAAAATTAAAAATATCCATCTTGGCCTACTCGACATCCCTAGCCGCATGGTAGCGTCCGTGCATCGAGTTCTCGTCCCGTTCGATGAAACGGGCGAGTTTGGACGACTACGCGCGCGTACAGGTGTCCGACTTGGGGTTATGCTTTTTAATCATAAAACATTTCATTTTAAAATTTGGAACCCGCTTAAAATCCTATTATTTAAATTTCAAATTTTTGCACTCAACCCGGGCGCGATTTGGAAATGTCTCATTTAGCACCAAAATCCCAAATTAATAAAATATTCGAAACCATATAAAATTTCTTTTATAATATATACTTACTGTTTACAAAATCTTTTATATATTTTTAACCCACGAATTCTTACTTGTTCCAGCCAATCAGCGAGGGCAGTTTTCCCGTGGGCCCCTCCATGAACTCTTCCTCTCTCTCTCTCTAACTCTCTCTCTCTCTCTCTTCCCTATATATTCTTCTCCCCTACCTCATATATTTTCCAGAATGAGAAAAACAAAGCCCCACGCGAGAAACCCATCGCGAACCCTAACCCTAGCCGCCTTCACCGTCGCCGCCGCAGCCCCGACGCCGGCGTCAGCGCCACCGTCGCCCTCGCCTCCGCCTTCTCGCCTCAACCGACCCTGTTTCCTCTCTCCCGAGCACCCTGCGCAGTCGCGGCCACCTGCAAATTTCCCTGCAGTCGCCAAGTCGCCGCCGGCAACCACCTGCGCCGCCGACCATCACCTCGCCTGTTCTCCTCACCCCGAGACCTCCTCTTTCTCTTCTTTCCGGCACACCTTGCACCTTCCCCGACGCCAACCCACCACCCATCGCCTGCAACCTCACCCTCGCCGGAAATCCATCACCACCGACCATCCGTCATCTCCTCGCCTCCCAGCAAACCTCCAGAACGCCAACACAACCACTACCGACCGATTTTGCACTTTCCCCGATCACCTCTACCGAAACCCTTCTCGTTGTCGTCCCCATCGCGGCTTGAACCGCCGGTGATCTTGACGGCACCGATCGCCTCGCTGCTGGGTTGCTGAGAGTGCAGCCATCTCTGTCCAGATTATCCTGAGCCCTTGCTGTTATCGTGTCGCGTGGGTTCGCGCCTCCGTTCTCATGTTCGTCGTTTCATCGAGGCAAGTATTCGATACTTGCTACATGCTATTGCTACTTTATAACTTGTCTTAGTATTCATGTGTGGTTTAATGACATATTATTTACTAAATCACCTTACATACATTGCTTCCTGTTTAACCCTAGTAGCATGTCAAATTAATTATTTCCTGATAAACCCGTACATGATAGATTACATTTGATTCACTTCTATGATGCTTTATTTCCAGTTTAGTTTATCAAATATGCATAACCGGTTAAATTACAATTGTATTCTTTAAACAGATCATACTTGTCGTGGCATTCTTGGAACACTCAATATATTATTAACCTGATTACAGCAGTTACGTTCGCCGTCCTGTATTAACGTGATATTGAAACTATCTATTTAACACAATTGAAAATTGTACAGCTAGATAATAAATCCGATTATTGTTTAACGCGTTGATTTGAACATGATGCTGCTTATATATCTGTTTGCGAGCACACCCACGATATCGTTACATCTTGATTGACATTGTCACACTTGGTATTTATATGATACACCTGACATGGTACCGTTTACTATTGACTTGACCTGATGTACCATGACCTGACCTGTTACCTGATCTCGTGCCTAATGCCAATAAACCTGACATGTAGTCCTCATGGACCATTCCTGTTGTCTATCCAGACAAGCCTGCTGTTATCTGATCCTGTGTTGGCATTAGTTCTTGATTACTGAATACCTGACCTGACACATATAACTTGGAGGTATGGGGAAATCAAAGGTGAACCTGACTTGTAACTCGACAGTTCACTACCTGTTCGAGTGTGCACATTCCTGTTTTGTGCCTAGCGGCATGTCTCGGTTTCGGCCTAGAATATTGTGGCCGTGGTCCCGGGTATGTACGGGATACTATCGAGTGTACACATTCCTGTTTTGTTTCTAGCGGCCTGTCTCGACTGCAGCCGAGAATATTATGGCCATGATCCCGGGTATGTACGGGATACTATTGAGTTACATCGACGATTCATCAAATTGATTTCAAAGACTTTAGACTAGGAAACCCGATAGAACAGTTTAGTTACCCACTGCACATTACCCTGCACCGCTTGTTTCACATTATTGCTTTATTCATGTTTAGTTCTGCATTGCCGATTACACTGTTCATATTATATTACTTGTTGACTTGACGCGCCGACGTCTGGGTTTTGCATGGCCCAGATTCTATACCACTATCGCAGTCCGAGCAGGAGTACTTCAGCCAGCAGGCTGAGTTGTGAGTTCTGTAGTGGTTAGTTTTATTTCCTGCATTTATTTTCTGATGTGAGCCCGCATTATGGGACATACCTTTTAGATATTGTATTGGATCATTTGCTTCCACATTTATTTATCATTGACTCTTGTTATTCTGGATTGTGGGCATGTTTTAGATAGTTTTGTCTCGTTCTTAATATCTCTACAGCCGTAATGTGACTGTGGATGGATACTTCCTACCCACAGGTAGCATGGTTGGCTATGTCACTTGCCCAATCTAGCGTACTCTGGGAAGCGGGGCGTGACAGTTTTCAATATCGAGACTAAAATGCGGGGTTTATAATTGTTAGGCATGCGATGTCTAAGGAATTCATTTGGTTAGGCATGAAATCCAATATATGTGATATATTGGGTTTATGATGTCTAAGGTGGTTGCGGATTCCAACTGTTATAGTTTTTTCACTTTCTTTTCTGCAACCGTAAGTGTAATATGTGGTGTATCGCCAGTTTCGGTGCTATATGTCAACGACAACTGGGATACGCATATTTACTTACGTTGATGACATGTGATGTTATGTGTTGCCGTGATATGTTATATTGGATCGTCGTGTTTGAATAGCCGGGGGTTTTATGTGAGATGAGAGTTTTTCATTTTCATTCATGTAAAATTTATTGTATGTAATATTCTTTTATTGGGGAACTTCCGGGTTGAGGATGATGTCACCATTGTATATTATTTACTTTTCGGCATTAGGATAGACCCAAAGCAGGGAGCATAAGTAACCGGGTTCTAGGGTCCAGTGGGAGACCATCTCAAGGAGTTGAGACCGGGTCTCCTAACTCTAGAATTGGCAGGGTTGCTTGCCGCTCTCGTAGGGGTCTAGGGATGTTGGTTTGGCTATTCATCACGACCGTGGAATCCGTGTTTTATACTGTCTTAATTTAAAACCCGAAAATCCTAGTATATCCAATATTTCATATGTTTTATTCTGCTGCGATATTCTGTGATGTGATCATTGATTATATTCTGAGACGAATGCTTATATATATATGATATATATTATATATTACTGCTTTCGTTTCATATGTGATACTTGGGAAGCATAATTAAATGGGACTTCATTAATGAGATTAATGAAATAAAAGAAACCTAAAGATTTTGTAGAAACTTGTCTCGAAAACTGGTAGCTCTAGTTCTTGCTTTGCAAAGCGGTATTCCTTGTAGAATATCCAACACCTTATTCGATAAGGAAAGAGCCGAGATCCCTTCACCGGGAGTGACCTCTTTAGTGAAACTAGCAGATGCTACGAACTCGGTTTGTCTTTTGATTGCTTTTATGGTTTTTGCTTTGCATAGTGGTATTTATGAAATATCCCGCACCTTATTTGATAAGGAAAGAGCCGAGATCCCTTCACCGGGAGTGACCTCTTTAGCAAAACTATTAAAAGCCTCAAAACACTCCTTTTCAAAATCACTCGATTCTACAACGATATCAAGTTCATTACGCAAAAGGTTTTCTTAAAAACCCGTCGTAGCCTTCCGTCATTTCAGATAAGTACTTCATAGTATTCGTGCTACGTTTGTTGGTTTTCGTCAAGGCGTATTGTGCGGTAGCTATTTATGCTTATCTGCATAAGCATATGATGCGATTGAGTTAAGTTAGTCGTGCGACTTTGTTGGCTTTCGTCAAGGGTCGTGCGGGTGGGTTTAATTCAATCAGGAAATGTACGGGTTGAACTTGACTAGTAGCCTATGGTTTGTTAGCTTTCGTCAAGGTCATAGGATGCTAGGGGTAAAATATTATCGGGAATTTCAAGTGTTGAAATTTGCAATGAGATTGCATACCTTCTATGAGATAGTTGGATCCCGATACCCACTGTGAGTAAGAGTTACTCCTGGGAGAGTTTTACACATCACAATTAGCCGATCAAGTAGGTGTCTAGAAAGGTGTCAACGGGGTTACGCCCCTGGGAAAATGAGGTTTATTTTAATTAGTCTGTGCGAAAGCACGGGGAACCTCCCTCAATGTACCGACACTGGCATGGCTGAAAGATTGGCAAACTTGTAGGGTGTAATTAATCCCGGCTAGTCTTTCCTTTTAGGGTTTGAAGGATGATTTGAATAAAACAGTGGGAGCCATCCTGATTAGATAAATTAATAACCAATCTAATCTTGCAAGAGCATACGCTGAGTGTTTTCTTCTCTCTCTCTCTCCAAGTAGCAACCATGTCACGCCTTAATCATGATAATAATACAGATGTATTGACCGAACCCGCTTGTTATATTGAGCTAAGGAATGTTGGTCCCGCTCCAACTTATAATTGTTATAAAACCGAGCAGGAAATATGGGATTATCAGGATTCTTGTGCCGCCCAAACGAAGAAAGTGCATGCTGATACATCTTCTTTGGGTATGTTCTGTAAGTCGATGTGCAACACCCCACGACTTGCGGGGAGGCGGAAATTTAAAAAACGATCTTTTTCTTTGCTTAAACATCGACTAACCGCATGAATCGAAGCTAAACGATAACTAACATGAAACATAGAAGTTATATACTACTATGCTTAGGGATTATACCTAACGAAACGTGTCCTTCGTCTTTGCGAACTCCACCTCCTCCTCGGCCTTCTCGAAGTAGTAGACGATCCACCCGAGAGCTTTACTCCAAGCTTAGCCTCTAAACTTGAGGCAACTAACCTTCTTTAAGTGCTAATCAAAAAAGCTAGGTGATATAGAGTAAGGGTTATGGTTTAATTAGTCTTGCTAATCCTTGTACTCAACACATGAAAGGGGAGGATTAGGGTTTGAAGAGGGAGAGCTTGAGGAGAGAGAAGATGAGAATAATAATGAAGTGAGAATAATGAGTTATCATAATATATATCAAGCATTTCTTTTTATCAAAAAAAGAATATAAATGAATTTAACAACCATTCTTGATAATATCTAGTGATGATTCACTCCATGAGTCATTAAGCATTTATCATGCATTAATGACATGGATGAATCATCCATATGACTCACTAATCACATTCATTGTATATGCCACCTAAACCTCCTTAGTCACCACCTTCTAGAAGCTTCTCGCGCAATTACGAGAACGCCCCTCCTTTCCGCAAAAATACGGAAAAACTTTAGACTGTATAAATCCAATAACCGGATACCAGTAACTGGCTTAAACCAAAGCCGACTGGTAAAAACTGTCCGAAAGTCGTACGTGCATAAACACACGTATGCGTCCGAACCCTTGTCGTAAAACCATACGACCTCTATATCGTTTCGCCCGGAGTAGGGAAACTCTCTGTGTGGGACTCTAGAGACTCGACTACTACGCTGGCAGTTGGTTTAACCACAGACCGCAAGCGGCACTAGCTGTACGTAACGGTCCCCAGGTAGATGTCGATAAGAAGGCCGATGAGGGAAACCATCCGAACTCCTACTGAGTCTGATGTGACAATCTCCATACAGTTCGTTCCGTTCGTCCAAGACTATCGCATATCGGGCCTAGGGGGCGGCAAGCGTCAGTCCCCTAATAGCGGTATAAGTCGTGTAGGAGGGAAGCCCATTACACCATGAGAAACTACTGGAACCTACCAGCAAATCTCGCTTGCCCTGGCCAGGGACTTTGCGTAATGGATCTCTGACACAGCGCGATATCAACCCCCAATACCGGGAGAGACGAATCCTGTCTAACCGCCACTGCCTCTAAGTGCTCGGGACTGCACCCAACTGCTACCTGTTTGCACGACTCCTTTGAGCCGTGGTAGGGTAGCAATCTAAGAACAGTGGGACACACTCGAGGCGAAGTAGCAGTGTCAAGTCTGCGGACTATGCTGTACTCATGTCACCTGGGAACTGTTCACTGACGTCTGGTATAAAACCAACCAACAGTTCCCTGTGAGTCCAGTCCGGTGTACCCGTAACCTAACGTGCACCTGCATACTATCTCCAGTACGACGTACTGACGGCTGTGGGACAGACCATTTCCCCAACTGGGATGAGAAGCGTACACACTAGTCTACTCCGGAGTATCGATGCTCTGTCTCGATGATCCAACGACTAGGGACCTGAATAAGGATGTGCTTGTAGACTACCCAGCCCCCACTAGTGTGACTGCCATCACAACGCTGGTAGTCAAGCAAGATCCTAAGAGCTCTATCAATACGTATACTCACATATTAAGATAGAAAAAACCAAGTAGCATACTACCATATTTAGCAAGACTGTTATATACATGTGAATATCCCAAGCTTCCATTAAGTAATATACAAACTAGTATGATACAATAATGGCCCCTAGGGCATATACACTAACATGTTCATTGCAGAACTGTTTCTCAGTATCCTTTACGTCCTGGGTATGAGATACCGGATCAGGATCCCACATATGTAATCTGTTACATTGGCTACAAATAGATAGAGAACTGAGAATGGGTGATAAGTTTTAAGAGTTAGAAACGGTGCAAGTGTTGCAGCCAAGTCTGTTGGCAGTTATCACCCTGTATTACCAAATACATTGATTCTGAACGAATGTTATTAGACACCGAACCTGATATACAACATCATATCAGTCTCTTTATTCAGTAAAGAAGGATATAATTTTGTATTGTTGGATAATGTTTTGAACATTTCCTATATCAAGAGTTGATCGGTTCGGGCACGTTATCTAAAAGCATATACGTTCTAAATCAAACCACAGTTCTTAACGTACAGAACATACACAAGAGGAAGAGTTCAGATATGAACGAATCCTTCTTGAGGCATTGTAGACTAGGTTATATCAATGCGACCCGACAAGCTAAGTTACATTTAGATGCATATTTAAATCAGTTTGAACTTACATCTTGTGAAACTTGCCAGTCATGTCATAAAGATAAGATGACCATAGCTCCGTTTATTGGAAACAGAGAAAGAGTTAATGAGCTCTTGGAATTGATACATGCTGATGTATGAAGGTCCCCTGTCTACACAAACTAGGACCGGTTCTTTGTCCTTCATTATATTCACTGATGATCTCTCGAGATTCGGACATATGTTCCTGTTGAAACATAAGTCTGAACCTTTTGAGATATTCAAAGAATATAAGTTAGAAGTAGAGAACCAAAATGGGTATAAGTATTATGTCCTTTGATGTGATCAGGGAGGAGAATACTTGAGCACGGAGATCCTGGACTATTCGAAAGGAGAATGAGATTCTCTCTCAGCATTAGTCCTCCGTATACACCAAAGCACGTCGGTGTATCTATAACACTTTGAAATTCATTTAGGATGTTTTCGCGTTATTTAGCAATTTGGCGTGTTTTTCATAAAAGCCCGAGTGTCGTATTTTCCTTCTTGGTTAATGATATTTGTGTTGTGAAGTGTTATATATATATGTTTATATATAATTTTAGGGTTATTAATTATTTCTAGTCGGGTTTACCCTAATTGGGAAATTTCTTGTGTTAGTGCACACATGCACACTTAGCACAATTTTCCTTGACCGAGATTAAAAGTGTTAGCATGTTAACCATTTCTTTTCATGCATGGATCATTGTTATTTCCCCATCCTTTTATCAAACTAAACCGTTTTTAGAATTCAAAAATCCAAATAAACAAATGAGGCATGGTGTTAGGTAGGGAAGTTTGACTTTTGACCCATTTCTTTCTCTCTCTTTTCTCTCTTCTTCATTTTTCTGGAACTCTCTGCCAAAATGCAGCAACTCCAGCAGCAACAACACAACATCTTCATCATCTTTTCATTTCTCTTTTGAATCCATACAAAATCCTACACAAAACCACTCATTTCTTCACTCAAAACCTTAGAAAAATGACTTTTTGGGGGAGTTTGGAGGCAAGTCTGTGTTTGTGAAGGAAGGAGCAGAAGTTTGGGTTTCTTTAGGGTTTTTGGAAGGTATATATCTCACACTTAGCACCTTATTTTATAACTTGTAGTTTTGATAGCTAAAAACCGCTTTTTTGTGCTTTGTGGTGATATTGAGGGAGAATGGTGATGTTTAGGTTAAATTGGTATTTTTGTGACTTGATTAGCTTAGTTATGTGCTTTTAGTGTTGTTTCAACTTAGAATTTGTCTCAGGTTTCACAAAAATACCCAAAAGTATCGATTTAGTGCTAAATGTTGATTTTTAACTGGTTTTGGGACTCTGTCGAAATCTGCTTGTACTCTGGTTATTTCAGAATAATATTGTATTTACTGTAGCATACACAGGGGGTATAGAGTGCACACATAAAACCTGGGAGCCCAATTCCCCAGACCGGCCGCCGAAAAATACATTCTGGCCGCAAATTGCGGCCAGATGAGTGAGTTAGGGGTTGGAGTTTGGGGCACATGAGTCTGCTGCTATGTGTAGTATTGTGGTATATATAGTTTTGTAATATCTTTCCTATATAAAAATCTGGGATTTAATACCCTATTTTTCGTATTTTAAACTTTCGCGACACGCGTGATACGTGTGTGTGGGTTTGGGGTTTCTGCGTATCGCGACGTGTCGGAGTGGCTTCAGGCGTGTAATCACACGTTCTAGCGCATCGCGCACACGCGCGCTTGGTTTGAGACACAGGTTTCTAGTTGACTTTAAATGTCGTGTTTGTATGGGTTTGAGCTTATGTGTGATATATTGTGGAATTCTAGGTTCGCAGGCGAGTGCGACGGACGCCGCGAAGAAGGGGAAACAAGTTATCGGCTATACCTAGCGAGAGACTACGGTGAGTAGATTTAACATCTACGGGGATATCGCCCGCATGGCGTTATGCGTCAGGGCTGATAGGACCTTATAGCGATATATTTTGCATTCATCTACATGACCACTGTTTATTGCATACCGCATTCCCTGCTATGCGTATATAAACTAGAATTGATAGAACACCGCACTATTATTAACGGTTCAAGTTGGACGAGCACAATTTATATGCTACACTCACACCGTTAGTGATTGCCATGACACTCACATTATAGGATTTCTATAAATCATATGTCAGATTGTTTCCGCATTATTGATGTTTGCCATGATTTGCTGCATATCAGCAGATGTTATATTCATACTTGGACACATCTACATCACATATTCATACATGTGCCATGTATATATTGATATCCTCATACCTGCATAGATTTACGCATTGAGATATGTTGTTTCCATGTTATTTCTGGATTTGGGAACCGTGGATATTTCAAAAGAGAATATGTAATTATTTAAAAACCCGGTTTCCCTTGATATGATATTTCAGTGCGTCCACCATATGTTTTCTCGGTGCTAGAGCCCGATATATGAGAGAGAGAGGGCTGACCCGGACTAACGGATGCCCGATATATGAGAGAGAGAGGGCTGACCCGGACTGACGGATACCCGATATATGAGAGAGAGGGGGCTGACCCGGACTGACGGATGCCCGATATAGGAAGATTTGCGTGTCGATGCTGGACACGAGTATTTATGATATTTGGTTGCCGATGTTGGGCACTCGTGATTCTCAGAGATTTACAGGATTTGAGGGCCGATGAAAGTGCCGGCGCCTGAGCTATTTGGGGAATCTGGGGTGCATTGATGGACGCCGATTACATATTCCACGTTGACGTTCTGTGTAGATGTTATGTTCCCATGATCAGCATTCATTATTGTATCTCATCCTGTAGTTATATTACCTGATAGAGCACTTGCATGATTATTGCACATACTGCTTATCACGCATTGATATCATCTGCTGGCATATGATAGAGTAGCGCAGTACGTACATACTTGCGATTACCTTTATATGTTATTTCTATTCACAAGTTGGCAACTCACCCCCGTTGTGCCACAGTATTTGCAGGTTGCCCCTCGGAGTAGTCGTGGCAGACTGCGTTCTTGCATCTTTTGACACAGATACCCCCACAGTTGGTGTACTAGCTCTTTTGCTGATAGGAAGGTTTTGTGCGGTATCTGTTTATCTTTCAGTTATGTACATTATTGTATCTAGTATTCTCCATCTACCATATATGTACTTGACTTAGAGACAGTGTGAGGACGTTGATGTATATTATTTGTATTCTGGTGTCGAGCTCGTTGTGAGCCGACTTTACTTATGCAGTTTATTCTATCTGTGATGTTCCCACTTGTTGATCTTGATCTTCGCTACGGCGTCGTATATTGCTATCTTGGTGATTATTTACTTAAGATTTCTTGTCACTTTTGTAAATGCTTCCATTCAAGTTTAAGACTCTCTATACTTTTACTGGTTTGATTTCTGGGTTTTTGGTTCACTTAGTCGCGTTACGCCTGAAGAAGTTACATGGTTAAGTGCCGGTCACGGGCCAAAGTTTGGGTCGTGACAAAGTTGGTATCAGAGCGTAGGTTTTACCTTTCGGAGTGTTCCTAGGATGACCCTGGTATGATGGAGTACGTAGCTGAAGCAGAGTGGCGTAGCGTGCGTATGTTCCGCGGCATACTCACGATACGGTACTCCGCCTAAGCGACCTTAGGACTTGTTGATTTAAATTCCTTCTCGAGTATATACATTCTTGTGATTCGATTTCCGTACCCTTATCGAATCCTACTTTTTCTTTCAGCCATTATGCCGCCAAAGACTACGAGGGCGCAGAGAGCGGCCGCGAGGGCCGAGATTCGAGTTGACTCGTCCGAGATGAGGACTGATCCGGGTAGTACACCGGTTGTGCCCGAGCAGGCTGTTCTTGCCGTGACAGGTCAGATTGCCATGTTAGGGGCTGGTGTGCAGGAGATGAGCCAGATGGTAGGATCTAGTATGCAGGAGATGCGCCAGATGATGGGATCTCTAGTTGAGACACTTCGAGCGCAGCGACCATAGGTAGTTCCACCCGATGCAGAGACTGCGGTGGTACCCACAGTACAGGCAGATGTCCCTACCGCTACAGAGGTCATCTCAGTATCGCTGTCAGAGTTTATGAGGATGAAGCCTCCGGTCTTCACAGGCACCGATGCGGCCTAGGACCCACAGTCTTTCATTGATAGGATGGCGCGGATATGTCGTTCACTTAGATGCGCAGATGCGAGATGGGTTGAGTTCACGAGCTTTCGCTTCGAAGGTCTCGTGCAGAAATGGTGTGAATCAGTCGAGAAGGGTAGAGCAGCAGGTCTTCCTCCTATGACCTGGACAGAGTTCGTGGCGCTATTCCTTGCCCGTTTTCTTCTACTGAGCGTCAGAGATTCTAGAGCACACAGGTTCGAGTCCTTACGCCAGACTCCGGAGATGTCAGTGGCAGAGTATGATGTCCTGTTCACCGAGCTATCAGTTTATGCTCCGTACCTAGTGGCTACTGAGGAGTTGTGAGTCAGGGGATTTGTCCGAGGTTTGCTTACACCACTGTTCCTTGCGATCAGTGCGCAACATTACGAGACATATGCAGCAGCTGTAGATGCAGCCCTATTAGTCGAGGAGCGCCTTGCGGAGACTTCGGTAGTTCCAGAGCCGAAGAGAGTTCGTGCGGATACATCAGCGCAGAGACAGCCTTTTCGGCGCCGTGATAGAAGTCTTGAAGGTAGCAGAGATTTAGGGTGGGGCTGGTTGTTCAGTTCCTATTCCCAGGAGGGTCAGTGGTCATCGTCGGGATGTTTTCGCTGTGGGATTTCTTATCATCGTGTACGAGATTGTCCTGAGATACCCCGGAGGGAGGCAGCAACACCGCACGTCACACTACCACCTTTACCACCCCAGACGGCGTTGCCTATTATACCTACTGTTACTCCGCATCTGACACATGCACAGAGAGGTCGTGGTCACGAAGGATTTGTTCATAGAGGACGAGGTGATTGAGGCAGAGGGCAGCCAGCTGCCGGCAGGGGACAGTCAGTCGCAGGTGGAGGACAGGCGCGAGTTTTTGCTTTGACGCATCAGGACGCGCAGGCGTCCAATGCGGTGGTCTCAGGTATCCTTCCAGTATGTTCTGTTGATGCACACGTGTTATTCGATCCCGGATCCACGCACTCGTACGTATCCACACACTTTGGGCCGAGTTTGGGTAGAGAGTCCGATTTTCTTGATCAGCCGCTTGTTGTGACAACTCCTGTGGGAGAGTCATTTTTTGCTAGGCACGTGTTCCGATCCTGTATCGTCCGTATTGGCGAGAGAGAGAGAGTTACCGGTCGATGTGATCATTCTTGAGATGTTGGACTTCGACGTTCTTTTGGGCATGGATTGGTTAGCCACGTGCTATGCTTCTATTGACTGCCGCGAGAAGACAGTTAGATTTTGTTTTCCCGGCGAGTCGGTTTTTGTTGTGTTGGGGGACCGTGGTGCCACCCCTCACAGTGTGATTTCTTCTTTTCGCGCTGAGCATCTTTTGAGGAAGGTATGTCAGGGATTTCTCGCCTATGTTTGCGATACTAGAGCTACAGAGGTTCCGTTTGATCAGGTTCCGGTGGTTACCGAGTTCCCTGATGTGTTCCCTGACGAGCTTCCTGGGCTACCGCCTGAGCGTGATATTTCTTTCTGTATTGATTTGGTTCCTGGCACGGGGCCTATTTCTGCACCGCCTTATCGGATGGCCCCGGCGGAACTTAGAGAATTGAAGGGTCGGTTGCAAGATTTGCTGGATAAGGGACTTATTCGACCTAGTATTTCTCCTTGGGGTGCTCCAGTCCTATTTGTCAAGAAGAAGGACGGCAGTATGCGTTTGTGTATCGACTACCGCATGCTGAACAGGGTGACAGTGCGAAACAGGTATCTTTTGCCACGCATCGACGATTTGTTCGACCAGCTTCAGGGGGCAGGATACTTTTCGAGGATCGATTTGCGATCAGGCTACCATCAGCTGCGGGTTCGACAGGAGGACATTCCTAGGACAGCTTTCCGCACGCGCTATGGCCATTATGAGTTTTTGGTGATGTCGTTCGGACTCACCAACGCTCCAGCAGCATTCATGGACTTGATGAACCGTATTCTCCGGCCGTATCTTGATCTGTTCATCATAGTATTCATTGACGATATCCTTGTGTATTCTCGGAGTAGAGAGGAGCACGAGCAGCACCTGCGGATTACACTGTAGACCTTGAGGGAGCATCGGCTTTTCGCCAAATTCTCTAAGTGTGCTTTCTGGCTGGACAACATAGACTTCCTGGGGCACGTGATTACACGAGATGGTATATGTGTAGACCCAAGGAAGATTGAGGCCGTTCGGAGTTGGCCTAGACCCACGTCATTGACGGAGGTTCGCATCTTTCTAGGGCTGGTAGGCTATTACAGGCGATTCGTGCAGGACTTCTCCCGCATTGCTACACCTTTGACCGGGTTGACCCGGAAGGGAGTTCGTTTCGATTGGACGGAGGAGTGTGAGCACAGTTTCCAGCAGCTACGGGCTCTACTGACTACGACACTAGTGCTACCATTGCCTTCAGGATCAGGCGGATTTGTGGTCTATTGTGATGCTTCACGAGTGGGGCTAGGGTGCGTATTGATGCAGCATGACAGGGTGATCACGTATGCTTCGCGGCAATTAAAGAAACATGAACAGAACTACCCCACTCACTATTTGGAGATGGCTGCAGTGGTCTTTGCACTTAACATCTGGCGACATTACCTATATGGAGAGTCGTGCCAAATATTCACTGATCACAAGAGCTTAAAGTCCAGCAACGAGACTTGAACCTTAGACAGCGCCGATGGATGGAGTTAGTGAAGGACTAAGATTGTGAGATCTTCTATGACCCGGGCAGGGCTAATGTAGTGGCGGATGCTTTGAGCAGGAGGCCCGGGGGTAGTCTATCTTGTTTGAGCGCAGTACAGAGGCAGTCGTCGGCAGATTGGCAGACCTTATGTGATAGCCGGGTACAGTTCAAGTTTATGCCGATCGGAGGACAGATTGCGCATGGTCATGCACGCCCACTGTTTCTTGACCGTATACATGAGGCACATCACAGCGATGACCGATGTTCAGAGATCATGGCATAGATGGGACATGGCAGATTTTCCGAGTTCGTGATCGATGATCAGGGGAAACTACGATTTGGGGCTAGACTGTGCGTACTAGATGCTGAGGGATTGCGGCGCGAGATTCTTGAGGAGGCACATCGATCGGTATACAGTGTTCATCCTGGTTCCACCAAGATGTACCATGACATGAGAGGTGTTTATTGGTGGGACGAAATGAAGAGAGACATCGCAGATTTTGTGTCGAGATGCCTGACTTATCAGCAAGTCAAGGCTGAGCACCAGTGGCCCGCAGGAGAGCTACAGCCGTTACCCATTCCGGAGTGGAAATGGGAGCAGATTTCTATGGACTTCATTGTGGGTCTACCTAGGATTAGTCGAGGGTATGACTCCATCTAGGTGATCGTGGATCGTTTGACGAAAGTGGCTCACTTCCTACCGGTGAAGACGACTTTCGGATTTGCTCAGTATGCCAAGATATACATCGACGAGATTGTACGACTGCATGGAGTTCCGACATGTATCGTGTCCGACAGAGGCACCCAGTTTACCAGCCGACTATGGCAGAGGCTTCAGGAGGCTTTGGGCACCCGCTTGAGTTTCAACACAGCATTTCATCCGCAGACCGACGGACAGTCAGAGCGGACTATTCAGACTCTCGAGGACATGCTCAGAGCATGCGTATTAGACTTCGGAGGTAGCTGGGATCATCATTTACCTTTAGTAGAGTTCTCCTACAACAACAGCTACCAGGAGACCATTCGGATGGCACCATTTGAGGCTCTTTATGGGAGGAGATGCAGATCGCCCGCCTGTTGGACGGAGCTCAGTGAGAGCAGTTTCTTAGGGCCACAGATTGTTGAGGATACGACCGTGAAGATCCAGTTGATTCGCGATAGGATGAGAGCAGCCCAGAGTAGGCAGAGATCTTATGCGGACCGTCGGCGGCGCAGACTTGAGTTTTCTGTTGGGGATCATATTTTCATGAGGGTCTCCCTAATGAATGGTATGATGAGATTTGGGAAGAAGGGGAAGCTTAGTCCCAGATATGTGGGCCCCTTCGAGGTCCTCGAGCGTGTTGGTGCGGTTGCGTATCGGTTAACCCTTCCGCCCAGTTTTCCAGACGCGCACCCCGTATTTCACGTTTCGATGCTCCGCAGATATCTTCATGATCCTTCACATGCGATTCAGCACCCGACGATCCAGCTTGAGCGTGACCTTTCCTATGCAGAGCAGCCGGTGATAATTTTGGATCGCCAAGTGAAGAAATTGAGATCGAAGGACATACCGTCAGTTAAGGTACTTTGGCGTGGTCAGAGCAGCGAGGAGGTCACTTGGGAGACCGAGAGCGAGATGAGGAAGAGGTATCCCCACCTTTTTGAAGGTACGCGTAGTTAGATTTTGAAATTCGGGGACCGAATTTCTTTAAGGGGGGTAGATTGTAACACTTTGAAATTCGTTTAGGATGTTTTCGCGTTATTTAGCAATTTGGCGTGTTTTTCATAAAAGCCCGAGTGTCGTATTTTCCTTCTTGGCTAATGATATTTGTGTTGTGAAGTGTTATATATATGTTTATATATAAGTTTAGGGTTATTAATTATTTCTAGTCGGGTTTACCCTAATTGGGAAATTTCTTGTGTTAGTGCACACATGCACACTTAACACAATTTTCCTTGACCTAGGTTAAAAGTGTTAGCATGTTAACCATTTCTTTTCATGCATGGTTCATTGTTATTTTCCCATCCTTTTATCAAACTAAACCGTTTTTAGAATTCAAAAATCCAAATAAACAAATGAGGCATGGTGTTAGGAGGGAAGTTTGACTTTTGACCTATTTCTTTCTCTCTCTTTTCTCTCTTCCTCATTTTTCTGGAACTCTCTGCAGAAATGCAGCAACTCCAGCAGCAACAACACAACATCTTCATCATCTTTTCATTTCTCTTTTGAATCCATACAAAATCCTACACAAAACCACTCATTTCTTCACTCAAAACCTTAGAAAAATGACTTTTTGGGGGAGTTTGGAGGCAAGTCTGTGTTTGTGAAGGAAGGAGCAGAAGTTTGGGTTTCTTTAAGGTTTTTGGAAGGTATATATCTCACACTTAGAACCTTATTTTATAATTTGTAGTTTTGATAGTTAAAAACCGCTTTTTTGTGCTTTGTGGTGATATTGAGGGAGAATGGTGATGTTTAGGTTAAATTGGTATTTTTGTGACTTGATTAGCTTAGTTATGTGCTTTTAGTGTTGTTTCAACTTAGAATTGTCTCAGGTTTCACAAAAATACCCTAAAGTATCGATTTAGTGCTAAATGTTGATTTTTAACTGGTTTTGGGACTCTGTCGAAATCTGCTTGTACTCTGGTTATTTCAGAATAATATTGTATTTACTGTAGCATACACAGGGGGTATAGAGTGCACACACAAAACCTGGGAGCCCAATTCCCCTGACCGGCTGCCGAAAAATACATTCTGGCCGCAAATTGCGGCCAGATGAGTGAGTTAGGGGTTGGGGTTTGGGGCACAGGAGTCTGCTGCTATGTGTAGTATTGTGGTATATATAGTTTTGTAATATCTTTCCTATAAAAAAATATGGGATCTAATGCCCTATTTTCCGTATTTTAAACTTTCGCGACACGCGTGATATGTGTGTGTGGGTTTGGGGTTTCTGCGTATCGCAACGTGTCAGAGTGGCTTCAGGCGCGTAATCACACGTTCTAGCGCATTGCGCACACGCGCGCTTGGTTTGCGACACGGGTTTATAGTTGACTTTAAATGTCGTGTTTATATGGTTTTGAGCTTATGTGTGATATATTGTGGAATTCTAGGTTCGCAGGCGAGTGCGACGGACACCACGAACAAGGGGAAACAAGTCATCGGCTATACCTAGCGAGAGACTACGGTGAGTAGATTTAACATCTACGGGGATATCGCCCGCATGGCATTATGCGTCAGGGCTGATAGGACCTTATAGCGATATATTTTGCATTCATCTACATGACTACTGTTTATTGCATACCGCATTGCCTGCTATGCGTATATAAACTAGAATTGATAGAACACCGCACTATTACTAACGGTTCATGTTGCACGAGCACAATTTATATGCTACACTCACACCGTTAGAGATTGCCATGACACTCACATTATAGGATTGCTATAAATCATATGTTAGATTGTTTCCGCATTATTAATGTTTTCCATGATTTGCCGCATATCAGCAGATGTTATATTCATACTTGGACACATCTACATCACATATTCATATATGTGCCATGTATATATTGATATCCTCATACCTGCATAGATTTACGCATTGAGATATGTTGTTTCCATGTTATTTCTGGATTTGAGAACCGTGGATATTTCAAAAGAGAATAGGTAATTATTTAAAAACCCGGTTTTCCTTGATATGATATTTCAGTGCGTCCACCATATGTTTTCTCGGTGCTAGAACCCGATGTATGAGAGAGAGAGGGCTGACCCGGACTAACGGATGCCCGATATATGAGAGAGAGGGGGCTGACCAGGACTGACGGATGCCCGATATATGAGAGAGAGAGGGCCGACCCGGACTGACGGATGCCCGATATATGAGAGAGAGGGCTGACCCGGACTGACGGATGCCCGATAAAGGAAGATTTGCGTGTCGATGCTGGACACGAGTATTTATGATATTTGGGTGCCGATGTTGGGCACTCGTGATTCTCAGAGATTTACAGGATTGGAGGTCCGATGAGAGTGCCAGCGCCTGAGCTATTTGGGGAATCTGGGGTGCATTGATGGACACCGATTACATGCAGGAGATTTACTGGTAGGTATTCCAGTAGTATCTCAGGGTGTTATGGGCTATACTCCGATAGGACTTGTACCGCTTTTGGGGGTCAGACTTTTACCAACCCCCTAGGCCCACCATGCGATGCTCATAGACGAACGGACCGGACTGTACGGATATTGTCACTGACAGGCTCGGTAGGGTGTCAGGATGAGTTTGCTCATCGACGTCCCTTTTGGTCAATAGCTGGTAGCCCGTCACGTATGGCTAATACCTCAGACGTGCTAGTGGTTAAATCCACATCCATAGTATTGACGAGTCTTCGGAGTCCACCACACACAGTTACTCAAGTTTCGGGCGAAACGCTGTAGAGGCCGTATGGAGATATGGCAGGGTTCGATCAGATATGTGCAGTATTGCACGGATCGTGATTTGACGGATTTTACTAGCCGGCTTTGGTTTAAGCCGGATCCTAGTATTTGACAGTGTAGATTTTGTCTCTTTGCATTTGTATTCAGTGGGAATACAAATGCGGGCATGTATATGCAGTAGCCGGGTTTTCCTGTAATTTATTACGGGATCAGTTTTCTGAAGTTGTCAGTTTGCATTCCGTTCCGGCCGGTTTTACTTTGTTCCTTCACGGCCGGACTTTTGTGATGGAGGGGGTTATTTGCAAGTTTGCAAATAACTTATTGAGGAGGGGTTTCTTGCATTTGTGGCTTCATCATCATGAGATTCCATTTTAATCTCATCCTTTGCATTTATTGTGATGAGAGTTGATTTGCATTTTGATGTGAGGTTTGCTTTGGATGTGGTCACCCTTTGCTTTTACTACACTCACCTCCCTTCTTGGTTTTTGTTTCTTTCCTCCACCATTTTGATTGAGAGGGGGCCGGCCACAATTTGAGGTGAGAGGGGCTTCATTTTTGTATGAGGGAAATTATTCATCATACATTTTGGCTTGCTACAAGATTTCACACACCTCTCCAAAGTTCATTCCTTCTCTCCTCCATCTACAAAGGTAACTTCACAACCCCTAGAGATAATGGATTCTACACTTGCCTACAGCAATTCTTGAGCACGTCGATTCGCCAGCTTCGTGCCCGAGTTGCCTCGGTCCAGAGGTGGGAGCCCGTAAAAGAACCCGGCGATTTGGTGCCCGTTTCGACAAGGAGGCGACGACCGGAGATTCCGCGAGGAGATCGGAGTGGACGCGAAGACCGAAGGACATGGATCGCTTGGTATAGCTTTTCTACTCTTAATCTAGTTTGCTAGTAATTAGGTTAAAGGCCCGATCCGGGTTGATAGTGCGCGGTGGTGCCGGTTTGCAAGTTTCGCAAAGTTTTTCGTTTCCGCGTTTCCGGCGTCGGATCGACGGCCGGAGTGCCGCCGTGCACTTACATTGGTATCAGAGCCACGCCGTTAACTTAGTCTATCTTGCTCTAGTTTGTTTAGAACTCGATCGAAAAAAAATCCCAAAAACCATAATTTTTAGTGCATCTGGTTTCTGTCGAAATTTTTTTAGCTCTAAAAATTTTTCAGGTTGTTGCAGAAACACAAGCAGGCAATTCTACGCATTCTGGGAAAATTCGATGAAAAGATTCCTTAGTACGACTGCGGAAACGCGGCCAAACCCCTGGTTTGGCCGTGGTTCCGCGGTGGGAAAGTGCTATCTTTGCACCAAATTTTTCCAGTGGGCTTTTGGGTTAGAAATAGGGGTTTTGGGATATTCTATTTGGGCCCAGATTTTCTGTAAGTGCTACAGTACTGCTTGGGGCCTACTTCGGTAAATTTATTCGATCGGATATTTTAAACTTATCAGTTCACAGTATTTACATTATATCTGCGACCATGAATGTCACTCGATCTGTAAATCCAGTCTATCTGCTATAGCCCTTTTAGACGGATTTGCGAACGTGATATTCACGTTGATGTTCTGTGTTGTGCTGTGATGTTGCGGATCGGTCATGGGGGATAGCATGGATGCGATGTTAGTACAGTTTTGTTTTATATGTACATTTGATATTTCGGGGCGAGCGTCCGACATGTGGACTGCCGTCACTGCCTGTTTGTATTATTCTTTTGGGGCACGACCGGGTCGAGGTCGATGTACCCGTTGTATGTATATTTTACTTTCTGTACTAGGATTACCCCAAGGAGGGGTGCACGGATAGCCGGGTTCTAGAGGGCAACAAGCCCGCATCTCATGGCATTGAGACGGAGGGGGCTTCACTCTAAAATTTGCGGGCTATTCGCCGCACTCGTAGGGGGTACAGGTTGACCCAGGAGGGGTGCCCAAGTTACCGGATTCCGTGAAGTGCTGGGTGGTCCATTCACGTTGCTGAAGTGGGCTGCCTCGCTTCAGGTTTTGGCGGGTAACTTGCCGCGCCCGTATGGGTCTAGGATTTCATTGCACAGGCTATCCACACGACCAGGGGAACGTCGGGTTTCAGTAGCGGCTGTATGAAACCCGGGGATCCCAGATATCTGTATTGTTCTGTGATGCTTATTACATTTCTGTGATGTTGTATTTTATCACGCCTTGAGCGAATATTGTATATTGATATATATACTAGTAGATGTTGTATATGTTTTGCATCCTTGCTAGTCCAGTCCCCGCTCTGTCGTTAGTTAAGTAACCTAACGGGTGATGACGGGACCCAGTGGCGAATGCGGATGGCATATACGTACATCATTATTTTCGTTCTTTATTGGTGTGATCAATTGATGGGACTGCGTTGATTCGGATCAATGCAAGCTAAACAAACCTATTCTGATGTTGTTGGAACACTTTTCAAAAAGCTGTTATTGCAAGGACGTTCTCTTTTGTTTTGCACAGTGGTATTCAGTTGGAATATCCTGCACCTCAATCGATGAGGCAAGGGCCGAGATCCCTTCACCGGGAGTGACCCCTTGGACAGAAGTTTGCGTCAGGGTAATAACTTCACTATAGCCGATTACTTTTGCTTTGCACAGTGGTATTCAGTTGGAATATCCTGCACCTCATTCTACGGGGAAAGAGCCGAGATCCCTTCACCTGGAGTGACCTCTTTAGCAAAGGTTTTCGCCACTATATTTTTATAATGCTATCCGGTTCCTTCAACGATATCAAGTTCATTACGTTAAAGGTTTTCGCCAGAAACCATTCGTAGCCCTCCGTCGTTTCACACGGGTAGCACGTAGTATTCATGCTATGTTTGTTGACCTTCGTCAATGCATAGTGTATGGTAGCTGCTTGTTACCTTTCTGCTGCATAGATAGATGCGTTGGTTTGGGACAGTCGTATAGCTTTGTTGACCTTCGTCAAGGGTTTGTACGGGTGGGTTCAAATTAACCTGGACAATGACGGGTAGAACTTGACATGTGACTTATGATTTGTTGACGTTCGTCAAGGTCATAAGAGCATGGGGTAAAAATCCACATCGGGAGTTTCTAAAGAAACTGAAACTTGCCAGATATGCACATACCTTCTGGAGTGTGACAACGTGAGCGGATTCCGTCACGTTATCATGCGATGATAGTTGGATCCCGATTCCCACTGATGAGTTGGTTTACTCCTCGGGTGATCCCGACTAATTCTTCTTTTGGGTTTGGAGAAGAATTTGAGGTTACAGTGGGAGGTTTCCTGATTAGATAAAGTGATAACCATTCTGATCTAGGTTAGAGTGCACACTGAGTGTTTCTTTTCTCTCTCTCTTTGGCAGCAACCATTGACCCGACCCTAGACTATGACTCAGTGACAAAATTGACCGAACCTTCTTAAACACTGGCTTTTGGATTGTCAGAGTTGCATACCTCATTGCCACTCCTACTTTTACCCTTTTCTCCAAGACACCCCGTATTACTACGAACGTCCACTTCCATTGGTCAAAACCATTGTATGGTTATATATGAACTCGAAATAATTTATTCGAGGATGGTTTTCGGTTCTGGAGAAAACGAATAGGATTATTCAGTTGTCTTTTCCTTTTACCTTCTCTCAGGTTGCGAGTACTCCTTGGTTTAGGAGATAGTACACCTATTACGCAAATTGGATAGTCTTATTCCAAACCTTAGGCTGGTGTCGAACGGTGGGGAATGAAGAAAACCAATTAGCATAACGATGGTGTACAGAAGGTATTAAGTAAAGACATATCAAGGGATTAGTAAAAGGGCAAAGTAAATTGCGACTGTTATTCACGACCAAACCAAGTATTTCATTACCACTCCCAATTCACCTTTGTATTTCTCCAGGACACTCCGTATCACTACGAAGATCCACAGTTATTTGGATATTCCATCGTATGGTTATATACGAACTCGAAAGGAACTTGTTCCAGTTCGGAGATGGATTCTGGTTCAGGAGAAATAGGAATAAGGTTTATTCAGTTGTCTTTTATCTTCATATTCTCTCGGGATGCGAGTGCTCCTAGGATTAGGACAGTACACCCATTATGCTTATTGGATAGTCTTCTTCCAAACCATAGGCTGGTGCTGAACGGTTGGGAAGGAAGAAAACCATTTAGCCTAAGAGGGTGTACAGAAGGTTATGACTAAAGACATATAAAGGGATTTGGAGAGATGGCAAAGAGATATACGGTTATAGTTATGAATCTGGATAATGGAAGTGGCATTGCTAGGAATACCCGGATACCCCTACGAAACATTTCAATGTTTCAGTTTCACTGTGTACTGTTAAAAGAAAACTGATTTCCCAATTTGACACTTGCTCCACGGTATGTATTTACCAGATATGATTCTCACATCTGTATTGTTTTACAGAAGATGAGTAGGAGTAAGTTATTGGGAATTTGGTGATCATCCTCATTATATCGGGATTCGTTGTAATCGGTGATATTTGAGGAACTCACCTGGGTTGTTTGCCGGATGGCAAATATTTGGTTTCGAATATCCGCTGTTATGCACCAATTTCAAATTGATACATCTATACGTCTATTTTTATAGAGTGAGATATACCTTTTTGAAATTATGTCTATGACATTTACTTATATCAGTGGATGGTTAGGTAAGGAGCATTAAACAGCGGTGTAATCTTTTATAACCATAGTATAGTTTTCAACATACGACACACAGGGATTGAGTTATAAGACTCAAGGGACTTATACAGAGTATTGTATGTTGTCCAGGGTCCATTAGGACAGAGGGGTTAGTCCTTGTACTATATTCGGTTTACTTTTGACTTCTCTAGTTTTTAGACAAGTGTTTCGTAGAAACGCAAGGTCCGAATTTTGAGAAGTTATAGGTATAAGAATAGAGTAGAGAACCAGGTATTGCAAGTATCAGGATTCTTCAAGGTGATCGAAGATGTAGATACTTGTGTGTGGTCTTCAGTTGATAGTACGATTAAGAGAACTTCCTTCTCTTTCGGGTTACTCATATCTGGATGTATTCCTAAGTTGAGTAACGCTGATCGGCCTCTTTCCATTTAGTTAACATGCACTGGAGACAGTCGCATGATTTGAATCTGGTTCAATTAAATTAGTGCCTCTGTTTCTGTATTGGATATAGAACAGTTCATATCTTGACATTGTTAAGGTACGGGGAGTTGTCCGGCTTATGCTTAAAACCAGACTCTGGATAACTCAAGGCACGTTTCTGTAATGGCTGTTTGTGGGTTGACCCAGGCTATGACCAGGGTTGACTTTCTACCATCTGGAAGATCAATAGTGATATTGTTCTTGACTCGCCACAGTTTTAACAAAAATGGATTTTTTCAGAAAACAGTAGTGGGAGTATGGTAGAACTGGAAGTGATTCCAGAACCGCAGACGATTACTGAAAATTTGATAAGAACCTAAAGGTTCAATTTGGTTTGACATTCCATTAGCCACTCCGCAGATATGGTGGGTAACCTCAGGCACCCGAGAGGTACTTCGGTATGCTCAAGGACGGTGGCAGGGAGGTTCTTGTTTACCCAGACTTACCATTGTTGTTGCTCCAGACTGTGAGACCCGGCAGGAGGATGAGTATAGCGTCGTTCTAAACTAGCTTTAGAAGTGCACGTGTATATGACCCTGCCAGAGGGTTGTCGTAGTCAGTGGGAGCAGCGGAAGCATTGGTGGACAAGTAGCTTATGTCTATTTATAGACTAAAGCAGATATAGCGGAGAAAGTTCATCTATTTCTGATGTGATAGTCATAGGTTTGACGTCATCAGAATAGGGGATGGATCTGTTAAGAAGGTAGTAGGGTGTAGTGTCTTGGTATTTGGATGACATACACAGATTAAGAAGTGAAATTCCTATACTGTGGTCGGTTATACTTTGGTCGTCACACAGTAGTTTCTCCACATAGGAATTGGATATTATATCAGACATTCTGGTTACTAGATCTATGGTTTTAGATCTAGATTTGGGTGATTTCCCAATCAGGGTACTTGACAGCATTCTAAGAGTATTTAGAATGGACGACTCCTGGCATGGTAATGTACCTGCAGATGATGGAGTCACCCTCTCTAAAGGTGTCTTACAGACTAAAGGGGAGAGGGATGTACATAATTGGCAGATCACTTGCTTAGGCAATCGAGTCAATCATGAGATGTCAAGTACCACACCAGATGTTGTTTTTGCAGTAGGTGCAATAAGATGATATTGATCCAATCCTGGAGAAACATTCGGAAGCAGTTTTAAAACATAAGTGGATGTTCTAGGAATATGATAATGGCATCCTCCTTCGGGAGACAGTTATCATTCCAGGCTTCCAAGGTGACATGGACGGCAGAGTGGCTGTCAGAGTTATAGTTTTCCCTCTGACGAGGGGCAGTATTTTGGACAGATAGTCCAGGTGGATACTGAGGGAAGGCATGGCGCAGGATACTGATTAAGTTCAGTTGATGATACAGTCTTAGAAGTTTGGATTTGGAGTTCATGTATGAGCTAGGTCCCATCAGACATCCAGACACATTCTAAGACAGGTATTGCTCATTTCGGGAGATGGCTTTCTCCGCGAACTTGAGATATAGAGAGACATAGAAAGAAACATCACAGTGGATCCACTCACTGAGGCTATTCCTCGAACGCAATAGTTTCGCAAACGAGCTTTGTGAAACTGACTAGTAGAGGAGTTGGGTGTTCGGCATCACACGGGCTGTGAGTATGCGACATCACAATAATTAGCCTTGAGTGCAAGTGGGAGATTGTTGGAGATAGTGCCCTCAGAGTCAATTATTGGATCACATGCACGTGATTGCAATGATTGAGGGAGGACCTATCCCGGTAGGACAGTCTTACTCAAGATGATAGTATGCTATCTAGTTTATCTTTATCATCGTGTACTGCTTTAGGTGACCTTACAGGTCACTATTGCACGTTGATAGAGCCCCTAGGATTCTTGCTTGACTGCCAGCAGTATGAGGGCGATCATATACATGGGAGCTGGTAGTCTATAAGCACATCCTTAAAAGGTCCCTAGTCGTGGGAGTTTCGAGACAGGGCATCGATACTCTATAGTAGACTAGTGTATACAGTCGAGACCCCGACGAGGGGCGGTGGCCGGTCTCACAAGCCACTGGTGTCAGTTGGTTCACCTAAGATGTATACAGATGCTCATTGGGTTATGAGTACACCGGACAGGACTCGCCGGGAACATACTAGTTGGTCTTATACCTGACGTCAGATAGCAGTTCCCTGGTTACATGTGTACAGGTTAGTTCATTGACCTGAGATCGTCATTTGTCTCGTGTGAGTTCCCACTGTGCTTTGATTACTACCCTACCACGCTCAAAGGAGACGTGCAAACAGGTTTTAGTTGGGTACAGTCCCGAGCCCCATGGAGGCAGTGAGCGGATCTGCAAGGGTTCGTCTCTCCCGGTATTGGGGGTGAGGTCGCGCTGTGTCTAGGAGAGCCATTTCACGAAGTCCTTGGCCAAGGAAGGAGATTTACTGGTGGGTATTCCAGTAGTATCTCAGGGTGTTATGGGCTACACTCTGACACGACTTGTACCGCTTTTGGGGGTCTGACTTTTACCAACATCTAGGCCCGCCATGCGATGCTCATAGACGAACGGACCGTACTGTACGGATATTATCACTGACAGGCTCAGTAGGGTGTCAGGATGAGTTCGCTCATCGACGTCCCTTTTGGTCAATAGCTGGTAGCCAGTCACGTATGGCTAATACCTCTGACGTGCTAGTGGTTAAATCCACATCCATAGTATTGACGAGTCTTTAGAGTCCACCACACACAGTTACTTAAGTTTCGGGTGAAACGCTGTAGAGGCCGTATGGAGATATGGCAGGGTTCGATCAGATATGTACGGTATTGCACGGATCGTGATCGGACGGATTTTACTAGCCGCCTTTGGTTTAAGCCGGATCCTAGTATTTGACAGTGTAGATTTTGTCTCTTTGCATTTGTATTCAGTGGGAATACAAATGCGGGCATGTATATGAAGTAGCGGGGTTTTCCTGTAATTTATTACGGGATCAGTTTTCTGAAGTTGCCAGTTTGCATTCCGTTCCGGCCGGTTTTACTTTGTTCCTTCACGGCCGGACTTTTGTGATGGAGGGGGTTATTTGCAAGTTTGTAAATAACTTATTGAGGAGGGGTTTCTTGGATTTGTGGCTTGATCATCATGAGATTCTATTTTAATCTCATCCTTTGCATTTATTGTGATAAGAGTTGATTTGCATTTTGAAGTGAGGTTTGCTTTGGATGTGGTCACCCTTTGCTTTTACTACATTCACCTCCCTTCTTGGTTTTTGTTTATTCCCTCCACCATTTTGATTGAGAGGGGCCGGCAACAATTTGAGGTGAGAGGGGCTTCATTTTTGTATGAGGGAAATTATTCATCATACACTTTGGCTTGCTACAAGATTTCACACACCTCTCCAAAGTTCATTCCTTCTCTCCTCCATCTACAAAGGCAACTTCACAACCACTAGAGACAATGGATTCTACAATTGCCCACAGCAATTCTTGAGCACGTCGATTCGCCAGCTTCGTGCCCGAGTTGCCTCGGCCCAGAGGTGGGAGCCCGTAAAAGAACCCGGCGATGTGGTGCCCGTTTCGACAACGAGGCGACGACCGGAGATTCCGTGAGGAGATCGGAGTGGAGGCGAAGACCGAAGGACACAGATCGCTTAGTATAGCTTTTCTACTCTTATTCTAGTTTGCTAGTAATTAGGTTAATGGCCCGATCCGGGTTGATAGTGCGCGGTGCCGGTTTGCAAGTTTCGCAAAGTTTTTCGTTTCCGCGTTTCCGGCGTCGGATCGACGGCCGGGGCGCCGCCGTGCACTTACAAAGCCTCCTCCATCTCAACGCCATGAGATGCGGGCCCGTTTCCCTCTAGAACCCGGCTACCCGTGCACCCCTCCGCGGGGTAATCCTAGTACAGAAAGTAAAATATACATACAACGGGTACATCGACCTCAGCCCGGTCGTGCTCCAAAAGAATAATATACAAACAGGCAGTGACGGCAGTCCACATGTCGGACGCTCGCCCCACAATATCTAATGTACATAAATAACCAAACTGTACTAACATTGCATCCAGGCTATCCACCACGACAAATCCGCAACATCACAGCACAACACAGAACATCAACGTGAATGTCACGTTCGCAAATCCGTCTAAAAGGGCTATAGCAATTAGACAGGATTTACCGATCAAGTGACATTCACGGTCGCAGATATAATGTAAATACTGTGAACTAACATGTTTAAAATTTTCGATCGACTAAATTTACCGAAGTGGGCCCCAAGCACAACTATAGCACTCAAAGAAAATCTGGGCCCAAACAGAATATACCAAAAACCCCATTTCCCAGTCCATGACCCACTGTAGAAATCTGGTACAGTGAAGAGATAATATGGTCGCGGAACCTCGGCCAGAGCATGGCTTTGGCCGCGGTTCCGCGGTGGAGCAGTGAAAACATGCGACCAGATTTCTACGGAATTCTTAGAATTCCCTGCACGTATTTCTGCAATGTACTAAAAAAAACTTTGAGCCAAAAAAATCGACAGAAACTGATGCAATAGAAATTGTGGTTTTTGGAAATTTGTTCGATCGAACTTGTAAACACGTTAGAGCAAGCTAGACTAGGTTAGTGGCGTGGCTCCGATACCACTGTAAGTGCACGGCGGCGCCCCGGCCATCAATCCAAGGCCAAAATGCGGAAACGATACTTTTACGAAACTTGTAAACCGGCACCACAGCGCACTAAAAACCCGGATCGGGCCATTAACCTAATGCTAGAAAACTAGAGAAGGGGTAGAGAGATATACCGAGCGATCTGTGTCCTTCGTTCTTCTCGTCGTCATTCCGATCTCCCCACGGAATCTCCGGTCTTCATCTCCTGGTCGGAAGGGCACCCCATCGCCGGGTTCTTTTACGGGCTCCCACCTCTGGACCGAGGCAACTCGAGCACGAAGTTAGCGAGTCGACGTGCCCAAGGATACTGTAGATGAAGTGTAGAAAGCTTTGTCTCATTGGGGTATGAAGTTGCCATTTTGATGGAGGAAATGAACTATGGAATTTTTATGGCAAGCAAAGAATATGAGATGAATGATTTTTCTCCTCACAAAATCAATCATCATCTCTCTCTCCCTCTCAAAAGTGGCTGGCCCCCTTATAAGAATGAGGAAGGAAATACACAAGGGGGTGAGCACAAGAGGAGTGAGGAGGTAACCATAAGAAATGTGAAGAAAGAATGATGAGTGATGATGCGAGAATATAATTATCAACCATCTCATCAAGAAAAGTCAAGCAATCATGTCTCAAAAGTCAAGCAATGATGAAGAAATAGATGTCAAGGGATGGTAGAACCATCATGACACTACAACTTGCAAATAACACCCTCCACTAATCAAATTTGCATGATTGCAAATAACCCCCTCTCCACCAATTTCCAGCCAAAGAAAGAAACAAAGGAAAATGGCCGAAACGGAAAGCAAACTGGCAACTTCAAAAAACTGATCGCGTAATAAATTACAGGAAAACCCCACGACTGTATATACATACCAGCATTTGTATTCCGACTGAATACAAATGCAATGAGACAAAATCTACACTGTACAATACTAGGATCTGGCTTAAACCAAAGCCCGCTAGTATGATCCGTCCGATCATGATCCGTGCAATACCGCACGTATATGATCAAACCCTGCTATATCTTCATACGGCCTATACAGCGTTTCGCCCGAAACTTGAGAAAACGGTCTATGGGGGACTCTAAAGACTCGTCAATACTTTGGCTGTGGATTTAACCACTAGCACGTCAGAGGTATTAGCCATACATAACGGGCTACCAGGTATTGACCAAAAGGGAGGTCGATGAGCGAACTCATCCTGACACCCAACTGAGCCTGTCAGTGACAATATCCGTACAGTCCGGTCCGTTCGTCTATGAGCATCGCACGGCGGGCCTAGGGGGTTGGTAAAAGTCAGACCCCCAAAAGAGGTACAAGTCGTGTCGGAGTGTAGCCCAGAACACCCTGAGATACTACTGGAATACCTACCAGTAAATCTCCTATCTTGGCCAAGGACTTCGTGTAATGGCTCTCCTAGACACAGCGCGACCTCACCCCCAATACCGGGAGAGACGAACCCCTGCAGATCTGCTCACTGCCTCCATGTGGCTCGGGACTGTACCTAACTAAAACCTGTTTGCACGTCTCCTTTGAGCGTTGTAGGGTAGTAATCAAAGTAAAGTGGGAACTCACATGAGACAAATGACGATCTCAGGTCGATGAACTAACCTGTACACATGTCACCAGGGAACTGCTATCTGACGTCTGGTATAAGACCAACTAGAATGTTTCCGGCGAGTCCTGTCCGGTGTACTCATAACCTAATGAGCATCTGTATACAACTTAGGTGAACCAACTGACACCAATGGCTTGTGTGACCGGCCACCGCCCCTCATCGGGGTCTCGACTGTATACACTAGTCTACTCTGGAGTATCGATGCCCTGTCTCGAAAACTTCCACGACTAGGGACCTTTTAAGGATGTGCTTATAGACCCCAGCTCACACGTTTATGATCGCCATCATACTGCTGGCCGTCAAGCAAGAATCCTAAGGGCTCTATCAACGTGCAATAGTGACCTGTAAGGTCACCTGAAACAGTACACGATGATAAAGATAAACCAGATAGCATACTATCATCTTGAGTAAGACTGTCCTAACGGTATAGGTACTCTATCAATTATTGTAATCACATGCCTGTGATCCAATAATTGACTCTGAGGGCACTTTCTCCAACAGAGCATAAGCTAAAGTGTTTCCTTCTCTCTCTCTTCTGGTAGCGACCATGTCAGTACTTAATCAAGATAAAAATATGGATGTATTGACTGAAGCCGCTTATTATACTGAGCAGGGGAACGTTGGTCCCGTTCATTCTTATAAGTGTTATAAGACTGAGCAGGGAATAGGACAATATCTGGATTCTCACGCCGCCCAAATGAAGAACAAGCATGTTGATGCATCTTCTTCGGGTGTGTTAGTTATTGAAAACTGTTTCTCAGTTCACCCTATGTCCTGGGTATTGGATACCGGATCGGGATCCCACATATGTAAATTGTTATGTGGGCTACGTAAAGGTAGAGAGCTAGGAAAAGGTGATCATTCTGTACAAGTAGGGAATGGTACAAATATTGCATCCAAAGCAGTTGGCGAATATCACCTAGTATTACCAAGTAGCAATACATTGATTCTGAATGAGTGCTATTATATACCGAACATGATGTGCAACATTATATCAGTTTCTTTATTAAGTAAAGAAAGGTATTATTTTGTAATACAGGATAATGTTATGAACATCTTCCTAAATCAAAAGTTGATTGGATCAGGCTCGTTACATAATGTCATATTCATTCTCAATCAAAATACAGTCCTTAATATACAAAACACACACAAGAGGAAGAGTTTAGAAATGAACGAATCCTTCTTGTGGTATTGTAGACTTGGTCATATCAATGCGACACGGCTAGCTAAGTTACATAAGCATGGATATTTGAATCCGTTCGAATTATCATCTTATGATACTTGCCATTCATGTCTCAAAGGTAAAATGACCAAAACTGAGTTTAGTGGACACGGAGAAAGAGTTAAGGAACTCTTAGGGCTGGTACATAGTGATGTATGCGGTCCTATGTCTACACATACCAGGAACGGTTCTTCTTACTTCATTACATTCTCTGACGATCTCTCTAGATACGGACATGTGTTCCTGATGAAACACAAATCTGATGCTTTTGAGAAATTCAGAGAATATAAGCACGAAGTAGAGAACCAAACGGGCAAAAGTATTAAAATCCTTCGATCTGATCAAGGAGGAGAATACTTGAGCAATGATTTTCTGGATTATCTAAAAGAGAATGAGATTCTTTCTCAGCTTACTCCTCATTATACACCACAGCACAACGGTGTATCGGAGCGAAGGAATCACACCCTATTAGATATGGTACGCTCTATTATGAGTGATGCTGAGTTACCTATTTCCTTTTGGGGGTATGCGCTTGAGACAGCCATATACCTATTGAATCTAGTTCCATCTAAATCTGTACCTACCACACCATATGAGATATGGAGTGGGAAGATACCATATTTTAAACAAGTTAAGATATGGTGTTGTCCGACCTATGTCAAAAGGCAAAATCCGGACAAACTCGAGGCACGATCAGTTCTTTGCAAGTTTGTGGGATATCCAAAGAATTCTCAAGGATATTTTTTCAACCACGCTGAGGAACAAAAAGTGTTTGTTGCTCAACATGCCACCTTTTTGGAAAAGGAATTTCTTACAAAAGAAATTAGTGGCAAAGACGTAGAGCTGGAAGAGGTTCCAGCACCGCAAACTACAACTGATGATTTATTGGAACCAGAGGATTCAGTAATACCCGACGAACCCCAGCCTCTCCGCCGATCTAGCAGGGTTTCTCATCCACCTGAGAGATACTATGGTTTTCTCATTGATGGTGGGAGCGAGGATTGCATCATGGAAGATGATGACCCGACTAGTTTCGAGCAGGACATCACGAGTGGTGACTCTGTGAAATGGCTGGATGCAATGCGATCTAAAATGGAATCCATGTACACCAACAAAGTATGGACTTTGGAAGTTGCTCCTGAAGGGGTAAAACCCATTGGGAGAAAATGGATCTTTAAAAGGAAAATTGGTGTAGATGGAAAAGTTGAGACTTTCAAAGCTAGACTTGTTGCAAAGGGTTTTCGTCAACGACTAGGTGTGGATTATGACGAAACCTTTTCTCCAGTGGCTATCCTTAAATCCATCCGGATCTTGCTTGCCATTGCTGCATACCTTGACTACGAAATCTGGCAAATGGATGTTAAGACCGCCTTTCTAAACGATGATTTAGAAGAGTCCGTGTACAAGACTCAGCCAGAGGGCTTCGTAGATAGTGGGAGAAGTGGAAAGGTGTGCAAACTGCTTAAGTCCATCTATGGGTTAAAGCAAGCATCGCGGAGTTGGAACATCTGCTTTGATGTTGTAGTCAAAGAGTTTGACTTCATCAAAAACGTAGATGAACCTTGTATCTATAAGAAGGTTGCAGAGAGTAAGGCAGTCTTCCTCTTATTGTACGTCGATGACATACTCTTGATAGGAAATGATGTTCCTATGCTGCAATCAGCCAAGCTCTTCTTATCACAAAGATTCTCAATAAAAGATCTAGGTGTTAGTTATATGTATGCCCTAGAGGCCATTACTGTACATACGATGTATATTGTAGTGGATGCTAGGACATATATAGGGAGGACTTTCTTGCTCGACATGATAGTATGCTATCTGGTTGTACTTTATCTTAACATGTACTCTGATTGTCTCTATGTTACATGTTGATAAAGCCCTTAGGATATGTACTCGACTGCTGGGACTATGATGAGATCATACTAGTGGGGCCATGGTAGTCGACGAGTATATCCTATAACTGTTCCTAGTCGAGGGTGTATCGAGACAGGGCATCGATGCACCAGAGTAGACTAGCGTATACGCATCTTGACCCATATGATGGGCGATGGATGATCCCATATCCATTGATGTTTGACATCAAGGATGGTGTACGGGTGCTCAGTGGAGACAGGGTACACTGGACGGACTCGCCGAGAACTCCCAGATGATATTATACCATACGTCAGATGGCAGTTCTCCGGTGACACTGGTACAGAGTAGTCTGTTGACCCGAGATCGTCATAGAGTCTTGTGTGATTCCCACTGTGCTTTGATTTCCATTATACCACGTCCAAGAGGGCATGCAAAAAGGTGGCTTTTGGGTACAGTCCCGAATCACATGGAGGCAATGAGCGATAGGAGGGGATTCGTCTCTCCCGGTATAGGGAGTTGATGTTGTGCTGTGTTCGATTGGCTATAACCGGAAATCCCTGGCCAGGGTTGCTGAGATTTACTGGTAAGTGTTATCAGTAGTTTCTCGAACTGTTATGGACCTCATATCGACACGACTTATCGAGCTACTGGGGTCTGACGTTTACCACCCTAGGGGAGATATGCGACATATCAGACGACGGGACCGGACTGTACGGGAGTGTTACTGTTTGGATTCACAGGAGAATGTACAGGCTTGCTTGTTGATCTTCTGAGCGCTTAATACCTGGGTAGCTGTTACGTTTAGCTGACCGCTTGCAGCTTGTCGGTGTTTGATATGATCATCACCTACTGCCGGCGTATTGACGATTCTTTAGAGTCCTACACAGAGCTTTCTTGACTCAGGAAAAATGGAGTAGGAGCACATATGTGATATGTGCGGGACCGAGGATAATGCGATATGTGATACCGTATTATATTCTCGCGATATTTGATATCAGCCGGGTCATCGGATCATGTGTTGATTCGATGAATCGGTACGGATAAATATTAGTCGGTTATATGCGATATAGCCGGATTGTCGGATCAAGTGTTGATTCGATAATTTAATGTATAATAATATATTTGATATATTAAATTACATTAACTAATATTTTCTCACTAAAAGATTCTTTTTCTCATTCGGGTAATACATTGATATATATGCGATATATGTTAATTGTATTATTTTATTTGGTTACAATAAGTATTATATATGTGATATATAATATTGTAACATGATATGATAACTAATGCAACATGTTTAGTAAAGATTAATCAAGATTAGAGTTTGATTTGGGTTAATGGTTTCTAGATGATTCTAGAAGGTTTTTGTTTTGTCATGGATAAGATATTTACTTATGACTCATTCTTAACTCAACCCAAAACCCTAACCCTTGGTTAATTCTCTACAATAGTTAAGTGAACCATGGTTGCATAATTGATCATTATCTCCTTTTCCTATTCATCACAAAAGGATTATTAATATTGTTCATCTTCTTCCTTCATTCTCTTCATGAAAAAGCTTGCTTGATTTTTTCAAAGTGATGAATAAATATGAGAAAAAGATAAATAAAGAGAGCAAAAATCCTACTTCATCATCCTCATCTTCCCTTGCCATTTAGATGAGGGTGTTCACATCATTTCATGAGTGTTAGCTTGTGTTAAAGAAACTTCAAGGTAGATCATCTTAGTATCGAAGATCGGAAGCAAAGGTTGCATCTTTCTCTTCGTGGAACCTCTCGAGAGTCCGGATCCCGATGATCGCAGTGAAGGGACCACAACACGGAGCATATGAAGTGAAGGACCGGATCTACAAAGGTTGTAATCCCTCTCACTTAGTGTTAAAGTGTTTAGCATGTTGTTTTCGCCTAATCTCTAGTTTAAAGTTCCGTATTCGGGTTGTTCGGCACGGCTAAATTTTTAATCGGTCATGGTTGATGCCTCGTAGACCCTTGTGCGTGTGCCTAGCAACCCTACAGTGGTATCAGAGCCAAGCTAGAGCTTTAGGCGAAGTCTAGACGAAGTTTTAAGTCCGATCGAACCCGAAACCCCGACTCCAAAATGCTCTCTGGAAATTTTCTGAAAATTTAGATTTTTGTAGATTAAAAATGCTTAAAAAATTCAGCAGGGAATTATAAGAATTACGGTGCAAATTTTTTTTGATGAACATGTTAGTGTTTATGCCCTAGAAGGCCATTACTGTATCATACTAGTTTGTATATTACTTAATGGAAGCTTGGGATATTCACATGTATATAACAGTCTTGCTAAACATGGTAGTATGCTACTTGGTTTTTCTATCTTAATATGTGAGTGTACGTATTGATAGAGCTCTTAGGATCTTGCTTGTCTACCAGCGTTGTGATGGCAGTCACACTAGTGGGGGCTGGGTCGTCTGCAAGCACATCCTTATTCTGGTCCCTGGTCGTTGGAGTATCGAGACAGAGCATTGATACTCCGGAGTAGACTGGTGTGTACGCTTCTCATCCCAGTTGGGGAGATGGTCTGTCCCACAGCCGTCAGTACGTCGTACTGGAGATAGTATACAGGTGCTCGTTAGGTTACGGGTACACCGGACAGGACTCACAGGGAACTGTTGGTTGGTTTGATACCAGTCGTCAGTGAACAGTTCCCAGATGACATGAGTACAGCGTAGTCCGCAGACTTGACACTGCTACTTAGCCTCGAGTGTGTCCCACTGTTCTTAGATTGCTACCCTACCACGGCTCAAAGGAGTCGTGCAAACAGGTAGCAGTTGGGTGCAGTCCCGAGCACTTGGAGGCAGTGGCGGTTAGACAGGATTCGTCCCTCCCGGTATTGGGAGTAGATATCGTGCTGTGTCAGAGAGCCATTACGCAAAGTCCCTGGCCAGGGCAAGCGAGATTTGCTGGTAGGTTCCAGTAGTTTCTCAGGGTGTAATGGGCTTCCCTCCGACACGACTTATACCGCTATTAGCGGACTGACGCTTGCCGCCCCCCTAGGCCCGATATGCGATAGTCTTGGACGAACGGACCGGACTGTATGGAGATTGTCACATCAGACTCAGTAGGAGTTCGGATGGGTTTTCTCATCGGCCTTCTTATCGACAACTACCTGGGGACCGTTACGTACAGCTAGTGCCGCTTGCGGTCTGTGGTTAAACCCACTGCCAGCGTAGTAGTCGAGTCTCTAGAGTCCCACACAGAGAGTTTCCTACTCCAGGCGAAACGATATAGAGGTCGCATGGTTTTGCGACAAAGGGTTCGGACGTATACGTGCGTTTACGCACGTACGACTTTCGGACAGTTTTTACCAGTCGGCTTTGGTTTAAGCCAGTTACTGGTATCCGGTTATTGGATTTTTACAGTCTAAAGTTTTTCCGTATTTTTGCGGATTGGAGGGGCGTTCTCGTAATTGTACGAGAAGCTTCTAGAAGATGTGACTAAGGAGGTTACTTTGGATAAGATTGTGAGTCATGAGAGTGATTCATCATTATCATTATTGCACCATAAATGATAATGACACATGCTTAATGAATCACCATTAGATATTTGTGAAGCATGGTTATTCATCACTCATTTTCTTTTGTTGATAAATGAGAATGCTTCATAATATATTATGATACACTCTCTCTCATCTCATTATCTTATCTCACATTCTCTCTCCTCAAGCTCTCATCTTCAAGAGACTAATCCTTAATCCTCATGTGTTGAGATCAAAGGTTTAGTTAGACTTAAACATCCATTACCTTCACTCTATATCATCCTTTCTTCTTTGATTAGCAATCAAAGTAGATTAGTTACCTCAAGTTAGAGGTGTAGCTTGGTGTTTTGCTCTCGGGTGGATCGTCTACTACCTAGAGAAGGTCGAGGAGAACAAAGGTGGACACAAAGACGAAGGACCGGTTTCATTAGGTATAATCCCTAAACACAATTGAAAGGAAACTCTTTATGTATGGTTATTTATAGTTTAGCTTCGATTCAAGCGGTTAGTCGATGTTCGTTCTTTAAACTTGATCGTTTTTGAAAATTCCGCCTCCCCACAAGTACTGGGGTGTACTACATCGACTTACAGTTGTATCAGAGCCTCGCTAAACAATAAATAACTTAATTGCAAATTTGTACGAATTTCGAACGGAAAAACGAAGCCGGAAAACCCTAAATCTGTTCAGTTTCTGTCGAACTTAAATTGATGTCCTAAAATTGTTCAGGGTTGCTCAGAAAGCTAGAAAAGGGTCCAGGAGAACACCCATGAAATTCGAGCCCATGAATCGGCTAAAGCGCCGCGGAAGGGCGGCGGATCCCACCGATCCGCCGCGCTTCCGCGGCCGAGTTGCCGAGTCATGGACTCATCTTTCATGTGTGGGTCCCCTGTGATATTTGGGGTTTTCTGGAATATTTAATATTTGCTCAGGTTACTGTTTAACAGAGCAGATTTTGGAGCAATATTGATGTTGTTTAATCGATCGAAATTGTACAGTATTTGCATATTGGATTATATCTGTGATTGTTTAATGTGTTCGTAAACCTCCCCAAACTGATAGTATGTCGGTTGGCAGGGGGTTGCACATTTCTGAAATGGTTATATCTGTTTGTGCATATAAACTGTATTGGACTGTTGTGGTGTATAGCCGGGGTTTGCAATGGGTTATTGTTTAATTCATTTGTTGTAAATGTAATTTGTTGTAATATTATTTTTGCGGGGCACTTCCAGGTTGCGGTCGTAGCCACCGTTGTATTATTTCATTTTACTGTTTTTGCTCCTAGGACTGACCTAAGGTGGGGTACACAGACTACCGGGTGGGTAGTTTGCCGTACCCGTAGGGGTCGAGGGTAGGGTAACGGCTATTCATCACAACTGTGTAATCTGTCTTTTCTTGCAGGCTCAAAAGAAATACAGATTGCTTGCAAATCCAATATTGTTTATCTGTGTTCTGGAATGAATATCATTGCGTCAGACGAATGTAAAATATCTATATTTATGATAGCTATTTAGACGCCACTTATGTTTTACACCCGCGCAAGCCCAGCCCCCGCTCTGTCGTTAGTTAAGTAACCTAACGGGTGATGACGGGACCCCGTGGCGAATGCGGATGGCATAAGAGGACGTTGTATTTTCGTTGTTTTCTGCAATGATAGGTTAATGATGGGACGCATTATCTATAATGCAAAGTAAAAGAAACCAAAGTTTAAATCGTTGGAACAATTTAAAAGAAACCACTCGGTTATTTTTAAAACAGATATTTTTAAATGCGGAGATTTAACCACTCCTTTTAAAAGCTATCAGGTTCTTTCGGTTATATCAAGTTCACTACGTTCACGGTTTCGCCAAAACCAGTCGTAGCCCTCCGTCATTTCTTATGAATGGTCAGTAGTATTCAAGCTATGTTTGTTTGGCCCTTAGTCAAGACATAGTGATTGGTAGCTGCTGGGGTATTCATTTTGTAACGTTTTGAAAATCGTTTCGGTGAAATTTCGAAAAAACGGTAAAATAAGGGGGTTTTCTGTAAAAAGTCAAAATACAAATATCTTATTATAAAAATTAAATATACATATTCTAGCTATGAAATTGCTATTATTTGGTGTTTATTGAGCCGCGGGTGAAATTTCAAATTTTCTGAAAAAAATATTATTTTATTATTATTTTAAGCCGTCACTAATACATTTAATTAGGAAAAATTACAAATTGGAATGAGTTGAAACAAATTTTGTGCATCATAAAATATTAAATAAAATTTTATCATGTGGTTTTTGGAACGAAATCATTTGCCAAAACGGTTTAGAAATTATTGAAGAAAAAAAGGCTTTTTTTTGCGTAAATGGATGTTTGGGGTATTATATTTATCATTTATCATTTTTCCCTCATCCACACTCACCCACACCCTCTCTCCCCTCTCCAAATCAGCAGCCCAAGTTCCCCCTCATCTTCCCCACTTGAGTTGTTAAAAGAAAAATCAAGAGAAGAGTAAAGAAAAAGGGGTTTAATAAAGAAAGAAGCTTGACTTTGTTGACTTTGACCATTCCTTATACCCACACCACTCTCTCTCTCTCTTCCACTCCCCAATTCCAGCCGAGCCTCCCCTCTCCCTCCAACAGCAGCCCCTCACAAAAAATCCCCTCTCATTTCATCACAAAATTCCATCAAAAAATCATCCAAAATGCTTCAAAAATCCCACAAAATCAAAATCTAATCCCTACCCATTTTTACTTGACCATTCTAGTATGGATCTAGGGAACAAGATTGCTATTTGGGAGGCTAAGTGTGCTTGTGGGATCTTCAATTTGTTTGGGTAAATTCTAACCCTTTTGCTTAAATTGTTGTTAATTGCTTGTAGTTAGCTTAATTAAGTGTTAATTTGGTTTTATGTGGGTTCAATTGTATGATTAAGGAATTCTAGTTAGGGTTTTGTTTTGAAATTGGGTGGTGATCACTTGTGCATGGTTTGTGATGTGATCTAACATCTTGAAAAATTGTTAAAATTTATCTAGTTGCATATTACAAGTTGTTACTTGAAAAATGTCCAAATTAAGCTTTTTTTTGTGCAAACTAGGGTTTTGTGAAATGCATTTATATGTGAGATTAAAAATATGGTTAGGATTTTTATCATATTATTAACTTTATTAAGTGTGGTTTAATGCTTTGGATCATGCAATTCTAAGCTAGATTGTAGTTTGTGCATTTTGCTTTGAAATTGTTAAAAAGGGTATTTTTGGTAAACTAGAATATTAGGATTTTTGGAATTTAATGAGATTAAATTCCGGAAATTGTTTATACGACTTATTTAAGATATTTAATAAATATATTGGCCGCTACATTCATTTAAACATCCTGTTTTGTACAAAAACGGCGAATTGTGCTTGCTAGATTTTCGGAAAAATGACTTTTTAAGAAAAATTGAGGTTTTTGTGAGTTTTAACCTAGTTTATATTAAAATTTATGTTCGTGAATGTGCAAATGAGTGTGATTGGATTTTTCTCGATGGTTTGACGTTTGTACATCGACATCGAGGGTTGGTTTGACTATTCTTGCATGCGTAGGCGATAGGTTTGGACCTATGCGTGATACGCGTGCCGATTTGATTTTCGTATGCCGTTTCGATTTCGAATTTAGTTTTAATGCGATATGGTGCGTTATGATATGTAGGTACCCCCATGTGGACTTCGAGACGACAAGCAAGCGCTTGGCGACGTCGGTACCGGCTAGCGAGGACCAGGTGAGTAGATTTATATCTACGGGGAGAAGTCGGGTGGATGGCGTATAGCACCCCCGCAGTTCGTGGTGATGTATACGGATGCGTATACACACCAACAATTTATGATATGTTGTTAGGATTTATTATTGATGATTTTAGATGGATATTGGTGTTGGATTGGTGCATGGTTACGAAACCTTAGGTAGTGGGTGTACTACACTTACACATACACACATATACATACTTGCATACATTCCTTATTTCATATGTGCGTGTATGGGAATATATTTATATGTTCACATGGGTATGGGACTATATGTTCACATACGGATTTGAGGAGGATACTTGGGATTGAGCTGAGTCGATGAGATTTGTTTGTGGTTGTGATCTCGGTGATATGGCAGGATTCGTACTTAAGTTACGTCCTGGTGTTATAGCGGATCTTGCGGCGGCGATACGGGTGAATAGTGTTATAAATAAATGGTCGACATGTGATCGTGATATGAGGCATAATATGCTAGGATATTGATATTAGGCCGTATCGGGCGATGTATACCCCTTGATGATGATATGTGCTGACGATATCGGTTTGTACGAGATTGTCGATCAGTAGTCAGATCATGAGTATATTGAGGATATTAGTATTGTACTAGACATAGGTCAGTACCCTAGACTATGATCTTGGATAAAGAGGATACCAGAGGAATAGTGTGAGGAATATGATATTGACCCGTACCCAGATTTGGGGATGCCGTACGACGGATTTACGTACGAGCTATATCTTGATGATTGATCCGCACTCTTGACTTGGGATGTCTGATTATAGATATGGTATCGGATATGATATTATTGAGGCGGGATCACCGACTAATATATATACAGGTATGTATATGTATCGACTCAGATGTTAGGCGGTTTCCTTACCTGTAGTCTAGCTTATAGCGTAGCCCTTTAGTTTAGTTAGTTGTTAGATTAGATTCGGTTCCTATCTATTTCAAAGCTTACGAATCGTGCGTATTTTTTTAAGACAGCCTAAGGGATCCTACGGATATTTCAAAAAACGTATCTTTCATAAAAACACCGTAGCCCCTATTTTCAAAACCCCATGATTCGTGTTATTTCAAAAGGCACCATTATAGGACTTATATTAGGTTAAAACAGATTAATTATCGTTGTGTCTAGTATTCAGCTCCCGCTCATTATTGTTGTTTGCTCCGCATCACATGCTTATATTATGCGTCATATTCTACTGTTGATATCTTGTGGTTAGGACACCAGCACCATTACCGATGATGCGTATGTACCACGTACACTTACTTGCCGGCTCACACACATCTTCATCGGTAATTGCCATGTCACGTACACCTTAGAAAATATTATTGCTTGACATAGCCTGTTAGCTAATAGTTTAGACATGATATTAATGTACTTGCCTTATATGTTAGTTTAGACATTATAGTTATTACCTGCTACCTCATGCATACTGTTATTCATTGTTATGCCGCATTCATGGATTCTCATGCATATATTCACTTTTTACGTGCTATTGAGGTTTTGGATTTGGATTTCCATGAGATTTTCTGGATTTGGGGAAAACCGCAAAACATATACAAACTTCTTCTTTCTCTTTTTAAATAAAAAGCGTGGTTTTTCCCATGATGTATGAGTCGTCCACCATGAGTTTGCTGATAGATTTAGAGACCCGATTCGAGGAGTTGGATGAACCGTTTCGGGTACATGGTGGACCCGGTTAGGTACCCCGGGGCAAGAAGCTCGTGGTGATGACGATGAGCCTGGCAGGGGGAGACTACCTACCGGTGATTTTACCCGACGCGTCGGATATCCGGAGGATACCGTCGTGGTCTTGAGATGGATGGTAGGGGCCGGTCTGGACTGACGGCGCCCTAGATATTGAGATTGAGACATTGAGATTTCGAGATATTGAGGTACTGAGATTTGATGATACAGGCCAGTCCGGATGGCCGGAGCCTGAGGTTTTGAGACATTGAGATTTATGTTTTGTGTCGATGCTAGACACTGTTGATGCTGATTTCATTTATGATACCTCATTTTAAAAATACAAAGGAAATCTCACTAATTTATGAAAACAGTTTCTTCATTTACATGTATTCTGTTTTCATGCATTCATACCTCATTCATATGATATATTGCTACCTGAGGCACTGACACGGGCACATGAGATCACACTCGGGCTAGATATTACCCTAGCCATTGTTATAGGCTGCATGTTATTCATATATTTGAGGATATATTATGATCATTGACCTAGGTTGCGTTATTCATGCGATTTTCTGTTCGTAGATCTTTTTCTACTCACGAGTTGGCAACTCACCCCCGTTGTGCCCCAGTTTCTTGCAGGTGTTGCCGTACGGATTTCATTACGGCTTTGCGGGCACGGTTTCTTTTCGGGTGACTTGCTAGTAGGTGGGTTTATTGTATCTTACCCATCATTATACCTTGTATATTATATTTCAGTTGTATCTAGAAGTTCCATCAACCAAACTTGTATTTTTGAGATAGAGACCAGTAATGTTATTCTTTCGACCATAGAGTAGCATGTTATATTTCTCGAGTTTCTTGCTGGTTGAGTTCCATTTCTGTTGTGATCCTCGCCTTTAGGCGTTGTATATTATGTTGCATACAGGTTGATTTGATATGGTTCTTCCTATTCTCTACTACTTCTCTTGGTTTGGATTTCTGGGTTTCGGCTTACTTAGCATACGTACTCCTTGAGACGTTCGTAGTCTAAGTGCCGGTCATGTTCCGTACTTTCGGGTCGTGACAAAGTTGGTATCAGAGCGTTAGGTTTTACCTTCGGAGCGTATGATGACCCTTGGTTGATGGAATAGGTGACTAAAGTAGAGTGACGTACCGTTGGTATGTTCCGCGGCATATTTACGACACGCCACTCCACTTAAGAAGCCTTAGGATGTACATTTCCTTGTTCAGTATTATATTCCTTCCTGATCTAGCCTCATCGGTACCAGTTTGGTTTTGCTGCCACGATTACGGGCAGGGAGAGCAATGGCTAGAGTTGCGGTCAGCACGAGCTCGGCACGAACGAGGACTGACCAGGGCATGATTCCGGCGACACCCGATTATAGAGAGGTGTCTTTTGACTGTGTTTACGCGCCACGAGCGTTTAGCGGATCGCCTTTATGAGGTTACTCGGATGTGCTGATCGACATTAGAGGATTGAGCTAATGATAGAGGCCAGCCCGATTTTGATGATCGTTGGTGTGTTGCTTATTCATGATGATCGAGGCACTGTTCGGGGTGCAGAAGAGCGAGCCAGTTATTGCTGCGAACGACGAGGTATTGCCCCAGATGCTGGAGTTAGTGCAGAACGAGTTGTACTAAGAGATGATAGAAGGTCGCTAGTCATCGTAGATGAATGACTAGGACCTGTGGATCGTTCGCCTAACCCGATGCGAGGTCATCAGATAGATGGATTCCAGCTAGAGACGACTTCACGTGGAGACGTTGGGAGTCGACAGAGACGATCGAATGTCAGAAACCTATTATTCCTAGTTTAAAGTAGTCGGAAAGACATGCAGGCAATTCTATGGTCCCTCTAGAAGAATGAAACCCTAACTCGACTTAATGACCGTGTGAAAGCCTTTGAACCTTCGGGTTTGCGGCAGTTCTACGGCGTCTTAGTGAGGCTTGGGTTTGCCCTTCTACGGCTGGACCACCGATGCTGTGGTATGTACTCGATACTATTAAACTGTGCCCAAGAGGTTGAGCTCTTGGGGGATTGTGAGGTTTTGACGACTCGATCGGATGGCTCGACTTAATTCGGGTGCTAGGTGGTGAGATGCATTTCTTGGGAGACTCCAGATACGAGGATAGTCATTGGAGCTCAGTCCATGCAACCGCGACGAGACGAGTCCAAAGCAGACGACATTAGAGAAAAGTGGAGTAAGAGGTTCGCACCAGATCTAGATGAGATGACGTTCCACTCCGCCGACATCAGAGACGTGATGCGCATGCCGAGGCATGGTACTTGGACTTACCTTCCAGAAGGAGTTGCGATGAGTATGCGGACGTTCCAGAGCAAGATGCAGATATAGGAAAGGACAATGAATTCCGGACAGTTGGCAGAGACGAGACATGGAAGAGACCGTGAGCAGGATTCCTTCCAGGACACTGCTGCAATGATACTTGCACCCAGGATCAGAGGTGTCACGTACATTCAGAGAGCCAGAGGCCGACGCCAGTAATATGCTGTCTTACGAGTGGTCGCGATGATTGACCAAGAGATGACCAGAGAAGTGCCAGAATGGAATCGTCCCCGTTAGCACACCTGACAGGGCCGATGAGCCGATGGACCGAAAGATTGGTAATTCACAGTGAAGACCTTGACCCAGGAGTGGTCATGGTTACGCACATCAGCAGGACAGAGTTCATGATCATCGACGAGACGTCCCACTAGGGACCGTGACAGTTGGCCGAGATTCTTGGAGGATGCACTTGAGCGGTACTGTTCCGCCATTATTGATTTCGATGATTTGGGTGATTTATTCATATGATTTGATTTTGATGATTGAGGATTTACGATCTTTGCACAGTGTTGCACTTGATATCGTTTTCGTGCTTTAGTTTCACATGTTTGTGATTTTACGGTTTTAAACAGTTGAGTTGATTTTGTGCTTATGCACGCACGCGATTTGGTTCCTGCACTCTGTATAGTTTATATATGCTGGCAGTGCAGTGACATGTATTTTGTGCACTTGGATACACTGGATTTCGATTTCGAGGGTGATGCTCGACATTTGTTTTGTGCATTTTATGCACCGGATTGGATTTTTAGTGCCTGTTGGGCGCCTGTTACGAGATGCGATTTGGTGCACACCAGATGCACTAATTCGAGATTTTTCGTGCATGTCAGATGCACCTGATTTTGCTGTCAGGCACACATGTTGCCTACGACAGATGTTTCGTGCACACCTGATGCACTTAGATGTTGTTTCTGTGTGCATGTATGGCACATTCATGGATTTTGATTTCCGTGCGCACCAGGCGCACGTAGCATTCATGTGCATATTTTTGGGATTGATTTCGTATAGAGCAGTACGTTTTTATGATATCGCTATGTGTTTTCGTACTGAGCAGGACTACTCAAAGGACAGTACCTGAATATATTTTGCATGCATTGATAGTTATTGAAGGGATTTCCAAAAAGCGAGCTATAGCCTCAGTATTTACCTACGTGTCTGATATGACACGAAATGTTTAAAACAAGGAGACCCTTCTAAATTGTTTCCAAAACGGCGGAACGTACATTTCAAACAAAGGTATATATGTATATAGTTATTTTCTTATGATAGACGTCCGCCACTGTGCAGTGTTATACGCGCTGCACAGCGACTTAAAGAGATTTGGCATGCATTTCCTTCAGATACATACATATATAGATTCGATATTTACATGTATAGTTTCGAGTATATCATATGGTTTTGCCTTGGATTTGGCATTGATGTCTTCCCTATGACTCCGATGATTGCGGGATGCTTGACGGAGTTGTGATTTGAGTTATATGCTCATTTTTCATGCGTATGCGCTGCGCTACGAATTGTTTTATGTATTTACAATTTCGGAGCCCCGACGACTTGATGGTTTTGGTTTAGATGTTTTAGTATTTGGGGAGAGTTTTAATTTAAATTCAGGACCGAATTTCTTTAAGGGGGGAAGATTGTAACGTTTTGAAAATCGTTTCGGTGAAATTTCGAAAAAACGGTAAAATAAAGGGGTTTTCTGTAAAAAGTCAAAATACAAATATCTTATTATAAAATTAAATATACATATTCTAGCTATGAAATTGCTATTATTTGGTGTTTATTGAGCCGCGGGTGAAATTTCAAATTTTCTAAAAAAATATTATTTTATTATTATTTAAGCCGTCACTAATACATTTAATTAGGAAAAATTACAAATTGGAATGAGTTGAAACAAATTTTGTGCATCATAAAACATTAAATAAAATTTTATCATGTGGTTTTTGGAACGAAATCATTTGCCAAAACGGTTTAGAAATTATTGAAGAAAAAAAGGCTTTTTTTTTGCGTGCGTAAATGGATGTTTGGGGTATTATATTTATCATTTATCATTTTTCCCTCATCCACACTCACCCACACCCTCTCTCCCCTCTCCAAATCAGCAGCCCAAGTGCCCCCTCATCTTCCCCACTTGAGTTGTTAAAAGAAAAATCAAGAGAAGAGTAAAGAAAAAGGGGTTTAATAAAGAAAGAAGCTTGACTTTGTTGACTTTGACCATTCCTTATACCCACACCACTCTCTCTCTCTCTTCCACTCCCCAATTCCAGCCGAGCCTCCCCTCTCCCTCCAACAGCAGCCCCTCACAAAAAATCCCATCTCATTTCATCACAAAATTCCATCAAAAAATCATCCAAAATGCTTCAAAAATCCCACAAAATCAAAATCTAATCCCTACCCATTTTTACTTGACCATTCTAGTATGGATCTAGGGAACAAGATTGCTATTTGGGAGGCTAAGTGTGCTTGTGGGATCTTCAATTTGTTTAGGTAAATTCTAACCCTTTTGCTTAAATTGTTGTTAATTGCTTGTAGTTAGCTTAATTAAGTGTTAATTTGGTTTTATGTGGGTTCAATTGTATAATTAAGGAAATCTAGTTAGGGTTTTGTTTTGAAATTGGGTGGTGATCACTTGTGCATGGTTTGTGATGTGAGCTAACATCTTGAAAAATTGTTAAAATTTATCTAGTTGCATATTACAAGTTGTTACTTGAAAAATGTCCAAATTAAGCTTTTTTTTGTGCAAACTAGGGTTTTGTGAAATGCATTTATATGTGAGATTAAAAATATGGTTAGGGTTTTTATCATATTATTAACTTTATTAAGTGTGGTTTAATGCTTTGGATCATGCAATTCTAAGCTAGATTGTAGTTTGTGCATTTTGCTTTGAAATTGTTAAAAAGGGTATTTTTGGTAAACTAGAATATTAGGATTTTTGGAATTTAATGAGATTAAATTCCAGAAATTGTTTATACGACTTATTTAAGATATTTAATAAATATATTGGCTGCTACATTCATTTAAACATCCTGTTTTGTACAAAAACGGCGAATTGTGCTTGCTAGATTTTCGGAAAAATGACTTTTTAAGAAAAATTGAGGTTTTTGTGAGTTTTAACCTAGTTTATATTAAAATTTATGTTCGTGAATGTGAAAATGAGTGTGATTGGATTTTTCTCGATGGTTTGACGTTTGTACATCGACATCGAGGGTTGGTTTGACTATTCTTGCATGCGTAGGCGATAGGTTTGGACCTATGCGTGATACGCGTGCCGATTTGATTTTCGTATGCCGTTTCGATTTCGAATTTAGTTTTAATGCGATATGGTGCGTTATGATATGTAGGTACCCCCATGTGGACTTCGAGACGACAAGCAAGCGTGTGGCGACGTCGGTTCCGGCTAGCGAGGACCAGGTGAGTAGATTTATATCTACGGGGAGAAGTCGGGTGGATGGCGTATAGCACCCCCGCAGTTCGTGGTGATGTATACGGATGCGTATACACACCAACAATTTATGGTATGTTGTTAGGATTTATTATTGATGATTTTAGATGGATATTGGTGTTGGATTGGTGCATGGTTACGAAACCTTATGTAGTGGGTGTACTACACTTACACATACATACATATACATACTTGCATACATTCCTTATTTCATATGTGCGTGTATGGGAATATATTTATATGTTCACATGGGTATGGGACTATATGTTCACATACGGATTTGAGGAGGATACTTGGGATTGAGCTGAGTCGATGAGATTTGTTTGTGGTTGTGATCTCGGTGATATGGCAGGATTCGTACTTAAGGTACGTCCTGGTGTTATAGCGGATCTTGCGGCGGCGATACGGGTGAATAGTGTTATAAATAAATGGTCGACATGTGATCGTGATATGAGGCATAATATGCTAGGATATTGATATTAGGCCGTATCGGGCGATGTATACCCCTTGATGATGATATGTGCTGACGATATCGGTTTGTACGAGATTGTCGATCAGTAGTCAGATCATGAGTATATTGAGGATATTAGTATTGTACTAGACATAGGTCAGTACCCTAGACTATGATCTTGGATAAAGAGGATACCAGAGGAATAGTGTGAGGAATATGATATTGACCCGTACCCAGATTTGGGGATGCCGTACGACGGATTTACGTACGAGCTATATCTTGATGATTGATCCGCACTCTTGACTTGGGATGTCTGATTATAGATATGGTATCGGATATGATATTATTGAGGCGGGATCACCGACTAATATATATACAGGTATGTATATGTATCGACTCAGATGTTAGGCGGTTTCCTTACCTGTAGTCTAGCTTATAGCGTAGCCCTTTAGTTTAGTTAGTTGTTAGATTAGATTCGGTTCCTATCTATTTCAAAGCTTACGAATTGTGCGTATTTTTTTAAGACAGCCTAAGGGATCCTACGGATATTTCAAAAAACGTATCTTTCTTAAAAACACCGTAGCCCCTATTTTCAAAACCCCACGATTCGTGTTATTTCAAAAGGCACCATTATAGGACTTATATTAGGTTAAAACAGATTAATTATCGTTGCGTCTAGTATTCAGCTCCCGCTCATTATTGTTGTTTGCTCCGCATCACATGCTTATATTATGCGTCATATTCTACTGTTGATATCTTGTGGTTAGGACACCAGCACCATTACCGATGATGCGTATGTACCACGTACACTTACTTGCCGGCTCACACACATCTTCATCGGTAATTGCCATGTCACGTACACCTTAGAAAATATTATTGCTTGACATAGCCTGTTAGCTAATAGTTTAGACATGATATTAATGTACTTGCCTTATATGTTAGTTTAGACATTATAGTTATTACCTGCTACCTCATGCATACTGTTATTCATTGTTATGCCGCATTCATGGATTCTCATGCATATATTCACTTTTTACGTGCTATTGAGGTTTTGGATTTGGATTTCTATGAGATTTTCTGGATTTGGGGAAAACCGCAAAACATATACAAACTTCTTCTTTCTCTTTTTAAATAAAAAGCGTGGTTTTTCCCATGATGTATGAGTCGTCCACCATGAGTTTGCTGATAGATTTAGAGACCCGATTCGAGGAGTTGGATGAACCGTTTCGGGTACATGGTGGACCCGGTAAGGTACCCCGGGGCAAGAAGCTCGTGGTGATGACGATGAGCCTGGCAGGGGGAGACTACCTACCGGTGATTTTACCCGACGCGTCGGATATCCGGAGGATACCGTCGTGGTCTTGAGATGGATGGTAGGGGCCGGTCTGGACTGACGGCGCCCTAGATATTGAGATTGAGACATTGAGATTTCGAGATATTGAGGTACTGAGATTTGATGATACAGGCCAGTCCGGATGGCCGGAGCCTGAGGTTTTGAGACATTGAGATTTATGTTTTGTGTCGATGCTAGACACTGTTGATGCTGATTTCATTTATGATACCTCATTTTAAAAATACAAAGGAAATCTCACTAATTTATGAAAACAGTTTCTTCATTTACATGTATTCTGTTTTCATGCATTCATACCTCATTCATATGATATATTGCTACCTGAGGCACTGACACGAGCACATGAGATCACACTCGGGCTAGATATTACCCTAGCCATTGTTATAGGCTGCATGTTATTCATATATTTGAGGATATATTATGATCATTGACCTAGGTTGCGTTATTCATGCGATTTTCTGTTCGTAGATCTTTTTCTACTCACGAGTTGGCAACTCACCCCCGTTGTGCCCCAGTTTCTTGCAGGTGTTGCCGTACGGATTTCATTACGGCTTTGCGGGCACGGTTTCTTTTCGGGTGACTTGCTAGTAGGTGGGTTTATTGTATCTTACCCATCATTATACCTTGTATATTATATTTCAGTTGTATCTAGAAGTTCCATCAACCAAACTTGTATTTTTGAGATAGAGACCAGTAATGTTATTCTTTCGACCATAGAGTAGCATGTTATATTTCTTGAGTTTCTTGCTGGTTGAGTTCCATTTCTGTTGTGATCCTCGCCTTTAGGCGTTGTATATTATGTTGCATACAGGTTGATTTGATATGGTTCTTCCTATTCTCTACTACTTCTCTTGGTTTGGATTTCTGGGTTTCGGCTTACTTAGCATACGTACTCCTTGAGACGTTCGTAGTCTAAGTGCCGGTCATGTTCCGTACTTTCGGGTCGTGACACATTTGTTGCATAGATAGATGAGTTGGTTTGGGACAGTCGTATTACTTTGTTTGGCCCTTAGTCAAGAGTATACGGATGGGTTCAAATCAACAGGATAATGATGGGCAGAACTTGACATGTGACTTATGATTTGTTGGCCCTTAGTCAAGATCATAAGAGCATGGGGCAAAAATCTATATCGGGAATTTCTAAAGAAACTGAAATTTGCAAAGAGATGCATACCATTTTGAGTTTGATGAATGTTGGTAGCATTCCTACAACATTATCAGACGATGATATTTGGATCCCGATCCTACTGTGAGTATATGCTACTTATCAGGATATTCGTCACTTAACGATCAATGCTATAAACCTAGTAGGTGTCCAGAAAAGTGTCAGCGGGGTTACGCCCCCAGAGAAAAGAGGTTATTTAATTAAGGAACTTCGCGAAAGCGTTGGAAAACCTCCCTCGAAGTATCGACACCGGCCTGGCTGAACGGTTAAGCAAGTATTGTACGGTGAGAATAGTCTTGGCTAATTCTTCTTTTATGGTTTGAGGAAGGATTCGAGAAACAGTGGGAGCCATCCAGTTTAGATAAACTAAAAACCACTCTAAACTTGCAAGAGCATCATGCTAAAGAGTTTTCTTCTCTCTCTCCTAATTGCAGCGACCCTGAAAATGACTGGACTTAAGTTACTTTTAGAGAAAAATATACTGACGGGGCCAAACTATAAAGATTGGCTGCGGAATGTCAAAATGGCTTTGACCTATGACAAACTGGGGTACGTCCTCACCGCTATGGCACCTGCTGTCCCTGGTCCCAAATCCAGTAATGCGGATAAGGAAATCCGCAAAACCTGGGATTCAGATTGCGCGAGAGCCAAGTGCATCGTGCTTGCCTCGATGAACAATGAACATCAGAGGAGGCACGAGGATATGTCCCTAGATGGCATATTTCTCCATACAAAGGAACTTTATGGAGAGCAATCTCGTATAGCAAGATACGAGACCTCTAAGAACTTGTTTCGAGAGAGGTTGGCTGTCGGGTCATCGGTAGGTGAACATGTCCTACAGATGATCAGCTATATTGAAGAGCTCGCAGACCTTGGGACGACTTTGGATAATGAGCTCTATACAGACCTTATTCTCCAGTCCCTTCCTCACACCTACGCCCAGTTTATCCTGAACTTCAACCTTCAAAGAAAAGAAGTTGAACTTCCGGAACTCCTGAACATGTTAAGGAGTGCAGAGGGCACCTTGAAGACATCAAGGGAAACACCCGCTATGTTTGTTGGCGGTTCATCTTCTTCCGGGTCCAAGGCTACGGCCAAAGGAAGGAAGAAGAAGGCCGCACCCAGACCTAGAGGAGGTGTTAGTAAGGTGGGAGGGAAGGGAAAGAAAAAGAAAGCAGTACCGATAGTTGGCCAGGATGAGTGCTTCCATTGTCACAGGAAAGGGCACTGGAAGAAGGATTGCAAGGCGTGGAACGCCAAGAACCAGGAACCGAAGCAAGCTGTGGCTTCGACTTCAGGTGTGTTTGTAATTGAGAATTGTCTGTCGATCAACTCTACTTCCTGGGTATTGGATACCGGATCAGGATCTCATATTTGCAATTCATTGCAGGCACTGAGAAACCGTAGAGTGCTGAAGGAAGGTGATATGACCCTAAAGGTTGCTAACGGAGCTAGCGTGGGAGCTGCGTCCGTCGGGGACTATCACCTAGGATTGACGAGTGGACACATTTTGGTTTTACATAACTGTTATTTTGTACCCAGCTTAACGTGTAATATCATATCAGTTTCCTTGTTATCAAATAAAGGTTATGATTTCACGTTTGTAAGAGATGTTGTCAACATCCACCTTAATCATGGTTTGATTGGGTCCGGTACTCTAAATAACGGCATATATGTTTTAAACCAACTCCAAATTTTCAATGACCAGAACACACTAAAAAGAAAGTCTCCAGATTTAAATAAAGCTTTCTTATGGCATTGTAGACTGGGTCACATCAATGAGAGAAGGTTGACTAAGTTGCATAGAGAAGGATATTTGGACTCGTTCGAATATCAATCTTATGACACTTGTCAATCTTGTCTCAAAGGAAAGATGACAAAGACTCCATTCACTGGACAAGGAGTAAGAGCGAGCGAGCTCTTAGGACTCATACACAGCGATGTATGTGGTCCAATGTCTACATATGCGAGAGGTGGTTATTCCTACTTTATTACTTTTACAGATGATTTCTCTAGGTATGGATATGTTTTCTTAATGAAGCATAAATCAGAGGTCTTTGAGAAATTCCTGGAATTCAAGAGTGAAGGGGAAAACCAAACAGGCAAAAGTATTAAGACACTAAGATCTGATCGAGGTGGAGAATACTTAAGTGCCGAGTTCCTAGGTTACCTAAAAGAGAAAGGAATTCTCTCTCAGCTTACTCCTCCATACACTCCACAGCACAACGGTGTATCGGAGAGACGGAATCGAACCCTATTGGATATGGTACGATCCATGATGAGTAATGCTGAGTTACCACGATCTTTCTGGGGTTATGCGCTAGAATCAGCGGCATATCTTTTGAACCAGGTTCCAACCAAGACTGTGCCTACCACACCATATCAGATGTGGAGTGGGAAGAAACCCTGTCTAAAACATTTTAGGACATGGGGGTGTCCAGCTTTTGTAAAAAAGCAGCATATGGACAAGCTCGAGGCACGATCAGTACTGTGTAAGCTTGTAGGATATCCAAAGAACTCCAAGGGATATTATTTCTATTACGCAGAGGAACAAAAGGTTTTTGTTTCTCGTCATGCCCACTTCTTAGAAACTGAATTTTAGAAAATCAGAAGAGTGGGAGCGAAATAGAACTGGAAGAAATTCCAGAACCACAAGCTGCTACTGAAAGTTTGGTAGAACCAGAGGTTCAAGAAGAACAGAACATTCCCGCACCCCTCCGCAGGAGTAGTAGGCCGTCTCATCCGCCTGAGAGATACTACGGTTTTCTCATAGATGGGGATAGAGAGGATTGCATCATAGATGATGATGAACCTACTGACTTCCAGCAGGCCATCCAGAGCGGCGACTCGGTACGATAGCTAGATGCAATGCGGACCGAAATGGAGTCCATGTACACCAACAAAGTATGGACTTTGGACTTTGCTCCAGATGGGGTAAAACCCATAGGATGCAAATGGATCTTCAAGAAAAAGATTGGTGTAGATGGACAGGTGGAAACCTATAAGGCTAGACTTGTTGCAAAGGGTTTTCGTCAAAGACCTGGTTTGGACTATGACGAAACTTTTTCTCCAGTGGCTATGCTCAAATCCATACGGGTCCTTCTTGCTATTGCTGCCTTCCATGATTATGAAATCTGGCAGATGGACGTAAAGACGGCTTTTCTAAATGGAAATTTAGAAGAGAGCGTCTATATGGATCAGCCAGAGGGTTTCAATCAGAGTGGGAGCAGCGGGAAAGTATTCAAGCTGCTTAAGTCCATTTATGGACTAAAGCAGGCATCACGGAGTTGGAACATCTGTTTTGATGAGACAGTCAAAGAATATGACTTTATCAAAAATCCAGATGAACCGTGCATATATAGTAAAGTTGTGGCCAGAAGTGTCGTATTCCTCGTCTTGTACGTGGATGACATTCTATTGATAGGAAATGACATTCCTATGCTACAATCTGTCAAAGGATTCTTGTCACACAGGTTCTCCATGAAAGACCTGGGTGATGTCTCTTACATTCTGGGGATCCGGATATATCGTGATAGATCCAAGAGGATGTTGGGACTTTCGCAGTCCAGGTATATCGACACTGTACTGAAAAGATTCAGTATGGAAGATTCTAAGCGCGGTAATCTACCGGCTTGTCACGGAATCACCCTCTCCAAAGAGATGTCTCCCAAGACTGATTTGGAAAGGGAACGCATGTCTATTATACCCTACGCTTCTGCGGTAGGCTCTATAATGTATGCGATGTTGTGTACCAGACCAGATGTAGCTTACGCACTGAGCGTGGTAAGCCGGTATCAGTCAGACCCAGGGGAGAAACACTGGACAGCAGTAAAGAACATTCTCAAGTACCTGAGGGGGACTAAGGAGATGTTCTTGGTTTACGGCGGAAAAGACCTCAGGTTGGAGGCCTTTGCTGATTCCGGCTTCCAGAGTGATAAGGACGATTCCAAGTCCATGTCAGGTTATGTCTTTACCCTCAATGGAGGGGCGGTGTGCTGGAAGAGCTCCAAGCAGGACACCGTTGCTGACTCGACGATGGAAGCGGAGTATATAGCTGCTTGCGATGCCGCAAAAGAAGCAGTCTGGATGAAGAAGTTCCTAACAGAACTTCAGGTTGTTCCTACCATAGTTGATCCAATACCTCTGTATTGCGACAACAACGGAGCTATAGCTTTAGCGAAGGAACCAAGGTCCCATCAGAAGTCCAGACACATCTTGAGGCGGTATCACCTGATCAGGGAGATCATTGATCGTCAGGAGATCGAGGTTCGGAGAGTTGCTTCAGAAGAGAACATTGCTGATCCATTCACGAAGGCCCTTCCTCAGATTCAGTTCGAGAGGCTGCTCGAGATCATTGGTCTACGATATGCCAGTAAATGGCCCTAGTGCAAGTGGGAGATTGTTAGTGTTTATGCCCTAGAAGGCCATTACTGTATCATACTAGTTTGTATATTACTTAATGGAAGCTTGGGATATTCACATGTATATAACAGTCTTGCTAAACATGGTAGTATGCTACTTGGTTTTTCTATCTTAATATGTGAGTGTACGTATTGATAGAGCTCTTAGGATCTTGCTTGTCTACCAGCGTTGTGATGGCAGTCACACTAGTGGGGGCTGGGTAGTCTACAAGCACATCCTTATTCTGGTCCCTGGTCGTTGGAGTATCGAGACAGAGCATTGATACTCCGGAGTAGACTGGTGTGTACGCTTCTCATCCCAGTTGGGGAGATGGTCTGTCCCACAGCCGTCAGTACGTCGTACTGGAGATAGTATACAGGTGCTCGTTAGGTTACGGGTACACCGGACAGGACTGACAGGGAACTGTTGGTTGGTTTGATACCAGTCGTCAGTGAACAGTTTCCAGATGACATGAGTACAGCGTAGTCCGCAGACTTGACACTGCTACTTAGCCTCGTGTGTGTCCCACTGTTCTTAGATTGCTACCCTACCACGGCTCAAAGGAGTCGTGCAAATAGGTAGCAGTTGGGTGCAGTCCCGAGCACTTGGAGGCAGTGGCGGTTAGACAGGATTCGTCCCTCCCGGTATTGGGAGTAGATATCGTGCTGTGTCAGAGAGCCATTACGCAAAGTCCCTGGCCAGGGCAAGCGAGATTTGCTGGTAGGTTCCAGTAGTTTCTCAGGGTGTAATGGGCTTCCCTCCGACACGACTTATACCGCTATTAGGGGACTGACGCTTGCCGCCCCCCTAGGCCCGATATGCGATAGTCTTGGACGAACGGACCGGACTGTATGGAGATTGTCACATCAGACTCAGTAGGAGTTCGGATGGGTTTTCTCATCGGCCTTCTTATCGACAACTACCTGGGGACCGTTACGTACAGCTAGTGCCGCTTGCGGTCTGTGGTTAAACCCACTGCCAACGTAGTAGTCGAGTCTCTAGAGTCCCACACAGAGAGTTTCCTACTCCAGGCGAAACGATATAGAGGTCGCATGGTTTTGCGACAAAGGGTTCGGACGCATACGTGCGTTTACGCACGTACGACTTTCGGACAGTTTTTACCAGTCGGCTTTGGTTTAAGCCAGTTACTGGTATCCGGTTATTGGATTTTTACAGTCTAAAGTTTTTCCGTATTTTTGCGGATTGGAGGGGCGTTCTCGTAATTGTACGAGAAGCTTCTAGAAGATGTGACTAAGGAGGTTACTTTGGATAAGATTGTGAGTCATGAGAGTGATTCATCATTATCATTATTGCACCATAAATGATAATGACACATGCTTAATGAATCACCATTAGATATTTGTGAAGCATGCTTATTCATCACTCATTTTCTTTTGTTGATAAATGAGAATGCTTCATAATATATTATGATACACTCTCTCTCATCTCATTATCTTATCTCACATTCTCTCTCCTCAAGCTCTCATCTTCAAGAGACTAATCCTTAATCCTCATGTGTTGAGATCAAAGGTTTAGTTAGACTTAAACATCCATTACCTTCACTCTATATCATCCTTTCTTCTTTGATTAGCAATCAAAGTAGATTAGTTACCTCAAGTTAGAGGTGTAGCTTGGTGTTTTGCTCTCGGGTGGATCGTCTACTACCTAGAGAAGGTCGAGGAGAACAAAGGAGGACACAAAGAAGAAGGACCGGTTTCATTAGGTATAATCCCTAAACACAATTGAAAAGAAACTCTTTGTGTACGGTTATTTATAGTTTAGCTTCGATTCAAGCGGTTAGTCGATGTTCGTTCTTTAAACTTGATCGTTTTTGAAAATTCCGCCTCCCCACAAGTACTGGGGTATACTACATCGACTTACAGAACAGTGTAAAGCGCGGCGGAACCGCGGCAGAAGCATGCCTTCTGCGGCGGTTCCGCGGCTAAATGATGACGTCACCAACCCAATTTTGCACAGTAACTTCTTTTATTCAGTGCTGAGTTCTCTGGGAATTTTTAATATTTATTCTACAGTTGAGTTTTCTGGGGTTGTTTTGGGGATTCGGTGTTTCGATCGGAGTATCAGATTTTGTCTATGTGGTTTTCCGGATAAATTTTAGAAACTGTTAAAAAGTTCGAACGGATATCAATAACTCACTTTTTCCCCTGTTGGAAAATTTTTCAAAAGTTGGATTTTTTCTCGTGCTTAAGAATGTTCTAAGTCGTGCAAGTAACGCGATGGACCCTCTAGAAGACAACAAACCTTAACTCGATTATGTGACCGTCTTGAACTGCCTTTTGAACCTTAGGGTTTGGGGCAGTACGGCGTGCCACATGTGAGGCGTTGGCTTGACCCTTCTACGGCTGGACCATTGGTACTGTGGCATGTGTTGGATGTTTTTAAACTGATTTCAAGTGTTGAGATATATTGGGGAAATCTTGGGTGCTTGATGATTCGATCGGAAAGTTTAACTTTTTCTATTTATCTGGAATGTGATACAATATTTGGAATCCACAGGTAGTTATGAGATAACTAATATGAATATTATAAACATAGCAGTTTAATCTCAGATGATCGGTTGCCTCGGAATTTTGATGTGATCAAAAGTCCGTCGCAATCACGTAGCGTACGCGGATACTCGCCGGGTAAACTTAATAGACAGCTACGCCCCATAGCCCCGACCAAGTGACTGTAGGAGAACCCCGTCGCCGAAAGCATCCGTTCGGGTGCTCGCGGCAGCGGTGTTCCTCCGTAGTGCACTTCGTCGACGGCATCTGGGGGTGCGGCCGTCTACTAAAGTTTGCGACGAGCATTCGATCAGGACGTCGGGAATCTTGTTGAATTGCCCGACTTGATATTGAAAAGAGTTTTCGATAATGAGACTAAAATGCGGGGTTTATAATTGGTAGGCATGCGATGTCTAAGGAATTCATTTGGTTAGGCATGCGATGTCTAAAGAGGTTGCGGATTCCAACTGTTGTAGTTTTACACTTTCTTTTCTGTGACCGTAAGCGTAGTATGTGGTGTATCGCCGGCTTCGTTGCTATACATCAACGACAATCGGGATACGCATACTTTCTTACGTTGATGATATGAGATATTATGTGTTGCTGTGATATGTTATATTGGATCGTCATGTTTGAATAGCCGGGGGTTTTATGTGAGATGAGAGTTTTTTCTTTTTCATTCATGTAAAATTCACTTGTATGTAATATTCTTTTATTGGGGCACTTCCAGGTAGCGGAAGATGTCACCGTTGTATATTATTTACTTTTCCGCATTAGGTAGACCCAAGGCGGGGAGCATAAGTAACCGGGTTCTAGGGTCCAGTGGGAGACCATCTCGAGGAGTCGAGACCGGGTCTCCTAACCCTAGAATTGGCAGAGTTACTTGCCGCTCTCGTAGGGGTCTAGGGATGTGGGTTTGGCTATTCATCGCGACCGTGGAATCCGTGTTTTATACAGGCTCGTATTGAAAACACGGACGTCCTAGTATATCCAATATTTCATATATGTTTCTTCTGCTGCAATGTTCTGTGATGAGATCATATTACTGCCTGTGACGAATGTTTATATTATATATATGAGATATATGTTATATTGCAGATTTCGTTTCAAAAAGAGATGCTTGTGAAGCATAATAAAATGGGACTTCATTAATGAGATTAATGAAATAAAAGAAACCAAAGATGTTGTAGAAACTTGTTTAAAAACTGGTAGCTACAGTTCTTGTTTTGCATCGCGGTGTTCCTTGTAGAACATCCAGCACCTTATTCGATAAGGAAAGGACCGAGATCCCTTCACCGGGAGTGACTCCTTTAGCAATAACTGGCAGATGCTACAAACTCGGTTTGTGTTTTGATTGCTTCTATAGTTCTTGCTTTGCATAGTGGTATATATGATATATCCTGCACCTTATTCGATGAGGAAAGGGCCGACGATCCCTTCACCGGGAGTGACCCCTTTAGCAAAACTAGAAAGGCCTAAAAAACACTCCATTTAAAATCACTCGATTCTACAACGATATCAAGTTCATTACGCAAAGAGTTTTCTTAAAAACATGTCGTAGCCCTCCGTCATTTCAGATAAGTAATAGTTAGTATTCGTGCTGCGTTTGTTGACCTTGTCAAGGCGTAGTGTGCGGTAGCTGATTACTGCTTATCTATATAAGCATATGATGCGATTGGATTAGGGTAGTCGTGCGACTTTGTTGACCTTGTCAAGGGTCGTGCGGGTGGGTTTAATTCAATCAGGAAATGACGGGTTGAACTTGACTTGCGGTCTATGGTTTGTTGACCTTGTCAAGGTCATAGATCGCTTGGGGTAAAATATTATTGGGAATTTCAAGTGTTGAAATTTGCAATGAGATTACATACCTTCTATGAGATAGTTGGATCCCGATGCCCGCTGTGAGTAAGAGTTACTCCTGAGAGAGTTTTACACATTACAATTAGCCGATCAAGTAGGTGTATAGAAAGGTGTTAACGGGGTTACGTCCCTGGGAAAACGAGGTTTACTTTAATTAGGTTCGTGCGAAAGCACGGGGGACCTCCCTCAAAGTACCGACACTGGCCTGGCTGAAAGATTGGCGAACTTGTAGCGTGTAATTAATCCCGGCTAGTCTTTCCTTTTAGGGTTTGAAGGAAGATTTGATTAAAACAGTGGGAGACATCCTGATTAGATATATTAGATAACCAATCTAATCTTGCAAGAGCATACGCTGAGTGTTTTCTTCTCTCTCTCTCCAGGTAGCGAACATATCACGCCTTAATCAAGATAATAATACGGATATATTGACCGAACCCGCTTGTTATACTGAGCTGGGGAACGTTGGTCCCGCTCCAACTTATAATTGTTATAAGACAGAGCAGGAAATTGGGGAATACAAGATTTCCCGTGCCGCCCAAACGAAGAAAGTGCATGTTGATGCATCATCTTCGGGTGTGTTCATTACACAGAACTATTTCTCAGTATCCTTTACGTCCTGGGTATGTGATACCGGATCAGGATCCCGCATATGTAATCTGTTACATGGGCTACAGAAAGGTAGAGAACTGAGAACGGGTGATAAGTTTCATGAGACAGAAATCGGTGCAAGTGTTGCAGCCAAGTCTGTTGGTCACTATCACCCTGTATTACCTGAATACATTGATTCTGAACGAATGTTATTAGATACCGAACCTGATATACAAAATCATATCAGTCTCTTTATTAGTAAAGAAAGGATATAATTTTTTATTGTTGGATAATGTTTTGAACATTTCCTATATCAAGAATTGATCGGTTCAGGCACGTTATCTAAAAGCATTGACGTTCTAAATCAAACTACAGTTCTTATTATACGGAACAGACACAAGAGGAAGAGTTCAGAAATGAATGAATCCTTCTCGAGGTATTGTAGACTAGGTCATATCAATGCGACCCGACTGGCTGAAGTTACATATAGATGCATATTTAAATTAGTTTGAATTTACATCTTGTGAAACTTGCCGGTTATGTCACAAAGATAAGATGACCACAGCTCTGTTTGTTGGAAACAGAGAAAGAGTTAGTGAACTTTTGGGATTGATACATGCTGATGTATGAAAGGTCCCCTGTCTACACATGCCAAGACCGGTTCTTTATACTTCATTACATTCTCTGATGATCTCTCAAGATTCAGACATATTCCAGTTGAAACACAAGTCCGAACCTTTTGAGATATTCACAGAATATAAGTTAGAAGTAGAGAACCAAAATACGGGTATAAGTATTATGTCCTATGATGTGATCAAGGAGGAGAATACTTAAGCATGGAATTCCTGGACTATTCTAAAGGAGAATGAGATTCTCTCTCAGCATTACTCCTCCGTATACACCACAGCACGTCGGTGTATCGGGGCGGAGAAATAGCACCCTATTTGATATGGTGTGCTCTATGATGACTACTACAGAGTTTCCTATTTCCTTTGGGGAGTTATGCACTTGAGAAGCTGCATACCTATTGAATAGGGTTCAAATCAAATCATTTGCCTACCACTTCATATATGATATGGAAAGGGAAGAGCCCATATCTTAAGTTTGTTAAGATTTGGGGTTGTCCGGCCTATGTCTAAAAGCAAAATCCGGACAAGCTCGAGGCAAGGTTTGTTATGTACAACTGGAAAGTTTCCAGCTATACAAAATGCAGCTGATGATTTGGTAGAACCAAAGGATTCAATAGTTTCAAACGAACCTCAGCCTCTCCGCCGATCTAGTAGGGTTCCTCACCCACCTGAGAGATACTTCGGTTTCTCTATGACAGTGGGAGCGAGGATTGCATCATGAGATGATGACCCAACTAGTTTCGAGCTGGCCATCAGGAGTATGACTCTGTAAGAATGGCTGGATGCTTATCGATCTGAGATGGAATCCTTATACACCAACAAAGTATGGACTTTGGTTGCTTTATCTGAAGTGTTAAATCCCCATCAGGAGCAAGTATATCTTGAGAAGATTACTTGGTGTACATGGAAAAGTTGAGACTTTCAAAGCTAGACTTGTTAAAGGTTTGCATCATAGACCAGGTATGGATTATGTTGAAACCTTTTCTAAGGATCTATGCTTAAGTCCATCCAGATCCTACTTGCCACGGCTACATACCATGACTGCGATATCTGGTGGTTGGGTGTCATGACTGCTTTTCTAAGTGATGTTTTAGAAGAGAACGTCTATAAGTACACAGCCAGAGGGCTTCGTAACCCGTGGGAGCAGCGGAAACGTGTGCAAGATGTTTTATATGATAAAACAGGCATCGCGGAGTTGGAACATCTGTTTTGATGTGGTAGTCAAAGAGTTTGACTTCATCAAAATGGTAGATGAACCTTGTATATACAAAAAGGTAGTAGAGAGTATGGTGGTGATCCTCGTAGAGTACGTCGATAACATACTCTTGATAGGGAAAGAGTTTCCTATGCTACGCTCGGTCAATCTCCGCTTATCACAAGGATTCTCCATATAGGATCAAAGTGATACCTCCTAAATCCTGGGTTTTGGATCTATGAGATAGATCTAATTGGATGTTAGGATACTCACTAGTTGTAGTGAGATGGTATCAATCGATCCAGGGGAGAATCACTGGAATGGTTCCAGGGTGATAAGGACGACTGAATGTCAGTCACAGGCATTGTCTTTACCCTTAGTGGAGGGACGGTATGTTGGAAGAGTTCCAAGCTAGATACCGTGACATACTAGAAGATTAAAGGCAAGATACATCGTTACCAAGGATGCTACCAAAGAGGCAGTCTGGATATATATAAGTTCATGAGATGAACTTCGTTCCTACCATTGTGTGACAATGGAGTTGTGGCTTTAGCCAAGGAACAACCGTCCCATCAGAAATCCAGATATAATTCTTAGGAAGTATCACCTGATCATGGAGATGGTTGATCTCCAGGGAGATCAAGGTTAGGAGAGTAGACACGGAGGACAACAGCGCGGATCCACTCACAAAGGCCTTTTTCCCAGTAGAGACTTTTATGGGATGGTTGAGTATGAGATACTTCAACCGCAGCTAATTGTTGGGTATGTGATACCACAACAGATGGCCCTAGTGCAAGTGGGAGATTGTTAGTTATATGTATGCCCTAGAGGCCATTACTGTACATACGATGTATATTGTAGTGGATGCTAGGACATATATAGGGAGGACTTTCTTGTCGACATGATAGTATGCTATCTGGTTGTACATTATCTTAACATGTACTCTGATTGTCTCTATGTTACATGTTGATAAAGCCCTTAGAATATGTACTCGACTGCTGGGACTATGATGAGATCATACTAGTGGGGCCATGGTAGTCGACGAGTATATCCTATAACTGTTCCTAGTCGAGGGTGTATCGAGACAGGGCATCGATGCACCAGAGTAGACTAGCGTATACGCATCTTGACCCATATGATGGGCGATGGATGATCCCATATCCATTGATGTTTGACATCAAGGATGGTGTACGGGTGCTCAGTGGAGACTGGGTACACTGGACGGACTCGCCGAGAACTCCCAGATGGTATTATACCATACGTCAGATGGCAGTTCTCCGGTGACACTGGTACAGAGTAGTCTGTTGACCCGAGATCGTCATAGAGTCTTGTGTGATTCGCACTGTGCTTTGATTTCCATCATACCACGTCCAAGAGGGCGTGCAAAAAGGTGGCTTTTGGGTACAGTCCCGAATCACATGGAGGCAATGAGCGATAGGAGGGGATTCGTCTCTCCCGGTATAGGGAGTTGATGTTGTGCTGTGTTCGATTGGCTATAACCGGAAATCCCTAGCCAGGGTTGCTGAGATTTACTGGTAAGTGTTATCAGTAGTTTCTCGAACTGTTATAGACCTCATATTGACACGACTTATCGAGCTACTGGGGTCTGACGTTTACCACCCCTAGGCGAGATATGCGACATATCAGACGACGAGACCGGACAGTACGTTAGTGTTACTGTTTGGATTCACAGGAGAATGTACAGGCTTGCTTGTTGATCTTCTGAGCGCTCAATACCTGGGTAGCTGTTACGTTTAGCTGACCGCTTGCAGCTTGTGGGTGTTTGATATGATCATCACCTACTGCCGGCGTATTGACGATTCTTTAGAGTCCTACACAGAGGTTTCTTGACTCAGGCAAAACGGAGTGGGAGCACATATGTGATATGTGCGGGATCGAGGATAATGCGATATGTGATACCGTATTATATTCTCGCGATATTTGATATCAGCCGGGTCATCGGATCAAGTGTTGATTCGATGAATCGGTACGGATAAATATTAGTCGGTTATATGCGATATAGCCGGATTGTCGGATCAAGTGTTGATTCGATAATTTAATGTATAATAATATATTTGATATATTAAATTACATTAAATAATATTTTCTCAATAAAAGATTCTTTTTCTCACTCGGGTAATACATTGATATATATGCGATATATGTTAATTGTATTATTTTATTTGGTTACAATAAATATTATATATGTGATATATAATATTGTAACATGATATGATAACTAATGCAACATGTTTAGTAAAGATTAATCAAGATTAGGGTTTGATTTGGGTTAATGGTTTCTAGATGATTCTAGAAGGTTTTTGTTTTGTCATGGATAAGATATTTACTTATGACTCATTCTTAACTCAACCCAAAACCCTAACCCTTGGTTAATTCTCTACAATGGTTAAGTGAACCATGGTTGCATAATTGATCATTATCTCCTTTTCCTATTCATCACAAAAGGATTATTAATATTGTTCATCTTCTTCCTTCATTCTCTTCATGAAAAAGCTTGCTTGATTTTTTCAAAGTGATGAATAAATATGAGAAAAAGATAAATAAAGAGAGCAAAAATCCTACTTCATCATCCTCATCTTCCCTTGCCATTTAGATGAGGGTGTTCACATCATTTCATGAGTGTTAGCTTGTGTTAAAGAAACTTCAAGGTAGATCATCTTAGTATCGAAGATCGGAAGCAAAGGTTGCATCTTTCTCTTCGTGGAACCTCTCGAGAGTCCGGATCCCGATGATCGCAGCGAAGGGACCACAACACAGAGCATATGAAGTGAAGGACCGGATCTACAAAGGTTGTAATCCCTCTCACTTAGTGTTAAAGTGTTTAGCATGTTGTTTTCGCCTAATCTCTAGTTTAAAGTTCCGTATTCGGGTTGTTCGGCACGGCTAAATTTTTAATCGGGCATGGTTGATGCCTCGTAGACCCTTGTGCGTGTGCCTAGCAACCCTACACTAGGTGATGCCTCCTGCATATTGGGTATCAAGATCTATAGAGATAGATCTAAACGGATATTGGGATTAACCCAATCCAGGTACATTGACACCATACTAAAGAGGTTTAGTATGGAAGACTCCAAGCGTTGGAACCAACCCACGATCTCTGGACTCACTCTCTCCAAAGAGATGTCTCGCAAGACTGATTTGGAGAGAGCTCGCATGCAAGGGATACCCTATGCTTCGGCAGTAGGCTCTATCATGTATGCGATGTTATATACAAGACCCGATGTTGCATACTCACTAAGTGTAGTGAGTAGGTATCAAGCAGATCCAGGAGAGAGTCACTGGATAGCTGTGAAGAACATTCTCAAGTACTTGCGACGGACTAAAGAGATGTTCTTGGTGTATCGTAACGGAGAACTCCAGGTGGAGTCCTTTACCGATTCGAGCTTCCAAAGTGATAAGGACGACTCTAAGTCGCACTCGGGATTGGTCTTTACCCTCAATGGAGGGGCGGTGTGTTGGAAGAGTTCCAAACGGGATACCGTTGCAGACTCGATGATGGAGGCTGAATACATCGCTGCCAACGATGCTGCCAAAGAGTCTGTCTGGATAAAGAAGTTCATTAGTGAACTTGGTGTGGTTCCGTCCATTGAGCATCCAATACCTTTGTATTGCGATAACAATGGAGCTGTGGCTTTGGCCAAGGAACCTAGGTCCCATCGGAAGTCGAGACATATTCTGAGGCGGTATCACCTGATCAGGGAGATAGTTGATCACCGGGAGATCGAGGTCAGGAGAGTTGATATGAAGGACAACACTGCAGATCCATTCACGAAGTCCATTCCCCAGATACAGTTTGAGAGATTATTCGGGATGCTAGGTATGAGATACTACAGCAGATGGCCTCAGTGCAAGTGGGAGATTGTTAGTTATATATATGCCCTAGAGGCCATTGTTGTACATATGATGTATATTATAATAAATGCTTGGATATATAGAGAGAGGACTTTCTTGCTCGTCATGATAGTATGCTATTTGGTTTCACTTTATCTTAACATGTTGACTTATATTAGTTTATTGTCTTACTCTCACATGTTGATAAAACCATTAGGATATGTACTCGACTGCTGGGACTATGATGAGATCATACTGGTGGGGCCCGAGTAGTCGATGAGTACATCCTATAATTGTTCCTAGTCGAAGGTATATCGGGACAGGGCATCGATACACCAGAGTAAACTAGCGTATACGCATCTTGACCCATATGATGGGAGATAGATGATCCCATATCCATCGGTGTTTTGACATCAGAGATGGTGTACGAGTGCTCAGTGGAGACTGGGTACACTGGACGGACTCGTCAAGAACTCCCAGATGGTAGTATACCTCACGTCAGATGGCAGTTCTCTGGTGACACTGGTACAGGGTAGTCTGTAGACCCGAGATCGTCATAGAGTCTTGTATGATTCCCACTGTGCTTTAATTTCCACCTTACCACGTCCAAGAGGGCGTGCAAAACTGTGGCTTTTGGGTGCAGTCCCAAATCACATGGAGGCAATGAGCGATAGGAGGGGATTCGTCTCTCCCGGTATAGGGAGTTGATATTGTGCTGTGTTCGATTGGCTATAACTAGAAGTCCCTGGCCAGGGCTGATATAGAGATTTACTGGTAAGCGTCACAAGTAGTTTCTCGACCCGTTATGAGCCTCACATCGACACGACATATCGGTTACTAAGTTCTGACGTATACCACCCCTAGACTAGATATGCAACATATCAGACGAAGAGACCGGACTGTACGGGAGTGTTACTGATTGGATTCACAGGAGAATGTACAAGCTTGCTTGTTGATCTTCTGATCGCTTAATACCTGGGTGGCTGTTATGTTTAGCTGATTTCTTGCAGCTTGTGTGTGTTTGATATGATCATCACCTGCTACCGACGTATTGATGATTCTTTAGAGTCCTATACAGAGATTTCTTGACTCAGGAAAAACGGAGTAGGGGCACATATGTGATATGTGCATGACTGAGGATAATGCGATATGAGATGCCGTATTATATTCTCGCGATATTTTGGTATGAGCCGGGTCATCGGATTAAGTGTTGATTCGATGAATCGGTACATGATATATTAGTCGGTTATATTCGATATTGACGGATTGTCGGATCAAGTGTTGATTCGATAATTTAATGTATAATAATATATGTGATATATTGCATTACATTATCTAATAGTGTCTCTCTTTATTATTTCATTTTCTCACCGGATAATACATTGATATATATGCGATATATGTTAATTGTATTATTTTCTTTTGTTACAAATATATATTATATATGTGATATATAATATTGTAACATGATATGATTACTAATGCAACATGTTTAGTGGAGATTAAACAAGGTTAGGGTTTGATTCGGGTTAGTTTTTTTCTTGTAGCTTCTAGAAGCTTTTAGTTTGCTTCTAGCAAAGATATTTTGCTTGATATTTTCTAACCTAACCCAAACCCATTACCCTAGGTTAAGTCTCTACATGAGTTAGCCACTTCATATTCAACCATGGTTGCATTATTAATAATGATGATATTTTTCATTATTCATCACAAAAAGAATTTCCTTCTTCTTCTTCTTCCTTGAGCTTTGAGAAAGCTTTCTAGGTTTTCTTTAGGTGATGAATTAGAGTGAGAATTTGATAATAAAAGAGAGCATAAATCCTACTTAATCATCCTCATCTAATCTAGCCAATTAGATTAGGGTGTTCACCTCATTAGTGAGAAAGAGCTTGAGTTAAAGGAACTTCGAGGTAGATCATCGGAGAAAAGGAAGACTACAAGCAAGCATGGATCATTCGGGTTGTGGAGCCTCTCTTGAGTCCGGAAGATCGTGGATCGCGGCGAAGGTACTTCTACTCGGAGCATATGAACCGAAGGAGTGGACTACAAAGGTTTTAATCCCTCACTCTTAGTTGTAAAGATATTTACTTGCATGTTAATCCCTAATAATCTAGCAAAGATCCCGGCTTTGGGTTGTTCGGCACGTCTAAATTTCGAATCGGGCATGGTTGATGCCTTTTTGACCCTTGTAAGAGTTCCTAGGAACCCTACAGGAAACACCCTGCAAAACAACTGTGGCACAACGGGGGTGAGTTGCCAACTCGTGAGTAGTAAATAACATATGCAGGTAATCCCAAGTATGCACGTACAACGTGAATCTAACAAATGAAATTAATAGCAATAAAAGGTCATATGAATGCAATAATCTTGAAAAATACACTAGCAGGTACGACTAATACATGAGGCAATAATATGACAATCGGTATGCAATAATCATGCAATAATGATATGAAAATGTGTAAATGCAACAATCATGGAAGGTACACTAACAGGTACAACTAATACATGAAACAGTGCATAAACAATAAATGTGGAGTATGGAATGAAATATGTCATTTCCACGGAATCTTGACATCGTGGTAGGATCACAATCCATCAAGACAATCCAAATCCCAATTTCCTCAAATCAGCCCCCAAATTGGCTCTCATATCATATAAGTCTCACAAATCCTTAATGTACAATATCTGTTAGTAGTATGTATGCCCTAGAGGCCAGTATTGTACAGATATTGTATATTATATTGGATGCTTGGACATATATAGAGATGACTTTCTTGCTCGATATGATAGTATGCTATCTGGTTACTCTTTATCTTAACATGTACACTTGTCTCTTTAAACTGTCTTATAGTTACATGTTGGTAAAGCCCTTAGGATGTGTACTTGACTGCCTGGACTATGATGCAGATCATACTAGTGGGGACATGGTAGTCCATAAGTACATCCTTCAAGGTCCCTACTCGTAGGTGTATCGAGACGGGGCATCGATATACCATTGTAGACTAGCGTATACGCTTCTCGACCCATGAGATGGGCGATGGATGATCCCATATCCATTGGTGTTTGACATCAGAGATGGTGTACGGGTGCTCAGTGGAGACTGGGTACACTGGACGGACTCGCCGAGAACTCCCAGATGGTATTATACCTCACGTCAGATGGCAGTTCTCAGGTGACACTTGTGCAGGTTAGTCTGTAGACCCGAGATCGTCATAGAGTCTTGTGTGATTCCCACTGTGCTTTGATCTCCACCTTACCACGTCCATGAGGGCATGCAAAACGGTGGTCTTTGGGTACAGTCCCGAGTCACATGGAGGCAATGAGCGATAGGAGGGGTTTCGTCTCTCCCGGTATTGGGGGTTGATGTTGCGCTGTGCTTGATTGGCCGTAACAGGGAAGTCCCTGGCCAGGGATGATCAGAGATTTGCTGGTAAGTGTTACCAGTAGTTTCTCGACCCGTTATGAGCCTCACATCGGCACGACTTATCGAGTATTGGGGTCTGACGTTTACCACCCCTAGACTTGATATGCGACGTATCAGACGAACAGACCGGACTGTACGGTAAGTGTTACTGGTTGGATTCACAGGAGTGTGAGCGGGCTAGCTCTTCGATCTTCTGATCGCTCAATACCCGGGTGGCCGTTACGTTTAGCAGACCGCTTGCGGCTTGTGGGTGCTTGATATGATCATCATCTGCTACCGGCGTATTGACGAGTCTTTAGAGTCCTACACAGAGGTTTCCTGGTTCAAGCGAAACGAAATAGGAGCGCATATGTGATATGTGCGGGACCGAGAATAATGCGTGTATGTGATACCGCATTTCATTCTCGCGATAAATGTTTCGATTGGTTATATTCGATATGACCTAGTTATCGAATCATTGATTCGATAAATCGATACATTGAATACTAGTCAGTTGTATGCGATATAACCGGATCGTTAAATCAAGTGTTGATTTAATGATTTAATGTATAATTATATATTTGATATATTACTTTGCATTAACTAGTATTGGTTCACTTTAAATGGATTTTCTCACTTGATGTGCATGTTGTATATGTGATATACTTTTGTGCACATCTTTGTATCATGTTTGATGATACTTGCTCATTAGGTTAAGTGTGAAGAATTAAACCATGGTTAAGGGATGATTAGGGTTTTGCCTTTTTATTTATTTATTTGTTTATTTATTTAGTTAAAGGTTTAGATGAGAATGGTGGCTTTCTTTGTCTCTTGTTGAACTTTCTTGAAGCTTTGACAAAGTCCACCATCCTTATCTCATCCTTAACCCTAACCATTCCTTCTAACCTTAGTTTAATCTCTACACTTGACCATGGTCAAGATATGATAAGTATTCATATTAGTTTCTTTTTCAAATAAGAAACTTATCATATTCTTTCTTCTTCATCATCTTCTTCTTCATGAAAAGCTTGATGCCATCAATGGCAACTTGACCAAAAGTGAGTAAAATCCAATTCTAAAGTGAACCCACCTCCTATTTCTTCACCCTCTACCTCTTGCCAAGTTGTTTTGGGTGTTTTCTTCACAAGTTTCCCAACTTGGTGAAGTTGGAGCTTGAACTTGCGGAACCTCGACGTAGATCATCTTCGGCACGAAGCCGACGACATTGCCCGCTCGTTTTCCCGATGAAGCCGACGATCGAGTCTAGGATTCGAGACGGACAGCGAGAGGACACCCACGTGGAGCTAAGCAAGTGGAAATCCGGATCTACAAAGGTTGTAGCATCTCACTTCTAGTTAAAGTGTTAACTAAGTTTTCATTTCGCCTAAACATCTAGTCTAAGATCCGTAGTCTAGGGTTTCTCGGCACCAAATTTTTTAAATTGGCATGTTCGATGCCTTGTGAGACCTCTATAGGGTGCCTAGGAACCTTTCAATATCGAATAAATCTCTTATATCCTGAATGTACAAAATCAAGTGAATCTCGTATATCCTTTATGTACAATATCAAGTAAGTGTCATATGTCCTAAATCCAATATCAAGTGAATCTCTTATAACCTAGGTATATTTGCATGAATAAATATGATGTATATAAAATTAATGTCAATACACATATATTAGCGTCCCATTCCACTAATATTGGTGTAAGGGCATATATAACAGCGGCCTAATCCCCTGTTATATATACAAACGAGTAAAAGAAATATCATGAAACCAATGTGTCAAGTATCGACACAGAAATGCTGATCTATCAGGTGCTGTCACCAAGACTGGCATCCTGATAGGTACGTATCATACGCTATACCGAAAGCACGAGTGCCTAGCTCTGACCCTCGCCTTTCGATGTATCCATACGCACATGACTCCCGTCGGCATCCCCATGATAACCGCCGAGTCATAAGTAATGTCACCGGATGGTATGGTTCCCCTGCCGGGCTCATCGGCGTGGTACATCAACATCCCTTTCTTGCCCCGGGGTACCTCCGGGCTCCACCATGTACCCTCATACGGACTCGACACCTCCTCATAGGGGTATATATATATATATCAGAACCGATAAAACTCATGGTGGATGCTGAAATATCATATCAAGGGAAACCGGGTTTTTCAAATAATGCATAATTTCATGAACTCCCAGGTCCCCAAATCCAGAAAACATCATGAAAAATCCATATAACAATGCGAAAATCCATGAATATGATATATGCGCCATAAGCTGAAATGTAAGCATATAAAGGAAAAGCCGCTAATTAACTGCAACAAGTTAATATAAAATATCATGCGGTTCCTATTTTATCCAATTCTAAATAACATCAAGTGAAGGTAAATATGTAGCTATAACTTATATATGTGTAAACACAAAGGTATAGCAAGATATATGTATCTACCTATAAGTAAATGATGTAATATACCCCCTGGGTATAAGTGAAATATGTGCAAGGTACACCTGTAGCTATATCGTAAAGTGTGCATGTACCTATCACTAATGGTACAATACTCTATATGTATACGGTATCTAGCATATAAGTATATGAAGGCATATGCGTAAGCATGTGATATACATTTATGCTAAAAGTCATATGCTATAAGAAATATGAATCAATGTCACAATGTCCCTAACCAAGCAATATCCTAACTATAAGTGGTTTGTGTGTGACATGGCAATTATTGACGGTGTGTGTAGCATACAATCAGTGCTCATGCAACATGAATCGTCAATAATATGTGCAGTGTCCTAAGGCTACTAGTCCAAGCACAACAACATCTAAGTAATAGGGTAAATGCGCAATTCTAAATATGACATAGAATATGCGACAAGTATTAACATCTCTAACCCAGATGCATAACGCCATGTGGGCGATTCCCCTGTAGATGTTAAATCTACTCACCAACGCTCAAAGCTAGGTGAATCCTACCACCTGTTTTTCCTTTGTAGCAGTGTCCGTAGTCCGCGCCTGTGAACCTACAATATTAAAACAACAAAGCAAATATATATTAATAATAGACCTAAAATACTTACAGTCTACACGGACCAACACAACACACCTACGTACTCTAAAGGGTTCGTATTGTAGCTAACGCGTATAGTGACACTACAAAACCAACTCAGCGCAACAACAACACGTATCACGCACCGTATCGGATAACGTATCGCACGAAACGAAACAATAGAAATATGCAAAATGATCCCAGATTTTTCTGTGCTAACAATTTGTAAAAATTGCAAGTACCATGAGACTACCAATCACCCCAGAGACCTCTACACCAAAAACCAAAACCCAGGTCCCTACTCTGGCCGCAAATTGCGGCCAGATCCAATAAATCTGCGGCCAGAGTTGGAGGAAGTGGGCTCGTATTTTGATGGTAGGTTCTAGGTCTCTATACTACGTTACTTTCAAGTCAGTTTTTGCAACAAATACCTAGTTTAACAGCAGATCATCCGAGACCCCAAATCGACACTAAAAATACGATATTTATCCGAAACGATATGATACGTGATAAAAACAGCAACTCTAAAGCTAAGCTACACAAAAATGACCTAAAGAACAGATAGGAAACATTACCTAAACAAGAGAACACAAAGATCCAAGCTTTGTATGATCCAAGGCATCCAAGAGGCAAAGTCTAAGAAAAGATGTGATTTTTGATGAGATTTGTGATGTTTAGTGATGGATTTGTGAAGAAAAGAGAGAGAGCTCAGTTTAGAAAGAGAATGAGATGAAGAAATGAGAAAGAGATAGAGAAAAAGAGAGAGGGTGTGAGGAAATGAGAGAGGGAGGTGAGTGTAGGGTGAGAATGAGAGTGAGTGTATCACTAGCATTAATGCATCATAAATGTTTTCACACACATCTCACCACTCTAACACAAATATATCTCTCTCTCAATTAACCTCGAAGCTTCTCACAAAAGATCAAAGGAAAAGATTAAGGGTTGGATTAAACAAGGATTAGGTTAAGGGTCAAGGTTGCTAAGATCAAAATTAGCACAAACAAATCCTCACATTTACGTGCACATGTGCGTGCATGCTTATAACAAATAATAATAATTTATTAATTAAATGTTATAAAATGCGAGAAACCCGAATTGGTAAACTTTTTACAGTAAACCCGCATTAACGTCTAAAGGAACACTAACCCAAATCTAAAGCGTTACAATCTCCCCCCTTATAAAAATTCGTCCCCGAATTTAAAATTTTCACTAAGCGTACCTTCAAAGAAAAGATTACAATTTCTCAAATCTCGTTCGCAGTCTCCCAAGTGATTACCTCACTATACGGCTATGTCCAAGAGAACCCTTCATAGATGGTAAGACCCTTGACCGAAGTTTCTCCACCTGCCGAGCCATTTACACAATTGGCTGCTGGCGAACGAAAGATCGCGTCCAAGATAAATGGTCTAGTGCTAAATCATGTGAGAAAGGTCATGAAGGTAATTGCAAAGTATCAACACAAGGAAGTGAATTCTCAATAATCTGGGCGGAAGTGCCAACTTAAAGGCAACGGAACTAACCCGCTTAAAAGATCTCAAAAGGGCCTACAATTTTGGGATAAGCTCCCCAAAACTCAACATGTCATTCATCGGAAAAGTCCGTAGGAATACATGATCTCCCACTGCGAACTCAGGTCTGTGACTATCACAGTCGGTATAAGACCTCTGTCCGCCATGGACAATTCTCATCCTGACCTGAATCAACTGGATTATCTCCGAAGTCTCTAGACTAGATGGGGTCCAAAAATCCTACAACGCAGAGTCAGAAAAACAGACTGGTGATCGACACGACCTAACCCCTAAACCTAAAGGTTTCTAATTAGAATGACTCCCGATAACAGCTATCGATGAAGTATCCTAACGATGGCAAGTGACGATCCCAACTGCCGAAAACAATTAATACGCACGCACAAACTTAACAAAGAACAACTGAGCAAACTAAGTATAACCGGATGAGAAGCATCCGAATGGAATCACACCCTGACTAAACCTGGGTAGACACCATAACGAAATTCGTGGAGATCTGCTCCCACTCCCACTTCGGAACGGTTAAAGGTTGCAACTCTCTAGCTGGTCTTAGATGCTCAACCAAAGCACACAACAAGACAAATACCTTGAAACGAAACCCGAAACTTCTCTTTACATCCCTGCCCATTCATAACTATCTTACAAGTCACTTCAAATGTTGGTGGAACTTGAATGAGTACAGAGAGTTGATAGATGTGCCCGCTCTAGGATTTCACGTCTCTACCCAATAGTATCAGGTACACAAACGCATCCCTAAACTTAGCACACTCTCGTCACACATCAAGGACTCTGAATCATTACCCAGCCGAGTAGGCTCAAGTATCTCTGACGAACGAGCATCGGCGGGCAGTGCCTCAGGAAAGCGATTAAGGAAAAGTGGTCGGGCGTGGACATGAGAAAGTTGTCCCCTCAGTAGAGGCGAACTTAAGCTGTACTCAACGATCGCACAAGAACTGTAAATTTGCAGAACACTATCTCAACAATCAACACCCGCTGCAGGAAGATGTACATTAAGCTCTGGTAGTCCGTGAAAATATGACACGACTCTCGAACAAGTAGTGTCTCTAAATCCCCAACGCAAAACCACCGCGGCAATCTCCAGATCATGAGTGGGATATCCTTCTCGTACTTCCTCCAAATGTAGGGAAGCAAAAGCGATAACTCCAAAGTGTCACCTCAGTACACACTCGAGCCCTACTCACGAAGCATCACAGTTAAACAACAAAGTCGCCCGAACCAGAAGCAATTGAAGAACCGATGCAGTTGTTAACCGAGTATTCAACTGCCGAAAACTCCGCACTCATGCCTCAGTTCAAAGAAAAGAAACCTCCATTCCGGTCAATTTAGTCAACGGTGCAGCACTACTCTAGCAATCCTGCACGAAACGGCGGTAAAAACCTGCTAAGCCCAAAAATCTGCGAACCTCCATCCTGCACACAAGTCTGGGCCTAAGCTGTACGACCACGATCTTCCTCGGAACCATACAAAACCGTCTCCCATAACTACAGGACCTAGAAGTCTGTTAGTGTATATTCCCTAGGTGCCATTATTGTATCATACTAGTTTGTATATTACTTAATGGAAGCTTGGGATATTCACATGTATATAACAGTCTTGCTAAACATGGTAGTATGCTACTTGGTTTTTCTATCTTAATATGTGAGTATACGTATTGATAGAGCTCTTAGGATCTTGCTTGACTACCAACGTTGTGATGGTAGTCACACTAGTGGGGGCTGGGTAGTCTACAAGCACATCCTTATTCAGGTCCCTAGTCGTAGGATTATCGAGACAGGGCATCGATACTCCGGAGTAGACTAGTGTGTACGCTTCTCATCCCAGTTGGGGAGATGGTCTGTCCCACAGCCGTCAGTACGTCGTACTGGAGATAGTATGCAGGTGCTCGTTAGGTTATGGGTACACCGGATAGGACTCACAGGGAACTGTTGGTTGGTTTTATACCATTCGTCAGTGAACAGTTCCCAGGTGACATGAGTACAGCATAGTCCGCAGACTTGACACTGCTGCTTCGCCTCGAGTGTATCCCACTGTTCTTAGATTGCTACCCTACCACGGCTCAAAGCAGTCATGCAAACAGGTAGCAGTTTTGTGCAGTCCCGAGCACTTGGAGGCAGTGGCGGTTAGACAGGATTCGTCTCTCCCGGTATTGGGGGTTGATATCGCGCTGTGTCAGAGAGCCATTACGCAAAATCCCTGGCCAGGGCAAGCGAGATTTGCTGGTAGGTTCCAGTAGTATCTGTAAGTCGATGTACAACACCCCACGACTTGCGGGGAGGCGGAAATATGAAAAACAATCTTATTTTTATGCTAAACATCGACTAACCGCATGAATCGAAGCTAAACGATAACTAACAACAAACATAGAAGTTAACAACTACTATGTTAAGGGATTATACCTAACGAAACGTGTCCTTCGTCTTTACGAACTCCACCTCCTCCTCGGTCTTCTCCAAGTAGTAGACGATCCACCACGAGAGCTAAACTCTAAGCTTTGCCTCTAAACTTGAGGTAACTAGGTATCTTTAAGTGCTAATCAAAGTACCTAGATGAAGTAGAGTATGATTTTGGATTAAGTAGTCTAACTAATCCTTGTACTCAACACATGAGAGGGGAGGATTAGGGTTTGAAGAGAGAGAGCTTGAGGAGAGAGAAGGTGAGAATAATAATGAAGTGAGAATAATGAGTTATCATAATATATATCAAACATTTCTTTTAATCAAGAAAAGAAAGGATAATGTTTTACAACCATGCTTGATAAATATCTAATGGTGATTCACATCCATGAGTCATTAAGTAATTATGAAGCATTAATGACATGGATGAATCATCCATATGACTCACTAATCACATTCATTGTATATGCCACCTAAACCCCCTTAGTCACCACCTTCTAGAAGCTTCTCGCGCAATTACGAGAACGCCCCTCCTTTCCGCAAAAATACGGAAAAACTTTAGACTGTATAAATCCAATAACCGGATACCAGTAATTGGCTTAAACCAAAGCCGACTAGTAAAAACTGTCCGAAAGTCGTACGTGCGTAAACACACGTATGCGTCCGAACCCTTGTCGTAAAACCATACGACCTCTATATCGTTTCAACTGGAGTAGGGAAACTCTCTGCGTGGGACTCTAGAGACTCGACTACTACGCTGGCAGTGGGTTTAACCATAGACCGCAAGCGGCACTAGCTGTACGTAACGGTCCCCAGGTAGATGTCGATAAGAAGGCCAATGAGGAAACCCATCCGAACTCCTACTGAGTCTGATGTGACAATCTCCATACAGTCCGGTCCGTTCGTCTAAGACTATCGCATATCGGGCCTAGGGGCGCGGCAAGCGTCAGTCCCCTAATAGAGGTATAAGTCGTGTCGGAGCGAAGCCCATTACACCCTGAGAAACTACTGGAACCAACCAGCAAATCTCGCTTGCCCTGGCCAGGGACTTTGCGTAATGGCTCTCTGACACAGCGCGATATCAACCCCCAATACCGGGAGAGACGAATCCTGTCTAACCGCCACTGCCTCCAAGTGCTCGGGACTGCACCCAACTGCTACCTGTTTGCACGACTCCTTTGAGCCATGGTAGGGTAGCAATCTAAGAACAGTGGGACACACTCGAGGCGAAGTAGCAGTGTCAAGTCTAAGGACTATGCTGTACTCATGTCACCTGGGAACTGTTCACTGACGATTGGTATAAAACCAACCAACAGTTCCCTGTGAGTCCTGTCCGGTGTACCCGTAACTTAACGAGCACCTGTATACTATCTCCACTACGACGTACTGACGGCTGTGGAACAGACCATCTCCCCAACTGGGATGAGAAGCGTACACACTAGTCTACTCCGGAGTATCGATGCCCTGTCTCGATAATCCAACGACTAGGGACCTGAATAAGGATGTGCTTGTAGACTACCCAACCCCCACTAGTGTGACTGCCATCACAACGCTGGTAGTCAAGCAAGATCCTAAGAGCTCTATCAATACGTATACTGACATATTAAGATAGAAAAACCAAGTAGCATACTACCATGTTTAGCAAGACTGTTATATACATGTGAATATCCCAAGCTTCCATTAAGTAATATACAAACTAGTATGATACAATAATGGCCCTTAGGGCATATACACTAACAATCTCCCACTTGCACTAGGGCCATGTACTGGCATATCGAAGACCGATGATCTCGAGTAGCCTCTCGAACTGAATCTGAGGTAGGGCCTTTGTGAATGGATCAACAATGTTCTCTTCAGAAGCAACTCTCCGAACCTCGATCTCCCGACGATCAATGATCTACATGATCAGGTGATACCGCCTTAAGATGTGTCTAGACTTCTGATAGGACCTTGGTTCCTTCGCTAAAGCTATAGCTCCGTTGTTGTCGCAATACAGAGGTATTGGATCAACTATGGTAGGAACCACCTGAAGTTTTGTTAGGAACTTCTTCATCCAGAATGCTTCTTTTGCGGCATTGCAAGCAGCTATATACTCCGCTTCCATCGTCGAGTCAGCAACGGTGTCCTGCTTGGAGCTCTTCCAGCACACTACCCCTCCATTGAGGGTAAAGACATAACCCGACATGGACTTGGAATCGTCCTTATCACTCTGGAAGCCGGAATCAGCAAAGGCCTCCAACCTGAGGCCTTTTCCGCCGTAAACAAAGAACATCTCCTTAGTCCTTCTCAGGTACTTGAGAATGTTCTTTACTGCTATCCAATGCTTCTCCCCTGGGTCTGACTGATACCGGCTTACCATACTCAGTGCGTAAGCTACATCTGGTCTGGTGCACAACATCGCATACATTATAGAGCCTACCGCATAAGCGTAGGGTATAATAGACATGCGTTCCCTTTCCAAATCAGTCTTGGGAGACATCTCTTTGGAGAGGGTGATTCCGTGACAAGCCGGTAGATTACCGCGCTTAGAATCTTCCATACTGAATCTTTTCAGTACAGTGTCGATGTACCTGGACTGCGAAAGTCCCAACATCCTCTTGGATCTATCACGATAGATCTGGATCCCCAGAATGTAAGAGGCATCACCCAGGTCTTTCATGGAGAACCTGTGTGACAAGAATCCTTTGACAGATTGTAGCATAGGAATGTCATTTCCTATCAATAGAATGTCATCCACGTACAAGACGAGGAATAGGACACTTCTGGCTACAACTTTACTATATATGCACGGTTCATCTGGATTTTTTATAAAGTCATATTCTTTGACTGTCTCATCAAAACAGATGTTCCAACTCCGTGATGCCTGCTTTAGTCCATAAATGGACTTAAGCAGCTTGCATACTTTCCCGCTGCTCCCACTCTGATTGAAACCCTCTGGCTGATCAATATAGACGCACTCTTCTAAATTTCCATTCAGAAAAGCCGTCTTTACGTCCATCTGCCAGATTTCATAATCATGGAAGGCAGCAATAGCAAGAAGGACCCGAATGGATTTGAGCATAGCCACTGGAGAAAAAGTTTCGTCATAGTCCAAACCAGGTCTTTGACGAAAACCCTTTGCAACAAGTCTAGCCTTATAGGTTTCCACCTGTCCATCTACACCAATCTTTTTCTTGAAGATCCATTTGCATCCTATGGGTTTTACCCCATCTGGAGCAAAGTCCAAAGTCCATACTTTGTTGGTGTACATGGACTCCATTTCGGTCCGGATTGCATCTAGCCATCGTACCGAGTCGCCGCTCTGGATGGCCTGCTGGAAGTCAGTAGGTTCATCATCATCTATGATGCAATCCTCTCTATCCCCATCTATGAGAAAACCGTAGTATCTCTCAGGCGGATGAGACGGCCTACTACTCCTGAGGAGGTGTGCGGGAATGTCCTGTTCTTCTTGAACTTCTGGTTCTACCAAACTTTCAGTATTAGTTTGTGGTTCTGGAATTTCTTCCTGTTCTATTTCGCTCCCACTTATTTCCTTTTCTAAAAACTGATGTTCCAGAAAATGGGCATTACGAGAAACAAAAACCTTTTGTTCCTCTGCGTAATAGAAATAATATCCCTTGGAGTTCTTTGGATATCCCACAAACTTACAATTTACTGATCGTGCCTCGAGCTTGTCCACATGCTGCTTTTTAACAAAAGCTGGACATCCCCAAACCTTCATAAGCTGAAGATGGGGTTTCTTCCCAGTCCACATCTGATATGGAGTGGTAGGCACAGTCATAGTAGGAGCCCTGTTCAGAAGATATGCTGCTGATTCTAGCGCATAACCCCAAAAAGATCGCGGTAACTCAGCATTACTCTTCATGGATCGTACCATATCTAATAGGGTTCGATTCCGTCTCTCCGATACACCGTTATGCTGTGGAGTGTATGGAGGAGTAAGCTGAGAGAGAATTCATTTCTCTTTTAGGTAACCTAGGAACTCGGCACTCAAGTATTCACCACCTCGATCAGATCTAAGTGTCTTAATACTTTTGACGGTTTGGTTTTCTACTTCATTCTTATACTCTTGGAATTTCTCAAAAGCCTCGGATTTATGTTTCATCAGATAAATGAATCCGTTTCTTGAGTAATCATCCGTAAAAGTAATGAAATAGGAAAAACCACCTCTTGCATGCGTAGACATTGGACCACACACATCGCTGTGTATGAGTCCTAAGAGCTCGCTCGCTCTTACTCCTTGTCCAGTAAATGGAGTCTTTGTCATCTTTCCTTTGAGACAAGATTGACAAGTGTCATAAGTTTGATATTCGAACGGGTCCAAATATCCTTCTTTATGCAACTTAGTCAACCTTCTCTCATTGATGTGACCCAGTCTACAATGCCATAAGAAAGCTTTATTTAAATCTGGAGACTTTCTTTTTAGTGTGTTCTGGACATTGAAAATTTGGAGTTGGTTTAAAATATATATACCGTTATTTAGTGTACCGGACCCAATTAAACCATGATTAAGGTGGATGTTAACAACATCTCTTACAAACGTGAAATCATAACCTTTATTTGATAACAAGGAAACTGATATGATATTACACGTTAAGCTTGGTACAAAAAAATAGTTATGTAAAACCAAAATGTGTCCACTCGTCAATCCTAGGTGATAATCCCCGACGGACGCAGCTCCCACGCTAGCTCCGTTAGCAACCTTTAGGGTCATATCACCTTCTTTCAGCACTCTACGGTTTCTCAGTGCCTATAGTGAATTGCAAATATGAGATCCTGATCCGGTATCCAATACCCAGGAAGTAGAGTTGATTGACAGACAATTCTCAATTACAAACACACCTGAAGTCGAAGCCACAGCTTGCTTCGGTTCCTGGTTCTTGGCGTTCCACGCCTTGCAATCCTTCTTCCAGTGCCCTTTCCTGTGACAATGGAAGCACTCATCCTGGCCAACTACCGGTACCGCAAACTTTTTCTTTCCCTTCCCTCCCACCTTACTTACACCTCCTCTAGGTCTGGGGGCGGCCTTCTTCTTCCTTCCTTTGGCCCTAGCCTTGGACCCGGAAGAAGATGCACCGCCAACAAACATAGCGGGTGTTTCCCTTGCCTTCTGCAAGGTGCCCTCTGCACTCCTTAACATGTTCAGGAGTTCCGGAAGTTCAACTTCTTTTCTTTGAATGTTGAAGTGTAAGTCGATGTACAATACCCCACGACCTGCGGGGAGGCGGAAATATGAAAAACGATCTTGTTTCTATGCTAAACATTGACTAACCGCATGAATCGAAGCTAAACGATAACTAACAACAAACATAGAAGTTCTATACTACTATGTTTAGGGATTATACCTAACGAATCGTGTCCTTCGACTTTGCGAACTCCACCTCCTCCTCGGCCTTCTCGAAGTAGTAGACGATCCACCCGAGAGCTTTACTCCAAGCTTAGCCTCTAAACTTGAGGCAACTAACCTTCTTTAAGTGCTAATCTAAGAAGCTAGGTGATATAGAGTGAGGGTTAAGGTTTAATTAGTCTAACTAATCCTTGTACTCAACACATGAGAGGGGAGGATTTGGGTTTGAAGAGGGAGAGCTTGAGGAGAGAGAAGATGAACATAATAATGAAGTGAGAATAAGGAGTTATCATAATATATATCAAGCATTTCTTTTAAACAAGAAAAGAAAGGATAATGTTTTACAACCATGCTTGATAAATATCTAATGGTGATTCACATCCATGAGTCATGAAGCAATAATGACATGGATGAATCATCCATATGACTCACTAATCACATTCATTGTATATGCCACCTAAACCCCCTTAGTCACCACCTTCTAGAAGCTTCTCGCGCAATTACGAGAACGCCCCTCCTTTCCGCAAAAATACGGAAAAATTTTAGACTGTATAAATCCAATAACCGGATACCAGTAACTGGCTTAAACCAAAGCCGATTGGTAAAAACTGTCCGAAAGTCGTACGTGCGTAAACACACGTATGTGTCCGAACCCTTGTCGTAAAATCATACGACCTCTATATCGTTTCGCCTGGAGTAGGGAAACTCTCTGTGTGGGACTCTAGAGACTCGACTACTACGCTGGCAGTGGGTTTAACCACAGACCGCAAGCGGCACTAGTTGTACGTAACGGTCCCCAGGTAGATGTCGATAAGAAGGCCGATGAGGAAACCCATCCGAATTCCTACTGAGTCTGATGTGACAATCTCCATACAGTCCGGTCCCTTCATCTAAGACTATCGCATATCGGGCCAAGGGGGCGGCAAGCGTCTGTCCCCTAATAGTGGTATAAGTCGTGTCGGAGCGAAGCCCATTACACCCTGAGAAACTACTAGAACCTACCAGCAAATCTCGCTTGCCCTGGCCAGGGACTTTGCGTAATGGCTCTCTGACACGTCGCGATATCAACTCCCAATACCGGGAGAGACGAATCCTGTCTAACCGCCACTGCCTCCAAGTGCTCTGGACTGCACCCAACTGCTACCTGTTTGCACAACTCCTTTGAGCCGTGGTAAGGTAGCAATCTAAGAACAGTGGGACACACTCGAGGCGAAGTAGCAGTGTCAAGTCTGCGGACTATGTTGTACTCATGTCACCTGGGAACTGCTCACTGACGACTGGTATAAAACCAACCAACAGTTCCCTGTGAGTCCTGTCCGGTGTACCCGTAACCTAACGAGCACCTGCATACTATCTCCAGTACGACGTACCGACGGCTATGGGACAGACCATCTCCCCAACTAGGATGAGAAGCGTACAAACTAGTCTACTCCGGAGTATCGATGCCCTGTCTCGATAATCCAACGACTAGGGACCTGAATAAAGATGTGCTTGTAGACTATCCAGCCCCCACTAGTGTGACTGCCATCACAACGCTGGTAGTCAAGCAAGATCCTAAGAGCTCTATCAATACGTATACTCACATATTAAGATAGAAAGACCAAGTAGCATACTACCATGTTTAGAAAGACTGTTATATACATGTGAATATCCCAAGTTTCCATTAAGTAATATACAAACTAGTATGATACAATAATGGCCCCTAGGGCATATACACTAACATGAAGTTCAGGATAAACTGGGCGTAGGTGGAAGGAAGGGACTGGAGAATAAGGTCTGTATAGAGCTCATTATCCAAAGTCGTCCCAAGGTCTGCGAGCTCTTCTATATAGCCGATCATCATTAGGACATGTTCTCCTACCGATGACCCGACAGCCAACCTCGCTCGAAACAAGTTCTTAGAGGTCTCGTATCTTGCTATACGAGATTGCTCTCCATAAAGTTCCTTTGTATGGAGAAATATGGCATCTAGTTCCATATCCTCGTGCCTCCTCTGATGTTCATTGTTCATCGAGGCAAGCACGATGCACTTGGCTTTCGCGCAATCGAAATCCCAGGTTTTGCGGATTTCCTTATCCGCATTACTGGATTTGGGACCAGGGACAGCAGGTGCCGTAGCGGTGAGGACGTACCCCAATTTGTCATAGGTCAAAGCCATTTTGACATTCCGCAGCAAATCTTTATAGTTTGGCCCTGTCAGTATATTTTTCTCTAAAAGTAACTTAAGTCCAGTCATTTTCAGGGTCGCTGCAATTAGGAGAGAGAGAAGAAAACTCTTTAGCATGATGCTCTTGCAATTTTAGAGTGGTTTTTAATTTATCTAAACTGGATGGCTCCCACTGTTTCTCGAATCCTTCCTCAAACCATAAAAGAAGAATTAGCCAGGACTATTCTCACTGTACAATTCTTGCTTAACCGTTCAGCCAGGCTAGTGTCGATACTTCGAGGGAGGTTTTCCAATGCTTTCGCAAAGTTCCTTAATTAAAGAACCTCTTTTCTCTGGGGGCGTAACCCCGCTGACACTTTTCTTTACACCTACTTGGTTTATAGCATTGATCGTTAAGTGACGAATATCCTGATAAGTAGCATATACTCACAGTAGGATCGGGATCCAAATATCATCATATGATAATGTTGAAGGAATGCTACCAACATTCATCAAACTCCAAATGGTATGCAACTCTTTGCAAATTTTAGTTTCTTTAGAAATTCGCGATATAAGTTTTTGCCCCATGCTCTTATGACCTTGGCTTTGGTCAAAAATGTCATAAGTCATATGTCAAGTTCTACCCGTCATTATCTTGTTAATTTGAACCCATCCGTATATACCCCTTGTAAGTCTACGGTAGCGCCCCGGCCGTCTACAGACGCCAAATGCGGAATAAAAACTTTTAAACTGGCGCTATCGTATACTTTAACCCGGATCTGCCATTATTGCTAAACTAACAAACTGTAAAGAGTGTAGAAAGGTTATACCGAACGATCCGAGTCCTTCGTTCTTCAACCATCATCCCACGCTCCGTTGCGGCTGCTCCGATCTCGTCGATCTCCGATATCTTCGTCGAGGTGGCACCACATCGACGATTCTTTAAACGGGCTCCCGCTTCTGACTCGAGGCAACTCGATCGTCAAGTTTGCTAAAAGAGACGACCAAGAATGATGTAGAGAATGAGTAGATAAATTTGTCTCACTTCGTCCAAATCCGTGGACGATCGGTTAATGAAGTTGCCGAGGGAATTGGGTGATGGAATGAAATGAACTGTAAAATTCCATGCACCCCAAATACTATCATATCTTTTCAACAAATGAATCAAGTGTAGTGAGGAGGAGAGAGAGGGCCGGCCACTTTATAGAAGGAGGGAGGTGACCGTAGGAGCAAGTGGTGACCCTAAGATGAAGCTTATCATGAAGAAAATATCTTAACAAGAACAAAATGTATTAATGTCAAAGCATGAGTCATAATCACTTAGTCATCACATAATAAATGCAATTAAAGGTTCATGAACCTAGTCACCATCCTTGTCATCACTTCTAGAAACTTCTAGAACACTGACTCACCTCATCCAAGAAAAGATAAACCCGTCTTTAACCGAATGTTAAAAGACGGCTGATAGAAAACTGGAAACTGGCAACTTCCAAAAGTGATCCTGAAACGACTTTCAGGATAACCCCGAAACTGTATAAATATACCCGCATTTGTATTACGACCGAATACAAATGCAACTGAGGCAAAGATATTATACCTACTCAATATAATACTCGGATCCGGCTTAAACCAAAGCCGACCAGTATCATCTGCCCGAAAAATAACACGTGCGTAAACGCACGTGCATTTTCCGAACCCTGCCATAAAACCATACGGCCTCTACAACGTTTCGCCCGAACTAGGGAAACTGTCTGTGGGGGACTCTAATGACACGTCAGTACCCTGGCAGTGGGTTTAACCACAAACCGTCAGCGGCACTAGCAATGCGTAACGGCTGCCCACGGACTGACCTCAAGGGAGGCCGATGAGCACACTCAAGGGAGGCCGATGAGCGAACTCATCCAGAAACCCTACTGAGCCTAACAGTGACAATGTAAATACAGTCCGGTCCGTTCGTCTATGAGTATCGCATATCTGCCTAGGGGGCTAGTAACGTCAGACTCCCAATAGCAGTATAAGTCGTGTCGGAGTGAAGCCCAATAACACCCTGAGATACTACTGGAGTACCTACCAGTAAATCTACTGCCACGGCCGTGGGCTTTGTGTAATGGCTCTCCTAGACACAACACGATCTCGCCCCCAATACCGGGAGAGACGAATCCCCTGCCGATCCGCTCATGTGCCTCCATATGGCTCAGGACTGTACCCAAAAGCTACCTGTTTGCATGACTCGTTTGAGCCGTGGTAAGGTAGAAATCAAAGCACAGTGGGAACTCACACGAGACAAATGACGACCTCAGGTCGATGAACTAACCTGTACACATGTCACCAGGGAACTGCTATCTGACGATAGATATAATACTAACTAGCAGATTCCCGGCGAGTCCTGTCCGGTGTACTCATAACCCAATGAGCACCTGTATACATCTTAGGTGATCCAACTGACACCAGTGGCTTGTGAGACCGGCCACCGCCCCTCGTCGGGGTCTCGACTGTACACACTAGTCTACTCCGGAGTATCGATGCCCTGTCTCGAAACTCCCACGACTAGGGACCACAATTAAGGATATGCATATAAACTACCCAACTCTCACGTATATGATCGCCATCATACTGTTGGTAGTAAAGCAAGATCCTAAGGGCTCTATCAAAGTGTAACATGCAATCAGTCACCTGAACCTGTACACGACTGATAAAGGCAAACCAGATAGCATACTATCATCTCGAGTAAGACTGTTCTACCGGTATAGGTCCTCCGCAATCATTGCAATCACGTAACTGCGATCCAATAATTGACTATGAGGGCACTATCTCCAACAATCTCCCACTTGCACTCAAGGCTAATATTGCGATGTCGACTACTCACAGCCCGTGTGAAACCGAACATCCAACTCCTCTACTAATCAGTTCACAAAGCCCGTTTGTAAAACTATTGTGTTCGAGAAATAGCCTCGGTGAGTGGATCCGCCTAGAAGTTTCTTTCTGAATCTCTGTTAATCTCAAGTTCGCGGAGAAAGCCATCTCCCGAATTGAGTAATACCTGTCTTAGAATATGTTTGGATATCTGATGGGACCTTAGTTCATAAATGAACTCCATATCCAAACTTCTTAGACTGTATGGATTACTGAACCTAATCAGTATCCGGCACCATGCCACCCACAGTATCCTCTTGAACCACCTGTCCATAATACTGTCCCTCGTCAGAGGGAAAACTAAAACTCTGACAATCACTCTGTCATCCATGTCACCTTTGAAGCCTGGAATGATAACCGTCTCCCGAAAGAGGTTGCCGTCATCAAATCCGTAGAACATGTACTTATGTTCTAAAACTGCTTCCTTATGTTTCTCCATGATTGGATTAATACAAACTTATTGCATCTAGTGCAAAACCAACATTTGGTGTGGTACTTGACATCTCATGATTGACTCAATTTCCTAAGCAAGTGATCTGCCAATCATGCACATCCCTCTCCCCTTTAGTCTGTAAGACACCTTTAGAGAGGGTGACTCCATCACCTGCAGGTACACCACCATGCTAGGAGTCAACTATTCCAAAAACCATTAGAATACTTTCAAAGTACCTACATTGGGAAACTACCCAAATCCAGATCTAAAACCATAGATCTAGAAACCAGAATGTCAAATATTATATCCATATCCTGTCTGGAGAAACAACTGTGTGACGACCACAGTACAACCGATCGTAGTATAGGAATTTTACTTCCTACTCTGTGTATGTCATCCAGATACCATGACATCACACCCTACTACCTTCTTAACAGATCCATCCCCTATTCTGATTGAAGTCAAAACCATGACTGTCACATCAAAATTAGATGATCTATCTCCGCTTTAACTGCTCAAGTCTATAAATAGATATAAGCTACTTGCCCACTATGCTTCCGTTGCTCCCACTGACTACGACAACCCTCCTACCGGGTCTCATATCCTGGAACATCAGTAGTGTCAAGTCTGGGTAGATAAGAACCTCCCTGTCACCGTCCTTGAGGCTACCGGAGTACCTCTCGGGTGTCTGAGGTTACCCACCAAATCTGCGGAGTGGCTATTGGAATGTCAAACCTGATTGAATGTATAGGTTCTATTAAATTTTCCGTAATCGTTCGCGGTTCTGGAATCACTTCCAGTTCTACCATACTCCCACTACTGTTTTCTGAAAAAGTTCCATTTTACTAAAACTGTGGCGAGTCAAGAACAATATCACTATTGATCTTCCAAATGGTAGAATATCAACCCTCGTCATAGCCAGGGTCAACCCACAAAACAGCCATTACAGAAACGTGCCCTGAGTTATCCAGTGTCTGGTTTTAAGCATAAGCTGGACAACTCCCCGTACCTTAATATCTTTTAAGGTACGAACTATTCTATTTCCAATGTAGAAACTTTGGCACTTATTTAATTGGAACCATATTCAATCCATGCAGCTGTCTCCAGTGCATATCAACTTAATGGAAAGAGGCTAATCAGCATTACTCAACTTAGGAATCCATCCAATTATGAGCAACCTGAAAGAGAAACATGTTTCTCAAAACCATCACTATCTTCTGAATACCAATCACAAGAATCTACATCTTCGATCTCTTTGAAGAATCCTGATACTTGTGACATCTGGTTCTCTACTTTATTCTTATACCCACAACTTCTCAAAACTTAGACCTTGTATTTCTACGAAACACTCGTCTAAATACTAGAGAAGTTATAAGTAAATAGAACATAGTACGAGGACCTACCCCTTTGTCCTGATGGACACTGGACAACATACAATACTCTGTATAAGTCCGCTGAGTTAAACAACTCAAAACCTGTGCGTCGTAGGTTGAAAACTGTACCCTGGCGATTTCCTTAAATATCACCAATTACAACGAATTCCGATATAATGAGGATGATCACCTAATTCCCAATATCTTACTCCCACTCATCATCTGTAAAACCATACAGATATGAGAATGAAACCTGGTAAATACATACCCTTGGAGTAAGTGTCTAATCGGGAAAACAGTTTTTCTTTAACAATGCACTGAAACATGAAAATGTTTCGTAGGGGTATCCTGGTATTCATAGCAATGCCTCTTCCATAATCCAATTCATGACTTCAACCGTATATTTTATTGTCGTCTCTCTAAATCCCTTTATTTGTCTTTAGTCGTTACCTTCTGTACACCATCGTTAGGCTAAATGGTTTTCTTCCTTCCCTACCGTTCGGCACCAGCCTATGGTTTGGAAGAAGACTATCCAGTAAGCATAATAGGTGTACCCTCCTAAACCAAGGAGTACTCGTATCTTGAGAGAAGGTGATGATAAAAGACAACTGAATAATACCTTATTCTTTTAAAGGTGAAATAGGAGTGGCGATGAAGTACGCGGTTTTGGTCGTGAATGATATTAGTCGCAATTTACTTTGCCCTCTTTCTAATCCCTTTATTTTGTCTTTACATATTACCTTCTGCACACCCTACTTAGGTTAATTGGTTTTCTTCATTCCCTACCTTTCGGCACCAGCCTATGATTTGGAATAAGACTATCCAATAAGCGTAATAGGTGTACTCTCCTAAACCAAGGAGCTCCCGCAACCTGAGAGAAGGTGATAATAAAAGACAACTGAATAAACCAATTCTATTTCTCCTGAACCTGGATCCATCCTCGAAGAAGTCCCTTCGAGTTCGTATATAACCATACGATGGATCTATCCAATGGAAGTGGATATCCGTAGTAATACGGGTGTTCTGAGAAATGCAAAGGGTAAAAGAAGGAGTGGCAATGACTTATGCAACTCAGACAATCCAAAAACCAGTATTTTAAGAAGGTTCGGTCAAACTGGTCACTGAGTCATAGTCTAGGGTCGGTCAAAGGTCGCTGCCAAAGAGAGAGAGAGAAAAGAAACAATCTGCGTGCACTCTAACCTAGATCAGAATGGTCATCACTTTATCTAATCCGGAAACCTCCCACTGTCCTGTCAAATTCTCCTCCAAACCTAAAGAAGAATCAATCGGAATCACCCGAAGAGTAAACCAACTCATCAGTGGGAATCGGGATCCAACTCTCATCGTATGATAACGTGACGGAATCCACTCGCGTTATCACACTCCAGAAGGTATGCGCATGCCTGGCAAGTTTCAGTTTCTTTAGAATCTCCCGATATGATTTTTGCCCCATGTTCTTATGACCTTGGCGAAAGTCAACAAATCATAAGTCACATGTCAAGTTCTGCCCGTCATTATCTTGTTACTTTGAATCCACCCGTACATACCCTTGACGAAAGCCAACAAGGTAATACGACTGTCCTAAACCAACACATCTATCTATGCAACAAATGAATACCCCAGCAACTACCAAACACTATGCCTTGACGAAAGCCAACAAACATAGCTTGAATATTACTGACCATCCATAAGAAACGACGGAGGGCTACGGCTGGTTTTTGGCGAAAAACCTTTAACGTAATGAACTTGATCTCGTTGAAGGAACCTGATAGCTTTTTAAAATATAGTGGCGAAAACCTTTTGCTAAAGAGGTCACTCCCGGTAAAGGGATCTCGGCTCTTTCCTCGTGGAATGACGTGCAGGATATTCCACTGAATACCTCTATGCAAAGCAACATGTAATCGACTATAGTGAAGTTATTACGCTGACGCAAACTTCTGCCCAAGGGGTCAGTCCCGGTGAAGGGATATCGTCCCTTGCCCCGTCGAATGAGGTGCAGGGTATTCCACTGAATACCGCTATGCATAACAAAAGGAAACGTCTTTGCAATAACACTTTTTAAATTGTTCCAACAACTGTAAATAGGTTTGCTTTACTTTGCATTGATCAGAATCAACGCAGTCCCATCAATCAATCACACCAGAAAAGAACGAAAATAAAATGTACGTATATGCCATCCGCATTCATCACTGGGTCCCGTCATCACCCGTTAGGTTACTTAACTAACGACAGAGCGGGGACTGGACTAGCGCGGATGTAAAACATATACAACATCTAATAGTATATAAACCAATATACAATAATCGCTCCAGGCGTGATAATATGCAACATTACAGAAAAGTAATAAGCATCACAGAACAATACAGATATCTGGGATCCCGAGTTTCACAGAGCCGCTGCTGAAACTCGACGTTCCCCTATCGTGTGGATAGCCTGTGCAATGAAACCTAGACCCCTACGGGTGCGGCAAGTTACCCGCCAAAACCTGAAGCGAGGCAGCCCCCTACAGCATAGTGAATGGACCACCCTGCACTTCACGGAATCCGGTAATCTTGGGCACCCCTCCTTGGGTCAACCTGTACCCCCTACGAGTGCGGCGAATAGTCTGCCAATTCTGAAGTGGGGCCCCTCTGCCTCTCAAAGCCATGAGATGCGGACATGTTGCCCTCCCGAACCCGGCTATCCGTGCACTCCGTCGCGGGGCAAAACCTAGTACAGTAATGAAAAATAGTACAATAGGTACATCGACCGCAACCTGGTCGTGCCCCAAAAGAATATTATACAACAGGCAGTGACGGCAGTCCACAAGTTGGACGCTCGCCCCGCAATATCAAATTTACAAATAAACACAAACTGTACTACCATTGCACACTGCTATCCACCACGACAAATCCGCAACATCACAGCACAACACAGAACATCAACGCGAATGTCACGTTCGCAAACCCGTCTAAAAGAACTATACCAATCAGACGCAGTTTACCGATCAAATGACATTCCCGGTCGAAGATATAATATAAGCACTGTAAACTAACGTGTTTAAATTTCGATCGACCAAATATCAAAAAGTGGGCCCCATGACTTACTGGTGAACAGTAACAAAACCTGGGCCAAAACGATATTTACCAAAAATCCCAATTCCCAACAGAGAATTCACTGTAGAAATTTGAGAGAGTCATCCCACATTCCTGCGGCGGATCCGCGGCATAACCCTAGCTTTGGCCGCGGATCCGCGCCTGAACAGTGGAATTACTGGCTCGAATTTTTATAGTATTCTTAAAAAAGCCTGCACAGATTTTTAAGATATGCAGAATAAAGTTTTGAAGCCATTTAAAATTGACAGAAACTGTGAGCTTGGAAAAATGTGATTTTTGATTTCCGGTTCGATCGATGTTTTAAACGCGTTAGCATAAGTTAGTATAGCAAAATGACCTGGCTTTGATACCACTGTAAGTCTACGGTAGAGCCCCGGCCGTCTACAGACGCCAAATGCGGAATAAAAACTTTTAAACTGGCGCTATCGTATACTTTAACCCGGATCTGCCATTATTGCTAAACTAACAAACTGTAAAGAGTGTAGAAAGGTTATACCGAACGATCCGAGTCCTTCGTTCTTCAACCATCATCCCACGCTCCGTTGCGGCTGCTCCGATCTCGTCGATCTCCGATATCTTCGTCGAGGTGGCACCACATCGACGATTCTTTAAACGGGCTCCCGCCTCTGACTCGAGGCAACTCGATCGTCAAGTTTGCTAAAAGAGACGACCAAGAATGATGTAGAGAATGAGTAAATAACTTTGTCTCACTTCGTCCAAATCCGTGGACGATCGGTTAATGAAGTTGCCGAGGGAATTGGGTGATGGAATGAAATGAACTGTAAAATTCCATGCACCCCAAATACTATAATATCTTTTTAACAAATGAATCAAGTGTAGTGCGGAGGAGTGAGAGGGCCGGCCACTTTATAGAAGGAGGGAGGTGACCGTAGGAGAAAGTAGTGACCTTAAGATGAAGCTTATCATGAAGAAAATATCTTAACAAGAACAAAATGTATTAATGTCAAAGCATGAGTCATAATCACTTAGTCATCACATAATAAATGCAATTAAAGGTTCATGAACCTAGTCACCATCCTTGTCATCACTTCTAGAAACTTCTAGAACACTGACTCACCTCATCTAAGAAAAGATAAACCCGTCTTTAACCGAATGTTAAAAGACGGCTGATAGAAAACTGGAAACTGGCAACTTCCAAAAGTGATCCTGAAACGACTTTCAGGATAACCCCGAAACTGTATAAATATACCCGCATTTGTATTACGACCGAATACAAATGCAACTGAGACAAAGATATTATACCTACTCAATATAATACTCGGATCCGGCTTAAACCAAAGCCGACCAGTATCATCTGCCCGAAAAATAACACGTGCGTAAACGCACGTGCATTTTCCGAACCCTGCCATAAAACCATACGGCCTCTACAACGTTTCGCCCGAACTAGGGAAACTGTCTGTGGGGGACTCTAATGACACGTCAGTACCCTGGCAGTGGGTTTAACCACAAACCGTCAGCGGCACTAGCAATGCGTAACGGCTGCCCACGGACTGACCTCAAGGGAGGCCGATGAGCACACTCAAGGGAGGCCGATGAGCGAACTCATCCAGAAACCCTACTGAGCCTAACAGTGACAATGTAAATACAGTCCGGTCCGTTCGTCTATGAGTATCGCATATCTGCCTAGGGGGCTAGTAATGTTAGACCCCCAATAGCAGTATAAGTCATGTCGGAGTGAAGCCCAATAACACCCTGAGATACTACTGGAGTACCTACCAGTAAATCTCCTGCCACGGCCGTGGGCTTTGTGTAATGGCTCTCCTAGACACAGCACGATCTCGCCCCCAATACCGGGAGAGACGAATCCCCTGCCGATCCGCTCACGTGCCTCCATATGGCTCAGGACTGTACCCAAAAGCTACCTGTTTGCACGACTCCTTTGAGCCGTGGTAGGGTAGAAATAAAAGCACAGTGGGAACTCACACGAGATAAATGACGACCTCAGGTCGATGAACTAACCTGTACACATGTCACCAGGGAACTGCTATCTGACGATAGATATAATACTAACTAGCAGATTCCCGTCGAGTCCTGTCCGGTGTACTCATAACCCAATGAGCACCTGTATACATCTTAGGTGATCCAACTGACACCAGAGGCTTGTGAGACCGGCCACCGCCCCTCGTCGGGGTCTCAACTGTACACACTAGTCTACTCCGGAGTATCGATGCCCTGTCTCGAAACTCCCACGACTAGGGACCACAATTAAGGATATGCATATAAACTACCCAACTCTCACGTATATGATCGCCATCATACTGTTGGTAGTAAAGCAAGATCCTAAGGGCTCTATCAAAGTGTAACATGCAATCAGTCACCTGAATATGTACACGACTGATAAAGGCAAACCAGATAGCATACTATCATCTCGAGTAAGACTGTTCTACCGGTATAGGTCCTCCGCAATCATTGCAATCACGTACCTGCGATCCAATAATTGACTATGAGGGCACTATCTCCAACACCCCTGACTTTGGTCAAATGATAATACGATTGTCCCAAACCAACTCATCTATCTTATGCAACAAATGAAAACCCAGCAGCTACCAAACACTATGCCTTGACTTTGGCCAAAATGCATAGCTTGAATACTACTGAATACCCAAATGAAATCACGGAGGGCTACGAATGGTTTTGGCGAAACCGTGAACGTAGTGAACTTGATATAACCGAAGGAACCTGATAGCTTTTAAAAGGAGTGGTTAAAGCTCCGCATTTAAAAATATATGTTTTAAAATTAACCGAGTGGTTTCTTTTAAATTGTTCCAACGATTAAACTTTTAGTTTATTTTCTTTGCATTATAAATAATGCGTCCCATCATTAACCTATCATTGCAGAGAACAACGAAAATATGACGTCCTCTTATTCCATCCGCATTCGCCACTGGGTCCCGTCATCACCCGTTAGGTTACTTAACTAACGACAGAGCGGGGACTGGGCTAGCGCGGGTGTAAAACATAAGTGACGTCTAAAATAGCTATCATATATATAGATATTTTACATTCGTCTGACGCAATGATATTCATTCCAGATCACAGATGAACTTAATTGGATTTGCAAGCAATCCGTGTTTGTTTTGAGCCTGCAACAAAAGACGGATTACACAGTTGTGATGAATAGCCATTACCCCACCCAAGACCCCTACGGGTGCGGCAAACTACCCGCCCGGCAGTTTGTGCACCCCACCTTGGGTCTGTCCTAGGAGCAAAAACAGTAAAATGAAATAATACAACGGTGGCTACAACCGCAACCTGGATGTGCCCCGCAAAATAATATTACAACAAATTACATTTACATCAAATGAATTAAATAATAACCCATCCCATAACCCCGGCTAAACATCACAACAGTCCAATACGGTTCATATCCACAAACAGTAAAAACCATTACAGAAATGTGCAACCCCCTGCCAACCGACATACTAGCAGTTAGGGGAGGTTTACGAACACATTATACAAACACAGATATAATCCAACAAGCAAATACTGTATAATTTCGATCGATTAAACACATTTAATTTTGCTCCATTACTTCTCTGTAAATCTGAAACCTGAGCAAAAATTAAAAAATTCCAGAAAATACAAAATATCACAGAGAATCAACACAGGAAAATTGGGTTCATGAATCGCCAACTCGGCGGCGGAATCGCGGCGTATCGGTGGGATCCGCCGCGGTTCCGTGGCTCTTTAGGCGATTCATGGGCCCAATTTTCTTGGGTGTTCTTCTACTGTCTTTTAGAGCTTTCTGAACCTCCCTGAAAAATTTTTGGGCTTCATTTAAAAATCGACAGAAACCATGATATCGGGGTTTTCCGGTTTTGGTTTTTTCCGTTCGAAATTCATACAATTTTGCAAGTGAGTTAATTATTGTTTAGCGAGGCTCTGATACCACTGTAAGTCGATGTACAACAACCCACGACTTGCGGGGAGGCGGAAATATGAAAAACAATCTTATTTTTATGCTAAACATCGACTAACCGCATGAATCGAAGCTAAACGATAACTAACAACAAACATAGAAGTTAACAACTACTATGTTAAGGGATTATACCTAACGAAACGTGTCCTTCATCTTTACGAACTCCACCTCCTCCTCGGTCTTCTCCAAGTAGTAGACGATCCACCACGAGAGCTAAACTCCAAGCTTTGCCTCTAAACTTGAGGCAACTAGGTATCTTTAAGTGCTTATCAAAGTACCTAGATGAAATAGAGTATGATTATGGATTTGTTAGTTATATGTATGCCCTAGAGGCCATTACTGTACATAGGATGTATATTGTAGTGGATGGTGGGACATATATAGGGAGGACTTTCTTGCTCGACATGATAGTATGCTATCTGGTTACTCTTTACCTTAACGTGTACACTGATTGTCTCTCTGTTACATGTTGGTAAAGCCCTTAGGATGTGTACTTGACTACCTGGACTATGATGCGGATCATACTAGTGGGGACATGGTAGTCCATAAGTACATCCTTGAAAGTCCCTAGTCGTGGGTGTATCGAGACGGGGCATCGATATACCAGAGTAGACTAGCGTGTACCTTCTCGACCCATACAGATGGGCGATGGATGATCCCATATCCATTGGTGTTTGACATCAGAGATGATATACGGGTGCTCAGTAGAGACTGGGTACACTGGACGGACTCGCCGAGAACTCCCAGATGGTATTATACCTTACGTCAGATGGCAGTTCTCTGGTGACACTGGTACAGAGTAGTCTGTTGACCCGAGATCGTCATAGAGTCTTGTGTGGTTCCCACTGTGCTTTGATTTCCATCTTACCACGTCCAAGAGGGTGTGCAAAACGGTGGTTTTTGGGTACAGTCCCGAATCACATGGAGGCAATGAGCGATAGGAGGGGATTCGTCTCTCCCGGTATAGGGAGTTGATGTTGCGCTGTGTTCGATTGGCTATAACAGGAAATCCTTGGCCAGGGTTGCTGAGATTTACTGGTAAGTGTTACCAGTAGTTTCTTGAATTGTTATAGAACTCATATCGACACGACTTATCGAGCTATTGGGGTCTGACGTTTACCACCACTAGGCGAGATATCCGACATATCAGACGATCAGACCGGACTGTACGGTAGTGTTACTGGTTGGATTCACTGGTGTGTGAGCGGGCTTGCTCGTCGATCTTCTGATCGCTCAATACCCGGGTAGCCGTTACGTTTAGCAGACCGCTTGCGGCTTGTGGGTGTTTGATATGATCATCACCTGCTGCCGGCGTATTGACGAGTCTTTAGAGTCCTACACAGAGGTTTCCTGGCTCAAGCGAAACGAAATAGGAGTGCATATGAGATATGTGCGGGACCGAGAATAATGCGTGTATGTGATACCGTATTCTATTCTCGCGATGAATGTATCGAATGGTTGTATGCGATATAACCTAGTTATCGAATCAATTATTGATTCGATAAGCCGATACATAGGATACTAGTCGGTTATATGCGATATGACCGGATCGTTAAATCAAGTGTTGATTTAATGATTTAATGCATAATTATATATTTGATATATTAGTTTGCATCAACTAGTATCGGTTTACTTAAGATGGATTTTCTCGCTCGGATGTGCGCATTGCATATGCGATATGATTTTGTGCACTTGCTTGTATCATGTTTGATGATACATGCCTTTTGGTTAAGTGTAAAGAATTAAACCTTGGTTAATGAAATGGTTAGGGTTTACTATTTGCTTATTCATTTTATTCATTTATTTATTCTTTTGGAAAAAGAAAAGGAAATGATAAAATGGTGGAATTCTTTGTTCTTTCATGAAGCTTCATGAATACTTTGACTTTGTGACCACTTTGTCTCATCCTTGACCCTAACCATTCCACTTAACCCTAATTAATTCTCTACACCTAACCATGGTTCTATTATGATAAGAATTCATTATTCTTTTCATTTTAGAATAACTTATCATAACATTATTCTTCTTCTTCTTCATTTCTTCAAGTGAAGAAAGCTTGCCTCCATCAATGGCAAGTGATGAAAAAGAGTGAGAAATCCAAATCTAAAGTCTACCCACTTCCTATTTCTTCATCCTCTACCTCTTGCCAAGTAGTAGAGTGTGTTTTCTTCACAAGTTTCTTGACTTGGTGAAGTCGGAGCTTGATTTAGCGATGCCTCGAAGTAGATCATCTTCGGCATGGACATCGACGACCTAGCTCGCCCTTTCTCCGACGAAGCCGACGCTAGAGCCCGGGAATTCACTAGGACAGCGAGGGGACTTCGTTGCGGAGCTATGGAGGTGGAGCACCGGATCTACAAAGGTTGTATTTCCGTTTCCTTTTTGGTAAGTTGTTAACTAGATTTCGTTTTCGCCTAGATTTCTAGCCAACGATCCGTAGTCGGGTTTCTCGGCACCTAGATTTTTAGAAATTGGCATGGTTGATGCCTTGTGATACCTCACTAGAGTGCCTAGGAACCCTACAGTGGTATCAGAGCCTAGCTAGAGCCTTATGCGAAGTCCAGACGGCGTTTGAATTCCGAACGAACCCGAAACCCCAACCCAAAATGCTCTCTGGAAATTTTCTAAAATTTTGGATTTTTGTCAATTAAAAATATGCAGAAAAATAAGCAGGGTGTTATTTGAATTACTGTGAAATACGAGGGGCTAAATCGACTTTTCCACCGCGGAACCGCGGCCCAAGCTATGCACGGTGCGGCGGTTCCGCGGCCGTACTGTCCCTTTGACCAATGTTTTCTGCACAGTAATTCATATAATTGAATCCTATATTTTCTGGTTATTTTTAATGTGACTCTACAGTTGAGTGTTCTGGGGTTGTTTTGGGGATTCGAATGTTCGATCGGATTATCAAATTTTGTCTGTGTGGCTTTCCGGATAATTTTAGAATATGTTAAAAAGTTCGACCGGATATAAATACCCAATTTTTCCCCTGTCGGGAAATTTCCAAGTGTTGGATTTTTCCGTGGTTTAACGACGTTCTAAGTAGTGCAAGTAACTTGATGGACCCTCTAGAAGACAACAAACCTTAACTCGATTATGTGACCGTCTTGAACTGCCCTTTGAACCTTCGGGTTTGGGGCAGTACGGCATGCCACATGTGAGGCGTTGGCTTGACCCTTCTACGGCCGGACCGTTGGTACTGAGGCACGAACTGAATGTTTTTAGACTTGTTTCATGTGTTGATCTGTATCGGGAAAACTTGGGTGTTTGAATGTTCAATCGGAAAGTTTAACATTTTCTAATTATCTGGAATGTGATACAATAATTAGAATCAACAAATAGTTATGAGATAACTGAATGAATGTTATAAACATAGCAGTTTAGTCTCACTTGATCGGTTGCCACGGAATTTTGATGTGATCAAAAGTCCGTCGCAATCACGTAGCGTACGCGGATAATCGCCGGATAAACTTAATAGACAGCCTCACTCCATAGCCCTGACCAAGTGACTGTAGGAGAACCCCGTTGCCGAAAGCATCCGTTCGGGTGCTCGCGGTGGCGGTGTTCCGCCTTGGTGCACTTTGTCAACGGTATCGGGGGTGCGGCCGTCTACTGAAGTTTGCGACGAGTATTCGATCAGGATGTCGGGAATCCTGTTGAATTGCCCGACTTGATATTGAAAAGAGTTTTCGATTTTGAGACTAAAATGCGGGGTTTATAATTGTTAGGCATGTGATGTCTAAGGAATTCATTTGGTCAGGCATGCGATGTCTGAGGTAATTGCGGATTCCAACTGTTGTAGTTTTAAACTTTCTTTTCTGTGACCGTAAGTGTAATATGTGATATCGCCGGTTTCGTTGCTATATGTCAACGACAATTGGGATGCGCATATTTACTTACGTTGATGACATGTGATGTTATGTGTTGCTGGATATGTTATATTGGATCGTCGTGTTCGAATAGCCGGGGTTTTTTATGTGAGATGAGTGTTTTTCATTTTCATTCATGTAAAAACTTGTATGTAATATTCTTTTATTGGGGCACTTTCAGGTTGCGGAAGTAGTCACCCTTTGTATATTATTTACTTTTCCGCACTAGGATAGACCCAACGAGGAGGCACAAGTAACCGGGTTCTGGAGTCCAGTGGGAGACCAACTCGAGGAGTCGAGTCCGGGTCTCCTAACTCCAGAATTGGTAGGGTTGCTTGCCGCTCTCGTAGGGGTCTAGGGGTGTGGGTTTGGCTATTCGTCACGACCGTGGAATCCGTGTTTTATACTGGCTCGTATTGAAAACACGGCCTACCTAGTATATCCAATATTTCATATGTTTCTTCTGCTGCGATATCTGTGATGTAATCATGTGATTTTCTGTCATAGATACAGTATATAGTATATATGATATATTATATAGACGTTACTTATGTTTTACACCCGTGCTACCCCTGCCCTGCTCTGTCGTTAGTTACCTAACCTAACGGTGCACAAGGGGACATCGAGGCGAATGCGGATGGCATAAGTGTACGTCGTATTTATCTGTGATGTTTAGGTACTTAAATGATGGGACTTCATTAATGAGATTAATGAAATAAAAGAAACCTAAGATGTTGTAGAATCGAATTTCAAAATAAAACAGGTAGCTACAGTTCTTGCTTTGCACAGCGGTATATATGATATATCCTGCACCTTATTCGATGAGGAAAGGACCGAGATCCCTTCACCGGGAGTGACTCCTTTAGCAATAACTGGCAGATGCTACACACTCGGTTTGTCTTTTGATTGCTTTTAAGAGTTTATGCTTTGCACAGTGATATATATATGTTATATCCCGCACCTCATTCGACGAGGAAAGGACCGACGATCCCTTCACCGGGAGTGACTCCTTTAGCAAAACTAGAAAAGCCTCAAAGACACTCCATTTCAAAATCATTTGATTCTACAACGATATCAAGTTCATTACGCAATAGGTTTTCAGAAAAACCTGTCGTAGCCCTCCGTCATTTCAGATAAGTAGTAGTTAGTATTCGTGCTGCGTTTGTTGGTCTTTGTCAAGGCGCAGTGTGCGGTAGCTAACTGGTGCTTATCTGCTTATGCATATGATGCAGATTGAGTTAGGGTAGTCGTGCGACCTTGTTGGCCTTTGTCAAGGGCCGTGCGGGTGGGTTTAATTCAATCAGGAAATGACGGGTTGAACTTGACTAGCATCCTATGGTTTATTGGCCTTTGTCAAGGTCATAGGAGGTTAGGGGAAAAATATTATCGGGAATTTCAAGTGTTGAAATTTGCAATGAGATTGCATACCTTCTATGAGATAGTTGGATCCCGATACCCGCTGCGAGTAATTGTTACTCCTGGGAGAGTTTTATACATTACAATTAGCCGATCAAGTAGGTGTCTAGAAAGGTGTCAACGGGGTTACGCCTCTGGGAAAACGAGGTTTACATTAATTAGGTTCGTGCGAAAGCACGGGGGACCTCCCTCAAAGTACCGACACTGGCCTGGCTGAAAGATCGGCGAACTTGTAGTGTGTAATTAATCCCGGCTAGTCCTTCCTTTTAGGGTTTGAAGGAAGATTTGATAAAAAGCAGTGGGAGCCATCCTGATTAGATAAAATAATAACCAATCTATTTTTGCAAGAGCGCACGCTGAGTGTTTTCTTCTCTCTCTCCTGGTAGCGACCATATCACGCCTTAATCAAGATAATAAAACGGATATTTGACCGAACCCGCTTGTTATACTGAGCTGGGGAACGTTGGTCCCGCTCCAACTTATAATTGTTATAAGACAGAGCAGGAAATAGGGGAATACCAGAATTCCTATGCCGCCCAAACGAAGAAAGTGCATGAGATGCATCTCCTTCGGGTGTGTTCATTACAAAGAACTGTTTCTCAGTATCCTCTGCATCCTGGGTATATGATACCGGATCAGGATCCCAAATATGTAATCTGTTACATAGGGCTACAAAAGGGTAGAAAAACTGAGAACGGGTGATAAGTTTCATGAGACAGAAAACGGGGCAAGAGTTGCAGCTGTTAGTGTATATGCCCTAGAGGCCATTACTGTATCATACTAGTTTGTATATTACTTAATGGAAGCTTGGGATATTCACAGTTGTATATACAATCTTGCTCGAAATGGTAGTATGCTACTTGGTTTGTCTCTGCTTTAATATGTGCATGTGTTTCTTTTAGCATATTGCAGGTATACATATTAGTAGAGCCCTTAGGATCTTTGCTTGATTACCAGCGTTGTGATGGCGCTCGCACTCGTGGGAGCTGGGTAATCTATAAGCACATCCTTATACAGGTCCCTGGTCGTTGGACTATCGAGACAGGGCATCGATACTCCGGAGTAGACTAGCGTATGCGCTTCTCATCCCAGTATGGGAGACGGTCTGTCCCACAGCCGTTAGTACGTCGTACTTGAGATAGTATGCGGGTGCTCGTTAGGTTACGAGTACACTGGACAGGACTCGTCGGGAACTGTTGGTTGGTAATATACCTATCGTCAGTTATCAGTTCCCAGGTGACATGAGTACAGCTTAGTCCGCTGACTTGACACTGTCACTTCGCCTCGAGTGTGTTCCCACTGCACTTTGATTACTACCCTACCACGGCTCAGAGGAGTCATGCAAACAGGTAGTTTTTGGGTGCAGTCCTGAAGCACTTAGAGGCAGTGACGGTTAGACAGGATTCGTCTCTCCCGGTATTGGGGGTTGACATCGCGCTGTGTCTAGGAGAGCCATTACACGAGTAGTCCCTGGCCAGGGCAAGCGAGATATACTGGTAGGTTTCCAGTGTTATCCAGGGTGTTCTGGGCTACACTCCGACACGACTTATACCGCTATTAGGGGACTGACGTTCACCGCCCCCCCTAGGCCCGCCATGCGATGTATCAGACGAACAGACCGGACTGTACGGAGATTGTCACATACAGGCTCAGTAGGAGTGCAGATGGGGTTCACCTCGTCAGTCTTCTTATCGACATCTACCTGGGGACCGTTACGTACAGCTAGTGCCGCTTGCGGTCTGTGGTTAAACCCACTGCCAGCATAGTGTCGAGTCTTTAGAGTCCCACACAGAGAGCTATTCGCCTTTAGGCAAAATGAGTAGAGGTCGCATGGTTTTGCGACAGGGTTCGTTCGCATCCGCGCACTTGTGCACGTTTGCTGTCCGGACAGTTTATACTAGCGGGCTTTGGTTTAAGCCGGATCCTAGTGTATGGTTTGAGATTGGTTTTTCTCATTGTGTTCGTGTTCCTCGGATCGCGAATGCGGGTCCGTATGCACAGTTGCTTGAGATTGAGGGAGAGGACCTTGTTTAGGGTTATTGACTATTGTCATTTTATTAACCCAATTGTTTTTGTGTGTATTATTGTTAATTAATAATTAGCTTAATTATTGTGCATGGTTGTTGTTGTTGACATTTTGACTTCATTGACTTGTTGACCATGTTGACAAGTTTGACCATGATCATTTCATTTGGAAGATGCTCTTTGATCCTTGCAATTTGCATTAATAAGTGAAATGATAATGGTCACCTCTTGATTAAACCATGACAATTTTCTTGCTAATTAATTAATTAAAATAACACACACATATTAGTGAGAATGGCTCACTAATAATTCATTCTATCATATCCTTTCTCTCTCTTGCTCATCCTCTCCCTCAAGCTCTCTCCCTCTCATGTGTTGAGAAACAAAAGGGCTTGAGAAAAACCTTCACTTGATCTTCTCTACTCACTTCTAGGGTTCAAGTCTTAGCATTTCTTGCACTCTAGTTACTCCTAGCTTGGAGTTGAAGCTAAAGGTCGAGGCTTTCGGGTGGATCCTTCTTTGACGGAAGAAGACAAGCAAGGTGAGGCCTTTCTACCATTCCGACGAGCAAGGAGAGAAGGAGTTCGAGCTCAAGGTATAACCTTTCTACAACTTAGCTAGTTGTAAGTTTACTTTAGCTAGTTTTCGTTTAGTAAAGATCCTCACAAGCAAGGTCCATGTTGCCTAAGTCATTAAAAATCCGTTTTTTATTATGTTTTCCGCCTCCCCGTAAGCACCGGGGTGGGCAACGTGGACTTACAGTGGTATCAGAGCCTAACTAAACTCAAACTAGCTAGGTAGTGAAGTGTAACGAAGTTTCGAAACCGAAAATCCAAAAACCGAACTTTTGAAAAACCCTAGTTTCTGTTGAAATTTTTTCTGCTCAAAATGGAAAACTTTATATTTGTAAATTCGGCTCAGGGTTTTTTATGAACACCCATGAAAAATGGTACAGTGATTCGTTCAAACCGCCGCCCTTCCGCGGCACGAGGTAGGCATGTGCCGCGGAAGCGCCGCGGTTTGTCGACTTCTCTGCATCGTTTTTCGTGCAGTGTCTGTCTGTGTTGATTTTGGGATTTTTAGGATATATAATATATGCCCAGATTTTCCAGAACTAAAATTTACTTTTGGGGGCCTATAAATCCGTATTTTTCGGAACTTCACTGCACTTTAACTACATCGGTTATATCTGTAATGCTTGCATGTATTGAACGTCGGCTAATCGCTATAAGACGATTAGTCGGGGTTATACATGATCTGTGATTGTTATTGGTTTGTGGATATGAATGGATTGGATTGTCGCGGGTGAATGGCCGGGGTGGATGTGAGATGAGCGTTATTTTTCTTTCATTCATTTGTAACATGTAAATTGATGTAATAATATTCTTTGTATGGCCGCACAACCGGGTCGGGGTTGTAGCCGTCATTGTATAATTCTCTTTACTGTTTTTGCTCCTAGGATAGACCCATGGAGGGGTGCACAAACTACCGGGTATCTCGAAGTGCCGAGTGGCCTACTCACGGTGGTGAGGGAGGTTGCTTCGCTTCGGGTGCTTGGCGGGTAGTTTGCCGCACCCGTAGGGGTCTTGGGTGGGGTATTGGCTATTCACCGCGACCGTGTAATCCGCTTTGCGTTACAGGCTCGAACGCATTGCGGATTCCTAGTATATCCAATGTATTCATCTGTGATCTGTAATGTCTATCATTGCTATATATTTATATATAATAACTATTTAGGCGTTGCTTATGTTTTACAGCCGCGCTAGCCCAGCCCCCGCTCTGTCGTTAGTTAAGTAACCTAACGGGTGATGACGGGGCCCCGTGGCGAATGCGAATGGCATAAGCGTACGTCATATTTTGGTTGTTTTCTGCAATGGTAGGATTAAATGATGGGACGCATTAAAAGAACTAATGCAAGAAATAAACCAAGTAAAAGTCGATTGGAACACTTTGAAAACCACTCGGTTCTTTTCAAAACTAAACTTTTAAACGCGGAGCTTGAACCACTCCTTTTAAAAGCTATCTCGTTCCATCGATTATATCAAGTTCACTACGTTCACGGTTTCGCCAAAACCATTAGTAGCCCTCCGTCATTCCACGTGAATGGTCAAAAGTATTCAAGCTGTGTATTTTGGCCAAAGTCAAGGCATAGTGATTGGTAGCGTTTGGGCATTCATGTGCAGCATAGATAGATGCGTTGATTTGGGACAGTCGTGCTGCCATTTTGGCCAAAGTCAAGGGTAGGTACGGGTGGGTCCAAATTAACCAGGAGAATGATGGGTAGAACTTGACATGTGACTTATGATATTTTGGCCAAAGTCAAGGTCATAAGAGCATGGGGCAAAAATCCACATCGGGAGTTTCATAAGTACTGAAACTTGCTAGATTTGCATACCATTTGGAGTGTGGTGATTCTGGTAGGATTCCTTCAGTTTCGTCACGCGATGATATTTGGATCCCGATCCTACTGTGAGTATATGCTACTCCTCGGGAAAACTCTCACTTAACGATCAATGCTATAAACCTAGTAGGTTCCTAGAAAGGTGTTAACGGGGCTACGCCCACAGGGAAAAGAGGTTATTTAATTAAGGAACTTCGCGAAAGCGTTGGAAAACCTCCCTCGAAGTACCGATACCGGCCTGGCTGAACGGTTAAGCAAGTATTGTACGGTGAGAATGATCCCGGCTAATCCTTTTCTTTATGGTTTGAGAAGGGATTCGAGAAACAGTGGGAGCCATCCAGTTTAGACAAACTAAAAACCACTCTGAACTTGCAAGAGCATCATGCTAAAGTGTTTCTTTTCTCTCTCCTAATTGCAGCGACCATTCAACATGACCGGACTTAAGTTACTGTTAGATAAAAATATATTGACAGGGCCAAACTACAAAGATTGGCTCAGGAATGTCAAGATGGCGATCACTTATGACAAGCTGGGGTATATACTTACCACCAAAGCTCCCCCTGTCCCAGGTCCCACCTCCAGCGTCGCGGATGTAGAAATCCGTAAGACATGGGAGATAGATTGCGCGAGGGCCAGATGCCTCGTACTAGCCTCGATGGACAACGAACATCAGAGGAGGCACGAGAATATGGACCTAGAGTCCATATTTCTCCATACAAAAGAACTGTATGGGGAGCAGTCTCGTATCGCTAGATACGAAGTGTCGAAGAAGCTTTTTTCGGCAAGGTTGGCCGTCGGATCATCGGTAGCGGACCACATGCTTAAGATGATCGGCTACATAGAGGAGCTCGCGGACCTTGGGACCACGTTGGAGAATGAACTCTATAACGATTTGATTCTCCAGTCCCTTCCTTCCACTTACACCCAGTTCGTTCTTAACTTCAACATGCAAGGAAAGGAGGTTGAACTTGCCGAACTTCTGAACATGTTGAGGACTGCTGAGGGCACCCTACAGAAGGGTAGGGAGACATCCACTTTTTTTGTAGGAGGATCTTCCTTTTCTAGGTCCAGGGCGAAAGCCAAGGGCAAGAAGAAGAAAGCCCCCGCCAAACCAAGAGGCGGTGTCGGTAAAGTGGATACGAAGGGAAAGGGTAAAGCAACAAAAGTAGCGGGGAAGATGATGGGGAAGGAAGAATGCTTCTATTGTCACAAAAGTGGTCACTGGAAACAAGATTGCAAGGCTTGGAAAGCCAGAACACAGGATTTGAAGCGAGTTGCAGCTTTAGCTTCAGGTGTGTATGTTATTGAAAACTGTCTATCAATAAACTCTACATCCTGGGTATTGGATACCGGATCAGGATCTCATATCTGTAATTCTTTGCAGGCGTTGAGAAAGCGTAGAGTTTTGAAGGCAGGTGACATGACCCTCAGAGTTGCGAACGGTGCTAGCATGGATGCAAAGGCCGTGGGGGACTATCACCTGGGATTATCTGATGGACACTTTTTGGTTTTGCGTAGTTGTTATTATGTACCAAATGCAACCTGTAATATCATTTCTGTATCTTTATTATCTAAAGAAGGTTATGAATTTGCATTTGTAAGTAATGTAGTGAACATTCACCTTAATCAAGTGTTGATTGGGTCAGGTACATTGAACAACGGTATATACGTTTTAAACCAACCACAAGTTTTCAATATCCAGAATACACACAAAAGAAAGTCTCCAGAAATTAATAAAACTTTCTTATGGCATTGTAGACTGGGTCACATCAATGAGAGAAGATTGACTAAGTTACATACTGAAGGATATTTGGATCCGTTCGAATATCAATCGTATGCAACTTGTCAATCCTGTCTCAAAGGAAAGATGACAAAGGCTCCGTTTTCTGGACACGGAGAAAGAGCGAGCGAGCTCTTGGGACTCGTACACAGCGACGTGTGCGGTCCAATGTCTACACATGCGCGAAGCGGTTTTTCTTACTTCATTACCTTTACGGATGATTTTTCAAGGTACGGTTATGTTTTCTTAATGAAACAAAAATCCGAGGCTTTTGAAAAATTCCAGGAATATAAGAATGAAGTAGAAAAACAAACCGGCAAAAGTATCAAGATTCTAAGATCGGATCGAGGTGGAGAATACTTAAGTGCCGAATTCCTGAACTACTTAAAAGAGAATGGAATTCTCTCTCAGCTTACTCCTCCATACACTCCGCAACAGAATGGTGTATCGGAGAGACGGAACCGGACCCTATTGGATATGGTACGGTCCATGATGAATAACGCTGAGTTACCGCGATCATTCTGGGGATATGCGCTAGAATCAGCAGGATACCTTTTGAACCGAGTTCCAACTAAGACTGTGCCTACTACACCATATGAAATGTGGTGTGGGAAGAGACCCCATCTTAATCACATTAAGACATGGGGATGTCCAGCTTTTGTAAAAAAAAGCAGCATGCGGACAAGCTCGAGGCACGCTCAGTACAGTGCAAGTTTGTGGGATATCCGAAGAACTCCAAGGGATATTACTTCTATTGCGAAGAGGAACAAAAAGTCCTTGTTTCTCGCCATGCCCACTTTCTAGAACATCAGTTCATAGAAAAAGAATTAAGTGGGAGCGCAATAGAACTGGAAGAAATTCCAGAACCGCGAGCTATTACTGAAAGCTTAGAGGAACCAGAAGGTTCGAAAGAACAGGACATTCCTATGCCGCTCCGCAGGAGTAGTAGGCAGTCTCATCCGCCCGAGAGATACTACGGTTTTCTCATTGACGGGGATAGAGAAGACTGCATCCTAGATTGTGATGAGCCTACTAGCTTCCAGCAAGCCATTCAGAGCGTCGACTCGGTAAAATGGCTGGATGCAATGCGGACCGAGATGGAGTCCATGTACACCAACAAAGTATGGACGTTGGACATTGCTCCAGACGGGGTAAAACCCGTAGGATGCAAGTGGATCTTCAAAAGGAAGATTGGTGTAGATGGACAGGTTGAGACCTATAAAGCTAGACTGGTAGCAAAGGGTTTTCGTCAGCGACCTGGTTTGGACTATGACGAAACCTTTTCTCCAGTAGCTATGCTGAAATCCATTCGAATCCTTCTTGCCATCGCTGCTTTCCACGATTATGAGATTTGGCAGATGGACGTAAAGACAGCTTTTCTAAATGGTCATTTAGAGGAGTGTGTCTATATGGACCAGCCAGAGGGTTTCATTCAGGGTGGGAGCAGCGGAAAGGTGTGCAAGTTGCTCAAGTCCATTTATGGACTCAAGCAGGCATCGCGGAGTTGGAACATCTGCTTTGATGAGACGGTCAAAGAATTTGGCTTTATCAAAAATCCAGATGAACCATGCATCTATTGTAGATTTGTAGCGAGAACTATAGTATTCCTCGTTTTATACGTGGATGACATTCTCTTAATAGGAAATGACATTCCTATGCTACAATCTGTCAAGGGGTTCTTGTCACATAGGTTCTCCATGAAAGACCTGGGTGATGCCTCATACATTCTGGGTATCCGGATCTACCGTGACAGATCCAAGAGGATATTAGGACTCTCACAGTCCAGGTACATCGACACCATACTAAAGAGATTCAGTATGGAAGATTCCAAGCGCGGTAATCTACCGGCTTGTCACGGGATCACCCTCTCCAAAGAGATGTCTCCCAAGACTGATTTGGAGAGGGATCGCATGTCTATTATACCCTACGCTTCTGCGGTAGGCTCTATAATGTATGCGATGTTGTGTACCAGACCGGATGTGGCTTATGCACTGAGTGTGGTAAGCAGGTATCAGTCAAACCCTGGGGAGAAACATTGGATAGCAGTAAAGAACATTCTCAAGTACCTGAGAAGGACTAAGGAGATGTTCTTGGTGTTTGGCGGAAAAGACCTGCAGATTGAGGCCTTTGCTGACTCCAGCTTCCAGAGTGACAAGGATGATTCCAAGTCCATGTCGGGTTTTGTCTTTACCCTCAATGGAGGGGCGGTGTGTTGGAAGAGCTCCAAACAGGAAACCGTTGCTGACTCGACTATGGAAGCAGAATACATCGCTGCATCTGATGCCGCAAAAGAAGCTGTCTGGATGAGGAAGTTCTTGAAAGAACTTCTGGTGGTTCCGTCCATTGTTGACCCAATACCTCTATATTGCTACAACAACGGGGCTATAGCTTTAGCGAAGGAACCCAGGTCCCATCAGAAATCCAGACACATCTTAAGGCGGTATCACCTGATCAGGGAGATTGTGGATCGCCAGGAGATCGAGATCCGGAGAGTTGCATCAGAGGATAACACAGCAGATCCATTCACCAAGGCCTTGCCCCAGACTCAGTTCGAGCGGCTGATCGAGATGATAGGTCTTCGATACGCCAGTACATAGCCTTAGTGCAAGTGGGAGATTGTTAGTGTATATGCCCTAGAGGCCATTACTGTATCATACTAGTTTGTATATTACTTAATGGAAGCTTGGGATATTCACAGTTGTATATAGAAATGGTAGTATGCTACTTGGTTTGTCTCTGCTTTAATATGTGCATGTGTTTCTTTTAGCATATTGCAGGTATACATATTAGTAGAGCCCTTAGGATCTTTGCTTGATTACCAGCGTTGTGATGGCGCTCGCACTCGTGGGAGCTGGGTAATCTATAAGCACATCCTTATACAGGTCCCTGGTCGTTGGACTATCGAGACAGGGCATCGATACTCCGGAGTAGACTAGCGTATGCGCTTCTCATCCCAGTGTGGGAGACGGTCTGTCCCACAGCCGTTAGTACGTCGTACTTGAGATAGTATGCGGGTGCTCGTTAGGTTACGAGTACACTGGACAGGACTCGTCGGGAACTGTTGGTTGGTAATATACCTATCGTCAGTTATCAGTTCCCAGGTGACATGAGTACAGCTTAGTCCGCTGACTTGACACTGTCACTTCGCCTCGAGTGTGTTCCCACTGCACTTTGATTACTACCCTACCACGGCTCAGAGGAGTCGTGCAAACAGGTAGTTTTTGGGTGCAGTCCCGAAGCACTTGGAGGCAGTGACGGTTAGACAGGATTCGTCTCTCCCGGTATTGGGGGTTGACATCGCGCTGTGTCTAGGAGAGCCATTACACGAGTAGTCCCTGGCCAGGGCAAGCGAGATATACTGGTAGGTTTCCAGTGTTATCTCAGGGTGTTCTGGGCTACACTCCGACACGACTTGTACCGCTATTAGGGGACTGACGTTCACCGCCCCCTAGGCCCGCCATGCGATGTATCAGACGAACAGACCGGACTGTACGGAGATTGTCACATACAGGCTCAGTAGGAGTGCAGATGGGGTTCACCTCGTCAGTCTTCTTATCGACATCTACCTGGGGACCGTTACGTACAGCTAGTGCCGCTTGCGGTCTGTGGTTAAACCCACTGCCAGCGTAGTGTCGAGTCTTTAGAGTCCCACACAGAGAGCTATTCGCCTTTAGGCAAAATGAGTAGAGGTCGCATGGTTTTGCTGTTAGTTATGTATATGCCCTAGAGGCCATTGTTGTACATATGATGTATATTATAATGGATGCTTGGTTATATATAGAGAAGACTTTCTTGCTCGTCATGATAGTATGCTATTTGGTTTCACTTTATCTTAACATGTTGACTTGTATTGGTTTACTGTTTTACTCTCACATGTTGATAAAGCCCTTAGGACTTGTACTCGACTACTGGGACTATGATGAGATCATACTAGTGGGGCCGCGGTAGTCGATGAGTACATCCTATAACTGTTCCTAGTCGAGGGTATATCGAGACAGGGCATCGATACACCAGAGTAGACTAGCGTATACGCATCTTGACCCATATGATGGGCGATGGATGATCCCATATCCATCGGTGTTAGACATCAGGGATGGTGTACGGGTGCTCAGTAGAGACTGGGTACACTGGACGGACTCGCCGAGAACTCCCAGATGGTGATATACCACACGTCAGATGGCAGTTCTCCGGTGACACAGGTACAGGGTAGTCTGAAGACCCGAGATCGTCATAGAGTCTTGTGTGATTCCCACTGTGCTTTGATTTCCACCTTACCACGTCCAAGAGGGCGTGCAAAACGGTGGCTTTTGGGTACAGTCCCGAATCACATGGAGGCAATGAGCGATAGGAGGGGATTCGTCTCTCCCGGTATAGGGAGTTGATGTTGTGCTGTGTTCGATTGGCTATAACTGGAAGTCCCTGGCCAGGGCTGATATAGAGATTTACTGGTAAGTGTTACTAGTAGTTTCTCGACCCGTTATGAGCCATACATCGACACGACTTATCGGTTACTGGGGTCTGACGTATACCACCCCTAGACTTGATATGCGACATATCAGACGAACAGACCGGACTGTACGGGAGTGTTACTGATCAGATTCACAGGAGAACGGACAGGCTAGCTTGTTGATCTTCTGATCGCTCAATACCTGGGTGGCTGTTACGTTTAGCTGACCGCTTGCAGCTTGTGGGTGTTTGATATGATCATCACCTGCTACCGGCGTATTGACGATTCTTTAGAGTCCTACACAGAGGTTTCTTGGCTCAGACGAAACAGAGTAGTGGCACATATGTGATATGCGCAGGAGCGAGAATAATGCGATATGGGATACCGTATTAGATTCTCGCGATATATGGATATGAACCGGGTCATCGGATCAAGTGTTGATTCGATGAATCGGTACATGATATATTAGTCGGTTATATTCGATATAGCCGGATCGTCGGATCAAGTGTTGATTCGATGATTTAATATATAATAATATATATGATATATTATTATATTAACTAATATTGGCTTACTTTATTATTTCATTTTCTCAGTGGATGATACATTGATATATATGCGATATGTGTTAATTGTATTATTTTCTTTTGTTGCAAATATATAATATATATGTGATATATATTATTGTGACATGATATGATTAATTGTTAAACATGTTTAAGGATGATTAATTGAGGTTAGGGTTTGATTGGGTTTAGTTGCTTCAAGTTCTTTCTAGAAGCTATTTTCTTTTGTCATTTGTAAAGATATTTTGTGATGACACCTTTTTAACTCAACCAAACCCTAACCCTAGTTGTTTCTCTACTTCTTCTCATCCTATCATCCTTGACCATGGTTAATAATTAAATCATATGTTTATATTTCTATTCATCACAAAAGAAAAAGGTTAATGATTATTTCCTTTTCCATTATCATCTTCTTCTTCTTCTCTCTTGAAGAAGCTCTCTTGATTTTCTTAAGTGATGATAAAATATGAGAAAATGATATAGAAAGAAAGCAAAATCACTACTCTCTCATCCTCATCTCATCTAGCCCTTGGGATTAGGGTGTTCTTCTCTTTAGAGTGAGATAGCTTGAGTTCTTCGAAACCTCGACGTAGATCATCGGAGATTTTGGATTACGACGAGCTAGAATGGATCGTTCGAGTCGTGGAGCCTCTCATGAGTCCGGGAGATCGTGGATCGCGGCAAAGGGACTTCTACTCGGAGCTTGTGAAGTGAAGGAGCGGACTACAAAGGTTGTAATCCCTCACACTTAGATAAATGTTATCTATTTGCATATTAAACCCTAATTATCTAGCAAAGATCCCGGCTTTGGGTTGTTCGGCACGTCTAAAATTTAATCCGGGCATGTTTGATGCCTCATGAACCTTCACAAGAGTGCCTAGGAACCCTACAGTGGTATCAGAGCCTAGCTAGAGCATTAGGCGATGTGTTTACGAAGTTAAAACTCCGATCGAACGCGAAACGACGGAAAAAACCCACTCTCTGGAAATTTTTTAAAAATTGGGATTTTTCTGAATTAAAAATATGTAAAAAAATCAGCAGGAAAATATAAGAATTACCATAAAACCCGAGCCCCTAATTCGACAAAACGGCGGCGGAAGCGCGGCGCAAGCATGGCTTGCGCGGCGCTTCCGCGGCGGAACAGTGAAATCAGGACACGTGGCTTCATGGTAATTCCCGTAGTTACTTGCTGAGTACTCTGGATATTTTTGTTTTGTTCCAGGTGTTTAAAATTCTGGGGTTTGTTTTGTAATAGTAGAGTCGATCGGAAATTTTAAATTCGTATTTCTTTCCGGATATTTAGAAATTGTTAAACTAGTTGAACGGATATCATTAACCGACTTTTTCCCGGCACGGCAAACTTTCAAGCGTTGAATTTTTATTGGGTTTAAATCTTTCGGAAAAATTGTACAAGTTAAGCGGTGGACCCTCTAGAAGACAACAAACCTTAACTCGATTATGTGACCGTCTTGAACTGCCTTTTGAACCTTCGGGTTTGGGGCAGTACGGCGTGCCACATGTGAGGCGTTGGCTTGACCCTTCTACGGCTGGATCACTGGTACTGTGACATATTCTGGGATTATTTGAACTCCGCTCAAGAGTTGAGCACTTCGGGAAATTTTGGGTGTTTGATTATCTGTTCAAATAGTTTAATACCGTATATTTATCTGGAATGTGATACAATATGTGGAATTCATAGAGTTAGGCATGAAATGCGGAATATGTGATATTTCGGATTTACGATGTCTAAAGTGATTGTGGATTCCAAATATTGTAGTTTTACACTTTCTTTTCTGTGACCGTAAGCGTAGTATGTGGTGTATCGCCGGCTTCGTTGCTATACATCAACGACAATCGGGATACGCATACTTGCTTACGTTGATGATATGAGATATTATGTGTTGCTGTGATATGTTATATTGGATCGTCGCGATCAGAATAGCCGGGGGTTTTATGTGAGATGAGGGTTTTTATTTTCATTCATGTAAAATTCATTTGTAATGTAATATTCTTTTATTTGGGGCACTTCCTGGTTGCGGTTGCTGTCACCAGTGTATATTATTTACTTTTCCGCATTAGGTAGACCCAAGGAGGGGAGCACAAGTAACCGGGTTCTAGGGTCCAGTGGGAGGCCATCTCGAGGAGTCGAGACCGGGTCTCCTAACCCTAGAATTGGCAGTGTTACTTGCCGCTCTCGTAGGGGTCTTGGGATGTGGGTTTGGCTATTCGTCGCGACCGTGGAATCCGTGTTTTATACAGGCTCGTATTGAAAACACGGACGACCTAGTATATCCAATATTTCATATATGTTCTTCTGCTGCAATGTTCTGTGATGAGATCATATTACTGCCTGAGACGAATGCTTATACTATATATATATGCTGATATATAAATATTACTGCTTTCGTTTCTTCTGTGATGCTTAGGAAGCATAAGCTGATGGGATTTTTTATTAATGAGATTAATAAAAGAAAAGAAACCTAAAGATGTTGTAGAATCAAAACTTAATAAAAAGGGTAGCTACAGTTTTGCTTTGCACAGTGATATATATGATATATCCTGCACCTTATTCGATGAGGAAAGGACCGAGATCCCTTCACCGGGAGTGACTCCTTTAGCGAAACTGGCAGATGCTACAAAACGCGGTTTGTTTTTGATTGCTTTAAGTGTTTTGCTTTGCACAGCGGTATATACGATATATCCTGCACCTTATTCGATAAGGAAAGGGCCGACGATCCCTTCACCGGGAGTGACCCCTTTAGCGAAACTAAGAAAAGCCTCAAAACACTCCTTTTCAAAAACTACATGATTCTACGACGATATCAAGTTCATTACGCTTAGGGTTTTCTGAAAAACCTGCGTAGCCCTCCGTCATTTCAGATACATATTATTTAGTATTCGTGCTACGCTTGTTGGCCTGCGTCAAGGCGTAGTGTGCGGTAGCTAACTAGTATATATCTGTTTATGCATATGATGCAGATTCGATTAGGGTAGTCGTGCGACTTTGTTGGCCTGCGTCAAAGGTCGTGCGGGTGGGTTTAATTGAATCAAGAAATGACGGGTTGAACTTGACTAGCGCACTATGGTTTGTTGGCCTGCGTCAAGGTCATAGGATGCTAGGGGTAAAAGCATTATCGGGAATTTCAAGTGTTGAAATTTGCAATGAGATTGCATACCTCCTATGAGATAGTTGGATCCCGATACCCACTGCGAGTAAGAGTTACTCCTGGGAGAGTTTTACACAGGACAATTAGTCATTCAAGTAGGTGTCTAGAAAAGTGTTAACGAGGTTACGCCTCTGGGAAAACGAGGTTTACTAATTAGGTCCGTGCGAAAGCACGGGGAACCTCCCTCAAAGTACCGACACTGATCTGGCTGAAAGATTGACGAAGTTGTAGGGTGTAATTAATCCCGGCTAATCTTACCTTTTAGGGTTTTAAGGTAGATTTGATAAAAACAGTGGGAGACATCCTGATTAGATAAGATAATAACCAATCTAATCTTGCAAGAGCATACGCTAAAGTGTTTTCTTCTCTCTCTCTCCAGGTAGCGACCATTTCAGGCCATAATCAAGATAATAATATGGATGTATTAACTGAACCCGATTATTGTACTGAGCTAGGAATTGTTGGACCCGTTCTTTCTTATAAGAGTTATAAGACTGAACAGGAAACAGGAGAATATCTAGATTCTCACGCCGCCCAAAAGAACATGCATGTTGATGCATCTTCTTCAGGTGTGTTAGTTATTGAGAACTGTTTCTCAGTTCACCCTACGTCCTGGGTATTAGATACCGGATCAGGATCCCACATATGTAAACAGTTACATGGGCTACGTAAAGGTAGAGAACTGGGAAAAGGTGATCATTCCGTTCAAGTAGGGAACGGTGCAAGTATTGTAGCCAAAGCAGTTGGCGAATATCACCTTGTATTACCAAGTCGTAATACACTGATTCTAAATGAGTGCTATTATATACCGAACATGATGTGCAACATTATATCAGTTTCTTTATTAAGTAAAGAGGGATATAATTTTGTAGTACAGGATAATGTTATGAACATATTCCTAGATCAAAAGTTGATTGCATCAGGCTCGTTACATAATGGCATATTCATTCTAAATCAGAATACAGTCCTAAATATACAAAACACACACAAGAGGAAAAGTTCAGATGTGAACGAATCCTTCTTGTGGCATTGTAGACTTGGTCATATCAATGCGACACGACTGGCTAAGTTACATAGAGATGGTTATTTGAATCCGTTCGAATTATCATCTTATGATACTTGCCATTCATGTCTCAAAGGAAAAATGACCAAAGCTCCGTTTAGTGGACACGGAGAAAGAGTTGCTGAACTCTTAGGACTGATACATAGTGATGTATGCGGTCCCATGTCTACGCATGCCAGGAACGGTTCTTCCTACTTCATTACATTCACTGACGATCTCTCTAGATTCGGACATGTATTCCTGATGAAACACAAGTCTGAAGCTTTTGAGAAATTCAGGGAATATAAACACGAAGTAGAGAATCAAACGGGCAAAAGTATTAAGATTCTTCGATCTGATCGAGGAGGTGAATACTTAAGCGGTGAGTTCCTAGATTATCTAAAAGAGAATGGGATTCTCTCTCAGCGTACTCCTCCTTATACACCACAGCACAACGGTGTATCTGAGCGGAGGAATCGCACCCTATTAGATATGGTGCGCTCTATGATGAGTACAGCTGAGTTACCTATTTCCTTCTGGGGGTATGCACTGGAGACAGCTGCAGACCTATTGAATATGGTTCCCACCAAATCTGTGCCAACCACTCCATATGAGATATGGAAAGGAAAGAGACCATATCTTAATTATGTTAGGATATGGGGTTGTCCGGCATATGTGAAAACACAAAATCCGGACAAACTCGGCGCAAGGTCAATTCTGTGCAAGTTTGTTGGATATCCCAAACATTCGCGCGGGTATATCTTCTACCACACCGAAGAACAAAAGGTGTTTGTTTCTCGGCACGCAACCTTTTTAGAAAAGGAATTTCTTGGAAAAGAAATTAGTGGCTCTGAGGTAGAACTGGAAGAAGTTCCAGCAGAACAAACTACAACAGATGATTTAGTGGAACCAGAGGATTCAGTAGTACCCGACGAACCCCAGCCTCTCCGCCGATCTAGTAGGGTTTCTCGTCCACCTGAGAGATACTACGGTTTTCTCATTGATGGTGGAAGCGAGGATTGCATCATGGATGATGATGAACCGACTAGTTTCGAGCAGGCCATCACAAGTAGTGACTCTGTGAAATGGCTGGATGCAATGCGATCTGAGATGGAATCCATGTACACCAATAAAGTATGGATTTTAGAAAATGCTCCTGAAGGGGTAAAACCCATTGGGAGCAAGTGGATTTTTAAAAAGAAATTTGGTGTAGATGGAAAAGTTAAGACTTTCAAAGCTAGACTTGTAGCAAAGGGTTTTCGTCAACGACCAGGTGTGGATTATGACGAAACCTTTTCTCCAGTGGCTATGCTTAAGTCCATCCGGATCTTACTTGCCATTGCTGCATATCATGACTACGAAATCTGGCAAATGGATGTTAAGACCGCCTTTCTAAACGGTGATTTAGAAGAGTGCGTGTACATGACTCAGCCAGAGGGCTTCGTAGATAGTGGGAGCAGCGGAAAGGTGTGCAAACTGCTTAAATCCATTTATGGGTTGAAGCAAGCATCGCGGAGTTGGAACATCTGTTTTGATGTTGTAGTCAAAGAGTTTGACTTCATCAAAAATATAGATGAACCTTGTATCTATAAGAAGGAGGCAGAGGGTAAGGTAGTCTTCCTCGTATTGTACGTGGATGACATACTCTTGATAGGAAATGATATTCCTATGCTGCAATCAGTCAAGCTCTTCTTATCACAGAGATTCTCAATGAAAGATCTAGGTGATGCCTCCTGCATATTGGGAATCATGATCTATAGAGATAGATCTAAACGGATACTGGGATTGTCCCAATCCAGGTACATTGACACCATACTAAAGAGGTTTAGTATGGAAGAATCCAAACGTGGGAATCAGCCCACGATATCTGGACTCACTCTCTCCAAAGAGATGTCTCCCAAGACTGATTTGGAGAGAGCTCGCATGCAAGGGATACCCTATGCTTCGGCAGTAGGCTCTATCATGTATGCGATGCTATGTACCAGACCCGATGTAGCATACTCACTAAGTGTAGTGAGTCGGTATCAAGCAGATCCTGGAGAGAGTCATTGGACAGCAGTGAAGAACATTCTCAAGTACTTACGAAGGACTAAGGAGATGTTCTTGGTGTATGGTAATAGAGAACTCCAGGTGGAGTCCTTTACCGATTCCAGCTTCCAAAGTGATAAGGACGATTCTAAGTCGCATTCGGGTTTTGTCTTCACCCTCAATGGAGGGGCGGTATGTTGGAAGAGTTCCAAACAGGATACCGTTGCAGACTCAACGATGGAGGCTGAATACATCGCTGCCAACGATGCTGCCAAAGAAGCTGTCTGGATCAAGAAGTTCATTAGTGAACTTGGTGTGGTTCCATCCATTGAGCATCCAATACCTCTGTATTGCGATAACAATGGAGCTGTGGCTTTGGCCAAGGAACCCAGGTCCCATCAGAAGTCCAGACATATTCTGAGGCGGTATCACCTGATCAGGGAGATAGTTGATCGCCCGGAGATCGAGGTCAGGAGAGTAGATACGAAGGACAACACTGCGGATCCATTCACGAAGGCTATTCCCCAGATACAGTTTGAGAGATTATTCGGGATGCTAGGTATGAGATACTACAGCAGCTGGCCTTAGTGCAAGTGGGAGATTGTTAGTTATGTATATGCCCTAGAGGCCATTGTTGTACATATGATGTATATTATAATGGATGCTTGGTTATATATAGAGAAGACTTTCTTGCTCGTCATGATAGTATGCTATTTGGTTTCACTTTATCTTAACATGTTGACTTGTATTGGTTTACTGTTTTACTCTCACATGTTGATAAAGCCCTTAGGACTTGTACTCGACTACTGGGACTATGATGAGATCATACTAGTGGGGCCGCGGTAGTCGATGAGTACATCCTATAACTGTTCCTAGTCGAGGGTATATCGAGACAGGGCATCGATACACCAGAGTAGACTAGCGTATACGCATCTTGACCCATATGATGGGCGATGGATGATCCCATATCCATCGGTGTTAGACATCAGGGATGGTGTACGGGTGCTCAGTAGAGACTGGGTACACTGGACGGACTCGCCGAGAACTCCCAGATGGTGATATACCACACGTCAGATGGCAGTTCTCCGGTGACACAGGTACAGGGTAGTCTGAAGACCCGAGATCGTCATAGAGTCTTGTGTGATTCCCACTGTGCTTTGATTTCCACCTTACCACGTCCAAGAGGGCGTGCAAAACGGTGGCTTTTGGGTACAGTCCCGAATCACATGGAGGCAATGAGCGATAGGAGGGGATTCGTCTCTCCCGGTATAGGGAGTTGATGTTGTGCTGTGTTCGATTGGCTATAACTGGAAGTCCCTGGCCAGGGCTGATATAGAGATTTACTGGTAAGTGTTACTAGTAGTTTCTCGACCCGTTATGAGCCATACATCGACACGACTTATCGGTTACTGGGGTCTGACGTATACCACCCCTAGACTTGATATGCGACATATCAGACGAACAGACCGGACTGTACGGGAGTGTTACTGATCAGATTCACAGGAGAACGGACAGGCTAGCTTGTTGATCTTCTGATCGCTCAATACCTGGGTGGCTGTTACGTTTAGCTGACCGCTTGCAGCTTGTGGGTGTTTGATATGATCATCACCTGCTACCGGCGTATTGACGATTCTTTAGAGTCCTACACAGAGGTTTCTTGGCTCAGACGAAACAGAGTAGTGGCACATATGTGATATGCGCAGGAGCGAGAATAATGCGATATGGGATACCGTATTAGATTCTCGTGATATATGGATATGAACCGGGTCATCGGATCAAGTGTTGATTCGATGAATCGGTACATGATATATTAGTCGGTTATATTCGATATAGCCGGATCGTCGGATCAAGTGTTGATTCGATGATTTAATATATAATAATATATATGATATATTATTATATTAACTAATATTGGCTTACTTTATTATTTCATTTTCTCAGTGGATGATACATTGATATATATGCGATATGTGTTAATTGTATTATTTTCTTTTGTTGCAAATATATAATATATATGTGATATATATTATTGTGACATGATATGATTAATTGTTAAACATGTTTAAGGATGATTAATTGAGGTTAGGGTTTGATTGGGTTTAGTTGCTTCAAGTTCTTTCTAGAAGCTATTTTCTTTTGTCATTTGTAAAGATATTTTGTGATGACACCTTTTTAACTCAACCAAACCCTAACCCTAGTTGTTTCTCTACTTCTTCTCATCCTATCATCCTTGACCATGGTTAATAATTAAATCATATGTTTATATTTCTATTCATCACAAAAGAAAAAGGTTAATGATTATTTCCTTTTCCATTATCATCTTCTTCTTCTTCTCTCTTGAAGAAGCTCTCTTGATTTTCTTAAGTGATGATAAAATATGAGAAAATGATATAGAAAGAAAGCAAAATCACTACTCTCTCATCCTCATCTCATCTAGCCCTTGGGATTAGGGTGTTCTTCTCTTTAGAGTGAGATAGCTTGAGTTCTTCGAAACCTCGACGTAGATCATCGGAGATTTTGGATTACGACGAGCTAGAATGGATCGTTCGAGTCGTGGAGCCTCTCATGAGTCCGGGAGATCGTGGATCGCGGCAAAGGGACTTCTACTCGGAGCTTGTGAAGTGAAGGAGCGGACTACAAAGGTTGTAATCCCTCACACTTAGATAAATGTTATCTATTTGCATATTAAACCCTAATTATCTAGCAAAGATCCCGGCTTTGGGTTGTTCGGCACGTCTAAAATTTAATCCGGGCATGTTTGATGCCTCATGAACCTTCACAAGAGTGCCTAGGAACCCTACATTTGCGACAGGGTTCGTTCGCATCCGGGCTTTGGTTTAAGCCGGATCTTAGTGTATGGTTTGAGATTGGTTTTTCTCATTGTGTTCGTGTTCCTCGGATCGCGAATGCGGGTGCGTATGCACAGTTGCTTGAGATTGAGGGAGAGGACCTTGTTTAGGGTTATTGACTATTGTCATTTTATTAACCCTATTGTTTTTGTGTGTATTATTGTTAATTAATAATTAGCTTAATTATTGTGCATGGTTGTTGTTGTTGACATTTTGACTTCATTGACTTGTTGACCATGTGGACAAGTTTGACCATGATCATTTCATTTGGAAGATGCTCTTTGATCCTTGCAATTTGCATTAATAAGTGAAATGATAATGGTCACCTCTTGATTAAACCATGACAATTTTCTTGCTAATTAATTAATTAAAATAACACACACATATTAGTGAGAATGGCTCACTAATAATTCATTCTATCATATCCTTTCTCTCTCTTGCTCATCCTCTCCCTCAAGCTCTCTCCCTCTCATGTGTTGAGAAACAAAAGGGCTTGAGAAAAACCTTCACTTGATCTTCTCTACTCACTTCTAGGGTTCAAGTCTTAGCATTTCTTGCACTCTAGTTACTCCTAGCTTGGAGTTGAAGCTAAAGGTTGAGGCTTTCGGGTGGATCCTTCTTTGACGGAAGAAGACAAGCAAGGTGAGGCCTTTCTACCATTCCTACGAGCAAGGAGAGAAGGAGTTCGAGCTCAAGGTATAACCTTTCTACAACTTAGCTAGTTGTAAGTTTACTTTAGCTAGTTTTCGTTTAGTAAAGATCCTCACAAGCAAGGTCCATGTTGCCTAAGTCATTAAAAATCCGTTTTTTATTATGTTTTCCGCCTCCCCGTAAGCACCGGGGTGGGCAACGTGGACTTACAGCAGCCAAGTCTGTCGGTCATTGTCACCCTGTATTACCAATACATTGATTCTGAACGAATGTTATTAGATACCGAACCTGATATACAAAATCATATCAGTCTCTTTATTAGTAAAGGAATGATAAAATTTTGTATTGCTGGATAATGTTTTGAACATTTCCTATATCAAAAGTTGATCGATTCAGGCACGTTATCTAAAAGCATTGATGTTCTAAATCAAACTACAGTTCTTAGTATACAGAACACACACAAGAGGAAGAGTTCAGAAATGAACGAATCCTTCTTTAGGCATTGTAGACTAGGTCATATCAATGCGACCCGACTAGGTGAAGTTACATGTAGATGCATATTTAAATCAGTTTGAATTTACATCTTGTGAAACTTGCCAATCATGTCACAGAGATAAGATGACCATAGCCCTGTTTATTGGAAACAGAGAAAGAGTTAATGAACTCTTGGGATTGATACATGTTGATGTATGTAGGTCCCATGTCTACACATGCCAAGACGCGGTTCTTTGTACTTCATTACATTCTCTGATGATCTTTCGAGATTTAGACCTATGTTCCTGTTGAAACATGAGTCTGAACCTTTTGAGATATTCACAGAATATAAGTCAGAAGTAGAGAACCAAAATACGGGTATAAGTATTATGTCCTTTGATGTGATCGAGGAGGAGAATACTTGAGCACGGAAATCCTGGACTATTCTAAAGGAGAATGAGATTCTCTCTCAGCATTACTCCTCTGTATACACCATAGCACGATGGTATATCGGGGCGGAGCAGATACACCCTATTTGATATGGTGTGCTCTATGATGAGTACAACTGAGTTGCCTTTTTCCTATTGGGTGTTATGCACTTGAGAAGTTGCATACCTATTGAATAGGGTTCCAATCAAATCAGTTGCCTACCGCTTCATATGTGATATGGAAAGGGAAGAGCCCATGTCTTAAGCTAGTTAAGATTTGGGGTTGTCCGGCCTATGTCTAAAAGCATAATCCGGACAAGCTCGAGGCAAATACTGTTATGTAGAACTGAAAATGTTCCAGCTATACAGATTGCAGCTGATGATTTGATAGAATCAAGGATTCAGTAGATTCCAACGAACCTCAGCCTCTCCGCTGATCTAGTAAGGTTCCTCACCCACCTGAGAGTTACTTCGGTTTCTCTATGACAGTGGGAGCGAGGATTACATCATGAGATGATGACCCAACTAGTTTCGAGCTGGCCATCAGGAGTGAGACTCTGTAAGAATGGCTGGATGTTTATCGATCTGAGATGGAATCCTTATACACCAACAAAGTATGGACTTTGGTTGCTATATCTGAAGGGTTAAATCCCCATCAGGAGCAAGTATATCTTGAGAAGATTACTTGGTGTAAATGGAAAAGTTGAGACTTGTTAAAGGTTTTCGTCATTGACCAGGCGTGGATAATGATGAAACCTTTTCAGTACCTATGCTTAAGTCCATCCAGATCCTACTTGCCACGGCTACATACCATGACTGCGAAATCTGGCGGTTGGGTGCCATGACATCTTTTCTAAATGATGTTTTAGAAGAGAACGTCTATAAGTGCACAGCCAGAGGGCCTCGTAGACAGTGGGAGCAGCGGAAACGTGAGCAAGATGCTTTATCTGATAAAGCAGGCACCGCGGAGTTGGAACGTTTGTTTTGATGTGTTAGTCAAAAAGTTTGACATCATCAAAATGGTAGATGAACCTTGTATAAACAAAAAGGTAGTAGGGAGTATGGTAGTGATCCTCGTAGAGTACGTGGATGACATACTCTTGATAGGGAAGGAGTTTCCTATGCTACGCTCAGTCAATCTCCGCTTATCATAATGATTCTCCATATAGGATCAAAATGATACCTACTAAATCCTGGATTTCGGATCTATGAGATAGATCTAATTGGATGTTAGGATACTCACTAGCAGTAGTGTGATGGTATCAATCGATCCTGGGGAGAATCACTGGAAGCGTTCCAGGGTGATAAAGACGACTGAATGTCAATCGCAGGCATTGTCTTTACCCTCAGTAAAGGGACGGTATGTTGGAAGATTTCCAAGCTAGATACCGTGACATACTAGACGATAAAGGCTGGATACATCGCTACTTAAGATGCAACCAAAGAGGCTGTTTGGATGTATATTAGTTCATGAGATGAACTTCGTTCCTACCATTGTGTGACAATGGAGTTGTGGCTTATGACAAGGAACACAGGTCCCATTAGTGATCCAGACATATTCTAAGGCAGTATCACCTGATCATGGACATGGTTGATCTCCAGGGGATCGAGGTTAGGAGAGTAGACTCAGAGGACAACACGGCGGATCCACTCACAAAGGCCTATTCCCAGAGAGAGACTTTTATGGGATGGTTGAGTATGAGATACTACAACCACTGCTACAGATGGCCCTAGTGCAAGTGGGAGATTATTAGTTATATGTATGCCCTAAAGGCCATTACTGTACATAGGATGTATATTGTAGTGGATGGTGGGACATATATAGGGAGGACTTTCTTGCTCGACATGATAGTATGCTATCTGGTTACTCTTTACCTTAACGTGTACACTGATTGTCTCTCTGTTACATGTTGGTAAAGCCCTTAGGATGTGTACTTGACTACCTGGACTATGATGCGGATCATACTAGTGGGGACATGGTAGTCCATAAGTACATCCTTGAAAGTCCCTAGTCGTGGGTGTATCGAGACGGGGCATCGATATACCAGAGTAGACTAGCGTGTACCTTCTCGACCCATACAGATGGGCGATGGATGATCCCATATCCATTGGTGTTTGACATCAGAGATGATATACGGGTGCTCAGTAGAGACTGGGTACACTGGACGGACTCGCCGAGAACTCCCAGATGGTATTATACCTTACGTCAGATGGCAGTTCTCTGGTGACACTGGTACAGAGTAGTCTGTTGACCCGAGATCGTCATAGAGTCTTGTGTGGTTCCCACTGTGCTTTGATTACCATCTTACCACGTCCAAGAGGGCGTGCAAAACGGTGGTTTTTGGGTACAGTCCCAAATCACATGGAGGCAACGAGCGATAGGAGGGGATTCGTCTCTCCCGGTATAGGGAGTTGATGTTGCGCTGTGTTCGATTGGCTATAACAGGAAATCCCTGGCCAGGGTTGCTGAGATTTACTGGTAAGTGTTACCAGTAGTTTCTCGAATTGTTATAGACCTCATATCGACACGACTTATCGAGCTATTGGGGTCTGACGTTTACCACCCCTAGGCGAGATATGCGACATATCAGACGATCAGACCGGACTGTACGGTAGTGTTACTGGTTGGATTCACTGGAGTGTGAGCGGGCTTGCTCGTCGATCTTCTGATCGCTCAATACCCGGGTGGCCGTTACGTTTAGCAGACCGCTTGCGGCTTTTGGGTGTTTGATATGATCATCACCTGCTGCCGGCGTATTGACGAGTCTTTAGAGTCCTACACAGAGGTTTCCTGGCTCAAGCGAAACGAAAGAGGAGTGCATATGAGATATGTGCGGGACCGAGAATAATGCGTGTATGTGATACCGTATTCTATTCTCGCGATGAATGTATCGAATGGTTGTATACGATATAACCTAGTTATCGAATCAAGTATTGATTCGATAAGCCGATACATAGGATACTAGTCGGTTATATGCGATATGACCGGATCGTTAAATCAAGTGTTGATTTAATGATTTAATGCATAATTATATATTTGATATATTAGTTTGCATCAACTAGTATCGGTTTACTTAAGATGGATTTTCTCGCTCGGATGTGCGCATTGCATATGCGATATGATTTTGTGCACTTGCTTGTATCATGTTTGATGATACATGCCTTTTGGTTAAGTGTAAAGAATTAAACCTTGGTTAATGAAATGGTTAGGGTTTACTATTTGCTTATTCATTTTATTCATTTATTTATTCTTTTGGAAAAAGAAAAGGAAATGATAAAATGGTGGTATTCTTTGTTCTTTCATGAAGCTTCATGAATACTTTGACTTTGTGACCACTTTGTCTCATCCTTGACCCTAACCATTCCACTTAACCCTAATTAATTCTCTACACCTAACCATGGTTCTATTATGATAAGAATTCATTATTCTTTTCATTTTAGAATAACTTATCATAACATTATTCTTCTTCTTCTTCATTTCTTCAAGTGAAGAAAGCTTGCCTCCATCAATGGCAAGTGATGAAAAAGAGTGAGAAATCCAAATCTAAAGTCTACCCACTTCCTATTTCTTCATCCTCTACCTCTTCCCAAGTAGTAGAGTGTGTTTTCTTCACAAGTTTCTTGACTTGGTGAAGTCGGAGCTTGATTTAGCGATGCCTCGACGTAGATCATCTTCGGCATGGACATCGACGACCTAGCTCTCCATTTCTCCGACGAAGCCGACGCTAGAGCCCGGGAATTCACTAGGACAGCGAGGGGACTTCGTTGCGGAGCTATGGAGGTGGAGCACCGGATCTACAAAGGTTGTATTTCCGTTTCCATTTTGTTAAGTTGTTAACTAGATTTCATTTTCGCCTAGATTTCTAGCCAACGATCCGTAGTCGGGTTTCTCGGCACCTAGATTTTTAGAAATTGGCATGGTTGATGCCTTGTGAGACCTCACTAGAGTGCCTAGGAACCCTACAAGATTAAGTAGTCTAACTAATCCTTGTACTCAACACATGAGAGGGGAGGATTAGGGTTTGAAGAGAGAGAGCTTGAGGAGAGAGAAGGTGAGAATAATAATGAAGTGAGAATAATGAGTTATCATAATATATATCAAGCATTTCTTTTAATCAAGAAAAGAAAGGATAATGTTTTACAACCATGCTTGATAAATATCTAATGGTGATTCACATCCATGAGTCATTAAGCAATTATGAAGCATTAATGACATGGATGAATCATCCATATGACTCACTAATCACATTCATTGTATATGCTACCTAAACCCCCTTAGTCACCATCTTCTAGAAGCTTCTCGCGCAATTACGAGAACGCCCCTCCTTTCCGCAAAAATACGGAAAAACTTTAGACTGTATAAATCCAATAACCGGATACCAGTAACTGGCTTAAACCAAAGCCGACCAGTAAAAACTGTCCGAAAGTCGTACGTGCGTAAACACACGTATGCGTCCGAACCCTTGTCGTAAAACCATACGACCTCTATATCGTTTCGCCTGGAGTAGGGAAACTCTCTGCGTGGGACTCTAGAGACTCGACTACTACGCTGGCAGTGGGTTTAACCACAGACCGCAAGCGGCACTAGCTGTACGTAACGGTCCCCAGGTAGATGTCGATAAGAAGGCCGATGAGGAAAACCATCCGAACTCCTACTTGTAAGTGCACGGCGGCGCCCCGGCCGTCAATCCGACGGCCAAATGCGGAAGCGGTGATAAACTTAAATTTTTACTTGAACTGGCAAACCGCCGCGCACTAATACCCGGATCGAACCACTAACTAGTCATAGCTATCTACAAGAAAGGGAATAGAGATATACCGACAGATCCGAGTCCTCCGGTCTTCTCGTCGTCGTCCCAATCTCCTGCGGAATGTCCCGTCTCCTCCTCGTCGCCGGAAGTACACCACATCGCCTACTTCTTTTACGGGCTCCCACCTCAATGCCGAGGCAACTCGGGCACGAAGCTGGCTAGTCGACGTGCCCAAGATTTGCTGTAGAATGTGTAGTAGAACTTGTGTCTCAATTTGGGGTTGTAGGAATTGCCTTTTTGGTGGAGGGATGATACAAGCTTTTGGAGGTTGTTCTTGTGGGATTTTTACCAAAGCAAAAGCACCAAAAACCCCACATAGGAAATTTGGACAGCCCCCACAAGGAGTGGCCGACCATGGACATGGTGAGAGGAGAGAATGAGAGTGAGTTCTCAAAAAGAGAGAGTGCCAACCATATCCAAGAGAGAGAGAGGAATGGCTATCATGTGAAAAGAAATGATAGCAAGGAAAGTCTAACACTCAAACACCAATGATCATCCATCATCAACAACAATCATCACAACCAAATCCATACTCCACCAACCAATCAACAAAAACCATGATGAATAAAAAGTCAAGCCATGATGAGAAGAAGATGAAGTCAAATGGTGGAGGAATTATCATGATACAAGAATATGCAAAGAACCCCTCCACAAATACTTATTTGCAACAATGCAAATAAGCCCTCCTCCACCAAACTTCGGCCAATGAACAGAACAATGGAAATCGGCCGAAATGGAAAGCAAACTGGCAACTCCAGAAAACTGGTCCCGTAATAAATTACAGGAATAACCCCGATACTGTGCATACACACCCGTATTTGTATTCCGACCGAAATACAAATGCAATGAGACAAAATCTACACTGTACTATACTAGGATCCGGCTTAAACCAAAGCCGGCTAGTATTATCCGTTCGATCCTGATCCGTGCAATACCGCACGTATCTGATCGAACCCTGCCATATACACATACGGCCTGTAGTACAAACTGTCCGATCCTGATCCGTGCAATACCGCACGTATCTGATCGGACCTTGCCATATCTCCATACGGCCTCTACAACCTTTCGCCCGAAAGCTGAGTAACTGAATGTGGGGGACTCTAAAGACTCGTCAACACCTTGGTTGTGGATTTAACCACTAGCACGTCAGAGGTATAAGCCAATACGTAACGGGCTACCAGGTATTGACAAAAAGGGACGTCCGTGAGCGAACTCAGCCCGACAACCCTACTGAGCCTGTCAGTGACAATATCCGTGCAGTCCGGTCCGTTCCTCTATGAGCATCGCATGGCGGGCCTAGGGGGTTGGTAAAAGTCAGACCCCCAAAAGCGGTACAAGTCGTGTCGGAGTGTAGCCCAGAACACCCTGAGATACTACTGGAATACCTACCAGTAAATCTCATTGCCTTGGCCAAGGACTTCGTGTAATGGCTCTCCTAGACACAGCACGACCTCACCCCCAATACCGGGAGAGACGAACCCCTGAAGAGACACTCACTGCCTCCATGTGGCTCGGGACTGTACCCAACTAAAACCTGTTTGCACGACTCCTTTGAGCCGTGGTAGGGTAGTAATCAAAGTACAGTGGGAATTCACACGAGATAAATGACGATCCCCAGGTCGATGAACTAACCTGCACACATGTCAACAGGGAACTGCCATCTAACGTCTGGTATATGACCAACTAGCATGTTCCCGGCGAGTCCTGTCCGGTGTACTCATAACCCAATGAGCACCTGTATACATCTTAGGTGATCCAACTGACACCAGTGGCTTGTGAGACCGGCCACCGCCCCTCGTCGGGGTCTCGACTGTATACACTAGTCTACTCTGGAGTATCGATGCCCTGTCTCGAAACTCACACGACTAGGGACCATTTAAGGATATGCTTATAGACCCCCAGCTCCCACTTATATGATCGCCCTCATACTGCTGGTGGTCAAGCAAGAATTCTAGGGGCTCTATGAACGTGTAATAGCAACTTGTCAGGTCACCTAAAACAGTACACGATGATAAAGGTAAACCAGATAGCATACTATCATCTCGAGTAAGACTGTCCTACCGGGATAGGTCCTCCATCAATCATTGCAATCACGTACCCGTGACCTAATAATTGACTCTGAGGGCACTATCTCCAACAATCTCCCACTTGCACTCAAGGCCCATTATTGCGATGTCGCATACTCACAGCCCGTGTGATACCGAACACCCAACTCCTCTACTAGTCAGTCTCACAAAGCTCGTTTGCGAAACTATTGCGTTCGAGGAACAGCCTCAGTGAGTGGATCCGCTTTGTTGTTTCTTTCTATGTCTATCTATATCTCAAGTTTGCGGAGAAACCCATCTCCCGAAATGAGCAATACCTGTCTTAGAATGTGTCTGGATGTCTGATGGGACATAGCTCATGAATGAACTCCAAATCCAAACTTCTTAGACTGTATCGTCAACTGAACTTAATCAGTACCTGCGCCATGCCACCCTCAGTATTGCCTTGGACCACCTGTCCAAAATACTGCCCCTCGTCAGAAGGAAAAACTATAACTCTGACAACCTCCTTGTCGCCCATGTCACCTTGGAAGCCTGGATTGATAACTGTCTCCCGAATGAGGCTGTCGTTATCATATCCCTAGAACATCCACTTATGTTCTAAAACTGCTTCCGACTGTTTCTCCTGGATTGGATCAATGTCAACTTATTGCATCTAGTGCAAGAACAACATCTGGTATGGTACTTGGCATCTCATGATTGACTCAATTGCCTGAGCAAGTGATCTGCCAATCATGCACGTCCCTCTCCCCTTTAGTCTATAAGACACCTTTGGAGAGGGTGACTCCATCTTCTGCAGGTACACTACCGTGCATGGAGTCGTCCATTCTAAATACTCTTAGAATACTGTCAAAGTACCCTGATTGGGAAACCACCCTAATCTAGATCTAAAACCATGGATCTAGTAACCAATATGTCTGATATAAAATCCAAGTCCTTTGTGGAGAAATCACTGTGTGACGACCAAAGTATAACCGATTGTAGTATAGGAGTTTCTTTTCCTATTCTGTGTATGTCATCCAAATACCAGGATATCACACCCTACTACCTTCTCAACAGATCCATCCCCTATTCTGATGAAGTCAAACCCATGACTGTCACGTCAGAAATAGATGATCTATCTCCGCTACATCCGCTTTAGTCTATAAATAGACATAAGCTACCTGTCCACCAATGCTTCCGCTGCTCCCACTGACTATGACAACCCTCTGGCAGAGTCATATAGACGTACACTTCTAAAACTAGTTTAGAACGACGCTATACTCATCCTCCCGCCGGGTCTCGCAGCCTGGAACAACAGCAATGGTAATTGTGGGTAAACAAGAACTTCCTTGTCACCGTCCTTGAGGCTACCGTAGTACCTCTCGGGTGCCTGAAGTTACCCACCGAATCTGCGGAGTGGTCAATGGAATGTCAATCCAGATTGAATCTTTAGGTTCCTTATCAAATCTTCAGTAATCGTTTGTGGTTCTGGAATCACTTCCAGTTCTACCATACTCCCACTATTGTTTTTCTGAAAAAATCCATTTTTAATAAAACTGTGGCGAGTCTAGAACAATATTGCTATTGTTCATCCAGATGGTAGAAAATCAACCCTCGTCATAGCCTGGGTCAACCCACAAACAGCCATTACAGAATCGTGCCTTGAGTTGTCCAATGTCCGGTTTTAAGCATAAACCGGACAACTCCCCGTACCTTAACAATGTTAAGATATGAACTGTACTATATCCAATATAGAACCAGAGGCACTGATTTAATTGAACCAGATTCAAATCATGCAGCTGTCCCCAGTGCATGTATACTAAATGGAAAGAGGCCGATCAGCGTTACTCAACTTAGGAATGCTTCCAATCATGAGTAACCTGAAAGAGAAGCAAGATCTCTTTATCATTACTAGCAACTGAATACCATTGACAAGTATCTACATCTTCGATCACTTTGAAGAATCCCGATACTTGCTATACCTGGTTCTCTACTCTATTCAAATACCTATAACTTCTCAGAATTCGGACCCTGTGTTTCCACGAAACACCTGTCTAAAAACTAGAGAAGTCATAAGTAAACCGAATATAGTACGAGGACCAACCCCTCTGTTCTGATGGACCCTGGACAACATACAATACTCTGTATAAGTCCCTTGAGTCTGATAACTCATTCACTGTGTGTCGTAGGTTGAAAACTGTACTTATGGTTAAGAAGAATTACACCGCTGCTTAATGCTCCTTACCTAACCATCCACTGATATAGGTAAATGTTACAGACATAATTTCAAAAAGGTATATCTCACTCTATGAAAATAGACGTACAGATATATCAATTTGAAATTGGTGCATAACAGCGGATATTCAAAACCAAATATTTGCCGTCGGGCAAACAACCCAGGTGACTTCCTCAAATATCACCGATTACAACGAATCCCGATATGATGAGGATGATCACCCAATTCCCAATAATTTACTCCCACTCATCATCTGTAAAACCATACAGATGTGAGAATCATACCTGGTAAATACATACCCTGGAGCAAGTGTCTAATCGGGAAATCAGTTTTCCTTTAACATTACACAGTGAAACTGAAACATTGAAATGTTTCGATGGGGCATCCTGGTATTCCTAGTATTGCCTCTTCCAGATTCACGTCTGTAACCTTGTAATTCTTTGCCACCTCTCCAAATCCCTTCATATGTCTTTAGTCATTACCTTCTGCACACCCCTTTAGGCCAAATGGTTTTCTTCCTTCCCTACCGTTCGGCACCAGCCTATGGTTTGGAAGAAGACTATCCAATAAGCATAATGGGTGTACTGTCCCAATCCTAGGAACACTCGCAATGCGAGAGAAGGTGAAGATAAAAGACACCTGAATAAAACTTATTCCTATTTCTCCTGAACCAGAATCCATCCCCGAACTGGAACAGGTTCCTTTTGAGTTCGTATATAACCATACGATGGAGTATCCAATAAACTGTGGATCTTCGTAGTGATACGGAGTGTCCTGGAGAAATTCAAAGGTGATTTTAGGATTGGCGAAGAAATACCTGGTTTGGTCATGAATATCTGTTGCAATTTACTTTGCCCTCTTACTAATCCCTTGCTTTGTCTTAACTTAATACCTTCTGCACACCATCGTTATGCTAATTGGTTTTCTTCATTCCCCACCAGTTGACACCAGCCTAAGGTTTGGAAGAAGACAATCCAATTTGCATAATAGGTGTACTACCCCTAAACCAAGGAGTACTCGTAACCTGAGAGAGGGTAAAAGGAAAAGACAACTGAATAATCCTATCCGTTTTCTCCAGAACCTGAAACCATCCTCGAATAAATTCTTTCGAGTTCGTATCTAACCATACGATGGTTTTGTCCAATGGAAGTGGACGTTCGTAGCAATACGGGGTGTCCTGGAGAAAAGGGTAAAAGTAGGAGTGGCAATGATGTTCGCAACTCTGACAATCCAAAAGCCAGTGTTTAAGAAGGTTCGGTCAACTTGGTCACTGAGTCATAGTCTTAGGGTCGGGTCAATGGTCGCTGCCAAAGAGAGAGAAAAGAAACACTTAGCGTGCACTCTAACCTAGATCAGAATGGTTACCAATTTATCTAATCTGGAAACCTCCCACTGTACCTCAAATTCTCCTCCAAACCTGAAAGAAGAATTAGTCGGGGTCACCCGAGGAGTAAACTAACTCATCAGTGGGAATCGGGATCCAACTATCATCGCATGATAACGTGACGGAATCCGCTCACGGTATCACACTCCAGAAGGTATGCGCATATCTGGTAAGTTTCAGTTCTTTTGAAACTCCCGATGAGATTTCTGCCCCATGCTCTTATGACCTTGGCGTGAGGTCAAAATATCATAAGTCACATGTCAAGTTCTGCCCATCATTATCCAGGTTAATTTGAACCCACCCGTACATACCCTTGACGTAGGCCAAAATAGTAGTACGACTGTCCCAAACCAACGCATCTATCTATGCAACAGATAAATACCCGGCAGCTACCAAACACTATGCCTTGGCGTGAGGTCAAAATACATAGCTTGAATACTACCGAATATTTAACTGAAATGATGGAGGGCTACGAATGGTTTCTGGCGAAAACCTTTAACGTAATGAACTTGATATCGTCGAAGGAACGGATAGCTTTTAAAAATTTAGTGACGAAAACCGTTGCTAAAGAGGTCACTCCCGGTGAAGGGATCTCGGCTCTTTCCCCGTAGAATAGGGTGCAGGATATTCCAAATGAATACCGCGATGCAAAGTAAAAGTAATCGGCTATAGTGAAGTTAATGCCCTGATGCAAACTTCTGTCCAAGGGGTCACTCCCGGTGAAAGGATCTCGGCCCTTGCCTCGTCGACTGAGGAGCAGGATATTCCAACTGAATACCATGATGCAAAACAAAAGTGAACGTCCTTGCAATAACAGCTTTTTGAAAAGTGTTCCAACAACATCAGATTAGGTTTGTTTTTAACTTGCATTGATCTGAATCAATGCAGTCCCATCAATTGATCACACCAAAAAGAACGAAAATATACTGATGTACGTATATGCCATCCGCATTCGCCATTGGGTCCCGTCATTACCCGTTAGGTTAGCTAACTAACGACAGAGCGGGGACTGGACCAGCGCGGATGTAAAACATATACAACATCTACTAATATATATACCAATATATTATATTCGCTCAAGGCGTGATAAAAAATGCAACATCACAGAAAATGTACAGCATCACAGAAACAATACAGATATCTGGGATCCCCGGGTTTCACAGAGCCACTACTGAAACCCGACGTTCCCGTGGTCGTGTGGATAGCCTGTGCAATGAAATCCTAGACCCCTACGGGCGCGGCAAGTCACCCGCCAAAACCTGAAGCGAGGCAGCCCCCTTCAGCACCGTGAATGGACCACCCAGCACTTCACGGAATCCGGTAACTTGGGCACCCCTCCTGGGTCAACCTGTACCCCCTACGAGTGCGGCGAATAGCCCGCCAATCCTAGAGTGAAGCCCGCTCCGTCTCAATGCCATGAGATGCGGGCTTGTTGCCCTCTAGAACCCGGCTATCCGTGCACCCCTCCGCGGGGTAATCCTAGTACAGAAAGTAAAATATACATACAACGGGTACATCGACCGCAACCAGGTCGTGCCCCAAAATAATAATACAAACAGGCAGTGACGGCGGTCCACATGTCGGACGCTCGCCCCGCAAAATCAAATGTACATAATACAACCACAACTGTACTAGCATTGCATCCAGGCTATCCCCCACGACCGATCCGCAACATCACAGCAAAAACAGAACATCAACGTGAAAGTCACGTTCGCAAATCCGTCTAACCGGGCTATAGCAGTTAGACCGGATTTACCGATCAAGTGACATTCACGGTCGCAGATATAATGTAAATACTGTGAAATAATGTGTTTAAAATATCCGATCAATCAAATTTTAACAAGTGGGACCCCAAGCATTACTGTAGCAGATCAAGAAATTCTGGGCCCAATGTTATGATTCCAAAACCCCACTTTTCACCCCAGAAAGCCTCTGTAAAAAATTGGTGCAGTGATCCCCACAGTGTGCGGCGGAACAGCGGCGGGAAGGGGGTATTTGCGGCGGTTCCGCGCTCCCACTGTGGAGTCACTTCATCGAATTTTTACAGAGATCTTAGATTTTCCAGTACATCAATATTTTACAACCTGAAAAATTTTTCGAGACCAAAAATTTTCAACAGAAACTGATGCGAAGGCAATACGGGTTTTGGAACATTCGATCGATCGAAACTGAAAAACACATTATACCAAGCTAGACTAAGTTAATGGCGAGGCTCTGATACCACTGTAAGTGCACGGCGGCGCCCCGGCCGTCAATCCGACGGCCAAATGCGGAAGCGGTGATAAACTTAAATTTTTACTTGTACTGGCAAACCGCCGCGCACTAATACCCAGATCGAACCACTAACTAGTCCTAGCTATCTACAAGAAAGGGAATAGAGATATACCGACAGATCCGAGTCCTCCAGTCTTCTCGTCGTCGTCCCAATCTCCTGCGGAATGTCCCGTCTCCTCCTCGTCGCCGGAAGTGCACCACATCGCCTACTTCTTTTACGGGCTCCCACCTCAATGCCGAGGCAACTCGGGCACGAAGCTGGCTAGTCGACGTGCCCAAGATTTGCTGTAGAATGTGTAGTAGAACTTGTGTCTCAATTTGGGGTTGTAGGAATTGCCTTTTTGGTGGAGGGATGATACAAGCTTTTGGAGGTTGTTCTTGTGGGATTTTTACCAAAGCAAAAGCACCAAAAACCCCACATAGGAAATTTGGACAGCCCCCACAAGGAGTGGCCGGCCATGGACATGGTGAGAGGAGAGAATGAGAGTGAGTTCTCAAAAAGAGAGAGTGCCAACCATATCCAAGAGAGAGAGAGGAATGGCTATCATGTGAAAAGAAATGATAGCAAGGAAAGTCTAACACTCAAACACCAATGATCATCCATCATCAACAACAATCATCACAACCAAATCCATACTCCACCAACCAATCAACAAAAACCATGATGACTAAAAAGTCAAGCCATGATGAGAAGAAGATGAAGTCAAATGGTGGAGGAATTATCATGATACAAGAATATGCAAAGAACCCCTCCACAAATACTTATTTGCAACAATGCAAATAAGCCCTCCTCCACCAAACTTCGGCCAATGAACAGAACAAAGGAAATCGGCCGAAACGGAAAGCAAACTGGCAACTCCAGAAAACTGGTCCCATAATAAATTACAGGAATAACCCCGATACTGTGCATACACACCCGCATTTGTATTCCGACCGAAATACAAATGCAATGAGACAAAATCTACACTGTACTATACTAGGATCCGGCTTAAACCAAAGCCGGCTAGTATTATCCGTTCGATCCTGATCCGTGCAATACCGCACGTATCTGATCGAACCCTGCCATATACCCATACGGCCTGTAGTACAAACTGTCCGATCCTGATCCGTGCAATACCGCACGTATCTGATCGGACCTTGCCATATCTCCATACGGCCTCTACAACCTTTCGCCCGAAAGCTGAGTAACTGAATGTGGGGGACTCTAAAGACTCGTCAACACCTTGGTTGTGGATTTAACCACTAGCACGTCAGAGGTATAAGCCAATACGTAACGGGCTACCAGGTATTAACTAAAAGGGACGTCCGTGAGCGAACTCAGCCCGACAACCCTACTGAGCCTGTCAGTGACAATATCCGTGCTGTCCGGTCCGTTCGTCTATGAGCATCGCATGGCGGGCCTAGGGGGTTGGTAAAAGTCAGACCCCCAAAAGCGGTACAAGTCTTGTCGGAGTGTAGCCTAGAACACCCTGAGATACTACTGGAATACCTACCAGTAAATCTCCTTGCCTTGGCTAAGGACTTCGTGTAATGGCTCTCCTAGACACAGCACGACCTCGCCCCCAATACCGGGAGAGACGAACCCCTGAAGATACGCTCACTGCCTCCATATGGCTCGGGACTGTACCCAACTAAAACCTGTTTGCACGACTCCTTTGAGCCGTGGTAGGGTAGTAATCAAAGTACAGTGGGAACTCACACGAGACAAATGACGATCCCCAGGTCGATGAACTAACCTGCACACATGTCACCAGGGAACTGCCATCTGACGTCTGGTATATGACCAACTAGCATGTTCCCGGCGAGTCCTGTCCGGTGTACTCATAACCCAATGAGCACCTGTATACATCTTAGGTGATCCAACTGACACCAGTGGCTTGTGAGACCGGCCACCGCCCCTCGTCGGGGTCTCGACTGTATACACTAGTCTACTCTGGAGTATCGATGCCCTGTCTCGAAACTCACACGACTAGGGACCATTTAAGGATATGCTTATAGCCCCCCAGCTCCCACTTATATGATCGCCCTCATACTGCTGGTGGTCAAGCAAGAATCCTAGGGGCTCTATCAACGTGTAATAGCAATTTGTCAGGTCACCTAAAACAGTACACGATGATAAAGGTAAACCAGATAGCATACTATCATCTCGAGTAAGACTGTCCTACCGGGATAGGTCCTCCATCAATCATTGCAATCACGTACCTGTGACCTAATAATTGACTCTGAGGGCACTATCTCCAACACTACTGAGTCTGATGTGACAATCTCCATACAGTCCGGTCCGTTCGTCTAAGACTATCGCATATCGGGCCTAGGGGCGGCAAGCGTCAGTCCCCTAATAGCGGTATAAGTCGTGTCGGAGCGAAGCCCATTACACCCTGAGAAACTACTGGAACCAACCAGCAAATCTCGCTTGCCCTCGCCAGGGACTTTGCGTAATGGCTCTCTGACACAGCGCGATATCAACCCCCAATACCGGGAGAGACGAATCCTGTCTAACCGCCACTGCCTCCAAGTGCTCGGGACTGCACCCAACTGCTACCTGTTTGCACGACTCCTTTGAGCCGTGGTAGGGTAGCAATCTAAGAACAGTGGGACACACTCGAGGCGAAGTAGCAGTGTCAAGTCTGCAGACTATGCTGTACTCATGTCACCTGGGAACTGTTCACTGACGACTGGTATAAAACCAACCAACAGTTCCCTGTGAGTCCTGTCCGGTGTACCCGTAACCTAAAGAGCACCTGCATTCTATCTCCAGTACGACGTACTGACGGCTGTGGGACAGACCATCTTCCCAACTGGGATGAGAAGCGTACACACTAGTCTACTCCGGAGTATCGATGCCCTGTCTCCATAATCCAACGACTAGGGACCTGAATAAGGATATGCTTGTAGACTACCCAGCCCCCAGTAGTGTGACTGCCATCACAACGCTGGTAGTCAAGCAAGTTCCTAAGAGCTCTATCAATACGTATACTGACATATTAAGATAGAAAAACCAAGTAGCATACTACCATGTTTAGCAAGACTGTTATATACATGTGAATATCCCAAGCTTCCATTAAGTAATATACAAACTAGTATGATACAATAATGGCCCCTAGGGCATATACACTAACAGTTTCTTAGGGTGTAATGGGCTTCGCTCCGACACGACTTATACCGCTATTAGGAGACTGACGCTTGCCGCCCCCCTAGACCCGATATGCGATTGTCTTACACGAACAGACTGGACAGTACGGAGATTGTCACATCAGACTCAGTAGGAGTTCGGATGGGTTTCCTCATCGACCTTCTTATCGACATCTACCTGGGGACCGTTACGTACAGCTAGTGCCGCTTGCGGTCTGTGGTTAAACCCACTGCCAGCGTAGTAGTCGAGTCTCTAGAGTCCCACACAGAGAGTTTCCCTACTCCAGGCGAAACGATATAGAGGTCGTATGGTTTTACGACAAGGGTTCGGAAGCATACGTGTGTTTACGCACGTACGACATCCGGACAGTTTTTACTAGTCGTCTTTAAAGCCAGTTTCTTGTATCCGGTTATTGGATTTATACAGTCTAAAGTTTTTCCGTGTTTTCACGGATAGGAGGGGCGTTCTCGTAATTGCGCGAGAAGCTTCTAGAAGATGGTGACTTGGGGGTTAAGGTGGCATATGCATTAAATGAGATTAGTGAGTCATTTGAGTGATTCATCCAAGTCATTAATGCATCATAAATGCTTAATGACTCATGGAGATGAACCACCCTCTTATATTTATTAAGCATGATGATTAATCATTTATTTTCTTTTATTTGGATAAATCATAATGCTTGATATATATTATGATAGCTCATTTTCTCATCTCATTCTCTTGCTCACTTTCTCTCTCCTCAAGCTCTCCCTCTTCAAACCCTAATCCTCCCCTCTCATGTGTTGAGTACAAGGATTAGATTAGACTACTTAATCCATAACCATTCTCTATATCACCTAGGTTTCTTAGATTAGCGATTTAAGAAACGTAGTTACCTCTAGTTTGAGGTGAAGCATGTAGTAAAGCTCTCGGGTGGATCTTCTACTACTTAGAGAAGGCCGGAGAGGACGTGGAGAACGACCAGACGAAGGACTCGGTTCTACAGGTATAATCACTTTTCATAGTAGTTGTTAACTCCTATGTTTTGTTGTTAGTTATTGTTTATGCAAAGATTCTCGGTTAGTCGATGTTTACGCCTAAAACAAGATCGTTTTTCATTATTCCGCCCCCCTCCGCAAGTCGTGGGGTGTTGTACATCGACATACAGTGGTATCAGAGCCTCGCTAAACAATAATTAACTTATTAGCAAAGTCGTAAGTATTTTGAATGCAAAAATAACCGGAAAGATCATCGTTTTAACACAGTTTCTGTCGAATTTAAAACACGCCCTAAAAATTTTTCAGGGACCTGCAGAATCACAAGCATGAAATTATAGGGCTACTGAAGAAATTTGGACTCCCAACTCGGTTAACTCACCGCGGAACCGCGGCGGATCCATGCGATCCGCCGCGGATCCGCGGCCGAGTTAGGGCCGAGTCGGCCCAAATTTTTCCAGTAACCCCTTTTGTTTTAACAGTGATATTTCTGGATATTTTATTTTCTGCTAAGATCTCAGGTGCACAGAGAAGTTTTGCAGTAGAATCTAAAGTGTTTTGCTCGATCAAAATTTTACGATGTTTGCTAATATGATTATATATGTGATTGTATAATGTGTTCGTAAACCTCCCCTAACTGCTAGTATGTCGGTTGGCAGGGGGTTGCACATTTCTGTAATGGTTTTTACTGTTTGTGGTTATGAACTGTATTGGACTGTTGTGATTATTAGCCGGGGTTTGTGATGGGTTATTATATTCATTCATTCATTGTAATTGTAATATGTTGTAATATTATTTTGCGGGGCACATCCAGGTTGCGGTTGTAGCCACCGTTGTATTATTTTATTTTACTGTTTTTTGCTCCTAGGATAGACCCAAGATGGGGTGCACAAACTACCGGGTACTTTGAAGTGTTTAGTGTCCTACTCACTTTGTTGAGGGAGACTGCTTCACTTCGGGTATTTGGCAGGTAGTTTGTCGTACCCGTAGGGGTCTAGGGTGGGGTAATGGCTATTCATCAATGTTGGAGATAGTGCCCTCAGAGTCAATTATTGGATCACAGGCACGTGATTGCAATGATTGAGGGAGGACCTGTCCCAGTAGGACTGTCTTACTCAAGATGATAGTATGCTATCTGGTTTATCTTTATCATCGTGTACTGCTTTAGGTGACCTTACGAGTCGCTATTACACGTTGATAAAGCCCCTAGGATTCTTGCTTGACTACCAGCAGTATGAGGGTGATCATATACGTGAGAGCTGGAGTCTATAAGCACATCCTTAAAAGGTCCCTAGTCGTGGGAGTTTCGAGACTGGGCATCGATACTCCATTAGTAGACTAGTGTATACAGTCGAGACCCCGACGAGGGGCGGTGGCCGGTCTCACAAGCCACTGGTGTCAGTTGGTTCACCTAAGATGTATACAGGTGCTCATTGGGTTATGAGTACACCGGACAGGACTCGCCGGGAACATGCTCGTTGGGATTAGACAAGACGTTAGATAGCAGTTCCCTGGTGACATATGTACAGGTTAGTTCATCAACCTGAGATCGTCATTTGTCTCGTGTGAGTTCCCACTGTACTTTGATTACTACCCTACCACGGCTCAAAGGAGTTGTGCAAACAGGTTTTAGTTGGGTACAATCCCGAGCCACATGGAGGCAGTGAGCGGATCTGCAGGGGTTCGTCTCTCCCGGTATTAAGGGTGAGGTCGCGCTGTGTCTAGGATAGCCATTACACAAAGCCCTCGGCCGAGGCAGGAGATTTGCTGGTAGGTATTCCAGTAGTATCTCAGGGTGTTCTGGGCTACACTCCGACATGACTTGTACCGCTTTTGGGGGTCTGACTTTTACCAACCCCCTAGGCCCGCCATGCGATACTCACAGACGAACGGACCGGACTGTACGGATATTGTCACTGACAGGATCAGTAGGGTGTCAGGATGAGTTCGCTCATCGACGTCCCTTTTGGTCAATAGCTGGTGGCCCGTCACGTATGGCTAATACCTCTGACGTGCTAGTGGTTAAATCCACAGCTATAGTATTGACGAGTTTTTAGAGTCCACCACACTCAGTTACTCAGGTTTCGGGCGAAACGCTGTAAAGGCCGTATGGAGATATGGTAGGGTTCGATCAGATACGTGCGGTATTGCACGGATCGTGATCGGACGGTTTTTACTAGCCGGCTTTGGCTTAAGCCGGATCCTAGTGTTAGTCAGTGTAGATTTTGTCTCTTTGCACTTGTGTTCAGTGGGAATACAAATGCGGGCATGTATATGCAGTCGTGTGGTTTTTCCTGTAATTTATTACGGGATCAGTTTTCTGTAGTTGCCAGTTTGCTTTCCGTTCCGGCCAATTTTCTTTTGTTCCTTCCGGCCGGACTTTCTGGTGGAAGGGGGTTATTTGCAAGTTTGCAAATAACTCTTTGTGGAGGTGTTATTTGTGAAATGGGAGATTATGAAAGCATCTTTTGATACCATTCTTTTCAATCATCATTTCTTGCTTTATTGTGATTAGAATTTAATTTGATATTGTTATCATGGTTTTGGGTGTGGTCACCATTATTCTTCTCCTACACTCACCTCCCTCATGTATTATGTTTTTTCTCCACCATTTCTTTGGGGGGGCAGCCACTTCAAGAGATGAGAGAGAGTTCATTTTTTGTGAGGGTATCATTCATCTCATTTGATTCTATGCTTGCCACAAAAAATCCCTCACCTCTCCAAAGTTCATATTGATTCCTCCATCAATGGCAACTACATAAACTCCAAGAGACAAAGTTTCTACACTAGTCTACAGCACTCCTTGGATGCGTCGGTTAGCCAACTTCACGCCTGAGTTGCCTCGGTCCAGAGGTGGGAGCCCGTAAAAGAATCCGGCTACGTGGTGCCCTTTCCGACGAGGAGGTGACGGACGGAGACTCCGCGGGAGATTGGAGTGGAGACGAAGACCGAAGGACACGGATCGCTCGGTACTTCTCTACCCATTCTCTTGTTTGCTAGGTTTAGGTTAATGGTTACGATCCGGGTTTATTGTCCGCGGTAGCGCCGGTTTATAGTTAAGAAAATTTTTGATTCCGCATTTTGGCCTCCGATAGACGGCCGGGGCGCTGCCGTGGCGCAACATGGTATCAGAGCCACGCCATTAACCTAGTCTAGCTTTGTCTAGTGTGTTTACATCTTCGATCGAGCAAAATTACAAAACCCGCGTTTTCAAAATTCACAGTTTCTGTCGAAATTTTTTTGGCACCAAAAATTTTTCAGGTTGTTGCAGAATACTGTGCATGGAAATATAAGAAATCTGGGAAAATTTGGTCGCGAGATCTCACCATACCGCCGCGGAACCGCGGCCAAACCCATGTTTGGGCCGCGGTTTCTCCGCGCTTTTGACTTGTCAACGCACCAAATTTTTGCAGTGGGCTTTTAGGCTGAAAATAGGTGTTTTGGTATATTCTTTTTGGGCCCAGAATTTCTTTATGTGCTACAGTAATGTTTGGGGGCCCACTTGATAAAATTTATTCGATCGGATATTTTAAACATGCTAGTTCACAGTATTTACATTATATCTGCGACCGTGAATGTCACTTGATCGGTAAATCCTATCTAACTGCTATAGCCCGGTTAGACGGATTTGCGAACGTGACATTCACGTTGATGTTCTGTGATTGTGCTGTGCTGTTGCGGATCGGTGGTGGGGATAGCCTGGTTGCAGTGGTAGTACAGTTTTGTTTTATATGTACATTTGATATTGCGGGGCGAGCGTCCGACATGTGGACTGCCGTTACTGCCTGTTTGTATTATTCTTTTGGGGCACGACCAGGTTGCGGTCGATGTACCCATTGTATGTATATTTTACTTTCTGTATTAGGATTACCCCGCGGAGGGGTGCACGGATAGCCAGGTTCTAGAGGGCAACAAGCCCGCATCTCATGGCGTTGAGACAGATGGGGCTTTACTCTAGAATTGGCGGGCTATTCGCTGCACTCGTAGGGGGTATAGGTTGACCCAGGAGGGGTGCCCAAGTTACCGAATTCCGTGAAGTGCTGGGTGGTCCATTCACGTTGCTGAAGGGGGCTGCCTCGCTTCAGGTTTTGGCGGGTAACTTGCCGCGCCCGCAGGGGTCTAAGATTTCATTGCACAGGCTATCCACATGACCAGGGGAACGTCGGGTTTCAGTAGCAGCTCTGTGAAACCCGGGGATCCCAGATATCTGTATTATTCTGTGATGCTGTACATTTCTGTGATGTTGCATTTTATCACGCCTTGAGCGAAAATTATATATTATATATATACTAATAGATGTTGTATATGTTTTGCATCCGCGCTAGTCCAGTCCTCGCTCTGTCGTTAGTTAATTAACCTAACGGGTGATGACGGGACCTAGTGGCGAATGCGGATGGCATATACGTACATCATTATTTTCATTCTTTATTGGTGTGATCAATTGATGGGACTTCGTTGATTCGGATCAATGCAAGATAAACAAACCTATTCTGATGTTGTTGGAACACTTTTTCAAAAAGCTATTATTGCAAGGGCGTTCTCTTTTGTTTTGCACAGTGGTATTCGGTTATGAATATCCAGCTCCTCAGTTGACGAGGCAAGGGCCGAGATCCCTTCACCGGGAGTGACCCCTTGGACAGAAGTTTGCGTCAGGGTAATAACTTCACTATAGCCGATTGCCGTTTGCTTTGCATCATGGTATTCAGTTAGAATATCCTGCACCTCATTCTACGGGGAAAGAGCCGAGATCATTTCACCGGGAGTGACCTCTTTAGCAAAGGTTTTCGTTACTATATTTTTATAAAAAGTTATCCAGTTCCTTCAACGATATCAAGTTCATTACGTTAAAGGTTTTTCGCTAAAAACCAGCCGTAGCCCTCCGTCATTTCAGATTAGTATTGCTTAGTATTCGTGCTACGTATGTCGTGCTCAGCCGAGGCGTAGTGTGCGGTAGCTCTGTAATGTTTTTCTGCCTTATGGATATGTGATTGGTTAGGACAGTCGTACGGTCATTTTGGCTCAGTCAAGGACTCGTGCGGGTGGGTCTAATGCAATCAAGATAATGACGGGTTGAACTTGACTAGGATCCTTTGATATGTTGGCTCAGTCAAGGTCACTTGGGTCCTAGGGGTAAAAATCCATATCGGGAGTTTCTAAAGAAACTGAAACTTGCCAGGCAAGCGCATACCTTCTGGAGTGTGGTGATGTGAGTGGATTCCATTACATTATCATGCGATGATAGTTGGGTCCCGATTCCCACTAATGAGTTGGTTTACTCCTCGGGTGATCCCGACTAATTCTTCTTTCAGGTTTAGGGAAGAATTTGACGTTACAGTGGGAGGTTTCCAGATTAGATAAAGTGATAACCATTCTGATCTAGGTTAGAGTGCACGCTGAGTGCTTCTTTTCTCTCTCTTTGGCAGCGACCATTGACCCGACCCTAGACTATGACTCAGTGACCAAGTTGACCGAACCTTCTTAACACTGGCTTTTGGATTGTCAGAGTTGCAAACCTCATTGCCACTCCTACTTTTACCCTTTTCTCCAGGACACCCCATATTACTACGAACGTCCACTTCCATTGGACAAAACCATCGTATGGTTATATACGAACTCGAAGGAATTCGTGGATGGTTTCTGCTTCTGGAGAAAACGAATAGGACTATTCAGTTGTCTTTTCTTTTTACCTTCTCTCAGGTTGCGAGTACTCCTTGGTTTAGGAGTAGTACACATATTACGCAAATTGGATAGTCTTCTTCCAAACCTTAGGCTGGTGCTGAACGGTAGGGAATGGAGAAAACCAATTGGCATAACGATGGTGTACAGAAGGTATTAAGTTAAGACAAAGAAAGGGATTAGTAAGAGGGCAAAGTAAATTGCGACTGCTATTCACGACCAAACAAAGTATTCTTCGCCAATCCTAAATCAACTTTGTATTTCTTCAGGACACTCTGTATCACTACGAAGATCCCAGTTTGTTGGATAATCCATCGTATGGTTATATACGAACTCGAAAGGAACTTGTTTTAGTTCGGGGATGGATCCTGGTTCAGGAGAAATAGGAATAAGATTCATTCGGTTGTCTTTTATCTTCACCTTCTCTCGCATTGCGAGTGCTCCTAGGATTAGGAGTAGTACACCCATTATGCTTATTGGATAGTCTTCTTCCAAACCATAGGCTGGTGCCGAACGGTAGGGAAGGAAGAAAACCATTTGGCCTAAAGGGGTGTGCAGAAGGTAATGATTAAAGACATATAAAGGGATTTGGAGAAGTGGCAAAGATTTATACGGTTACAGTTGTGAATCTGGATAATGGAAGAGGCATTACTAGGAATACCAGGATACCCCATCGAAACATTTCAATGTTTCAGTTTCACTGTGTACTGTTAAAAGAAAACTGATTTCCCGATTAGACACTTGCTCCAGGGTATGTATTTAACAGGTTTGATTTTCACATCTGTATAGTTTTACAGATGATCAATGGGAGTAAGTTATTGGGAATTAGGTGATTATCCTCATTATACCGCGATTCGTTGTAATTGGTGATATTTGAGGAAATCACCTGGGTTGTTTGCCGGTCGGCAAATATTTGGTTTTGAATATCCGTTGTTATGCACCAATTTCAAATTGATATATTTGTACGTCTATTTTTATAGAGTGAGATATATCTTTCTGAAATTATGTCTATGACATTTACCTATATCAGTGGATGGTTGGGTAAGGAGCATTAAACAGCGGTGTAATTCTTCATAACCATAGTACAGTTTTCAACCTACGACACACAGTGAATGAGTTATTAGACTCAAGGTACTTATACAGAGTATTGTATGTTGTCCAGCATCCATGAGGACAGAGGGGTTGGTTCTCGTACTATATTCGGTTTACTTATGACTTCTCTAGTTTTTAGACATGTGTTTTGTAGAAACACAGGGTCCGAATTTTGAGAAGTTATAGGTATATGAATAAAGTAGAGAACCAGGTTTTGGAAGTATCGGTGAAAGGTTTGTCTAGCACCCTATGTAGAGTTTTGAAGCATCACATGTGTCAAAGTTTGGATTTTGATGGTGCTAAACAAGCATGCAAAGGAATCGATCCTAGAAAATTAGGGTTATGAAACTTAAAGCAAACAAAACTAGGGTTTCGAGACTACAACCTTTGTATCTCCCTTTCGCTGGACTCCTTGGTGTCTTGGGTGTTGGAAGAAGGTCCTCTTGAAGTCCTCTTACGTCCACGACGATCCACCCGGAGTTCGTCGTCCAAGCTCGCAACTTCGAGAATCGAAGAGAACACTCTAAACAAGTTGGCTAAACTTGTGTAGAATGATGTTGTGGTTTAGAATCTCACTTCAAAAACCTTTCTTTATGTGTATATTACTCACTAGAAGAAACTAGAGAGCAAATATGAAGGAGGAAGAAGATGGTGGCAATATTTTTAATAAGAGATGAAAAAGTGATGATTATGAAAAGAAATGAAATATATCCTTTTATATTTTATTCCTTCTCACATCCAACCATGGTTAAGTGATGGAGATATTATTTAACTTGAGTTTTAAATCATAAAGAGAAGGATAACTCAAGGTTAGAGGTAGGTGAGCTTGGTTAAGTTAAAAGAAGAATGTAGAAGCTAGAAAGAATTATCCTTTTCTTTTCAATTTAGTTTTAAACGCAAAATCAAATAATAATCCATCATTTAATCTATGGTGTGAGTCTTATATTGCCACCATTTCCATGTGTAAACAACCATGATAGATGGGTGTATGTATGTGTGTATGTATGCACATCCATATGTGCATGAAACAAAAATAGAAATAAAGAAACACATACATACATGCATACATCCATCATGTCCAAGAAAGGTTTTAAGTGAGAACACTAATGGTTAAGTGATAAATCAACACTTGATTTATCAATCCGGTCATATCACATATGACCCTACCAAAAGCAAGCCGCCCGATCAATGTTCGGTATCCCATACGCGTATTTTAATCGGGTGCATGCGCATATCGCATATGCGCACCACAACGTTTCTCCTGGACTGGGTAACTCCTTTGTGGGACTCTAAGACTCGCCAATATGCCGGCAGAGGGTGATGATCATATGAAGTACCCCCAAGCCGTAAGCGGTCAGCTAAACGTAACGGCCACCTCGGTATTGAGCGATCAGAAGAAAACAAGAGAACGTGCTACAACTCCCGTCGAGCCAACCGGCAACACTACCTACAGTCCGGTCTCTTCGTCAGATATGCTGCATATCGAGCCTAGGGATGGTCACGTCGACCCCAATAACTCAATAAGTCGTGCCGGTGAATGGTCTATAACAGATTGAGAAACTACTGATAACACTTATCAGCAATTCTCAGCAGCCCTGGCCAGGGACTTGCTGATATAACCAGTCGGGCACAGCACAGCATCGACTCCCAATATCGGGAGAGACGAAACCCCTCCCATCGCTCATCGCCTTCGTGTGTCTCGGGATTACCCAATGGCCACCTGTTTGCACGACTCGGTAGAGCCGTGGTAGGGTGGCAATCAAAGTATAGTAGGAGAATACACAAGACTCTATGACGATCTCGGGTCTACAGACTAACCTGTACTAGTGTCACCTGAGAACTGCTATCCGACGATAGATATAATTCCATATAGGAGTTCTCGGTGAGTCTTTCCAGTGTACCCAGTCACCACTGAGCACCCGTATATGATCTTGATGTCAAACATCGATGAATGTGGGAACATTCATCGCCCATCGTATAGGTCTAGTATCATATACACTAGTCTACTCTGGTATATCAATGCCCCGTCTCGATATACCTACGACTAGGGACATTCCAGGATATGCTTACAGACTACAGATGTCCCAGTAGTATGATCTCCATCATAATCAAAGTAGTCAAGCCGATATCCTCAGGGCTTTATCAGCATGTATGAATGAATAAAAGCATGATCAAATCAACATGTCAGATAAAGAAGAACCAGATAGCATACTATCATGTCGAGCAAGAATACATACTGAATATATATATATATACATGTATAGATACATCCACCATCACATAATGACCTCTAGGGCATACATATATCCAACAATCTCCCACTTGCACTAAGGCCAGTTATTGGCGTATCTCATACCCAACATCTCAAAAAGTCGCTCATGTTGTGGCTGAGGGAGGGCCTTGGTGAGTGGATCCGCGGCGTTATTCTTTGTGTCTACTCTTTTAATCTCGATCTCGCGGCGATCTACAATCTCCCGGATCAAATGAAAGCGCCTCAGGATGTGTCTGGACCGCTGATGGGACCCGGGCTCCTTGGCTAACGCCATAGCCCCATTATTATCACAATACAAGGGTATTGGATCAATAATGGTTGGAACTACTCCTAGCTCCGAGACGAACTTCTTCATCCAGACGGCTTCCTTAGCGGCATCATTTGCAGCAATGTACTCAGCCTCCATCGTAGAGTCTGCAACGGTATCCTGTTTGGAACTCTTCCAACTTACCGCCCCTCCATTGAGGGTAAATACAAACCCTGAGATAGATTTGCTGTCATCCTTATCGCTCTGGAAGCTCGAATCGGTAAAGGCCTCCATTTGGAGATCTGTATTACCATACACCAAGAACAATTCTTTAGTCCTTCGCAAGTACTTAAGAATGTTCTTCACAGCTGTCCAGTGGTTCTCCCCTGGGTTGGATTGATACCTGCTTACAACACTAAGTGCATAAGCTACATCTGGGCGTGTACATAACATCACATACATTATAGATCCTACTGTCGAAGCATAAGGTATAATGCTCATGCGAGCTCTCTCTTCATCGGTCTTTGGACAAGAATCCTTGGAGAGAGTGACTCCATGGCAAGCGGGTAAGGCACCCCTCTTGGAGTCTTCCATACTAAACCTTTTTTGGATGGTGTTGATGTACCTGGTTTGGGACAATCCCAATAACTTTTTGGATCTATCCCTATAGATCCTTATGCCCAGGATGTATGTGGCATCACCCAGGTCCTTCATGGAGAACCTTAGTGATAAGAATGATTTGACCGACTGTAGTATAGGAATATCATTTCCTATCAGAAGAATGTCATCCACGTACAATACGAGGAATGTGACAGCTCTTCCTACAGCCTTCTTATAAACACAAGGTTCATCTGGATTTTTGATGAAATCAAACTCTTTGATAACATCATCGAAACAGATGTTCCAACTCCGAGATGCCTGCTTTAACCCATATATGGATTTAAGCAGTCTACATGCTTTCTCGCTGCTCCCACTGTTAATGAAGCCCTCTGGCTGATCCATATAAACGCATTCTTCTAAATATCCATTTAGAAATGCTGTTTTAACGTCCATCTAGCAGATTTCATAGTCGTAGTGAGCAGCAATAGCAAGTAGGATCCGAATGGATTTAAGCATGGCTACGGGCGAAAAAGCCTCGTCATAGTCCAAACCTGGTCTTTGACGAAAACTTTTCGCCACAAGTCTTGCCTTATAGGTCTCTACCTGCCCATCTACAGCAATCTTTCTTTTAAAGATCCATTTGCACCCTACAGGTTTTACCCCAGGGGGTACAACGTCCAAAGTCCATACTTTGTTGGTGTACATAGAATCCATTTCGGATCTCATGGCATCCAGCTACTTCACAGAGTCACCACTCGTGATAGCTTGCAGAAAACTGGTAGGATCATCATCATCCATGATGCAATCTTCTCCGTCACCATCAATGAGGAAACCGTAGTACCTCTCCGGTGGGCGAGAAATCCTACCAGACCTTCGGAGTGGCCGAGGTTCCTCAGTTTCTATTGCAACAGCCGGTTCAACCAAATCGTCATTAGTAGTTTGTGTTTCTAGAACCTCTTCTAGATCCACTACCTTGCCATCATCTTTATCTGTGAAGAACTCTTTTTCTAAGAATGTGGCATACTGAGAAACAAACACTTTTTGTTCCTCTTTGTGGTAAAATAGATATCCATAAGAATTCTTTGGATATCCTACAAAGTTACACATGACTGACCGTGTCTCGAGTTTTTCCGGATTCTGCTTTTTAACATAGGCCGGGCAACCCCAAATCTTAATTCTCTTAAGAGATGGTCTCTTCCCATGCCATATCTCATATGGCGTGGTAGACACGGCTTTGGTTGGAACCCAGTTCAGCAGAAACGCTGCAGTCTCCAATGCATGCCCCCAAAACGAGACTGGTAACTCAGCGTCACTCATCATGGACTGGACCATATCTAATAGGGTCCTATTCCGTCGTTCTGACACACCGTTGTGCTGTGGTGTGTAAGGAGGAGTGAGCTGAGAGAGAATCCCATTCTCTTTTAGGAAGTTTGCAAATTCTGTACTGAGATACTCACCACCTCGATCTGATCGAAGCATTTTGATACTCAAGCCGGTTTGTTTTTCTACTTCTTTTTATATTCAATGAATTTCTCGAAAGCTTCGGACTTGTGCTTTAATAAAAATACATGACCGAATCTTGAGAAATCGTCAGTGAATGTAATGAAGTATGAAAAACCGCCTCTAGCCTGTGTAGACATTGGCCCGCATACATCACTATGTATGAGGCCTAGGAGCTGAGTAGCTCTTTCTCCGTGTCCGGTAAACGGAGTTTTGGTCATTTTACCCTTGATACAAGACTGGCAAGTCGCATAGGATTTATATTCAAAAGAGTTTAAATATCCATCTTTGTGTAACTTGTTTAGTCTTGTTTCGTTAATATGACCAAGTCTACAGTACCAAAGAAAAGCTTCATTTAATTCTGAAAGTTTTCTTTTATTAGTGTGTTGTATACTGAAAACTGTGTGTTGATTTAAGACATATATTCCATTATTAAGCGTACCATACCCAACCAACATTTGATTTAGGTGAATGTTCATAACATTGTTCTGCAGTACAAAATTATATCCTTCATTGTCCAACAAAGAAACGGATATTATATTACATAGCATACTTGGTACAAAATAACATGGATTCAAAATCAAAATACATCTAGATGGCAACCCCAAGTGATACTCTCCCACTGCGACTGTATGTACATTGGAACCATTTCCAACGCGGAGAGTATGGTCACCTGTCATCAAAACCTTGTTATTTCTCAGCCCCTGCATAGAATTGCAATTGTGAGAACCTGAACCGGTATCTAATACCCAGGAAGCAGAGTTTATTGAAAAACGGTTTTCTGTCACAAACGCACCTGAAGCAGAAACATCAACATGCTTCTTCTTGAGACTTAAGTACTCCGTGCAGTTGCGCTTCCAATGTCCTGTCTTGTGGCAATGAAAACATTCGCCTTTCCCCGTGTCTCCAGCCTTGGACTTTTCCTTTCCCTTCACCTTTTTAACTCCACCCTTAGGATTAGTGGGCTTCTTCTTTTTCTTTCCCTTAGCCTTAGCTTTCAGGCGAGAAGAGGAAGACTGTCCAATAGTCATAACGGGAGTTTTTGCTGACTTCATAGTGCTCTCTGCACTCCTTAACATGTTAAGGAGTTCAGGGAGTTCCTTCTCCATGCCGTGCATGTTGAAGTTCACTATGAATTGAGCAAAGGTGGAGGGGAGGGACTGCAGAATAATATCTATATACTGTTCATTGTCCATTGTCCATCCTAGGTCCTCAAGCTCTTCTATAAGAGCTATCATCTTCAGAACATGGTCTCCTACTGGTGTGCCAGGGGCCATTCGCATCTGAAACAATTTCATTGATGCTTCGTATCGTAATACGCGGGATTGCTCTCCATACAACTCCTTTGTATGGAAAAATATGGTTTGAATGTCCATATTCTCGTGCTGCTTTTGATGTGTATTGTCCATCGTTGCAAGCGCGAGGCATTTGGCCGTGGCACAGTCAGCGTCCCATGTCTTGCGGACTTCAACGTCCGCAACTGAGGATTTTGGACCTGGGACGGGCGGGGCTGAAGCCGTGAGGACATATGATACTTTATCATAAGTCAAGGAGATTTTCAGATTCCTCAGCCAGTCTTTATAATTGGTCCCATTCAGTTTGTTTTTATCTAGTAGAAGCTTAAGTCAAGTCATGGGTATCTGCCATTAAGAGAGAGAGAAAAGAATACACTCAGCGAAAGCTCTTGCACAGATCAGATTGGTTATTATCTTGTCTAATCGATGTCTCCCACTGCTGTAATCAAGTTTTTCTTTCAAACCATAAAAAGAAAACTAGCCAGGATTAATTATAGTCTAAAACTTCGCTAACCGTTCAGCCAGGCCAGTGTCGGTACTTGAGGGAGGTTCCCCGTGCTTTCGCACGGACCTAATTAAAGTAAACCTCGTTTTCCCAGAGGCGTAGCCCCGTTAACACCTTTCTAGACACCTAATGAGTTAGCTAATTGTAAACTGCAAAACTCTCCTAGGAGCAACTATTGCCCACAGTGGGATCGGGATCCAACCATAACATGGAAGGTATGCAATCTCATTGCAAATTTCAACACTTGAAATTCCCGATGTAATTTTTACCCCTAGTACTTATGACCTTAACTATGGTCAACAAATCATAAGTACCAGTCAAGTTCTACCCGTCATTTCTTGATCAATTAGACCCACCCATATGACCTTTAACTATGGTCAACAAAGTCGCATGAATGTCCTAATTAATCTGCATCATATGCAGTGTAGGAAGACATCACTTAGCTACCGTACACTACGCCTTAACTAAAGTCAACAAACGTAGCACGAATACTAAGTACTCTACTTCCTAAAATGACGGAGGGTTGCGAATGTTTTTTAAAAAATCTTTAACGCTTTGAACTTGATATCGTTGTAGAATCAAACAGTTTTCAAAAGGAGTGGCTTAAGCTCCGCAGTTTTGAAATATAGCTTTTTCATAAAGAGCCGAGTGGTTTTCAAATCTGATTCTACAACATCTTTTTAGGTTTATTTTCTTTACATTAATCATATTAATGTAATCCCATCATTTAAGTCCTTAAGCCAATCACAGAAAAGAAACGAAAATAACACGTACGCTTATGCCATCCGCATTCGCCGCAATGTTCCGTTATGCACCGTTAGGTTACTTAACTAACGGCATACCGGGACAGGACTAGCGCGGGTGTAAAACATAAGCAACGTCTACTATATATCATATATATAATATGTCATTCGTCTCAGATATCACAGAACACAGGCAGCAGAAACATATATATAATGTGGGATATACTAGGACGTCCGTATTTAGTATTTAGCCAATAATAGAAAATACGGATTCCACAGTCGCGATGAATAGCCAAGCCCACACCCCTAGACCCCTACGAGAGCGGAAAGCGACCCTACCAATCCTGGAGTTTAGGAGACCCGGTCTCGACTCCTCGAGATGGCTTCCCACTGAACCCCAGAACCCGGTCACTTGTGCTCCCCAACTTGGGTCTGTCCTAATGCGGAAAAGTAAATAATATACAACACTGGTGACATAACCTCAACCCGGAAGTGCCCCAAATAAAAGAATATTACATTACATTTGAATATACATGAATGAAAATATAAAACTCTCATCTCACATAAAACCCCCCGGCTATTCAATCGCGACAATCCTGCACATCATATCTCAGCAACACATAATATCACATATCATCAACATAAGTAAGTATGCATACCCCAATTGTCGTTGACGTATAGCATCGAAACCGGTGATATCGAACATACTACACTTACGGTCACAGAAAAGAAAGTGTAAAACTACAATATTTGGAATCCACATTCTCTTTAGACATCATAAATGCGAAATATCACATATTTCGTATTTCATGCCTAAACTATATGAATTCCACATATTGTATCAAATTCCAGATAAACAGATAGTATTAAAGTTTTCGAACGAACGATCAAGAACCCAAGATTCACTAAAGCTCAACACTTGAGCAGGGTTCAAAAATCCGGAGTGTGACACAGTAGTCGTGGTCCAGCCGTAGAAGGGTCAATCCAACGCCCCACATGTGGCACGCCGTACTGCCCCAAACCCTAAGGTTCAAAGGGCGGTTCAAGACGGTCACATAATCGAGTTAAGGTTTGTTGTCTTCTAGAGGGTCCACCACAAAAAGACTTGCACGTATCTCCAAAGTATTTAAACCCCGTTAATATTAAGCATATGATACTCGTTCAAACACTTCAATACTTTCTAATTTACCCGGAAAAACTACGAAATGAAAATACCGATCGAATCTAGGCGTCCAAAACCATCTCCAGAAAATACAGTACTATATTCAGATTAAACATACCTAAAACACTGTACAAGCAGACCTAAGAATTATAGTGAAATTTTCATGCAATGATACCACTATACGGCCGCGGAGCCGCGGCCTAAGCAAGGAATTGCCGCGGTTCCGCGGCCATATGAACTGTTCATGGCATCGTATTTCACCATAATTCTTAGTTTTCCCTGCTGTATTTTTTAAGTATTTTTAATTTTGAAAAATGTCAGATTTTAAAATTCGTCCAGAGAGGGTCCAAAAAAGTCGTATTTTTGTCCGATCGGGATTTTTACTTCGTAAAAGTGTCGCCTAATGTTCTAGGTCGGCTCTGATACCAATGAAAGGTTTGTCTAGCACCCTATGTAGAGTTTTGAAGCATCACATGTGTCAAAGTTTTGATTTTGATGGTGCTAAACAAGCATGCAAAGGAATCGATCCTAGAAAATTAGGGTTATGAAACTTAAAGAAAACAAAACTAGGGTTTCGAGACTACAACCTTTGTAACTCCCTTTCACTGGACTCCTTGGTGTCTTGGGTGTTGGAAGAAGGTCCTCTTGAAGTCCTCTTACGTCCACGACGATCCACCCGGAGTTCGCCGTCCAAGCTCGCAACTTCGAGAATCGAAGAGAACACTCTAAACAAGTTGGCTAAACTTGTGTAGAATGATGTTGTGGTTTAGAATCTCACTTCAAAAACTTTTCTTTATGTGTATATTACACACTAGAAGAAACTAGAGAGCAAATATGAAGGAGGAAGAAGATGGTGGCAATATTTTTAACAAGAGATGAAGAAGTGATGATTATGAAAAGAAATGAAATATATCCTTTTATATTTTATTCCTTCTCACATCCAACCATGGTTAAGTGATGGAGATATTATTTAACTTGAGTTTTAAATCATAAAGAGAAGGATAACTCAAGGTTAGAGGTAGGTGAGCTTGGTTAAGTTAAAAGAAGAATGTAGAAGCTAGAAAGAATTATCCTTTTCTTTTCAATTTAGTTTTAAACACAAAATCAAATAATAATCCATCATTTAATTTATGGTGTGAGTCTTATATTGCCACCATTTCCATGTGTAAACAACCATGATAGATGGGTGTATGTATGTGTGTATGTATGCACATCCATATGTGCATGAAACAAAAATAGAAATAAAGAAACACATACATACATGCATACATCCATCATGTCCAAGAAAGGTTTTAAGTGAGAACACTAATGGTTAAGTGATAAATCAACACTTGATTTATCAATCCGGTCATATCACATATGACCCTACCAAAAGCAAGCCGCCCGATCAATGTTCGGTATCCTATACGCGTATTTTAATCGGGTGCATGCGCATATCGCATATGCGCACCACAATGTTTCGCCTGGACTGGGTAACTCCTTTATGGGACTCTAAGACTCATCAATACGCCGGCAGAGGGTGATGATCATATCAAGTACCCCCAAGCCGCAAGCGGTCAGCTAAACGTAACGGCCACCCGGGTATTGAGCGATCAGAAGAAAACAAGCGAACCTGCTACAACTCCCGTCGAGCCAACCGGCAACACTACCGTACAGTCCGGTCTCTTCGTCAGATATGTTGCATATCGAGCCTAGGGATGGTCACGTCGACCCCAATAACTCAATAAGTCGTGCCGGTGAATGGTCTTTAACAGATCGAGAAACTACAGATAATACTTATCAGCAATTCTCAGCAGCCCTGGCCAGGGACTTGCTGATATAACCAGTCGGACACAGCACAACATCAACTCCCAATATCGGGAGAGACGAAACCCCTCCTATCGCTCATTGCCTTCATGTGTCTCGGGACTGTACCCAACGGCCACCTGTTTGCACGACTCGGTAGAGCCGTGGTAGGGTGGCAATCAAAGTACAGTGGGAGAATACACAAGACTCTATGACGATCTCGGGTCTACAGACTAACATGTACCGGTGTCACCTGAGAACTGCTATCCGACGATAGATATAATTCCATATAGGAGTTCTCGGTGAGTCCGTCCAGTGTACATAGTCACCACTGAGCACCCGTATATGATCTTGATGTCAAACATCGATGAATATGGGAACATTCATCGCCCATCGTATGGGTCTAGTATCATATACCCTAGTCTACTCTGGTATATCAATGCCCCGTCTCGATATATCTACGACTAGGGACATTCCAGGATATACTTATAGACTACAGATGTCCCACTAGTATGATCTCCATCATAATCAAAGTAGTCAAGCCGATATCCTCAGGGCTTTATCAGCATGTATGAATGAATAAAAGCATGATCAAATCAACATGTCAGATAAAGAAGAACCAGATAGCATACTATCATGTTGAGCAAGAATGCATACTGAATATATATATACATATATAGATACATCCACCATCACATAATGGCCTCTAGGGCATACATATATCCAACAATCGGGATTCTTCAAAGTGATCGAAGATGTAGATACTTGTGAATGGTACTCAGTTGATAGTAATGATTAAGAGAACTTGCTTCTCTTTCAGGTTACTCATAATTGGAAGCATTCCTAAGTTGAGTAACGCTGATCGGACTCCTTCCATTTAGTTGACATGCACTGGAGACAGCTGCATGATTTGAATCTGGTTTAATTAAATCTGTGCCTCTGTTTCTGTATTGGATATAGAAAAGTTCATATCTTGACGATGTTAAGGTACGGGGAGTTGTCCGGCTTATGCTTAAAACCAGACTCCGGATAGCTCAAGGCACGTTTCTGTAATGGCTGTTTGTGGGTTAACCCGGGCAATGACGAGGGTTGACTTTCTACCATCTGGAAGATCAATAGTGATATTGTTCTTGACTTGCCACAGTTTTAATAAAAATGGATTTTTTCAAGGCACGATTACTGAAGATTTGATAAGAACCTAAAGATTCAATCTGGTTTGACATTCCATTGGCCACTCCGCGGATATGGTGGGTAACCTCAGGCACTCGAGAGGTACATCGATATGCTCAAGGACGGTGGCAGGGAGGTTCTTGTTTACCCAGACTTGCCATTACTGTTGTTCCAGACTGTGAGACCCGGCAGGAGGATGAGTATAGCGTCCTTCTAAACTAGCTTTAGAAGTGTATGTCTATATGACTCTGCCAGAAGGTTGTCGTAGTCAGTGGGAGGTGGACAAGTGGCTTGTGTCTGTTTATAGACTAAAGCAGATATAGCGGAGATAGATCATCTATTTCTGATGTGACAGTCATAGGTTTGATTTCGTCAGAATAGGGGTGGATCTGTTAAGAATGTAGTAGGTTGTGATGTCCTGGTATTTGATGACATACACAGAGTAGGAAGTGATATTCCTATACTACGATCGGTTATACTTTGGTTGTCACACAGTAGTTTCTCCACATAGGACGTGGATATTATATCAGACATTATGGTTACTAGATCTATGGTTTTAGGTCTAGATTTGGGTGGTTTCCCAATCAGGGTGCTTAGACAACATTCTAAGAGTATTTAGAATGGATGACTCCTGGCATGGTGGTGTACCTGCAGGTAATGGAGTCACCCTATCTAAAGGTGTCTTACAGACTAAAGGGGAGAGGGATACGCATGATTGGCAGATCACTTGCTTAGGCAATTGAGTCAATCATGAGATGTCAAGTACCCCACCAGATGTTGTTCTTGCAGTAGACGCAATAAGTTGATATCAATCCAATCCTAGAGAAACAATCGGAAGCAGTTTTAGGACATAAGTGCGTGTTCTAGGGATTTAATAACGGCATCCTCCTTTAGGAGACGGTTATCATTCAAGGCTTCCAAGGTGACCTGGACGACAGGGTGGCCGTCAGAGTTATAGTTCTTCCTATGACGAGGGGCAGTATTTTGGACAGGTGGTCCAGGCGGATACTGAGGGAGGCATGGCGCAGGATACTGATTAAGTTCAGTTGACGATACAGTCTAAGAAGTTTGGATGTGGAGTTCATTTATGAGCTAGGTCCCATAAGACATCCAGACATTCCAAGACAGGTATTGCTCATTTCGGTAGATGGTTTTCTCCGCGAACTTGAGATATAGAGAGAAATAGAAAGAAACATCACAGCGGATCCACTCACTGAGGCTATTCCTCGAACGCAATAGTTTCGCAAACGAGCTTTGAGAGACTGACTAGTAGAGGAATTAGGTGTTCGGTATCACACGGGCTGTGAGTATGCGACATCGCAATAATTAGCCTTGAGTGCAAGTGGGAGATTGTTGGAGATAGTGCCCTCAGAGTCAATTATTGGATCATAGGCACGTGATTGCAATGATTGAGGGAGGACCTGTCCCAGTAGGACAGTCTTACTCAAGATGATAGTATGCTATCTGTTTTATCTTTATCATCATGTACTGCTTTAGGTGACCTTACGAGTCGCTATTACACATTGATAGAGCCCCTAGGATTCTTGCTTGACTACCAGCAGTATGAGGGCGATCATATACGTGAGAGCTGGAGTCTATAAGCACATCCTTAAAAGGTCCCTAGTCATGGGAGTTTCGAGACTGGGCATCGATACTCCATTAGTAGACTAGTGTATACAGTCGAGACCCCGACGAGGGGCGGTGGCCGGTCTCACAAGCCACTGGTGTCAATTGGTTCACCTAAGATGTATACAGGTGCTCATTGGGTTATGAGTACACCGGACAGACTCGCCGGGAACATGCTAGTTGGGATTATACCAGACGTCAGATAGCAGTTCCCTGGTGACATGTGTACAGGTTAGTTCATCGACCTGAGATCGTCATTTGTCTCGTGTGAGTTCCCATTGTACTTTGATTACTACCCTACCACGGCTCAAATGAGTCGTGCAAACAGGTTTTAGTTGGGTACAGTCCCGAGCCACATGGAGACAGTGAGCGGATCTGCAGGGGTTCGTCTCTCCAGGTATTGGGGGTGAGGTCGCGCTGTGTCTAGGAGAGCCATTACACAAAGCCCTCGGCCGAGCAGGAGATTTACTCGTAGGTATTCCAGTAGTATCTCAGGGTGTTCTGGGCTACATTCCGACACGACTTGTACCACTTTTGGGGGTCTGACCTTTACCAACCCCCTAGGCCCGCCATGCGATACTCATAGACAAACGGACCGGACTGTACGGATATTGTCACTGACAGGCTCAGTAGGGTGTCAGGATGAGTTCGCTCATCGACGTCCCTTTTGGTCAATAGCTGGTGGCCCGTCACGTATGGCTAATACCTCTGACGTGCTAGTGGTTAAATCCACAGCCATAGTATTGACGAGTCTTTAGAGTCCACCACACTCAGTTACTCAGGTTTCGGGCGAAACGCTGTAGAGGCCATATGGAGATATGGCAGGGTTCGATCAGATACGTGCGGTATTGCACGGATCATGATCGGACGATTTTTACTAGCCGGCTTTGACTTAAGCCGGATCCTAGTATTAGTCAGTGTAGATTTTGTCTCTTTGCATTTGTGTTCAGTGGGAATACAAATGCGGGCATGTATATGCAGTCGCGGGGTTTTTCCTGTAATTTATTACGGGATCAGTTTTCTGTAGTTGCCAGTTTGCTTTCCGTTCCGGCCAATTTTCTTTTGTTCCTTCCGGCTGGACTTTCTGGTGGAAGGGGGTTATTTGCAAGTTTGCAAATAACTCTTTGTGAAGGTGTTATTTGTGAAATGGGAGATTATGAAAGCATCTTTTGATAACATTCTTTTCAATCATCATTTCTTGCTTTATTGTGATTAGAATTTGATTTGATATTGTTATCATGGTTTTGGGTGTGGTCACCATTATTCTTCTCCTACACTCACCTCCCTCATGTATTATGTTTTTTCTCCACCATTTCCTTAGAGGGGCCGGCCACTTCAAGAGATGAGAGAGAGTTCATTTTTTGTGAGGGTATCATTCATCTCATTTGATTCTATGCTTGCCACAAAAAATCCCTCACCTCTCCAAAGTTCATATTGGTTCCTCCATCAATGGCAACTACATAAACCCCAAGAGACAAAGTTTCTACACTAGTCTACAGCACACCTTGGACGCGTTGCTAGCCAACTTCGCACCCGAGTTGCCCCGGTCCAGAGGTGGGAGCCCATAAAAGAATCCGGCTACGTGGTGCCCTTTCCGACGAGGAGGTGACGGACGGAGACTCCGCGGGAGATTGGAGTGGAGACGAAGACCGAAGGACACGGATCGCTCGGTATATCTCTCACCCCTTCTCTTGATAGCTTGGATTAGGTTAATGGTTAGGATCCGGGTTTATTGTGCGTGGTAGCGCCGGTTCCAAGTTAAGAAAATTTTTTATTCCGCATTTTGGCGTCGAGTAGAAGGCCGGGGCGCTGCCGTGGCGCAACAATCACAACTGTGTAATCCGTCTTTTGTTGCAGGCTCTAAACAAACACGGATTGCTTGCAAATCCAATAAAGTTCATATGAGATCTGGAATGCCTATTATTGTGTCTGACGAATGTACAATATCTATATATGATAACTATTTAGACGTCACTTATGTTTTACACCCGCGCTAGCCCAGCACCCGCTCTGCCCTTAGTTAAGTAACCTAACGGGTGATGACGGGACCCCGTGGCGAATGTTGATGGCATAAAAGGACGTTGTATTTTCATTGTTTTCTGCAATTATAGGTTAATGATGGGACGCATTATTTATAATGCAAAGAAAATAAACCAAAAGATGAATCGTTGGAACAATTTAAAAGAAACCACTCAGTTATTTTAAAACAGATGATATTTTTTAATTGCGGAGCTTTAAGCACTCCTTCTAAAAAGCTATCAGGTTCCTTCGGTCATATCATGTTCACTACGTTCACGGTTTTGCCAAAACCATTCGTAGCCCTCCGTCATTTCATTTGGGTATTCAGTAGTATTCAAGCTATGTATTTTGACCAACGCCAAGACATAGTGTTAGGTAGCTGCAGGGTATTCATTTGTTGCATAGATAGATGAGTTGGTTTGGGACAGTCGTATTATCATTTTGGCCAACGTCAAGGATATGTACGGATGGGTTCAAATTAACAAGATAATGTTGGGTAGAACTTGACATATGACTTATGAAATTTTGACCAACGCCATGGTGATAAGAGCATGGGGCAAAAATATATATCGGGAATTTCTAAAGAAACTGAAATTTGCAAAGAGTTGCATACCATTTGGAGTTTGATGAATGTTGGTAGGATTCCTTCAACATTATCATACGATGATATTTTGATCGCGATCCTACTGTGAGTATATGCTACTCATCAGGATATTCGTCACTTAACGATCAATGCTATAAACCAAGTAGGTGTCAAGAAAGGTGTCAGCGGGGTTGCACCCCCAGAGAAAAGAGGTTATTTAATTAAGGAACTTCGAGAAAGCGTTGGAAAACCTCCCTCGAAGTACTGACACCATCCTGGCTGAACGGTTAAGCAAGTATTGTACAGTGAGAATAGTCCTGGCTAATTCTTCTTTTATGGTTTGAGGAAGGATTCGAGAAACAGTGGGAGCCATCCAGTTTAGATAAATTAAAAACCATTCTAAACTTGCAAGAGCATCATGCTAAAGAGTTTTCTTCTCTCTCTCCTAATTGCAGCGACCCTGAAAATGACTGGACTTAAGTTACTTTTAGAGAAAAATATACTGACAGGGCCAAACTATAAAGATTGGCTGCGGAATGTCAAAATGGCTTTGACCTATGACAAATTGGGGTACATCCTCACCGCTAAGGCACCTGCTGTCCCTGGTCCTAAATCCAGTAATGCGGATAAGGAAATCCGTAAAACCTGGGATTTCGATTGCGCGAAAGACAAGTGCTTCGTGCTTGCCTCAATGAACAATGAACATCAGAGGAGGCACGAGGATATGGAACTTGATGCCATATTTATCCATACAAAGGAACATTATGGAAAGCAATCTCGTATAGCAAGATACGGGACCTCTAAGAACTTGTTTCGAGCGAGGTTGGCTGTCGGGTCATCGGTAGGAGAACATGTCCTAAAGATGATCGGCTATATAGAAAAGCTCGCAGACCTTAGGACGACTTTGGATAATGAGCTCTATACAGACCTTATTCTCCAGTCCTTTCCTTCCACTTACGCCCAGTTTATCCTGAACTTCAACATTCAAGGAAAAGAAGTTGAACTTCCGGAACTCCTGAACATGTTAAGGAGTGCAGAGGGCACCTTGCAGAAGGCAAGGGAAACACCCGCTATGTTTGTTAGCGGTGCTTCTTCTTCCGGGTCCAAGGCTAGGGCCAAAGGAAGGAAAAAGAAGGCCGCCCCCAGACCTAGAGGAGGTGTAAGTAAGGTGGGAGGGAAGGGAAAGAAAAAGTTTGCGGTACCTGTAGTGGGCCAGGATGACTGCTTCCATTGTCACAAGAAAGGGTACTGGAAAAAGGACTGCAAGGCATGGAACGCCAAAAACCAGCAACCGAAGCAAGCTGTGGCTTCGACTTCAGGTGTGTTTGTAATTGAGAATTGTCTGTCAATCAACTCTACTTCATGGATATTGGATACCGGATCAGGATATCATATTAGCAATTCATTGCAGGCACTGAGAAACCGTAGAGTGCTGAAGGAAGGTGATATGACCCTGATGGTTGCTAACGGAGTTAGCGTGGGAGCTGTGTCCGTAGGGGATTATCACCTGGGATTAACGAGTGGACACATTTTGGTTTTACATAACTGTTTTTATGTACCCAGCTTAACGTGTAATATTATATCTGTTTCCTTGTTATCAAATAAAGGTTATGATTTCACGTTTGGAAGTGGTGTTGTTAACATCCACCTTAATCATAGTTTGATTGGGTCCGGTACACTGGAAAACGGTATATATGTGTTAAATCAACTCCAAATTTTCAATATCCAGAACACACTAAAAAGAAAGTCTCCAGATTTAAATAAAGCTTTCTTATGGTATTGTAGACTGAGTCACATCAATGAGAGAAGGTTGACTAAGTTGCATAGAGAAGGATATTTGGACTCTTTTGAATATCAAACTTATGACACTTGTCAATCTTGTCTCAAAGGAAAGATGACAAAGAATCCATTTACTGGACATGGAGTAAGAGCGAGCGAGCTCTTAGGACTCATACACAGCGATGTATGTGGTCCAATGTCTACACATGCAAGAGGTGGTTTTTCCTATTTCATTACTATCACGGATGATTACTCAAGGTACGGATTCATTTATCTGATGAAACATAAATCCGAGGCTTTTGAGAAATTCCAAGAGTATAAGAATGAAGTAGAAAACCAAACAGGCAAAAGTATCAAGACACTAAGATCTGATCGAGGTGGTGAATACTTGAGTGCCGAGTTCCTAGGTTACCTAAAAGAGAAAGGAATTCTCTCTCAGCTTACTCCTCCATACACTCCACAGCATAACGGTGTATCGGAGAGACGGAATCGAACCCTATTGGATATGGTACGATCCATGATGAGTAATGCTGAGTTACCGCGATCTTTTTGGGGTTATGCGTTAGAATCAGCGGCATATCTTTTGAACATGGTACCTACCAAGACTGTGTCTACCATGCCATATCAGATGTGGAGTGGGAAGAAACCCTATCTTCAGTATCTGAAAATATAGGGATGTCCAGCTTTTGTTAAAAAGCAGCATGTGGACAAGCTCGAGGCATAATCAGTAAAGTGTAAGTTTGTGGGATATCCAAAGAACTCCAAGGGGTATCTATTCTATTACGCAGAGGAACAAAATGTGTTTGTTTCTCGTAATGCCCATTTTCTAGAATATCAGTTTTTAGAAATGGAAATAAATGGGAGCGAAATGGAACTGGAAGAAATTCCAGAACCACAAACTAATACTGAAAGTTTGGTAGAACAAGTAGTTCAAGAAGAACAGGACATTCCCGCACCCCTCCGCAAGAGTAGTAGGCCGTCTTATCCGCCTGAGAGATACTACGGTTTTCTCATAGATGGGGATAGAGAGGAATGCATCATAGATGATGATGAACCTACTGGCTTCCAGCAGGCCATCCAGAGCGGCGACTCGGTACGATGGCTAGATGCAATGCGGACCGAAATGGAGTCCATGTACACCAACAAAGTATGGACTTTGGACTTTGCTCCAGATGGGGTAAAACCCATAGGATGCAAATGGATCTTCAAGAAAAAGATTGGTGTAGATGGACAGGTGGAAACCTATAAGGCTAGACTTGTTGCAAAGGGTTTTCGTCAAAGACCTGGTTTGGACTATGACGAAACTTTTTCTCCAGTGGCTATGCTCAAATCCATTCGGGTCCTTCTTGCTATTGCTGCCTTCCATGATTATGAAATCTGGCAGATGGACGTAAAGACGACTTTTCTGAATGGAAATTTAGATGAGTGCGTCTATATGGATCAGCCACAGGGTTTCAATCAGAGTGGGAGCAGCGGGAAAGTATGAAAGTTGCTTAAGTCCATTTATGGACTAAAGCAGGCATCGCGGAGTTGGAACAAATGTTTTGATGAAACAATCAAAGAATATGACTTTATCAAAAATACAGATGAACCGTGCATATATAGTAAAGTTGTAGCAAGAACTGTCGTATTCCTCGTCTTGTACGTGGATAACATTCTATTATAGGAAATGACATTCCTATGCTACAATCTGTCAAAGGATTCTTGTCACACAGGTTCTCCATGAAAGACCTGGGTGATGCCTCTTACATTCTGGGGATCTGGATCTATCTTGATAGATCCAAGAGGATGTTGGGACTTTTGCAGTCCAGGTATATCGACACTGTACTGAAAAGATTCAGTATGGAAGATTCTAAGCACGATAATCTACCAGCTTGTCACGGAATCACCCTATCCAAAGAGATGTCTCCCAAGACTGATTTGGAAAGGGATCGCATGTCTATTATACCCTACGCTTCTGTGGTAGGCTATATAATGTATGCGATGTTGTGCACCAGACCAGATGTAGCTTACGCAGCGAGCGTGGTAAGCCGGTATCAGTCAGACCCAGGGGAGAAGCACTGGATAGCAGTAAAGAACATTCTCAAGTACCTGAGGAGGACTAAGGAGATGTTCTTGGTTTACGGCGGAAAAGACCTCAGGATGGAGGCCTATGCTGATTTCGGCTTCCAGAGTGATATGGACGATTCCAAGTCGATGTCAGGTTATGTCTTTACCCTTAATGGAGGGGCGGTGTGCTGGAAGAGCTCCAAGCAGGACACCGTTGCCGACTCGACGATGGAAGCGGAGTATATAGCTGCTTGCGATGCCACAAAAGAAGCAGTCTGGATGAAGAAGTTCCTAACAGAACTTCAGGTGGTTCCTACCATTGTTGATCCAATACCTCTGTATTGCGACAACAACAGAGCTATAGCTTTAGCGAAGGAACCAAGGTCCCATCAGAAGTCCAGACACATCTTAAGGCGGTATCACCTAATCAAGGAGATCATTGATCGTCGGGAGATCGAGGTTCGGAGAGTTGCTACTGAAGAGAACATTGCTGATCCATTCACAAAGGCCCTACCTCAGATTCAGTTCGAGAGGTTACTCGATATCATCGGTCTTCGATATGCCAGTACATGGCCCTAGTGCAAGTAGGAGATTGTTAGTGTATATGCCCTAGGGGCCATTATTGTATTATACTAGTTTGTATATTACTTAATGGAAGCTTGGGATATTTATAACAGTCTTGCTAAACATGGTAGTATGCTACTTGGTTTTTCTATCTTAATATGTGAGTATACGTATTGATAGAGCTCTTAGGATCTTGCTTGACTACCAGCGTTGTGATGACAGTCACACTAGTGGGGGCTGGGTAGTCTACAAGCACATCCTTATTCAGGTCCCTAGTCGTAGGATTATTAAGACAGGGCATCGATACTCCGGAGTAGACTAGTGTGTATGCTTCTCATCCCAGTTGGGGGGATGGTCTGTCCCACAGCCGTCAGTACGTCGTACTGGACATAGTATGCAGGTGCTCGTTAGGTTACGGGTACACCGGATAGGACTCACAGGGAACTGTTGGTTGGTTTTATACCAGTCGTCGGTGAACAGTTCCCAGGTGACATGAGTACAGCATAGTCCGCAGACTTGACACTGCTGCTTCGGCTTGAGTGTGTCCTACTGCTCTTAGATTGCTACCCTACCACGGCTCAAAGGAGGCATGCAAACAGGTAGCAGTTGGGTGCAGTCCCAAGCACTTGGAGGCAGTGGCAGTTAGACAAGATTCGTCTCTCCCGGTATAGGGGGTTGATATCGCGTTGTGTCAGAGAGCCATTACGCAAAGTCCCTGGCCAGGGCAAGTGAGATTTGCTGGTAGGTTCCAGTAGTTTCTTAGGGTGTAATGGGCTTCGCTCCGACACGACTTATACCGCTATTAGGGGACCGACGCTTGTCGCCCCCCTAGGCCTGATATGCGATAGTCTTAGACGAACAGACCGGACAGTACGAAGATTGTCACATCAGACTCAGTAGGAGTTCGGATGGGTTTCCTCATCGGCCTTCTTATCGACATCTACCTGGGGACCGTTACGTACAGCTAGTGCTGCTTGCGGTCTGTGGTTAAACCCACTGCCAGCGTAGTAGTCGAGTCTCTAGAGTCCCACACAGAGAGTTTCCCTACTCCAGGCGAAACGATATAGAGGTCGTATGGCTTTACGACAAAGGTTCGGAAGCATACGTGTGTTTACGCACGTACGACATCCAGACAGTTTTTACTAGTCGGCTTTGGTTTAAGCCAGTTTCTAGTATCCGGTTATTGGATTTATACAGTCTAAAGTTTTTCCGTGTTTTCACGGATAGGAGGGGCGTTCTCGTAATTGCGCGAGAAGCTTCTAGAAGATGGTGACTTGGGGGTTAAGGTGGCATATGCATTAAATGAGATTAGTGAGTCATTTGAGTGATTCATCCAAGTCATTAATGCATCATAAATGCTTAATGACTTATGGAGATGAATTACCCTCTTATATTTATTAAGCATGATGATTAATCATTTATTTTCTTTTATTTGGATAAATAATAATGCTTGATATATATTATGATAGCTCATTTTCTCATCTCATTCTCTTGCTCACTTTCTCTCTTCTCAAGCTTTCCCTCTTCAAACCCTAATCCTCCCCTCTAATGTGTTGAGTACAAGGATTAGATTAGACTACTTAATCCTTAACCATTCTCTATATCACCTAGGTTGCTTAGATTAGCGATTTAAGAAACCTAGTTATCTCTAGTTTGAGGTGAAGCTTGTAGTAAAGCTCTCGGGTGGATCTTCTACTACTTAGAGAAGGCCGGAGAGGACGTGGAGAACGACCAGACGAAGGACTCAGTTCTACAGATATAATCACTTTTCATAGTAGTTGTTAACCCCTATGTTTTGTTGTTAATTATTGTTTATGCAAAGATTCTCTGTTAGTCGATGTTTACGCCTAAAACAAGATCGTTTTTCATTATTCCGCCCCCCCCGCAAGTCATGGTGTGTTGTACATCGACTTACAGAGTCAACACAAACAAGCCTGAAGGAACACTCCGAGAATCTAGCAAAACCGCTGGGGCTCTCCCAATGTCTGCAAAACAAATCCTCAAGTGCTACTCCTGTCCCTCAAAACACATTGAATATACCAGAATGTCATCAATAACACAACAATAACTGGTCGAGGAACGACCTGAAGAAATCCGGTTCATCACATCTACGAATGCTGCTAGGGCGTTGGTGAATCCAATGACACACCAATACACACAAAGCCCGTAGCACGTACAAGGCAGTCTTCGGAATGTCATCACTCCGAAACCGCAACAATGATAACCTGATCCTGAACAAACTTAGAAAATGTCTCACACTCTGGTGCTGATCTAAGAAATCGTCAATGCGAGGTAAAGGATAACTATCCTCACCGTAATCCGGTTAAATTGACAATCAATCAATACAAAACCTAACCTGTCATCTTCCTCCTTGACGAACAGAAATAGGAGCTCCCTAATGCGAAACACTCAGACGCACAAACCTCCCAACAAGCAACTCTGCAACTGATCCTTAAGCTCCCCAAGCTTCGCCGGCTCATCTGGAACAACGTCGAATAACTCTAGCACGAAAGGGACCTGGTCCAACAAACCAACTGTGGCTCCGGTACCACGAATGAATGCCAAGAATCCACGACATCCTCTCCTCAAAAGCCGACTAGCAAAAAAAGGCTGAATTCAAGCTTTGAGAGGCGGCACCACTGTCCCCCTACACAACGAGAACTGACTTGCCAGGAAAACAAACCTGACTATTTTCTCGCGGTAGTCCACAGACGCCTAGCATGTAGCTAACCAGTCCGTGCCCAGGAGAACATCAAATCAAACATCTCTAGAAGGATCAAGTGACGGATGAATCTCCTAACCGATTGGCACACGACTGAAATACGTGTCGCGCAACAAAAGAATCGCTGACAGAAGTTAACACAATTAACGGCTGATCTAGCTAACACGATTCTCCTCGCCCCAAACCTCTGCTACTCCCGGGACGGTCACAAAATCTTCCTCGACGACTAAGCCTCTGTCTCTGGGCTGGTACACCGGTACGAGTCCTCCATGGTTCCGGAACTCTCAAAGTCTCTGGAATACGTGTCTCGTCGGCTGGGGCTGCATCCACTGGTGCTATGTAGGTGACGGAATGTTGTATGCTGATAGTAAGGAATAACTGGGTAACAGGGGTGACAACCTCCTGTCGCTGCGCTCGAATGGCCTCAACCAAAGAACTCATCGTCTGGCGCAAGTCCTGTATCTCTGCCACAAGCCTAGCAATACTATCTGTCGAAGGTGGATCCTTCTGCACCTGTGCATCGAGCGCGCCATCCTGGTCAGTCCTCATCCAACCCGAGTCAATTCTGACCTCGGCCCTCGCTGCACCTCTCTGAGTCTCCATAGTCGTCGGCGGCAAAGGCTATAAATGGAAATATGATTCGTTATGAACACGGAAATCGAATCATAAGAATATGAATCATCAAGGAAGGAATTTCAAGAAAATTGTACTTAGGTCACTTTAGGCGGAGTACCGCATCGTGAGTATGCTGCAGACATACACTACGTTACTCTGCTTAAGCTACCTACTCCATCATACCAAGGTCATCCTACACTCCGAAAGGTAAAACCTAGCGCTTTGATACCAACTTTGTCACGACCCGAAATTGGCACGTGACGGCCCTAATACTACGCAACGTCTACAGGTGTAACGCAGTAAAAGAAAGCCAAAACCCAGAAATCTAAACCATAAAAAGAATACAAAAAAAGATAATAGAAGTTTTAAAACATTTGAAATTTCAACCCAAATTCTTTAAAAGCCCAATTTATTTCCTTTAAAATTTTAGCAGCACCTCATTTGTAAAAACTAGCCCCCAAAATGGGTATAACATAAATATAAATGAAACATCCTCAAACGGGAGCAAATACACGCTCAAAGGCAGAAAACAACCACCACAACAAATATACGACGTCGTGGCGAAGAAATAAAAGATGATAGAAAGGAAACTGTATAAAAGACAACAAATCACAAATAATACACAATATCGTCCGCACCAAGTCTCCAAGTCAACAAAATAATAGTAGATGGAGAGTATAAGGATACAACGAATATACAATACAACAATACGGATAACCACAAAACCCACCTAAGCAAAACTGCATACTATGAGCTGAAGCGGTATCCGTAGTAAAAGATGATCAGATAGATGAATAGCCAGCCTCGACTACTCTGGGGAATACCCTGCAAAACAACTATGGCACAACGGGGGTGAGTTGCCAACTCATGAATAGTAAATAACATATGCAGGTAATCGCAAGTATGCACGTACAACGTGAATCTAACAAATGCAATTAATAGCAATAAAAGGTCATATGAATGCAATAATCATGAAAAGTACACTAGCAGGTACGACTAATACATGAAGCAATAATAATATGACAATCAGTATGCAATAATCAAGCAATAATGATATGAAAATGTGTAAAAGCAACAATCATGAAAGGTACACTAACAGGTACAACTAATACATGAAACAGTGCATAAACAATAAATATGGAGTATGGAATGAAATATGTCATTTCCACGGAATCCTGATATCGTGGTAGGATCACAATCCATCAAGACAATCCAAATCCCAATTTCCTCAAATCAGCCCCCAAATTGGCTCTCATATCATATAAGTCTCACAAATCCTTAATGTACAATATTGAATAAATCTCCTATATTCTGAATGTACAAAATCAAGTGAATCTCATATATCCTTTATGTACAATATCAAGTAAGTGTCATATGTCCTAAATCTAATATCAAGTGAATCTCTTATAACCTAGGTATATTTGCATGAATAAATATAATGTATATAAAATTAATGTCAATACACATATATTAGCGTCCCATTCCACTAATATTGGTGTAAGGGAATATATAACTGCGGCCTAATCCCCTGTTATATATACAAAGGAGTAAAAGAAATATCATGAAACCAATGTGTCAAGCATCGACACGGAAATGCTGATCTATCAGGTGCTGTCACCAAGACTGGCACCCTGATAGTTACGTATCATACGCTATACCGAAAGCACGAGTGCCTAGCTCTGACCCTCGCCTTTCGATGTATCCATACGCACATGACTCCAGTCGGTATCCCCATGATAACCGTCGAGTCATAGGTAATGTCACCGGATGGTATGGTTCCACTGCCGGGCTCATCGGAGTGCTACATCGACATCCCTTTCTTTCCCCGGGGTACCTCCGGGCCCCACCATGTACCCTCATACGGCCTCGACGCCTCCTCGTACGGGTATATATATCAGAACCGATAAAACTCATGGTGGATGCTGAAATATCATGTCAAGGGAAACTGGGTTTTTCAAATAATGCATAATTTTATGAACTCCCACGGTCCCCAAATTCAGAAAACATCATGAAAAATCCATATAACAATGCGAAAATCCATGAATATGATATATGCACCATAAGATGAAATGTAATCATATAAAGGAAAAGCCGCTAATTAACTGCAACAAGTTAATATAAAATATCATGTGGTTCTTATTTTATCCAATTATAAATAACATCAAGTGAAGGTAAATATGTTGCTATAACTGATATATGTGTAAACACAAAGGTATAGCAAGATATATGTATCTACCTATAAGTAAATGATGTAGTATACCCCCTGGGTATAAGTGAAATATGTGCAAGGTACACCTGTAACTATGTCGTAAAGTGTGTATGTATCTATCACTAATGGCACAATACTCTATAGGTATACGGTATCTAGCATATAAGTATATGAAAGCATATGTGTAAGCATGTGGTATACAGGTATGCTAAAAGTCATATGCGATAAGAAATATGAATCAATGTCACAATGTCCCTAACCAAGCAATATCCTAACCATAAGTGGTTTGTGTGTGACATGGCAATTATTGACGGTGTGTGTATCATACAATCAGTGCTCGTGCAACATGAATCGTCAATAATATGTGCAGTGTCCTAAGGCTACTAGTCCAAGCACAACAACATCTAAGTAATAGGGTAAATGCACAATTCTAAATATGACATAGAATATGCGACAAGTATTAACATCTCTATCCCAAACGCATAACGCCATGCGGGCGATTCCGCTGTAGATGTTAAATCTACTCACCAACGCTAAAAGCTAGGTGAATCCTACCACCTGTTTTCCCTTTGTAGCAGTGTTCGTAGTCCGCGCCTGCGAACCTGCAATATTAAAACAACAAAGCAAATATATATTAATAATAGACCAAAAATACTTACAATCTACACGGACCAACACGACAAACCTACGTACTTTAAAGGGTTTGTATTGTAGCTAACGCGTATAGCGACACTACGAAACCAACTCAGCGCAACAGCAACACGTATCACGCACCGTATCGGATAACGTATCACACGAAACGAAACACTAGAAATATGCAAAATGATCCCAGAATTTTCTGTGCTAACAATTTGTAAAAATTGCAAGTACCATGAGACTACCAATCAACCCAGAGACCTCTACACCAAAAACCAACACCCACGTCCCTACTCTGGCCGCAAATTGCGGCCAGATCCAATAAATCTGCGGCCGGAGTTGGAGGAAGTGGGCTCTTATTTTGAGGGTAGGTTCTAGGTCTCTATACTATGTTAATGTCAAGTATACTTTTGCAACAAATACCTGGTTTAACAGCAGATCATCTGGGACCCCAAATCGACACTAAAAATATGATATTTATCCGAAACGATACATTACGCGATAAAAACAACAACTCTAAAGCTAAGCTACTCAAAAATGACCTAAAGAACAGATATGAAACATTACCTAAACAAGAGAATACAAAGATCCAAGCTTTGTATGATCCAAGGCATCCAAGAGGCAAAGTCCAAGAAAAGATATGATTTTTGATGAGATTTGTGATGTTTAGTGATGGATTTGTGAAGAAAGGAGAGAGAGCTCAGTTTAGAAAGAGAATGAGATGAAGAAATGAGAAAGAGATAGAGAAAAAGAGAGAGGGTGTGAGGAAATGAGAGAGGGAGGTGAGTGTAGGGTGAGAATGGGAGTGAGTGTATCACTAGCATTAATGCATCATAATTTTTTTCACACACACCTCACCACTCAAACACAAATATCTCTCTCTCAATTAACCTAGAAGCTTCTCACAAAAGATCAAAGGAAAAGATTAAGGGTTGGATTAAACAAGGATTAGGTTAAGGGTCAAGGTTGCTAAGATCAAAATTAGCAAAAACAAATCCTCGCATTTACGTGCACACTTGCGTGCATGCTTATAACAAATAATAATAATTTATTAATTAAATGTTATAAAATGCAAGAAACCCGAATTGGTAAACTTTTTAAAGTAAACCCGCATTACCGTCTAAACGAACACTAACCGAAATCTAAGGCGTTACAGAGCCATCTTGATTAGATAAATTAATAACCAATCTAATCTTGCAAGAGCATACGCTGGGTGTTTTCTTCTCTCTCTCTCCAAGTAGCGACCATGTCACGCCTTAATCAAGATAATAATACGGATGTATTGACCGAACCCGCTTGTTATGCTGAGCTGGGGAACGTTGGTCCCGCTCCAACTTATAATTGTTATAAGACGTAGCAGAAAATAGGGGATTACCAGAATTCCCGTGCCGCCCAAACGAATAAAGGGCATGCTGATGCATCATCTTCGGGTATGTTCATTACCGAGAACTGTTTCTCAGTATCCTTTATGTCCTGGGTATGAGATACCGAATCAAGATCCCACAAATGTAATTTTCTACATGGGCTACAGATAGGTAGAGAACTGAGAATGGGTGATAAGTTTTAAGAGTTAGAAACGGTGCAATTGTTGTAGCCAAGTCTGTTGGCAGTTATCACCCTGTATTACTAAATACATTGATTCTGAACGAATGTTATTAGATGCCGAACCTGATATACAACATCATATCAGTCTCTTTATTAGTAAAGAAGGATATAATTTTGTATTGTTGGATAATGTTTTGAACATTTCCTATATCAAGAGTTGATCGATTCAGGCACGTTATCTAAAAGCATATACGTTCTAAATCAAACCACAGTTCTTAAACGTACAGAACACACACAAGAAGATGAGTTCAGAAATGAACAAATCCTTCTTGAGGCATTATAGACAAGGTCATATCAATGCGACCCGACTAGCTAAAGTTACATAAAGATGCATATTTAAATCAGTTTGAATTTACATCTTGTGAAACTTGCCAGTCATGTTTCAAAGATAAACATGACCATAGCTCCGTTTATTGGAAACAAAGAAAGAGTTACTGAACTCTTGGGATTGATACATGATGATGTATGAACGTCCCCTGTCTACGCATGCCAGGACTGGTTCTTTGTACTTCATTACATTCACTGATGATCTCTCAAGATTCCCACATGTGTTCCTGTTGAAACACATGTCGGGAGCTTTTGAGAAATTCAAAGAATATAAGTTAGAAGTAGAGAACCAAAAGAGGGTATAAGTATTATGTCCTTTGATGAGATCAGGGAGAAGAATACCTGAGCACGGAATTCCTGGATTATTCTAAACGAGAATGAGATTCTCTCTCAGCATTGCTCCTCCGTATACACCACAGCACGTTGGTGTATCGGGGTGGAATAATCGCACCCTATGTGATATGGTGTGCTCTATAATGAGTACTACTGAGTTGCCTATTTCAAAAGCAAAATCCGGACAAGCTCGAGGCAAGGTCAGTTCTGTGGAAGTTTGTTGGATATCCCAAGCATTCGCAACGGAATATCTTCTACCAAACCGAGGAACAAAAGGTGTTTTGTTTCTAAGCATGCCACTTTTTGGAAAGGGAATTTCTTGTTAAGAAATTAGTGTTCATGAGGTAGAACTGGAAGGAGTTCCAGCTATATAAACTACAGCTGATGATTGGTAGAACCGGAGGATTCATTAGTTCCCAACGAACCTCAGCCTCTCCGCCGATCTAGTAGGGTTCCTCACCCACCTGAGAGATACTTCGGTTTTCTCTATGAAAGTAGGAGCAAGGATTGCATCATGAGATGATGACCCAACTAGTTTCGAGCAGGCCATCAAGAGTGGGGACTCTGTAAGAATGGCTGGATGCTAAGCGATCTGAGATGGAATCCATATACACCAACAAAGTATGGACTTTGGTTGCTATATCTGAAGGGTTAAATCCCCATCAGGAGCAAGTATATCTTGAGAAGATTACTTGGTGTACATGGAAATGTTGAGACTTTCAAAGCTAAGACTTGTTGTAAAAGGTTTTCGTCATCAACCAGGTATGGATAATGATGAAACCTTTTCTCCAGAAGCTAATCTTAAGTCCATCCCGATCCTACTTGCCATTGCTACATACCATGACTACGATATCTGGCGATTGGGTGTCATGATTGCTTTTCTAAATAGTGATTTAGAAGAGAGCGTCTATAAGTACACAACCATAGGGCATCGTAGACAGTGGGAGCAGAGGAAACGTGTGCAAGTTGCTTTATAAGTTAAAGCAGGCATCGCGGAGTTGGAACGTCTGTTTTGATGTGGTAGTCAAAGAGTTTGACTTCATCAAAATGATTGATGGACCTTGTATATGCAAAAAAGGTAGTAGGGAGTATGGTGGTGATCCTCATATTGTACGTGGATGACATGCTCTTGATAGGAAAGGAGTTTCCTATGATACACTCGGTCAAACTCCTCTTATCACAATGATTCTCCATATAGGATTAAGGTGATACCTCCTAAATCCTGGATTTTAGACCTATGTGATAGATCTAAATGGATGTTAGGATTCTCACTACGTGTAGTGAGATGGTATCAATCGATCCTAGGGAGAATCACTGGATAGCTTCCAGGGTGGTAAGGACGAATGAATGTCAGTCACAGGCATTGTCTTTACCCTCAGTGGAGGGACGGTATGTTGGAAGAGTTCCAAGCTAGATACCATGACAAACTAGACAATAATGGCTAGATACATAGTTACCAAGGATGCTACCAAAGTGGAAGTCTGGATATATATAAGTTCATGAGATGAACTTCGTTCCTACCATTGTGTGACAATGGAGTTATGGCTTTGGCCTAGGAACCCCCATCCCATCAGTGATCCAGACATATTCTTAGGCAGTATCACCTGATCATGGAGATGGTTGATCTCCAGGGAGATCGAGGATAGGAGAGTAGACACAGAGGACAACAGCGCGAATCCATTCACAAAGGCCTTTTCCCAAGAGAAACTTTTATGGGATGGTTGAGTATGAGATACTTCAACCACTGCTGATTGTTGGGTATTGGAAACTACAACAGATGGCCCTAGTGCAAGTGGGAGATTGTTAGTTATATGTATGCCCTAGAGGCCATTACTGTACATACGATGTATATTGTAGTGGATGCTTGGACATATACATGGAGGACTTTCTTGCTCGACATGATAGTTTGCTATCTGGTTGCTCTTTATCTTAACTTGTACACTGATTATCTCTATATTACATGTTGATAAAGCCCTTAGGATCAGTACTTGACTACCAGGATTATGATGCAGATCATACTAGTGGGGACAGTGTAGTCGCTAAGTACATCCTTCAAATGTTCCTAGTCGTAGGTGTATCGAGACAGGGCATCGATATACCAGAGTAGACTAGCGTATAACTTATCGACCTATGTAGATGGGCGATGGATGATCCTATATCTATTGGTGTTTGACATCAGAGATAGTATACGGGTGCTCAGGGGAGACTGGGTACACTAGACGGACTCGCCGAGAACTCCAAGATGGTATTATACCTCACGTCAGATGGCAGTTCTCTGGTGACACTGGTACAGGTTAGTCTGTAAACCCGAGATCGTCATAGAGTCTTGTGTGATTCCCACTGTGCTTTGATTTCCACCTTACCACGTTCAAGAGAACGTGCAAAACGGTGGCTTTTGGGTACAGTCCCGAATCACATGGAGGCAATGAGCGATAGGAGGGGTTTTGTCTCTCCCGTTATTAGGAGTTAATGTTGCGCTGTGCTCGATTGGCTACAACAGGAAGTCCCTGGCCAGGGCTGCTTCAGAGATATGCTGGTAAGTGTTATCAGTAGTTTCTCGACCCGTTATGAGCCTCACATCGACATGACTTATCGAGTTACTGGGGTCTGGCGTTTACCATCCCTAAACAAGATATGCGACATATTAGACGAAGATACCGGACTGTACGGTAGTGTTACTGATTGGATTCGCAGGAGTGTGAGCAGGCTTGCTTGTTGATCTTCTGATCGCTCAATACTCGGGTGGCTGTTACGTTTAGCAGACTGCTTGCGTCTTGTGGGTGTTTGATATGATCATCATCTACTGCCGGCGTATTGACGAGTCTTTAGAGTCCTACACAGAGGTTTCCTGGCTTAAGCGAAACGGAGTAGGAGCACATATGTGATATGTGCGGGACCGAGATTAATACGATATGAGATACCGTATTCCATTCTTGCGTCATGTGACATCGGTTGGTTATATGTGATATAGCCGGGTTATCGGATCAAGTGTTGATTCGATAAGTTGTTACATTTGATATTACTCGGTTATATGTGATATAGCTGGATTATTAAATCAAGAGTTGATTTAATAATTTAATGTATAATTATATAATTGATATATTACATTACATTAACTAATAAAAAGCCGACTTATGATTTCTTTTTCTCATTTTGTGCACATTGAATATATGTGATATATTTTTGTGTACATGTTTCGTGTCATGTTTGATGATACATGCAACTTGGGTGTGTGTATGACTTACACCATGCTTGGTTTAATCCTAGGGTTTTTAATGGATTAAGTAATTCAAAACTAAAGTCATTTGTCACGGCAAGAAGCTTTTGGAAGCTTGGATTTGCATTGGCTAAAGTCTTCAAGTTTTGTTTTGCCTTAAGATATTTATAAACCCAACCAATTAAACCTACCATGGTTAACTCTCTCCAAAGATTAATATATGATATTAACTCACCATGGTTTCCATTCTCACAGGGATAAATATTCATGAGGGATATTTCTTCATCTTCTTCTTCTTCCTCAAAGCTTACTAGCTTCAATGGAGATGTGAGAAAATGAGTGAGAAAATCAAATCTAAAGTGAGCCCACTTCCTAATTCATCATCCTCTACTACTTTCCATTTAGTATAGGGTGTTTGCTTTACTAATTCCGCAATTAGTGAAGAGATGACTTGGGTTAGTGTCTCCTCGACGTAGATCATATTCGGCCTCGGAGACATCGAAGCAAGCATGTTCGTTTCTTCATGGGAGCCTCTTTAGAGTCCGGAGTTCATGATCACAGCGAAGGGACTACTACACGGAGCTATTGAAGTGAAGAACCGGTCTGCAAAGGTTGTATTCCTTGCTCTCTTTTAGTTGCAAAGTGTTTGCATTTCATATTCCGTCGATTTCTAGTAGACGATTCTAGGGTTAGGGTTAGCTAGAACGGCAATTTTTGAATTTGGCATGGACGATACCTCCCGAAACCTTGTTGCCGTCCTAGTTAACCCTGTACCTAGTCATGGGAGTATCGAGACTGGGCATCGATATTCTGGAGTAGACTGGTGTATATGCTTCGAGACCCCGACGAGGGGCGGTGGCCGGTCTCACAAGCCACTGGTGTTGTGACACCTAAGATAGTATATATGTAATCACTGGAGGTGAGTACACTGGATGGACTCGTCGAGAACTTCTTGATGGTATTATACCTATCGTCAGATGGGAGTTCTCAGGTGGCATGAGTATAGGTTAGTCCTTCAACCTGAAGTATTCATTTGTCTCGTGTGAGTTCCCACTGTACTTTGATTACTACCCTACCACAGCTCAAAGGAGTCTTGCAAACACGTTTTAGTTAGGTAGAGTCCCGAGCCACATGGAGGTGTTAGTTATATGTATGCCCTAGAGGCCATTACTGTATATGTGATGTATATTGTAGTGGATGCTTGGACATATATAGGGAGGACTTTCTTGCTCGACATGATAGTATGCTATCTGGTTTCTCTTTATCTTAACATGTACACTTATTGTCTCTCTATTACATGTTGATAAAGCCCTTAGGATGAGTACTTGACTACTAGGATTATGATGCATATCACACTAGTGGGGACAGGGTAGTCGGTAAGTACATCCTTCAAAAGTTCCTAGTCGTGGGAGTATCGAGATAGGGCATCGATACTCAAGAGTAGACTAGCGTATACGCTTCTCGACCCATATGATGGGTGATCGATCATCTAAGTTGTGTTTTGAAAAGTATATATTTAATCACAATCAAAGAATTTATAGCCGCAATCAATAATGATGTCGATGAAGATCGTTAATGAGAACGGATCGTCCACTGAGATGCGAGGATTTATTCGATTTTGTTTTAGATGAATTGAAAGAAAATAAAATTTAAGAAAGCGATTCAAGATTTAATTGAGTTGTCATTTCAAGAAAATCAAGAAAAAGAATTCAAGAATTAGAAATCAAGAAAGTATCCAAAATCAATTTGAGTTATCAAGAATATGAAGAATAGCTTATAGGAATCGATAGGAATTAGTAGCAATAATGAATACTAAAAATTACTAATCTTATCTATTGATGAATTATAGCTAGAACGATGGCGATGAATGAAGATTAGGGATCTATTGAAGAAACTAGGGTTTCTCCTTCACTATCCCTTGTCTTTTCATTGATCATCATTCAAATCTAGCCTTTACCAAAGAGAATTATCAATCGTTTAATCCCTAATTTGCAACGAAATTATCAAGAATGGTGATCTCACTCCAAATTAGGTCATTGATGATTCTTTTTCCTAAAGTTCACAATTCTCATAAGACTTAAGATTAGTTTAGGATTTCATCATCATTTGATCTACCGAATTCCTCGATTCCTTTCAAGCGGAGATTTATTCACATTATATAAATTAAAGAATCAAGAATGAGAAATTTCATAATGCAAGAATTTAAAGAAAGCAAGAATTAACAATTTATCACCTTTATTAAATCTTCTTCAAATTTACATCTCTTAATTCGAGGTTACAAGACTAGCTCTCGATCGCTCCATTGAAAAGAGAATTTGTCGTCGACTTTTGCGTGGCTCGATCGCCGTGAGACGTGAATCGGTTGCGGATCTCTTGCTCTTGATGACGATCGGCGTTGCGATAAAGGATCTTCAAAGTTGTCACTTGATATTGATCTCAATTGATTCTTGATTTGGATCTTTGATTTGGATCTCAAGTTGTGTCACTCAACTTGTGTATGAATTGTTCAACTTAATTGTATAACTAATTGGCTAATTTATGAACAACCCCTAAAATTAAGGCTTAGATCCCCTTTTATTGCCCCCAAATCAAGCTTCCTTCATAAGCGTGGTTGTTATGCAGAGTCTTCTCGAAGAAGCTAGGTAGGTACGAAGCGTCTTGAGGAAGCTAGGAGATTACAGAGAATGTTCTGGAGAAGTCTCGACCGCCGGCGCCTCAACTCGGCCGCGGTTCCGCGGTGGATCGGGCTGAATCAGCCGCGGTTCCTCGGCCTTTTGATGAGATCATTATATAATTTCCCTGGGGTGTTCTAATGTTGGCATTTGGGTCTTCTTCTGATATCTGGAATCTTCTAATGTTTGTTTGGTTGCTGCCAGTATTTGGTTCTTTGGTTTTCTGTATTATATTGGCAAATTTCTGATTCCTGTTATTTTGACCTGAATAATTTTCTGCACAAAATCTTAATGAAAAGTGTTGAGATATACAATATCATGCGTGGAGTAATAAACAAACAATTTCCCTCCAGAATGTTGATTATATATATAACACATGGTATTTTATATTTTCCAGACGAATTTGTAATACGTGTTATATTTACAACGAAACACCCTTAGATGATTAAGAAGAGTAAAGAAATCGATGTGTTAAGAATGCAATATTTTCGACTGAACAAATTCTCCCAAACTTGATTTTGATCGTCTCGAGCAAACTTCTGTTATTCAAGAGAAGGAGAAAATAAAGAAAAAGAAAAACTAATTAGCACACTTTCGTAAGCAACATGATTGCACTGAGCACGTGCAACAAGCCTTTAAAGCTCTAGGTGTCCCTAGTAGGAGGAGTATTGTCTCCTGAGGATTTTCAGCGGATTGCACCCACAAAATCCTGTAATAAAACGAAGACTGTGAAAGTTACATATAAAGATAAGAATCGTAAAAGAATGACTTTGAAAATCAGAGTTTCCAACTATACTAGTTTTTCGGTTGTTATGAGCCCTATCTTAATAGTTATGAAAAGATGTTAGAAATCACATCATCCATCAATAAAGCATCGTCTTTATTCTTCATTCCTACCTTTCTTCCAAACATTGATCATATACCCCTACGTGTGTGTAATGAACATCCCTACAATCGGAGAATTCAATTCAAGCTATCATACTTTTGTCCATCTACCACGGTACTTTTTAGTCGGTGAATATTTAGATGGAATTGCTCACACATTTTTCATACAGCCGTTAATACATCTTGAGGTACTAACCGACCGATTACTCATGTGCTTGCTGATTAGGCGTAAATAGTATTTTCCTCGTCTTGCAACACCTAAGACTTAGCAGTGACTCCCTAACCAGTTGTTCTAAGGCACTAGGTGATGAAGCACCCTCGCTATATATTTTTTTTATGCTGCCTTGGTGATTACAAAACCAGTGTTCATTTTTCGTCACCATTTTATCTTTTATTTTCATTTTATTTTCTTCATACTTTTGCTTTTAGACAAGAGCATTTCAAGGTATCCTCTACTATCCTGAGTTTCAAGATGTGTGTAAGTGTGTATAGTAGGGTATCAACTTTCAGATGTTTGGCTTTCAGAATAGAAACTATTTTTCAGAATTATTTTTATCCTTAGATTAGTGACTTCTTTCATCTTACTAACCCTTGAGACAACGGCTCATAACTACCTATTACTAGTTCCGTTTAAGAAAACATCTAATTTTCTTGGTTTTCTTAAACTTTTCCAATCTTTTAAATGTAATTTTTCACTTTATAATCTTTTATTATAATAGAAAATTTTAAATATTAAATATTTTTTATGTGTTTTGTGCTTATGCAAAGTATGATGCAAAGTGATGCGTAAATAAGCACAAACCTCTCCCAAACCTGTTTAAAGCAGTGTCCTCACTGTTGTCATCTGTTAAATCTCAAAAACCTGTAGGCTTGAGAGAAAAGTTATTTAATGGGGACAAGAATATATGGACATGAAAATCCCCCCCAAACTTATTATTGGCTCACAAATTTGAGGACAACTTTTATTTTTAAGAGCCAAAAGTATATCCCCCCAAACTTGAGTTAAACAATATTAAGCATTTTAAGAGGTGGTAAAGTTATTGATCAATGCAAAGCCTTACAATGACAAAAATTCAACACCAACCATTCGATGATTTTATCAATGTAACGCTCCGGTTGGTGGAAGAACATGTTATATATGTAAGTGCACGGCGGCGCTCCGGCCGTCGATCCGACGCCGGAAACGCGGAAACGAAACACTTTGCAAACTAGCAAACCGGCACCACAACGCACAAAAATCCCGGATCGGGCCATTAACCTAGTTACTAGTAGACTAAAAGATGGGTGAAGAGATATACCAAGCGATCCGTGTCCTTCGGTCTTCGTCTCCACTCCAATCTCCCGCGGATTCTCCGGTCATCACCTCCTCGTCGAAACGGGCACCACATCGCCGGGTTCTTTTACGGGCTCCCACCTCTGGACCGAGGCAACTCGGGCGCGAAGTTGGCGAGCCGATGCGTCCAAGATTTGCTGTAGATGTAGTGTAGTAGGCTATGTCTCTTTGGGGTTTATGAAATTGCCTTTGATGTGGAGGTGGAGAAATATACTAAAGAAAAGAGCTATGGAATTTGGTGGCTATCAAAAATGAGAGTGATAAATTTCCCCACCAAAAGAAACCTCATCCCTCACTCCAATAGTGGCCGGCCCTTTATGGTGGTGGAGGGAAAAAAAGGAATAACCAATCCAAGAGAAGAAAAAGAATGAATATCATGAGAAAATGGTCACACCAATTTCTCACTCACATCTTTTCACCAACCATCATAATAAATGCAATGGAATAGACTAGAAAAGAATCTCTTGATGATAAGAATATCATAATGAAGCCACAAATGCAAGAAACCCCCTCCACAATAAGTTATTTGCAAACTTGCAAATAACCCCATCCACCAGAAAGTCCGGCCGTGAAGGAACAAAGGAAAACCGGCCGGAACGGAATGCAAACTGGCAACTTCAGAAAACTGATCCCGTAATAGATTACAGGAAAACCCCGCTACTGCATATACATGCCCGCATTTTTATTCCCACTGAACCCAAATGCAAAGAGACAAAATCTACACTGTACAATACTAGGATCCGGCTTAAACCAAAGCCCTCTAGTATTATCCGTCCGATCATGATCCGTGCAATAACGCACGTATCTGATCGAACCCTGCCATATCTCCATATGGCCTCTACAGCGTTTCTCCCGAAACCTGAGTAACTGTGTGTGGTGGACTCTAAAGACTCGTCAATACTATGGCTGTGGATTTAACCACTAGCACGTCAGAGATATTAGCCATACGTGACGGGCTACCAGCTATTGACCAAAAGGGACGTCGATGAGCGAGCTCATCCTGACACCCTACTGAGCCTGTCAGTGACAATATCCGTACAGTCCGGTCCATTCGTCTATGAGCATCGCATGGCGGGCCTAGGGGGTTGGTAAAAGTCAGACCCCCAAAAGCGGTACAAGTCGTGTCGGAGTGCATCCCAGAACACCCTGAGATACTACTGGAATACCTAACAGTAAATCTCCTGCCTTGGCCAAGGACTTTTCATGTTCTGGCTCTCCTAGACACAGCGCGACCTCACCCCCAATACCGGGAGAGACGAACCCCTGCAGATCCGCTCACTGCCTCCATGTGGCTCGGGACTGTACCCAACTAAAACCTGTTTGCACGTCTGCTTTGAGCGTGGTAGGGTAGTAATCAAAGTACAGTGGGAACTCACACGAGACAAATGACGATCTCAGGTCGATGAACTAACCTGTACACATGTCACCAGGGAACTGCTATCTGACGTCAGGTATAATACCAACTAGCAGGTTCCCGGCGAGTCCTGTCCGGTGTACTCATAACCCAATGAGCACCTGTATACATCTTAGGTGAACCAACTGACACCAGTGGCTTGTGAGACCGGCCACCGCCCCTCGTTAGGGTCTCGACTATATACACTAGTCTACTCTGGAGTATCGATGCCCTGTCTCGAAACTCCTACAACTAGGGACCTTTTAAGGATGTGCTTATAGACCCCTGCTCCCACGTATATGATCGCCCTCATACTGCTGGTAGTCAAGCAAGAATCCTAGGGGCTCTATCAACATGCAATAGTAATCAGTAATGTCACCTAAAGCAGTACACGATGATAAAGATAAACCAGATAGCATACTATCATCTTGAGTAAGACTGTCTTACTGGGACATGTACTCCCTCAATCATTGCAATCACGTGCCTGTCATCCAATAATTGACTCTGAGGGCACTATCTCCAACAATCTCCCACTTGCACTCAAGGCTAATTATTGCGATGACACATACTCACAGCCCGTGTGATACCGAACACCCAACTCCTCTACTAGTCAGTCTAACAAAGCTCGTTTGCGAAACTATCGCGTTCGAGGAATAGCCTCAGTGAGTGGATCCGCTCTGATGTTTCTTTCTATGTCTCTCTTTATCTCAAGTTCGCGGAGAATGCCATCTACCCAAATGAGCAATACCTGTCTTAGAATGTGTCTGGATATCTGATGGGACCTAGCTCATAAGTGAACTCAAAATCCAAACTTCTTAGACTGTATCGTCAACTGAACTTAATCAGTATCCTGCGCCATGCCTTCCCTCAGTATCCATCTGGACCATCTGTCCAAAATACTGCCCTTCGTCAGAGGGAAAACTATAACTCTGACAACCTCTCTGTCATCCAGGTCACCTTGGAAGCCTGGAATGATAACTGCCTCCCGAAGGAGAATGCTGCTATCATATCCCTAGAATATCAACTTATGTTCTAAAACTGCTTCCGACTGTTTCTCCAGGATTGGATCAATATTAACTTACTACACCTACTGCAAAAACAACATCTGGTGTGGTACTTGACATCTCATGATTGACTCAATTGCCTAAGCAAGTGATCTGCCAATCATGCGCATCCCTCTCCCCTTTAGTCTGTAAGACACCTTTAGAGAGGGTGACTCCATTACCTGCAAGTACACCACCATGCCAGGAGTCGTCCATTCTAATTACTCTTAGAATGCTGTCTAAGTACCCTGATTGGGAAACCACCCAAATCTAGATCTAAAACCATAGATCTAGTAACCAGAATGTACGATATAAGATCTAATTCCTATATGGAGAAACTACTGTGTGACAACCAAAGTATAACCGATCGTAGTATAGAAATATCACTTCCTACTCTGTGTATGTCATCAAATACCAGGACATCACACCCTACTACCTTCTTAACAGATCCATCCCCTATTCTGATGAAGTCAAACCTATGACTGTCACGTCAGAAATAAATGATCTATCTCCGCTATATCCGCTTTAGTCTATAAATAGACATAAGCTACTTGTCCACCATGCTTCCGCTGCTCCCACTGACCACGACAACCCTCTGGCAGAGTCATATAGACGTACACTTCTAAAGCCAGTTTAGAACGACACTATACTCATCCTCCTGCCGGGTCTCACAGTCTGGAACAACAGCAATAGCAAGTCTGGGTAAACAAGAACCTCCCTGCCACCGTCCTTGAGCATACCGAAGTACCTCTCGAGTGCCTGAGGTTACCCACCATATCTGCGGAGTGGCCAATGGAATGTCAAACCAGATTGAATCTTTAGGTTCTTATCAAATCTTCAGTAATCGTTTGCGGTTCTGGAATCACTTCCAGTTCTACCATACTCCCACTACTGTTTTCTGAAAAAATCCATTTGTATTAAAACTGTGGAGAGTCAAGAACAATATCACTATTGATCTTCCAGATGGTAGAAAATCAACCCTCGTCATAGCCCGGGTCGACCCACAAACAGCCATTACAGAAACGTGCCTTGAGTTATCCAGAGTCTGGTTTTAAGCATAAGCCGGACAACTCCCCGTACCTTAACAATGTCAAGATATGAACTGTTCTATATCCGATATAGAAACAGAGGCACTGATTTAATTGAACCAGATTCAAATCATGCAGCTGTCTCCAGTGCATGTCAACTAAATGGAAGGAGGCCGATCAGCGTTACTCAACTTAGGAGTGCTTCCAATTATGAGTAACCTGAAAGAGAAGCATGTTCTCTTAATCATTACTATCATCTGAATACCATACACAAGTATCTACATCTTCGATCACCTTGAAGAATCCCGATACTTGCAACACCTGGTTCTCTACTTGACTCTTTTACCTATAACTTCTCAAAACTCAGAACCTGCATTTCTATCAAACACATGTCTAAGAACTAGAGAAGTCACAAGTAAACAGAATATAATACGAGTACCAACCCCTCTATCCTAATGGACAATGGACAATATACAATACTCTGTATAAGTCCCCTAAGTCTAGTGACTCATTCACTGTGTGTCGTAGGTTGAAAACTGTACTTATGGTTAAGAAGAATTACACCGCTGTTTAATGCTCCTTACCTAACCATCCACTGATATAGGTGAATGTCATAGACATAATTTCAAAAAGGTATATCTCACTCTATAAAAATAGACGTACAGATATATCAATTTGAAATTGGTGCCTAACAGCGGATATTCAAAACCAAATATTTGCCGTCTGGCAAACTACCCAGGCGATTTCCTCAAATATCACCAATTACAACGAATCCCGATATAATGAGGATGATCACCTAATTCCCAATAACTCACTCCCACTCATCATCTGTAAAACCATACAGATGTGAGAATCATACTTGGTAAATACATACCCTGGACCAAGTTTCTAATTGGGAAATCAGTTTTCTTTTAACAATACACAGTGAAACTGAAACATTTAAATGTTTCGATGGGGTATCCCGATATTTCTAGTAATGCCTCTTCCATTATCCAGATTCACAACTTTAACTGTATAATTCTTTGCCACCTCTCTAAATCCCTTTATATGTCTTTAGTTATTACCTTCTGTACACCCCTTTAGGCCAAATGGTTTTCTTCCTTCCCTACCGTTCGGCACCAGCCTATGGTTTGGAAGAAGACTATCCAATAAGCTTAATGGGTGTACTGTCCTAATGCTAGGAGAACTCGCAATGCGAGAGAAGGTGAAGATAAAAGACAACCGAATAAACCTTATTCCTATTTCTCCAGAACCAGAATCCATCCCCGAATTGGAACAAGTTCCTTTCGAGTTCGTATATAACCATACGATGGAGTATCCAATAAACTGTGGATCTTCGTAGTGATACGGAGTGTCCTGGAGAAATACAAAGGTGATTTAGGATTGGCGAAGAAATATTTGGTTTAGTCGTGAATAGCAGTCGCGATTTACTTTGCTCTCTTACTAATCCCTTTCTTTGTCTTAACTTAATACCTTCTGTACAACGTTTAGGCTAATTGGTTTTCTTCATTCCTTACCGTTCGGCACCAGCCTATGGTTTGGAAGAAGATTATCCAATTTGCGTAATAGGTGCACTATCTCCTAAACCAAGGAGTACTCGCAGCCTGAAAGAAGGTAAAAGGAAAAGACAACTGAATAGTCCTATTCGTTTTCTCCAGAACCGGAAACCATCCTCGAATAAATTCCTTCGAGTTCGTATATAACTATACGATGGTTTTGTCCAATGGAAGTGGACGTTCGTAGTAATACGGGGTGTCCTGGAGAAAAGGGTAAAAGTAGGAGTGGCAATGAGGTTTGCAACTCTGACAATCTAAAAGCCAATGTTAAGAAGGTTCGGTCAACTTGGTCACTGAGTCATAGTCTAGGGTCGGATAACTTGGTCACTGAGTCATAGTCTAGGGTCGGGTCTATGGTCGCTGCCAAAGAGAGAGAGAGAAAAGAAACACTCAGCGTGCACTCTAACCTAAATCACAATGGTTATCACTTTATCTAATCTGGAAACCTCCCACTGTAACGTCAAATTCTTCTCCAAACCCGAAAGAAGAATTAGTCGGGATCACCCGAGGAGTAAACCAACTCATCAGTGGAAATCGGGATCCAACTATCATCGCATGATAACGTGACGGAATCCGCTCACGTTATCACACTCCAGAAGGTATGCGCATATCTGGCAAGTTTCAGTTTCTTTAGAAACTCCCGATATGATTTTTGCCCCATGCTCTTATGACCATGACTTTGGCCAACATATCATAAGTCACATGTCAAGTTCTACCCATCATTCTCCAGGTTAATTTGAACCCACCAGTACATACCCTTGACTTTGGCCAAAATAGTAGTACGACTGTCCCAAACCAACGCATCTATCTATGCAGCATATGAATACCCAATAGCTACCAATCACTGTACCTTGACTTTGGCCAACATACACAGCTTGAATACTTATTGACTATTCATATGAAACGACGGAGGGCTACGAATGGTTTCTGGCGAAAACCTTTAACGTAATGAACTTTATATCGTTGAAGGAACCGGATAGCTTTTTAAAAATATAGTGACGAAAACCTTTGCTAAAGAGGTCACTCCCGGTGAAGGGATCTCGGCTCTTTCCCCATAGAATGAGATGCGGGATTTTCCAACTGAATACCACGATGCAAAGCAAAAGTAATCGGCTATAGTGAAGTTATTGCCCTGACGCAAACTTCTGTCCAAGGGGTCACTCCCGGTGAAGGGATCTCGGCCCTTTCCTCGTCGACTGAGGAGCTGGATATTCATAACCGAATACCACTGTGCAAAACAAAAGAGAACGCCCTTGCAATAACAGCTTTCGAAAAATGTTCCAACAACATCAGAATAGGTTTGTATCGATTGCATTGATCCGAATCAACGCAGTCCCATCAATTGATCACACCACAAAAGAACGAAAATAATGATGTACGTATATGCCATCCTCATTCGCCACTGGGTCTCGTCATCACCCGTTAGGTTACTTAACTAACGACAGAGTGGGGACTGGACTAGCGCGGATGCAAAACATATACAACATCTACTAGTATATATATCAATATATAATATTTCGCTCAAGGCGTGATAAAATGCAACATCACAGAAATGTAACCAGCATCAAGAACAATACAGATATTTTGGATCCCCGGGTTTCATAGAGCCACTACTGAAACCCGACGTTCCCCTGGTCGTGTGGATAGCCTGTGCAATGAAAATCCTAGACCCCTACGGGCGCGGTAAGTTACCCGCCAAAACCTGAAGCGAGGCAGCCCCCTTCAGCAACGTGAATAGACCACCCAGCACTTCACGGAATCCGGTAACTTGGGCACCCCTGCTGGGTCATCCTATACCCCTACGAGTGCGGCGAATAGCCCTCCTATTCTAGAGTAAAGCCCCTTCCGTCTCAACGCCATGAGATGCGGGCTCGTTTCCCTCTAGAACTCGGCTATCCGTGCGCCCCTCCACGGGGTAATCCTAGTACAGAAAGTAAAATATACATACAACGGGTACATCGACCTCGAACCGGTCGTGCCCCAAAAGAATAATACAAACAGGCAGTGACGGCAGTCCACATGTCAGACGCTCGCCCCGCAATATCAAATGTACATATAAAACAAAACTGTACTACCATTGCATCCAGGCTATTCCCATGACCAATCCGCAACATCACAGCAGAACACAGAACATCAACGTGAATGTCACGTTCGCAAATCCGTCTAAAAGGGCTATAGCAGATAGACTGGATTTACTGATCGAGTGACATTCACGGTCGCAGATATAATGTAAATACTGTGAACTAACATGTTTAAAATATCCGATCGAACAAATTCACCGAAGTGGGCCCCAAGCACTACTGTAGCACTCACAGAAAATCTGGGCCAAAAAATAATATTCCAAAAACCCCATTTCACAGACTAGGACCCATTGGAAAAAAATGGTGCAACAAGGGGTCATTATGGCCGCGGAACCGCAGCCAATGCATGTGTTTGGCCGCGGTTCCGCGGTGGAAAAGTCGAATCATGCCACCAAATTTTTCCAGAAGTCTTAGAACACCCTGCACATATTTCTGCAACACCCTGAAAAATTTTTGGAGCTAAAAAAATTTCGACAGAGATCTGATGCAAGAAAAATACGGTTTTTTGGATTTTTATCCGATCGAGTCTTTAAACATACTAAAGCAAGCTAGACTAAGTTAATGGCGTGGCTCTGATACCAATGTAAGTGCACGGCGGCGCCCCGGCCGTCGACCCGACGCCGGAAACGCGGAAACGAAAAACTTTGTAAACTAGCAAACCGGCACCACCGCGCACAAAAATCCCGGATCGGGCCATTAACCTAGTTACTAGCAGACTAAAAGATGGGTGAAGAGATATACCAAGCGATCCGTGTCATTCGGTCTTCGTCTCCACTCCAATCTCCCGCGGAATCTCCGGTCGTCGCCTCCTCGTCGAAATGGGCACCACATCACCAGGTTCTTTTACGGGCTCCCACCTCTGGACCGAGGCAACTCGGGCGCGAAGTTGGCGAGCCGACGCGTCCAAGATTTGCTGTAGATGTAGTGTAGTAGGCTATGTCTCTTTGGGGTTTATGAAATTGCCTTTGATGTGGAGGTGGAGAAATATACTAAAGAAAAGAGCAATAGAATTTGGTGGCTATCAAAAATGAGAGTGATAAATTTCCCCACCAAAAGAGACCTCATCGCTCACTCCAATAGTGGCCGGCCCTTTATGGTGGTGGAGGGAAAAACGGAATAACCAATCCAAGAGAACAAAAAGAATGAATATCATGAGAAAATGGTCACACCAATTTCTCACTCACATCCTTTCACCAACCATCATAATAAATGCAATGGAATGGACTAGAAAAGAATCTCATGATGATAAGAATATCATAATGAAGCCACAAATGCAAGAAACCCCCTCCACAATAAGTTATTTGCAAACTTGCAAATAACCACCTCCACCAGAAAGTCCGGCCGTGAAGGAACAAAGGAAAACCGGCCGGAACGGAATGCAAACTGGCAACTTCAGAAAACTGATCCTGTAATAGATTACAGGAAAACCCCGCTGCTGCATATACATGCCCGCATTTGTATTCCCACTGAACACAAATGCAAAGAGACAAAATCTACACTGTACAATACTAGGATCCGGCTTAAACCAAAGCCCGCTAGTATTATCCGTCCGATCATGATCCATGCAATACCGCACGTATCTGATTGAGCCCTGCCATATCTCCATATGGCCTCTACAGCGTTTCGCTCGAAACCTGAGTAACTGTGTGTGGTGGACTCTAAAGACTCGTCAATACTATGGCTGTGGATTTAACCACTAGCACGTCAGAGATATTAGCCATACGTGACGGGCTACCAGCTATTGACCAAAAGGGACGTCGATGAGCGAGCTCATCCTGACACCCTACTGAGCCTGTCAGTGGCAATATCCGTACAGTGCGGTCCGTTCGTCTATGAGCATCGTATGGCGGGCCTAGGGGGTTGGTAAAAGTCAGACCCCCAAAAGCGGTACAAGTCGTGTCGGAGTGCAGCCTAGAACACCCTGAGATACTACTGGAATACCTAACAGTAAATCTCCTGCCTTGGCCAAGGACTTTTCATGTTCTGGCTCTCCTAGACACAGCGCGACCTCACCCCCAATACCGGGAGAGACGAACCCCTGCAGATCCGCTCACTGCCTCCATGTGGCTCGGGACTGTACCCAACTAAAACCTGTTTGCACGTCTCCTTTGAGCGTGGTAGGGTAGTAATCAAAGTACAGTGGGAACTCACACGAGACAAATGACGATCTCAGGTCGATGAACTAACCTGTACACATGTCACCAGGGAACTGCTATCTGACGTCAGGTATAATACCAACTAGCAAGTTCCTGGCGAGTCCTGTCCGGTGTACTCATAACCCAATGAGCACCTGTATACATCTTAGGTGAACCAACTGACACTAGTGGCTTGTGAGACCGGCCACCACCCCTCGTCGGGGTCTAGACTGTATACACTAGTCTACTCTGGAGTATCGATGCCCTGTCTCGAAACTCCTACGACTAGGGACCTTTTAAGGATGTGCTTATAGACCCCAGCTCCCACGTATATGATCGCCCTCATACTGCTGGTAGTCAAGCAAGAATCCTAGGGGCTCTATCAACATGCAATAGTGATCAGTAATGTCACCTAAAGCAGTACACGATGATAAAGATAAACCAGATAGCATACTATCATCTTGAGTAAGACTGTCCTACTGGGACAGGACCTCCCTCAATCATTGCAATCACGTGCCTGTGATCCAATAATTGACTCTGAGGGCACTATCTCCAACAATATAAAGCCAGGAAGATTTGGGGAATAGTTAAGTGGTGTAAAAGAAAGGGTTTGCGTCTCGATTTGAAGAGAAGACACAATCATGATGATGATGGATTACACGCATTCTCGTTATAGTCCAGAAGAAGGGGAGGTGGTGCAATTTCATTGTTTTGGGTTTGATTCGTCATAACACCCATGTCTGCTAAGAATGTGAGTTCATCAGCGAACATTTCTTCGAAGCTTTCATCGATATCCAAAAAAATATTCTCGTTTGAAAGAACGGGATGATACTCAGACTCCATAAACGGTTCATAACAAGAGTTATATGTTGACCCGGACAGCTCAAAAGAAGGGTCCGTATGTGTATAATACATATCTGGGTCAAACAACAACGTATGAAAAGAGTCTAGATCAGTATCGTGAAGCTGTTCAAATTCGCTGCTGTCGACATCCATTAATTCGACAGAACATACTTGAGCGTGAGGTTCGGAGGGTTGACTTCCCAACCTGTAAATGTTAAGCTCAATTGACCTATTCCCAAAGGATAGGTTCATAGCGCCATTTCGACAATTGATTACAGCGTTGGAAGTAGCCAAAAAGGGTCGACCGAGAATCACCGGAATTTGGTTCCGTGGGTTCGCTACAGGCTGTGTATCTAAATTAATAAAGTCCACAGGGAATATAAATTCCCCGACTTTTATCAACACATCCTCAAGCTCACCCCTAGGTCGGGTGATAGATCTATCGGCCATCTGGAGAGTTGTGTGCGTGGGCTTTAACTCTCCGATACCTAATTGCTCATAGACAGAATATGGAAGCAAGTTCACACTAGTGCCAAAATCGAGTAATGCACGATTGATATTTTTAGCCCCAATAGAAATAGAGATTGTAGGACTGCCAGGGTCCTTACGTTTCTTGGGTAATTGCTGTGTAAAAGCTGTGCTTACATTACTCGACATGAATATCTTTTTGGGCACTTGAGTCTTCCTTTTCCTAGTGCACAAGTTCTTAAGTATTTTCGCATAAGCCGGAACTTGTTGTATAGCATCTAGGAGAGGTATATTGATATTGACTTGCTTAAACATTCCCACAATCTTCTCCATTTATGCATTAGGTTTGTTGGGCCTCAAACTATCTGGCAATAGAGCTTTATCAATAAGTGTTGGGTCCAACATTTGTGGAGAAGTTTGTGGGGGTGGAATCGATCCCAGAATTGGAGTGAGGATCGTCTTTGGTGGACTCGAAGAGGTGGGCGGAGGGTTCGAGCCTTGGGGAAAACAGAGAATAGGCTCGGAAGAAGAAGGTAAACTAGACGAATTAGGGTAAGAAGTAGAAGTGGAAGCCGGGGTTTCATTGATCATTTCATTATCAGTCTCAATTTGTTCACCCACATGGTTATTCAACACTCTTCCAGATCTCAACGTGGTAATAACATTCACATTATACTGTGAATACCCTGGATTCGGTAAGGGTTGAGCTGGAAGTTTCGCTTTCTCTCTAGCACTCATTGCTGCAGTCAGTTGAGCAATTTGTGCTTCTAACGATTTAATACTCTCACCGTGGGAGGCAGTATTTTGCACTAACGTTTGGAAAGAAAATGTTAAAATATCATTCGTTCGCATAGAATGTGCAATGAACATGTCGAGTGCAGAGGGTTTGTCAATACCGGCAGAAGCAGGATCAAAGTTGTTGGCCGGGTTTTGTAAAGGTTGTGATTGAAAAGGGTGATGACTCAGTTGTGGTGGTTGCTGTTGTGGAGGGACCCTTTGAAAGTTATTCTGGTCTGGAATCGTATTTTGAGTTTGGTGTTGGTTCCAAGCAAAATTAGGGTGATTCCTCCAACCTTGATTATATGTGGAAGAAGAAGGATCGTTTCTAGGTTGTTGCTGAAATGCAACAGTAGTGTGCTCGTGACCTTGAAATGGTACATTCAAAGGACATTCTTCCGTCAAATATGATGGGTTGGAACAGCAACCACACACAGTTTTGGGAAGTGTGTATTGGTTTAGGGAGGCTGAAGAGATTCTGTTTTCTATAGCGTCGAGTTTCCTTAGTATTACGGCCATTTCGGCTTTCATTGCGACGGAAACATCGAGCTGAATGATACCTTCCCTAGACGATGGGTGACTAACACTTTCTCATTGTAAAGTGTTTTGGGCAAGATCTTCCAAGTATTTCCAAGCTTCACCATCATCTTTAGACAGGAATTTATATTGATACATGGTTTCAAGCATCTGTTTTGTCGTGAGATCAATACCCTCATAGATAATTCGACATATATCCCATCTAGGGATTCCGTGATGAGGACATTGGATAAGAAGATTCTTGAACCGTTCAAAGCATTTCCAAAATGGTTCATTGGGAAGTTGGGTAAATTGGAAGATTTCGCTCCGAACACGGCTGGTCATATGATTGGCATAATTTTTTTTAAGGAATGCTGCAACAAATTCATCCCATTTGCCAATAGAGTGTGCGGTTGTGTTATAAAGCCACTTCTCGGCTAAATCGCACAAAGTGAATGGGAGAAGACGTAAACGCACAGCATCCACAGACAGTTCTGACGTGCCAATCATTGCACATACGTTTTCGAATTTGGAGATAAAAACGTATGCGTCTTCAGATTCAAGACCGTGAAATTTGGGCAACAGTTTGATGAATTGAGGTTTAATTTCGAAATTATCCCTATTGGCTGGTGGAATAGAAAGACAGGTGGGAAGGGAACCACGTGTAGGATAGCATATCTCATAGAGAGAAATGCGCGATGGATTGTGCGCACCTGCGGGCGGTGGCAGATTGGTGTTAAAGTTTGATGTATAACCGTTCATCTCAATCGTGGTGGGTGGTGGGGAAAAAGAAAATGTAGAATTACCTACTTCGGAGTCGATAGGAGAAACGCGGACAAGAAGGGCACTAGAATCCCGTGTCTAGCAGAGCTTGCACTAAACGGTTTAGCACAAGTGGCAGCGTTTGTGATAATTAGAGAAAAGTTGGTTTGGTGTTTGTTTTTTTGAAAAAAAGACGGATTTAGAAAAATCACACAAAAATGCACACTCACCCCTAGATCTATGGTCACCTAGGTCAAGTCACTAGACCGCTCTTAGACTTCTAGAAGACAAATCGCAGGATAAATCCTCTACTACCTCTTTATCCCTTCTGTGGCCAGGTAAGTGCCAGGTAAGTGGGAGGTTCTCCGCTACGTAAGTAGAGGGCCTAATTAAGTAACCACTTGCCTTAGACACACTTGCCTTAGACACCACAAAATAAATGCGGATAAGTAATAGATTACCCACGACCCTCTTCTGTCCTAATTGAACGCGACGGTCCTTAGAGTCTTGTCTAGATATTTTTTAGTTAATGAAGGTTGATGCGGATGCTAGTTTTGTGATTTGTGGGGCTTAGGAAGGGTAATTAAATCCCCACATAATCTGAATTTGGTCTTTGCCCCTTAATATCCGTATTAAAAATATGCACAAACAACCAATTTCAAGAAACACAACAAGATTTTTTAAGCGCTGCGAATTTTTGCAAAGAATCCTGCAAGAAATTTGTTATTGGACAAGATCAGAGAGGAGAGGACAGAGCAGAGATTATACCACAGAAATCTAAAGCAGCGAACCACCGAAACGGCGGCGGAACCGCCGCAAAAACCAGCACTACGCCGCGGATCCACGGTGGAATGGAGGAGATAGATTTTGAAAATTTTCCTGTAGCTTCCTATGATCCTCTGGATTCTTCAGAAAGTCTCTGAATCTTGATCTCACTTCTACAGTGATGCCAGATTCCCTCGCAAAAATTCAAACACTAATCATTAAGCACACGAAGATTTTTGAATTAAAATTTGATGGAATAATAATGTTTCAACTCAAATAGCAAGAAAGAACAAATTACGCACGCATCCCCGGCAACGGCGCCATTTGATTGATCGTCTAAGTTGTGTTTTGAAAAGTATATGTTTAATCACAATCAAAGAATTTATAACCGCGATCAATAACGGTGTTGATGTAGATCATTAATGAGAATGGATCGTCCACTGAGATGCGATGATTTATTCGATCTTGTTTTAGATGAATTGAAAGAAAATAAAATTCAAGAAAGCGATTCAAGATTTAATTGAGTTGTCATTTCAAGAAAGAGAATTCAAGAATTAGAAATCAGGAAAGTATCCAAAATCAATTTGATTTATCAAGAATATGAAGAATAGCTTGTAGGAATCGATAGGAATTAGTGTAACATTTCAGAAAATATAAAATATTTTTTTTGGAATTTAATATTAAAATAATATATTTCCCGAAAACTGCCGATTTGCGAAATTGGGGTTTTCGAAAAAGGGTATAAATATATACCAATAATTGGAAATTAAAATGATTTATTCATTTACAAATTTATTTAAAGGATTTGGCATTTTTAAAATCAATTATATGCAGTTTAAATGAAAACCCGATTAGTGCACTGCTAATCGCGATTAAGCCAAATCCGTATTTCTACAGTTTTCCGTGGCTAGTGCACCACGTCATGTTGCATTTTGGTTACATGATGTGTTTCGTATGTTGTTTTGGGGTATTATGTGGTTGGGTTGTAAAAAGAAAAGAAAAAGAGAAAAGGGTTAAAGTTTAGAATGATTGGAGAGAGAGAGAGAGTGTGTGAGAATAAGTCTGTGAGAGAGAGAGAGGGGCTGCCTCATTTCATTTCCCAAATTTGTTTTGCTTTATCTCCTTCTTCTTCCTCACTTCCCTCCATCTTCTACCATCATGACCCATCTCAAAATACTCCTCAAAACCCTATACCCCTTTCACAAAAAATGATCACCTCCTCACCCTCATCACATTGGACCAAGAAAAGTTTGATTTTGAAGACTTTGAGAAGCTAGGGTTTTTCTTGAGTTGCCCAAATGAGGTATAGCTTCTTCCATTAGTTAGTTTTGAGTTTTCTTGTATTCTAGTTAGTTTAGAAGTTGATTTGGGTTGGTTGTTGTGAAGTTAGAAATCCCTAGGGAAGGGTTTGGGTAATTGTGTGGAAGTGAGAATGAGTAGTGGCTGTTAACAAGACTTGAGTGGTGTTTTATTGACCTAGAACAGAAAATAGAAACCAAATACGAACTTTAGATTTGTAAATATCTGGTTTTTGTGGATTTAGCGATGGTATTAGAAATCTGGGGTGACCCGAGGCCTTTATAAAACAAGTTCCCTTGACAGTGGGACGTGCAGGCAATATAGAAGCAACCCTTGAAGCCCGGGCCCCTGATTCATTCCTCTGGCCGCAGATTTATTGCTATAGGCCGCAATTTGCGGCCAGGTCGGAGTGAAAACTTATGATTTTTGGTCTGGGGCATTGTTATCCTATATCTAATGCAACCCCATATGCAAAATTGGCTAGTTTGACCTGAGTCAAATTCTAGGAGCACATTGGCGTGATTTTTGGTTATGTTTTCCGTATTTTGAATGCTAGGTTGTGATATTTGGATTTGTATTTGGTTGGTGGATGTTTGTACATCAACAACAAGGGATGATTGGTTGGTTTTGCATGCGTGGACTATAGGTTCTAACCTATAGGCGATCCGTGTGGTGTATTGATTTTCCGGATTCGATTTTAATAGTGATTTCAATTGTGTCTTATTATAGGTACCTTCGCGTGGATTCCGAGACGACGGAGCGTGGCGTCATCGACATCGGCAAGTAATGAGCAATGTGAGTAGATCTATATCTTCGGGGGAAGTCGGGTGGATGGCGTATAGCACCCCCGCAAGTTTTTGATGGAAACCGATTCATAGAATAGGGTTAAGGAAACCTAGATTAGGAAACTATGGATAGGGTCAAAAGTATAGTTAGAGATGATGTGAATGGTTGATTATGTAGATCGAGATATGAGATGAAAGTTTTAGGGATATGAAAAGTGAATGTGAATCACGACTTATAGATTTATAGTTGCATTAGAATAAGTATGAATTTTAGAGTAACATGACATTTGATGTATATATAAATTGACTTGATGTGATATATAAATGCGATGAAAAGAATATACGTTGTGATATGATGACTTGATGATATGTTGGTATACGGATGCGAGTCGATTGAGATGATTGATACCTTTGCCGGTCTCCAGATATGAGTTTGTCATGGATGTGACCTGGGACAAAATTATATAGATACATAGAATGTCGTGAATCATGAGTGATATGCCGTACGAGACGCTAGGTCCGTACCCTCATTGTCATATAGGTTGATAGGATCCCTGATGGTTTAATGCCGCCGTACGATGATTTTCCGTACGTGATGAGTTTGACTTGATGTTTGATCCATACCCTTGACTAGAGGATGCCGTATGAAGGATTATACTGTACGTGGTGTTGTGAGGCTGGACGCCGATTGATAGATTCACCGACTCGGATATATGATAGAGACGTATACCCTTTTAGCATTTTAGGTGACGGTTTACTTTATGCCATGTTCATGTCATTATCATTGCATTTCATATACACGTACTAGTACACCTACACCTTTATCGATGATGCGTATGTTACACTTACACAGATTGGCCGGCTCACATACTTCATCATCGATAATTTTTATATCACTACACAGTAGAATTGCTGCATCATGATATGACTCCTTGGATGATTTACCTGCTATAGTTACATATACACCTTTATACGATGTTACATTTGACTTGGGAGAAATTGGAAACCGCATGATATATTTAAAAACTGGATTTATTTAAAAGAGCGGTTTTCCCCTGATATGTGCATATTACTGTTCCATGTTGCATGATATACGGATATGCTTACATTTCTGTTATATGTCGAATACATCATGCTTTACGATTTATACGCATTGAGATATGTTGTTTTCATGTGATTTCTGGATTTGAGAACCGTGGTCATTTTAAAGAAAGTATGTATTGTTTTAAAAATCCGGTTTCTCTTGATATGATATTTCAGTGCGTCCACCATGCATTTTCTCGTGTCTGAGACGTATGACATGTGAAACCCGATTCGAGGAGTGGACGATCCATTTGCGGGTTCATGGTGGACCCGGTATGGTACCCTGGGCAAGAAAGGGATGCCGCGCAGTAGACGATGACCTGGCAGAGGGACTACTACCTACCGGTGATTGGTTGGACCTGGCGGTTATCCGGAGGATACTGACCGGAGTCGAGAGATGGTTAGGGGCCGACCCGTCTGCCGGAGCCCACGGGCCGATCCTACAGACGGAGCCCGAGGGCCGATCCGGACTGACGGAGCCCGAGATATGAGGATTTACGTGTCGATGCTGGACACGGGTTTCATGATGTTTCGAGTGTCGATGCTAGACACTCAGGTTCCATGATTTTGATGTGTCGCGAGGGACACACGTTGATTTATATCATCATACCTTCATGCATATGCTTTTATGATATTTACTTGCATGATGTTGTTGTGTCATTGGTTGACACGTGGACGAGATCCACATGCGTACATACATTGATTATATGGTTGGATGATATCCGCATGCATATAGACATTGAGTATATTGTTGGCACTTATGTCGTTACGGTCACCATAGATATCATAGTATTACCTTTATGATACAGTCGACCTAGGAGTTGTTGTCTATTCGATTTCTACCTGTTGATATTTTTCTACTCACGAGTTGGCAACTCATCCACGTTGTGCCACAGTTCTTGTAGGTTGACCGTATGGATCAGTAGCTGTATTGCTGGCACATAGTTGCATTCGGGTGATTGCTTTGGTAGGTGGTACATATTGGATCGTACCACTCTTGTATTTATATTTCCTGTTGTATCTAGTCAACTCCATCAATCAAACTAGTATTTGTATAAGAAATGAGGCTTAGTGAGACTTGTGGTTGCGAGACTTGAAGCGAGGGGTATTCCGCTACTTGTGGTGTTGATGTCTTGCTTATTTCTTTATCTTTTATGGTGAACTTCGCCGTTGGGCGTTGTATAATTATATTTATGCTTTGCGTGGTTATGGATCCGCCGGTTGGAGAAGAAGTAGCTCCCGCTTGGAGATGCCTTTATTATTATCATGTAATTATGGTTTTGGATCAAGAAATACAAAGGTGGTGCTGCCCAAATTTTTAAAAGTCGAAACATGTTTTCAAATTGTAACACCCACTTGCATTTTCATGTTCCATTATTTATGTATTTAAGAAAACTTATGATTTTCACCATACCTTTATTTCAAAACTTCACCTCTTTATTTTCTTAAAGAGGTTTAGATTTCTGGGTTTCGGCTTACTTGATTTACGTTACGCCTTTAGACGTGGCGTGATCCAAGTGCCGGTCATGAGCTAATATTTTCGGGTCGTGACAATTAGTAGCAATAATGAATACTAAAAATTACTAATCGTATCCATTGATGAATTTTAGCTAGAACGATGGCGATGAATGAAGATTAAAGATCTATTGAAGAAACTAGGGTTTCTCCTTCACTATCCCTTGTCTTTTCATTGATCATCATTCAAATCTAGCCTTTACCAAAGAGAATTATCAATCGTTTAATCCCTAATTTGCAACGAAATTATCAAGAACGGTGATCTCGCTCCAAATTAGGTCATTAATGATTCTTTTTTCTAAAGTTCACAATTCTCATAAGACTTAAAATTAGTTTAGGATTTCATCATCATTTGATCTACCGAATTCCTCGATTCCTTTCAAGCGGAGATTTGCTCACACATTATGTAAATTAAAGAATCAAGAATGAGAAATTTCATAATGCAAGAATTTAAAGAAAGCAAGAATTAACAATTTATCACCTTTATTAAATCTTCTTCAAATTTACATCTCTCAATTCGAGGTTACAAGACTGGCTCTCGATCGCTCAATTGAAAAGAGAATTTGTCGTCGACTTTTGCATGGCTCGATCCCCGTGAGACATGGATCAGTTGCGGATCTCTTGCTCTTGATGACGATCAGCGTTGCGATAAAGGATCTTCGAAGTTCTCGCTTGATATTGATCTCAATTGATTCTTGATTTGGATCTTTGATTTGGATTTGAAGTTGTGTCACTCAACTTGTGTATGAATTGTTCAACTTAATTGTGTAACTAATTGGCTAATTAATGAACAACCCCTAAAATTAAGGCTTAGATACCCTTTTATAGCCCCCAAATCAAGCTTCCATCATAAGCTTGGTTGTTATGCAGAGCCTTCTCGAAGAAGCTAGGTAGGTACGAAGTGTCTTGAGAAAGCTAGGAGGTTACAGAGAATGTTCTGGAGAAGTCTCGACCGCTGACGCCTCAACTCGGACGCGGATCCGCGGCAGATAGGGCTGAATCGGCCGCGGTTCCTCGGCCTTTTGATGAGATCATTACATAATTTCCCTGGGGTATTCTGATGTTGGAATTTGGGTCTTCTTCTGATATCTGGAATCTTCTAATGTTTGTTTTGTTGCTGCCAGTATTTAGTTCTTTGGTTTTCTGTATTATATTGGCAGATTTCTGATTCCTGTTATTTTGACCTGAATAATTTTCTGCACAAAATCTCAATGAAAAGTGTTGAGATATACAATATCATGCGTGGAGTAATAAACAAACAATTTCCCTCCAGAATGTTGATTATATATATAACACATGGTATTTGATATTTTCCAGACGAATTTGTAATACGTGTTATATTTACAACAAAACACCCTTAGATGATTAAGAAGAGTAAGGAAATCGATGTGTTAAGAATGCAATATTTTTGACTGAACAATGGGCGATGGATGATCCCATATCCATTGGTGTTTGAAATCAGAGAAGGTATACGGGAGTTCAGAGGAGACTGGGTACACTGAACGGACTCGCCGAGAACTCCTAGATGGTATTATACTTATTTTCGGATAGTTGTTCTCTGGTGACACTGGTACAGGTTAGTCTGTAGACCCGAGATCGTCATAGAGAGACTTTTGTGATTCCCACTGTGCTTTGATTTCCACCATACCATGGTCAAGAGATCATGCAAAATGGTGGTTTTTGGGTACAGTCCCGATTCACATGGAGGCAATGAGCGATAGGAGGGGTTTCTTCTCTCCCAATATTGGGAGTTGATGTTGCGCTATGCTCGATTGGCCATAACAGGAAATCCCTGGCCAGGGTTGCTGAGATCTACTGGTAAGTGTTATCAGTAGTTTCTCGAACCGTTATGGACCTTACATCTACATGACTTATCAGGTTATTGGGGTCTGACGTTATACCACCCCCAGGCTGTTGATATGCGACATATCAGACGAAGAGACTGAACTGTACGGTTGTGTTACTGATTGGATGTAGGGTTCCTAGGCACTCTCAAGAGGTCTCACAAGGCATCAACCATGCCAATTTCAAATTTTTTAGGGTGCCGAGAAAACCTAACACGGATCGTTGACTAGAAGTTTAGGCGAAATACTAATCTAGTTAACATCTTAACTAAAGGAGAGAGGCTACAACCTTTGTAGATCTGTTTCTCCACTTCCTAATCTCCACGTAGGCGTCCTCTCGCTGTCCTAGTTGGATCTCGGACTCTCGCATCGGCTTCATCGAAGAAATGAGCGGAAGAGGTCGTCGGCTTCGTGCCGAAGATGATCTACGTCGAGGTTGCACAAGTTCAAGCTCCAACTTCACCAAGTTGAGAAACTTGTGAAGAAAACACCCAAAACCACTTGGCAAGAGGCAGAGGATGAAGAAATAGGATGTGGGTTCACTTTAGAATTGGATTTCTCACTTTAGATCTCAAATTGCCATTGATAGCATCAAGCTTTCTTGAAGAAGAAGATGATGAAGAAGAAGAAAGAATATGATAAGTGTTGCTTTAAAATGAAAATAAATCAATACTTAACATAAGCTAACTAAGGTTAAGTGTAGAGAATAGACCATGGTTACTTGGATGGGTTAGGGTTAAGCATGAAGACAAGAATGGTTAAGATGTCAAAGCTTCATGAAGCTTCAACAAGAAACAAACATAGCCACCATTCTTATCTAAATGTTTTCCAAATAAATAAACAAATAAATAAATGAAAAAGCAAAACCCCTAATCATCTCTTAACCATGCTTTAATTCTTTTCACTTAACCATTCGATCAGGTATCATCAAACATGATACAAATATGTGCACAAAAGTATATCACATATACTTCTTGCACATCAAGTGAGAAAATCCATTTAAAGTGAACCAATACTAGTTAATGCAAAGTAATATATCATATATATTATTATACATTAAATCATTAAATCAACACTTGATTCAATGATCCGGTCATGTCGCACATAACCGACTAGTATACAATGTATCGATTTATCGAATCAATGATTCGATAACTAGGTCATATCGCATACAACCAATCGAAACATTCATCGCGAGAATGAAATGTGGTATCACATACACGCATTATTCTCGGTCCCGCACATATCTCATATGCGCTCCTATTTCGTTTCGCTGGATCCAGGAAACCTCTGTGTAGGACTCTAAAGACTCGTCAATACGCCGGTAGCAGATGATGATCATATCAAGCACCCACAAGCCGCAAGCGGTCTGCTAAACGTAACGGCCACCCGGGTATTAAGCGATCAGAAGATCGACGAGCTAGCCCGCTCACACTCCTGTGAATCCAACCAGTAACACTTACCGTACAGTCCGGTCTGTTCGTCTGATATGTCGCATATCAAGTCTAGGGGTGGTAAACGTCAGACCCCAATAACCGATAAGTCGTGCCGATGTGAGGCTCATAACGGGTCGAGAAACTACTGGTAACACTTACCAGCAAATCTCTGATCAGCCCTGGCCAGGGACTTCCCTGTTACGGCCAATCGAGCACTGCGCAACATCAACCCCCAATACCGGGAGAGATGAAACCCCTCCTATAGCTCATTGCCTCCATGTGACTCGGGACTGTACCCAAAGACCACCGTTTTGCACGCCCTCATGGGCGTGGTAAGGTGGAGATCAAAGCACAGTGGGAATCACACAAGACTCTATGACGATCTCGGGTCTACAGACTAACCTGTACAAGTGTCACCTGAGAACTGCCATCTGACGTGAGGTATAATACCACCTGGGAGTTCTCGGCGAGTCCGTCCAGTGTACCCAGTCTCCACTGAGCACCCGTATACCGTCTCTGATGTCAAACACCAATGGATATGGGATCATCCATCGCCCATCTCATGGGTCGAGAAGCGTATACGCTAGTCTACTCTGGTATATCGATGCCCCGTCTCGATACACCCATGACTAGGGACCTTGAAGGATGTACTTATGGACTACCATGTTCCCACTAGTATGATCTGCATCATAGTCCAGGTAGTCAAGTACACATCCAAAGGGCTTTACCAACATGTAACTATAAGACAGTTTAAAGAGACAAGTGTACATGTTAAGATAAAGAGCAACCAGATAGCATACTATCATATCGAGCAAGAAAGTCATCTCTATATATGTCCAAGCATCCAATATAATATACATCATCTGTACAATACTGGCCTCTAGGGCATACATACAACTAACAATCTCCCACTTGCACTCGGGCCAGCTGCTGTAGTATCGCATACCGAGCATCCCGAAGAGTCTCTCAAACTGTATCTGGGAAATAGCCTTCGTGAGTGGATCCGCCGTGTTGTTCTTTGTGTCAACTCTCCAGACCTCGATCTCCCGGCGATCAACTATCTCTCGGATCAGGTGATACCGCCTCAGAATATGCCTGGATCGCTGATGGGACCTGGGTTCCTCGGCCAAAGCCACCGCTCCATTGTTATCGCAATACAAAGGTATTGGATTCTCAATGGATGGAACCACTCCAAGTTCAGTAATGAACTTCTTGATCCAGACAGCCTCTTTGGCAGCATCGTTGGCAGCGATGTATTCAGCCTCCATCGTCGAGTTTGCCACGGTTTCCTGCTTGGAACTCTTCCAGCTAACCGCCCCTCCGTAAAGGGTAAAGACAAATCCCGACTGCGACTTAGAGTCGTCCTTATCACTCTGGAAGCTCGAATTCGTAAAGGACTCCACTTGGAGTTCTCCGTTACCATACACCAAGAGCATCTCTTTAGTCCTTCGTAAGTACTTGAGAATGCTCTTCACAGCTGTGCAGTGACTCTCTCCAGGATCAGCTTGATACCTGCTCACTACACTTAGTGAATATGCAACATCGGGTCTGGTACATAGCATCGTGTACATGATAGAGCCTACAGCCGAAGCATAGGGTATCCCTTGCATGCGAGTTCTCTCCAAATCAGTCTTGGGAGACATCTCTTTGGAGAGAGTGACTCCAGAGATCGTGGGCAAATTCCCACGCTTGGATTCTTCCATACTAAACCTCTTTAGTATGGTGTCAGTGTACCTGGATTGGGACAATCCCAATATCCGTTTGGATCTATCTCTATAGATCCTTATCCCCAATATGCAGGAGGCATCACCAAGATCTTTCATTGAGAATCTTTGTGATAAGAAGAGCTTGATCGATTGCAGCATAGGAATGTCATTTCCTATCAAGAGTATGTCGTCCACGTACAATACGAGGAAGACAACCTTACTCTCTGCCACCTTCTTGTAAATACAAGGTTCATCTGGGTTTTTGACGAAATCAAACTCTTTGATAACGACGTCAAAGCAGATGTTCCAACTCCGCGATGCTTGCTTTAATACATAAATGGATTTAAGCAGCTTGCACACCTTCCCGCTGCTCCCACTGTCTACGAAGCGCTCTGGCTGAGTCATGTACACGCACTCTTCTAAATCACCATTTAGAAAGGCGGTCTTAACATCCATTTGCCAGATTTCGTAATCATGATATGCAGCGATGGCAAGCATAATCCGGATGGATTTAAGCGTAGCCACTGGAGAAAAGGTCTCGTCATAGTCCACACCTGGTCTTTGACGAAAACCCTTTGCTACAAGTCTAGCTTTGAAAGTCTCCACTTTCCCATCTACACCAAGTTTTTTCTTAAAGATCCACTTGCTCCCAATGGGTTTTACCCCTTCAGGAGCAACTTCCAAAGTCCATACTTTGTTGGTGTACATGGATTCCATCTCGGACCGCATAGCATCCAGCCATTTCACTGAGTCCCTACTCGTGATGGCCTGCTCGAAGCTAGTTGGGTCATCATCCTCCATGATGCAATCCTCGCTCCTACCGTCAATGAGAAAACCGTAGTATCTCCCAGGTGGATGAGAAACCCTGCTAGATCGGCGGAGAGGCTGGGGTTCGTCGGGTACTAGTGAATCCTCTAGTTCTACCAAGTCTTCTGTTATAGTTTGTATTGCTGGAACCTCTTCCAGTTCTACCTCAATGCCACTAATCTGTTTCATAAGAAAACCTTTTTCTAAGAAAGTGGCATGTCGAGAAACAAACACCTTTTGTTCCTCGGGGTGGTAGAAGATATACCCTTGTGAATTTTTGGGATATCCTACAAACTTACATAAGACAGATCTTGCCTCGAGTTTGTCCGGATTTTGTCTTTTGACATAGGCTGGACAACCCCATATCTTAACATACTTAAGAGATAGTCTCTTCCCTTTCCATATCTTATATGGAGTGGTAGGCACTGATTTGGTAGGAACCATATTCAATAGGTGTATGGCTGTCTCAAGCGCATACCCCCAGAAGGAAATAGGTAACTCAGCTGTACTCATCATTGAACGCACCATATCTAATAGGGTGCGATTCCTTCGTTCCGATACACCGTTGTGCTGTGGTGTATAAGGTGGAGTAAGCTGAGAGAGAATCCCATTCTCTTTTAGATAATCTTGGAACTCATTGCTCAAGTATTCTCCTCCTCGATCAGATCGAAGGATCTTAATACTTTTACCCGTTTGGTTCTCTACTTCGTGCTTATATTCTCTGAATTTCTCAAAAGCTTCAGACTTGTGTTTCAGTAGGAACACATGCCCGTATCTAGAGAGATCGTCAGTGAATGTAATGAAGTAGGAAGAACCGTTCCTGGCAAGGGTAGACATGGGACCGCATACATCATTATGTACAGTCCTAAGAGTTCAGTAACTCTTTCTCCGTGTCCACTAAACGGAGCTTTGGTCATTTTTCTTTTGAGACATGAATGGCAAGTATCATAAGATGATAATTCGAACGGATTCAAATAACCATCCTTATGTAACTTAGCCAGTCGTGTCGCATTGATATGACCAAGTCTACAATGCCACAAGTAGGATTCGTTCATTTCTGAACTTTTCCTCTTGTGTGTGTTTTGTATATTGAGGACTGTACTTTGATTTAGAATAAATATGCCATTATGTAACGAGCCTGATGCAATCAAATTTTGATCTAGGAATATGTTCGTAACATTATCCTGTACTACAAAATTATATCCTTCTTTACTCAATAAAGAAACTGATATAATGTTGCACAACATGTTCGGTATATAATAGCACTCATTCAGGATCATTGTATCACCACTTGGTAATACTAGGTGATATTCGCCAACTGCTTTGGCTGCAACATTTGCACCGTTCCCAACTTGAACGGAATGATCACCTTTTCCCAGTTCTCTACCTTTCCGCAGCCCATGTAAAATCATACATATGTGGGATCCTGATCCGGTATCTAATACCCAGGACGTAGGGTGAACTGAGAAACAGTTCTCAATGACAAACACACCCGAAGATGATGCATCAACATGCATGTTCTCCGTTTGGGCGGTGTGAGAATCCAGATATTCTCCTGTTTCCTGTTCATTCTTATAACACTTATAAGGTAGAACGGGTTCAACGTTCCCCTGCACAGTATAACATGCGGGTTCGGTCAATACATCCATATTATTATCTTGATTAAGGCATGAAATGGTCGCTACCTGGAGAGAGAGAGAAGAAAACATTTTAGCGTAAGCTCGTGCAAGATTAGATTGGTTATTATCTTATCTAATCAGGATGGCTCCCACTGGTTTTTATCAAATCTTCCTTCAAACCCTAAAAGGAAAGACTAGCCGGGATTAATTACACACTACAAGTTCGCCAATCTTTCAGCCAGGCCAGTGTCGGTACTTTGAGGGAGGTCCCCCGTGCTTTCGCACGAACCTAATTAATGTAAACCTCGTTTTCTCAGAGGCGTAACCCCGTTGACACCTTTCTAGACACCTACTTGATCAGCTAATTGCAATGTGTAAAACTCTCCCAGGAGTAACTCTTACTCGCAGTGGGTATCGGGATCCAACTATCTCATAGAAGGTATGCAATCTCATTGCAAATTTCAACACTTGAAATTCCCAATAATATTTTACCCCTAGTGTTCTATGACCTTGACGAATGCCAAACAACCCATAGTCCACTAGTCAAGTTCAACCCGTACATTTCTTGATTGAATTAAACCCACCCGCACGACCCTTGACGAATGCCAAACAACGCCGTACGAATACCCTAATCCAATCTAGATCATATGCATAAGCAGATAAATACTAGTTAGCTACCGTACACTACGCCTTGACGAATGCCAAACTACCGTAGCACGAATACTAAGTAGTACTTATCTGAAATGACGGAGGGCTACGCAGGTTTTCAGAAAACCATGAGCGTAATGAACTTGATATCGTTGTAGAATAAAATGAAGTTTTGAAATGGAGTGATTTTGAAGCTTATCTAGTTTTGCTAAAGGGGTCACTCCCGGTGAAGGGATCGTCGGCCCTTTCCTCGTCGAATGAGGTGCGGGATAAATCATATATATCACTGTGCAAAGCAGAAACTATAGAAGCAATCAAAAGTCAAACCGAGTGTGTAGCATCTGCCAGTTATTGCTAAAGGAGTCACTCCCGGTGAAGGGATCTCGGTCCTTTCCTCATCGAATAAGGTGCAGGATATATCATATATACCGCTATGCAAAGCAAGAACTGTAGCTACCTGTTTTGTTTAAAATTTGATTCTACAATATCATTTGGTTTCTTTTCTTTCATTAATCACATTAATGAATTCCCATCATTTAAGTCACCTAAACATCACAGATAAATACGACGTACACTTATGCCATCCGCATTCGTCTGGATGTCCCTTCGTGCACCGTTAGGTTAGGTAACTAACGACAGAGCAGGGCAGGGCTAGTGCGGGTGCAAAACATAAGTAACGTCTATATAATATATCATATATACTATATACTGTATCTATCACAGAACATTACATAATCATATCACAGATATCACAGCAGAAGAAACATATGAAACATTGGATATACTAGGACGTCCGTGTTTTCAATACGAGCCAGTATAAAACACGGATTCCACGGTCGTGATGAATAGCCAATCCCACACCCATAGACCCCTACGAGAGCGGCAAGCAACCCTGCCAATTCTAGGGTTAGGAGACCCGGACTCGACTCCTCGAGTTGGTCTCCCACTGGACCCCAGAACTCGGTTACTTGTGCTCCCCTCCTTGGGTCTATCCTAATACGGAAAAGTAAATGATATACAAAAGGTGACATCTTCCGCAACCTGGAAGTGCCCCAAATAAAAGAATATTACATACAAGTTTTTACATGAATGAAAATGAAAAACACTCATGTCACATAAAAACCCCCGGCTATTCAAACACGACGATCCAATATAACATATCCAGCAACACATAACATCACATGTCATCAACGTAAGTAAATATGCGCATCCCAATTGTCGTTGACATATAGCAACGAAACCGGCGATATCACATATTACACTTACGGTCACAGAAAAGAAAGTGTAAAACTACAACAGTTGGAATCCGCAACCTTCTTAGACATCGCATGCCTAATCAAATGAAATACTTAGACATCACATGCCTAACAATTATAAACCCCGCATTTTAGTCTCATTATCGAAAACTCTTTTCAATATCAAGTGAGACTAAACGGCTAGATTTATAACATTCATTCAGTTATCTCATAACTGTTTGTGAATTCCAATTATTGTATCCCATTCCGGATAAATAGAAAATATTAAAATTTCCGATCGAACATTCGAACACCCAAGTTTTCCCGAAACCGATCAACACATGAAATAAGTTCAAAGACATTCACTTCATGCCTCAGTACCAACGGTCCAGCCGTAGAAGGGTCAAGCCAACGCCTCACATGTGGCACGCCGTACTGCCCCAAACCCAAAGGTTCAAAGGGCAGTTCAAGACGGTCAAATAATCGAGTTAAGGTTTGTTGTCTTATAGAGGGACCATCGCGTTACTTGCACTACGTAGAACGTCATTAAACTACGGAAAAGTCCAACAATTGGAAATTTCCCGGCAGGGGAAAGATTGGGTATTTTCATCCGGTCGAAACTTTTAACATATTCTAAATATCCGGAAAACCACATCAACAAAATATGATAATCCGATCGAATCAGGGAACTACCAAAACACCCCAGAAAATTCAACTCTTGAATAAATATTAAAAATTCCCAGGAAAACCACCACTGGAAACTAATAATTACTGTGCAGAATTTTTTATTTAATGAGGCCGTACGGCCGCGGAACCGCCGCACGAGCCATGCTCATGCCGCGGAACCGCGGCGACTTAGTGGAATTACGCTGTTGAATTTCACAGTAACTCTTAGATATTCCTGATGTTTTTTCTGCATATTTTTAATCTGGAAAAAACCATGATTTTAGAAAATGTACAGAGAGCATTTTGGAAATGGGGTTTCGGTTCGATCGGACTTTAAACTTCGTCTACGCTTCGCCTAAGGTTCTAGCTAGGCTCTGATACCACTGTAGGGTTCCTAGGCACTCTCAAGAGGTCTCACAAGGCATCAACCATGCCAATTTCAAATTTTTTAGGGTGCCGAGAAAACCTAACACGGATCGTTGACTAGAAGTTTAGGCGAAATACTAATCTAGTTAACATCTTAACTAAAGGAGAGAGGCTACAACCTTTGTAGATCCGTTTCTCCACTTCCTAAGCTCCAGGTAGGCGTCCTCTCGCTGTCCTAGGTGGATCTCGGACTCTCGCATCGACTTCATCGAAGAAATGAGCGGAATAGGTCGTCGGCTTCGTGCCGAAGAAGATCTACGTCGAGGTTGCACAAGTTCAAGCTCCAACTTCACCAAGTTGAGAAACTTGTGAAGAAAACACCCAAAACCACTTGGCAAGAGGTAGAGGATGAAGAAATAGGAGGTGGGTTCACTTTAGAATTGGATTTCTCACTTTAGATCTCAAGTTGCCATTGATGGCATCAAGCTTTCTTGAAGAAGAAGATGATGAAGAAGAAGAAAGAATATGATAAGTGTTGCTTTAAAATGAAAATAAATCAATACTTATCATAAGCTAACTAAGGTTAAGTGTAGAGAATAGACCATGGTTACTTGGATGGGTTAGGGTTAAGCATGAAGACAAGAATGGTTAAGAAGTCAAAGCTTCAACAAGAAACAAACATAGCCACCATTCTTATCTAAATGTTTTCCAAATAAATAAACAAATAAATAAATGAAAAAGAAAAACCCTAATCATCTCTTAACCATGGTTTAATGCTTTTCACTTAACCATGTGATCAAGTATCATCAAACATGATACAAATATGTGCACAAAAGTATATCACATATAATTCTTGCACATCAAGTGAGAAAATCCATTTAAAGTGAACCAATACTAGTTAATGCAAAGTAATATATCATATATATTATTATACATTAAATCATTAAATCAACACTTGATTCAATGATCCGGTCATGTCGCACATAACCGACTAGTATACAATGTATCGATTTATCGAATCAATGATTCGATATCTAGGTCATATCGCATACAACCAATCGAAACATTCATCGCGAGAATGAAATGTAGTATCACATACACGCATTATTCTCGGTCCCGCACATATCTCATATGCGCTCCTATTTCGTTTCGCTTGAGCCAGGAAACCTCTGTGTAGGACTCTAAAGACTCGTCAATACGCCGGTAGCAGATGATGATCATATCAAGCACCCACAAGCCACAAGCGGTCAGCTAAACGTAACGGCCACCCGGGTATTAAGCGATCAGAAGATCGACGAGCCAGCCCGCTCACACTCCTGTGAATCCAACCAGTAACACTTACCGTACAGTCCGGTCTGTTCGTCTGATATGTCGCATATCAAGTCTAGGGGTGGTAAACGTCAGACCCCAATAACCGATAAGTCGTGCCGATGTGAGGCTCATAACAGGTCTGTTAGTTGTATGTATGCCCTAGAGGCCAGTATTGTATAGATGATGTATATTATATTGGATGCTTGGACATATATAGAGATGACTTTCTTGATCGATATGATAGTATGCTATCTGGTTACTCTTTATCTTAACATGTACACTTGTCTCTTTAAACTGTCTTATAGTTACATGTTGGTAAAGCCCTTAGCATGTGTACTTGACTACCTGGACTATGATGCAGATCATACTAGTGGGAACATGGTAGTCCATAAGTACATCCTTCAAGGTCCCTAGTCGTAGGTGTATCGAGACGGGGCATCGATATACCAGAGTAGACTAGCGTATACGCTTCTCGACCCATGTGATGGGCGATGGATGATCCCATATCCATTGGTGTTTGACATCAGAGATGGTATACGGGTGCTCAGTGGAGACTGGGTACACTGGACGGACTCGCCGAGAACTCCCAGATGGTATTATACCTCACGTCAGATGGCAGTTCTCAGGTGACACTTGTGCAGGTTAGTCTGTAGACCCGAGATCGTCATAGAGTCTTGTGTGATTCCCACTGTGCTTTGATCTCCACCTTACCACGTCCATGAGGGCGTGCAAAACGGTGGTCTTTGGGTACAGTCCCGAGTCACATGGAGGCAATGAGCGATAGAAGGGGTTTCGTCTCTCCCGGTATTGGGGGTTGATGTTGCGCTGTGCTCGATTGGCCGTAACAGGGAAGTCCCTGGCCAGGGCTGATCAGAGATTTGCTGGTAAGTGTTACCAGTAGTTTCTCGACCCGTTATGAGCCTCACATCGGCACGACTTATCGAGTATTGGGGTCTGACGTTTACCACCCCTAGACTTGATATGCGACGTATCAGACGAACAGACCGGACTGTACGGTAAGTGTTACTGGTTCGATTCACAGGAGTGTGAGCGGGCTAGCTCGTCGATCTTCTGATCGCTCAATACCCGGATGGCCGTTACGTTTAGCAGACCGCTTGCGGCTTGTGGGTGCTTGATATGATCATCATCTGCTACTGGCGTATTGACGAGTCTTTAGAGTCCTACACAGAGGTTTCCTGGCTCAAGCGAAACGAAATAGGAGCGCATATGAGATGTGTGCAGGACCGAGAATAATGCATGTATGTGATACCGCATTTCATTCTCGCGATAAATGTTTCGATTGGTTATATTCGATATGACCTAGTTATCGAATCATTGATTCGATAAATCGATACATTGAATACTAGTCGGTTATGTGCGACATGACCGGATCATTGAATCAAGTGTTGATTTAATGATTTAATGTATAATTATATATTTGATATATTACTTTGCATTAACTAGTATTGGTTCACTTTAAATGAATTTTCTCACTTGATGTACATGTTGTATATGTGATATACTTTTGTGCACTTCTTTGTATCATGTTTGATGATACTTGCTCATTAGGTTAAGTGTGAAGATTTAAACCATGGTTAAGAGATGATTAGGGTTTTGGTTTTTCATTTATTTATTTGATTATTTATTTGTAAAGGATTAAGTTAAGAATGGTGGCTTATTTTGGAGCTATGTTGAAGCTTCTTGAAGCTTTGACAAAGTCCACCATCCTTATCTCATCCTTAACCCTAACCACTCCAACTAACCTTAGTTTAATCTCTACACTTGACCATGGTCAAGATATGATAAGTATTCATATTAGTTTCATTTTTAAAATCGAACACTTATCATTCTTTCTTGATCTTCTTCTTCTTCCTCAAAGTGAAAGCTTGATGCCATCAATGGCAACTTGATTTCTAAAGTGAGAAATCCAATTCTAAAGTGAACCCACCTCCTATTTCTTCACCCTCTACCTCTTCCCAAGTTGTTTTGGGTGTTTTCTTCACAAGTTTCACCACTTGTTGAAGTCGGAGCTTGAACTTGCGATGCCTCGAGGTAGATCGTCTTTGACACAAAGCCGACGACCTAGCTCGCCCGTTTCTCCGATGAAGCCAACGTTCGAATTTGGGAATCGAGATGGACAGCGAGAGGATGCCTTCGTGGAGCCAAGGAAAACGGTAACCGGATCTACAAAGGTTGTAGCATCTAACCTTTAGTTAATTTGTTAACTAGTTTAGTTTTTCGCCTAAACATCCAGTCTACGATCCGTGTTAGGGTTTCTCGGCACCCATTTTTTTTTAAATTGGCATGTTCGATGCCTTGTGAGACCTCTATAGGATGCCTAGGAACTTTTCACTGGTATCAGAGCCTAGCTAGAGCCTTAGGCGAAGTCTAGACGCAATTTGAAGCCCGAACGAACCCGAAACCCTAAACTTAACATGCTCTCTGTACATTTTCTAAAATCTGGGATTTTTCAAGATTAAAAATGCCTAAAAAAATCAGCAGGAAGATCTAAGAATTATGGTGAAACACGAGATCATGAGGCTTCCAAACAGCCGCGGAAACGCGGCAGAAGCATGGCTTCTGCCGCGGTTCCGCCGCCAACTGTTCACATTACCCAATGGTGTTTGCACAGTAATTCTTCTTTTCTGGTGCTGAGTTTTATGGGAATTTTTAATAATTATTCAAGAGTTGAATTTTCTGGGGTTGCTTTGGGGATTCGGTGTTTCGATCGGGGTTTCAAATTTCGTCTTTGTGTATTTCTGGATAATTTTTTGAATATGTTAAAAAGTTCGACCGGATATAAATACCCAATTTTTCCCCTGTCAGAAAATTTCCAAGTGTTGGATTTTTCCGTAGTTTAACGACGTTCTAAGTAGTGCAAGTAATGCGATGGACCCTCTAGAAGACAACAAACCATAACTCGATTATGTGACCGTCTTGAACTGCCCTTTGAACCTTCGGGTTTGGGGCAGTACGGCGTGCCACATGTGAGGCGTTGGCTTGACCCTTCTACGGCTGGACCGTTGGTACTGAGGCACGAACTGAATGTTGCTAGACTTATTTCATGTGTTGGACTGTATCGGGAATACTTGGGTATTCGACTGTTCGATCGGAAAGTTTAACATTTTCTGTTTATCTGGAATGTGATACAATAATTGGAATTCACAAACAGTTATGAGATAACTGAATGAATGTTATAAATCTAGCAGTTTAGTCCCACATGATATTGAAAAGAGTTTTCGATAATGAGACTAAAATGCGGGATTTATATCTGTTAGGCATGTGATGTCTAAGTATTTCATCTGATTAGGCATACGATGTCTAAAGAAGTTGCGGATTCCAATTGTTGTAGTTTTACACTTTCTTTTCTGTGACCGTAAGTGTAGTATGTTCATATCGCCGTTTTCGTTGCTATACGTCAACGACAATTGGGGTATGCATACTTACTTACGTTGATGACATGTGATGTTATGTGTTGCTGGATATGTTATATTGGATCGTCGTGTTTGAATAGCCGGGGGTTTTTATGTGAGATGAGTGTTTTTCATTTTCATTCATGTAAAAACTTGTATGTAATATTCTTTTATTTGGGGCACTTCCAGGTAGCGGAAGATGTCACCTTTTGTATATTATTTACTTTTCCGCATTAGGATAGACCCAAGGAGGGGAGCACAAGTAACCGGGTTCTGGGGTCCAGTGGGTGACCAACTCGAGGAGTCGAGTCCGGGTCTCCTAACCCTAGAATTAGCAGGGTTGCTTGCCGCTCTCGTAGGGGTCTAGGGGTGTGGGATTGGCTATTCATCACGACCGTGGAATCCGTGTTTTATACTGGCTCATATTGAAAACACGGACGTCCTAGTATATCCAATATTTCATATGTTTATTCTGCTGCGATATCTGTGTTGTAACTCTGTGATGGATATAGTATATAGTATATATGATATATTATATAGACGTTACTTATGTTTTACACCCGCGCTAGCCCTGCCCTGCTCTGTCGTTAGTTACCTAACCTAACGGTGCACGAGGGGACATCGAGGCGAATGCGGATGGCATAAATGTACGTCATATCTATCTGTGATGTTTAGGTATTTAAATGATGGGACTTCATTAATGTGATTAATGAAAGATAAGAAACCTAAGATGTTGTGGAATCGAATTTTAAAATAAAATAGGTAGCTACGGTTCTTGCTTTGCATAGCGGTATATATGATATACCCTGCACCTTATTCGATGAGGAAAGGACCGAGATCCCTTCACCGGGAGTGACTCCTTTAGCAATCACCGGCAGATGCTACGCACTCGGTTTGCTTTTGACTGCTTTTGGGTTTTTGCTTTGCACAGCGATATATATGATATATCCCGCACCTCATTCGACGAGGAAAGGACCGAGATCCCTTTGCCGGGAGTGACTCCTTTAGCAAAACTAGAAAAGCCTCAAAATCACTCCATTTCAAAACTTTATTTGATTCTACAACGATATCAAGTTCATTACGCAATAGGTTTTCAGAAAAACCTGCGTAGCCCTCCGTCATTTCAGATTGGTTACATATAGTATTCGTGCTACATTTGTTGGCTTTCGTCAAGGTGTAGTGTGCGGTAGCTATGTGCTGTTTATCTGCTGCATATGATGCGACTGGATTATGGTAGTCGTACGGCTTTGTTGGCTTTCGTCAAGGGTCGTGCGGGTGGGTTTAATTCAGTCAAGAAATGTACGGGTTGAACTTGACTAGCGGGCTGTGGTTTGTTGGCTTTCGTCAAGGTCATAGCACGCTAGGGGCAAAAGTATTATCGGGAATTTCAAGTGTTGAAATTTGCAATGAGATTGCATACCTTCTATGAGATAGTTGGATCCCGATACCCACTGCGAGTAAGAGTTACTCCTGGGAGAGTTTTACACATTGCAATTAGCTGATCAAGTAGGTGTCTAGAAAGGTGTCAACGGGGTTACGCCTCTGGGAAAATGAGGTTTACATTAATTAGGTTCGTGCGAAAGCACGGGGGACCTCCCTCAAAGTACCGACACTGGCCTGGCTGAAAGATTGGCGAACCTGTAGTGTGTAATTAATCCCGGCTAGTCTTTCCTTTTAGGGTTTGAAGGAAGATTTGATAAAAAGCAGTGGGAGCCATCCTGATTAGATAAGATAATAACCAATCTGATCTTGCACGAGCATACGCTAAAGTGTTTTCTTCTCTCTCTCTCCAGGTAGCGACCATTTCATGCCCTAATGAAGATAATAATATGGATGTATTGACCGAACCCGCATGTTATACTGTGCTGGGGAACGTTGGTTCCGTTCTTTCCTATAAGAGTTATAGGAATGAACAGGATATAAGGGAATACCAGGATTCCCATGCCACCCGAATGAAGAAAGTACATGTTGATGCATTTTCTTCGGGTGTGTTCGTTACTGAGAACTGTTTCTCCATTTGCTTAACGTCCTGGGTATTAGATACCGGGTCAGGATCCCATATATGTAATCAGTTACATGGGCTCAGGAAAGGTAGAGAACTTGGAGAAGGTGATAAAGATATTAGAGTTGGAAATGGTGCAATTGTTGCAGTTAAGACTGTCGGGGAATATCACCTTGTATTACCAACTGGTAATACATTGGTTCTGAACGAATGCTATTACATGCCGAACCTGATATGCAACATTATATCGGTTTCTTTATTAAGTAAAGAGGGATATAATTTTGTATTACAGGACAATGTTATGAACATTTTCCGTAACCAAAAGTTGGTTGGATCAGGCACGTTGTGCAATGGCATTTATGTTCTAAATCAATCAACAGTTCTGAGCATAACAAACACACACAAGAGGAAGAGTTCAGAACTGAACGAATCCTACTTGTGGCATTGTAGACTGGGTCACATCAATGTGACACGACTGGCTAAGTTGCATAAAGATGGATATTTGAAACCTTTCGAATTTTCATCTTATGACACTTGCCAGTCATGTCTCAAAGGCAATATGACCAAAACTCCGTTTACGGGACACGGAGAAAGAGTTACCGAACTCTTGGGACTAATACATAGCGATGTATGTGGTCCCATGTCTACACATGCCAGGGATGGTTCTTCGTACTTCATTACATTCACTGACGATCTCTCAAGATACGGACATGTGTACTTAATAAGACACAAGTCTGAAGCTTTTGAGAAATTTAGAGAATATAAACAAGAAGTCGAAAACCAAACCGGAAAAAGTATTAAAATCCTTCGATCTGATCGAGGAGGTGAATACTTGAGCAATGAATTCCTGGACTTCCTAAAAGAGAATAGGATTCTCTCTCAGCTGACTCCTCCATATACACCACAGCACAACGGTGTATCAGAACGGAGGAACCGCACCCTATTAGATATGGTGCGCTCTATGATGAGCACAGCTGAGTTACCTATTTCTTTCTGAGGGTATGCGCTTGAGACAGCCATACATCTATTGAATATGGTCCCCACCAAATCTGTGCCTACCACTCCATATGAGATATGGAAAGGGAAGAGACCGTGTCTTAACTATGTTAAGATATGGGGTTGTCCAGCCTATGTCAAACGACAAAATCCGGACAAACTCGAGGCACGGTCTGTTCTATGCAAATTTGTAGGATATCCCAAGAATTCTCAAGGGTATATCTTCTACCACCCTGAGGAACAAAGAGTGTTTATTTCTCGGCATGCCACCTTTTTAGAAAAGGAATTTCTTGAAAAAGAGATTAGTGGTCATGAGGTAGAACTGGAAGAAGTTCCAGCTGCAGAAGCAACAACAGAAGATCTGGTGGAACTAGAGGATTCCGTAGTTCCCGATGAACCCCAGCCACTCCGCCGATCTAGTAGGGTTCCTCGCCAACCTGAGAGATACTACGGTTTTCTCATGGACGGTGGAAGCGAGGATTGCATCATGGAGGATGATGACCCAACTAGCTTCGAGCAGGCCATCACGAGTGGGGACTCAGTGAAATGGCTGGATGCTATGCGGTCCGAGATGGAATCCATGTACACCAACAAAGTATGGACTTTGGACGTTGCTCCTGAAGGGGTAAAACCCATTGGGAGCAAGTGGATCTTCAAGAAGAAACTTGGTGTAGATGGGAAAGTGGAGACTTTCAAAGCTAGACTTGTAGCAAAAGGTTTTCGCCAAAGACCAGGTGTGGACTATGACGAAACCTTTTCTCCTGTGGCTATGCTTAAATCCATCCGGATCATGCTTGCCATCGCTGCATACCATGATTATGAAATCTGGCAAATGGATGTTAAGACCGCCTTTCTAAACGGTGATTTAGAAGAGTGCGTGTACATGACTCAGCCAGAGGGCTTCGTAGATAGTGGGAGCAGCGGGAAGGTGTGCAAGCTACTTAAATCCATTTATGGATTAAAGCAAGCATCGCGGAGTTGGAACATCTGCTTTGACGTCGTTATCAAAGAGTTTGATTTCGTCAAAAACCCAGATGAACCTTGTATCTACAAGAAGGTGGCAGAGAGTAAGGTTGTCTTCCTCGTATTGTACGTGGACGACATACTCTTGATAGGAAATGATATTCCTATGCTGCAATCGGTCAAGCTCTTCTTATCACAAAGATTCTCAATGAAAGATCTTGGTGATGCCTCCTGCATAATGGGAATCAGGATCTATAGAGATAGATCCAAAAGGATATTGGGATTGTCCCAATCCAGGTACATTGACACCGTACTAAAGAGGTTTAGTATGGAAGAATCCAAGCGTGGGAACTTGCCCACGATCTCTGGAGTCACTCTCTCCAAAGAGATGTCTCCCAAGACTGATTTGGAGAGAGCTCGCATGCAAGGGATACCCTATGCTTCGGCAGTAGGCTCTATCATGTATGCGATGCTATGTACCAGACCCGATGTAGCATACTCACTAAGTATAGTGAGCAGGTATCAAGATGATCCTGGAGAGAGTCACTGGACAGCTGTGAAAAGCATTCTCAAGTACTTGCGAAGGACTAGAGATATGTTCTTGGTGGATGGTAACGGGGAGCTCCAAGTGGAGTCCTTTACCGATTCGAGCTTCCAGAGTGATAAGGACGACTCTAAGTCGCAGTCGGGCTTTGTCTTTACCCTTTACGGAGGGACGGTTAGCTGGAAGAGTTCCAAGCAGGAAACCATGGCAGACTCGACGATGGAGGCTGAATACATCGCTGCCAACGATGCTGCCAAAGAGGCTGTCTGGATCAAGAAGTTCATTACTGAACTTGGTGTGGTTCCATCCATTGAGAATCCAATACCTTTGTATTGCGATAACAATGGAGCGGTGGCTTTGGCCAAGGAACCCAGGTCTCATCAGCGATCCAGGCATATTCTGAGGCGGTATCACCTGATCCGGGAGATAGTTGATCGCCGGGAGATCGAGGTCAGGAGAGTTGACACGAAGAACAACACGGCGGATCCACTCACGAAGGCCATTCCCCAGATACAGTTTGAGAGACTCTTCGGGATGCTCGGTATGCGATACTACAGCAGCTGGCCCTAGTGCAAGTGGGAGATTGTTAGTTGTATATATGCCCTAGAGGCCAGTATTGTACAGATGATGTATATTATATTGGATGCTTGGACATATATAGAGATGACTTTCTTGCTCGATATGATAGTATGCTATCTGGTTACTCTTTATCTTAACATGTACACTTGTCTCTTTAAACTGTCTTATAGTTGCATGTTGGTAAAGCCCTTAGGATGTGTACTTGAGTACCTGGACTATGATGCAGATCATACTAGTGGGAACATGGTAGTCCATAAGTACATCCTTCAAGGTCCCTAGTCGTAGGTGTATCGAGACGGGGCATCGATATACCAGAGTAGACTAGCGTATACGCTTCTCGACCCATGTGATGGGCGATGGATGATCCCATATCCATTGGTGTTTGACATCAGAGATGGTATACGGGTGCTCAGTGGAGACTGGGTACACTGGACGGACTCGCCGAGAACTCCCAGATGGTATTATACCTCACGTCAGATGGCAGTTCTCAGGTGACACTTATGCAGGTTAGTCTGTAGACCCGAGATCGTCATAGAGTCTTGTGTGATTCCCACTGTGCTTTGATCTCCACCTTACCATGTCCATGAGGGCGTGCAAAACGGTGGTCTTTGGGTACAGTCCCGAGTCACATGGAGGCAATGAGCGATAGGAGGGGTTTCGTCTCTCCCGGTATTGGGGGTTGATGTTGCGCTGTGCTCGATTGGCCGTAACAGGGAAGTCCCTGGCCAAGGCTGATCAGAGATTTGCTGGTAAGTGTTACCAGTAGTTTCTCGACCCGTTATGATCCTCACATCGGCACGACTTATCGAGTATTGGGGTCTGACGTTTACCACCCCTAGACTTGATATGCGACGTATCAGACGAACAGACCGGACTGTACGGTAAGTGTTACTGGTTGGATTCACAGGAGTGTGAACGGGCTAGCTCGTCGATCTTCTGATCGCTCAATACCCGGATGGCCGTTACGTTTAGCAGACCGCTTGCGGCTTGTGGGTGCTTGATATGATCATCATCTGCTACCGGCGTATTGACGAGTCTTTAGAGTCCTACACAGAGGTTTCCTGGCTCAAGCGAAACGAAATAGGAGCGCATATGAGATGTGTGCAGGACCGAGAATAATACGTGTATGTGATACCGCATTTCATTCTCGCGATAAATGTTTCGATTGGTTATATTCGATATGACCTAGTTATCGAATCATTGATTCGATAAATCGATACATTGAATACTAGTCGGTTATGTGCGACATGACCGGATCATTGAATCAAGTGTTGATTTAATGATTTAATGTATAATTATATATTTGATATATTACTTTGCATTAACTAGTATTGGTTCACTTTATATGGATTTTCTCACTTGATGTACATGTTGTATATGAGATATACTTTTGTGCACTTCTTTGTATCATGATTGATGATACTTGCTCATTAGGTTAAGTGTGAAGATTTAAACCATGGTTAAGAGATGATTAGGGTTTTGGTTTTTCATTTATTTATTTGATTATTTATTTGGAAAGGATTAAGTTAAGAATGGTGGCTTATTTTGGAGCGATGTTGAAGCTTCTTGAAGCTTTGACAAAGTCCACCATCCTTATCTCATCCTTAACCCTAACCACTCCAACTAACCTTAGTTTAATCTCTACACTTGACCATGGTCAAGATATGATAAGTATTCATATTAGTTTCATTTTTAAAATAGAACACTTATCATTCTTTCTTGATTTTCTTCTTCTTCCTCAAAGTGAAAGCTTGATGCCATCAATGGCAACTTGATTTCTAAAGTGAGAAATCCAATTCTAAAGTGAACCCACCTCCTATTTCTTCACCCTCTACCTCTTGCCAAGTTGTTTTAGGTGTTTTCTTCACAAGTTTCACCACTTGTTGAAGTCGGAGCTTGAACTTGCGATGCCTCGAGGTAGATCGTCTTTGACACAAAGCCGACGACCTAGCTCGCCCGTTTCTCCGATGAAGCCAACGTTCGAATTTGGGAATCGAGATGGACAGCGAGAGGATGCCTTCGTGGAGCAAAGGAAGAGGGTAACCGGATCTACAAAGGTTGTAGCATCTAACCTTTAGTTAATTTGTTTACTAGTTTAGTTTTTCGCCTAAACATCCAGTCTACGATCCGTGTTAGGGTTTCTCGGCACCCATTTTTTTTTAAATTGGCATGTTCGATGCCTTGTGAGACCTCTATAGGATGCCTAGGAACCTTTCAGGGTCGAGAAACTACTGGTAACACTTACCAGCAAATCTCTGATTAGCCCTGGCCAGGGACTTCCCTGTTACGGCCAATCGAGCACTGCGCAACATCAACCCCCAATACCGGGAGAGACGAAACCCCTCCTATCGCTCATTGCATCCATGTGACTCGGGACTGTACCCAAAGACCAACGTTTTGCACGCCCTCATGGGCGTGGTAAGGTGGAGATCAAAGCACAGTAGGAATCACACAAGACTCTATGACGATCTCGGGTCTACAGACTAACCTGTACAAGTGTCACCTGAGAACTGCCATCTGACGTGAGGTATAATACCACCTGGGAGTTCTCGGCGAGTCCGTCCAGTGTACCCAGTCTCCACTGAGCACCCGTATACCGTCTCTGATGTCAAACACCAATGGATATGGGATCATCCATCGCCCATCTCATGGGTCGAGAAGCGTATACGCTAGTCTACTCTGGTATATCGATGCCCCGTCTCGATACACCCACGACTAGGGACCTTGAAGGATGTACTTATGGACTACCATGTCCCCACTAGTATGATCTGCATCATAGTCCAGGTAGTCAAGTACACATCCTAAGGGCTTTACCAACATGTAACTATAAGACAGTTTAAAGAGACAAGTGTACATGTTAAGATAAAGAGCAACCAGATAGCATACTATCATATCGAGCAAGAAAGTCATCTCTATATATGTCCGAGCATCCAATATAATATACATCATCTGTACAATACTGGCCTCTAGGGCATACATACAACTAACATTGGATTCGCAGGAGTACGAGCAGGCTTGCTTATTGATCTTCTGATCGCTCAATACCCGGGTGGCCGTTACATTTAGCAAACCGCTTGCGGCTTGTGGGTGTTGATTGATAAATTTTCCGGTGTGTAATTGAAAAATGTATAGAAATCACAACCAAAAAATTTTTGACCGCAATCAATAACGGTGTCGAATGTAGCGCGTTAGTAAGTGCGGATTGTCCACAGGGAAAGTGTAATCGTTCGTGTTTCGATTTAGATGAGTTGAAACTTTAAAGAAAAGAAAACAAACAATTCATGATTTGTAAATTGAATTTCAAGAATTAGAAAAATCTAGATCTAAGAAAACATTTAAATCAAGAATTGAGAATTTGTGATGATTTCCAAATCAAATATCAAGAATCGAAATGAGACTAGTAGGAATCGATGGGATCTATAGATGTGATGAAATCTAGCGATTACGTATTCTTATCCATCGATGAATTGATACTAGATCGATGATGATCAACGAGAATTAGGGATTTCTTGTGAAACTAGGGTTTCATCATCTATCCCTTGTTCCTTCGTCGATATCATTCATATTCTAGGCTCTAGTAAATTCAAGAATCGATCGTGGATCCCTAATTTCGAGCGATCACAATCAAGAAAGCATCGCAACGAAACTAGGTCGTCGATTCTTCAATTTGCTAAGGTTTACAAAACTCGTAGGACTTAAGAATCGTTTTAAGATTTGTTACATAATCATTCTATTGATCATCTCGACTCCTTTACGAGCGGAGTTTTACTCAAACATCACAACAAGAACCACAATCACAAATTGAGATCGAATCATGATGCAAGAATTTAAAGAAAGCAAGATTAAAGAATTTCACCTTTTATTTATTAACAATTCCGTTACAAATCGCTCAAGAACTACTAGAGGAAGAACTCGATCGTTGATTTGGCTTCGCTCGTCTCCTTGAGTTGCGGATCGTCTTGGATCACTTTCTCGATTGAAGATCGGCTCCGCTCCTAAAAGGTTGAAGGCTTCTCGCTTGAATGGTACTCGGGATCTTGAATTTGGCTTGAATTTTGGATTAGGGCTACAAGATGTGTCACTCAACTTGTAGATGGAAATGGGGGGGGGGGGGATTGGAGATTAACCAACAACCTCAACCCTTAGATCTAGGCTCCTTTATATAGACCTCAAAACCCTAGATCAAGGATTTCAAATTTGAATTCCCCTCCAAAAGTTTGTTAAAGGGAGAGGCTTCGAGAAGTAGTTAGTTGGAAGGGAGCTTCTAGAAATAGTTTGTTAGGAGCTTAATCAAGATTAGCTTGCTTAATGATCTTTGCTGATCTGGCAGAAGCTTCGAGAGTTCTCTGGAACTTAAAGTATATGAAATGAATGTGGGCCCTGAGAGAAACAATCTGTAGTGAAAATCATCTGATGAGGTGGCCATAGAGCCGCGGATCCGCAGCGCCAAGGGGGTATGGGCCGCGGATCCGCGGTCCTTTGAGGGCCTTGGTGCTTGATCTTTTTAGATCTGCTTCCTTTTGATTTATGAGATATTCTATGATATGCTGAAACTTGTAATTTATCCTTGGTCACTGCCAGATCTCTAGCCTTTGAGTTGGTGTATTTTATCAGCATTATTTTCACAATTTTGGCTCGGTTCCTGGTATTTTCTGCACAGACTTCGAAACAAGTGTTGCGCAATATAAGGATGATGCAATGCCATGATAAACAGTCAATTTCCCTTATAAATGTCGGTTTTAGAGTATAACACAAGTAATCTGGTATTTCAAAGATGTTTTGATAATATGTGCAATATGAATACCGAACACTTCTAGATGAATGCAAAAGATAGGGAAATTGACGTGTTAAAAATACATTATTTTCGACTGATCAGGTGTGTGGTATGATCATCACCTACTGTCGGCGTATTGACGAGTCTTTAGAGTCCTACATAGAGGTTTCCTAGTTCATGCAAAACGGAGTACGAGCACATATGTGATATGTGCGGGACCGAGATTAATGCGTGTATATGATACCGCATTCTATTTTCGCGATTTGTGATATCGGTCGGTTATATATGATTTAGCCGGGTTATCGAATCAAGTGTTGATTCGATAAGTTGATTCATAAGATATTAGTCGGTTATACAACATATAGCCGGATTATTAAATCAAGTGTTGATTTAATAATTTAATATATATATATATATATATATGATATATTCCATTACATTAACTAATATTAGCTCACTTAAGTATTCATTTTTCTCACTTATGATACACTTAACATATATGTGATATATGCTAATTGTATTGTTTTCTTTTTGCACACATAAATATATATATATATATATATATATATATATGTGTGTGTGTGTGTGTGTTATATATATTCATGTTTCATGCTAGGTTACACATGCAACAAGGGTGTATGAGAATTATACCATGCTAGGGTTTATGTTATGGTTAATATTTATCATTAAGTTATTACAAATTAGTGGATAATGTTTCAAGCTTGGATGAAGCTTGTAGAACATTGACCAAGTCTACTTGTTTGTCTTGCTTAAGATATTTGTTAACCCAACCTTAACCACAAGCCATGGTTTATTCTCTACATGAGTTAGGCATGACATTAACTCACCATGGTTGCATTTCTAACCTCATATGAGTTTCATTCTCTTCATCACTTCATCATCTTCTTCTTTCTCAAAAAAGCTTTCTAGCTTTTGATTAAGTGATGAAATATTGTGAGAAAAATAAAACTAAAGTGAGCCAATTTCCTACTTCATCATCCTCTACTATTAGCCATTTAGTTTAGGGTGTTTGCTTCACTAATCTCACCATTAGTGAAGAGGTAGCATGAGCTTGAGTCTTCTCGACGTAGATCTTCATCGGCCTCGAAGACATTGAGCAAGTGTGTTCATTTCTTCATGTGAACCTTTACAAGAGTCCGGGTCTTCACAACTCGCAGCGAAGGGACTACTACATGGAGCTTTAGAAGTGAAGGACCGGTCAACAATGGTTGTATTCCATCATTTACTTAGATATAAAGTGTTTACATTATGTTTCGTCGGATTTTCTAGTAAGGATTATAGTGTTAGGGTTAGCAAATAGGGCATTTTTTTAAAAATGGCATGGACGATGCCTCCCGAAACCTTGCTGCCGTGCTAGGCAACCCTACAGTGGTATCAGAGCCTTGCTAGAAAATTAGGCGATGTTTGCTAGGATTACGAAACCGAAACTACTCCAAAACACCCGATACAAAATCTAGTTTTTATCGAATTTTTAGAGGTGTCAAATTTTTTTTAACAACTGCAGAATGTTGTATGTGATATAAAATGAACACTAGCAAAAATTGAAGCATTTTAGCATGATTATGTCCGGCCACATGGGGGTTAAAACCGAGCTCACTGGGTCAAATTTGGAATTCTGGCTTCAAATTTTCATAGTGTTCCAGTCTCTGTGGGTGTTGCTAGTTTTTGCTAAATTTGCATGTGATGCTAACCTTCTGCAAAGGAAATTTGGAGTGTTTCGGAATCGTAATTATAACATGTATTCGGGTTATTAAGATGATGTTAAAAAGTTTGAATGGATATCAATTACCCATATTTTCCCTCGCTGGAAATTTTCCAAGAGTTGGATTTTTTTCAAGTTTAAAAACCTTCAGAAAATCTTGCAAGCGATTCTGTGGACCCACTAGAAGAACGATACCCAAATTCGACATTTTGGATCACGGAACCGCGGTCATACCCTAGGTTTGCCGCAGTTCCGTGGTGACATGAGTGAGGCATGGGTCGGCCCTTCTACGGATGGTTCATAGGAGCTGTGGCAGTTTCTGTGTACTTTTTGAACTCTGCTCAAGTGTTGAGCTTTTCGGGAAATTTTGGGTGTTTGCTTATTCGATCGAAAAGTTTAACTTCGTCTAGCTATCTGTGATTGTGATACAATACTTGGAATCCACAGTAATTAGTTATGTGATAACTAGTTTGAATTTTATAAATCTAGCGGTTCAGTTTCATTTGATCGGTTGCCACGGAATTTTGATGTTCATCAAAAGTCCGTCGCAATTACGTAGTGTACGGGGATACTCGCCGGGTAACCTTACTACATAGCCACGCCCCATAGCCCCGACCAAGTGACTGTAGTAGAACCCCGTCGTCAAAAGCATCCGTTCGTGTAACATTTCGAAATAATAAAATATTAATTTTGGGGAATTTTTATAATTTAATATTATTTATTGAATATTTTAATATTTAGGTATTTTTAAATACAAAATAAATAGGAAAAATATGAGAAAAATTGTGGAAAATTAAGAAAAATTCTAAAATAGGGTAAATTAGTGAATTATGACATTTTTATGTTGTTGTGATCATTTTGACACTAATTTAGTGCTAATCGCGATTAAAAATCGCTAATCGGGTTTTTAGCAAATTTTGAGCAAAACATGCACACACTACTTTTTCTACACTTGTGCACTTTCTACCATGGTTTCTCATGTGGGATTTCTATTTTGTGAGAGGGAATTTTGGAGTAAAAGGGAAAAAGAAAAGAAAAGAAAAAGAATGAGGGTAGGTGAGAGAGAGGGATGGGCTCATTGACCAAACCTTAGCCATTGTTTTTCCTCCTCATTTCTCTCCCTCTCCCACTCCTTTTGCTGCTGCTGCTCCTGCACTCATTCTCCCCCCATCATCAAGCCCTCAAATCATCTCAAAAATCATCCCAAAACCCCAATCTCATTTCTTTAAAAGTGTGCACAAGCTTGAGATCTACAAGATGAACCTAGAAAGCATGGATTTTGGCCACTAGGGGCAACTCAAGAATTTTCTTGAGTTGCCAATTAAGGTAATTTCTGAACCATTCTACTAGTTTTAGCAATTCCTATACCCCTATGCAAGTTTTGTATCGATATTGTGTGATATTATAGACTTGATGAAAACCTAGTTAGGGTTTGAGAGGAACTTAAGTGTAATGTGAAATTGAGCTCAGTAGAGGACTTGTAAACACCCTAGTGCATGAATTGGAACCCAAAACCTGAAGCTAGAACTAGAAATACGGATTTTAGAAACCGATGTCGGGGAAAATGTGAAATCTGTGCATGTTAACTTGAATCTGCTATCACCCCGAGGACCCTAAAATAATATTGAGTGGACAGTGGTATGTGCAGGCACCCAGGAAGCTAACCCCAAGACCCCAACCCCTAACTCTTCTTCCCGGCCGCCAATTTCCCTCTTTTGGCCGCCAATTGCGGCCTGGGTCCCACCTCCTTGGCTCGTATTCGTCCTGTAGCTCCTACATTGTTATTTTAGGCCCCTGGTATATATAGTTTTGTATAAAGTGACCTAGGGAAAAATCTGGGACATATTTCATGAGTTGCTGTTTTGGATTCGTATTTCCGTATTCCGTATTTTCATTTCTGCTTTGGTGTGATTCGTTTTACCTCGACTATTTGACGTTTTTACGACGATATAGAGTATTTATTGATGGTTTTGAAGGCGTGCCATAGGTTTTCACCTATAGGCCCCTTATCGTGTCGTTTTGGACTTCGTATGCCGTTTTAGCTTTGATTTGGTTTTGATGCGATGCGATACGTGTGTTATATGTAGGTACACCGCGACGATCCGAGACGATGCGGAGGATGACAGTGACGTCGACACCGACACGCAGGACACAGGTGAGTAGATTATATCTACAGGGGGAAGTCGGGTGGATGGCGTATAGCACCCCCGCAGTCCGTGGTGTGGTATACGAATACGTATACCCACGTATATTTATTATGTGTTGTTAGGATCATTGATATGAATAATGGTTTTATTGATGATGAGATATATGGTTTGGGTATAGTACGAACCCTAGGTAGCGATTGCACATACTTACACACATACTTACATACCTACATTCACACCCTTGCATACTACTCATACTTGCAGTGTTTGATGACTTGGGATGACTTTGGAGATGAGTCGATGATGTGGACTTTGCGCCGCGAGATCGGCGAGTTGATTTTGATTCATATATGGGATATGACTTGTGTTTCTTGCGGGCTTGGGATATGTGTTTACCCCCGCATGCTTACTTCATTGATGGTATCGAGCGTACTAGATATAGGGTAGTACCCCAGACTTGATCCGATGATACTGATACCTATTATGTGACGAGATAGTGAGATGTTGACCCTACCCAGCTATTGGGGATGCCGTACGATGATTTACCGTACGAGCCGATATTGATGATAGATCCGCACTCATAACTCGAGGATACCTTATGATATGACATTGAGGCGGGATCACCGACTATATTTATATATATATCGACTCAGATGCTAGGCGGTTTCCTTACCTGTAGTCAGCTTGTTAGTTCAGCTGTTTAGTTTAGTGTAGATATTAGACTAGAGTAGACTCCTACCTTTTTCAAAACTGACGAATCGTGGGTATTTTTAAAGACAGCTCAAGGGATCTACAGACATTTCAAAAGACGTATCTTTTCATAAAAACACTGTAGCCCCTATTTTCAAAACCCCATGATTTGTGTTATTTCAAAAGGGCACCAATTGTGAGATTTATGTTAGTTTAACGCAGATTAGTGTTGGTTACGTCTAGTTTCAGCTCCCACTCCCTTTTTGTGGTTCGGTTGCATCGCATTCTTATTTTATGCTTCATACTCCATTTTTAATATTATGCTGATAGGACACCAGCACCATTACCGATGATGCGTATGTACCACGTACACTTACTTGCCGGCTCACACACATCTTCATCGGTAATTGCCATGTCACGTACACCTTAGAAAGTATATTATTGCTTGACATAGCCTTTTAGCTAGTAGTTAGACATTGTAGTTATTACCTGCTACTTCCTGCATACTGTTATTCATTGTTATGCCGCATTCATGGATTCTCATGCATATATTCACTATTTTGCATGCTATTGAGGTTTGGATTTGGATTTCCATGAGATTTTCTGGATTTGGGGGAAAACCGCAAAACTTATATAAATTTCCTTTCTCTCTTTAAAATAAAAAGTGCGGTTTTCCCATGATGTATGAGTCGTCCACCATGATTTTGCTGATGGATTTGGAAACCCGATTCGAGGAGACGGATGAACCGTTTCGGGTACATGGTGGACCCGGTAAGGTACCCCGGGGCAAGAAGACGTGGTGATGACGATGAGCCTGACAGGGGGAGATTGCCTACCGGTGACTTTACCCGACGCGTCGGATATCCGGAGGATACCGTCGTGGTCTGAGATTTATGATAGGGGCCGGTCTGGACTGACGGCGCCCTAGATGTGATGGTTGAGACTTTGAGATATCAGGATATTGGGATTTCGTTTGTGCCGATGCTAGGCACAGTTTTATGCTGATTTCATTATGGTACCTCATCTTTAAAATACCGGGAAATCTCACTAAAGTATGAAAACTGTTGCTTCATGTAGATGTATTCTGTTTTCTCGCATTCATATCTCATTCATTTGCTATATTGTTATCTGAGGCACTGACACAGTCACATTGAGATTGCACTCGGGTTAGATATTTACCCTAGCCTTGCTATAGGCTGCATGCTTTATATTGAGGATTTTTATACTGATCGTTGACTTAGGATTATGTCTTGCATTCGGTTTCTCCTTGTAGATGTTTCTATTCACGAGTTGGCAACTCACCCCCGTTGTGCCACAGTTCTTGCAGGTTCTGCCGTACAGGTTCCTTTGCGGTATTTCTGGCACACTACTTCTTGCGGGTGACTTGCTTTTGGTAGGTGGGTTCTTTCGCATCAGGAGCCACCATTGTATTTATTTTACTTCATTGTATCTAGAATTGTCCATCAACCAAAACTTGTATATTGTTTCAGACCTAGACTTTAGTGTTGTATATTTCGACCTTAGAGTCGCGCTTAGTGGTATTGCGGTTTTCTGTTGCTTTTGAGCTTTCTTTTGATTTTGATCCTCGCCACTTGGCGTTGTATATTATTATATCATGTGTGATTGTGACCGTCGATTGACGAAGAGCTAGCTCCCGCTTGGGGATGCCTTTTCATTGCTTATATATTGTTATTCATGTTGTACCCCATTCGGGGCCAGTTTTACAAAAGAAACTCTGCCGAAATTTTTAGAAAAGACTGTACTGTTTTTAAAATGCACATTCGGCTTAGTTATTTCAAAAACCTTGATTTCAACGTGTTTTCTTCCCTTCTTTAAACCAGTTTTCTCTATTTTTTTATTTAAAATGGTTTTAGATTTCTGGGCTTTGGCTTACTTGGATCAGATGGAGTCCTATAGACTTCATATGGTTCGAGGGCCAGTCACGTGCTCTTTCGGGTCGTGACAAAGTTGGTATCAGAGCGCTAGGTTGACCTTGGTTCGAGTCTAAGTTTGACTATGTGGAGCCTAGGGCGTTGTTTATATACGGAACTTAGGCTTGACCTTACGGAACTTAGACTTGGTCGAGGGGGTACTAAACCCGAACTTTCGTCGTTTTAGGATGACCCTTGGTTGATGGATTAGGTGACTAAAGTAGAGTGACGTACCGTTGGTATGTTCCGCGGCATACTTACGACACGCCACTCCGCTTAAGGAACCTTAGGATGTGCATATTTCTTGAGATCAGTGATTCTTTTCATATCCAGGATTATTCATCCATTTGAGATCCCCGATTCTATTAGTTTCATGATCATACCTTCATTGATGCTGTTCCTCCCTATGATCATGTATCCACTCTGGATCTGTTGTTTCCTTTCTTGCCACTGATGTGCTCTCTTTGATACTCGATTGAGATTCCTGTCACCATGGTTGAGCGCAGTTGGGCTGCTGCTAGGGTTACGGCCGGTGTGAGCTCGTTTGGTACGGGGGCCGACCGTTGTGTTTTCTGGTGACATGGGAATGTCTCGAGTTAGTGTTGGTGATTGTGACCTCTAGTGGAGGCGAGTGCTTGGTTTTGCACCGGATGATCGGCCATTGTTAGAGCTGCCAGTTGAGAGAGGACTGTTGATGTACAGCGTACCTCAGAGATTGTGATGTCGCCTACCGTGCAGACAGATGGACCAGCTGTTGCTGAGATTGGCAGGATGTTGCTTTCGGAGCTTACGAGCTGAGATTGCCGGAGCTTTCAGGCAGATATGCGACAGATGATAGCTAGTCTACCCGGTTTGAGAGACGAAGGTGATTCGTCCGATTTTGCGCCAGAGCGGGCCCAGATGAGTTGAAGATTTCCAAGGTGGAGAGTCTTACCCAGATCTAGAGCAGACCGATTCAGAGACGACCGCCATTGTGTTGCCTTTCCTGGAGGATTGAGGCGTTGTTCGGCGTACAGGCATTTGAGCCAGTTGCTGCTGCAAATGATGAGATATCGCCCAGATGATTGGAGCTGTTGCAGCGTGAGCATATACTCAGAGAGATGATAGCGAGTCGCTAGTCACCTGAGGATGAATGACTAGGACATGTGGTTCGTTCGTTACCGATGCGAGGACATCAGATAGTTTGTTTCCAGCTAGAGACGACTTCACGCAGGTTCGTTGAGAGTCGATTGAGACGATCGAATGTCAGGAGCCATTTTCCAAGTTTAAAGTATACGGAAAGACATGCAGGTGATTCTATGGACCCTCTAGAAGAATGAAACCCTAACTCGACTTAATGACCGTGTGACAGCCTTTGAACCTTAGGGTTTACGGCGGTTCCGCGGCGCCATTAGTGAGGCTTGGGTTTGCCCTTCTACGGCTGGACCACCGACGCTGTGGCATGTACTCGATACTATTAAACTGTACCCGAGATGTGAGCTCTTGGGGGATTATGAGGTTCTGACGAGTCGATCGGATGATTCGACATCTTTCGGATATCGTGATGGGATACTGCTTGGGAGACTCCAGAGACGAGGATAGCCGTCGGAGCGCAGTTCGTGTAGCCACGATGAGACGAGTCCGGATCAGTCGACATTGACGCAGAGTGAAGAAAAGAGTTCGCGAGATTTCGATGGGATGACATTCCACTCCGCTGACATCAGAGATGTGATATGCACCCCGAGGCGTGGTATATAGATATATCTTTCGGAAAGAAGCGCGACAAGTATGCAGCCGTTCCGGAATAAGCTTTAGCTTCAGTAATGGATGACGACTTCCAGGCAATTCGGCAGGATTGAGATTTAAGAAAGGAACCTCGACAGGACTTTTCTGGAATACGACACGAGAAGACCTAGACCCAGGAGTGGTCATGATTGCGCACACCTAGCAGGCCAGAGTTCGGCATTGTCGACAAGGTAGTTGACCAGGATCGGATAAAGGAACTTACCCAGATGCGTTGCGAATTGAGCAAGGACAGTCGAGAGATGAGTATTCCTCCGATGGTTGAGACGTGTTCCCGAGGATCTGTTCGACCAGACAGCTTCTACAGGATGATGAAGCTACAGAGTACGCGATTTCGAGTCCGTGCGAGAGACTTCAGATTGACCGGTTTCCGAGAAATGTTGTGCTGAGGACACAGATGCCCTTTGAGCGAGAAGAGGTAGTACAAGAGAGCCAGCATCCGTACAGATCGGCATAGGCATGATTGGAAGAGACCTTGAGCTGGATTCCTTCCAGGACATTGCTGCAATGATGTTTACACCCAGGATCAGATGTGTGACGTGCATTCAGAGAGTCAGAGGCCGACGCCAGTGATATGCTGCCTTACGAGTGGTCGTGAGGTTTGACCGAGAGGTGACCAGAGAAGTACCAGAACGGAATCATCCCCGTTAGCACACCTGACAGGGCCGATGAGCCGATTGACCGCGAGATAGGAAATCCGCAAGAAGATAAGGACCCAGAGTTAGAGGACGCCAGACCGTGAGCAAGAGGCAAGTAGATATCCTGCGCTGCTAGCAGTGGATACACCGACTTCTTCTCGACCTTGAAGGAGGAACTACCGAAGACGGTATTTATGATTTGTGATTTTGTGATTCGATTATCACGTATCCGTCATTATGGGATTTCGGTATTTTGGGCGTTCTGTTTGCATGATTTAGTTTTGATGACTGAGTTTCATGATTTTGGTTTCATGCACCCACTGGATATTTACATATTTTGCGCTGTGTTATTGCATTGAGATATTGATTGAGATTTCATGCCTATCGTATTCAGTGATTTGATTTGCACTTCCAGCGTAGCTTTCATGCACCTTTAGTGTTTTGACATACGATTCTAGTGCACACCAGATGCACTGAATCGGGATTCTTCGTGCATGTTATATGCACCTATTTTGGTTGCTGTCAGGCACGCACGTTGCCTACGGCAGATGTTTCGTGCACACCCGTTGCACATAGTTGTTGTTCTATACACCTGTTTTACACATATTTGGGTTTTGATTCCTTGCGCACCAGACGCATAGGATATTTTTATATATGCATTTTGAGGATGGATTTCTAGTATGGCAGTACATTTTATGATATTCTCTCTGTATTGATATTTTCGGAGCCCCGACAAAATTGGAGTTTTCTGAAATGTTTTGGAAATTGGGGGGGATTAAATTTAAATTCGGGGACCGAATTTCTTTAAGGGGGGTAGATTGTAACATTTCGAAATAATAAAATATTAATTTTGGGGAATTTTTATAATTTAATATTATTTATTGAATATTTTAATATTTAGGTATTTTTAAATACAAAATAAATAGGAAAAATATGAGAAAAATTGTGGAAAATTAAGAAAAATTCTAAAATAGGGTAAATTAGTGAATTATGACATTTTTATGTTGTTGTGATCATTTTGACACTAATTTAGTGCTAATCGCGATTAAAAATCGCTAATCGGGTTTTTAGCAAATTTTGAGCAAAACATGCACACACTACTTTTTCTACACTTGTGCACTTTCTACCATGGTTTCTCATGTGGGATTTCTATTTTGTGAGAGGGAATTTTGGAGTAAAAGGGAAAAAGAAAAGAAAAGAAAAAGAATGAGGGTAGGTGAGAGAGAGGGATGGGCTCATTGACCAAACCTTAGCCATTGTTTTTCCTCCTCATTTCTCTCCCTCTCCCACTCCTTTTGCTGCTGCTGCTCCTGCACTCATTCTCCCCCCATCATCAAGCCCTCAAATCATCTCAAAAATCATCCCAAAACCCCAATCTCATTTCTTTAAAAGTGTGCACAAGCTTGAGATCTACAAGATGAACCTAGAAAGCATGGATTTTGGCCACTAGGGGCAACTCAAGAATTTTCTTGAGTTGCCAATTAAGGTAATTTCTGAACCATTCTACTAGTTTTAGCAATTCCTATACCCCTATGCAAGTTTTGTATCGATATTGTGTGATATTATAGACTTGATGAAAACCTAGTTAGGGTTTGAGAGGAACTTAAGTGTAATGTGAAATTGAGCTCAGTAGAGGACTTGTAAACACCCTAGTGCATGAATTGGAACCCAAAACCTGAAGCTAGAACTAGAAATACGGATTTTAGAAACCGATGTCGGGGAAAATGTGAAATCTGTGCATGTTAACTTGAATCTGCTATCACCCCGAGGACCCTAAAATAATATTGAGTGGACAGTGGTATGTGCAGGCACCCAGGAAGCTAACCCCAAGACCCCAACCCCTAACTCTTCTTCCCGGCCGCCAATTTCCCTCTTTTGGCCGCCAATTGCGGCCTGGGTCCCACCTCCTTGGCTCGTATTCGTCCTGTAGCTCCTACATTGTTATTTTAGGCCCCTGGTATATATAGTTTTGTATAAAGTGACCTAGGGAAAAATCTGGGACATATTTCATGAGTTGCTGTTTTGGATTCGTATTTCCGTATTCCGTATTTTCATTTCTGCTTTGGTGTGATTCGTTTTACCTCGACTATTTGACGTTTTTACGACGATATAGAGTATTTATTGATGGTTTTGAAGGCGTGCCATAGGTTTTCACCTATAGGCCCCTTATCGTGTCGTTTTGGACTTCGTATGCCGTTTTAGCTTTGATTTGGTTTTGATGCGATGCGATACGTGTGTTATATGTAGGTACACCGCGACGATCCGAGACGATGCGGAGGATGACAGTGACGTCGACACCGACACGCAGGACACAGGTGAGTAGATTATATCTACAGGGGGAAGTCGGGTGGATGGCGTATAGCACCCCCGCAGTCCGTGGTGTGGTATACGAATACGTATACCCACGTATATTTATTATGTGTTGTTAGGATCATTGATATGAATAATGGTTTTATTGATGATGAGATATATGGTTTGGGTATAGTACGAACCCTAGGTAGCGATTGCACATACTTACACACATACTTACATACCTACATTCACACCCTTGCATACTACTCATACTTGCAGTGTTTGATGACTTGGGATGACTTTGGAGATGAGTCGATGATGTGGACTTTGCGCCGCGAGATCGGCGAGTTGATTTTGATTCATATATGGGATATGACTTGTGTTTCTTGCGGGCTTGGGATATGTGTTTACCCCCGCATGCTTACTTCATTGATGGTATCGAGCGTACTAGACATAGGGTAGTACCCCAGACTTGATCCGATGATACTGATACCTATTATGTGACGAGATAGTGAGATGTTGACCCTACCCAGCTATTGGGGATGCCGTACGATGATTTACCGTACGAGCCGATATTGATGATAGATCCGCACTCATAACTCGAGGATACCTTATGATATGACATTGAGGCGGGATCACCGACTATATTTATATATATATCGACTCAGATGCTAGGCGGTTTCCTTACCTGTAGTCAGCTTGTTAGTTCAGCTGTTTAGTTTAGTGTAGATATTAGACTAGAGTAGACTCCTACCTTTTTCAAAACTGACGAATCGTGGGTATTTTTAAAGACAGCTCAAGGGATCTACAGACATTTCAAAAGACGTATCTTTTCATAAAAACACTGTAGCCCCTATTTTCAAAACCCCATGATTTGTATTATTTCAAAAGGGCACCAATTGTGAGATTTATGTTAGTTTAACGCAGATTAGTGTTGGTTACGTCTAGTTTCAGCTCCCACTCCCTTTTTGTGGTTCGGTTGCATCGCATTCTTATTTTATGCTTCATACTCCATTTTTAATATTATGCTGATAGGACACCAGCACCATTACCGATGATGCGTATGTACCACGTACACTTACTTGCCGGCTCACACACATCTTCATCGGTAATTGCCATGTCACGTACACCTTAGAAAGTATATTATTGCTTGACATAGCCTTTTAGCTAGTAGTTAGACATTGTAGTTATTACCTGCTACTTCCTGCATACTGTTATTCATTGTTATGCCGCATTCATGGATTCTCATGCATATATTCACTATTTTGCATGCTATTGAGGTTTGGATTTGGATTTCCATGAGATTTTCTGGATTTGGGGGAAAACCGCAAAACTTATATAAATTTCCTTTCTCTCTTTAAAATAAAAAGTGCGGTTTTCCCATGATGTATGAGTCGTCCACCATGATTTTGCTGATGGATTTGGAAACCCGATTCGAGGAGACGGATGAACCGTTTCGGGTACATGGTGGACCCGGTAAGGTACCCCGGGGCAAGAAGACGTGGTGATGACGATGAGCCTGACAGGGGGAGATTGCCTACCGGTGACTTTACCCGACGCGTCGGATATCCGGAGGATACCGTCGTGGTCTGAGATTTATGATAGGGGCCGGTCTGGACTGACGGCGCCCTAGATGTGATGGTTGAGACTTTGAGATATCAGGATATTGGGATTTCGTTTGTGCCGATGCTAGGCACAGTTTTATGCTGATTTCATTATGGTACCTCATCTTTAAAATACCGGGAAATCTCACTAAAGTATGAAAACTGTTGCTTCATGTAGATGTATTCTGTTTTCTCGCATTCATATCTCATTCATTTGCTATATTGTTATCTGAGGCACTGACACAGTCACATTGAGATTGCACTCGGGTTAGATATTTACCCTAGCCTTGCTATAGGCTGCATGCTTTATATTGAGGATTTTTATACTGATCGTTGACTTAGGATTATGTCTTGCATTCGGTTTCTCCTTGTAGATGTTTCTATTCACGAGTTGGCAACTCACCCCCGTTGTGCCACAGTTCTTGCAGGTTCTGCCGTACAGGTTCCTTTGCGGTATTTCTGGCACACTACTTCTTGCGGGTGACTTGCTTTTGGTAGGTGGGTTCTTTCGCATCAGGAGCCACCATTGTATTTATTTTACTTCATTGTATCTAGAATTGTCCATCAACCAAAACTTGTATATTGTTTCAGACCTAGACTTTAGTGTTGTATATTTCGACCTTAGAGTCGCGCTTAGTGGTATTGCGGTTTTCTGTTGCTTTTGAGCTTTCTTTTGATTTTGATCCTCGCCACTTGGCGTTGTATATTATTATATCATGTGTGATTGTGACCGTCGATTGACGAAGAGCTAGCTCCCGCTTGGGGATGCCTTTTCATTGCTTATATATTGTTATTCATGTTGTACCCCATTCGGGGCCAGTTTTACAAAAGAAACTCTGCCGAAATTTTTAGAAAAGACTGTACTGTTTTTAAAATGCACATTCGGCTTAGTTATTTCAAAAACCTTGATTTCAACGTGTTTTCTTCCCTTCTTTAAACCAGTTTTCTCTATTTTTTTATTTAAAATGGTTTTAGATTTCTGGGCTTTGGCTTACTTGGATCAGATGGAGTCCTATAGACTTCATATGGTTCGAGGGCCAGTCACGTGCTCTTTCGGGTCGTGACAAAGTTGGTATCAGAGCGCTAGGTTGACCTTGGTTCGAGTCTAAGTTTGACTATGTGGAGCCTAGGGCGTTGTTTATATACGGAACTTAGGCTTGACCTTACGGAACTTAGACTTGGTCGAGGGGGTACTAAACCCGAACTTTCGTCGTTTTAGGATGACCCTTGGTTGATGGATTAGGTGACTAAAGTAGAGTGACGTACCGTTGGTATGTTCCGCGGCATACTTACGACACGCCACTCCGCTTAAGGAACCTTAGGATGTGCATATTTCTTGAGATCAGTGATTCTTTTCATATCCAGGATTATTCATCCATTTGAGATCCCCGATTCTATTAGTTTCATGATCATACCTTCATTGATGCTGTTCCTCCCTATGATCATGTATCCACTCTGGATCTGTTGTTTCCTTTCTTGCCACTGATGTGCTCTCTTTGATACTCGATTGAGATTCCTGTCACCATGGTTGAGCGCAGTTGGGCTGCTGCTAGGGTTACGGCCGGTGTGAGCTCGTTTGGTACGGGGGCCGACCGTTGTGTTTTCTGGTGACATGGGAATGTCTCGAGTTAGTGTTGGTGATTGTGACCTCTAGGGTCGGTAAAATCCATCGTACGGCATCCCAAAATCGGGGTACGGGTCAACTATCACATTTATCTCATTAATCATATGGTATCACATCACTATCATAAATCATGAACTAAGTGTACTGATCTAAAGTCTAATACAATCCAATACCATCAACATATGTCGCGTGTGAATAAAACACATCGCCCATCGATCCACTATACTATCATGTAGTATATCATAACATTACCCAAATCACATAACTGATCTCACGGCATCATGCCCGATCACATCGACTCATCTCCAAGTATCATATACTTTCATCATCATACGTGTATAAGTATATGTATATATATAGCAACGCAACCACATACATATATATATATATATATATATATATATATATACATATAGCATATACACTAAAACATATCCCGTGTGTGCATGTGTGTGTGTATACCTTATTATAGGGTCGCGGCTAATAAATTACACTATAAGCATTATCTTACAATTACACTAAAACTAACCCGTGAACACCTAAAGCCTATCTTGATAATCATCCACGTATCACAATACACATATTTATATACATACACATATACGTAGACTACACTAGGAAACTGCGGGGGTGGTATACGCTATCCACCCGACTTCCCCCGTAGATATATATCTACTCACCTTGATCCTTGATTTCCGAAGTCGATGTCGCCATCCACTTCTTCATCGTTCGAAGTCCACATAAGGGTATCTACATATATAAACACATAGTTTCGTATCGCATCAAAACATCCAATTGACCAAAACGACACGTGAATCACACATAGGTTAAAACCTATAGTCTGCGCATGCAAGAATAACCCAACAACTCCCGATACCGACGTACAAACGTCAAGTGGCCGAGACAAAACACAAATACCAAAGTTCAAGTTCACAGAATTCACAAACCGAAATCAGATGCTATGAAAAACACTTCCAGATTTTACCCTAGGTGAAATTAGCCAATTTTTCATATGTGGAGGGTCTAATTTAAAGATAAAGGAACCACAGACCATGTACGAGGCCCAGGGGTCATGTCCTGGCCGCAAATTGTGACCAGAAAGGTATTTTTGGCGGCCAGGTTAAGGGTTTTAGGTCTTGGGTGTTAGTTATTTATATGCCCTAGAGGCCATTGTTGTACATATGATGTATATTATAGTGGATGCTTGGATATATATAGAGAGGACTTTCTTGCTCGATATGATAGTATGCTATCTGGTTTCACTTTGTCTTAACATGTTGACCTGTATTGGTTTACTGTCTTGCTCTCACATGTTGATAAAGCACTCAGGATATGTGCTCGACTACTAGGACTATGTTGCAGATCATACTAGTGGGGCCAGGGTAGTCTAAGAGTACATCCTATAACTGTTTCTAGTCCAGGGTTTATCAAGACAGGGCATCGATACTCCAGAGTAGACTAGCATATACGCATCTTGGCCCATATGATGGGCGATGGATGCTCCCACATCCATTGGTGTTTGACATCAAAGATGGTACACGGGTGCTCAGTGGAGACTGGGTACACTGAACGGGCTCACTGAGAACACCTAGATGGTATTATACCTATCGTCAGATAGCAGTTCTCTGGTGACACTGGTATAAGTTAGTCTGTAAACCCGAGATCGTCATAGAGTATTGTGTGATTCCCAGTATGCTTTGATTTCTATCTTACCGCGTTCATGAGAACGTGCAAAATGGTGGCTTTTGGGTACAGTCCCGAATCACATGGAGGCAATAAGCGATAGAAGGGGTTTCGTCTCTCCCGGTATTTGGGGTTGCTGTTGCGCTGTGTTCGATTGGCTATAACTGGAAGTCCCTGGCCAGGGATGATATAGAGATCTGCTGTTAAGTGTTATCAGTAGTTTCTCGACCCGTTATGAGCCCCACATCGACACGACTTATCGGTTACTGGGTCTGAAGTTTACCACCCCTAGACTGAATATGCGACATATCGGACGAAGAGACCGGACTGTACGGTAGTGTTACTGATTGGATTCACAGGAGTGTGTACAGGCTTGCTTGTTGATCTTCTGATCGCTCAATACACGGGTGGCTATTACGTTTAGCTGACCGCTTGCAGCTTGTGGGTGTTTGATATGATCATCACGTACTGCCGGAGTATTGAAGAGTCTTTAGAGCCCTACACAGAGGTTTCCTGGCTCAGGAGAACCGGAGTAGGAGCACATATGTGATATGTGCGGGACTGAGATTAATACGATATGTGATACCGTATTTTATTCTCGCGATATATGATTTCGACCGGTTATTTCACGACCCGAAATAGCACGTGACTGGCCCATGAATAATATGTGTCACGACCCAAAATAGCACGTGACTGGCACTTGAATCATATGATTTCTATAGGACCCCATCTAATCCAAGTAAGCCAAAAGCCCAGAAATCTAAAACCATTTTTAAGGAGTAAATAAGGAAAACTAGTTTTAAGAAGTGAAGAAAACATGGTTTAAAACAAGGTTGTTAAATAAGTAAGCCGAATATGCATTTTAAAAATCTATATTCTTTTCAGAAAATTTCGGTAGAGTTTCCTTTGTAAATAATGGCCCCGAACGGGGTACAGCATGATAAAAACATATATACAATGATAAAAGGCATCCCCAAGCGGGAGCTAGCTCTTCGTTAATCGACGGTCACAACCACGCAAGCAATATAATATACAACGCTAAAGGGCGAGGATCAAAACTCAAAAAGAACTCAAAATCAAAATAAAAACCATAATAGTATAACGCGCGACTCTAAGGTCGAAATAATACATGACTGGTTTTCTAAGTCTGAAACAATATACAAGTTTGGTTGATGGAATTACTAGATACAACTGAATAAAATAAATACAAGGGTGGTCACGATGCGAGTGAACCCACCTACCAATGCAATCACCCAGAATAGAAGCAGTGTGCCAGAAAAGCCGCAATCAAACCTGTACGGCAAAACCTGCAAGAACTGTGGCACAACGGGGGTGAGTTGCCAACTTGTGAATAGAAAACATCGTAGAGAAGAAATCGTATGCATGACATAATCCTAGGTCAATACGATCAATATATATAAATAAACCTCAAATGAATAAATCTGAAGCATGATAAGGTGGCAATGTAACATCTATACATGAGTGTAGTGCCAAGTGCTCATGCCAGTGCCTATGGTAATAACATATCATAAATATAAGGTATGATCAATGTCGACTATATCATGAAGTCTATGAATATGTGGATATCATCTAACAGTGTGATCAATATCATCAATGTCAATATATGTATGTGGAAATCGCCCACATGTCACCCAATGACAATAAGCATCATGCATGTTAATATCATAACATATGCATGGAAGTATGAGGATGTAAATCAACATGTGTCGCTCGCGACATATCAAATCATGGAACCTGAGTATCAAGCATCGACACTCGAAAACATCATGAAACCTGTTCCTAGCATCGGCACGTAAATCCTCATATATCAGGCTCCGTCAGTCTGGATCGGCCCATATCATCTCTCAACACCGGTCGTATCCTTCGGATATCCGCCGAGCTCAAACACAATCACCGGTAGGTAGTAGTCCCTCTGCCAGGCTCACCGTCTGTATACACAGCATCCCTTTCTTGCCCCGGGGCACAATACCGAGCCCACCATGTACCCACAATCGGCCTCATCCGCCTCCTCGAATCGGGTTTCACATGTCGCTCTCAGAACCGAGAAAACACATGGTGGACGCACTGAAATATCATATCAATGGTAACCAGGTTTTTAAAACAATTATATAATCTCTTTTGAAATATCCACGGTTCCCAAATCCAGAAATATCATGGAAACAACATATCTCAATGCGTATAATCAAAAGCACGATGTAAGAAAAGAAATTTAAGCATATCAGTATATCATGCAATATGGATTAGTAATATGCACATATTGAAGGAAAACCGCTCTTTTAAAATGAATCAGTTTTAAAGAGTATCTTGCGGTTCCCAAATCTCTAATCAAGCCAGAATCATCTATGTATGTGCAAATACTTATGTATGTAAGTATGGGTGTACAATGGGTATGTACATAAGTATGCCATGCAAGAGATCATATCCTGAATACAACAGTATTACAGTGTAGTGGCATGGCAATTATCGATGATGAAGTGTGTGAGCCGGCAAGCAGGTGTATGTGGAACATATGCATCATCTATAATAGTCCTGGTGTCCTAACAACATGGTTTTGATATAAAGAAAAACATATTTATCATGCAATGCGAAGCAAACAGTAAGTATATGCAGCAAATGAATAATAAACACAACAGTGTAGAAGCTATATCAATGCATCCATATCATACTGTTTTGCCATTGAAAGAACACGAATCGGGGTTTTTAGGAAAATAAGGGCTACAGTATTTTTAAGAAAATATGCGTCTTTTGAAAATATCCGTAGAATTCCTTTGCATGTCTTTAAAATACTCTCGATTCGTTAGTTTTGAAATAGTTATGACTCGGGTCTTGTCTAACGTCTACTAAGTAATCTACACACCAAACTAACAAGCTAATCGAAGGGTATGAAAACCACCTAAATCTGAGTCGATATATATATGTAAATATAATAGTCGGTGATCCCGCATCAAAGGTACCGCGTACGATATACTATCATATGACATCCTCGAGTCATGAGTGCGGATCTATCATCAATATGATGCTCGTACGGTAAATCATCGTACGGCATTCCAAAAGCTGGGTACGGGTCAATATCACATTCCTCTCATCAATTATCAGGTATCCTTATCATCATATCTTATGATCTGGGGTACTGATCTAAGTCTAGTACAAATCGATGCCATCTATATAAATATAATTGCGTGTGTGGAACACACGTCCAAAGGCCCGCTAAAATCACATGTCGTATCCCAAATACGAATCACATCATATCACCGATCTCATAGCACTATGCCCAATCTCATCAACTCATCTCCAAATATCATCCACTATCCTCATCATCTAGGTATACGTATAGCAATAAGCATGTGTGTGCGTGTGAGTGTAAACCTCGTGTGAGTGTAAACCTATTCTATGGTTCGCATCTAGGAAACTATACTAGTTTACATCTAAACCCTATTCTATCCATAGTACACCTAATCATATCCTGAATAACCATGTCACACATAAGCTATAATATATATAGTGTTGGAGATAGTGCCCTCATAGTCAATTATTGGATCGCAGGTACGTGATTGCAATGATTGCGGAGGACCTATCCCGGTAGGACAGTCTTACTCGAGATGATAGTATGCTATCTGGTTTGCCTTTATCAGTCGTGTACATGTTCAGGTGACTGATTGCATGTTACACTTTGATAGAGCCCTTAGGATCTTGCTTTACTACCAACAGTATGATGGCGATCATATACGTGAGAGTTGGGTAGTTTATATGCATATCCTTAATTGTGGTCCCTAGTCGTGGGAGTTTCGAGACAGGGCATCGATACTCCGGAGTAGACTAGTGTGTACAGTCGAGACCCCGACGAGGGGCGGTGGCCGGTCTCACAAGCCACTGGTGTCAGTTGGATCACCTAAGATGTATACAGGTGCTCATTAGGTTATGAGTACACCGGACAGGACTCGCCGGGAATTTGCTAGTTAGTATTATATCTACCGTCAGATAGCAGTTCCCTGGTGACATGTGTACAGGTTAGTTCATCGACCTGAGGTCGTCATTTGTCTTGTGTGAGTTCCCACTGTGCTTTGATTTCTACCCTACCACGGCTCAAAGGAGTCGTGCAAACAGGTAGCTTTTGGGTACAGTCCCGAGCCATATGGAGGCACGTGAGCGGATCGTCAGGGGATTCGTCTCTCCCGGTATTGGGGGCGAGGTCGTGCTGTGTCTAGGAGAGCCATTACACAAATCCATGGCCATGGTAGGAGATTTACTGGTAGGTACTCCAGTAGTATCTCAGGGTGTATTGGGCTTCACTCCGACACGACTTATACTGCTATTGGGGGTCTGACGTTACTAGCCCCCTAGGCAGATATGCGATACTCATTGACGAACGGACCGGACTGTATATACATTGTCACTGTTAGGCTCAGTAGGGTTTTCGGAGGAGTTCGCTCATCGGTCTCCCTTGAGTTCGCTCCTCGGCCACCCTTGAGGTCAGTCCGTGGGCAGCCGTTACGCATTGCTAGTGCCGCTGACGGTTTGTGGTTAAACCCACTGCCAGGGTGCTGACGAGTCATTAGAGTTCCCCACAGGCAGTTTCCCAAGTTCGGGCGAAACGTTGTAGAGGCCGTATGGTTTTATGGCAGGGTTCGGAAATTGCACGTGCGTTTACGCACGTGTCGATTTTCGGACAGATGATACTGGTCGGCTTTGGTTTAAGCCGGATCCGAGTATTATATTAAGTAGGTATAATATCTTTGTCTCAGTTGCATTTATATTCGGTCGTAATATAAATGCGGGTATATTTATACAGTTTCGGGGTTATCCTGAAAGTCGTTTCAGGATCACTTTTGGAAGTTGCCAGTTTCCAGTTTTCTATCAGCCGTCTTTTAACATTCTGTTAAAGACGGATTTATCTTTTCTTCAGATGGAGTGAGTCATCATTCTAGAAGGTTCTAGAAGTGATGAAGTGGCTTAGTGACTCATCTTTGCATTAATGGTTCTTTAATGTTAAAGCATGACTAGGTTTGTTCTAATTGGTTCAAATTTGTGATTCATTCTTTCATAATTGTTTAGATAACTATGATTGTGATATGGTTACCCTCCCTCCTCCTACGGTCACCTCCCTCTTCCTTATAAGATGGCCGGCCTCTCTCTCTCTCTCGCACTCACTTGAGTTTTCATTTCGGTTAGAAAAGATATGATAGTATTTGGGGTGCATGGAATTTCACAGTCCATTTCATTCCATCACCCGATTTCCACGGCAACTTCATTAACCGATCGTCCACGGATTTGGACGAAGTGAGACAAAGTCATCTACTCATTCTCTACATCATTCTTGGTCGTCTCTTTTAGCAAACTTGACGATCGAGTTGCCTCGAGTCAGAGGCGGGAGCCCGTTTAAAGAACCGATCATGTGGTGCCACCTCGACGAGGAGATCGGAGATCGACGAGATTGGAGCAGCCGCAACAGAGCGTGGGATGATGGTTGAAGAACGAAGGACTCGGATCGTTCGGTATAACATTCCTACACTCTTTACAGTTTGTTAGTTTAGCAATAATGGCAGATCCGGGTTAAAGTATACGATAGCGCCAGTTAAAAAGTTTTTGTTCCGCATTTGGCGTCTGTAGATTGCCGGGGCGCTAGCGTAGACTTACAGTGGTATCAGAGCCTAACCATTTTGCTATACTAACTTGTGCTAACGTGTTCAAAACATCGATCAAACCGAAACTCAAAAACGACAAAATCCTATATTGACAGTTTCTGTTGTTTTTAAACGGTCTCAAAAATTATTTCTGGATGTCTTAAAAATCCGTGCAGGGAATTATAAGACCCACGACAAAATTTGGGGTCGTGATCCCTCCAAGTCGCCGCGGAAGGGCGGCCAAACCCATGGTTTGGCCGCGCAACCGCGGCCACGTGGGGAGCACGTGCTCCCAAATTTTGTCAGTTGGTTTTGTTTGGGATTTTGGGGTTTTTGGTATATAAAGTTTTGGCCCAGATTTTGTTACTGTTCACCAGTAAGCTGTGGGGCCCACTTTTCAATATTTGGTCTTTGGTCGATCGAAATTTAAACACGTTAGTTTACAGTGCTTACATTATATCTCCGACCGGGAATGTCATTTGATCGGTAAACCGCGTTTGATTGCTATAGTTCTTTTAGACGGGTTTGCGAACGTGACATTCGTGTCGATGTTCTGTGTTGTGCTGTAATGTTGCGGATTTGTCGTGGTGGATAGCAGTGTGCAATGATAGTACAGTTTGAGTTTATTTGTACATTTGATATTGCGGGGCGAGCGTCCAACTTGTGGACAGCCGTCACTGCCTGTTGTATAATATTATTTTTGGGGCACGACCAGGTTGCGGTCGATGTACCTATTGTACTATTTTTCATTACTGTACTAGGTTTTACCCCGCGACGGAGTGCACGGATAGCCGGGTTCGGGAAAGCAACGGGTCCGCATCTCATGGCTTTGAGAGGCAGAGGGGCCCCACTTCGGAATTGGCAGACTATTCGCCGCACTCGTAGGGGGTACAGGTTGACCCAAGGAGGGGTGCCCAAGATTACCGGATTCCGTGAAGTGCCGGGTGTTCCATTCACTATGCTGTGGGGACTACCTCGCTTCAGGTTTTGGCGGGTAACTTGCCGCACCCGTAGGGGTCTAAGTTTCATTGCACAGGCTATCCACACGACAGGGGAACGTCGAGTTTCAGCAGCGGCTCTGTGAAACTCGGGGATCCCAGATATCTGTATTGTTTTGTGATGCTTATTACTTTTCTGTAATGTTGCATACTATCACGCCTGGAGCGATTATTGTATATTGGTTTATATACTATTAGATGTTGTATATGTTTTACACCCGCGCTAGTCCAGTCCCCGCTCTGTCGTTAGTTAAGTAACCTAACGGGTGATGACGGGACCCAGTGACGAATGCGGATGGCATATACGTACATTTTATTTTCGTTCTTTTCTGGTGTGATTATTTGATGGGACTGCGTTGATTCTGATCAATGCAAAGTTAAACAAACCTGTATACAGTTGTTGGAATAATTTAAAAAGTGTTATTGCAAAGACGTTTTCTTTTGTTATGCATAGCGGTATTCAGTGGAATATCCAGCACCTCATTCGACGGGGCAAGGGTTGATATCCCTTCACCGGGACTGACCCCTTGGGCAGAAGTTTGCGTCAGGGTAATAACTTCACTATAGTCGATTACATGTTGCTTTGCATAGCGGTATTCAGTGGAATATCCTGCACCTCATTCCACGAGGAAAGAGCCGAGATCCCTTTACCGGGAGTGACCTCTTTAGCAAAAGGTTTTCGCCACTATATTTTAAAAAGCTATCAGGTTCCTTCAGCGATATCAAGTTCACTACGCTAAAGGTTTTTCGCCAAAAACCAGCCGTAGCCCTCCGTCACTTCTTTTGGGTATTCAGTAGTATTCAAGCTATGCATTTTAGCCAAAGTTAAGGCATAGTGTTTGGTAGCTGCTGGGTATTCAATTGTTGCATAGATAGATGAGTTAGTTTGGGACAGTCGTTCTGCCGATTGGCCAAAGTCAGGGGCATGTACGGGTGGGTTCAAATTGACAAGATAGTGATGGGTAGAACTTGGCATGTGACTTATGACATTTTGACCAAAGCCAAGGTTATAAGAGCATGGGGCAAAAACTATATCAGGAGTTTCTAAAGAAACTGAAACTTGCCGAGTATGCGCATACCTTCTGGAGTATGAGTAACGTGGATGCATTCCATCACGTTATCATGCGATGAGAGTTGGATCCTGATTCCCACTGATGAGTTGGTTTACTCTTCGGGTGATCCCGATTGATTCTTCTTTAGGTTTGGAGGAGAATTTGACAGGACAGTGGGAGGTTTCCGGATTAGATAAAATGATGACCATTCTGATCTAGGTTAGAGTGCACGCAGAGTGTTTCTTTTCTCTCTCTCTCTTTGGCAGCGACCTTTGACCGACCCTAGACTATGACTCAGTGACCAGGTTGACCGAACCTTCTTAAAATACTGGCTTTTGGATTGTCTGAGTTGCATAAGTCATTGCCACTCCTTCTTTTACCCTTTGAATTTCTCAGAACACCCGTATTACTACGGATATCCACTTCCATTGGATAGAGCCATCGTATGGTTATATACGAACTCGAAGGGACTTCTTCGAGGATGGATCAAGGTTCAGGAGAAATAGAATTGGTTTATTCAGTTGTCTTTTATTATCACCTTCTCTCAGGTTGCGAGAGCTCCTTGGTTTAGGAGAGTACACCTATTACGCCTATTGGATAGTCTTATTCCAAACCATAGGCTGGTGCCGAAAGGTAGGGAATGAAGAAAACCAATTAGCCTAAGTAGGGTGTGCAGAAGGTAATATGTAAAGACAAAATAAAGGGATTAGAAAGAGGGCAAAGTAAATTGCGACTAATATCATTCACGACCAAAACCGCGTACTTCATCGCCACTCCTATTTCACCTTTAAAAGAATAAGGTATTATTCAGTTGTCTTTTATCGTCACCTTCTCTCGAGATGCGAGTACTCCTTGGTTTAGGAGAGTACACCTATTATGCTTACTGGATAGTCTTCTTCCAAACCATAGGCTGGTGCCGAACGGTAGGGAAGGAAGAAAACCATTTAGCCTAACGATGGTGTACAGAAGGTAACGACTAAAGACAAATAAAGGGATTTGGAGAGATGGCAATAAGATATACGGTTGAAGTCATGAATTGGATTATGGAAGAGGCATTGCTATGAATACCAGGATACCCCTACGAAACATTTTCATGTTTCAGTGCATTGTTAAGGAAAAACTGTTTTTCCTGATTAGACACTTACTCCAAGGGTATGTATTTACCAGGTTTCATTCTCATATCTGTATGGTTTTACAGATGATGAGTGGGAGTAAGATATTGGGAATTAGGTGATCATCCTCATTATATCGGAATTCGTTGTAATTGGTGATATTTGAGGAAATCGCCAGGGTACAGTTTTCCACCTACAACGCACAGGTTTTGAGTTGTTCAACTCAGTGGACTTATACAGAGTATTGTATGTTGTCCAAGTGTCCATTAGGACAAAGGGGTAGGTCCTAGTACTATGTTCTATTTACTTATAACTTCTCTAGTATTTAGACGAGTGTTTCGTAGAAATACAAGGTCTAAGTTTTGAGAAGTTGTGGGTATAAGAATAAAGTAGAGAACCAGGTATCACAAGTATCGGGATTCTTCAAAGAGATCGAAGATGTAGACTCTTGTGATTGGTATTCAGATGATAGTGATGGTTTTTGAGAAACGTGTTTCTCTTTCAGGTTACTCATAATTGGATGGATTCCTAAGTTGAGTAATGCTGATTAGCCTCTTTCCATTAAGTAGATATGCACTGGAGACAGCTGCATGATTCGAATATGGTTCCAATTAAATAAGTTCCAAAGTTTCTATATTGGATATAGAATAGTTCGTACCTTAAAAGAAATTAAGGTACGGGGAGTTGTCCAGCTTATGATTAAAACCAGACACTGGATAACTCAGGGCACGTTTCTGTAATGGCTGTTTGTGGGTTGACCCTGGCTATGACGAGGGTTGATATTCTACCATTTAGAAGATCAATAGTGATATTGTTCTAGACTCGCCACAGTTTTAGAAAAAATGGATCTTTTTAAGAAAACAGTAGTGGGAGTATGGTAGAACTGGAAGTAATTCCAGAACCGCGAACGATTACGGAAAATTTAATAGGACCTATACATTCAATCAGGTTTGACATTCCAATAGCCACTCCGCAGGTATGGTAGGTAACCTCAGACACCCGAGAGGTACTTCGGTAGCCTCAAGGACGGTGACAGGGAGGTTCTTATCTACCCAGACTTGACACTACTGTTGTTCCAGGATATGAGACCCGGTAGGAGGGTTGTCGTAGTCAGTGGGAGCAACGGAAGCATAGTGGGCAAGAAGCTTATGTCTATTTATAGACTTGAGCAGTTATAGCGGAGATAGATCATCGAATTTTGATATGACAGTCATGGGTTTGACTTCAATCAGAAAAAGGGGATGGATCAGTTAAGAAGGTAGTAGGGTGTGATGTCATGGTATCTGGATGACATACACAGAGTGGGAAGTAAAATTCCTATACTACGATCGGTTGTACTGTGGTCGTCACACAGTTGTTTCTCCAGACAGGATATGGATATAATATTTGACATTATGGTTTCTAGATCTATGGTTTTAGATCTGGATTTGGGTAGTTTCCCAATGTGGGTACTTTGACAGATATTCTAATGGTTTTTGGAATAGTTGACTCCTAGCATGGTGGTGTACCTGCAGGAGATGGAGTCACCTTCTCTAAAGGTGTCTTACAGACTAAAGAGGAGAGGGATGTGCATGATTGGCAGATCACTTGCTTAGGCAATTGAGTCAATCATGAGATGTCAAGTACCACACCAAATGTTGGTTTTGCACTAGATGCAATAAGTTTGTATTAATCCAATCCTGGAGAAACATAAGGGAGCAGTTATAGAACATAAGTACATGTTCTACGGATTTGATGACGGCAGCCTCCTTCGGGAGACGATTATCATTCCAGGCTTCAAAGGTGACGTGGTTGACAGAGTGATTGTCAGAGTTATAGTTTTTCCCTCTGACGAAGAGGGACATTATTATGGACAGGTGGTCCAAGAGGATACTGTGGGAAGCAAGGTGCCCGATGCTGATTAGGTTCAGTGATCGATTCAGTCTAAGAAGTTTGGATATGGAGTTCATTTATGAACTAAGGTCCCATCAGATATCCAGACATGTTCTAAGACAAGTATTACTCAATTCGGGAGATGGTTTTCTCCGCGAACTTGAGATTAAGAGAGATATAGAAAGATACTTCTAGGCGGATCCACTCACTGAGGCTATTTCTCGAACACAATAGTTTTACAAACGGGCTTTGTGAAACTGATTAGTAGAGGAGTTGGATGTTCGGTTTCACACGGGCTGTGAGTAGTCGACATCGCAATATTAGCCTTGAGTGCAAGTGGGAGATTGTTGGAGATAGTGCCCTCATAGTCAATTATTGGATCGCAGGTACGTGATTGCAATGATTGCGGAGGACCTATCCCGGTAGGACAGTCTTACTCGAGATGATAGTATGCTATCTGGTTTGCCTTTATCAGTCGTGTACATGTTCAGGTGACTGATTGCATGTTACACTTTGATAGAGCCCTTAGGATCTTGCTTTACTACCAACAGTATGATGGCGATCATATACGTGAGAGTTGGGTAGTTTATATGCATATCCTTAATTGTGGTCCCTAGTCGTGGGAGTTTCGAGACAGGGCATCGATACTCCGGAGTAGACTAGTGTGTACAGTCGAGACCCCGACGAGGGGCGGTGGCCGGTCTCACAAGCCACTGGTGTCAGTTGGATCACCTAAGATGTATACAGGTGCTCATTAGGTTATGAGTACACCGGACAGGACTCGCCGGGAATTTGCTAGTTAGTATTATATCTACCGTCAGATAGCAGTTCCCTGGTGACATGTGTACAGGTTAGTTCATCGACCTGAGGTCGTCATTTGTCTTGTGTGAGTTCCCACTGTGCTTTGATTTCTACCCTACCACGGCTCAAAGGAGTCGTGCAAACAGGTAGCTTTTGGGTACAGTCCCGAGCCATATGGAGGCACGTGAGCGGATCGTCAGGGGATTCGTCTCTCCCGGTATTGGGGGCGAGGTCGTGCTGTGTCTAGGAGAGCCATTACACAAATCCATGGCCATGGTAGGAGATTTACTGGTAGGTACTCCAGTAGTATCTCAGGGTGTATTGGGCTTCACTCCGACACGACTTATACTGCTATTGGGGGTCTGACGTTACTAGCCCCCTAGGCAGATATGCGATACTCATTGACGAACGGACCGGACTGTATATACATTGTCACTGTTAGGCTCAGTAGGGTTTTCGGAGGAGTTCGCTCATCGGTCTCCCTTGAGTTCGCTCCTCGGCCACCCTTGAGGTCAGTCCGTGGGCAGCCGTTACGCATTGCTAGTGCCGCTGACGGTTTGTGGTTAAACCCACTGCCAGGGTGCTGACGAGTCATTAGAGTTCCCCACAGGCAGTTTCCCAAGTTCGGGCGAAACGTTGTAGAGGCCGTATGGTTTTATGGCAGGGTTCGGAAATTGCACGTGCGTTTACGCACGTGTCGATTTTCGGACAGATGATACTGGTCGGCTTTGGTTTAAGCCGGATCCGAGTATTATATTAAGTAGGTATAATATCTTTGTCTCAGTTGCATTTATATTCGGTCGTAATATAAATGCGGGTATATTTATACAGTTTCGGGGTTATCCTGAAAGTCGTTTCAGGATCACTTTTGGAAGTTGCCAGTTTCCAGTTTTCTATCAGCCGTCTTTTAACATTCTGTTAAAGACGGATTTATCTTTTCTTCAGATGGAGTGAGTCATCATTCTAGAAGGTTCTAGAAGTGATGAAGTGGCTTAGTGACTCATCTTTGCATTAATGGTTCTTTAATGTTAAAGCATGACTAGGTTTGTTCTAATTGGTTCAAATTTGTGATTCATTCTTTCATAATTGTTTAGATAACTATGATTGTGATATGGTTACCCTCCCTCCTCCTACGGTCACCTCCCTCTTCCTTATAAGATGGCCGGCCTCTCTCTCTCTCTCGCACTCACTTGAGTTTTCATTTCGGTTAGAAAAGATATGATAGTATTTGGGGTGCATAGAATTTCACAGTCCATTTCATTCCATCACCCGATTTCCACGGCAACTTCATTAACCGATCGTCCACGGATTTGGACGAAGTGAGACAAAGTCATCTACTCATTCTCTACATCATTCTTGGTCGTCTCTTTTAGCAAACTTGACGATCGAGTTGCCTCGAGTCAGAGGCGGGAGCCCGTTTAAAGAACCGATCATGTGGTGCCACCTCGACGAGGAGATCGGAGATCGACGAGATTGGAGCAGCCGCAACAGAGCGTGGGATGATGGTTGAAGAACGAAGGACTCGGATCGTTCGGTATAACATTCCTACACTCTTTACAGTTTGTTAGTTTAGCAATAATGGCAGATCCGGGTTAAAGTATACGATAGCGCCAGTTAAAAAGTTTTTGTTCCGCATTTGGCGTCTGTAGATTGCCGGGGCGCTAGCGTAGACTTACATATAGTATATATAGTTTATTAGACATCGAACTGCGGGGGTGCTATATGCCATCCACCCGACTTCCCCTGTAAATATAATATACTCACATTGCATCCTGCGTGTCGGTGTCGGTGTCGCCTTCATCTTCTTCGTCATAAGAAGCCCTCATGAAGGTACCTACAAGATAACACAATCGCAAATGCATCTTAAAATCATATCGAGAAAACCAAACGACGCGCTAAGGCTTATAGGTTAGAACCTATAGACTACGCTTTCAAAATCATCAAACAACCCTCGATGTCGTCGTGCAAATGTCAAGCGATCGAGGTAAAACACAAATACGAGAATCCAGAATTTAAAATACGCAAAACGGAAACACGAAACAAAACAACAACTCAGGAAAAAGGTCCGAGATTTTACCCTATGTCAAATTGGTCAATTCTGAATATTCCAAGGGTCTAATTTACATGAAATAAAGTTATAGAACCAACACAAACTAAATTGGTAGGACCCAGGACGCAAATTGCGGCCAATTAGATAAAATCTGCGGCCTGCATTGGGAGATTGGGTCTGGGGTTTTGGGGTTAGCTTCCTGGGTGCCTGCACATCTCTCTGTGTTTGCAAAATAATTTTCAGAGTCTCGGGGTGATTGCAGATTTCATATAACCCTCACAGATTCCACAATTTTCCGATATCGGGTTTCTAAATCCGTATTCTGGGTTTCTAGCCTCTGGTTTGAGTCTTAATTCTAGTACTAGGGTTTTTGTGTGGCCTCTGCTTAGCTTAATTACCCATCACCACTCTCAATTCCCATTAACCCTAACTAGGTTTTTCCTAAGTCCACAAAACCACTCGATATCGGTTCAAATCTAACATGGGGGTAAAATTAAAGGAAACACTAAGCTTATGGTTCAGAAATTACCTTATTCGGCAACTCAAGAAAATTCTTGAGTCGCCCCATGTGGCCAAAACCTTTCCTTTCTTGGTCCAATGTGTTCCCCTTGAGCTTGTGCATCTATTTAATAAAATGAGATTTGGGTTTTGAGTTTGTTTTGGAGATGAAATGGGATGATTTGTAGAGGAGGGAGGAGAAGACAACAGCAGCAACATGTGAGGGAGAGGGAAAGAAATGAGGGGAAGAAATGAAGTAGAATGGCCAAGTCAAAGCACCCTCACCTTCCTCTCTCTCACCCATACCTATTTCTTTATTCTTTTCTTTTTCTTTTTTAATTTCCCTTTATAATAAATCATCCACCATGAAATAAAACATGTATGAAAGCCATAAGAATATGTAACAAATGAAAAAGATATGGTGCATGTTTTGCACAAATATGCTAAAAATCCGATTAGCGATTTTTAATCGCTATTAGCACTAAATTAGCATATAATTAATCATAAAAACATAAAAATTGCATAATTCACATAAAACACCTTCTTTTAGTAATTTCTATAATTTTCCAATTTTTCCCCGTATTTAATTATACCGAAATATTAAAATATTCATTAAAATCAATATTAAATTATAAAAATTCCCAAAAATAATATTTTATTTTTCTGAAATGTTACAATATGAAGTCTATAGGACCTCATCTAACTCAAGTAAGCCAAAATCCCAAAATTCTAAAACCATTTTAAATAATAAATGAAGGAAACTAGTTTTAAAGAAGTGAAGAAAACGTGTTTTAAAAACATGGTTTTTAAAAGCTCAAGTCTCCAGTGCATGTCAACTAAATGGAAGGAGGCCGATCAGCGTTACTCAACTTAGGAATGCTTCCAATTATGAGTAACCTGAAAGAGAAGCAAGTTCTCTTAATCATTACTATCAACTGAATACCATACTCAAGTATCTACATCTTCGATCACTTTGAAGAATCCCGATACTTGCAATACTTGGTTCTCTACTTTATTCAAATACCTATAACTTCTCAAAATTCGGACCCTGTGTTTCCAAGAAACACTTGTCTAAAAACTAGAGAAGTCATAAGTAAACCGAATATAGTACGAGGACCAACCCCTCTGTCCTGATGGACCCTGGACAACATACAATACTCTGTATAAGTCCCTTGAGTCTGATAACTCATTCACTGTGTGTCGTAGGTTGAAAACTGTACCTTTGGTTATGAAGAATTACACCGCTGTTCAATGCTCCTTACCTAACCATCCACTGATATAGGTAAATGTCGTAGACATAATTTCAAAAGGGTATATCTCACTCTATGAAAATAGACGTACAGATATATCGATTTGAAATTGGTGCATAACAACGGATATTCAAAACCAAATATTTGCCGACCGGCAAACGGCCCAGGTGATTTCCTCAAATATCACCGATTACAACAAATCCCGATATAATGAGGATGATCACCCAATTCCCAATAACTTACTCCCACTCATCATCTGTAAAAACCATACAGATGTGAGAATCATACCTGGTAAATACATACCCTGGAGAAAGTGTCTAACTGGGAAATCAGTTTTCGTTTAACAGTACACAGTGAAACTGAAACATTGAAATGTTTCGATGGGGTATCCCGGTATTCCAAGTAATGCCTCTTCCATATTCATGTCTATAATCTTGTAATTCTTTGCCATCTCTCCAAATCCCTTCATTTGTCTTTAGTCATTACCTTCTGCACACCCCTTTAGGCCAAATGGTTTTCTTCCTTCCCTACCGTTCGGCACCAGCCTATGGTTTGGAAGAAGACTATCCAATAAGCATAATAGGTGTACTGTCCTAATCCTAGGAGCACTCGCAATGCGAGAGAAGGTGAAGATAAAAGACAACTGAATGAATCTTATTCCTATTTCTCCTGAACCAGAATCCATCCCCGGACTGGAACAAGTTCCTTCCGAGTTCGTATATAACCATACGATGGAGTATCCAATAAACTGTGGATCTTCGTAGTGATACGGAGTGTCCTGGAGAAATACAAAGGTGATTTAGGATTGGCGAAGGAATACTTGGTTTGGTCGTGAATAGCAGTCGCAATTTACTTTGCCCTCTTACTAATCCCTTGCTTTGTCTTAACTCAATACCTTCTGTACACCATCGTTAGGCTAATTGGTTTTCTTCATTCCCTACCGGTCGGCTCCAGCCTAAGGTTTGGAAGAAGACTATCCAATTTGCGTAATAGGTGTACTACTCCTAAACCAAGGAGTACTCGCAACCTGAGAGAAGGTAAAAGGAAAAGACAACTGAATAATCCTATCCGTTTTCTCCAGAACCAGAAACCATCCTCGAATAAATTCCTTCGAGTTCGTATCTAACCATACGATGGTTTTGTCCAATGGAAGTGGACGTTCGTATTAATACGGGGTGTCCTGGAGAAAAGGGTAAAAGTAGGAGTGGCAATGAGGTTTGCAACTCTGACAATCCAAAAGCCAGTGTTAAGAAGGTTCGGTCAACTTGGTCACTGAGTCATAATCTTAGGGTCGGGCCAATGGTCGCTGCCAAAGAGAGAGAGAAAAGAAACACTCAGCGTGCACTCTAACCTAGATCAGAATAGTTACCAATTTATCTAATCTGGAAACCTCCCACTGTACCGTCAAATTCTCCTCCAAACCTGAAAAAAGAATTAGTCGGGATCACCCGAGGAGTATACCAACTCATCAGTGGGAATCGGGATCCAACTATCATCGCATGATAACGTGACGGAATCCGCTCACGGTGTCACACTCCAGAAGGTATGCGCATATCTGGCAAGTTTCAGTTCTTTTGAAACTCCCGATGTGATTTCTGCCCCATGCTCTTATGACCTTGACTTTGGCCAACAAATCATAAGTGACATGTCAAGTTCTACCCGTCATTCTCCAGGTTGATTCGAATCCACCCGCACAAGCCCTTGACTTTGGCCAATAAGGCTATACGACTGTTCCAAACCAACGCATCTATCTATGCTGCATATGAATAACCAACAGCTACCAAACACTGTGCCTTGACTTTGGCCAACAAACACAGCTTGAATACTATTGACTACCCATATGAAACGACGGAGGGCTACGAATGGTTTCTGGCGAAAACCTTTAACGTAATGAACTTGATATAGTTGAAGGAACTGATAGCTTTTTTAAAAATATAGTGACGAAAACCGTTGCTAAAGAGGTCACTCCCGGTGAAGGGATCTCGGCTCTTTCCCCGTAGAATGGGGTGCAGGATATTCCAACTGAATACCACGGTGAAAAGCAAAAGTAATCGTCTATAGTGAAGTTAATGCCCTGACGCAAACTTTTTGTCCAAGGGGTCACTCCCGGTGAAGGGATCTCGGCCCTTGCCTCATCGACTGAGGAGCAGGATATTCCAACTGAATACCACGATGCAAAACAAAAGTGAACGTCCTTGCAATAACAGCTTTTTGAAAAGTGTTCCAACAACATCATATTAGGTTTGTTTTTAACTTGCATTGATCCGAATCAATGCAGTCCCATCAATTGATCACACCAAAAAGAACGAAAATATACTGTTGTACGTATATGCCATCCGCATTCGCCACTGGGTCCCGTCATTACCCGTTAGGTTAGCTAACTAACGACAGAGCGGGGACTGGACTAGCGCGGATGCAAAACATATACAACATCTACTAATATATATACCAATATCTTATATTCGCTCAAGGCGTGATAAGAAATGCAACATCACAGAAATGTACAGCATCACAGAACAATACAGATATCTGGGATCCCCGGGTTTCACAGAGCCACTACTGAAACCCGACGTTCCCCTGGTCGTGTGGATAGCCTGTGCAATGAATTCCTAGACCCCTACGGGCGCGGCAAGTCACCCGCCAAAACCTGAAGCGAGGCAGCCCCCTTCAGTACCGTGAATGGACCACCCAGCACTTCACGGAATCCGGTAACTTGGGCACCCCTCCTGGGTCAACCTGTACCCCCTACGGGTGCGGCGAATAGCCCGCCAATTCCAGAGTGAAGCCCCCTCCGTCTCAATGCCATGAGATGCGGGCTCGTTGCCCTCTGGAACCCGGCTATCCGTTCACCCCACCTTGGGGTGATCCTAGTACAGAAAGTAAAATATACATACAACGGGTGCATCGACCGCAACCTGGCCGTGCCCCAAAATAATAATACAATCAGGCAGTGACGGCAGTCCACATGTCGGACGCTCGCCCCGCAATATCAAATGTACATAATACAACAACAACTGTACTAGCATTGCATCCAGGCTATCCCCACGACCGATCCGCAACATCACAACAAAACACAGAACATCAACGTGAAAGTCACGTTCGCAAATCCGTCTAACCGGGCTATAGCAGTTAGACTGGATTTACCGATCAAGTGACATTCACGGTCGCAGATATAATGTAAATACTTTGAACTAATGTGTTTAAAATATCCGATCGATCAAATTTACCAAGTGGGCCCCCAAGCATTACTGTAGCAGATCAGGAAATTCTGGGCCCAATATTAATATTCTAAAACCCCTAAAATAACCCATAAAGCCTACTGGGAAAATTGTCCACACTGATCCATCAATACTGCGGCGGAACTGCGGCAACAGGTAGGGTTTTGCCGCGGTTCCGCGCTCCCCTGAAGAGATCAGTGTCTCGAATTTCTAGAGTAGTCTTAGGTATTCCAGCACAGTACTTTTATACAACCTGAAAAATTTTTGGAGACCAAAAAATTTCAACAGAAAACTGTCGTGAAGGAAATACGGGTTTTGGAACATTTGATCGATCGGAACTGAAAAACACAATAAGGCAAGCTAGACTAAGTTAATGGCGAGGCTCTGATACCACTGTAAGTGCACGGAGGCGCCCCGGCCTCCATCCCGAGGCCAAAATACGGAAGCGGTGATAAACTTTAATTTTGCGAACTTAGCAAACCGGCACCACCGCGCACTAAACCCCAGATCGAACCATTAATTAGTCCTAGCTAACTACAAGATGGGGAAGAGAGATATACCGACTGATCCAAGTTCTCCGGTCTTCTCGTCGTCGTCCCGATCTCCTGCGGAAGCTCCGGTCTCCACCTCGTCGCCGGAAGTGCACCACATCGCCTACTTCTTTTTCGGGCTCCCACCTCAATGCCGAGGCAACTCGTGCACGAAGCTGGCTAGTCGACGTGCCCAAGATTCGATGTAGAATGTGTAGTGAAGAAGTCTCATTTTGGGGTTGTAGGAATTGCCTTTTGGTGGAGGGATGAACTATGGAGTTTGGAGATGGAACTTGTGGATATTTGGGAGCATGAAATGAACCAAATTTCACTCTCCAAAATTTTGGACAGCCCCACTAATGCTTGGGCCGGCCATGACAATGAGGGGAGGGTGAAAATGAGAGTGTGACCAAAAATAATGGGAGCCAAACTCATATCATGCAAGAGAGAGAGACGAATCAAAATGTGATCATGAAAGAACATGATTACCAAGAAACACCAACACTCAACAACCAAATCATCTCCCATCATCAACACAAAGTCAAGGTATGGTCCACCCATCATGATCCATCATGAAGTCAAAAGGTCAAAGAAGAGTTGTCAAGATAAAACAATATGCAAAGACCCCCTCCACAAATACTTATTTGCAACAATGCAAATAAGCCCTCCTCCACCAATCTTCAGCCAATGAACGATACAAAGGAAATCGGCCGAAACGAAAAGCAAACTGGCAACTCCATAAAACTGGTCCCGTAATAAATTACAGGAAAACCCCGATACTGTGTATACACACCCGCATTTGTATTTCGACCGAAATACAAATGCAATGAGACAGAATCTCCACTGTACTATACTAGGATCCGGCTTAAACCAAAGCCGGCTAGTAATATCCGTTCGATCCTGATTCATGCAATACCGCACGTATCTGATCGAACCCTGCCATATACCCATACGGCTTCTAGTACAATCTGTCCGATCCTGATCCGTGCAATACCGCACGTATCTGATCGGACCTTGCCATATCTCCATACGGCCTCTACAACCTTTCGTCCGAAAGCTGAGTAACTGAATGTGGGGGACTCTAAAGACTCGTCAACACCTTGGTTGTGGATTTAACCACTAGCACGTCAGAGGTATAAGCCAATACGTAACGGGCTACCAGGTATTGACTAAAAGGGACGTCTGTGAGCGAACTCAGCCTGACAACCCTACTGAGCCAGTCAGTGACAATATCCGTACAGTCCGGTCCGTTCGTCTATGAGTATCGCATGGCGGGCCTAGGGGGTTGGTAAAAGTCAGACCCCCAAAAGCGTTACAAGTCGTGTCGGAGTGTAGCCCAGAACACCCTGAGATACTACTGGAATACCTACCAGTAAATCTCCTGCCTTGGCCAAGGACTTCGTGTAATGGCTCTCCTAGACACAGCGCGACCTCACCCCCAATACCGGGAGAGACGAACCCCTGAAGATACGCTCACTGCCTCCATGTGGCTCGGGACTGTACCCAACTAAAACCTGTTTGCACGACTCCTTTGAGCCGTGGTAGGGTAGTAATCAAAGTACAGTGGGAACTCACACGAGACAAATGACGATCCCCAGGTCGATGAACTAACCTGCACACATGTCACCTTGGAACTGCCATCTGACGTCTGGTATATGACCAACTAGCATGTTCCCGGCGAGTCCTGTCCGGTGTACTCATAACCCAATGAGCACCTGTATACATCTTAGGTGATCCAACTGACACCAGTGGCTTGTGAGACCGGCCACCGCCCCTCGTCGGGGTCTCGACTGTATACACTAGTCTACTCTGGAGTATCGATGCCCTGTCTCGAAACTCACACGACTAGGGACCATTTAAGGATATGCTTATAGACCCCAGCTCCCACTTATATGATCGCCCTCATACTGCTGGTGGTCAAGCAAGAATCTGTTGGAGATAGTGCCCTCAGAGTCAATTATTGGATCACAGGCACGTGGTTGCAATGATTGAGGGAGGACCTATCCCGGTAGGACAGTCTTACTCGAGATGATAGTATGCTATCTGGTTTAACCTTATCATCGTGTACTGCTTTAGGTGACCTGACATGTCGCTATTACACGTTGATAGAGCCCCTAGGATACTTGCTTGACTGCCAGCAGTTTGATGGCGATCATATACGTGGGAGCTGGTAGTCTATAAGCACATCCTTAAAAGGTCCCTAGTCGTAGGAGTTTCGAGACAGGGCATCGATACTCCATTAGTAGACTAGTGTATACAGTCCAGACCCCGACGAGGGGCGGTGGCCGGTCTCACAAGCCACTGGTGTCAGTTGGTTCACCTAAGATGTATACATGTTCTCATTGGATTATGAGTACACCGGACAGGACTCGCCGGGAACCTGCTAGTTGGTCTTATACCAGATGTCAGATAGCAGTTCCCTGGTGACATGTGTACAGGTTAGTTCATCGACCTGAGATCGTCATTTGTCTCGTGTGAGTTCCCACTGTGCTTTGATTACTACCCTACCACGGCTCAAAGGAGTCGTGCAAACAGGTTTTAGTTGGGTACAGTCCCGAGCCACATGGAGGCAGTGAGCGGATCTTCAGGGGTTCGTCTCTCCCGGTATTGGGGGTGAGGTCGCGCTGTGTCTAGGAGAGCCATTACGCAAAGCCCTCGGCCGAGGCAGGAGATTTACTGGTAGGTATTCCAGTAGTATCTCAGGGCGTTCTGGGCTACACTCCGGCACGACTTGTACCGCTTTTGGGGGTCTGACTTTTACCAACCCCCTAGGCCCGACATGCGATGCTCATAGACGAACGGACCGGACTGTACGGATATTGCCACTGACAGGCTCAGTAGGGTGTCAGGATGAGTTCGCTCATCGACGTCCCTTTTTGTTCAATAGCTGGTGGCCCGTCACGTATTGGCTAATACCTCTGACGTGATAGTGGTTAAATCCACAGCCATAGTATTGACGAGTCTTTAGAGTCCACCACTCTTTCAGTTACTCAAGCTTTCGGGAGAAACGCTGTAGAGGCCGTATGGAGATATGGCAGGGTTCGATCAGATACGTGCGGTATTGCACGGATCGTGATCGGACGGTTTTTACTAGCCGGCTTTGGCTTAAGCCGGATCCTAGTATTTGATAGTGTAGTTTTGTCTCATTGCATTTGTATCCGGACGGAATACAGATGCGGGTGTGTATGCACAGTATCGGGGTTTTCCTGTAATTTTTTACGGGACCAGTTTTCTGGAGTTGCCAGTTTGCATTCCGTTCCGGCCGGTTTTCCTTTGTTCTTTCCCGGCCGGACTTTTCCGATGGAAGGGGTTATTTGTAATTGTGCAAATAACTTTTGTGGAGGGGGTTTTTCTTGCAAATATATTCATTATGATATGTTTAGCATCTTTCATCCATGATGGTGCATTAAATGAGATTTGATGTGATTAGAAGTGATAAGCATGGTTGATGTTTCTTTGCTTTATGATATGGTCACCCTTTCTATCTCCTACACTCACCTTCCTTCTTAGGTTATGGATTCATATTCTTTTCCTCCACCATTCTTCTCACTTGATGAAAAGAAAGAAGACTTGAGAGAAAGAAAAGAATGAGAGAGAGTTCATCTTTATTATGTGAGGAATTCTTCATCTCCTTCTTCTTCTTGTTTTGGAAAAATGAAAGCACCATTTTTCCTAACCCCATTCCTCCATCAAGGCAACTACAAACCCCAAATGAGACTAGCATGATCTACAACACATTCTACAGCATATCTTGAGCATGTCGAGTTGCCGGCTTCATGCCCGAGTTGCCTCGGCATTGAGGCGGGAGCCCGTAAAAGACGCAGGCGATGTGGTGCCCTTCCGGCGAGGAGGCGACGATGTGGAGACAAGACTTTCCGCGGGAGATCGGGACGATGACGAGAAGACCGGAGGACTCGGATCACTCGGTATACTTCTCTCACCCTTTCTCTAGATAGCTAGCATTAGGTTAATGGTTATGATCCGGGTTTTTATTGTCCGCGGTAGCGCCAGTTTCCAAGTAAAGAAAATTTTTGATTCCGCATTTTGGCCTCGGATAGACGGCCGGGGCGCTGCCGTGGCGCAACAGAATCCTAGGGGCTCTATCAACGTGTAATAGCAACTTGTCAGGTCACCTAAAACAGTACACGATGATAAAGGTAAACCAGATAGCATACTATCATCTCGAGTAAGACTGTCCTATCGGGATAGGTCCTCCATCAATCATTGTAATCACGTGCCTGTGATCGAATAATTGAATCTGAGGGCACTATCTCCAACATATATATCTATCCCCATATACGTACAAGTATAACAATAAGCATATGTGTGCGTGTGAGTGTAAACCTATTCTAGGGTTTGCGACTAAGAAGCTATACTAGAATCCGTAATTCTTCCGATATCGGGTTTCTGAATCCGTATTCCGGAGTTCTAGCCTCTGGTTTAGGTCTGAATTCTAGCACTAGGGGGTTTGTGTGGCCTCTACTAAGCTTAATTACAAATCACAACTCATGAATTCCATAAACCTTAACTAGAATTTCCCAAGTCTCACTAAATGACACCAAATCGGTTCTAAACTAACATGGATGTAAAAGCAATGGAAATACTAGGCTAATGGTTAAGAGAATACCTCATTTGGCAACTCAAGAAAATTTTTGAGCTGCCCTAAGTGTCCAAAATGCAAGCTTTCTTGGTCCAATGTGTTGCTAGTGAGCTCATGCATAATTTTAATGAAATGGGTATTGAGTTTTGAGGTGTTTTTAATGGTGTTTGAGAGGATGAAGAGGGGGAGGGAGTGAGGGCAGCAGCTGTAGGGTTCCTAGGCACTCTTACAAGGGTTCATAAGGCATCAACCATGCCCGAATAAAATTTAGACGTGCCGAACAACCCAAATCCGGGATCTTTGCTAGATTATTAGGGTTACACATGCAAGTAAACATCTTTACAACTAAGTGTGAGGGATTACAACTTTTGTAGTCCACTCCTTCGCTTCATAAGCTCCGAGTAGAAGTCCCTTCGCTGCGATCCATGATCTCCCGGACTCAAGAGAGGCTCCACAACTCGAACGATCCATGCTAGCTTGTAGTCTTCCTTTTCTCCGATGATCTACCTCGAAGTTTCTATAACTCAAGCTCTCTCACTCTAATGAGGTGAACACCCTAATCTAATTGGCTAGATTAGATGAGGATGATGGAATAGTATTTATGCTTTCTTTTTATATCAAATTCTCACTCTTAATCATCACAAAATGAAAACCTAGTAAGTTTTCTCAAAGCTCAAGGTTGAAGAAGAAGAAGAAATAATGCATTAATTCTTTTGTGATGAATAATGAAAATGAATATATGATTAATAATGCAACCATAGTTAAGGATGACAAGGATAACCCTTCTAGAGAATTAACTATGGCTAGGGTTTGGGTTGGGTTAAAGAATGAGTCATAAGAAAATATCAACCATAATATCTTTTCCATGACAAAAGAAATCCTTCTAGAATCATCAAGAATGAACTAACCCAAATCAAACCCTAACCTTGTTTAATCTTCACTAAACATGTTTCATTATGAATCATATCATGTTACAATAATATATATCACATATATATTATATATTTGTAACAAAAAGAAAATAATACAATTAATATATATCGCATATATATCAATGTATTACCCGGTGAGAAAATGAAATAATAAAGCGATCCAATATTAGATAATGTAATGCAATATATCATATATATTATTATAGATTAAATCATCGAATCAACACTTGATCCGACAATCCGGCTATGTCGAATATAACCGACTAATATATCATGTACCGATTCATCGAATCAACACTTAATCCGATGACCCGGCTCATATCTAAATATCACGAGAATATAATACGGTATCTCATATCGCATTATCCTCGGTCGTGCACATATCACATATGTGCCCCTACTCCGTTTTTCCTGAGTCAAGAAACCTCTGTGTAGAACTCTAAAGAATCGTCAATACGCCGGTAGCAGGTGATGATCATATCAAACACTCACAAGCTGCAAGCGGTCAGCTAAACGTAACAGCCATCCAGGTATTGAGCGATCAGAAGATCAACAAGCTAGCCTATACATTCTCTTGTGAATCCAATCAGTAACACTCCTGTACAGTCCGGTCTCTTCGTCTGATATGTTGCGTATCTAGTCTAGGGGTGGTATACATCAGACCCCAGTAACCGATAAGTCGTGTTGATGTGAGGCTCATAACGGGTCGAGAAACTACGGGTAACACTTACCGGTAAATCTCTATATCATCCCTAGCCAGGGACTTCCAGTTATATCCAATCGAACACAGCACAACATCAACTCCCTATACCGGGAGAGACGAATCCCCTCCTATCGCTCATTGCCTCCATGTGATTCGGGACTGCACCCAAAAGCCACCATTTTTCAAGCCCTTTTGGACGTGGTAAGGTGGAAATCAAAGCACAGTGGGAATCACACAAGACACTATAACGATCTCGGGTCTACAGACTACCCTGTACCAGTGTCACCGGAGAACTGCCATCTGACGTGTGGTATATCACCATCTGGGAGTTCTCGGCGAGTGCGTCCAGTGTACCCAGTCTCCACTGAGCACCCGCACACCATCTCTGATGTCAAAACACCGATGGATATGGGATCATCTATCGCCTATCATATGGGTCAAGATGCATATACGTTAGTCTACTCTGGTGTATCGATGCCCTGTCTCGACACACCCTCGACTAGGAACAATTATAGGATGTACTCATCGACAACCGTGGCCCCACTAGTATGATCTCATCATAGTCCCAGTAGTCGAGTACATATCTTAAAGGTTTTATCAACATGTGAGAGTAAGACAGTAAACTAATATAAGTCAACATGTTAAGATAAAGGAAAACCAAATAGCATACTATCATGACGAGCAAGAAAGTCCTCTCTATATATATCCAAGCATCCATTATAATATACATCATATGTACAACAATGGCCTCTAGGGCATATACATAACTAACAATCTCCTAGTTGCACCAAGGCCAGCTGCTATAGTATCTCATACCTAGCATCCCGAATAATCTCTCAAACTGCATCTGGGGAATGGCCTTCATGAGTGGATCCGCAGTGTTGTCCTTCGTATCTACTCTCCTGACCTCGATCTCCCGGCGATCAACTATCTCCCTGATCAGGTAATACCGCCTCAAAATATGTCTGGACTTTTGATGGGACCTGGGTTCCTTGGCCAAAGCCACAGCTCCATTGTTATCGCAATACAAAGGTATTGGATGTTCAATGGATGGAACCACACCAAGTTCACTAATGAACTTATTTATCCAGACAGCCTCTTTAGCAGCATCGTTGGCAGCGATGTATTCAACCTCCATCGTCGAGTCTGTAACGGTATCCTGTTTGGAACTCTTCCAACATACCGCCCCTCCATTGAGGGTAAAGTCAAATCCCGAGTGCGACTTAGAGTCGTCCTTATCACTTTGGAAGCTGGAATCGGTAAAGGACTCCACCTGGAGTTCTCCGTTACCATACACTAAGAACATCTCTTTAGTCCTTCTCAAGTACTTGAGAATGTTCTTCACAGCTATCCAGTGACTCTCTCCAGGATCTGCTTGATACCTACTCACTATACTTAGTGAGTATGCTGCATCGGGTCTGGTACATAGCATCGCATACATGATAGAGCCTATTGCCGAAGCATAGGGTATCCCTTGCATGCGAGCTCTCTCCAAATCAGTCTTGGGAGACATCTCTTTGGAGAGAGTGAGTCCAGAGATCGTGGGTAGGTTCCCACGCTTGGATTCTTCCATACTAAACCTCTTTAGTATGGTATCAATGTACCTGGATTGGGACAATCCCAGTATCCGTTTAGATCTATCTCTATATATCACGATTCCCAATATGCAGGAGGCATCACCTAGATCTTTCATTGAGAATCTTTGTGATAAGAAGAGTTTGAACGACTGCAGCATAGGAACATCATTTCCTATCAAGAGTATATCATCGACGTACAATACGAGAAAGACAACCTTACTCTCTGCAACCTTTTTATATATACAAGGTTCATCTACATTTTTGATGAAGTCAAACTCTTTGACTACAACATCAAAGCAGATGTTCTAACTCCGCGTTGCTTGCTTTAACCCATAGATGGATTTAAGCAGTTTGCATACCTTTCCGCTGCTCCCACTATCTATGAAGCCCTCTAGCTGAGTCATGTACACGCACTCTTCTAAATCAGCGTTTAGAAAGGCGGTCTTAACATCCATTTGCCAGATTTCGTAGTCATGGTATGCAGCAATGGCAAGTAAGATCTGGATGGACTTAAGCATAGCCAATGGAGAAAAGGTTTCTTCATAATCCACACCAGGTCGTTGACGAAAACCCTTTGCAACAAGTGTAGCTTTGAAAGTCTCAACTTTTCCATCTACACCAATTTTCTTTTTAAAGATTCACTTGCTCCCAATGGGTTTTACCCCTTCAGGAACATTTTCCAAAGTCCATACTTTGTTGGTGTACATGGATTCCATCTCAGATCGCATTGCATCCAGCCATTTCACAGAGTCACTACTCGTGATGGCCTGCTCGAAACTAGTCGGGTCATTATCTTCCATGATGCAATCCTCGCTTCCACCATCAATGAGAAAACCGTAGTATCTCTCAGGTGGATGAGAAACCTTACTAGATCGACGGAGAGGCTGGGGTTCGTCGGGTACTACTGAATCCTCTGGCTCCAACAAATCATCAGTTGTAGTTTGTGGTGCTGGAACCTCTTCCAGCTCTACCTCTTCGCCACTAATTTCTTTTGCAAGAAATTCCTTTTCTAAAAAGGTGGCATGTTGAGCAACAAACACCTTTTGTTGTTCACTGTGGTAGAATAGATATCCATACGAATTGCTTGGATATCGTACAAACTTACAAAGAACTGATCGTGCCTCGAGCTTCTCCGGATTTTGCTTTTTAACATAGGCCGGAAAACCCCTTATCTTGACTCTTTTAAGAGATGGTCTCTTCCCATTCCATATCTCATATGGAGTGGTAGGCACAGATTTAGTTGGAACTCTATTCAATAGGTATATGGCTATCTCCAGCGCATACCCGCAAAAGGAAATAGGTAACTCAGCTGTACTCATCATAGAGCGTACCATATCTAATAGGGTGCGATTCCTCCGTTCCGATACACCGTTGTGCTGTAGTGTATAAGGAGGAGTAAGCTGAGAGAGAATCCCATTCTCTTTTAGATAATCTAGTAACTCATTGCTCAAGTATTCTCCTCCTTGATCAGATCGAAGGATCTTAATACTTTTGCCCGTTTGGTTCACTAGTTCGTGCTTATATTCTCTGAATTTCTCAAAAGCTTCAGACTTGTGTTTCATCAGGAACACATGTCCGTATCTAGAGAGATAGTCAGTGAATGTAATGAAGTAGGAAGAACCGTTCCTGGAATGCGTAGACATAGGACCGCATACATCACTATGTACCAGTCCTAAGAGTTCCATAACTCTTTCTCCGTGTCCACTAAACGTAGTTTTGGTCATTTTTCTTTGAGACATGAATGGCAAGTATCATAAGATGATAATTCGAACGGATTCAAATATCCATCTTTATGTAACTTAGCCAGTCGTGTCGCATTGATATGACCAAGTCTACAATTCCACAAGAAGGATTCGTTCATTTCTGAACTTTTCCTCTTGTGTGTGTTTTGTATATTAAGGACTGTATTTTGATTGAGAATGAATATGCCATTATGTAACGAGCCTGATCCAATCAACTGTTGATCTATGAATATGTTCATAATATTATCCTTTACTACAAAATTATATCCTTCTTTACATAATAAAGAAACTGATATAATGTTGCACATCATGTTCGGTATATAATAGATATTAGGTGATATTTGCCAACAACTTTGGCTGCAATACTTGCACCATTCCCTACTTGAACGGAATGATCACCTTTTCCCAGTTCTCTACCTTTACGTAGCCCATGTAATATTTTACATATGTGGGATCCCGATCCGGTATCTAATACCCAGGACGTAGGGTGAACTGAGAAACAGTTCTCAATAACTAACACACCCGAAGAAGATGCATCAGCATGCATGTTCTTGGTTTGGGCTGTATGAGAATCCAGATATTCTCCTGTTTCCTGTTCAGTCTTATAACTCTTATGAGAAAAAAACGGGACCAACGTTCTCTTTCTCAGTATAATAAGTGGGTTCAGTCAATACATCCAAATTATTATCTTGATTATGGCCTGACATGGTCGCTACCTGGAGAGAGAGAGAAGAAAACACTTTAGCGTATGCTCTTGCAAGATTAGATTGGTTATTATTATATCTAATCAGGATGTCACCCACTGTTTTTATCAAATCTTCCTTCAAACCCTAAAAGGTAAGATTAGCCGGGATTAATTACACCCTACAATATCGTCAATCTTTCAGCCAGATCAGTGTCGGTCCTTGAGGGAGGTTCCCCGTGCTCTCGCACGGACCTAATTAAAATAAACCTCGTTTTCCCAGAGGCATAACCCCGTTAACACCTTTCTATACACCTACTTGATTGGCTAATTGTCCTGTGTAAAATTCTCCCAAGAGTAGCTCTTACTCACAGTGGGTATCGGGATCCAACTATCTCATAGGAGGTATGTAATCTCATTGCAAATTTCAACACTTGAAATTCCCGATAATGCTTTTACCCCTAGCAACTTATGACCTTGGCTAAGTACAACAAATCATAAGTGCTAGCCAAGTTCAACCCGTCATTTCCCGATTGAATTAAACCCACCCGTACGACCCTTGGCTAAGGTCAACAAAGTCGTACGACTACCCTAACTCAATCACATCTCATGTTTTAACAGATAAATACTAATTAGCTACCGTACACCACGCCTTGGCTAAGGTCAACAAACGCAGCACGAATACTAACTAGTCTCTATCTGAAATGACGGAGGGCTACGCAGGTTTTTCAGAAAACCATGAGCGTAATGAACATGATATCGTTGTAGAAACAAGTGATTTTGAAAAGTAGTGTTTTTTAGGCTTTTCTAGTTTCGCTAAAGAGGTCACTCCCGGTGAAGGGATCTCGGCTCTTTCCCCATCGAATAAGGTGCAGGATATATCATATATACCGCTGTGCAAAGCAATAACTATATAAGCTGTCAAAAACTAAACCGTGAGTTTGTAGCATCTGCCAGTTTAGCTAAAGAGGTCACTCCCGGTGAAGGGATCTCAGCTTTTTCCTCATCGAATAAGGTGCAGGGTATATCATATATACCTCTATGCAAAGCGAAACTGTAGCTACCCGTTTTATAAATTTTTGATTCTACAACATCTTTTAGTTTACTTTTCTTTTATTAATCTCATTAATAAAACCCATCGGCTTATGCTTCCTAAGTATCACAGAAGAAACGAAAGCAGTAATATTTATATATCAGCAAATATATATATATATATATATATTTATATATAGTATAAGCATTCATCTCAGGCATTAATATGATCTCATCACAGAACATTGCAGCAAAAGAACATATATGAAATATTGGATATACTAAGATGTCCGTGTTTTAATACGAGCCTATATAAAACACTGATTCCACGGTCGTGATGAATAGCCAAACCCACATCCCTAGACCCCTAAGAGAGCGGCAAGCAACACTGCCGATTCTAGGGTTAGGAGACCCGGTCTCGACTCCTCGAGTTGGCCTCCCACTAGACCCTAGAACCCGGTTACTTGTGCTCCCCTCCTTGGGTCTACCTAATGCGGAAAAGTAAATAATATACACTGGTGACATCAACCTCATCCTGGAAGTGCCCCAATAAAAGAATATTACATACAAATGAATTTTACATTAATGAAAATAAAAAACCTCATCTCACATAAAACCCCTGGCTATTCAGAACACGACGATCCAATACAACATATCACAGCAACACATAATATCTCATATCATCAACGTAAGAAAGTATGCGTATCCCGATTGTTGTTGATGTATAGCAACGAAGCCGGCGATACACCACATACTACGCTTACGGTCACAGAAAAGAAAGTGTAAAACTACAACATTTGGAATCCACAATCACTTTAGACATCGTAAATCCGAAATATCACATACTTCGCATTTCATGCCTAACTATATGAATTCCACATATTGTCTCACATTCCATATAAATAGACAATATTAAACTTTCCGATTGAATAATCAAATACCCAAGATTTCCTAAATAGCTCAACACTTGAGCGGAGTTCAAAAAGTCCCAGAATACGTCACAGTACTAATGGTCCAGCCGTAGAAGGGTCAAGCCAACGCCTCACATGTGGCAACGCCGTACTGCCCCAAACCCTAAGGTTTAGAGGCGGTTCAGACGGTCACATAATCGAGTTAAGGTTTGTGTTCCTCTAGAGGGTCCACCGCGTTACTTGCATGTTTTTCCGAAAGATTTAAACTCAAGAAAAATTCAACACTTGAAAGTTTTTCGTGCCGGGAAAAAGTGAGTTAATGATATCCCTTCAAATATTTTAACAGTTTATAAAATATCCGAAAAACAGAACGAAATTAAATTTTCCGATCGAATCAACGAATTCAAAATAATCCCCAGAACACTCAACACTTTAGTCAGATTAAAAATACCCAGAAATATGCAATAACAGCTACGGTTATTACTGTGCCAAAACCAAAGCACAATTCGACTGTACGGCCGCGGTTCCGCGGCGCAAGCAAGGTATTGCCGCGGTTCTGCGGCAGTCCGTATGAATTACGTGCTCGTTTTCCACAGTAATACTTATAATTCCCTACTGAATTTTTTGATACAGAAAAAATCACATTTTTAAAAATTGTCCAGATAGGGGGTCATTATGTATGTTTCAGGGTTCGATCAGAGTTTTAACTTCGTATACACATCGCCTAATGCTCTAGGTAGGCTATGATACTACTGTAGGGTTCCTAGGCACTCTTACAAGGGTTCATAAAGCATCAACCATGCCCGAATAAAATTTAGACGTGCCGAACAACCCAAAGCCGGGATCTTTGCTAGATTATTATGGTTACACATGCAAGTAAACATCTTTACAACTAAGAGTGAGGGATTACAACCTTTGTAGTCCGCTCCTTCGCTTCATAAGCTCTGAGTAGAAGTCCCTTCGCCGCGATCCACGATCTCCCGGAATCAAGAGAGGCTCCATAACTCGAACGATCCATGCTAGCTTGTAGTCTTCCTTTTCTCCGATGATCTACCTCGAAGTTTCTATAACTCAAGCTCTCTCACTCTAATGAGGTGAACACCCTAATCTAATTGGCTAGATTAGATGAGGATGATGGAATAGTATTTATGCTTTCTTTTTATATCAAATTCTCACTCTTAATCATCACAAAATGAAAACCTAGTAAGTTTTCTCAAAGCTCAAGGTTGAAGAAGAAGAAGAAATAATGGATTAATTCTTTTGTGATGAATAATGGAAATGAATATATGATTAATAATGCAACCATAGTTAAGGATGACAAGGATAACCCTTGTAGAGAATTAACTAGGGCTAGGGTTTGGGTTGGGTTAAAGAATGAGTCATAAGAAAATATCAACCATAATATCTTTTCCATGACAAAAGAAATCCTTCTAGAATCATCAAGAAAGAACTAACCGAAATCAAACCCTAACCTTATTTAATCTCCACTAAACATGTTTCATTATTAATCATATCATGTTACAATAATATATATCACATATATATTATATATTTGTAACAAAAAGAAAATAATACAATTAATATATATCGCATATATATCAATGTATTACCCGGTGAGAAAATGAAATAACAAAGCGAGCCAATATTAGATAATGTAATGTAATATATCATATATATTATTATACATTAAATCATCGAATCAACACTTGATCCGACAATCCGGCTATGTCGAATATAACCGACTAATATATCATGTACCGATTCATCGAATCAACACTTAATCCGATGACCCGACTCATATCTAAATATCGCGAGAATATAATACGGTATCTCATATCGCATTATCCTCGGTCGTGCACATATCACATATGTGCCTCTACTCCGTTTTGCCAGAGTCAAGAAACCTCTGTGTAGGACTCTAAAGAATCGTCAATAGCCGGTAGCAGGTGATGATCATATCAAACACTCACAAGCTGCAAGCGGTCAGCTAAACGTAACAACCACCCAGGTATTGAGCGATCAGAAGATCAACAACCTAGCCTGTACATTCTCCTATGAAACCAATCAATAACACTCCCGTACAGTCCGGTCTCTTCGTCTGATATGTTGTATATCTAGTCTAGGGGTGGTATACGTTAGACCCCAGTAACCGATAAGTCGTGTCGATGTGAGGCTCATAACGGGTCGAGAAACTACTGGTAACACTTACCAGTAAATCTCTATATCATCCCTAGCCAGGGACTTCCAGTTATAGCCAATCGAACACAACACAACATCAACTCCCTATACCGGGAGAGACGAATACCCTCCAATCGCTCATTGCCACCATGTGATTCGGGACTGCACCCAAAAGCCACCGTTTTGCACGCCCTCTTGGACGTGGTAAGGTGGAAATAAAAGCATAGTGGGAATCACACAAGACTCTATGACGATCTCGGGTCTACAGACTACCCTGTACCAGTGTCACCGGAGAACTGCCATCTGACGTGTGGTATATCACCATCTGGGGGTTCTTGGCAAGTCCGTCCAGTGTACCCAGTCTCCACTGAGCACCCGTACACCATCTCTGATGTCAAAACACCGATAGATATGGGATCATCCATCGCCCATCATATGGGTCAAGATGCGTATACGTTAGTCTACTCTGGTGTATCGATGCCCTGTCTCGACACACCCTCGACTAGGAACAGTTATAGGATGTACTCATCGACTACCGTGGCTCCACTAGTATGATCCCATCATAGTCCTAGTAATCGAGTACAGATCATAAGGGTTTTACCAACATGTGAGAGTAAGACAGTAAACTAATATAAGTCAACATGTTAAGATAAAGGAAAACCTAATAACATACTATCATGACGAGCAAGAAAGTCCTCTCTATATATATCCAAGCATCCATTATAATATACATCATATGTACAACAATGGCCTCTAGGGAATATACATAACTAACAGCAGCAGCAGCAACAAGGGTGTGGGAGAGGAGAGAAGATGGTGAAGAAATGAAGCAATGGGAGCTTGGTCCAAGGTTTGACCCCTTACCCTCTCATTCTCTCTTATGCCCATCCCTCCATTCTTTAATCCTTTTATTTTTCTTTTCTTTTCTTTTATTCCTTCTCTTTGCAATAGTAAACCCAAAACAATAACCATACACCCAAAATCATGTAGGAAAATGTAAAAAGTGTGAAAAAAACGACATGTGCACAAAACACGCTTAAAGCATGATTAGCGATTTTTAATCGCGATTTGCAAAAAATAGTGCCAAATAACTCATAAACTTTCATAATTTGCATGAATCACATAAATCACCCTCCTTTTAGAAATTTTCAAATTTTTTCCCCATTTTATCTGTATTTAATTATACCACAATATTAAAGTATTCAATATATTTAATATTTAATTATAAAAATTCCCGAAAATAATATTTTATTTTTCTGAAATGTTACAATCTTCCCCCCTTAAAGAAATTCGGTCCCCGAATTTAAATTTAAACTCCTCAAATACTAAAACATTTCGGTAAAATTCCAAGTCGTCGGGGCTCCGAAATCATCAATACATATAACGCATCATAGCACAATGCATGCGCATGAACAATGAGCAGATAACTCAAAATCAAAATTCCGTCAAGCATCTCGCAATCATCGGAGTCATGGTGAAGACACCAATGTAAAATCCAAAACAAAAACCAATATGATATAAATCTGAACTATACATGCAAATATCAAATCTTTACATGTAAATATCTGAAGGAAATGCATGCCAAAGCTTTCATGTTGCTGTGCGATGCGCGTATCGCAGTACAGTGGCGGACGCCTAATGTAAGAAAATAACCATATATGTATATATCCTTTGTTTAATATGTACGTCCCTCCATTTTGAAAACAATTTAGAAGGGTTTCCTTGTTATAAATGTTTCGTGTCATATTAGACACGTAGGTAAATACTGAGACTATAGCTCCCTTTTTGGAAATCCCTTCGATAACTATCAATGCATGCAAAATATATCCAGGTACTGTCTTCTGACTAGTCCTGCTCAGTACGAAACAAATAGCAACTATCATAAAAATGTACTGCTCTATTAGAAATCAATCCTAAAATGTGCATAAGAATGCTGCGTGCGTCTGGTGCGCACGAAAATCAAAAATCGTGAATGTGTTATACATGTGCACAGAAGCAACTTCTAAGTGCAACGGGTGTGCACGAAACACCTGTCAGAGGCAACGTGTGTGCCTGACAGCAAAATCAAGTGCATCTGATATGCACGAAGAATCTCGATTTAGTGCATCTGGTGTGCACCAAAATCGCATCTCATAACATGCGCCCAACATGCGTGAAAATCCAAATCAACTGCATCCATCATGCACAAATAAAATCTAAATCATGTGCATTCAATATGTACGAAATCAAGAAATCGAATATCAAGCGCCGAACATGTGTAAAATCCAATCCAAGCGCGCCAAATATGCGCAAGAATCCAAATCAAATGCATAGAGTGCAAGAAATCAACATCAATATCAGAATCGAAATCGACGGTATACAATAAATCTCAATCGAAATCAGGTATACCACAATATATAATCTCACAACCATGTGCATCAGCGTGCACAAATCAAATCAAACCACTAAAAGTGCATGAAAACCATGCCGAAAGTATAAGTCAAATCACATGCATAACATAGGCATGAAATCAAAATCAACATATCGAATGGCATCAAACCGAAGTCAGGTGCAACCGTAGTGCACAAAATGTAAACCCAGTGCAACAAATGCACGAAATATAAATCCGGTGGAACAAATGCACGAAATATAAATCTGGTACGACAAACGCAAGAAATATAAATCTGGTGTGACAACTGAACGGAACACAAATCCGGTGCATCCTGTGCAAGAAATACAAATACAGTGCATCCTGTGCACAAAATACAAATCCAGTGCATCTAGTGCACAAAATACCAATACAATAACTCAAATGCGTAAATAGCAACACCGAGTGTACCAAGGTGTAAAAATCATAAACGTATGCAATTGCGTGCACAAAACACATATCAATGCACTACAAGCACATATAATCTATACCGAGTGCAAAAACCAAATCGTGTGCATACCATGTGCACAAAATCAATCCAACAGTATGAAATCCATGAAATCATAAACATGTGTGACCAAGGCACAAAACGATATTAAGTGAAATAACCGTGCACAACTCAAAAATCAACACAACGGTGTATAAAGCATATCTCAAGGGTAATAACTATGCGCAAAATATGAATACCCAGTAGGTGCAACCATGGTGCACGAAAACAAATATCATGAAACTCAGTCATCAAGACTAAATCATGCGAATAGATCGCCCAAAATACCGAAATCCAAGGTGACGGATGCGTGATAATCGAATCACCAAATCACAAATCATAAATACCGTCGTCGATATTTCCTCCTTCAAAGTCGAGAAGGTGCCGGCGCATCTAATGCTAGCAGAACAAGATATCTACTTGCCTACTGTTCATGGTCTGGCGCCTGGTGCTTTTAGGCTCTTGTCTCTCACTGAAGATTGCTAAGTGCATAGCTCCTCGGCTCGATGGCCAAATATGGAATGACGACGGAAACAGTCCCGCTCTGGCACATCCTCTACAGATCTCTGGCCAACTATTTCGTAGACGATGCCGAACTCTGGCCTACTGGGTGTGCGTAATATGACCGCTCCTGGGTCCAAGTCTTCTCATATAGTATTCCAAAAAGGTCCTTTCGAGGTCTCTTTTAAATATCGTTTCTGCCGAACTGCCCGAAAGTTACCACCCTTTACTATATCTGTTTCTTGTTCCGGAACGGCTGGATACTCTTCGCGACTCCTTCTGGAAGGTATATTAGTAATCAACGCCTTTGCATGTGTATCACACCTCTGATGTCGGCGGAGTGGAACGTCATTTCATCAAGATCTCGTGCGAACCTCTTACTCCACTGTTCTCTGCTGTCGACTACTTCGGACTCGTCTCATCGTGGCTGCATGGACTGTGCTCCAACGGCTATACTCGTATCTGGAGTCTCCCAAGCAATGCATCCCACACATGATATTCGAAAGATGTCGAACCCTTTGATCGTTTCGTCAAGGTTCCATAATTCCCCCAAGCGCTAAACATCTCGGGTACAGTTTAATAGTATTCTAGTACATGCCACAGCACCTGTGGACCAACCGTAGAAGGGCAAACCCAAGCCTCACAAATGGCACCTCTAAACTGCCGCAAACCCTAAGGTTCAAAGGCGTTCCATGGTGATTACGTCGAGTTAGGGTTTCATTCTTCTAGAGGGTCCATAGCATTACTTGCATTTGTCTCTGAATACTTTAAACTTGGAAAATAGGCTTCTGACATTCGATCGTCTCTATCGACTTCCAACGTACCTACGTGAAGTACGTAAAGTCGTCTCTAGCTGGAATCAATCAATCGGATGACCTCGCATCGGGGTAAGCGAACGAACCACATATCCTAGTCATTCATCCTCGGACGACTAGCGACCTTCTATCATATCTTTGTGTATATACTCATACTGCAATAGCTCCAACATCTGGGGCAATATCTCGTCGTTCGCAGCAACAACTAGCTCATTCGTCCGCACGCTGAACAGTGTCTCAATCATCAAATAATCTGTGCATTGACGGTCATCAAAATCTGGCTGGCCTTCATCAGTGGCTCAATTCTCTGGTGCTGATCTGCACGTCCGAGAAATCCCGTAAAAGCGACCCATCAAACGCCCATGGCACAAAAACACAATAAAACGGCGCCTCTATGCAGTCGTACGTCTTTGGAATCACGCCCTGGTCTGTCCTCGTTCGTGACGAGCTTGTGCTGACGCAACTCTAGCCGTAGCTTTCTCTGCCCGTGTAATCGTGGCAGCAAAATCATAACCAATATCGATGAGGATAGATCATAGAAATGAATATAATATTGTGCAAGGAAATGTACATCCTAAGGCTCCTTAAGCGGAGTGGCGTATCGTAAGTATGCCGCAGAATATACACACGGTATGTCACTCTTCTTAAGTCACCTACTCCATCAACCAAGGTCAACCTATGCGACGAAAGTTCGGGTTTAATACCCCCTTGACTAAGTCTAAGTTCCATAAGGTCAAGCCTAAGTTCCGAATATATAGCAACGCTCTAGGCTCCGCATAGTCAAACTTACACTCGAACCAAGGTTAACCTAGCACTCTGATAACAACTTTGACACGACCCGAAATAGGACGTGATTGGCCCTTGAATCATATGAAGTCTATAGGACCTCATCTAACTCAAGTAAGCCAAAAGCCCAGAATTCTAAAACCATTTTAAATAATAAATGAAGGAAAACTAGTTTTAAAGAAGTGAAGAAAACGTGTTTTAAAAACAAGGTTTTTAAATAAGTAAGCCGAATATGCATTTCTAAAAGCTCAAGTCTTTTCTGGAAATTTCGGCAGAGTTTCCTTTGTAAAAACTGGCCCCAAACGGGGTACAACATGAATAATATATACATGAATGATAAAAGGCATCCCCAAGCGGAAGCTAGCTCTTCGTCAATCGACGGTCACAACCACGCAAGCAATATGATATAAAACGCCTAAGGGCGAGGATCAAAACTAAAAAAGAAACTCGAAATCATTAAGAAAACCATAATACTACATCGCGCGGCTCTAAGGTCGAAATGATACACAACTGGTTTTCTAAATCTGAAACAATATATAAGTTTGGTTGATGGAATTTTTAGATACAACAACGAAAATAAATAAGCACAATGGTGGTCACGATGCGAGTGAACCCACCTCCAAAGCAATCACCCAGAAAGGAAGCAGTGTGCCAGCAAGCCGTAACGAAACCTGTACGGAAAAACCTGCAAGAAACCGTGGCACAATGGGGGTGAGTTGCCAACTCATGAGTAGAAAACATCACAGAGCAGAAATTGTATGTATGACTAAATCCTAGGTCAATACGATCAATAATAATATATATATCCTCCAAATGATAAAGTCTGACGCATGATAAGGTGGCAAGGGTAAACATCTATACATCAGTGTAATACCAAGTGCTCGTGTCAGTGCCTCAGGTAGCAACCTATCATAAATATGAGGTATGATCAATGTAACCAACATGAATCAATGTCAACTATATCATGAAGTCTATAAGTATGTGGATATCCTCCAACTATGTAATCAATGTCTGTATGCGTCTGGATCTCGTCCACATGTCACCCAAAGACATAAAACATCATGCATGTAAATATCATAAAGCACATGCAAGGAAGTATGAGTATATAAATCAACATGTGTCCCTCGCGACACATCAAAATCATGGAACCTGAGTGTCCAGCATCGACACTCGAAAACATCATGAAAACTGTGCCCAGCATCGGCACGTAAGTCCTCATATATAAAGGGCTCCGTCAGTCCGGATCAGCCTACTGGCTCCGTCAGTCCGGATCGGCCCGTATCATCTCTCAACTCCGGTCGGTATCCTCCGGATATCCGCCGAGCTCAAATACAATAACCGGTAGGTAGTAGTCCCTCTGCCAGGCTCACCGTCTGTATACACAACATCACTTTCTTTCCCCGGGGTACCATACCGGGTCCACCATGTACCCGCAATCGGCCTCTTCCTCCTTCTCGAATCGGGTTTCACATGTCGCTCTTAGAACCGAGAAAACACATGGCGGACGCACTGAAATATCATATCAAGAGAAACCGTTTTTTTTAAAAACAGTACATACTTTCTTTTGAAATAGCCACGGTTCTCAAATCCAGAAATTTCATGAAAATAGCATATCTCAATGCGTAAAATCATAAAGCATGATGTATGCGACATATGATAGAAACGTAAGCATATCCGTATATCATGTAACATGGAAAAGTAATATGCACATATCGATGGAAAACCGCTCTTTTAAATGAATCCAGTTTTAAAATATATCATGCGGTTACCAAATCTCCAAAATCGAATGCAATACCGTATAATGGTGCATATGTGTATATACGCAAGTATGGTGTACAATATGTATGTGCACAAGTATGGTGTACAATATGGATGTGCACAAGTATGGCGTACAATATGTATGTGTGCAAGTATGGTGTACAATATGTTTACGCAAGTATGGGTATGTCTTGCACACCCATGTATGTAGTATCATCAACCATGATACAAAAAGAAAACACATTTTAATATATATCACATATATATTAAAGTTGTGCACATGTGAGAAAAATTCTTAAGTGAACAAATGTTAGTTAATGTAAATTAGTATATCATATATACAACTATACACTAAATTATTAAATCAACACTTGACTTTATAATCCGGTTATATCTCATATAACCCACTAACATCCAATGTATCGACTTATCGAATCAACACTTGATTCGATAACCCGGCTATATTACATATAACCGACAGATACAAAAAGTCGCGAGAATAGAATACGGTATAACATACACGCATTATTCTTGGTCCCGCACATATCACATATGCGCTCCTATTTCGTCTTGCCTGAGCCAGTAAAACCTCTATGTAGGACTCTAAATACTCGTCAATACGCTGGCAGCAGGTGATGATCGTATCAAGCACCCACAACCCGTCAACGGTACTAGCTGGACGTAACGGCTACCCGGGTATTGAATGATCAGAAGATCAGCAAGCAAGCCCGCTCCAACTCCTGTAAAAGCCAAACGGTAACACTTCCCGTACAGTCCGGTCTCCTCGTCTGATATGTCGCATATCAAGTCTAGGGGTGGTAAACGTCAGACCCCAATAACCGATAAGTCGTGCCGATGTGAGGCTCATAACGGGTCGAGAAACTACTGGTAACACTTACAAGTAAATCTCTAAATCAACCCTGGCCAGGGACTTCCCTGTTATGGCCAATCGAGCACAGCGCAACATCAACCCCCAATACCGGGAGAGACGAAACCCCTCCTATCGCTCATTGCCTCCATGTGACTCGGGACTGTATCCAAAAACCACCGTTTTGCACGCCCTCTTGGACGTGGTAAGGTGGAAATCAATGCACAGTGGGAATCGCACAAGACTCTATGACGATCTCGGGTCTACAGACTAACCTGCACAAGTGTCACCAGAGAACTACCATCTGACATGAGGTATAATACCATCTGGGAGTTCTCGGCGAGTCCGTCCTGTGTACCCAGTCTCCACTGAGCACCCGTATACCATCTCTGATGTCAAACACCAATGGATATGGGATCATCCATCGCCCATCTCATGGGTCGAGAAGTGTATACGCTAGTCCACTCTGGTATATCGATGCCCTGTCTCGATACACCTACGACTAGGAACATTAAAGGATGTACTTATGGACTATCATAGCCCTACTAGTATGATCTGCATCAAAGTCCTGGTAGTCAAGTACACATCCTAAGGGCTTTACTAACATGTAACTATAAGACAGTATCAAGAGACAAGTATACATGTTAAGTTAAAGAGCAACCAGATAGCATACTATCATATCGACCAAGAAAGTCCTCTCTATATATGTCTAAGCATCCAATATAATATACATCATATGTACAATATTGGCCTCTAGGGCATACATACAACTAATAATTTCCTATCAAGAGAATGTCATCCACGTACAAGACGAGGAATACAACAGTTCTCCCTACAATCTTACTGTATATGCATGGTTCATCTGGATTTTTGACAAAGTCGAATTCTTTGACAGTATCATCAAAGCAGATGTTCCAACTCCGCGATGCCTACATTAGTCCATAAATGGACTTAAGCAACTTGCACACTTTACCGCTGCTCCCACTCTGGATGAAACCCTCCGGCTGATCCATATAGACGCACTCTTCCAAATTACCATTTAGAAAAGCCGTTTTTACGTCCATCTGCCAGATCTCATAATCGTGGAAGGCGGCAATGGCAAGAAGGATCCAAATGGATTTGAGCATAGCCACTGGAGAAAAGGTTTCGTCATAGTCCAAACCAGGTCTTTGACGAAAACCCTTTGCAACAAGTCTAGCCTTATAGGTTTCAACCTGTCCATCTATACCAATCTTCTTTCTGAAGTTCCATTTGCAGCCTACGGGTTTTACCCCTTCCGGAGCAATGTCCAAAGTCCAAACCTTGTTGGTGTACATGGACTCCATTTCGGGCCGCATTGCATCCAGCCATTTTACCGAGTCACCGCTCTGAATGGCTTGCTGGAAGCTAGTAGGCTCATCATTATTAATGATGCAATCCTCTCTATCCCCGTGTATGAGAAAACCGTAGTATCTCTGTCACGACCCGAAAAGTACGGAACATGACCGACACTTAAATTACGAACGTCTCGAGGCGTACGTAATCTATGTAATCCAAAACCCAGAAATCAAAACCAAGGAAGCAGTAGAGTGAAGGAAAAACCAACTTAAAGCTAGTTTTAATAGCATAAGACGAATTATGCATTTTTTTAAAAAACATCAAATATTTCCTGAAAATTTCGGTTGAGTCTCCTTTGTAAATACTGGCCCCCAAACGGGATACAACATGAATAATTTATGAAATGAACAAAAAGGCATCCCCAAGCGAGAGCTACCTCTTCGTCAATCGACGGTCACAACCACGCAAGCAATATAATATACAACGCCAAGGGCGAGGATCAAAACTCAAAAGAAAACTCAAAACAGCAAGAAATCCATAGAAATACAACGCGCGACTCTAAGGTCGAAAGAATAAACATCACTGGTCTCTATCTCTGAAATAAATACATGTTTGGATGATGGAACTTCTAGATACAAAGGAATAATAATATACAAAGTATAATGATGGGTATGATACAAGTAAACCCACTGATTGTAAAGAATTCTTGTTTGTCTAAATCGAATAAAACGAATGAGTTTCTTTGTGTCGGTAATTAGAAAATTGAATAAAATTCACAATCAAATAATTATATTTGACCGCAATCAACTACGGTGTCGGATGTAGATTGTAAGTAAGTGCGGATTGTCCACAGGGAATGTGCGATTCGTTTTTATATTTGATTTGTTTGAATTGAAAATTTAATCGAAAAGAAAACGAAACATGATTCAAGATTTTATCGATTGATTCAGGTGTCACTAGTCTATTCAAGAATCAAGAAAATGATAAAACAATCAAGAATCGGGTTTCGATGATATTTCCAACCAAAATGTCAAGAATCTAAATGAGGCTCGCAGGAATCGATCGGATCTATAGACGTGATATAATCTCAAGATATCGTATTCTTGTCCTTCGAAGAATTGATACTAGATCGATGATGATCGACAAGAGTTAGGGCTTTCTCGTGAAACTAGGGTTTCATCATTTAACCCTTATTCTTTTGTCGATATCATTCACATTCTAGCCTCTAGCAATTTCAAGAAACGATCGTAACTCCCCAATTTCGAGCGATATCAATCAAGAAAGCATCGCAACAAAATTAGGTCATCGATTCTTGAACTTGCTAGGGTTTACAAAACTCGTGGGAATCCAGAATCGTTTTCAGATATATTACATCATCACTCTATTGATCGTCTCGACTCCTCGACGAGCGGAGTATTACTCAAACATCACAACAAGAACTACAACTAGAAATTGAGATCGAAACATGATACATGAATTTAAAGAAAACAAGATAAAAGAATATCACCTTTTATTTATATCAACAATTTGATTACAGTCGCTCAAGAGCTACAAGAGGAAGAACTAAATTGTCGATCTGGCGTCGCTTTTCTCCGTGAGTCGTGGATCGGCTTGGACCACTTGCTCTGTTGAAGATCGGCTCCGCTCATAAAAGGTTGAAGGGCTTCTTGCTTGATGTGGTACGCTGGATCTTGGCTTTTGATTGGAATTAGGGTTAGGGTTTCACACAAGTCTTCTCACTTGACTTGTGGAAGAAGAAGATGAAGAAAGAGGTTGGGATTTTTCTAAGTATCTAAGTATTGGATTCCAAGTATCTCGTATATCCCTTTTACCCTAGGTTTAGTCTTCTATTTATAGACTTCCCAAACCCTTGGTCTAGGTTTGAAATTACAATTCCCTCCAAAAGTTTGTTGAGGAGTTTCTAGAAAGAGTTCGTTAGGAGCTAGCTTATGCTTTAAGCTAGGATTAATTAAGCATTAGAAACCCTAGTTTGCTGAACTGGCAGAAGTCTCTGGAGTCTTCTGGACCTTGAAGTGTCTTTCTGAAGTGTAGGATCTGAGGGAAGCATTGTGCACCAAACTTTGATGGCTGACGTGGCAAGGCCGCCGCGGAACCGCGGATCAAGCCGGCTCCGGCCGCGGTTCCGCGGCTCTTTGGAGGCCTTAGGGCTTGTGTCTTCTGGTTTGATCTTGGGCTGACTTTTTGGGCTTTATCTGATGTGTTGATTTGTATTTGTCCCTTTGGATTGATATCAAAACTGAAATCATTGAGTTGGCGTAATGTTTGATCAGCGCCATGTAAATTTTTGGCTTTACTTCTGGGTTTTCCTGCACAGATCTCAAAACAAGTGTTGCGCAATATAGGGATGATGCGATGCCATGAAATGCCGTCAATTTCCTTTATAGTGCCGGTTTAAGAGTCTAACACGTGCAATCTGATATTTAACGACTGATTTGCTAATATGTGAAATATGAATACCGTAGACTTCTAAATGTATGCAAATGATAGGGAAATTGCCGGTTAAAAGATGCAGTATTTTCAACTGATCAAATTCCCCCAAACATAATTTTGATCGTCTCGAGCGAACTTTTTATTAAAAAGAGAAGGAGAAAATAAAGAAAGAGAAAAACTAACTAGCACACTTTCGTAGGCAACACGATTGCACTGAGCATGTGCAACAAGCCTTTAAAGCTCTAGGTGTCCCTAGTAGGAGGAGTGTTGTCTCCTGAGGGTTTTCAGCGGATTGCACCCACAAAATCCAATAATAAATGAAAGATCATGAATATTACATTTAAAGACAAGAATTTTAAAAGAAAAGTTTTGAAAATTAGGGTTTCCAACTAAGCTGGCTTTTCGGTTGTCATGAGCCCTATCTTAATGGTCATGAAACGATGTCATATATCACGTTCTCCCTCAATAAAACATCGTCTTATTTTTCATTCTTATATTTCTTCCAAACATCGATCATATAACCCTGCGTGTGTGTAAAGACATCCCTACACCCGGAGAATTCAATTCAAGCTATCATACTCTTGCCCATCAGCCTCAGTACTTTTTAATTAATGAATATTTAGATGAGATTGCTCACACACTTTCATGCGACCGTTAATACTTCTTGAGGTACTAAACGACCGATTACTCATGTGCTTGCTTATTTGGTGTATTTTCCTCGTCTTGCACCACCTCAGGCATAGCAGTGACTCCCAGACCAGTTGGCCTTAGGGCACTAGGTGAAGAGGCACCCTCACTATATATTTTTTTATTGCCCTCGGTGATAACAAAACCAGTGTTCATTTTTCTCACCATTTTATATTTTCTTCATATTTTTTATTATTTCCTTCATACTTTTGGCTTTAAGACAAGAGCATTTCAAGGTATCCTCTACTATCTCAGGCTTTAAGACGTGTGTAAGTGCGAATAGCAGGGTATCAACGTTCAAAATGTTTGGCTTCCAGAATAGAAATTATTTTTCAGACTTATTTTTATCCTCAGATTAGTGACGTCTTTCATCTTACTAACCCTTGGGACAACGGCTCATAACTACTTATTACTAGTTCGTATAAGAAAACTTCTAATTTTCTTGATTTTCTTAAATTTTCTAATCCCATGGATGTAATTTTTCACTATCTAAACTTTTATTATCTTATTTATGTACAAAAAATATTTTTATCTTTTGGAAAATTAATTTTTATAGGGTTTCAAAATGTTTTGTGCTTATGCAAAGTATGATGCAAATGATGCGAAAATAAGCACAAACCTCCCCCAAACTTATTTTCAACAGTGTCCTCACTGTTGCCATCTGCTAAATCTCGAAAACCTGTAAGCCTGGGAGGAATTTATTAGTGGGGGCAAAATATTTAAGTGAAGATCCTCCCCCAAACTTATTCTTGGCTCATTATTTTGTAAAAATTTTCTTTTCAAGAGCCAGAAAAAAAAATATATACCCCCCCAAACTTGAGTTATGCAATATTAATCTTTTAAAATCATAAGTGGGGGTCAAAAATCATTTGTCGATGCCAAGCTTTGCAAAAACCGAATGTTAACACCAACCATTCAAAAATTTTATCAATGCAGTGCTCTGGTTGGTGGAAGAAGAAGTGTGGAAAGGGTAGGTGGTGGAATAGAATGTGTGTGCGTCTCATTTTGGAGAGACGATGCAGTGAGTGTGATGGATTACTCGCATTATTCTTACGGTTCAAAAGAAGGGGTGGAGGTTCAATTTCATTGATTGGGACATGATTCATCTCAACACCCGTGTTATTCAGAAATGCGAGTTCATCAGCGAAAATCTCCTCAAAAGTTTCATCAATACCCCGAATAATAATGTCATCACAAAGTGCGGGATGATCTTCAGACTCTAAAAGCAGTTCATAATCAGTGTTAGTTGTTGACCCGGACATCTCAGTGAAAGAGTCCGTATGTGTATGATACATAGTTGGGTCAAACAATAACGTATGAAAAGAGTCAAGATCGGTATCAGGAGGATCATCAAATTCGCTACTGTCGATATCCATTAAGTCGACAGAACAGACATGAGCAGTAGGTTCGGAGGGTACACTTCCTAACTTGTAAATGTTCATCTCAATTGTCCTCTTCCCGAAGGATAGGGTCACAGAACCATTAAGACAGTTGATGATAGCGTTGGAAGTGGCCAAAAAGGGGCGACTTAATATCACCGGAATTTAATTCCGTAAGTTCGCTACAGGCTGTGTATCAATTACAATAAAGTCCACAGGGAATATAAATTCCCCGATTTTTATTAACACATCCTCTAGTTCGCCCCTAGGTTTGGTGATTGATCGGTCAGCCATCTGGAGAGTGCAATGGGCTGGTTTCAACTCTCCGATCCCTAACTGCTCATAGACTGAGAAAGGAAGCAGGTTAATACTTACCCCAAGGTCTAGTAGAGCACGGTTAATGTGTTTCTCCCCAATAGAGATGGAAATAGTGGATATCCAAGATCCTTACGTTTCCTCGGTAATTGCTGGGGGAAAGCCGTGTCTACTGTTTTTGCCATGAATATCTTCTTGGGCATTTGTTTCTTCCTCTTTCTAGTGCATAAGTTTTTAAGAACTTTCGCATATGCAGGGACTTGTTGGATAGTATCTAGAAGAGGGATGTTTATGTTAACATGTTTAAACATCTCAGTAATCTTCTCCATATGTGGACTTGGTGTGTTAGCCCTTAACCGATTAGGATAAGGTGCTTTAGCAATAAGCGCTGGGTCCATCATAGGAGAAGGAAGTGTGTGTAGAACCGATCCCAGAATAGAAGTGGGGATCGTCCGTGGAGGAGTAGAAGAGGTGGGCTGAAGTGGCGAGCCTTTTGAGAAACGAAGAATAGGCTCGGAAGAAGGTGGTGGGGTAGAAGAACTGGGGTCAGAATTAGAAGTGTGTGTGTGAGGAAAGGTCTCAGCCGGGGTGTTGATAGGATTTTCAATATCATCAACTTCTTCCCCAACATGATTGTCAAACACTCTTCCAGATATCAACGTGGTGATTGCATTCACATGATGTGAATAGCCAGGATTGGGTAAGGGTTGAGCTGGAAGTTTCCCTTTCTCTCTTGCACTAATTTCGGCTTTTAATCGTACAATTTCTTCTTCCATCGATTTAATACTCTCGTTTTGGGACGCAGAGTTTTTCTCAATTTTATCGACAGAAGACTTCATTTCAGCCGAAACTTGCATGATATTTATTAAGACCAAATTCATGTATTGTGCAAAAGAAGATGATTCATCAGTTCCGGTCAACTGTAAAGGACTAGACAGTGCATGTGTGTTGACCGGATTTTGAAAGTTATGTGCTTGAAAGGGGTGCTGACTTAATTGAAGTTGTTGTTGCTGTTGTGGTGGAGGGACCCTTTGGAAATTTTTTTGGTTTGGAACCGTGTTTCGAGAGTATGATTGGTTCCAAGCAAAATTAGGGTGATTCCTCCACCCCTGATTATATGAGGAAGAAAATGGATCGTTTCTAGGTCTTTGAAATGCGGCATTGGTATTCTCATGACCTTGAAACGGACATTCTTCTGTCATGTGAGACGGATCAGAACAGCATCCATATACAGTTTTGGAAAGTGACATTTGATTAAGGGAGGCAGCTAAAAATTTGTTTTCCATAGTCTCGAGTTTCTTGTGTATAGCTGAAATGTCAGCTCTAACTCCTATGGAAACATCTGATTGGTTATTGCCACCCCTAAATGATGGACTTTCCCACTGTAAAGACTTTTCAGCGAACTCTTCTAAATATCGCCAAGCTTCCCCATCATCCTTAGTCATAAAAGTACCTTGACACATGTTTTCAAGACTCTGTTTAGTGTTAGGGTTACTGCCCTCATATATGATTCGGCAAAGATCCCATCTCGGGATGCCGTGTTGAGGACATTGAACCAATAGATCCTTGAAACGTTCAAAGCATTTAGAGAATGGTTCAGTAGTGAGCTGGGTAAATTGATTCAGTTCGCTACGGATTCGAGCTGTCTTTTGCATTGGGTAAAATTTCTTAAGGAATGCCGCGACGAATTCTTCCCAATTCGTAATAGAGTGTGCGGTAGTGATATATAGCCACTTCTTAGCTATATCGCACAAGGTAAATGGAAGAAGTCATAGACGCATGGCATCTACAGAAAGTTGTGACGTACCCATCATTTCGCATACGTTTTCAAATTTGGTAATGAAAACGTAAGCGTTCTCAGTCTCGAATCCGTGGAATTTTGGTAAAAGGTTGATGTATTGGGGTTTAATCTCAAAGTTATCCCCATTGGCTGGTGGAATGGATAAGCAGGTCGAAATAGGACCTCGCAGTGGATAGCACCTTTCTTGCAGAGAGATGCGGGGTGGATTCTGCGCACCAACGGACGGCGGAAGATTAGGGTTAAAGAAATTCGATGGAGGTGGATCCATCGACGTGGGTGTGGTAGTGGGTAAAGAAGAAGTAAATGGAGAAATATCGACTTCGGAGTCGATAAAGGGTACGCGGACTAAACGGGCACTAGAATCCCGTGTCCAGCCTATCTTGTACTAAAAAGGGTTAGTACAAGTGGCAGCGTTGACTTATAATTAGGGGTAATGAATGAATGCGGTGTTTGCTTTGAAAAAGGGACGGATTTTTGAAAAAATGATGCGACACAACAAATGCAGCACACAAAACCCTAGAATCTAGTGGTCACCTAGGTCCGGTTCTAGACAGCTCCTAACAGCCAAAAGACAAGTCGCAGGATAGAATCCTCCACTGCCTCTTTGTTCCCCTGTGGCCAGGTAAGTGCCAGGTAAGTGGGAAGGTACTCCACTACGTAAGTAGTGGGCCTAATTAATAACCACTAGCCTTCGACACACTTTCCTAGACACCACAAGAAAACGCGGATAAGCAATGAATTACCCACGGCCTTCTTCTGTCCTAAATGAGCGCGACGGTCCTTAGAGTCATCTCTAGATATTTTTTAGTTAATTGGGGTAAATGCGGATGCAAGTTTTGCGATTTTCGGGGCCTAGGAAGGGTAATGAACTCCCCACCTAATTTGGATTTGGCCCTGCCCCTTAATATCTGTATTTAGAATGCAAACAACCAAGAAACAAAAACACGCACAAATTTAATTTTGCAATTTGCGAGCTGCGATTATTTGCAAAGAATCCTGCAGAAATTTGTTAGTTGGAGCTAAAAAGAAGAAAGAGGAGAAGGTTAGGAACTTACAGAGGAAAGCTTGCACAGAGAGGCCTCTATCAAGCCGCGGTTCCGCGGCAATTGATGGCTTAAACCGCGCTTCCGCGGTCGTTTGGTAGGAACACTGCACCAAAATTTTTCAAAGAGGCTCTATACACTTCTTTAGCTCTCTGGTATATTCCAAAAAATTTTCTAATTTCACAGCAATCTCCAGATCTCCTTGCAATGAACCACAACAAATCGTTTAGGGTTTGCACGAATTTTGATCTCAAAAATTACAATTGGGATAAATCTTTCAATTCAAACTTTAATATGAAACGAATTAGCGCGTAATCCCCGGCAACGGCGCCATTTGATTGATGATAAAATTCAAGACTGTGTAGTGTGTATCAACTCAAATGGTCCCCGGCAATGGCGCCATTTGATTGTAAAGAATTCTTGTTTGTGTAAATCAAATAAAACGAATGAGTTTCTTTGTGTCGGTAATTAGAAAATTTAATAAAATTCACAATCAGAGAATTATATTTGACCGCAATCAACTACGGTGTCGGATGTAGATTGTAAGTGAGTGCGGATCGTCCACAGGGATTGTGCGATTCGTTTTTATATTTGATTTGTTTGAATTGAAAAGTTAATCGAAAAGAAAACAAAACATGATTCAAGATTTTATCTATTGATTCAGGTGTCACTAGTCTAATCAAGAATCAAGAAAATGATAAAACAATCAGAATCGGGTTTCGATGATATTTCCAACCAAAATGTCAAGAATCTAAATGAGGCTCGCAGGAATCGATCGGATCTATAGACGTGATATAATCTCAAGATATCGTGTTCTTGTCCTTCGAAGAATTGATACTAGATCGATGATGATCGACAAGAGTTAGGGCTTTCTCGTGAAACTAGGGTTTCATCATTTACCCCTTGTTCTTTTGTCGATATCATTCACATTCTAGCCTCTAGCAATTTCAAGAAACGATCGTAACTCCCCAATTTTGAGCGATATCAATCAAGAAAGCATAGCAACAAAATTAGGTCGTCGATTCTTGAACTTGCTTGGGTTTACAAAACTCGTAGGAATCAAGAATCGTTTTCAGATATATTACATCATCATTCTCGACTCCTCGACGAGCGGAGTATTACTCAAACATCACAACAAGAACTACAACTAGAAATTGAGATCGAATCATGATGCAAGAATTTAAAGAAAACAAGATAAAAGAATATCACCTTTTATTTATATCAACAATTTGATTACAGTCGCTCAAGAACTACAAGAGGAAGAACTAAATTGTCGATCTGGCGTCGCTTTTCTCCGTGAGTCGTGGATCGGCTTGGACCACTTGCTCTGTTGAAGATCGGCTCCGCGCATAAAAGGTTGAAGGGCTTCTTGCTTGATGTAGTACTCTGGATCTTGGTTTTTGATTGGAATTAGGGTTAGGGTTTCACACAAGTCTTCTCACTTGACTTGTGTAAGAAGAAGATGAAGAAAGAGGTTGGGATTTTTCTAAGTATCTAAGTATTGGATTCCAAGTATCTCGTATATCCCTTTTACCCTAGGTTTAGGATTCTATTTATAGACTTCCCAAACCCTAGGTCTAGGTTTGAAATTACAATTCCCTCCAAAAGTTTGTTGAGGAGTTTCTAGAAAGAGTTTGTTAGGAGCTAGCTTAGGCTTTAAGCTAGGATTAATTAAGCATTAGAAACCCTAGTTTGCTGAACTAGCAAAGGTCTCTGGAGTCTTTTGGAACTTGAAGTGTCTTTCTGAAGTGTACGATCTGAGGGAAGTATTGTGCAGCAAATTTTGATGGCTGACGTGGCAAGGCCGCCGCGGAACCGCGGCTCAAGCCGTCTCCGGTCGCGGTTTCGCGGCTCTTTGGAGGCCTTAGGGCTTGTGTCTTCTGGTTTGATCTTGGGCTGACTTTTTGGGCTTTATCTGATGTGTTAATTTGTATTTGTCCCTTTGGATTGATACCAGAACTGAAATCATTGAGTTGGCGTAATGTTTGATCAGCGCCATGTAAATTTTTGGCTTTACTTCTGGGTTTTCCTGCACAGATCTCAAAACAAGTGTTGCGCAATATAGGGATGATGCGATGCCATGAAATGCCGTCAATTTCCTTTATAGTGCTGGTTTAAGAGTCTAACACATGCAATCTGATATTTAACGAATGATTTGCTAATATGTGAAATATGAATATCGCACACTTCTAAATGAATGCAAATGATAGGGAAATTGCTGGTTAAAAGATGCAGTATTTTCGACTGATCACCCATCTACTTGCAAGTCATCCGAAAAGACGCAGTGCCACCAAAGCCGTAATGAAACCTGTACGGCAAAACCTGCAAGAAATTGTGGCAGAACGGGGGTGAGTTGCCAACTCGTGAGTAGAAAACATCTACGAACAAAAATCGCATGAACAACGCAATCCTAAGTCATACGATCATAATATATCCTCAAATATATAATCTACAGCCTATAACAATGGCTAGGGTATACCTCTAAACAACGGAAATACCAAGTGCTCGTGTTAGTGCCTCAGGTAGCAATATATCATATGGATGAGGTATGAATGCTAGAAAACAGAATACATGTAAATGAAGAACTGCTTTCATAATTTAGTGAGATTTCTGTATTTTCAAAACGAGGTATCATAAATGAAATCAGCATAAACATTGTCTAGCATCGACACAAAACATAAATCCCAATATCTCAATATCTCAAGCTCCGGCTATCCGGACTGGCCTGGATCATCAATCTCAGTACCTCGATGTCTCAAAATCTCATTGTCTCAATCTCACTATCTAGGGCGCCGTCAGTCCGGACCGGCCCCTACCATCAATCTCAAGACCACGACGGTATCCTCCGGATATCCGACGCATCGTGTAAAATCACCGGTAGGTAGTCTTCCCCTGCCAGGCTCATCGTCTATAACTCGAACTTCTTGCCCCGAGATATCTTACCGGGTCCACCATATACCCGAAATGGTTCATCCAACTCCTCGAATCGGGTCTCGAAATCCATCAGCAAACTTATGGTGGACGACTCATACATCATGGGAAAACCGTACTTTTCATTTAAAAAGAGATAGAAAAGAAGTTTATAAATGTTTTTGCAGTTTTCCTCCAAATCCAGGAAATCTCATGAAAATCCGAATCCAAATCCTCAATAGCATGTAAACAGTGAATATAGGCATAAAAATCCATGAATGCGGCATAACAGTGAATAATAACATGCATGAAGTAGCAAGTAATAACTACAATGTCTAAACTAGCATATAAGGCAAGTACACTAATATCATATCTAAACTATTAGCTAACAAACTATGTTAATGAAATAGTGTTTTCTAAAGTGTTCGTGACATGGCAATTATCGATGAAGATGTGTGTGAGCCGGCAAGTAAGTGTACGTCGTACATACGCGTCATCGGTAATGGTGTTGGTGTCCTAGCAGTATGATATCAATAACGGTATATGAATCACAAAATAAGTATGCGATGCGGAGCGAACAGCAATAATGTGCCGGAGCTGAATACTAAACACAATGATAACTAATCTGCATTTAATAAAATATGAGTTCCACAGTGGTGCCATTTGAAATAGCACGAATCGTGGGGTTTTGAAAATAAGGGCTACGGTGTTTTTAAGAAAAGTTACGTCTTTTGAAATATCCGTAGAATCCCTTGACCTGTCTTTTAAAATACCCACGATCCGTTAGTTTTTAAATAGGTAGGAATCTAACCTAGTCTAACAACTACACTAAACTATATGGCTGAACTAACCAGCAAACTAAAGGTAATGAAACGGCCTAACATCTGAGTCGACACACACACACACACACACACACATACATATTAGTCGGTGATCCCGCCTCAATAATATCACATCCAATACCATATTTATAATCAGACATTCCCAAGTCAAGAGTGCGGATCTGTCATCAATATATAGCTCGTACGTAAATCCGTCGTACGGCATCCCAAATGTGGGTACGGGCCAATATCACATTCATCACACTTTTCATCTAGTATCCCCTTTATCAAAGATCATAATCCGGGTACTGATCTATGTCTAGTACAATACTGATACAACCTACGTATGCATGCACGTGTGTGAAACACTACGTCAAAGGACCCGCTACAACGTCATGTCGTATCTCAAATACGAACCCTGCCAAATCACCGATCTCACGGCCTCAAATCAAATCCCATCGACTCATCTCAAATCCCAAGTACTATCCTCAAATCCAGTATATGAACACATAGTCCGATACCCATGTGAACACATAAATATATAATCCCATATACGCACATGTAAAAGAAAGGATGTATGCAAGTATGTGCGTGTGTGTGTATAGGTGCAACCCCTACTCTAGGGTTTCGCAACTACACTAAACCAATCACAGAACACCAAAAGTCCATCTTTATCATCAATAATCTCAATTCAACATATACTAAATATATGTGTGTATACGTATTCGTATACATCACCACTAACTGCGGGGGTTCTATACACCATCCACCCGACTTCTCCCCATAAATATAAATCTACCCACCTGATCTGAGCTCGCCGGTGACGACGTCGTCATGCGCTTGCTTGTCGTCTCGAAGTCCACCTGGGGTAACTACATGTCGCCACATATCGTAACGCATAAAAACCAAATCCGAAATCGAAACGGTATACGAAAACCAATTTGGCACGCGTATCACGCATATGTCGAAATCTACCGTCTACGCATGCAAGAATAGCTAAACCAACCCTCGATGTCGATGTATAAACATCAAACCATCGAGAAAAACCCAAACACACTCATTTGCACATTCACAAACACTAATTATAATATGAAATAGGTTTAAATTCACAAAATCACTTTAAAAGCTATTTTTCCGAAAACCTAGCAAGCAAGGTTTACCGTTTTTGTACAAAACATGATGTATTAACAATTCTAGTGACCAAGATGATAACTTAATATCTTAATTATGCCATAGAAACCATTACGTAAATTTTAAACCCACAATTTAATTCAATTTCAAAAACCTAGTTTGCAATTTTAACCAATTTCGACCATTTTATAGCAAAACTGCACAAACAACAATCTAGCCTGGATTTGCATGATCGAAAGCATTAAACTACATTTTAAAATGTTAATGAAGTCATGAAAAACCTAATTACATTTTTCTCTTAATCAAATTCATGGTTTACAAAAACCTAGTTTGTTAAAAAGCTTAAATTTGGACATTTTTCAAGTAACAACTTGTGATTAGCAACTAGATTAGTTTTAACAAGTTTCAAGATGCAAGCCCACATCATATAACCATGCACAATTGATCACAACCCAATTCCAAAACAAAACCCTAACTTGAATTCCTTAATTATGCAATTGAACCCATTTAAAACCTAATTAACACTTATTTAAGCTAAACACAAGCAATTAACAACAAATTAAGTAAAAGGGTTAGAATTTACCCAAACAATTTGAAGATCCCATAAAAACACTTAGCCTCCCAAATTGAAATCTTGTTCCCTAGATCTATATTAGAATAGCCAATAAGAAATGGGTAGGGATTAGATTTTGATTTTTGTGGGTTTTTTGATGAATTTGTAAGGATTTTAGCACAACAATTGAAGAAGCAAAAAGGGTGGCTGTTGCTAGTGGGAGACTCGGCCAGATTAGGGAGGGGGAGAAGAGAGAGTGAGGTGGGGAAAGTGATTGGATAAGTCCAAGACCCATATCACAAGTGAACCCATTCTCATTTCTTTATTGTTTTCATTTTCTTCTCTTTTCTTTAGCCTTTGAAGTGGGGACAAGTTTAGGGATTGGGGAAGCTAGGCTCGGCCAGCACATGGGGAGGGGGGTGAGAGGGTGTGGGTAAGGAAAGAAAATGATAAATATTATACCTCAATTTCTATTTACACTAATTTCACTATTTAAGCCTTTTTCTTCGATATTTTCTAAAACCGTTTTTGCAAACCATTTCATTTCAAAAAGTAACATGTTAAAATTTTGTTTAATGTGTTATGATGCACAAAATTTGTTTCAACCCATTTCAATTTGTAATTTTTCCTAATTAAATGTATTAGTGATGGCTTAAAATAATATTAAATAATTATTTTCGGAAAATTTTTCAGAAAATTAGAAATTTTACCAGTGGCTCAATAAACACCAAACACTAGCAATTTTATAGCTAGAATATGTATATTTAATTTTATAATAAAGACATTTATATTTTGACTTCTTACAGAAACCCCCGTTATTTTACCGATTTTCCGAAATTTCACCGAAACGATTTTCTAAACGTTACAATCTTCCCCCCTTAAAGAAATTTGGTCTCCGAATTTAAATTAAAACTCCACCCAAATACTAAAACATTTCAGCGAAACTATCAAGTCGTCGGGGATCCAAAACAATATGTACCTAAAACAAATCGTAGCGCAACGCATGCGAAAAAAATTTGAGCATATAACTCAAAATCAAACTCCATCCAGCATCCCGCAATCATCGGAGTCATGGGGAAGACATCAATGTCAAGATCCAATACGAAAACTAACATGATATACATCATTAAATCATCTAGAAGCAATGCATGCCAAACCTTTTTTCAAATCGCCGTGCGATGTTCGCAACACTGCACAGTGGCGGACGTCTATTGAAAGAAAATAACTATATATATATATATATATATATATATATATATATATATATATCCTTCGTTTAATATGCACGTCCCGCCGTTTTGAAAGCAATTTCAGAAGGGTTTCCTTTATAAAATATTTCGTGTCATCTCGGACACGTAGGTAAATACTGAGACTATCGCTGCTCTTTGGAAATCCCTTCGATAACTATCGATGCATGCAAAAATATACTCAGGTACTGTCCTGTGACTAGTCCTGCTCAGTAGTAAACTAAATAGCAAGTATCATAAAATATACTGCTCCAAAGAAATCAATCCCAAATATATATATGAATACCACGTGCGTCTGGTGCGCACGGAAATCGAAATCCATGAATGTGCCATACATGTGCACAAAACCCAAATCTAAGTGCAACGGGTGTGCACGAAAAGACCTGTCAAGGGCAACGTGGTGCCTGACAGCGAAACCGGGTGCATCTGATGTGCACGAAAAATCTAGATTTAGTGCATCTAGTGTGCACCTAAATCGCATCAAGCGCGTCAAGTATGCGCAAAATCCAATATCACACTCGAAATCGACGGTACACACACATTGAAATCAAAAATCACAAATCAGGTATATCGTGGTATAAAATCTCACCATCCTGTGCATCGACGTGCATAACAGCAAATCAAATACTAAAAGTGCATGAAAACTATGCCGCAAGTATAAGTCAAATCATATGCATGCCCTTGGCATGAAATCAAATATCTTGAAACTCGGTCATCAAAACTCAATCATGAAATAAATCACCCAAAAATACTGAAATTCAATGTGACGGATACGTGATGGTCAATCACAAAATCACAACTCATAAATACTGTCGTCAATATGTCTGTCCTTTAAAGTCGAGATGGTGTCGATGCATCCAATGCTAGCAGAGCAAGATATCTACTTGCCTTCTAATCACGGCATGTCTCCTAGTGCCCTTAGGCTCTCGTCTCACACTGCAGATTGCTAAGTACATAGCTCCTCGGCTCAACGGTCCAATATAGAAACGATAATGGAAGCAGTCCGCTCTGACACATCCTCTAAAGTTCTCTGGCCAACTATCATGGTTACTCATAACATGTCTCGTCAACGATGCCAAACTTTGACCTAGTGGGTGTGCGTTATATGACCGCTCCTGGGTCCAGGTCTTCTCATTCAGTATCTCCAGAAAGGTCCTGTCGAAGTCTCTCCCAAGTCTCGTTTCTGCCGAGCTACCCGGAAGTGATCATCCTTTTACTATATCTATTTCTTGTTCCGGAATGGCTGCATACTCATCACGACTCCTCCTGGAATATATATCCATAGTCAACGTTCCTGCTTGCGTATCACATCCCTGATGTCGGCAGAGTGGAACGTCGCCTCATCAAGATCTCGTACGAACATCTTACTCCACTTTTCTATAATGTCGACTGCTTCGGACTCGGCTCGTCGTGGCTGCATAGACTGTGCTCCAACGGCTATACTCGTATCTGTAGTCTCCCAAGCAATCCATCTCACCACCTAGCATCCGAATGAAGTCGAACCATCAGATCGATTTGTCAAAACCTTATAATCCCCCAAGAACTCAACATCTTGGGTACAGTTTAATAGTATTGAGTACATACCACAGCATTGGTGGTCCAGCCGTAGAAGGGCAAACCCAAGCCTCACTAATGGCGTCACGGAACTGCCGCAAACCCTAAGGTTCAAAGGCTTTCACACGGTCATTATGTCGAGTTAGGGTTTCATTCTTCTAGACGGTCCATAGAATTGCCTGCATGTCTTTCTGAATACTTTAAACTTGGAATAATAGGTTTCTGACATTCGATTGTCTCTATCGACTCTCAACGTATCCGCGTCAGGAATCAATCTATGTGATGGCCTCGCATTAGGGTAGGCGAACGAATCACATGTCTTAGTAATTCATCCTCGGTGACTAGCGACCTTTTATCATCTTTTAGTACAACTCGTACTGCAATAGCTCCAACACCTGGGCGATATCTCGTCGTTCGCAGCAACAATTGGCTCATTCTTCTGCATGCTGAACAGTGCCTCAATCATCGTGAATAAGCAATACATCAACGGTCATCAAAATCTGGTTGGCCTCTGTTGGTGGCCCAATCCTCTGGTGCTGATCTGCACGTCCGAGAAATCTCATACAGCGATCCATCAAACGCTCGTGGCGTGAAAAAACAATAAAAAGACACATCTCTGCAATCGTGTGTCTCCGGAATCACGCCCTAGTCAGTCCTCGTTCGTGACGAGCTCGTGCTGACCGCAACTCTAGCCGTGGTTCTCCCTGCCCGTAATCGTGGCAGCAAAACCATAACTGGTACCGATGAGGTAGATCATGAATGAATATAATACTGAGCAAAGAAATGTACATCCTAAGGCTTCTTAAGCGGAGTAGCGTATCGTAAGTATGCCGTGGAACATACCTACGGTACGTCACTCTACTTTAGTCACCTACTCCATCAACCAAGGGTCATCCTACGCTCCGAAGGTAAAACCTAACACTCTGATACCAACTTTGTCACGACCCGAAAAGTACGGAATACGACCGGCACTTATATTACGGACGTCTTGAGGCGTACGTAATCTAAGTAAGCCAAAACCCAGAAATCAAAACCAAGGAAGCAGTAGAGTGATGGAAAAACCAACATAAAGCAAGTATTTTTAATGGCATAAGCCGAATTATGTAATTTTTAAAAAAACATAAAATATTTCCTGAAAATTTCGGCAGAGTCTCCTTTGTAAATACTGGCCCCCAAATGGGATACAACATGAATAGTATACGAAATGAATAAAAAGGCATCCCCAAGCGGGAGCTAGCTCTTCATCAATCGACGATCACAACCACGCAAGCAATATAATATACAACGCCAAGGTCGAGGATCAAAACTCAAAAGAAAACTCAAAAAAGCAAGAAATCCATTGAAATACAACGCGCGACTCTAAGGTCGAAAGAATAAACATCACTGGTCTCTATCTCTGAAATAAATACATGTTTGGTTGATGGAACTTCTAGATACAATAGAATAATAATATACAAGGTATAATGATGGGTACGATACAAGTAAACCCACCTACTAGCAAGTCACCCGAAAAGAAGCAGTGCCACCAAAGCCGTAATGAAACCTGTATGGCAAAACCTGCAAGAAACTGTGGCACAACGGGGGTGAGTTGCCAACTCGTGAGTAGAAAACATCTACGAATAGAAATTGGATGAACAACACAATCCTAAGTCATACGATCATAATATATCCTCGAATATATAATCTACAGCCTATAACAATGGCTAGGGTATACCTTTAAACAACGGAAATACCAACCGCTCGTGTCAGTGCCTCAGGTAGCAATATATCATATGGATGAGGTATGAATGCTTGAAAACAGAATACATGTAAATATGTTGGAGATAGTGCCCTCAGAGTCAATTATTGGATCACAGGCACGTGATTGCAATGATTGAGGGAGGACCTATCCCGGTAGGACAGTCTTACTCAAGATGATAGTATGCTATCTGGTTTATCTTTATCATCGTGTACTGCTTTAGGTGACCTTACAGGTCACTATTGCACGTTGATAGAGCCCCTAGGATTCTTGCTTGACTACCAGCAGTATGAGGGCGATCATATACGTGGGAGCTGGGGTCTATAAGCGCATCCTTAAAAGGTCCCTAGTCGTGGGAGTTTCGAGATAGGGCATCGATACTCCAGAGTAGACTAGTATATACAGTCGAGACCATGACGAGGGGCGGTGGCCGGTCTCACAAGCCACTGGTGTCAGTTGGTTCACCTAAGATGTATATAGGTGCTCATTGGGTTATGAGTACACCGGACAGGACTCGCCGGGAACATGCTAGTTGGTCTTATACCTGACGTCAGATAGCAGTTCCCTGGTGACATGTGTACAGGTTAGTTCATCGACCTGAGATCGTCATTTGTCTCGTGTGAGTTCCCACTGTGCTTTGATTACTACCCTACCACGCTCAAAGGAGACGTGCAAACAGGTTTTAGTTGGGTACAGTCCCGAGCCACATGGAGGCAGTGCGCGGATCTGCAGGGGTTCGTCTCTCCCGGTATTGGGGGTGAGGTCGCGCAGTGTCTAGGAGAGCCATTACACGAAGTCCTTGGCCAAGGCAAGAGATTTACTGGTAGGTATTCCAGTAGTATCACAGGGTGTTCTGGGCTACACTCCGACACGACTTGTACCGCTTTTGGTGGTCTGACATTTACCAACCCCCTAGGCCCGCCATGCGATGCTCATAGACGAACGGACCGGACTGTATGGATATTGTCACTAACAGGCTCAGTAGGGTGTCAGGATGAGTTCGCTCATCGACGTCCCTTTTGGTCAATAGCTAGTGACCCGTCACGTATGGCTAATACCTCTGACGTGCTAGTGGTTAAATCCACAGCCATAGTAGTGACGAGTCTTTAGAGTCCCCCACACACAGTTACTCAAGTTTCGGGCAAAACGAAGTAGAGGCCGTATGGAGATATGGCAGGGTTCGATCAGATACGTGCGGTATTGCACGGATCGTGATCGGACGGATTTTACTAGACAGCTTTGGCTTAAGCCGGATCCTAGCATTAGACAGTGTAGATTTTGTCTCTTTGCATTTGTATTCAGTGGGAATACAAATGCTGGCATGTATATGCAGTAGCGGGGTTTTCCTATAATTTATTACGGGATCAGTTTTTTGAAGTTGCCAGTTTCCATTCCGTTCCGGCCGGTTTTCCTTTGTTCCTTCACGCCGGACTTTTGTGATGGAGGGGGTTATTTGCAAGTTTGCAAATAACTTATTGAGGAGGGGGGTTTATGCATTTCTGGCTTCATGATATGACTATCACCATGAGATGCTTTATCCATCTTTTCCTTTGCATTAAATGAGATTAGAAATTGATATGATATGGTTATCATTGCCTTTGGATGTGGTCATCCCTTTTACTTTTAGTACTCTCACCTTCCTTCTTGTTTTGATTGCTCCACCATTTTGATAAGGGGGAGGGGGCCGGCCACATTGCAAGAGAGAGAGAGGGAGAGGTTTCATTTTGTATGAGGGAAATTTGATTATCTCATTTTTGGCTTGCTACACAAATTTATCAACCTCACTCCAAAGCCCATTCTTGATTCCTCCATCATGGCAACTTCTATAACCTTAAGAGCCAAGGTGTTCTACACTACACCCACAGTACCCATAGACGCGTCGGCTTGCCAACTTCGCGCCCGAGTTGCCTCGGTCCAGAGGTGGGGGCCCGTAAAAGAATTTGGCTATGTGGTGCCCGTTTCGACGAGGAGGCGACGACCGGAGATTCCGCGAGGAGATCGGAGTGGAGACAAAGACCGAAGGACACGGATCGCTTGGTATATTTCTCTACCCATCTTTTAGTTTGCTAGTAGTTAGGTTAATGGCCCGATCCGGGATTTTTGTGCGCGGTGGTGCCGGTTTGCTAGTTTGCAAAGTTTTTCGTTTCCGCATTCCGGCGTCGGATTGACGGCCGGGGCGCCGCCGTGCACTTACAGTGGTATCAGAGCCTCACCATTAACCTAGTCTAGCTTGCTCTAGTATGTTTAAAGCTTCGATCGAACGAATTTCCAAAATCCAGAATTTCTATAGCACAAGTTTCTGTCGAATTATTTGTCTCGAAAATTTTTTCAGGTTGTTGCAGAAACATGTGTAGACAATTTTAAGCGTTCTTCTAAAATTTGGTAAGGTGACGCTTTAGTACGACCGTGGAAATGCGGCCAAACCCCTGGTTTGGCCGCGGTTCCGCGGTGGGAAAAAGTCAACGCTGGGCCAAATTTTTACAGTGGGCTTTTGACTAGGAAATAGGGGTTTTGGGATATTCTTTTTGGGCCCAGATTTTCTGTGAGAGCTACAGTTGTGCTTGGGGCCCACTTGGGTAAATTTGATCGATCGAAAATTTTAAACATGCTAGTTCACAGTATTTACATAATATCTGCGACCGTGAATGTCACTTGATCGGTAAATCATGTCTAACTGCTATAGCCCTTTTAGACGGATTTGCGAACGTGACATTGACGTTGATGTTCTGTGTTATGCTGTGATGTTGCGGATTGGTCAGGGGGGATAGCCTGGATGCATTGTTAGTACAGTTTTGTTTTATATATACATTTGATATTGCGGGACGAGCGTCCGACATGTGGACTGCCGTCACTGCCAGTTTGTATATTATTCTTTTGGGGCACGACCGGGTCGAGGTCGATGTACCCGTTGTATATTTTACTTTCTGTATTAGGATTATCCCGCAGTGGAGTGCACGGATAGCTGGGTTCTAGAAGGCAACAGGCCCGCATCTCATGGCATTGAGACGGAGGGGGCTTTACTCTAGAATTGGTGGGCTATTCGCCACCCTCGTAGGGGGTAAAGGTTGACCCAGGAGTGGTGCCCAAGTTACCGGATTCCGTGAAGTGCTGGGTGGTCCATTCACATTGCTGAAGGGGGCTGCCCCTCTTCATGTTTTGGCGGGTAACTTGCCGCGCCCGTAGGGGTCTAGGATTTCATTGCACAGGCTATCCACACGACCAGGGGAACGTCGGGTTTCAGTAGCGGCTCTATGAAACCGGGGGATCCCAAATATCTGTTTTGTTCTGTGATACTTATTACATTTCTGTGATGTTGCATTTTATCATGCCTTGAGCGAATATTATATATTGATATATATACTAGTAGATGTTGTATATGTTTTGCATCCGCGCTAGTCCAGTCCCCGCTCTGTCGTTAGTTAAGTAACCTAACGGGTGATGACGGGACCTAGTGGCGAACGCGAATGGCATATACGTACATCATTATTTTCGTTCTTTGTGGTGTGATCAATTGATAGGACTGCGTTGATTCGGATCAATGCAAGCTAAGCAAACCTATTCTGATGTTGTTGGAACACTTTTCAAAAAGCTGTTATTGCAAGGACATTCTCTTTTGTTCTGCATCGTGGTATTCAGTTGGAATATCCTGCTCCTCAGTCGACGAGGCAAGGGCCGAGATCCCTTCACCGGGAGTGACCCCATGGACAGAAGTTTACGTCAGGGCAATAACTTCACTATAGCCGATTACTTTTGCTTTGCATCGTGGTATTCAGTTGGAATATTCTGCACCTCATTCTACGGGGAAAGAGCCGAGATCCCTTCACCGGGAGTGACCTCTTCAGCAAAGGTTTTCGCCACTATATTTTAATAAAAGTTATTCGGTTCCTTCAATGATATCAAGTTCATTACGTTAATGGTTTTCGCCAGAAACCATTCGTAGCCCTCCGTCGTTTCATATGGATTGTCAATAGTATTCAAGCTGTGTTTGTTGGCCAAAGTCAATGCACAGTGATTGGTAGCTGTTGGGTATTCATCTGCAGCATAGATAGATGCGTTGGTTTGGGACAGTCGTACTGCCTTGTTGGCCAAAGTTAAGGGTAGGTACGGGTGGGTTCAAATTAACCTGGAGAATGACGGGTAGAACTTGACATGTAACTTATGATTTGTTGGCCAAAGTCAAGGTCAAAAGAGCATGGGGTAAAAATCACATCGGGAGTTTCTAAAGAAACTGAAACTTGCCAGATATGCGCATACCTTCTGGAGTGTGATAACGTGAGCGGATTTCGTCACGTTATCATGTGATGATAGTTGAATCCCGATTCCCACTGATGAGTTGGTTTACTCCTCGGGTGATCCCGACTAATTCTTCTTTCGGGTTTGGAGAAGAATTTGAGGTTACAGTGGAAGGTTTCCAGATTAGATAAAGTGATAACCATTCTGATCTAGGTTAGAGTGCACGCTTAGTGTTTCTTTTCTCTCTCTCTTTGGCAGCGACCATTGACCCGACCCTTGACTATGACTCAGTGACCAAGTTGACCGAACCTTCTTAAACACTGGCTTTTGGATTGTCAGAGTTGCATACCTCATTGCCACTCCTACTTTTACCCTTTTCTCCAGGACACCCCATATTACTACGAACGTCTACTTCCATTGGACAAAACCATCGTATGGTTATATATGAACTCGAAGGGATTTATTCGAGGATGGTTTCCGGTTCTGGAGAAAACGAATAGGACTATTCAGTTGTCTTTTCCTTTTAACTTCTCTCAGGTTGCGAGTACTCCTTGGTTTAGGAGATAGTACACCTATTACACAAATTTGATAGTCCTCTTCCAAACCTTAGGCTGGTGCCGAACGGTGGGGAATGAAGAAAACCAATTAGTATAACGATGGTGTACAGAAGGTATTAAGTAAAGACATATCAAGGGATTAGTGAGAGGGCAAAGTAAACTGCGACTGCTATTCATGACCAAACCAAGTATTTCATTACCACTCCCATTTCACCTTTTTCTCCAGGACACTCCGTATCACTACGAAGATCCACAGTTTATTGGATACTCCATCGTATGGTTATATACGAACTCGAAAGGAACTTGTTCCAGTTCGGGGATGGATTCTGGTTCAGGAGAAATAGGAATAAGGTGTATTCGGTTGTCTTTTATCTTCACCTTCTCCTGCATTGCGAGTGCTCCTAGGATTAGGACAGTACACCGATTATGCTTATTGTATAGTCTTCTTCTAAACCATAGGCTGGTGCCGAACGGTAGGGAAGGAAGAAAACCTTTTGGCCTAAAGGGGTGTACAGAAGGTAATGACTAAAGACATATAAAGGGATTTGGAGAGATGGCAAAGAATTATACGGTTACAGTTGTGAATCTAGATAATGGAAGAGGCATTACTAGGAATACTGGGATACCCCATCGAAACATTTCAATATTTCAGTTTCACTGTGTACTGTTAGAAGAAAACTGATTTCCCAATTAAACACTTGCTCCAGGGTATGTATTTACCAGGTATGATTCTCACATCTGTATGGTTTTACAGATGATGAGTGGGAGTAAGTTATTGGGAATTAGGTGATCATCCTCATTATATCGGGATTCGTTGTAATTGGTGATATTTGAGGAAGTCACCTGGGTTGTTTGCCGGATGACAAATATTTGGTTTTGAATATCCGTTGTTATGCACCAATTTCAAATTGATACATCTGTACGTCTATTTTTATAGAGTGAGATATACCTTTCTGAAATTATGTCTATGGCATGTACCTATATCAGTGGATGGTTAGGTAAGGAGCATTAAACAGCGGTGTAATTCTTCTTAACCATAAGTACAGTTTTCAACCTACGACACACAACGAATGAGTTATTAGACTCAGAGGACTTATACAGAGTATTGTATGTTGTCCAGTGTCCATTAGGACAAGAGGGGATGGTCCTCGTACTATATTCGGTTTACTTATGACTTCTCTAGTTTTTAGACAGGTGTTTCGTAGAAACACAAGGTCTGAGTTTTGAGAAGTTATAGGTACATGAGTAAAGTAGAGGACCAGGTATTGCAAGTATCGGGATTCTTCAAGATGATCGAAGATGTAGATACTTGTGGATGGTACTCAGTTGATAGTAATGATTAAGAGAACTTGCTTCTCTTTTAGGTTACTCATAATTGGAAGCATTCCTAAGTTGAGTAACGCTGATCGGCCTCCTTCCATTTAGTTGACATGCACTGGAGACTGCTGCATGATTTGAATCTGGTTCAATTAAATTAGTTCCTCTGGTTCTATATTGGATATAGAACAGTTCATATCTTAACGATGTTAAGGTACGGGGAGTTGTCCGGCTTATGCTTAAAACCAGACTCTGGATAACTCATGGCACGTTTCTGTAATGGCTGTTTGTGGGTTGACCCAGGCTATGACCAGGGTTGACTTTCTACCATCAGGAAGATCAATAGTGATATTGTTCTTGACTCGCCACAGTTTTAATAAAAATGAATTTTTTCAGAAAACAGTAGAGGGAGTATGGTAGAACTGGAAGTGATTCAAGAACCGCAAACAATTACTGAAGATTTGATAAAGAACCTAAAGATTCAATCTGGATTGACATTCCATTGGCCACTCCGCAGATAAGGTGGGTAACCTCAGGCACCCGAGAGGTACTTCGGTATGCTCAAGGACGAAGGCAGGGAGGTTCTTGTTTACCCAGACTTACCATTGCTGTTGTTCCAGACTATGAGACCCGGCAGGAGGATGAGTATGGCGTCGTTCTGAACTGGCTTCAGAAGTGTACGTGTATATGACTCTGCCAGAGGGTTGTCGTAGTCAGTGGGAGCAGCGGAAGCATTGGTGGACAAATGGCTTATGTCTATTTATAGACTAAAGCAGATATAGAGAAGATAGATCATCTATTTCTGGTGTGACAGTCATAGGTTTGACTTCATCAGAATAGGGGATGGATCTGCTAAGAAGGTAGTAGGGTGTGATGTCCTAGTATTTGGATGACATACACATAGTAGGAAGTGATATTCCTCTACTACGATCGGTTATACTTTGGTTGTCACACAGTAGTTTCTTCACATAGGAGTTGGATATTATATCAGACATTCTGGTTACTGGATCTATGGTTTTAGATCTAGATTTGGGTGGTTTCCCAATCAGGGTACTTAGACAGCATTCTAAGAGTATTTAGAATGGACGACTCCATGCATGGTGGTGTACCTGCAGGTGATGGAGTCACCCTCTCTAAAGGTGTCTTATAGACTAAATGGGAGAGGGATGTGCATGATTGGCAGATCACTTGCTTAGGCAATTGAGTCAATCATGAGATGTCAAGTACCACACCAGATGTTGTTTTTGCAGTAGGTGCAATAAGTTGATATTGATCCAATCCTGGAGAAACATTCGGAAGCAGTTTTAAAACATAAGTGGATGTTCTAGGGATATGATAACAGCATCCTCCTTCGGGAGACAGTTGTCATTCCAGGCTTCCAAGGTGACCTGGACGGCAGAGTGGCTGTCAGAGCTATAGTTTTCCCTCTGACGATGGGCAGTATTTTGGACAGGTGGTCCAGGTGGATACTAAGGGAAGGATGGCGCAGGACACTGATTAAGGTCAGTCGACGATACAGTCTAAGAAGTTTGGATTTCGAGTTCATTTATGAGCTAGGTCCCATCAGATATCCAGACATATTCTAAGACAGGTATTGCTCATTTCGGGGGATGGGTTTCTCCGCGAACTTGAGATAAAGAGAGACATAGAAAGAAACATCAGAGCGGATCCACTCACTGAGGCTATTCCTCAAACGCAATAGTTTCACAAACGAGCTTTGTGAGACTGACTAGTAGAGGAGTTGGGTGTTCGGTATCACACGGGCTGTGAGTATGCGACATCGCAATAATTAGCCTTGAGTGCAAGTGGGAGATTGTTGGAGATAGTGCCCTCAGTGTCAATTATTGGATCACAGGCACGTGATTGCAATGATTAAGGGAGGACCTATCCCGGTAGGACAGTCTTACTCAAGATGATAGTATGCTATCTGGTTTATCTTTATTATCGTGTACTGCTTTATGTGACCTTACAGGTCACTATTGCACGTTGATAGAGCCCCCAGGATTCTTGCTTGACTACCAGCAGTATGAGGGCGATCATATACGTGGGAGCTGGGGTCTATAAGCGCATCCTTAAAAGGTCCCTAGTCATGGGAGTTTCGAGACAGGGCATCGATACTCCAGAGTAGACTAGTGTATACAGTCGAGACCCCGACGAGGGGCGGTGGCCGGTCTCATAAGCCACTGGTGTCAGTTGGTTCACCTAAGATGTATACAGGTGCTCATTGGGTTATGAGTACACCGGACAGGACTCGCCGGGAACATGCTAGTTGGTCTTATACCTGACGTCAGATAGCAGTTCCCTGGTGACATGTGTACAGGTTAGTTCATTGACCTGAGATCGTCATTTGTCTCGTGTGAGTTCCCACTGTGCTTTGATTACTACCCTACCACGCTCAAAGGAGACGTGAAAACAGGTTTTAGTTGGGTACAGTCCCGAGCCACATGGAGGCAGTGAGCGGATCTGCAGGGGTTCGTCTCTCCCGGTATTGGGGGTGAGGTCGCCTTGTGTCTAGGAGAGCCATTACACGAAGTCCTTGGCCAAGGCAGGAGATTTATCGGTAGGTATTCCAGTAGTATCTCTGGGTGTTCTGGGCTACACTCCGACACGACTTGTACCGCTTTTGAGGGTCTGACTTTTACCAACCCCCTAGGCCCGCCATGCGATGCTCATAGACAAACGGACCGGACTGTACGGTATTGTCACTGACAGGCTCAGTAGGGTGTCAGGATGAGTTCGCTCATCGACGTCCCTTTTGGTCAATAGCCGGTGGCCCGTCACGTATGGCTAATACCTCTGACGTGCTAGTGGTTAAATCCACAGCCATAGTATTGACGAGTCTTTAGAGTCCCCCACACACAATTACTCAAGTTTCGGGCGAAACGCTGTAGAGGCCGTATGTAGATATGGCAGGGTTCGGTCAGATACGTGCGGTATTGCACGGATCGTGATCGGACGAATTTTACTAGCCGGTTTTGGCTTAAGCCGGATCCTAGTATTAGACAGTATAGATTTTGTCTCTTTACATTTGTATTCAGTGGGAATACAAATACGGGCATGTATATACAGTAGTGGGGTTTTCCTATAATTTATTACGGGATCAGTTTTCTGAAGTTGCCAGTTTGCATTCCGTTCCAGCCGGTTTTCCGTTGTTCCTTCATGGCCGGACTTTTGTGATGGAGGGGTTATTTGCAAGTTTGCAAATAACTTATTGAGGAGGGGGTTTTATGCATTTTTGGCTTCATGATATGACCATCATCCTGAGATGCATTATCCATCTTTTCCTTTGCATTAAATGAGATTAGAAATTGATATGATATGGTTATCATTGCTTTTAGATGTGGTCACCCCTTTTACTTTTACTACTCTCACCTTCCTTCTTGTTTTGATTTCTCCACCATTTTGATAAGGGGAAGGGGGCTGGCCACATTGCAAGAGAGAGAGAGGGAGAGGTTTCATTTTGTATGAGGGAAATTTGATTATCTCATTTTTTTCTTGCTACACAAATTTATCAACCTCACTCCAAAGCCCATTCTTGATTCCTCCATCATGGCAACTTCTATAACCTCAAGAGACAAGGTGTTCTACATTACACCCACAGCACCCTTGGACGCGTCGGCTTTCCAACTTCGTGCCCAAGTTTCCTCGGTCCAGAGGTGGGAGCCCGTAAAAGAATTTGGCTATGTGGTGCTCGTTTCGACGAGGAGGCGACGACCGGAGATTCCGCGAGGAGATCGGAGTGGAGACGAAGACCGAAGGACACGGATCGCTTGGTATATCTCTCTACCCATCTTTTAGTTTGCTAGTAGTTAGGTTAATGGCCCGATCCGGGATTTTTGTGCGCGGTGGTGCCGGTTTGCTAGTTTGCAAAGTTTTTCGTTTCCGCATTCCGGCGTCGGATTGACGGCCGGGGCGCCACCGTGTACTTACAAAATGAAGAACTGCTTTCATAATTTAGTGGGATTTCTGTATTTTCAAAACGAGGTATCATAAATGAAATCAGCATAAACAGTGTCTAGCATCGACACAAAACATAAATCCTAATATCTCAATATCTCAGTCTCCGGCTATCCGGACTGGCCTGGATCATCAATCTCAGTACCTCGATGTCTCAAAATCTCAATGTCTCAATCTCACTATCTAGGGCGCCGTCAGTCCGGACCGGCCCCTACCATCAATCTCAAGACCACGACGGTATCCTCCGGATATCCGACGCGTCGGGTAAAATCACCGGTAGGTAATCATCCCCTGCCAGGCTCATCATCTACTACTCGAACTTCTTGCCCCGGGGTACCTTACCGGGTCCATCATGTACCCGAAACGGTTCATCCAACTCCTCGAATCGGGTCTCGAAATCCATCAGCAAACTCATGGTGGACGACTCATACATCATGGGAAAATCGCACTTTTCATTTAAAAAGAGAGACAAAAGAAGTTTATAAATGTTTCTGCGGTTTTCCTCGAAATCCTGGAAATCTCATGGAAATCCGAATCCAAATCCTCAATAGCATGTAAACAGTGAATATAGGCATAAAAATCCATGAATGCGGCATAACAGTGAATAATAACATGCATGAAGTAGCAAGCAATAACTATAATGTCTAAACTAGCATATAAGTCAAGTACACTAATATCATGTCTAAACTATTAGCTAACAAACTATGTCAATGAAATAGTGTTTTCTAAAGTGTCCGTGACATGGCAATTATCGATGAAGATGTGTGTGAGCAGGCAAGTAAGTGTACGTGGTACATACGCGTCATCGGTAATGGTGCTGGTGTCCTAGCAGCATGATATCAATAACGGTATATAAATCACAAAATAAGTATGCGATGCGATGCGAACAACAATAATGTGCGGGAGCTGAATACTAAACACAATGATAACTAATATGCATTTAATAAAATATGAGTTCCACAGTAGTGCCATTTGAAATAACACGAATCGTGGGGTTTTGAAAATAAAGGCTACGGTGTTTTTAAGATAAGATACGTCTTTTAAAATATCCGTAGAATCTCTTGACCTATCTTTTAAAATACCCACGATCCGTTTGTTTTGAAATAGGTAGGAATCTAAGCTAATCTAACAACTACACTAAACTATACGGCTGAACTACCCAGCTAACTGAAGGTAAGGAAACCGCCTAACATCTGAGTCGATACATATATATATATATTAGTCGGTGATCCCGCCTCAATAATATCACATCCGATACCATATCTATAATCAGACATTCCCAAGTCAAGAGTGCGGATCTATCATCAATATATAGCTCGTTCGTAAATCCGTCATACGACATCTCAAATCTGGGAACGGGTCAATATCACATTCATCACACTAGTCATCTGGTATCTCCTTTATCAAAGATCATAATCTGGGTACTGATCTATATCTAGTACAATACTCATACCACCTACGTATGCATGCACGTGTGTGAAACACTACGTCAAAGGACCCGCTATAACGTCATGTCGTATCTCAAATACGAACCCTGCCAAATCACCGATCTCACGGCCTCAAATCAAATCCCATCGACTCATCTCAAATCCCAAGTATTATCCTCAAATCCAGTATATGAACACATAGTCCCATATCCATGTGAACACATAAATATATAATCCCATATACGCACATGTAAAAGAAAGGATGTATGCAACTATGTGCGTGCGTGTGTGTGTAGGTGCAACCCCTACTCTCGGGTTTCGCAACTACACTAAACCAATCACAGAACACCAAAAGTCTATCTTTATCATCAATAATCTCAATTCAACATATACTAAATATATGTGTGTATACGCATTCGTATACATCACCACGAACTGCGGGGGTGCTATACGCCATCCACCCGACTTCTCCCCGTAGATATAAATCTACTCACCTGATCTGAGCTCGCCGGTGCCGACGTCGTCACGCGCTTGCTTGTCGTCTCGAAGTCCACCTGGGGTACCTACATGTCGCCATGTATCGTAACGCATAAAAACTAAATCCGAAATCGAAACGGTATACTAAAACCAATTCAGCACGCGTATCACACATAGGTCAAAACCTATCGTCTACGCATGCAAGAATAGATAAACCAACCCTCGATGTCGATGTACAAACGTCAAACCATCGAGAAAAACCCAAACTAACTCATTTGCACATTCACAAACACTAATTATAATATGAAATAGGTTAAAATTCACAAAAACCCCAAACTCACTTTAAAAGCTATTTTTCCGAAAACCTAGCAAACAAGGTTTACCGTTTTTGTACAAAACATGATGTTTTAACAATTCTAGTGACCAAGTTGATAACTTAATATCTTAATTATGCCATAGAAACCATTACGTAAATTTAAACCCACAATTTAATTCAATTTTAAAAACCTAGTTTGCAATTTTAACCAATTTCGACCATTTTATAGAAAAAATGCACAAACAACAATCTATCCTGGATTTGCATGATCTAAAGCATTAAACTACATTTTAAAATGTTAATGAAGTCATAAAAAATCTAATCACATTTTTCTCTTAATCAAATTCATGGTTTACAAAAACCTAGTTTGTTAAAAAGCTTAAATTTGGACATTTTTCAAGTAACAACTTGTAATTAGCAACTAGATTGGTTTTAACAAGTTTCAAGATGCAAGCCCACATCACATAACCATGCACAATTGATCACAACCCAATTCCAAAACAAAACCCTATCTTGAATTCCTTAATCATGCAATTGAACCCATTTAAAACCTAATTAACACTTAATTAAGCTAAACACAAGCAATTAACAACAAATTAAGTAAAAGGGTTAGAATTTACCCAAACAATTTGAAGATCCCACAAGCACACTTAGCCTCCCAAATTGAAATCTTGTTCCCTAGATCCATACTAGAATAGCCAATAAGAAATGGGTAGGGATTAGATTTTGATTTTTGTGGGTTTTTTGATGAATTTGTGAGGATTTTAGCTCAAGAATTGAAGAATCAAAAGGGGGGGCTGTTGCTAGAGGGAGGCTCGACCAGATTAGGGAGGGGGAGGAGAGAGAGTGAGGTGGGGAAAGTGATTGGATAAGTCAAAGACCCATATCACAAGTCAACCCATTCTCATTTCTTTATTGTTTTCATTTTCTTTTCTTTTCTTTAGCCTTTGAAGTTGGGACAAGTTTGGCGATGGGGGAAGCTAGGCTCGGCCAGCACATGGGGAGGGGGAGGGTGAGAGGGTGTGGGTGAGTTTGGGTGAGGAAAGAAAATGATAAATATTATACCCCAATTTCTATTTACACTAATTTCACTATTTAAGCCTTTTTCTTCGATATTTTCTAAAACCGTTTTGGCAAACCATTTCATTTCAAAAAACGACATGTTAAAATTTTGTTTAATGTGTTATGATGCACAAAATTTGTTTCAACCCATTCCAATTTGTAATTTTCCATAATTAAATGTATTAGTGACGGCTTAAAATAATATTAAATAATTATTTTCGGAAATTTTTTCAGAAAATTAGAATTTTTACCAGTGGATCAATAAACACCAAACACTAGCAATTTCATAGCTAGAATATGTATATATAATTTTATAATAAAGATATTTATATTTTGACTTCTTACAGAAAACCCCTTTATTTTACCGATTTTCTGAAATTTCACCGAAACGATTTTCAAAACGTTACAATCTCTCAGATGGATGAGAAAGCCTACTACTCCTGCGGAGCGGTGCGGGAATGTTCTGTTCCTTTGAACTTTATTGTTCTACTAAACTTTCAGTAATAGCTTGTGGTTCTAGAATTTCTTCCAGTTCTATTGCGCTCCCACTTATCTGATTTTCTAAAAATTCAGTTTCCAAGAAGCAGGCATGGCGAGAAACAAATACCTTTTGTTCCTCTACGTAATTGAAGAAATATCCCTTAGAGTTCTTTGGATATCCCACAAACTTACACTATACTGAACGTGCCTTGAGTTTGTCCGTATGCTGCTTTTTGACAAAAGCTGGACATCCCCATGTCTTAATGTGTTTAAGATTGGGTTTCTTCCCACTCCACATCTAATATGGTGTGGTAGGCACTGACTTAGTGGGAACTCGGTTCAAAAGATATGCAGCCGATTCTAGTGCATAACCCCAGAAAGTTCGCGGTAACTCAGCGTTACTCATCATGGAACGTACCATATCTAATAGGGTTCGGTTCCATCTCTCCGATACACCGTTGTGTTTTGGAGTGTATGGAGGAGTAAACTGAGAGAGAATTCCATTGTCTTTTAGGTAATCCAGGAACTCGTTACTTAAGTATTCACCACCTCGATCAGATATCAGTGTCTTGATACTTTTGTCGGTTTGTGTTTCTACTTCATTCTTATATTCCTGGAATTTCTCAAAGCCTCGGATTTATGCTTCATTAAGAAGACATGTCCATACCTAGAGAAATCATCCGTAAAAGTAATGAAATAGGAAAAACCACATCTTCCATGTGTAGACATTGGACCACACACGTCACTGTGTACGGGTCCCAAGAGCTCGCTCGCTCTTACTCCGTGTCCAGTGAACGGAGTCTTTGTCATCTTTCCTTTAAGACATGATTGACAAGTTGCATAAGAATGGTTTTCGAACGAATCCTGTTAGTTATATATATACCCTAGAGGCCATTGTTGTACATATGATGTATATTATAGTGGATGCTTGGATATATATAGAGGACTTTCTTGCTCGTCATGATAGTATGCTATTTGGTTTCACTTTGTCTTAACATGTTGACTTGTATTAGTTTACTGTCTTACTCTCACATGTTGATAAAGCCCTTAGGATATGTACTCGACTACTAGGACTACGATGAGATCATACTAGTGGGGCCATGGTAATCAACGAGTACATCCTATAACTGTTCCTAGTCGAGGGAGTATCGAGACAGGGTATCGATACTCCAGAGTAGACTAGCGTATACGCATCTTGACCCATATGATGGGCGATGGATGATCCCATATCTATCGGTGTTTGACATCAAAGATGGTGTACGGGTGCTATGTGGAGACTGGTACACTGAACGGACTGGCCGAGAACTCCTAGATGGTACTATACCTATCGTCAGATAGCTGTTCTCCGGTGACACTTGTACAGGTTAGTCTGTAAACCCGAGATCGTTATAGAGTCTTGTGTGATTCCCACTGTGCTTTGATTTCCACCTTACCACATCCAAGAGGGCGTGCAAAATGGTGGCTTTTGGGTACAGTCCCGAATCACATGGAGGCAATGAGCGATAGAAAGGGTTTCGTCTTTCCCGGTATAGGGAGTTGATGTTGTGCTGTGTTCGATTAGCTATAACTGGAAGTCCCTGGCCAGGGCTGATATGGAGTGCTACTGGTTAGTGTTATCAGTAGTTTCTCAACCCATTATGAGCCTCAAATCGACACGACTTATCAGTTACTGGGGTCTGACGATTACCACCCCTAGACTGGATATGCGACATATCAGACGAAGAGACCGGACTGTACGGTAGTGTTACTAATTGGATTCACGGAAGAATGTTCAGGCTTGCTGGTTGATCTTCTGATCGCTCAATACCTGGGTGGCTGTTACGTTTAGCTGAGCGCTTGCAGCTTGTGGGTGTTTGTTATGATCATCACCTACTGGCGGCGTATTGACGATTCTTTATAATCCTACACAGAGGTTTCCTGGCTCAGGCAAAACGGAGTAGGAGCACATATGTGATATGTGCGGGAACGAGAATAATACGATATGAGATACCGTATTCTATTCTCGCGATATGTGATATCGGCCGTGTATATGTGATATAGCCGGATCATCGGATCAAGTGTTGATTCGATGAATTGGTACAAGTTATATTAGTCGGTTATATATATTATAGCAGGGTTATCGGATCAAGTGTTGATTCGATAATTTAATGTATGATTATATATGTGATATATTACATTACGTTAACTAATAAAAGCTCTCTTTATTAATTCATTTTCTCACGGGATGATACATTGATATATATATGCGATATATGTTAATTGTATTATTTTCTTTTGTTACAAAATATATTGTATATGTGATATATAATATTGTAACATGTTAGGGTTACAAATTCAACTTTGGTTTAGGGTTTAAACTTGGTAAGGGTTTGGATTAGGGTTAGTTTTTGCATGAAGCTTCCATGAAGCTTTGACTTTGTCTTTAGCTTAGATCTTTTGTGTAGATATTTGTTAACCCAATCCAAATCATTAACTCTAGTTTATTCTCTACATGAGTTAAAGTCTTCATACTTAACTCATGGTTGAATAAGTAACCATAACAATATAATTCATTATTCATCACAAAAGGATTATTATTCATCTTCTTCTTCCTTGAGCTCTAGAAAAAGCTTCACTAGGTTTTTTCTTTTGTGATGATATTGAGTGAGAATTTGAAAAAAAAAGAGAGCAATATTCCTACTTTATCATCCTCATCTATTCTAGCCACTTAGATTAGGGTGTTCACTTCTCTAATAAGTATTTTAGTGAAGTGTAAGCTTGGATTAGAGATTCTTTAAGGTAGATCATCTTAGATCATGAAGACTTCAAGCAAGGTGTCTCATTTACCTCATGGAGCCACTCGAGAGTCGGAGTTCATGTTGATCGCCGCGAAGGGACCTCAACACAGAGCTTATAAAGCGAAGGAACGGACTACAAAGGTTGTAATCCCTATCTTTTTACTACTTTGTATGTGATACAAACTTGTTACCCTAGAAATTCTAGCAAGATTCATGGTTAGTTAGCTTTGCACCTCTCTATTTTTTAAATTGGCATGTGTGATGCTACCAAACCAAAGTCTAGGTGCAACGGTAACCCAACAGATCCAAATATCCTTCTTTATATAACTTAGTTAACCTTGTCTCATTAATATGACCCAGTCTACAATGCCATAAGAAAGCATGATTTAATTCTGGAGACTTTCTTTTGTGTGTGTTCTGGATATTGAAAATCTGCGGTCGGTTTAATACGTATATACCGTTGCTTAATGTACCAGACCCAATCAAAACATGCTTAAGGTGAATGTTTACAACATTTCTTACAAATGCAAAATCATAACCTTATTTAGACATTAAAGATACAGATATGATATTACAAGTCGAACTGGGTACAAAATAACAGTTGCGCAAAACCAAAACTGTAAGAGCACGGGGCGCCCCGGCCGTCGATCCGACGCCGGAAACGCGGAAACGAAAAACTTTGCAAACTAGCAAACCGGCACCACCGCGCACCACAAACCCGGATCGGGCCATTAACCTAACTACTACCAAACAAATAGACGGGTAGAGAGTTATACCAAGCGATCCGTGTCCTTCGGTCTTCGTCTGCACTCCGATCTCCCGCGGAATCTCCGTCCGTCACCTCCTCGTCGGAAAGGGCACCACGTCGCAGAATTCTTTTACGGGCTCCCACCTATGGACCGAGGCAACTCGGGCGCGAATTTGGCTACCCAGCGCGTCCAAGGGTACTGTAGGAGTAGTGTAGTAGCTTGTCTCTTTTGGGGTTTATGAAGTTCCCAAGATGGAGGTGGAGAAAGAACTTTTGAGAGAGCTTGTGAACTTTGATACAAAATGAGAATGAGAATCATTTTCCATACACCAAAATGAAAAACCTCATTGTCTCCCATGAACTGGCTGGCCAAGAATATGGTGGAGTGAATTATCAATTGAAAAACAAGTGGGGAAAAGCTATGATAATGATAAATAAAAGTCACACCAACCTCTTATCCAAATCCAACTCAATACACATCTCATTAATGCAAAAGATAAGAAAGAAAAAGAATCTCATGATGCTAGTCTTATCATAAGGCCCCAAATGCAAGAAAGCCCCTCACAATCAGTTATTTGCAAACTATTCCAACGATAAAGTCCGGCCGTGAAGGAACAAAGGAAAACTGGCCGGAGCGGAATGCAAACTGGCAACTTCAGAAAACTGATCCCGTAATAAATTACAGGAAAACCCCGCGACTGCATATACATGACTGCATTTGTATTCCCACTGAACACAAATGCAAAGAGACAAAACTACACTGTCTAATATTAGGATCTGGCTTAAACCAAAGCCTGCTAGTAAAAACCGTCCGATCATGATCCGTGCAATACCGCATGTATCTGATCGAACCCTGCCATATCTCCATACGGCCTCTACATCGTTTCACCCGAAACTTGAGTAACTGTGTGTGGGGGACTCTAAAGACTCGTCAATACTATGGCTGTGGATTTAACCACTAGCATGTCAGAGGTATTAGCCATACGTGACGGGCTACCAGCTATTGACCAAAAGGGACGTCGATGAGCGAACTCATCCTGACACCCTACTGAGCCTATCAGTGATAATATCCGTACAGTCCGTTCCGTTCGTCTATGAGCATCGCATGGCGGGCCTAGGGGGTTGGTAAAAGTCAGACCCCCAAAAGAGGTACAAGTCGTGTCGGAGTGTAGCCGAGAACACCCTGAGATACTACTGGAATACCTACCAGCAAATCTCCTGCCTTGGCCAAGGAATTTTCATGTACTGGCTCTCCTAGAGACAGCGCGACCTCACCCCCAATACCGGGAGAGACGAACCCCTGCAGATCCGCTCACTGCCTCCGTGTGGCTCGGGACTGTACCCAACTAAAACCTGTTTGCACGACTCCTTTGAGCCGTGGTAGGGTAGTAATCAAAGCACAGTGGGAACTCACACGAGAAAAATAACGATCTCAGGTCGATGAACTAACCTGTACACATGTCACCAGGGAACTGCTATCTGACGTCAGGTATAATACCGACTAGCAGGTTCCCGGCGAGTCCTGTCCGGTGTACTCATAACCCAACGAGCACCTGTATACATCTTAGGTGAACCAACCGACACCAGTGGCTTATGAGACCGGCGACCTCCGCTTGTCGGGGTCTCGACTGTATACACTAGTCTACTCTGGAGTATCGATGCCCTGTCTCGAAACTCCCACGACTAGGGACCTTTTAAGGATGTGCTTATAGACCCCAGCTCCCACGTATATGATCGCCCTCATACTGCTGGTAGTCAAGCAACCTAGGGGCTCTATCAACGTGCAATAGCGACTCGTAAGGTCACCTAAAGCAGTACATGATGATAAAGATAAACCAGATAGCATACTATCATCTTGAGTAAGACTGTCCTACTGGGACAGGTCCTCCCTCAATCAGTGCAATCACGTGCCTGTGATCCAATAATTGACTCTGAGGGCACTATCTCCAACAAAAACATGTCCATATGTCAATCCTAAGTGATAGTCCCCTACGGACTCAACTTCCATGCTTGCTCCGTTTGCAACTCTGAGGGTCATATCACCCGCCTTCAAAACCCTACAACTTCTCAGTGCCTGCAACAAATTACAGATATGAGATCCTGATTCAGTATCCAATACCCAGGAAGTAGAGTTGATTAACAGACAGTTTTCAATTACATACACACATGATGCCGAAGCCATAACCTATTTCGAGTCCTGGTTCTTGGCATTCCAAGCCCTGCAATCTTTCTTCCAGTGTCATTTCTTATGACAATAGAAGCATTCTTCTTTCCCCAATGTTGGTCCCGCCACTTTTGCCTTTCCCTTGGTTTCCACCTTACTAACACTGCCTATCGGTTTGGTAGGGCCTTTCCTTTTCTTTCCTTTGGCTTTCTCCTTAGATCTAGAAGAAGAATCACCGCCAATAAATAGAGCGGGTGTTTCCCTGACTTTCTGCAGGGTGCCCTATGCACTCCTCAACATGTTGAGGAGTTCCGGAAGTTCAACTTCTTTTCTTTCCATGTTGAAATTCTGGATAAACTGGGCGTAGGTGGAAGGAAGGGACTGGAGAATCAAGTCTGTGTACAGCTCGTTCTCTAACGTGGTCCTAAGGTCCTTGAGCTCCTCAATGTAGCCAATCATCTTAAGGACGTGTTCCCCTACAGATGATCCGACGGCCAGCCTCGCTGAAAACAGTTTCTTCGAGGTCTCGTATCTTGCGATACGGGATTTCTCTCCATATAGTTCCTTAGTATGGTGAAATATGGATTCAAGGTCCATATTCTCGTGCCTCCTCTGATGTTCATTGTCCATAGAGGCAAGCACGAGGCACTTGGCCTTCGCGCAGTCAATCTCCCAGGTCTTACGGATTTCCTTATCCGCGACGCTGGATTCTGGACCTGGGACGGCGGGGGCCTTAGTGGTATGGAGATACCGCAACTTCTCATAAGTGATTGCCATTTTGACATTCCTGAACCAATCTTTATAGTTTGGCCCTGTCAATATATTTTTATCTAATAGTAACATAAGGCCCGTCATGATGTTTGGTTGCTGCAATTAGGAGAGAGAGAAGAAACACTTTAGCATGATGCTCTTGCAAGTTTAGAGTGGTTTTTAGTTTGTCTAAACAGGATGGTTCCCACTGTTTCTCGAATCCTTCCTCAAACCATAAAAGAAGAATTAGTCAGGATTGATCTCACCGTACAATACTTGCTTAACCGTTCAGCCAGGCCGGTGTCGGTACTTCGAGAGAGGTTTTACGACGCTTTCGTGAAGTTCCTAAATTAAATAACCTATTTTCCCTGTAGGCGTAGCCCCGCTAACACCTTTCTAGTCACCTACTTGGTTTATAGCATTGATCGTTAAGTGAAAAAATCTCCCGAGGAGAAGCATATACTCACAGTAGGATCGGGATCCAAATATCATCGTGTGATAAAGCTGAAGGAATCCTACCAAAATCATCACACTCCAATTGGTATGCAACACTAGCAAGTTTCAGTTTCTTTAGAAACTCACGATGTGAATTTTTGCCCCATGCTCTTATGACCTTGACTTTGGCCAACAAATCATAAGTCACATGTCATGTTCCACCCGTCATTCTCCAGGTTAATTTGAACTCACCCGTACATACCCTTGACTTTGGCCAACAAAGCAGTACGACTGCCCCAAACCAACGCATCTATCTATGCTTCATATGAATATCCAACAGCTACCAATCACTATGCCTTGACTTTGGCCAACAATCATAGCTTGAATACTATTGAGTATTCATATGAAATGATGGAGGGATACAGATGGTTTTGGTGAAACCGTGAACGTAGTGAACTTGATATAATCGAAGGAACGTGATAGCTTTTAAAAGAAGTGGTTTAAGCTCCGCATTTAAAAGTTTTGCTGTTTTGGAAAAAAACCGAGTGGTTTTGAAATTGTTCCAACGGTTTAACTTTGGTTTGTTTTTTTTGCATTTATATAGTGCTGTCCCATCAATTAATCCTACCATTGCAGAAAACAACGAAAATACAACGTACGCTTATGCCATCAGCATTCGCCACGGGGCCCCGTCATCACCCGTTAGGTTACTTAACTAACGACAGAGCGGGGGCTGGACTAGCGCGGATCCAAAACATAAGCAACGTCTACTAGATATCATATATAGATATATACATTCGTCATACGCAATGATAGTCATTCCAGATCACAGATGAACACATTGGATATGCTAGGAACCCGCGTTTCGTTCAAGCCTGCAACGAAAGACGGATTACACGGTCGTGATGAATAGCCAAAACCCTACCCTTGACCCCTACGGGTGCGGCAAACTACCAGCCAAATACCCGAAGTGGAGCAGCCTCCCTCAACAAAGTGAGTAGGCCACTCGGCACTTCAAAGTACCCGGTAGTCTGTGCACCCCACCTTGGGTCTATCCTAGGAGCAGAAAATAGTAAAATAAATAATATACAAAGGCGGCTACATCCTCAACCCGAATGTGCGACCTAAAAATAATATTACATCAATTTACAATTTACATCAAATGAAAGATAAATAAACACTCATCTCACATCCCTGGCTATTCATCCACGATAATCCAACAAGTTCATATACACAATCCAACAACACAAATCACAAATATGTACAACCCCCACTAATCGAAGTATAGCGATCAGTAGACGTTCAGTACATATATCACATTACATATATAATCCAATTGGCTAAACATTATAGAATTTCGATCAATATTAAAATTTGAAACTACCCCAAAGGCTGTTATTGGATCAGTTTAGCCGAGGCGTCCCGGTGAGTAGATGTACTCATCTATGCGGGAATCATCTGGATGGCGCAAGGCGCCCGATAGTTAGGATTATTAGTAGTTCTTGCATTTATATGCGTAGTTTCCTTGTCATTCATCTCATTTCCTTGCATCATCTTATACATATATGATATTAACTCATAGGACACTTGCACAATTACCATTGGTCTATGCCGTACATGCACAATTTTATGCGAACACACATGCCATTGGTAATTGTAAGTCTATGTTACTCACCCCGGTATTTTCGGGGAGGCGGAATAGGTAAAAATCGAATTTTTCTCGCATGGAAACATAGAGTAACCATGAAGGATCTTTGCTAAACAAAAACTAACAAACGAACAAGGTGATTTAACTACTGGGTTAAGAGATTATACCAAAAGCTTGATCTCCTTCTCTTCTTGTGTTTCTTTCTCTTGTTGTGAGCTCATTGGTGTGGTGTAGATGGCTCCTCCTCACCCTCTTCTCTTTGCCAAAGAAAGATCCGCCCGAAGGCCTCTACCTTGAGCTCCTACCTCAACAATAAAGTAACTAGAGTGCTTGGCTTGCTAGACTAAGAACCCTAGAGTGAGTAGAGAGGTGTTTTTGTGGTTTGATCTCACAAAACTCTTGATTTTCAACTCATGAAACAAGAGAGCCTTGAGAGAGGAAGAGGAGAGAGCTAGCAAGAGAGAGAATGTATCATGATAGAATGAGGAGATAGCTCTCATATGATGAAAAAGAATAATGATAATTTTAATTAGGATAAATTGTCATGGTTGATGTTGATTTGACCATTATCATGTCACAATTAATGCTAAGCATGCTCACAAAAATATCTAAGTCAACTTGGGTCAACAAAGTCAAATGGTCAAACCAATTAACCATGATACAATTATCTCTAATTAAAACTCATTAATCAATTTCCTCCATCTCATTATGGTTTTAATCAAGTCAATGGTCAAAATGCTAATGAGGTTCCTCTGCCTCTGTCAACTGTGTATACACACCCGCATCCGTGTTCCGAGAAACACGAATACAATGAGACCGAACCAACCCAAAACCAAATACTAGGATCTGGCTTAAACTAAAGCCCACTAGTATCTGCTGCCCAAACACCGAACACGCACAAGCACGTGTATGTGAACGAACCCTGTCGTAAAACCATACGACTTCTACTCTGTTTCGCCCAAAGGTGAAAAACCCTCTGTGTGGGACTCTAAAGACTCGACACTACGCTGGCAGTGGGTTTAACCATAGGCCGAAAGCGGTACTAGTTGTACGTAACGGTCCCCAGGTAGATGCCAGTAAGAAGACCGATGAGATGAACCCATCCGAACTCCTACTGAGCCTGAATGTGACAATCTCCGTACAGTCCGGTCTGTTCGTCTAAGAGTATCGCATATCGAGCCTAGGAGGCTGTAAACATCAGACCCATAATAGCGGTACAAGTCGTGTCGTAGTGCGATCCAAAACACCCTGAGAAACTACTGGAGTACCTACCAGTAAATCTCGCTTGCCCTGGCCAGAGACTTTGTGTAATGGCGTTCCGAACACAGCGCGATATCATCCCCCAATACAGGGAAAGACGAATCCTATCTAACACCACTGCCTCCAAGTGCTTCCGGACTGCACCCAACTACTACCTGTTTGCACGACTCAATAGAGCCGTGGTAGGGTAGTAATCTAAGAACAGTGGGAACACACTCGAGGCGAAGCAGCAGTGCCAAGTCAACGGACTAAGCTGTACTCATGTCACCTGGGAACTGATAACCGACGATAGGTATAATACCAACCAACAGTTCCCAGCGAGTCCTGTCTAGTGTACTCGTAACCTAATGAGCACCTGCATACTATCTCTAGTATGACGTACTGATGGCTGCAGGACAGACCGTCTCCCCTCCTGGGATGAGAAGCATATACACTAGTCTACTCTGGAGTATCGATACCCTGTCTCGATAATCCTATGACCAGGGACCTGTATAAGGATGTGCCTGTAGACTACCCAGCCCCCACTAGTGTGACTGCCATCACAATGCTGGTCGTCAAGCAAAGATCCTAAGGGCTCTATCAATATGTATTTGCAATATGTTAAAAGAAACACATACACATATTAAGATAGATACAAACCAAGTAGCATACTACCATATTGAGCAAGAATGTCAATCCATGTATATATCCCAAGCTTCCAAAATGTAATATACAAACTAGTACTATACAATAATGGCCTCTAGGGCATATCACACTAATAGTAAGTGCTATGTCACGATCGCTATAGAACTTAATTAGAATCGGTATCTGTGCAATTATATCAAACACGATATGTAGACTTGCAGTTGTATATTCATCTCATCAAGATTGGATACGTAGGTTGCTAGTTATATACCTCATGTGCATTTGCATCATATACGATATGTAGACTTGCAGTTGTATATTCATCTCATCAGGATTGGATACGTAGGTTGCTAGTCATATACCTCATGTGCATTTGCATCAATAATGATATGTAGACTTGTAGTTGTATATTCATCTCATCAAGATTGGATACGTAGGACTGCTAGTCATATACCTCCTTGCATCATCATTCATGCCGAGTTTTCTAGTCACACATCATATTTCATATTATTGATACCATAGGCATTCATTATCGCCGACATGTTCATATATTGTGATTTTCTTGGAGATTTCAGTATTTATGAGATTTCTGAATTTTGGGGGGAAACCGCAAGAATTTATAAACCTATTATCATTTTAAAAATGCAAGTTGTGGTTTTCTCGTGATATGAAGTATGTGTCGTCCACCATAAGTTTGTAAGTCCATATTGCGACCCCCGGTACTTGCGGGGAGGCGGAAACGGTATAAAAAACAAATTTTTATCGCAAGAGGCAACATGGACTACACTAGGTCGGGATCGTGTCTAAACTAAACTAGCAAATACGCTAAAAGGAGTTAGCTACTATGGAAGATGGTTATACCTAAACTTGAACTCCTTCTTCTTTAAACCTTGTAGAGGTTGATGGTTCTCTTCTTGTCGCCTTCCTCCGTCGAAGATGGATCCACCTCGAAGGTTCGACCTTTGGGCTCTTCCTCGATCTTTGAGTGAACTAGGGTTTCCGGCTTGCTAAACCTTCAACCTAGAATGAGTAGAGAGAGACTAGGGTTTGCTTTTCTTTTCAAGGTGATGGATTCTCAACACATGAGAAGGGGTCACCTTGAGCTTGAGGAAGAAGAAGATGAAGAGAGGAGAGAGAGAGGTTATGATAGAATGAGCTATATTTTTCTCTCTTGCAATCATAATGCAAAAGAAAAGTATTATCTAAATAATAATAATTGAAATAAGAATAGTTGATGGTTATTTTTGGAATGACCACTATCATGCTTCTTTAAATGAAGTGTAAGCATGAATCAAGGAGGATCTTTCAAAGCATGATGGTGGTCAATGGTCAACAAGTCAACCAAGGTCAATAAGTCAACAAAAATCAACCATAACATAATTCTCATTTAATTACTATTATTAATAGATAATACATAAATCCATTAGGGTTTGGAAAATGATAACTGTCAACTGTGCATACGCACCCGTTCCGAAACCCTAATGAAAAACCTCATCCTCCGCCTCAAGCAACTGTGCATACACACCTGCATTCTCGTTCCGAGGAACAAGAATACCAAGAGATAAAAGCAACCCTAAAACATATACCAGTATCTGGCTCAAACCAGAGCCTGCCAGTATAATCCGTCCGGACTCCAAACGTGCACAAGTGCGCGGATGAGAACGAACCTTGTCGCAAAACCATGCGACCTCTACTCTGTTTTGCCCAGAGGCGAATACCCTCTGTGTGGGACTCTAAAGACTCGGCACTACGCTGGCAGTGGGTTTAACCACAGACCGCAAGCGGCACTAGCTGTGCGTAACGGTCCCCAGGTAGATGCCGACAAGAAGGCTGACGAGGTGAAACCCCATCGGTAATCCTACTGAGTCTGAATGTGACAGTCTCCGTACAGTCCGGTCTGTTCGTCTGATACATCGCATGGCGGGCCTAGGGGGCGGTAAACGTCAGTCCCCCAATAGCGGTACAAGTCGTGCCGGAGCGAAGCCCAAAACACCCTGAGATAACACTGGAAACCTACCAGTATATCTCGTTTGCCCTGGCCAGGGACTACTCGTGTAATGACTCTCCTAGACACAGCGCGATGTCAACCCCCAATACCGGGAGAGACGAATCCTGTCTAACCGTCACTGCCTCCAAGTGCTTCGGGACTGCACCCAACCACCACCTGTTTGCACGACTCATTTGAGCCGTGGTAGGGTAGTGATCAAAGTGCAGTGGGAACACACTCGAGGCGAAGTGCCAGTGTCAAGTCAGCGGACTAAGCTGTACTCATGTCACCTGGGAACTGATGACTGACGATAGGTATAATACCAACCTATCAGTTCCCGACGAGTCCTGTCCAGTGTACTCGTAACCCAACGAGCACCCGTATACTATCTCCAGTACGACGTACTGATGGCTGTGGGACAGACCATCTCCCACACTGGGATGAGAAGCGCATACGCTAGTCTACTCCGGAGTATCGATGCCCTGTCTCGATAGTCCTGCGACTAGGGACCTGTATAAGGATGTGCTTATAGATTACCCAGCCCCCACTAGTGTGACTGCCATCACAACGCTGGTAATCAAGCAAAGATCCTAAGGGCTCCACTAATGCGTATAAGTGATATAGTAAAATAAACACAAGTATACATTGAAGTAGAGACAAACCAAGTAGCATACTACTATTTTGAGCAAGATTGTATATACAAGGTGAATATCCCAAGCATCCATTAAGTAATATACAAACTAGTATGATACAGTAATGGCCTCTAGGGCATATACACTAACAATCTCCCACTTGCACTAAGGCCATGTACTGGCGTATCGAAGACCTATCATCTCGATCAGCCGCTCGAACTGAGTCTGGGGCAGGGCCTTGGTGAATGGATCTGCAGTGTTGTCTTCTGAAGCAACTCTTCGAACCTCGATGTCCTTGCGATCCACGATCTCCCTGATCAGGTGATACCGCCTCAAGATGTGCCTGGATCTCTGATGGGACCTGGGTTCCTTCGCTAAAGCTATAGCCCCATTGTTGTCGCAATACAGAGGTATTGGATCAACAATGGACGGAACCACCTGAAGTTCTTTCAAGAACTTCCTCATCCAGACAGCTTCTTTTGCGGCATCAGATGCAGCGATGTATTCCGCTTCCATCGTCGAGTCTGCAACGGTTTCCTATTTGGAACTCTTCCAACACACCGCCCCTCCATTGAGGGTAAAGACAAAGCCCGACATGGACTTGGAATCATCCTTGTCACTCTGGAAGCTTGAGTCAGCAAAGGCCTCGATCTGGAGGTCTTTTCCTCCATACACCAAGAACATCTCCGTAGTCCTTCTCAGGTACTTGAGAATGTTCTTTACCGCTATCCAGTGTTTCTCCCCAGGGTTTGACTGATACCGGCTTACCACACTCAGTGCATAAGCTACATCCGGTCTGGTACACAACATCGCATACATTATAGCGCCTACCGCAGAAGCGTAGGGTATAATAGACATGCGATCCCTCTCCAAATCAGTCTTGGGAGACATCTCTTTAGAGAGGGTGATCCCGTGACAAGCCGGTAGGTTACCGCGCTTGGAATCTTCCATACTGAATCTCTTCACTATGGTGTCGATGTACCTGGACTGAGAAAGTCCCAATATCCTCTTGGATCTATCACGATGGATCCGGATCCCCAGGATGTATGAGGCATCACCCAGGTCTTTCATGGAGAACCTGTGTGACAAGAACCCCTTGACAGATTGTAGCATAGGAATGTCATTTCCTATTAAGAGAATGTCATCCACGTATAAAACGAGGAATACTACAGTTCTCGCTACAAATCTACTATAGATGCATGGTTCATCTGGATTTTTGATAAAGCCAAATTCTTTGGCCGTCTCATCAAAGCAGATGTTCCAACTCCGCGATGCCTGCTTTAGTCCATAGATGGACTTAAGCAACTTGCACACCTTTCCGCTGCTCCCACTCTGAATGAAGCCCTCTGGCTGGTCCATATAGACACACTCCTCTAAATTTCCATTTAGAAAAGCTGTCTTTACGTCCATTTGCCAGATCTCATAATCGTGGAAGGCAGCGATGGCAAGAAGGATCCGAATGGATTTCAGCATGGCTACTGGAGAAAAGGTTTCGTCATAGTCCAAGCCAGGTCTTTGACGGAAACCCTTTGCTACCAGCCTAGCTTTATAGGTCTCAACCTGTCCATCTACACCAATCTTCCTTTTGAAGTTCCACTTGCATCCTACGGGTTTTACCCCGTCTGGAGCAATGTCCAACGTCCATACCTTGTTGGTGTACATGGACTCCATTTCGGTCCGCATTGCATCCAGCCATTTCACTGAGTCAACGCTCTGAACGGCCTGCTGGAAGCTAGTAGGCTCATCATAATCTATGATGCAATCCTCTCTATCCCCGTCTATGAGAAAACCGTAGTATCTCTCGGGCGGATGAGACTGCCTACTACTTCTGCGGAGCGGCGTAGGAATGTCCTGTTCTGTTGAACCCTCTGGTTCCACTAAGCTTTCAGTAACAGTCTGTGGTTCTGGAACTTCTTCCAGTTCTATTGTGCTCCCACTTATCTGGGTTTCCAAAAACTCAGTTTCCAAGAAGCGGGCATGCTGAGAAACAATAACCTTTTGTTCCTCAGCGGAATAGAAAAGATACCCCCTGGAGTTCCTTGGGTATCCCACAAACTTACACTGTACTGAACGTGCCTCAAGCTTGTCCGCATGCTGCCTTTTTACAAAAGCTGGACATCCCCATACCTTAAGATACTTAAGACAGGGTTTCTTCCCCGTCCACATCTCATAAGGGGTGGTAGGCACAGTCTTGGTGGGAGCCTTGTTCAAGAGATACGCAGCTGCTTCTATTGCATATCCCCAGAATGATCGAGGTAACTCAGCGTTACTCATCATGGACCGAACCATATCCAATAGGGTTCGGTTCCGTCTCTCCGATACACCGTTATGTTGCGGAGTGTATGGAGGAGTAAGCTGAGAGAGAATACCATTCTCTTTTAAGTAATTCAGGAATTCGGCACTTAAGTATTCTCCACCTCGATCCGATCTTAGAATCTTAATACTTTTGCCGGTCTGTTTCTCTACTTCATTCTTATACTCCTGGAATTTTTCAAAAGCCTCGGACTTATGTTTCATTAAGAAAACATAACCGTACCTTGAGAAGTCATCCGTAAAAGTAATGAAGTAAGAATGTCCGCTTCGGGCATGTGTAGACATTGGACCGCACACGTCACTGTGTACGAGTCCCAAGAGCTCGCTCGCTCTTACTCCATGTCCAGTAAACGGAGTCTTTGTCATCTTTCCCTTGAGACAGGATTGACAAGTGGCATACGACTGATATTCGAACGCATTCAAATACCCTTCTGTATGTAACTTCGTCAACCTTCTCTCATTGATGTGACCCAATCTACAATGCCATAAGAAAGTCTGGTTTATTTCTGGAGACTTTCTTTTGTGTGTATTCTGGACATTAAAAATCTGTGGTTGGTTCAATACGTATATACCATTACTCAAAGTACCTGACCCAATCAAAACTTGATTAAGGCGAATGTTTACAACATTACTTACAAACGCAAATTCATAACCTTCTTTAGAAACTAAAGATACAGAAATGATATTACAAGTTGCGTTGGGTACAAAAAAGCAATTACGCAAAACCAAAACATGTCCATCTAACATTCCCAGGTGATAGTCCCCCACGGCTTTAGCATCCATGCTAGCTCCGTTTGCAACTCTGAGGGTCATGTCACCTGCTTTCAAAACACTACGGTTTCTCAACGCCTGCAAAGAATTACAGATATGAGATCCTGATCCGGTATCCAATACCCAGGAAGTAGAGTTTATAGAAAGACAGTTTTCAATAACATACACACCTGAAGCTGAAGCTGCAACCTGCTTCAATTCCTGTGTTCTGGCCTTCCAGGCCCTGCAATCATTCTTCCAGTGTCCTTTCTTATGACAAAAGAAGCATTCTTCCTTATCCACAAGCTTCCCAGCTATCTTTGTTGCTTTTCCTTTTCCCTTCGTATCCACTTTACTAACACCGCCCCTTGGTTTGGCGGGGGCTTTCTTCTTCTTTCCCTTGGCTTTCGCCTTGGACCTAGAAGAAGATGTTCCTCCTACAAACAAAGTGGATGTTTCCCTACCTTTCTGTAGGGTGCCCTCTGCGCTCCTCAGCAGGTTGAGGAGCTCTGAAAGTTCAACCTCCTTTTCTTGTAGGTTGAAGTTCATTATAAACTGGGCGTAAGTGGAAGGAAGGGACTGGAGAACTATATCTGTATATAGCTCACTCTCCAATGTGATCCCTAGGTCAGCGAGCTCCTCAATGTAGCCGATCATCTTTAGCACGTGCTCGGCTACTGATGATCCGACGGCCATTCTTGTCGAAAACAACTTTTTCGACGCTTCGTATCTTGCGATACGTGATTGCTCTCCATACAGTTCTTTTGTATGAAGCAATATGGACTCCATGTCCATATTCTCATGCCTCCTCTGATGTTCGTTGTCCATCGAGGCAAGCAGGAGGCACTTGGCCTTCGCGCTATCAATCTCCCAAGTCTTGCGGATTTCCTTATCCGCGACGCTGGAAGTTGGACCAGGGACAGGGGGAGCTTTGGTGGTAAGAAGATACCCCAGCTTGTCATAAGTGATTGCTATCTTGACATTCCTGAGCCAATCTTTGTAGTTTGTCCCTGTCAGCTTGTTTTTATCTAGGAGTAACTTAAGTCCAGTCATGTTGATTGGTCGCTGCAATTAGGAGAGAGAAGAAGAAACACTCAGCATGATGCTCTTGCAAGTTTAGAGTGGTTTTTAATTTGTCTAAACAGGATGGCTCCCACTGTTTCTCGAATCCCTCCTCAAACCATAAAGGAAGAATTAGTCAGGATCAATCCCACCGTACAATACTTGCTTAACCGTTCAGCCAGGCTGGTGTCGGTACTTCGAGGGAGGTTTTCCAACGCTTTCGCGAAGTTCCTTAATTAAAGAACCTCTTTTCCCTCGGGGCGTAGCCCCGCTAACACCTTTCTAGGCACCTACTAGGTTTATAGCATTGATCGTTAAGTGAGAAATTTCCTGAGGAGTAGCATATACTCACAGTAGGATCGGGATCCAAATATCATCGCGTGACGAAACTGAAGGAATCCTACCAGAATCACCACACTCCAAATGGTATGCAAATCTAGCAAGTTTCAGTACTTATGAAACTCCCGATGTGGATTTTTGCCCCATGCTCTTATGACCTTGACGAAGGTCAACAAATCATAAGTCACATGTCAAGTTCTGCCCGTAATTATCCAGGTTAATTTGAATCCACCCGCATATACCCTTGACGAAGGTCAACAAGGTAATGTGAGTGTCCCAAACCAACGCATCTATCTATGCTACATATGAATACTTAACAGCTACCAATCACTATGCCTTGACGAAGGTCAACAAACACAGCTTGAATACTATTTGAATATTCATACGAAACGACGGAGGGCTACGAATGGTTTTGGCAAAACCGTGAACGTAGTGAACTTGATTTGGTCGATGGAACGAGATAGCTTTTAAATGGAGTGGCTCAAACTCCGTATTTTAAAAGTTAGTTTTGAAAAGAACCGAGTGGGTTTTCGAAAGTGTTCCAACGACTTTAGCTTGGTTTATTATCTTGCATTAGTTCTTTTAATGCGTGATATTCTTGCATTAGTACTTTTAATGCGTCCCATCATTTAATCCTACCATTGCAGAAAACAACCAAAATATGACGTACGCTTATGCCATTCGCATTCGCCACTGGGCCCCGTCATTACCCGTTAGGTTACTTAACTAACGACAGAGCGGGGGCTGGGCTAGCGCGTCTGTAAAACATAAGCAACGCCTAAATAGTTATAGATATAGCAATAGTAGACATTACAGATCACAGATGAATGCATTGGATATACTAGCAATCCGCAATCCTTTCGAGCCTGAAACGAACAGCGGATAACACGGTCGCGGTGAATAGCTAAATACCCCACCCAAGACCCCTACGGGTGCGGCAAACTACCCGCCAAGTACTCGATAGTTTGTGCACCCCCTCCATGGGTCTATCCTAGGAGCAAAAACAGTAAAAAGAATTATACAATGACGGCTACAACCCCGACCCGGTTGTGCGGCCAAACAAATAATATTATTACATCAATTTACATTTACAATGAATGAAAGAAAAACAAAAGCTCATCTCACATCCACCCCGGCTATTCATCCGCGACAGTCCAACACATTCATATACACATTCCAGCACATTACAGATCATGTATAACCCCGACTAATCGACTTATAGCGATTAGCCGACGTTCAATACATGCAAACATCACAGATATAACCAATATAGCCAAAGTGCAGTGAAGTTCGGAAAAAATACGGAATTATAGGACCCCAAAAGGAAATTTCTTTTCTGGAAAATCTGGGCACATATAATATATTTCAAAAATCCCAAAACCAACACACAAACACTCTGCACGAAAATCGATGGACAGAAGACGACAAACCGCGGCGCTTCCGCCGCACATGCCTACCTCGTGCGGCGGAAGGGCGGCGGTTTGAGGGAATTAGGTCATCGTTTTTCATGGGTGCACTCACAAAACCCTGAGACGATTTTACAAGTATAAAGTTTTTCATTTTGAGCCAAAAAAAATTCAACAGAAACTCAGTTTTTGTGATTTTTCCGGTTTTGTGATTTTTCGTTTCCGAACTTCGTTACACTTCACTACCAAGCTAGTTTAAGTTTAGTTAGGCTCTGATACCACTGTAAGTCCATATTGCGACCCCCGGTACTTGCGGGGAGGCGGAAACGGTATAAAAAACAAATTTTTATCGCAAGAGGCAACATGGACTACACTAGGTCGGGATCGTGTCTAAACTAAACTAGCAAATACGCTAAAAGGAGTTAGCTACTATGGAAGATGGTTATACCTAAACTTGAACTCCTTCTTCTTTAAACCTTGTAGAGGTTGATGGTTCTCTTCTTGTCGCCTTCCTCCGTCGAAGATGGATCCACCTCGAAGGTTCGACCTTTGGGCTCTTCCTCGATCTTTGAGTGAACTAGGGTTTCCGGCTTGCTAAACCTTCAACCTAGAATGAGTAGAGAGAGACTAGGGTTTGCTTTTCTTTTCAAGGTGATGGATTCTCAACACATGAGAAGGGGTCACCTTGAGCTTGAGGAAGAAGAAGATGAAGAGAGGAGAGAGAGAGGTTATGATAGAATGAGCTATATTTTTCTCTCTTGCAATCATAATGCAAAAGAAAAGTATTATCTAAATAATAATAATTGAAATAAGAATAGTTGATGGTTATTTTTGGAATGACCACTATCATGCTTCTTTAAATGAAGTGTAAGCATGAATCAAGGAGGATCTTTCAAAGCATGATGGTGGTCAATGGTCAACAAGTCAACCAAGGTCAATAAGTCAACAAAAATCAACCATAACATAATTCTCATTTAATTACTATTATTAATAGATAATACATAAATCCATTAGGGTTTGGAAAATGATAACTATCAACTGTGCATACGCACCCGTTCCGAAACCCTAATGAAAAACCTCATCCTCCGCCTCAAGCAACTGTGCATACACACCTGCATTCTCGTTCCGAGGAACAAGAATACCAAGAGATAAAAGCAACCCTAAAACATATACCAGTATCTGGCTCAAACCAGAGCCTGCCAGTATAATCCGTCCGGACTCCAAACGTGCACAAGTGCGCGGATGAGATCGAACCTTGTCGCAAAACCATGCGACCTCTACTCTGTTTTGCCCAGAGGCGAATACCCTCTGTGTGGGACTCTAAAGACTCGGCACTACGCTGGCAGTGGGTTTAACCACAGACCGCAAGCGGCACTAGCTGTGCGTAACGGTCCCCAGGTAGATGCCGACAAGAAGGCTGACGAGGTGAAACCCCATCGGTAATCCTACTGAGTCTGAATGTGACAGTCTCCGTACAGTCCGGTCTGTTCGTCTGATACATCGCATGGCGGGCCTAGGGGGCGGTAAACGTCAGTCCCCCAATAGCGGTACAAGTCGTGCCGGAGCGAAGCCCAAAACACCCTGAGATAACACTGGAAACCTACCAGTATATCTCGTTTGCCCTGGCCAGGGACTACTCGTGTAATGGCTCTCCTAGACACAGCGCGATGTCAACCCCCAATACCGGGAGAGACGAATCCTGTCTAACCGTCACTGCCTCCAAGTGCTTCGGGACTGCACCCAACCACCACCTGTTTGCACGACTCATTTGAGCCGTGGTAGGGTAGTGATCAAAGTGCAGTGGGAACACACTCGAGGCGAAGTGCCAGTGTCAAGTCAGCGGACTAAGCTGTACTCATGTCACCTGGGAACTGATGACTGACGATAGGTATAATACCAACCTATCAGTTCCCGACGAGTCCTGTCCAGTGTACTCGTAACCCAACGAGCACCCGTATACTATCTCCAGTACGACGTACTGATGGCTGTGGGACAGACCATCTCCCACACTGGGATGAGAAGCGCATACGCTAGTCTACTCCGGAGTATCGATGCCCTGTCTCGATAGTCCTGCGACTAGGGACCTGTATAAGGATGTGCTTATAGATTACCCAGCCCCCACTAGTGTGACTGCCATCACAACGCTGGTAATCAAGCAAAGATCCTAAGGGCTCCACTAATGCGTATAAGTGATATGGTAAAATAAACACAAGTATACATTGAAGTAGAGACAAACCAAGTAGCATACTACTATTTTGAGCAAGATTGTATATACAAGGTGAATATCCCAAGCATCCATTAAGTAATATACAAACTAGTATGATACAGTAATGGCCTCTAGGGCATATACACTAACAAAGTTTTCCTGATTTCTGTTGGTTTTCGAGACCCGATTCGAGGAGTAGGATGAACCGTTTCGGGTACATAGTGGACCCGGTATGGTACCCCGGGGCGAGAGTGTTTTTGTGGGGATGACGATGACCCTGGCAGGGGTGGACTACTTACCGGAGATGTCTGACGCGGCGGGTATCCAGAGGATACCGACCGTAGTCGTGAGTTTTGATTATATGGGCTGATCCGGACCGACGGAGCCCGAGATATTGAGGATATTGTGTCGATGATTGACACAGACTTTCTGTCAATTTCACTAATGATAACCTAGTTTTATTATACAAAAGGTTTTACGAAGATAAAGATACAGATCTTCTCATATCAGATATATCATGATTTCGTGTTGATTATCCATTCATGTTGCATTCATACTTGTGCATTGCATCATATTGGTATATGTAGGTTGTGATGCATTTGCGTGCATGCTTACGATAGCCTTATTAGATGTTACTTTCTACTCACGAGTTGGCAACTCACCTCCGTTGTGCCACAGTATTTTGCAGGTCTGGCCCGTTAGCACAGAAGCAGCGGGCGTACTTTCTCTTTTTGCTTCTTTTGTTTTGACTTGCGGCTTCCTCGTAGGTGGGTTGCGAGGATATTTTGTTCCCACTTTGTATATTATTATTGTATCTAGTATACTCCATCTACCTTATCTACCGTTTTCCACCAGTTGTATTTGGACTTAGACGGTGAGCTTGTGAGACTTGTATGTATTCTATTCTGGTGTCGATGCTCACTTGAGCCGACATGGTGTTTTCCTATTTCTTGTTTTCATATGCTTATATCCTATTATGATGATATGTGTTGCATGTGGTTATGATTCCGCCATTGGCGAAGAGCTAGCTCCTGCTTGGGGATGCCTTTATTCATCACTTATGTGCATTCTTGTTTTGTACCCGTTTGGGGATAGTATTTACAAAGGAAACTCTGTCGAAATTTTCGGAAATATTTGATGTTTTAAAATGATTTTATTTTATTAAAATCGCCTTTTTAAGTTAAGTTTTCCTTCACTCTAATTCTTTAAACGGTTTAGATTTCTGGGCTTTGGCTTACTTGGATTACGTTACGCCATGAGACGTTTCGTAATTTAAGTGCCAGTCACGTTCCATAATTTCGGGTCGTGACAAAGTTGGTATCAGAGCGATAGGTTTTACCTTTCTGAGTGTAGGATGACCCTTGGTAGATGGAGTGGGTGACTTAAGCAGAGTAACATAGCGTGTGTATGTTCCGCGGCATACTTACGATACAGTACTCCGTCTAAATGACCTTAGGACACATAATTGTTTGTACCTCCTTCCTTGATTCCATATATCCTGTGATTCGAATGAGATATTCTTATCGATCCCGTTCCTTGTTTCAGTCACTATGCCGTCGAAGATTACTAGGGCTCAGTGGGCTGCCGCCAGAGATGAGATCGGGGAAGGCTCGTTTGAGACGGGGACTGACCAGGACGGTACACCCATTTTTCAGGAGCAGGTTGATTCACCCTCTACAGACCGTATCTCTAGGCTAGAGGCCAGTGTTCGGGATTTGCGCCAGATAATCGGATCCTTGATAGAGATCAGTCGAGCACATAGATCGGATATTGCACCACCTACGGTTGTTCCAGAACCGAAGCGGATTCGCACCAGTATGCCAACTCAGAGGCAGATGGGTAGACGCCGTGACAGATTCTTTCCGGGAGATGCTGGCGGCAGAGAATTGAGACGAGATCAGTTATGTAACAATTTGGGATATTTTAGATAATTAATTTATTTATTTATTTAATTAAAAATGTTAATTTAAATCTTGTTGTAACATAAGACCTTTTAATATGTAGTAGGTTAAATAAGTAAAGAAAATAGTTTGTTTATAATAATAAATATAATGAGGGGTTTTGTGAAAAGTTTAATTAATCTTGGAAATTGGAAATGTTCTGAGGGTTTATGTGTAAAAGGGCTAGGGACTTGGTTAAGGTTAAATTAAACCCTTGGAATATCATAACCTAGATGACACTTCCTGCTTGCATGAACACTTCATGCTCACACACCTCCTACTTGAATGGATACACCACACTACTTCTTGATGACACCTCCTCCAAACTTCATCACTCCTCTATTCTTATCCTTCTTTTGCTTCAGTTGAGAGATCAAATTAGAAACAATTGGCAAAACTAGAAAATAAAGAAAAGCTTAGATCACACTAAAGAAAAAGTGAAGAGAAGTGAAACTAAGTGCTAAGGATCACTACTACCACCCTCAAGCTAGGATCTATTGTGCTTGTGCATCATTGAAGGAGCCTTTCAGTGATCATTCTATAGGTATAAGTTTCAACCCTACAAATTTAAGTTCAATACTGTTTTAGTGTAGAATCATGATATCGGAAATATCGTATTTTGATAAAATTAGGCTCTGTTTTGAATCTGCTAGAGACTAGGTAATCTTTAACAAAATCAAACAGTACCTTCATATTGTAAATTGGACCTAGAATAACCACTAGAAAGATGGACCTATTCCTCTGATTTTTGGCCGGCGTCATTCAATGAATGTCTGAGCTCGCCGGTTTTGTGTAGGAGTTGGGTGTTGAAAATTTTAGGGTAGCTCTCTGTGTTTATGTTAAGGTGTTTGGTATAGTTAGTTTATGTTATAAATTCATAATATAAAATCTGGTAGCAAATATCTGTTTTTAGTGTGCAATGTTAGAAAACAAGGAAAATTGTGATATTTAACATACTGAATTTGAATCTAGAACCATTAGGTATAACTACTAGAAAAAACTAACAAGACCAAAATTATAATGAGACCACTAGGGAACTTTACTCAAAGCCCGAGACCCTAACCCCATGTTTTGGCCGGCGAGAACACCATAATTCCCCAGGTCGCCGGACTTTTGGTGGGTTTTGATGTTGAAATTTCTTCTGCAGCTTAGGTTTGGTATTTTATAAGTGTCTGTATTGTTTGATTTGTCTAAATAATTATACAGTGAAATATGGGAGTAAATAGTTAAGGTTTTATCAAATTTCTGATATTTACGATACGGATTTTTCGTATTTTAAACTGCAACGGAACCATTAACGTTTGTATGTTAACAGCAGGATTGTATTGCCGTTTTAGGTTAAGTACGCTGTAGGTTCTAACCTATGGGTGCCTATCTCGTTGTTTTGAGTTTTGATATGATATTTACGTCGATATGGTATAACGACGATTATATGTACGATTGCGAAGATTTCCGAGACGGAGCTGGCGGACATAACAGCGTGGATTTCAGTAAGCTCATCAAGTGGTGAGTCGATTTATATCTACGGGAGACGTCGGGTGGATGGCGTATAGCACCCCCGCAACCTTATAAATAATATTATGATATATAGTAGTTTTAGTAATTATTTAAGATATGGATATTGGAATTAATTTGCATCTAGTATGATACTCATATGCATATAGTTTACGAATGGTTTGGTAAATTGGTACGAAAGACCATGTCGTATTAGAGGTGGATTTGATATAGTAATAATGTGAGGTATTGTATAAGATATTATACTATATTGATGATGATAAGATTAGGATGTCGAATAACGGCCCAGTTCCCTTTAGACTCGTAAAATAATGCTTATATTTACTTTACTTGTTTACGTTATAATTGATGTTATACGTTTTCGTAATACGAACACTCTGATAGAACACTGAACAACTACCAATGAGTACTATGCTGCACACGCACGTACATACATATTACATTGCACTTCACCAGGTCACTGTAGAACCGTTCTGTTATATAATGCGTATATATGTATATGTTAATATGAATAAGCTATTACACCTATATAACACTTGCAAAAATACTAATGACTGCCATGCTGCACGAGCACAGTCGCGTATGTTACACCACACATCATTAGTATTGCCATCACACAGTATAATTGATACGTTTATTTGCTTGTATGACTTATTTATGTACTTTACTTTATTACCCGTTGCGTATTGCGAATACCAATACAATAGATGATTATATTTGATTCTTATGAGTTTTCTGGATGTTTTACTTTTGATGATATATATCAGTGGTATGGGACGCTGTTATATATGTATATATATAATATATCATCAGAATGATCTATGTAAGTATTCTCATTCTTTACTTGATATTTCTGGATATGATGCGTTGATGTCCACCATGAGTTTGATGTTTCTGATTGTTTTATTCCGAACCGAGTGGGGTAGATATACGGTTTCAGACTTGTTTTTTTCCAGACTGAGTGGGGGAGCTATACAGTCGGATACATGGTGGACCCTGATCGAGACCGAGGGGAAGGATAGCCGCAGTTGATGCGGGGAGACTAGCGAGGATACTCGATACCGGAGATAGAGATGAGCACGACAGATATCCAGTGGCTACTGACCGGGGTTCGATTTAGGCACGGCGGATATCCAAGGGATACCTACCGGGGCCAGGGATATCAGGTGGTGATCATCTGTTGAGATGGTGTCGACGATATCTGCATTTACGTGTCGGTGATGGACACGAGAGATTCAGATTTCGGGTGTCGATGTTGGACATCCATACATATATATTGATATGTTGTTATCATGTGATATACAGTAGATTATGGTTATTGTAGCCGACCAGGACTGAACCGGGGGACAATACCTGTATATATTTGTACGGGCATTCATATACATAAAAAGGAATTCAAACACGAGCTATAGACTCATTATTTTGAAATGTCTGATATGACATTGAGATCTTTAAATTGTAAACCTCTTAACATTTTCCATCAAAACATCAGGACGTATACCCTAAGTAAAGATACTTATTAAATTTCCTACTATCACGTCTGCTTTATGCCGTGACATATCTATTCCGTGGCTATTTTAAAGAAAAGGTTTATATATATATATATATATATATATTCGGCTACTTTGGGCTTATACCTAGATACAGGTCATTTGCATTGATATGTTCTACTTGGGATTGCATGACTGATAGGGTTGCATTATAATACATATGCAAATCATATTACATTAGTACAGATTATGATAGTACTTTACTTATGACCTAGGCATCGTCGTGCATTTCGATTTCTACCTTGTGATGTACTTTTGTTCACTGAGTTGGCAACTCATCCCCGTTGTGCCACAGTTTCTTTCAGGTTTTACCGTTTGGATTATCAGCGGCTTTGGGCACACATTCCTTTCGCTGATTGCTTTGGTGAGTGAGTTATTATTGTATCGTACTCACACCTGATTATTCAAATATTCTTGTATCTAGTAAACTCCATCAACTTAGCAATGGTATATTGTGGACTTAGAAGCGAGACTTAGAATTTGGGTGTGGTGATGTCGCACTCATTGGAGTTGACTTTTTATATCGTTTTCTTGGTTGCTCCGCCGTTTGGGCGTGGATGCTAGCTCCCGTTGGGATGCTATTTTATCATTCCGGTTGTCTTGGGTTTTTATGCAAAATTACAAAGGAGGTGCTGTCAAATTTCAAAACGTCATAGATGCTCTTTAAACATAATTGTTTAAAATCAAATGGTTATTTTAAATTGATTCCATCTGATGATTATTAAAACATCACCTCCGATGTTTTCAAAAGAAAAAGGTTTAGATTCCGAGTTTCGGCTTACTTGAACCACGTCGGGGTCTTTAGATGTCACGTGATTTAAGTGTCAGTCACGTGCCACATTTGGGTCGTGAAAATGTTGGTATCAGAGCGTTTGGTTTAACCTTTGTTCGAGTCTAGGTTTGGCTATATGGGGTCTAGGCATGCACTTTGTTACCTAGACTTTACCTTGTAGAACTTGGACTTGACTTTGGGGGTCTTATACCCGAACTTTTGTTATATAGGATGACCTTTGTTGATGGAGTAGGTACAAAGTAGAGTGACGTACCGTACATATGTTCCGCGGCATATTTACGATATGATACTCCGCCTAAGTTACCTTAGGATTTATATCTCGAGATCTTCTTTCTATTCATTCCGTTGATCTATCCTCGTCAATATATGTTGATTGTTCCGGTCCCCATGTTTATGGAAGCCGAGAGTGCTGCAGTTAGAGATACGGTCAGAGCAGATTTGTCTGGGACAAGGACTGACCAGGGTGACTTTCCGGTGATATAGAGACATACCGTTTATAAATATTTGATCGAGTTCTAATATTGAAGCGAGTTTCTTCGGTATCCGCACCAGATGGTAGAGTCATTGCTAGAGATCAGCCAGACTTGAGGCGTGATATTTTCCCCTCTCCACAGATTGTGGTGTTGCGTACTGTTCAGACAGCGGTACCAATCATTGCTGAGGTTATCGAGATGTTGCTTCCAGAGTTCATGAAGTTAAAAGTTGACAAGGTTTACAAGTGTAGATGGATCAACGGGATTCGTAGCCGTTCAGATGTGGGATGGTTAGGACTTTTAATCTGTTGTGGCGCTCCGATACGAGATCGGTGAAATTAATTAGCTTCTTCCGATGGATCTTACGTAGACCGGATGCAAGTCGCTCGAGAAAAACATCGCGCAATAAGTTTTCCTCCGACGAATTGGGACGAGTTTTCGAAGATAAGCTTAACTAGATTCTTCTACGGAGTATCAGAGATGTCGGATTCGTGTTTCTGAGTTTTGTATGACTCCGAATTTGGCCATAACCAAGTTTGACTTACAATTCGCGTGGTTATCGCGATACGCTTCTTAATTGATTGATATTAGAGAGTAAAAGGACAAGAGATTGGTGCAAAGTTTCAGTGGGCAGTTATTCCTCACCGTCGATATTGAAGACTTGATGCATATACTGAAACACGTACGACTACACTTCAAGGAGGAAATCTTAAGGAAATGACAGTTATTACTAAAGGGAATGTGTATTCAGAAATAAGTGCTAGTTCCGGGAAGACTGGACAGTTTAAATCTGCAAGAGACGTGAAGGGGTTCCTTTTTGAAGTTGATAATAAGCAAGATTATGTTGGAGATAGTGCCCTCAGAGTCAATTATTGGATCACAGGCACATGATTGCAATGATTGAGGGAGGACCTATACCGGTAGGACAGTCTTACTCAAGATGATAGTATGCTATCTGGTTTATCTTTATCATCGTGTACTGCTTTAGGTGACCTTACGAGTCGTTATTGCACGTTGATAGAGCCCCTAGGATTCTTGCTTGACTACCAGCAGTATGAGGGCGATCATATACGTGGGAGCTGGGGTGTATAAGCACATCCTTAAAAGGTCCCTAGTCGTGGGAGTTTCGAGACAGGGCATCGATACTCCAGAGTAGACTAGTGTATACAGTCGAGACCCCAACGAGGGGCGGTGGCCAGTCTCACAAGCCATTGGTGTCAGTTGGTTCACCCAAGATGTATACAGGTGCTCATTGGGTTATGAGTACACCGGACAGGACTCGCCGGGAACATGCTAGTTGGTCTTATACCTGACGTCAGATAGCAGTTCCCTGGTGACATGTGTACAGGTTAGTTCATCGACCTGAGATCGTCATTTTTCTCGTGTGAGTTCCCACTGTGCTTTGATTACTACCCTACCACGCTCAAAGGAGACGTGCAAACAGGTTTTAGTTGGGTACAGTCCCGAGCCATATGGAGGCAGTGAGCGGATCTGCAGGGATTCGTCTCTCCCGGTATTGGGGGTGAGGTCGCACTGTGTCTAGGAGAGACATTACATAAAGCCCTTGGCCGAGGCAGGAGATTTACTGGTAGGCATTCCAGTAGTATCTCAGGGTGTTCTGGACTACACTCCGACACGACTTGTACCGCTTTTGGGGGTCTGACATTCACCAACCCCCAAGGCCCGCCCTGCGATGCTCATAGACGAACGGACCGGACTGTACGGATAATGTCACTGACAGGCTCAGTAGGGTGTCAGGATGAGTTCGCTCATCGACGTCCCTTTTGGTCAATACCCGGTAGCCCGTTACGTATAGGCTAATACCTCTGACGTGCTAGTGGTTAAATCCACAACCAATGTATTGACGAGTCTTTAGAGTCCCCCACAGACCGTTTTCTCAAGTTTCGGGCGAAACGCTGTAGAGGCCGTATGGAGATATGGTAGGGTTCAATCAGATACACGCGGTATTGCACGGATCATGATCGGACGGATAATACTAGCGGGCTTTGGTTTAAGTCGGATCCTAGTATTGTAAATTGTGAATTTTTTCTCTTTTCATTTGTATTCAGTGGGAATACAAATGCGGGTATGTATATACAGTCGCGGGGTTTTCCTGTAATTTATTACGGGATCGGTTTTTGAAGTTGCCAGTTTGCATTCCGTTCCGGCCAGTTTTCCTTTGTTCCTTCACGGCCGGACTTATCTGATGGAGGGGGCTAATTTGCAATTGTGCAAATTAGCATTTGTGGAGGGGGTTATTTGTATATGAGGCTTCATTATGGTTCTAGCATCATGAGATCCTTTTTCCATCACTTGGCTTGCATTAAATGAGATGGAATAGAATGAGAGATTGGTGTGAGGCTTGATTTGGCTTATGCTTACCCCTTTCCTTGTGCTCACCCCTTGATTCCTTTTTGCTCCACCATTTTCGATATGGCCGGCCACTAGGAAGAGAGAGAGAGATGATTATTTTGGTATGAGATTTTTTGCTATCTCATAATTTCCATTCATGCAACAAAGATAAAACCCCTCTCCAAAGTTCTTCTCTCCTCCATCACCAAGGCAACTTCACAACTCCAATTGAGACAAACTATTCTACACTTCATCTACAACATTTCTTGGGCACGTCGGCTCACCAACTTCGTGCCCGAGATGCCTCAGTCCAGAGGTGGGAGCCCGTAAAAGAACCCGGCCTTGTGGTGCCCGTTCCGACGAGGAGCTGATGACCAGAGATTCAGCGAGGAGATCGGAGTGGAGGTAAAAACCGAAGTGTAGGGTTACTAGGTACACTAACAAGGCTCTATAAGGCATCGACCATGCCAAAATTAAATTTTTATGTGCCGAATAACACTAAGCAAGATCGTATACTAGAGTTTAGGCGAATCATATAGCAAGTAAACAACTTTACTCTAAAGGGATACGAAATACAACCTTTATAGATCGGTCATCCACTTCTTTAGCTCCTTGATGAAGTCCCTTCGCTGTGATCGTGGTTCTCCCGGACCCTTGCATGGCTTCACGAGGCGAAAGGTGCGACCTTGCTTGAAGTCTCCAAGGACGAAGATGATCTACGTCGAGAGAATTCCGACTCAAGCTACTACTTCACTAATTTGAGAATTAGTGAAGCAAACACCCTATACTAAAGTGCTAATCTAGTAGAGGATGGAGAAATAGGTAGTGGGTTCTCTTTGGATTTTTGTTTCTCACAATCTATCTCACATTTTTCAAAACCCTAGCAAGCTCTTTCACTTGCTCAAAATGAAGAAGAAGATGATGAACCAAAGAAAAGAAATGAGGATAATGATTAGGTGAGAAGGCTAACCATGGTGAGTGAGTATTATATACTAACTCATGGTGAGACATAACCATGGCTAAGTGTAAATGGTTAGGTCAATAAAAATCTAAAGCAAAATAAAACTTGTGGACTTTTTCAAAGCATCCACAAGCTTCTACAAGCTTTATGCTTATGAAAAAATTCCACTAATTTGTAATTACTTTAAATAAATATAAACCACCATTTAAAGATAGAATGGTGTAAGTCTTACACATCCATGTCTAGTGTATCAACAACCATGATACAAAAATATAACACATTTTAATATATATCATATATATAGCAAAGATGTGTAAATGTGAGAAAAACCCTAAAGTGAACAAGTGTTAGTAAATGTAAATTAGTATATCTAATATACAATTATACACTTAATTATTAAATCAACACTTGACTTAATAATCCGGTCATATCACATATAACCGACTAACATCCATTGTATCGACTTATCAAATCAACACTTGATTCGATAACCCGGTCATATTATATATAACCGAACGATACAAAAAGTCACGAGAATAGAATACGGTATCACATACTTGCATTTATTCTCGGTCCTGCACATATCACATATGCGCTCCTATTTCGTTTTGCCTGAGCCAGAAAAACCTCTATGTAGGACTCTAAAGACTCGTCAATACGCCGGCAGTAGGTGATGATCACATCACACACCCACAAGCCGTCAGCGGTACTAGCTGGACGTAACGGCTACCCGGGTATTGAGCGATCAGAAGATCAGCAAGCAAGCCCGCTCCAACTCCTGTAAAAGCCTGCCGGAAACACTTCCCGTACAGTCTGGTCTCCTCGTCTGATATGTCACATATCAAATCTAGGGGTGGTAAACGTCAGACCCCAATAACCGATAAGTCGTGCCGATGTGAGTCACATAACGGGTCGAGAAACTACCGGTAACACGTACAAGTAAATCTCTAAATCAGCCCTGGCCAGGGACTTCCCTGTTACGGCCAATCGAGCACAGCGCAACATCAACCCCCAATACCAGGAGAGACGAAACCCCTCCTATCGCTCATTGCCTCTATGTGACTCGGGACTGTACCCAAAAACCACCGTTTTGCACGCCCTCATGGACGTGGTAAGGTGGAAATCAAAGCACAGTGGGAATCACACAAGTCTCTATGACGATCTCGGGTCTACAGACTAACCTGCACAAGTGTCACTAGAGAACTGCCATCTGACGTGAGGTATAATACCATCTGGGAGTTCTCGGCGAGTCCGTCCAGTGTACCCAGTCTCCACTGAGCACCCGTATACCATCTCTGATGTCAAACACCAATGGATAGGGGATCATCCATCCCCCATCTCATGGGTCGAGATGCGTATACGCTAGTCTACACTGGTATATCGATGCCCGGTCTCGATACACCCACGACTACGGACCTTGAAGGATGTACTTATGGACTACCATGTCCCCACTTGTATGATCCGCATCATAGTCCAGGTAGTCAACTACACATCCTAAGGGCTTTGCCAACATTTAATGATAAGACAGTATAAAGAGAAAAGTATACATGTTAACGTAAAGTACAAACAGATAGCATACTATCATATCGAGCAAGAAAGTCCTCTCTATATATGTCCAAGCATCCAATATAATATACATCATCTGTACAATACTGGCCTCCAGGGCATACATACAACTAACAATCTCCCCTTGTACTAGGGCCAGTTACTGTAGTATCGCATACCGAGCATCCCGAAGAGTCTCTCAAACTGTATCTAGGGAATGTCCTTCGTGTGTGGATCCGCATTGTTGTTCTTCGTGTCAACCTTTCTGACCTCGATCTCCCGGCGATCAACTATCTCCCGGATCAGGTGATACCGCCTCAGAATATGCCTGGATCACTGATGGGACCTGGGTTCCTTGGCCAAAGCCACCGCTCCATTGTTATCGCAATACAAAGGTATTGGATGCTCAATGGATAGAACCACTCCAAGTTCAGTAATGAACTTCTTGATCCAGACAGCCTCTTTGGCAGCATCGTTGGCAGCGATGTATTCATCCTCCATCGTCGAGTCTGCCATGGTTTCCTTCTTGGAACTCTTCCAGCTAACCGCCTCTCCGTAAAGGGTAAAGACAAATCCCGACTGCGACTTAGAGTCGTCCTTATCACTCTGGAAGCTCGAATCGGTAAGGACTCTACTTGGAGTTCTTTGTTACCATACACCAAGAGCATCTCTTTAGTCCTTCGCAAGTACTTGAGAATGCTCTTCATAGCTGTCCAGTGACTCTCTCAAGGATCAGCTTGATACCTACTCACTACACTTAGTGAGTATGCTACATCGGGTCTGGTACATAGCATCGCGTACATGATAGAGCCTACTGCCGAAGCATAGGGTATCCCTTGCATGCGAGCTCTCTCCAAATCAGTCTTGGGAGACATCTCTTTAGAGAGAGTGAGCCCTGAGATCGTGGGTAAAAACCCACGTTTGGACTCTTCCATACTAAACCTCTTTAGTATGGTGTCAATGTACCTGGATTGGGACAATCCCAATATCCTTTTAGATCTATCTCTATAGATCATAATTCCCAATATGCAGGAGGCATCACCAAGATCTTTCAATGAGAATCTTTGTGATAAGAAGAGCTTCACCGATTGCAGCATATGAATGTCATTTCCTATCAAGAGTATGTCGTCCACGTACAATACGAGGAAGACACCCTTACTCTCTGCCACCTTCTTGTAGATACAAGGTTCATCTACGTTTTTGACGAAATCAAACTCTTTGATAACGACGTCAAAGCAGATGTTCCAACTCCGCGATGCTTGCTTCAATCCATAAATGGATTTTAGCAGCTTGCACACCTTCCTGTTGCTCCCACTATCTACGAAGTCCCCTGGCTGAGTCATGTACACGCACTCTTCTAAATCACCGTTTAGAAAGGCGGTCTTAACATCCATTTGCCAGATTTCGTAGTCATGATATGCAGCGATGGCAAGCATGATCCGGATGGATTTAAGCATAGCCACTGGAGAAAAGGTTTCATCATAGTCCACACCTGGTCTTTGACGAAAACCCTTTGCAACAAGTCTAGCTTTGAAAGTTTCCACTTTCCCATCTACACCAAGTTTTTTCTTGAAGATCCACTTTCTCCCAATGGGTTTTACCCCTTCAGGAGCATCTTCCAAAGTCCATACTTTGTTGGTGTACATGGAGTCCATCTCGGACCGCATTGCATCGAGCCATTTCACTGAGTCCCCACTCGTGATGGCCTGCTCGAAGCTAGTTGGGTCATCATCAACCATGATGCAATCCTCGCTCCCACCATCCATGAGAAAACCGTAGTATCTCTCAGGTGGGTGAGGAACTCTACTAGATCGGCGGAGTGGCTGGGGTTCATCGGGAACTACCGAATCTTCTGGTTCTACCAAATCTTCTGTTATGGTTTGTACAGCTGGAACCTCTTCCAGTTCTACCTCAGAGCCACTAATCTCTTTTGCAAGAAATTCCTTTTCTAAAAAGGTAGCGTGTTGAGCAACAAACACCCTTTGTTCCTCACTGTGGTAGAAGATATACCCTCGCGAATGCTTGGGATATCCAACAAACATACACAAAACAGACCTTGCCTCGAGTTTGTCCGGTTTTTGTCTTTTGACATAGGCCGGGCAACCCCATATCTTAATAAAATTAAGATATGGTCTCTTCCCCTCCCATATCTCATATAGGGTGGTAGGCATAGATTTGGTAGGAACCCTATTCAGTTGGTATGCTGCTGTCTCTAGTGCATATTCCCAGAAGGAAATAGGTAACTCAGCTATACTCATCATAGAGCGCACCATATCTAATAGGGTGCGGTTCCTCCGTTCCGATACACCGTTGTGCTGTGGTGTATATGGAGGAGTTAGCTGAGAGAGAATCCCATTCTCTTTTAGGAAGTCCAGGAATTCATTGCTCAAGTATTCACCTCCTTGATCAGATCGAAGGATTTTAATACTTTTCCCGGTTTGGTTCTCGACTTCTTGTTTATATTCTCTAAATTTCTCAAAAGCTTCTGATTTGTGTTTCATCAGGAACACATATCCGAATCTAGAGATCGTCAGTGAATGTAATGAAGCACGAAGAACCATCCCTGGCATGTGTAGACATGGGACCGCATACATCACTATGTATTAGTCCCAAGAGTTCGGTAACTCTCTCTCCGTGTCCCGTAAACGGAGTTTTGGTCATCTTGCCTTTGAGACATGACTGGCAAGTGTCATAAGATGAAAATTCAAACGGATTTAAATATCCATCCTTATGCAACTTAGCTAGTCGTGTCGCATTGATGTGACCCAGTCTACAATGCCACAAGAAGGATTCGTTCAGTTCTGAACTCTTTCGCTTGTGTGTGTTTGTTTTGCTCAGAACCGTTGATTGATTTAGAACATAAATTCCATTGGACAACGTGCCTGATCCAACCAACTTTTGGTTAAGGAAAATGTTCATAACATTATCCTGTAATACAAAATTATATCCCTTTTTACTCAACAAAGAAACTGATATAATGTTGCATATCAGATTCGGCGTGAAATAGCATTCGTTCAGAATCAATGTATTACCAGTTGGCAATACAAGGTGATATTCCCCGACAGTTTTAGCTGCAACAATTGCACCATTTCCAACCCTTATGTCTTTATCACCTTCTCCAAGTTCTCTATCTTTCCTAAGCCCATGTAACTGATTACATATATGGGATCCTGACCCGGTATCTAATACCCAGGATGTAGAGCAAATGGAGAAACAATTCTCTGTAACAAACACACCCAAAGAAAATGCATCAACATGTACTTTCTTCATTCGGGTGGCATGAGAATCCTGGTATTCCCCTATATCCTGTTCAGTCTTATAACTCTTATAAGAAAGAACGGAACCAACGTTCCCCAGCACTGTATAACATGCGGGTTCGGTCAATACATCCAAATTATTATCTTGATTAAGGCATGATATGGTCGCTACCTGGAGAGAGAGAGATGAAAACACTTTAGCGTATGCTCTTGCAAGATCAGATTGGTTATTATCTTATCTAATCAGGATGGCTCTCACTGTTTTTATCAAATCTTCCTTCAAACCCTAAAAGGAAAGACTAGCCGGGATTAATTACACCCTGCAACTCCGCCAATCTTTCAGCCAGGACAGTGTCAGTACTTTGAGGGAGGTTCCCCGTGCTTTCGCACGGACCTAATTAAAGTAAACCTCGTTTTCCCAGAGGCGTAACCCCGTTGACACCTTTCTAGACACCTACTTGATCGGCTAATTGTCCTGTGTAAAACTCTCCCGGGAGTAACAATTACTCGCAGTGGGTATCGGGATCCAACTATCTCATAGAAGGTATGCAATCTCATTGCAAATCTCAACACTTGAAATTCCCGATAATATTTTTCCCCAAGCATCACATGACCTTGACGGAGGTCAACAAACCACAGGGTGCAAGTCATGTTCAACCCGTCATTTCTTGATTGAATCAAACCCATCCGCACGACCCTTGATGGAGGTCAACAAGGTCGTACGACTACCCTAATCCAATCTGCATCATATGCATAAGCTGATAAATACTAGTTAGTTACCGCACACTACGCCTTGACGGAGGTCAACAAACGTAGCACGAATACTAAGTAGGACTTATCTGAAATGACAGAGGGCTACGACAGGTTTTTCTGAAAACCTATTGCGTAATGAACTTGATATCGTTGTAGAATCATGTGAATTTTGAAATGGTGTGATTTTGAGGCTTTTATTAGTTTTGCTAAAGAGGTCACTCCCGGTGAAGGTATCTCGGCTCTTTCCTTATGGAATAAGATGCAGGATATATCATATACATCACTATTGTTGCGCCACGGCAGCGCCCCGGCCGTCTTAACGAGGCCAAAATGCGGAATCAAAAATTTTCCTTACTTGGAAACCGGCGCTACCGCGGACAAAGAAAAACCCGGATCGTAACCATTAACCTAATGCTAGCTAACAAGAGATGGGAAGAGAAGTATACCGAGTGATCCGAGTCCTCCGGTCTTCTCGTCATCGTCCCGATCTCCCGCGGAAAGTCTTGTCTCCACATCGTCGCCTCCTCGCCGGAAGGGCACCACATCGCCTGCGTCTTTTACGGGCTCCCGCCTCGATACCGAGGCAACTCGGGCATGAAGCCGGCAACTCGACATGCTCAAGATATGCTGTAGAATGTGTAGTAGATCATGCTAGTCTCATTTGGGGTTTGTAGTTGCCTTGATGGAGGAATGGGGTTAGGAAAAATGGTGCTTTCAATTTTCCAAAACAAGAAGAAGAAGGAGATGAAGAATTCCTCACATAACAAGGATGAACTCTCTCATTCTTTTCTTTCTCTCAAGTGAAGATTTCTTTCATCTAGTGAGAAGAATAATGGTGGAGGAATGAGAATACCAACCATAACAAGAAGGGAGGTGAGTGTAGGATAAAGCAAGAGGTGACCACATCATAAAGCAAAGAAACATCAACCATGCTTATCACTTCTAATCACATCAAATCTCATTTAATGCACCATCATGGATGAAAGATGCTAAACATATCATAATGAATATATTTGCAAGAAAACCCCCCTCCATAAATGTTATTTGCACAACTGCAAATAACCCCCTCCATCGGAAATGTCCGGCCGGGAAAGAACAAACGAAAACCGGCCGGAACGGAATGCAAACTGGTAACTCCAGAAAACTGGTCCCGTAATAAATTACAGGAAAACCCCAATACTGTGCATACACACCCGCATCTGTATTCCGACTGGATACAAATGCAATGAGACAAAATCTACACTGTACTAAACTAGGACCGGCTTAAGCCAAAGCCGGCTAGTAAAATCCGTTCGATCCTGATCCGTGCAATACCGCACGTACCAGATCGAACCCTGCCATATTACTATACGACCACTAGTACAAGACTGTCCGATCCTGATCCGTGCAATACCGCACGTATCTGATCGGACCCTGCCATATCTCCATACGGCCTCTACAGCGTTTCGCCCGAAAGCTTGAGTAACTGTAAGTGTGGTGGACTCTAAAGACTCGTCAATACAATGGCTGTAGATTTAACCACTAGCACGTCAGAGGTATTAGCCAATACGTGACGGGCCACCAGCTATTGACCAAAAGGGACGTCGATGAGCGAACTCATCCTGACACCCTACTGAGCCTGTCAGTGACAATATCCGTACAGTCCGGTCCGTTCGTCTATGAGCATCGCATGTCGGGTCTAGGGGGTTGGTAAAAGTCAGACCCCCAAAAGCGGTACAAGTCGTGTCGGAGTGTAGCCCAGAACGCCCTGAGATACTACTGGAATACCTACCAGTAAATCTCCTGCCTCGGCCGAGGGCTTTGCGTAATGGCTCTCCTAGACACAGCGCGACCTCACCCCCAATACCGGGAGAGATGAACCCCTGAAGATCCGCTCACTGCCTCCATGTGGCTCGGGACTGTACCCAACTAAAACCTGTTTGCACGACTCCTTTGAGCCGTGGTAGGGTAGTAATCAAAGTACAGTGGGAACTCACACGAGACAAATGACGAACCCCAAGTAGATGAACTAACCTGTACACATGCCACCAGGGAACTGCTATCTGACGTCAGGTATAAGACCAACTAGCATGTTCCCGGCGAGTCCTGTCCGGTGTACTCATAACCCAATGAGCACCTGTATACATCTTAGGTGAACCAACTGACACCAGTGGCTTATGAGACCGGCCACCGCCCCTCGTCGGGGTCTCGACTGTATACACTAGTCTACTCTGGAGAATCGATGCCCTGTCTCGAAACTCCCACGACTAGGGACCTTTTAAGGATGTGCTTATAGACCACCAGCTCTCACGTATATGATCGCCATCATACTGCCGGCAGTCAAGCAAGAATCCTAGGGGCTCTATCAACGTGTAATAGCGACATGTCAGGTCACCTAAAGCAGTACACGATGATAAAGATAAACCATATAGCATACTATCATCTCGAGTAAGACTGTCCTACCGGGATAGGTCCTTCCTCAATCATTGCAATCACGTGCCTGTGATCCAATAATTGACTCTGAGGGCACTATCTCCAACAATCTCCCACTTGCACTCAAGGCTAATTATTGCGATGCCGCATACTCATAGCCCGTGTGATGCCGAACACCCAACTCCTCTACTAGTCAGTCTCACAAAGCTCGTTTGCGAAACTATTGCATTCGAGGAATAGCCTCAGTGAGTGGATCCGCTGTGATGTTTCTTTCTATGTCTCTCTATATCTCAAGTTCGCAGAGAAAGCCATCTCCCGAAATGAGCAATACCTGTCTTAGAATGTCTGGATGTCTGATGGGACCTAGCTCATAAATGAACACCAAATCCAAACTTCTTAGACTGTATCGTCAACTGAACTTAATCAGTATCCTGCGTCATGCCACCCTCAGTATTGCCTTGGACCACCTGTCCAAAATACTGCCCCTCGTCAGAGGAAAAAAAAACTATAACTCTGACAACCTCCTTGTCGTCCATGTCACCTTGGAAGCCTGGAATGATAACCGTCTCCTAAAGGAGGCAGCCGTTATCATATCCCTAGAACATTGACTTACGATCTAAAAACGCTTCCGACTGTTTCTCCAGGATTGGATTAATGTCAACTTATTGCATCTAGTGCAAGAACAACATCTGGTGTGGTACTTGACATCTCATGATTAACTCAATTGCCTGAGCAAGTGATCTGCCAATCATGCACATCCCTCTCCCCTTTAGTCTGTAAGACACCTTTAGAGAGGGTGACTCCATCACCTGCAGGTACACTACCGTGCCAGGAGTCGTCCATTCTAAATACTCTTAGAATGCTGTCAAGGTACCCTGATTGGGAAACCACCCAAATCTAGATCTAAAAACATAGATCTAGTAACCAGTATGTCTTATATAATGTCCAAGTCCCTTGTGGAGAAACCACTGTGTGACGACCAAAGTATAACCGATCGTAGTATAGGAGTTTCTTTTCCTACTCTGTGTATGTCATCCAAATACCAGGATATCATACCCTACTACCTTCTCAACAGATCCATCCCCTATTCTGATGAAGTCAAACCTATGACTGTCACGTCAGAAATAGATGATCTATCTCCGCTACATCTGCTTTAGTCTATAAATAGACATAAGCCTGATGTCCACCAATGCTTCCGCTGCTCCCACTGACTACGACAACACTCTGGCAGAGTCATATAGACGTGCACTTCTAAAGCTAGCTTAGAACGACGCTATACTCATCCTCCCATCGGGTCTCGCAGCCTGGAACAACAGCAATGGCAAGTGTGGGTAAACAAGAACCTCCCTGCCACCGCCCTTGAGGCTACCGGAGTACCTCTCGGGTGCCTGAGGTTACCCACCTTATCTGCAGAGTGGCCAATGGAATGTCAAACCAGATTGAATCTTTAGGTTCCTTATCAAATCTTCAGTAATCGTTTGCGGTTCTGGAATCACTTCCAGTTCTACCATACTCCCACTACTGTTTTTGAAAAATCCAATTTTTAATAAAACTGTGGCGAGTCTAGAACAATATTTCTATTGATCTGCCAGATGGTAGAAAGTCAACCCTCGTCATAGCCTGGGTCAACCCACAAACAGCCATTACAGAAACGTGCCTTGAGTTGTCCAGTGTCTGGTTTTAATCATAAGCCGGACAACTCCCCGTACCTTAATAATGTCAAGATATGAACTGTTCTATATCCAATATAGAAACAGAGGCACTGATTTAATTGAACCAGATTCAAATCATGCAGCTGTCTCCAGTGCATGTTAACTAAATGGAAGGAGGCCGATCAGCGTTACTCAACTTAGGAATGCTTCCAATTATGAGTAACCTGAAAGAGAAGCAATTTCTCTTTATCATTACTATCAACTGAATACCATACACAAGTATCTACATCTTCGATCACTTTGAAGAATCCCGATACTTGTTACACCTGGTTCTCTACTCTATTCAAATAACTATAACTCCTCAAAACTTAGACCCCGTGTTTCTACGATACACATGTCTAAGAACTAGAGAAGTTAAAAGTAAACAGAATATAGTATGAGGACCAACCCCTCTGTCCTAATGGGCACTGGACAACATACAATACTCTGTATAAGTCCGCTGAGTCTGATAACTCGTCCACTGTGTGTCGTAGGTTGAAAACAGTACTATGGTTATGAAGAATTACACCGCTGTTTAATGCTCCTTACCTAACCATCCACTGATATAGGTAAATGTCATCGACATAATATCAAAAGGTATATCTCACTCTATGAAAATAGACGTATAGATATATCAATTTGAAATTGGTGCACAACAGCGGATATTCAAAACCAAATATTTGCCGACCGACAAACAGCCCAGATGATCTCCTCAAATATCACCGATTACAACGAATCCCGATATAATGAGGATGATTACCCTATTCCCAATAACTTACTCCCACTCATCATCTGTAAAACCATACAGATGTGAGAATCAAACCTGGTAAATACATACCCTGGAGCAAGTGTCCAATCGGGAAATCAGTTTTCTTTTAACATTACACAGTGAAACTGAAACATTAAAATATTTCGATGGGGTATCCTGGTATTCCTAGTAATGCCTCTACCATTATCCAGATTCACAACTATAACCGTATAATTTTTTGCCACCTCTCCAAATCCCTTTATATGTCTTTAGTCATTACCTTCTGCACACCCCTTAGGCCAAATGGTTTTCTTCCTTCCCTACCGTTCGGCACCAGCCTATGGTTTGGAAGAAGACTATCCAATAAGCATAAAGGGTGTACTGTCCTAATCCTAGGAGCACTCGCAAAGCGAGAGAAGGTGAAGATAAAAGATAACCGAATAAACCTTATTCCTATTTCTCCTGAACCAGAATCCATCCCCGAACTGGAACATGTTCCTTTCGAGTTCGTATATAACCATACGATAGAGTATCCAAATAAACTGTGGATCTTCGTAGTGATACGGAGTGTCCTGGAGAAATACAAAGGTGATTTGGGATTGGCGAAGAAATACTTGGTTCGGTCGTGAATAGCAGTCGCAATTTACTTTGCCCTCTTACTAATCCCTTGCTTTGTCTTAACTTAATACCTTCTGCACACCATCGTTATGCTAATTGGTTTTCTTCGTTCCCCACCGTTCGGCACCAGCCTAAGGTTTGGAAGAAGACTATCCAATTTGCGTAATAGGTGTACTATCTCCTAAACTAAGGAGTACTCGCAATGAGAGAAGGTGAAAAGAAAAGACAACTGAATAATCCTATTCGTTTTCTCCAGAACCAGAAACCATCCTTGAAGTCCTTCGAGTTCGTATATAACCATACGTTGGTTTTGTCCAATGGAAGTGGACGTTCGCAGTAATGCGGGGTGTCCTGGAGAAAAGGGTAAAAGTAGGAGTGGCAATGAGGTCTGCAACTCTGACAATCCAAAAGCCAGTGTTAAGAAGGTTCGGTCAACTTGGTCACTGAGTCAAAGTCCAGGGTCGAGTCAATGGTCGCTGCCAAAGAGAGAGAGAAAAGAAACACTCTGCGTGCACTCTACCCTAGATCAGAATGGTTATCACTTTGTCTAATCTGGAAACCTCCCACTGTACCTCAAATTCTCCTCCAAACCTGAAAGAAGAATTAGTCGGGGTCACCCGAGGAGTAAACCAACTCATCAGTGGGAATCGGGATCCAACTATCATCGCATGATAACTTGACTGAATCCACTCAAGCCACCACACTCCAGAAGGTATGCGCATGCCTGGCAAGTTTCAGTTCTTTTGAAACTCCCGATGTGATTTTTTACCCCTAGGACTCAAGTGACCTTGACGGAGTCAACAAATCAAAGAGGCCTAGTCAAGTTCATCCCGTCATTATCTGGATTGCATTAAACCCACCCGTACGTGCCCTTGACGGAGTCAACAAGGCCGCACGACTGTCCTAACCAATCCCATTTATGCAACAAACAAGCACCACTTAGCTACCGTACACTACGCCTTGACGGAGTCAACAAACGCAGCACGAATACTAAATAATACCCATAAGAAATGACAGAGGGCTACGAATGGTTTTTGGAGAAAAACCTTTAACGTAAAGAACTTGATATCGTTGAAGGAACTGCATAGCCTTTTATAAAAATATAGTGACGAAAACTTTTGCTAAAGAGGTCACTCCCGGTGAAGGGATCTCGGCTCTTTCCCCGTAGAATGAGGTGCAGGATATTCCAACTGAATACCACGATGCAAAACAAAAGTGAACGTTATTGCAATAACAGCTTTTTGAAAAATGTTCCAACAACATCAGATTAGGTTTGTTTATCTTGCATTGATCCGAATCAACGCAGTCCCATCAATTAATCACACCACAAAGAACGAAAATATACTGATGTACGTATATGCCATCCGCATTCGCCACTAGGTCCCGTCATCACCCGTTAGGTTACTTAACTAACGACAGAGCGAGGACTGGACTAGCGCGGATGCAAAACATATACAACATCTACTAATATATATACCAATATATTATATTTCGCTCAAGGCGTGATAAAATGCAACATCACAAAAATGTACAGCATCACAGAACAATACAGATATCTCGAAGCTCCGGGTTTCACAGAGCCGCTGCTGAAACCCGACGTTTCCCTGGTCCTGTGGATAGCCTGTGCAATGAAATCCTAGACCCCTACGGGCGCGGCAAGTCACCCGCCAAAACCTGAAGCGAGGCAGCCCCCTTCAGCACCGTGAATGGACCACCCAGCACTTCATGGAATCCGGTAACTTGGGCACCCCTCCTGGGTCAACCTGTACCCCCTACGAGTGCGGCGAATAGCCCGCCAATCCTAGAGTGAAGCCCCCTCCGTCTCAATGCCATGAGATGCGGGCCCGTTGCCCTCTAGAACCCGGCTATCCGTGCACCCCTCCGCGGGGTAATCCTAGTACAGAAAGTAAAATATACATACAACGGGTACATCGACCGCAACCAGGTCGTGTCCCAAAAGAATAATACAAACAGGCAGTGACGGCAGTCCACATGTCGGACGCTCGCCCCGCAATAACAAATGTACATAATACAACAAAACTGTACTAGCATTGCATCCAGGCTATCCCCCACGACCGATCCGCAACAACACAGCATAAACATAAAACATCAACGTGAAAGTCACGTTCGCAAATCCGTCTAACCGGGCTATAGCAGTTAGACGGGATTTACCGATCAAGTGACATTCACGGTCGCAGATATAATGTAAATACTGTGAAATAATGTGTTTAAAAATATCCGATCGATCAAACTATTAACAAGTGGGCCCCCAAGAAATACTGTAGCACTCACAGAGAAACTGGGCCCAAATTTAATATCCCAAAACCCCTAAAATAAGCCCATAAGGCCACTGTATAAATTGGACAAAGTGAGCACAGTAGAGTGCGGCGGAACCGCGGCCCCAGGGGGGTTTGGACGCGGTTCCGCACTCCACTGATCGACTGACACTGTCGAATTTTTACAGAAGTCTTAGAATATCATGTACATCAGTTTTCAACAACCTGAAAAATTTTTAGACACCAAAAAATTTCAACAGAAAACTGATGTGAACTAAAATACGGTTTTTGGGATTTTGGTCGATCGGATAAGTAAAACGCATTAGAACAAGCGAGACAAGTTTAATGGCGTGGCTCTGATACCATGTTGCGCCACGGCAGCGCCCCGGCCGTCTTAACGAGGCCAAAATGTGGAATCAAAAATTTTCCTTACGTGGAAACCGGCGCTACCGCGGACAAAGAAAAACCCGGATCGTAACCATTAACCTAATGCTAGCTAACAAGAGATGGGAAGAGAAGTATACCGAGTGATCCGAGTCCTCCGGTCTTCTCGTCATCGTCCCGATCTCCCACGGAAAGTCTTGTCTCCACATCGTCGCCTCCTCGCCGGAAGGGCACCACATCGCCTGCGTCTTTTACGGGCTCCCGCCTCGATACCGAGGCAACTCGGGCATGAAGCCGGCAACTCGACATGCTCAAGATATGCTGTAGAATGTGTAGTAGATCATGCTAGTCTCATTTGGGGTTTGTAGTTGCCTTGATGGAGGAATGGGGTTAGGAAAAATGGTGCTTTCATTTTTCCAAAACAAGAAGAAGAAGGAGATGAAGAATTCCTCACATAACAAGGATGAACTCTCTTATTCTTTTCTTTCTCTCAAGTGAAGCTTTCTTTCATCTAGTGAGAAGAATAATGGTGGAGAAATGAGAATACCAACCATAACAAGAAGGGAGGTGAGTGTAGGATAAAGTAAGAGGTGACCACATCATAAAGCAAAGAAACATCAACCATGCTTATCACTTCTAATCACATCAAATCTCATTTAATGCACCATCATGGATGAAAGATGCTAAACATATCATAATGAATATATTTGCAAGAAAACCCCCCTCCACAAATGTTATTTGCTCAATTGCAAATAACCCCCTCCATCGGAAAAGTCCGGCCGGGAAAGAACAAACGAAAACCGGCCGGAACGGAATGCAAACTGGCAACTCCAGAAAACTGGTCCCGTAATAAATTACAGGAAAACCCCAATACAGTGCATACACACCCGCATCTGTATTCCGACTGGATACAAATGCAATGAGACAAAATCTACACTGTACTAAACTAGGACCGGCTTAAGCCAAAGCCGGCTAGTAAAATCCGTTCAATCCTGATCCGTGCAATACCGCACGTACCAGATCGAACCCTGCCATATTACTATACGGCCACTAGTACAAGACCGTCCGATCCTGATCCGTGCAATACCGCACGTATCTGATCGGACCCTGCCATATCTCCATACGGCCTCTACAGCGTTTCGCCCGAAAGCTTGAGTAACTGTAAGTGTGGTGGACTCTAAAGACTCGTCAATACAATGGCTGTGGATTTAACCACTAGCACGTCAGAGGTATTATCCAATACGTGACGGGCCACCAGCTATTGACCAAAAGGGACGTCGATGAGCGAACTCATCCTGACACCTTACTGAGCCTGTCAGTGACAATATCCGTACAGTCCGGTCCGTTCGTCTATGAGCATCGCATGTCGGGCCTAGGGGGTTGGTAAAAGTCAGACCCCCAAAAGCGGTACAAGTCGTGTCGGAGTGTAGCCCAGAACGCCCTGAGATAGTACTGGAATACCTACCAGTAAATCTCCTGCCTCGGCCGAGGGCTTTGCGTAATGGCTCTCCTAGACGCAGCGTGACCTCACCCCCAATACCGGGAGAGACGAACCCCTGAAGATCCGCTCACTGCCTCCATGTGGCTCGGGACTGTACCCAACTAAAACCTGTTTGCACGACTCCTTTGAGCCGTGGTAGGATAGTAATCAAAGTACAGTGGGAACTCACACGAGACAAATGACGATCCCCGGGTCGATGAACTAACCTGTACACATGTCACCAGGGAACTGCTATCTGACGTCAGGTATAAGACCAACTAGCATGTTCCCGGCGAGTCCTGTCCGGTGTACTCATAACCCAATGAGCACCTGTATACATCTTAGGTGAACCAACTGACACCAGTGGCTTATGAGACCGGCCACCGCCCCTCGTCGGGGTCTCGACTGTATACACTAGTCTACTCTGGAGAATCGATGCCCTGTCTCGAAACTCCCACGACTAGGGACCTTTTAAGGATGTGCTTATAGACCACCAGCTCTCACGTATATGATCGCCATCATACTGCCGGCAGTCAAGCAAGAATCCTAGGGGCTCTATCAACGTGTAATAGCGACATGTCAGGTCACCTAAAGCAGTACACGATGATAAAGATAAACCAGATAGCATACTATCATCTCGAGTAAGACTGTCCTACCGGGATAGGTCCTCCCTCAATCATTGCAATCACGTGCCTGTGATCCAATAATTGACTCTGAGGGCACTATCTCCAACAACTATGCAAAGCAAAACTCCAAAAAACAGTCAAAAACAAACCGAGTGTTGTAGCATCTGCCAGTTTTGCTAAAGAGGTCACTCCCGGTGAAGGGATCTCGACTCTTTCCTCATCGAATAAGGTGCGTGATATATCATATATATCGCTATGCAAAGCAAAACTTTAGGTACCCTTTTTTATTAAAATTTGATTCTACAACATCTTTTAGGTTTCTTTTCTTTCATTAATCACATTAATGAAGTCCCATCATTTATATCACCTAAACATCACAGATAAATACGACGTACACTTATGCCATCCGCATTCGCCTCGTTGTCCCCTCATGCACCGTTAGGTGAGGTAACTAACGGCAGAGCAGGGCAGGGATAGCGCGTGTGTAAAACATAAGTAACGCCTATATAATATATCATATATACTATATACAGTATTTATCATAGAACATCACATGATCACATCACAGATATCGCAGTAGAAGAAACATATGAACATTGGATATACTAGGACGTCCATGTTTTATTTTGAGCCTCAATAAAACACGGATTCCACGGTCGCGATGAATAGCCAAACCCACACCCCTAGACCACTATGAGAGCGGCAAGCGACCCTACCAATCCTGGAGTTTAGGAGACCCGGTCTCGACTCCTCGAGATGGCCTCCCACTGAACCCCTCCCACTGAACCCTAGAACTCGGTTACTTGTGCTCCCCTCCTTGGGTCTATCCTAGTGCGGAAAAGTAAATAATATACAAAAGGTGACATCAACCTCGACCGAGAAGTGCCCCAATAAAAGAATATTACATACTTTTTAATTTTACATGAATGAAATAAAAACTCTCATCTCACATAAAAAAAAACCCGGCTATTCAAAACGCGACGATCCAATATAACATATCCAGCAACACAGAACATCGCATGTCATCAACGTAAGTAAATATGCACATCCCAATTGTCGTTGACTTATAGCAACGAAACCGGCGATATCACATATTACACTTACGGTCACAGAAAAGAATGTGTAAAACTACAACATTTGGAATCCACAATCTCTTTAGACATCGTAAATCCGAAATATCACATATTTCGCATTTCATGCCTAACTGTATGAATTCCTCATATTGTATCACGTTCCAGATAAATAGACAGTATTAAACTTTCCGATCGAATAATTAAATACCCAAGATTTCCATAATAGCTCAACACTTGAGCGGAGTTCAAAAATTCCAGAATACGTCACAGTAGCAACGGTCCAGCAGTAGAAGGGTCAAGCCAATGCCTCACATATGGCATGCCGTACTGCCCCAAACCCTAAGGTTCAAAGGGTGGTTCAGGACGGTCACATAATCGAGTTAAGGTTTTTTTATCTTCTAGAGGGTCCATCGCATCACATGCACGTTTTTCCGAAAGATTTAAACCCGAGAAAAATTCAACACTTGAATATTTTTCGTGCCGGGAAAAATTGAGTTTAGGATATCCGTTCGAACATTTTAATACTTTCTAAATTATCCGAAATAAAAATACGAAATTAAATCTTTCGATCGAATCAACGAATACAAAAGGATCCCCAGAATACTCAACACTTGAGTTAGTTTAAAAATACCCATAAAATAGAACTAACAGAATATAACATTACTGTGCAAACAGAGAAGCCCAAGGTTACTGTACGGCCGTGGTTCCGCAGCACAAGCAGGGTATTGCTGCGGAACCGCTGCGGTCCGTACGATTGAGGTCATCAAATTTGCACCGTAATTCTTAGAAAACCCTGCTGAATTTTTTTAGGTATTTTTAATACTGAAAAAACACAGATTTTGAAAAAAGTCCAGAGTGGGGGCCGTTTTGACGTTTTCGGGTTCGATCGGGGTTTTAACTTCGTTAACACATCGCCTAATGCTCTAGCTAGGCTCTGATACCACTGTAGGGTTACTAGGCACACTAACAAGGCTCTACAAGGCATCGACCATGCCAAAATTAAATATTTATGTGTCGAATAACAGTAAGCAAGATCGTATACTAGAGTTTAGGCGAATCATATAGCAAGTAAACAACTTTACTCTAAAGGGATACGAAATACAACCTTTGTAAATCGGTCCTCCACTTCTTTAGCTCCTTGATGAAGTCCCTTTGCTGCGATCGTGGTTCTCCCGGACACTTGCATGGCTTCACGAGGCGAAAGGTGCGACCTTGCTTGAAGTCTCCGAGGCCGAAGATGATCTATATCGAGGGAATTCCGACTCAAGCTACAACTTCACTAATTTGAGAATTAGTGAAGCAAACACCCTATACTAAAGTGCTAATCTAGTAGAGGATGGAGAAATAGGAAGTGGGTTCCCTTTGGATTTTTGTTTCTCACAATCTATCTCACATTTTTCAAAACCCTAGCAAGCTTTTTCTCTTGCTCAAAATGAAGAAGAAGATGATGAACCAAAGAAAAGAAATGAGGATAATGATTAAGTGAGAAGGCTAACCATGGTGAGTGAGTATCATATACTAACTCATGGTGAGACATAACCATGGCTAAGTGTAAATGGTTAGGTCAATAAAAATCTAAAGCAAAACAAAACTAGTGGACTTTTTCAAAGCATCCACAAGCTTCTACAAGCTTTATGCATATGAAAAAATTCCACTAATTTGTAATTACTTTAAATAAATATAAACCACCATTTAAAGATAGAATGATGTAAGTCTTACACATCCATGTCTAGTGTATCAACAACCATGATACAAAAATATAACACATTTTAATATATATCATATATATAGTAAAGATGTGTAAATGTGAGAAAAACCCTAAAGTGAACAAGTGTTAGTAATGTAAATTAGTATATCTAATATACAATTATACACTTAATTATTAAATCAACACTTGACTTAATAATCCGGTCATATCACATATAACCGACTAACATCCATTGTATCGACATATCGAATCAACACTTGATTCGATAACCCGGTCATATCATATATAACCGACCGATACAAAATGTCACGAGAATAGAATACGGTATCACATACTCGCATTTATTCTCGGTCCCGCACATATCACATATGCACTCCTATTTCGTTTTGCCTGAGCCAGAAAAACCTCTATGTAGGACTCTAAAGACTCGTCAATACGCCGGCAGTAGGTGATGATCACATAACACACCCACAAGCCGTCAGCGGTACTAGATGGACGTAACGGCTACCCGGGTATTGAGCAATCAGAAGATCAGCAAGAAAGCCCGCTCCAACTCCTGTAAAAACCTGCCGGTAACACTTCCCGTACAGTCCGGTCTCGTCGTCTGATATGTCGCATATCAAGTCTAGGGGTGGTAAACGTCAGACCCCAATAACCGATTAGTCGTGCCGATGTGAGTCACATAACGGGTCGAGAAACTACTGGTAACACTTACCAGTAAATCTCTAAATCATCCCTGTCCAGGGACTATCGAGCACATCGCAACATCAACCCCCAATACCGGGAGAGACGAAGCCCCTCCTATCGCTCATTGCCTCCATGTGACTCGGAACTGTACCCAAAAACCACCGTTTTGCATGCCCTCATGGACGTGGTAAGGTGGAAATCAAAGTACAGTGGGAATCACACAAGTCTCTATGACGATCTCGGGTCTACAGACTAACCTGCACAAGTGTCACCAGAGAACTGCCATCTGACGTGAGGTATAATACCATCTGGGAGTTCTCGGCGAGTCCGTCCAGTGTACCCAGTCTCCATTGAGCACCCGTATACCATCTCTGATGTCAAACACCAATGGATATGGGATCATCCATCGCCCATCTCATTGGTCGAGATGCGTATACGCTAGTCTACACTGGTATATCGATGCCCCGTCTCGATACACCCACGACTAGGGACCTTGAAGGATGTACTTATGGACTACCATGTCCCTACTAGTATGATCCGCATCATAGTCCAGGTAGTCAAGTACACATCCTAAGGGCTTTACCAACATGTAATGATAAGACAGTATAAAGAGACAAGTATACATGTTAAAGTAATATGCAATCAGATAGCATACTATCATATCGAGCAAGAAAGTCCTCTCTATATATGTCCAAGCATCCAATATAATATACATCATCTGTACAATACTGGCCTCTAGGGCATACATACAACTAACATGAAGGACACGGATCGCTCGGTATAGCTTCTCTACTCTTATTCTAGTTTGCTAGAGTTAGATTAATGGCCCGATCCAGGATTTTAGTGCACGGCGTTCCGGTTTCTAGTTTTTAGAAAAGTTTCATTTCCGCATTCCGGCGTCGGATTGACGGCCGGGGCGCTGCCGTGCCCTTACAAGGGTATCATAGCCAAGCCATTAGCCTAGTCTAGCTTGCTCTAACGTGTTTACAAGATCGATCGAATGAATTTCCAAAAACAGCGTTTCCATGTCGTAGTTTCTGTCGAATTTTTACAATGCTTTAAAAATTATTTGGTACATTGTAAAAATACGTTAAGGGTTTTTATGCATTCTGGGAAAATTTGGTAGGCTGATGTTACTGTAGCGCGGCGGAACAGCGGCCAAAACCACGTTTTGGCCGCAGAACCGCCGCCGAATTTTGGCATCACAGCACCAAATTTTCACAGTAGGCTTCTGACATGGAAATAGGGTTTCTGGTATATTCTTTTTGGGCCCAGATGTTTTTGAGTGCTACAGTTATGCTTGGGGCCCACTTCGGTAAATTTGATCGATCAAAAATTTTAAACATGTTAGCTCACAGTATTTACATTATATCTTCGACCGTGAATGTCATTTGATCGGTAAATCTAGTCTATCTGCTATAGCCCTTTTAGACGGATTTGCGAACGTGACATTCACGTTGATGTTCTGTGTTGTGCTGTGATGTTGCGGATTGGTCATAGGGGATAGCCTGGATGCAATGGTAGTACAGTTTTGTTTTACATGTACAGTTGATATTGCGGGGCGAGCGTCCGACATGTGGACTGCCGTCACTGCCTGTTTGTATATTATTCTTTTGGGGCACGACCGGGCTGAGGTCGATGTACCCGTTGTATGTATATTTTACTTTCTGTATTAGGATTACCCCGTGGAGGGGTACACGGATAGCCGGGTTCTAGAGGGCAACGAGCCCGCATCTCATGGCTTTGAGACGGAGGGGGCTTTACTCTAGAATTGGCAGGCTATTCGCCGCACTCGTAGGGGGTACACCGGATTCTGTGAAGTGCTGGGTGGTCCATTCACGTTGCTGAAGGGGGCTGCCTCGCTTCAGGTTTTGGCGGGTAACTTGCCGTGCCCGTAGGGGTGTAGGATTTCATTGCACAGGCTATCCACACGACCAGGGGAACGTCGGGTTTCAGTAGCGGCTCTATGAAACCCGGGGATCCCAGATATCTTTATTGTTCTGTGATGCTTATTACATTTCTGTGATGTTTCATCTTATCATGCCTTGAGCGAATATTATATATTGATATATATACTAGTAGATGTTGTATATGTTTTGCATCCGCGCTAGTCCAGTCCCCGCTCTGTCGTTAGTTAAGTAACCTAACGGGTGATGACGGGACCCAGTGGCGAATGCGGATGGCATATACGTACATCATTATTTTCGTTCTTTATTGGTGTGATCAATTGATGGGACAGCGTTGATTCGGATCAATGCAAGCTAAACAAACATATTCTGATGTTGTTGGAACAACTTTTCAAAAAGCTGTTATTGCAAGGGCTTTCTCTTTTGTTTTGCACAGTGGTATTCAGTTGGAATATCCTGCACCTTAGTCGACGAGGCAAGGGCCGAGATCCCTTCACCGGGAGTGACCCTTTGGACAGAAGTTTGCGTCATGGAAATAACTTCACTATAGCCGATTACTTTTGCTTTGCATCGTGGTATTCAGTTGGAATATCCTGCAACTCATTCTACGGGGAAAGAGCCGAGATCCCTTCACCGGGAGTGACCTCTTTAGCAAAGGTTTTCGTCACTATCTTGTTCCTTCAACGATATCAAGTTCATTGCGTTAAAGGTTTTCGCCAGAAACCATTCGTAGCCCTCCGTCGTTTCATATGGATAGTCAATAAGTATTCAAGCTGTGTATGTTGGCCAAAGTCAAGGCACAGTGATTGGTATCTATTGGGTATTCATATGCAGCATAGATTGATGCGTTGGTTTGGGACAGTCGTACTGCCATGTTGGCCAAAGTCAAGGGTAGGTATGGGTGGGTTCAAATTAACCTGGAGAATGACGGGTAGAACTTGACATGTGACTTATGATATGTTGGCCAAAGTCAAGGTCATAAGAGCATGGGGTAAAAATCACATCGGGATTTCTAAAGAAACTGAAACTTTCCAGATATGCGCATACCTTCCGGAGAGTGATAACGTGAGCGGATTCAGTCACATTATCATGCGATGATAGTTGGATCCCGATTCCCACTGATGAGTTGATTTACTCCTCGGGTGATCCCGACTAATTCTTCTTTCAGGTTTGGGGAAGAATTTGACGTTACAGTGGGAGGTTTCCTTATTAGATAAAGTGATAACCATTCTGATCTAGGTTAGAGTGCACGCTGAGTGTTTCTTTTCTCTCTCTCTTTGGCAGTGACCATGGACCGACCCTAGACTATGACTCAGTGACCAAAATTAACCGAACCTTCTTAGACACTGGCTTTTGGATTATCAGAGTTGCAAACCTCATTGCCACTCCTACTTTTACCCTTTTCTCCAGGACACCCCGTATTACTACGAACGCCCACTTCCATTGGACAAAGCCATCGTGTGGTTATATACGAACTCGAAGGAATTTATTCGAGGATGGTTTCTGGTTCTGGAGAAAACGAATCGGACTATTCAGTTGTCTTTTTCTTTTACCTTCTCTCGGGTTGCGAGTACTCCTTGGTTTAGGAGATAGTACACCCATTACGCAAATTGGATAGTCTTCTTCTTCCAAACCATAGGCTGGTGCTGAACGGTGGGGAATGAAGAAAACCAATTAGCATAAACAATAGTGTGCAGAAGGTATTAAGTAAAGACATATCAAGGGATCAGTAAGAGGGCAAAGTAAATTGCGACTGCTATTCACGACCAAACCAAGTATTTCATTACCAGCCCACTTCACCTTTGTATTTCACCATGACACTCCATATCACTACGAAGATTCACAGTTTATTGGATACTCCATCGCATGGTTATATACGAACTCAAAAGGAACTTGTTCCAGTTCGGGGATGGATTCTGGTTCAGGAGAAATAGGAATAAGGTATTATTCAGTTGTCTTTTATCTTCACCTACTCTCGCATTGCGAGTGCTCCTAGGATTAGGACAGTACACCCATTATGCTTATTGGATAGTCTTCTTCCAAACCATAGGCTTGTGCCGAACGGTAGGGAAGGAAGAAAACCATTTGGCCTAAAGGGGGTGTACAGAAGGTAATGACTAAAGACATATAAAGGGATTTGGAAAGATGGCAAATAGATATACGGTTACAGTTGTGAATCTGATAATGGAAGAGGCATTACTAGGAATACCCGGATACCCGTACGAAACATTTCAATGTTTCAGTTTCACTGTGTACTGTTAAAAGAAAATTGATTTCCTAATTAGTCCTTACTCCAGGGTATGTATTTACCAAGTATAATTCTCACATCTGTATGGTTTTACAGATGATGAGTGGGAGTAAGTTATTGGGAATTAGGTGATCATCCTCTTTATATCGGAATTCGTTGTAATTGGTGATATTTGAGGAAATCACCAGGGTTGTTTGCCGGACGGCAAATATTTGGTTTTGAATATCCGTTATTATGCACCAATTTCAAATTGATATATTTGTACGTCTATTTTTATAGAGTGCGATATACCTTTTTTGAAATTATGTCCATGACATTTACCTATATCAGTGGATGGTTAGGTAAGGAGCATTGAAAAGCGGTGTAATTCTACTTAACCATAAGTACAGTTCTAAACCTACGACACATAGGGATTGAGTTGTTGGACTCAGGGGACTTATACAGAGTATTGTATGTTGTCCAGTGTCCATTAGGACAGAAGGGTTGGTCCTCGTACTATATTCGGTTTACTTATGACTTCTCTAGTTTTTAGACAAGTGTTTCGTAGAAACACATGGTCCAAGTTTTGAGAAGTTATAGGTATAAGAGTAAAGTAGAGAACCTGGTATTGCTAGTATCGGGATTCTTCAAGGTGATCGAAGATGTAGATACTTGTGTATGGTATTCTGTTGATAGTAATGATTAAGAGAACTTGCTTCTCCTTCAGGTTACTCATAATTGGAAGTATTCCTAAGTTGAGTAATGCTGATCGGCCTCTCTCCATTTAGTTGACATGCACTGGAGACAGCTGCATGATTTGAATCTGGTTCAATTAAATCAGTGCCTCTGTTTCTGTATTGGATATAGAACATTTCATATCTTAACATTGTTAAGGTACGGGGAGTTGTCCAGCTTATGCTTAAAACCAGACTCTGGATAACTCAAGGCACGTTTCTGTAATGGTTGTTTGTGGGTTGACCCAGGCTTCGAAGAGGGTTGACTTTCTACCATCTGGAAGATCAATAGTGATATTGTTCTTGACTCGCCACAGTTTTAATAAGAATGGATTTTTTCAGAAAACAGTAGTTGGAGTATGGTAGAACTGGAAGTGATTCCACAACAGCAAACGATTACTGAAAATTTGATAAGAACCTAAAGATTCAATCTGGTTTGACATTCCATTAGCCACTCCATAGATATGGTGAGTAACCTCAGGCGCTCGTGAGGTACTTCGGTAGCCTCAAGAACGGTGACAGGGAGGTTCTTGTTTACCCAGACTTTCCATTGCTGTTGTTCCAGACTGTGAGATCCGGCAGAAGGATGAGTATAGCGTCATTCTAAACTTGTTTTAGAAGTGTACATCTATATGACTCTGCCAGAGGGTTGTCGTAGTCAGTGGGAGCAATGGAAGCATTGGTGGACAAGTGGCTTATCTCTATTCATAGACCAAAGCAAATAAAGCGGAGATAGATCATCTATTTCTTATGTAACAGTCATAGGTTTGACTTCATCAGAATAGGGGATGGATATGTTAAGAAGGTAGTAGGGTGTGATGTCCTGCTATTTGGATGACACACACAGAGTAGGAAGTGAGATTCCTATACTACGGTCGGTTATACTTTGGTTGTCACACAGTAGTTTCTCCATGTAAGTCTTGGATATTATATCAGATATTCTTCTTACTGGACCTATGGTTTTTAGATCTAGATTTGGGTAGTTTCCCAATCTGGGTACTTAGACAGCATTCTAAAGGTGTTTTAGAATGTACGACTCCTGGCATGGTGGTGTACCTGCAGGTGATGGAGTCACCCTCTCTTAAGGTGTCTTACAGACTAAAGTGGAGAGGGATATGCATGATTGGAAGATCACTTGCTTAGGCAATTGAGTCAATCATGAGATGTCAAGTACCACACCAGATGTTGTTTTTGCACGAGATGCAATAAGTTGATATTGATCCAATCCTGGAGAAACATTCGGAAGCAGTTTTAGAACATAAGTTGATGTTCTAGGGATATGATAACGCCATCCTCCTTCGGAAGACAGTTATCATTCCAGGCTTCCAAGGTGACCTGGATGGCAGAGTGGCTGTCAGAGTTATGGTTTTCCCTCTGACGAGGGGCAGTATTTTGGACAGGTGGTCCAGGCGGATACTGAGGAAGGCATGGCACAGGATGCTGATTGATTTCAGTTGACGATACAGTCTAAGAAGTTTGGATTTGGAGTTCACTTATGAACTAGGTCCCATCAGACATCCAAACATATTCTAAGATAGGTATTGCTCATTTCGGGAGATGGGTTTCTCCGCGAACTTGAGATAAAGAGAGACATAGAAAGAAACATCACAGCGGATCCACTCACTGAGGCTATTCCTCGAACGCAATAGTTTCGCAAACGAGCTTTGTAAGACTGACTGGTAGAGGAGTTGGGTGTTCGGTATCACACGGGCTGTGAGTAAGCGACATCGCAATAATTAGCCTTGAGTGCAAGTGGGAGATTGTTGGAGATAGTGCCATCAGAGTCAATTATTGGATCACAGGCACGTGATTGTAATGATTGAGGGAGGACCTATACCGGTAGAACAGTGTTACTCAAGATGATAGTATGCTATCTAGTTTATCTTTATCATCGTGTACTACTTTAGGTGACCTTACGAGTCGCTATTGCACGTTGATAGAGCCCCTAGGATTCTTGCTTGACTACCAGCAGTATGAGGGCGATCATATACGTGGGAGCTGGGGTCTATAAGCACATCCTTAAAAGGTCCCTAGTCGTGGGAGTTTCGAGACAGGGCATCGATACTCCATAGTAGACTAGTGCATACAGTCGAGACCCCGACGAGGGGCGGTGGCCGGTCTCACAAGCCACTGGTGTCAGTTGGTTCACCCAAGATGTATGTTGGAGATAGTGCCCTCAGAGTCAATTATTGGATCACAGGCACGCGATTGCAATGATTGAGGGAGGACCTATCCCGGTAGGACAGTCTTACTCGAGATGATAGTATGCTATCTGGTTTACCTTTATCATCGTGTTCTGCTTTAGGTGACCTTACAGGTCGCTATTACACGCTGATAGAGCCCCTAGGATTCTTGCTTGACTGCCAGCAGTATGAGGGCGATCGTATACGTGAGAGCTGGTGGTCTATAAGCACATCCTTAAAAGGTCTCTAGTCGTGGGAGTTTCGAGACAGGGCATCGATTCTCCAGAGTAGACTAGTGTATACAGTCGAGACCCCGACGAGGGGCGATGGCCGGTCTCACAAGCCACTGGTGTCAGTTGGTTCACCTAAGATGTATACAGGTGCTCATTGGGTTATGAGTACACCGGACAGGACTCGCCGGGAACATGCTAGTTGGTCTTATACTTGACGTCAGATAGCAGTTCCCTGGTGACATGTGTACAGGTTAGTTCATCGACCTGAGATCGTCATTTGTCTCGTGTGAGTTCCCACTGTACTTTGATTACTACCCTACCACGGCTCAAAGGAGTCGTGCAAACAGGTTTTAGTTGGGTACTGTCCCGAGCCATATGGAGGCAGTGAGCGGATCTGCAGGGGTTCGTCTCTCCCGGTATTGGGGGTGAGGTCTCGCTGTGTCTAGGAGAGCCATTACACAAAGCCCTCGGCCGAGGCAGGAGATTTACTGGTAGGTACTCCAGTAGTATCTCAGGGTGTTCTGGGCTACACTCCGACACGACTTGTACCGCTTTTGGGGATCTGACTTTTACCAACCCCCTAGGCCCGCCATGCGATACTCATAGACGAACGGACCGGACTGTACGGATATTGTCACTGACAGGCTCAGTAGGGTGTCAGGATGAGTTCGCTCATCGACGTCCCTTTTGGTCAATAGCTGGTGGCCCGTCACGTATTGGCTTATACCTCTGACGTGCTAGTGGTTAAATCCACATCCATAGTATTGCCGAGTCTTTAGAGTCCCCCACACAGACAGTTACTCAAGTTTCGGGCGAAACGCTGTAGAGGCCGTATGGAGATATGGCAGGGTCCGATCAGATACGTGCGGTATTGCATGGACCAGGATTGGACGGTTAGTACTAGAGGCCGTATAGGTATATGGCAAGGTTCGATCAGATACGTGCGGTATTGCACGGATCAGGATCGAACGGATTTTACTAGCCGGCTTTGGCTTAAGCCGGATCCTAGTATTAGACAGTGTAGATATTGTCTCGTTGCATTTGTATTCAGTGGGAATACAAATGCGGGCATGTATATGCAGTAGTGGGGTTTTCCTGTAATTTATTACGGGATCTGTTTTCTGTAGTTGCCAGTTTGCATTTTGTTCCTACCGGTTTTCCTTTGTTCCTTCACGGCCGGACTTTCCGATGGAGGGGGTTATTTGCAAGTTTGCAAATAACTTATTTGTGGAGGGGTTTCTTGCTATTTGTGGCATCATGGTGGTTCTTTAGTCATTAGATTCCATTTGCATCTTATCCTTTGATTAGAATGGATTAGAGTTGATTTGAATGGAAATGACATTGTTATCATTGCCTTTTTGATATGGTCACCCCTCTTGCTTTTACTACCATCACCTCCCTTCTTGTTATTGGTTTTATTCTCTCTACCATTTCAAAAGAGGGGGGGCCGGCCACATTTGGGTGAGTGTGAGAGGTTGGTTCATTTTTGATGAGAGTAGATTTGTTCATATGATTTTTGCATGCTTCACAAATTCATCCACCTCACTCCAAAGTCTATTGCTCATTCCTCCATCACCAATGGCAACTACATAAACCCCGATGAGGCAAAGTTTCTACACTACACCTACAGCAACGTTGGACGCGTCGGCTAGCCAACTTCGCGCCCGAGTTGCCTCGGTCAAGAGGTGGGAGCCCGTAAAAGAATCCGGCTACATGGTGCCCCTTTCCGGCGAGGAGATGAAGACCGGAGATTCGGCGGGAGATCGGGACGACGACGAGAAGACCGGAGGACACGGATCACTCGGTATATCTCTCACCCTTTCTCTTGATTGCTAGGATTAGGTTAATGGTTTCGATCCGGGTATATTGTCCGCGGTAGCGCCTGTTTAAAAGCTAAGAAAAAATTTTGATTCCGCATTTTGGCCTCGGATAGACGGCCGGGGCACTGCCGTGGCGCAACAATGTATACAGGTGCTCATTAGGTTATGAGTACACCGGACAGGACTCGCCGGGAACATGCTAGTTGGTCTTATACCCGACGTCAGATAGCAGTTCCCTGGTGACATGTGTACAGGTTAGTTCATCGACCTGAGATCGTCATTTGTCTCGTGTGAGTTCCCACTGTGATTTGATTACTACCCTACCACGCTCAAAAGAGACATGCAAACAGGTTTTAGTTGGGTACAGTCCAGAGCCACATGGAGGCAGTGAGCGGATCTGCAGGGGTTCGTCTCTCCCGGTATTGGGGGTGAGGTCACGCTGTGTCTAGGAGAGCCATTACACAAAGCCCTCGGCCGAGGCAGGAGATTTACTGGTAGGCATTCCAGCAGTATCTTAGTGTGTTCTGGACTACACTCCGACACGACTTGTACCGCTTTTGGGGGTCTGACTTTCACCAACCCCCTAGGCCCGCCATGCGATGCTCATAGACGAACGGACTAGACCGTACGGATATTGTCACTGACAGGCTCAGTAGGGTGTCAGGATGAGTTCGCTCATCGACGTCCCTTTTGGTCAATACCTGGTAGCCCGTTACGTATAGGCTAATACCTCTGACGTGCTGGTGGTTAAATCCAAAACCAATGTATTGACGAGTCTTTAGAGCCCCCCACAAACCGTTTTCTCAAGTTTCGGGCGAAACGCTGTAGAGGCCGTATGGAGATATGGCAGGGTTCGATCAGATACGCGCGGTATTGCACGGATCATGATCGCACGGATAATACTAGCGGGCTTTGGTTTAAGCCGGATCCTAGTATTGTAAAGTGTGGATTTTGTCTCTTTTTTATTTTTATTCAGTGGGAATACAAATGCGGGTATGTATATACAGTGGCGGGGTTTTCCTGTAATTTATTATGGGATCAGTTTTTGAAGTTGCCAGTTTGCATTCCGTTCCGGCCAGTTTTCCTTTGTTCCTTCACGGCCGGACTTATCTGATGGAGGGGGCTAATTTGCAATTGTGCAAATTAGCATTTGTGAAGGGGGTTATTTGTATATGAGGCTTCATTATGGTTCTAGCATTATGAGATCCTTTTTCCATCACTTGGCTTGCGTTAAATGAGATGGAATAGAATGAGTGATTGGTGTGAGGCTTGATTTGGCTTATGCTTACCCCATTCCTTGTGGTCACCCCTTGATTCCTTTTTGCTCCACCATTTTTGATATGGACGGCCACTAGAAAGAGAGATAGAGAGATGATTATTTTGGTTTGAGAATTTTTTCTATCTCATTATTTCCATTCATGCAACAAAGATAAAACCCCTCTCCAAAGTTCTTCTCTCCTCCATCACCAAGGCAACTTCACAACCCCAATTGAGACAAACGATTCTACACTTCATCTACAGCATTTCTTAGGCACGTCGTCTCGCCAACTTCGTGCCCGAGTTCCCTCGGTCCAGAGGTGTGAGCCCGTAAAAGAACCCGGCGATGTGGTGCCCGTTCCGACGAGGAGCTGACGACCGGAGATTCAGCGAGGAGATCGGAGTGGAGGCGAAGACCGAAGGACACGGATCTCTTGGTATAGCTTCTCTACTCTTATTCTAGTTTGCTAGAGTTAGATTAATGGCCCGATCTGGGATTTTAGTGCGAAGTGGTGCCGGTTTCTAGTTTTTAGAAAAGTTTCGTTTCCGCATTCCGGCGTCGAATTGACGGCCGGGGCGCCGCCGTGCACTTACAGATTAGACCCAGGATCAGTTGTTGGCACACAAGCAGAGGTTAAAGATTTCCGCCATCAAAATGTTGCGTTACAAGAGACTAGACTACTGGTCAAGGGGATGTGATGGGAAGTATCAGCAATAAGACAAATGGTGTCATTACTCGTCACCGGACGATCGCATAAAGAAGCCATGGTATTGAGGTCCGCAAGAAGAACCAGAATTCGGAGACAGAGAACGTTAGATCATGGCAGACGACAAGCAGTAATTCTTGCTCTACCAATTTTGGGTGTTTAAACATCTTCCGACATTGAAGAGGATATACTTCGATGTAATTTGAGTTCGATTTGCGTTTATATGGTCTAAATGTTTCATTTTTAACATTGAAAAAAGGACAACTCAACGTTCGTTATTTTAATATACGTATTTTTTTGAGGATTTGAGGGTCATATTATGTTTTGTGCACACCAGGTGCACTTGATGAGATTTCCGTGCACAGTGATTTCACTTTGTGTCACGCTCCGCTCCCCAGAGTACGCTAGATTGGGCACGTGACATATCCAACCATGCTACCTGTGGGTAGGAAGTATCCATCCACAGTCACATTACGGCTGTAGAGATATCAAGAACAAGATAAAATTTTCTAAAACATGTCCATAATCCAGAATAACAGGAGTCAATAATAAATAAATGCGGAAGCAAATGATTCAATACAAATAACTGAAAAGTATGTCCCATAATGCGGGCTCACATCAGGAAATAAATGCAGGAAATAAAAACTAACTAATACTAACACCTCACGGCTCAGCCTACTGGTTGAAGTACTCCTGCTCGGACTACGACAGCGGTACTGGATCTGGGCCATGCAAAACCCAGACGTCAGCGCGTCATGTCATCAAGTAATGTAATATGAACAGTGTAACAGGCAATGCAAAATAAACATGAATAAAATGAGAGTAGCAAATAATGTGAATCAAGCAGTGCAGGGTAGTGTGCAGTGGGTAACTAAACTGTTCTATCAGGTTTTCTATTCTAAAGTCTTTGAAATCAATTGATGACTCGTCGATGTAACTCAATAGTATCCCGTGCGTGCCTGGGACCACGGTCAAGATTCTCGGGGCTGAATCCGAGACGTGCCGCTAGGCAGTAACAAGTAGCAGGATGGGTGAGTGATGTCAGCATCATCACTCCGAGGCTGGCCTAGCCCGTAAGACTGATCAGAACAGGTATCGAACTGTTGAGTTACAAGTTGGTTTCACCTTTGATTTCCCCATACCCCCAAGTTATGTATGTCGAGTCAGGTATTCAGTAATCAAGAACTAATGCCAACACAGGATCAGGTAAAAGCAGGTTTGTCTGGATAGACAACAGGAACGGTCCATGAGGACTACATGTTATATTTGTTGGCATTAGGCACGAGATCAGGTAACAGGTCAGGTCATGGTACATCAGGTCAAGTCAATAGTAAACGGTACAATACCATTTGTGACAATGTCAATCAAGATGTAACGATATCGTGGGTGTGCTCACAAACAGATATATAAGCAACATCATGTTCAAATCAACACGTTAAACAATAATCTGATTTATTATCTAGCTGTACAATTTTCAATTGTGTTAAATAGATAGTGTCAATATCATGTGAATACAGGACGGTGAACGTAACTGCTGTAGTCAGGTTAATAATATATTGAGTATTCCAAGAATGCCACGACAAGTATAATCTGTTTAAAGAATGCAATTGTAATTCAGCCGGTTATGCATATTTGTTAAACTAAGCTGGAAATAAAGCATCATAGCAGTGAATCAAATGCAATCTATCATGTACGGGTTTATCAGGAAATAATTTATTTGACATGCTACTAGGGTTAAACATGAAGCAAGATATGTAAGGTGATTTACTAAATAATATATCATTAAACTACACATGAATATTAAGGCAAGTTATAAAGTAGCAATAGCATGTAGCAAATATCGAATACTTGCCTCGACGAACACGAGAACGGAGGCACGAACCCACGCGACACGATAACAGCAAGGGCTCGGGAGATCTGAACAGAGATGGATGCTCTCTCGGCAACCCGGCAGCGAGGCGATCGGTGCCATCAAGATCACCAGCGGTTCAATCCGCGACGGTGACGACAACGTGAAGGTTTCGGTGGAGGTGATCGGGGAAGGTGCAGAATCAGTCTGAAGAGGTGGTGCTGGCGTTCAGGGGGTTTTCTGGGAGGCAAGGAGACGACGGGTGGTCGGTGGTGAAGGGTTTTCCGGCGAGGGTGAGGTTGCAGGCGATTGGTTAGGGCTCGGGTATGGAAAAAGGGAAAGAAAGTGGAGAGGGAGAGGAGGTGGTCAAGGCTGGAGTGCCCTGGTGATGAGGAAGTGCTGAAGGTAGCGCGGGTGGCGACGACGAAGGTCGCCGGCGATCAGGCGACTGCAGAGACATTCGTAGGTGGCCGCGGCTGCGCAAGGTGCTCGGGAGAAAGGAAACAGGGTTGGTAGAGAAGACGGAGGCGAGGGCAACGGTGGCGCTGGCGCCGGCGTCGGAGCTGCGGCGGCGACGGTGAAAGCGGCTAGGGCTAGGGTTCGCGATGGGTTTTTCTCGCGTGGGCTACAGCTCGTGAAGAAAGAAAAGATGAAGGGGAAATATTTATATATATAGGGGAGAGAGAGAGAGTTAGAGAAAGCTCGAGAGAGAGAGGAAGAGATACGATAGAGAGAGAGAGAGAGAGAATCGTCAGAGAGAGAAAGAAAGAGATATTGGAGGGGGCCTGCGGGGGTTAAGAACCCCGTGATTGGCTGAGGAAAAATTTTAAGAGGTTAATGAAAATATTTAAAAGATTTAATAGATTTTTAATTAACAAATTAACAGTAAGATTTAAATATAATATGGTTTCCAATATTTTATTAATTTGGGATTTTGGTGCTAAATGAAACATTTCCAAATCGCGCCTGGGTTGGGTCAAAAAATTTGAAATTTAAATAATAGGATTTTAAGCGGGTTCCAAATTTTAAAATGAAATGTTTTTTGATTAAAAAGCATACCCTCAAGTCGGACACCTGTACACGCGTGTAGCCGTCCAAACTTGCCCGTTTCACTGAACGGGACGAGAACTCGATGCACGGACGCTACCACACGGCTAGGGGTGTCGAGTAGGCCAAGATGGATATTTTTAATTTTATTTTAGGAGCTAAAATTTGGTATATGCAGAAATGACTTAGCCAGATAAAATTTCACGGTAAGTGTCAAACAGGCAAGCTAAATGAAATGAGTAATATCTAATGCTCAACTGGTAACAGAAAAATAGTAGTATTGGGCTCGGGTGTTACATTATACCCAACCACAAAAAGAATTTCGTCCTCGAAATTCCAAGAATACAAGATAAAAGACTACAGGAAAAGGTGAGGAAACTTCTGCCGGATCTCATGTTCTCGCTCCCAAGTGGACTCTCCATGCGAACGATTACCCCAAGAAACGAGCACAAGGGGGATAACCTTATTCTTAAGAACCTTTTCCCTTCGATCCATGATTTCAACCGGTCGCTCCTCAAAAGTCAGGTCTTCCCGTACTGTTAACTCCGAATGATCCAAGACGTGTTTTTCATCTCGAACATACCTTCGTAGTTGAGATACGTGAAACACATCGTGCACACCCGCTAAGGACTGCGGTAACGCCAAACGGTACGCTACCTCTCCCACGCGCTCCAATATCTCGAAGGGTCCAACAAATCGAGGACTAAGCTTTCCTCGACTCCCAAAACGAATCACCCCTCTAGTCGGTGATATCTTCAAGAATACAAAATCACTCACGGCGAACTCTAGAGGTCTTCTTGACGTGTCAACCCAACTCTTCTGTCTGTCTTGAGCTGCCTTCATAAACTTTCTGATTGTGTTAACCTTCTCAACCGTCTGCACTACCAAATCTGGTCCCAACAATCTTCGTTCACCGACATCATCCCAACAAACAGGTGAATGGCACTTACATCCATACAAAGCTTCAAACGGAGCCATCTGGATAGTTGCTTGAAAACTGTTATTGTAAGCAAACTCCACCAAGTGTAGGTGATCCTCCCACGAACCCTTGAAGTCCAACATGAATGCTCTCAACATGTCTTCAAGAGTTTGGATCGTTCTCTCCGACTGACCATCAGTTTGAGGATGATAAGTTGTGCTAAGCTTCAATCGAGTCCCCAAACTTTCCTGTAAACTCCTCCAGAAGTGGGATAAGAACCGAGTGTCCCGATCGGACACGATGCTCACCGGTACGCCATGCAATCTTACAATCTCCTGCTTGTACCGTTCTGCCAAAGTCTCCGTTGATTGACCAACCCGGAAAGGAATAAAGTGAGCTGCCTTGGTCAATCGATCAACAATCACCCATACTGCATTGTTGCCCGTTGGACTCCGTGGTAAAGCCGTCACGAAATCCATGGTTATATGTTCCCACTTCCACTGAGGAATCGGAAGTGGTTGCAACAAACCAGCAACCCGTTGGTGTTCATCCTTAACTTGCTGACACACCAAGCATTTAGCCACGAAGCGAGCAATCTCCCGTTTCATGCCTTCCCACCAAAAATGCTGTCGAATATCTCGGTACATCTTTGTACCTCCTGGATGTACAGAATAAGCTGAACTGTGTGCCTCCTTCATAAGCTCTTCACGAACATCTCTCTTTGGCACACAAAAACGGCTACCATACCTCAACGAACCATCTTCGTGGACCAGTAAATCTGTTCGTAGTCCAGCTTCAACCTGCTCTCGAAAATTTTGCAGTCTAGGATCCTGCGATTGTGCCGCTTTAATCTTCTCAACCAAGGACGACTGTACTTGCAACTGCATCAACTGTCCCGTAGAACACGGTAGCACAACTTCCAAGTCAAATCATCGAAAATCTGCAATGATCTTCCTCTGTGTAGTTAACACCTGAATTGCTGGTAACCGACTAAGCGCATCCGGCACGACGTTAACCTTTCCCGGATGGTACTTAAGATCAAGGTCGTAGTCGGCCATCAGCTCCAACCATCTACGCTGCCTCATATTCAACTCCTTCTGAGTGAACACATACTTCAAACTCTTGTGATCTGTAAAAACTTCGACTCTCTCGCCCAAAAGGTAGTGTCTCCAAATCTTCAAAGCGAAGATCACAGCCGCAAGCTCCAAGTCATGAGTTGGATAATTCTTCTTATGGGTCTTTAATTATCTCGATGCGTACGCTACAACTTTCCCATGCCGCATCAAAACACATGCCAATCCTTTTCCAGATGCGTCGCTGTGAATCACCAATCCTCCGAAATTGTCTGGCACGGTCAGAATAGGGGCGGTTATCAAATTCTGCTTCAACGTCTCGAAAGCTAACGCACACTTATCCGTCCAAACAAAAGGTACCTCCTTGCGCGTAAGCTTGGTTAACGGCTCTGCCAGACGAGCAAAGTTCTCCACAAATCTCCTGTAGTATCCGGCTAATCCAAGGAAACTTCTTATCTCCGCAACATTCTTTGGAATAGACCAATCTCGAACTGCTGCAATCTTTTCGGGATCGACGGCGATTTCATCGCCTGACACAATATGCCCCAAAAACTTCACTTCCTCCAGCCAAAACTCGCACTTACTCATCTTCGCATAAAGCTTCTCCTATCTCAATGTCTGCAGTGCGATCTTCAAATGCTCAGCATGCTCCTCAAAACTCTTCGAGTAAACCAGAATATCATCAATGAATACCACAATAAACTGGTCTAAGAACGGTGAAAAGATTCGGTTCATCAAATCCATGAATATTGCCGGTGCATTCGTTACTCCGAAGGGCATCACTAAGTACTCGTAATGCCCATACCGAGTTCGGAACGCGGTCTTGGAAATATCTTCAGCTTTCACTCGGACCTGATGATATCCGGATCGCAAATCCAGCTTCGAGAATACCCTCGCGCCACTAAGCTGCTCAAAAAGTTTTCCAATGCGAGGGATCCGGTACTTGTTCTTAATAGTCACCGGGCTTAATTCTTGATAGTCGATGCACATCCTTCTCGTGCCATCCTTCTTCTTTACTAGAAGGACTGGAGCTCCCCAAGGCGAGTTGCTGCTTCGAATCCAACCCTTCTCAAGCAATTCAGCAACCTGTTTCTTGACTTCTTCCAACTCTACTGGTGCCATTGGATAATACGCTTTAGATACTGGCGCTGCACCAGGAATAAGGTCAATTGCGAACTCCACGTCTCTCTTCGGCGGTAAACCCGATATATCTTCAAATACGTCCATAAAATCGCGAACAACCGCCGGCTCTTCACCATTATCAACTTCCATTGCTGCAAGAATAACATTTGTCGGCCTAGCCCAAAACTCGACTGGCCCGACAGAACTGCTTCCTCCAGTGAAGGTAAACTCAGGATGTCCGGGAATCTGGAAAATTACTTTCCTTGCCCTACAGTCAATGTGAGCATGGAAAGTGCTAAGAAAATCCATTCCCAAGACGACCTCGTAGCTGCCCGTATCAATCACCAAGAAATCTGCAAAAAGCTCCCGTCCGCACACAACAACTGTACAGTCTTTACATTCCCTACTAGATATAATTTTCCCATTCCCAGTGTGTATGTCCCAGAAACTAGACAGGGTCGTGCAGGCATTCGAGTGTGTAGTTATAAACTTGGATGACATAAAACAATGGGATGCACCAGAATCAAATAATGCCACTGCGGGGAAACAATGAACGAGTAGAATACCTGAAACCACTTCTCCTGATTCCTTAGCTTCCTCAGCTGTCAAGGTAAAAGCTCGAGCCTGATTAGGTCCTTGAGTCAGCTGTTTCTGCCCTTGGATCGGTTTCTGCGGAGGCTTCTGATTATCATCCCTCGTACGAAGCTTCGACGGACAGGCACCAACTGCATGATCAGCCGCTCCACAAACCAAACAAAGTCCCAGCCTCCTTCGACAATCCTTCTGCACGTGCCCAGGTAAACGGCAGTAGTCACAAATCACGCTCTTTCTTCGATCAACGATCACAGGCTTCTTCATGGTTGCTACACCTCGACGGTCTACTGGAATACCTCTGCGACCATGAGCTCTGTTAGGTATAAATGCGGGCTTCCTTGCCGCAACTGCTGTCTGCTGCAAGCTCCCTTTCATCCCAGATAAACTCTGCTGTTCCCGAGCTGCCGTAAGAACCTGTGAGAAAGTGGTCAAACCCAGGGAGACAATCTGCCTCTGGATGTCCACATCCAAGCTGCGCATGAACCTCCGTGCCCTGTCTGCATCGTTGGAAACTAAAGGTCCAGCGAATCTGCTGAGTCCCGTCCATTCTGCTGCATGCACATCCACGGGTGCTCCATTCTGCCTTAGTCCAATAAACTTCTCTTCCATTTCCTCCCGTGCAGTTCGCGGGAAGAACTTCTTCAGGAAACTCTTAGAAAAATCCGCCCATTTGATCGGCTTGGGCAAGCGGGTCTCCTCCACAAGCCACCATTCTCGGGCGTAGTCCACTAACTGAATGCGTACCACATCAACTCTTTTGTCATCTCGAATCTGTGCCGCAATCAACAAATTCTCCGTGTCAACTAGCCACTGCTCGGCTGGCAACGGCTCCTCCAAACTAGTAAATGTAGACGGACCTAAACGTCTGAAATCTGCCACGGTCCCTACTCGGTCAACTGGTTTAGCTCCAACGTTGTTTACAGACTGCTGAACGATCTGCAAACCTTCCTGAAACGAGTCTGCTTGCTGCTGGATCAGCTCGGTCTGCCTCTTTTGATTCTCTAGCATTCCTCTTATCACTCCAAGCATGGCGGCTTCGTCCACACGCCTCTGGTACGTCTTCAAATTCTTACCTGCCATATTCCTGAAATCAAAAAAACACCCAACATTAGCATGATGATAGATTTGATATATAGATCAAGGCTAGAACTCCAAGATACTTAAATAGAGTACCGCATTGTAACTATGCCGCGGTATCATAGCCATAATTACTTAACTCCACCCAAGTCGCCTAAGTCCTAGGGATAACAAGAGATCAGGTTTTTGAGTTGACATGCAAAGTAAGTTTGCACGTCGTAAAAGATATAATCAGGAAGTATGCGATTCAAGAATGGTAAACGGCAAAGTGGCAGGACATGTTTTCTAAACACGGGTATTCTGATTCGTGTATTGGGTACAATACCCAACTACAAAAGAATCAACCCAACTAACCTATGGATCTGATACCAAAAGAACCATATCATGCCCCGCTACCTAGAGTACGCTAGATTGGGCACGTGACATAGCCAACCATGCTACCTGTGGGTAGGAAGTATCCATCCACAGTCACATTACGGCTGTAGAGATATCAAGAACAAGATAAAATTTTCTAAAACATGTCCATAATCCAGAATAACAGGAGTCAATAATAAATAAATGCGGAAGCAAATGATTCAATACAAATAACTGAAAAGTATGTCCCATAATGCGGGCTCACATCAGGAAATAAATGCAGGAAATAAAAACTAACTAATACTAACACCTCACAGCTCAACCAGCTGGCTGAAGTACTCCTTTTCGGACTGCGACAGCGGTACAGGATCCGGGCCATGCAAAACCCAGACGTCAGCGCGTCATGTCATCAAGTAATGTAATATGAACAGTGTAACAGGCAATGCAAAATAAACATGAATAAACTGAGAGTAGCAAATAATGTGAATCAAGCAGTGCATGGTAGTGTGCAATGGGTAACTAAACTGTTCTATCAGGTTTTTACATTCTAAAGTCTTTGAAATCAATTGATGACTCGTCGATGTAACTCAATAGTATCCCATGCGTGCCTGTGACCACGGTCAAGATTCTCGGGGCTGAATCCGAGACGTGCCGCTAGGCAGTAACAAGTAGTAGGATGGGTGAGTGATGTCAGCATTATCACTCCAGGGCTGGCCTAGCCCGTAAGACTGATCAGAACATGTATCGAACTGTTGAGTTACAAGTCGGTTTCACCTTTGATTTCCCCATACCCCCAAGTTATGTATGTCGAGTCAGGTATTCAGTAATCAAGAACTAATGCCAACACAGGATCAGGTAAAAGCAGGTTTGTCTGGATAGACAACAGGAACGGTCCATGAGGACTACATGTTATATTTGTTGGCCTTAGGCACGAGATCAGGTAACAGGTCAGGTCATGGTACATCAGGTCAAGTCAATAGTAAACGGTACAATACCATGTGTGACAATGTCAATCAAGATGTAACGATATCGTGGGTGTGCTCACAAACAGATATATAAGCAGCATCATGTTCAAATCAACACGTTAAACAATAATCTGATTTATTATCTAGCTGTACAATTTTCAATTGTGTTAAATAGATAGTGTCAATATCATGTGAATACAGGACGGTGAACGTAACTGCTGTAGTCAGGTTAATAATATATTGAGTATTCCAAGAATGCCACGACAAGTATAATCTGTTTAAAGAATGCAATTGTAATTTAGCCGGTTATGCATATTTGTTAAACTAAACTGGAAATAAAGCATCATAGCAGTGAATCAAATGCAATCTATCATGTACGGGTTTATCAGGAAATAATTTATTTGACATGCTACTCGGGTTAAACATGAAGCAAGATATGTAAGGTGATTTACTAAATAATATATCATTAAACTACACATGAATATTAAGGCAAGTTATAAAGTAGCAATAGCATGTAGCAAGTATCGAATACTTAACTCGACGAAACGACGAACACGAGAACGGTGGCGCAAACCCACGCGACATGATAACAGCAAGGGCTCGGGAGATCTGAACAGAGATGGATGCTCTCTCGGCAACCCGGCAGCGAGGCGATCGGTGCCTTCAAGATCACCGGCGGTTCAAGCCGCGACGGTGACGACAACGTGAAGGTTTCAGTGGAGGCGATCGGGGAAGGTGCAGAATCGGTCTGAAGAGGTGGTGCTGGCGTTCAGGGGGTTTGCTGGGAGGCGAGGAGACGACGGGTGGTCGGTGGTGATGGGTTTTCCGGCGAGGGTGAGGTTGCAGGTGATGGGTTAGGGCTCGGGTATGGAAAAAGGGAAAGAAAGTGGAGAGGGAGACGAGGTGGTCGAGGCTGGAGTGCACAGGTGATGAGGAGGTGCTGAAGGTGGCGCGGGTGGCGGCGACGATGGTAGCCTACGATCAGGCGACAGCAGGGAGATCGCAGGTGGCCGCTGTTGCGCATGTTGCTTGGGAGAAAGGAAACAGGGTCGGTAGAGAAGGTAGAGGCGAGGGCAACGGTGGCGCTGGCGCCGGCGTCGGAGCTGCGGCGGCGACGGTGAAGGCGGCTAGGGCTAGGGTTCACGATGGGTTTTTCTCGCGTGGGCTACAGCTCGTGAAGAAAGAAAAGATGAAGGGGAAATATTTATATATATAGGGGAGAGAGAGAGAGTTAGAGAAAGCTAGAGAGAGAGAGGAAGAGATAAGATAGAGAGAGAGAGAGAGAGAGAGAGAGAGAGAGAGAGAGAGAGAAAGAAAGAGATATTGGAGGGGGCCACGGGGGTTAAGAACCCCGTGATTGGCTGAGGAAAATTTTTAAGAGGTTAAAGAAAATATTTAAAAGATTTAATTGATTTTTAATTAACAAATTAACAGTAAGATTTAAATATAATATGGTTTCGAATATTTTATTAATTTGGGATTTTGGCGCTAAATGAAACATTTCCAAATCGCGCCCGGGTTGGGTCCAAAAATTTGAAATTTAAATAATAGGATTTTAAGCGGGTTCCAAATTTTAAAATGAAATGTTTTATGATTAAAAAGCATACCCCCAAGTCGGACACCTGTACACACGCGTAGCCGTCCAAACTCGCCCGTTTCACTGAACGGGACGAGAACTCGATGCACGGACGCTACCACACGGCTAGGGGTGTCGAGTAGGCCAAGATGGATATTTTAATTTTATTTTAGGTGCTAAAATTTATTATATGCAGAAATGACTTAGCCAGATAAAATTTCACGGTAAGTGTCAAACAGGCAAGCTAAATGAAATGAGTAATATCTAATGCTCAACTGGTAACAGAAAAATAGTAGTATTGGGCTCGGGTGTTACACTTTGATTTATATTTTGTGCATACCAGGTGCACTTGTTAAGATTTTCGTGCGAGGTGACTGCACTTGATTGGAGTGTTGTGTACACCGGATGCACTACACTGATATTTCCGTGTACATCAGATGCACATGGTTAAGAGATTTTATATATATACCCTAGGTATACTTGGTATGATTTCGTGTACACCAGTTGCACGTTTTGATTTTGTGCACTCTGATGAACTTGATTTTGATTTTGTGCACCCCGATGCACATGATACTATTTTGTACACTTTGTTCCATGCATAGTGGATGCAGTGGATATCGTTTCGTGCATGCTTGTTGCACTTAGCGCTGTTTTGGTTTCATGCACACCGTGACGTGTGATTTAAGATTTGCACGCAAACCCATTAGGGTTGATTTTGTTTTCATGCTTTGCACTTGATAGGATATGTTATAGATTTGATTTAAGTATTTTCGGTTGGTCGTGTGCACCGATATTGCACTACGATTATGGCATTGATTATGTACATAAGATACACAACGGGTTTCGGATTTGGCAATTTGCATCATACTGGAGTAATTCTCAAAGCACCAGCTAGAGTTACAGTTATGTAAGTTTTATATATTTTGATGTTTCACGCACACGGTTGCGTTATGATGCATTTTAGCTTGTATGGGACTTTGGAGTTCCGTTATATCGAGCGGATTTTTTGTTTTAAATTTGGACCCCGGAAAATTGTTTTGAATTTGAGCAGATGGGATTAAGAAAAATGTTTTAAGAAGGGGATTTAATTTAAATTCGGAGACCGAATTTTCTTATGGGGGGAATATTGTAACAATTTGAGATATTTTAGATAATTAATTAATTAATTTATTTAATTAAAAATGTTAATTTAAATCTTGTTGTAACATAAGACATTTTAATATATAGTAGGTTAAATTAGTAAAGAAAATAGTTTGTTTATAATATTAAATGTCATGAGGGGTTTTGTGAAAAGTTTAATTAATCTTGGAAATTGGAAATGTTGTGAGGGTTTATGTGTAAAAGGGCTAGGGACACGGTTAAGGTTAAATTAAATCCTTGGAATATCATAACCTAGATGACACTTCATGCTTGCATGAACACTTCATGCTCACACACCTCCTACTTGCATGGATACACTACACTTCTTCTTGATGACACCTCCTCCTAAATCTCATCACTCCCCTATTCTTATCCTTCTTTTGCTTCAGTTGAGAGATCAAATTAGAAACAATTGGCAAAACTAGAAAATAAAGAAAAGCTTAGATCACACTTAAGAAAAAGAGAGGAGAAGAGAAACTAAGTGCTAAGGATCACTACCACCACCCTCAAGTTAGGATCTTTTATGCATGTGCATCTTTGAAGGAGCCTTTCAGTGATCATTCCATAGGTATAAGTTTCAACCCTACAGATTTAAGTTCAGTACTGTTTTAGTGTAGAATCGTGATATCGGAAATATCGTATTTTAATAAAATTAGGCTATGTTTTGAATCTGCTAGAGTCTAGGTAATCTTTAACAAAATCAAACAGTACCTTCATATTGTAAATTGGACCTAGAATAACCACTAGAAAGACGGACCTATTCCTCTGATTTTTGGCCAGCGACATTCAATTAATGTCCGAACTCGCCGGTTTTGTGTAGGAGTTGGGTGTTGAAAATTTTAGGGTAACTCTCCGTGTTTATGTTAAGGTGTTTGGTATAGTTAGTTTATGTTATAAATTCAGAATATAAAATCTGGTAGCAAATATTTGTTTTTAGTGTGCAATGTTAGAAAACAAGGAAAATTGTGATATTTAACATACTGAACTTGAATCTGGAACTATTAAATATAACTACTAGAAAAAACTAACAAGACCAAAACTATAATGAGTCCACTAGAGAACTTTACTCAAAGCCCGAGACCCCAACCCTATGTTTTGGCCGGTGAGAACACCATAATTCCCCAGGTCGCCGGACTTTTGGTGGTTTTGATGTTGAATTTTCATCTGCAGCTTATGTTTGGTATTTTATAAGTTTCTGTATTGTTTGATTTGTCTAAATAATTATAGAGTGAAATCTGGGAGAAAATAGTTACGGTTTTATCATTTCTGATATTTACGATACGGATTTTTCGTATTTTAAACTGCAACGGAACCGTTAACGTTTGTACGTTAACAGCAGGATTGTATTGTCGTTTTGGGTTAAGTACGCTGTAGGTTCTAACATATGGGTTTCTATCTCGTTGTTTTGAGTTTGAATATGATATTTACGTCGATATGGTATAACGACGATTATAGGTACGATTGCGAAGATTTCCGAGACGGAGCTGGCGGACATAGTAGCGTGTATTTCTGCACGCTCATCAAGTGGTGAGTAGATTTATATCTACAGGGGAAGTCGGGTGGATGGAGTATAGCACCCCTGTAACCTTATAAATAATATTATTATATATAGTAGTTTTAGTAATTATTTAAGATATGGATATTGGAATTAATTTGCATCTAGTATGATACTCATTTGCATATAGTTTACGAATGGTTTGGTAAATTGCTACGAAAGACAATGCCGTATTAGAGGTGGATTTGATATAGTAATATTGTGAGGTATTGTACGAGATATTATACTATATTGATGATGATAAGATTAGGATGCCAAATAACTGCCCCGTTCCCTTTAGACTCGTAAAATAATGCTTATATTTACTTTTCTTGTTTACGTTATAATTATTGATGTTATACGTTTTCTTAATACGAACACTCTGATAGAACACAACACAACTACCAAAGAGTACTATGCTGCACAAGCACGTATATACATATTACACTGCACCTCATTGGTACTGCCAGGTCACTGTAGAACTGTTCTGTTATATAATGCGTATATATGTTTATGTTAATATGAATAGGCTATTTCACTTATAGAACACTTGCACAAATACCAATGACTGCCATGCTGCACGAGCACAGACGCGTATGTAACACCACACATCATTAGTATTGCCATGACACAGTAGAATTGATACGTTTATTTGCTTGTATGACTTATTTACGTACTTTACTTCATTACCTGTTGCGTATTGCGAATACCAGTATTATGGATGTTTATATTTGATTCTTATAAGTTTTCTGGATGTTTTATTTTCGATGATATATATCAGTGGTATGAGACGCTGTTATATATGTATATATATAATATATCATCAGAATGATCTATGTAAGTATTCTCATTCTTTACTTGATATTTCTGGATATGATGCGTTGACGTCCACCATAAGTTTGATGTTTCTGATTGTTTTATTCCGAACCGAGTAGGGTAGATATACGGTTTCAGACATGTTTTTATCCAAACTGAGTGGGGGAGCTATACAGTCGGATACATGGTGGACCCGGATCGAGACCGAAGGGAGGGATAGCCGCAGTTGAGGCGGTGAGACTAGCGAGGATACTCGATACCGGAGATAGAGATGGGCACGGCAGATATCCAGGGGATACTAACCGGGGTTCGATTTAGGCACGGCGGATATCCAGGGGATACCGATCGGGGCCAGGGATATCAGGTGGCGATCATCTGTTGAGATGGTGTCGACGATATCTGCATTTACATGTCGGTGATGGACACGAGAGATTCAGATTTCGGGTGTCGATGCTGGACATCCATACATATATATTGATATGTTGTTATCATGAGATATACAGTAGATTATGGTTATTGTAGCCGACCAGGACTGATCCGGGGGACAGTACCTGTATATATTTGTACGGGCATTCATATACATAAAAAGGAATTCAAACACGAGCTATAGACTCATTATTTTGAAATGTCTGATATGACATTGAGATCTTTAAATTGTAAACCTCTTAACATTTTCCATCAAAACAGCAGAACGTATATCCTAAGTTAAGATACTTATTAAATTTCCTACTATCACTTCTGCTTTATGCCGTAACATATCTATTCCGCTGCTATTTTAAAGAAGCGGTTTATATATATATATATATATATATATATATATACTTTGGGCTTATACCTAGATACATGTCATTTGCATTGATATGTTCTACTTAGGATTGCATGACAGATAAGGTTGCATTGTAATACATATTCATATCATATTACATTAGTACAGATTATGATAGTACTTTACTTATGACCTAGGTATCGTCATGCATTTCGATTTCTACCTTGTGATGTACTTTTATTCATTGAGTTTACAACTCATCCCCGTTGTGCCACAGTTTCTTGCAGGTTTTACCTTTTGGATTATCAGCGGCATTGGGCACACATTCCTTTCGCTGATTGCTTTCGTGAGTGAGTTACTATTGTATCGTACTCACACTTGATTATTCAAATATTCTTGTATCTAGTAAACTCCATCAACTTAGCAATGGTATATTGTGGACTTAGAACCGAGACTTAGAATTTGGGTGTGGTGATGTCACACTCATTGGAGTCGACTTTTTATATCGTTTGCTTGGTTTCTCCGCTGTTTGGGCTTGGAAGCTAGCTCCCGTTGGGATGCTATTTTATTATTGTGGTTGTCTTGGGTTTTTATGCAAAACTACTAAGGAGGTGCTGTCAAATTTCAAAAGGTCATAAATTCTCTTTAAACACACTTGTTTAAAATCAAATGGTTATTTTAAAATGATTCCATCTGCTGATTATTAAAACTTCACCTCCGATATTTTCCAAAGAAAAAGGTTTAGATTCCGTGTTTCGGCTTACTTGAACCACGTCGGCGTCTTTAGATGTCACGTGATTTAAGTGCCAGTCACATGCCACATTTCGGTCGTGACAAGTTATTTGGCTCTTATCCACAGGGCCAGCAGTCATCACCAGGTTGTTTTCGGTGTGGGAGTCAGTACCATCGTGTCAGAAATTGTACCGTGAGGCGACAAGGTGAAGCATCAGTCTTATATGCGATTTTACCACCTTCACTCCCTCCTCCGAGCACATTACCACCTACGCCTGTTGTTGCTCCATGCCAGATCGATGCCTATAGAGGCCGTAGTCGTGGCGGTCGTATTTCGAGAGGGCGAGCTGGCAGAGGCAGACGACAGCTGGTCGCTAGTAGAGGACAGGCCCTAACTTTTGTATTGACTCCTCGGGACGTGCAGACTTCGAACGTAGTCGTGACAGGTATTCTTTCGATGTTTTCTTCTGATGTGTATTTTTCTTGTGTTGTTTGAAACGGTATCCACATATTTTGTATCAAGGTTTAGCCGTTGCTAAATCAGCCGCTTGTTGTGATTTCTCTCGTAGGCTAGTCTTTTGTCTCTCGATATGTTTTTCGTTCGTGTTTGTTTTGTTCGTATCGGAGATAGGGATTCTTCTGTCAATTTGATTCTTCTCGATACGATTGACTTCGAAGTTCTTCTGGGCATGGATTTGTTAGCCACGTGTTTTGCGTCTGTGGACTGCCATGAGAAGTCAGTCAAATTTAGTTTTCCGGGTGAGCCATTTCTTGTTATTCAGGGAGACCGTAGCATCACCCTTCCTAGTTTGATTTCTTCCCTTCGTGCTAGTCATCTCTTGAGGAAAGGATTCAGGGATTTTTGGCGTATATTCATGATGTTAGAGCCGCAGAGGTCCCGTTAGACCAGGTCCCGATTGTGAGAGAGTTTCCAGATATTTTTCCTGACAAGTTGCCTAGTATACCTCCTGAGCGCGATAGTGTGTTCTACTTTGACTTGATCCCCGGCACGGAGAATATTTCTATACCGCCTTATCGGATGGCCCCGGCGGGGCTTAAAGAGCTGAAAGATCAGTTGAAAGATTTGTTGGATAAAGGGCTTGTTAGTCTGAGTGCGTCACCTTAGGGAGCTCCTGTCTTATTCGTAAAGAAGAAAGACGACAGTTTGCATTTGGGCATCGATTATCGTCAGTTGAATCGAATGACTGTGCGGAACAGATATCCCCTACCTCGCATTGACGATTTATTTGATCAACTCCAGGATGCAGGGCACTTCTTGAGGATTGGCTTGCGATCAGGTTTCCATCAGTTGCGGGTTCGGAAGGATGATATTCCGAAGATTGATTTTTCACACACGTTACGGGCATTATGAGTTCTTAGTGATGTTGTTCGGGCTCACCAATGCCCCAGCAGCGTTTATGGACTTAATGAACCGCATATTCAAGATGTTTCTTGATAAGTTTATCATCGTTTTCATTGATGACATCCTAGTATACTCCCGGAGACGAGAGGAGCCTGGGGAGTATTTGAGCATTTCGTTGCAGACTTTGAGGGAGCACCAGCTATCCACTAAATTATCCGAGTGTGCTTTCTGGCTGGATAGTGTTGACTTCTTGGGTCACGTACTTACAAGAGATGGTGTACGTATGGAACCGAAGAAGATCGAGGCCGCTCAGCACTGGCCCAGACCCGTATCAGTGACGGAGGTTTGCAGCTTTTTGGGTTTGGCCGGATACTATCAACGTTTCGTACAAGATTTTTCTCGTATAGCTGCACCATTGACCGAGTTGACCCGGAAGGGAGTTCATTTTCTTTGGGCCGAGGCTTGTGAGCAGAGTTTTCAGCAGTTGAAGACGTGTTGAGGACTGCACAGTTTTATCCTTTCCATCAGGTTCAGGTGGCTTTGTTGTCTACTGTGATGCTTCTCGAGTATGGCTAGGCTATGTGTTGATGCAGCACGGCAAGGTCGTCGCCTATGCTTCTCGGAAGTTGAAGAAGCACGAGTAGAATTATCCCACTCATGACTTAGAGATTGCTACGGTGGTTTTTGCACTCAAGATCTGGAGACACTACTTATACGGTGAGTCGTGCAAGATATTCACGGACCACAAGAGCTTAAAGTATACCTTTCAGCAGCAAGATCTAATTTGAGACAACGCCGTTGGATGGAGCTAGTGAAAGACTATGACTGCGAGGTTCTTTATCGTCTGGGCAAGGTGAATTTTGTAGCAGATGCTTTGAGTCGGAGGCAGCTTATCTTGGTTGAGCGCAGTTCAGAGACATTCGATGGCAGATTGGCAGATTCTATTTAACTGCCGAGTACAGTCCGAGTTTACTTTGACCGAGGGATAGCTTTCCCATATTCTTGCACATCCATAGTTACTTGATCGTATCCGTGAGGCACAGTCCGATGACATTCGTTTGTCAGAGGTCATGGAGCAGGTTCGACAGGGCAGAGGTTCAGAGTTAGTGATTGATGATCAGGGAGCACTACAGTTTAGGACTCGACTGTGTGTGCCAGATTCTGAGGGACTGAGACGCGAGATTTTTTAGGATGCGCATCAGTCAGCATATGGTGTTCATCCAGGTTCCACCAAGATGTATCATGATTTGAAAGATGTCTACTGGTGTGAAGGGATGAAGAGAGATGTCACAGATTTTGTTTCGGGATGCTTGACTTGTCGGCAAGTCAAGGCCGAGCATCAGAGGCCAGAACGAGAGTTACAGCCTTTGCCCATTCCGGAGTGGAAGTAGGAGAACATCTCTTTGGATTTTATCGTGAGTCTACCTAGGACCAGTCGAGGGTATGACTCTATTTGGGTGATCGAAAACTTATTGACGAAAGCAGCTCACTTTTTGCCAGTAAAGACCACTTTCGGATTTGTTAAATATGCTCAGATATATGTTGATGAGATTGTGCGACTACATGGAGTTTCGACTTGTATTGTGTCCGACCGAGGCACCCAGTTCAACAGTTGACTATGGCAGAAACTTCAGGAGGCTTTGGGCACCTTATTGAGTTTCTGTACGGCTTTTCATCCGCAGACCGACGGTCGGTCAGAGCGAACCATTCATACTCTTAAGGACATGCTCCGAGCTTGCGTTCTATATTTAGGAGGCACTTGGGTTGTCATTTGCCCTCGATAGAGTTCTCCTACAATAACAGCTTCCAACAGACGATTCAGATGGCACCCTTCGAGGGGTTATATGGGAGGAGATGTCGATCGCTCGTTTGTTGGACAGAGCTCAGTGATAGCAGTATTTTTGGGACCGCAGGTTGTGCAGGAGACGACCGAAAAGATCCAGTTGATTCGAGATAGGATGAGAGCAGCCTAGAGCAGGCAAAATCTTAGGCGGATAGACATCGTCGCAGACTGGAATTTGCTGTAGGTGATCATGTTTTCTTATGGGTTTCTCCTATGAGGGGCGTGATGAGATTCGAGAGGAAAGGGAAGCTTAGTCCCAGATATGTGGGCCCTTTTGAGATTCTCGAGCGTATCGGCACAGTTGCTTATCGTTTGGCTCTTCCACCCAACTTTCCAGATGTTCACCCCATGTATCACATATCGATGCTCTGCAAGTACCTTCATGACCCCTCTCACGCGATTCGCTACCAGATAATCTAGCTGGAGCACGACCTTTCTTTCACCGAGCATCCGGTGGTCATTCTGGATCGGCAGATGAGGAAATTGAGGTCAAAGGTTATATCGTCCGTAAAGGTTCTTTGGCGTGGCCGAGCAACGAATACGTCACCTGGGAGACCGAGGACGAGATGCGGAAGAAATTTCCACATCTCTTTGAAGGTACGCGTGGTTAAATTTTAAATTCGGGGACCGAATTTCTTTAATGGAGGAAGATTGTGACGTTCTGATTATTCGTTTAGGATAATTATAAGATAATTAGTGATAATACGTGTTTTCCGTAAAAACCAAGATATAATTATTTTTCCACATAGACTTAAATATACCTATTTTAACTATGTAATTGCCAGTATTGGTATTTAATTAGCCCCTTATTAATTGCTAGTTTACTTAAATATTTTCCTTGATTATTTATTTATAATTTTTATTTTAATCGTACACTTATACCCTAATTAGTTCTAATTACAAATTAGTTTAGGTTAACTACAAGTTGCATTGCACCATGGCAACTTAAACTAATCTTGTAACATGTTCTTTTTCTTTCAATATTCTAGATGGTTCTAGAAATTCAAGGAAAAATTATTTGAAATAAAATAAAAAGATTATAGAAAAGAAGTATGGTGCATTAATTGAGGTATGGAGGGGTTTTTGACTTGAAGTGCTCACACACATACACACCCTCACCCTCTGCCCTCACTAGCCGAGCATGGCAGCAGCAGCCCTCCTACAACTCCTCTTCTTCATCTCATTCAACCCCATTTTCTCATCAAAACAAAAGAATAGAGAAAGAAGGCATGGGGTGTAATAAATGAGGTATGGGAGTTTTGACTTGGACTTTCACCCACACACACACCTCCCCCCTCTTCCCTCCCTCAGCCAAAATTCTGCAGCCCCCTCTCTCCCCCATCTTCAAACTATTTCTCATCTCAAAAACACCTCATTTCACCATTAAAAAATCCACAAAATCCAACAAAAATCCCTACTAAAATTATCACAAAATTTCTTTTAAAAACTTAGCATGTTTCTTGGTAGCAAGTGGGCATTTTGGTGGCAAAGCAAGCAAAATTGATCATCCAAATTGTTGAGGTATAAAACCCTAACCCAATTGTTACTTTGATAATTAATTGCTTTAATCTAATTTAGATTAGGTGTTAATATTGTTTTAGTTGCAAATAAAGTTTTAAAGAGAATTTTTTGGGTTAAAATTTAGGTTTTTATCATTTAATTAAGTTAGCTAAGTGTAGTTTAACATATAATAGTTTTTCAAACATAATATAGCTGTTAACTTGTTGATCCTAACTTTTAAATTATCTTAATTATATGTATATGCAAATTAATTTCTATTTTAGTGTTTAAAAAGGTGAGAAAAAAATCAAGTTAATATTGTGTGGCTTAATTAAGAGTTTTATATGTGATTGGTGGCCACTAGGTTTGCTACAACATCTAGTTTTGCACCAAAATACCCTTTGTTTGCTTTCTAGGATTTCAGAATAAATAGATTTTGACTGAGTTTGAGGTTGTGATGATCTACAACCTATTTCCTATAATATCTAATGTGATGTGAATGCGCGGTTGGTACGATTGGGTTTCTGGTTTGGGGATTGCTACATATAGCGACCCCTAGTTGTGGTTGTGACGATGTCGTGCGCGTTTTGTGCACCAAAGTGCACAAAAGTCTAATTTGTGGATGTTAATTCTTTCATATCATTATCTTCATGTCTCCTCAGGATATTTAGCCTTATGTGTTGCATTGTGTAATTCTAGGATCGGTTGCGGAGATGTCGGACGCGGCGCAGAAAGGAAAGGCAGTTATTGGATCAGTTTAGCCGAGGCGTCTCGGTGAGTAGATGTACTCATCTATGGGGGAATCGTCCGGATGGCGCAAGGCGTCCGATAGTTAGGATAATTAGTAGTTCTAGCATTTATATGTGTAGTCTCCTAGTCATTTATCTCATTGCATTGCATCATCTTATATATATATGATATTATCTCATAGGACACTTGCACCATTACCATTGGTCCATGCCGCACGGGCACTATTTTATGCGAACACACACGCCATTGGTAATTGCTATCTCACGATCACTATAGAACTTAATTAGAATTGGTATCTGTGCAATTGTATCATACACGATATGTAGACTTGCAGTTGTATACTCATCTCATCAGGATTGGATACGTAGGTTGCTAGTCATATACCTCATGTGCATTTGCATCATATACGATATGTAGACTTGCAGTTGTATATTCATCTTATCAGGATTGGATACGTAGGTTGCTAGTCATATACTTCATGTGCATTTTCATCATATATGATATGTAGACTTGTAGTTGTATATTCATCTCATCAGGATTGGATACGTAGGCTTGCTAGTCATATACCTCCTTGTATCATCATTCATGCATAGTTTTCTAGACACACATCGTATTTCATATTATTAATACCATAGGCATTCATCATTGCCGACATGTTCATATATTGTGATTTTCTTGGAGATTTCAGTATTTATGAGATTTGTGGATTTTAGGGGAAAACCGCAAGAATTTATAAACCTATTATCATTTTAAAAATGCAAGTTGCGGTTTTCTCGTGATATGATGTATGTGTCGTCCACCATGAGTTTTCCTGATTTCTGTTGGTTTTCGAGACCCGATTCGAGGAGTAGGATGGACTGTTTCGGGTACATGGTTGACCCGATATGGTATCCCGGGGCGAGAGTGTTTTTGTGGGGATGACGATGAGCCTGGCAGAGGCGGACTACCTACTGGTGATGTCTGACGCGGCGGGTATCCGGAGGATACCGACCATTATCGTGAGTTTTGATGATATGGGCCGATCCGGACTGATGGAGCCCGAGATATTGAGGATATTCTGTCGATGCTTTACACGGACTTTCTGTCGATTTCACTGATGATAACCCAGATTTATTATACAAAAGGTTTTAATAAGATAAAGATACAGATCTTTTCATATCAGATATATAATGATTTCGTGTTGATTATCCATTCATGTTGCATTCATACTTGTGCATCGCATCATATTGGTATATGTAGGTTGTGACGCATTTGCATGCATGCTTACGATAGCCTTATTAGATATTACTTACTACTCACGAGTTGGCAACTCACCCCCGTTGTGCAACAGTATTTTGCAGGTCTGGCCCGTCAGCATAGTAGCGGCGGGCGTACTTTCTCTTTTTTCTTCATTTGTTTTGACTTGCGTCTTGCTCGTAAGTGGGTTGCGAGGATATTTTGTTCCCACTTTATGTATTATTATTATATCTAGTATACTCCATCTACCTTATCTACCATTTTCCACCAGTTGTATTTGGACTTAGATGGTGAGCTTATGAGACTTGTATGTATTCTATTCTGTTCTCGATGGTCACTTGAGCCGACGTGGTGTTTTCCTATTTCTTGTTTTCAGATGCTTATCTCCTATTATGATGATATATGTTGCATGTGCTTGTGATTCCGCCGTTGGCGAAGAGCTACCTCACTCTTTGTGATACCTTTATTCATCCCTTATGTGTATTCTTTTTTTGTACCCATTTGGGGCTAGTATCTACAAAGGAATCTCTGCCGAAATTTTCGGAAAAATTTGATGTTTTAAAATGATTTAATAATATTTTATTTAATTAAAATCTCCTTTTTAAGTTAAGTTTTCCTTCACTCTAGTTCTTTAAACGGTTTAAATTTTTGTGCCTTGACTTACTTGGATTACGTTACGCCTTAAGACGTTTCGTAATTTAAGTGCCAGTCATGTTCCGTACTTTCGGGTCGTGACAGCAAATTTCAACACTTGAAATTCCCGATAATATTTTGCTCAAAGCGATTTATGACCTTGACAAGGTGAACAAACCATAAATTGCAAGTCAAGTTCAACCCGTACATTTCATGATTGAATTAAACCCACCTGCACGGCCCTTGACATGGTCAACAATGTCGCACGACTACATTAATCCAATCGCATCACATGGTTAAGATGATAAGCACTAATCAGCTACCGCACACTACGCCTTGACAAGGTCAACAAATACAGCACGAATACTAAATAGTCCTTATCTGAAATGATGGAGTGCTATGACAGGTTTTTAAGAAACCTTTTTGTTGCGGCACGGCAGCGTCCCGGCCGTCTATCCGAGCCAAAATGCGGAATCCAAAATTTTCTTAACTTTTAAACTGGCGCTACCGCGGACAATAAACCCGGATCGTAACCATTAACCTAATGCTAGCTATCAAGAGAAGGGTAGAGAAGTATACCGAGCGATCCGTGTCCTTCGGTCTTCTCGTCGTCGTCCCGATCTCCCGCGGTATCACCGTTCGCCGTCTTCTCATCGGAAAGGGCACCACGTAGCCGATTTCTTTTACGGGCTCCCACCTCTGGACCGAGGCAACTCGGGCGCGAGGTTGGCTAGCCGACGCGTCCAAGGGTACTGTAGGTTGTAGTGTAGAAAACCTTTGTCTCAATAGGGTGAAGTTGCCATTTGATGGAGAAGAGAATCAAAGAACTTTTTGAGAGAGGTTGAGAATATAGCAAGCATGCAAAATGAGATATGAATCATTCCCTCATCCAAAAAAATGAAAACCACTCTCTTTCTCTAAGTGGCCGGCCCCCCTCCTTATGGAAATATGGTGGAGAGAAAAACAATAAGGGAGGTGAGTGTAGGAAAGCACAAGGAGGTGACCACATCTAAAGGTTATGATAACAATATCATATCAATATCTAATCCATCCTAATCACCATTTAATGCAAAGGAAGAGATGGAAAAAGAATCTCATCATGAAGCCACATAATGCTAGAAAACCCCTCCACAAAATGTTATTTGCACAATTGCAAATAACCCCTCCATCGGAAAAGTCCGGCCGGGAAGGAACAAAGGAAAACCGGCCGGAACGGAATGCAAACCGGCAACTTCAGAGAACTGATCCCGTAACAAATTACAGGAAAACCCCGCGACTGCATATACATGCCTGCATTTGTATTCCCACTGAATACAAATGCAAAGAGAAAAAATCTATACTGTCTAATACTAGGATCCGGCTTAAGCCAAAGCCAGCTAGTAAAAACCGTCCGATCACGATCCGTGCAATACCGCACGTATCTGATCGAACCCTGCCATATCTCCATACGGCCTCTACAGCGTTTCGCCCGAAACTTGAGTAACTGTGTGTGGTGGACTCTAAAGACTCGTCAATACTATGGCTGTGGATTTAACCACTAGCACGTCAGAGGTATTAGCCATACGTGACGGGCTACCAGCTATTGACAAAAAGGGACGTCGATGAGTGAACTCATCCTGACACCCTACTGAGCCTATCAGTGACAATATCCGTAAAGTCCGGTCCGTTCGTCTATGAGTATCGCATGGCGGGCCTAGAGAGTTGGTAAAAGTCAGACCCCCAAAAGCGGTACAAGTCGTGTCGGAGTGTATCCCAGAACACCCTGAGATAATACTGGAATACCTACCAGTAAATCTCCTGCCTCGGCCGAGGGCTTTGTGTAATGGCTCTCCTAGACACAGCGCGACCTCACCCCCAATACCGGGAGAGACGAACACCTGCAGATCCGCTCACTGCCTCAATGTGGCTCGGGACTGTACCCAACTAAAACCTGTTTGCACGACTCCTTTGAGCCGTGGTAGGGTAGTAATGAAAGTACAGTAGGAACTCACATGAGACAAATGACGATCTCAGGTCGATGAACCAACCTGTACACATGTCACCAGGGAACTGCTATCTGACGTCTGGTATAATCCCAACTAGCAGGTTCCCGGCGAGTTCTGTCCGGTGTACTCATAACCCAATGAGCACCTGTATACATCTTAGGTGAACCAAATGACACCAGTGGCTTGTGAGACCGGCCACTGCCCCTCGTCGGGGTCTCGACTGTATACACTAGTCTACTAATGGAGTATCGATGCCCAGTCTCGAAACTCCCACGAGTAGGGACCTTTTAAGGATGTGCTTATAGACCCCAGCTCCCACGTATATGATCGCCATCATACTGCTGGTCGTCAAGCAAGAATCCTAAGGGCTCTATCAACGTGCAATAGTGATCAGTAATGTCACCTAAAGTAGTACACGATGATAAAGATAAACCAAATAGCATACTATCATCTTGAGTAAGACTGTCCTACCGGGATAGGTCCTCCCTCAATCATTGCAATCAAGTGCCTGTGATCCAATAATTGACTCTAAGGGCACTTTCTCCAACAATCTCCCACTTGCACTCAAGGCTAATTATTGCGATGTCGCATACTCACAGCCCGTGTGATACCGAACACCCAACTCCTCTTCTAGTCAGTCTCACAAAGCTCGTTTGCGAAACTATTGCGTTCGAGGAATAGCCTCAGTGAGTAGATCCGCTGTGATGTTTCTTTCTATGTCTCTCCATATCTCAAGTTCGCGGAGAAAGCCATCTCCCGAAATGAGCAATACCTATTTTAGAGTATGTCTGGATATCTGATGGGACCTAGTTCATAAATGAACTCCAAATCCAAACTTCTTAGACTGTATCGTCAACTGAACTTAATCAGTATCCTGCGCCATGCCTCCTTCAGTATCCGCCTGGACCACCTGTCCAAAATACTGCCCCTCGTCAGAGGGAAAACTATAATTCTGACAGCCACTCTGCCATCCAGGTCACCTTGGAAGCCTGGAATGATAACCATCTCTCAAAAGAGGCTGACGTTATCATATCCCTAGAACATCAACTTATGTTCTAAAACTGCTTCTGACTGTTTCTCCAGGATTGGATCAATATCAGCTTATTGCACCTACTGCAAGAACAATATCTGGTGTGATACTTGACATCTCATGAATGACTCAATTGCCTAAGCAAGTGATCAGTCAATCATGTGTATCCCTCTCCCCTTTAGTCTGTAAGACACATTTAGAGAGGGTGACTCCATTACCTGCAGGTATACTACCGTACCAGGAGTCGTCCATTCTAAATACTCATAGAATGTTGTCTAAGTACCAAGATTGGGAAACCACCCAAATCTAGATCTAAAACCATAGATCTAGTAACCAGAATGTACGATATAAGATCCAATTCCTATGTGGAGAAACCACTGTGTGGCAACCAAAGTATAACCGATCGTAGTATAGGAATTTCACTTCCTACTCTGTGTGTGTCATCCAAATACCAGGACATCACACCCTACTATCTTCTTAACAGATCCATCCCCTATTTTGATGAAGTCAAATCTATGACTGTCACGTCAGAAATAGATGATCTATCTCCGCTATATCTGCTTTGGTCTATAAATAGACATAAGCCAACTGTCCACCAATGCTCCCGCTGCTCCCACTGACTACGACAACCCTCTGGCAGAGTCATAGAGGCGTACACTTCTAAAGCTAGTTTAGAACGAAGCTATACTCATCCTCCTGCCGGGTCTCACAGTCTGGAACAACAACAATGGCAAGTCTGGGTAAACAAGAACCTCCCTGCCACCGTCCTTGAGCATACCGAAGTACCTCTCGGGTGCCTGAGGTTTCCCACCATCTCTGCGGAGTGGCCAATGGAATGTGAAACCAGATTGAATCTCTAGGTTCTTATCAAATCTTCAATAATCGTTTGCGGTTCTGGAATCACTTCCAGTTCTACCATACTCCCACTACTGTTTTCTGAAAAAATCCATTTTTAATTAAAGCTGTGGCGAGTTAAGAACAATATCACTATTGATCTTCCAGATAGTAGAAAGTCAACCCTCGTCATAGCCTGGGTCAACCCACAAACAGCCATTACAGAAACGTTCCTTGAGTTGTCCAGTGTCTGGTTTTAAGCATAAGCCGGACAACTCCCCGTACCTTATCAATGTCAAGATATGAACTGTTCTATATCCAATATAGAAACAGAGGCACTGATTTAATTGGAACCAGATTCAAATCATGCAGCTGTCTCCAGTGCATGTCAAGCAAATGGAGAGAGGCCAATCAGCGTTAGTCAACTTAGGAATACTTCCAATTATGAGTAACCTGAAAGAGAAGCATGTTCCCTTAATCATTACTATCAACTGAATACCATACACAAGTATCTACATCTTCGATCACCTTGAAGAATCCCGATACTTGCAATATCTGGTTCTCTACATTATTCATATACCTATAACTTCTCAAAATTTTGACCCTGTGTTTCTACGAAACACCTGTCTAAGAACTAGAGAAGTCATAAGTAAACCGAATATAGTACGAAGACCAACCCCTCTGTCCTAATGGAAACTGGACAATATACAATACTCTGTATAAGTCCCCTGAGTCTAATAACTCATTCACTCTGTGTCGTAGGTTGAAAACTGTACTATGGTTATGAAGAATTACACCGCTGTTTAATGCTCCTTACCTAACCATCCACTGATATAGGTAAATGTCATAGACATAATTTCAAAAAGGTATATCTCACTCTATAAAAATAGATGTACCGATATATCAATTTGAAATTGGTGCACAACTACGGATATTCAAAACCAAATATTTGTCGTCCGGCAAACAGCCCAGGTGACTTCCTCAAATATCACCGATTACAACGAATCCCGATATAATGAGGATGATCACCTAATTGCCAACAACTTACTCCCACTCATCATCTGTAAAACCATACAGATGTGAGAATCATACCTGGTAAATACATACCCTGGAGCAAGTGTCTAGTTGGGAAATCGGTTTTCTTTTAACAGTACACAGTGAAACTTGAAACATTAAAATGTTTCGATGGGGTATCCTGGTATTCCTAGTAATGCCTCTTCCATTATCCAGATTCACAACTGTAACCTTATATCTCTTTTCCATCTCTCCAAATCTCTTCATATGTCTTTATTCATTACCTTCTGTACACCCCTTTAGGCCAAATGGTTTTCTTCCTTCCCTACCGTTCAGCACCAGCCTATGGTTTGGAAGAAGACTATCCAATAAGCCTAATGGGTGTACTGTCCTAATCCTAGGAGCACTCACAATGCGAGAGAAGATGAAGATAAAAGACAACCGAATAAACCTTATTCCTATTTCTCCTGAACCAGAATCCATCCCCGAACTGGAACAAGTTCCTTTCGAGTTCGTATATAACCATACGATGGAATATCCAATATACTGTGGATCTTCGTAGTGATACAGAGTGTCCTGGAGAAACACAAAGGTGATTTAGGATTGGCGAAGAAATATTTGGTTTAGTCGTGAATAGCAGCCGCAATTTACTTTGCCCTCTTACTAATCCCTTTCTTTGTTTTTACTTAATACCTTCTGTACACCGTTTAGGCTAATTGGCTTTCTTCATTCCCTACCGTTCGGCACCAGCCTAAGGTTTGGAAGAAGACTATCCAATTTGCGTAATAGGTGTACTATCTCCTAAACCAAGGAGTACTCGCAACCTGAGAGAAGGTAAAAAGAAAAGAAAACTGAATAGTCCTATTCGTTTTCTCCAGAACCAGAAACCATCCTCGAATTCCTTCGAGTTCGTATATAACCATACGATGGTTTTGTCCAATGGAAGTGGACGTTCGTAATAATATGGGGTGTCCTGGAGAAAAGGGTAAAAGTGTTAGTTATATGTATGCCCTAGAGGCCATTACTGTACATTGGATGTATATTGTAGTGGATGCTGGGACATATATAGGTAGGACTTTCTTGCTCGACATGATAGTACGCTATCTGGTTGCTCTTTATCTTAACATGTATAATTTCTGTCTCTCTGATTACATGTTGATAAAGCCCTTAGGATGTGTACTCGACTTCCAGGACTATGATGCAGATCATACTAGTGGGGCCTGGGTAGTCCATGAGTACATCCTTCATTGTTCCTAGTCGTGGGAATATCGAGACGGGGCATCGATATTCCAGAGTAGACTAGCGTATATCTTCTCGACCCATGTGATGGGCGATGGATGATCCCATATCCATTGGTGTTTGACATCGGAGATGGTATGCGGGTGCTCAGTGGAGACTGGGTACACTAAACGGACTCGCCGAGAACTCCCAGATGGTATTATACCTCACGTCAGATGGCAGTTCTCTGGTGACACTGGTACAGCTTAGTCTGTTGACCCGAGATCGTCATAGAGTCTTGTGTGTCTCCCACTGTGCTTTGATTTCCACCCTACCACGGCTCTACTGAGTCGTGCAAACAGGTGGTTTTTGGGTACAGTCCCGATTCACATGGAGGCAATGAGCGATAGGAGGGGATTCGTCTCTCTCGGTATTGGGGGTTGATGTTGTGCTATGCTCGACTGGCCATAACAGGAAATCCCTGGCCAGGGTTGCTGTGATATGCTGGTAAGAGTTATCAGTAGTTTCACGAATGTTATGGACCTCACGTCGGCATGACTTATCGAGCTATTGGGGTCTGACGTTTACCACCACTAGGCGAGATATGCGACATATCAGACGAACAGAACGGACTGTACGGTAAGTGTTACTGGTTGGATTCACAGGAGTGTGAGCAGGCTTGCTCGTCGATCTTCTGATCGCTCAATACCTGGATGGTCGTTACGTTTAGCAGACCGCTTGCGGCTTGTGGGTGTTTGATATGATCATCACCTGCTGCCGGCGTATTGACGAGTCTTTAGAGTCCTACACAGAGGTTTCCTGGCTCAAGCGAAACGAAATAGGAGCGCATATGAGATATGTGCGGGACCGAGAATAATGCGAGTATATGATACCGCATTCCATTCTCGCGATGAATGTATCGAATGGTTGTATGTGATATAACCTAGTTATCGAATCAAGGATTGATTCGATAAGCCGATACATTGGATACTAGTCTGTTATATGCGACAAGACCGGATCATTGAATCAAGTGTTGATTTAATGATTTAATGTATAATTATATATTTGATATATTACTTTGCATTAACTAGTATTGGTTCACTTTAAATGGATTTTCTCACTTGAATTGCACATTGTATATGTGATATATTTTTGTGCACTTGTTTGTATCATGTTTGATGATACATGTTCACTTGGGTTTGTGTAAAGAATTAAACCATGGTTATATGAGTGGTTAGGGTTTTTTTTATTTACTTATTCATTTATTTATTTATTATTCTTTTTGAAATGATAAAGAAAAGAATGGTGGCTTATTTTGTTTGTTTGTTGAAGCTTCATGAAGCTTTGAACAAGTCCACCATTCTTATCTCATGCTTAACCCTAACCAATCAAACTAACCATAGTCTATTCTCTACAACTAACCAAGGTTGGATTATGATAAGAATGAGTTGGATTTTCTTTTTTGATAATAATCCATTTTATTCTATCATATTCTTTCTTCTTCTTCTTCATCTTCAACATGAAAAAAAACCTTGCCACCATCAATGGCAACTTGAGAAAAAGAGTGAGAAATCCAATTCCAAAGTGAACCCACTTCTTATTTCTTCATCATCTACCTCTTGCCAAGTAGTATAGGGTGTTTTTTTCACAAGTTTCATGACTTGGTGAAGTGGGAGCTTGATCTTGTGATGCCTCGACGTAGATCATCTTCGGCATCGAAGCCGACGACCTAGCCCGCCCATTTCTCCAATGAAGCCGATGCTAGATTCCAAGATCCGATTTGGACAGCGAGGGGACTTCATCACGGAGCCTAGGAGGTGGAGGATTGGATCTACAAAGGTTGTAGCCTCTTTCCTTTTAGATAAAGTTTTTTATTTGCATCGCATCACCTGTACATCTAGTTAACGATCCGTATTAGGGTTTCTCGGCACTTGTAAAATTTTATTTGGCCATGTTTGATCACTTGTGAGACCTCATTAGTGTGCCTAGGAACCCTACAAAAAGTAGGAGTGGCAATGAGGTTTGCAACTCTGACAATCCAAAAGCCAGTCTTGTAAGAAGGTTCGGTTAATCTTGGTCACTGAGTCATAGTCTAGGGTCGGGTCAATGGTCACTGCCAAAGAGAGAGAGAAAAGAAACACTCAGCGTGCACTCTAACCTAGATCAGAATGGTTATCACTTTATCTAATCTGGAAACCTCCCACTGTAACCTCAAATTCTTCTCCAAACCTGAAAGAAGAATTAGTCGGGATCATCCGAGGAGTAAACCAACTCATCAGTGGGAATCGGGATCCAACTATCATCGCATGATAACTTGACGGAATCCACTCAAGTCACCACACTCCAGAAGGTATGCGCATGCCTGGCAAGTTTCAGTTTCTTTAGAAACTCCCGATGAATGTTTTTACCCCTAGGACCCAAGTGACCTTTACAATGCCAACATATCAAAGAGTCTTAGTCAAGTTCAATCCGTCATTATCTTGATTGTGTTAAACCCACCCGTACGAGTCCTTGACAATGCCAACATAACCGTACGACTGTCCTAACCAATCCACTTATCCATACGACAGAAAAGCATTACAGAGCTACCGAACACTACGCCTCGGCAATGCACGACATACGTAGCACGAATACTAAGTAATACTAATCTGAAATGACGGAGGGCTACGGCTAGTTTTTGGCGAAAAACCTTTAACGTAATGAACTTGATATCGTTGAAGGAACGGGATAACTTTTTATAAAAATATAGTGACAAAAACCTTTGCTAAAGAGGTCACTCCCGGTGAAAGGATCTCGGCTCTTTCCCCGTAGAATGAGGTGCAGGATATTCCAGCTGAATACCACGATGGAAAGCAAAAGAAAATCGGCTATAGTGAAGTTACTGCCCTGACGCAAACTTTTGTCCAAGGGGTCACTCCCGGTGAAGGGATCTCGGCCCTTGCCTCGTCGACTGAGGAGCATGATATTCCAACTGAATATCACGATGCAAAACAAAAGAGAACGCCCTTGCAATAACAGCTTTTTGAAAAATTGTTCCAACAACATCAGAATAGGTTTTGTTAATCCTGCATTGATCCGAATCAACGCAGTCCCATCATATGATCACACCAATAAAGAACGAAAATAATGATGTACGTATATGCCATCCGCATTCGCCACTGGGTCCCGTCATCACCCGTTAGGTTACTTAACTAACGACAGAGCGGGGACTGGACTAGTGCGGATGCAAAAAATATACAACATCTACTAGTATATATATCAATATTTAATATTTCGCTCAAGGCGTGATAAAATATGCAGCATCACAGAAATGTAACCAGCAACACAGAACAATACAGATATCTGGGATCCCCGAGTTTCATAGAGCTGCTACTGAAACCCGACGTTCCCCTGGTCGTGTGGATAGCCTGTGCAATGAAAATCCTAGACCCCTACGGGCGAGGCAAGTCACCCGCCAAAACCTGAAGCAAGGCAGCCCCCTTCAGCAACGTGAATGGACTACCCAACACTTCACGGAATCCGGTAACTTGGGCACCCCTCCTGGGTCAACCTATACCCCCTACGAGTGCGGCGAATAGCCCGCCAATTCTAGAGTAAAGCCCCCTCCATCTCAATGCCATGAGATGCGGGCTTGTTGCCCTCTAGAACCCGGCTATCCGTGCACCCCTCTGCGGGGTAATCCTAGTACAGAAAGTAAAATATACATACAACGGGTACATCGACCTCGACCTGGTCATGCCCCAAAAGAATAATACAAACAGGCAGTGACGGCAGTCCACATGTCGGACGCTCGCCCCGCAATATCAAATATACATAATACAGTAAAAACAGTACAAGCATTGCATCAAGGCTATCCCCACGACCGATCCGCAATAACACAGTACAACACAGAACATCAACGTGAATGTCACGTTCGCAAATCCGTCTAACCGGGCTATAGCAGTTAGACAGGATTTACCGATCAAGTGACATTCACGGTCGCAGATATAATGTAAATACTGTGAACTAATGTGTTTAAACTTTTCGATCGATCAAATTTATCGAAGTGGGCCCCAAGCATTACTGTAGCACTTAAAGAGAGTCTAGGCCCAAAAAGAATATTCCAAAAACCCTATTTTCAACCCAGGAGCGCACTGCAAAAATTTGGTCCAATGAATAGTAAAAATGGCCGCGGAACCGCGGCAAATATGTGGGTTTGGCCGCGGTTCCGCGGTGGAATAGTGAGATCACGCGACCAAATTTTCACAGAATGCATAGAATTGCCTGCACATGTCACTGCAATGTACTGAAAAAATTTTGGAGCCAAAAAAATTTTGACAGAAAACTGTGCAAATGAAAATGGGTTTTCGGAAAATCCGTTCGATCGAACTTGTAAACACGTTAGAGCAAGCTAGACTAGGTTAATGGCGTGGCTCTGATACTATGTTGCGGCACGGCAGCGCCCCGGCCGTCTATCCGAGGCCAAAATGCGGAATCAAAAATTTTATTAACTTTTAAACTGGCGCTACCTCGCACAATAAACCCGGATAGTAACCATTAACCTAATGCTAGCTATCAAGAGAAGGGTAGGGAAGTATACCGAGCGATCCGTGTCCTTCGGTCTTCTCGTCGTCGTCCCGATCTCCCGCGGTATCACCGTTCGTCGTCTTCTCGTCGGAAAGGGCACCACGTAGCCGATTTCTTTTACGGGCTCCCACCTTTGGACCGAGGCAACTCGGGCGCGAAGTTGGCTAGCCGACGCGTCCAAGGGTACTGTAGGTTGTAGTGTAGAAAACCTTTCTCTCAATGGGGTGAAGTTGCCATTTGATGGACAAGAGAATCAAAGAACTTTTTGAGAGAGGTTGAGAATATAGCAAGCATGCAAAATGAGATATGAATCATTCCCTCATCCAAAAAAATGAAAACCTCTCTCTTTCTCTAAGTGGCCGGCCCCCCTCCTTATGGAAATATGGTGGAGAGAAAAACAATAAGGGAGGTGAGTGTAGGAAAGCACAAGGAGGTGACCACATCTAAAGGTTATGATAACAATATCATATCAATATCTAATCCATCCTAATCACCATTTAATGCAAAGGAAGAGATGGAAAAAAAATCTCATCATGAAGCCACATAATGCTAGAAAACCCCTCCACAAAATGTTATTTGCATAATTGCAAATAACCCCTCCATCGGAAAAGTCCGGCCGGGAAGGAACAAAGGAAAACCGGCCGGAACGGAATGCAAACCGGCAACTTCAAAGAACTGATCCCGTAATAAATTACAGGAAAACCCCGCGACTGCATATACATGCCTGCATTTGTATTCCCACTGAATACAAATGCAAAGAGACAAAATCTATACTGTCTAATACTAGGATCCGGCTTAAGCCAAAGCCGGCTAGTAAAAACCGTCCGATCACGATCCGTGTAATACCGCACGTATCTGATCGAACCCTGCCATATCTCCATACGGCCTCTACAGCGTTTCGCCCGAAACTTGAGTAACTGTGTGTGGTGGACTCTAAAGACTCGTCAATACTATGGCTGTGGATTTAACCACTAGCTCGTCAGAGGTATTAGCCATACGTGACGGGCTACCAGCTATTGACAAAAAGGGACGTCGATGAGCGAACTCATCCTGACACCCTACTGAGCCTATCAGTGACAATATCCGTATAGTCCGGTCCGTTCGTCTATGAATATCGCATGGCGGGCCTAGGGGGTTGGTAAAAGTAGGACCCCCAAAAGCGGTACAAGTCGTGTCGGAGTGTTGCCCAGAACACCCTAAGATATTACTGGAATACCTACCAATAAATCTCCTGCCTCGGCTGAGGGCTTTGTGTAATGGCTCTCCTAGACACAGCGCGACCTCACCCCTAATACCGGGAGAGATGAACCCCTGCAGATCCGCTCACTGCCTCAATGTGGCTCTGGACTGTACCCAACTAAAACCTGTTTGCACGACTCCTTTGAGCAGTGGTAGGGTAGTAATCAAAGTACAGTGGGAACTCACACGAGACAAATGACGATCTCAGGTCGATGAACTAACCTGTACACATGTCACCAGGGAACTGCTATCTGACGTCTGGTATAATCCCAACTAGCAGGTTCCCGGCGAGTCCTGTCAGGTGTACTCATAACCCAATGAGCACCTGTATACATCTTAGGTGAACCAACTGACACCAGTGGCTTGTGAGACCGGCCACCGCCCCTCGTCGGGGTCTCGACTGTATACACTAGTCTAATAATGGAGTATCGATGCCCAGTCTCAAAACTCCCACGACTAGGGACCTTTTAAGGATGTGCTTATAGACCCCAGCTCCCACGTATATGATCGCCATCATACTGCTGGTCGTCAAGCAAGAATCCTAAGGGCTCTATCAACGTGCAATAGTGATCAGTAATGTCACCTAAAGCAGTACACGATGATAAAGATAAACCAGATAGCATACTATCATATTGAGTAAGACTGTCCTACCGGGATAGGTCCTCCCTCAATCATTGCAATCACGTGTCTATGATCCAATAATTGACTCTGAGGGCAGTATCTCCAACACTTTTGCGTAATGAACTTGATATCGTTGTAGAATCAAATGATTTTGAAAAGGAGTGTTTTTAAGGCTCTTACTAGTTTCGCTAAAGAGGTCACTCCCGGTGAAGGGATCTCTGCTCTTTCCTTATCGAATAAGGTGCTGGATATTCTACAAGGAATACCACTATGCAAAGCAAGAACTAAAAAAGCAATCAAAAACAAAACTGAGTGGGTGTAGCATCTGCTAGCTTTTGCTAAAGAGGTCACTCCCGATGAAGGTATCTCGGCTCTTTCCTCATCGAATGAGGTGCTGGATGTTCATCAAGGAACACCACTATGCAAAGCAAGCACTAGAGCTACCAGTTTTAAAAATTCGATTCCACAACATCTTGGGTTTCTTTTCTTTTCATTAATCTCATTAATGAAGTCCCATCTTTTATGCTTCCTAAGCATCACAGATAAAGAAACAAAAATAGAATGTACGCTTATGCCATCCGCATTCGCCATAGTGTCCCGTTATGCATCGTTAGGTTACTTAACTAACGGCATAGCGGGGCGGGACTAGCGCGGGTGCAAAACATAAACAATGTTTATTATATATCATATATATAATAAGCCTTTCGTCTCAGAATATCAAGTGATCACATCACAGAATATCAGTAGCAGAAATCAACATATGAAATATTGGATATACTAGGAATTCCGTGGTTTAAATTGAGCCAGTAAAAAACACGGATTCCACGGTCGCGATGAATATCCAATCCCACATCCCTAGACCCCTATGAGAGCGGCAAGCAACCCTACCAATTCTAGAGTTAGGAGACCCGGTCTCGACTTCTTAAGATGGTCTTGTTGGCTATAGTGCCCTCAGGTCAATTATTGCATCGCATGCACGTGATTGCAATGCTTGAGGGAGGACCTATACCGGTAGAACAGTCATACTCGAGATGATAGTATGCTTTCTGGTTTGTCTTTATCATCGTGTACATGCTTCAGGTGACATTACAGATCACTATTACATGTTGATAGAGCCCATAGGATTCTTGCATGACTACCAGCAGTATGATGGCGATCATATACGTGAGAGTTGGGTAGTCTATAAGCACATCCTTAAAGTGTCCCTAGTCTTGGGAGTTTCGAGATTGGGCATCGATACTCCGAGTGTAGACTAGTGTATACGGATCAAGACCCCGACGAGGGGGGATGGCCGGTCTCACAAGCTATTGGTGTCAGTTGGTTCAACTAAGATAGTATACAGGTGCTCATTGGGTTATGAGTATACCGGACGGACTCACCGGGAACATGCTAATTGGTATTATACCTATCGTTAGATAGCAATTCCCTGGTGACATGTGTACAGGTTAATCCATCGACTTGAGATCTTCATTTGTCTCCTGTGAGTTCCCACTGTGCTTTGATTAATACCCTATCATGGCTCAAAGGAGTCGTGCAAACAGGTTTTAGTTGGGTACAGTCCCGAGCCACATAGAGGCAGTGAGCGGATCGGTAGGGGATTAGTCTCTCCCGGTATTGGGGGTTAATATCACGCTGTGTTTGGAGAGCTATTACACAAAGTCCTTGGCCAACGCAAGTGAGATTTACAGATAGGTATTCCTGTAGTTTCTCAGGGTGTTCTAGGCTGCACTCCTACACGACTTATACCGCTATTGGGGTCTGACGTTTACCATCCCTCTAGGCCTGATATACGATACTCATAGTCGAATGTACTGGACTGTACGGATATTGTCACTGTTAGGCTCAGTAGGGTTTCAAGATGAGTTCGCTTGTCGGCCTCCCTTTCTATCAATACCTGGGCAGCCGTTACGTACAGCTAGTGCCACTGACGTGCTTGTGGTTAAACCCACTGCCAGCGTATTGACGAGTCTTTAGAGTCCCACACAGAGAGTTTCCCTAGTTCGGGCGAAACGTTGTAGTGGCCGTATGGTTTTATGGAAGGTTCGATCATATACGTGCACTTGTGCACGGATCATGATTCGACGGATCATACAAGTGGGCTTTAGTTTAAGCTGGATCCTAGTATTAGATTGTTGGATTACTTTTGTCTCGTAGTATTCGTATTCAGTCGGAATACGGATGCGAGTTTGTATATACAGATGAGGGGTATTCTTGTAATTCATTACAACATAACTTTAGTTGATGCCATTTCTTTTTGGATTAATCATTTTGGTTTAAATGTTTAATGGTGGAAATTGTGACTCATTCTTGGCATGACATGTCTTTTGTCATGGCTAAGATATTTATGAGTGAGCTTAGATATTTGTGGTAAGTATGTGAGTGTAGAGATTTTTTTTTTGTGTGGCTCATTTTCTCACCACAATATATCAAAACACTCACTTGAAAATGAGTGGGCGACCATCACATTTTATTGAGACATCTCTTTTTCTTTTCCTAGGCTTGCTCACTTGATATTTTCTTGAGCTCACATATTTCACCATGGGCATCTTCTTCAACCTCCACCCATCCCTCTCATGAGTTGAGAATCCATGGGTGTCATGAGACAAAGTATTCACACACTATTTCTACTTCATTTTGGGCACCTAGGCTAGCAAACTAGTTGCTCGAGTTGCTTCAGTTTAGAAGTGAGAGCCCGTATAAAGAATCCTCGACGTGGAGCCTCTTCGACGAGGGAGACCAGAGAGCGAATTCATCCGGGGCAGCCATGACAAGCTTGGGATGATGGTTAAAGACCGAAGGACACGGATCGATCGGTATAACCATCTCTAAACTCCTCTTTGCATGTTTGCTAGTATAGGGTATTTGGTTTGATCTTGTGCGGGTTTTGTTTGCGCTAAAGTTTTTAAAGTTTTTGTTTCGCATTTGACCACGGAAAGATGGCCGGGGCGCCTCCATAACCCATCATGGTATCAGATCCACCCAAACACCTTAAACTAGCTAGTTGCGACATTAGAATTCATGTTTTTTCGGGCATTGAAAACTGTCGAAAGAACAGTTCCGAATTTTTGAGTTTTGAGATGTGTGCACACCTCGCGGGCTCTCAGTTTGAAGCGAGAAGCCGCGGGGTGCTGCGTGGGCACCCCGGGGAGACCCGGGAGGGACCGAATGGCTGGGTCCACTCCCCAAGACCACCACAAGGTGGTCTTAGGGGTGGGGACCCGAAACTGGCCCTGCATAGGCAGTTTTTGGTCTGCCTCACCCTTTGGCCACCTCGTGGTGGCCTCGGGGGTAGGGTACCCCCTCTAGGCCTCCCGACTCGAAGTTAATTTCATGCTCTCACTCTCCGTGAAGGTTCATACGCGTTTCGTTTTGATTCGGACCTCCGAATTAGCTTAAAACTCTACTTTTTTGGATGTTTAGTGCACTTGGTTTTTGATCCTTAGTATATTTGGGATGTGCGCTAATTGTGTTTTGGAATTCTAATGTCGTGACTTCGTTTGCATGCGTGGATTTGTTGGTAACGTTGTCTAATTGCTATATGCTCAATTAGACGAGGTTAAACACTTGATTCGGTTACTTCTATCTGTGGATAAATCTGGTTATGGTTGTTGCGGATTCGTCGTGGTGGATAGCTTGTGTGCAATGATAGTACAGTTTAGTTTTATTTGTACATTTGATATCGCGGGGAGAGCGTCCGACATGTGGACTGCAGTCACTTCCTGTTTGTATATTAATTCTTTTGGGGCACGACCGGTTTGAGGTCGATGTCACCGTTGTACATATTTTCTTTTCTGTACTAGGATTACCCCGCGATGGAGTGCACGGATAGCCGGGTTCTTGAGGGCAACAGGTCCGCATCTCATGGCGTTGAGACAGAAGGGGCCTTACTCTAGAATTGGCAGGCTATTCACCGCACTCGTAGGAGTACAGGTTGACCCAAGGAGGGGTGCTCAAGTTACCGGATTCCGTGAAGTGCCAGGTGACCCATTCACTTTGTTGAAGGGTGCTGCCTCGCTTCCGGTTTTGGCGGGTAACTTGCCACACTCGTAGGGGTCTAGGTTTTCATTGCACAGGCTATCCACACGACCAGGGAAACGTCGGGTTTCACTTGCGACTCAAAGGAAACCCGGGGCTCCCAGATTATCTGTATTGTTCTGAGATGCTTATTAGTTTTCTGTGATGTTGCATTTATCATACCTGGAGCGATAATTATATATTGTTATATATATTTTAGTAGATGTTGTATATGTTTTACACCCGCGCTAGTCCATGTAGGGTTCCTAGGCATACTCATGAGGTTCCACAAGGCATTTACCATGCCAAAATCAAAAAAAATTCATGTGCCGAGAAACCCTAATTGAGATCGTTAACTAGAGGTAAGGTGAAACTATGCAAGTTAACAACTTTAACTACAAGTGAAAGGGATTACAACCTTTGTAGATCTGGTCCTCCACTTATTTTGCTCTGTGTTGGCGTCCCTCCGCTGCGATCATCGGGATCCCGGACTCTAGCGATTGTTTCGTCGGAGAAATAAGCGGGCTAGGTCATTGACTTCGATGCCGAAGATGATCTACGTCGAGGCGACTCAAACTCAAGCTCCATCTTCACTAGGTCATGAAACTTGTGAAGATAACACACTCTACTACATGGCAAGTTGTAGAGGATGAAGAAATAGGAAGTGGGTTCACTTTAGAATTGGATTTCTCACTTGATTTCATCACTTGAAATTTTCTAGAAAAGGTTTTCTTCTTCATGAAGAAGAAGAAGAAGGAAAATGAAAAATAAAAAATCTAAAATAAAAAATCAAGTGAAGTCTATCATGTAGCAACCATGGGTGAGTAAACTCATGTAGAGAGTAAACTAGGGTTTAGGTAATGGTTAGGTTAAAGGATAAAACAAAATGGTAAGACTTTTCAAAGATGCTTAAAAAAAGCTTCATGAAGCTTCAAGCATAAAAACAAAGAAAGCCTGCCATTTTATTTTTTTTTCAAAAATAAATAAATAAAATAAATAAAACCCTAACCATTAACCTAAACATGGTGTAAGGAATACAGACACCCAAGTTTGTATGTATCATCAAACATGATACAAACTAGTGCACAAAAATATATCACATATACAACTTGTGCACATCAAGTGAGAAAATCAATCTTAAGTGAACAAATACTAGTTAATGTAAATTAATATATCAAATATATAATTATACATTAAATCATTAATTCAATACTTGATTTAATGATCCGGTCATATCGCATATAACCGACTAATATGTAGTGTATCAATATATCGAATCAACACTTGATTCGGTAACCCGACTATATCACATATAATCGTCCAATGATACAAATCGCGATAATAGAATACAGTATCACATACTGGTATTATTCTCGGTCCCGCACATATCTCATATGCGCTCTTATTTCGTTTCGCTTGAGCCAGGAAACCCCTTTGTAGGACTCTAAAGACTCGTCAATACGCCGGCAGTAGGTGATGATCATATCAAACACCCACAAGCCGCAAGCGGTCTGCTAAACGTAATGGCCACCCGGGTATTGAGCGATCAGAAGATCAATGAGCAAGCCTGCTCACACTCCTGTGAATCCAACCAGTAACACTTACCGCACAGTCCGGTCTGTTCGTCTGATATGTCGCATATCTCGCCTAGGGGTAGTAAACGTCAGACCCAGTAGCTTGATAAGTCATGCCGTTGTAAGGTCCATAACAAGCACGAAACTACTGATAACACTTACCAGTAAATCAGTGCAACCCTGGCCAGGGATTTCCAGTTATGGCCAGTCGAGCATAGTGCAACATCAACCCCCAATACCGGGAGAGACGAATCCCCTCCTATCGCTCATTGCCTCCATGTGAATCGGGACTGTACCCAAAAACCACCTGTTTGCATGACTCAGTAGAGACGTGGTAGGGTGGAAATCAAAGCACAGTGGGATACACACAAGACTCTATGACGATCTCGGGTCAACAGACTAAGCTGTACCAGTGTCACCAGAGAACTGCCATCTGACGTGAGGTATAATACAATCTGGGAGTTCTCGCCGAGTACGTTCAGTGTACCCAGTCTCCACTGAGCACCCCATACTATCTCTGATGTCAAACACCGATGGATATGGGCCATCCATTGCCCATCACATGGGTCGAGAAGATATACGCTAGTCTACATTGGAATATCGATGCCCCGTCTCGATATTCCCACGACTAGGAACATTGAAGGATGTACTCATGGACTACCCAGGCCCCACTAGTATGATCTACATCATAGTCCTGCAAGTCGAGTACACATCCTAAGGGCTTTATCAACATGTAACAGAGAGACAGAAAGTATACATGTTAAGATAAAGAGCAACCAGATAGCGTACTATCTTGTCGACCAAGAAATTCCTACCTATATATGTCCCAGCATCCACTACAATATACATCCTATGTACAGTAATGGGCTCTAGGGCATACATATAACTAACAGTCCAGTCCCCGCTCTGTCGTTAGTTTCCTAACGGGTGATGACGGGACCCAGTAGCGAATGCGGATGGCATATACGTATATCATATTTTCGTTCTTTTGTGGTGTGATTAATTGATGGGACTGGGTTGATTCAGATCAATGCAAGGAAAACAGACCTATTCGATGTTGTTGGAACAATTTTCAAAAATCTGTTATTGCAAATACATTTCTTCAGTTTTGCACAGTAGTATTCGGTTATGAATATCCAGCACCTCATTCGACGAGGCAAGGGCCGAAATCCCTTCATCGGGAGTGACCCCTTAGGCAAAAGTTTGCGTCAGGGTAATAACTTCACTATAGTCGATTACTTTTTTCTTTGCATCGCGGTATTCAGTTTGGAATATCCTGCACCTCATTTTACGGGGAAAGAGCCGAGATCCCTTCACCGGGAGTGACCTCTTTAGCAAAGGTTTTCGCCATTATACATTTATAAAAAGCTATTTGGTTCGTTCAACGATACCAAGTTCATTATGTGAAAGGTTTTTCGCCAAAACCCATTCGTAGCCCTCCGAAATTTCAGACGGGTAGCACTTAATATTCATGCTATGTTTGTTGACCCTCGTCAAGCCATAGTGTATGGTAGTTGTTTGTTACTTTTCTGTTGCATAGATTGATGCGTTGGTTTGGGACAGGCGTACAGCCTTGTTGACCTTCGTCAAGGGCGAGTACGGATGGGTTCAAATTAACCTGGACAATGACGGGTAGAATTTGACATGTGACTAAAGATTTGTTGACCTTCGTCAAGGTCATAAGAGTATGGGGTAAAAATCATATCGAAAGTTCCAAACATACAGCAAACTTGCCAGGCATGCGCATACCTTCTGTAGTGTGATAACGTGAGTGGATTCCATCAGGTTATCATGCGATGATAGTTGAATCACGATACCCACTGATGAGTTGGTTTACTCCTCGGGTGATTTTAGATGATCCCAACTAATTCCTCTTTCAGCTTTGGAGGAGAATTTGAGGATACAGTGGGAGACATCCAGATTAGATAAACTGATTAACCATTCTGATCTAGGTTAGAGTGCACGCTGAGTGTTTCTTTTCTCTCTCTCTCTTTGGCAGCGATCATGTCCCGACCCTAGACTATAACTCAGTAACCAAGTTAACCGAACTTTCTTAAAACACTGGCTTTTGGATTGTCTGAGTTGCATACTTCATTGCCACTCCTACTTTTACCCTTTTCTTTTCTCCGGAACATGCCGTATCACTACGAAGATCCACACTTATTGGATATGACCATCGTATAGTTACATACGAACTCGAAGAAACTTGTTTCAGATTCGAGGATGGTTTTCGGTTCTGGAGAAATTGAAAAGGACAATTCAGTCGCCTTTTTCCTTTTACCTTCTCTTAGGTTATGAGAGCTCCTAGTAATAGGAGAGGGTACACCTATTGAGATTATCGGTTAGTCTTCTTCCAAACCATAGGCAGGAGCCAAAAGGTAGGGAATGAAGAAAACCAATTAGCCTAAGTGTTGTGTACAGAAGGTAATAAGTAAATGTTAGTGTATATGCCCTTGAGGCCATTACTGTATCATACTAGTATGTATATTACCTTATGGAAGCTTAGGATATTCACAGTTGTATAGACAATCTTGCTCGAAATGGTAGTATGCTACTTGGTTTGTCTCTGCTTTAATGTGTACATGTGTTTCTTTTATTATATCACCTATACATATTAGTAGAGCCCTTAGGATCTTTGCTTGATTACCAGCGTTGTGATGGCGCTCACACTCGTGGGGGCTGGGTAATCCATAAGCACATCCTTATACAGGTCCCTAGTCGTAGGACTATCGAGACAGGGCATCGATACTCCGGAGTAAACTAGCGTATGCGCTTCTCATCCCAGTGTGGGAGACGGTCTGTCCCACAGCCGTCAGTACGTCGTACTTGAGATAGTATGCGGGTGCTCGTTAGGTTACGAGTACACTGGACATGACTCGTCGGGAACTGTTGGTTGGTATTATACCTATCGTCAGTTATCAGTTCCCAGGTGACATGAGTACAGCTTAGTCCGCTGACTTGACACTGTCACTTCGCCTCAAGTGTGTTCCCACTGTACTTTGATTACTACCCTACCACGGCTCAAAGGAGTCGTGCAAACAGGTAGTAGTTGGGTGCAGTCCTGAAGCACTTGGAGGCAGTAACGGTTAGACAGGATTCGTCTCTCCCGGTATTGGGGGTTGACATCGCGCTGTGTCTAGGAGAGCCATTACACAAGTAGTCCCTGGCCAGGGCAAGCGAGATATACTGGTAGGTTTCCAGTGTTATCTCAGGGTGTTCTGGGCTACACTCCGACACGACTTGTACCGCTATTAGGGGACTGACGTTTACTGCCCCCTAGGCCCGCCATGCGATGTATCAGACGAACAGACCGGACTGTACGGAGACTGTCACATTCAGGCTCAGTACAAGTTCAGATGGGTTCACCTCGTCAGTCTTCTTATCGGCATCTACTGGGGACCGTTACGTACAGCTAGTGCCGCTTGTGGTCTGTAGTTAAACCCACTGCCAGCATAGTGTCGAGTCTTCAGAGTCCCACACAGAGGGTTATTCGCCTTTAGGCAAAATGAGTAGAGGTCGCATGGTTTTGCGACAGGGTTCGTTCACATCCGCGCACTTGTGCACGTTTGCTGTCCGGACAGCTTATACTAGCGGGCTTTGGTTTAAACCAGATCCTAATATAAGATTTGGGATTGGTTTTATCTCATTGTATTCGTGTTCCTCAGATCACGAATACAGGTGCGTATGCACAGTTGACTGAGACAGAGGGAGAGGACTTTGATTAGGGTTGATGACCATTGTCATTTTCTTAACCCTAATTGTTAGTGTATATGTCCTAGAGGCCATTACTGTATCATACTAGTTTGTATATTACTTAATGGAAGCTTGGGATATTCACCTTGTATAAACAATCTTGCTCAATATAGTAGTATGCTACTTGGTTTGTTTCTACTTCAATGTGTACATGTGTTTATTTTAGTATATCACCTATACACATTAGTGGAGCCCTTAGGATCTTTGCTTGATTACCAGCGTTGTGATGGCAGTCACACTAGTGGGGGCTGGGTAATCTATAAGCACATCCTTATGCAGGTCCCTAGTCCCAGGACTATCGAGACAGGGTATCGATACTCCGGAGTAGACTAGCGTATGCGCTTCTCATCCCAGTGTGGGAGATGGTCTGTCCCACAGCCATCAGTACGCCGTACAGGAGATAGTATGTGGGTGCTCGTTGGGTTACGAGTACACTGGACAGGACTCGTCGGGAACTGTTGGTTGGTATTATACCTATCGTCAGTTATCAGTTCCCAGGTGACATGAGTACAGCTTAGTCCGCTGACTTGACACTGTCACTTCGCCACGAGTGTGTTCCCACTGTACTTAGATTACTACCCTACCACGGCTCAAAGGAGTCGTGAAAACAGGTAGTAGTTGGGTGCAGTCCCGAAGCACATGGAGGCAGTGACGGTTAGACAGGATTCGTCTCTCCCGGTATTGGGGGTTGACATCGCGCTGTGTCTAGGAGAGCCATTACACGAGTAGTCCCTGGCCAGGGCAAGCGAGATATACTGGTAGGTTTCCGGTGTTATCTCAGGGTGTTATGGGCTTCACTCCGACACGACTTATACCGCTATTAGGGGACTGATGTTTACCGCCCCCTAGGCCCGCCATGCGATGTATCAGACGAACAGACTGGACTGTATGGAGATTGTCACAGTCAGACTCAGTAGGAGTTCAGATGGGTTTCACCTCGTCAGTCTTCTTGTCGGCATCTACCTGGGGACCGTTACGCACAGCTAGTGCCGCTTGCGGTCTGTGGTTAAACCCACTGCCAGCGTAGTGTTGAGTGTTTAGAGTCCCACACAGAAAGCTATTCGCCTTTAGGCAAAAGAGTAGGGGTCGCATGGTTTTGCTACAGGTCGCATGGTTTTGCGACAGGGTTCGGTCACATCCATGCACTTGTGCACGTACAGTGTCCGGACAGTTAACACTAGCGGGCTTTGGTTTAAGCCAAATCCTAGTGTACGTTTTGGGGTTGGTTTTATCTCGTATGTATTCGTGTTCCTCGGAACGCGGATGCGGGTGTGTATGCACAGTTGACAGAGAGACAGAGGCAGAGTATTCTCATTGGGGTTGTTGACTGTTGATTGTTGACAGTTGACTGTTGACCATTGACTTTTGCTTAACCCTAATGAGAATAAGATATATGATTAACATTAATATTAATTAAGTATTTTAGTGACATGGTTGTTGAGGGGTTGACATTGTTGACTTGTTGACTTTGTTGACCAGTTGACTAGGTTGGACCAGTTGACCATCATCATGACAATGGCTATCATTCCATGGCAAAGACTTTTGCTTGCTTGTTTATTTATGCAAAATGAGTGCATGAAATGATATAGCCATTTTGACTTAAACCATTTACACAATACTTGATTGCTATTATTTGTTATGATGGCTTTGGATTATGAGAGCCAAGAGAGAAAAGTCTTGCTCATTCTCTAATTTCCTTTCTCTCTCTTGTGTTTGAGCTCTCATCCTCTTCCACTTGCTCTCCCTCTTTCTAGACTATGGTTCACTTGTCTCATGTGTTGAGAAGCAAGAACCATAGAGAAAAATCCCAACACACTCTCCTCTACTCACTCTAGTTCATATGGTTTAGCAAAACGAGTGAACTAGTTTCTTCAAAGCTCGAAAAAGAAGCCAAAGGTAGAAGCTTTCGGGTGGATCGATCTTCGGCGCAAGGAGACGACGGGGTGAAGCCGATCCGTACACCATCTAGAGTCAAAGACGAAGGAATTCAAGAAAGAAAGGTATAATCCCCTAACCGAGTAGTTAACAACTCCTAGTTAGGTTGTTAGGTAGATAGTTTAACAAAGATCCGTATTTGAGTTCATGTTACCACCCTCTTGAAAATCGTTTTTCACCAATTCCGCAACCCCGTAAGTACCGGGGAAGGGTAGCATGGACTTACAGTGGTATCAGAGCCTAGTTAAACACTACCTAACATGTTAGCATAGTAACTAGAAATTCGATCGGAGAAAAAGTCCCGAAATAGACCCGGAAATCAAACTTGCTGTCGATTTTTTAAGTTCTGAAAAATAATAAATCATGCTTTAAAAATCGACTCAGGGTTTTTATAAGATACTGTAGAAAAACAGTGCAGAGAACCCATCAAACCGCCGCGGAAACGCGGCAATAGCTTGCTATTGCCGCGGTTCCGCGGCCGTCTTAGCTCTTCTCTGGATCTTCTTTACTGCAGTATACTCAGTGGGGTATTTTGGGAATTTTGGTATATGTTTATTCAGCCCAGATTTTGCAGAAAGAAAATTTTGTTTTTGGGGCTTTAAAAACCGTATTTTGATCGAGTTTCTAAAGACTAAGGCTAACGGGTTTATATCTATGATGTGATATTTGTATTGAACGTCTGCTAATCACTATATGTCGATTAGTGGGGGTTATACAAATCTGTGATCTGTGATGATGTTGGTATGTGTATATGAATTCATTGGATTGTCGCGGGTGAATAGCCGGGGGTTGTGAGACGAGAGTTTTCTTTTCTTTCAATTCATGTAAATTTGTAAATTGATGTAATAATTATTTATATGGCCGCACAACCGGGTCGGGTTTGTAGCCGTCATTGTATAATTTCTTTTTACTGTTTTTGCTCCTAGGATAGACCCATGGAGAGGGTGCACAAACTACCGGGTATCCCGAAGTGCCGAGTGGCCTACTCACGGAGTTGAGGGAGGTTGCTTCGCTTCGGGTACTTGGCGGGTAGTTTGCCGCACCCGTAGGGGTCTTGGGTGGGGTATTGGCTATTCACCGCGACCGTGTAATCTGCTTTTCGTTACAGGCTCGTACGAATTGCGGGTTCCTAGTATATCCAATGTGTTCATCTGTGATCTGAAATGGCTATCATTGCAATATATCTATACATGATATTATTTAGGCGTTGCTTTTGTTTTACGGCCGCGCTAGCCCAGCCCCCGCTCTGTCGTTAGTTAAGTAACCTAACGGGTAATGACGGGACACCGTGGCGAATGCGAATGGCATAAGCATACGTCATATTTTGGTTGTTTTCTGCAATGGTAGGATTAAATGACGGGACGCATTAAAATAACTAATGCAAGAAAAACACGCATTAAAAGAACTAATGCAAGAAAAATAAACCAAGTAAAAGTCGTTGGAACACTTTGAATAACCACTCGGTTCTTTTCAAAACCAAACTTTTAAATGCGGAGCATGAACCGCTCCTTTTGAAAGCTATCTCGTTCCATCGATTATATCAAGTTCACTACGTTCACGGTTTCGCCAAAACCATTCGTAGCCCTCCGTCGTTTCACATGGATGGTCAATAGTATTCAAGCTATGTATGTTGGCCAAAGTCAAGGCATAATGATTGGTAGCTATTGGGTATTCATTTGCAGCATAGATGGATGTGTTGGTTTGGGGCAGTCGTTCTACCATTTTGGCCAAAGTCAAGAGTATGTGCGGATGGGCTCAAATTAACCTGGAGAATGACGGGTAGAACGTGACATGTGACTTATGATATTTTAGCCAAAGTCAAGGTCATACGAGCATGGGGCAAAAATCCACATTGGGAGTTTCAAAAGAACTGAAACTTGCTAGTGTTGCATACCATTTGGAGTGTGATGATTCTGGTAGGATTCCTTCAGTTTCGTCACGCGATGATATTTGGATCCCGATCCTACTGTGAGTATATGCTACTCCTCGGGAAATTTCTCACTTAACGATCATTGCTATAAACCAAGTAGGTATCTAGAAAGGTGTTAGCAGGGCTACTCCCCCAGGAAAAAGAGGTTCTTAAATTAAGGAACTTTGCGAAAGCATTGGAAAACTTCCCTCGAAGTACCGACACCAGCCTGGCCGAACGGTTAAGCAAGTATTGTACGGTGAGATTGATCCTGACTAATTCTTCCTTTTTGGTTTGAGGAGGGATTCGAGAAACAGTGGGAGCCATCCTGTTTAGACAAATTAAAAACCACTCTAAACTTGCAAGAGCATCATGCTAAAGTGTTTCTTCTCTCTCTCCTAATTGCAGCGACCAATCATCATGACCGGACTTAAGTTATTACTAGATAAAAACATACCGACAGGGCCAAACTACAAAGATTGGCTCAGGAATATCAAAATGGCAATCACTTATGACAAGTTGGGGTATCTCCTTACCACCAAATCTCCCCCTGTCCCAGGTCCCACCTCCAGCGTCGCGGATAAGGAGATCCGTAAGACTTGGGAGATCGATTGCGCGAAGGCCAGGTGCCTCGTGCTTGCATCTATGGACAACGAATATCAGAGGAGGCACGAGAATATGGACCTCAAATCCATATTTCTCCATACAAACGAACTGTATAGAGAGCAATCTCGTATCGCAAGATACGAAGTGTCGAACAAGTTATTTTCAATAAAGTTGACCATCGGATCATCGGTAGCGGAATAAGTGCTTAAGATGATTGGCTTCATTGAGAAGCTCGCGGAACTTGGGACCACGTTAGAGAATGAGCTCTATACGGACTTGATTCTCCAGTCCCTTCCTTCCACTTACGCCCAGTTTATCCTGAACTTCAACTTGCAAGAAAAGGAAGTTGAACTTTCAGAACTCCTCAACATGCTGAGGAGCGCAGAGGGCACCCTACAGAAAGGTAGGGAAACATCCACTTTGTTTGTAGGAGGATCTTCTTCTTCTAGATCCAAGGAGAAAGCCAAAGGAAAGAAGAAGAAAGCCCCCGCCAAACCAAGGGGCGGTGTTAGTAAAGTGGATACGAAGGGAAAGGCAAAGGCAACAAAGAAAGTAGGGAAGCTTGTGGATAAGGAAGAATGCTTCTACTGTCATAAAAGTGGACACTGGAAGAATGATTGCAGGGCTTGGAAAGCTAGAACACAGGAACTGAAGCAAGTTGCGGCTTTAGCATCAGGTGAGAATGTTATTGAAAACTGTCTATCAGTAAACTCTACTTCCTGGGTATTGGATACCAGATCAGGATCTCATGTCTGTAATTCTTTGCAGGCGTTGAGAAACCGTAGGGTTTTGAAGGCAGGCGACATGACCCTCAAAGTTGCAAACGGAGCTAGCATGGATACTAAGGCCGTGGAGGACTATCACCTGGGAATGTCAGATGGACAAGTTTTGGTTTTACGTAATTGCTTTTTTGTACCCAACGCAACTTGTAATATCATTTCTGTATCTTTGATTTCTAAAGAAGGTTATGAATTTGTGTTTGTAAGTAATGTTCTAAACATTTACCTTAATCAAGTTCTGATTGGGTCAGGTACATTAAGCAATGGTATATACGTACTAAACCAACCACAGATTTTCAATATCCAGAATACACACAAAAGAAAGTCTCCGGAAATAAATCAGACTTTCTTATGGCATTGTAGACTGGGTCACATCAATGAGAGAAGGTTGACGAAGTTACATATAGAAGGATATATGAATCCGTTCGAATATCAATCGTATGCCACTTGTCACTCCTGTATCAAAGGAAAGATGACAAAGACTCCGTTTACTGGACACGGAGTAAGAGTGAGCGAGCTCTTGGGACTCGTACACAGCGACGTGTGCGGTCCAATGTCTACACATGCGTGAAGCGGTTATTCTTACTTTATTACTTTTACGGATGACTTTTCAAGGTACGGTTATGTCTTCTTAATGAAACATAAGTCCGAAGCCTTTGGAAAATTCCAGGAATATAAGAATGAAGTAGAAAAACAAACCGGCAAAAGTATCAAGATTCTAAGATCGAATCGAGGTGGTGAATACTTGAGTGCCGAGTTCCTGGACTATTTAAAAGAGAACGGAATTCTCTCTCAGCTTACTCCTCCATACACTCCGCAACATAACGGTGTATCGGAGAGACGGAACCAAACCCTATTGGATATGGTACGGTCCATGATGAGTAACGCTGAGTTACCGCGATCATTCTGGGGATATGCACTAGAATCAGCTGCATACCTTTTGAACCGAGTTCCAACTAAGACTGTGCCTACTACACCATATGAGATGTGGTGTGGGAAGAGACCCTATCTTAATCACATTAAGACATGGGGAAGTCCAGCTTTTGTCAAAAAGCAGCATGCAGACAAGCTTGAGGCACGCTCGGTACAGTGCAAGTTTGTGGGATATCCAAAGAACTCCAAAGGATATCGCTTCTATTACGCAGAGGAACAAAAGAGCATTGTTTCTCGTAATGCCCATTTTCTAGAATACCAATTCTTAGAAAAGGAAACAAGTGGAAGCGAAATAAAACTGGAAGAAATTCCAGAACCACAGACTATTACTGAAAGCTTAGTGGAACCAGAGGGTTCAAAAGAAAATGACATTCCTACGCCGCTCCGCAGGAGTAGTAGGCAGTCTCATCCACCCGAGAGATACTACGGTTTTCTCATAGACGGGGATAGAGAGGATTGCATCATAGATTATGATGAGCCGACTAGCTTCCAGCAGGCCATTCAGAGCATTTACTCGGTAAAATGGCTGGATGCAATGCGGACCGAAATGGAGTCCATATACACCAACAAAGTATGGACGTTGGACGTTGCTCCAGATGGGGTAAAACCCATAGGATGCAAGTGGATCTTCAAAAGGAAGATTGGTGTAGATGGACTGGTTGAGACCTATAAAGCTAGACTGGTTGCAAAGGGTTTTCGTCAAAGACCTAGTTTGGACTATGACGAGACATTTTCTCCAGTAGCTATGCTGAAATCCATTCGGATCCTTCTTGCCATTGCTGCCTTCCACGATTATGAGATTTGGCAGATGGACGTAAAGACAGCTTTTCTAAATGGAAATTTAGAGGAGTGAGTTTATATGGACCAGCCAGAGGGTTTCATTCAGAGTGGGAGCAGCAGAAAGGTGTGCAAGATGCTTAAGTCCATCTATGAAATAAAGCAGGCATCGCGGAGTTGGAACATCGGTTTTGATGAGACAGTCAAAGAATTTGGCTTTATCAAAAATCCAGATGAAACATGCATCTATAGTAGATTTGTAGCGAGAACTGTAGTATTCCTCGTTTTATACGTGGATGACATTCTCTTAATAGGAAATGACATTCCTATGCTACAATCTGTCAAGGGGTTCTTGTCATACAGGTTCTCTATGAAAGACCTGGGTGATGCCTCATACATTCTGGGGATCTGGATCTATCGTGACAGATCCAAGAGGATACTAGGACTCTCACAGTCCAGGTACATCGACACCATACTGAAAAGATTCAGTATGGAAGATTCCAAGCGCGGTAATCTACCGTCTTGTCATGGGATCACCCTCTCCAAAGAGATGTCTCCCAAGACTGATTTGGAAAGGGATCGCATGTCTATTGTACCCTACGCTTCTGCGGTAGGGTCTATAATGTATGCGATGTTGTGTACCAGACCAGATGTAGCTTATGCACTGAGTGTGGTAAGCCGGTATAAGTCAAACCCTGGGGAGAAACATTGGAGAGAAGTAAAGAACATTCTCAAGTACCTGAGAAGGACTAAGGAGATGTTCTTGGTGTATGGCGGAAAAGACCTCCAGATCGAGGCCTTTGCTGACTCCAGCTTCCAAAGTGACAAGGATGATTCCAAGTCCATGTCGGGTTATGTCTTTACCCTCAATGGAGGGGCGGTGTGTTGGAAGAGTTCCAAACAGGAAACCGTTGCTGACTCGACGATGGAAGCGGAATATATCGCTGCTGCAGATACCGCAAAAGAAGCTGTCTGGGTAAGGAAGTTCTTAACTGAACTTCAGGTGGTTCCGTCCATTGTTGATCCAATACCTTTGTATTGCGACTACAACGGGGCTATAGCTTTAGCGAAGGAACCAAGGTCCCATTAGAAGTCCAGACACATCTTGAGGCGGTATCACCTGATCTGGGAGATCGTGGGTCGCCAGGAAATCGAGGTTCGGAGAGTTTCTACAGAAGATAACACTGCTTATCCACTCACAAAGGCCTTACCCCAGACCCAGTTCGAGCGGCTGATCGAGGTGATAGGTCTTCGATACGCCAGTACATGGCCTTAGTGCAAGTGGGAGATTATTAGTGTATATGCCCTAGAGGCCATTACTATATCATACTAGTTTGTATATTACTTAATGGAAGCTTGGGATATTCACCTTGTATAAACAATCCTGCTCAATATAGTAGTATGCTACTTGGTTTGTTTCTACTTCAATGTGTACATGTGTTTATTTTAGTATATCACCTATACACATTAGTGGAACCCTTAGGATCTTTGCTTCATTACCAGCGTTGTGATGGCAGTCACACTAGTGGGGGCTGGGTAATCTATAAGCACATCCTTATGTAGGTCCTTAGTCACAGGACTATCGAGACAGGGCATCGATACTCCGGATTAGACTAGCGTATGCGCTTCTCATCCGAGTGTGGGAGATGGTTTGTCCCATAGCCATTAGTAGGTCGTACTGGAGATAGTATGCGGGTGCTCGTTGGGTTACGAGTACACTGGACAGGACTCGTCGGGAACTGTTGGTTGGTATTATACCTATCGTCAGTTATCAGTTCCCAGGTGACATAAGTACAGCTTAGTCCGCTGACTTGACACTGTCACTTCGCCTCGAGTGTGTTCCCACTATACTTAGATTACTACCCTACCACGGCTCAAAGGAGTCGTGCAAACAGGTAGTAGTTGGGTGCAGTTCCGAAGCACTTGGAGGCAGTGACGGTTAGACAGGATTCGTCTCTCCCGGTATTGGGGGTTGACATCACGCTGTGTCTAGGAGAGCCATTACACGAGTAGTCCCTGGCCAGGGCAAGCGAGATATACTGGTAGGTTTCCAGTGTTATCTAAGGGTGTTCTATGCTTCACTCCGACATGACTTGTACCGCTATTAGGGGACTGACGTTTACCGCCCTCTAGGCCCGCCATGCGATGTATCACACGAACAGACCGGACTGTATGGAGATTGTCACAGTCAGACTCGGTAGAAGTTCAGATGGGTTTCACCTCGTCAGTCTTATTGTCGGCATCTACCTAGGGACCGTTACGCATAGCTAGTGCCGCTTGCGGTCTGTGGTTAAACCCACTGCCAGCGTAGTATCGAGTCTTTAGAGTCCCACACAGAAAGCTATTCGACTTTAGGCAAAAGAGTAGGGGTCGCATGGTTTTGCGACAGGTCGCATGGTTTTGCGACAGGGTTCGGTCACATCCGTGCACTTGTGCACGTACAGTGTCCGGACAGATAACACTAGCGGGATTTGGTTTAAGCCGGATCCTAGTGTACGTTTTGGGGTTGGTTTTATCTCGTATGTATTCGTGTTCCACGGAACGCGGATGCGGGTGTGTATGCACAGTTGACAGAGAGACAGAGGCAAAGTATTCTCGTTGGGGTTGTTGACTGTTGACTGTTGATAGTTGACTGTTGACCATTGACTTTTGCTTAACCCTAATGAGAATAATATATATGATTAACATTAATATTAATTATGTATTATAATGACATGGTTGTTGAGGGATTGACATTGTTGACTTGTTGACATTGTTGACCAGTTGACTAGGTTGGACTAGTTGACCATCATCATGACAATGACTATCATTCCATGGCAAAGACTTTTGCTTGCTTGTTTATTTATGCAAAATGAGTACATGAAATGATATAGCAATTTTGACTTAAACCATTTACACAATACTTGATTGCTATTATTTGTTATGATGGCTTTGGATTATGAGAGCCAAGAGAGAAAAGTCTTGCTCATTCTCTAATTTCCTTTCTCTCTCTTGTGTTTGAGCTCTCATCCTCTTCCTCTTGCTCTCCCTCTCTCTAGACTATGGTTCACTTGTCTCATGTGTTGAGAAGCAAGAACCATAGAGAAAAATCCCAACACACTCTCCTCTACTCACTCTAGTTCATTAGGTTTAGCAAACCGAGTGAATTAGTTTCTTCAAAGCTCGAAGAAGAAGTGTTCAGTTGATAAAACTGCACATTTGTATTACATTTTTCCTACCATTTTCATATTAAAAAAGGACTTTAATATAATATATTATACATATGAGGGTTTATGTGTTAAAACACCATTTTCCGTGTGTTGATATATTATAATTAGCATTTGGTTGGAAAATGTATGCAAATAAATCTAATGACCAAATCCTAGTAGAAATAAGCCTACTAAATATTATTTGAGATTACTGTGCAGAATTTTCCAAGTTGTTATGCAGAATTTATCAAAGAAATCATGTTGTTGAAGAAGACTTGCCAAATTAAGAATCAAAACTTGGAGACCAAGTCTGGAAGCAACTGAGAGAAGATTTCTGAATTCTAAAGTTGCCTAGGATTGCCACATGTCACAAGAAGCAAGCCTAAGAATTTTGATGAAGAGATCCTCACCATTGAGCGCGGATCCGCGGCCAAACCCCCCCTTGGGCCGCGGATCCGCCGCAATCTTAAGGAGTTGGAAGACAAGATTTTGTGGGGTGAATCAAAGCTATATTTTACTAAGTTTTCAACAAGAAGATTCTGGCTTTGCACTATAAAAGGGCACCGAGAGCCTCTTGGAAAAGTTATCAAGCCGACGAGATCACGAAGCCCCAGACGCTCACGCATCCAGGCTGATCATCAACTGTTCGTCTACCTCCTTAGGAAAGATCGAGAAGCAACTAGTTTTGTAATCATTTCCTACGGAATAAAAGTGTAGATTGTTCAAGTTGATTAATAAAGGTAGTTATTTTATTTTATTTTTTTTGCATTTTACATTATGTTTTCCCTCTCTATCTTTTCATCTTCTTCTCCCAACATGCACGAGTAATTATCCGCTTGTTAGCGTTCGTAGGATTAGGGTAGGTTAATGGATGATGAACATATCTAAACCCTTTTTAAGTCCTATAAAGTTTATGAACTTTGTCAAAAGAATCATTAACATCCTAATCGGGCGCGCTAACAATTCTTTGCTAGTTCCGACCGCAATCAGCGATTAGATTAATGATTGTTTTGGTAAAGGCTAGATATGAACGGAGTTCCGTGTCGAGATAAGGGTTAAGAGTGGGATTCCTTTTCCCTCCAGAAACCCTAATCTACACGCATCACCGTCGTTCTAGTTATAAATCTATTAATGGATAAAAAGGGTAACTTTTAATTAATCGTCCATAGCTACTAAATCCTAACGAACCCTACAAGCCCTCTTCTTATATAAACTCACATTTATAAATAATCTAGATCTATATTTTGCATTAGTGCTTAACGTAGATCTAGAAACTACTCTACAATATTCTTTATCTCTCCTCTCTTTTACAACACTTCTAAAGTAAGAGTAAAAGGTTCAACGTTTCCCTGAGGACGACCCGTACTCATCTCGGTCTAGCAACACGCGACACCGTTATTGATTGCGGTTAACTACAAACACACTCTTTCACATCAATCAAATGGCGCCGTTGCGGGGGATCGAACCCGGGTCACCCGCGTGACAGGCGGGAATACTCACCACTATACTACAACGACCGTGATGGACGGCACTCCATCTAATTATAACACCACGCTGCCACCGCCCGTAGGTGAGCAGAATCCACCGCGCATCTCTCTCCAAGAGAGATGCTATCCTATTCGTGGTCCCCTTCCTACTTGTCTATCTCTTCCACCACCTAACGGAGATAATTTTGAAATTAAACCCTACTACATCAATCTACTGCCCAAATTTTACGGGCTTGAGTCGGAAGACGCGTACGTTTTCATCACCAAATTCGAAAACGTAAGCGTAATGATGGGTACTTCACAATTGACTTTAGATGCTATGCGCTTACGTCTTCTCCTATTCACACTATGCGACTTGGCAGAAAAATGGCTTTACAATACTGCCGCACACTCTATCAATAATTGGGATGAATTCGTCGTAGCATTTTTTAAGAAGTTTTACCCAAACCATAAGACTGCCCATATTAGGAGCGAGATCAACCAGTTCACCCAGCTTCCCAATGAACCATTTTGGAAGTGTTTTGAACGTTTCAATGATCTACTTGTCCAATGCCTCCATCACGGAATACAAAGATGGGATTTATGCCGGATTATATATGAGGGCATTAATCCAACGACAAAGCAGATGCTTGAAACAATGTGTCAATGCAATTTCATGTCTAAAGATGACGGTGGAGCATGGAAATATCTGGAAGATCTAGCAGAACACACGTTGCAGTGGGAAAGCGTAAGACCACCTTCAACTAAGGAAGGTATTCACCAGCTTGATATTTCTATCGCGGTAAAAGCCGAAATGGCAGCGATACAGAAGAAACTCGATGCTATTGAAAACAAGTTCTCATCATTCTCCCTAAATCAGGTCACGTTTCCTAAGACCGTTTGTGGTTACTGTTCGGATCCTTCACACTTAACGGAAGAATGTCCAATGAATGCATCGTTTCAAGCTAATGCTGCTTTTCAGCAGCGACCTAGAAACGATCCTTATTCTTCCACATATAATCAAGGAAGGAGGAATTATCCTAACTTTGCTTGGAATCAAAACCAACAAAGCAATTATCAAAGACCTCTTCCACAACAACCACAACCACAGAATCAGCCCCCATTTCAGTCACAAAATTTCCAAAATCCGGCCAACATTTCTACACCACAAGTGGCCGGTACTGACAACTCGATTGCACAAACTTTGGATATGTTCATGAAACAATCCATGCAAATTTCGGCTGAGATGAGGTCTTCTATTGATACCCTAATGAAAAACTCCGCCTCCCATGGTGAGAGTATTAAATCAATAGAAAACCATATCTCACAGTTAAACGCCGCAATGAGTGCAAGAGAGAAAGGGAAACTCCCATCTCAACCCATACCTAATCCTGGCCACTCACAAAGTTATAATGTGAATGCCGTTACTACGTTGAGATCGGGAAGAGTGCTGAACAACTGAGTGGGTAAGCAGTGTGATGATAGTGACACCAATGATCCCCAGCTTCTTCTTCTTCCCCTAATTCGTCTAGTCTCCCACCTTCACCCGAGCCTATTCTCCGTTTTCCCCAAGGCTCGAACCCTTCGCCCATTTCGCCAAATCTGTCTAAGTCAATTCCCACTCCAGTTTTGGGATCGAATCCGTCCCCACAATCCTCTCCAATGTTGGACCAAACCATTATTGATAAAGCACCTTATCCAAACAGGTTAAGAGGCAATAGACCAAGTCCACAAATGGAGAAGATTGTGGAAATTTTTAAGCAAGTTAACATAAACATTCCTCTCCTAGATCCTATTCAACAAGTTCCGTCATATGGAAAAATCTTAAAGGACTTGTGCACTAGAAAGAGAAAAGTTCAAGTACCTAAAAAAGTTTTCCTTGCGAGTAATGTGAGCACAGTTTTTACACAACAACTACCCAGGAAACGAAAGGACCCCGGAAGTCCTACAATTTCTATTTCCATTGGGGGTAAAAATATCAATCGTGCTCTACTCGATCTTGGTGTTAGTGTAAACTTGCTTCCGTATTCTGTTTATGAGCAATTAGAGATCGGAGAGTTAAAACCTGCGCATTGCACTCTTCAGATGGCCGATCGATCTATCACCCAAGCTAGGGGTGAGCTAGAGGATGTGTTAATCAAAGTCGGGGAATTCATATTCCCTGTGGACTTTATCGTTATAGATACACAACCTGTAGCAATCCCACGGAATAAAATCCCGGTGATACTCGGTCGACCCTTTTTGGCCACTTCCAACGCAGTAATTAATTGTAGAAACGGCTCTATGACCCTATCCTTTGGAAAGAAGTCAATTGAGCTTAACATTTACAAGTTGGGAAGTGAACCCTCCGAACCCTATGCTCATGTCTGTTCTGTCGAATTAATGGATGTCGACAGCAGCGAATTTGATCAACCTCATGATACTGACTCTTTTCATATGTTGTTGTTTGACCCAACCATGTACTCTTCCACCGAGTTGTCCTGGTCAACATCTAATGAGGAACCTTTTATAGAGTCTGACGATCACCCCATTTTTTCTGATGATATTATTCTTCGGGGTATCGATGAAAGTTTTGAGGATATTTTCGCTGATGAACTCGCATTTTTAAAAGATACGGGTGTTGACATGAATCAACTCCGAGATGAAGCAATTGGACCTCCACCCTTTCTTTTGGACAATCATGATAATGTGAGTAATCCATCATCACTATCACTGTGTCGTCTCTCCAAATTGAGACGCAATCCTTTTCCATCACACCTCATATCACCTCCCCACTTCTTCCACCAACCTTGGTGCTTCATCGATAAAATTTTTGAGTGGTTGGTGTTGACTTTTGGTCTTTGTAAGGCTTTACTTTGACCAATAATTTTACCCCCTAATGATTTTAATTGCTTAACATTATTTGACTCAAGTTTGGTGGAAAGGGGGTTGGTATATTTTGGCTCTTGAAAGAAAAATGATTTTTACAAAATTGTGAGCCTAAAACAAGTTTGGGGGAGGATTTTCACTTTCATATATTCTTGCCCCCATTGATAATTTCCTCCCAAGTCTACAGGTTTTTGAGCTTAACGGATGACATCAGTGAGGACACGGCTGAAAACAGGTTTGGGGGAGGTTTGTGCTTATACTTTGCATTATACTATATTAAAGCACAAAAAAGTTTTTGATAATAAAAGAATAGAAAGTGAAAAATTACATCCAAAAGATAGGAATAGTTTAAGAAAACCAAGAAAATTAGAAGTTTTCTTAAACAAACTAGTAATAAGTAGTTATGAGCTGTTGCCCCAAGTATTAGTAAGATGAAGGAAGTCACTAATCTGAGGATAAAAATAAGTCTGAAAAATAGTTTCTATTCTGGAAGCCAAATATTTGAATGTTGATACCCTACTATATGTACCTACACACGTCTTGAAACTCGGGATAGTAGAGGATACCTTGAAATGCTTTTGTCTAAAAGCCAAAGTATGAAGGAAATGAAAAATTGAAGAAAATATAAAAATGGTGAAAAAAAATGAACACTGGTTTTGTTATCGCCAAGGCAGCAATAAAAAAATATAGCGTGGGTGCCTCTTCACCTAGTTCCCTAAGGCCAACTGGTCTGGGAGTCACTGCTAAGCCTTAGGTGGTGCAAGACGAGTAAAAGATTATCACCGAATCAGCAAGCACATGAGTAATCGGTCGGTTAGTACCTCAAGAAGTATTAGCGGTCGCATGAAAATGTGTGAGCAAAACTTAATATTAATCAAATTAAAAAGTACCGAGGTAGATGGACAAGAGTATGATAGCTTGAATTGAATTCTTCGAGTGTAGGGATGTCCATTTCACACACGTAGGGGTATATGATTGATGTTTGGATGAAAGGTAGGAATGAAGAATAAAGATGATGTTTTATTGAGGGATGATATGATTTCTAACATTTTTTCATGACTATTAAGATAGGGCTAATGACAATTGAAAAGCAAGTATAGTTGGAAACTCTTATTTTCAAAGTCTTTCTTTTATGGTTCTTATCTTTATATGTAAATTTCACCATCTCTCTTTTGTTATAGGATTTTGTGGGTGTAATCCGCTGAAAACCCTCAGGAGACAACACTCCTCCTACTAGGGACACCTAGAGGTTTAACGGCTTGTTGCACGTGCTCAGTGCAATCGTGTTTGCCTATGAAAGTGTGCTTAGTTTTATCCTTTCTTTTTCTCCTCTTAAATAAACTAGTTTGCTCGGGACGATCAAAGATAAGTTTGGGGGTATTTGTTCAGTTGATAAAACTGCACATCTGTATTACATTTTTCCTACCATTTTCATATTAAAAAAGGACTTTAATATAGTATATTATACATATGAGGGTTTATGTGTTAAAACACTATTTTCCGTGTGTTGATATATTATAATTAGCATTTGGTAGGAAAATGTATGCAAATAAATCTAATGACCAAATCCTAGTAGAAATAAGCCTACTAAATATTATTTGAGATTATTGTGCAGAATTTTCCAAGTTGTTATGCAGAATTTATCAAAGAAATCAAGTTGTTGAAGAAGACTTGCCAAATTAAGAATCAAAACTTGGAGACCAAGTCTGGAAGCAACTGAGAGAAGATTTCTGAATTCTAAAGGTGCCTAGGATTGCCACATGTCACAAGAAGCAAGCCCAAGAATTTTGATGAAGAGATCCTCACCATTGAGCGTGGATCCGCGGCCAAACCGCCCCTTGGGCCGCGGATCCGCCGCCATCTTAAGGAGTTGGAAGACAAGATTTTGTGGGGTGAATCAAAGCTATATTTTACCAAGTTTTCAACAAGAAGATTCTGGCTTTGCACTATAAAAGGGTACCGAGAGCCTCTTGGAAAAGTTATCAAGCCGACGAGATCACGAAGCCCCAGACGCTCACGCATCCAGGATGATCATCAACTGTTCGTCTACCTCCTTAGGAAAGATCGAGAAGCAACTAGTTTTGTAATCATTTCCTACGGAATAAAAGTGTAGATTGTTGAAGTTGATTAATAAAGGTAGTTATTTTATTTAATTTTTTTTGCATTTCAGATTATGTTTTCCCTCTCTATCTTTTCATCTTCTTCTCCCAACATGCGCGAGTAATTCTCCGCTTGTTAGGGTTCGTAGGATTAGGGTAGGTTAATGGATGATGAACATATCTAAACCCTTTTTAATCCTATAAAGTTTATGAACTTTATCAAAAGAATCATTAACATCCTAATCGGGCGCGCTAACAATTCTTTGCTAGTTCCGACTGCAATCAGCGATTAGATTAATGATTGTTTTGGTAAAGGCTAGATATGAACGGAGTTCCGTGTCGAGATAAGGGTTAAGAGTGGGATTCCTTTTCCCTCCAGAAACCCTAATCTACACGCATCACCGTCGTTCTAGTTATAAATCTATCAATGGATAAAAAGGGTAACTTTTAATTAATCGTCCATAGCTACTAAATCCTAACGAACCCTACAAGCCCTCTTCTTATATAAACTCACATTCATAAATAATCTAGATATATATTTTGCATTAGAGCTTAACGTAGATCTAGAAACTATTCTACAATATTCTTTATCTCTCCTCTCTTTTTCAACACATCTAAAGTAAGAGTAAAAGGTTCAACGTTTCCCTGAGGACGACCCGTACTCATCTCGGTCTAGCAACACGCGACACCGTTATTGATTGCGGTTAACTACAAACACACTCTTTCACATCAATCAAGAAGCCAAAGGTAGAAGCTTTCGGGTGGATCGATCTTCGGCGCAAGGAGACGACGGGGTGAAGCCGATCCGTACACCATCGAGAGTCAAAGACGAAGGAGTTCAAGAAAAAAAGGTATAACCCCCTAACCGAGTAGTAAACAACTCCTAGTTAGGTTGTTAGGTAGATAGTTTAACAAAGATCCGTATTTGAGTCCATGTTTCCACACTCTTGAAAATCGTTTTTCACCAATTCCGCAACCCCGTAAGTACCGGGGAAGGGTAGCATGGACTTACACTAATGCTTATGTGTGTATTATGATTAATTGATATTAGTTAAATATAATTGTGCATGGTTAGGGTTGTTGACCATTTGACTATCTTGACTTGTTGAGTTAGGTTGACATGTTGACCATCATCATTCCATATAAAAGATCCTCTTTGATCCTTGCAATTTGCATTTAATGTGAAATGATAATGGTCAAGTCTTGATTAACCATGAAAATTATCTTGCTAATTATCTATTTTCATAATTCACACATATATGTGAGAATGGTTCATTATTCTTCTCATTCTATGATATAGATTCTCTCTCCTCCTCTTCCTCTCTCTCTAGCTCTCCCCTCTCATGAGTTGAGAAACACTTAAGCTTGAGATAAACCTCTCTAAAATAATCTCTACTCTCTTCTAAGGTTCTAGGATTAGCACTTCTAGCATCTTAGTCACTTCTAGCTTGAAGTTGAAGCCAAAGGTTGAGGCTCTCGAGTGGATCCTTCTTCGAGTAGAGATGACGACAAGGAGATCACTTCTGTTCACTCCAAGGAGCAAGGAAAGAAGGACTTAAAGCCCAAGGTATAACCTTTCTTCCATGTAGCTAAAACTAGTTAACCTGTAGTTAGTTTTTGTTTAGCAAAGATCCTCCTTTTGATAGTCCATGTTGCCTGGTTCAATAAAAATCCAATTTTTATACCGTTTCCGCCTCCCCGCAAGCACCGGGGTGGGCAACGTGGACTTACAGTGGTATCAGAGCCTAACTAAACATAAACTAGCTAGGTAGTAAAGTGTATAGAAGTTCGATCGGTAAAATTCGCAAAACTAAAATTTCAAAACCCTAAGTTTCTGTTGATTTTTTTTCTGCTCTAAAAATAATAAATCATACATCAAAAATCGGCTCAGGGTTTTGTTAAGACACTCACCAAAGACGATCCAGTAAACCGTTCAAAGCGCCGCGGTTCCGCGGCAAGAACATGCTTCTTGCCGCGGAACTGCGGCCGAGTTGACTCGGTTCTGGACCGAGTTTGGTGCAGTGTTCTTCTGTTAAGGTTTTGGGATTTTTAAGATTTTTTATTTCTGCCCAGATTTTCCAGAATGGAAATTTGTATTTGGGGTGGCTATAAATCCGTATTTTTGATCGAACTTCACTGTACTTTGACTATTGGGTTATATCTGTGATGTTTATATGTATTTAACGTCTGCTAATCGCTATACGTCGATTAGTAGGGGTTATACATATCTGTGATCTGTAATGCTTATTGGTTTGTGTATATGAACTAGGTGGATTGTCGCGGATGAATAGCCGGGGTGGATGTGAGATGAGAGTTTCTTTTTTCTTTCATTCATGTAATATGTAAATTGATGTAATATTATTTATTTGGCCGCACAACCGGGTCGGGGTTGTAACCGTCATTGTATAATTTCTATTTACTATTTTTTCTCCTAGAGTAAACCCATGGTGGGGTGCACAAACAACCGGGTATCTCGAAGTGCCGTGTGTCCTACTCACGTCGTTGAGGGAAGTTGCTTCGCTTCGGGTACTTGGCGGGTAGTTTGCCGCACCCGTTGGGGTCTTGGGTGGGGTATTGGCTATTCATCGCGGCCGTGTAATCCGCTTTTCGTTGCAGGCTCGAACGAATCGCGTATTCCTAGTATATCCAAAGTGTTCATCTATGATCTGGATTGACTATCATTGCTATATATTTATATATGATAACTATTTAGGTGTTGCTTATGTTTTGCATCCGCGCTAGTCCAGCCCCCGCTCTTTCGTTAGTTAAGTAACCTAACGGGTGATGACGGGGCCCCGTGGCGAATGCGGATGGCATAAGCGTACACCATATTTTGGTTTTTTTCTGCAATGGTAGGATTAAAAGATGGGACGCATTAAGATTAATGCAGGAAAATAAACCAACTAAAAGTCGATTGGAACACTTTGAAAACCACTCGGTTCTTTTCAAAACTAAACTTTTAAATGTGGAGCTTGAACCACTCCTTTTAAAAGCTATCTCGTTCCATCGATTATATCAAGTTCACTACGTTCACGGTTTCGCTAAAACCATTCGTAGCCCTCCGTCATTCCACATGAATGGTCAAAAAGTATTCAAGCTATGTATGTTGGCCAAAGTCAAGGCATAGTGATTGGTAGCTATTGGGTATTCATGTGCAGCATAGGTAGATGCGTTGGTTTGGGACAGTTGTGCTGCCATTTTGGCCAAAGTCAAGGGTAGGTACGGGTGGGTCCAAATTAACCAGGAGAATGACGGGTAGAACTTGACATTTGACTTATGATATTTTGGCCAAAGTCAAGGTCATAAGAGCATGGGGAAAAAATCCACATCGGGAGTTTCATAAGTACTGAAACATGCTAGCGCTGCATATCATTTAGAGTGTGATGATTCTGGTAGGTTTCCTTCGGTTTTATCACGCGATGATATTTGGATCCCGATCCTACTGTGAGTATATGCTACTCCTCGGGAAATCTCTTACTTAACGATCAATGCTATAAACCTAGTAGGTGTCTAGAAAGGTGTTAGCGGGGCTACGCCCACAGGGAAAAGAGGTTACTTAATTAAGGAATTTCGCGAAAGCGTTGGAAAACCTCCCTCGAAGTACCGACACTGGCCTGGCTGAACGGTTAAGCAAGTATTGTATGGTGAGATTGATCCCGACTAATTCTTCCATTATGGTTTTAGGAGGGATTCGAGAGACAGTGGGAGCCATCCTGTTTAGACAAACTAAAAACCACTCTAAACTTGCAAGAGCAAAATGCTAAAGTGTTTCTTTTCTCTCTCCTAATTGCAGCGACCATTCAACATGACCAGACTTAAGTTATTACTAGATAAAAACATACTGACAGGGCCAAACTAAAAACATTGGCTCAGGAATGTCAAGATAGCAATCACTTACGACAAGTTGGGCTATGTCCTTACCACCAAAGCTCCCCCAGTCCCAGGTCCTACCTCCAGCGTCGCGGATATAGAAATCCGTAAGACATGGGAGATCGATTGCGCGAAGGCCAAATGCCTCGTGCTTGCCTCTATAGACAATGAACATCAGAGGAGGCACGAGAATATGGACCTCGAATCCATATTTCTTCATACAAAAGAACTGTATGGAGAGCTGTCTCGTATCGCAAGATACGAAATGTCGAAGAAGCTATTTTCGGCAAGATTGGCCGTCGGATCATCGGTAGCGGAGCACGTGCTTAAGATGATTGGCTACATAGAGGAGCTCGTGGACCTTGGGACCACGTTGGAGAATGAACTCTACACTGACTTGATTCTCCAGTCCTTTCCTTCCACTTACGCCCAGTTTGTCCTAAACTTCAACATGCATGGAAAGTAGGTTGAACTTTCCGAACTTTTGAACATGTTGAGGAGTGCTGATGGCACCCTACAGAAAGGTAGGGAGACATCCACTTTGTTTGTAGGAGGATCTTCCTCTTCTAAGTCCAGGGCGAAAGCCAAGGGAAAGAAGAAGAAAGCCCCCGCCAAACCAAGGGGCGGTGTCAGTAAAGTGGATACGAAGGGAAAGGGAAAGGCAACAAAGGTAGTGGGAAAGCTGGTGGGAAAGGAAGAATGCTTCTACTGTCACAAAAGTGGACACTGGAAACAGGATTGCAAGGCTTGGAAGGCCAGAACCCAGGATCTGAAGCGAGTTGCGGCTTCAGCTTCAGGTGTGTATGTTATTGAAAACTGTCTATCAATAAACTCTACTTCCTGGGTATTGGATACCGGATCAGGATCTCATATCTGTAATTCTTTGCAGGCTTTGAGAAAGCGTAGGGTTTTGAAGGCAGGTGATATGACCCTCAGAGTTGCAATCGGAGCTAGCATGGATGCTGAGGCCGTGGGGGACTATCACCTGGGATTGTCAGATGGACACTTTTTGGTTTTGCATAGTTGTTTTTGTACCAAATGCAACCTGCAATATCATTTCTGTATCTTTATTGTCTAAAGAAGGTTATGAATTTGCATTTGTAAGTAATGTTGTGAACATTCACCTTAATCAAGTTTTGATTGGGTCAGGTACATTAAACAACGGTATATACGTTTTAAACCAACCACAGATTTTCAATGTCCAGAATACACACAAAAGAAAGTCTCCAGAAATCAATAAAACTTTCTTATGGCATTGTAGACTGGGTCACATCAATGAGAGAAGGTTGACTAAGTTACATACTGAAGGATATTTGGATCCGTTCGTGTAACACCTTAGAATGTGTTTTGTAGCTAATTATATTTTAATATATAGTTTTTAATAAAAAGTTTACCAAATTAAGTTTTAAATATTTTATCCTAATTATTGAGTATTTTATTGGAATTTTATTAGGCACACACACACTTGTGCATGTAAACTAGACTTGTTTTGGGGTTAGACCATGTTTGGGAAGCATGATAAACTAACCCATTCTCTTTAGGTTAGTGTCATGGATGTTTTTAGTAGTGATAGTTTTTAATTTAAAAAGGGAGTTTTGAATTTTTGAATAAAGGTTTTTCTTTTATTTTGTGTGGTTGACTTGGAGAGAGAGAGAGAGAGAGAGAGAGAGCATGGGCATTATGGCCTTGCCCATGCCTCATTTAATGAGGAAGAGAAAGAGAGGGGGAGGTCTTGGATGTTTGCTCCCACTCTCCTCTCATTTTTCCTACCCTCATTCTCTCACTCTCACCTACACACACACACACACAGCCGAGAGAGAGAGAGGCAGTGGCAGCAGCAGCAAGCTGCCTCAGCAGCAGCAGCAACACAGAGAGAGAGAGAGAGCAGCAGCAGCAGCTGGGGGAGCAGAAGCAGCAGCAGCAGCTGGAGGGAGCATCATCATCATCATCAACATCATCACAACAACAACAACCACAACAATAACATCAGCATCATCATCATCACCATCATTATCATCATTAGCAACAGAAGCAGTGGCAGCAACAGAAACAGCAAGCAACAGCAGCAGGAGGAGGAGCTCAGCACTTGCAGAAGCTCTCACCTCCTCCATACACCTCTTCACCAGCTCTCTAGGGTCCAATGGGGTATATTTTCTAAACCCTATTGCTTGATTGTGTAGCTTGTGTGCTAATTGCTTCGATTAGTGTTAATTAGCTAGTTTGGTGCTAGTTTAGGTGTTTTGTGTGGAATTTTGGTGGGAATGTGTTGGAATTGGTTAACCTAGCTCATTGTAGTGCTGTTAGGTCACCTCAACCGAGATTCAACCCAGGTTACACTAAGATACCATATAGTTGTGTTTTGTGCAGATTAGTGTTTTTAAAGTGATTTTTGTGACATTTGTGATCTGCTATAGACCCGGACCTTGCAGAGTAAAATTGTGGAAACTGGGACATGATACCTAGGTCTAGGATACATCACCAGAGCACGAGCCCCTACCCCCATCTTCAGGCCGCCAATTTTGGCATTCTGGCCGCAATTTGCGGCCAGGAAGGGGAGAGGGATGTTGGGGTTTTGTTGTATGGTTCCCTTCTGTGTTTTCTAGGTCTTTGGTATGTCTAGTTTTCTAATATCTTACCTGTAGGAAAATCTGGGACTATATGTCGCTTTTGTGTTTAGTTGTGTTTGCGCGATACGCGCGATACGTGAGTGGGTTCTGTGATCCAGCGTATCGCGGCGTGTCGCGATGGGTTTTAGACGCGTACACACACGATTCAGCGTATCGTGCCACGCGCGTTTAGTTCGCGACGCGAGTTTCTCGTTTCGTTTCGATATCGCGTTTCGCGAGATATCTTGGCTTATATGTGATTTTCATGTTATGTTTACAGGTTTGCAGGCAGGAGCTACGAACACGGCTACAGGGGAGCAGGTGATAGGATTCACCCAGCGTGGAGTTTAGGTGAGTAGATATAACATCTACAGGGGAATCGCCCGCATGGCGTTATGCGTCTGGGCTAGGATTCAATTCCTGTCGCACATTCTACGTCATTGTAGAATTGCGTATTTACTGCATTTCCTAGATATAGCTATATACTGTGACTAGCAGCCGTAGGACACCGCACACATTATTGACGGTTCATGTTGCACGAGCACGGATTGCATGCTACACACACACCGTCAATAATTGCCATGTCACACACTACCCCTTATAGCTACCATTGCTTACCACACTTGACATCTAGCTTATCGGTATACCTATAGTGTATCATACCTTTAGTGATAGGTATATTTTCACTTGCGATACAGCTACAGGTATACCTCCTACATATTTTACCTATACCGGGAGGGTTTTCCTACATATGTTACTATACCCAGGGGGGTATACGACATCAGTTCCTATAGGTAGATACCTAGACTTAGCTATACCTGTATGTTAGACACGTATCCAGTTGCAGATACCTAGCTACTTTTACTGATGTTACTTAGCTGTACCTTATCATGATTTCGCATACATCTGGTTCAGCTATATACTTGTGTTTACCTGCTCGCATTCAGATATATCGCATATATTTATTCCTGTATTTATGCATTGTTATCTGGATTTTATACGATGTTTTCGGGATTTGGGAACCGCGGGAGTTCATGAAATTATGCATACATGAACAACCCGGTTTCCTTGATATGATATTTCGAGCGTCCCCCATGAGTTTTATCGGTGCTGATTACCTACTCCATACGAGGTGTGGTTGCCGTATGAGAGTACATGGCGGGGCCCGGTATGGTTCCCCTCGGCAAGAAGATCGATGGGTTTGCCGATTGAGCCTGGAGGCGGGCGAGTACCTACCGGTGATTGTTTGGACCTGGCAGTTGTCTGGAGGCTACTGGCCAGAGTAGAGAGTTGGATGCGGGATGACCTGTACTGTCGAGGCCGAGGGCCGACACTGCAGACGGACCCCGTGGGCTGTCTGGACTGACGGAGCCCCATATACGAGGATTTCTGTGTCGATGCTTGGCACACGGTTTCATGATATTTCTTTAACCCCCTTCTTGTATATATAACAGGGGACTTAGCCATTGTTATATATACCCTTACACCAATATTAGTGGAATGGGACGCTAATATATGTGTATTGCCCCCATCATATTTATTTCTGTACATGTATATATATCTTTAGGATGTTAGATTCATATTGAGATTGGACTTGGGATACTAGGTGATTCATTGGGATTTGGACATTGGATATACCTATGTGATTGGTGACTTGTACATTCGGATATAGGAGATTACCTGATATTGTACATACGAGATATGTGAGATCCACTTGATGTTGTACATGTGATATATGTGAGATACACTGATATTGTACACGCTAGATATGTGGGATATACTCGACATTGTACATTGAGGAGATGTGAGACTTATTTGATGTGAGTGCCCAATGTGGGGCCTGGTTTGAGGATTTGGGATTGGAGTATCTTGGTGGATTGTGATCCTGCCACGACGTCAGGTTTCCGTGGAAAATGACATATTCCACCCTACACCTCACCATTACCTATCTTATGCACAGATTCAGATATTGGTAGTACTTGTGGTGTACCCTTATGAAAGTTGCATATTTGCTTTCTCATATCTCTATTGCACTGACATTGCATACCACTATCATGCCATCATTGCTTCACTTATTGATCGTACCTGCTAGTGTACTCTCTTTATTCCAGCATTGCATGACATATTATTACTACTGTAATCGCATATCTTAGATTCATGCTGTACGTGCATTCCTGCGATTACCTGCATATGTTTTATACTATTCACGAGTTGGCAACTCACCCCCGTTGTGCCACAGGTGTTTCAGGTTTTTCCCCAGAGTAGTCGAGGCAGGCTATTCCTCTATTCAGCTATCCAGCTATTACCTTTTGCTACAGATACCGCATCAGCTCACAGTACCTTTTTGCTTAGGTGGGTTAGATGGTTATCTGTATTACATATTGTATATTCGTTGTATTTTGTACTCTCCATCAGCTATTGTATTATTGACATAGAGACTTGGTGAGGACGTTAGATGTATTATGGTGGATTTGATGTCTTTATTTATGCAGCTTTTCTCTACTGTCCTTATTCTTCTGTCGTACTCATATTGACTAGTCTTTATAAAAATGGGGTGTTACTAAAATTTTAAAGAAGGAAAGGAAGACTTTTAAAGAATTTGGGTTGCGATTTCAATTGTTTTCAAAACTTATATTATCTTTTCCGTATTTCTCATGGTTTAGATTTCTGGGTTTGGCTTTCTTTTACTACGTTGCGTCTTTAGGCGTTGCGTAGTATTAGGGCCGTCATGGGCCATTTCTGGGTTGTGACAGTTCGAATATCAATCATATGCAACTTGTCAATCCTGTCTCAAAGGAAAGATGACAAAGACTCCGTTCACTGGACACGGAGTAAGAGCGAGCGAGTTCTTAGGACTCGTATACAGCGACGTGTGCGGTCCAATGTCTACGCATGCATGAAGCGGTTATTCTTACTTCATTACTTTTACGGATGACTTTTCAAGGTACGGATATGTCTTCTTAATGAAACATAAATCCGAGGCCTTTGAAAAATTCCAGGAATACAAGAATGAAGTAGAAAAACAAACAGGCAAAAGTATCAAGGCACTGAGATCTGATCGAGGTGGTGAATACTTAAGTGCCGAGTTCCTGGGTTACTTAAAAGAGAATGGAATTCTCTCTCAGCTTACTCCTCCATACACTCTGCAACATAACGGTGTATCGGAGAGACGGAACCGAACCCTATTGGATATGGTACGGTCCATGATGAGTAACGTTGAGTTGCCGCGATCGTTCTGGGGATATGTGCTAGAATCAGCTGCATACCTTTTGAACCAAGTTCCAACTAAGACTGTGCCTACTACACCATATCAGATGTGGTGTGGGAAGAGACCCTATCTTAATCACATTAAGACATGGGGATGTCTAGCTTTTGTCAAAAAGCAGCATGCGGCCAAGCTCGAGGCACACTCAGTACAGTGCAAGTTTGTGGGATATCCAAAGAACTCCAAGGGATATTTCTTCTATTGCGAAGAGGAACAAAAGGTTATTGTTTCTCGCCATGCCCACTTTCTAGAACACCAGTTCTTGGAAAAGGAAATTAGTGGGAGCGCAATAGAACTGGAAGAAATTCCAGAACCACGAGCTATTACTGAAAGCTTAGTAGAACGAGAGGGTTCGAAAGATCAGGACATTCCCACGCCACTCCACAGGAGTAGTAGGCAGTCTCATCTGTAGGGTTTCTATACACGTGCATAAGGGTCTACGAGGCATCAACCATGCCAAATTAAAATTTTAGCCGTGCCGAACAACCCGAATACGGATCTTTAAACTAGAGATTAGGCGAAAACAAACATGTTAAACAGTTTAACACTAAGTGAGAGGGATTACAACCTTTGTAGATCCGGTCCTTCACTTCTTAAGCTCCGTGTTGAGGTCCCTTCGCTGCGATCATCGGGTTCCGGACTCTCGAGAGGTTCCACGAAGAGAAAGATGCAGTCTTGCTTCCGATCTTCGATACAAAGATGATCTACCTTGAAGTTTCATTAACACAAGCTAATACTCACTAAAATTGAGTGAACACTCTCATCTAAAGGATAAGGGAAGATGAGGATGATGAAGTAGGATTTTTGCTCTCTTTATTTATCTTTTTCTCACATATTTTCATCACAAATATCAAAGAAAGAAAGCTTTGTAAGCAAAAAAGAAGAAGGAAAAAGATGAACAATATCTTAGAATTCCTTTTGTGATGAATAATGCAAAGGAGATAATGATGAATAATACAACCATGGTCAACCAAACTCATGTAGAGAATTAACTAGGGTTAGGGTTTGGGTTGGGATAAAGCATGAGTCACTTGAAAATATCTTTCACAAAACAAAACCAAAACCTTCCAGAATCATCTAGAAAGCTTAACCCTAATCCAAACCCTAATCATGTTTAAACTCCACTAAACATGTTGCATTAGTTATCATATCATGTTACAATATTATATATCACATATATAATATTTATCGTAACAAAATAAAATAATACAATTAACATATATCGCATATATATCAATGTATTACCCGAGTGAGAAATAGAATCTTTTAGTGAGCTAATATTAGTTAATGTAATTTAATATATCATATATATTATTATACATTAAATTATCGAATCAACACTTGATCCGACAATCCGGCTATATCGCATATAACCGACTAATATTTATCCGTACCGATTCATCGAATCAACACTTGATCCGATGACCCGGTTGATATCAAATATCGCGAGAATAGAATACGGTATCTCATATCGCATTATCCTCGGTCCCGCACATATCACATATGTGCCCCTACTCCGTTTTGCCTGAGCCAAGAAACCTCTGTGTAGGACTCTAAAGAATCGTCAATACGCCGGCAATAGGTGATGATCATATCAAACACCCACAAGCTGTAAGCGGTCAGCTAAACGTAACAGCTACCCAGGTATTGAGCGCTCAGAAGATCAACAAGCAAGCCTGTACATTCTCCTATGAATCGAAACAGTAACACTCCCGTACAGTCCGGTCTCGTCGTCTGATATGTCGCATATCTCGCCTAGGGATGGTAAACGTCAGACCCCAGTAGCTAGATAAGTCGTGTCGATATGAGGTCTATAACAGTTTGAGAAACTACTGATAACACTTACCAGTAAATCTCAGCAACCCTGGCCAGGGATTTCCGGTTATAGCCAATCGAACACAGCATAACATCAACTCCCTATACCGGGAGAGACGAATCCCCTCCTATCGCTCATTGCCTCCATGTGATTCGGGACTGTACCCAAAAGCCACCTTTTTGCATGCCCTCTTGGACGTGGTATGATGGAAATCAAAGCACAGTTGGAATCACACAAGACTCTATGACGATCTCGGGTCAACAGACTACTCTGTACCAGTGTCTCCGGAGAGCAGCCATCTGACGTGAGGTATAATACCATCTGGGAGTTCTCGGCGAGTCCGTACAGTATACCCAGTCTCTACTGAGCACCCGTACACCATCCTTGATGTCAAACACCGATGGATATGGGATCATCCATCGCCCATCATATGGGTCAAGATGCGTATACGCTAGTCTACTCTGGTGTATCGATGCCCTGTCTCGATACACCCTCGACTAGGAACAATTATAGGATGTACTCGTCGACTACCGTGGCCCTACTAGTATGATCTCATCATAGTCCCAGTAGCCGAGTACATATCCTAAGGGCTTTATCAACATGTAACATAGAGACAATCAGAGTACATGTTAAGATAAAGTACAACCAGATAGCATACTATCATGTCGAGCAAGAAAGTCCTCCCTATATATGTCCTAGCATCCACTACAATATACATCGTATGTACAGTAATGGCCTTAGGGCATACATATAACTAACAATCTCCCACTTGCACTAGGGCCATCTGTTATGGTATCGCATACCCAACAATTAGCTGCGGTTGAAGTATCTCATACTCAACCATCCCATAAAAGTCTCTACTGGGAAAAAGGCCTTTGTGAATGGATCCGCACTGTCGTCCTCTGTGTCTGCTCTCCTAACCTCGATCTCCCTGGAGATCAACCATCTCCATGATCAGGTGATACTGCCTAAGAATTATATCTGGATTTCTGATGGGACAGAAGTTCCTTGGCTAAAGCCACAACTCCATTGTCACACAATAGTAGGAACGAAGTTCATCTCATGAACTTATGTATATCCAGACTGCCTCTTTGGTAGCATCTTTGGTAACGATGTATCTTGCCTTTAATCGTCTAGTATGTCACGGTATCTAGCTTGGAACTCTTCCAACATACCGTCCCTCCACTGAGGGTAAAGACAATGCCTGCGACTGACATTCAGTCGTCCTTATCACCCTGCAACCTTTCCAGTGATTCTCCCCAGGATCGATTGATACCATCTCACTGCAACTAGTAAGAATCCTAACATCCAATTAGATCTATCTCATAGATCCAAAAACCCAGGATTTAGGAGGTATCATTTTGATCCTATATGGAGAATCATTGTGATAAGCGGAGATTGACTGAGTGTAGCATAGGAAACTCCTTTCCTATCAAGAGTATGTCATCCACGTACTCTACGAGGATCACCACCATACTCCCTACTACCTTTTTGTATATACAAGGTTCATCTACCATTTTGATGAAGTCAAACTCTTTGACTACCACATCAAAACAGATGTTCCAACTCCGCGATGCCTGCTTTATCACATAAAACATCTTGCACACGTTTCCGCTGCTCCCACTTTCTACGAAGCCCTCTGCCTGTATACTTATAGACGCTCTCTTTTAAAACATCATTTCAGAAAAGCATTCATGACACCCAACCACCAGATATCGTAGTCATGGTATGTAGCAGTGGCAAGTAGGATCTGGATGGACTTAAGCATAGCTTTGAAAGTCTCAACTTTTCCATGTACACCAAGTAATCTTCTCAAGATATACTCACTCCTGATGGGGTTTTAACCCATCAGATAAAGCAACCAAAGTCCATACTTTGTTGGTGTATAAGGATTCCATCTCAGATCGATAAGCATCCAGCCATTCTTACAGAGTCTCACTCCTGATGGCCAGCTCGAAACTAGTTGGGTCATCATCTCATGATGCAATCCTCGCTCCCACTGTCATAGAGAAACCTAAGTATCTCTCAGGTGGGTGAGGAACCCTACTAGATCGGCGGAGAGGCCGAGGTTCGTTGGTAACTATTGAATCCTTTGGTTCTATTAAATCATCTGCTGTAGTTTGTATAGCTGGAACATTTCCAGTTCTACATAACAGACCTTGCATCGAGCTTGTCCGGATTTTGCTTTTTAGACATAGGCCGGACAACCCCAAATCTTAACAAACTTAAGATATGGGCTCTTCCCTTTCCATATCACATATGAAGTGGTAGGCAACTGATTTGATTTGAACCCTATTCAATAGGCATGCAGCTTCTCAAGCGCATAACACCCAAAAGGAAATAGGAAACTCAGTAGTACTCATCATAGAGCACACCATATCAAATAGGGTGCTATTGCTCCGCCCCGATATACCATCGTGCTATGGTGTATACGGAGGAGTAATTCTGAGAGAGAATCTCATTCTCCTTTAGAATAGTCCAGGAATTCCGTGCTCAAGTATTCTCCTCCTTGATCACATCAAAGGACATAATACTTTTACCCGTTTTTGGTTCTCTACTTCTAACTTACATTCTGTGAATATCTCAAAAGCTTCGGACGTGTGTTTCAACAGGAACATATGTCTGAATCTTGAGAGATCATCAGAGAATGTAATGAAGTACAAAGAACCGGTCTTGGCATGTGTAGACAGGGGACTTACATACATCAGCATGTATCAATCCCAAGAGTTCACTAATTCTTTCTCTGTTTCCAATAAACAGAGCTATGGTCATCTTATCTTTGTGACATGACCGGCAAGTTTCACAAGATGTAAATTGAAACTAATTTAAATATACATCTAAATTTAACTTCAGCTAGTCTGGTCGCATTGATATGACCTAGTCTACAATACCTTAAGAAGGATTTATTCATTTCTGAACTCTTCCTCTTGTGTGTGTTCCGTATACTAAGAACTGTAGTTTGATTTAGAACATCAATGCTTTTAGATAACGTGCCTGAACCGATCAACTCTTGATATAGGAAATGTTCAAAACATTATCCAACTATACAAAATTATATCCTTTCTTTACTAATAAAGAAAAAGATATGATGTTGTATATCAGGCTCGGTATCTAATAACATTCGTTCAGAATCAATGTATTCTAGTAATACATGGTGATAGTGACCAACAGACTTGGCTGTAACACTTGCACCGTTTTCTGTCTCATGAAACTTATCACCCGTTTTCAGTTCTCTACCTTTCTGTAGCCCATGTAACAGATTACATATGCGGGATCCTGATCCGGTATCATATACCCAGGACGTAAAGGATACTGAGAAACAGTTCTCTGTAATGAACACACCCGAAGATGATGCATCAACATGCACTTTCTTCGTTTGGGCGGCACGGGAAATCTGGTATTCCCCAATTTCCTGCTCTGTCTTATAACAATTATAAGTTGGAGCGGGACTAACGTTCCCCAGCTCAGTATAACAAGCGGGTTCGGTCAATATATCCGTTTTATTATCTTGATTAAGGCGTGATATGGTCTCTATCTAGAGAGAGAGAGAAGAAAACACTCAGCTCTTGCAAGATTAGATTGGTTATCTAATATATCTAATCAGGATGTCTCCCACTGTTTTGATCAAATCTTTCTTCAAACCCTAAAAGGAAAGACTAGCCGGGATTAATTACATGCTACAAGTTCGCCAATCTTTCAGCCAGGTCAGTGTCGGTACATTGAGGGAGGTCCCACGTGCTTTCGCACGAACCTAATTAAAGTAAACCTCGTTTTTCCAAAGGCGTAACCCCGTTAACACCTTTCTAGACACCTACTTGATCGGCTAATTGTAATGAGTAAAACTCTCCCAGGAGTAACTCTTACTCCCAGCGGGTATCGGGATCCAACTATCTCATAGAAGGTATGCAATCTCATTGCAAATTTCAACACTTGAAATTCCCAATAATATTTTGCCCCTAGCATCTTATGACCTTGGCTAAGGTCAACAAATCATAAGTGCTAGCCAAGTTCAACCCGTCATTTCCTGATTGAATTAAACCCACCCGCACGACCCTTGGCTAAGGTCAACAAAGTCGCACGACTACCCTAACTCAATCGCATCATATGCTTATACAGATAAGCACTAATCAGCTACCGCACACTACGCCTTAGCTAAGGTCAACAAACGCAGCACGAATACTAACCAGTACTTATCTGAAATGACGGAGGGCTACGACGGGTTTTTCAGAAAACCCTTTGCGTAATGAACTTGATATCGTTGTAGAATCGAGTGATTTTAAATGGAGTGTTTTTGAGGCTTTTCCAGTTTTGCTAAAGGGGTCACTCCCGGTGAAGGGATCGTCGGCCCTTTCCTCATCGAATAAGGTGCAGGTTATATCATATATACCACTATGCAAAGCAAGAACTGTAGAAGCAATCAAAAGACAAACCGAGTTTGTAGCATCTTCCAGTTATTGCTAAAGGAGTCACTCCCGGTGAAGGGATCTCGGTCCTTTCCTTATCGAATAAGGTGCTGGATGTTCTACAAGGAACACCGCTATGCAAAGCAAGAACTAGAGCTACCAGTTTTTATTAAACAAGTTTCTACAACATCTTAGGTTTCTTTTATTTCATTAATCTCATTAATGAAGTCCCATTTTAATATGCTTCACAAGCATCACTTTTGAAACGAAATCTGCAATATAACATATAACTCATATATATAATATAAACATTCGTCTCAGGCAGTAAAATGATCTCATCACAGAACATTGCAGCAGAAGAACATATATGAAATATTAGATATACTAGGACGTTCGTGTTTTCAATACGAGCCTGTATAAAACACGGATTCCACGGTCGCGATGAATAGCCAAACCCACATCCCTAGACCCCTACGAGAGCGGCAAGTGACACTGTCAATTCTAGGGTTAGGAAACCCGGTCTCGACTCCTCAAGATGGTCTCCCACTAGACCCCAGAACCCGGTTACTTGTGCTCCCCGCCTTGGGTCTACCTAATGCGGAAAAGTAAATAATATACAACGGTGACATCTTCCGCAACCTGGAAGTGCCCCAATAAAAGAATATTACATACAAATGAATTTTACATGAATGAAAATGAAAAACTCTCATCTCACATAAAAAACCCCGGCTATTCAAAACGCGACGATCCAATAGAACATATCACAGCAACACATAATATCTCATATCATCAACGTAAGCAAGTATGCGTATCCCGATTGTCGTTGATGTATAGCAACGAAGCCGGCGATACACCACATACTACGCTTACGGTCACAGAAAAGAAAGTGTAAAACTACAACAGTTGGAATCCGCAACCTCCTTAGATATCGCATGCCTAACCAAATGAATTCCTTAGACATCACATGCCTAACAATTATAAACCCCGCATTTTAGTCTCATTTATCGAAAACTCTTTTCAATATCAAGTCGTGGAATTCAACAAGATTCCCGACATCCGGATCGAATGCTCGTCGCAAACTTTAGTAGACGGCCGCACCCCTAGATGCCGTCGACGAAGTGCACTAAGGCGGAAAACCGTTGCCGCGAGCACCCGAACGGATGCTTTCGGCGACGGGGTTCTCCTATAGTCACTTGGTCGAGGCTATGGGGCGTAGCTGTCTATTAAGTTTACCCGGCGAGAATCCGCGTACCCTACGTGATTGCGACGGACTTTTGATCACATCAAAATTCCGTGGCAACCGATCATTTGAGACTGAACTGCTAGATTTATAATATTCAAATTAGTTATCGCATAACTTTCTGTGGATTCCAAATATTGTATCACATTCCAGATAAATAGACAATGTTAAACTTTCCGATCGAATAATCAAACACCCAAGATTTCCCCAATATATCTCAACACTTGAAATCAGTTCAAAAACATCAATCACATGCCACAGTACCAATGGTCCAGCCGTAGAAGGGTCAAGCCAACGCCTCACATGTGGCACGCCATACTGCCCCAAACCCTAAGGTTCAAAAGGCAGTTCAAGACGGTCACATAATCGAGTTAAGGTTTGTTGTCTTCTAGAGGGTCCACCGCATTACTTGCACGACTTAGAACGTTCTTAAACACGAGAAAAAATCCAACTTTTGAAAAATTTTCCGACAGGAAAAAAAGTGAGTTATTGATATCCGTTCGAACTTTTTAACAGTTTCTAAAAGTTATCCAGACAAACACAAAGACGCAGTTAAAGTTCCCGATCGAATCATCGAATCCCTAATACAACCCAGAAAATTCAACGGCGAATAAATATTAAAAATTCCCAGAAAATACAGCACTAAAAGATAAGAATTACTGTGCAAATTGCAAATGCTGAAGTGACTAAATGGCCGCGGAACCGCCGCACAAGCCTTGCTTGTGCCGCGGTTCCGCCGCGCTTTGGTGGAATCAGGTGCACGTGCTTCACAGTATTTCTTACAATTCCCTGCTGAATTTTTTAGGTATTTTTAATATGGAAAAAATCACAGTTTGGAAAAATTTCCAGAAACTAGGGTATATCGGGTTTTCCGGGTTCGATCGGACTTTAAACTTCGTCTAGAGTTCGTCTAAAGCTCTAGCTTGGCTCTGATACCACTGTAGGGTTGCTATGCACGCGCACAAGGGTCTACGAGGCATCAACCATGCCCAATTAAAATTTTAGCCGTGCCGAACAACCCGAATACGGATATTTAAACTAGAGATTAGGAGAAAACAAACATGTTAAACAGTTTAACACTAAGTGAGAGGGATTACAACCTTTGTAGATCCGGTCCTTCACTTCTTAAGCTCCGTGTTGAGGTCCCTTCGCTGCGATCATCGGGTTCCGGACTCTCGAGAGGTTCCACGAAGAGAAAGATGCAGTCTTGCTTCCGATCTTCGATACAAAGATGATCTACCTTGAAGTTTCATTAACACAAGCTAACACTCACTAAAATTGAGTGAACACTCTCATCTAAAGGGCAAAGGAAGATGAGGATGATGAAGTAGGATTTTTGCTCTCTTTATTTATCTTTTTCTCACATATTTTCATCACAAATATCAAAGCAAGAAAACTTTGTAAGCAAAAAAGAAGAAGGAAGAAGATGAAAAATATCTTAGAATTCCTTTTGTGATGAATAATGCAAAGGAGATAATGATGAATAATGCAACCATGGTCAACCAAACTCATGTAGAGAATTAACTAGGGTTAGGGTTTGGGTTGGGTTAAAGCATGAGTCACTTGAAAATATCTTTCACAAAACAAAACCAAAACCTTCTAGAATCATCTAGAAAGCTTAACCCAAATCCAAACCCTAATCATGTTTAAACTCCACTAAACATGTTGCATTAGTTATCATATCATGTTACAATATTATATATCACATATATAATATTTATCGTAACAAAATAAAATAATACAATTAACATATATCGCATATATATCAATGTATTACCCGAGTGAGAAATAGAATCTTTTAGTGAGCTAATATTAGTTAATGTAATTTAATATATCATATATATTATTATACATTAAATTATCGAATCAACACTTGATCCGACAATCCGGCAATATCGCATATAACCGACTAATATTTATCCGTACCGATTCATCGAATCAACACTTGATCCGATGACCCGGTTGATATCAAATATCGCGAGAATAGAATACGGTATCTCATATCGCATTATCCTCGGTCCCGCACATATCACATATGTGCCCCTACTCCGTTTTGCCTGAGCCAAGAAACCTCTGTGTAGGACTCTAAAGAATCGTCAATACGCCGGCAATAGGTGATGATCATATCAAACACCCACAAGCTGCAAGCGGTCAGCTAAACGTAACAGCTACCCAGGTATTGAGCGCTCAAAAGATCAACAAGCAAGCCTGTATATTCTCCTGTGAATCGAAACAGTAACACTCCCGTACAGTCCGGTCTCGTCGTCTGATATGTCGCATATCTCGCCTAGGGGTGGTAAACGTCAGACCCCAGTAGCTAGATAAGTCGTGTCGATATGAGGTCTATAACAGTTTGAGAAACTACTGATAACAGTTACCAGTAAATCTCAGCAACCCTGGCCAGGGATTTCCGGTTATAGCCAATCGAATACAGCACAACATCAACTCCCTATACCGGGAGAGATGAATCCCCTCCTATCGCTCATTGCCTCCATATGATTCGGGACTGTACCCAAAAGCCACCTTTTTGCACGCCCTCTTGGACGTGGTATGATGGAAATCAAAGCACAGTGGGAATCACATAAGACTCTATGACGATCTCGGGTCAACAGACTACTCTGTACCAGTGTCACCGGAGAACTGCCATCTGACGTGAGGTATAATACCATCTGGGAGTTCTCGGCGAGTCCGTCAAGTGTACCCAGTCTCTACTGAGCACTCGTACACCATCCTTGATATCAAACACCGATGGATATGGGATCATCCATCGCCCATCATATGGGTCAAGATGCGTATACGCTAGTCTACTCTGGTTGATCGATGCCCTGTCTCGATACACCCTCGACTAGGAACAATTATAGGATGTACTCGTCGACTACCGTGGCCCCACTAGTATGATCTCATCATAGTCCCAGTAGCCGAGTACATATCCTAAGGGCTTTATCAACATGTAACATAGAGACAATCAGAGTACATGTTAAGATAAAGTACAACCAGATAGCATACTATCATGTCGAGCAAGAAAGTCCTCTCTATATATGTCCTAGCATCCACTACAATATACATCGTATGTACAGTAATGGCCTCCAGGGCATACATATAACTAAAATCATCCGCCCGAGAGATACTACGGTTTTCTCATAGACGGGGATAGAGAGGATTGCATCATAGATTGTGATGAGCCTACTTGCTTCCAGCAAGCCATTCAGAGCGTTGACTCGGTAAAATGGCTGGATGCAATGCGGACCGAAATGGAGTCCATGTATACCAACAAAGTATGGACGTTGGACATTGCTCCAGATGGGGTAAAACCCGTAGGATGCAAGTGGATCTTCAAAAAGAAGATTCGTGTAGATGGACAGGTTGAGACCTATAAAGCTAGACTGGTTGCAAAGGGTTTTCGTCAGCGACCTGGTTTGGACTATGACGAAACCTTTTCTCCAGTATCTATGCTGAAATCTATTCGGATCCTTCTTGCCATTACTGCATTCCACGATTATGAGATTTGACAGATGGACGTAAAGACCGCTTTTCTAAATGGAAATTTAGAGGAGTGTGTCTATATGGACCAGCCAGAGGGTTTCATTTAGAGTGGGAGCAGCGGAAAGGTGTGCAAGTTGCTTAAGTACATTTATGGACTAAAGCAGGCATCGCGGAGTTGGAACATCTATTTTGATGAGACGGTCAAGGAATATGGCTTTATCAAAAATCCAGATGAACCATGCATCTTTTGTAGATTTGTAGCGAGATCTGTAGTATTCCTCGTTTTATACGAGGATGAAATTCTCTTAATAGAAAATGACATTCCTGTGCTACAATCTGTCAAAGGGTTCTTGTCACACAGGTTCTCCATGAAAGACCTGGGTGATGCCTCATACATTCTGGGGATCCGGATCTACCGTGACAGATCCAAGAGGATTTTAGGACTCTCACAGTCCAGGTACATCGACACCATACTGATAAGATTCAGTATGGAAGATTCCAAGTGCGGTAATCTACAGGCTTGTCACGGGATCACCCTCTCCAAAGAGATGTCTCCCAAGACTGATTTGGAGAGGGATCGCATGTCTATTATACCCTACGCTTCTGCGGTAGGTTCTATAATGTATGCGATGTTGTGTACCAGACCAGATGTGGCTTATGCACTGAGTGTGGTAAGCAGGTATCAGTCAAACCCTGGGGAGAAACATTGGATAGCGGTAAAGAACATTCTCAAGTACCTGAGAAGGACTATGGAGATGTTCTTGGTATATGGTGGAAAAGACCTCCAGATTGAGGCCTTTGCTGACTCCAGCTTCCAGAGTGACAAAGATGATTCCAAGTCCATGTAGGGTTTTTTCTTTACCCTCAATGGAGGGGCGGTGGGTTGGAAGAGCTCCAAACAGGAAACCGTTCCTGACTCGACTATGGAAGCGGAATACATCGCTGCATCTGATGCCGCAAAAGAAGCTGTCTGGATGAGGAAGTTCTTGAAAAAACTTCAGGTGGTTCCGTCCATTGTTGATCCAATACCTCTGTATTGCGACAACAACGGGGCTATAGCTTTAGCGAAGGAACCCATGTCCCATCAGAAATCCAGACACATCTTGAGGCTGTATCACCTGATCAGGGAGATCGTGGATCGCCAGGAGATCGAAATTTGGAGGGTTGCTTCAGAAGATAACACTGCAGATCCATTCACGAAGGCCTTACCCCAGACTCAGTTCGAGCGGCTGATCGAGATGATAGGTCTTTGATACGCCAGTACATGGCCTTAGTGCAAGTGGGAGATTGTTAGTGTATATGCCCTAGAGTCCATTACTGTATTATAATATTATGTATATTACTTGATGGAAGCTTGGGATATTCACAGTTGTATAGACAATCTTGCTCGAAATGGTAGTATGCTACTTGGTTTGTCTCTGCTTTAATGTGTACATGTGTTTCTTTTATTATATCACCTTTACATATTAGTAGAGCCCTTAGGATCTTTGCTTGATTACCAGCGTTGTGATGGCGCTCACACTCGTGGGGGCTGGGTAATCCATAAGCACATCCTTATGCAGGTCCCTAGTCGTAGGACTATTGAGACAGGGCATCGATACTCCGGAGTAGACTAGCGTATGCGCTTCTCATCCCAGCGTGGGAGACGGTCTGTCCCACATCCGTCAGTACGTCGTACTTGAGATAGTATGCGGGTACTCGTTAGGTTACGAGTACACTGCACAGGACTCGTCGAGAACCATTGGTTGGTATTATACCTATCGTCAGTTATCAGTTCCCAGGTGACATGAGTACAGCTTAGTCCGCTGACTTGACACTGTCACTTCGCCTCGAGTGTGTTCCCACAGTACTTTGATTACTATCCTACCACGGCTCTACTGAGTCGTGCAAACAGGTAGTAGTTGGGAGCAGTCCCGAAGCACTTGGAGGCAGTGACGGTTAGACAGGATTCGTCTCTCCCGGTATTGGGGGTTGACATCGCGCTGTGTCTAGGAGAGCCATTACACAAGTAGTCCCTGGCCAGGGCAAGCGAGATATACTGGTAGGTTTGCAGTGTTATCTCAGGGTATTCTGGGCTACACTCCGACACGACTTTTACCGCTATTAGGGGACTGACGTTTACCGCCCCCTAGGCCCGCCATGCGATGTATCAGACGAACAGACCGGACTATACGGAGACTGTCACATTCAGGCTCAGTAGGAGTTCAGATGGGTTCACCTCGTCAATCTTCTTATCGGCATCTACCTGGGGACCGTTACGTACAGCTAGTGCCGCTTGCGGTCCGTGGTTAAACCCACTGCCAGCGTAGTGTCGAGTCTTTAGAGTCCCATACAGAGGGTTATTCGCCTTTAGGCAAAATGAGTAGTGGTCGCATGGTTTTGCGACAGGGTTCGTTCACATCCGCGCACTTGTGCACGTTTGCTGTCCGGACAGCTTATACTAGCGGGCTTTGGTTTAAGCCAGATCCTAGTATATGATTTTGGATTGGTTTTATCTCATTGTATTCGTTTTCCTATGATCACGAATACGGGTGCGTATGCACAGTTGACTGAGACAGAAGGAAAGGACTTTGATTAGGGTTGATGACCATTGTCATTTTCTTAACCCTAATGCTTATGTGTGTATTATGATTAATTGATATTAGTTAAATATAATTGTGCATGGTTAGGGTTGTTGACCATTTGACTATCTTGACTTGTTGACTTAGGTTGACATGTCGACCATCATCATTCTATATAAAAGATGCTCTTTGATCCTTGCAATTTGCATTTAATGTGAAATGATAATGGTCAAGTCTTGATTAACCATGACAATTATCTTGCTAATTATCTATTTTCATAATTCATACATATATGTGAGAATGGTTCATTATTCTTCTCATTCTATGATATAGATTCTCTCTCCTCCTCTTCCTCTCTCTCTAGCTCTCCCCTCTCATGAGTTGAGAAACACTTGAGCTTGAGATAAACCTCTCTAAAATAATCTCTACTCTCTTCCAAGGTTCTAGGATTAGCACTTCTAGCATCTTAGTCACTTCTAGCTTGAAGTTGAAGCCAAAGGTTGAGGCTCTCGGGTGGATCCTTCTTCGACTAGAGAAGACGACAAAGAGATCACTTCTGTTCACTCCAAGGAGCAAGGAAAGAAGGACATAAAGCCCAAGGTATAACCTTTTCTCCATGTAGCTAAAACTAGTTAGCTTGTAGTTAGTTTTTGTTTAGCAAAGATCCTCCTTTTGATAGTCCATGTTGCCTAGTTCAATAAAAATCCAATTTTTATACCGTTTCCGCCTCCCCGAAAGCACCGGGGTGGGCAACGTGGACTTACAGTAAAGAAAAATAAAGGGATTAGAAAGAGGGAAAAGTAAAATGCGACTGCTATCATTCACGACCAAACCACGTATTTCATCTCCATTTCTCCTTCACCTTTGTATTTCTCCAGAACACCCCGTATCACTACGAAGATCCACAGTTATTGGATAATCCATCGTATGGTTATATACGAACTCGAAGGAACTCGTTCCAGTTCGAGGATGGATTCTGGTTCAGGAGAAATAGAATAAGGTTTATTTAGTTGTCTTTTATCTTTACCTTCTCTCAAGTTGCAAGGGCTCTTAGGATTAGGAGAGTACACCTGTTACGCTTATTGGATAGTCTTCTTCCAAACCATAGTTTGGTGCTGAACGGTAGGGAAAAAGAAAACCATTTAGCCTAAGGATGGTGTACGGAACGTAATGAGTAAAGACAAATGAAGGGATTTGGAGAGATGGCAAAGAAATATACGGTTACAGTCATGAATATGGATAATGGATGAGGCATTACTAGGAATACCTGGATACCCCTTCGAAACATTTTCATGTTTCATTTTCATTATGCGTTGTTAATTGAAAACTAATTTCCTAATTAGATCCTTACTCCAGGGTATGTATTTACCAGGTCTGATTCTCACATCTATATGATTTTTACAGATGATGAGTAGGAGTAAGTTATTGGGAATTAGGCGATCATCCTCATTATATCGGGATTCGTTGTAATTGGTGATATTTGAGAAAATTGCTTGGGTTTTTGCCGGACGGCAAATATTTGGTTTTGAATATCCGTTGTTATGCACCAATTTCAAACCGATATATCTATACGTTTATTTCATTAAGTGAGATATAACCTTTTGAAATTATGTGCATGACATTTACTTATATCAGTTGATGGTTAGGTAAGGAGCATTAAACAGCGATGTAATTCTTTATAACCATAGTACAGTTTTCAACCTACGACGCACAGGGTTTGAGTTATTCAACTCAGGGGACTTAAACAACGTATTGTATGTTGTCCAATGTCCATTAGGAAAGAGGGGTTGGTCCTCATACTATATTCTGTTTACTTGTGACTTCTCCAGTTTTAGACAAGTGTTTCGTAGAAATACAAGGTCCAAGTTTTGAGAAGTTATAGGTACAAGAATAAAGTAGAGAACCATGTGTTGCAAGTATCAGGATTCTTCAAGGTAATCGAAGATGTAGATACTTGTATTTGGTATTCAGTTGATATTAATGGTTTTGAGAACTTGTTTCTCTTTCAGGTAACTCATATCTGGATGAACTCCTAAGTTGAGTAATGTTGATCGGCCTCTCACCATTTAGTTGACATGCACTGGAGACAGCCGCATGATTTGAATCTAGTTCCAATTAAATCAGTGCCTCTATTTCTATATTGAATATAGAATGGTTCATATCTTAACGATGTTAAGGTATATGGAGTTGTCCGGCTTATGCTTAAGGATTAAATGATGGGACGCATTGGAATTAATGCAAGAAAATAAACCAAGTAAAAGTCGTTGGAACACTTTCAAACCCACTCGGTTCTTTTCAAAAACCAGCTTTTTAAACGCGGAGCTTGAACCACTCCTTTTAAAAGTTATCTCGTTGCATCGATTATATCAAATTTACTACGTTCACGGTTTCGCCAAAACCATTCGTAGCCCTCCGTCGTTTCATATGAATATTCAACAGTATTCAAGCTGTGTTTGTTGGCCCTAGTCAAGGCACAGTGTTTGGTAGCTGGTGGGTATTCATATGTTGCATAGATAGATGCGTTGGTTTGGGACAGTCGTATTACTTTGTTGGCCATAGTCAAGGGTATATACGAGTGGGTTCAAATCAACCTGGACAACGACGGGTAGAACTTGACATGTGACTTATGATTTGTTAGCCTTAGTCAAGGTCATAAGAGCATGGGGCAAAAATCCACATCGGGAGTTTCAAAAGAACTGAAACTTGCTAGCGCTGCATACCATTTGGAGTGTGATGATTCTGGTAGGATTGCTTCAGTTTTGTCACGCGATGATATTTGGATCCACCATTGCAGAAAACAACGAAAATATGACGTACACTTATTCCATCCGCATTCTCCACGGGGTCCCGTCATCACCCGTTAGGTTACTTAACTAACGACAGAGCGGGGGCTGGACTAGCGCGAATGCAAAACATAAGCAACGCCTAAATAGATATCATATAGATATATATAAACATTCGTCACATGCAATGATAGCCATTCCAGATCATAGATGAATACATTGGATATACTAGGAATCGGCAATTCGTATGAGCCTGTAACGAAAAACGAATTACACGGTCGCGATGAATAGCCAAACCCCACCCTAGACCCCTACGGGTGCGACAAACTACCTGTAAGTCGATGTAGTACACCCCAGTACTTGTGGGGAGGCGGAATTTTCAAAAACGATCAAGTTTAAACAACGAACATCGACTAACCGCTTGAATCGAAGCTAAACAAATAATAACCAAACACATAGCTAAACTAAACTATAGTGTTAAGGGATTATACCGATCGAAACTAGTCCTTCGTCTTTATGTCCTCCTTTGTTCTCCTCGACCTTCTCTAGGTAGTAGACGATCCACCCGAGAGCGAAACTCCAAGCTAAACCTCTAACTTGAGGTAACTAATCAACTTTGATTGCTAATCAAAGATGAAAGGATGATGTAGAGTGTAGGTTATGGATTGTTTAGTCTAACTAATCCTTTGATCTCAACACATGAGGATTAAGGATTAGGGTTTGAAGATGAGAGCTTGAGGAGAGAGAATGTGAGATAAGATAATGAGAAGAGAGAGAGTGTATCATAATATATTATGAAGCATTTCATTTTAAGAATAATGAATAAAGGAAATGAATAATCATGCTTCATAAAATATCTAGTGGTGATTCATTAGCATGAGTCATTAAGCAATAAATGTGCATTAATGAAATGAATGAATCACCACCATGACTCACTTTCTTTCCAAAAGAAACCTCCTTAGTCACATCTTCTAGAAGCTTCTCGTACAATTACGAGAATACCCCTCCAATCCGCAAAAATACGGAAAATCTTTAGACTGTAAAAATCCAATAACCGGATACCAGTAACTGGCTTAAACCAAAGCCGACTGGTAAAAACTGTCCGAAAGTCGTACGCGCGTAAACGCACGTATGCGTCCGAACCCTTTGTCGCAAAACCATGCAACCTCTATATCGTTTCGCCTGGAGTAGGAAACTCTCTGTGTGGGACTCTAGAGACTCGACTACTACGGTGGCAGTGGGTTTAACTACAGACCGCAAGCGGCACTAGCTGTACGTAACGGTCCCCAGGTAGTTGTCGATAAGAAGGCCGATGAGTAAACCCATCCGAACTCCTACTGAGTCTGATGTGACAGTCTCCATACAGTCTGGTCCGTTCGTCCAAGACTATCGCATATCGGGCCTAGGGGGGCGGCAAGCGTCAGTCCCCTAATAGCGGTATAAGTCGTGTCGGAGTGAAGCCCATTACACGCTGAGAAACTACTGGAACCTACCAGCAAATCTCGCTTGCCCTGGCCAGGGACTTTGCGTAATGGCTCTCTGACACAGCACGATATCTACTCCCAATACCGGGAGGGACGAATCCTGTCTAACCGCCACTGCCTCCAAGTGCTCGGGACTGCACCCAACTGCCACCTGTTTGCACGACTCCTTTGAGCCGTGGTAGGGTAGCAATCTAAGAACAGTGGGACACACTCGAGGCGAAGTAGCAGTGTCAAGTCTGCGGACTACGCTGTACTCATGTCACCTGGGAACTGTTTACTGACGACTGGTATCAAACCAACCAACAGTTCCCTGTGAGTCCTGTCCGGTGTACCCGTAACCTAACGAGCACCTGTATACTATCTCCAGTACGACGTACTGACGGCTGTGGGATAGACCATCTCCCCAACTGGGATGAGAAGCGTACACACCAGTCTACTCCGGAGTATCGATGCTCTGTCTCGATAATCCAACGACCGGGGACCTGAATAAGGATGTGCTTGTAGACTACCCAGCCCCCACTAGTGTGACTGCCATCACAACGCTGGTAGACAAGCAAGATCCTAAGAGCTCTATCAATACGTACACTCACATATTAAGATAGAAAAATCAAGTAGCATACTACCATGTTTAGCAAGACTGTTATATACATGTGAATATCCCAAGCTTCCATTAAGTAATATACAAGCTAGTATGATACAGTAATGGCCTTCTAGGGCATAAACACTAACAATCTCCCACTTGCACTAGGGCCATGTACTGGCATATCGCAGACCAATGATCTCGAGCAGCCTCTCGAACTGAATCTGAGGAAGGGCCTTCGTGAATGGATCAGCAATGTTCTCTTCTGAAGCAACTCTCCGAACCTCGATCTCCTGATGATCAATGATCTCCCTGATCAGGTGATACCGCCTCAAGATGTGTCTGGACTTCTGATGGGACCTTGGTTCCTTCGCTAAAGCTATAGCTCCGTTGTTGTCGCAATACAGAGGTATTGGATCAACTATGGTAGGAACCACCTGAAGTTCTGTTAGGAACTTCTTCATCCAGACTGCTTCTTTTGCGGCATCGCAAGCAGCTATATACTCCGCTTCCATCGTCGAGTCAGCAACGGTGTCCTGCTTGGAGCTCTTCCAGCACACCGCCCCTCCATTGAGGGTAAAGACATAACCCGATATGGACTTGGAATCGTCCTTATCACTCTGGAAGCCGGAATCAGCAAAGGCCTCTAACCTGAGGTCTTTTCCGCCGTAAACCAAGAACATCTCCTTAGTCCTCCTCAGGTACTTGAGAATGTTCTTTACTGCTATCCATTGTTTCTCCCCTGGGTCTGACTGATACCGGCTTACCACGCTTAGTGCGTAAGCTACATCTGGTCTGGTACACAACATCGCATACATTATAGAGCCTACCGCAGAAGCGTAGGGTATAATAGACATGCGTTCCCTTTCCAAATCAGTCTTGGGAGACATCTCTTTGGAGAGGGTGATTCCGTGACAAGCCGGTAGATTACCGCGCTTAGAATCTTCCATACTGAATCTTTTCAGTACAGTGTTGATATACCTGGACTGCGAAAGTCCCAACATCCTCTTGGATCTATCACGATAGATCCGGATCCCCAGAATGTAAGAGGCATCACCCAGGTCTTTCATGGAGAACCTGTGTGACAAGAATCCTTTGACAGATTGTAGCATAGGAATGTCATTTCCTATCAATAGAATGTCATCCACGTACAAGACGAGGAATACGACACTTCTGGCCACAACTTTACTATATATGCACGGTTCATCTAGATTTTTGATAAAGTCATATTCTTTGACTATCTCATCAAAACAGATGTTCCAACTCCGCGATGCCTGCTTTAGTCCGTAAATGGACTTAAGCAGCTTGCATACTTTCCCGCTGCTCCCACTCTGATTGAAACCCTCTGGCTGATCCATATAGACGCTCTCTTCTAAATTTCCATTTAGAAAAGCCGTCTTTACGTCCATCTGCCAGATTTCATAATCATGGAAGGCAGCAATAGCAAGAAGGACCCGAATGGATTTGAGCATAGCCACTGGAGAAAAAGTTTCGTCATAGTCCAAACCAGGTCTTTGACGAAAACCCTTTGCAACAAGTCTAGCCTTATAGGTTTCCACCTGTCCATCTACACCAATCTTTTTCTTGAAGATCCATTTGCATCCTATGGGTTTTACCCCATCTGGAGCAAAGTCCAAAGTCCATACTTTGTTGGTGTACATGGACTCCATCTCGGTCCGCATTGCATCTAGCCATCGTACCGAGTCGCCGCTCTGGATGGCCTGCTGGAAGTCAGTAGGTTCATCATCATCTATGATGCAATCCTCTCTATCCCCGTCTATGAGAAAACCGTAGTATCTCTCAGGCGGATGAGACGGCCTACTACTCCTGCGGAGGGGTGCGGGAATGTTCTGTTCTTCTTGAACCTCTGGTTCTACCAAAATTTCAGTAGCAGTTTGTGGTTCTGGAATTTCTTCCAGTTCTATTTCGCTCCCACTCTTCTGATTTTCCAAAAATTCAGTTTCTAAGAAGCGGGCATGACGAGAATCAAAAACCTTTTGTTCCTCTGCGTAATAGAAGCAATATCCATGAGAGTTCTTTGGATATCCCACAAACTTACACTCTACTGAGCGTGCCTCGAGCTTGTCCGGATGCTGCTTTTTTACAAAAGCTGGACATCCCCACGTCTTCAGGTACTGAAGATAGGGTTTCTTCCCACTCCACATCTGATATGGTGTGGTAGGCACAGTTTTGGTTGGAACTCTGTTCAAAAGATGTATCGCTGATTCTAGCGCATACCCCTAGAAAGATCGCGGTAACTCAGCATTACTCATCATGGATCGTACCATATCTAATAGGGTTCGATTCCGTCTCTCCGATACACCGTTGTGCTGTGGAGTGTACGGAGGAGTAAGCTGAGAGAGAATTCCTTTCTCTTTTAGGTAACCTAGGAACTCGGCACTTAAGTATTCTCCACCTCGATCAGATCTTAGTGTCTTAATACTTTTGCCTGTTTGGTTTTCCGCTTCATTCTTGAATTCCAGGAATTTCTCAAAGGCCTCTGATTTATGCTTCATTAAGAAAACATATCCATACCTAGAGAAATCATCTGTAAAAGTAATGAAGTAGGAATAACCACCTCTCGCATGTGTAGACATTGGACCGCATACATCACTATGTATGAGTCCTAAGAGCTGCTCGCTCTTACTCCTTGTCCAGTGAATGGAGTCTTTGTCATCTTTCCTTTGAGACAAGATTGACAAGTGTCATAAGTTTGATATTCGAACGTGTCCAAATATCCTTCTCTATGCAACTTAGTCAACCTTCTCTCATTGATGTGACCCAGTCTACAATGCCATAAGAAAGCTTTATTTAAATCTGGAGACTTTCTTTTTAGTGTGTTCTGGACATTGAAAATTTGGAGTTGGTTTAACACATATATGCCGTTATTTAGAGTACCGGACCCAATCAAAACATGATTAAGGTGGATGTTGACAACATCTCTTACAAACGTGAAATCATAACCTTTATTTGATAACAAGGAAACTGATATGATATTACACGTTAAGCTGGGTACAAAATAACAGTTATGTAAAACCAAAATGTGTCCACTCGTCAATCCTAGGTGATAATCCCCGACGGACGCAGCTCCCATGCTAGCTCCGTTAGCAACCCTGAGGATCATATCACCTTCCTTCAGCACTCTACGGTTTCTCAGTGCCTGCAATGAATTGCAAATATGAGATCCTGACCCGGTATCCAATACCCAGGAAGTAGAGTTGATCGACAGACAATTCTCAATTACAAACACACCTGAAGTCGAAGCCACAGCCTGCTTCGGTTCCTGGTTCTTGGCGTTCCACGCCTTGCAATCCTTCTTCCAGTGCCCTTTCCTGTGACAATGGAAGCACTCATCCAGGCCAACTACCGGTGCTGCTTTCTTTTTCTTTCCCTTCCCTCCCACCTTACTAAGACCTCCTCTAGGTCTGGGTGCGGCCTTCTTCTTCCTTCCTTTGGCCCTAGCCTTGGACCCGGAAGAAGATGAACCGCCAACAAACATAGCGGGTGTTTCCCTTGCCTTCTGCAAGGTGCCCTCTGCACTCCTTAACATGTTCAGGAGTTCCGCAAGTTCAACTTCTTTTCCTTGAAGATTGAAGTTGAGGATAAACTGGGCGTAGGTGGGAGGAAGGGACTGGAGAACAAGGTCTGTATAGAGCTCATTATCCAAAGTCGTCCCAAGGTCTGCGAGCTCTTCTATATAGCCAATCATCTGTAGGACATGTTCACCTACCGATGATCCGACAGCCAACCTCGCTCGAAATAATTTCTTAGAGGTCTCGTATCTTGCTATACGAGATTGCTCTCCATAAAGTTCCTTTGTATGGAGAAATATGCCATCAAGGGACATATCCTCGTGCCTCCTCTGATGTTCATTGTTCATCGAGGCAAGCACGATGCACTTGGCTCTCGCGCAATCTAAATCCCAGGTTTTGCGGATTTCCTTATCCGCATTACTGGATTTGGGACCAGGGACAACAGGTGCCGTAGCGGTGAGGACGTACCCCAGTTTGTCATAGGTCAAAGCCATCTTGACATTCCGCAGCCAATCTTTATAGTTTGGCCCCGTCAGTATATTTTTCTCTAAAAGTAACTTAAGTCCAGTCATTTTCAGGGTCGCTGCAATTAGGAGAGAGAGAAGAAAACTCTTTAGCATGATGCTCTTGCAAGTTTAGAGTGGTTTTTAGTTTATCTAAACTGGATGGCTCCCACTGTTTCTCGAATCCTTCCTCAAACCATAAAAGAAGAATTAGCCAAGACTATTCTCACCGTACAATACTTGCTTAACCGTTCAGCCAGGCCGGTGTCGATACTTCGAGGGAGGTTTTCCAACCCTTTCGCGAAGTTCCTTAATTAAGTAACCTCTTTTCTCTGGGGGCGTAACCCCGCTGACACTTTTCTGGACACCTACTAGGTTTATAGCATTGATCGTTAAGCGACGAATATCCTGATAAGTAGCATATACTCACAGTAGGATCGGGATCTAAATATCATCGTATGATAATGTTGAAGGAATCCTACCAACATTCATCAAACTCCAAATGGTATGCATCTCTTTGCAAATTTCAGTTTCTTTAGAAATTCCCGATATAAGTTTTTGCCCCATGCTCTTATGACCTTGACGTATGCCAACAAATCATAAGTCACATGTCAAGTTCTGCCCATCATTATCTTGTTAATTTGAACCCACCCATATATACCCTTGACGTATGCCAACAAGGTAATGCGACTGTCCCAAACCAACACATCTATCTATACAACAAATGAATACCCCAGCAGCTACCAAACACTATGCCTTGACGTATGCCAACAAGCATAGCTTGAATACTACTGACCATCCATAAGAAATGACGGAGGGCTACGACTGGTTTTGGCGAAACCGTGAACGTAGTGAACTTGATATAACCGAAGGAACCTGATAGCTTTTAAAAGGAGTGGTTAAATCTCCGTATTTAAAAATATCTGTTTTAAAAATAACCGAGTGGTTTCTTTTAAATTGTTCCAACGATTTAAACTTTGGTTTGTTTTACTTTGCATTATAGATAATGCGTCCCATCATTAACCTATCATTGCAGAAAACAACGAAAATACAACGTCCTCTTATGCCATCCGCATTCGCCACGGGGTCCCGTCATCACCCGTTAGGTTACTTAACTAACGACAGAGCGGGGGCTGGGCTAGCGCGGGTGTAAAACATAAGTGGCGTCTAAATAGCTATCATAAATATAGATATCTTACATTCGTCTGACGCAATGATATTCATTCCAGAACACAGATAAACAATATTGGATTTGCAAGCAATCTGTATTTCTTTTGAGCCTGCAAGAAAAGACAGATTACACAGTTGTGATGAATAGCCGTTACCCCACCCTCGACCCCTACGGGTACGGCAAACTACCCACCCGACAGTCTGTGTACCCCACCTTGGGTCAGTCCTAGGAGCAAAAACATTAAAATGAAATAATACAACGGTGGCTACAACCGCAACCTGGAAGTGCCCCGCAAAAATAATATTACAACAAATTACATTTACAACAAATGAATTAAACAATAACCCATTGCAAACCCCGGCTATACACCACAACAGTCCAATACAGTTTATATGCACAAACAGATATAACCATTTCAGAAATGTGCAACCCCCTGCCAACCGACATACTAGCAGTTAGGGGAGGTTTACGAACACATTAAACAATCACAGATATAATCCAATACGCAAATACTGTACAATTCGATCGAATAAACAACTTCAATATTGCTCCAAAATCTGCTCTGTTAAACAGTAACCTGAGCAATAATTAAATATTCCAGAAAACCCAAAACACCACAGGGGACCCACCCAAAAAAAACGAGTTGCTGACTCGTCAACTCGGCCGCGGTTGCGCGGCGGATCGGTGGGATCCGCCGCCCTTCCGCGGCACTTTAGACGAATCAGAAGCCCAAATTTTTTGGGTGTTCTTCTGTGGTCATGTCAAGCTCTCTAAACACACCTGAAAAATTTTCTGACTTGATTTTAACTTCGACAGAAACTTGACAGAATTAGGGTTTTGCGGCTTTGTTTTTCCGTTCGAAATTCGTACAAATTTGCAATTAAGTTATTTATTGTTTAGCGAGGCTCTGATACCACTGTAAGTCGATGTAGTACACCCCAGTACTTGTGGGGAGGCGGAATTTTCAAAAACGATCAAGTTTAAACAACGAACATCGACTAACCGCTTGAATCGAAGCTAAACAAATAATAACCAAACACATAGCTAAACTAAACTATAGTGTTAAGGGATTATACCGATCGAAACTAGTCCTTCGTCTTTGTGTCCTCCTTTGTTCTCCTCGACCTTCTCTAGGTAGTAGACGATCCACCCGAGAGCGAAACTCCAAGCTAAACCTCTAACTTGAGGTAACTAATCAACTTTGATTGCTAATCAAAGATGAAAGGATGATGTAGAGTGTAGGTTATGGATTGTTTAGTCTAACTAATCCTTTGATCTCAACACATGAGGATTAAGGATTAGGGTTTGAAGATGAGAGCTTGAGGAGAGAGAATGTGAGATAAGATAATGAGAAGAGAGAGAGTGTATCATAATATATTATGAAGCATTTCATTTTAAGAATAATGAATAAAGGAAATGAATAATCATGCTTCATAAAATATCTAGTGGTGATTCATTAGCATGAGTCATTAAGCAATAAATGTGCATTAATGAAATGAATGAATCACCACCATGACTCACTTTCTTTCCAAAAGAAACCTCCTTAGTCACATCTTCTAGAAGCTTCTCGTACAATTACGAGAACGCCCCTCCAATCCGCAAAAATACGGAAAATCTTTAGACTGTAAAAATCCAATAACCGGATACCAGTAACTGGCTTAAACCAAAGCCGACTGGTAAAAACTGTCCGAAAGTCGTACGCGCGTAAACGCACGTATGCGTCCGAACCCTTTTTCGCAAAACCATGCAACCTCTATATCGTTTCGCCTGGAGTAGGAAACTCTCTGTGTGGGACTCTAGAGACTCGACTACTACGCTGGCAGTGGGTTTAACCACAGACCGCAAGCGGCACTAGCTGTACGTAACGGTCCCCAGGTAGTTGTCGATAAGAAGGCCGATGAGTAAACCCATCCGAACTCCTACTGAGTCTGATGTGACAGTCTCCATACAGTCCGGTCCGTTCGTCCAAGACTATCGCATATCGGGCCTAGGGGGGTGACAAGCGTCAGTCCCCTAATAGCGGTATAAGTCGTGTCGGAGTGAAGCCCATTACACCCTGAGAAACTACTGGAACCTACCAGCAAATCTCGCTTGCCCTGGCCAGGGACTTTGCGTAATGGCTCTCTGACACAGCACGATATCTACTCCCAATACCGGGAGGGACGAATCATGTCTAACCGCCACTGCCTCCAAGTGCTCGGGACTGCACCCAACTGCCACCTGTTTGCACGACTCCTTTGAGCCGTGGTAGGGTAGCAATCTAAGAACAGTGGGACACACTCGAGGCGAAGTAGCAGTGTCAAGTCTGCGGACTACGCTGTACTCATGTCACCTGGGAACTGTTTACTGACGACTGGTATCAAACCAACCAACAGTTCCCTGTGAGTCCTGTCCGGTGTACCCGTAACCTAACGAGCACCTGTATACTATCTCCAGTACGACGTACTGACGGATGTGGGACAGACCATCTCCCCAACTGGGATGAGAAGCGTACACACCAGTCTACTCCGGAGTATCGATGCTCTGTCTCGATAATCCAACGACCGGGGACCTGAATAGAGATGTGCTTGTAGACTACCCAGCCCCCACTAGTGTGACTGCCATCACAACGCTGGTAGACAAGCAAGATCCTAAGAGCTCTATCAATACGTACACTCACATATTAAGATAGAAAAACCAAGTAGCATACTACCATGTTTAGCAAGACTGTTATATACATGTGAATATCCCAAGCTTCCATTAAGTAATATACAAGCTAGTATGATACAGTAATGGCCTTCTAGGGCATAAACACTAACACTACCCGCCAAGTACCCGAAGCGAAGCAACCTCCCTCAACACCGTGAGTAGGCTACTCGACACTTCGAGATACCCGGTAGTTTGTGCACCCACCTTGGGTCTATCCTAGGAGCAAAAACAGTAAAAATAAATTATACAATGACGGCTACAACCCCGACCCGGTTGTGCGGCCAAACAAAAAACATTACATCAATTTACATATTACAAGAATTGAAAGAATAAGAAAACTCTCATCTCACAACCCCCGGCTATTCATCCGCGACAATCCAACGAATTATTATACACATACCATCAATATTACAGATCACAGATATGTATAACCCCCACTAATCGACGTATAACGATTAGCAGACGTTCAATACATATATCACATCACAGATAATATCCATTAGCCAAAGTCTATGGAATATCGATCAAAATACGGATTTGTAACCACCCAAAATCAATTTGTTCTCTGGAAAATCTGGGTAGAAACAAACTATACCAAAAATCCCAAAACAACACAGTAGGAACACTGCAGCAAAACGGAGTCGTGGCCGAGTCAACTCGGCCGCGGATCCGCGGCCAAAGGCATGGCTCGGCCGTGGTTCCGCGGTGAGTTGGACAAGTCAGCGGCTCATTTTTGATGTGTGTTCTATAAAAACCCTGAGACAATTTTTCATGTATGTCAAATAATTTTTTGAACAGTATACAAAATCGACAAAAAGTTGGTTTTTCCAGGCGTGTTTTGCGACTTTTTTCCGATCGATATTCTAAACACTTTGCTAACTTACTAGTTTAAGTTTAGCTAGGCTCTGATACCACTGTAAGTCCATGTTGCTCACCCCGGTTCTTACGGGGATGCGGAAACGGCGAAAAACAATTATTTAGCGCAAAGGCAACATGGACTAAAAGCCGAATCTTTGCTAAACTAGAAACTAGCAAACTACTAGAGGCTTTAACTACTATGCCGTAGAAATTATACCTCACGAAAACGGTCCTTCGGGTCTTCTCTCCGCTGTTCGGCTCGTCCATCCACGCTCCGAGGGTCGATCCGAATCTTGTTCACCTCCGCGGTCTTCTTGAGTCGAAGACGATCCACCCGAGAGATGTACACCGAGCTCCACCTCGAGCCGAGGTAACTAGGTCAATGAGATCGCTAGTCTAGATGCCCTAGGTTGTGTAGTAGAGATATATGGAAGTGTTTGTCTTTATGGGATCTTTTTCTCTCAACACATGAGATCAAAAGAAGAAATCAAGAGGAGGATGAAGGAGGAGCTAGCAACCATGAGAGCTTTTCTTTTCTTCTCACTAGAACAAGAGAGAGAATGAGAAATGAATTATGAGCAAAAGAAATGAACCATGTGTAAGTCAATGTTACCCTTCCCCGGTACTTACGGGGTTGCGGAAGTGGTGAAAAACGATTTTCAAGAGGGTGGTAACATGGACTCATAATACGGATCTTAGTTAAACAACTAACTAACAACCTAACTTGAGTTTTACTTACTCGGTTAGGAGGCTATACCATTCTTTAACTCCTTCGTCTTCAACTCCTCCTGGTGTACGGATCGGCCTCACCTCGTCGTCTCCTTGCGCCGAAGATGGATCCACCCGAAAGATTCTACCTTTGGCTTCTTCTTCGAACTTTGAAGAAACTAGAACACTTGGCTTGCTAGGCCTTGTGAACTAGAATGAGTAGAGGATTGTTTTGGTGTCTTTTTATCTCGAAGGCAATGAGTCTCAACACATGAGAATGGTTTGCCTTGAGCTAGAGAGAGCAAGAGGAAGAGGGAGAGCTTGAGAAAGTGATTGCAAGAGAGAGAAATGAAATGAGAGAATGATCAAGTCTTTTTCCAACCTCTCTCCCATAATCCAAAAAGAATAATAATAATAATAATAATAATTGAGTATTATGTGATGGTTCATATCATATCAAGTGGCATTATCATTTCATGCACTCATATTGCAAAGCATAACAAGCAAGCAAAAGTCTTTGCCATGAAATAATAGCCATTGCAATGATGATGGTCAACTAGTCCAACCTAGTCAACCGGTCAACAAAGTCAACCCCTCATCTCAACCATGACACAATAATACTTAATTAATATTATCATTAATCACATTTCTTATTCTCATTAGGGTTTAGCAAAAGTCAATGGTCTACTGTGAACAGTCAACAGTCAATAATCCCAATGAGAATCCTCTGCCTCTGTCTCTCTGTCAACTGTGCATACACACCCGCATCCGCGTTCCGAGGGACACGAATAAAAACGAGATAAAATCAATCCCAAAACGTACACTACGATCTGGCTTAAACCAAAGCCCGCTAGTGTTAACTGTCCGGACACTGTACGTGCACAAGTGCACGGATGTGACCGAACCCTGTCGCAAAACAATGCGACCTGTAGCAAAACCATGTGACCTCTACTCTTTTGCCTAAAGGCGAATAGCTTTCTTTGTGGGACTCTAAAGACTCGACACTACGCTGGCACTGGGTTTAACCACAGACCGCAAGAGGCACTAGCTATGCGTAACGGTCCCCAGGTAGATGCCGACAAGAAGACTGACGAGGTGAAACCCATCTGAACTCCTACTGAGCCTGAATGTGACAATCTCCGTACAGTCCGGTCTGTTCGTCTGATACATCGCATGGCGGGCCTAGGGGGCGGTAAACGTCAGTCCCCTAATAGCGGTACAAGTCGTGTCGGAGTGAAGCCCAGAACACCCTAAGATAACACTGGAAACCTACCAGTATATCTCGCTTGCCCTGGCTAGGGACTACTCGTGTAATGGCTCTCCTAGACACAGCGCGATGTCAACCCCCAATATCGGGAGAGACGAATCCTGTCTAACCGTCACTCCCTCCAAGTGCTTTGGGACTGCACCCAACTACTACCTATTTGCACGACTCCTTTAAGCCGTGGTAGGGTAGTAATCAAAGTACAGTGGGAACACACTCGAGGCGAAGTGACAGTGTCAAGTCAGCGGACTAAGCTGTACTCATGTCACCTGGGAACTGATAACTGACGATAGGTATAGTACCAACCAACAGTTCCCGACGAGTCCTATCCAGTGTACTCGTAACCCAACGAGCACCCGCATACTATCTCCAGTACGATGTACTGATGGCTGTGGGACAGACCATCTCCCCTGCTGGGATGAGAAGCGCATACGCTAGTCTACTCCAGAGTATCGATGCCCTATCTTGATAGTCCTACGACTAGGGACCTGTATAAGGATGTGCTTATAGATTACCCAGCCCCCACGAGTGTGACTGCCATCACAACGCTGGTAATCAAGCAAAGATCCTAAGGGCTCTACTAATATGTATAAGCGATATGCTAAAAGAAACACATGCACATATTGAAGTAGAAAAAAACCAAGTAGCATACTACCATTTTGAGCAAGATTGTATTTAGAACTGTGAATATCCCAAGCTTCCATTAAGTAATATACAAGCTAGTATGATACAGTAATGGCCTCTAGGGAATATACACTAACAATCTCCCACTTGCACTAAGGCCATGAACTGGCGTATCGAAGACCTATCATCTTGATCAGCCGCTAGAACTGAGTCTGGGGTAAGGCCTTCATGAGTGGATCAACAGTGTTATCTTCTGTATTTACTCTCTTCACCTTGATCTCCCGGCGATCTACCATTTCCCTGATCAGGTGGTACCGCCTCAAAATGTGCCTGGACTTCTGATGGGACCTGGGTTCCTTCGCTAAAGCTATAGCGCCGTTGTTGTCACAATACAGCTGTATTGGATCAACACTGGAAGGAACCACCTGTAGCTCCGTAAGGAACTTGTTCATCCAGACAGCTTCCTTTGCGGCATCGCAAGCAGCTATGTACTCCGCTTCCATAGTTGAGTCAGCAACGGTTTCCTGATTGGAACTCTTTCAGCAAACCGCCCCTCCATTGAGGGTAAAGACATAACCCGACATGGACTTGGAGTCATCCCTGTCACTCTGGAAGCTGGAGTCAGCAAAGGCCTCGATCTGGAGGTCTTTTCCGCCATACACCAAGAACATCTCCTTAGTCCTTCTCAGGTACTTGAGAATGTTCTTTACTGCTATCCAGTGTTTCTCCCCTGGGTTCGATTGATACCGGCTTACAACGCTCAATGCGTATGCTACATCTGGTCTGGTACACTACATCGCATACATAATAGATCCTACCGCAGATGCGTAGGGTATTGATGACATGCGAGCCCTTTCCAAATCAGTCTTGGGAGACATCTCTTTAGAGAGGGTGATTCCGTGACAAGCCGGTAGATTACCGCTCAGGAATCATCCATACTGAATCGTTTCAGTATGGTGTCGATGTACCTTGACTGTGAAAGTCCCAACATCCTTTTAGATCTATCACGATAGATCTGGATCCCCAGAATGTAGTTGGCATCGCCCAGGTCCTTCATGGAGAACCTCTGTGACAAGAATCCTTTGACTGACTGTAACATAGGAATAGCATTTCCTATTAGGAGAATGTCATCGACGTACATGACGAGGAATACCACACTTCTCCCTACAATCTTACTGTAAATGCATGGTTCATCTGGGTTTTTGACAAAGTCGAATTCTTTGACAGTATCATCAAAGCAGATGTTCCAACTCCGCGATGCCTGCTTGAGTCCATTGATGGACTTGAGCAACTTGCACACTTTACCGCTGCTCCCACTCTGAATGAATCCTTCTGGCTGATCCATATAGACGCACTCTTCCAAATATCCACTTAGGAAAGCCTTCTTTACGTCCATCTGCCAGATTTCATAATCGTGGAAGGCGGCAATGGCAAGAAGGACCCGAATGGATTTCAGCATAGCTACTGGAGAAAAGGTTTCGTCATAGTCCAAACCAGGTCTTTGACGAAAACCCTTTGCAACAAGTCTAGCCTTATAGGTCTCAACCTGTCCATCTACACCAATCTTCCTTTTGAAGATCCACTTGCATCCTACGGGTTTTATCCCGTCTGGAGCAACGTCTAACGTCCATACTTTGTTGGTGTACATGGACTTTATTTCGGTCCGCATTGCATCCAGCCATTTTACCGAGTCACCGCTCTGAGTGGCTTGATGGAAGCTAGTAGGCTCATCATAATCGATAGTGCAATCCTCTCTATCCCTTTATATGAGAAAACCGTAGTATCTTTCGGGCGGATGAGACTACCTACTACTTCTGCGGAGCGGCGCAGGAATGTCCGGTTCTTCTGAAACTTCTGGTTCTTCCAAGCTTTCAGTAACAGCTTGTGGTTCTGGAATTTCTTCCAGTTCTATTGCGCTCCCACTTATATGATTTTCCAAAAATTCAGTTTCCAAGAAGTGGGCATGCAGAGAAACAAAAACTTTTTGTTCTTCTACGGAATAGAAAAGATACCCCCTGGAGTTCTTTAGGTATCCCACAAACTTACACAGTACTGAGCGTGCCTCGAGCTTGTCCGCATGCTGCTTTTTTACAAAAGCTGGACATCCCCATACCTTAAGATACTTATGACAGGGTTTCTTCCTACTCCACATCTGATACGGGGTGGTAGGCACAGTCTTGGTTGGAGCCTTGTTCAAGAGATATGCAGCTGCTTCTAGTGCATAACCCCAGAAAGATTGCGGTAACTCAGCCTTACTCATCATGGAACGAACCATATCCAATAGGGTTCGATTCCGCCTTTCAGATACACCGTTGTGTGTGTGGTGTGTATGGAGGAGTACGCTAGAGAGAATTCCATTCTCTTTTAAGTAGTCCAGAAACTCGGCACTCAAGTATTCACCACCTCGATCAGATCTCAGTGTCTTTATACTTTTGCCTGTTTGTTTTTCAACTTCATTCTTGTATTCCCGAAATTTCCCAAAGGCCTCGGATTTGTGCTTCATTAAGAAGACATGTCCATACATAGAGAAATCATCTGTGAAAGTAATGAAGTATGAATAACCACTTCGCGCATGTATAGACATTGGACCACACACATCACTGTGTATGAGTCCCAAGAGCTCGACCCTTACTCCGTGTCCAGTGAACGGAGTCTTTGTCATCTTTCCTATGAGACAAGATTCACAAGTGGCAGAAGACTGATACTCGAACGGATTCAAGTATCCCTCTTTATGTAACTTAGTTAATCGTGACTCATTGATGTGACCAAGTCTACAATGCCATAAGGAAGCCTGATTTGTTTCCGGAGACTTTCTTTTAAGTGTGTTCTTGATACTGAATATCTGAGCTTGATTTAATACGTATATCCCATTATTTAATGTACCTGACCCAATCATAACTTGATTTAGGTGGATGTTTACTACATCGCTTACAAAAGTAAATTCATATCCTTCCTTAGAAAGTAAGGATACAGATATGATATTATAAGTCGCACCTGGTACATACAAACAATTATGCAAAATCAATATCTGCCCAGTTGTCAGTCCAAGATGATATTCCCCTACGGATTCAGCATCCATGCTCATTCCATTAGCAACCCGGAGAGTCATATCACATTTCCTGATAACCCTACGGTTTCTCAGAGCCTGTAATGAATTACAGATGTGAGATCCTGATCCGGTATCCAATACCCTGGAAGTAGGGTTAACTGACATACAGTTCTCTATCACAAACACACCCGAAGCCGAAGCCACAACATGCTTCGAATTCTGGCTACTGGCTTTGCTAGCACTGCAATCCTTCTGCCAATGTTCATTCCCGTTACAATAGGAACGTCTCTCTTTTACTACATCCTGTCCTGAAACTTCTGCCCTTGCTTTTCCTTCTTCTTCCCTGGTTTGCTTTAGGGTATAAGCAGAGGGCAGGGACTGTAGAATTAAGTCAGTACTTGACCCATTCTCCAACGTGGTCTCCTGGTCCGTGAGCTCAAAATAGCTGGTTTCTGTAAGGACGTTGTCCCCTACAGATGACCCGACAGCCAACCTCGCTTAAAGCAATTCGTTCGAGGTCTCATATCTTGCGATACGAGATTGCTCTCCATATAAATCTTTGTTATGGAGGAAGATAGAAACTGAGTCCATCTTCTCGTGCTGCCTCTGGTTTGCACCATCAACTGAGGCTAACACGAGACACTTGGCTTTCGCACAGTCTTTTTTCGATGTCATACAGATGTCAATGTCCGTGACAGAGGAAACTGGTCCTGAGATGGCAAGGGTTTGATTAGTTAAGAGGTGTCCCAGTTTGTCATGGGTAATGGACATCTGGACAGACCTTTGCCAATCATAACAGTCAGGTTCAGTCATTTTATTATCTAGATGTAACCTATGTCTGGTCACTGGGTCGCTGCAATTAAGAGAGAGAGAAGAAAACACTCAGCATGATGATTCTTGCAAGTTTAGATTGGTTTTTAATTTATCTAAACAGGATGGCACCCACTGTCTCTCGAATCCTTCCTCAAACCATAAAGGAAGAATTAGTCAGGATCAATCTCACCGTACAATACTTGCTTAACCGTTCGGCCAGGCTGGTGTCGGTACTTCGAGGGAGGTTTTCCAACGCTTTCGCGAAGTTCCTTAATTAAATAACCTCTTTTCCCTGTGGGCGTAGCCCCGCTAACACCTTTCTAGGCACCTACTTGGTTTATAGCATTGATCGTTAAGTGAGAAAGTTCCGGAGGAGTAGCATATACTCACAGTAGGATCGGGATCCAAATATCATCGTGTGATAAACTGAAGGAATCCTACCAGAATCATCACACTCCAAATGGTATGCAACGCTAGCAAGTTTCAGTTCTTTTGAAACTCCCGATGTGGATTTTTGCCCCATGCTCTTATGACCTTGACGAAGGTCAACAAATCATAAGTCAAATGTTAAGTTCTACCCGTCATTGTCCAGGTTAATTTGAACCCACCCGTATATACCCTTGACGAAGGTCAACAAGGTAATACGACTGTCCCAAACCAACGCATCTATCTATGCTACATACGAACACCCAACAGCTACTAATCACTATGCCTTGACGAAGGTCAACAAACATAGCTTGAATACTATTGAATATTCATATGAAACGACGGAGGGCAACGAATGGTTTTGGCAAAACCTTGAACGTAGTGAACTTGATATAATCGAAGGAACCTTGATAGCTTTTAAAAGGAGTGGCTTAAGCTCCGCGTTTAAAAGTTATTTTTGAAAAGAAACCGAGTGGGTTTTTTGAAAGTGTTCCAACGACTTTTACATGGTTTATTTTTCGTGCATTAGTTCTTTTAATGCGTCCCATCATTTAATCCTACCATTGCAGAAAACAACCAAAATATGACGTACGCTTATGCCATTCGCATTCGCCACGGGGCCCCGTCATTACCCGTTAGGTTACTTAACTAATGACAGAGCGGGGGCTGGGCTAGCACGGCTGCAAAACATAAGCAACGCCTAAATAATATCATACATAGATATATTGCAATGATAGCCATTTCAGATCACAGGTGAATACATTGGATATACAAAGAATCCGCAATTTGTACAAGCCTGTAACGAAAAGCGGATTACACGGTCGCGATGAATAGACAATACCCCACCCTAGACCCCTACGGGTGCGGCAAACTACCCGCCAAATATCCGAAGTGGAGCAACCTCCCTCAACGACGTGAGTAGGCCACTCGGCACTTCGAGATACCCGGTAGTTTGAGCACCCCACCTTGGGTCTATCCTAGGAGCAAAAACAGTAAAAAGAAATTATACAATGATGGCTACAACCCCGGCCCGGTTGTGCGGCCAAAAATAATATTACATCAATTTACATATTACAAGAATTGAAAGATAAAAGAAAACTCTCATCTCACAACCCCCCCAGCTATTCATCCGCGACAATCCAATGAATTCATATACACATACCATCAACATTACAGATCACAGATATGTATAACACCCACTAATCGACGTATAGCGATTAGCGGACCTTTAATACATATAACACATCACAGATATATACCCGTCAGCTTAAGTCTTTAGAAGTTCGATCAAAATACGGATTTTCAAGCCCCAAAAACTAATTTTTCTTTTTGGAAAATCTGGGCAGAAAAAACATATATCAAAAATCCCAAAATAGCCCAGAAGCACTCTGCAAGAAACCTTTTCCCCGACAGAGTCAACTCGGACGCGGAACCGCAGCGGGAGCATGCTCCCGCCGCGTTTCCACGGCGCTTTGACCGATTCGGTGGACGAAATTTCTTGGGTGTTTTAACAAAAGCCTAAGCCGATTTTTAAGATAAGATTTATCATTTTTTAGACAGAAAAAAAATTCGGCAAAAACTTGATTTTACGGGTTGGTTTCGCGACTTTTTCTTCGATCGAACATCTACTTACTTTGCTAACATGTTAGATAGTGTTTAACTAGGCTCTGATACCACTGTAAGTCCATGCTACCCTTCCCCGGTACTTACGGGGTTGCGGAAGTGGTGAAAAACGATTTTCAAGAGGGTGGTAACATGGACTCATAATACGGATCTTAGTTAAACAACTAACTAACAACCTAACATGAGTTTTACCTACTCGGTTAGGGGGCTATACCTTTCTTGAACTCCTTCGTCTTCAACTCCTCCCGGTGTACGGATCGGCCTCACCTCGTCGTCTCCTTGCGCCGAAGATGGATCCACCCGAAAGCTTCTACCTTTGGCTTCTTCTTCGAACTTTGAAAAACTAGAACACTTGGCTTTCTAGGCCTTGTGAACTAGAATGAGTAGAGGATTGTTTCGGTGTCTTTTTATCTCTCAGGCAATGAGTCTCAACACATGAGAATGGTTTGCCTTAAGCTAGAGAGAGCAAGAGGAAGATGGAGAGCTTGAGCAAGTGATGGCAAGAGAGAGAAATGAAATGAGTGAATGATCAAGTCTTTTGCCAACCTCTCTCCCATAATCCAAAAAGAATAATAATAATAATAATAATAATAATAATAATAATAATTGAGTATTATGTGATGGTTCATATCATATCAAGTGGCATTATCATTTCATGCACTCATATTGCAAAGCATAACAAGCCAGCAAAAGTCTTTGCCATGAAATGATAGCCATTGCAATGATGATGGTCAACTAGTCCAACCTAGTCAACCGGTCAACAAAGTCAACAAGTCAACAAAGTCAACCCCTCATCTCAACCATGACACAATAATACTTAATTAATATTATCATTAATCACATTTCTAATTCTCATTAGGGTTTAGCAAAAGTCAATGGTCAACTGTGAACAGTCAACAGTCAATAACCCCAAAGAGAATCATCTGCCTCTGTCTCTCTGTCAACTGTACATACACACCCGCATCCGCGTTCCGAGGGACACGAATACAAACAAGATAAAATCAATCCCAAAACGTACACTAGGATCTGGCTTAAACCAAAGCCCGCTGGTGTTAACTGTCCGGACACTGTACGTGCACAAGTGCACGGATGTGACCGAACCCTGTCGCAAAACCATACGACCTGTCGCAAAACCATGCGACCTCTACTCTTTTGCCTAAAGGGGAATAGCTTTCTGTATGGGACTCTAAAGACTCGACACTACGCTGGCAGTGGGTTTAACCACAGACCGCAAGCGGCACTAGCTGTGCCTAACGGTCCCCAGGTAGATGCCGACAAGAAGTCTGACGAGGTGAAACCCATCTGAACTCCTATTGAGCCTAAATGTGACAATATCCGTACAGTCCGGTCTGTTCATCTGATACATCGCATGGCGGGCCTAGGGGGCGGTAAACGCCAGTCCCCTAATAGCGGTACAAGTCGTGTCGGAGTGAAGCCCAGAACACCCTGAGATAACACTGGAAACCTACCAGCATATCTCGCTTGCCCTGCCCAGGGACTACTCGTGTAATGGCTCTCCTAGACACAGCGTGATGTCAACACCTAATACCGGGAGAGACGATTCCTGTCTAACCGTCACTGCCTCCAAGTGCTTTGGAATTGCACCCAACTACTACCTGTTTGCATGACTCCTTTGAGCCGTGGTAGGGTTGTAATCAAAGTACAGTGGGAACACACTCGAGGCGAAGTGACAGTGTCAAGTCAGCGGACTAAGCTGTACTCATGTCACCTGGGAACTGATAACTGACGATAGGTATAGTACCAACCAACAGTTCCCGACGAGTCTTGTCCAGTGTATTCGTAACCCAACGAGCACCCGCATACTATCTCCAGTACGACGTACTGATGGCTGTGGGACAGACCATCTCCCCTGCTGGGATGAGAAGCGCATACGCTAGTCTACTCCGGAGTATCGATGCCCTGTCTCGATAGTCCTACGACTAGGGACCTGTATAAGGATGTGCTTATAGATTACCCCGCCCCCTCGAGTGTGACTGCCATCACAACACTGGTAATCAAGCAAAGATCCTAAGGGCTCTACTAATATGTATAAGCGATATGCTAAAAGAAATACATGCACATATTGAAGTAGAAACAAACCAAGTAGCATACTACCATTTTGAGCAAGATTGTATTTACAACTGTGAATATCCCAAGCTTCCATTAAGTAATATACAAGCTAGTATGATACAGTAATGGCCTCTTGGGCATATATACTAACACCATGGTTGCAATAATGCAAAACTATCATCATTACCAATCCTTTCACGATAAAGTTGATGGCTACTAATTGAATTGACCATTTTCATAATCCATAAAAGAAAAAGAAATCCAAAGAAGAGTGTAGACCTCTCATGAAGGTCAATGGTCAACTTTGGTTAACGGGTCAACAAAGTCAAGAGTGGTCAAGGTGGTCAAATGGTCAAAGCAATTAGCCATCATAAAATTATCAATAAAAGGATTAGTAAACAATGTCTCCGGCTCATAATGGTTTTGACTGAACGAATTGCCAAAGCCCTAATGAGCCGGCCACATAACGGTTTTGGCCGAACCAACTGCCAAAACCCTAATGAGGCACCTCCTCATTCTTCGCTCCGCAAAACTGTGCATACACACCCGCATCCGCATTCCGTAGAATGTGAATACACAGAAGACAAAACAAATCCATCCGTGCAATACTAGGATCCGGCGTAAACCAAAGCCCACTAGTATTGCCTGCCCGAACAGCATACGCACACAAGTGCACGTAAGTGATCGCAGCCGTAAAACCATACGGCCTATACACGTTTCGCTCAGTGCAGGGAAACTCTCTGTGTGGGACTCTAAAGACTCGACACTACGCTGGCAGTGGGTTTAACCACAGACCGCAAGCGGCACTAGCTGTACGTAACGGTCCCCAGGTAGATGTCGATAAGAAGGCCGATGATGTAAACCTATCCGAACTCCTACTGATCCTGTATGTGACAATCTCCGTACAGTCCGGTCTGTTTGTCTGATACATCGCATGGCGGGCCTAAGGGGGTGGTGAACATCAGTCCCCTAATAGCGGTACAAGTCGTGTCGGAGTGTAGCCCAGAACACCCTTAGATAACACTAGAAATCTACCAGTATATCTCGCTTTCCCTGGCCAAGGACTACTCGTGTAATGGCTCTCCTAGACACAGCGCGATGTCAACCCCCAATACCGGGAGAGACTAATCCTGTCTAACCGTCACTGCCTCCAAGTGCTTCGGGACTGCACCCAACTATTACCTGTTTGCACAACTCCTTTGAGCCGTGGTAGGGTAGTAATCTAAGTACAGTGGGAACACACTCGAGGCGTAGTGACAGTGTCAAGTCAGCGGACTAAGCTGTACTCATGTCACCTGGGAACTGATAACCGACGATAGGTATAATACCAACATCAGTTCCCGACGAGTCCTGTCCAGTGTACTCGTAACCTAACGAGCACCCGCATACTATCTCCCGTACGACGTACTGATGGCTGTGGGACAGACCATCTCCCCTGCTGGGATGAGAAGCGCATACGCTAGTCTACTCCGGAGTATCGATGCCCTGTCTCGATAGTCCCATGACTAGGGACCTGTATAAGGATGTGCTTATAGATTACCCAGCCCCCACGAGTGTGACTGCCATCACAACGCTGGTAATCAAGCAAAGATCCTAAGGGCTCTACTAATATGTATAAGCGATATGCTAAAAGAAACACATGCACATATTGAAGTAGAAACAAACCAAGTAGCATACTACCATTTTGAGCAAGATTGTCAATACAACTATGAATATCCCAAGCTTCCATTAAGTAATATACAATCTAGTATGATACAGTAATGGCCTCTACGGCATATACACTAACATAGTGCACTCAAGTCAATTATTGGATCGCAGGCACGTGATTACAATGATTGAGGGAGGACCTATACCGGTAGAACAGTCTTACTCGAGATGATAGTATGCTATCTGGTTTCTCTTCATCATCGTGTACATGCTTCAGGTGACATTACAGATCACTATTACATGTTGATAGAGCCCATAGGATTCTTGCATGACCGCCAGCAATATAATTGCGATCATATACGTGAGAGTTGGGTAGTCTATAAGCACATCCTTAAAGTGTCCCTAGTAGTGGGAGTTTCGAGACCGGGCATCGATACACCGAGTGTAGACTAGTGTATACGGATCGAGACCCCGACGAGAGGCGATGGCCAGTCTCACAAGCCATTGGTGTCAGTTGGTTCTACTAAGATAGTATACGGGTGCTCATTGGGTTATGAGTACATCAGACGGACTCGCCGGGAACATGCTAATTTGTATTATACGTATCGTTAGATAGCAATTCCCTGGTGAAAAGTGTGCAGGTTAATCCATCGACCTGAGATCGTCATTTGTCTCCTGTGAGTTCCCACTGTGCTTTGATTAATACCCTACCACGGCTCAAATGAGTCGTGCAAATAGGTTTTAGTTGGGTACAGTCCCGAGCCACATGGAGGCAATGAGCGGATCTGCAGGGGATTAGTGTCTCCCGGTATTAGGGGTTGATATCGCGCTGTGTTTAGAGATCCATTACACAAAGTCCTTGGCCAAGGCAAGTGAGATTTACTGGTAAGTATTCGAGTAGTTTCTCAGGGTTTTCTGGGCTGCACTCCTACACGACTTATACCGCTATTAGGGGTCTAACTTTTACCATCCCCCTAGGCCCGATATGCGATACTCATAGACGAACGGACTGGACTGTACGGATATTGTCACTGTCAGGCTCAGTAGGGTTTCAGGATGAGTTCGCTTGTCGGCCTCCCTTTCTCTCAATACCTGGGCAGCCGTTACGTACAGCTAGTGCCACTGACGTGCTTATGGTTAAACCCACTGCCAGCGTATTAACGAGTCTTTAGATTCCCACATAGAGAGTTTCCCTAGTTCGGGCGAAACGTTGTAGAAGCCGTATGGTTTTATGGCAGGTTCGATCTTATACGTGCACTTGTGCACGGATCATGATTGGACGGATCATAAAAGTGGGCTTTAGTTTAAGCTAGATCCTAGTATTAGATTGTTGGATTACTTTCGTCTCGTAGTATTCGTATTCAGTCGGAATATGGATGCGGGTATGTATATACAGATGAGGGGTGTTCTTGTAATTCATTACAAGATAACTTTAGTTGATGCCATTTCTTTTTGTATTAAACATTTTGGTTTAAATGTTTAATGGTGGAAATTGTGACTCATTCTTGGCATGGCATGTCTTTTGTCATGGCTAAGATATTTGTGAGTGGGCTTAGATATTTGTGGTAAGTGTGTGAGTGTAAAGATTTGTGTGTGTGTGTGGCTCATTTTCTCACCACAATATATCAAAACACTCACTTGAAAATGAGAGGGCAACCATCACATTTTATTTGGCCATCTTTTTTTCTTTTGCTAGGCTCGCTCACTTGATATTTTCTTAAGCTTACATCTTTCACCATGGGCATCTTCTTCAACCTCCACCCATCCCTCTCATGAGTTGAGAATCCATGGGTGTCATGAGACAAAGTATTCAGACACTATCTCTACTTCATCTTGGGCACCTAGGCTAGCAAACTAGTTGCTCGAGTTGCTTCGGTTTAGAAGCGGGAGCCCGTATAAAGAATCCTCGACGTGGAGCCTCTTCGACGAGGGAGACCGGAGAGCGAATTCGTCCGGGGCAGCAGCGAAAAGCTTGGGATGATGGTTAAAGACCGAAGGACACGAATCGATCGGTATAACCATCTCTAAACTCTTCTTTGTATGTTTGCTAGTATAGAGTATTTGGTTCGATCTTGTGCCGGTTTTGTTTGCGCCAAAGTTTTTAAAGTTTTTGTTCCGCATTTGGCCACGGAAAGATGGTCGGGGCACTTCCATAACCCAACAGGTCTTCCACTGGACTCTAGAACTCGGTTACTTGTTCTCCCCACCTTGGGTCTATCCTAATGCGGAAAAGTAAATAATATACATCAATGGTGACATCATCCTCAACCCGGAAGTGCCCTAATAAAATAATATTACATACAAGCTTTTACATGAATGAAAATGAAAAACTCTCATCTCACATAAAAAAACCGGCTATTCAAACACGACGATCCTGTAACATTTTGGAAAAATTAAAAATATTAATTTATAATTTGAAATATGAAAATAATGAGTTTATAAAAGTTATATCACATACAACTTTTGGTATCGGAATTATATCCGTAAAAATGTAGTTATTTCGGTAAATATGAATAAAAGTGTGTGATGTCATAAAAATGATATTTTAATTGTTTTAACATGACATTGTATTTTCATTAAGCTAATGACATTTAAGTGATAGATTTATCATTTCATATCTTTTATGTTAAATGGATTTAATTTGTGACATGAAAGGTTTTGAGATTTGATAATTCTTTTAAAGATTGTTATAATTTAACCTAGGCTACACCCTCACAACACCACACCCTCAAGCATGCTCAACTCCCTCCACCTCCTTCTTCATAACTTTAAACCCCCTCCTTCAAGTGTGACACATCCTACTTCTCGCTTGACACCTCCTACTTCACCATGCCACCTCCATCTCACAACTCTCCACCTCGTGCTCTCTCTACACCACACTATACCTAGGAAACTCCTTAGCCTTCTCAATTGAACAAAAATAAATTCTTCAAGCTCAAACACCCAATTCCTATGTGTTCCTAATATTAAAAGAGAAACAATGATTTCTTTCATCAAGTTTATGCACTTAATCAAGCTCCATACACTACAAACCATAGATGCTTCACCATACAATTCTTGAGCAGGATTTCCTTGTACTACCACTCTATAGGTATTTCTCCTTCCTTCCATGTATATTCAATTCTGTTTAATAGCTGATTTATTGTGCAGTATTGGAAAACAGTGTATTTTATGATATTTAGCTCACTGAAATTGAATCTAGAACCATTGGATATAACTACTAGAAAAACTAACAAGACCAAAATAATAATGAGACCACTAGAGAACTTTACTCAAAGCCCGAGACTCTAACCCAATGTTTTGGCCGGCGACATATACCCAAAATCCGAGCTCGCCGGTTTTATGGTGGTGTTTGGTGTTGGATTTTCCTCTGTAGCTTTAGTTTGTTATATTATGAGTTACAGTATTGTTTGATTTTTCCGAATAATGACACAGTATAATCTGGGAACGTTTTAGTATGAGTTTTATCAAATTTACGATATTCCGATACGGGTTTTGCGTATTTTGTACTGCGACTGAAACATCGACGTTCATACGTAGATTTCAATGGCATATTATTGTTTTTGGGTTAAGTATGCTGTAGGTTCTAATCTATGGGTGTCTATCTCGTTATTTTGAGTTTTGATATAATTTTTACATCGATATAATATAACTACGATTATAGGTATGATTTTGAAGTTTTCCGAAACGGAGTTGACGGACATAGCTGCGTGGATTTCAGCAAGCTTATCAAGTTGGTAAGTATATTTACATCAATGGGGGAAGTCGGGTGGATGGCGTATAGCACCCCCGCAACCTTATAAATAAGTAGTATGGTATATAGTAGTTTTAGTAATTATTTAAGATATGAATATTGAAGTTAATTTGCATATAGCATGATACTCATTTGCATGTAGTTTACGTATGGTTTGGTAACTTGATACGAGGGATCATGCCTTATTAGAGATAATTTAAATATATTGATAATGTGAGATATGATACCAAGAATTATACCGTATTGATGATAAAGAGATTAGTATACCAATTAAAGATCAAGTTACCTTTAGAATCGTAAATTGATGTTTTATTTCCTTTTTGAACGCAGTACTTAAAGTGAGCTATACTCTTTTAAAAACAAACGTTTCGTTTCATTTTCCAAGATAATGGTATAGCTCATAGCAGGTAGTTATATTATTAGATACGCTTAGGATTACTTTACTTGTGCACGTTATAATGATTGATGTTATACGTTTCCGTAATATGAACACTCTGATAGAACACTGCACAACTACCTATGAGTACTATGCTGCACAAGCACGTACATATATGTTACACTACACCTCATTGGTACTGCCATGTTACTGTAGAATCGTTATATTATGTAATGCATATATAGATGTTGATATGAGTAGGTTATTACACTTTTAGAACACTTCCACAAATACTAATGATTGCCATGCTGCACGAGCACGAATGTGTATGTTACACCACACATCATTAGTAGTGCCATGACACAGTAGAGTTGATATCGTCATGCCCTTATGATTTATTTACGCAGTCTTCCTTTATTTCTTGTTGCGTATTGCAAGTATCAGTACTATAGATGTTGTATTTGCTTCTTATGGATTTTCTGGATGTTTTACTCCTGATGATATATATCAATAGTATGGGACGCTATTATATATAATATATCATCAGAATGATCTATGCAAGTATTCTTATTCTTTACATGATATTTCTGGATATGATGAATTGACGTCCACCATGAGTTTGATGTTTTATGACAGTTTTATTCCAAACCGAGTGGGGGAGCTATACGGTTTTGGACTTGTTTCTTATCCGAACCGAGTGGGGGAGCTATACGGTTTCGGACTTGTTTCTTATCCGCACTGAGCGGGGGAGATATACAGTCGGATACATGGTGGACCCGGTCGAGACCGAGGGGCAGGATAGCTGCATGTGAGGTGGGCAGCCTAGCGAGGATACTCGATACCGGAGATTGAGTTGAGCACGACAGATATCCAGGGGATACTGACCGGGGTTCGATTAGGACACGGCGGATATCCGGGGGATACCGACCGGGGCCATGGATATCGGGTGACGATCATCTTTTGAGAGGGTGTCAACGATATCTGCATTTGCGTGTCGGTGATGGACACGAGAGATTTGAGGATTTACGTGTCGGTGATGGACCCGAGATATTTCTGATTTTAGGTGTCGATGCTGGACATCTATATATATTGATATGATTACTATCATGAGGTACACAGTTAGAATACATTTATTTTTGCCGACCAGGACTGATCCGGGGGACAGTACCAGCATATCTCTTTAGTGGTAATTGCATACATTAAAAAGGAATTCAAATCGAGCAATACTCTCATTATTTTGATATGTCTTGTATGACATTGAAATCTTTTAAATCGTAAACCTCTTAACACTATTCATTAAAATAGTAGGACGTATATCTTAAATAAGATACCTATTTGATTTCATACTATCACGTCTGCTTTTATACCGTGTCATATCTATTCCGCGGCTATTTTAAAGAAGAGCTTTATATAAATAATTTCGGCTACGTTTGGGGTTATACCTAGATGCAGATCATTTCCATTTGATATGTTCTACATTGGGATCGCATGATAGATAGTGTTGCATTTACGATATATACACATATCATATATTATATTAGTACAGGATATGATAGTAGTATAATTATGAGCTAGGTATCGTTGTGCATTTCGATTTCTACCTTGTGATGTGCTTTTATTCACTGAGTTGGCAACTCATACCGTTGTGCCACAGTTCCTTGCAGGTGTTACCGCTTGGATCATCAGCGGCTTTGGGTACACATTTCTTTCAGTGATTGCTTTGGCAGGTGGGTTACTGTTGTATCGTACTCACATTCGTTTATTCTTATCTTTTTGTATCTAGTAAAAACTCCATCAACTTAGAAATGTTATATTGTGGACTTAAAAGCGAGACTTAGAAATTCTGTGTTGTGATGTCACATTCATTGGAGTCGACTTTTTATATCGTTTGCTTGGTTTCTCCACCGTTTGGGCGTGGTAGCTAGCTCCCGTTGGGATGCTATTTTATTGGTATAGTTGTATCGGGTTTTATGAAAAATTTACAAAGGATGTGCTGTCGAATTTCAAATTGTCATAGATGCTCTTTAAACAAACTTAGTTAAATTTAAATGGTTATTTTAAAATGATTCCATCTAATGATTATTAAAACTTCACCTCCAATGTTTTCAAAAGAAAAAGGTTTAGATTCCGGGTTTCGGCTTACTTGGACCGCATCGACATCTTTAGATGTCACGTGATTTAACTGTCGGTCACGTGCCGCATTTGGGTCGTGACAAAGTTGGTATCAGAGCGTTTGATTTAACCTTTGTTCGAGTCTAGTTTTGGCTATATGGGGTCTAGGCATGCACTTTTGTTACCTACACTTACCTTAGAGGACATAGACTTGACTTTAGGGGTCTTATACCCGAAATTTCGTTATATAGGATGACCTTGGTTGATGGAGTAGGTACTAAGTAGAGTAACGTACCGTACATATGTTCCGCAACATATTTACGATATGATACTCCGCCTAAGTTACCTTTGGATTTATATCTTGAGATCTTCCTGTTGGATATATGTATGCCCTAGAGGCCATTATGTGATAGTGGATGTATCTATACATGTATATATATTCAGTTTGCATTCTTGCTCGACATGATAGTATGCTATCTGGTTCTTCTTTATCTGACATGTTTATTTGATCATGCTTCTATTCATTCATACATGCTGATAAAGCCCTGAGGATATCGGCTTGACTACTCTGATTATGATGGAGATCATACTAGTGGGACATCTGTAGTCTATAAGCATATCCTGGAACGTCCCTAGTCGTAGGTATATCGAGACGGGGCATTGATATACCAGAGTAGACTAGCGTATATGATACTAGACCCATACGATGGGCGATGAATGTTCCCACATTCATCGATGTTTGACATCAAGATCATATACGGGTGCTCAGTGGTGACTGGGTACACTGGACGGACTCATCGAGAACTCCTATATGGAATTATATCTATCGTCGGATAGCAGTTCTCAGGTGACACTGGTACAGGTTAGTCTGTAGACCCGAAATCGTCATGGAGTCTTGTGTGTTCTCCCACTGCACTTTGATTGCCACCCTACCACGGCTCTACTGAGTCGTGCAAACAGGTGGCCGTTGGGTACAGTCTCGAGACACACGAAGACGATGAGCGATAGGAGGGGTTTCGTCTCTCCCGGTATTGGGAGTTGATGCTGTGCAGTGCCCGACTGGCTATAACAGCAAGTCCCTGGCCAGGGCTGCTGAGATTTGCTGATAAGTGTTATCAGTAGTTTCTCGATCTGTTATAGACCATTCACCGACACGACTTATTGAGTTATTGGGGTCGACGTGACCATCCCTAGGCTCGATATGCAGCATATCTGACGAAAAGACCGGACTGTACGGTAGTGTTGCCGGATGGCTCGACGGGAGTTGTAGCAGGTTCGCTTGTTGTCTTCTGATCGCTCAATACCCGGGTGGCCGTTACGTTTAGCTGACCGCTTGCGGCTTGAGGGTACTTGATATGATCATTACCCTCTGCCAGCGTATTGACGAGTCTTAGAGTCCCACAGAGGATTTACCCAGTCCAGGCGAAACGTTGTGGTGCGCATATGCGATATGCGCATGCAGCCGATTGAAATGTGCGTATATGATACCGAACATTGATCGGGTGAACTGCTTTTGGTGGGGTCATATGAGATATGACCGGATTGATAAATAAAGTGTTGATTTATCATTTAACCATTAGTTTTCTCACTTAAAACCTTTTCTTGGATGATGGATGTGTGCATGCATGTGTGCTTTTCTTTCTTTCTTTCATGCTAGTTTCATGCACATGTGAATGTGCATACATGCATACATACATACATACACCCATCCATCATGTTTGTTAGTATATGGAAATGGTGGCAATATAAGACTCACACCATGGATTATATAATGGATTATTATTTCATTTTGGGTTTAAAAAGAAAATGAAAAAGAAAGGATAATCATTCATGCTTCTACATTCTTCCTTTGACCTAACCTTGCTCAACTACCACTAACCTATGGTTATCTTTCTCTTTATCATTTAAAACCCAAGTTAAACTAACTATCCATCATTTAATCATGGTTGAAGTCAAGAAGGAAATAAATATATATTGTGATATATATTTCTTTTTCTTCTTAACTCAAGAGTTATCTCTTTACCTCTTGTTAATATTAGCCACCATCTTCTTCCTCTAGCTCCTTTGCTCTCTTGATTTTCATAGTGAGCAAATACCACATAAAGATAGGTTTTTGAAGTGAGATCCCAAACCACAACATCATTCTACACAAGCTTAGCCGCTTAGTTTAGAGTGTTCTCTTCGGTTTGTCGAAGTTGCGAGCTTGGACGGAGATCTCCGTGGTGGATCGTCGTGGACGCAAGGGAACTTCGAGAGGACCTCGACTCAACACCCAAAGCACCAAGGAGTCTAGCAAAGGGGAGCTACAAAGGTTGTAGCCTTCAAACCCTAATCTTTTCTAGCTTAAAGTTGAATAACCCTAATTTTCTAGGATCGATCCACTTGCATGTTAGTTTAGCACCTTAAAAATTATAACTTTGGGTCATGTGATGCTTCAAAACTCTTCATAGGGTGCTATACTAACCTTACATTGGTATCAGAGCCGACCTAGAACATTAGGCGTCGTTTTTACGAAGTGAAAACCCCGATCGGACAAAAATACGATATTATGGGATGCTCTCTGGAAATTTTCTAAATTTTGACATTTTGCAAAATTAAAAATATGTAAAAAATAAAGCAGGGAAAAGTAAGGATTACGGCATATTAATTATCCCATGAACAGTGTTTCTTGCCGCGGAAACGCGGCCTAAGCTTGCTTACGCCGCGGTTCCGCGACCTTATAAATGAATTAGTGGATAATTGTTCTTCTGTAATTTTTGGTTCTGCATGTATAAATTTTTGGGTATTTTTAAACTGTATAAATTTTTGAAAAATTCTGGAGATGTTTTTGGATTCGTCGATTCGATCGGGACTTTCATTTCGTAACTTTTCCGGGTAAATTAGAAAGTATTGAAGTGTTTGAACGAGTATCATTTACTTACTCTTCATGGGGTTTAAATAGTTTGGAAATACGTGCAAGTCTTTTTGCGGTGGTCCCTCTAGAAGACAACAAACCTTAACTCGATTATGTGACCGTCTCGAACTGCCCTTTGAACCCTAGGGTTTGGGGCAGTACGGCGTGCCACATGAGAGGCGTTGGCTTGACCCTTCTACGGCTGGACCGCCACTACTGTGTCACACTCCGGATCTTTTGAACCCTGCTGAAGTGTTGAGCTTTAGTGAATCTTGGATGCTTGATTGTTCGTTCGAAAACTTTAATACTGTCTGTTTGTCTGGAATGTGATACAATATGTGGAATTCATATGGTTTAGGCATGAAATACGAAATATGTGATATTTCACATTTATGATGTCTAAAGAGAATCTGGATTCCAAATATTGTAGTTTTACACTTTCTTTTCTGTGACCGTAAGTGTAGTATGTTAGATATCGCCGGTTTCGTTGCTATACATCAACGACAATCGGGGTACGCATACTTACTTACGTTGATGATATGTGATATTATGTGTTGCTGAGATATGATGTGTAGGATTGTCGCGATCGAATAGCCGGAGGGTTTTTGTGAGATGAGAGTTTTATATTTTCATTCATGTAAATTCAAATGTAATGTAATATTCTTTTATTTGGGGCACTTCCAGGTTGCGGTTGTGTCACCCGTGTTGTATATTATTTACTTTTCCGCATTAGGATGGACCCAAGGAGGGGAGCACAGGTGACCGGGTTCTGGGGTTCAGTGGGAGGCCATCTCGAGGAGTCGAGACCGGGTCTCCTAAACTCCAGGATTGGTAGGGTCACTTGCCGCTCTCGTAGGGGTCCCGGGTGTGGGCTTGGCTATTCATCGCGACTGTGGAATCCGTATTTTCTATTCTGGCTAAATACTAAATACGGACGTCCTAGTATATCCCACGTTATATCTATATTTCTGCTGCCTGTGTTCTGTGATATCTGAGACGAATGACATATTATATATATGATATATAGTAGACGTTGCTTATGTTTTACACCCGCGCTAGTCCCGTCCCGGTATGCCGTTAGTTAAGTAACCTAACGGTGCATAACGGAACATTGCGGCGAATGCGGATGGCATAAGCGTACGTGTTATTTTCGTTTCTTTTCTGTGATTGGCTTAAGGACTTAAATGATGGGATTACATTAATGTGATTAATGTAAAGAAAATAAACCTAAAAGATGTTGTAGAATCGGATTTAAAAACTACTCGGCTATTTATGAAAAAGCTACATTTCAAAACTGCGGAACTTAAGCCACTCCTTTTGAAAACTGTTTGATTCTACAACGATATCAAGTTCAAAGCGTTAAAGATTTTCTTAAAAATCATTCGCAACCCTCCGTCATTTTAGGAAGTAGAGTACTTAGTATTCGTGCTACGTTTGTTGACTTTAGTTAAGGCGTAGTGTACGGTAGCTAAGTGATGTCTTCCTACAATGCATATGATGCAGATTAATTAGGACATTCATGCGACTTTGTTGACCATAGTTAAGGGTCATATGAGTGGGTCTAATTGATCAAGAAATGACGGGTAGAACTTGACTGGTACTTATGATTTGTTGACCATAGTTAAGGTCATAAGTACTAGGGGTAAAAAAATTACATCGGGAATTTCAAGTGTTGAAATTTGCAATGAGATTGCATACCTTCCATGTGATGGTTGGATCCCGATCCCACTGTGGGCAATAGTTGCTCCTAGGAGAGTTTTACAGTTTACAATTAGCTAACTCATTAGGTGTCTAGAAAGGTGTTAACGGGGCTCCGCCTCTGGGAAAATGAGGTTTACTCTAATTAGGTCCGTGCGAAAGCACGGGGAACCTCCCTCAAAGTACCGACACTGGCCTGGCTGAACGGTTAGCGAAGTTGTAGACTGTCATTAATCCTGGCTAGTTTTTCTTTTTAAGGTTTGAAAGAAAACTTGATAAAAAGCAGTGGGAAACATCGATTAGACAAGATAATAAACCAATCTAATCTGTGCAAGAGCTTTCGCTGAGTGTATTCTTTTCTCTCTCTTAATGGCAGATACCAATGACTGGACTTAAGCTTCTACTAGATAAGAACAAACTGAATGGGACCAACTATAAAGACTGGCTGAGGAATCTAAAGATCGCCTTGACTTATGATAAAGTATCATATGTCCTCACGGCTTCAGCCCCGTCCGTCCCAGGCCCAAAGTCCTCAGTTGCGGACATTGAAGTCCGCAAGACATGGGACGCTGACTGTGCCACGGCAAAATGCCTCGCGCTTGCATCGATGGTGTCACGACCCGCAATTCGGCCCGTAACCGGCACTTAAACTACGTAACGTCTACAGGCGTACCTAACTTAAGTAAGCCGAAAATCCAGAAATCTAAACCACCCAAAACTGGATCAACGGAGAAAAACATAGTTTAAAACATTTAGAATTTACAATTTAAAATCTCTAACTCTAGTTTTCTTTCATGAAAATTTCGGCAGCACCTCCTTTGTAAAACTAGCCCCGAAAACGGGTACAACACAGATAATATATATAAAACATCCCAAGTGGGAGAAAAATCACGCCCACCGGCGGAGACAATCACCACAATAGGTATACGACGCCAAAGCGAAGAAATATCAAAGAAACGACTATAAAATAACTATCCAACACAACCGGCTTCTACGAGCACGGCTCCCAAAATCAACCAATATAATACAACACTGATATCTCACAAGTCGTCTCTAAGTCATATACAACAGGGGTAGATGGAGAATACTAGATCCAACAAAAGATATACAATACCCAAAACGGATAACCGCAAACCCACCTAAAAGCAACGGCCTTACTGCCTATTGTAGCGGTATCCACAAAAGTAGTGATGATAAGCTGCCCTGCCGCGACTACTCAGAGGGTAAGTCCTGCAAAATACTGTGGCACAACGGGGGTGAGTTGCCAACTCGTGAATAGTAATTAACATCATACTGAAAATCGCAAGTATGCACTAACAGCAATGATCAATAACATGTGAACTGATAGCATGAGTATGACAATATGAATATGCAACTATCATGATATCCATATCAACTGAATACTGAGTGCGGGATAGTAAATAATCTCATGCACAAATCATAAGCATGGAAAACACGGTGTAACTCAACAACACCCAAATCCCAAAATACTCAGATCGGCCCTCAGATCGGCCCTCAAATCCTGTACGTCTCATGAAACCTGAGTGTCAAACATCGACACTCGAAAACATCATGAAAACCAGTGCCTATCATCGACACGTAAATACCCGTATCCATACGTTCCTCGAAACACAAGTATCCCTCTTCGACACTTATATTCCACGCATCGGTCTTCCTGATATCCATACGTTCCTCGAAACCCAAGTATCCCACCTCGACACTTGTATTCCACGTATCGGTCTGTCAACCCCATATATCCCTCGGAAAGTAAGTGCCCAACATCGACACTTTAATTTCCCATATCGCATGAAAACATATCTCAAATGCGTAAATCCATTTAAAGTAGCATATGCAACATAAAACATCAATATGAGCATATCACGAAAAGATTCGCCAAATAATGCATCAAGTCATTAATTGTATCTCACGGTTTCCAAAAATCCAAATCCAGAATACATATATATACAGCGTCCCATACCACCGATATATATGCTATAAAAACTAATCATATAACAATAGCAAGGTATATGTGCGAACGAGTAATATAGCATGGCATACATATGAGCATGTAGGTATACAGGTATGTTCTATGTAATATATTCTATCGCACAAGTATAACTGTTCAAAGTCGCTAACCAACAGCAAGGTATACAAATGAGCATTTGTGTTGCGTATAACATGGCAATTATCAACAGTGTGTGTGTAGCATATCATTGGTGCTCGTGCAACATGGACTGTCGATAATAGTGCAGTGTACAACAGGTACAGTATCAAGCATAAGTAACTATATGCAATGTGCATCATGCAATATCTCTATATAAGCAAATAAGCATAGGGCTAATATTATATCATGTCTAGCCCTGACGCTTAGCGCCATACGGGCGATTCCCCGTAGATGTTAAATCTACTCACTTGTGGTCTCCAGCTATGAAAATCCGACCACCTGCTTCCCTTTGTTCGCAGCGTCTGAAGTCCCCGCTTGCGACGCTATAATATCACAAACACAAGAAACAATGCGAATATCTTAGAAGCAATCACAATAACGTAAAACTACGCATTCAAAACGCACCAACACACTAAACCAACTCACGAGTACACGTCAAGTGCAAACACACGCAATGATACCTCAATACCATACTGAGTACGTCGCAGCACGACACACGACTCGTGTCGCAACACGTATCACGCGAACTCAAAACACTAGATTATAGGTAATCGATCCCAGATTTTGCATACTGCATTTACTAATTAAATAAACAGTACCAAACAACCCAAAACAACAGCAGACAACTACCCACAGAAGACCCACCCCAAACCCTAACTAGTCGGCCGGCGTCGCCGGCCCCCTCCTTAAGGCTCGCCGGCCCCGGCTGGTGGGATGGTCTCCGTCTCTCAGGTGGTGTCTCAGGTCAACCTGCACATCTCTCTGAAGTTGTTTATTCAGTCACTAAAACTCCCAGGTCACAGCAGATACTAAAAGCTCTAAAACGACACTAAAAACCCGATATCGCCTCAATCGATATAAACTACGTTCTACGCAACAATTAACGATCAAAACCACACAAAAACTATAAATTAACAGTAGAGGGAATATACCTAACAACTTTGCTCAAAACTCCTAGCTTTCCCTAACTCCAAGTGATCAAGAAGCAAGAAAATCCAAAGCTTTTGCTATTTTGTGATATATTTTTCAGAATTTTGGAGAAGGTTATGATAGAATTGATATAAAATGAGTAAGAAATTGAGCAAGGGCAGTAGGGGATAAGGGAATTTCGGCCAAGGGGTGAGGAGGTGGATTTGTGAGGAATTTCCAAGCAATTTCCCTCATTTATGGCTTAGTTAATGCATTGCACACATACACACACATGCATGCATCTACTCATTCTCTTTTCTTTTCTTTTCTTTTTCCTTTAAAACCCTAGCTTAAATCCTAGTCCACACATTATATTCTAAGTGAAGTGAGAAGGAATTCTTTAACTTAATTAGTTAAAAGAAAAGATCGCTTAAAGAAATTTTCCCAAAATTTGAATACCGCATTAAAATAATATTAAAAATTGGGAAAAAATCAAATTGAACCAAAACGTCCCATATACTCCCAAAGCTCGCGCACTAGCTTTATTTTAGCTAATCTAGGTGCTGGCAAGTCTATATGGTCGTTTGTTCACAGTCGGGTAAAAACGGAAAATACCGACAAACTTACCCTAAAACGGACAAAATCGCATAACGATTTCTAAAACGTTACAATCTCCCCCCTTATAGAAATTCGGTCCCCGAATTACAATTTCATACTAAACGTACCTTCAAAAAGATGGGGGAATTTCTTCCGCATCTCGCCCTCGATCTCCCAAGTGATCTCCTCACCAGTAGGACTACGCCATAGAATCTTTACAGAAGGCAAGTCCCTAGACCGAAGTTTCTTCACCTGCCGATCCAAAATAACTATCGGCTGCTCGGTGAGCGAAAGATCACGCTCAAGCTGATCGGTCTCGTGCTGAATCATATGAGAAGGATCATGAAGGTATCTACGAAGCATCGACACATGAAAAACGGGGTGAACATCTGGAAAACTAGGCGGGAGTGCTAAACGATAAGCAACAGAACCCACTCGCTCAAGGATCTCGAAAGGACCTACAAATCTGGGACTGAGCTTCCCTCTCTTCCCAAATCGCATAACGCCCTTCATCGGAGAAATCTTCAGGAATACATGATCTCCCATTGCGAACTCAAGCCTGCGACGACGACGGTCGGCATAAGACTTCTGCCTGCACTGGGCTGCTCTCATCCTGTCCTGAATCAGCTGGATCTTCTCCGCAGTCTCCTGAACAAGCTGGGGTCCCAAAACCAAACTCTCACTAAGCTCGGTCCAACAGACTGGCGATCGACACTTCCTACCATATAAAGCCTCAAAAGGTGCCATCTGAATAGTCTCCTGAAAGCTGTTATTGTAGGAGAACTCAATCAACGGCAAGTGACGATCCCAACTGCCCCCAAAATCAAGCACACAAGCACGGAGCATATCCTCCAGAGTCTGAATAGTCCGCTCCATCTGACCATCGGTCTGCGGATGAAAAGCGGTGCTAAAACTCAATCTGGTACCCAAAGCTTCCTGAAGCTTCTGCCATAGACGGCTAGTAAACTGGGTACCTCTGTCGGATACTATGCATATGGGAACACCGTGCAAACGCACAATCTCATCTATATAAAGCTGAGCGTACTGAGCGTAGCCAAAAGTGGTCTTCACTGGAAGGAAGTGAGCCGCTTTCGTCAACCGGTCTACAATAACCCAAATGGAGTCGTACCCTCTACTGGTCCTGGGTAGACCCACAATGAAATCCATGGAAATCTGCTCCCATTTCCACTCCGGAATGGGTAAAGGCTGCAACTCTCCAGCCGGTCTCTGATGCTCAGCCTTGACTTGCTGACAAGTCAGGCACCTCGAAACGAAGTCCGAAATATCGCGTTTCATCCCTTCCCACCAGTAGAAGTCTCTCAAGTCACGGTACATCTTGGTGGAACCTGGATGAACGCTAAAGGCCGACTGATGTGCCTGCTCTAGGATCTCGCGTCTCAACCCATCAACATCTGGTACACACAAGTGAGTCCCGCATCGTAGCACACCCTGATCATCAATCATGAACTCCGAAACTGTACCCTGTCGAACAAGCTCAAGAATCTCAGACAAACGAGCATCACTGGGTTGCGCCTCACGAATACGATCAACAAGTAGTGGACGGGCGCGGACATAAGCAAACTGTCCCCCAGTGGAGGTGAACTCGAACTGCACTCTACTATCACACAAGAGCTGCCAATCTGCAGAAGACTGACACCGAACGGCACTCAACTGGGACAAGCTACCCACGGGCCTACGACTCAAAGCATCAGCTACCACATTCGCCTTGCCCGGGTGATAAAGGATCTCACAATCATAATCCTTCACTAGCTCCATCCATCGGCGCTGTCTCAGGTTCAGATCTCGCTGCTGGAAGATGTACTTCAGACTCTTGTGATCCGTGAAGATCTGACACGACTCCCCATACAAGTAGTGCCTCCAGATCTTCAGCGCAAAGACTACCGCTGCCATCTCAAGATCGTGAGTGGGGTAATTCTGCTCGTGCTTCTTCAACTGCCTAGAAGCATATGCAATCACCCTATCATGCTGCATCAAAACACAGCCGAGCCCCACTCGAGAAGCATCACAATACACAACGTAGCCTCCCGATCCAGAAGGTAAAGAAAGAACTGGTGCTGTCGTCAATCGTGTCTTCAACTGCTGAAAACTCTGCTCGCACGCATCAGTCCAGAGAAAAGGAACCCCCTTCCGGGTCAGTCCAATCAGCGGTGCAGCGATACTCGAAAAATCCTGCACAAAACGGCGATAATAACCAGCTAAGCCCAAAAAGCTGCGGACCTCAGTCACCGATACAGGTCTGGGCCAAAGCTGTACAGCCTCGATCTTCCTCAGGTCCACAAGAATACCATCACTAGTCACCACATGACCCAGGAAGTCCACTCTATCAAGCCAAAATGCGCACTTTGAGAATTTAGCATACAGCTGGTGCTCTCTCAATATCTGCAAAGTAATCCCCAAGTGCTGCTCATGCTCCTCTCGACTCCTAGAGTAAACCAGTATGTCATCAATAAACACGATAATGAACTGGTCGAGGAACGGCCTGAAAATCCGGTTCATCAGATCCATGAACGCTGCTGGCGCATTGGTGAGTCCGAACGACATCACCAAAAACTCATAATGCCCATAGCGCGTACGAAAAGCAGTCTTCGGAATGTCATCATTCCGAACCCGCAACTGATGATAACCCGAACGCAAATCAATCTTCGAAAAATGTTTCGCACCCTGGAGCTGATCGAATAAATCATCAATGCGGGGCAAAGGATACCTGTTCCGCACCGTAACACGGTTCAACTGACGATAATCCACACATAGCCTCAAACTGCCGTCCTTCTTCTTGACGAACAGAACAGGAGCTCCCCACGGAGAAACACTCGGACGCACAAGTCCCAAATCAAGCAACTCTTGCAATTGATCTTTAAGCTCTCTAAGCTCTGCCGGAGCCATCCGATAAGGCGGTATAGAAATAGGCTCCGTGCCGGGAATCAGATCAATGCAAAACTCAATATCGCGCTCTGGCGGCAACCCAGGTAACTCATCGGGAAAAACATCGGGAAACTCTCGCACGGTAGATACCTGGTCCAACAACTCCACTGTGGCTCCAGTATCATGTATGAACGCCAAGAATCCCCGACATCCCCTCCTCAAAAGCCGACTAGCGCACAAAACAGAAATCAAGCTGTGAGGGGCGGCTCTACGGTCCCCCTGCACAACAAACACTGACTCGCCGGCAAAACAAAATCTAACTGTCTTCTCGCGGCAGTCCACGGACGCATAGCAAGTAGCTAGCTAATCCATGCCCAAAACGTCGAAGTCCAACATCTCCAGAAGGATCAAGTCGACGGACAGATCTCTGTCACCAAGACGGACGACACAAGATCGAAACACATAACGCGCAACAAACGACTCTCCCACAGGAGTAGTCACAACCAGCGGCTGATCCAGCAAACACGACTCTCGGCCTAACCTCGGCACGAAGTGCGTGGAAACATACGAATGCGTGGATCCCGGATCAAAAAGAACATGCGCATCATAAGAACATACAGAAAGAGTACCTGAAACCACGGCATTGGACGCCTGAGCGTCCTGGTGAGTCAAGGCAAAAACCCTAGCCTGACCTCTACCGGCTACTGGCTGTCCTCTGCCTCTGCCACCTCGACCTCTCGGTACAAAACCTCCGCGACCACGACCTCGCTGAACAGGAGCCTGACGCGGCCCAACTACAGGAATAAGAGGCAACGCTCTCTGAGGTGGAGAAGGTGGTAAGGTAACCTGCGGTACAGCTGGCTCGTTCATACGCAGCTCCGCACAGTCTCGAACCCGATGACCCAAACTACCGCACCGGTAACATCCCGAAGTAAACTGCCGATCTTCCTGAGGGTAAGAACCATAAAGCCGACCTCGTCCCGAACCGCCACTATCAGAACGGAAACTGTCTCGACGTCTAAACGCCTGCCTCGCTGCCGGATCACCTATAAGAACTCTCTTCGGTCCCGGAGCAACTGATGACTCAGCTAGACACTCCTCTACCAAAAGAGCTGCATCCACCGCTGCCGCATACGTGTCACAATGCTGAATGCTGATGGCTAAGAATATCTGGGTAAGTAGGCCTCGAACAAACCTCTTCACCCTCATCTCCTCAGTCTCCACCAGGTATGGAGCATACACCGACAGCTCAGTAAACAATACATCATACTCCGACACCGTCATCCCCGGCGTCTGACGTAAAGACTCAAATCTGCGTGCTCGCGCATCCCTGACGCTCGGTGGAAGAAAACGAACAAGAAACGACGTCATAAACTCAGCCCAGTTCATAGGAGCAAGACCAGCGGCTCTGCCCCTCTCCAACGACTCACACCACTTCTGGGCCATACCCTCCAGACGAAAACTGGCAAACTCTACCCATCTCTCGTCGGAACATCGGAGTGAGCGACAAATCCTGGCCATCCGGTCGATAAACGACTGCGGATCCTCAGTAACATCTATGCCCGTAAACACCAGAGGTCTCAACCTCATGAAATCTGTCAACGACACAGTAATAACCTCCGGAGCTGCAACTGCGACTACTGGAACCGTAGGTACCATCGTGGCCTCCGCAGCGGGTGGAACAACTGCCTGCCCCTGCGCTCGGATGGTCTCTACCAAAGTCCCCACAATCTGGCGCAGATCCTGCATACCCGCTCCAATCATAGCTATGTGCTCCGATACAATAGGCGTACTACCCTGGTCAGTCCTCGCCTCAGACGAGTCAACTCTGACCTCGGCCCTCGCGGCCGCTCTCTGAGCCCTCGTAGTCTTCGGCGGCATATGGGCTGGAAATTGAAACAAGATTCGATAAGGAAACGGAAATCGAATCACAAGATGTATATCAATCACGGAAGGAACATCAATCAACAAGTCCTAAGGTCACTTAGGCGGAGTACCGTGTCGTAAGTATGCCGCGGAACATACACACGCTACGTCACTCTGCTTAAGCTACCTACTCCATCACACCAAGGTCATCCTAGACTCCGAAAGGTAAAACCTAACGCTCTGATACCAACTTTGTCACGACCCGCAATTCGGCCCGTAACCGGCACTTAAACTACGTAACGTCTACAGGCATACGTAACTTAAGTAAGCCGAAAACCCAGAAATCTAAACCACCCAAAACTGGATCAACGGAGAAAAACATAGTTTAAAACATTTAGAAATTTACAATTTAAAATCTCTAACTCTAGTTTTCTTTCATGAAAATTTCGGCAGCACCTCCTTTGTAAAACTAGCCCCGAAAACGGGTACAACACAGATAATATATATAAAACATCCCAAGTGGGAGAAAAATCACGCCCACCGGCGGAGACAATCACCACAACAAGTATACGACGCCAAAGCGAAGAAATATCAAAGAAACGACTATAAAATAACTATCCAACACAACCGGCTTCTACGAGCACGGCTCCCAAAATCAACCAATATAATACAACACTGATATCTCACAAGTCGTCTCTAAGTCATATACAACAGGGGTAGATGGAGAATACTAGATCCAACAAAAGATATACAATACCCAAAACGGATAACCGCAAACCCACCTAAAAGCAATGGCCTTACTTCCTATAGTAGCGGTATCCACAAAAGTAGTGATGATAAGCTGCCCTGCCGCGACTACTCAGAGGGTAAGTCCTGCAAAACACTGTGGCACAACGGGGGTGAGTTGCCAACTCGTGAATAGTAATTAACATCATACTGAAAATCGCAAGTATGCACTAACAACAATGATCAATAACATGTGAACTGATAGCATGAGTATGACAATATGAATATGCAACTATCATGATATCCATATCAACTGAATACTGAGTGCGGGATAGTAAATAATCTCATGCACAAATCATAAGCATGGAAAACACGGTGTAACTCAACAACACCCAAATCCCAAAATACTCAGATCGGCCCTCAGATCGGCCCTCAAATCCTGTACGTCTCATGAAACCTGAGTGTCAAACATCGACACTCGAAAACATCATGAAAACCAGTGCCTATCATCGACACGTAAATACCCGTATCCATACGTTCCTCGAAACACAAGTATCCCTCTTCGACACTTATATTCCACGCATCGGTCTTCCTGATATCTATACGTTCCTCGAAACCCAAGTATCCCACCTCGACACTTGTATTCCACGTATCGGTCTGTCAACCCCTTATATCTCTCGGAAAGTAAGTGCCCAACATCGACACTTTAATTTCCCATATCGCATGAAAACATATCTCAAATGCGTAAATCCATTTAAAGTAGCATATGCAACATAAAACATCAATATGAGCATATCATGAAAAGATTCGCCAAATAATGCATCAAGTCATTAATTGTATCTCACGGTTTCCAAAAATCCAAATCCAGAATACATATATATACAGCGTCCCATACCACCGATATATATGCTATAAAAACTAATCATATAACAATAGCAAGGTATATGTGCGAACGAGTAATATAGCATGGCATACATATGAGCAAGTAGGTATACAGGTATGTTCTATGTAATATATTCTATCGCACAAGTATAACTGTTCAAAGTCGCTAACCAACAGCAAGGTATACAAATGAGCATTTGTGTTGCGCGTAACATGGCAATTATCAACAGTGTGAGTGTAGCATATCATTGGTGCTCGTGCAACATGGACTGTCGATAATAGTGCAGTGTACAACAGGTAAAGTATCAAGCACAAGTAACTATATGCAATGTGAATCATGCAATATCTCTATATAAGCAAATAAGCATACGGCTAATATTATATCATGTCTAGCCCCGACGCTTAGCGCCATACGGGCGATTCCCCGTAGATGTTAAATCTACTCACTTGTGGTCTCCAGCTATGAAAATCCGACCACCTGCTTCCCTTTGTTCGCAGCGTCTGAAGTCCCCGCTTGCGACGCTATAATATCACAAACACAAGAAACAATGCGAATATCTTAGAAGCAATCACAATAACGTAAAACTACGCATTCAAAACACACCAACACACTAAACCAACTCACGAGTACACGTCAAGTGCAAACACACGCAACGATACCTCAATACCATACTGAGTACGTCGCAGCACGACACACGACTCGTGTCGCAACACGTATCACGCGAACTCAAAACACTAGATTATAGGTAATCGATCCCAGATTTTGCATACTGCATTTACTAATTAAATAAACAGTACCAAACAACCCAAAACAACAGCAGACAACTACCCACAGAAGACCCACCCCAAACCCTAACTAGTCGGCCGGCGTCGCCGGCCCCCTCCTTAAGGCTCGCCGGCCCCGACCGGTGGGATGGTCTCCGTCTCTCAGGTAGTGTCTCAGGTCAACCTGCACATCTCTCTGAAGTTGTTTATTCAGTCACTAAAACTCCCAGGTCACAGCAGATACTAAAAGCTCTAAAAAGACACTAAAACCCGATATCGCCTCAATCGATATAAACTACGTTCTACGCAACAATTAACGATCAAAACCACACAAAAACTATAAATTAATAGTAGAGGGAATATACCTAACAACTTTGCTCAAAACTCCTAGCTTTCCCTAACTCCAAGTGATCAAGAAGCAAGAAAATCCAAAGCTTTTGCTATTTTGTGATATATTTTTCAGAATTTTGGAGAAGGTTATGATAGAATTGATATAAAATGAGTAAAAAATTGAGCAAGGGCAGTAGGGGATAAGGGAATTTCGGCCAAGGGGTGAGGAGGTGGATTTGTGAGGAATTTTCAAGCAATTTCCCTCATTTATGGCTTAGTTAATGCATTGCACACATACACACACATGCATGCATCTACTGATTCTCTTTTCTTTTCTTTTCTTTTTCCTTTAAAACCCTAGCTTAAATCCTAGTCCACACATTATATTCTAAGTGAAGTGAGAAGGATTTCTTTAACTTAATTAGTTAAAAGAAAAGATCGCTTAAAGAAATTTTCCCAAAATTTGAATACCGCATTAAAATAATATTAAAAATTGTGAAAAAATCAAATTGAACCAAAACGTCCCATATACTCCCAAAGCTCGCGCACTTGCTTTATTTTAGCTAATCTAGGTGCTGGCAAGTCTATATGGTCGTTTGTTCACAGTCGGGTAAAAACGGAAAATACCAACAAACTTACCCTAAAACGGACAAAATCGCATAACGATTTCTAAAACGTTACAGATGGACAACACACATCAAAAGCAGCACGAGGACATGGACATTCACGGGATATTGCTCCATACAAAGGAGTTGTATGGGTAACAGTCCCGCGTATTACGATACGAAGCATCAAAGAAACTGTTTCAGATGCGGATGGCCCCTGGCACACCAGTAGCAGACCATGTTTTGAAGATGATAGCTCTTATAGAAGAGCTTGAGGGCCTCGGATGGACAATGGACAATGAACAATATATAGATATTATTCTGCAGTCCCTCCCCTCCACCTTTGCTCAGTTCATAGTGAACTTTAACATGCATGGCATGGAGAAGGAACTCCCTGAACTCCTTAATATGTTAAGGAGTGCAGAGAGCACTATGAAGTCAGCGAAGACTCCCGTTATGACTATTGGACAGTCTTCTTCTTCTCGCCCGAAAGCTAAGGCCAAGGGAAAGAAAAAGAAGAAACCCACTAATCCTAAGGGCGGAGTCAAAAAGGTGAAAGGAAAGGGAAAGTCCACAGCTGGAGACCCGGGGAAAGGCGAGTGTTTTCATTGCCACAAGACAGGACATTGGAAGCGCAACTGCACGGAGTACCTAAGTCTCAAGAAGAAGCATGGTGATGCTTCTGCTTCAGGTGCGTTTGTGACTGAAAACTGTTTTTCTATAAACTATGCTTCCTGGGTATTGGATACCGGTTCAGGTTCTCACATTTGCAATTCTATGCAGGGGCTGAGAAATAGCAAGGTTTTGAGGACAGGTGACCATACTCTCCGCGTTGGAAATGGTTCCAATGTACATACAGTCGCAGTGGGAGAGTATCACTTGGGGTTGCCATCTGGATGTATTTTGATTTTGAATCCATGTTATTTTGTACCAAGTATGCTATGTATATAATATCCGTTTCTTTGTTGGACAATGAAGGGTATAATTTTGTATTGCAAAACAATGTTATGAACATTCACCTGAATCAAATGTTGGTTGGGTATGGTACACTTAATAACGGAATATATGTCCTAAATCAACACACAGTTTTCAGTATACAACACACTGATAAAAGAAAACTTTCAGAATTAATTGAAGCTTTTCTTTTGCACTATAGACTTGGTCATATTAACGAAACAAGACTAAACAAGTTACACAAAGATGGATATTTAAATTCTTTTGAATATAAATCTTATGCGACTTCCCAGTCTTGTATCAAGGGTAAAATGACCAAAACTCCGTTTACTGGACACGGAGAAAGAGCTACTCAGCTCCTGGGCCTCATACATAGTGATGTATATGGGCCTATGTCTACACAGGCTAGAGGCGGTTTTTCATACTTCATTACATTCACTGACGATTTCTCAAGATTCGGTCATGTATTTTTATTAAAGCACAAGTCCGACGCTTTCGAGAAATTCATTGAATATAAACAAGAAGTAGAAAACCAAACCAGCTTGAGTATTAAGATGCTTCGATCAGATCGAGGTGGAGAGTATATCAGTACAGAATTTGCAAACTTCCTAAAAGAGAATGGGATTCTCTCTCAGCTCACTCCTCCTTACACACCACAGCACAACGGTGTGTCAGAACGACGGAATAGGACCCTATTAGATATGGTCCGATCCATGATGAGTGACGCTGAGTTACCTGTCTCGTTTTGGGGACATGCATTGGAGACTGCAGCGTTTCTGCTAAACAGGGTTCTAACCAAAGCCGTGTCTACCACGCCATATGAGATATGGAATGGGAAGAGACCATCTCTTAAAAGAATTAAGATTTGGGGTTGCCCGGCCTATGTTAAAAAGCAGAATCCGGACAAACTCGAGACACGGTCAGTCATGTGTAACTTTGTGGGATATCCAAAGAATTCTTATGGATATCTGTTCTACCACAAAGAGGAACAAACGGTGTTTGTTTCTCAGTATGCCACATTCTTGGAAAAAGAGTTTTTCACAGATAAAGATGATGGCAAGGTAGTAGATCCGGAAGAGGTTCTCGAGACACAAACTACAAATGACGATTTGGTTGAACCGGCTGTTGCAACAGAAACTGAAGAACCTCGGCCACTCCGTAGGTCTGGTAGGACTTCTCGCCCACCGGAGAGGTACTACGGTTTCCTCATTGATGGTGACAGAGAAGACTGTATCATGGAAGATGATGATCCTACCAGTTTTCAGCAAGCTATCACGAGTGGTGACTCTGTGAAGTGGCTGGATGCCATGAGATCCGAAATGGAGTCTATGTACACCAACAAAGTATGGAATTTGGACGTTGTACCCCCTGGGGTAAAACCTGTAGGGTGCAAATGGATCTTTAAAAGAAAGATTGGTGTGGATGGGCAGGTAGAGACCTATAAGGCAAGACTTGTGGCGAAAGGTTTTCGTCAAAGACCAGGTTTGGACTATGACGAAACTTTTTCGCCCGTAGCCATGCTTAAATCCATTCGGATCCTACATTCTATTGCCGCTCACTACGACTATGAAATCTGGCAGATGGACGTTAAAACAGCATTTCTAAATGGAGATTTAGAAGAATGTGTTTATATGGATCAGCCAGAGGGCTTCATTGACAGTGGGAGCAGCGAGAAAGCATGTAGATTGCTTAAATCCATATATGGGTTAAAGCAGGCATCTCGGAGTTGGAACATCTGTTTCGATGATGTTATCAAAGAGTTTGATTTCATCAAAAATCCAGATGAACCTTGTGTTTATAGGAAGGCTGTAGGAAGAGCTGTCACATTTCTCGTATTGTACGTGGATGACATTCTTCTGATAGGAAATGATATTCCTATGCTACAGTCGGTCAAATCATTCTTATCACTGAGGTTCTCCATGAAGGACCTGGGTGATGCCACATACATCCTGGGCATAAGGATCTATAGGGATAGATCCAAAAAGTTATTGGGATTGTCCCAAACCAGGTACATCAACACCATCCTAAAAAGGTTTAGTATGGAAGACTCCAAGCGGGGTGCCTTACCCGCTTGCCATGTAGTCACTCTCTCCAAGGATTCTTGTCCAAAGACCGATGAAGAGAGAGCTCGCATGAGCATTTTACCTTATGCTTCGGCAGTAGGATCTATAATGTATGCGATGTTATGTACACGCCCAGATGTAGCTTATGCACTTAGTGTTGTAAGCAGGTATCAATCCAACCCAGGGGAGAACCACTGGACAGCTGTGAAGAACATTCTTAAGTACTTACGAAGGACTAAAGAATTGTTCTTGGTGTATGGTAATACAGACCTCCAAATGGAGGCCTTTACCGATTCGAGCTTCCAGAGCGATAAGGATGACAGCAAATCTATCTCAGGGTTTGTATTTACCCTCAATGGAGGGGCAGTAAGTTGGAAGAGTTCCAAACAAGATACCGTTGCAGACTTTACGATGGAAGCTGAGTACATTGCTGCAAATGATGCCGCCAAGGAAGCCGTCTGGATGAAGAAGTTCGTCTCGGAGCTAGGAGTAGTTCCAACCATTATTGATCCAATACCTTTGTATTGTGACAATAATGGGGCAATGGCGTTAGCCAAGGAGCCCAGATCCCATCAGCGGTCCAAACATATCCTGAGGCGCTTTCATTTGATCCGGGAGATTGTAGATCGCCGCGAGATCGAGATTAAGAGAGTAGGCACAAAGAACAACGCCGCGGATCCACTCACCAAGGCCCTCCCTCAGCCACAGCATGAGCGACTTTTTGAGATGTTGGGTATGAGATACGCCAATAACTGGCCTTAGTGCAAGTGGGAGATTGTTGGATATATGTATGCCCTAGAGGCCATTATGTGATAGTGGATGTATCTATACATGTATATATATTCAGTTTGCATTCTTGCTCGACATGATAGTATGCTATCTGGTTCTTCTTTATCTGACATGTTTATTTGATCATGCTTCTATTCATTCATACATGCTGATAAAGCCCTGAGGATATCGGCTTGACTACTCTGATTATGATGGAGATCATACTAGTGGAACATCTGTAGTCTATAAGCATATCCTGGAACGTCCCTAGTCGTAGGTATATCGAGACGATGCATTGATATACCAGAGTAGACTAGCGTATATGATACTAGACCCATACGATGGGCGATGAATGTTCCCACATTCATCGATGTTTGACATCAAGATCATATACGGGTGCTCAGTGGTGACTGGGTACACTGGACGGACTCACCAAGAACTCCTATATGGAATTATATCTATCGTCGGATAGCAGTTCTCAGGTGACACTGGTACAGGTTAGTCTGTAGACCCGAGATCGTCATGGAGTCTTGTGTGTTCTCCCACTGCACTTTGATTGCCACCCTACCACGGCTCTACTGAGTCGTGCAAACAGGTGGCCGTTGGGTACAGTCTCGAGACACACGAAGACGATGAGCGATAGGAGGGGTTTCGTCTCTCCCGGTATTGGGAGTTGATGTTGTGCAGTGCCCGACTGGCTATAACAGCAAGTCACTGGCCAGGGCTGCTGAGATTTGCTGATAAGTGTTATCAGTAGTTTCTCGATCTGTTATAGACCATTCACCGACATGACTTATTGAGTTATTGGGGTCGACGTGACCATCCCTAGGCTCGATATGCAGCATATCTGACGAAGAGACCGGACTGTACGGTAGTGTTGCCGGATGGCTCGACGGGAGTAGTAGCAGGTTCGCTTGTTGTCTTCTGATCGCTCAATACCCGGGTGGCCGTTACGTTTAGCTGACCGCTTGCGGCTTGAGGGTACTTGATATGATCATTACCCTCTGCCGGCGTATTGACGAGTCTTAGAGTCCCACAGAGGAGTTACCCAGTCCAGGCGAAACGTTGTGGTGCGCATATGCGATATGCGCATGCACCCGATTGAAATGTGCGTATATGATACCGAACATTGATCGGGTGAACTGCTTTTGGTGGGGTCATATGAGATATGACCGGATTGATAAATAAAGTGTTGATTTATCATTTAACCATTAGTTTTCTCACTTAAAACCTTTTCTTGGATGATGGATGTGTGCATGCATGTGTGCTTTTCTTTCTTTCTTTCATGCTAGTTTCATGCACATGTGAATGTGCATACATGCATACATACATACACGCATCCATCATGGTTGTTAGTATATGGAAATGGTGGCAATATAAGACTCACACCATGGATTATATAATGGATTATTATTTCATTTTGGGTTTAAAAAGAAAATGAAAAAGAAAGGATAATCATTCATGCTTCTACATTCTTCCTTTGACCTAACCTTGCTCAACTACCACTAACCTATGGTTATCTTTCTCTTTATCATTTAAAACCCAAGTTAAACTAACTATCCATCATTTAATCATGGTTGAAGTCAAGAAGGAAATAAATATATATTGTGATATATATTTCTTTTTCTTCTTAACTCAAGAGTTATCTCTTTACCTCTTGTTAATATTAGCCACCATCTTCTTCCTCTAGCTCCTTTGCTCTCTTGATTTTCTTAGTGAGCAAATACCACATAAAGATAGGTTTTTGAAGTGAGATCCCAAACCACAACATCATTCTACACAAGCTTAGCCGCTTAGTTTAGAGTGTTCTCTTCGGTTTGTCGAAGTTGCGAGCTTGGACGGAGATCTCCGTGGTGGATCGTCGTGGACGCAAGGGAACTTCGAGAGGACCTCGACTCAACACCCAAAGCACCAAGGAGTCTAGCAAAGGGGAGCTACAAAGGTTGTAGCCTTCAAACCCTAATCTTTTCTAGCTTAAAGTTGAATAACCCTAATTTTCTAGGATCGATCCACTTGCATGTTAGTTTAGCACCTTAAAAATTATAACTTTGGGTCATGTGATGCTTCAAAACTCTTCATAGGGTGCTATACTAACCTTACACTTCCTTCTATTCATTCCGTTGATCTATCCTCGTCAATGCATGTTGATTGTTCCGGTCACCATGTTTATGGGAGCCGAGAGGGCTGCAGTTAGAGATACGGTCAGAGCAGACTAGTCTGGGACAAGGACTGAACAGGGTGACATTCCGATGATATAGAGACAGGTCGTTTATATATATTTGATCGAGTTCTAATATTGAAGCGAGTTTCTTCGGGATCGGCACCAGATGGTCGAGTCATTGCTGGAGATCCGCCGGACTTGAGGCATGATGTTTTCCTCTCTCTGAAGATTGTGGAGTTGCGTACTGTTCAGACAGCGATACCAATAGTTGCTGAGGTTATCGAGATGTTGCTTCCAGAGTTCAGGATGTAGACAGTTGCAAATGTCTACAAGTGTAGATGGAACGGAGGATTCATAGCCGTTCAGATGTGGGATAGTTAGGACTTTTAATCCGTTGTGGAGCTCCTATACAAATTCGGTGAAATTAATTAGCTTCTTCCGATGGGTCTTGCTTAGACCGGATGCAAGTCGCTCGAGAAAGAGATCGCGCAGTAAGTTTTCCTCCGACGAATTGGGATGAGTTTTCGAAGATAAGCTTAGCCAGATTCTTCTACAGAGTATCAGAGATGTCAGATTCGTGTTTCTGAGTTTTGTAAGACTCCGAACTTGGCTATAACCAAGTATGACTTACAATTCGCGTGGTTATCACGAAACGCTTCTTAATTGATTGATATTGGAGAGTAATGGGACAAGAGATTGGTGCGATGTTTCTGTGGACAATTATTCATCACCGTCGATATTGATGATTTTATGCATATACTGAGACGCGTACGACTACAATATCAGGAGGAAATCTTAAGGGAATGACAGTTGTTACTAAAAAAGAAAGTGGATTCAGTAATGAGTACTAATTTCGAGCAGGCTGGATAGCTGAAATCAGCAGGAGACTTGAAGGGTTCTTTCCAAAAATTTATAATAAGTAAGATTTGACTCAGGATCAGTTGTTGACACACAAGTAGAGAATAGAGATTTCCGTCATCAATATGTTGCATTGCGAGAGACTGGACTACTGGCCAAGGATAGGTGGTGAGAGGTATCAGCAGCAGTACTGATTGTGTCATTGCTCCTCACCGGACGAGTGTTTGAAGCGACCCTGACGTTAAAGATCCGCAAGAAGAACAAGAATTTCAGAGACAGAGAACGTTAGATCGTGGCATACGGCAAGCAGTAATCCTTTCTCTGCCAATTACGGGTGTATAAAAACCATTTGACATTGAAGAGGATATGCTTCGATGTCATTGAGTTCGATTTTTGAATTTTTATAATCTAAAATAATTCATTTTCAACATTGAAGAAATGAAAACTCAACGTCCGTTATTTTGACATGGGTATTTTTTAGGATTTGAGGGTCACATAATGGTTTGTGCACACCAGGTGCACTTGATGAGATTCCGTGTACAGTGATTTCACTTTGATTGATGTTTTGTGCACAACAGGGGCGCTTGTTTGAGATTTTCGTGCAAGGTGACTGCACTCGATTGGAGTGTTGTATACACCGGATGCACTAAACTGATATTTTCTGTGCACATCATATGCACATGATTAAGAGATTTATATATATATATATATATATATATATATATATATATATATATATATATATATATACTCTATGTATACTTGGTAGGATTTTGGTGCACACCAGTTGCGCGTTTTGATGTTTTGTGCACCCCGATGCACTGGAGATTTATTTGTGCATCCTGATGCACTTGGATTTGATTTTCGTGCACTCAGATGCACTTGATACTATTTTGTACACTTTTGTTCCATGCACAGTGGAGGCAGTGGATATCGTTTCGTGCACGCCTATTGCACTTAGCGCTGTTTTGTTTTCATTCACACCGTGACGCGTGGTTTGCGATTTGCATGCAAACCCATTATGGTGATTTTGTTTTCGTGCGTTGCACTTGATAGGATATGCTAAAGATTTGATTTTTATATTTTCGCTTGGTCGTGTGCACCGATATTGCATTACGACTATAGTATTGATTGGGTACCTAGGATACACAACGGTTTTCGTATTTGGCAATTTGCATTATAACTGGAGTAATTCTCATAGCAACCGCTAGAGTTACAGTTATATGAAATTATATCTTTGGAGTTTTCACGCACACTGTTGCGTTATGTTATGTTTTAGCTCATGTGGGACTTTGGAGTTCCATTATATTGAGTAGACGATGTATTTTAAATCTTGGACTCCGAAAAAATGATTTGAAAATAGTTGGTTTATTGAGAAAAATGTCTTTTATGATGGGGGGTTTAAATTTAAATTTAAATTCGGGGACCAAATTTCTTTAAGGGGGAGTGATTGTAACATTTTGGAAAAATTATAAATATTAATTTATAATTTGAAATATGAAAATAATGAGTTTATAAAAGTGATATCACATACAACTTTTGGTATCAGAATTATATCCGTAAAAATGTAGTTATTTCGGTAAATATGAATAAAAGTGTGTGATGTCATAAAAATGATATTTTAATTGTTTTAACATGGCATTGTATTTTCATTAAGCTAATGACATTTAAGTGATAGATTTATCATTTCATATCTTTTATGTTAAATGGATTTAATTTGTGACATGAAAGATTTTGAGATTTGATAATTCTTTTAAAGATTGTTATAATTTAACCTAGGCTACACCCTCACAACACCACATTCTCAGGCATGCTCAACTCCCTCCACCTCCTTCTTCATAACTTTACACCTCCACCTTCAATTGTGACACATCCTACTTCTCCCTTTACACCTCCTATTTCACCATGCCACCTTCATCTCACAACTCTCCACCTCACGCTCTCTCTACACTACACTACACCTAGGAAACTCCTTAGCCTTCTCAACTGAACAAAAATAAATTCTTCAAGCTCCAACACCCAATTTCTATGTGTTCCTAATATTAAAAGAGAAACAATGATTTCTTTCATCAAGTTTATGCACTTCATCAAGCTCAATACACTACAAACCATAGATACTTCACCATACAATTCTTTAGCAGGATTTCCTTGTACTACCACTCTATAGGTATATCTCCTTCCTTCCTTGTATATGCAATTCTGTTTAATAGCTGATTTATTGTGCAGTATAGGAAAACAGTGTATTTTGTGATATTTAGCTCACTGAAATTGAATCTAGAACCATTAGGAATAACTACTAGAAAAACTAACAAGACCAAAATTATAATGATACCACTAGAGAACTTTACTCAAAGCCTGAGACCCTAACCCCATGTTTTGGCCGGCGACATATACCCAAAATCCGAGCTCGCCGGTTTTATGGTGGTGTTTGGTGTTGGATTTTCCTCTGTAGCTTTAGTTTGTTATATTATGAGTTACAGTATTGTTTGATTTTTCCCAATAATGACAGTAAAATCTGGGAACGTTTTAGTAAGGGTTTTATCAAATTTTCGATATTCCGATACGGGTTTTGCGTATTTTGTACTGCGACTGAAAGATCGACGTTCGTACGTAGATTTTAGTGGCATATTATTGTTTTTGGGTTAAGTATGCTGTAGGTTCTAACCTATGGGAGTCTATCTCGTTGTTTTGAGTTTTGATATGATTTTCACGTCGATATGATATAACTAAAATTATAGGTACGATTGCGAAGATTTCCGAAACGGAGTTGGCGGACATAGCAGCATGGATTTCAGCAAGCTTATCAAGTTGGTGAGTAGATTTACATCTATGGGGATAGTCGGGTGGATGGCGTATAGAACACCCGCAACCTTATAAATAAGTAGTATGGTATATAGTAGTTTTAATAATTATTTAAGATATGAATATTGAAGTTAATTTGCATATAGCATGATACTCATTTGCATGTAGTTTACGTATGGTTTGGTAACTTGATACGAGGGATCATGCCTTATTAGAGATAATTTAAATATTTTGATAATGTGAGATATGATAAAAAGAATTATAACGTATTGATGATAATGAGATTAGTATACCAATTAATGATCAAGTTACCTTTAGAATCGTAAATTAATGTTTTATTTCCTTTTTGAACGCAGTACTTAAAGTGAGCTATACACTTTTAAAAACAAACATTTCATTTCATTTTCCAAGATAATGGTATAGCTCATAGCAGGTAGTTATATTATTAGATACGCTTAGGATTACTTTACTTGTGCACGTTATAATGATTGATGTTATACGTTTCCGTAATACGAACACTCTGATAGAACACTGCACAACTACCAATGAGTACTATGCTGCACAAGCACGTACATATATGTTACACTACACCTCACTGGTACTGCCATGTTACTGTAGAATCGTTATATTATGTAATGCGTATATAGATGTTGATATGAGTAGGTTATTATACTTTTAGAACACTTGCACAAATACTAATGATTGCCATGCTGCACGAGCACGAATGTGTATGTTACACCACACATCAGTAGTAGTGCCATGACACAGTAGAGTTGATATCGTTATGCGACTATCAGTACTATTGATGTTATATTTGCTTCTTATGGATTTTCTGGATGTTTTACTCCTGATGATATATATCAGTGGTATGGGACGCTATTATATATGTATATATAAAATATATCATCAGAATGATCTATGAAAGTATTCTTATTCTTTACTTGATATTTCTGAATATGATGAATTAACGTCCACCATGAGTTTGATGTTTTATGATGGTTTTATTCTGAACCGAGTGGGGAGCTATACGGTTTTAGACTTGTTTCTTATCCGAACCGAGTGGGGGATCTATACGGTTTCAGACTTGTTTCTTATCCGGACTGAGTGGGGGAGATATACAGTCGGATACATGGTGGACCCGGTCAAGACCGAGGGGCAGAATAGCCGCATGTGAGGCGGGGAGCCTAGCGATGATACTCGATACCGGAGATTGAGATGAGCACGGCAGATATCCAGGGTATACTGAACGGGGTTCGATTAGGGCATTGCGGATATCCGGGGGATACCGACCAGGGCCAGGGATATCGGGTGACGATCATCTGTTGAGATGGTGTCGACGATATCTGCATTTGCGTGTCGGTGATGGACACGAGAGATTTGAGGATTTACGTGTCGGTGATGGACACGAGAGATTTGAGGATTTACGTGTCGGTGATGGACACGAGAGATTTCTGATTTCAGGTGTCGATGCTGGACATCCATATATATTGATATGATTGCTATCATGAGGTACACAGTTAGATTACAGTTATTGTAGCCGACCAGGACTGATCCGGGGGACAGTACCTGCATATCTCTTTTCTGGTAATTGCATGCATTAAAAAGGAATTCAAATCGAGCAATAGTCTCATTATTTTGACATGTATGGTATGACATTGAAATCTTTTAAATCGTAAACCTCTTAACACTATTCATTAAAACAGCAGGACATATATCTTAAATAAGATTCCTATTTGATTTCATATTATCACGTATGCTTTTTTTCATGACCCAATTTAGGCACATGACCGGCACTTAGACTACGTAACGTCAACAGGCGTAACGCAATTTAAGGAAGCCGAAAACCCAGCAATCTAAACCATTATAAGAAGGAAAAGATAGAACTCTTTTAAAATCACAAGCAAAACATAAAGCTTAAGTTTGTTTTCATAAAAATTTCGGCAGCACCTCCTTTGTAAAATCTAGCCCCGAAACGGGTACAAACATAAGATATAAGTAAAGTATCTCCAAACGGGAGCAAATCTCGCCCAAAGGCGGAAACAACCACCACAACAGATATAGAACGCCGTAGCGAAGAAATGAGATATTCCACATAAATAAAGTCCGACTCACACGAGCACGACAACCAGAGTCATAAGAATATACAACATAGATCCTCACAACTCGTCTCTAAGTTAATACATGGAGGTGGTAGATGGAGAGTACTAGATACAAAAGATATACAATGTACATCATCGGATAACCGCAACCCACCTAAGCAAAAGGCCTCACAGCCAACCGTAGTGGTATCGGCGAAAGTAAAGATAATAAGGCGCCCTGCCGCGTCTACTTTAAGGATTAGACCTGCAAAACACTGCGGCACAACGGGGGTGAGTTACCAACTCGTGAATAAAAAATAACATCATATTGTAATCACAACTATGCACTAACAGCGATAATCTATCACATGTAATCTGATAGCATAAGTATGGAAATATGAATATGCAACTATCATGATCAAGGTACACCACCAGGGTACTACATCTACATGAAACAAATGCATATCAAATAAATCCTGAGTGTGGCATAAATAATAAACCTCATGCATAAATCATTTGCATGGAAAAACCTGGTGTCTATCAATGACACCCCAAATCCCAAATCACTCAACGCCGTCACCAGGACTGGCCCTCATATCCTGTAAATCTTACGGAACATTAGTGTCCAACATCGACACTCGAAATCCCCATATCCATGTGTCTATCGGAACATAAGTGTCTAACATCGACACCCGCAATCCCCATATCTATGTGTCTCTCGGAACATAAGTGACTAACATCGACACCCGCAATCCCCATATCCATAGATCTCTCGGAACATAAGTGCCCACCATCGACACTCGAAATCCCTATATCAATAGAAACCGGGTTTTCAAAACAATACACATTTCTTGAAATATCCCCGCGGTTCTCATATCCAGAAAATCACATGAAATCCATATCTCAATGCGTAAATCCATGTAATATGATGTATGCAACATAGAACAACAATATGAGCATATCAAGGGGGAAAATCCGATATTTAAATGCATCAAGTCATTAAATATATCACGCGGTTCCCAATTATCCAAATCCAACGCAACATTATATGAAGCTGAACATATAGCTATAGCAAGGTATATGTGTAAGCATGTAGGTATGCATGTATGCTACATTTCATATGCGCAATCGCACAAGAATCAATGTCTCAACGTCGCAAATCAATACAATCTCGCATATGTATATATGTTGTGCGTATCATGGCAATTACCGACAGTGTGTGTGTAGCATACAATGAGTGCTCGTCCAACATGGACTGTCAATAATAGTGCAGTGTACAATGGGTACAGGTTCAGACACAACAAGTAACTATATGCAATGAAGTTCATGCACCATCTCTACATGTTCATATAAACATGCGGCTAATATCATATCATATCTGGCAATGATGCTTAACGCCATACGGGTGATTTCCCCGTAGATGTTAAATCTACTCACCAACAATCGCGGGCTAGGTAAATCCAATCACATGCTTCCCTTTCTTCGCAGCGTCCAAAGTCCCCTCCTGCGATCCTATTAACACAAAACATAACAAGTGCAAATCTCAGAAATTGATCAATATCATGTACACACTACGTTTGACCGACGCACCAACTCCAATCCAACTCATAAGTGTTCGTCTAAGGGCTAACGTGTGTGGCGGCACACCAAACCAACCCAAGTGTAGCAGTTACAAAAGATCACGAACCGTGTCGGATAACGTAACACGCATACTCAAAATACTAGATTATAGCAAAGTTATCCCATATTTTGATACAAAAACAATTAGTGAAAGTTGCAAGTTCCACGAGACTACATACAACCCCATAGACCTCACGACCAAGATTCAACACCCCAGACCCCACTCTGGCCGCAATTTGCGGCCATAACCAATAAATTTGCGGTCTCGAAGAGTGGAATGGGTCTCAGGTTTTTATGGTGGGTTCTAACTCACAACACCAGGTCACTCTGATGGGAACTTTTCCAACAAACACCTAGTTCTACAGCAGATTACAGAGACATCAAGTTGACACTAAAAATACGATATTTGCACAAAACTAAATCTTTAGGATTCTAAACCATAACTATGAGGCAACACAACAAAATAGATACCTAATTATCAGTTAGAGGTCATTACCTAGCCACTCTTGCTCAAAAATCCTAGCTTTCCAAGCTCCAAGGCAACCTAGTGGCTAAATCAAGACTTTTGAAGTGTTTTAATGGAATTTTGTGAAGTTTAGCAAGGTTTTGGTGATGGGGTAGTGAGGGTTCAGTTTGGGGTTGAGGAGATGAAGAATTATTAAGAATGAGAGAAGAATGAGAGTGTGAGTGATGATAATGATGAGAGGTGAGTGTAGGGTGAGCTTAATCCTTACCTTCACTCTCTCCCTCACCTCCATTAATGCAACCATTAATGCCCTATGACTCATCTAGACACCTCTCTCTCAATCCAAAACACAATTGGAAATATCTTCTCACAAACAATTATTAAAGGTTAAGGTTTAAACCAAGTAAGGATTCGGTTAAAGGTTTTCATGCCTACTAAACGAGATTAACACCAACTAACCCTCAAATTAACATGCACATGTGTGTGCAAGACATAAAAAAAATATTAATTAATTGTTATAAAATATGAGGAAACCGCTTTGGTAAACTCTTTACTAAAAACCCGCATTAACGCTTAATTAACACTAACCGCATTTCTAAGTTGTTACAATCTCCCCCTTAAAGAAATTCGTCCCCGAATTAAAATCCTTACTAAGCGTACCTTCAAAGAGACGAGGGGACTTCTTCCGCGTCTTGCTCTCGGCCTCCTAAGTGATCTCTTCACTAGTCGGGCTACGCCAAAGAGCCTTCACAGATGGTAAGACCATTGACCGAAGTTTCTTCACCTACCGATCCAATATAACTACCGGCTGCTCGGTGAACGAAAGATCGCGATCAAGCTGAACGGTCTGGTGCTGAATCATGTGAGAAGGATCATGAAGGTATCTACGAAGCATCTACACATGGAACACGGGGTCAACATCCGGAAAACTGGGCGGGAGCGCCAAACGATAAGCAACGGTACCAACTCGCTCAAGGATCTCGAAAGGACCTACAAATATGGGACAGAGCTTCCACTTTCTCCCAAATCTCATAACGCCCTTCATTGGAGAAATCCGCAGGAATACATGATCCCCCACTGCGAACTCAAGTCTGCGACGATAACGGTCAGCATATGACTTTTGTCTGCATTGGGCTGCTCTTATCCTGTCCTGAATTAGCTGGATCTTCTCCGTAGTCTCTTGAACTAGCTGGAGTCCCAAAACCCTACTCTCACTGAGTTCGGTCCAACAGACTGGAAATCGACACTTTCTACCATATAAATCCTCAAAAGGTGCCATCCGAATAGTCTCCTGAAAGCAGTTGTTGTAGGAGAACTCAATCAACGGCAAGTGATGATTCCAACTGCCACCAAAATCAAGCACGCACGCCCAAAGCATATCCTCTAGAGTCTGTATCGTCCGCTCTGACTGACCATCGATCTGCGGATGTGTAACATTTCAGAAAAATAAAATATTATTTTTAGGAATTTTTATAATTAAATAATAATATATTGAATATTTTAATAATGGGGTATAATTAAATACCGATAAATCGGAGAAAAATTTGGAAATTTCTAAAAAAGAGGGTGCCTTATGTGATTTATGCAAATTATGAAAATTTATGATTTATCTGACACTATTTTAATGCAAATTGCGATAAAATATCGCTAATCTCGCATTAATCCTGTTTTGTGCACATGACACGCACCATGTCATATTTTACAATTTTTCATCTTTTCTACCATGGCTTTTCTTTTTGATTTCCATGGATTTGTTTTGAATTGGAATGAAAAGAAAACAAAACAAAACAAAAGAATTGAATATAGAAGCATGGACAAGAGAGAGAGAGAGGTGAGGGTCAAACCTTGGTCATGGCACTTAGCTCCCTTCATTTGTTTCCTTCATCTCCTTTCCCTCTCTCACCCCCATGGCAGCACCCATCTCCCTTTCCAACAAAACCCTCACAAACACCTTCAAATCTTCATCAAAAGTCCATCTCCACTTCAATAAAAACATGCACAAGCCTCATAGCTATACTTTGGACAAAGAAAAATGGGATTTTGATGCTCTAGGGGATTCTTGAGTCCCAAATGAGGTAATTCTTTCACTTTAAGTGTAGTAATTCAACTCTTTTAGCAACCTTGCATGTTTAGATGTGTTGAAGTGGGATTTAGTGCACTTTGGAAATTACTAGAGAGGGTTAGGGTTTAATTTGAGTTGTGTGATGAACTTGAGTGTATTTAGTAACCTTAAACCCCCCTGGTGTTATAAACCCAGACCAAACACTAATACCAAACCTGAAACCAAAAATACGGAAAAACAGAAACTTGTTATGTCGGTTTTGTGAGTATTTGAGGGTGCAGGGAAATCTGGAGTGATCTGGGATTTTTACGAGAGAAGCAAACAAGTCCAGAGACCAAATTGAGACACCACAAGACCACCTTACCAAAAAGAACCCCAACTGAACCCCCAAAACTGAGCAAGCCGGATTTACTAGGGATGTGGCCGGCCATTTAGTTGAGTCAGGTGTCTAGGTTGCTTCCATAGCTCATATACACCCTATATATCACCCTAGTATTGTTTGTGCACCTTGTTTTCACCTTAAACGAAATCTGGGACCATTTTAGTGGGTTGTTGCTTTGAATTATTTTGTGTTTATGAATTCAAGTTTTAGTAATTTGGTTTTAACTCGATGGTTTGACGTTTGTAAATCGACATCGAGGGTTGTTTGGTTATTATTGCATGCGTAGGCTATAGGTTTTGACCTATGTGTGATACACGTGCCGAATTGGTTTTCGTATGTCCTTTCGATTTTGAATTGGACTTTAATGCGGCACGATACGTTGTGATATGTAGGTACCCCCATGCGGACTTCGAGACGACAAGAAAGCACGTGGTGACGTCGGCATCGGCATGCGAAGGTCAAGGTGAGTAGATTTACATCTACGGGGGAAGTCAGGTGGATGGCGTATAGCACCCCCGCAAACTTTGATAGAAACTGATTTATATATAGAACATGGTTAAGGGAACCTATAATAAGAAACTATAGATAGAGTTAAATGATAATTAGAAACTATATGTCACGACCCGAAAGAGCACGTGACTGGCCCTTGAAACATATGAAGCCTATAGGACTCCATCTGATCCAAGTAAGCCAAAAGCCCAGAAATCTAAAACCATTTTTGATGAATAAGTAAAGAAATCTGATTTAAATAAGTGAAGAAATACAGGTTTGAAATCAAGGTTTTTAAAATAACTAAGCCGAAGGTATGTTTGGAAAACAATAAAGTCTTTTCTAAAAATTTCGGCAGAGTTTCTTTTGTAAAACTGGCCCCGAATGGGGTACAACAAGGATACAATATAAATGCAATGATAAAGGCATCCCCAAGCGGGAGCTAGCTCTTCGTCAATCGACGGTCACAACCACACAATGATATGATAATATACAACGCCAAGTGGCGAGGATCAAATCCAAAAGAAAGCTCAAAAGTAACAAGAAAACCGCAATACTTCTAAGCGCGACTCTAAGGTCGAAATAATACAATACTGTCTCTAAGTCTGAAAGAATATACAAGTTTTGGTTGATGGACAATTTCTAGATACAATGAAATAAAATAAATACAATGGTGGTTCTTGATACAAAAGAATCCACCTACCAAAGCAAATCACCCGCAAGAAGGTAGTGTGCCAGAAATGCCGCAATAGAACCTGTACGGCAAAATCTGCAAGAACTGTGGCACAACGGGGGTGAGTTGCCAACTCGTGAATAGAAACATCTACAAGCAGAAACCGAATGCAAGACATAACCCTAAGTCAACGATCAGTAATATAATCCACAAAAGTGCATCTGAGTGTAATAAGGTGGCAAGGTAACATCTAAACATGTATGTAGTGCCAGGTACTCAGGTAATAACATGTCATCAGTGTAAGGTATGTCTGCATGAAGTAAATATGGTGAAATATCAATGATATCAATACACATATATTAGCGTCCCATAACACTAATATTGGTGTAAGATAAGTGTAAATCCAGTCTGTATATGAACCATGTCTGTATAACTGTGGAACCCGTCCACCTGTCACCCACTGACAGCAAGCATCATGTATGCAATGTGAGGATATAAATAAAATCATGGAAAACCCATCATGAAACCCGTGCCAAGCATCGACACGTAAATCCTCATCCATATGGGGCTCCGTCTGCGGTATCGGCCCTCGGCCCCCGGCAGTACGAGTCAACCCATGTCTATCTCTGGGCTCCGTCTGCGGTATCGGCCCGTCGGCCCCCGGCAGTACGCCCATCTCTCAGCTCCAGGCGGTATCCCCCGGACATCCGCCGAGCTCAAATACAATCACCGGTAGGTACTCGCCTGCCTCCAGGCTCAATCGGCATAACCCATCGATCATCTCGCCGAGGGGAACCATACCGGGCCCACCACGAACCCGCAAACTGTACATCACCTCCTCGAATCGGGTTTCAAGCACACGTCTCAGCACCGAGAAAACGCGTGGTGGACGCACCAAATATCATATCACGAGGTACCGGGTTTTTCATAAAAGAACATCTTTTCTTAAATAATCCCACGGTCCTCAAAATCAGAAATCACATAAGAAGCCATATCAAGAAGTAAATCCAATGCAATGTGCTATGTAATCAATCCATGATGTATGCGACATGCAAGGAAGGGTAATCATATCGGAAATCATGTAACATGGAACATCATGAATGTAACAATACTACAGTGTAGTGGCATGGCAATTATCGATGATGAAGTGTGTGAGCCGGCAATAGTGTACGTGAAACATACGCATCATCGATAATGGTGCTGGTGTCCTAACAGCATGATAATAGCATAATAATGAACATATGCCAGCAATGCGAATAGCAGGAAAATGCAGATATCTAGTAGTCAACACCACAGTGAAGTATCTACTATGCACACTACATCTAAGTATCCGGTCAATCAGGAGGGGTAGGTGTAGAAACCACCTAAATCTGAGTCAGTGTATATATATATATATGTAGTCGGTGATCTCGCCTCAATGTCATATCGTAATATATCCTCGAGTTATGAGTGCGGATCTATCATCAATATCGGCTCGTACGGTAAATCGTCGTACGGCATCCCCAATAGCGGGTAGGGTCAACATCTCACTGTCTCATCACATAACAGATATCACCATCATCAGATCGCATAGTCTGGAGTACTACTCTATGTCTAGTACAAAACGGTAACATCAGTAAGTATGCATGCGGGGGTAAACACATATCCCAAGCCCGCGAGAATCACAAGTCATATCCCACATATGAATCGTATCAAATCACCGATCCCAGGGCACCAATCCCACATCATCGACTCATCTCCAAGTCATCACATATGATCAAACACAGTGCAAGTATAAGTGATAAGCAAGGGTGTGTGTGTATAGGTGTAATTCTATCCTAGGGTTCGCGACTATGACTACACTAGTCACTGCTAACCCTAAACTATCCATAATACACCTATCATCACAATAAACTGCATAATAATCTATCTACGGACTGCGGGGGTGCTATACGCCATCCACCCGACTTCCCCCTGTAGATATAATCTACTCACCTGAATCCTGCGTGTCGGTGTCGATGTCTCCGTTATCTTCCGCATCGTCTCGGATCGTCGCGGTGTACCTACACACATCACACGTATCGCATCGCATCAAAACCAATTTAATACTTGAAACGACACACAACACACCAATACGATACGCTAAAACCGATACGACACGCCAAAAGGCTTATAGGTTAGAACCTACGGTTAGCCTTCGTAAAACAACTCGAAATCACTCGATATAGACGTGCAAACGTCACACGATCGAGATAACACATGAATATCAAAATCTGGAATTCAAAATACGCAAAACCAAATCCAAATTCAAAGCTGCAACTTGAGAAAATGATCCCAGATTTCATCTCAGGCCAAACTAGATCAATTCAACAACTCCAGGGTGCTATGCAGGGTAAATATGAGGTTCAGAAGCAAAATGGGGAGTTTTCATCATAGGGGGGCCGGCCACATACACTGTTTGGCCGGCCTGGCCGTCCCCACTAGGGAGTTAGGTGGTCGTCTCCCTAGGGTGGTCTCCTGGGTCACTAACTAGGCTACTGGTATCACTACTTTCCTCTAGAATTGTTCCAGTATACTCCAGATTTTCCTGCACACACAAACCGACATAAAGTCCCGAAATTCCGTATTCTTGGTTTCCAATGGGATTGGGCTGGGTTTCTAACTCTAGGGTGCTCATACGATCTCCACTGAACTCAAATTACCCATCACAACTCACAATTCCCTCAAACCCTAACTAGTTTTCACCAAGTCCACAAATTCACCCGATATCGATTCTAAACTTGCATAGGGGTATAGGAAATGCTAAAACTAAGATTATGGTTCAGAAATTACCTTAATTAGCAACTCAAGAACTTTCTTGAGTTGCCCCAAGTGGTCACAATCCAAGCTTTCTAGGTCCATCTTGTAGATCTCGGGCTCGCGCATCTTTTTTGTGAAACCGACATAGGATTTTTGTGATGTTTTAGAGATGAAGAGAGGGCTTGAAGTTGGAGGAAGGGAGAGGGAGCAGCAGCTGCAGGAGGAGGAAGATGAGGGATGAAAATGATGGGAGGAATGGCTAGGTCTCATGGTCAATGGCCCATACCCCTCTCTCTCACCTACCCCATTCTCATTTTCCTTTTCTTTTTCTTTTTCCTTTTTCATTAAACCAAAACCTTCTCATGAGAATAGTAAACCCAAATGAATCCATGGAAACAAAATACACAAGTGTAGGAAAAAGTGATATGTGCAAGTTTTGCACAAAATTGCCGAAAAACCCGATTAGCGATTTTAATCACGATTAGCACCAAATTAGTGTCAAAATGATCACAACAACTTAAAAATGTCATAATTCCAATAAATAACCCATTTTAGAATTTTCCATAATTTTCCTTAATTTTTCTCCATTTATTTGCATTTAAATATAGATTTAATATTAAAATAATCAATAAAATAATATTAAATTATAAAAATTCCCAAAATTAATGTTTTATATTTTTGAAAATGTTACAATCTACCCTCCTTAAAGAAATTCGGTCCCCGAATTTAAATTTAAAACCCCACTACTAAAACAATCTCAGTAATAAACCAAAGTCGTCGGGGCTCCGAAATCATCAACACATAAAACGTCACAGCGCAATGCATGCGCATGAAAAATGAGCAGATAACTCAAAAGCAAAACTCCGTCAAGCATCTCGCAATCATCAGAGTCAAAGTAAAAACACAATTTCAAATCCAATACAAAACCGATATAATATGGATCAAAACTACACATGTAGACATCCAATCCATATAAGTAAAAAAAGAAACTGATGTAAAAGCATGCAAAAGTATATCCAGGTACCGTCCACTGACTAGTCCTGCTCAGCATGAAAGCAAAAATCCACATCATAAAAGGTACTGCTCCAAAAGGAATAAATCCCAAAAATATACATAACACCATCCTGTGCGTCCGGTGCGCACGGAATCAAAATCCATAACTGTGTCAAACAGATGTACAAACAACATCTAGGTGCAACGGGTGTGCACAAAACATCTGTCGTAGGCAACGTGTGTGCCTGACAGAAAGATAAGTCAGGTGCATGTGACATGCACGAAGAATCCCGATTTAGTGTATCTGGCGTGCACCAAAATCGTAAATCAAAACACTAAAGGTACATGGAAATCACGCTGGAAGTGTAAATCAAATCACTGAATATTGTAGGCATGAAATCTCAATCAATACCTCAAATGTAATAACTCTGCGCAAAAAATATATAAATATCCAGTGGGTGCATGAAACCAATATCATGAAACTCAGTCTTCAAAACTAAATCATGCAAACAGAACGCCCAAAATACCGAAATCCAAAATGACGGATACGTGATATTCGAATCACAAAATCACAAATCATAAATACCGTCGTCGGTAGTTCCTCCTTCAAGGTCGAGAAGGAGTCGGTGCAATCCACTGCTAGCAGCGCAGGATATCTACCTGCCTCTTGCTCACGGTCTGGCGTCCTCTGTCTCTGGATTCTTATCTTCTCTGCGGATTACCTAACACGCGGTCAATCGGCTCATCGGCCCTGTCAGGGGTGCTAACGGGGACGATTCCGTTCTGGCACTTCTCTGGTCATCTCTCGGTCAAACCTCACGACCACTCGTAGGGCAGCAAATCACTGACGTCAGCCTCTGGCTCTCTGAATGCACGTCACACATCTGATCCTGGGTGCAAACATCATTGCAGCAATGTCCTGGAAGGAATCCTGCTAAAGGTCTCATCCACTCATGCCTATGCCGAACCAAACGGAAGCTGGCTCTCCTGCGCAACCTCTTCTCGCTCAAAAGACACCTGTGTCCTCATAACAATATTCCCTCGGAAACTGGTCACATCCCAACGTCTCTGTAAGCATGTCAGGTCTCTAGTCTCGACGGGAAGCAATGACAGCTCGTCAGTGTCTCACACGAACCTCTTGTTCCAACTGTCTCCATCGTTGTCCATTATGACGTCATGCCAAGCTACTATGCACTGCACTGTTCTCGGCCACGGTCAATCTGAAGTCTCTCACACGGACTCGAAATCGTGTATTCTGTAGCTTCATCACTCTGTAGCAGATGTCAGGTCGAACTGGTCCTCGGGAACACGTTCCAACCATCGGAGGAAAACTCATCACTCGTCCGTCCTTGATCAATTCGCAACGCATCTGGTAAGTTCCTTTATCCGAACCTGGCCAACTACCTCGTCGACAATGCCGAACTCTGGTCTGCTGGGTATGCGCAAAATGACCACTCCTGGGTCCAGGTCTTCTCGTATCGTACTCCAGAAAAGTCCTGTCGAGGTTCCTTCCTCAAATCTCAATCCTGCCGAAATGCCCGGAAGTCATCATCCAATGCTGAAGCTAAAGCTTATTCCGGAACGGCTGCATACTTATCGCGCTTCTTTCTGGAAGTTATATCCATATACCACGCCTCGGGGTGCACATCACATCTCTAATGTCAGCGGAGTGGGACGTCATCTCGTCGAAATCTCGTACGAACTCTTTACTTCACTCTGCTCAAATGTCGACTGATTCGGACTCGTCTAATCATGGCTGCATGAACTGCGCTCCGACGGCTACGGCCGTATCTGGAGTCTCCCAAGCAGTATCCCATCACGATATCCGAAAGATGTCGAGCCGTCCGATCGACTCGTCAGAACCTCATAATCCCCCAAGAGCTCACATCTCGGGTACAGTTTAATAGTATCGAGTACATGCCACAGCGTCGGTGGTCCAGCCGTAGAAGGGCAAACCCAAGCCTTACTAATGGCGCCGCGGAACCGCCGTAAACCCTAAGGTTCAAAGGCTGTCACACGGTCATTAAGTCGAGTTAGGGTTTCATTCTTCTAGAGGGTCCATAGAATCACCTGCATGTCCTTCCGTATACTTTAAACTTGGAAAATAGGCTCCTGGCATTCGATCGTCTCTATCGACTCTCAACGAACCTGCGTGAAGTCGTCTCTAGCTGAAATCAATCCACCTGATGACCTCGCATCGGGGTAAGCGAATTCACCACGCGTCCTAGTCATTTATCCTCGGTGACTAGCAACTCGCTATCATCTCTCTAAGAACATGCTCATGCTGCAGTAGCTCCAATCATCTGGGCGATATCTCGTCATTTGCAGCAACAACTGGATCCTACGCCTGTACGCCGAACAACGCCTCAATCCTCCAGGAAAGGCAACACATAAGCGGTCATCTCTGAATCAGCCTGCTCTATATCTGAGTAAGACTCTCTCCACACTGGAAATCTTCCACTCAACTGGGCCCGCTCTGGCGCAAAATCGGACGAATTACCTTCGTCTCTCAAATCGGGTAGACTAGCTATCATCAGTCGCAAATCTGCCTGCAAGCTCCGGCGATCTCCGCTCGTAAGCTCCGAAAGCAACATCCTGTCAATCTCAGCAACAGCTGGTCCATCTGTATGCACGATAGGCGACATCACAATCTCTGAGGTATGCTGTACATCAATAGTCCTCTCTCGACTGGCAGCTCTAACAATGGCCCGATCATCCGGTGCAAGGCCAAGCACTCGCCTCCACTAGAGGTCACAATCACCAACACTAACTCGAGACGTTCCCTTGTCACCAGAAAACACAACGGTCGGCACTCGTACCAAACGAGCTCACACCGGCCGTAACCCTAGCAGCAGCCCAAACTGCGCTCAAACATGGTGACAGGAACCTCAACCGAGTATCAAAGAGAGCACATCAATGGCAAGAAGGGAAACAACAGATCCAAAGTGGATGCATGACCATAGGAAGGAACAGTATCAATGAGGTATGATCATGAAACTAATAGAATCGGGGATCTCAAATGGACGAATAATCCAAGATATGAAGAGAATCACTAATCTCGAAAGTATGTACATCCTAAGGTTCCTTAAGCGGAGTGGCGTGTCGTAAGTATGTCGCGGAACATACCAACGGTACGTCACTCTACTTTAGTCACCTAATCCATCAACCAAGGGTCATCCTAAAACGACGAAAATTCGGGTTTACACCCCCTCAACCAAGTTCCGTATGGTCAAGCCTAAGTTCCGTGTAAAAACAACTCCTTAGGCTCCACATAGTCAAACTTAAACTCGAACCAAGGTCAACCTAGCGCTCTGATACCAACTTTGTCACGACCCGAAAGAGCACGTGACTGGCCCTTGAAACATATGAAGCCTATAGGACTCCATCTGATCCAAGTAAGCCAAAAGCCCAGAAATCTAAAACCATTTTTGATGAATAAGTAAAGAAATCTGATTTAAATAAGTGAAGAAATACAGGTTTGAAATCAAGGTTTTTAAAATAACTAAGCCGAAGGTATGTTTGGAAAACAATAAAGTCTTTTCTAAAAATTTCGGCAGAGTTTCTTTTGTAAAACTGGCCCCGAATGGGGTACAACAAGGATACAATATAAATGCAATGATAAAGGCATCCCCAAGCGGGAGCTAGCTCTTCGTCAATCGACGGTCACAACCACACAATGATATGATAATATACAACGCCAAGTGGCGAGGATCAAATCCAAAAGAAAGCTCAAAAGTAACAAGAAAACCGCAATACTTCTAAGCGCGACTCTAAGGTCGAAATAATACAATACTGTCTCTAAGTCTGAAAGAATATACAAGTTTTGGTTGATGGACAATTTCTAGATACAATGAAATAAAAAAAATACAATGGTGGTTCTTGATACAAAAGAATCCACCTACCAAAGCAAATCACCCGCAAGAAGGTAGTGTGCCAGAAATGCCGCAATAGAACCTGTACGGCAAAACCTGCAAGAACTGTGGCACAACGGGGGTGAGTTGCCAACTCGTGAATAGAAACATCTACAAGCAGAAACCGAATGCAAGACATAACCCTAAGTCAACGATCAGTAATATAATCCACAAAAGTGCATCTGAGTGTAATAAGGTGGCAAGGTAATATCTAAACATGTATGTAGTGCCAGGTACTCAGGTAATAACATGTCATCAGTGTAAGGTATGTCTGCATGAAGTAAATATGGTGAAATATCAATGATATCAATACACATATATTAGCGTCCCATACCACTAATATTGGTGTAAGATAAGTGTAAATCCAGTCTGTATATGAACCATGTCTGTATAACTGTGGAACCCGTCCACCTGTCACCCACTGACAGCAAGCATCATGTATGCAATGTGAGGATATAAATAAAATCATGGAAAACCCATCATGAAACCCGTGCCAAACATCGACACGTAAATCCTCATCCATATGGGGCTCCGTCTGCGGTATCGGCCCTCGGCCCCCGGCAGTACGAGTCAACCCATGTCCATCTCTGGGCTCCGTCTGCGGTATCGGCCCGTCGGCCCCCGGCAGTACGCCCATCTCTCAGCTCCAGGCGGTATCCCCCCGACATCCGCCGAGCTCAAATACAATCACCGGTAGGTACTCGCCCGCCTCCAGGCTCAATCGGCATAACCCATCGATCATCTTGCCGAGGGGAACCATACCGGGCCCACCACGAACCCGCAAACGGTATATCACCTCCTCGAATCGGGTTTCAAGCACACGTCTCAGCACCGAGAAAACGCGTGGTGGACGCACCAAATATCATATCACGAGGTACCGGGTTTTTCATAAAAGAACATCTTTTCTTAAATAATCCCACGGTCTTCAAAATCAGAAATCACATAAGAAGCCATATCAAGAAGTAAATCCAATGCAATGTGCTATGTAATCAATCAATGATGTATGCGACATGCAAGGAAGGGTAATCATATCGGAAATCATGTAACATGGAATATCATGAATGTAACAATACTACAGTGTAGTAGCATGGCAATTATCGATGATGAAGTGTGTGAGCCGGCAATAGTGTACGTGAAACATACGCATCATCGATAATGGTGCTGGTGTCCTAACAGCATGATAATAGCATAATAATGAACATATGCCAGCAATGCGAATAGCAGGAAAATGCAGATATCTAGTAGTCAACACCACAGTGAAGTATCTACTATGCACACTACATCTAAGTATCCGGTCATTCAGGAGGGGTAGGTGTAGAAACCACCTAAATCTGAGTCAATGTATATATATATATATATATATATATGTAGTCGGTGATCTCGCCTCAATGTCATATTGTAATATATCCTCGAGTTATGAGTGCGGATCTATCATCAATATCGGCTCGTACGGTAAATCGTCGTACGGCATCCCCAATAGCTGGGTAGGGTCAACATCTCACTGTCTCATCACATAACAGATATCACCATCATCAGATCGCATAGTCTGGAGTACTACTCTATGTCTAGTACAAAACGGTAACATCAGTAAGTATGCATGCGGGGGTAAACACATATCCCAAGCCCGCGAGAATCACAAGTCAAATCCCACATATGAATCGTATCAAATCACCGATCCCAGGGCACCAAGCCCACATCATCGACTCATCTCCAAGTCATCACATATGATCAAACACAGTGCAAGTATAAGTGATAAGCAAGGGTGTGTGTGTATAGGTGTAATTCTATCCTAGGGTTCGCGACTATGACTACACTAGTCACTGCTAACCCTAAACTATCCATAATACACCTATCATCACAATAAACTGCATAATAATCTATCTACGGACTGCGGGGGTGCTATACTCCATCCACCCGACTTCCCCCTGTAGATATAATCTACTCACCTGAATCCTGCGTGTCGGTGTCGATGTCTCCGTTATCTTCCGCATCGTCTCGGATCGTCGCGGTGTACCTACACACATCACACGTATCGCATCGCATCAAAACCAATTTAATACTTGAAACGACACACAACACACCAATACGATACGCTAAAACCGATACGACACGCCAAAAGGCCTATAGGTTAGAACCTACGGTTAGCCTTCGTAAAACAACTCGAAATCACTCGATATAGACGTGCAAACGTCACACGATCGAGATAACACATGAATATCAAAATCTGGAATTCAAAATACGCAAAACCAAATCCAAATTCAAAGCTGCAACTTGAGAAAATGATCCCAGATTTCATCTCAGGCCAAACTAGATCAATTCAACAACTCCAGGGTGCTATGCAGGGTAAATATGAGGTTCAGAAGCAAAATGGGGAGTTTTCATCATAGGGGGGCCGGCCACATACACTGTTTGGCCGGCCTGGCCGGCCCCACTAGGGAGTTAGGTGGTCGTCTCCCTAGGGTGGTCTCCTGGGTCACTAACTAGGCTACTGGTATCACTACTTTCCTCTAGAATTGTTCCAGTATACTCCAGATTTTCCTGCACACACAAACCGACATAAAGTCCCGAAATTCCGTATTCTTGGTTTCCAATGGGATTGGGCTGGGTTTCTAGCTCTAGGGTGCTCATACGATCTCCACTGAACTCAAATTACCCATCACAACTCACAATTCCCTCAAACCCTAACTAGTTTTCACCAAGTCCACAAATTCACCCGATATCGATTCTAAACTTGCATAGGGGTATAGGAAATGCTAAAACTAAGATTATGGTTCAGAAATTACCTTAATTAGCAACTCAAGAACTTTCTTGAGTTGCCCCAAGTGGTCACAATCCAAGCTTTCTAGGTCCATCTTGTAGATCTCGGGCTCGCGCATCTTTTTTGTGAAACCGACATAGGATTTTTGTGATGTTTTAGAGATGAAGAGAGGGCTTGAAGGTGGAGGAAGGGAGAGGGAGCAGCAGCTGCAGGAGGAGGAAGATGAGGGATGAAAATGATGGGAGGAATGGCTAGGTCTCATGGTCAATGGCCCATACCCCTCTCTCTCACCTACCCCATTCTCATTTTCCTTTTCTTTTTCTTTTTCCTTTTTCATTAAACCAAAACCTTCTCATGAGAATAGTAAACCCAAATGAATCCATGGAAACAAAATACACAAGTGTAGGAAAAAGTGATATGTGCAAGTTTTGCACAAAATTGCCGAAAAACCCGATTAGCGATTTTAATCACGATTAGCACCAAATTAGTGTCAAAATGATCACAACAATTTAAAAATGTCATAATTCCAATAAATAACCCATTTTAGAATTTTCCATAATTTTCCTTAATTTTTCTCCATTTATTTGCATTTAAATATAGATTTAATATTAAAATAATCAATAAAATAATATTAAATTATAAAAATTCCCAAAATTAATGTTTTATATTTTTGAAAATGTTACACTATAGGATAGTTAGAAGTGATATGATATGATTGATATGTGATGGCGAGATTCGAGGATGATGTTCGACAATATTGCCGTATTGGATACTATAGGACTAGATAGCTGACGTAGGTGTGTCATCCGAACCATACCTATTTTCAAAATGAAGTATCGTATGCATCTTTTAAACAAATACCTTAAGGGGCGTTACGGATTTTTAAATGATATTTTTTTCTTGTACACACCGTAGCCTCTACTTTCAAAACTACGATTCGCCCCTTTGAAAACTGATTGTATGGTTCGGGTATGTATGTTAGATTTGATACGTATGCTTAGAGTAGAGGTAGAATGCATTGGTAAAATTGACTTAATATTGGTGATAAATGCGATGAAAAGATAAGACGATGTAATATGATGGTTGGTGATATGTTGGTATACGGATGTGAGTCGATTGATATGATTGATACCTTCGCCGATCCCCTGATATGAGATTGTTATGGATTTGACCTGGAACATAGGTATATAGATAATTATAATGTGTGAATCTTGAGTGATATGCCGTACAAGACGTTGGGTCCGTACCCTCATTGTCGTAAAGGTTGATAGGATTCCTATTGGTTTTATGCCGTCGTACGATGATTTTCCGTACATGATGAGTTTGACTTAGTGATTGATCCATGCCCTTGACTAGAGGATGTCGTACGATGGATTATACCGTATGTGATGCTGTGAGGCTAGATGCCGGTTGATAGATTCACCGACTCAGACATATGATAGATACGTATGCCCGTCAGCATTTGCATATGATTTACCTTATGCTGCATTCATGTGATTCGCATTGCATTATCTATACCTGTGCTAGTACACCTGCACCATTATCGATGATGCATATATTACACGTACATAGATTTGCCAGCTCACACACTTCATCATCGATAATTGCCAAGTCACTATACAATAGAATTGTTGCATCATGATATGACTCCCTGCATAGATTACCTGCTATAGTTGCTTATGCACCTTCATACGATGTTGCATTTACTTTGAAGAAATTGGGAACCGCAGGATATATTTTTAAAACTAGAATCATTTAAAAAGGCGGTGTTCCCTTAATATGTCACATCACTGCTCCATGTTGCATGTATGCTTACATTTCTATCATATGTCGCATACACCATGCTTTATGATTTTACGCATTGAGATATGCTGTTTTCATGAGATTTCTGGATTTGAGAACCGTGGTGATTTCAAAAGTAAGTGTGTATTATTTTAAAAAAAACCCGGTTTCTCTTGATATGATATTTCAGTGCGTCCACCTTGTGTTATCTCGGTTCTGAGAGTGGCATGTGAAACCCGATTCGAGGAGCGGTAGACACCGTCTGTGGGTACATGGTGGACACGGTGAGGTACCCCGGTGCAAGAAGACTCGTATATGTTAGACGGTGAGCCTGGCAGGGGAGCACTACCTACTGATGATTGTTTTGGACTCGGCGGTTATCCGGAGGATACCGACCGGAGTAGAGAGATGGATATGATGGCCGACCAGGGTGTGCGGCGCCTGAGATATATGAGGATTTGCGTGTCGATGCAAGACACGGTTTCATGATGTTTTCGAGTGTCGAAGTTAGACACTCCGGTTCCATGATTTTTTATGTGTCGCGAGGGACACCCGTTGATTTATATCCTCATACTTTTAAGCATATGCTTTTATGATATTTACATGCATGATATTGTTGTGTCATTGGTTGATACGTGGACGAGATCCACATGCATACAGACATTGATTATATGGTTGGACGAGATCCACATGCATACATACATCGATTATATTGTTGGATTATATCCGCGTACTTATAGGTATTGATTACATTGTTGGCACATATACAGTTACGGTCACCCTAGATATCATAGTATTAACTTATTGATATAGTTGACCTAGGAAATCGTTGTTTATTCGATTTCTGCTCGGTGATGTTTTCTACTCACGAGTTAGCAACTCACCCCCGTTGTGCCACAGTTTCTTGCAGGTTTTGCCGTACAGGTTTCGTTGCGGCTTTGCTGGCACACTGCTTCTTTCCGGGTGATTGCTTTGTTAGGTGGGTTCACTTGTATCGTGACCACCATTGTACTTTATGTTATTCAGTTGTATCTAGTAAACTCCATCAACCAGACATGTATATTTATTAGACTTAGAATACCTGTTGTATATTCTTTCGACCATAGAGTCGCGCGTTGTATTATTATGATTTTCTTGTTGTTTTTGAGTTTCCTTTTCAGTTTTGATCCTAGCCCTTCGGTATTGTATATTTTATTACTTGTGTGGTTGTGACCGTCGATTGACGAAGAGCTAGCTCCCGCTTGGGGATTCCTTTTATCATTTCGTATACTATTCATGTTTTACCCCGTTTGGGGCCAGTATTTACAAAGGAAACTCTGCCGAAATTTTCAGAAAAGACTTGTGATTTTAAAAACGCATATTTCGGCTTATTTTAATAAAACACTTCTTTAAAATGGTTTTAGATTTCTTGGATTTTGGCTTACTTGAATTAGATGGGGACCTATAGACTTCATATGATTCAAGTGCCAGTCACGTACCATTTCGGGTCGTGACAAAGTTGGTATCAGAGCGCTAGGTTAACCTTGGTTCGAGTCTTGGTTTGACTATGCGGAACCTAGGGCGTTTGTATATATACGGAATCTAGGCTTGACCTTACGGAACTTAGACTTAGTCGAGGGGGTATTAGACCCGAACTTTCGTCGCATAGTTTGACCTTGGTTGATGGAGTAGGTGACTTAAGGAGAGTGACGTACCGTGTGGATGTTTCGCGGAATACTTACGATACGCTACTCTGCTTAAGAAGCCTTAGGATGTACATTTTCTTGCATAGCATTATATTCATTCATGATCTATCCTCATCGATATCGGTTTATGGTTTTGCTTCCACGACTACACGGGCAGAGAAAGCTATGGCTAGAGTTGCGGTCAGCACGAGCTCATCATGGACGAGGACTGACCAGAGCGTGATTCCAGGGACATATGATTTGCATAGATGCGTCGTTTTATTGTGTTTTCGTGCCATGAGCGTTTGATGGATCGCTTTTACGAGATTTCTCGGACGTGCAGATCAGCACCAGAGGATCAGGCTACTGCTAGAGGCCAGCCAGCATGAGATGACCGTCAATGCACCGATTTTTTTGACGATGGAGGCACTGTTCAGCGTGCGGACGAATGAGCCATTTGTTGCTGCAAATGATGAGATATCACCCCAGATGTTTGGTGCCATTGCCGCACGAGTTGTACTTAGAGATATGATAGAAGATCGCTAGTCACCCAAGGAGGAATGACTAGGACATGTGATTCGTTGCCTACCCCTATGCGAGGTTATCAGATTGATTGGTTCGAGCTAGAGACGACTTCACGCAGGAACGTTGAGAGTCGATAGAAGACGATCGAATGTCAGAAACCCATTTTTCTAAGTTTAAGGTATTCGGAGAAACATGCAAGTAATTCCGTGGACTCTCTAAAAGAATGAAACCCTAACTTGATATATTGACCATGAGAACGCTCTGAAACCTTAGGGATTACAGCAGTTCAGCGGTGCCATTGATGAGGCTTGGGTTTGCCCTTCTACGGCTGGTCCATAGGTACTGTGGCATGTACTGGAATACTATTAAACTGTACTCAAGATGTTGAGCTCTTGGGGGATTATGGAACTTTGACGAATCGATCGGAAGGTTTGACGTCATTCGGATATCACACGATGGGATGCATTGCTTGGGAGACTCTAGATACGAGTATAGTCGTTGGAGTGCAGTCCATGCAGCCACGAAGAGACGAGTCCGAAGCAGTCGATAGTAGAGAAAAGTGGAGTAAGAGGTTCGTACGAGATCTTGATGAGATGACATTCCACTCCGCCGACATCAGAAATGTGATACGCATGCAGAGGCATTGTAGATGGATATATCTTCTAGAAGGAGTCGCGATGAGTATGCAGCCATTCTGGAACAAGAAATAGATTTAGTAAAGGACGATGACTTCCGAGCAGTTCGGCAGAAACGAGATTTGGGAGAGACCTCGACAGGACCTTTCTGGAATAATTTACGAGAAGACTTGGACCCAGGAGCGGTCATATTACGCACACCCAGCAGGCCAGAGTTCGGCATCGTCGACGAGACATGTTATGAGTGACCACGACAGTTGGCTTGAGATTCTTAGAGGATGTGCTTGAGCGAGAATATTCTGCCATACTTGATTTCGGTATTTTGGGTGATCTATTCGCATGATTGAGTTTTGATGACTGAGTATCATGATATTTGTTTTCGTGCACCATGGTTGCACCTACTGGGTATTCATATTTTATGCATAGTTATTACACTTGAGATATGCTTTCTACGTCGTTGTTTTGATTTATGATTTATGCACAGTTATTGCACTTGATATCGTTTTTGTGTCTTGGCTGCACATGTTTATGATTTCATGGATTTCATACAGTTGGGTTGATTTTGTGCAGATGGTACGCACACGATTTGGTTTTTGCACTCGGTATAGTTCGCATATGCTTGCAGTGCATTGATATGTATTTTGTGCACCACAGTTGCACCTGACTTCGTTTTGATATCATTCGAGACATTGATTTTGTTTTCATGCCTATGTTATGCATGTGATTTGACTTATGCTTTCGGCATAGTTTTCATACACTTTTAGCATTTGGTACGTATTTTGTGCACGCGGTTGCACATGGTTATGAGATTATATACCACGGTATACTGGATTTGGATTTGAGATGTGTTGTATACCGTCGATTTCGATTGTGATACTCGATATTTGTCTTGTGCACCTGATTGGATTCTTGCGCATATTTGACGCGCTTGGATTGGATTTTGCGCATGTTCGGCGCTTGATATTGGATTTCATGATTTCGTGCATGTTGGATGCACATGATTTAGATTTTATTCATGCATGATGGATGCACCTGATTTGGATTTTCGCGCATGTTGGGCGCATGATATGAGATGCGATTTTGGTGCACACTAGATGCACTAAATTGGTATTCTTTGTGCATATCAGATGCACCTGGTATTGCTGTCAGGCACACCCGTTGCCTATGACAGGTGTTCGTGCACACCCGTTGCACTTAGATGGTGTCTCTGTGCATATGTATGGCACATTTATAGATTTCGATTTCCGTGTGCACCAGACGCACACGACATTCTTGTGCACATTTTGGGATTGATTTCTTATGGCGCAGTACGTTGTGATGATATTTACTATTTTTTTCGTACTGAGCAGGAATAGTCCGAGAACAGTACCTGGATATATTTTGCATGCATTGATAGTTATCGAAGGGATTTCCAAAAAAAAGGAGGCTATAGTCTCAGTATTTACCTACGTGTCTGAGATGACACAAAACGTTTAAAATAAGGAAACCCTTCTAAATTATTTTCAAAACGGCGAGACGTGCATATTAAACAAAGGATATATATAGATATAGCAATTCTCTTACAATAAACGTCCGCCACCGTGCCGTATTACGCGCATCGCACAACGACTTAAAAATGTTTGGCATGCATTTCTTTCCGTCGTTTTAATGATATTTACATGTATAGTTTGATGTATATCATGTTGGTTTTCGTATTGGATTTGACATTGGTGTCTTCACCATAACTTCGATGATTGCGGGATGCTTGACGAATTTATGATTTTTGATTATATACTTGTTTTTCAAGTGCATGCATTGCGCTATGATGTGATTTATGTATTTATGATTTCGGGACCCTGACGGCTTAGTCTTTTACTGAAATGTTTTAGTATTTGAGGGGTTTAAATTTAAATTTGGGGACCGAATTTCTTTAAGGGGGGAAGATTGTAACATTTCAGAAAAATAAAATATTGTTTTTGGGAATTTTTATAATTAAATAATAAAATATTGAATATTTTAATAATGTGGTATAATTAAATACTGATAAATCGGGGGAAAATTTGGAAATTTCTAAAAAAGAGGGTGCCTTGTGTGATTTATGCAAATTATGAAAATTTGTGATTTATTTAACACTATTTTAATGTTAATCGCGATTAAATATCGCTAATCTTGCATTAATCCGGTTTTCAGCACATGACACGCATCGTGTCATATTTTACAATTTTTCATCTTTTCTACCATGGCTTTTCTTTTTGATTTGCTTGGATTTGTATTGAATTGGAATGAAAATGTCACGACCCGAAATATTAGCCCGTGACCAGCACTTGAATCACGCAACGTCTAAAGACATAACGAAATTCAAGTAAGCTAAATCCAGAAATCTAAACCTTTTTAAGAAAATAAAGGAGGCGAAGTTTTGAAGTAAAGGTATAATGAAATCAAGTTCTCTTGATGCATAGAAAATGAACATGAAAATGCAAGTGGATTATGCAAGTTTAAAAACATATTTCGTCTTTTTGAAAATTTGGGCAGCACCTCCTTTGTATATTTTGATCAAAAAACCACATATACAAGATAATGATAAGGGCATCCCCAAGCGAGAGCTAGCTCTTCGCCAAACGGCGGATCACAACCAAGCAAGACAATATATATAAGTATACGACGCCCAACGGCGAAGATCACCACAAAGATAAAGAAAAGCAACACATGAAAACCACAAGAAGCGGAAAACCCCTCGCTCTAAGTCTCGCAACCACAAACCCACTAAGTCTCATTACTTATACAATTTATAAATTTTGATTGATGGAGTTGACTAAATACAATATGAAATATAATACAAGAGTGTGTACGATACAAACGCCCCACCTACCAATGCAAAACACCCAACTGAAGCTACGTGCCAGCGATGCCGCTACGGATCCATCCGGTCAACCTGCAAGAACTGTGGCACAATGGGGGTGAGTTTCAAACTCGTGAGTAGAAAAACATCTCCAAGTAGAAATCGAATAAACAACAACTCCTAGGTCAGCTATATCATAAAGGAAATACTATGATATCTAGGGTGACCGGGTCATCATATGTGCCGACAATGTAATCAACACCTATATGTATACGGATATAATCGAACAATATAATCAGTGTATGTATGCACGTGGATCTCGTCCAACCAGATTATCAATGTATGTATGCATGTGGATCTCATCCAACCATAATCAATGTATGTATGCATGTGGATCTCATCGAACCATAATCAATGTATGTATGCATGTGGATCTCATCCAACTATAAACAATGTATGTATGCATGTAGATCTCATCCAACCATAATCAATATATATGTGCAAGTAAGTATGAGGATATAAATCAACGGTGTCTCTCGCGTCACATCAAAAACATCATGAAAACCGTGTCTAGCATCGACACGTAAATCCTCATATATCGGGCTCCGTCAGTCCGGATCGGCCCACGGGCTCAGTCTGCGGAATCGGCCCTCAGCCCCGGCAGTACGGGTCGGCCCGTATCCATCTCTCGTCTTTGGTCAGTATCATCCGGATAACCGCCAGGTCCAACCAATCACCGGTAGGTAGTAGTCCCTCTTCCAGGCTCACCGCCTGTATACACAGCATCCCTTTCTTGCCCCGGGGTACCATACTGGGTCCACCATGTACCCGTAATCGGCCTCATCCGCCTCCTCAAATCGGGTTTCACATGTCGCTCTCAGAACCGAGAAAACACATGGTGGACGCACTGAAATATCATATCAAGAGAAACCGGGTTTTTAAAACAGTATATATTTTCTTTTGAAATAGCCACGGTTCTCAAATCCAGAAATTTCATGAAAATAGCATATCTCAATGCGAAAAATCATAAAGCATGATGTATGCGACATATGATAGAAATGTAAGCATATCCGTATATCATGTAACATGGAACAGTAATATGCACATATCGAGGGAAAACCGCTCTTTTAAATGAATCCAGTTTTAAGATATATCATGCGGTTCCCAAATCTCCAAAATCGAATGCAATATCGTATAAAAGTGCATATGTGTATATATGCAAGTATGGTGTACAATATAGATGTGCGCAAGTCTGGTGTACAATATGTATGTACACAAGTATGGTGTACAATATAGATGTGCGCAAGTATAGTGTACAATATGCATGTACGCAAGTATGGTGTACAATATAGATGTGCGCAAGTATGGTGTAAAATATGCATGTACGCAAGTATGGTGTACAATATAGATGTGCGCAAGTATAGTGTACAATATGTATGTACGTTATGCGAAGAGTCATATCATGATGCAGCAATCCTACTGTGTAGAGACATGGTAATTATTGATGATGAAGTGTATGAGCCTACAATCTATGTACGTGTAACATACGCATCATCGATAATGGTGCAGGTGTACTATCACAGGTATAAGTAATGCAATGCAAATAACATGAATGCAGCATAAGGTAAATCATATGCAAAGGCTGACGGGTATATGTATCTAACATGTCCCAGTCGAGAAATCTATCAATCGGCATCCAGCCTAACAACATCGCGTATGGAATAATCCATCGTACGGCAAGCTCTAGTCAAGGGTAGGGATCAATCATCAAGTCAAACTCATCTCACATGGAAAATCATCGTACGGCGGCATTAAGCTATAAGGGATCCTATCAACCTATAAGACAAAGAGGGTACGGCCTAATATCACGTATGGCCTATCATCCATGATTCACAACATTCTACATATATATATATACATACATACATACATACATACATATATATATACATACATACATACATACATATATATATATATACCTATGTCCCAGGTCACATCCATAACGATCTCATATCAGGGGACCGACAAGGTATCAATTATTTCAATCGAGTCACAACCGTATACCAACATATCATCAAATCATCAAATTCGTCTCATATTCTTTTCATCGCATTTATATCTCACATCAACTCAAGTTTACATAAACATTCTATCTCTACTATAAGTATAAGTGTTTAATCTAACATACACACCCGAACCATACAATCAGATTTTTAAAGAAGCGAATCGTAGTTTTGAAAATAGGGCCACGGTGTTTTTAAGGAAAAGATATCATTTGAAAATCCGTAATATCCTTTAAGGTATATATTTAAAAGATACATACGATTCTTCGGTTTAGAAAAAGGTATGGTTCGGATGACACATCCACATCGACTATCTAGTCCTACAGTACCGTAAACGGCAATATCGACAAACGTCGTCCTCAAATTCCGTCATCCTATATAGTCGTCACCTATCACTTCTAACTACTCCCAAGTTTCTAATATGGTTTCATCGCTATCTTCATTCTAACCCTAGTTTCCTAATCTGGGTTTCCTTAACCATATTCTATAAATCAGTTTTCCATCAAAACTTTGCGGGGGTGCTATACGCCATCCACCCGACTTCCCCCGTAGATATTGATCTACTCACCGTAGTCTTCGCTTGCCGAAGTCGTTGATGCCACGCTCCGTCGCCTCGGAATCCATGCGAAGGTACCTACAATAACAATGCATATCGCAACGCTATTAAAATCAAGTTCTAAAATCCAAAACGGCACGCGCCTTGCTCGTAGGTTAGAACCTATAGCATACGCGTACAAAATCAACCAAACAACCCTTGTTGTTGATGTACGAACATCCCACAACCAAATACAAATCCAAATAACAAGAATTAGCATTTCAAAATACGGAAAACATAGTAAAAATCACTCTAAAAAGCTCCCAGATTTTGACTCAGGTCAAATAAATCTAAGCGAACAAGTATAGGGTAATGTATATAGTGTATTTGAGCTACTGGACCAACCCCGACACCCCACCCCACCAAGTGGCCGGCCACCTACCCATAAAATCTGGCCTCCTCGCCCCCCCCCCCCCCGCTCCAATGAGGTTCGTTCTGTCATGGTGGTCTCCTGGTAGTGTATCTAGGTCCCTGGTATTGTTTACTTTTCTATAAAATGTCCCGGTTCATTCCAGATTTCCCTGCACGCTCCAATTCCTCACAAACCGACATGAAAGTTCTGTAATTCCGTATTTTGGGTTTCAGTTGGGCTTGGTCTAGATTTCTTTCATTATAGGGGGTCTAAGGTCCTTAATAAGGCTCAAGTTCACCAACACAACTCAAATAAAACCCTAACCCTCTCTAGAATTTTCCAAAGTGCACAAAACTACACGAAATCGATTTTAATCTTGAATAAAGGCTAAAGCAATTTAAATACTATTCTATTTATGAAGGAATTACCTCATTTGACACTCATGAATCCTCAAGATCATCAAAATATGAATTTTCTTGGTCCAATATGCTTCCCTTGAGCTTGTGCAAGTTTTTAATGAAATGGGTATGGGGTTTTGGTGGATATTTCATATAGGGGTCATGAGGGTAGAGGATGGAGGGAGACGAGGAAGAAGAAGAAGAAGAAAATGGTGGAGGACATAATGAGGCAACACCCTCTCTCTCCCTCTAAATTATTCTCACTTCTCTCTCACACACAAAAAGTATACCTAGCTTAATCATTATGTCTCCTTTTTGACTTTTCTTTTTCTTTTCTTTTCTTCTCTCAAATAAAACAACAACTATGATATAAAATATGAAGAAAAGCCATGATAAAAATGTAACAAGTGTAAAAATGACAAGATGCATGTCATGTGCACAAAACAAGCTTAATGCGCGATTAGCGATATTTAATCGCGATTAGCACTAAAAGTGAATATAATAAATCATAAAAATTCATAATTTTCTTAAATCACAAAAAGCACCATATTCTAGTAATTTCCAAAATTTTCTAAAAAAATTCCCAATTTATCGGTATTTAATTATACCGCCCTATTAAAATATTCATATTTTATTATTAAATTATACCAATTCCCAAAAAATATTATTTTATTTTTCTGAAATGTTATAATCTTCCCCCCTTAAAGATATTTGGTCCCAGAATTTAAATTTAAAACCCCAAACTCTAAAACATTTCAATAGCCAACTCAAATCAACGGGGCTCCGAAATCATGGAAAATGCAGAAATAACACAGCGCATCGCGTGCGCCTGAAAACGAATACAAAACTCAAAATCCGAACTCCGTCAAGCGTCACGCAAATCATCTAATTTGCACGCATATCCTCAGAGTTACAATAGAGATACAGATCTCGAAATCCACTACTGAAATCCAATATACCCTAGACAAATACTATAATACGTGTATAGTACGCATCCTTGAAAAACTTTCAAGAACTAAATAAAACTCATGCAAAATCTTTCTAAATCGCCGCGTGAATACGTAACCCACGGCATAAGTGACGGATGCTCATTTTAAAATAATAATATATGTCCATATATGTTTTCTTAAATACACGTTCCGTCGTTTTCAAAATATCCCAAAAGGTTTTCCTTTATAAATGTTTGTGTCGCTCACGGACATGTAGGAAATAGCGAGACTATAGCTCTTTTTCAAAAACGTCTTGGTAAACTTTTAATGCATGTAAAGTACTCAGGTACTGTCCTCAGATCAGTCTTGTTAGGCTACTACACAATATAGTGCCAATCAAGGAAATAAAGTGCTCAAAAGCAAAATCAGCCTCAAAAGGCGTATCCAATAATAACATGCATCTGGTGAGCAAGGAAATCAAATCCAAATACAGGTGCCACAATATGCAGAAAAGCCAAAACTAAGTGCAACAGGTGTGCACGAAAACATCCGCTCAGTGCAACGTGTGTGCACGACAACAATATCGGGTGTATCTGATATGCACAAAGAATCCCGATTTAGTGCATCTGGTGTGCACCAAAATCGCATCTCATATCATGCGCCCAACACGCGTGAAAATCCAAATCAGGTGCATCCATCATGCACGAATAAAATCTAAATCATGTGCACCCCACATGCACGAAATCACGAAATCCAATATCAAGCGCCGAACATGCGCAAAAGCCCAATCCAAGCGCGTCAAATATGCGCAAGAATCCAATCAGGTGCACAAGGTGCACAAAACAAATATCGAGTATCACAATCGAAATCGACGGTATACAACACATTTCACTCGAAATCCAAATCAGGTATACCGTGGTATATAATCTCACAACCATGTGCATCAGCGTGCACAAAAGCAAATCAAAATACCAAAAGTGCATGAAAACTATGCCGAAAGCATAAATCAAATCATATGCATGCCCTAGGCATGAAATCACAATCAATATCTCAAATGACATCAAAACGACGTCAGGTGCAACTGTGGTGCACAAAATACGTATTAATGCACTGCAAGCAAATGCGAACTATACCGAGTGCAAAACACAAATCGAATGCGTACCATATGCACAAAATCAACCAAACTGTATGAAATCCATGAAATCACAAACATGTGCAGCCAAGGCACAAAACGATAATAAGTGCAATAATTGTGCACAAAATATAAATACACAGTAGGTGCAACCATGGTGCACGAAATCAATGTCATGAAACTCAATCATCAAAACTCAAATCCAAGCGATATAAGCACGATACTTGGATCACAAACAAAAATCGCAATAAATGACATCGAGGTACACCTCCTACAATGTCGAAAAATAAATTGGTGCGCCTAAAACCGGCAGAACAAGAATACCCGCCTGCCACCTGTTCACGGCCTGGTGTCTTCTTTCTCTGGGTCTTCATTTTCTCTGCGGATTTACCGATCTCGCAATTCATCGGCTCATCGGCCCAGTCAGGGGTGCTAACGGGGACGATTTCGTCTTAGCACTTCTCTGGTCATCTCTCGGTCAATCATCACGACCTCTCGTAAAGCAGCAGGTTACTGGCGTTGGACTCTGGTCCTCTGAATACACGTGACACAACTGATCCTGGGTTCAAATCTCATTGCAGCAGTGTCCTGGAAGGAATCCTGCTCAAGGTCTCTTCCGATCTCGCCTATGCCGAACCGTACGGAGGCTGGTACTCTTACATAATCCTTTCTTGTTTTCTGGACATCTACGTTCTCAGCATAACATTTCCTCGGGAACTGGCCGTATCTCAACGCCTCTGTATACACATCATATCTCTAATCTCGATGGGGAGTAGCAATAGCTCGTCAGCATCGTGCATGAACCTCTCTTTATCATCGTCCGCTTCGACGTCACGTCTTGCTGTCTACGTACTGCTACTGTCCTCGGCTATGGTCAATCCGAAGTCTCTTACACGGACTCGAAATCGCGTACTCTGCTTCATCACTCTGTAGAAGATATCTGGCCGAACACGTCCTTGGGAACTCGTCCCAACCATCGGTGGAATACTCAATACACGTCCATTCTCGATTAACTCACAATGCATCTGGGTGAGGTCCTCTATCCAAAGCTGGTCAGCTTATTGGTCTCCTATCACATGGTATCCGGACGGCGTTAAACTTTTCGATCGAGTCATCGAGGTCCTAAAATTTCCCAAAGGCTCAACACCTGAGCACAGTCTAAAAATATCTGGTACATACCACAGTACCTCTGGACCAGCCGTAGAAGGGCAAACCTAAGCCTCACTGATGGCACCGCTAAACTGCCGCAAACCCTAAGGTTCAAAGCGGTTCCATGGTGATCATGTCGAGTTAGGGTTTCATTCTTCTAGAAGGTCCACAGAATCACTTGCATGTTCCTCCGAACACTTTAAACTTGGGAAAAATGGTTTTCTGACACTCGTTCGAACTTTTTAGCTTCGCCTATACAACATGTGAATACCCTTCGTCCGCATGCTAAACAATGCCTCAATCCTCCAGGAAAGGCGATACATCGACGGTCATCTCGGGATCGGTCTACTCTACATCTGAGTAAGACTCTCCACACTGAAAATCTTCAACTCAACTGGGTCTGCATCGGCGCATCAACCTGATGAATCACCTTCGTCTCTCAACTCGGGGTAGACTAGTTATCATCTGTCGCATTTCTGCCTGGAAGCTCCGGCGATCTCAGCTCGTATGCTCTGGAAGCAACATCCTATCAATCTTAGCAACAGCTGGGTCATCTGTTTGTACGGTAAGCGACATCACAATCTTTGAGGTATGCTGTACATCAACAATCCTCTAGCAACAGGCAGCTCTATCAATGGCCCGATCATCCGGTGCAAAGCCAAACACTCGCCTCCAATAAGAGGTCACAACACAAACGCTAACTCGAGACGTTCCCATGTCTCCAGAAAACACAACGGTCAGCCCTCGTCCATGACGAGCTCGCCCTGAACGCAATACTAGCAGCAGCTCAATCTACACTCAAACCATGGTGATAGGAACCTCAATCGAGTATCGAAAAGAGTAGATCAACGGCAAGAAAGGAAACGACAGATCCATAATAGATACATGATCATAAGAAGGAACAACATCAATGAATGTATGATCACGGAAACTAATAGAATCGCGAATCTCAAATGGATGTATAATCATGAGTACGAAGAGAATCATAGATCTCAAAAATGTACATCCTAAGGTTTCTTAAGTGGAGTATCGTATCGTAAATATGCCGCGGAACATACGTACGGTACGTCACTCTACTCAAGCTAACTACTCCATCAATCAGGGTCAGCCTACGAAACGAAAGTTCGGGTTTAATACCCCCCCCCCCGCCCGTTCAAGTCTAAGTTCCGTAAGGTCAAGCCTAGGTTCCGAAATACATACCCGCCCTAGACTCCGCATAGTCAAACATAGACTCGAACCAAGGTTAAACCTAACGCTCTGATACCAAATTTGTCATGACCCAAAATATTAGCCTGTGACCAGCACTTGAATCACGCAACGTCTAAAGGCGTAACGGAATTCAAGTAAGCTGAAAACCCAGAAATCAAAACCTTTTTAAGAAAATAAAGGAGGCGAAGTTTTGAAATAAAGGTATAATGAAATCAAGTTCTCTTCATGCATAGAAAATGAAAATGAAAATGCAAGTGGATTATGCAAGTTTAAAAACATGTTTCATCTTTTCGAAAATTTGGGCAGCACCTCCTTTGTATATTTTGATCAAAAAACCACATATACAAGATAATGATAAAGGCATCCCCAAGAGGGAGCTAGCTCTTCGCTAAACGGTGGATCACAACCACGCAAGACAATATATATAAGTATACGACGCCCAACGGCGAAGATCACCACAAAGATAAAGAAAAGAAATACATGAAAACCACAAGTAGCGGAAAACCCCTCGCTCTAAGTCTCGCAACCACAAACCCACTAAGTCTCATTACTTATACAATTTACTAATTTTGATTGACGGAGTTGACTAGATACAATATGAAATATAATACAAGAGTGAGCACGATACAAATGCCCCACCTATCAATGCAAAACACCAAAATGAAGCTACATGCCAGCGATGCCGCTACGGATCCATGCGGTCAACCTGTAAGAACTGTGGCACAACGGAGGTGGGTTGCCAACTCGTGAGTACGAAAAAATCTATAAGTAGAAATCGAATAAACAACGAATCCTAGGTCAACTATATCATAAAGGTAATACTATGATATCTAGGGTGACCGGGTCATCATATGTGCCAACAATGTAATCAACACCTATTTGTGTGAGGATATAATCTAACAATATAATCATTATATGTATGCACGTTGATCTCGTCCAACCAGATTATCAATGTATGTATGCATGTGGATCTCATCCAACCATAATCAATGTATGTATGTATGTGGATCTCATCCAACCATAATCAATGTATATGTGCAAGTAAGTATGAGGATATAAATCAACGGTGTCTCTCGCGACACATCAAAAACATCATGAAAACCGTGTCTAGCATCGACACGTAAATCCTTATATATCAGGCTCCGTCATTCCGAATCGGCCCACGGGCTCCGTCTGCGGAATCGGCCCTCGACCCCGGCAGTACGGATCGGCCCGTATCCATCTCTCGTCTCTGGTCAGGATCCTCCGGATAACCACCAGGTCCAACGAATCACCGGTAGGTAGTAGTCCCTCTGCCAGGCTCACCGTCTGTATACACAGCATCCCTTTCGTGCCCCGGGGTTCCATACCGGGTCCACCATGTACCCGCAATCGGCCTCATCCGCCTCCTCGAATCGGGTTTCATATGTCGCTCTCAGAACCGAGAAAACACATGGTGGACGCACTGAAATATCATATCAAGAGAAACCGGGTTTTTAAAACAGTACATACTTTCTTTTGAAATAGCCACGGTTCTCAAATTTAGAAATTTCATGAAAATAGCATATCTCATTGCAAAAAATCATAAATCATGATGTATGCGACATATGATAGAAATGTAAGCATATCTGTATATAACGTAACATGGAACAGTAATATGCACATATAGAGAGAAAACCGCTCTTTTAAATGAATCCAGTTTTAAAATATATTATGCGGTTCCCAAATCTCCAAAATCGAATGCAATATCGTATAAAGGTGCATATGTGTATATACGCAAGTATGGTGAACAATATAGATGTGAGCAAGTATGGTGTACAATATGTATGTACACAAGTATGGTGTACAATATAGATGTGCGCAAGTATGGTGTACAATATGCATGTACGCAAGTATGGTGTACAATATAAATGTGCGCAAGTATGGTGTACAATATGTATGTACGTTATGCGAAGACTCATATCATGATGCAGCAATCCTACTGTGTAGTGACATGGAAATTATCCATGATGAAGTGTGTGAGCCTATAATCTGTGTACGTGTAACATACGCATCATCGATAAGGGTGCAGGTGGACTATCACAGGTATAAGTAATGCAATGCGAATAGCATGAATGCAACATAAGGTAAATCATATGCAAAGGCTGACAGGTATACGTATCTAATATGTCCGAGTCGGGGAATCTATCAATCGGCATCCAGCCTAACAACATCGCGTACGGTATAATCCATCGTACGATAACCTCTAGTCAAGGATAGGGATCAATCATCAAGTCAAACTCATCACGCACGAAAAATCATCGTACGGCGGCATTAAGCTAGAAGTGAACCTATAAACCTATAAGACAATGAGCGGCCTATCATCCATGATTCACAACATCCTATATATATATACACACACACACACACACACACACACACACTTATGTCCCAGGTCACATCCATAACGATCTCAAATCAGGGGACCGACAAGGTATCAAACATTTCAATCGACTCACAACCGTATACCAACATATCATCAAATCATCATATTCGTCTCATATTCTTTTCATCGCATTTATATCTCACATCAAGTCGATTTTACATAAACATTCTATCTCTACTATAAGTATAAGTGTTTAATCTAACATACACACCCGAACCATACAATTAGATTTTTAAAGAAGCGAATCGTAGTTTTGAAAATAGAGGTTACGGTATTTTTTAGGAAAAGATATTATTTGAAAATCCGTAACATCCCTCAAGGTATATATTTAAAAGATACATATGATTCTTCGGTTTAGAAAAAGGTATGGTTCGGATGACACATCTACATCGACTATCTAGTCCTACAGTACCCTAATCGGCAATATCGACAAACGTCATCCTCAAATTCCGTCATCCTATATAGTCGTAACCTATCACTTCCTACTACTCTCTAGTTTCTAATATGGTTTAATCTCTATCTTCATTTTAACCCTAGTTTCCTAATCTAGGTTTCCTTAATCATATTCTATAAATCAGTTTTCCATCAAAACTTTGCGGGGCTGCTATACGCCATCCACCCGACTTCCCCCGTAGATATTGATCTACTCACCGTAGTCTTCGCTTGCCGAAGACGTTGACGCCACGCTCCATCGCCTCGGAATCCACGCGAAGGTACTTACAATAACAACACATATCGCAATGCTAATAAAATCAAGTTCTAAAATCTAAAACGGCACACGCCTTGCTCGTAGGTTAGAACCTATAGCATACGCGTACAAAATCAACCAAACAACCCTTGTTGTTGATGTACGAACATCCCACAACTAAATACAAATCCAAATAACAAGAATTAGTATTTCAAAATACGGAAAACATAGCCAAAATCACTCTAAAAAGCTCCCAGCATTTGACTCAGGTTAAATAAATCTAATCAAACAAGTCTAGGGTGATGTATATAGTGTATTTGAGCTACTGGACCAACCCCGACACCCCACCCCACCAAGTGGCCGGCCACCTACCCATAAAATCCGGCCTCCTCGGCCCCCCTGGCTCTAATAGGGTTCATTCTGTCATGGTGGTTTCCTGGTAGTGTATCTAGGTCCCTGGTATTGTTTACTTTTCTTGAAAATGTCCCGGTTCATTCCAGATTTCCCTGCACGCTCCAATTCCTCACAAACCGACATGAAAGTTCTGCAATTTCGTATTTTGGATTTCAGTTGGGCTTGGTCTGGATTTCTATCATTATAGGGGGTCTAAGGTCCTTAATAAGGCTCAAGTTCACCAACACAACTCAAATAAAACCCTAACCCACTCTAGAATTTTCCAAAGTGCACAAAACTACACAAAATCGATTTTAATCTTGAATAGAGGCTAAAGCAATTGAAATTCTATTCGTGAAGGGATTACCTCATTTGACACTCATGAATCCCCAAGATAATCAAAATCTGAATTTTCTTGGTCCAATGTGCTTCCCTTGCGCTTGTGCAAGTTTTTAATGAAATGGGTATGAGGTTTTGCTGGATATTTCATAAAGGGGTCATGAGGGTAGAGGATGGAGGGAGATGAGGAAGAAGAAGAAGAAGAAAATGGTGGAGGAAATAATTAGGCAACACCGTCTCTTTCCCTCTCAATTATTCTCACTTCTCTCTCTCTCTCACAAAAAGTATACCTACCCTAATCATTGTGTCCCCTTTTTGACTTTTCTTTTTCTTTTCTTTTCTTCTCTCAAATAAAATTACAACTATGATATAAAACATGAAGAAAAGCCATGATAAAAATGTAACAAGTGTAAAAATGACATGATGCATGTCATGTTCACAAAACAAGCTTAATGCGCGATTAGCGATATTTAATCGCGATTAGAACTAAAAGTGAATATAATAAATCATAAAAATTCATAATTTACTTAAATCACAAAAAGCACCCTATTCTGGTAATTTCCAAAATTTTCAAAGATTTTCCCAATTTTTCGGTATTTAATTATACCGCCCTATTAAAATATTCATATTTTATTATTAAATTATACTAATTCCCAAAAAATAATATTTTATTTTTCTGAAATGTTACAGAAAATAAAACAAAACAAAACAAAACAAAACAAAAGAATAGAATATAGAAGCATGGGCGAGAGAGAGAGAGGTGAGGGTCAAACCTTGGTCATGGCACTTAGCTCCCTTCATTTGTTTCCTTCATCTCCTTTCCCTCTCTCACCCCCATGGCAGCACCCATCTCCCTCTCCAACAAAATCATCACAAACACCTTCAAATCTTCATCAAAAGTCCATGTCCACTTCAATAAAAACATGCACAAGCCTCTTAGCTATACTTTGGACAAAGAAAAATGGGATTTTGATGCTCTAGGGGATTCTTGAGTCCCAAATGAGGTAATTCTTTCACTTTAAGTGTAGTAATTCAACTCTTTTAGCAACCTTGCATGTTTAGATGTGTTGAAGTAGGATATAGTGCACTTTGGAAATTACTAGAGAGGGTTAGGGTTTAATTTGAGTTGTGTGATGAACTTCAGTGTATTTAGTAACCTTAAACCCCCATGGTGTTATAAACCAAGACCAAACACTAATACCAAAACTGAAACATAAAATACGGAAAAACAGAAACTTGTTATGTCGGTTTTGTGAGTATTTGAGGGTGCAGGGAAATCTGGAGTGAACTGGGATTTTTACGAGAGAAGCAAACAAGTCCAGAGAACAAATTGAGACACCACGAGACCACCCTACCAAAACGAACCCCAACTGAACCCCCCAAATCGAGCAGGCCGGATTTACTAGGGATGTGGCCGGCCACTTGGTTGAGTCAGGTGTTTTGGTTGCTTCCATAGCTCATACACCCTATATATCACCCTGGTATTGTTTGTGCACCTTGTTTTCACCTTAAACGAAATCTGGAACCATTTTAGTGGGTTGCTGCTTTGAATTCTTTTGTGTTTATGAATTCAAGTTTTACTAATTTTGTTTTAACTCGATGGTTTGACGTTTGTACATCGACATCGAGGGTTGTTTGGTTATTCTTTCATATGTAGGCTATAGGTTTTGACCTATGTGTGATACGCGTGCCGATTTGGTTTTCGTATGTCATTTCGATTTCGAATTGGACTTTAATGCGGCACGATACGTTGTGACATGTAGGTACCCCCATGCGGACTTCGAGACGACAAGCAAGCGCGTGGCGACGTCGGCATCGGCAAGCGAAGGTCAAGGTGAGTAAATTTACATCTACGGGGGAAGTCGGGTGGATGGTGTATAGCACCCCCACAAACTTTGATGCAAACTGATTTATATATAGAACATGGTTATGGGAACCTATAATATTAAACTAGAGATAGAGTTAAATGGTAATTAGAAACTATAGGATAGTTAGAAGCGATATGATATGATTGATATGTGATGGCGAGATTCGAGGATGATGTTCGACAATATTTTCGTATTGGATACTATAGAACAAGATAGCCGACGTAGGTGTTTCATCCGAACCATACCTATTTTTAAACTGAAGTACTGTATGCATCTTTTAAACAAATACCTTAAGGGGCATTACGGATTTTTAAATGATATCTTTTTCTTGTACACACCGTAGCCCCTACTTTCAAAACTACGATTCGCCCCTTTGAAAACTGATTGTATGGTTCGGGTGTGTATGTTAAATTAGAAACGTATGCTTAGAGTAGAGGTAGAATGCATTGGTAAAATTGACTTAATATGGGAGATAAATGCGATGAATAGATAAGACGATGTAATATGATGATTGATGATATGTTGGTATACAGATGTGAGTCGATTGAGATGATTGATACCTTCGCCGGTCCCTTGATATGAGATTGTTATTGTTAGTGTATATTCCCTAGAGTCCATTACTGTATCATACTAGTTTGTATATTACTTGATGGAAGCTTGGGATATTCACCTTGTATTGACATTCTTGCTCAAAACAGTAGTATGCTACTTGGTTTGTTTCTGCTTTAATGTGTGCATGTGTTTTTTAGCATATCGTCTTTACACATTAATGGAGCCCTTAGGATCTTTGCTTGATTACCAGCGTTGTGATGGCAGTCACACTCGTGGGGGCTGGGTAATCTACAAGCACATCCTTATGCAGGTCCCTAGTCGTAGGACTATCGAGACAGGGCATCGATACTCCGGAGTAGACTAGCGTATGCGCTTCGCATCCCAGCTTGGGAGACGGCCTGTCCCACAGCCGTCAGTACGTTGTACTTGGGATAGTATGCGGTTGCTCGTTAGGTTACGAGTACACTGGACTGGACTCATCGGGAACTGTTGGTTGGTATTATACCTATCTGTTAGGTCCACGTTACCTCTCCCGGTACTTTCGGGGTTGCGGAAACGGTAAAACAAAATTTTTTCTAGACTTGGTAACATGGACCGTAAAAGCCGGATCTTTGCTAAACATTACACTAACATCCTAACTAGAGATTTATCTACTCGGTTAGGGGTTATACCTCAACTTGAACTCCTTCTCTTCTTGTTCTTATTCTTCTTGCTTGCTCCGAGTCTTGATCCGGACTTTGGTCACCTCCGCAGCCTCCTTGAGTCGAAGACGATCCACCCGAGAGATGTACACCGAGCTCCACCTCGAGCCGAGGTAACTAGGGAAAAGAGATTGCTAGTCTAGAAGCCCTAGGATGTGTAGAGAAGATGTATGGATGTGTTTGTCAAGTGAAATCCTTTTTCTCTCAACACATGAGATCAAAGGAAAAATCAAGAGGAGGAAGAAGGAGGAGCAACCATGGAAATGTTTCTCATTTCTTTTTTTATGAGAGAGAATGAGAATGAGCAAATGAATAACATAACCAAGAGAAAACCAACCATGGTTGCAATAATGCAAAACATTATCATTACTAATCCCATCAAGATAAAGTTGATGGCTACAAATGACATGACCATTATCATAACAAAAAGAAAAAAGAAAACCAAAGAATATTTTAGATCTTTCAAGAAGATCCTAGTCAACTTTGGTCAAACGGTCAACAAAGTCAAGATGGTCAAATGGTCAATGTAATTAGCCATAACATAATTATCAATGAAAGGATTAGTAAATAATGCCCCCGGCTCATAATGGTTTTGACCAAACGAACTGTTAAAACCCTAATGAGCCAGCCTCAAAATGGTTTTGACCGAATCAACTGTCAAAACCCTAATGAGCCTGCCACATAACGGTTTTGGCCGAACCAACTGTCAAAACCCTAATGAGGCACCTCCTCCTTCATCACTCCGGAAAACTGTGCATACACACCTGCATCCGCATTCCGTAGAATGCGGATGCACAGAAGACAAAACAAATCCATCCGTGCAATACTAGGATCCGGCTTAAACCAAAGCCCACTAGTACTGCCTGCCCGAACACCATACGCACACAAGTGTACGTAAGTGATCGTAGCCCTGCCGTAAAACCATACGGCCTCTACATGTTTCGCTCAGTGCAGGGAAACTCTCTGTGTGGGACTCTAAAGACTCGACACTACGCCGGCAGTGGGTTTAACCACAGACCGCAAGCGGCACTAGCTGTACGTAACGGTCCCCAGGTAGATGTCGATAAGAAGGCCGATGGGGTAAACCCATCCGAACTCTTACTGAGCCTGTATGTGACAATCTCCGCACAGTCCGGTCTGTTCGTCTGATACATCGCATGGCGGGCCTAGGGGGCGGTAAACGTCAGTCCCCTAATAGCGGTACAAGTCGTGTCGGAGTGAAGCCCAGAACACCCCGAGATAACACTGGAAACCTACCAGTATATATCGTTTGCCCTAGCCAGGGACTAATCGTGTAATGGCTCTCCTAGACACAGCGCGATGTCAACCCCCAATACCGGGAGAGACGAATCCTGTCTAACCGTCACTGCCTCCAAGTGCTTCGGGACCGCTCCCAACTACTACCTGTTTGCATGACTCAGTAGAGCCGTGGTAGGGTAGTTATCAAAGAACAGTGGGAACACACTTGAGGCGAAGTGACAGTGTCAAGTCAGCGGACTAAGCTGTACTCATATCACCTGGGAACTGATAACTGATGATAGGTATAATACCAACCATCAGTTCCCGATGAGTCCTGTCCAGTGTACTCGTAACCTAACGAGCACCCGCATACTATCTCAAGTACGACGTACTGACGGCTGTGGGACAGACCGTCTCCCGTTCTGGGATGAGAAGCGCATACGCCAGTCTACTCCGGAGTATCGATGCCCTATCTCGATACTCCCACGACTAGGGACGTGTATAAGGATGTGCTTGTGGATTACCCAGCCCCTACGAGTGTGATCTCCATCACAACGCCGGTAATCAAGTAAATATCCTAAGGGCTCTACTAATACGTATAGGTGATATAATAAATAAACACACATGTACACATTAAAGCAGAGACAAACCAAGTAGCATACTACTATATCGAGCAAGATTGTCTATACAACTGTGAATATCCCAAGCTTCCATCAAGTAATATACATACTAGTATGATACAGTAATGGCCTCTAGGGCATATACACTAACAATCTCCCACTTGCACTAAGGCCATGTACTGGCGTATCGAAGACCTATCATCTCGATCAGCCGCTCGAACTGAGTCTGGGGTAAGGCCTTCGTGAATGGGTCCACTGTGTTGTCCTTTGTGTGCACTCTCCGCACCTCGATCTCCTGGCGATCAATGATCTCCCTGATCAGGTGATACCGCCTTAAGATGTGCCTGGATTTCTGATGGGACCTTGGTTCCTTCGCTAAAGCTATAGCCCCATTGTTATCGCAATACAAAGGTATTGGGTCAACAATGGAATGGACGGAACCACCTGATGTTCACCAATGAACTTCTTCATCCAGACAGCCTCTTTTGCGGCATCGCTTGCAGCAATGTATTCAGCCTCCATCGTCGAGTCTGCGACGGTATCCTGTTTGGAACTCCTCCAACATACCGCCCCTCCGTTGAGGGTAAACACAAAACCCGAGACAGACTTGCTGTCATCTTTGTCACTCTTGAATCTTGAATCGGTAAAGGACTCGACCCTGAGGTCTCCATTACCGTAAACCAGGAACATCTCCTTAGTCCTTCTTAGGTACTTAAGAATGTTCTTCACTGCTGTCCAGTGGTCCTCCCCTGGGTCTGACTGATACCGGCTTACCGCGCTCAGCACGTAAGCTACATCTGGTCTTGTACATAGCATCGCATACATTATAGATCCTACCGCCGAAGCGTAGGGTATAGTGCTCATGCGAACCCTCTCCTCGTCAGTCTTAGGAGACATCTTCTTGGAGAGGGTAATTCCGTGCAATGCGGGTATGTTACCGCGCTTGGAACCCTCCATACTAAATCTTTTTAGTACGGTCTCTATGTTCCTGGACTGCGAAAGTTCCAGTAGTCTCTTGGATCTATCTCTATAGATCTTGATCCCTAGAATGTACGAGGCATCACCCAGGTCCTTCATGGAGAACCTTTGTGACAAAAATAGCTTGACCGATTGTAGCATAGGAATGTCATTTCCTATCAAAAGAATGTCGTCCACGTACAAGACTAGGAATACGATAGTTCGTCCTACAATCTTCTAATAAACACAGGGTTCATCTTCGTTCTTGATGAAATCAAATTCCTTGATTGCCTCATCAAAATAGATGTTCCAGCTCCGCGATGCCTGCTTTAATCCATAAATGGATTTAAGCAACTTGCACACCTTCCCGCTGCTCCCACTGTCTACGAAACCTTCTGGTTGATCCATGTAAACGCACTCTTCCAAACAACCGTTCAGGAAAGCCGTTTTAACATCCATCTGCCAGATTTCATAGTCATGGAAGGCAGCAATGGCAAGTAGGTGTTAGTTATATGTATGCCCTAGAGGCCATTACTGTACATATGATGTATATTGTAGTGGATGCTGGGACATATATATGGACGACTTTCTTGCTCGACATGATAGTATGCTATCTGGTTACTCTTTACCTTAACGTGTGCACTGATTGTCTCTCTGTTATATGTTGGTAAAGCCCTTAGGATGTGTACTTGACTATCTGGACTATGATGCGGATCATACTAGTGGGGACATGGTAGTCCATAAGTACATCCTTCAAAGTCCCTAGTCGAGGGTGTATCGAGATGGGGCATCGATATACCAGAGTAGACTAGCGTGTACCTTCTCGACCCATACAGATGGGAGATGGATGTGTAAGTGCACGGCGGTGCCCCGGCCGTCAATCCGACGCCGGAATGCGGAAGCGGTGAAAAACTTTAATTTTTGCGGACTTAGCAAACCGGCACCACCGCGCACTAAACATCCGGATCGTAACCATTAACAAGTCTAAGCTACTAACAAGATAGGGAAGAGAAGTATACCGACAGATCCGAGTCCTCCGGTCTTCTCGTCGTCGTCCCGATCTCCTGCGGAATGTCCCGTCTCCTCCTCGTCGCCGGAAGTGCAGCACATCGCCTACATCGTTTACGGGCTCCCACCTCAATGCCGAGGCAACTCGGGAATGAAGCCGGCTACTCGACGTGCCCAAGATATGCTGTAGAATATCTAGAGAAGAAGTCTCATTTTGGGATTCATGGAATTGCCTTTTTGATGGAGGGATGATACAAGAATTTTTTTGTGGAGGAACTTGTGGATTTTTGGAGCATGAAATGAACAAAAATCCACCTCCAAAACTTTTGGACAACGCACCCTAAGGAGTGGCCGGCCATGGATATTGAGAGGGGAGAAATGAGAGTGTGTTCTCATGGATAATGAGAAATCCATCTAATTATCCAATGGAGAGAGAGAGAGAAAGATATCATACAAAAGAAATCATCACCAAAACAAAACCCACACTCAACCACCAACCACCAACCTCATCATTAACAACCATGATGAGATCCAAAGTCAAGCTATCATGAAAAAGGAAAGTCAAATGATGGGACAAGTATCATGACATGATAATATGCAAAGACCCCCTCCACAAATGCTTATTTGCAACAATGCAAATAAGCCCTCCTCCACCAAACTTCGGCCAATGAACGGAACAATGGAAATCGGCCGAAACGGAAAGCAAACTGGCAACTCCAGAAAACTGGTCCCGTAATAAATTACAGAAAAACCCCGATACTGTGCATACACACCCGCATCTGTATTTCGACCGTAATACAAATGCCATGAGACAAAATCTACACTGTACTATACTAGAATCCGGCTTATACCAAAACCGACTAGTAATATCTGTTCGATCCTGATCCGTGCAATACCGCACGTATCTGATCGAACCCTGCCATATACCCATATGGCCTATAGTACAAACTGTCCGATCCTGATCCTTGCAATACCGCACGTATCTGATCGGACCTTGCCATATCTCCATACGGCCTCTACAACCTTTCGCCCGAAAGCTGAGTAACTGAATGTGGGGGACTCTAAAGACTCGTCAACACCTTAGTTGTGGATTTAACCACTAGCTCGTCAGAGGTATAAGTCAATACGTAACGGGATACCAGGTATTGACTAAAAGGGATGTCTGTGAGTGAACTCAGCCTGACAACCCTACTGAGCCTGTCAGTGACAATATCCGTACAGTCCGGTCCGTTCGTCTATGAGCATCGCATGGCGGGCCTAGGGGGTTGGTAAAAGTCAAACCCCCAAAAGCGGTACAAGTCGTGTCGGAGTGAAGCCCAGAACACCCTGAGATACTACTGGAATACCTACCAGTAAATCTCCTTGCCTCGGCCGAGGGCTTCGTGTAATGGCTCTCCTAGACACAGCACGACCTCACCCCCAATACCGAGAGAGACGAACCCCTGAAGATACGCTCACTGCCTCCATGTGGCTCGGGACTGTACCCAACTAAAACCTGTTTGCACGACTCCTTTGAGCCGTGGTAGGGTAGTAATCAAAGTACAGTGGGAACTCACACAAGACAAATGACGATCCCCAGGTCGATGAACTAACCTACACACATGTCACCAGGGAACTGCCATCTGACGTCTGGTATATGACCAACTGGCATGTTCCCGGCGAGTCCTGTCCGGTGTACTCATAACCCAATGAGCACCTGTATACATCTTAGGTGATCCAACTGACACCAGTGGCTTGTGAGACCGGCCACCGCCCCTCGTCGGGGTCTCGACTGTATACACTAGTCTACTCCGGAGAATCGATGCCCTGTCTCGAAACTCCCACGACTAGGGACCTTTTAAGGATGTGCTTATAGACTACCAGCTCCCACATATATGATCGCCCTCATACTGCCGGTAGTCAAGCAAGAATCCTAGGGGCTCTATCAACGTGCAATAGTGATCTGTTATGTCATCTAAAGCAGTACACGATGATAAAGGTAAACCAGATAGCATACTATCATCTCGAGTAAGACTGTCCTCCCGGGATAGGTCCTCCCTCAATCATTGCAATCACGTGCCTGTGATGTAATAATTGACTCTGAGGGCACTATCTCCAACAATCTCCCACTTGCACTCAAGGCTAATTATTGCGATGTCGCATACTCACAGCCCGTGTGATACCGAACACCCAACTCCTCTACTGGTCAGTCTCACAAAGTTCGTTTGCGAAACTATTGCGTTCAAGGAATAGCCTCAGCGTGTGGATCCGCTTAGATGTTCCTTTCTATGTCTCTCTATATCTCAAGTTCACGGAGAAAACTATCTCCCGAAATGAGCAATACCTGTCTTAGAATGTCAGGATGTCTGATGGGACCTAGCTCATAAAAGAACTCCAAATCCAAACTTCTTAGACTGTATCGTCAACTGAACTTAATCAGTATCCTGCGCTATGCCTCCCTCAGTATTGCCTTGGACCACCTGTCCAAAATACTGCCCCTCGTCAGAAGGAAAACTATAACTCTGACAACCTCCTTGTCGTCCATGTCACCCTGGAAGCCTGGAATAATAACTGTCTCCCAAAGGAGGCAGCCGTTATCATATCCCTAGAACATTCACTTATGTTCTAAAACTACTTCCGACTGTTTCCCCAGGATTGGATTAATATCAACTTATTGCACCTACTGCAAGAACAACATCTGGTGTGGTACTTGACATCTCATGATTGACTCAATTGCCTGAGCAAGTGATCTGCCAATCATGCACATCCCTCTCCCCTTTAGTCTGTAAGACACCTTTAGAGAGGGTGACTCCATCACCTGCAGGTATACTACCGTGCCAGGAGTCGTCCATTCTAAATAATCTCAGAATGCTGTCTAAGTACCCAGATTGGGAAACCACCCAAATCTAGATCTAAAACCATAGATCTAGTAACCAGTATGTCTGATATAATGTCCAAGTCCTTTGTGGAGAAACCACAGTGTGACGACCAAAGTATAACCGATCGTAGTATAGGAATATTACATTCTACTACCTTCTCCACAGATCCATCCCCTATTCTGATGACGTCAAACCTATGACTGTCACATCAGAAATAGATGATCTATCTCCGCTATATCTGCTTTAGTCTATAAATAGACATAAGATACCTGTCCACCAATGCTTCCGCTGCTCGCACTGAATACGACAACCCTCTGCCAGAGTCATAAACACGTGCACTTCTAAAACTAGTTTAGAACGACGCTATAATCATCCTCCCGCCGGGTCTCGCAACCTGAAACAACAGCAATGGCAAGTGTGGGTAAACAAGAACTTCCCTGTCACCGTCCTTGAGGCTACCGTAGTACCTCTCGGGTGCCTGAAGTTACCCACCTCATCTGCGGAGTGGTCAATGGAATGTCAATCCAGATTGAATCTTTAGGTTCCTTATCAAATCTTCAGTAATCGTTTGTGGTTTTGGAATCACTTCCAGTTCTACCATACTCCCACTACTGTTTTCTGAAAAAATCCATTTTTAATAAAACTGTGGCGAGTCTAGAACAATATTGCTATTGTTTATCCAGATGGTAGAAAGTCAACCCTCGTCATAGCCTGGGTCAACCCACAAACAGCCATTACAGAAACGTGCCTTGAGGCACTCATTTAATTGAACCAGATTCAAATCATGCAGCTGTCTCCAGTGCATGTCAACTAAATGGAAGGAGGCCGATCAGCGTTACACAACTTAGGAGCATTTCCAATTATGAGTAACCTGAAAGAGAAGCAAGTTCTCTTAACCATTACTATCAACTGAATACCATACACAAGTATCTACATCTTCGATCACTTTGAAGAATCCCGATACTTGCTACACATGGTTCTCTACTGTATTCAAATACCTATAACTTCTCAAAATTCAGACACTGTGTTTCCACGAAACACCTGTCTAAAAACTAGAGAAGTCATAAGTAAACCGAATATAGTACGAGGACCAACCCCTCTGTCCGGATGGACACTGGACAACATACAATATTCTGTATAAGTCCTTTGTGTCTGATAACTCATTCACTGTGTGTCGTAGGTTGAAAACTGTACTTATGGTTAAGAAGAATTACACCGATGTTTAATGCTCCTTACCTAACCATCCACTGATATAGGTAAATGTCATAGACATAATTTCAGAAAGGTATATCTCACTCTATAAAAATAGACGTACAGATATATCGATTTGAAATTGGTGCATAACAACGGATATTCAAAACCAAATATTTTCCAACCGGCAAACAGCCCAGGTGATTTCCTCAAATATCACCGATTACAACGAATCCCGATATAATGAGGATGATTACCCTATTCCCAATAACTTACTCCCACTCATCATCTGTAAAAACATACAGATGTGAGAATCGTACTTGGTAAATACATACCCTGGAGCAAGTGTCTAACTGGAAAATCAGTTTTCGTTTAACAGTACACAGTGAAACTGAAACATTGAAATGTTACGATGGGGTATCCCGGTATTCCTAGTAATGCCTCTTCCAGTATCCAGATTCACAACTGTAACCGTGTAATTCCTTGCCACCTCTCCAAATCCCTTCATATGTCTTTAGTCATTACCTTCTGCACACCCCTTTAGGCCAAATGGTTTTCTTCCTTCCCTACCGTTCGGCACCAGCCTATGGTTTGGAAGAAGACTATCCAATAAGCATAATGGGTGTACTGTCCTAATCCTAGGAACACTCGCAATGCGAGAGAAGGTGAAGATAAAAGACACCTGAATAAATCTTATTCTTATTTCTCCTGAACCAGAATCCATCCCCGAACTGGAACAAGTTCCTTTCGAGTTCGTATATAACCATACGATGGAGTATCCAATAAACTGTGGATCTTCGTAGTGATACGGAGTGTTCTGGAGAAATACAAAGGTGATTTAAGATTGGCGAAGAAATACTTGTTTTGGTCGTGAATATCTGTTGCAATTTACTTTGCCCTTTTACTAATCCCTTACTTTGTCTTAACCTAATACCTTCTGCATACCATCGTTATGCTAATTGGTTTTCTTCATTCCCTACCGGTCGGCACCAGCCTATGGTTTGGAAGAAGACTATCCAATTTGCGTAATAGGTGTACTACTCCTAAACCAAGGAGTACTCGCAACCTGAGAGAGGGTGAAAAGAAAAGACAACTGAATAATCCTATCCGTTTTCTCCAGAACCGGAAACCATCCTCGAATTCCTTCGAGTTCGTATCTAACCATACGATGGTTTTGTCTAATGGAAGTGGAAGTTCGCAGTAATACGGGGTGTCCTGGAGAAAAGGGCAAAAGTAGGAGTGGCAATGAGGTCTGCAACTCTGACAATCCAAAAGCCAGTGTTTAGAAGGTTCGGTCAACTTGGTCACTGAGTCATAGTCTAGGGTCGGGTCAATGGTCGCTGCCAGAGAGAGAGTGAAAAGAAACACTCAGCGTGCACTCTAACCTAGATCAGAATGGTTACCAATTTATCTAATCTGGAAACCTCCCACTGTACCTCAAATTCTCCTCCAAACCTGAAAGAAGAATTAGTCGGGGTCACCCGAGGAGTAAACCAACTCATCAGTGGTAATCGGGATACAACTCTCATCGCATGACAACGTGACGGAATCCGCTCACGTTATCACACTCCAGATGGTATGCGCATATCTGGCAAGTTTCAGTACTTTTGAAACTCCCGATGTGATTTTTACCCCATGCTCTTATGACCTTGGCGTGAGGTCAAAATATCATAAGTCACATGTCAAGTTCTACCCATCATTGTCCAGGTTAATTTGAACCCACCCGTACATACCCTTGACGTAGGTCAAAATAGTAGTACGACTGTCCCAAACCAACGCATCTATCTATGCAACAGATAAATACCCGGCAGCTACCAATCACTATGCCTTGGCGTGAGGTCAAAATACATAGCTTGAATACTACCGAATATTTAACTGAAATGATGGAAGGCTACGAATGGTTTCTGGCGAAAACCTTTAACGTAAAGAACTTGATATCGTCGAAGGAATGGATAGCTTTTAAAAATATAGTGACGAAAACCGTTGCTAAAGAGGGTCACTCCCGGTGAAGGGATCTCGGCTCTTTCTCCGTAGAATAGGGTGCAGGATATTCCAACTGAATACCACGGTGCAAAGCAAAAGCAATCGGCTATAGTGAAGTTAATGCCCTGACGCAAACTTTTTGTCCAAGGGGTCACTCCCGGTGAAGGGATCTCGGCCCTTGCCTCGTCGACTGAGGAGCAAGATATTCCAACTGAATATCACGATGCAAACCAAAAGTGAACGTCCTTGCAATAACAGCTTTTTTAAAAGTGTTCCAACAACATCAGATTAGGTTTGTTTTTAAACTTGCATTGATCCGAATCAACGCAGTCCCATCAATTGATCACACCAAAAAGAACGAAAATATACTGATGTACGTATATGCCATCCGCATTCGCCACTGGTTCCCGTCATTACCCGTTAGGTTAGCTAACTAACGACAGAGCGGGGACTGGACTAGCGCGGATGTAAAACATATACAACATCTACTAATATATATACCAATATATTATATTTCGCTCAAGGCGTGAAAGAAATGCAACATCACAGAAAATGTACAGCATCACAGAAACAATACAGATATCTGGGATCCCCGGGTTTCACAGAGCCACTGCTGAAACCCGACGTTCCCTTGGTCGTGTGGATAGCCTGTGCAATGAAATCCTAGACCCCTACGGGCGCGGCAAGTCACCCGCCAAAACCTGAAGCGAGGCAGCCCCCTTCAGTACCGTGAATGGACCACCCAGCACTTCACGGAATCCGGCAACTTGGGCACCCCTCCTAGGTCAACCTGTACCCCCTACGAGTGTGGCGAATAGCCCGCCAATCCTAGAGTGAAGCCCCCTCCGTCTCAGTGCCATGAGATGCGGGCTTGTTGCCCCCTAGAACCCGGCTATCCGTGCACCCCTCCGCGGGGTAATCCTAGTACAGAAAGTAAAATATACATACAACGGGTACATCGACCGCAACCAGGTCGTGCCCCAAAAGAATAATACAAACAGTCAGTGACGGCAGTCCACATGTCGGACGCTCGCCCCGCAATATCAGATGTACATAATACAACAGCACTGTACTAGCATTGCATCCAGGCTATCCCCCACGACCGATCCGCAACATCAGAGCAAAAACAAAACATCAACGTGAAAGTCACGTTCGCAAATCCGTCTAACCGGGCTATAGCAGTTAGACCGGATTTACCGATCAAGTGACATTCACGGTCGCAGATATAATGTAAATACTGTGAAAAATGTGTTTAAAATATCCGATCGATCAAACTTTAACAAGTGGGCCCCCAAGTACAACTGTAGCAGATCAAGAAATTCTGGGCCAAATGTTATTATTCCAAAACCCCACTTTTCACCCCAGAAAGCCTCTGTAAAAAATTGGTGCAGTGATCTCCACAGCGCGCGGCGGAACAGCGGCGGGAAGGGGGTTTTCGCGGCGGTTCCGCGCTCCAACTGTGGAGTCACTTCATCGAATTTTTACAGAGCTCTTAGATTTTCCAGTACATCAATATTTTACAACCTGAAAAATTTTTCGAGACCAAAAATTTTCAACAGAAACTGATGCTATCAAAATACGGGTTTTTGGAACGTTTGATCGATCGGAACTGACAAACACATTACACAAAGCTAGACTAAGTTAATGGCGAGGCTCTGATACCACTGTAAGTGCACGGCGGCGCCCCGGCCGTCAATCCGACTCCGGAATGCGGAAGCGGTGAAAAACATTAATTTTTGCGGACTTAGCAAACCGGCACCACCGCGCACTAAACATCCGGATCGTAACCATTAACAAGTCTAAGCTACTAACAAGATAGGGAAGAGAAGTATACCGACAGATCCGAGTCCTCCGGTCTTCTCGTCGTCGTCCCGATCTCCTGCGGAATGTCCCGTCTCCTCCTCGTCGCCGGAAGTGCAGCACATCGCCTACATCGTTTACGGGCTCCCACCTCAATGCCGAGGCAACTCGGGCATGAAGCCGGTTACTCGACGTGCCCAAGATATGCTGTAGAATATCTAGAGAAGAAGTCTCATTTTGGGATTCATGGAATTGCCTTTTTGATGGAGGGATGATACAAGAATTTTTTTGTGGAGGAACTTGTGGATTTTTGGAGCATGAAATGAACAAAAATCCACCTCCAAAACTTTTGGACAACGCACCCTAAGGAGTGGCCGGCCATGGATATTGAGAGGGGAGAAATGAGAGTGTGTTCTCATGGATAATGAGAAATCCATCTAATTATCCAATGGAGAGAGAGAGAGAAAGATATCATACAAAAGAAATCATCACCAAAACAAAACCCACACTCAACCACCAACCACCAACCTCATCATTAACAACCATGATGAGATCCAAAGTCAAGCTATCATGAAAAAGGAAAGTCAAATGATGGGACAAGTATCATGACATGATAATATGCAAAGACCCCCTCCACAAATGCTTATTTGCAACAATGCAAATAAGCCCTCCTCCACCAAACTTCGGCCAATGAACGGAACAATGGAAATCGGCCGAAACGGAAAGCAAACTGGCAACTCCAGAAAACTGGTCCCGTAATAAATTACAGAAAAACCCCGATACTGTGCATACACACCCGCATCTGTATTTCGACCGTAATACAAATGCCATGAGACAAAATCTACACTGTACTATACTAGAATCCGGCTTATACCAAAACCGGCTAGTAATATCTGTTCGATCCTGATCCGTGCAATACCGCACGTATCTGATCGAACCCTGCCATATACCCATACGGCCTATAGTACAAACTGTCCGATCCTGATCTGTGCAATACCGCACGTATCTGATCGGACCTTGCCATATCTCCATACGGCCTCTACAACCTTTCGCCCGAAAGCTGAGTAACTGAATGTGGGGGACTCTAAAGACTCGTCAACACCTTGGTTGTGGATTTAACCACTAGCACGTCAGAGGTATAAGTCAATACGTAACGGGCTACCAGGTATTGACTAAAAGGGATGTCTGTGAGTGAACTCAGCCTGACAACCCTACTGAGCCTGTCAGTGACAATATCCGTACAGTCCGGTCCGTTCGTCTATGAGCATCGCATGGCGGGCCTAGGGGGTTGGTAAAAGTCAGACCCCCAAAAGCGGTACAAGTCGTGTCGGAGTGAAGCCCAGAACACCCTGAGATACTACTGGAATACCTACCAGTAAATCTCCTTGCCTCGGCCGAGGGCTTCGTGTAATGGCTCTCCTAGACACAGCACGACCTCACCCCCAATACCGGGAGAGACGAACCCCTGAAGATACGCTCACTGCCTCCATGTGGCTCGGGACTGTACCCAACTAAAACCTGTTTGCACGACTCCTTTGAGCCGTGGTAGGGTTGTAATCAAAGTACAGTGGGAACTTACACAAGACAAATGACGATCCCCAGGTCGATGAACTAACATGCACACATGTCACCAGGGAACTGCCATCTGACGTCTGGTATATGACCAACTGGCATGTTCCCGGCGAGTCCTGTCCGGTGTACTCATAACCCAATGAGCACCTGTATACATCTTAGGTGATCCAACTGACACCAGTGGCTTGTGAGACCGGCAACCGCCCCTCGTCGGGGTCTCGACTGTATACACTAGTCTACTCCGGAGAATTGATGCCCTGTCTCGAAACTCCCACGACTAGGGACCTTTAAAGGATGTGCTTATAGACTACCAGCTCCCACGTATATGATCGCCCTCATACTGCCGGTAGTCAAGCAAGAATCCTAGGGGCTCTATTAACGTGCAATAGTGATCTGTCATGTCACCTAAAGCAGTACACGATGATAAAGGTAAACCAGATAGCATACTATCATCTTGAGTAAGACTGTCCTCCCGGGATAGGTCCTCCTTCAATCATTGCAATCACGTGCCTGTGATGTAATAATTGACTCTGAGGGCACTATCTCCAACAGGATGATCCCATATCCATCGGTGTTTGACATCAGAGATGATATACGGGTGCTCAGTAGAGACTGGGTACACTGGACGGACTCGCCGAGAACTCCCAGATGGTATTATACCTCACGTCAGATGGCAGTTCTCTGGTGACACTGGTACAGAGTAGTCTGTTGACCCGAGATCGTCATATAGTCTTGTGTGGTTCCCACTGTGCTTTGATTTCCATCTTACCACGTCCAAGAGGGCGTGCAAAACGGTGGTTTTTGGGTACAGTCCCGAGTCACATGGAGGCAATGAGCAATAGGAGGGGATTCGTCTCTCCCGGTATAGGGAGTTGATGTTGCGCTGTGTTCGATTGGCTATAACAGGAAATCCCTGGCCAGGGTTGCTGAGATTTACTGGTAAGTGTTACCAGTAGTTTCTCGAAGTGTTATAGACCTTATATCGACACGACTTATCGAGCTATTGGGGTCTGACGTTTACCACCCCTAGACGAGATATGCGACATATCAGACGATCAGACCGGACTGTACGGTAGTGTTACTGGTCGGATTCACTGGAGTGTGAGCGGGCTTGCTCGTCGATCTTCAGATCGCTCAATACCCGGGTGGCCGTTACGTTTAGCAGACCGCTTGCGGCTTGTGGGTGTTTGATATGATCATCATCTGCTGCCGGCGTATTGACGAGTCTTTAGAGTCCTACACAGAGGTTTCCTGGCTCAAGCAAAACGAAATAGGAGCGCATATGAGATATGTGCGGGACCGAGAATAATGCGTGTATGTGATACCGTATTCCATTCTCGCGATGAATGTATCAAATGGTTATATGCGATATAACCTAGTTATCGAATCAAAGGTTGATTCGATAAGCCGATACATTGAATACTAGTCGGTTATATGCGATATGACCGGATCGTTAAATCAAGTGTTGATTTAATGATTTATTGTATAATTATATATTTGATATATTACTTTGCATTAACTAGTATCGGTTCACTTAAGATGGATTTTCTCACTCGGATGTGTGCATTGCATATGCGATATGATTTTGTGCACTTTATTGTATCATGTTTGATGATACATGTTTAACTTTAGTTAAGTGTAATGAATTAAGTCATGGTTAAACTAATGATTAGGGTTTTCTATTCTTACTTATTTATTTATTTATTTTGAATTGATGAGAAAAGAATGGTTGCAAGTTTTGGAGTTTAGTTGAAGCTTCATGAAGCTTTGATAAAGTCAACCATTCTTATCTCATCTTTAACCCTAACCATTCCCACTAACCATGATTCATTCTCTACACTTGACTCTAGTTAACATTATGATAAGTTTTGATTTTTCTATTGTTTTTAAATTAACTTATCATAATTTTTCTTCTTCTTCTTCCTTGAACTCAAGAAGAAAAAGCTTTCTCCATCAATGGTGAATTGAGCAAATGAGTGAGAAATCCAAATCTAAAGTCTACCCACTTCCTATTTCTTCATCCTCTACCTCTTGCCAAGTAGTAGAGTGTGTTCTCTTCACAAGTTTTTGGACTTGGTGAAGTTGGAGCTTGATTTAGCGATGCCTCGACGTAGATCATCTTCGGCATGGACATCGACGACCTAGCTTGCCCATTCTCCGACGAAGCCGACGCTTGAGCCCGGATTTGATTTGGACAGCGGAGAGGACCTCGTTGCGGAGCTATGGAGGTGGAGCACCGGATCTACAAAGGTTGTATTTCCGTATTCTCATTAGTTAAGTGTTAACTAGTTTTGTTTCGCCTAGATTTCGAGCAAACTATCCGTACATTAAAGTTTCTCGGCACTAGAATTTTTGAAATTGGCATGATCGATGCCTTGTGAGACCTCACTAGAGTGCCTAGGAACCCTACAGTGGTATCAGAGCCTAGCTAGAGCCTTAGGCGAAGTCCAGACGGAAATTGAAGTCCGAACGAACCCGAATCCCGATCATAATCATGCTCTCTGGACATTTTGTAAAATCGTGGATTTTTCCAAATTAAAAGGTGCTAAAAAATTCAGCAGGGAGTTTTATGAAAAACTGTGAAAAACGAAGAGGTAACTCCGTCATAACGGCGCGGAACCGCGGCCTAATCCCACGTGGCGCGGCGGTTCCGCGGCGCTACTGTTGATTCTTTGATTTCTTTTTGCACAGTAATTCCCTTTTTAATATGCTGAGTTTTCTGGGATCTTCTAAAATATTTTCCAGAGTTGAATTTTTTGGAATTGTTTTGGGGATTCGGTATATCGATCGGAGTATCAAATTTTGTCTGTGTAGCTTTCCGGATAAATTTTAGAATATGTAAAAAAGTTCGACCGGATATAAATACCCAATTTTTCCCCTGTCGGGAAATTTCCAAGTGTTGGATTTTTCCGTAGTTTAACGACGTTCTAAGTAGTGCAAGTAACGCGATGGACCCTCTAGAAGACAACAAACCTTAACTCGATTATGTGACCGTCTTGAACTGCCCTTTGAACCTTCGGGTTTGGGGCAGTACGGCGTGCCACATGTGAGGCGTTGGCTTGACCCTTCTACGGCTGGACCGTTGGTACTGAGGCACGAACGGAATGTTGTTAGACTTGTTTCATGTGTTGATCTGTATCGGGAAAACTTCGGTGTTCGAATGTTCAATCGGAAAGTTAAACATTTTCTAATTATCTGGAATGTGATACAACAATTGGAATTCACAAAAGTTATGTGATAACGAAATGAATGTTATAAACATAGCAGTTTAGTCTCACTTGATCGGTTGCCACGGAATTTTGATGTGATCAAAAGTCCGTCGCAATCACGTAGCGTACGCGGATACTCGCCGGGTAAACTTAATAGACAGCTATATCCCTTAGCCCCGACCAAGTGACTGTAGGAGAACCCCGTCGCCGAAAGCATCCGGTCGGGTGCTCGCGGTAGCGGTGTTCCGCCTTGGTGCACTTCGTCGACGGTATCGGGGGTGCGGCCGTCTACTGAAGTTTGCGATGAGTATTCGATCAGACTGTCGGGAATCTTGTTGAATTGCCCGACTCGATATTGAAAAATGTTTTCGATAATGAGACTAAAATGCGTGGTTTATAATTGTTAGGCATGCGATGTCTAAGTAATTCATTTGGTCAGGCATGCGATGTCTAAGGTGGTTGCGGATTCCAACTGTTGTAGTTTTACACTTTCTTTTCTGTGACCGTAAGTGTAATATGTGATATCGCCGGTTTCGTTGCTATATGTCAACGACAATTGGGATGCGCATATTTACTTATGTTGATGACATGTGATGTTATGTGTTGCTGGATATGTTATATTGGATCGTCGTGTTTGAATAGCCGGGGGTTTTTATGAGAGATGAGTGTTTTTCATTTTCATTCATGTAAAAACTTGTATGTAATATTCTTTTATTTGGGGCACTTCCAGGTAGCGGAAGTAGTCACCTTTTGTATATTATTTACTTTTCCGCACTAGGATAGACCCATGGAGGAGGGAACAAGTAACCGGGTTCTGGAGTCCAGTGGAAGACCAACTCGAGGAGTCGAGGCCGGGTCTCCTAACTCTAGAATTGGTAGGGTTGCTTGCCGCTCTCGTAGGGGTCTAGGGGTGTGGGTTTGGCTATTCATCGCGACCGTGGAATCCCTGTTTTATACTGGCTCGTATTGAAAACACGGACGTCCTAGTATATCCAATATCTCATATGTTTCTTCTGCTGCGATATCTGTGATGTGATCATGAGATGTTCTTTGATAGATACAGTATATATGATATATTATATAGACGTCACTTATGTTTTACAACCGCGCTAGCCCTGCCCTGCTCTGCCGTTAGTTACCTAACCTAACGGTGCACGAGGGGACATCGAGGCGAATGCGGATGGCATAAGTGTACGTCGTATTTATCTGTGATGTTTAGGTACATTATATGATGGGACTTCATTAATGTGATTAATGAAATAAAAGAAACCTAAGATGTTGTAGAATCGAATTTCAAAATAAAACAGGTAGCTACGGTTCTTCCTTTGCACAGCGGTATATATGATATATCCTGCACCTTATTCGATAAGGAAAGGACCGAGATCCCTTCACCGGGAGTGACTCCTTTAGCGATAACTGGCAGATGCTACACACTCGGTTTGACTTTTGATTGCTTTTAAGTGTTTTTGCTTTGCACAGTGATATATATGATATATCCCGCACCTCATTCGACGAGGAAAGGACCGACGATCCCTTCACCGGGAGTGACTCCTTTAGCAAAACTAGAAAAGCCTCAAAAACATTCCATTTTAAAATCATTTGATTCTATAACGATATCAAGTTCATTACGCAATAGGTTTTCAGAAAAACCTGTCGTAGCCCTCCGTCATTTCAGATAAGTTGTATATAGTATTCGTGCTGCATTTGTTTGCTTTCGTCAAGGTGCAGTGTGCGGTAGCTATATGCTGCTTATCTGCTAGCATACGATGCGATTGGATTAGGGTAGTCGTGCGGCTTTGTTGGCTTTCGTCAAGGGTCGTGCGGGTGGGTTTAATTCAATCAGGAAATGACGGGCTGAACTTGACTAGCGGGCTATGGTTTGTTGGCTTTCGTCAAGGTCATAGCACGCTAGGGGCAAAATATTATCGGGAATTTCAAGTGTTGAAATTTGCAATGAGATTGCATACCTTCTATGAGATAGTTGGATCCCGATACCCGCTGCGAGTAATTGTTACTCCTGGGAGAGTTTTATACATTACAATTAGCCGATCAAGTAGGTGTCTAGAAAGGTGTCAACGGGGTTACGCCTGTGGGAAAACGAGGTTTACATTAATTAGGTTCGTGCGAAAGCACGGGGGACCTCCCTCAAAGTACCGATACTGGCCTGGCTGAAAGATTGGCGAACTTGTAGTGTGTAATTAATCCCGGCTAGTCTTTCCTCTTAGGCTTTGAAGGAAGATTTGATAAAAAGCAGTGGGAGCCATCCTGATTAGATAAAATAAAACCAATCTATTCTTGCAAGAGCGCACACTGAGTGTTTTCTTCTCTCTCTCTCCTGGTAGCGACCATATCACGCCTTAATCAAGATAATAATACGGATTATTGACCGAACCCGCTTGTTATACTGAGCTGGGGAACGTTGGTCCCGCTCCTACTTATAATTGTTATAAGACAGAGCAGGAAATTGGGGAATACCAGATTTCCCGTGCCGCCCAAACGAAGAGAGTGCATGTTGATGCATCATCTTCGGGTGTGTTCATTATACAGAACTGTTTCTCAGTATCCTCCGCATCCTTGGTATATGAAACCGGATCAGGATCCCAGATATGTAAGATGTTACATAGGGCTACAAAAGGGTAGAAAAACTGAGAACGGGTGATAAGTTTCATGAGGCAAAAAACGGGGCAAGAGTTGCAGCCAAGTCTGTCGGTCACTGTCACCCTGTATTACCGATACATTGATTCTGAACGAATGTTATTAGATACCGAACCTGATATACAAAATCATATCAGTTTCTTTATTAGTAAAGAAAGGATATAATTTTGTATTGTTGGATAATGTTTTGAACATTTCCTATATCAAAAGTTGATCGGTTCAGGCACGTTATCTAAAAGCATTGATGTTCTAAATCAAACTACAGTTCATAGTATATACAACACACACAAGAGGAAGAGTTCAGAAATGAACGATTCCTTCTTGAGGTATTGTAGACTAGGTCAGATCAATGTGACCCGACTAGCTGAGTTACATAAAGATGCATATTTAAATTAGTTTGAATTTACATCTTGTGAAACTCGCCAGTCATGTCACAAAGATAAGATGACCATAGCTCTGTTTATTGGAAACAGAGAAAGAGTTAGTGAACTCTTGGGACTGATACATGATGATGTATGCAAGGTCTCCTGTCTACACATGCCAGGACTGGTTCTTTATACTTCATTACATTCTCTGATGATCTTTCGAGATTCAGACCTATGTTCCTGTTGAAACACAAGTCTGAACCTTTTGAGATATTCACAGAATATAAGTTAGAAGTAGAGAACCAAAATATAGGTATAAGTATTATGTCCTTTGATATGATCAAGGAGAAGAATACTTGTGCACGGAAATCCTGGACTATTTTAAAGGAGAATGAGATTCTCTCTCAGCATTACTCCTCTGTATACACCATATCACGATGGTATATCGGGGCGGAGCAATCACACCCTATATGATATGGTGTGCTCTATGATGAGTAATACTGAGTTACCTTTTTCCTATTGGGTGTTATGCACTTGAGAAGCTGCATACCTATTGAATAGGATTCTAATCAAAACAGTACCTACCACTTCATATGAGATATGGAAAAGGAAGAGCCCATATCTTAAGTTAGTTAAGATTTGGGGTTGTCCGGCCTATGTCTAAAAGCAAAATCCGGACAAGCTCGAGGCAAGGTCTGTAATGTAGAACTGGAAATGTTCCAGCCATACAAATTGCAGCTGATGATTTGATAGAACCAAAGGATTCAGTAGATTCCAACGAACCTCGGCCTCTCCGCCGATCTAGTAGGGTTCCTCACCCACCTGAGAGATACTTCGGTTTCTCTATGACAGTGGGAGCGAGGATTGCATCATGAGATGATGACCCAACTAGTTTCGAGCTGGCCATCAAGAGTTGGGACTCTGTAAGAATGGCTGGATGTTTAGCGATCTGAGATGGAATCCATATACACCAACAAATTATGGACTTTGGTTGCTATATCTGAAGGGTTAAATCCCCATCAGGAGCAAGTATATCTTGAGAAGATTACTTGGTGTAAATGGAAAGGTTGAGACTTTCAAAGCTAGACTTGTTAAAGGTTTTCATCATTGACCAGTCGTGGATAATGATGAAACCTTTTCAAGTAGCTATGCTTAAGTCCATCCAGATCCTACTTGCCACGGCTACATACCATGACTACGATATCTGGTGGTTGGGTGTCATGACTGCTTTTCTAAATGATGTTTTAGAAGAGTGCGTCTATAAGTACACAGCCAGAGGGCCTCGTAGAAAGTGGGAGCAGCGGAAACGTGTGCAAGATGCTTTATATGATAAAGCAGGCATCGCGGAGTTGGAACATCTGTTTTGATGAAATAGTCAAAGAAGTTGACATCATAAAAATGGTAGATGAACCTTGTATAAACAAAAAGGTAGTAGGGAGTATGGTGGTGATCCTCGTAGAGTACGTGGATGACATACTCTTGATAAGAAAGGAGTTTCTTATGCTACGCTCGATCAATCTCCGTTTATCACAAAGATTCTCCATATAGGATCAAAGTGATACCTCCTTAATCCTGGGTTTTGGATCTATGAGATAGATTTAATTAGATGTTAGGATTCTCACTAGTTGTAGTGAGATGGTATCAAGCGATCCTGGAGAGAATCACTGGAAGTGTTCCAGGGTGATAAAGACGACTGAATGTCAGTCGCAGGCATTGTCTTTACCCTCAGTAAAGGGACGGTATGTTGGAAGAGTTCCAAGCTTGATACCGTGACATACTAGACGATAAAGGCTGGATACATCGCTACTTATGATGCTACTAAAGAGGATGTTTGGATGTATAATGGTTCATGAGATGAACTATGTTCCTACCATTGTGAGACAATGGAGTTGTGGCTTATGCCAAGGAACGCCGGTCCCATAAGTGATCCAGACTTATTCTAAGGCAGTATCACCTGATCGTGGAGATGGTTGATCTCCAGAGTGATCGAGGCAAGGAGAGCAGACTTAGAGGATAACGCAGCGGATCCACTCACGAAGGCCTATTCCCAGAGAGAGACTTTTATGGGATGGTTGAGTATGAGATACTACAACCACTGCTACAGATGGCCCTAGTGCAAGTGGGAGATTGTTAGTTATATGTATGCCCTAGAGGCCATTACTGTACATAGGATGTATATTGTAGTGGATGCTGGGACATATATAGGGAAGACTTTCTTGCTCGACATGATAGTATGCTATCTGGTTACTCTTTACCTTAACGTGTGCACTGATTGTCTCTCTGTTATATGTTGGTAAAGCCCTTAGGATGTGTACTTGACTATCTGGACTATGATGCGGATCATACTAGTGGGGACATGGTAGTCCATAAGTACATCCTTCAAAGTCCCTAGTCGAGGGTGTATCGAGATGGGGCATCGATATACCAGAGTAGACTAGCGTGTACCTTCTCGACCCATACAGATGGGCGATGGATGATCCCATATCCATCGGTGTTTGACATCAGAGATGATATACGGGTGCTCAGTAGAGACTGGGTACACTGGACGGACTCACCGAGAACTCCCAGATGGTATTATACCTCACGTCAGATGGCAGTTCTCTGGTGACACTGGTACAGAGTAGTCTGTTGACCCGAGATCGTCATAGAGTCTTGTGTGGTTCCCACTGTGCTTTGATTTCCATCTTACCACGTCCAAGAGGGCGTGCAAAACGGTGGTTTTTAGGTACAGTCCCGAGTTACATGGAGGCAATGAGCGATAGGAGGGGATTCGTCTCTCCCGGTATAGGGAGTTGATGTTGCGCTGTGTTCGATTGGCTATAACAGGAAATCCCTGGCCAGGGTTGCTGAGATTTACTGGTAAGTGTTACCAGTAGTTTCTCGAAGTGTTATAGACCTCATATCGACACGACTTATCGAGCTATTGGGGTCTGACGTTTACCACCCCTAGGCGAGATATGCGACATATCAGACGATCAGACCGGACTGTACGGTAGTGTTACTGGTCGGATTCACTGGAGTGTGAGCGGGCTTGCTCGTCGATCTTCAGATCGCTCAATACCCGGGTGGCCGTTACGTTTAGCAGACCGCTTGCGGCTTGTGGGTGTTTGATATGATCATCATCTGCTGCCGGCGTATTGACGAGTCTTTAGAGTCCTACACAGAGGTTTCCTGGCTCAAGCGAAACGAAATAGGAGCGCATATGAGATATGTGCGGGACCGAGAATAATGCGTGTATGTGATACCGTATTCCATTCTCGCGATGAATGTATCGAATGGTTATATGCGATATAACCTAGTTATCGAATCAAAGGTTGATTCGATAAGCCGATACATTGAATACTAGTCGGTTATATGCGATATGACCGGATCGTTAAATCAAGTGTTGATTTAATGATTTATTGTATAATTATATATTTGATATATTACTTTGCATTAACTAGTATCGGTTCACTTAAGATGGATTTTCTCACTCGGATGTGTGCATTGCATATGCGATATGATTTTGTGCACTTTATTGTATCATGTTTGATGATACATGTTTAACTTTAGTTAAGTGTAATGAATTAAGCCATGGTTATACTAATGATTAGGGTATTCTATTCTTACTTATTTATTTATTTATTTTGAATTGATGAGAAAAGAATGGTTGCAAGTTTTGGAGTTTAGTTGAAGCTTCATGAAGCTTTGATAAAGTCAACCATTCTTATCTCATCTTTAACCCTAACCATTCCCACTAACCATGATTCATTCTCTACACTTGACTCTAGTTAACATTATGATAAGTTTTGATTTTTCTATTGTTTTTAAATTAACTTATCATAATTTTTCTTCTTCTTCTTCCTTGAACTCAAGAAGAAAAAGCTTTCTTCATCAATGGTGAATTGAGCAAATGAGTGAGAAATCCAAATCTAAAGTCTACCCACATCCTATTTCTTCATCCTCTACCTCTTGCCAAGTAGTAGAGTGTGTTCTCTTCACAAGTTTTTGGACTTGGTGAAGTTGGAGCTTGATTTAGCGATGCCTCGACGTAGATCATCTTCGGCATGGACATCGACGACCTAGCTTGCCCATTCTCCGACGAAGCCGACGCTTGAGCCCGGATTTGATTTGGACAGCGGAGAGGACCTCGTTGCGGAGCTATGGAGGTGGAGCACCGGATCTACAAAGGTTGTATTTCCGTATTCTCATTAGTTAAGTGTTAACTAGTTTTGTTTCGCCTAGATTTCTAGCAAACGATCCGTACATTAGAGTTTCTCGGCACTAGAATTTTTGAAATTGGCATGATCGATGCCTTGTGAGACCTCACTAGAGTGCCTAGGAACCCTACAGTAGGATCCAAATGGATTTAAGCATAGCTACCGGAGAAAAAGTTTCGTCATAGTCCAAACCAGGTCTTTGACGAAAACCTTTTGCAACGAGTCTAGCCTTATAGGTTTCCACCTGCCCATCTACACCAAGTTTCCTTTTGTAGATCCATTTGCATCCAACGGGTTTTACCCCAGGTGGAGCAATATCCAAGGTCCACACTTTATTGGCGTGCATGGACTCCATTTCGGATTGCATTGCTTCCTGCCACTTATCAGAGTCCCTACTGATAATGGCCTGCCTGAAACTGGTAGGGTCATCTTCTTCCAAGATGCAATCCTCTCGATCCCCGTCTATGAGAAAACCATAGTATCTCTCGGGCGGATGAGAAATCCTACCAGATCTGTGGAGTGGCTGAGGTTCTTCTGGGGTTATTGAATTCTGAGGTTCTGTCAAATCTTCAGTTTCATTTTGTGGTCGCTGAATTTCTTCCAGTTCTACCGAACTCCCACTTGTTTCTTTTGCAAGAAATTGCCACTCTAAAAAGGTGGCGTGGCGAGATACAAACACCTTCTGTTCCTCGGTGTGGTAGAACAGATATCCTGTGGAGTTCTTAGGATATCCCACAAATTTACATAGAACTGAACGTGCCTGAAGTATGTCCGGATTTTGTACTTTTACATAGGCCGAACAACCCCATATCTTAATACGTTTAAGATACGGCTTTTTACCATTCCATATCTCGAACGGTGTCTTAGGCACAGATTTAGACGGAACATCGTTCAATAGATATGCTGCCGTCAACAGCGCATGTCCCCAAAATGAAAGAGGTAACTCGGCATTACTCATCATGGAGCGAACCAGATCCAGTAGGGTACGATTCCTCCACTCCGATACACCGTTGTGCTGTGGTGTATAAGGAGGAGTAAGCTGAGAGAGAATACCATTCTCTTTTAAGTAATCTAGGAATTCCGTGCTTAAGTACTCCCCTTCTCTATCGACCGGATGATCTTGATACTTTTGTCAGTCTGGTTCTCTACTTCGTTTCTGAATTCCTTGAATTTCTCAAAAGCTTCAAATTTGTGTTTCATCAGATACACATATCCGAACCAAGAGAGATCGTCAGTGAATGTGATGAAGTACGAGAACCCACCCCTTGCATGTATAGACATCGGACCACATACATCACTATGTACGAGTTCCAAGAGCTCTGCTGCTCTTTCTCCATGTCCGGTGAACGGAGATTTGGTCATCTTTCCTTTGAGACAAGACTGACAAGTTTCATAAGATGAAAACTCGAACACATCCAAGAGTCCATCTTTATGCAACTTACTCAGTCTTTTCTCTCCGATATGACCAAGTCTACAATGCCACAAGTATGATTCATTCGTATCTGAATTCTTCCTCTTGCGTGTGTTTTGTATGTTGAGAACTGTATTTTGATTTAGAACGTAGATACCATTACACAGTGTACCCTCTGCAACCAGTACTTTATGAAGGTAAATGTTCATGATATTTCTATCAAGAACAAAGTTATATCCATCTTTATCGAGTAAAGAAACTGATATGATGTTGCAAACCATGGAGGGTACATAGTAGCAATCGTTCAAAATCATTGTCTTGCCATTTGGCAATACTAGGTGATATTCACCGACGGCTGCCGCATTAACTTATGCTCCGTTCGCTACTCTGAGCGACATATCACCCGGTGTAACTTTCCTACTTTTTCTCAGTCCCTGCAATAAATTACAGATATGAGATCCTGATCCGGTAACAAGTACCCAGGAGGTAGGGCTGACCGTAAAACAGTTCTTAATTACAAGAACACCTGAAGTAGATGCAAAACCATGCTTCTTCTTCAACTGGGTATCCTGGGAATCCATACAATCCCCTTTCCCTTGCTCATACTTATGACTGTTGTCACAAGTTAGAGTTGAACCAACGTTCCCCAGCCCCGAATAAGAATTCGGATCGGTCAAGCGATACATTTTATTATCTTGATTAGGGCATGAAAAGGTTGCTACCTGGAGAGAGAGAAAAGAAACACTCAGCGTACGCTCTTGCAAGATTAGACTGGTTTATTAATTTATCTAACCAGGATGTCACCCATTGTTTCCTCAAATTCTTCTTAAAACCTTTTAAAAGAAGAACTAGCCGGGATTTAATTTACGTCACAATACTTGCTTAACCTTTCAGCCAGGCTAGTGTCGGTACTTCGAGGGAGGTTTTCCATCGCTTTCGCGAAGTTCCTTAATTTAAGAACCTCTTTTCCCTGGGGGCGTAACCCCGCTTACACCTTTCTAGACACCTACTAGGTTTATAGCATTGATTGTTAAGTGAAATAATCTCCCGAGAGTAGTCCAACTCATCAGCGGGATCGGGATCCAACTATCACTGTGTGATGACCTAGATGGAATCCACTCTAGTCACCACACTACAGAAGGTATGCTAAATATGCAAGTTTCAGTACTTTTGAAACTCCCGATGTAGTTTCTGCCCCTAGGACCCAAGTGACCTTGACTGAGCCAACATATCAAAGGATCCTAGTCAAGTTCAACCCGTCATTATCTTGATTGCATTAGACCCACCCGTACGAGTCCTTGACTGAGCCAAAATGACCGCATGACTGTCCTAACCAATCACTTTGTATCCTACGGAAAAATATTACATAGCTACCATACACTACGCGTCGGCTGAGCACGAAATACGTAGCACGAATACTAAGCAATATTAATCCGAAACGACGGAGGGCTACGACTGGGTTTTGGCGAAAACCCGTTAACGTAATGAGCTTGATATTGTTGAAGGAACGTGATACACACCCTTTTTGAAAATATAGTGGTGAAAACTTTTGCTAAAGAAGTCACTCCCTGTGAAGGGATCTCGGCTCTTTCCTCGTCGAATGATGTGCAGGATATTCCAAATTGAATACCTCGATGCAAAGCAAGAATAATCGACTATAGTGATGTTATTACCCTGACGCAAACTTTTTTCCAAGGGGTCACTCCCGAAGAAGGGATCTCGGCCCTTGCCTCGTCGACTGAGGTGCTGGGCATTCATAACCGAATACCGCGATGCAAAACAAAAATGAACGTCCTTGCAATAACAACTTTTTGAAAAACTTGTTCCAACAACGTCTTTTAAGTTTATTTTCTTGCATTAGTTCTTTTAATGCGTCCCATCATTTAAATCCTACCATTGCAGAAAACAACCAAAATATGACGTACGCTTATGCCATTCGCATTCGCCACGGGGCCCCATCATCACCCGTTAGGTTACTTAACTAACGACAGAGCGGGGGCTGGGCTAGCGCGGCTGTAAAACATAAGCAACGCCTAAATAGTTATTATATATAGATATATAGCAATGATAGCCAATCCAGATCACAGATGAACACTTTGGATATACTAGGAACCCGCGATTCGTTCGAGCCTGCAACGAAAAGCGGATTACCCGGTCGCGATGAATAGCCAATACCCCACCCAAGACCCCTACGGATGCGGCAAACTACCCGCCAAGTACCCGAAGCGAAGCAACCTCCGTCAACGCCGTGAGTAGGCCACTCGGCACTTCGAGATACCCGGTAGTTTGTGCACCCCCTCCATGGGTCTATCCTAGGAGCAAAAATAGTAAAAAGAATTATACAATGACGGCTACAACCCCGACCCGGTTGTGCGGCCATACAAATAATATTACATCAATTTACAAATTTATTACATGAATGAAAGAAAAAGAAACTCACATCTCACATCCACCCCGGCTATTCATCTGCGACAATCCAACGAGTTCATATACACAAACCATCAACAACACAGATCACAGATATGCATAACCCCTACTAATCGACGTATAGCGATTAGTAGACATTCAATACACATATAACATTACAGATATAACCATTAGCCAAAGTCTACAGAACATCGACCAAAAATACGGATTTTTGAGCCCCAAAAACAAATTTTGCTTTCTGGAAAATCTGGGCAGAAAAGTCATATTCCAAAAATCCCAAAATACCCATATAAGAACACTGCAGGAAACCGATCCCACAACCGAGCCAACTCGGCCGCGGTTCCGCGGCGCTTTAGCCGAGTTAGGGGATCGTTTTTCTCCAGTGTTCTCTAAAAAGCCTGAGCCGATTTTTAGTGCATGATTTATTGTTGAACAGAAAAAAAAATCGGCAGAAACATCAAATTTTCGGGGTGTTTTGTGGTTTTTCGTCCGGTCGAAATTCTAAATACTTTGCTAACATGCTAGGGTGAGTTTAGTTAGGCTCTGATACCACTGTTAGGTCCACGTTACCTCTCCCGGTACTTTCGGGGTTGCGGAAACGGTAAAACAAAATCAAGATGGTCAAATGGTCAATGTAATTAGCCATAACATAATTATCAATGAAAGGATTAGTAAATAATGCCCCCGGCTCATAATGGTTTTGACCAAACGAACTGTCAAAACCCTAATGAGCCAGCCTCAAAATGGTTTTGACCGAATCAACTGTCAAAACCCTAATGAGCCTGCCACATAATGGTTTTGGCCGAACCAACTGTCAAAACCCTAATGAGGCACCTCCTCCTTCATCACTCCGGAAAACTGTGCATACACACCTGCATCCGCATTCCGTAGAATGCGGATGCGCAGAAGACAAAACAAATCCATCCGTGCAATACTAGGATCCGGCTTAAACCAAAGCCCACTAGTACTGCCTGCCCGAACACCATACGCACACAAGTGTGCGTAAGTGATCACAGCCCTGCCGTAAAACCATACGGCCTCTACACGTTTCGCTCAGTGCAGGGAAACTCTCTGTGTGGGACTCTAAAGACTCGACACTACGCTGGCAGTGGGTTTAACCACAGACCGCAAGCGGCACTAGCTGTACGTAACGGTTCCCAGGTAGATGTCGATAAGAAGGCCGATGAGGTAAACCCATCCGAACTCCTACTGAGCCTGTATGTGACAATCTCCGCACAGTCCGGTCTGTTCGTGTGATACATCGCATGGCGGGCCTAGGGGGCGGTAAACGTCAGTCCCCTAATAGCGGTACAAGTCATGTCGGAGTGAAGCCCAGAACAACCTGAGATAACACTGGAAACCTACCAGTATATCTCGTTTTGCCCTGGCCAGGGACTACTCGTGTAATGGCTTTCCTAGACACAGCGCGATGTCAACCCCCAATACCGGGAGAGACGAATCCTGTCTAACCGTCACTGCCTCCAAGTGTTTCAGGACTGCTCCCAACTACTACCTGTTTGCACGACTCAGTAGAGCCGTGGTAGTGTAGTAATCAAAGAACAGTGGGAACACACTTGAGGCGAAGTGACAGTGTCAAGTCAGCGGACTAAGTTGTACTCATGTCACCTGGGAACTGATAACTGACGATAGGTATAATACCAACCATCAGTTCCCGACGAGTCCTGTCCAGTGTACTCGTAACCTAACGAGCACCCGTATACTATCTCAAGTACGACGTACTGACGGCTGTGGGACAGACCGTCTCCCGTGCTGGGATGAGAAGCGCATACGCCGGTCTACTACGGAGTATCGATGCCCTATCTCGATACTCCCATAACTAGGGACGTGTATAAGGATGTGCTTGTGTATTACCCAACCCCCATGAGTGTGATCGCCATCACAACGCCGGTAATCAAGCCAAGATCCTAAGGGCTCTACTAATGCGTATAAGTGATATAATAAATAAACACACATGTACACATTAAAGCATAGACAAACCAAGTAGCATACTACTATATCGAGCAAGATTGTCTATACAACTGTGAATATCCCAAGCTTCCATCAAGTAATATACATACTAGTATGATACAGTAATGGACTCTAGGGCATATACACTAACACTATCGTCAGTTATCAGTTCGCAGGTGACATGAGTACAACTTAGTCCGTTGACTTGACACTATCACTTCGCCTCGAGTGTGTTCCCACTGTACTTTGATTACTACCCTACCACGGCTCAAAGGAGTCGTGCAAACAGGTAGTTTTTCGGTGCAGTCCCGAAGCACTTGGAGGCAGTGACGGTTAGACAGGATTCGTCTCTCCCGGTATTGGGGGTTGATATCGCGATGTGTCTGGGAGAGCCATTACACAAAGTCCTTGGCCAGGGCAAGCGAGATAGACTGGAAGATTTTCAGTGTTATCTCAGGTGTTCTGGGCAACACTCCGACACGACTTGTACCGCTAGTAGGGGACTGACGTTTACCGTCCCCCTAGGCCCGCAATATGATGTTCTTAGACGAACAGACCGGACTGTACGGAGACTGTCACATTCTGGCTCAGTAGGAGTTCAGATGGGTTTAACTCGTCAGTCTTCATATCGGCATCTACCTGGGGACCGTTACGTACAGCTAGTGCCGCTTGCGGTCTGTGGTTAAACCCACTGCCAGCATAGTGTCGAGTCTTTAGAGTCCCACAGAGAGGGTTATTCGCCTTTAGGAAAAATGAGTAGAGGTCGCATGGTTTTGCGACGGGGTTCGTTCACATCCGCCCACTTGTGCACGTTTGGTTTCCGGACAGCTTATACTAGTGGGCTTTGGTTTAAGCCGTATCCTAGTATATGATTTGGGATTGATTTTATCTCATTGTATTCGTGTTCCTCGGAACACGGATACGGGTGTGTATGCACAGTTGACTGAGGCAGAGGCAGAGGACTTTCATTAGGGTTGATGACCATTATCATTTTCTTAACCCTAATGTTTATGTGTGAAATATGATTTATTAATATTAGTTAATTATAATTGTTCATGGTTAGGGTTGTTGACCATTTGACTATACTTGACTTGTTGACCTAGGTTGACAAGTTGACCATCATCATTCCATATGAAAGATGCTCTTTGGTCCTTGCAAAAGCATTTAATGTGAAATGATAATGGTCATTTCTTGATTAACCATCACAATTATCTTTAGCTAATTATCTATTTTTCATAATTCACATATATGTGAGAAGGTTGGATTATTCTTCTCATTCTATCATTCTCATTCTCTCTCCTCCTCTTCCTCTCTCTCTAGCTCTCCCTTCTCATGAGTTGAGAACCATTTGAGCTTGAGATAAAACCCTCAAAAATACTCTCTACTCTTTCTATGGTCCTAGGTTTAGCACACCAAGCACCTTAGTTACTTCTAGTTTGAGGTTGGAGCCAAAAGTAGAGGCCCTCGGGTGGATCTTTCTTCGGCAAGAGAAGGCGACAAGGAGAACCCGTTCTTTGACTCTAAGGAGCAAGAAGAGAAGGACTTGAAGACCTAGGTATAACCCCCTTTCCGAGTAGCTAACTATTTTAGCTTGTTAGTTAGTTTTGTTTAGCAAAGATCCCTCCTTTAGCATAGTCCATGTTAACTAGTGTTGTAAAAATCCGATTTTTCATAACGTTTCCGCCTCCCCACAAGCACCGGGGTGGGCAACGTGGACCTACAGTGGTATCAGAGCCTAGCTAAACACAAACTAACTAGTTAGCAAAGTATCTAGAACTTCGATCGGAAAAAATCGCAAAACACATTTTCAAAAACCCGAGTTTCTGCCGATTTTTATTTCTGCTTTAAAAATAATAAATCATACACTAAAAATCGTCTCAGGGTTTTTAAAGAACACACAAGAAAAACGAACCAGCGAGTCGACCAACTCACCGCGGAACCGCGGCAAGAGGATGCTCTTGCCGCGGATCCGCGGCCGAGTTTACTCGGCCGTTGGTCGTTTTTCCTGCAGTGTTCTTCTGTTGTTGTTTTGGGATTTTTAAGTTGGTTTGTTTCTGCCCAGATTTTTCGGAGAACAAGTTAGATTTTTGGGTGGTCACAAATACGTATTATTGATCGATCTTCTTTACACTTTGACTAATAGGTTATATCTGTGATGTGATATATGTATTGAACGTCTGCTAATCACTATACGTCGATTAGTGGTGGTTATACATATCTGTGATCTGTAATGTTGATGGTTTGTGTATATGAATCCGTTGGAATGTCGCGGATGAATAGCCGGGGTTTGTGATATGTGAGTTTTCTTATTCTTTCAATTCTTGTAATATGTAAATTGATGTAATATTATTTGTATGGCCGCACAACCGGGTCGGGGTTGTAGCCGTCATTGTATAATTTCTTTTTACTGTTTTTGCTCCTAGGATAGACCCAAGGAGGGGTGCACAAACTACCGGGTATCTCGATGTGCCGAGTGGCCTACTCACGGTGTTGAGGGAGGTTGCTTCGCTTCGAGCACTTGGCGGGTAGTTTGCCGCACCCGTAGGGGTCTAGGGTGGGGTTTGGCTATTCATCGCGACCGTGTAATCCGCTCTTCGTTACAGGCTCGTACGAAATGCGGATTCCTAGTATATTCAATGTATTCATCTGTGATCTGGAATGGCTATCATTGCATGTGACAAATGTTTATATATATCTATATGATTATCTACTTAGGCGTTGCTTATGTTTTGCATCCGCGCTAGTCCAGCCCCCGCTCTGTCGTTAGTTAAGTAACCAAACGGGTGATCACGGGACCCCGTAGCGAATGCGGATGGCATAAGCGTACGTCATATTTTCGTTGTTTTCTGCAATGGTAGGATTAAATGATGGGACACATTGGAATTAATGCAAGAAAAAATAAACCACGTAAAAGTCGTTGGAACACTTTCAAAACCACTCGGTTCTTTTCAAAACCAAATTTTAAATGCGGAGCTTGAGCCACTCCTTTTGAAAGCTATCTCGTTCCATCGATTATATCAAGTTCACTACGTTCACAGTTTCGCCAAAACCATTCGTATCCTTCCGTCGTTTCACATGAATGGTCAATAAGTATTCAAGCTATGTTTGTTGGCCAAAGTCAAGGCATAGTGATTGGTAGCTATTAGGTATTCATGTGCAGCATAGATAGATGTGTTGGTTTGGGGCAGTCGTTCTACCTTGTTGGCCAAAGTCAAGGGTATGTGCGGGTGGGCTCAAATTAACATGGAGAATGACGGGTAGAACTTGACATGTGACTTATGATTTGTTGGCCAAAGTCAAGGTCATAAGAGCATGGGGCAAAAATCCACAACGGGAGTTTCTAAAGAAACTGAAACTTGCTAGCGCTGCCTACCATTTAGAGTGTCATGATTCTGGTAGGATTCCTTCAGTTTTGTCACGCGATGATATTTGGATCTCGATCCTACTGTGAGTATATGCTACTCCTCCGAAACTTTCTCACTTAACGATCAATGCTATAAACCAAGTAGGTGTCTAGAAAGGCGTTAGCGGGGCTACGCCCACAGGGAAAAGAGGTTACTTAATTAAGGAACTTCGCGAAAGAGTTGGAAAACCTCCCTCGAAATACCGACACTGGCCTGGCTGAACGGTTAAGAATGTATTGTACGGTGAGATTGATCCCGACTAGTTCTTCCTTTATGGTTTGAGGAGGGATTCGAGAGATAGTGGGAGCCATCTTATTTAGACAAATTAAAAACCACTCTAAACTTTCAAGAGCATCATGCTAAAGTGTTTCTTCTCTCTCTCCTAATTGCAGCGACCAAATATCATGACTGGACTTAAGTTTCTTCTAGAGAAAAACATACTGACAGGGCCAAACTACAAAGATTGGCTCAGGAATGTCAAAATGGCAATCACTTATGACAAGTTGGGAGGAATGTCAAAATGGCAATCACTTATGACAAGTTGGGGTATCTCCTTACCACCAAAGCTCCCCCTGTCCCAGGTCCCAAAACCAGTGTCGCGGGTAGGGAAATCTGTAAGACCTGGGAAATCGACTGCGCGAAGGCCAAGTGCCTCGTGCATGCCTCCATGGACAATGAACATCAGAGGAGGCACGAGAATATGGACCTCGAATCCATATTTCTCCATACAAAAGAACTGTATGGAGAGCAATCCCGTATCGTCAGATACGAAGTATCGAAGAAGTTGTTTTCGGCGAGATTCGCCGTCGGATCATCGGTAGCGGAATACGTGCTTAAGATGATTGGCTACATAGAGGAGCTCGCGGACCTTGGGACCACGTTGGAGAATGAGCTCTATACGGACTTGATTCTCCAGTCCCTTCCTTCCACTTACGCCAAGTTCATCCTGAACTTCAACTTGCAGAAAAAGGAAGTTGAACTTTCAGAACTCCTCAACATGCTGAGGAGTGCGGAGGGCACCCTACAGAAAGGTAAGGAAACATCCACTTTGTTTGTAGGAGGATCTTCCTCTTCTAGGTCCAGGGCAAAAGCCAAGGGAAAGAAGAAGAAAACCCCCGCCAAACCAGGGGGCGGTGTTAGTAAAGTGGATACGAAGGGAAAGGCAAAAGCAACAAAGGTAGCAGGGAAGCTTGTGGATAAGGAAGAATGCTTTTACTGTCACAAGAGTGGACACTGGAAGAAAGATTGCAGGGCTTGGAAAGCCAGAACACAGGATCTGAAGCAAGTTGCGGCTTCAGCTTCAGGTGTGTATGTTATTGAAAACTGTCTATCAATAAACTCTACGTCCAGGGTATTGGATACCGGATCAGGATCTCATATCTGTAATTCTTTGCAGGCGTTGAGAAAGCGTAGGTTTTTGAAGGCAGGTGACATGACCCTCAAAGTTGCAAACGAAGATAGCATGGATGATGAGGCCATGTGGAACTATCACCTGGGAATGTCAGATGGACATGTTTTGGTTTTACGTAATTGCTTTTTTGTACCCAATGCAACTTGTAATATCATTTCTGTATATTTAATTTCTAAAGAAGGTTATGAATTTGCGTTTGTAAGTAATGTTGTAAACATTCACCTTAATCAAGTTCTGATTGGGTCAGGTACATTAAGCAATGGTATATACGTATTAAACCAACCACAGATTTTCAATATCTAGAATACACACAAAAGAAAGTCTCCGGAAACAAATCAGACTTTCTTATGGCATTGTAGACTGGGTCACATCAATGAGAGAAGGTTGACGAAGTTACATATACAAGGATATTTGGATCCGTTTGAATATCAATCATATGCAACTTGTCAATCCTGTCTCAAAGGAAAGATGACAAAGACTCCGTTCACTGGACACGGAGTGAGAGCGAGCGAGCTCTTGGGACTCGTACACAGCGACGTGTGCGGTCCAATGTCTACGAATGCACGAAGCGTTTATTCTTACTTCATTACTTTTACGAATGACTTTTCAAGGTACGGATATGTCTTCTTAATGAAACATAAATCCGAAGCCTTTGGAAAATTCCAGGAATATAAGAATGAAGTAGAAAAACAAACAGGTAAAAGTATCAAGACACTAAGATCTGATTGAGGTGGTGAATACTTGAGTGCCGAGTTCCTGGTTTACTTAAAAGAGAATGGAATTCTCTCTCAGCTTACTTCTCCATACACTCCGCAACAAAACGGTGTATCGGAGAGACGGAACCGAACCTTATTGGATATGGTACGGTCCATGATGAGTAACGCTGAGTTACCATGATCATTCTGGGGATATGCACTAGAATCAGCTGCATACCTTTTGAACCGAGTTCCAACTAAGACTGTGCCTACTACACCATATCAGATGTGGTGTGGGAAGAGACCCTATCTTAATCACATTAAGACATGGGGATGTCCAGCTTTTTACAAAAAGCAGCATGCGGACAAGCTCGAGGCACGCTCAGTACAGTGCAAGTTTGTGGGATATCCAAAGAACTCCAAGGGATATTTCTTCTATTGCGAAGAGGAAGAAAAGGTTTTTGTTTCTCGTCATGCCCACTTCTTGGAAACTGAGTTTTTGGAAAATCAGATAAGTGGGAGCGCAGTAGAACTAGAAGAAATTCCAGAACCACGAGCTATTACTGAAAGCTTAGTAGAACCAGAGGGTTCGAAAGATCAGGACATTCCTACGCCGCTCCGCAGAAGTAGTAGGCAGTCTCATCCGCCCGAGAGATACTACGGTTTTCTCATAGACGGGGATAGAGAGGATTGCATCATTGATAGTGATGAGCTGACTAGCTTCCAGCAGGCCATTCAGAGCGTTGACTCGGTAAAATGGCTGGATGCAATGCGGACCGAAATGGAGTCCATGTACACCAACAAAGTATGGACGTTGGACATTGCTCTAGATGGGGTGAAACCCGTAGGATGCAAGCGGATATTCAAAAGGAAGATTGGTGTAGATGGACAGGTTGAGACCTATAAAGCTAGACTTTTTGCAAAGGGTTTCCGTCAAAGACCTGGCTTGGACTATGACGAAACCTTTTCTCTAGTGGTTATGTTGAAATCCATTCGGATCCTTCTTGCAATTGCTGCCTTCCACGATTATGAGATCTGGCAGATGGACGTAAAGACCGCTTTTCTAAATGGAAATTTAGAGTAGTGTGTCTATATGGACCAGCCAGAGGGTTTCATTCAGAGTGGGAGCAGCGGAAAGGTGTGCAAGTTGCTTAAGTCCATCTATGGACTAAAGCAGGCATCGCGGAGTTGGAACATCTGTTTTGATGAGACGGTCAAAGAATTTGGCTTTATCAAAAATCCAGATGAACCATGCATCTATAGTAGATTTGTAGCAAGAACTATTGTATTCCTCGTTTTATACGTGGATGACATTCTCTTGATAGGAAATGACATTCCTATGCTACAATCTGTCAAAGGGTTCTTGTCACACAGGTTCTCCATGAAAGACCTGGGTGATGCCTCCTACATTCTGGGGATCCGGATCTATCATAACAGATCCAAGAGGATATTAGGACTCTAACAATCCAGGTACATCGACACCATACTGAAAAGGTTCAGTATGGAAGATTCCAAGCGCGGTAATCTACCGGCTTGTCACGGGATCACCCTCTCCAAAGAGATGTCTCCCAAGACTGATTTGGAAAGGGATCGCATGTCTATTATACCCTATGCTTCTGCGGTAGGCTCTATAATGTATGCGATGTTGTGTACCATACCAGATGTAGCTTATGCACTGAGTGTGGTATGCCGGTATCAGTCAAACAGTGGGGAGAAACACTGGATAGCGGTAAAGAACATTCTCAAGTACCTGAGAAGGACTAATGAGATGTTCTTGGTGTATGGCGGAAAATACCTCCAGATCGAGGCCTTTGCTGACTCCAGCTTCCAGAGTGACAAGGATGATTCCAAGTCCATGTCGGGTTATGTCTTTACCCTCTATGCAGGGGCGGTGTGTTGGAAGAGTTCCAAACAGGAAACCATTGCTGACTTGACGATGGAAGCGAAATATATCGCTGCTGCAGATGCCGCAAAAGAAGCCGTCTGGATAAGGAAGTTCCTAACAGAACTTCAGGTGGTTCCGTCCATAGTTGATCCAGTACTTCTGTATTGTGACAACAACGGGGCTATAGCTTTAGCGAAGGAACCCAGGTCCCATCAGAAGACCAGGTACATCATGAGGCGGTATCACCTGATCAGGGAGATCGTGGGTCGCCAGGAGATCGAGGTTCGGAGAGTTGCTACGGAAGATAACACTGCTGATCCATTCACCAAGGCCTTACCCCAAATCAGTTCGAGCGGCTGATCGAGATGATAGGTCTTCGATACGCCAGTACATGGCCTTAGTGCAAGTGGGAGATTGTTAGTGTATATGCCCTAGAGGCCATTACTGTATCATACTAGTTTGTATATTACTTGATGGAAGCATGGGATATTCACCTTGTATTGACATTCTTGCTCAAAATAGTAGTATGCTACTTGGTTTGTTTCTGCTTTAATATGTGCATGTGTTTTTTAGCATATCGTCTTTACACATTAGTGGAGCCCTTAGGATCTTTGCTTGATTACCAGCGTTGTGATGGCAGTCACACTCGTGGGGGCTGGGTAATCTACAAGCACATCCTTATGCAGGTCCCTAGTCATAGGACTATCGAGACAGGGCATCGATACTCCGGAGTAGACTAGCGTATGCGCTTCTCATCCCAGCTTGGGAGACGGCCTGTCCCACAGCCGTCAGTACGTCGTACTTGGGATAGTATGCGGGTGCTCGTTAGGTTATGAGTACACTGGACAGGACTCGTCGGGAACTGTTGGTTGATATTATACCTATCGTCAGTTATCAGTTCCCAGGTGACATGAGTACAGCTTAGTCCGTTGACTTGACACTGTCACTTCGCCTCGAGTGTGTTCCCACTGTACTTTGATTACTACCCTACCACGGCTCAAAGGAGTCGTGCAAACTGGTAGTTTTTGGGTGCAGTCCCGACGCACTTGGAGGCAGTGACGGTTATACAGGATTCATCTCTCTCGGTATTGGGGGTTGATATCGCGCTATGTCTAGAAGAGCCATTATACAAAGTCCCTGGCCAGGGCAAGAGAGAGAGACTAGTAGGTTTCCAGTGTTATCACAGGTGTTCTGGGCTACACTCCGACACGACTTGTACCGCTATTAGGGGACTGACGTTTACCGCCCCCTAGGCCCGCCATGCGATGTTCTTAGACGAACAGACCGGACTGTACGGAGACTGTCACATTCAGGCTCAGTAGGAGTTCAGATGGGTTTACCTCGTCAGTCTTCTTATCGGCATCTACCTAGGGACCGTTACGTACAGCTAGTGCCGCTTGCGGTCTGTGGTTAAACCCACTGCCAGCGTAGTGTCGAGTCTTTAGAGTCCCATACAGAGGGTTATTCGCCTTTAGGCAAAATGAGTAGAGGTCGCATGGTTTTGCAACGGGGTTCGTTCACATCTGCCCACTTGTGCACGTTTGGTGTCAGGACAGCTTATACTAGTGGGCTTTGGTTTAAGCCGTATCCTAGTATATGATTTGGGATTGGTTTTATCTCATTGTATTCGTGTTCCTCGGAACACGGATACGGGTGTGTATGCACAGTTGACTGAGGCAGAGACAGAGGACTTTCATTAGGATTGATGACCATTGTCATTTTCTTAACCCTAATGTTTATGTTTGAAATGTGATTTATTAATATTAGTTAATTATAATTGTGCATGGTTAGGGTTGTTGATCATTTGACTATACTTGACATTTTGACCTAGGTTGACAAGTTGACTATCATCATTCCATATGAAAGATGCTCTTTGGTCCTTGCAAAAGCATTTAATGTGAAATGATAATGGTCATTTATTGATTAACCATCACAATTATCTTTAGCTAATTATCTATTTTTCATAATTCACATATATGTGAGAAGGTTGGATTATTCTTCTCATTCTATCATTCTCATTCTCTCTCCTCCTCTTCCTCTCTCTCTAGCTCTCCCCTCTCATGAGTTGAGAACCATTTGAGCTTGAGATAAAACTCTCAAAAATACTCTCTACTCTTTCTAAGGTCCTAGGTTTAGCACACCAAGCACCTTAGTTACTTCTAGTTTGAGGTTGGAGCCAAAGTTAGAGGCCCTCGGGTGGATCTTTCTTCGGCAAGAGAAGACGACAAGGAGAACACGTTCTTTCACTCCAAGGAGCAAGAAGAGAAGGACTTGAAGACCTAGGTATAACCCCTTTTCCGAGTAGCTAATTCTTTAAGCTAGTTAGTTAGTTTTGTTTAGCAAAGATCCCTCCTTTAGCATGGTCCATTTTGCCTAGTGTTGTAAAAATCCGATTTTTCATAACATTTCCGCCTCCCCGCAAGCACCGTTGTGGGCAACGTAGACTTACAGTTATGGATGTGATGTGGGACATAGGTATATAGATAATTATAATGTGTGAATCTTGAGTGATATGCCGTACGAGACGTTGGGTCCGTACCCTCATTGTCGTAAAGGTTGATAGGATCCCTATTGGTTTTATGCCGCCGTACGATGATTTTTCGTACGTGATGAGTTTGACTTAATGATTGATTCATACCCTTGACTAGAGGATGTCGTACGATAGATTATACCGTATGTGATGCTGTGAGGCTAGATGTCGATTGATAGATTCACCGACTCAGACATATGATAAATATGTATGCTCGTCAGCATTTGCATATGATTTACCTTATGCTGCATTCATGTGATTCGCATTGCAATACCTATACCTGTGCTAGTACACCTGCACCATTATCGATGATGCGTATGTTACACGTACACAGATTTGCCGGCTCACACACTTCATCATCGATAATTGCCATGTCACTACACAGTAGAATTGCTGCATCATGATATGACTCCCTGCATAGATTACCTGCTATAGTTGCTTATGCACCTTCATACGATGTTGCATTGACTTTGAAGAAATTGGGAACCGCAGGATATATTTTTAAAACTGGAATCATTTAAAAGAGCGGTTTTCTCTTAATATGTCACATCACTGCTCCATGTTGCATGTATGCTTACATTTCTATCATATGTCGCACACACCATGCTTTTTGATTTTACGCATTGAGATATGATGTTTTCATGAGATTTCTGGATTTGAGAACCGTGGTGATTTCAAAAGTAAGTGTGTATTGTTTTAAAAAAAAACGGTTTCTCTTGATATGATATTTCTGTGCGTCCACCATGTGTTATCTCGGTTCTGAGAGTGGCATGTGAAACCCGATTCGAGTAGCGGTAGGCACCATCTGCGGGTACATGGTAGACCCGGTGAGGTACCACGGGGAAAGAAGACTCGTATATGTTAGACGGTGAGCCTGGCAGGGGAGCACTACCTACCGGTGATTGTTTTGGACTCGGTTGTTATCCGGAGGATACTGACCGTAGTAGAGAGATGGATATGAGGGCCGACCAGGGTGTACGGCGCCTGAGATATATGAGGATTTGCATGTCGATTCTAGACACAGGTTTCATGATGTTTTCGAGTGTCGAGGTTAGACACTCCGGTTCCATGATTTTTTATGTGTCGCGAGGGACACCCATTGATTTATATCCTCATACTTTCATGCATATGCTTTTATGATATTTACATGCATGATATTGTTGTGTCATTGGTTGACACGTGGACGAGATCTACATGCATACGGACATTGATTATATGGTTGGAAGAGATCCAAATGCATACATACATCGATTATATTGTTGGATTATATCAGCATACTTATAGGTATTGATTACATTATTGGCACATATACAGTTACGGTCACCCTAGATATCATAGTATTACCTTATTGATATAGTTGCCCTAGGAAATCGTTGTTTATTCGATTTCTGCTCGGTGATGTTTTCTAATAACGAGTTGGTAACTCACCCCCGTTGTGCCACGGTTTCTTGCAGGTTTTGCCGTACAGGTTTCGTTATGGCTTTGCTGGCACACTGCTTCTGTAACACCCGAGCCAAATACAACTAATTTCAGTTACCGTTTGAACGTAGTGTGGCACTTATTTCATTTATCTTGCTTGATTGTTACTTATTGTAATTTTATCCCGTCAATTCAATTCTGCATATAACAATTTATGGCATCTAAAATAAAATTAAAAATATTCATCTTGGCCTACTTGACACCCCTAACCTTGTTGTAGCGTCCGTGCATCGTGTTCTCGTCCCGTTCAGTGAAACGGGCTAGTTTGGACAGCTACGCGCACGTACGTTTGTCCGTTTTGGGGGTATGCTTTTTGATTGTAAAATAATTCATTTTAAATTTTGGATCCCGCCTAAAATTTTATTATTTCAATTTTAAATTTTTGGACCCGACCCTGGCGCAATTTGGAAATGTTTTACTTTGCGCCAAAATCCCATTTTCTAATATATTTTAAACCATCGTATATTTTAATTTAACCATATAATATTTTACTTTTCCTAAAATCTTTCAAAACGTTTATTCTTCAGCCAATCACAATCCATTTTAAACCGTGGGCCCCACCTCATATCTCTCTCTCTCGCCTTATCACACTCCTTTATCTCTCTCCTCTCTCCATCTCTCTCTCTCTCTCCCCCCCCCCCATATCTCTCTCTCTCTCTCCCACTTATATATTCTTTCTCCTTCATTAGAAACCCAACCCTCATGTAAACCCAGCCCTACCGCCTTGCCCTCGCCGCTGCAGCCCCAACACCGACGAAACCATCACCGGACCCCTCGCCTCCTCGCCCTTGTCGCAGCCGCATCCACCTCCTTCCTCCTTTCCCCTCATTCCCGAGCCCTCACATGCACACGCCTAGAAACCGAAACCCTCCCCCGTCGCCGTTCCTTCACCTCCGACGACCCTAGCCTTACACCACCATCATCACCATCTCCTTTCTCTCCCTAACTCCTCAGTTCTTCCTCCTACAACCTAGCAACATCCCTGCACTCAACCCAAACCCTAACCGAAACCCTAGCATCAAACCCCTTCGCCAGAGCTCCGTCGACGTGGTCGGCGATCACCACCCCTCTACAGATCCTAGTGAGCACCCTCTCCTATATCCTCCTTCCCTTCTCTTTTCTTGATTATTCTCTTCTCTTTTCATGTTTTTTTAAGTATTGTTTATTCACTGTTTTTGTGTTGGCCGGAATCCGGCCGTGTCGGCGACGCGTCCCGACGTTCCAGCGAGGTACCACGACCCGTGTGGTTCCACTGTTCGTCATTTAGGTTCATTCCGTGAACCGTGCGCCCGTCGCAAGTTTTCCCCGCCGACGTTTTACGTTCCGTTTTCCCGATTCGCGACCCGTCGAGGCAAGTACCCCTTGCTACATGCTAAATAATATTTACATATACATTGATGACACCCTAAGCCTATAAATTTAACTTTGGTAAGATCATTTCCCATTTTCGTGTACAATATTGTTATATATCATTTTATCTTTCAAATTTGGAACCTACCTGTTGCAATTACTGTTTTGAACCTAATAACCACAATTACACGATTTAATTGCACTTTCACTAAGGACGTAACCTATGGCACTTTATCTATTGTTTTACTTCATTCGGACACTCCTGTACATTTAACCTACATAAACTGTAATTTCATCCATGGAACTTACATTTATATATATCATTGCATCCATGAAGTCTTAAACTTGGTAACATGATTAAACAGCTATAATTGACATACTGCATTCTTATAATGTTGAAATCATCTCTGTGACACAATTGATAACTGTATTGCTAATTGAATGAATCTGCCTTTTGCTTAATTCACTGCTTAGATCATGTTGTTAACCATGCTTGATTATGTAACTGAGTATGAGCACACCCATGATATTGTTTACATCTTGACCTGACTTGCTACATACATATTGATTGACCAGACATGGTACGGTATACTGCTTGACTTAACATGATGTACCATGACCTGACCCGTTACCTGATCTTGTGTCTAATGCCAACAAACCTGACATGCAGTCCTCATGGACCGTTCCTGTTGTCTATCCAGACAAACCTGTTTACCTGATCCCGTGTTGGCATTAGTTTCTTGATTTCGGGATACCTGACTTGACTTACACATATAACTTAGGGGTATGGGGAAATCAAAGGTGAAACCTGACTTGTAACTCAACAGTTCACTACCTGTTCTGATCAGTTTTAGGCTAGGCCAGCCTTGGAATGATGATGCTGACATCATTCATCTGTACACATTCCTGTTTGGTGCCTAGCGGCATGTCTCGGTTTCAGCCCAAGAATCTTGGGGCCATGGTCCCAAGTATATACGGGATACTATTGAGTTACATCAATTATTCATCAATTTGGTTTCAAAGACTTTAGAATAGAAAACCTGATAAAACAGTTTAGTTTACCCACTGCACCGCTCTGATTTATATTTTTGTTACCCTTGCTTATATTCGCATTACCTGTTACCCTGTTTTTTTTATGTTATTACTTGATGACTTGACGCGCTGACGTCTGGGTTTTGCATGGCCCAGATTCCGTACCGCTGTCGCAGTCCGAGCAGGAGTACTTCAATCGACAGGCTGAGCTGTGAGTGTCAGCAGTTGTTAGTTTTCTTTCCTGCATTTATTTCCTGATGTGAGCCCGCATTATGGGACATACATTCCAGTTATTTTGTATTTGATATTTCGCTTCCGCATTTTATTATTCTTGACTCATGTTATCTTGGATTTTGGACATGTTTAGATAGTTTTATTTTGTTATTGATATCTCTACAGCCGTAATGTGACTGTGGATGGATACTTCCTACCCACAGGTTGCATGGTTGGCTATGTCACGTGCCCATTTTAGCGTACTCTGGGAAGCGGGGCGTGACATGGTTCTTTTAGTATCAGAGCATAGGTTAGTCGGGTTGATTCTTTTGTAGTTGGGTATTGTACCCAATACACGAATAAGAACACCCGTGTTTAGGAAACATGTCCTACCACCTTGCCGTTTACCGTTCTTAAATCAAGTTCTTCCTGGTTATTTCTTCTACGATGTTCAAACTTCCTTTGCATATCGACTCGAAAACCTAATTCCTTGTTATCTCTAGGACTTATGCGACTTAGGTGGAGTTATGTAATTGTGGCTATGATACCGCGGCATAGTTACAATGCGGCACTCTATTTAAGTATCTTGGAGTTCTAGCCTTGATCTATATTTTGAATCTATCATCATGCTAATGTTGGGTGTTTTGATTTCAGGAATATGGCCGGTAAGAATTTGAAGACATACCAAAGGCGTGTGGACGAAGCCTCCATACTTGGAGTGATAAGAGGAATGCTGGAGAATCAAAAGAAACAAACCGAGCTGATCCAGCAGCAAGCGGAATCGTTTCAGGAAGGTTTGCAGATCGTTCAGCAGTCTGTGAACAATGTTGGAGCTAAACCAGTTGACCGAGTAGGGACCGTAGCAGATTTCAGGCGTTTGGATCCGTCTACATTTAGTGGTTTGGAGGAGCCGTTGCCAGCGGAGCAGTGGCTATTTGACGCAGAGAATTTGCTTATTGCGGCACAGATTCCGGATGAGAATAGAGTTGATGTGGTACGCATTTAGTTAGTGGACTACGCCCGAGAATGGTGGCTTGTGGAGGAGAACCGCTTGCCCAAGCCGATCAAGTGGGCGGATTTTTCAAAGAGTTTCCTAGAGAAGTTCTTCCCGCGGACTGCACGGGAGGAAATGGAAGAGAAATTCATCGGGCTAAAGCAGAATGGAGCACCCGTGGATGTGTATGCAGCAGAATGTACAAGACTCAGTAGATTCGCTGGACCTTTAGTTGCCAACGATGCAGACAGGGCACGGAGGTTCATGCGCAGCTTGGACGTGGACATCCAGAGGCAGATCCACTCCCTGGGATTGACCACTTTCTCACAAGTACTTGCGGCAGCCCTGTAAGTCGATGTGCAACACCCCACGACTTGCGGGGAGGCGGAAATATGAAAAACGATCTTGTTCTTTGCTTAAACATCGACTAATCGCATGAATCGAACCTAAATGATAACTAACAACAATCATAGAAGTTCTAAACTACTATGTGAAGTGATTATACCTCAAGAATCATGTCCTTCGGGTCTTCATCGCTGTCCTCCACTCCTCGTAGGCTCCTTGGAACATCGACAACTTCACGGCCTCCTCGAATCGAAGACGATCCACCGGAAAGCTCCTACGCCAAGCTTAATCTCAAACTTGAGATAACTAGGATGCTTAAAGAGCTATTCTAAGCTACCTAGAGGATATAGAGTGAGGTTATGGATGTTTTAGTCTATCTACCCCTTGATCTCAACACATGAGAGGTTAGGGTTAGGGTTTCAAGAGAGAGTGAGCTTGAGGAGAGAGAAGGTGAGAATGATAATGAGAACAAAAATCCTTCTCACTTGAATATATGATACATAATGAATTATCAAAAAATATCAATTAATTGATTATTCACCATGTTTCATTTAATCAAGGAGAGTGATTCATCATGTGAGTCATTAGATCATTAATGAAGCATTAATGATATGATGAATCATATAAATGAGTCACACAAAGCAATTAATGAAAAAGCCACCTCAACCCCTCATGTCACCACTCTTCTAGAACCTTCTCGACAAATTACGAGAACGCCCCTCCAATCCGTGAAAACACGGAAAAACTTTAGACTGTATAAATCCAATAACCCGATACTAGAATCTGGCTTAAACTAAAGCCGGCTAGTAAAAACTGTCCGAAAAGTCGTACGCGCGTAAACACACGTATGCATCCGAACCCTTGTCGTAAAACCATACGACCTCTATATCGTTTCTCCTGGAGCAGGGAAACTCTCTGTGTGGGACTCTAAAGACTCGACACTACGCTGGCAGTGGGTTTAACCACAGACCGCAAACGGCACTAGCTGTACGTAAAGGTCCCCAGGTAGATGTCGATAAGAAGGCCGATGAGGAAAATCATCCGAACTCCTACTGAGCCTGATGTGACAATCTTCGTACAGTCCGGTCTGTTCGTCTAAGACTATCGCGTATCAAGCCTAGGGGCGGCAAGCATCAGTCCCCTAATAGCTGTATAAGTCGTGTCGGAGCGAAGCCCATTACACCCTGAGAAGCTACTGGAACCTACCAGTATATCTCGCTTGCCCCGGCCAGGGACTTTGCGTAATGGCTCTCTGACACAGTGCGATATCAACTCCCAATACCGGGAGAGACGAATCCTATCTAACCGCCACTGCTTCCAAGTGCTCGGGACTGCACCCAACTGCTACCTGTTTGCACGACTCCTTTGAGCCGTGGTAGGGAAGTAATCTAAGAACAGTGGGACACACTCGAGGCGAAGCAGCAGTGTCAAGTCTGCAGACTATGCTGTACTCATGTCATCTGGGAACTGATAACTGACGATGGATATAATACAAACCAATCAATTCCTCGGCGAGTCATGTCCGGTGTACCCGTAACCTAACGAGCACCTGTATACTATCTCTAGTACGACATACTGATGGCTGTCGGATAGACCATCTCCCCAACTGGGATGAGAAGCGTATACACTTAGTCTACTCCGGAATATCGATGCCCTATCTCAATAATCTAACGACCAGGGACCTATATAGGATGTTGCTTACAGACTACCCAACCCCCACTAGTGTGACTGCCATCACAACGCTGGTAATCATGCAAAGATCCTATGGGCTCTACTAATATGTATAAGTGATACGTTACAAGAAACATATGCACATATTAAAGTAGACACAAACCAAGTAGCATACTACCATTTTTAGCAAGACTGTTATATACAACTGTGAATATCCCAAGCTTCCATTAAGTAATATACAATCTAGTATGATACAATAATGGCCTCTAGGGCATATACTCTAACAATCTCCCACTTGCACTAGGGCCATGAGCTGGCATATCGTAGACCTATCATCTCGAATAGCCTCTCGAACTTCGTCTGAGGAAGGGCCTTTGTGAATGGATCAGCAATGTTATTCTCTGTCTCTACTCTCTTCATCTCGATCTCCCGGCGATCTACGATCTCCCTGATCAGGTGATACCGCCTTAAGATGTGTCTGGACTTCTGATGGGACCTGGGTTCCTTCGCTAAAGCTATAGCGCCGTTGTTGTCACAATACAGAGGTATTGGACCAACACTGGTAGGAACCAACTGAAGTTCTGTGAGGAACTTCTTTATCCAGACTGCATCTTTTGCGGCATCGCAAGCAGCTATGTACTCTACTTCCATTGTTGAGTCAGCAACGGTCTCTTGTTTGGAACTCTTCCAACAGACCGCCCCTCCATTGAGGGTAAAGACATAACCCGACATGGATTTGGAGTCATTTTTGTCACTTTGGAAGCCGGAGTCGGCAAAGGCCTCTAACTGGAGGTCTTTTCCGCCATATACCAAGAACATTTCCTTTGTCCTCCTCAGGTACTTGAGAATGTTCTTTACTGCTATCCAGTGCTTCTCCCCTGGGTTTGCTTGATACCGGCTTACTATGCTCAATGCGTATGCTACATCCGGCCTGGTACATAACATAGCATACATTATAGAGCCTACCACTGAAGCGTAGGGTATAATCGACCTGCGATCCCTTTCCAAATCAGTCTTGGGAGACATATCTTTGGAGAGGGTGATTCCGTGACAAGCCGGTAGGTTACCGCGCTTAGAATCATCCATACTGAATCTTTTCACTATGGTGTCTATGTACCTGGACTGTGAAAGTCCCAACATCCTTTTTGATCTATCACGATAGATCCGGATCCCTAGAATGTAGGTGGCATCACCCAGGTCTTTCATGGAGAATTTATGTGACAAAAATCTTTTGACTGACTGTAACATAGGAATATCATTTCCTATTAGGAGAATGTCATCCACGTACAAGACGAGGAATACTACAACTCTCCATACAATCTTACTGTATATGCAAGGTTCATCTGGATTTTTGATAAAGTCAAATTCTTTGACAGCATCATCAAAATAGATGTTCCAACTCCGCGATACCTGCTTTAGTCCATAAATGGACTTAAGCAGCTTGCATACTTTACCGCTGCTCCCACTCTGAATGAATCCTTCTGGCTGATCCATATAGACGCTTTCTTCTAAATTACCATTTAGAAAGGCCGTCTTTACGTCCATCTGCCAGATTTCATAATCGTGGAAGGCAGCAATAGCAAGAAGGACCCGAATAGATTTAAGCATAGCCACTGGAGAAAAGGTTTCGTCATAGTCCAAACCAGGCCTTTGACGGAAACCCTTTGCAACAAGTCTAGCCTTATAGGTTTCAACCTGTCTATCTACACCAATCTTCTTTTTGAAGATCCATTTGCATCCTACGGGTTTTACCCCATCTGGAGCAACGTCCAAAGTCCACACTTTGTTAGTGTACATGGACTCCATTTCGGTCCGCATTGCATCCAGCCATTTTACTGAGTCACCGCTCTGAATGGCTTGCTGGAAGCTAGTAGGCTCATCATAGTCAATAGTGCAATCCTCTATATCCCCGTCTATGAGAAAACCGTAGTATCTCTCGGGCGGATGAGATTGCCTACTACTCCTGCATAGCGGCGTCGGGATTTCCTTTTCATCTGAAACCTCAGGTTCTACCATACTTTCAGTAACAGCTTGTGGTTATGGAATTTCTTCCAGTTCTATTGCGCTCCCACTCTTCTGATTTTCTAAAAATTCAGTTTCTAAAAAGCAGGCATGACAAGAAACAAAAACCTTTTGTTCCTCTGCGTAATAGAAATAATATCCCTTGGAGTTCTTTGGATATCCCACAAACTTGCACTTTACTGAGCGTGCCTCGAGCTTGTCCGCATGCTGCCTTTTTACAAAAGCTGGACATCCCCATGTCTTAAAATGTTTTAGACAAGGTTTCTTCCCACTCCACATTTGATATGGTGTGGTAGGCACAGTCTTAGTAGGAACCTGGTTTAAAAGATATGCAGCTGATTCTAGTGCATATCCCCAGAATGATCGCGGTAACTTATTGTTACTCATCATGGAACGAACCATATCTAATAGAGTTCGGTTCCGTCTCTCTGATACACCGTTATGTTGTGGGGTGTATGGAGTAGTAAGCTGAGAGACAATTCCATTCTCTTTTAAGTAACCTAGGAACTCGGCACTTAAGCATTCACCACCTCGATCAGATCTCAGTGTCTTGATACTTTTGCCGGTTTGCTTTTCTACTTCATTCTTGTATTCTTGGAATTTCTCAAAGGCCTCGGATTTATGTTTCATCAAGAAGATATATCCATATCTAGAGAAATCATCTGTAAAAGTAATGAAGTAGGAATAACCACCTCACGCATGTGTAGACATTGGATCGCACACGTCACTGTGTATGAGTCCCAAGAGCTCGCTCGCTCTTACTCCGTGTCCAGTAAACGGAGTCTTTGTCATCTTTCCTATGAGACAAGATTCACAAGTAGCATAAGATTGATATTCGAACGGATTCAAATATCCTTCTCTATGTACCTTAGTCAACCTTCTCTTATTGATGTGGCCTAGTCTACATTGCCATAAGAAAGCCTGATTTAATTCCGGAGACTTTCTTTTAAGTGTGTTCTGGACACTGAAAATCTGAGCTTGATTTAATACATATATTCCGTTTTCTAATGTACCTGACCCAATCAAATCTTGATTTAGGTGGATGTGAACCACATCTCTTGTAAAAGCAAAATCATATCCTTCCTTAGAAAGTACGGGTACGGATATGATATTACAAGTCATACCTGGTACATAAAAACAGTTACGCAGAATCAATATCTGCCCAGTTGTCATTCCAAGCTGATATTCCCCTACGGATTCAGCGTTCATGCTCATTCCGTTAGCAACTGTGAGGGTCATATCTCCTATCCCGATAACCCTACGATTTCTCGGAGCCTGTAATGAATTACAAATGTGAGTTCCTGATCCGGTATCCAATACCCAGGAAGTAGGGTTAACTGACATACAGTTCTCTATCATAAACACATCCGAAGTTGAAGCCACAACATGCTTCGTATCCTGGCTACTGGCTTCTAAAGCCCTGCAATCACTCTGCCAATGCCCAATCCCATAACAATAGGAATGTCCCTCAATAGGGTGGTCCAGCTTGTCATAGGCAATGGACATCTGGACAGACTTTTGCCAGTCATATAAGTCAGATTCAGTCAAATTATTATCTAGATGTAACCTATGTGTGGTCACAAGGTCGCTGCAATTTAACAGAGAGAAGAAAATACTATTAGCATGATGTTGTTGCAAGTTTATAGTGGTTTAATTTATCTAAACAGGATGGCTCCCACTGTTTTTCGAATCCCTCCTCAAACCATAAAAGAAGAATTAGCCAGGACAATTCTCACTGTACAATACTTGCTTAACCGTTCAGCCAGGCCAGTGTCGATACTTCGAGGGAGGTTTTCCAACGCTTTCGCGAAGTTCCTTAATTAAATAACCTCTTTTCTCTGGGGGCGTAACCCGGCTGACACGTTTCTTGGAACCTACTTGGTTTATAGCATTGATCGTTAAATGACGAATTTCCTGATAAGTAGCATATACTCACAGTAGGATCGGGATCCAAAATATCATCGTATGATAATGTTGAAGGAATCCTACCAACATTCATCAAACTCCAAAATGGTATGCTTCTCTCTACAAATTTCAGCTTCTTTAGAAATTCCCGATGTGGATTTTTGTCCCATGCTCTTTTGACCTTGACTAAGGGCCAACAAATCATAAGTCACATGTTAAGTTCTACCCGTCATTGTCCAGGTTAATTTGAACCCACCCGTACATACTCTTGACTAAGGGCCAACAAAGCAATACGACTGTCCCAAACCAACGCATCTATCTATGCAACAAATGAATACCTCGGCAGCTACCAAACACTATGTCTTGACTAAGGGCCAACAAACATAGCTTGAATACTACTGACCATCCATAAGAAATGACGGAGGGCTACGAATGGTTTTGGCAAAACCGTGAACGTAGTGAACTTGATATAATCGAAGGAACCTGATACTTTTTAAAAGGAGTGGCTAAAGCTACGCAATTAAAAATTCTGATCTTTTAAAATAACCGAGTGGTTTCTTTTAAATTTGTTCCAACGATTTAAACTTTGGTTTATTTTCTTTGCATTATAATAATGCGTCCCATCTTTAATCTTATCATTGCAGAAAACAACGAAAATACCACGTCCTCTTATGCCATCCGCATTCGCCACGGGGTCCCGTCATCACCCGTTAGGTTACTTAATTAACGACAGAGCGGGGGCTGGGCTAGCACGGGTGTAAAACATAAGTGACGTCTAATAGCTATTTATATATAGATATTGTACATTCGTCAGACACAATAATAATCATTCCAAATCACAGATAAACTTTATTGGATATGCAAGTAATCCGCGTTTCTTTTGAGCCTGCAAGGAAAGACGGATTACACAGTTGTGATGAATAGCCATTACCCCACCCTAGACCCCTACGGGTACGGCAAACTACCTACCAAGAACCCGAAGTGAAGCGGTCTCCCTCAACAACGTGAGTAGGCCGCTAAACACTTCGACGTACCCGGTAGTTTGTGTACCCCACCTTGGCTCTATCCTAGGAGCAAAAAACAGTAAAAAGAAATAATACAACAGTGGCTACAACCGCAACCTGGATGTGCCCCGCAAAATAATATTACAAATTATTCCATTTACATTGAATGAATTAAATAATAACCCATCACATAACCCCAGCTATACATCACAATAGTCCAACACAGTTCATATACACAAACAGATAAAATCCATTACAGAAATGTGCAACCCCCTGCCAACCGACATACTAGCAGTTAGGGGAGGTTTACGAATACAATATACAAACACAGATATAATCCAATAAGCAAATACCGTATAATTTCGATCGATTAAACACATTTAATTTTGCTCCAATACTTCTCTGTAAATCTGAAACCTGAGCAAAAATTAAAAAATTCCAAAAAATGCCAAATATCACAGAGGACCGACACAGGAAAATTGGGCTGATGAATCGTCGGAATCGAGGCGGAATCGCGGCGGAATCGCGGCGGATCTGTGGGATCGGCCGCGGTTCCATGGCGCTTTGGTCGATTCATGAGACCAAATGTCTTGGGTGTTCTTATACTATCATTTAAGGCTTTCTGAAGGTCCCTGAAAAATTTTTGGACCTCATTTAAAAATCGACAGAAAACTCATGATATCGGGGTTTTCCGGTTTGTTTTTTCCGTTCGAAATTCATACAATTTTGCAAGTGAGTTGTTTATTGTTTAGCGAGGCTCTGATACCACTGTAAGTCGATGTGCAACACCCCACGACTTGCGGGGAGGCGGAAATATGAAAAACGATCTTGTTCTTTGCTTAAACATCGACTAACCGCATGAATCGAAGCTAAACGATAACAAACAACAATCATAGAAGTTCTAAACTACTATGTGAAGTGATTATACCTCAAGAACCGTGTCCTTCGGGTCTTCATCGCTGTCCTCCACTCCTCGTAGGCTCCTTGGAACATCGGCAACTTCACGGCCTCCTCGAATCTAAGACGATCCACCCGAAAGCTCCTACGCCAAGCTTAATCTCAAACTTGAGATAACTAGGTTGCTTAAAGTGCTAATCTAAGCTACCTAGAAGATATAGAGTGAGGTTATGGATGTTTTAGTCTATCTAACCCTTGATCTCAACACATGAGAGGTTAGGGTTAGGGTTTCAAGAGAGAGTGAGCTTGAGGAGAGAGAAGGTGAGAATGATAATGAGAACAAAAATCCTTCTCACTTGAATAAATGATACATAATGAATTATCAAAAAATATCAATTAATTGATTATTCACCATGTTTCACTTAATCAAGGAGAGTGATTCATCATGTGAGTCATTAGATCATTAATGAAGCATTAATGATATGATGAATCATATAAATGAGTCACACAAAGCAATTAATGAAAAAGCTACCTCAACCCCTCATGTCACCACTCTTCTAGAACCTTCTCGACAAATTACGAGAACGCCCCTCCAATCCGTGAAAACCCGGAAAAACTTTAGACTGTATAAATCCAATAACCCGATACTAGAATCTGGCTTAAACCAAAGCCGGCTAGTAAAAACTGTCCGAAAAGTCATACGTGCGTAAACACACATATGCATCCGAACCCTTGTCGTAAAACCATACGACCTCTATATCGTTTCCCCTGGAGCAGGGAAACTCTCTATGTGGGACTCTAAAGACTCGACACTACGCTGGCAGTTGGTTTAACCACAGACCGCAAGCGGCACTAGCTGTACGTAACGGTCCCCAGGTAGATGTCGATAAGAAGGCCGATGAGGAAAATCATCCGAACTCCCACTGAGCCTGATGTGACAATCTTCGTACAGTCCGGTCTGTTCGTCTAAGACTATCGCATATCAAGCCTAGGGGGTGGCAAGCGTCAGTCCCCTAATAGCTGTATAAGTCGTGTCGGAGCGAAGCCCATTACACCCTGAGAAGCTACTGGAACCTACCAGTATATCTCGCTTGCCCCGGCCAGGGACTTTGCGTAATGGCTCTCTGACACAGTGCGATATCAACTCCCAATACCGGGAGAGACGAATCCTATCTGACCGCCACTACTTCTAAGTGCTCGGGACTGCACCCAACCGCTACCTGTTTGCACGACTCCTTTGAGCCGTGGTAGGGAAGCAATCTAAGAACAGTGGGACACACTCGAGGCGAAGCAGCAGTGTCAAGTCTGCGGACTATGTTGTACTCATGTCATCTGGGAACTGATAACTGACGATGGGTATAATACCAACCAATCAGTTCCTCGGCGAGTCCTGTCCGGTGTACCCGTAACCTAACGAGCACCTGTATACTATCTCTAGTACGACGTACTGATGGCTGTGGGACAGACCATCTCCCCAACTGGGATGAGAAGCGTATACACTTAGTCTACTCCGGAATATCGATGCCCTATCTCGATAATCCAACGACCGGGGACCTGTATAAGATGTTGCTTACAGACTACTCAGCCCCCACTAGTGTGACTGCCATCGCAACGCTGGTAATCAAGCAAAGATCCTATGGGCTCTACTAATATGTATAAGTGATACGTTACAAGAAACATATGCACATATTAAAGTAGACACAAATCAAGTAGCATACTACCATTTTTAGCAAGACTGTTATATACAACTGTGAATATCCCAAGCTTCGATTAAGTAATATACAACCTAGTATGATACAATAATGGCCCCTAGGGCATATACACTAACAAGCCCGTGAGCAACAGAGTTTATCCGGGATGAAGGGAAGTTTGCAGCAGACAGCAGTTGCGGTAAGGAAGCAAGCATTTGTACCAAACCGAGCTAATGGTCGCAGAGGTATCGCAGTGGACCATCGAGGTGTAGCACCCATGAAGAAGCCTGTTGTCGTCGATCGAAGAAAGAGCATGACTTGTAACTACTGCAATTTACCTGGCCACATGCAAAAGGATTGTCGAAGGAGGCTGGGACTCTGTTTGGTTTGTGGAGCGGCAGATTACGCCATTAGTGCTTGTCCGTCGAAGCTTCGTACGAGAGATGAATTTTAGAAGCCCCCGCAGAGACCGTTCCAGGGATAGAAACAGCTGACTCAAGGACCTAATCAGGCTCGAGCTTTTACCTTGACAGCTGAAGAAGCTAGGGCGTCAGGAGAAGTTGTTTCAGGTACTCTACTCGTTCATGGTTTTCCCGCATTAGCGTTATTTGATTCTGGTGCATCCCATTGCTTTATGTCATCCAAGTTTATAACTACACACTCGATTGGACACACGACCCTGTCTAGTTTCTGGGACATACACACTGGGAATGGGAAAATCATAGCTAGTAGGGAATGTAAAGATTGTACAGTTGTTGTATACGGACGGGAGCTTTTTGCAGATTTCTTGGTGATTGATACGGGCAGCTAAGAAGTCGTCTTGGGAATGGATTTTCTTGGCGCTTTCCACGCTCATATTGATTATAGGGCAAGGAAAGTAATTTTCCAGATTCCCGGACATCCCGAGTTTAGCTTCACTGGAGGAAGCAGTTCTGTCGTGCCAGTCGAGTTTAGGGCTAGGCCGACCAACAATATTCTTGCAGCAATGGAAGTTGATAAATGTGAAGAGCCGCCTGTTGTTCGTGATTTTATGGACGTGTCTGAAGATATATCGGGATTATCGCCGAAGCGAGACCTGGTGCAGCGCCAGTATCCAAAGCATATTATCCAATGGCACCAGTAGAGTTGGAAGAAGTCAAGAAACAGGTTGCTGAATTGCTTGAGAAGGGTTGGATTCGAAGCAGTAACTCGCCTTGGTGAGCTCCAGTTCTTCTAGTAAAGAAGAAGGATGTGCATCGACTATCGAGAATTAAATCGGGTGACTATTAAGAACAAGTACCCGATCTCTCGCATTGGCGAACTTTTCGAGCAGCTTAGTGGCGCGATGGTATTCTCGAAGCTGGATTTGCGATCCGGATAACATCATGTCCGAGTGAAAGCAGATGATATTTGTAAGACGGCGTTCCGAACTCGGTATGGACATTACGAATACTTAGTGATGCCCTTCGGAGTAACGAATGCGCCGGCAGTATTCATGGACTTGATGAACCGAATCTTTTCACCGTTCTTGGACCAGTTTATCATGGTTTTCATTGACGATATCCTGGTTTACTCGAAGAGTTTTGAAGAGCATGTTGAACATTTGAAGATCGCACTGCAAACGTTGAGACAAGAGAAGTTGTATGCGAAGATGAGTAAGTGTGAGTTTTGGCTGGAGGAAGTAAAGATTTTGGGGCATGTTGTGTCTGGCGATGGAATTGCCGTCGATCCAGAAAAGATTGCAGCAGTTCGAGATTGGCCGATTCCAAAGAATGTTGCGGAGATAAGAAGCTTTCTTGGACTCGCCGGGTATTACAAAAGATTTGAGGAGAACTTTGCTCGTCTGGCGGAGCCGTTAACCAAGCTTACGCGCAAGGAGGTACCTTTTGTATGGACGGACAAATATGCGTTGGCTTTTGAGACGTTGAAGCAGAAATTGATAACCGCCCCTATTCTGGCCGTGCCAGACAATTCGGAAGGATTGGTGATTCACAGTGACGCATCTGGGAAAGGATTGGGATGCGTTTTAATGCAGCATGGGAAGGTTGTAGCGTACGCATCGAGACAGTTAAAGACCCATGAGAAGAATTACCCAACTCATGACTTGGAACTTGAGGCTGTGATTTTCGCCATGAAGATTTGGAGACACTACTTTTTGGGCGAAAGGGTCGATGTTTTTACTAATCATAAGAGCTTGAAGTATGTGTTCACACAGAAGGAGCTTAATATGAGACATCGTAGATGGTTGGAGCTGATGGCTGACTACGATCTTGATCTTAAGTACCATCCGGGGAAGGTTAACGTCGTGCCGGATGCGCTTAGTCGGTTACAAGCAAATCAGGTGTTAACTACGCAGAAGGAGATCGCTGAAGATTTTCGAAGATTTGACTTGGAGGTTGTGCTACCGCATCCTACGGGGCAGTTGATGCAACTGCAAGTACATTCATCGTTGATCGAGAATATTAAAGCAGCATAATCGCAGGATCCTAGACTGCAAAAGTTTCGAGAACAGGTTGAAGCCGGACAACGAACATATTTTTTGATCCACGAAGATGGTTCGTTGAGGTATGGTAGCCGTTTGTGTGTGCCAAAGGGGGATATTCGTGAAAAGCTTATGAAGGAAGCACACGGTTCAGCTTATTCTGTACATCTAGGAGGCACAAAGATGTACCGAGATATTCGACAGCATTTCTGGTGGGAAGGCATGAAACGGAAGATTGCTCGCTTTGTGGCAAAGTGCTTGGTGTGTCAGCAAGTTAAGGCTGAACATCAAAGGGTTGCTGGTTTATTGCAACCACTTCCGATTCCTCAGTGGAAGTGGGAACATATAACCATGGATTTCGTGACGGCACTACCGCGAAGTCCAAAAAGCAACAATGCTGTATGGGTGATTGTTGATCGATTGACCAAGGCGGCTCACTTCATTCCTTTCCGGGTTGGTCAATCAACAGAGACTTTAGCAGAGCAGTACATGCAAGAGATTGTAAGATTGCATGGAGTACCGGTGAGCATCGTGTCCGATCGGGACACTCGGTTTTTATCACACTTCTAGAGGAGTTTACAGGAAAGTTTGGGGACTCGATTAAAGTTTAGCACAGCTTATCATCCTCAAACTGATGGCCAGTCCGAGAGAACAATCCAAACACTTGAAGATTTGTTAAGAGCATGCATGTTGGACTTCAAGGGGTTTTGGGAGGATCATCTACATTTGGTGGAGTTTTCTTACAACAACAGTTTTCGGGAAACTATCCAGATGGCTCCGTTTGAAGCTTTGTATGGTCGTAAATGCCGTTCACCTGTTTGCTGGGACGATGTCGGTGAACGAAGATTATTAGGACCAGATTTGGTTGTGCAGACAGTTGAGAAGGTTAACACTATCAGAAATCATATGAAGGCATCACAAGACAGACAGAAGAGTTGGGCAGATACGTCGAGAAGACCTCTAGAGTTCGCCGTGGGTGATTTGGTATTCTTGAAGATATCACTAACTAGAGGGGTGATTCGTTTTGGAAGTCAAGGAAAGCTTAGTCCTCGATTCGTTGGACTCTTTGAGATCTTGGAGCGTGTTGGTGATGTAGCGTATCGTTTGGCGTCACCACAGTCCTTGGCAAATGTGCACGATGTGTTTAACGTATCTCAACTCCGTAGGTATGTTCACGATGAAACGCAGGTATTGGATCATTCGGAGCTAACAGTACGAGAAGACTTGACTTTTGAGGAGCGACCGATTGAAATCGTGGATCGAAGGGAAAAGGTTCTTAAGAACAAGGTGATCCCTCTTGTGCTTATTTTTTGGGGTAATCGCTCGCATGGAGAGTCCACTTGGGAACGAATAGATGAAATCCGGCAGAAGTTTCCTCACCTTTTCTTGTAGTTATCTATCTTTGTATTCTTGGAATTTCGAGGACGAAATTCTTTTTGTAGTTGGGTATAATGTAACACCCGAGCCCAATGCTACTAATTTCAGTTACCGTTCGAACGTGGTGTAGCACTTATTTCATTTATCTTGCTTGATTGTTACTTATTGTAATTTTACCCCGTCAATTCAATTCTGCATATAAAAATTTATGGCATCTAAAATAAATTTAAAAATATTCATCTTGGACTACTTGATACCCTTAACCCTGTTGTAGCGTCTGTGCATCGTGTTCTCGTCCCGTTCAGTGAAACGGGCGAGTTTGGACGGCTACGCGCATGTACGTGTGTCCGTTTTGGGGGTATGCTTTTTGATTGTAAAATACTTCATTTTAAATTTTGGATCCCGTCTAAAATTTTATTATTTCAATTTTAAATTTTTGGACCCGACCCGGGCGCAATTTGGAAATTATTTACATTGCGCCAAAATCCCATTTTCTAATATATTTTAAACCATCGTATATTTTAATTTAACCATATAATATTTTACTTTTCGTAAAATCTTTCAAAACTTTTATTCTTCAGCCAATCATAATCCATTTTAAACCATGGGCCCCACCTCATATCTCTCTCTCTCGGCTTATCACTCTCCTCTCTCTCCTCCATCTCTCTATTTCTCTCTCTCTCTCTCTCTCTCTCTCTCTCTCCCGTCTCTCTCTCTCTCTCCCACTTATATATTCTTTCTCCTTCATCAGAAACCCAACCCTCACGTAAACCCAACCCTGCCGCCTTGCCCTCGCCGCTGCAGCCCCAACATCGACGACACCATCACCTGACCCCTCGCCTCCTCGCCCTCGTCGCAGCCGCATCCACCTCCTTCCTCCTTTCCCCTCATTCACAAGCCCTCACCTGCACACGCCAAGAAACCGGAACCCTCCCCCGTCGCCGTTCCTTCACCTCCGACGACCCTAGCCTTACACCACCATCATCACCATCTCCTTTCTCTCCTTAAATCCTCAGTTCTTCCTCCTACAACCTAGCAACATCCCTGCACTCAACCCAAACCCTAACCGAAACCCTAGCATCAAACCCCTTCGCCGGAGCTCCGTCGACGTGGTCGGCGATCACCACCCCTCTACAGATCCTCGTGAGCACCCTCTCCTATATCCTCCTTCCCTTCTCTCTTCTTGATTATTCTCTTTTCATGTTTGTTTTAAGTATTGTTTATTCACTGTTTTTGTGTTGGCCGGAATTCGGCCGTGCCGGCGACGCGTCCCGACGTTCCAGCGAGGTACCACGACCCGTATGGTTCCACTGTTCATCGTTTGGGTTCATTCCGTGAACCGTGCGCCCGTCGTAAGTTTTCCCCGCCGACGTTTTACGTTCCGTTTTCCCGATTCGCGACCCGTCGAGGCAAGTATCCATTGCTACATGCTAAATAATATTTACAAATACATTGATGACACCCTAAATCTATAAATTTAACTTTGGTAAGATCATTTCCCATTTTCGTGTACAATATTTTTATATATCATTTTATCTTTCAAACTTGGAACCTACCTGTTGCAATTATTGTTTTGAACCTAATAACCACAATTACATGATTAATTGCACTTTCACTAAGGACGTAACCTATGGCACTTTATCTATCGTTTTAATTCATTCGGACACTCGTGTACATTTAACCTATATAAACTGTAATTTCATCCATGGAACTTACATTTATACATATATCATTGCATCCATGAAGTCTTAAACTTGGTAACATGATTAAACGGCTATAGTTGTCATACTGCATTCTTATAATTTTAAATCATCTCTGTGACACAATTGATAACCGTATTGCTAATTGAATGAATCTGCCTATTACTTAATTCACTGCTTAGATCATGTTGTTAACCATGCTTGATTATGTAACTGAGTATGAGCACACCCATGATATTGTTTACATCTAGACCTGACTTGCTACATACATATTGATTGACCCGACATGGTACAGTATACTGCTTGACTTGACATGATGTACCATGACCTGACCCGTTAGCTGATCTTGTGTCTAATGCCAACAAACCTGGCATGTAGTCCTCATGGACCGTTCCTGTTGTCTATCCAGACAAACCTATTTACCTGATCCCGTGTTGGCATTAGTTTCTTGATTTCGGGATACCTGACTTGTAACTCAACAGTTCACTACCTATTCTGATCAGTTTTAGGCTAGGCCAGCCTTGGAATGATAATGCTGACATCATTCATCTGTACACATTCCTGTTTGGTGCCTTGCGACATGTCTCGGTTTCAGCCCGAGATTCTTGGGGCCATGGTCCCGAGTATGTACGGGATACTATTGAGTTACATCGATGATTCATTAATTTGGTTTCAAAGACTTTAGAACAGAAAACCTGATAAAACAGTTTAGTTTACCGACTGGACTGCTCTGATTTATATTTTTGTTACCCTTGCTTTATTCATGCTTACATTCGCATTGCCTGTTACCTTGTTTTTTTATGTTATTACTTGATGACTTGACGTGCTGACGTCTGGGTTTTGAATGGCCCTGATTCCGTACCGCTGTCGCAGTCCGAGCAGGAGTACTTCAGCCGACTGGCTGAGCTGTGAGTGTCAGCAGTAGTTAGTTTTCTTTCCTGCATTTATTTCCTGATGTGAGCCCGCATTATGGGACATACATTCCTGTTATTTTGTATTGGATATTTCGCTTCCGCATTTTATTATTCTTGACTCATGTTATCTTGGATTTTGGACATGTTTAGATAGTTTTATTTTGTTCTTGATATCTCTACAGCCGTAATGTGACTGTGGATGGATACTTTCTACCCACAGGTAGCATGGTTGGCTATGTCACGTGCCCATTTTAGCGTACTCTGGGAAGCGGGGCGTGACATGGTTCCTTTAGTATCAGAACATAGGTTAGTCGGGTTGATTCTTTTGTTGTTGGGTATTGTACCCAATACACGAATCAGAACACCCGTGTTTAGGAAATATATCCTGCCACCTTGCCGTTTACCGTTCTTGAATCAAGTTCTTCCTGGTTATATCTTCTACGATGTGCAAACTTCCTTTGCATATCGACTCGAAAACCTGATTCTTTGTTATCTCTAGGACTTATGCGACTTGGGTGGAGTTATGTAATTGTGGCTATGATACCGCGGCATAGTTACAATGCGGTACTCTATTTAAGTATCTTGGAGTTCTAGCCTTGATCTATATTTTGAATCTATCATCATGCTAATGTTGGGTGTTTTGATTTCAGGAATATGGCCGGTAAGAATTTGAAGACATACCAAAGGCGTGTGGACGAAGCCGCCATGCTTGGAGTGATAAGAGGAATGCTGGAGAATCAAAAGAAATAGAGCGAGCTGATCCAGCAGCAAGCGGAATCGTTTCAGGAAGGTTTGCAGATCGTTCAGCAGTTTGTGAACAATGTTGGAGCTAAACCAGTTGACCGAGTAAGGACCGTAGCAGATTTCAGGCGTTTGGGTTCGTCTACATTTACTGGTTTGGAAGAGTTGTTGCCAGCGGAGCAGTGGCTAGTTGACACAGAGAATTTGCTAATTGCGGCACAGATTCCGGATGAGAAAAGAGTTTATTTAGTACGCATTCAGTTAGTGGACTACGCCCGAGAATGGTGGCTTGTGGCGGAGAACCGCTTCCCCAAGCCGATCAAGTGGGCGGATTTTTCAAAGAGTTTCCTAGAGAACTTCCCATGGACTGCACGAGAGGAAATGGAAGAGAAATTCATCGGGCTAAAGCAGAATGGAGCACCCGTGGATGTGCATGCAGCAGAATGGACAAGACTTAGTAGATTCGCTGGACCTTTAGTTGCCAACGATGCAGACAGGGCACGGAGGTTCATGCGCAGCTTGGACGTGGACATCCAGAGGCAGATTGTCTCCCTGGGTTTGACCACTTTCTCACAAGTACTTGCGGCAGCCCGTGAGCAGCAGAGTTTATCCGGGATGAAGGGGAGTTTGCAGCAGACAGCAGTTGCGGTAAGGAAGCCAACATTTGTACCAAACCGAGCTAATGGTCGCAGAGGTATCCCAGTGGACCGTCGAGGTGTAGCACCCTTGAAGAAGCCTATTTTCGTCGATCAAAGAAAGAGCATGACTTGTAACTACTACAATTTACCTGGCCACATGCAAAAGGATTGTCGAAGGAGGCTGGGACTCTGTTTGGTTTGTGGAGCGGAAGATCACGCCATTAGTGCTTGTCCGTCGAAGCTTCGTACGAGAGATGATTTTCAGAACCCTCCGCAGAGACCGTTCCAGGGACAGAAACAGCTGACTCAAGAACCTAATCAGGCTCGAGCTTTTACCTTGACAGCTGAAGAAGCTAAGGCGTCAGGAGAAGTTGTTTCCGGTATTCTATTCCTTCATGGTTTTCCCGCATTAGCGTTATTTGATTCTGGTGCATCCCATTGTTTTATGTCATCCAAGTTTATAACTACACACTCGATTGGATACACGACCCTGTCTAGTTTCTGGGACATACACACTGGGAGTGGGAAAATCATAGCTAGTAGGGAATGTAAAGATTGTACAGTTGTTGTATGCGGATGGGAGCTTTTTGCAGATTTCTTGGTGATTGATACGGGCAGCTACGAAGTCGTCTTGGGAATGGATTTTCTTGGCACTTTCCATGCTCATATTGATTGTAGGGCAAGGAAAGTAATTTTCCAGATTCCCGGACATCCCGAGTTTAGCTTTACTGGAGGAAGCAGTTCTGTCGGGCCAGTCGAGTTTAGGGCTAGGCCAACCAACAATATTCTTGCAGCAATGGAAGTTTATAAAAGTGAAGAGCCGGCTGTTGTTCGCGATTTTATGGACGTGTTTGAAGATATATCGGGATTAACGCCGAAGCAAGACGTGGAGTTCGCAATTGATCTTATTCCTGGTGCAGCGCCAGTATCCAAAGCCTATTATCCAATGGCACCAGTAGAGTTGGAAGAAGTCAAGAAACAGCTTGCTGAATTGCTTGAGAAGGGTTGGATTCGAAGCAGAAACTCGCCTTGGGGAGCTCCAGTTCTTCTAGAAAAGAAGAAGGATGGCACAAGAAGGATGTGCATCGACTATCGAGAATTAAACCTGGTGACTATTAAGAACAAGTACCTGATCCCTTGCATTGGCGAACTTTTCGAGCATCTTAGTGGCGCGTGGGTATTCTCAAAGCTGGATTTGCGATCCGGATATCATCAGGTCCGAGTGAAAGCAGAAGATATTTGCAAGACGGCGTTCCGAACTCGGTATGGACATTACGAATACTTAGTGATGCCCTTCGGAGTAACGAATGTGCCGGCAGTATTCATGGACTTGATGAACCGAATATTTTCACCGTTCTTGGACCAGTTTATCGTGGTTTTCATTGACGATAACCTGGTTTACTCGAAGAGTTTTGAAGAGCATGCTGAACATTTGAAGATCGCACTGCAAACGTTGAGACAAGAGAAGTTGTATGCGAAGATGAGTAAGTGCGAGTTTTGGCTGGAGGAAGTAAAGTTTTTGGGGCATGTTGTGTCTGGCGATGGAATTGCCGTCGATCTAGAAAAGATTGCAGCAGTTCGAGATTGGCCGATTCCAAAGAATGTTGCGGAGATAAGAAGCTTTCTTGGACTCGCCGGGTATTATAGAAGATTTGTGGACAACTTTGCTCGTCTGGCGGAGCCATTAACCAAGCTTACGCGCAAGGAGGTACCTTTTGTATGGACGGACAAATGTGCGTTGGCTTTTGAGACGTTGAAGCAGAAATTGATAACCGCCTCTATTCTGACCGTGCCAGACAATTCGGGAGGATTGGTGATTCACAGTGACGCATCTGGGAAAGGATTGGGATGCTTTTTGATGCAGCATGGGAAGGTTGTAGCGTACGCATCGAGACAGTTAAAGACCCATGAGAAGAATTACCCAACTCATGACTTGGAATTTGCGGCTGTGATTTTCGCCTTGGAGATTTTGTGACACTACCTTTTGGGAGAAAGGGTCGAAGTTTTTACTGATCATAAGAGCTTGAAGTATGTGTTCACACAGAAGGAGCTTAATATGAGGCAGCGTAGATGGTTGGAGCTGATGGCTGACTACGATCTTGATCTTAAGTACCATCCGAGGAAGGTTAACGTCGTGCCGGATGCGCTTAGTCGGTTACCAGCAATTCAGGTGTTAACTACGCAGAAGGTGATCGCTGAAGATTTTCGAAGATTTGACTTGGAGGTTGTGCTACCGCATCCTACGGGTCAGTTGATGCAACTGTAAGTACATTCATCGTTGATCGAGAATATTAAAGCAGCACAATCGCAGGATCCTAGACTGCAAAAGTTTCGAGAACAGGTTGAAGCCGGACTACGAACAGATTTATTGATCCACGAAGATGGTTCGTTGAGGTATGGAAGCCGTTTGTGTGTGCCAAAGCGGGATATTCGTGAAGAGCTTATTAAGGAGGCACACAGTTCAGCTTATTCTGTACATCCAGGAGGCACAAAGATGTACCGAGATATTCAACAGCATTTCTGGTAGGAAAGCATGAAACGGGAGATTGCTCGGTTTGTGGCAAAGTGCTTGGTGTGTCAGCGAGTTAAGGCTGAACATCAAAGGGTTGCTGGTTTATTGCAACCACTTCCGATTCCTCAGTGGAAGTGGGAACATATAACCATGGATTTCGTGACGGCTCTACCGCGAAGTCCAAAAGGCAACAATGCTGTATGGGTGATTGTTGATCGATTGACCAAGGCAGCTCACTTCATTCCTTTCCGGGTTGGTCAATCAACAGAGACTTTGGCAGAGCGGTACATGCGAGAGATTGTAAGATTGCATGGAGTACCGGTGAGCATCGTGTCCGATCGGGACACCCGGTTCTTATCACACTTCTGGAGGAGTTTACAGGAAAGTTTGGGGACTCGATTAAATATTTGCACAGCATATCATCCTCAAACTGATGGCCAGTCCGAGAGAACAATCCAAACTCTTGAAGATATGTTGAGAGCATGCATGTTGAACTACAAGGGGTCTTGGGAGGATCATCTACATTTGGTGGAGTTTTCTTACAACAACAGCTTTCAGGCAACTATCCAGATAGCTCCGTTTGAAGCTTTGTATGGTCGTAAATGCCGTTCACCTGTTTGCTGGGACGATGTCGGTGAACGAAGATTATTAGGACCAGATTTGGTTGTGCAGACAGTTGAGAAGATTAACACTATCAGAAATCATATGAAGGCAGCACAAGACAGAAAGAAGAGTTGGGAAGATACGTCGAGAAGACCTGTAGAGTTCGCCGTGGGTGATTTGGTATTCTTGAAGATATCACCAACTAGAGGGGTGATTCGTTTTGGAAGTCGAGGAAAGCTTAGTCCTCGATTCGTTGGACCCTTTGAGATCTTGGAGCGTGTTGGTGAGGTAGCGTTTAGTTTGGCGTTACCGCAGTCCTTGGCAAATGCGCACGATGTGTTTCACGTATCTCAACTCCGTAGGTATGTTCGCGATGAAACGCACGTGTCACGACCCGAAAGTACGAAACATGACCGGCACTTAAACTACGAAACGTCACGAGGCGTACGTAATCTAAGTAAACCGAAAACCCAGAAATCCAAACCAAGAAAAGTAGTAGAGTGAAGGAAAACCAATTTAAATCAAGTAGTTTTAATAGCATAGCCGAATTATGCGTTTTTAAAAAAAACATCAAATATTTCCTGAAAATTTCGGCAGAGTCTCCTTTGTAAATACTGGCCCCCAAACGGGATACAACATGAATAGTATACGAAATCAAAAAAATGGCATCCCCAAGCGGGAGCTAGCTCTTCGTCAATCGACGGTCACAACCACACAAGCAATAAAATATACAACGCCAATGGCGAGGATCAAAAACTCAAAACCACAAGAAAACCACAGAAATAAAACGCGCGACTCTAAGGTCGAAAGAAAAACATCACTGGTCTCTAACTCAAAATAAATACATGTTTGGTTGATGGAACTTCTAGATACAACAGAATAATAATATACCAGATATATAATGGGGGGGGGTACGATACAGTAAACCCACCTACTAGCAAATCACCTGAAGGAAACTATGCCCGCAAGCCGTAAAGAAACCTGTACGGCAAACCAGCAAGAAACTGGGGCACAACGGGGGTGAGTTGCCAACTCGTGAATAGAAAAACATCTACGGAAAGAAATCGCATAAATAACGCAACCTGGGTCAATGATCATAATATATCCTCAAATATATGTATAACATGCTGCCTATAACAATGGCTAGGGTAATATCTAACCGAGTGTGATCTCATGTGCCCGTGTCAGTGCCTCAGGTAGCAATATCATATGGATGATGTATGAATGCATGAAACAGAACGCATGTACTGAATAAAACTGGTTTCATAAATCAGTGAGATTTCTGTATTTTAAAAGAAATGAGGTACCATTTATGAAATCAGCATACAACAGTGCCCAGCATCGACACAAAACAAGTGTCCAAATACCTCGATATCTCTGTGTCACAATCTATGTACCTCAAGTCTCAATCTCAATGTCTCAATCACAAAATCTAGGGTGCCGTCTGTCCAGACCGGCCCCTACCATCCATCTCAAGACCACGACGGTATCCTCCGGATATCCGACGCGTCGGGTAATATCACCGGTAGGTAGTGCTCCCCTGCCAGGCTCACATCGTCATGATCACGCGCTTCTTGCCCCGGGGTACCTTACCGGGTCTACCATGTACCCGAAACGGTTCATCTGTCTCCTCGAATCGGGTCTCAAAATCCATCAGCAAACTTATGGTGGACGACTCATACATCATGGGAAAACCGCACTTTTTATTTTAAAAATAGAGAAATCAGTTCATATAAGTTTTTGCGGTTTTCCTCCAAATCCAGAAAATCTCATTAAAATCCGACTCATGACCAAAACGACACACGAATCCCACATAAGTCAAAACCTATGGTTTCATTTCCCAAATCAACCTAAAAACCCTCGACATCGGCGTACAAACGCCAGACCATCGAGAAAAACCCAAATACACTCATTTTCACATTCACGAACACTAATTTTAATATAAAATAGGTTAAAACTCACAAAAAACCCCAAATTCACTTTAGAAGCCATTTTTCCGAAAATCTAGCAAGCAAAAATTACCCGTTTTAGTACAAAACTCAACGTTTAAATGAATGTAGCGGCCAATATACTTATTAAATATCTTAAATAAGTCATATAAACCCTAATTAGATTTTTAATCTCACTAACTTTCATTAACCCGAAATTCAAGTTTACAATTTTACCCAATTTTAACACTTTTAAAGCAACAATACATAATTCAACAACTAGACTCGGTTTCGCACAACCTAAGGTGTTAAAATACTCATTAACATGCCAAAGACATGATGAAAGCCTTACCATATTTTAATTCTCAATTTAACATAATATTTACAAAAACTAGTTTGCAATATATATAATTATCACAAATTTAAATTAACAAAAATGCAACTAGCAACTAGATTTGATTTTAGCAAGCAATTATATGTTAATCTACCCATCACAACCCTAATCCAATGCTCAAACCCTAATCTTCATTCAAAACCATACACTTGAAATTTCAAACTTCAATTCAAAACCCTTTTTTTAAACACCTAATTAAACACTTAATTAACTTAGATTAAGCAACTAGATAACAAATTTTAACAAAAGCATGAGATTATGCCTCCCATGATGAGATCAAGCTCAAGATCTAGCCTCCTAAGATGCCATTTTGATCCCTAGATCCATGCTAGAATGGCTAATGAGAAATGGTAGGAGTTGGATTTGGATTTTGGGATTTTTTTGATGGGTATTTGATGAATTTTTGAAGCAAAAGAGATAGGAAAATGAAAATGAGGGGGCTGCTTGAGGGATAGGCTCGGCCATATTTGAGAAGGGGGGTGAAGAGAGGGTGTGGGGGTGTTTGTAAAGTCAAGGAAAAGTCCAAGTCAACATTATCTAACACCATACCACTGTATTTAATATTTCCTTTATTCTTTTCTCCTGATTTTATTTTCTTTTATCAAAAGAAGTGTGGAAAATTGATGGGGCTGCTGAATTCAGCCAAGGGAGGGAATAAATGAGGGTGTGTGAGTGTGGGTATGGGTGTGGGGTGATGAAAAATGATAAATACAATACCCCAAATATCCATTTACACTAAAAAAAAAAGCCTTTTTTCTTCAATAATTTCTAAACCGTTCTGGCAAACGATTTCGTTTCAAAAACCACGTGATAAAATTTTATTTAATGTTTTATGATGCACAAAATTTGTTTCAACTCATTCCAATTTGTAATTTTCCCTAATTAAATATATTAGTGACGGCTTAAAATAATATTAAAATAATTAATTTCGAAAAATTTTCAGAAAATTTGAAATTTCACCAGAAGGTCAATAAACACCAAATACTAGCAATTACATAGCTAGAATATGTATATTTAATTTTGTAATAAAGATATTTGTATTTTGACTTTTTACCGAAAACCAACCTTATTTTACCGTTTTTTCGAAATTTCACCGAAACGATTTTCAAAACGTTACAATCTTCTCCCCTTAAAGAAATTCGGTCCCCGAATTTAAATTAAAACTTCCCCTAAATACTAAAATATTTCCGCCAAAACCATCAAATCGCCGGGGCTCTGAAATCATAAATACATAAAACAAATCGTAGCGTAACACATACGCATGAAAAGTGAGCATAAAACTCAAATCAAAACTCCGTCAAGCATCCCGCAATCATCGGAGTCATGGTAATGACACAATGTCAATTCCAATACCAAAACCAATATGATATAACTCGAAACTATACAGGTAAATATCTGGAGGAAATGCATGCCAAATCCTTTAAGTTACTGTGCAATGCCCATAACACTGCACAGTGGCGGACGTCTATCATAAGAAAATAACTATATACATATATACCTTTATTTGAAATGTACGTTCCGCCGTTTTGGGAAACAATTTAGAAGGGTTTTCCTTGTTTTAAACGTTTCGCGTCATATCAGACACGTAGGTAAATACTGAGACTATAGCTCGCTTTTTGGAATTCCCTTCAATAGCTATCAATGCATGCAAAATACATTCAGGTACTGTCCTCTTACTAGTCCTGCTTAGTACGAAAACACATTGCAATTATCATAAAAAAAAACGTACTGCTCTATAAGAAATCAATCCCAAAATACGCGTATGAATATTACGTGCGTTTGGTGCACACGAAAATCAAAATCCAAATATGTGCCATACATATGCACAGAAACAACATCTAAGTGCATCGGGTGTGCACGAAACATCTGTCGTAGGCAACATGTGTGCCTGACAGCAAAATCAGGTGCATCTGACATGCATGAACAATCTCGATTTAGTGCATCTGGTGTGCACCAAAATCACACTTCAAAACATGCGCCCAACATGCGTGAAAATCCAAATCAGGTGCATCCATCGTGCACGAAATCATGAAGTCCAATATCAAGTGCCGAACATGCGCAAAATCAAATCAGGTGCATAAGGTGTACAAAACAAATATCGAACACCACTATCGAAATCAGAGTCCAGGGCACCTAAATGCACAACATACGTAACACTGCACTGTACGCATATATGAACTATACCGCGTGCAAAAACCAAATCGTGTGCGTATATACGCACAAAATCAACTCAAATGCCTAAAACAATAAAATCACAAACATGTGAAACCAAGCACGAAAACGATATCAAGTGCAACACCGTGCAAAGATCGTAAATCCTCAATCATCAACATCAAATCATGCGAATAAATCACCCAAAACATCGAAATCAATAATGGCGGAATAGTCTCCGCTCAAGTGCATCCTCTAAGAATCTCGGGCCAACTGTCCGGAAGTTATCGTCCTTTCCTATATCTGCATCTTGCTCTGGGACGACTGCATACTCATCGCGACTCCTTCTGGAAGGTAAATCCAAGTACCATGCCTCGGAATGCGCATCGCATCTCTGATGTCGGCGGAGTGGAACGTCATCTCATCTAGATCTGGTACGAACCTCCTACTTCACTTTTCTCTAATGTCGTCTGCTTTTGACTCGTCTCGTCGTGGCTGCATGGACTGAGCTCCAACGACTATCCTCGTATCTGGAGTCTCCCAAGAATGCATCTCACCACCTAGCATCCGAATTAAGTCGAGCCATCCGATCGAGTCGTCAAAACCTCATAATCCCCCAAGAGCTCAACATCTTGGGCACAGTTTAATAGTATCGAGTACATACCACAGCATCGGTGGTCCAGCCGTAGAAGGGCAAACCCAAGCCTCACTAATGGCGCCGTAGAACTGCCGCAAACCCGAATATTCAAAGGCTTTCATACGGTCATAAAGTTGAGTTAGGGTTTCATTCTTCTAGAGGGACCATAGAATTGCCTGCATGTCTTTCCGACTACTTTAAACTTGGAATAATAGGTTTCTGACATTCGATCGCCTCTGTCGACTCTCAACGTCTCCGCGTGAAGTCGTCTCTAGCTGGAATCAATATATCTGATGACCTCGCATCGGGGTAGGCAAACGAACTACCTGTCCTAGTCATTCATCTTCGGGTGACTAGCGACCTTCTATCATCTCTTAGTATAACTCATTCTGCACTAACTCCAGCATCTGGGGCAATATCTCGTCGTTCGCAGCAATAACTGGCTCGCTCGTCTGCATGCTGAACAGTGCCTCGACCATCATGAATAAGCAATACACCAACGGTCATCAAAATCCGGCTGGCCTCTGTCAGTGGCTCAATCCTCTAGTGCTGATCGGCACGTCCAAGTAATCTCATGCAGCGATCCATCCAACGCTCGTGGCGCAAAACACAATCAAGACACATCTCTGCAATCGTGTGTCGCCGGAATCATGCCCGTGTCAGTCCTCGTTCGTGACGAGCTCATGCTGACCGCAACTCTGGCCGTAGCTCTCCCTGCCCGCAATCGTGGCAGCAAAACCATAACTAGTACCGATGAGGCTAGATAAGGAATGAATATGATACTGAATAAAGAAATGTACATCCTAAGGCTCCTTAAGTGGAATGGCGTGTCGTAAGTCTGCCGCGGAACATACCAACGGTACGTCACTCTACTTTAGTCACCTATTCCATCAACCAAGGGTCATCCTACGCTCCGAAGGTAAAACCTAACGCTACGATACCAACTTTGTCAGACCCGAAAGTACGAAACATGACCGGCACTTAAACTACGAAACGTCTCGAGGCGTACGTAATCTAAGTAAACCGAAAACCCAGAAATCCAAACCAAGAAAAGTAGTAGAGTGAAGGAAAACCAATTTAAATCAAGTAGTTTTAATAGCATAGCCGAATTATGCGTTTTAAAAGAAACATCAAATATTTCCTGAAAATTTCGGCAGAGTCTCCTTTGTAAATACTGGCCCCCAAACAGGATACAACATGAATAGTATACGGAATCAAAAAAAGGGCATCCCCAAGCGGGAGCTAGCTCTTCGTCAATCGATGGTCACAACCACACAAGCAATATAATATACAACGCCAATGGCGAGGATCAAAAACTCAAAACCACAAGAAAACCACAGAAATAAAACACGCGACTCTAAGGTCGAAAGAAAAACATCACTGGTCTCTACCTCAAAATAAATACATGTTTTGTTGATGGAACTTCTAGATACAACAGAATAATAATATACAAGATATATAATGGGGGGGTACGATACAGTAAACCCACCTACTAGCAAATCACCTGAAGAAAACTATGCCCGCAAGCCGTAAAGAAACCTGTACGGCAAACCTGCAAGAAACTGGGGCACAACGGGGGTGAGTTGCCAACTCGTGAATAGAAAAACATCTACGGAAAGAAATCGCATAAATAACGCAACATGGGTCAATGATCATAATATATCCTCAAATATATGTATAACATGCAGCCTATAACAATGGCTAGGGTAATATCTAACCGAGTGTGATCTCATGTGCCCGTGTCAGTGCCGCAGGTAGCAATATCATATGGATGATGTATGAATGCATGAAACAGAACGCATGTACTGAATAAAACTGGTTTCATAAATCAGTGAGATTTCTGTATTTTAAAAGAAATGAGGTACCATTTATGAAATCAGCATAAAACAGTGCCCAGCATCGACACAAAACAAGTGTCCAAATACCTCGATATCTCTGTGTCACAATCTATGTACCTCAAGTCTCAATCTCAATGTCTCAATCACAATATCTAGGGCGCCGTCAGTCCAGACCGGCCCCTACCATCCATCTCAAGACCACGACGGTATCCTCCGGATATCCGACGCGTCGGGTAAAATCACCGGTAGGTAGTGCTCCCCTGCCAGGCTCACATCGTCATGATCACGCGCTTCTTGCCCCGGGGTACCTTACCGGGTCCACCATGTACCCGAAACGGTTCATCCGTCTCCTCGAATCGGGTCTCAAAATCCATCAGCAAACTCATGGTGGACAACTCATACATCATGGGAAAACCGCACTTTTTATTTTAAAAAGAGAGAAATCAGTTCATATAAGTTTTTGCGGTTTTCCTCCAAATCCAGAAAATCTCATGGAAATCCGAATCCAAAACCTCAATAACACGTAAAATAGTGAATATATGCATGAGAATCCATGAATGCGGTATAACAATGAATAACAGTATGCATGAAGTAGCAGGTAATAACTACAATGTCTAAACTAACATATAAGGCATGTACACTAATATCATGTCTAACTATTAGCTAACAGGCTATGTCAAGCAATAATATTTTCTAAGGTGTACGTGACATGGCAATTACCGATGAAGATGTGTGTGAGCCGGCAAATAAGTGTACGTGGTACATACGCATCATCGGTAATGGTGCTGGTGTCTTAACAACATGATATCAATAATGGAGTATGAAATATAAAATAAGCATGCGATGCGAAGCGGACCACAAAAATGAGCGGGAGCTGAAAACTAGACGCAACTAAACTAATCTGCATTAATCTAAAATAAGTCCTACAAATGGTGCCTTTTGAAATAACACAAATCATGGGGTTTTGAAAATAGGGGCCACGGTGTTTTTATGAAAAGATACGTCTTTTGAAATATCCGTAGGATCCCTTGGGCTGTCTTTTAAAATACCCACGATTCGTTAGTTTTGAAATAGGTAAGAATCGAATCTAATCTAACAACTAAACTAAACTAAAGGGCGAAGCTAACAAGCTGGACTACAGGTAAGGAAACCGCCTATCATCTGAGTCGATACATATACATACCTGTATATGTATAGTCGGTGATCCCGCCTCAATAGTATCATATCCATAACCAGACATCCCAAGTCCAGAGTGCGGATCAATCATCAAAATATAGCTCATACGTAAATCCGTCTTACGGCATCCCCAAATCTGGGTACGGGTCAATATCACATTCATCATACTATTCACCTGGTATCCTCTTTATCAAATATCATGATCGGGGTACTGATCTACGTCTAGTACAATACTGATATCGCCTAAGTATGCATGGACGTGTGTGAAACACTACGTCAAGGACCCGCTACAACGTCATGTCGTATCTCAAATACGAATCCTGCCATATCACCGAAGTCACAACCTCAATACAAATCTCATCGACACATCTCAAACCCAAGCCTCAAATCCGTATGTGAACACATAGTCCCATACCCATGTGAACACATAACTATATATTCACCTATAAGCATAAATGAAAGAAGAAAGTATGCAGGTATGGGTTGGTGTGTGCATGAGTAGTGCGACCACTACTCTAGGGTTTCGGGACACTAAATCATCCAAGAACACCAAATATCCATTTACACTAAAAAAAAGCCTTTTTTCTTCAATAATTTCTAAACCGTTTTGGCAAACGATTTCGTTTCAAAAACCATGTGATAAAATTTTATTTAATGTTTTATGATGCAGAAAATTTGTTTCAACTCATTCCAATTAGTAATTTTCCCTAATTAAATATATTAGTGACGGCTTAAAATAATATTAAAATAATTAATTTCGGAAAAATTTTCAGAAAATTTGAAATTTCACCAGTGGGTCAATAAACACCAAATACTAGCAATTACATAGCTAGAATATGTATATTTAATTTTATAATAAAGATATTTGTATTTTGACTTTTTACCGAAAACCCCCCTTATTTTACCGTTTTTTTCGAAATTTCACCGAAACGATTTTCAAAACGTTACAGCACGTATTGGATCAATTGGAGCTAACAGTACGAGAAGACTTGACTTTTGAGGAGCGACCGATTGAAATCGTGGATCGAAGAGAAAAGGTTCTTAAGAACAAGGTGATCCCTCTTGTGCTTGTTTCTTGGGGTAATCGCTCGCATGGAGAGTCCACTTGGGAACGGGACGATGAAATACGGCAGAAGTTTCCTCACATTTTCTTATAGTTATCTATCTTTGTATTCTTGGAATTTCGAGGACAAAATTCTTTTTGCAGTTGGGTATAATGTAACACCCGAGCCTAATGCTACTAATTTCAGTTACCGTTAGAACGTAGTGTGGCACTTATTTCATTTATCTTGCTTGATTGTTACTTATTGTAATTTTACCCCGTCAATTCAATTCTTCATATTACAATTTATGGCATCTAAAATAAAATTAAAAATATTCATCTTGGCCTACTTGACACCCCTAAGCCTGCTGTAGCGTCTGTGTATCGTGTTCTCGTCCCGTTCAGTGAAACGGGCGAGTTTGGACGGTGACGCACACATACGTGTGTCCGTTTTGGGGGTATGCTTTTTTATTGTAAAATACTTCACTTTAAATTTTGGATCCCGCCTAAAATTTTATTATTTCAATTTCAAATTTTTGGACCCGACCCGGGCGCAATTTTGAAATGTTTTACTTTGCGCCAAAATCCCATTTTCAAATATATTTTAAACCATCGTATATTTTAATTTAACCATATAATATTTTACTTTTCCTAAAATCTTTCAAAACTTTTATTCTTCAGCCAATCACAATCCATTTTAAACCGTGGGCCCCACCTCATATCTCTCTCTCTCGCCTTATCACTCTCCTCTCTCTCCCCCGTCTCTCTATCTCTCTCCTATCTCTATCTCTCTCTCTTTCTCTCTCCCGTATCTCTCTCCCTCTCCCCCATATCTCTCTCTCTCTCTCCCACTTATATATTCTTTCTCCTTCATCAGAAACCCAACCCTCACGTAAACCCAACCCTGCAGCCTTGCCCTCGCCGCTGCAGCCCCAGCACCGACGACACCATCATCGGACCCCTCGCCTCCTCGCCCTCGTCGCAGCCGCATCCACCTCCTTCCTCCTTTCCCCTCATTCCCGAGCCCTCACCTGTACACGCCATGAAACCGGAACCCTCCCCCGTCGCCGTTCCTTCACCTCCGACGACCCTAGCCTTACACCACCATCATCACCATCTCCTTTCCCTCCCTAACTCCTCAGTTCTTCCTCCTACAACCTAGCAACATCCCTGCACTCAACCCAAACCCTAACCGAAACCCTAGCATCAAACCCCTTCGCCGGAGCTCCGTCGACGTGGTCGGCGATCACCACCCCTCTACAGATCCTCGTGAGCACCCTCTCCTATATCTTCCATCCCTTCTCTCTTCTGGATTATTCTCTTCTCTTTTCATGTTTTTTTTAAATATTGTTTATTCACTGCTTTTGTGTTGGCCGGAATCCGGCCGTGCCGGCGACGCGTCCCGACGTTCCAGCGAGGTACCACGACCCGTGTGGTTCCACTGTTCGTCGTTTAGGTTCATTCCGTGAACCGTGCGCCCGTCGCAAGTTTTCCCCGCTGACGTTTTATGTTCCGTTTTCCGGATTCGCGACCCGTCGAGGCAAGTATCCATTGCTACATGCTAAATAATATTTACAAATACATTGATGACACCCTAAACCTATAAATTTAACTTTGGTAAGATCATTTCCCATTTTCGTGTACAATATTTTTATATATCATTTTATCTTTCAAACTTGGAACCTACCTGTTGCAATTATTGTTTTGAACCTAATAACCACAATTACATGATTAATTGCACTTTCACTAAGGACGTAACCTATGGCACTTTATCTATCGTTTTACTTCATTGAGACACTCATGTACATTTAACCTACATAAACTGTAATTTCATCCATGGAACTTACATTTATATATATATCATTGCATCCATGAAGTCTTAAACTTGGTAACATGATTAAACGGCTATAATTGTCATACTGCATTCTTATAATGTTGAAATCATCTCTGTGACACAATTGATAACTGTATTGCTAATTGAATGAATCTGCCTATTGCTTAATTCAATGCTTAGATCATGTTGTTAACCATGCTTGATTATGTAACTGAGTATGAGCACACCCATGATATTCTTTACATCTTGACCTGACTTGCTACATACATATTGATTGACCAGACATGGTACCGTATACTGCTTGACTTGACATGATGTACCATGACCTGACCTGTTACCTGATCTTGTGTCTAATGCCAACAAACCTGACATGTAGTCCTCATGGACCGTTCCTGTTGTCTATCCAGACAAACCTGTTTACCTGATCCTGTGTTGGTATTAATTTCTTGATTTCGGGATACCTGACTTGACTTACACATATAACTTGGGGGTATGGGAAAATCAAAGGTGAAACATGACTTGTAACTCAACAGTTCACTACCTTTTCTGATCAGTTTTAGGCTAGGCCAGCCTTGGAATGATGATGCTGACATCATTCATCTGTACACATTCCTGTTTGGTGCCTAGCGGCATGTCTCGGTTTTAGCCCGAGAATCTTGGGGCCGTGGTCCCGGGTATGTACGGGATACTATTGAGTTACATCGATGATTCATCAATTTGGTTTCAAAGACTTTAGAACAGAAAACCTGATAAAACAGTTTAGTTTACCCACTACACCGCTCTGATTTATATTTTTGTTACCCTTGCTTTATTCATGCTTATATTCGCATTGCCTGTTACCCTGTTTTTTTATGTTATTACTTGATGACTTGATGCGCTGACGTCTGGGTTTTGCATGGCCCAGATTCCGTACCACTATCGCAGTCCGAGCAGGAGTACTTCAGCCGACAGGCTGAGCTGTAAGTGTCAGCAGTAGTTAGTTTTCTTTCCTGCATTTATTTCCTGATGCGAGCCCGCATTATGGGACATACATTCCAGTTATTTTGTTTTGGATCTTTCGCTTCCACATTTTATTATTCTTGACTCATGTTATCTTAGATTTTGGACATGTTTAGATAGTTTTATTTTGTTCTTGATATCTCTACAGCCGTAATGTGACTGTGGATGGATACTTCTTACCCACAGGTAGCATGGTTGGCTATGTCACGTGGCCATTTTAGCGTACTCTGGGAAGCGGGGCATGACAGCTTCTTTCCGGGTGATTGCTTTGGTAGGTGGGTTCACGTGTATCGTGACCACTATTGTACTTTATGTTATTCAGTTGTATCTAGTAAACTCCATCAACCAGACATGTATATTTATTAGACTTAGAAGACCAGTTGTATATTCTTTCGACCTTACAGTCGCGCGTTGTATTATTATGGTTTTCTTGTTGTTTTTGAGTTTCCTTTTCACTTTTGATTCTCGCCCTTCGGCGTTGTATATTTTATTGCTTGCGTGGTTGTGACCGTCGATTGACGAAGAGCTAGCTTCCGCTTGGGGATGCCTTTTATCATTTCGTATACTATTCATGTTGTACCCCGTTTGGTGCCAGTATTTACAAAGGAAACTTTGCCGAAATTTTCAGAAAAGACTTGTGATTTTAAAAACGCATATTTCGGCTTATTTTAATAAAACAATTCTTTAAAATGGTTTTAGATTTCTGGGATTTTGGCTTACTTGAATTAGATGGGGACCTATAGACTTCATATGATTCAAGTACCAGTCACGTGCCATTTCGGGTCGTGACAAGATGGAAAGCGGTGCTAAAACTCAACCAGATACCTAAAGCTTCCTGAAGCTTCTTCCAAAGACGGCTAGTAAACTAGGTCCCCATATCTGATACATTGCATGTGGGAACGTCGTGCAAACACACAATCTCATCTATATACAACTGAGCATACTGAGCATAACCGAAAGTGGTCTTCACTGGAAAGAAGTGAGCAGCTTTCGTCAACCGGTCAATAATCACCCAAATGGAGTCATACCCCTGACTGGTCCTGGGTAGACCCACAATAAAGTCCATGGAAATCTGCTCCCATTTCTACTCAGGAACGGGTAAAGGCTGCAACTCTCCAGCCGGTCTCCGATGCTCAGCCTTGACTTGCTGACAAGTCAGGCACCTCGAAACGAAGTCCGAAACATCGCGCTTCATCACTTCCAACGGTAAATTTCTCTCAAGTCACGTTATATCTTGGTGGAACCTGGATGAACGCTAAAGGCTGACTGGTGTGCCTGCTCTAGGATCTCGCGCCTCAACCCATCAATATCTGTTACACACAAGCGAGCCCCGTAACACAGCACACCCTGGTCATCAATCAAGAACTCTGAATCTGTACCCTACCGAACAAGCTCAAGAATCTAAGACAAACGGGCATCACTGGGCCTCGCCTCACGGATATGATCAAGTAGAAGTGGACGGGGCGGACATGAGCAAGCTTTCCCCCAGTGGAAGTGAACTCAAACTGAACTCTACCGTCACACAAGATCTGCCAATCTGCAGAAGACTGTCTCTGAACTGCGCTCAACTGGGACAAGCTACCCCCGGGCCTACGATTCAAAGCATCAGCTACCACATTCGCCTTGCCCGGGTGATAAAAGATCTCACAATCATATTCCTTCACAAGCTCCATCCATCGGCGCTGTCACAGATTCAGGTCCCGCTGCTGGAAGATGTACTTCAAGCTCTTGTGGTCCGTGAAAATCTGACATGACTTCCCGTACAAGTAGTGTATCCAAATCTTCAACGCAAAGACTACCGCGGCCATCTCAAGATCGTGAGTGGGGTAATTCTGCTCGTGCTTCTTCAGCTGCCTAGAAGCAAAAGCAATCACTCTATCATGCTGCATCAGTACACAACCGAGCCTCACTCGAGACGCATCGCAATAAACAACAAAGCCATCCAATCTAGAAGGCAAAGATAGAACTGGTGCAGTCGTCAACCGAGTCTTCAACTGCAGAAAACTCTCCTCGTACTCATCAGTCCAAAGAAAAGGAACCCCTTTCCAGGTCAGTCCGGTCAGCGGTGCAGCGATACTCGTGAAATCCTGCACGAAGCGGCGGTAATAACCAGCTAAACCCAAAAAGCTGCGGACCTCTCTCACGGATACAGGTCTGGACCAAAGCTGTACAGACTCGATCTTTCTCGGGTCCATAAGAATACCATCCACCTTCACCACATGACCCAGGAAGTCAACTCTATCAAGCTAAAATGCGCACTTTGAGAATTTAGCATACAGCCGGTGCTCTCTCAATGTCTGCAAAGAAATCCTCAAGTTCTGCTCATGCTCCTCTCGACTCCTAGAGTAGACCAGAATATCATCAATAAACACAATGATAAATTGGTCGAGGAACGGCCTGAAAATCCGGTTCATCAGATCCATGAACGCTGCTGGGGCATTAGTGAGTCCGAATGACATCACAAGAAACTCATAATGCCCGTAGCGTGTACGAAAAACAGTATTCGGAATGTCATCATTCCGAACCCGCAACTGATGATAACCTGAACGCAAATCAATCTTTGAAAAATGTTTCGCACCCTGGAGTTGATCAAACAAATCGTCAATGCGAGGTAAAGGATACATATTCCGCATCGGAACTCGGTTAAATTGACGATAATCAATACACAACCTCAAACTGTCGTCCTTTTTCTTGACGAACAGCACAGAAGCTCCCCAAGGCGAAACACTCGGACGCACAAGTCCCTTATCAAGCAACTCTTGCAATTGATCTTTAATCTCTCTAAGCTCTGCCGGAGACATCCGGTAAGGCGGTATAGAAATAAGCCCCGTGCCAGGAATCAGATCAATGCAAAACTCAATATCGCACTCTGGCAGCAAACCAGGTAACTCATCGAGGAAAACGTCGGGAAACTCTCGCACGATAGGAACCCGGTCCAATGACTCTACTGTGGCTCCAGTATCACAAATGAAAGCCAAGAATCCCCGACATCATTTCCTCAAAAGATGGCTAGCGCAAAGGGCTGAAATCAAACTGTGAGGGGCGGTACCACGGTCCCCCTGCATAACCCGAATAGACTCGCTCGGAAAAATAAAACCGACTATCTTCTCACGGCAGTCTACGGACGCATAGCAAGCAGCTAACCAGTCCATGCCAAGGAGAACGTCGAAGTCCAACATATCTAAAAGGATCAAGTAGATGGACGAATCTCTATCTCCATTACAAACGACACATGACCGAAACACATGTCGCGCGACAAAAGAATCGCCCACCGGTGTAATCACAACAAGCGGCTGATCTAGCAAACATGACTCTCGGCCCAACCTCGGCACGAAGTGCGTAGAAACATACGAATGCGTAGATCCCGGATCAAACAGAACATGCACATCAAAAGAACATACAGAAAGAGTACCTGAAACTACAGCATTGGACGCCTGCGCGTCCTGATGAGTCAAGGCAAACACCCGAGCCTGCCCTTTACCGGCGACTGGCTGACCTCCGCCTCTGCCACCCCGTCCCCTCGGAACAAAACTGCCACAACCACGACCTCTCTGAACATGAGTCTGACACGGAGCATCAACAGGCATAAGAGGCAACGCCCTCTGAGGTGGAGAAGGTGGTAGAGTAACATGTGGTATAGCTGTCCCGCCCTCACGTGGTTCAGTACAATCTTGAAAGCGATGACACAAACTCCCGCACTGAAAACATCCAGAAGAAAACTGCTGACTCTCCTGGGGATAAGAGCTAAACAACTGGCCTTGTCCCGAGTCTCCACTACCCCCAGCATCTGAACGGGATTTTTCACGGCGTCTAAACGCCTGTCTCCGTGCTGATACACCAGTACAAAACCTCTTCGGTTCCGGAACAACCGACGTCTCGGAAAGACGCTCCTCAACCAATAGGGCTTCATCCACCGCTGCTGCATACGTGTCACAATGTTGTACGCTGATAGAGAGGAACAACTGGGTAAGCAGGCCTCAAACAAACCTCTTTACCCTCATCTCCTCTGTAGCTACCAAATACGGAGCATACACAGATAGCTCGGTAGACTGTACATCGTACTCGGCCACCGTCATACCCTGAGTCTAGCATAACGACTTGAAACTGCACGCTCGAGCATCCCTGACGCTCAGCGGAAGAAAACGCGGAAGAAACACAGTCAAGAACTCAGTCCAAGTCATAGGAGCAAGACTTGCGGCTCTGCCCTTCTCTAAGGACTCGCACCACTCCTGGGCCAAACCTTCAAGACGAAAGCTCGCGAACTCTACCCATCTCGCGTCGGAGCATCTCAGCGAATGACATATCCTGGCCATCCGATCGATAAACGAATGGGGATCCTAAGCTGCATCAGTGCTAGTGAAAACCGGAGGCCTCAGCCTCATGAATTCCGATAACGATACGGTGATCACCTCCGTAACTGCAGGTACAACTGCCTGAACAGTAGGCACCATCGCTGTCCCCGTAACAGGTGGAACAACCTCCGGTCTCTGCGCTCAAATGTCCTCAACTAACGACGCCATCATCTGGCGCAATTCGTGCATACCGGCCCCTAGCATGGCAATATGGTCTGTCGAAGGTGGATCAATCTGCTCCTACATAATGGGCGTACCGCCCTGGTCAGTCCTCGTCTCAGACGAGTCAACTCTGACCTCGGCCCTCACGACCGCTCTCTACGCCCTTGTAGTCTTCGGCAGCATAAAGGCTAGAAATGGAAACAAGATTCGATAAGGACACAGAAATTGAATCACAAGGATGTATATAATCACGGAAGGAATTTCAAACAATATGTCCTAAGGTCACTTAGGAGGAGTACCGTATCGTAAGTATGCTGCGGAACATACATACGCTATGTTACTCTGCTTAAGCTACCTGCTCTATCATACCAAGGTCATGCTACACTCCGAAAGGTAAAACCTAGCGCTCTGATACCAATTTTGTCACGACCCAATTTAGGCACATGACTGACACTTAGACTACGTAACGTCAACAGGCGTAACGCAATTTAATTAAGCCGAAAACCCAGCAATCTAAACCATTACAAGAAGGAAAAGATAGAACACTTTTAAAATCCCAAGCAAAACTTAAAGCTTAAGTTTGTTTTGATAAAAATTTCGGCAGCACCTCCTTTGTAAAAGCTAGCCCCGAAACGGGTACAAACATAAGATATAAGTAAAGCATCCCCAAACGGGAGCAAATCTCGCACAAATGTGGAAACAACCACCACAACAGATATACGACGCCGTAGCGTAGAAATGAGATAATCTACATAAATAAAGGCCGGCTCATACGAGCACGACAACCTGAGTCATAAGAATATACAACATCGATCCTCCCAACTCGTCTCTAAGTCAATACATGGAGGTGGTAGATCGAGAGTACTAAATAAAAAAGATATACAATGTACATCATCGGATAACCGCAACCCACCTAAGCAAAAGACCTCATAGCCAACCGTAGCGGTATCCGCAAAAGTAGAGATAATAAGGCGCTCTACCGCGTCTACTCTGAGGATCAGACATGTAAAACACTGCGGCACAACGGGGGTGAGTTGCCAACTCGTGAATAGAAAATAACATCATACTGTAATCGCAAGTATGCACTGACAATGATAATCTATCACATGTAATCTGATAGCATAAGTATGGCAATATGAATATGCAACTATCAGGATCAAGGTACACCACCAGGGTACTACATCTACATGAAACAGATGCATATCAAATAAATCCTGAGTGTGGGATAAATAATAAACCTCGTGCATAAATCATCAGCATGGAAAAACCTGGTGTCTATCAACGACACCCGAAATCCCAAATCACTCAACACCGTCACCAGGACTGGCCCTCTTATCCTGTAAATCTCACGGAACATAAGTGTCCAACATCGACACTCGAAATCCCCATATCCATGTGTCTCTCGGAACATAAATGTAACGTTTTGAAAATCGTTTCGGTGAAATTTCGGAAAAATCGGTAAAATAAGGGGGTTTTCCGTAAAAAGTCAAAATACAAATATCTTTATTATAAAAATTAAATATACATATTCTAGCTATGTAATGGCTAGTATTTGGTGTTTATTGAGACACTGGTGAAATTTCAAATTTTCTGAAAAAAATTTATTTTATTATTATTTTAAGCCGTCACTAATACATTTAATTAGGGAAAATTACAAATTTGAATGAGTTGAAACAAATTTTGTGCATCATAAAACATTAAATAAAATTTTATCATGTGGTTTTTGAAATGAAATCGTTTGCTAAAACGGTTTAGAAAATATCGAAGAAAAAGGCTTTTTTCGGTGAAATTAGTGTTAATGGGAATTGGGGTTTAGCATTTATCTTTTTCCTAACCCACACACCCACACCTCTCCCTCTCTCCAATCTCTCCTTTTTTCAAAAGAAAAGAAAAAGAAAAGAGTAGAAAATGATAGAATTAGAGTGGACTTTGACTAGAGTGGACTTTCCCCACCTCACTCTCTCTCCTCCCTCACCCAATCCCCACCAATTCTGGCCAAAATCTGAACCCACAACAGCCCCTTCATTCTTCATCTCCTTCTCTTTAAAAAAGTTCATCAAAAATGCTTGAAAAATCCATAAAAAATCAAGCAAAAATCCAAATCAAAATCCACCTCCTACCCATTTTCCCTTGGCTACCTAGCATGGACCTAGGGATTTAGATTTCAATTTGGGAGGCTAAGTGTGCTTGTGGGATCTTCAAATTAGTTGGGTATAAATTCTAACATTTTTGCTTAATGTGTTGTTAATTGCTTAGGTTAGCTTAATTAATTGTTTAATTAGGTTTTTAATTAGTTCTAGGTGCATGATTTAAAATTCAAGAGAGGGGTTTAATTTCAAATTGGTATTTTGTGTTGTGAGATTTAGTTTATGTGATATAATTGACATATTAATGTTATGCTAAATCCAATTTAAGTTGCTAGTTTGCATATTTGTTGATTTAAAAGTGATAATTATATAATTGGTAAACTAGGTTTTTTAAATAATTATATTCTTATGAGATAAAATTCAAATTTAGGTTTCATGTCATTATAAAGATTATATTGAGTGGTTTAATGCTTTTAGTTCATGAAAATCCAAGCTAGATTGTAGTTTGTGCAATTTTGCTATAAAATTGTTAAAATTTAGGTATTTTGTAAACTAGAATTTTAACGTTTATGGAAATTAATGAGATTAAATTATGGGAATTATTTTTATGACTTAATTAAGATATTTAGTGAATATTGTGACCGCTAGATTCGTTTATACATCGAGTTTTGTACTAAAACGGCGAATTGTGCTTGCTAGATTTTCGGAAAAATGACTTTTTAAGTGAAATTAGGGTTTTTGTGTGTTTTAACCTATTTTATATTAAAATTAGAGTTCGTGAATGTGCAAATGAGTGTATTTGGGTTTTTCTCGATGGTTTGGCGTTTGTACGCCGACGTCGAGGGTTTTTGGGTTGATTTGTGAAAGCAACCATAGGTTTTGACCTATGTGATATTCGTGTGACGTTTTGGTCATGGGTCGGATTTTAATGCGATACGATGTGTTATGATACGTAGGTACTCTCGCGAGGACTTCGAGACGACAAACAGGCACGTGGTGACATTGGCACCGGCGAGCGAGGACCAGGTGAGTAGATTTATATCTACGGGGAGAAGTCGGGTGGATGGCGTATAGCACCCCCGCAGTCCGTGGTGGTGTATACGGATGCGTATACACACCAACAATTATTATATGTTAATTAGGATTAATAACGATGTTTAGGATGGATATTGGTATGTTGGATTATTTTAGTGTCGCGAACCCTAGGGTAGTGTTGCACTACACATACACACATACATACTTGCATACATTCCTATTTATATGTGCTCATGGGATTCTTTATAGTTTTGTGTTCATATGGGTAAGGGACTATGTGTTCACATACGGATTTTAGGGTGATACTTGGGATTTATGATGAGTCGATGAGATTTGATTTTAGGCCGTGAGATCGGTGATATAGCAGGGTTCGTATTTGAGATACGACATGACGTTGTAGCGGGTCCTTGACGTAGTGTTTCACACATGTGCATGCATACTTAAACGGTATCAGTATTGTACTAGACGTAGATCAGTACCCCGATCATGATATTTGATAAAGAGGATACCGGGTGGATAGTATGATGAATGTGATATGAACCCGTACCCAGATTTGGGGATGCCGTACGACGGATTTACGTACGAGCTATATTTTGATGATTGATCCGCACTCTTGACTTGGGATGTCTGATTATTGATATGGTATCGGATATGATATTATTGAGGCGGGATCACCGACTAATATATATACAGGTATGTATATGTATCGACTCGGATATTAGGCGGTTTCCTTACCTGTAGCCCAGCTGGTCAGCTTAGCCCTTAGTTTAGTTTAGTTGTTAGATTAGATTCTATTCTTACCTATTTCAAAACTAACGAATCGTGGGTATTTTAAAAGACAGCCCAAGGGATCCTACGGATATTTCAAAAGACGTATCTTTTCATAAAAACACCGTAGCCCCTATTTTCAAAACCCCATGATTCGTGTTATTTCAAAAGGCACCTTTTGTAGGACTTATATTAGGTTAATACAGATTAGTTATAGTTGCGTCTAGTATTCAGCTCCCGCTCATTATTGTTGTTCGCTCCGCATCACATTCTTATATTATGCTTTATATTCTACTGTTGCAATCTTATGGTTAGGACACCAGCACCATTACCGATGATGCGTATGTTCCACGTACACTTACTTGCCGGCTCACACACATCTTCATCGGTAATTGCCATGTCACGTACACCTTAGAAATATTATTGCTTGACATAGCCTGTTAGCTAATAGTTTAGACATGATATTAGTGTACTTGCCTTATATTTTAGTTTAGACATTGTAATTATTACCTGCTACTTCATGCATACTGATATTCATTGTTATGCCGCATTCATGGGTTCTCATGCATATATTCACTTTTTACGTGCTATTGAGGTTTTGGATTCGGATTCCATGAGATTTTCTAGATTTGGGGAAAACCGCAAAACATATACAAACTTCTTCTTTCTTTTTTTAAATAAAAAGTGCGGTTTTTTCCCATGATGTATGAGTCGTCCACCATGAGTTTGCTGATGGATTTCGAGACCCGATTCGAGGAGACGGATGAACCGTTTCGGGTACATGGTGGACCCGGTAAGGTACCCCGGGGCAAGAAGCGCGTGATGATGACGATGTGAGCCTGGCAGGGGAGCACTACCTACCGGTGATTTTACCCGACGCGTCGGATATCCGGAGGATACCGTCGTGGTCTTGAGATGGATGGTAGGGGCCGGTCTGGACTGACGGCGCCCTAGATATTGTGATTTAGACATTGAGATTTCGAGATATTGAGGTACAGAGACTGTGATACAGAGATATCGAGATTTTGGGATTACGTTTTGTGCCGATGCTAGGCACTGTTTTATGCTGATTTCATTATGATACCTCATTTTAAAAATACAAGGAAATCTCACTAAATTATGAAAACAGTTTCTTCATTTACATGTATTCTGTTTCATGCATTCATACCTCTTTCATAGGATATATTGCTACTTGAGACACTGATACGGGCACATGAGATTACACTCGGGTTAGATATTTACCCTAGCCTTGTTATAGGCTACGTGTTATTCATATATTTGAGGATATATTATGATCATTGACCTAGGTTGCGTTATTTATACGATTTCTGTGCGTAGATGTTTTTCTATTCAAGAGTTGGCAACTCACCCCCGTTGTGCCCCAGTTTCTTGCACGCTGCCGTACAGGTTTCATCACGGCTTTGCGGGCATAATTTCCTTCGGGTGATTTGCTAGTAGGTGGGTTTACTTGTATCGTACCCCCATTATATAACTTGTATATTATTATTCTGTTGTATCTAGAAGTTCCATCAACCAAACATGTGTTATTTTTGAGATAGAGACCAGTGATGTTATTCTTTCGACCTTAGAGTCGCGCGTTATATTTCTGCAGATTTCTTGTGGTTTTGAGTTTCCTTTTGAGTTTTGATCCTCGCCGTTGGCGTTGTATATTATATTGCTTGTGTGGTTGTGACCGTCGATTGACGAAGAGCTAGCTCCCGCTTGGGGATGCATTTTTATTGATTTCGTATACTATTCATGTTGTATCCCGTTTGGGAGCCAGTATTTACAAAGGAGACTCTGCCGAAATTTTCAGGAACTACTTGATGTTTTTTTTAAAACCGCATAATTCGGCTTATGCTATTAAAACTACTTGATTTTAAATTGGTTTTCCTTCACTCTACTACTTTTCTTGGTTTGGATTTCTGTGTTTTCGGCTTACTTAGATTACGTACTCCTCGAGACGTTTCGTAGTTTAAGTGCCGGTCATTTTCCGTACTTTCGGGACGTGACAAAGTTGGTATCAGAGCGTTAGGTTTTACTTTCGGAGCGTAGGATGACCCTTGGTTGATGGAATAGGTGACTAAAGTAGAGTGACGTACCGTAGGTATGTTCCGCGGCATATTTACGATACGCTACTCCACTTAAGAAGCCTTAGGATGTACATTTCTTTGCTCAGTATTATATTCATTCCGATCTTGCCTCATCAGTACCAGTTATGGTTTTGCTGCCATGATTACGGGCAGGGAGAGCTACAGCTAGAGTTGTGGTCAGCACGAGCTCGTCACGAACGAGGACTGACCAGGGCGAAATTCCGGCGACACACGATTGCGGAGATGTGTCTTTTTACTGTGTTTCCGCGCCACGAGCGTTTGGCGGATCGCTTTTATGAGGTTACTCGGATGTGCTGATTGACACTAGAGGATTGAGCTAGTTATAGAGGCCAGCCAGATTTTGATCACCGTTGGTGTATTGCTCACTCATGATGATTGAGGCACTGTTCAGCGTGCAGACGAGTGAGCCAGTTGTTGTTGTGAGCGACGGGATATTGCCCCAGACGCTGGAGCTAATGCAGTATGAGTTCTACTAATAGATGATAGAAGGTCGCTAGTCACCCGACGATGAATGACTAGGACATGTGGTTCGTTCGCCTACCCGATGAGAGGTCATCAGATAGATTGATTCCAGCTAGAGACGACTTCATGCGGAGACGTTGGGAGTCGACAGAGACGATCGAATGTCAGAAACCTATTATTCCAAGTTTAAAGTAGTCGGAAAGACATGCAGGCAATTCTATGGTCCCTCTAGAAGAATGAAACCCTAACTCGACTTAATGACCGTATGAAAGCCTTTGAACCTTAGGGTTTGCGGCAGTTCCGCGGCGCCATTAGTGAGGCTTGGGTTTGCCCTTCTACGGCTGAACCACCGATGTTGTGGTATGTACTCGATACTATTAAACTGTGCCCAAGATATTGAGCCCTTGGGGGATTATGAGGTTTTGACAATCAATTGGATGGTTCGACTTAATTCGGATGCTAGGTGGTGAGATGCATTTCTTGGGAGACTCCCGATACGAGGATAGCCGTTGGAGCTCAGTCCATGCAGCCGCGACAAGACGAGTCCAAAGCAGACGACATTAGAGAAAAGTGAAGTAAGAGGTTCGTACCAGATCTAGATGAGATGACGTTCCACTCCGCCGACATCAGAGATGCGATGCGCATGCCGAGGCATGGTACTTGGATTTACCTTCCAGAAGGAGTTGCGATGAGTATGCAGTCATTCCAGAGCAAGATGCAGATATAGGAAAGGACGATGACTTCCGGACAGTTGGCAGAGACGAGACATGGAAGAGACCGTGAGCAGGATTCCTTCCAGGACACTGCTGCAATGACACTTGCACCCAGGATCAGATTTGTCACGTACATTGAGAGAGCCAGAGGCCGACGCCAGTGATATGCTGTCTTACGAGTGGTCGCGATGATTGACCGAGAGGTGACAAGAGAAGTGCCAGAACGAGATCATCCCCGTTAGCACACCTGACAGGGCCGATGAGCCGATGGACCGAGAGATTGGTAATTCACGGTGAAGACCTTGACCCAGAAGTGGTCATTGTTACACACACTAGCAGGCCAGAGTTCATGATCATCGACGAGACGTCCCACTAGTGACCGCGACAATTGGCCCGAGATTCTTAGAGGATGCGCTTGAGCGGTACTATTCCTCCATTATTGATTTCGATGTTTTGGGTGATTTATTCGCATGATTTGATTTTGATGATTGAGGATTTACGATCTTTGCACAGTGTTGCGCTTGATATCGTTTTTGTGCTTGGGTTTCACATGTTTGTGATTTTACGGTTTTAGACATTTGAGTTGATTTTGTGCGTATGCACGCACACGATTTGGTTCCTGCACTTTGTATAGTTTATATAAGCTTGCAGTACAGTGATACGCCTTTTGTGCACTTAGATGCACTGGACTTTGATTTCGATGGTGATGTTCGATATTTGTTTTGTGCACCTTGTGCACCTGATTTGATTTTGCGCATGTTCGGCATTTGATATTGGATTTCATGATTTCGTGTACGATGGATGCACCTGATTTGGATTTTCGCGCATGTTGCGCGCATGTTTTGAAGTGTGATTTTGGTGCACACCAGATGCACTAAATCGAGATTTTTCGTGCATGTCAGATGCACCTGATTTTGCTGTCAGGCACACATGTTGCCTACGACAGATGTTTCGTGCACACCCGATGCACTTAGATGTTGTTTCTGTGCATATGTATGGCACATATTTGGATTTTGATTTCCGTGCACACAAGACGCACGTAGTATTCATACGCGTATTTTGAGATTGATTTTTCTTATAGAGCAGTACGTTTTTATGATATTGCTATGTGTTTTCGTACTGAGCAGGACTAGTCAGAGGACAGTACCTGAATATATTTTACATGTATAGTTTCGAGTTATATCATATTGGTTTTGCTATGGATTTTGTATTGATGTCTTCCCCATGACTCCGATGATTGCGGGATGCTTGACGGAGTTCTGATTTGAGTTATATGCTCATTTTTCATGCGCATGCGTTGCGCTACGATTTGTTTTATGTATTTATGATTTCGGAGCCCCGGCGATTTGATGGTCTTGGCTGAAATATTTTAGTATTTGGGGGAAGTTTTAATTTAAATTCGGGGACCGAATTTCTTTAAAAGGGGAAGATTGTAACGTTTTGAAAATCGTTTCGGTGAAATTTCGGAAAAATCGGTAAAATAAGGGGGTTTTCCGTAAAAAGTCAAAATACAAATATCTTTATTATAAAAATTAAATATACATATTCTAGCTATGTAATGGCTAGTATTTGGTGTTTATTGAGCCACTGGTGAAATTTCAAATTTTCTGAAAAAATTTTATTTTATTATTATTTTAAGTCGTCACTAATACATTTAATTAGGGAAAATTACAAATTGGAATGAGTTGAAACAAATTTTGTGCATCATAAAACATTAAATAAAATTTTATCATGTGGTTTTTGAAATGAAATCGTTTGCTAAAACGGTTTAGAAAATATCGAAGAAAAAGGCTTTTTTCGGTGAAATTAGTGTTAATGGGAATTGGGGTTTAGCATTTATCTTTTTCCTAACCCACACACCCACACCTCTCCCTCTCTCCAATCACTTCTTTTTTCAAAAGAAAAGAAAAAGAAAAGAGTAGAAAATGATAGAATTAGAGTGGACTTTGACTAGAGTGGACTTTCCCCACCTCACTCTCTCTCCTCCCTCACCCAATCCCCACCAATTCTGGCCAAAATCTGAACCCACAACAGCCCCTTCATTCTTCATCTCCTTCTCTTTAAAATAGTTCATCAAAAATGCTTGAAAAATCCACAAAAAATCAAGCAAAAATCCAAATCAAAATCCACCTCCTACCCATTTTCCCTTAGCTACCATAGCATGGACCTAGGGATTTAGATTTCAATTTGGGAGGCTAAGTGTGCTTGTAGGATCTTCAAATTAGTTGGGTATAAATTCTAACATTTTTGCTTAATGTGTTGTTAATTACTTAGGTTAGCTTAATTAATTGTTTAATTAGGTTTTTAAATAGTTCTAGGTGCATGATTTAAAATTCAAGAGAGGGGTTTGATTTCAAATTGGTATTTTGTGTTGTGAGATTTAGTTTATGTGATATAATTGACATATTAATGTTATGCTAAATCCAATTTAAGTTGCTAGTTTGCATATTTGTTGATTTAAAAGTGATAATTATATAATTGGTAAACTAGGTTTTTTAAATAATTATATTCTTATGAGATAAAATTCAAATTTAGGTTTCATGTCATTATAAAGATTATATTGAGTGGTTTAATGCTTTTAGTTCATGAAAATCCAAGCTAGATTGTAGTTTGTGCATTTTTGCTAGAAAATTGTTAAAATTTAGGTATTTTGTAAACTAGAATTTTAACGTTTATGGAAATTAATGAGATTAAATTATGGGAATTATTTTTATGATTTAATTAAGATATTTAGTGAATATTGTGGCCGCTAGATTCGTTTATACATCGAGTTTTGTACTAAAACGGCGAATTGTGCTTGCTAGATTTTCGGAAAAATGACTTTTTAAGTGAAATTAGGGATTTTGTGAGTTTTAACCTATTTTATATTAAAATTAGTGTTCGTGAATGTGCAAATGAGTGTATTTGGGTTTTTCTCGATGGTTTGGCGTTTGTACACAGACGTCGAGGGTTTTTGGGTTGATTTGTGAAAGCAACCATAGGTTTTGATCTATGTGAGATTCGTGTGATGTTTTGGTCATGGGTCGGATTTTAATGCGATACGATGTGTTATGATACGTAGGTACTCTCGCGAGGACTTCGAGATGACAAGTAGGCACGTGGCGACATTGGCACCGGCGAGCGAGGACCAGGTGAGTAGATTTATATCTACGGGGAGAAGTCGGGTGGATGGCGTATAGCACCCACGCAGTCCGTGGTGGTGTATACGGATGCGTATACACACCAACAATTATTACATGTTAATTGGGATTAATAACGATGTTTAGGATGGATATTGGTGTGTTGGATTATTTTAGTGTCGCGAACCCTAGGGTAGTGTTGCACTACACATACACACATACATACTTGCATACATTCCTATTTATATGTGCTCATGGGATTCTTTATAGTTTTGTGTTCACATGGGTATGGGACTATGTGTTCACATACGGATTTGAGGGTGATACTTGGGATTTATGATGAGTCGATGAGATTTGATTTGAGGCCGTGAGATCGGTGATATAGCAGAGTACGTATTTGAGATACGACATGACGTTGTAGCGGGTCCTTGACGTAGTGTTTCACACACGTGCATGCATACTTAGACGGTATCAGTATTGTACTAGACGTAGATCAGTACCCCGATCATGATAATTGATAAAGAGGATACCAGGTGGATAGTATGATGAATGTGATATGAACCCGTACCCAGATTTGGGGATGCCGTACGACGGATTTACTTACGAGCTATATGTTGATGATTGATCCGCACTCTTGACTTGGGATGTCTGATTATAGATATGGTATCGGATATGATATTATTGAGGCGGGATCACCGACTAATATATATACAGGTATGTATATGTATCGACTCAGATATTAGGCGGTTTCCTTACCTGTAGCCCAGCTGGTCAGCTTAGCCCTTAGTTTAGTTTAGTTGTTAGATTAGATTCGATTCTTACCTATTTCAAAACTAACGAATCGTGGGTATTTTAAAAGACAGCCCAAGGGATCCTACGGATATTTCAAAAGACGTATCTTTTCATAAAAACACCGTTGCCCCTATTTTCAAAACCCCATGATTCGTGTTATTTCAAAAGGCACCTATTGTAGGACTTATATTAGGTTAATACAGATTAGTTATAGTTGCGTCTAGTATTCAGCTCCTGCTCATTATTGTTGTACGCTCCGCATCACATGCTTATATTATGCTTTATATTCTACTGTTGCTATCTTGTGGTTAGGACACCAGCACCATTACCGATGATGCGTATGTTCCACGTACACTTACTTGCCGGCTCACATACATCTTCATCGGTAATTGCCATGTCACGTACACCTTAGAAATATTATTGCTTGACATAGCCTGTTAGCTAATAGTTTAGACATGATATTAGTGTACTTGCCTTATATGTTAGTTTAGACATTGTAGTTATTACCTGCTACTTCATGCATACTGATATTCATTGTTATGCCGCATTCATGGGTTCTCATGCATATATTCACTTTTTACGTGCTATTGAGGTTGTGGATTCGGATTCCATGAGATTTTCTGGATTTGGGGAAAACCGCAAAACATATACAAACTTCTTTTTTCTTTTTTTAAATAAAAAGTGCGGTTTTGTCCCATGATGTGTGAGTCGTCCACCATGAGTTTGCTGATGGATTTCGATGTTAGTTATATGTATGCCCTAGAGGCCATTACTGTACATAGGATGTATATTGTAGTGGTTGCTGGGACATATATAGGGAGGATTTTCTTGCTCGACATGATAGTATGCTATCTGGTTACTCTTTACCTTAACGTGTATACTGATTGCCTCTCTATTACATGTTGGTAAAGCCCTTAGGATGTGTACTTGACTACCTGGACTGTGATGCGGATCATACTAGTGGGGACATGGTAGTCCATAAGTACATCCTTCAAAGTCCCTAGTCGTGGGTGTATCGAGATGGGGCATCGATATACCAGAGTAGACTAGCGTGTACCTTCTCGACCCATACAGATGGGCGATGGATGATCCCATATCCTTTGGTGTTTAACATCAGAGATGATATACGGGTGCTCAGTAGAGACTGGGTACACTGGACGGACTCGCCGAGAACACCCGGATGGTATTATACCTTACGTCAGATGGCATTATACCTTACGTCAGATGGCAGTTCTCAGGTGACACTGGTACAGAGTAGTCTGTTGACTCAAGATCGTCATAGAGTCTTGTGTGGTTCCCACTGTGCTTTGATTTCCATCTTACCACGTCCAAGAGGGCGTGCAAAACGGTGGTTTTTGGGTACAGTCCCGAGTCACATGGAGGCAATGAGCGATAGGAGGGGATTCGTCTCTCCCGGTATAGGGAGTAGATGTTGTGCTGTGTTCGATTGGCTATAACAGGAAATCCCTGGCCAGGGTTGCTGAGATTTACTGGTAAGTGTTACCAGTAGTTTCTCGAATTGTTATAGACCTCATATCGACATGACTTATCGAGCTATTGGGGTCTGACATTTACCACCCCTAGGCAAGATATGCGACATATCAGACGACGAGACCGGACTGTACGGTAGTGTTACTGGTTGGATTCACTGGAGTGTGAGCGGGCTTGCTCGTCGATCTTCTGATCGCTCAATACCTGGGTGGCCATTACGTTTAGCAGACCGCTTGCGGCTTGTAGGTGCTTGATATGATCATCATCTGCTGCCGGCGTATTGACGAGTCTTTAGAGTCCTACACAGAGGTTTCCTGGCTCAAGCGAAACGAAATAGGAGCGCATATGAGATATGTGCGGGACCGAGAATGATACCAGTATGTGATACTGTATTCGATTCTCGCGATATGTGACATTGATCGGTTATATGTGATATAGCCGGGTTATCGGATCAAGTGTTGATTCGATAAGTTGTTACTGTTGATATTAGTCGGTTATATGCGATATGACCGGATCATTGAATCAAGTGTTGATTTAATGATTTAATGCATAATTATATATTTGATATATTACTTTGCATTAACTAATATTGGTTCACTTTAAATGGATTTTCTCACTTGGTTTGTGCACATTGTATATGTGATATACATTTGTACATTTGTTTGTATCATGTTTGATGATACATGCTAATTTGGTTAAGTGTATAGAATTAAACCATGGTTAACTTAATGATTAGGGTTTTGCTTTTTCATTTCATTATTTGTTTATTCATTTTTGGATATAAATAAAAGCATAAAAGAAAAGCAAAATGGTTTCTTTATTTTATTATCTTTCATGAAGCTTTTTGAAGCTTCATGAAGCTTTGACCAAAGTGACCACTTTGTCTTTATCTTTAACCCGAACCATTAATCTAACCTTAGTTAATTCTCTACACTTGACCATGGTTGATTATGATAAGTATTATTTTATTTTCTATTTTCTAGATAACTTATGATAATTATATCTTCTTCTTCTTCTTCTTATTCTTAAAAAGAAGAAAGCTTTCTTCATCAATGGTGGATTGATGAAACAAGTGAGAAATCCAATTCTAAAGTCTACCCACTTCCTATTTCTTCATCCTCTACCTCTTGCCAAGTAGTAGAGTGTGTTTCCTTCACAAGTTATCATGGCTTGGTGAAGGTGGAGCTTGATCTTGCGATGCTTCGACGTAGATCATCTTCGGCACGTCGTCGACGACCTAGCCCGTCCGTTTTCCGATGAAGTCGACGCTAGAGCCCGGGAATGCACTAGGACAGCGAGGGGACTTCGTTGCGGAGCTATGGAGGTGGAGCACCGGATCTACAAAGTTTGTATTTCCGTTTACTTGTAGTTAAGTGTTAACTAGTTAGCTTTTTCGCTTAGATTTCTAGCCGACGATCCGTAGTCGGGTTTCTCGGCACAGTTAAAATTTGAAATTGGCATGGTTGATGCCTTGTGAGACCTCCTTAGAGTGCCTAGGAACCTTTCACTGGTATCAGAGCCTAGCTAGAGCCTTAGGCGAAGTTCAGACGGAATTTGAAGTCCGATCGAACCGAAAACACGAACCCAAAATAGCTCTCTGGACTTTTTCCAAATTCTGGGATTTTTCCAAATTAAAAATTGCTAAAAAATTCAGCAGGAAAATCTATGAATTACGGCGCAAAAATAATTTACTGAAGAGTCTATAGTGCGGCGGAACAGCGGCCGAAGCCTTGCTTCTGCGGCGGTTCCGCGGCAAAGTCATTGAATTATAAAATAATTTTTGCACAGTAATTTATTGTTTCAGATGCTGAGTTTCCTGGGAATTTTTAAACTTTATTCAAGAGTTGAATTTTCTGAAGTTGTTTTGGGGATTCGGTGTTTCGATCGGGGTATCAAATTTTGTCTATTTGGCTTTCCGGATAAATTTTAGAATATGTTAAAAAGTTCGACCGGATATAAATACCCAATTTTTCCCCTGTCGGGAAATTTCCAAGTGTTGGATTTTTCCGAAGTTTAACGACGTTCTAAGTAGTACAAGTAACGCGATGGACCCTCTAGAAGACAACAAACCTTAACTCGATTATGTGACCGTCTTGAACTGCCCTTTGAACCTTCGGGTTTGGGGCAGTACGGCGTGCCACATGTGAGGCGTTGGCTTGACCCTTCTACGGCTGGACCGTTGTACTGAGGCACGAACTGAATGTTGTTAGACTTATTTCATGTGTTGATCTGTATCGGGAAAAGTTGGGTGTTTGACTGTTCGATCGAAAAGTTTAACATTTTCTGTTTATCTGGAGTGGGATACAATAATTGGAATTCACAAAAGTTATGTGATAACTGAATGAATGTTATAAACATAGCACTTTAGTCTCACTTGATCGGTTGCCACGGAATTTTGATGTGATCAAAAGTCCGTCGCAATCACGTAGCGTATGCGGATACTCGCCGGGTAAACTTAATAGACAGCCGCACTCCATAGCCCCGACCAAGTGACTGTAGGAGAACCTCGTCGCCGAAAGCATCTGTTCGGGTGCTCCCGGGAGCGGTGTTCCGCCTTGGTGCACTTCGTCGACGGTATCGGGGGTGCGGCCGCCTACTAAAGTTTGCGACGAGTATTCGATCAGGATGTCGGGAATCTTGTTGAATTGCCCGACTTGATATTGAAAAGTGTTTTCAATTTTGAGACTAAAATGCGGGGTTTATAATTGTTAGGCATGCGATGTCTAAGTAATTCATTTGGTCAGGCATGCGATGTCTGAGATGGTTGCGGATTCCAACTGTTGTAGTTTTACACTTTCTTTTCTGTGACCGTAAGTGTAATATGTGATATCGCCGGTTTCGTTGCTATATGTCAACGACAATTGGGATGCGCATATTTACTTACGTTGATGACATGTGATGTTATGTGTTGTTGGATATGTTATATTGGATCATCGTGTTTGAATAGCCGGGGGTTTTTATGTGAGATGAGTGTTTTTCATTTTCATTCATGTAAAAACTTGTATGTAATTTTCTTTATTGGGGAGCTTCCAGGTTGCGGAAGTTGTCACCGTTTGTATATTATTTACTTTTCTGCACTAGGATAGACCCAAGGAGGAGGGCACAAGTAACCGGGTTCTGGAGTCCAGTGGGAGACCAACTCGAGGAGTCGAGTCCGGGTCTCCTAACTCTAGAATTGGTAGGGTTGATTGCCGCTCTCGTAGGGGTCTAGGGGTGTGGGATTGGCTATTCATCACGACCGTGGAATCCGTGTTTTATACTGGCTCGTATTGAAAACACGGACGTCCTAGTATATCCAATATTTCATATGATTCTTCTGCTGCGATATCTGTGATGTGATCATGTGATGTTCTATGATAGATACAGTATATATGATATATTATATAGACGTTACTTATGTTTTACACCCGCGCTAGCCCTGCCCCGCTCTGCCGTTAGTTACCTAACCTAACGGTGCACGAGGGGACCTCGAGGCGAATGCGGATGGCATAAGTGTACGTCGTATTTATCTGTGATGTTTAGGTACTTAAATGATGGGACTTCATTAATGTGATTAATGAAATAAAAGAAACCTAAGATGTTGTAGAATCGAATTTCAAAATAAAACAGGTAGCTACAGTTCTTGCTTTGCACAGCGGTATATGTGATATATCCTGCACCTTATTCGATAAGGAAAGGACCGAGATCCCTTCACCGGGAGTGACTCCTTTAGCAATAACTGGCAGATGCTACACACTCGGTTTGTCTTTTGATTGCTTTTAAGTGTTTTTGCTTTGCACAGTGATATATATGATATATCCCGCACCTCATTCGACGAGGAAAGGACCGACGATCCCTTCACCGGGAGTGACTCCTTTAGCAAAACTAGAAAAGCCTCAAAGACACTCCATTTCAAAATTCATTCGATCCTACAACGATATCAAGTTCGTTACGCAATAGGTTTTCAGAAAAACCTGTCGTAGCCCTCCGTCATTTCAGATAAGCACTAGTTAGTATTCGTGCTGCGGTAGTTTTGCATTCGTCAAGGCGTAGTGTACGGTAGCTAACTAGTATTTATCTGCTTATGCATATGATGCAGATTGGATTAGGGTATTCGTACGGCGTTGTTTGGCATTCGTCAAGGGTCGTGCGGGTGGGTTTGATTCGATCAAGAAATGTACGGGTTGAACTTGACTAAGTGGACTATGGGTTGTTTGGCATTCGTCAAGGTCATAGAACACTAGGGGCAAAATATTATCGGGAATTTCAAGTGTTGAAATTTGCAATGAGATTGCATACCTTCTATGAGATAGTTGGATCCCGATACCCGCTGCGAGTAATTGTTACTCCTGGGAGAGTTTTACACATTACAATTAGCCGATCAAATAGGTGTCTAGAAAGGTGTCAACGGGGTTACGCCTCTGGGAAAACGAGGTTTACATTAATTAGGTTCGTGCGAAAGCACGGGGGACCTCCCTCAAAGTACCGACACTGGCCTGGCTGAAAGATTGGCGAACTTGTAGTGTGTAATTAATCCCGGCTAGTCTTTCCTTTTAGGGTTTGAAGGAAGATTTGATAAAAAGCAGTAGGAGCCATCCTGATTAGATAAAATAATAACCAATCTATTCTTGCAAGAGCGCACGCTGAGTGTTTTCTTCTCTCTCTCTCCAGGTAGCGACCATATCACGCCTTAATCAAGATAATAATACGGATTTTTGACCGAACCCGCTTGTTATACTGAGCTGGGGAACGTTGGTCCCGCTCCTACTTATAATTGTTATAAGACAGAGCAGGAAATTAGGGGAATACCAAGATTCCCATGCCGCCCAAACGAAGAGAGTGCATGCTGATGCATCATCTTCGGGTGTGTTCATTATACAGAACTGTTTCTCAATGTCCTTTACGTCCTGGGTATATGATACCGGATCAGGATCCCAGATATGTAATCTGTTACATAGGGCTACAGACAGGTAAAGAACTGAGAACGGGTGATAAGTTTCATGAGGCAGAAAACGGAGCAAGAGTTGCAGCCAAGTCTGTTGGTCACTGTCACCCTGTATTGTAATACATTGATTCTGAACGAATGTTATTAGATACCGAACCTGATATACAAAATCATATCAGTCTCTTTATTAGTAAAGAAATGATAAAATTTTGTATTGTTGGATAATGTTTTGAACATTTCCTATATCAAAAGTTGATCGGTTCAGGCACGTTATCTAAAAGCATTGATGTTCTAAATCAAACTACAGTTCTTAGTATACAGAACACACACAAGAGGAAGAGTTCAGAAATGAACGAATCCTTCTTGAGGTATTGTAGACTAGGTCATATCAATGCGACCCAACTAGTTAAGTTACATTTAGATGCATATTTAAATCAGTTTGAATTTACATCTCATGAAACTTGCCAGTCATGTCACAAAGATAAGATGACCAAAGCTCTGTTTATTGTAAACAGAGAAAGAGTTAGTGAACTCTTGGGATGATACATGTTGTTGTATGTAAGTCCCCAGTCTACACATACCAAGACCGGTTCTTTATACTTCATTACATTCTCTGATGATCTTTCGAGATTCAGACCTATGTTCCTGTTGAAACATAAGTCCGAACCTTTTGAGATATTCACAGAATATGATTTAGAAGTAGAGAACCAGTAAAGGGTATAAGTATTATGTCCTTTGATGAGATCAGGGAGGAGAATACTTGTGCATGGAATTCCTGGACTATTCTAAAGGAGAATGAGATTCTCTCTCAGCATTACCCCTCTGTATACACCATAGCACGATGGTATATCGGGGCGGAGCAATCACACCCTATATGATAAGGTGTGCTCTATGATGAGTACTACTGAGTTACCTATTTCCTTTTGGGTGTTATACACTTGAGAAGTTGCATACCTATTGAATAGGGTTCCAATCAAATCAGTTGCCTACCACTTCATATATGATATGGTATGGGAAGAGCCCATGTCTTAAGCTAGTTAAGATTTGGGATTGTCCGGCCTATGTCTAAAAGCAAAATCCGGACAAGCTCGAGGCAAGGTCTGTAATGTAGAACTGGAAAGGTTCTAGCTATACAAACTACAGCAGATGATTTGATAGAACCAAAGGATTCAGTTGATTCCAACGAACCTCAGCCTCTCCGCCGATCTGGTAGGGTTCCTCACCTGCCTGAGAGATACTACGGTTTCTCGATGACAGTGGGAACGAGGATTGCATCATGAGATGATGACCTAACTAGTTTCGAGCTGGCCATCAGGAGTGTGACTCTGTAAGAATGGCTGGATGCTTAGCGAATTGAGATGGAATCCTTATACACCAACAAAGTATGGACTTTGGTTGCTATATCTGAAGGGTTAAATCCCCATCAGGAGCAAGTATATCTTGAGAAGATTACTTGGTGTAAATGGAAAAGTTGAGACTTTCAAAGCTAGACTTGTTAAAGGTTTTCATCATTGACCAGGCGTGGATAATGATGAAACCTTTTTCAGTAGCTATGCTTAAGTCCATCCAGATCCTACTTGTCACGGCTACATACCATGACTGCGATATCTGGTGGTTGGGTGTCATGACTGCTTTTCTAAATGATGTTTTAGAAGAGTGCGTCTATAAGTACACAGCCAGAGGGCCTCGTAGACAGTGGGAGCAGCGGAAACGTGTGCAAGATGCTTTATAGGATAAAGCAGGCATCGCGGAGTTGGAACATCTGTTTTGATGGATTAGTCAAAGAAGTTGACTTCATCAAAATGGTAGATGAACCTTGTATAAACAAAAAGGTAGTAGGGAGTATGGTGGAGATCCTCGTAAAGTACGTGGATGACATACTCTTGATAGGGAAGGAGGTTCCTATGCTACGCTCGATCAATCTCCGCTTATCACAATGATTCTCCACATAGGATCAAAGTGATACCTACTAAATCCTGGGTTTTGGATCTATGAGATAGATCTGATTGGATGTTAGGATACTCACTAGTAGTAGTGAGATGGTATCAATCGATCCTGGGGAGAATCACTGGAAGTGTTCCAGAGTGATAAAGACGACTGAATGTCAGTCCCAGGCATTGTCTTTACCCCCAGTAAAGGGACGGTATGTTGGAAGAGTTCCAAGCTAGATACCGTGACATACTAGACGATAAAGGCTGGATACATCGCTACTTAAGATGCTACCAAAGAGGATGTTTGGGTGTATATTAGTTCATGAGATGAACTACGTTCCTACCATTGTGAGACAATGGAGTTGTGGCTTATGCCGAGGAACGCCGGTCCCATCAGTGATCCAGACTTATTCAAAGGCAGTATCACCTGATCATGGAGATGGTTGATCTCCAGGGTGATCGAGGCAAGGAGAGCAGACTTAGAGGATAACGCAGCGGATCCACTCACGAAGGCCTATTCCCAGAGAGAGATTTTTATGGGATGGTTAAGTATGAGATACTGCAACCACTGCTACAGATGGCCCTAGTGCAAGTGGGAGATTGTTAGTTATATGTATGCCCTAGAGGCCATTACTGTACATAGGATGTAAATTGTAGTGGATGCTGGGACATATATAGGGAGGAATTTCTTGCTCGACATGATAGTATGCTATCTGGTTACTCTTTACCTTAACGTGTATACTGATTGCCTCTCTATTACATGTTGGTAAAGCCCTTAGGATGTGTACTTGACTACCTGGACTATGATGCGGATCATACTAGTGGGGACATGGTAGTCCATAAGTACATCCTTCAAAGTCCCTAGTCGTGGGTGTATCGAGATGGGGCATCGATATACCAGAGTAGACTAGCGTGTACCTTCTCGACCCATACAGATGGACGATGGATGATCCCATATCCATTGGTGTTTGACATCAGAGATGATATACGGGTGCTCAGTAGAGACTGGGTACACTGGACGGACTCGCCGAGAACTCCCAGATGGTATTATACCTTACGTCAGATGGCAGTTCTCAGGTGACACTGGTACAGAGTAGTCTGTTGACCCAAGATCGTCATAAAGTCTTGTGTGGTTCCCACTGTGCTTTGATTTCCATCTTACCATGTCCAAGAGGGCGTGCAAAACGGTGGTTTTTGGGTACAGTCCCGAGTCACATGGAGGCAATGAGCGATAGGAGGGGATTCGTCTCTCCCGGTATAGGGAGTAGATGTTGCGCTGTGTTCGATTGGCTATAACAGGAAATCCCTGGCCAGGGTTGATGAGATTTATTGGTAAGTGTTACCAGTAGTTTCTCGAATTGTTATAGACCTCATATCGACACGACTTATCGAGCTATTGGGGTCTGACGTTTACCACCCCTAGGCAAGATATGCGACATATCAGACGACGAGACCGGACTGTACGGTAGTGTTACTGGTTGGATTCACTGGAGTGTGAGCGGGCTTGCTCGTCGATCTTCTGATCGCTCAATACCCGGGTGGCCGTTACGTTTAGCAGACCGCTTACGGCTTGTAGGTGCTTGATATGATCATCATCTGCTGCCGGCGTATTGACGAGTCTTTAGAGTCCTACACAGAGGTTTCCTGGCTCAAGCGAAATGAAATAGGAGCGCATATGAGATATGTGCGGGACCGAGAATGATACCAGTATGTGATACTGTATTCGATTCTCGCGATATGTGACATTGATCGGTTATATGTGATATAGCCGGGTTATCGGATCAAGTGTTGATTCGATAAGTTGTTACTGTTGATATTAGTCGGTTATATGCGATATGATCGGATCATTGAATCAAGTGTTGATTTAATTAATGCATAATTATATATTTGATATATTACTTTTCATTAACTAATATTGGTTCACTTTAAATGAATTTTCTCATTTGGTTTGTGCACATTGTATATGTTATATACATTTGTACATTTGTTTGTATCATGTTTGATGATACATGCTAATTTGGTTAAGTGTATAGAATTAAACCATGGTTAACTTAATGATTAGGGTTTTGCTTTTTCATTTCATTATTTGTTTATTCATTTTTGGATATAAATAAAAGCTTAAAAGAAAAGCAAAATGGTTTCTTTATTTTATTATCTTTCATGAAGCTTTTTGAAGCTTCATGAAGCTTTGACCAAAGTGACCACTTTATCTTTATCTTTAACCCTAACCATTAATCTAACCTTAGTTAATTTTCTACACTTGACCATGGTTGATTATGATAAGTATTATTTTATTTTCTATTTTCTAGATAACTTATGATAATTATATCTTCTTCTTCTTCATCATCTTCTTAAAATGAAGAAAGCTTTCTTCATCAATGGTGGATTGATGAAACAAGTGAGAAATCCAATTCTAAAGTCTACCCACTTCCTATTTCTTCATCCTCTACCTCTTGCCAAGTAGTAGAGTGTGTTTCCTTCACAAGTTATCATGGCTTGGTGAAGGTGGAGCTTGATCTTGCGATGCTTCGACGTAGATCATCTTCGGCACGTCGTCGACGACCTAGCCCGTCCGTTTTTCGATGAAGCCGACGCTAGAGCCCGGGAATGCACTAGGACAGCGAGGGGACTTCGTTGCGGAGCTATGGAGGTGGAGCACCGGATCTACAAAGGTTGTATTTCCGTTTACTTGTAGTTAAGTGTTAACTAGTTAGCTTTTTCGCCTAGATTTCTAGCCGACGATCCGTAGTCGGGTTTCTCGGCACAGTTAAAATTTGAAATTGGCATGGTTGATGCCTTGTGAGACCTCCTTAGAGTGCCTATGAATCTTTCATTCGAGACCCGATTCGAGGAGACGGATGAACCGTTTCGGGTACATGGAGGACCCGGTAAGGTACCCCGAGGCAAGAAGCGCGTGATGATGACGATGTGAGCCTGGCAGTGGAGCACTACCTACCGGTGATTTTACCCGACGCGTCGGATATCCGGAGGATACCGTCGTGGTCTTGAGATGGATGGTAGGGGCCGGTCTGGACTGACGGCGCCCTAGATATTGTGATTGAGTCATTGAGATTTCGAGATATTGAGGTACAGAGACTGTGATACAGAGATATCGAGATATTGGGATTACGTTTTGTGCCGATGCTAGGCACTGTTTTATGCTGATTTCATTATGATACCTCATTTCAAAAATACAATGGAAATCTCACTAAATTATGAAAACGGTTCTTCATTTACATGTATTCTGTTTTCATGCATTCATACCTCATTCATATGATATATTGCAACTTGAGGCACTGACACGGGCACATGAGATGACACTCGGGTTAGATATTTACCCTAGCCTTGTTATAGGCTACGTGTTATTCATATATTTGAGGATATATTATGATCATTGACCTAGATTGCGTTATTTATACGATTTCTGTGCGTAGATGTTTTTCTATTCACTAGTTGGCAACTCACCCCCGTTGTGCCCCAATTTCTTGCAGGTTGCCGTACAGGTTTCATCACGGCTTTGCGGGCATAATTTTCTTTGTGTGATTTGCTAGTAGGTGGGTTTACTTGTATCGTACCCCCATTATATAACTTTTATATTATTATTCTGTTGTATCTAGAAGTTCCATCAACCAAACATGTGTTATTTTTGAGATAGAGACCAGTGATGTTATTCTTTCGACCTTAGAGTCGCGCGTTATATTTCTGCAGATTTCTTGTGGTTTTGAGTTTCCTTTTGAGTTTTGATCCTCGCCGTTGGCGTTGTATATTATATTGCTTGTGTGGTTGTGACCGTCGATTGACGAAGAGCTAGCTCCCGCTTGGGGATGCCTTTTTATTGATTTCGTATACTATTCATGTTGTATCCCGTTTGGGAGCCAGTATTTACAAAGTAGACTCTGCCGAAATTTTCAGGAACTACTTGATGTTTTTTTTAAAACCGCATAATTCGGCTTATGCTATTAAAACTACTTGATTTTAAATTGGTTTTCCTTCACTCTACTACTTTTCTTGGTTTGGATTTCTGGGTTTTCGGCTTACTTTGATTACGTACGCCTCGAGACGTTTCGTAGTTTAAGTGCCGGTCATTTTCCGTACTTTCGGGACGTGACAATAAGTGTCTAACATCGACACCCGCAATCCCCATATCCATGTGTCTCTCGGAACATAAGTGTCGAACATCGACACCCGCAATCCCCATATCCATAGATCTCTCGGAACATAAGTGCCCACCATCGACACTCGAAATCCCCATATCCAAGTATCTCTCAGAACATAAGTGCCCACCATCAACACTCGAAATCCCCATATCAAAAGAAACCGGGTTTTCAAAACAATACACATTTCTTGAAATATCCCTGCGGTTCTAAAATCCAGAAAATCATATGAAATCCATATCTCAATGCGTAAATCCATGTAATATAATGTATGCAACATAGAACAACAATATGAGCATATCAAGGGGAAAAATCTGCTATTTAAATGCATCAAGTCCTTAAATATATCACGCGGTTCCCAATTATCCAAATCCAACGCAACATCATATGAAGCTGAACATATAGCTATATCAAGGTATATGTGTAAGCATGTAGGTATGCATGTATACTATATTTCATATGCGCAATCGCACAAAAATCAATGTCTCAACGTCGCTAATCAATACAATCTCGCATATGTATATGTGTTGTGCGTATCATGGCAATTACCGACAGTCTGTGTGTAGCATACAATGAGTGCTCATGCAACATGGACTGTCAATAATAGTGCAGTGTACAATGGGTACAGGTTCAGGCACAACAAGTAACTATATGCAATGAAGTTAATGCACCATATCTATATGTGCATATAAACATGCGGGTAATATCATATCATATCTAGCCCTGACGCTTAACGCCATACGGGCGATTTCCTCGTAGATGTTAAATCTACTCACCGACAATCGCAGGCTAGGTAAATCCAATCACCTGCTTCCCTTTCATCGCAGCGTCCGAAGTCCCCGCCTGCGATCCTATTACCACAAAACATAACAAGTGCAAATCTCAAAAATCGATCAATATCACGTACACATTACGTTTGACCAACGCACCAACTCCAATCCAACTCACAAGTGTTCGTCTAAGGGCTAACGTGTGTGGCGACACACCAAACCAACCCAAGTGTAGCAGCTACAAGAGATCATGAACCGTGTCGGATAACGTAACACACGTACTCAAAACACTAGATTATAGCAAAGTGATCCCAGATTTTGATACACAAACAATTAGTGAAAGTTGCAAGTTCCACGAGACTACATACAACCCCATAGACCCCACGACTAAGATTCAACACCCCAGCCCCCACTCTGGCCGCAATTTGCGGCCAGAACCAATAAATTTGCGGTCTCGAAGAGAGGAATGGGTCTCAGGTTTTTATGGTGGGTTCTAACTCACAACACTAGGTCACTTTGATGGGAACTTTTCCAACAAACATCTGGTTCTACAGCAGATCACATAGACAACAAGTTGACACTAAAAATACGATATTTGCACAAAACTAAACCTTTCGTGTTCTAAACCATAACTACGAGGCAACACAACAAAATAGATACTTAATTATCGGTTAGAGGTCATTACCTAACCACTCTTGCTCAAAAATCCTAGATTTCTGTCACGACCCGAAATGGCACGTGACTGGCCCTCGAATCATATGAAGTCTATAGGACCCCATCTAATTCAAGTAACCCAAAAGCCCAGAAATTTAAAACCGTTTTAAATAATAAATGAAGGAAAACTCATTTTAAAGAAGTGTTTTTAATAGCATAAGCCGAATTATGCGTTTTTGAAATCCTAAGTCTTTTCTGAAAATTTCGGCAGAGTTTCCTTTTTAAATACTGGCCCCAAACGGGGTACAACATGAATAATATATACATCAATGATAAAAGGCATCCCCAAGTGAGAGCTAGCTCTTCGTCAATCGACGGTCAAAATCATGCAAGCAATATAATATACAACGCCGTAGGGTGAGAATCAAAACTGAAAAGGAAACTCAAATCAACATGAAATCCATAATAATACAATGCGCGACTCTAAGGTCGAAAGAATATACAACTGGTCTCTAGTCTGAAATAAATACATGTCTGGTTGATGGAGTTACTAGATACAACTGAATAAAATAAAGTACAAAGGTGGTCACGATGCAAGTGAACCCACCTACCAAAGCAAATCACCCGGAATGGAAGTAGTGTACCAGCAAAGTCGCACGAAACCTTTACGGCAAAACCTGCATGAAACTATGGCACAACGGGGGTGAGTAGAAAACATCACCGAGCAGAAATCGTATGTATGACTAAATTTTAGGTCAATACAATCAATAATAAATATACCCTCAAAATGATAAAGTCTGAAGCATGAAAAGGTGGCAAGGGTAAACAGCTATACATAAGTGTAATCCCATGTGCTCGTGTCAGTACCTCAGATAGCAATGTATCATAATAAGAGGTATGAATGCATGAAAACAGAATACATATAAATGAGAAACTTTTTTCTTGTTTTAGTGAGATTTCTGTAAATTAAAATGAGGTATCATCAATAAATCAATATAAATCATTGTCTAGCATCGACACAAAACATAAATCCCAATATCCAATATCTCAGGCTCCGGCTATCCGGACTGGCCCATATCATAATATCTCAAAACCTCAATATCAATATCTGGTACTCCGGCTATCCGGACTGGCCCCTGGGCTCCGGCTATCCGGACTGGCCCAACTCCGATCGGTATCCTTCGGATATCCGACGTTCACAATACAATCGTCGGTCAGCAATGCTCCCCTGTCACAGGCTCAACGCCGATCAACTGCGATCTTCTTGCCCCGGGGTACCGCACCGGGTCCACCATACACCCACAGACGGTTCCTACTCCTCCTCGAATTGGGTGTATGATATCGCTCAAGTGCCGAGAAAACTCATGGTGGGCAATCTCAAATCATATCATAAGAAAACCACAACTTTCATTTTAAAATGATAATCAATTTTATAAAATCTTGCAGTTTCTCCAAAATCCATAAATCTCATGGAAAACACAAATCTCGAGAATAAATAACAATGAATTTAAAAGCATTGGGCTCCGGAAATCCGGACTGGCCCTAAATAAAAATGCAAGATAGTGAATAATAATATGCATAAAATAGCAAGTAATAAATGCAATGTCTAAACTAGAATATAAAAACAAGTACACTAATACCATGTCGAAACTATCAGCTAACAAGCTATGTCAATGAAATAATATTCTCTAAAGTGTACGTGACAAGGCAATTACCGATGATGATGTGTGTGAGCCGGCAAGTAAGTGTATGTGGAACATACGCATCATCGGTAATGGTGCTGGTGTCCTGACAGCATGATTTCGATACTAACATATGAAAACAAAATATAAGCATGCAATGCGATGCGAACAAAAATTATATGTGGGAGATGAATAATAAACACAACAATAATGAATATGCAATAAATAATATGAGTCATACAGTAAACTACAGGTCTAAACTAACAGTCTAATCAAATGGTAAGGAAACCACCTAAATCTGAGTCGATATATATATATATATATATTTATATATATATATAATAGTCGGTGATCCCGCCTCAATAGTATCCCATACGATGCCCTATATATTATGACATCCTCATGTCAAGAGTGCGGATCTATCATCAATATAGCTCGTACGGTAAATCCATCGTACGGCATCCCAAATCTGGGTAAGGGTCAATATCACATTTATCTCTTTATTCACTTGGTATCCGTATCATTACCTCATGATCTGGGGGTACTGATCTACGTCTAGTACATACTGATACCATCTATATATGCATGCGTGTGTATGAAAAAACCACGCCTAAAGGACCCGCTAAATATCGTGTCGTATCTTATAATACGAACCACGTCATATCACCGATCTCATGGCATCCAGACCAATTTCAATCGACTCATCTCCAATCACAAGTACTATCCTCATAATCCATGTATATGTATAAGTGTATATATATATATACATACATAGTCTCATACCCATGTGTGTGTATATATATATATATACATATCCCCATATACGCACAAGTAAATAAAATGAATGTATGTGTGTGTGTGCAAATCACTACCCTAGGGTTCGCGACTAAAAACTAACTAAACACTAACTTACAAGTACACTATACGAATCCAAAGTCATTCCATATCACATCTGTATATGTATATATATAATATAGATATAACGCTTTCGCGTTCTATTACGAAACTACGGGGGTGCTATACGCCATCCACCCGACTTCCCCCATAGATATATATCTACTCACCTGGATCTTCGCTTGCCGATGCCGACGAAGTCCACATGGGGGGTACCTACACATCATAACACATCGTATCGCATTAAAATCCAATTCAAAATCGAAACGGCATACGAAAACCAAATCGGCACGCGCATCACACATAGGTCAAAAGCTATCGCCTCGCATGCAAAACATGACCAATCCTCCCTAGTTGTTGATATACAAACATCCAACAACCAAAAAAATTCCAAATATCAAAGCTTATCATTCAAAATACGGAAAACACGTCCAAAAATCACACTAAAATGCTTCCAGATTTTGACTCAGGCCAAAACAAGGTGCACAAACAATACTGGGTTGAAGTGTATATGGTATAAGACCTACAGAAGCAACCTGGGAACCCAATTCACCCAGGTGGCCGGCCCGTACCCCCTAAATTCCGAGCTCGCCGGCCATTGGGTCTCCAATTGGGTTCGTCTTGCTACAGTGGGTTTCTAGGGTCAATTCTAGTCTACTGGGGTTATTTGCTTATCTCGTAATTATCCCAGGTCATCCCAGATTCCCTTGCACACCCTAATAGTTCACAAACCGACATTGGAAAGTTATGTTTTCAGTAAATTGGGTTTGTTTCAAATTGTTCTGGGTTTTTAACATCATAGGGGGGTTTAAGGTCATCACTAAAGCCTAATTACACTAACACAACTCAAATTAAACCCTAACCCTCTCTAGGAATTCCCAAAGTTCACTAAATCGTACAAAATCACAATTAAACACATATATGGGTTAAAGTGAAAGAAAAACTACACTAAGTGTGAAGGGATTACCTCATTTGGCACTCATGAATCCCCTAGAGCACCAAAATCAAATTTTTCTTTGTCCAAAGTGTAGCTTGTGAGCTTGTGCATGTTTTTAAAGAAGTGGGGATGGACTTTTGGGGTGTTTTTGATGATGAAGTGAGGGTTTGAAGTGGAGAAGAAGGGGGTGCTGCCATGAGAGGAAGAAGGAGAAAAGATGAAGATGATGAAGTGAGAAACAAAGAGCCATGACTATAGTTGACCCCTCACCCTCTCTCTCTCATGCCCATACCCCTTTCTTTATTCATTTCCCCCTTTTTTCTTTTCTTTTATCTTTTCTCTTCTCTTTAAAATCCAAACCAAGAATGAAGAAGTTTTAAAGAAAAGCCATGGAAACATTGTAACACAAGTGTAAAATAACATGGTGCATGTCATGTGCACAAAACTGGATTAAAGCACGATTAGCAACAATTAACAGCGATTAGCATTAAAATAGTGTATAATAAATCATAAAAATTTATAATTTGCTTCAATCCAATAAAGCCCCCTCTTTTTAGAAATTTCTATAATTTTCCAAATTTTTCCCAATTTATCGGTATTTAATTATACCGCCTTATTAAAATATTCAATATATTTATTATTTAATTATAAAAATTCCCAAAAATAATATTTTATTTTTCTGAAATGTTACAGTCTTCCCCCTTTAAAGAAATTCGGTCCCCAAATTTAAATTTAAACCCCTCAAATACTAAAACATTTAAGTAGAAGTCCAAGTCGTCGGGGCTCCAAAATCATCAATACATAAAACGCATCGTAGCGCAATGCATGCGCATGAACAATGAGCAGATAACTCAAAATCAAAACTCCGTCAAGCATCCCGCAATCATCGGAGTCATGGTGAAGACACCGATGTCAAAATCTAAAACGAAACCAATATGATGTACTCAAACTATACATTTAAATATCATTAAAACATCGGGAAGAGATGCATGCCAAAACCTTTTTAAGTTTTTGTGTGATGCACATAACACGGCATGGTGGCGGACATTTATTGTAAGAAAATAGCTATATTTATATATATCCTTTGTTTAATATACACGTCTCGCCGTTTTGAAAATAATTTAGACGGGTTTCCTTGTTTTTAAACGTTTCTTGTCATCTCAGAAACGTAGGTAAATACTGAGACTATAGCTCCCTTTTTGGAAATCCCTTCGATAACTATCAATGCATGCAAAATATATCCAGGTACTGTCCTATGACTAGTCGTGCTCACAAGTAGTAAATATCATAAAAACGTACTTCTCCATAAAACAAATCAATCCCAAAATGTGCATAAGAAAGACGCGTGCGTCCGGTGCGCACGGAAATCAAAATCCATATATGTTCCATACATGTGCACAGAAACAACATCTAAGTACAACGGGTGTGCACGAAACACCTGTCAAGGGCAACGGGTGTGCCTGACAGCAATATCAGGTGCATCTGATATGCACAAAGAATCCCGATTTAGTGCATCTGGTGTGCATCAAAATCGCATCTCATATCATGCGCCCAACATACGCGAAAATCCAAATCAGGTGCATCCATCATGCACGAATAAGATCTAAATCATGTGCATCCAACATGCACGAAATCACGAAATCCAATATCAAGCGCCGAACATGCGCAAAATCCAATCCAAGCGCGTCAAATATGCGTAAGGATCCAATAAGGTGCACAAGGTGCACAAAACAAATATCGAGTATGGCAATCGAAATCGACGGTATACAACACATTTCAATCCAAATCCAAATCAGGTATACCATAGTATATAATCTCACAACCATGTGCATCAGCGTGCACAAAAGCAAATCAAAATACTAAAAGTGCATCAAAACTATGCCGAAAGCATTAGTCAAATCATATGCATGCCCTAGGCATGAAATCAAAATCAATGTCCTGAATGACATCAAAACGAAATCAGGTGCAACTGTGGTGCAAAAAATACGTATCAATGCACTGCAAGCATATATGAACTATACCGAGTGTGAAAACCAAATCGTGTGCGTACCATATGCACAAAATCAACCCAACTATATGAAATCCATGAAATCACAACAGGTGCAGCCAAGACACAAAAACGATATTAGGTGCAATAATTGTGCACAAATTATAAATCAACACTACGGTGTATAAAGCATATCTTAAGTGTAATAACTATGCACAAAATATAAATACCCAGTAGGTGCAAACATGGTGCACGAAAACAAATATCATGAAACTCAGTCATCAAAACTCAATCATGCGAATAGATCGCCCAAAATACTGAAATCAAGTATGGCAGAATAATCCCGCTCAAGCACATCCTCTAAGAATCCCTGGCCAACTGTCGCGGTCACTCATAACATGTCTCGTCGACGGTGCCGAACTCTGGCCTGTGGGGTGTGCGTAAAATGATCACTCTTGGGTCCAAGTCTTCTCGTATAATATTCCAGAAAGGTCATGTCGAGGTCTCTCCCAAATCTCATCTCTGCCGAACTGCCCGGAGGTTATCACCATTTACTATGTCAATTTCTGGTTCCGGAACGGCTGCATACTCATCATGACTCCTGCTGGAAGATATATTCATATATAACGCCACTGTATGCGTGTCACATCTCTGATATCGGCAGAGTGGAACGTCATCTCATCAAGATCTCGTACGAACCTCTTACTCCACTTTTCTATAATGTCGACTGCTTCGGACTCGTCTCGTCGTGGCTGCATGGACTGTGCTCCAACGGCTATACTCGTATCTGGAGTCTCCCAAGCAATGCATCCCATCACATGATATCCGAATGAAGTCGAACCTTTCGATCGACTCGTCAAAACCTCATAATACCCCAAGAGCTCAACATCTTGAGTACAGTTTAATAATATCGAGTACATGCCACAGCACCTATGGACCAACCGTAGAAGGAAAAACCCAAGCCTCATTAATGGCACCGCGGAACTGCCTCAAACCCTAAGGTTCAAAAGGATTAACATGGTCATTATGTCGAGTTAGGGTTTCATTCTTCTAGAGGGTCTGTAGAGTTACTTGCATGTTTTCTCCAAATACTTTAAACTTGGAAAATGGGTTTCTGAAATTCGATCGTCTCTATCGACTCCCAACGTATATGTGTGAAGACTTCTCAAGTTGGAATCAATCAATCAGATGACCTCGCATCGGGTAAGCGAACGAACCACATGTCCTAGTCATTCATCCTCGGACGACTAGCGGCCTTCTATCATATCTCTGAGTATAAACTCGTGTTGCAGTAGCTCCAACATCTGGGGCGATATCTCGTCGTTCGCAGCAACAACTGGCTCATTCGTCTACACGCAGAACAGTGCCTCAATCATCAAGAATAAGCGATACATCAATGGTCATCAAAATCTGGCTGGCCCCTTTCAGTGGCCCAATCCTCTGGTGCTGATCTGCACGTCCGAGTAATCTCGTAAAAGCGATCCATCAAACACTCATGGCGCGAAAACACAATAAAACGACGCCTCTCTATGCAATCGCATGTCCCAAGAATCACGCCCTGGTCAGTCCTCGTCCATGATGAGCTCGTGCTGACCGCAACTCTCTCTGCCCATGTAATCGTGGCAGCAAATCCATAAACCAATATCGATGAGGATAGATCATGAATGAATATAATGCTGTGCAAAGAAATGTATATCCTAAGGCTTCTATTGTTGGAGATAGTGCCCTCAGAGTCAATTATTAGATCACAGGAAAGTGATTGCAATGATTGAGGGAGGACCTATCCCGGTAGGACAGCCTTACTCGAGATGATAGTATGCTATCTGGTTTATCTTTATCATCGTGTACTGCTTTAGGTGACCTTACAGGTCACTATTGCACGTTGATAGAGCCCCTAGGATTCTTGCTTGACTACCGGCAGTATGAGGGCGATCATATACGTGGGAGCTGGTAGTCTATAAGCACATCCTTAAAAGGTCCCTAGTCGTGGGAGTTTCGAGACAGGGCATCGATACTCCAGAGTAGACTAGTGTATATAGTCGAGACCCCGACGAGGGGCGGTGGCTGGTCTCACAAGCCACTGGTGTCAGTTGGTTCACCTAAGATGTATACAGGTGCTCATTGGGTTATGAGTACACCGGACAGGACTCGCCGGGAACATGCTAGTTGGTCTAATACCCGACGTCAGATAGAAGTTCCCTGGTGACATGTGTACAGGTTAGTTCATCGACCTGAGGATCATCATTTGTCTCGTGTGAGTTCCCACTGTGCTTTGATTACTACCCTACCACGCTCAAAGGAGACGTGCAAACAGGTTTTAGTTGGGTACAGTCCCGAGCCATATGGAGGCAGTGAGCGGATCTTCAGGGGTTCTTCTCTCCCGGTATTGGGGGTGAGGTCGCGCTATGTCTAGGAGAGCCCTTGCATGAAGTCATTGACCAAGACAGGAGATTTACTGGTAGGTATTCCAGTAGTATCTCAGGGTGTTCTGGGCTACACTCCGACACGACTTGTACCGCTTTTGGGGGTCTGACTTTTACCAACCCCCTAGGCCCGCCATGCGATGCTCATAGACGAACGGACCGGACTGTACGGATATTGTAACTGACAGGCTCAGTAGGGTGCCAGGATTAGTTCGCTAATCGACTTCCCTTTTGGTCAATAGCCGGTAGCCCGTCACGTATGGCTAATACCTCTGACGTGCTAGTGGTTAAATCCACAGCCATAGTATTAACGAGTCTTTAGAGTCCCCCACATTCAGTTACTCAAGTTTCGGGCGAAACGCTGTAGAGGCCGTATGGAGATATGGCAGGGTTCGATCAGATACGTGCGGTATTGCACGGATCAGGATCGGACGGTTAGTACTAGAGGCCATATGGATATATGGCAGGGTTCGATCAGATACGTGCGGTATTGCACGGATCTGGATCGGACGGTTAGTACTAGAGGCCGTATGGAGATATGGCAGGGTTCGATCAGATACGTGCGGTATTGCACGGATCAGGATCGGACGGTTAGTACTAGAAGCCGTATGGATATATGGCAGGGTTCGATCAGACATGTGCGGTATTGTACGGATCAGGATCGGACGGTTAATACTAGCCGGCTTTGGTTTATGCTGGATCCTTGTATAGTACAGTGTAGATTTTGTCTCATTGCATTTGTATTTCGGTCGGAATACAAATGCGGGTGTGTATACACAGTATCGGGGTTTTCCTGTAATTTATTACGGGACCAGTTTTCTGGAGTTGCCAGTTTGCTTTCCGTTTCGGCCATATTGCTTTGTATCTTTCCTTGGTTGAAGATTGGTGGGGGAGGGCTTATTTGTATTTGTGCAAATTAGATATTTGGAGGGTTGTCTTTGCATACTTTTGTATCATGATGGTTTCATGATGGAGCCCCATCCCTTGACCTTCCATGGTTCATGATTGCTTGACTTTTTGTAGCAATCATGGTTGTTGATTAGTTGATGGAGTGTGGTTTTGCTAATGATGATGACCATTCCTCTCACTTGCATTATTCTAGTGGCTATCTTTTTGATGCTCTATCTCTTATTCTCTCCACTCCCATATGCATGGCCGGCCACATTGGGGAGGGGCTGCCCATTTTTGTGGTGTGGGATTTTGGTTCTCTTGTGTTCATAAAATCCCAAGTTTCATCTCCAAAAAGGTCACATATCATTCTTCCACCAAATGGCAACCTCCATAACCCCAAAGTGAGACATGAGTTTTGCACACATTCTACAACAAACCTTGGGCACGTCGGCTCGCCAACTTCATGCCCGAGTTGCCTCGGTATAGAGGTGGGAGCCCGTAAAAGAAGCAGGCGACGTGGTGCCCTTCCGGCGACGAGGTGGAGACCGGAGATTCCGCGGGGAGATCGGGACAACGACGAGAAGACCGAAGGACACGGATCGCTCGGTATATCTCTCTAACCCCTCTCTGGATAGCTAGGACTGGATTAATGGCACGATCCGGGTTTATAGTGCGCGGTGGTGCCGGTTTGAAAAGTTAAAGTAAATCACCGCTTCCGCATTCCGGCGTCGGATTGATGGCCGGGGCGCCGCCGTGCACTTACAGTGGTATCAGAGCCTGGCCATTAACATAGTCTAGCTTTGTCTAATGTGTTTTACATTTCCGATCGAACAAAATTCCAAAACCCGTATTTTTCCTAGCATCAGTTTCTGTCGATTTTTTTCTGGCTCGAAAATTTTTTCAGTACATTGCAGAATGATGTGTAGGGAATTATAAGAATTCTGTAGAAATTTGATCACGTGAACGCTCTATATGACCGCGGAACCACGGCCAATCCCATGCTTGGGCCACGGTTCCGCCGCAGTATTTGTAGTTCAGTGGATAAATTTTTTACAGAGGGTCTCTGGACGGAAAATAGGGGTTTTGGTATACTTTGTTTGGGCCCAGAATTTCTGTGAGTGCTACAGTATTGCTTGGGGGCCCACTTAATAAAATTTAATCGATCGGATGTTTTAAAAACATTAGTTCACAGTATTTACATTATATCTGCGACCGTGAATGTCACTTGATCGGTAAATCTTGTCTAACTGCTATAGCCCGGTTAGACGGATTTGCGAACGTGACATTCACGTTGATGTTCTGTGTTATGCTGTGATGTTGCGGATTGGTCGTAGGGATAGCCTGGATGCAATGCTAGTACAGATTTTGTTTTATTATGTACATTTGATATTACGGGGCGAGCGTCTGACATGTGGATTGTCGTTACTGCCTGATTGTATATTATTCTTTTGTGGCACGACCAAGTTGCGGTCGATGTACCCGTTGTATGTATATTTTACTTTCTGTACTAGGATTACCCCGCGGAGGGGTACACGGATAGCCGGGTTCTAGAGGGCAACGGGCTCGCATCTCATGGCATTGAGACGGAGGGGGTTTCACTTTAGAATTGGCGGGCTATTCGCCGCACTCATAGGGGGTACAGGTTGACCCAGGAGGGGTGCCCAAGTTACCGGATTCCGTGAAGTGCCGGGTGGTCCATTCACGTTGCTGAAGGGGGCTGCCTCGCTTCAGGTTTTGGCGGGTAACTTGACGCGCCCGTAGGGGTCTAGAATTTCATTGCACAGGCTATCCACACGACCAGGGGAACGTCGGGTTTCAGTAGCGTCTCTGTGAAACTCGGGGATCCTAGATATCTGTATTGTTCTGTGATGCTGTACATTTCTGTGATATTGCATTTTATCACGCCTTGAGTGAAAATTATATATTGATATATATTAGTAGATGTTGTATATGTTTTGCATCCGCGCTAGTCCAGTCCCCGCTCTGTCATTAGTTAGCTAACCTAACGGGTAATGACGGGACCAAGTGGTGAATGCGGATGGCATATACGTACATCAATATATTTTCGTTCTTTGTGGTGTGATCAATTGATGGGACTGCGTTGATTCGGATCAATGCAAGTTAAAAACAAACCTAATCTGATGTTGTTCGAACACTTTTCAAAAAGCTGTTATTGCAAGGATGTTCTCTTTTGTTTTGCATCGTGGTATTCAGTTGGAATATCCTGCTCCTCAGTCGACGAGGCAAGGGCCGAGATACCTTCACCGGGAGTGACCCCCTGGACAAAAAGTTTGCGTCAGGGCAATAACTTCACTATAGCCGATTACTTTCGCTTTGCATCGTGGTATTCAGTTGGAGTATCCTGCATCTCATTCTACGGGGAAAGAGCCGAGATCCCTTCACCGGGAGTGACCTCTTTAGCAAAGGTTTTCGTCACTATATTTTTAAAAGCTATCCGTTCCTTCAACGATATCAAATTCATTACGTTAAAGGTTTTAGCCAGAAACCATTCGTAGCCCTCCGTCATTTCAGTTAAATATTCGGTAGTATTCAAGCTATGTATTTTGACCTCACGCCAAGGCATAGTGATTGGTAGCTGCCGGGTATTTATCTGCTGCATAGATAGATGCGTTGGTTTGGGACAGTCGTACTACTATTTTGGCCTACGTCAAGGGTATGTACGGGTGGGTTCAAATTAACCTAGACAATGACGGGTAGAACTTGACATGTGAATTATGATATTTTGACCTCACGCCAAGGTCATAAGAGCATGCGACAAAAATCACATCGGGGGTTTCTAAAGAAACTGAAACTTGCCAGATATGCGCATACCTTCTGGAGTGTGATGACGTGAGCAGATTCCGTCACGTTATCATGCGATGATAGTTGGATCCCGATTCCCACCGATGAGTTGGTTTACTCCTCGGGTGATCCCGACTAATTCTTCTTTCAGGTTTGGTGGAGAATTTGACGGTACAGTGGGAGGTTTCCAGATTATATAAATTGGTAACCATTCTTATCTAGGTTAGAGTGCACGCTGTGTGTTTCTTTTCTCTCTCTCTTTGGCAGCGACCATTGACCCGACCCTAAGACTATGACTCAGTGACCAAGTTGACCGAACCTTCTTAAACACTGGCTTTTGGATTGTCAAAATTGCAAACCTCATTGCCACTCCTACTTTTACCCTTTTCTCCAGGACACCCCGTATTACTACGAACGTCCACTTCCATTGGACAAAACCATCGTATGGTTATATACGAACTCGAAAGAATTTATTTGAGGATAGTTTCAGGTTCTGGAGAAAACGGATAGGACTATTCAGTTGTCTTTTCATTTTACCTTCTCTCAGGCTGCGAGTACTCCTTGGTTTAGGAGATAGTACACCTTTTACGCAAATTGGATAGTCTTCTTCCAAACCTTAGGCTGGTGCTGAACGGTGGGGAATGAAGAAAACCAATTAGCCTAACGATGGTGTACAGAAGGTCTTATATAAAGACAAAGAAAGGGATTAGATGGAGGGCAAAGTAAATTGCGACTGCTATTCACGACCAAACCAAGTATTTCTTCGCCAATCCTAAATCACCTTTGTATTTCTCCAGGACACTCCGTATCACTACGAAGATCCACAGTTTATTGGATACTCCATCATATGGTTATATACGAACTCGAAAGGAACTTGTTCCAGTTCGGGGATGGATTCTGGTTCAGGAGAAATAGGAATAAGGTTTATTCGGTTGTCTTTTATCTTCACCTTCTCTCGCATTGCGAGTGCTCCTAGGATTAGGACAGTACACCCATTATGTTCATTGGATAGTCTTCTTCCAAACCATAGGCTGGTGCCGAACGTTAGGGAAGGATGAAAACCATTTTGATACAGAAGGTAATGACCAAAGACATAGAAAGGGATTTGGAAAGGTGGCAAAGAATTACACGGTTACAGTTGTGAATCTGGAAGAGGCATTACTAGGAATACCAGGATACCCCATCGAAACTTTTCAATGTTTCAGTTTCACCGTGTACTGTTAAAAGAAAACTGATTTCCCAATTAGTCCTTACTCCAGGGTATGTATTTACCATGTATGATTCTCACATCTGTATGGTTTTACAGATGATGAGTGGGAGTAAGTTATTGGGAATTGGGTGATCATCCTCATTATATCGGGATTCGTTGTAATCGGTGATATTTAAGGAAATCGCCTAGGTTGTTTGCCGGACGGCAAATTTTTGGTTTTGAATATCCGCTGTTATGCACCAATTTCAAATCGATATATCTGTACGTCTATTTTCATTGAGTGAGATATACCTTTTTGAAATTATGTCAGTGACATTTACCTATATCAGTGGATGGTTAGGTAAGGAGCATTAAACAGCGGTGTAATTCTTCTTAACAATAAGTACAGTTTTCAACCTACGACACACAGTGAATGAGTTATCAGACTCAAAGGACTTGTACAGAGTATTGTATGTTGTCCAGCGTCCATTAGGACAGAGGGGTTAGTCCTCGTACTATATTCGGTTTACTTTTGACTTCACTAGTTTTTAGACAGGTGTTTCGTGGAAACACAGGGTCCGAATTTTGAGAAGTTATAGGTATTTGAATAAAGTAGAGAACCAGGTATTGCAAGTATCAGGATTCTTCAATGTGATCGAAGATGTAGATACTTGTGTATGGTATTCAGATGATAGTAATGATTAAGAGATCTTGCTTCTCTTTCAGGTTATTCATAATTGGAAGCATTCCTAAGTTGAGTAACGCTGATCGGCCTCTTTCCATTTAGTTGACATGCACTGGAGACAGCTGCATGATTTGAATCTGGTTCAATTAAATCAGTGCCTCAGGTTCTATATTGGATATAGAACAGTTCATATCTTAACGATGTTAAGGTACGGGGAGTTGCCCGTCCTATGCTTAAAACCAGACTCTGGATAACTCAAGGCACATTTCTGTAATGGCTGTTTATGGGTTGACCCAGGCTATGACGAGGGTTGACTTTCTAACATCTGGAAGATCAATAGTGATATTGTTCTAGACTCGCCACAGTTTTAATAAAAATGGATTTTTTCAGAAAACAGTAGTGGGAGTATGGTAGAACTGGAAGTGATTCTAGAACCGCAAACGATTACTGAAGATTTGATAAGGAACCTAAAGATTCAATCTGGATTAACATTCCATTGGCCACTCCGCAGATAAGGTGGGTAACCTCAGGCACCCGAGAGGTACTACGGTAGCCTCAAGGACGGTGACAGGGAGGTTCTTGTTTACCCACACTTGCCATTGCTGTTGTTCCAGGCTGCGAGACCCGGCGGGAGGATGAGTATAGCGTCATTCTAAACTAGCTTTAGAAGTGTACGTGTATATGACTCTGCCAGAGGGTTGTCGTAGACAGTGGGAGCAGCGGAAGCATTGGTGGATAGGTGGCTTATGTCTATTTATAGACTAAAGCAGATATAGCGGAGAAAGATCATCAATTTCTGATGTGACAGTCATATGTTTGACTTCATCTGAATAGGGGATGGATCTGTTGAGAAGGTAGTAGGGTGTGATGTCATGGTATTTGGATGACATACACAGAGTAGGAAATGATATTCCTATACTACGATCGGTTATACTTTGGTCGTCACACAGTGGTTTCTCCACAAGGGACTTGGACATTATATCAGACATACTGGTTACTAGATCTATGGTTTTAGATATAGATTTGGGTGGTTTCCCAATTAAGGGTACTTAGACAACATTCTAAGAGTATTTAGAATGGACAACTCCGGCACGGTAGTGTACCTGCTGGTGATGGAGTCACCCTCTCTAAAGGTGTTTTACAGACTAAAGGGGAGAGGGATGTGCATGATTGGCGGATCACTTGCTCAGGCAATTGAGTCAATCATGAGATGTCAAGTACCACACCAGATGTTATTCTTGCACTAGATGCAATAAGTTGACATTGATCCAATCCTGGAGAAACAGTCGGAAGCAGTTTTAGAACATAAGTGGATGTTTTAGGGATATGATAACGACAGCCTCATTCAGGAGACAGTTATCATTCCAGGCTTCCAAGGTGACCTCGACGACAAGGAGGTTGTCAGAGTTATAGTTTTTCCTTCTGACGAGGGGCAGTATTTTGGACAGGTGGTCCAAGGCAATACTGAGGGAGGCATGGCGCAGGATACTGATTAAGTTCAGTTGACGATACAGTCTAAGAAGTTTGGATTTGGAGTTCATTTATGAGCTAAGTCCCATCAGACATCCAGACTCATTCTAAGACAGGTATTGCTCATTTTGGGAGATAGGTTTCTCCACGAACTTGAGATATAGAGAGACATAGAAAGAAATATCAAAGCGGATCCACTCACTGAGGCTATTCCTCGAACGCAATAGTTGCGCAAACGAGCTTTATGAGACTGACTAGTAGAGGAGTTGGGTGTTCGGTATCACACGGGCTGTGAGTATGCGACATCGCAATAATTAGCCTTGAGTGCAAGTGGGAGATTGTTGAAGATAGTGCCCTCAGAGTCAATTATTGGATCACAGGCAAATGATTGCAATTATTGGCCCAATCCTCTGGTGCTGATCTGCACGTCCGAGTAATCTCGTAAAAGCGATCCATCAAACACTCATGGCGCGAAAACACAATAAAACGACGCCTCTCTATGCAATCGCATGTCCCTAGAATCACGCCCTGGTCAGTCCTCGTCCATGATGAGCTCGTGCTGACCGCAACTCTCTCTGCCCATGTAATCGTGGCAGCAAATCCATAAACCAATATCGATGAGGATAGATCATGAATGAATATAATGCTGTGCAAAGAAATGTATATCCTAAGGCTTCTATTGTTGGAGATAGTGCCCTCAGAGTCAATTTTTAGATCACAGGAAAGTGATTGCAATGATTGAGGGAGGACCTATCCCGGTAGGACAGCCTTACTCGAGATGATAGTATGCTATCCGGTTTATCTTTATCATCGTGTACTGCTTTAGGTGGCCTTACAGGTCACTATTGCACGTTGATAGAGCCTCTAGGATTCTTGCTTGACTACCGGCAGTATGAGGGCGATCATATACGTAGGAGCTGGTAGTCTATAAGCACATCCTTAAAAGGTCCCTAGTTGTGGGAGTTTCGAGACAGGGCATCGATACTCCAGAGTAGACTAGTGTATAGAGTCGAGACCCCGACGAGGGACGGTGGCCGGTCTCACAAGCCACTGGTGTCAGTTGGTTCACCTAAGATGTATACAGGTGCTCATTGGGTTATGAGTACACCGGACAGGACTCGCCGGAAACATGCTAGTTGGTCTTATACCTAACGTCAGATAGCAGTTCCATGGTGACATATGTACAGGTTAGTTCATCGACCTGAGGATCGTCATTTGTCTCGTGTGAGTTCCCACTGTGCTTTGATTACTACCCTACCACGCTCAAAGGAGACGTGCAAACAGGTTTTAGTTGGGTACAGTCCCGAGCCACATTGAGGCAGTGAGCGGATCTTCAGGGGTTCGTCTCTCCCGGTATTGGGGGTGAGGTCGCGCAGTGTCTAGGAGAGCCCTTACACGAAGTCCTTGGCCAAGGCAGGAGATTTACTGGTAGGTATTCCAGTAGTATCTCAGGGTGTTCTGGGCTACACTCCGACACGACTTGTACCGCTTTTGGGGGTCTGAATTTTACCAACCCCCTAGGCCCGCCATGCGATGCTCATAGACGAACGGACCGGACTGTACGGATATTGTCACTGACAGGCTCAGTAGGGTGTCAGGATGAGTTCACTCATCGACGTCCCTTTTGGTCAATAGATGGTAGCCCGTCACATATGGCTAATACCTCTGACGTGCTAGTGGTTAAATCCACAGCCATAGTATTAACGAGTCTTTAGAGTCCCCCACATTCAGTTACTCAAGTTTCGGGCGAAACGCTGTAGAGGCCGTATGGAGATATGGCAGGGTTCGATCAGATACGTGCGATATTGTACGGATCAGGATCGGACGGTTAGTACTAGAGGCCATATGGATATATGGCAGGGTTCGATCAGATACATGCGGTATTGCACGGATCAGGATTGGACGGTTAGTACTAGAGGCCTTATGGAGGTATGGCAGGGTTCGATCAGATACGTGCGGTATTGCACGGATCAGGATCGGACGGTTAGTACTAGAGGCCCTATGGATATATGGCATTGTTCGATCAGACACGTGCGGTATTGCACGGATCAGGATCGGACGGTTAATACTAGCCGGCTTTGGTTTAAGCCGGATCCTAGTATAGTACAGTGTAGATTTTGTCTCATTGCATTTGTATTTCGGTCGGAATACAAATGCGGCTGTGTATACACAGTATCGGGGTTTTCCTGTAATTTATTACGGGACCAGTTTTCTGGAGTTGCCAGTTTGCTTTCCGTTTCGGCCATATTTCTTTGTATCTTTCCTTGGCCGAAGATTGGGGGGGCTTATTTGCATTTGTGCAAATTAGCTATTTGGAGGGTTGTCTTTGCATACTTTTGTATCATGATGGTTTCATGATGGAGCACCATCCCTTGACCTTCCATGGTTCCTGATTGCTTGACTTTTTGTAGCAATCATGGTTGTTGATTAGTTGATGGAGTGTGGTTTTGCTAGTGATGATGACCATTCCTCTCACTTGCATTATTCTAGTGGCTATCTTTTTTATGCTCTCTCTCTCATTCTCTCCACTCTTATATGCATGGCCGGCCACATTGGGGAGGGGCAGCCCATTTTTATGGTGTAGGATTTTGCTTCTCTTGTGTTCACAAAATCCCAAGTTTCATCTCCAAAAAGGTCACATATCATTCCTCCACCAAATGCCAACCTCCATAACCCCAAAGTGAGACATGAGTTTTACACACATTCTACAACAAACCCACGTCGGCTCGCCAACTTCGTGCCCGAGTTGCCTCGGTATAGAGGTGGGAGCCCGTAAAAGAAGCAGGCGACGTGGTGCCCTTCCGGCGACGAGGTGGAAACCGGAGATTCCACGGGAAGATCGGGACGACGACGAGAAGACCGAAGGACACGGATCGCTTGCTATATCTCTCTAACCCCTCTCTAGATAGCTAGGATTAGATTAATGGCACGATCCGGGTTTATAGTGCGCGGTGGTGCCGGTTTGAAAAGTTAAAGTAAATCACCGCTTCCGCATTCCAGCGTCGGATTAACGGCCGGGGCGCCGTCGTGCACTTACATCTTAAGCGGAGTAGCGTATCGTAAGTATGCCACGGAACATACACACGGTACGTCACTCTCCTTAAGTCACCTACTCCATCAAACAAGGTCAACCTATGAGATGATAGTTCGAGTCTAATACCCCATCGACTAAGTCTAAGTTCCGTAAGGTCAAGCCTAGATTCCGTATATATACAAACGCCCTAGGCTCCGCATAGTCAAACCTAGACTCGAACCAAGGTTAACCTAGCGCTCTGATACCAACTTTGCCACTACCCGAAATGGCACGTGACTGGCCCTAGAATCATATGAAGTCTATAGGACCCTATGTAATTCAAGTAAGCCAAAAGCCCAGAAATCTATAACCATTTTAAATAATAAATGAAGGAAAACTCATTTTAAAGAAGTTTTTTTAATAGAATAAGCCGAATTATGCGTTTTTAAAATCCCAAGTCTTTTCTGAAAATTTCGGCAAAGTTTCCTTTGTAAATACTGGCCCCAAACATGGTGCAACATAAATAATATAAACATCAATGATAAAAGGCATCCCCAAGCGGGAGCTAGCACTTTGTCAATAGACGGTCACAACCATGCAAGCAATATAATATACAACGCCGAAGGGAGAGGATCAAAACTGAAAAGGTAACTCAAATCAACATGAAATCCATCATAATACAACGCGCGACTCTAAGGTCGAAAGAATATACGACTGGTCTCTAATCTGAAATAAATACATGTCTGGTTGATGGAGTTACTAGATACAACTGAATAAAATAAAGTACAATGGTGGTCACGATGCAAGTGAACCCACCTACCAAAGAAAATCACCCTGAATGGAAGCAGTGTATCAGCAAAGCCGCACAAAACCTGTACGGCAAAACCTGCATGAAACTGTGGCATAAAGGGGGTGAGTTGCCAACTCGTGAGTAGAAAACATCAACGAGCAGAAATCGTATGTATGACTCAATCCTAGGTCAATATGATCAATAATAAATATAACCTCAAAATGATAAAGTCTGAAGCATGAAAAGGTGGCAAGGGTAAACAGCTATACATAAGTGTAATCCCATGTGCTCGTGTCAGTGCCTCAGGTAGCAATGTATCATAATAAGAGGTATGAATGCATGAAAACAAAATACATATAAATGAGAAACTGTTTTCTTGTTTTAGTGAGATTTCTGTAAATTAAAATGAGGTATCATCAATAAATCAATATAAATCAGTGTCTAGCATCGACACAAAACATAAATCCCAATATCCAATATCTCGGGCTCCGGCTATCCGGACTGGCCCATATCATAATACCTCAATAACTCAATATCAATATCTGGGGCTCCGGCTATCCGGACTGGCCCCTGGGCTCTGGCTATCCAGACTGGTCCAACTCCGATCGGTATCCTCCGGATATCCGATGAGTCACAATACAATCACGGGTTAGCAATGCTCCCATTTCACAGGCTCAACGCCGATCAACTGCGATCTTCTTGCCCCGGGGTACCGCACCGGGTCTACCATGCATCCACAGACGGTTCCTACTCCTCCTCGAATTGGATGTATGATATCGCTCAAAGCCGAGAAAACTCATGGTGGACAATCTCAAATCATATCATGAGAAAATCGCAACTTTCATTTTAAAATGATAATCAGTTTTATAAAATCTTGCGGTTTCTCCAAATCCATAAATCTCATGGAAAACCCAAATCTCGAGAATAAATAACAATGAATTTAAAAGCATTGGGCTCCGGCAATCCGGACTGGCCCTAAATAAAAATGCATGACAATGAATAATTATATGCATGAAATAGCAAGTAATAAATGCAATGTCTAAACTAGCATATAAAAACAAGTACGCTAATACCATGTTGAAACTATCAACTAACAAGCCATGTCAATGAAATAATATTCTCTAAAGTGTACGTGACATGGCAATTACCGATGATGATGTGTGTGAGCCGGCAAGTAAGTGTATGTGGAACATACGCATCATCGGTAATGGTGCTGGTGTCCTGACAGTATGATTTCGATACTAACATATGAAAACACAATATAAGCATGCAATGCGATGCGAACAGAAATTATATGCGGGAGCTGAATAATAAACACAACAATAATGAATATGCAATAAATAATATGAGTCATACAGTAAACTACATGTCTAAACTAATAGTCTATTCAAAAGGTAAGGAAACCACCTAAATCTGAGTTGATACACGCGCGCGCGCGCGCGCGCACACACACACACATATATAATAGTCGGTGATCCCGCCTCAATAGTATCCCATACGATACCCTATATAATATAACATTCTCGAGTCAAGAGTGCGCATCTATCATCAATATTGATCGTACAGTAAATCCATCGTACGGCATCATAAATCTGGGTACGAGTCAATATCACATTGATCTCTTTATTCACTTGGTATCCGTATCATTACCTCATGATTTGGGGGTACTGATCTACGTCTAGTACATACTGATACCATCTATATATGCATGCGTGTGTATGAAAACACAACGCCTAAAGGACCCGCTAAACATCGTATCGTATCACATAATACGAACCACGTCATATCACCGATCTCATGGCATCCAGCCCAATCTCAATCGACTCATCTCCAATCCCAAGTACTATCCTCATAATACATGTATATGTATACGTATATATATATATATATATATATATATATATATATGTTAGTGTATATGCCCTAAGGGACATTATTGTATCATACTTATATGTATATTACTTAATGGAAGCTTGGGATATTCACAGTTGAATATACAGTCTTGCTAAAAATGGTAGTATGCTACTTGGTTTGTGTCTACTTTAATATGTGCATATGTTTCTTGTAACGTATCACACCTACATATTAGTAGTGCCCATAGGATCTTTGCTTGATTACCATCGTTGTGATGGCAGTCACACTAATAGGGGCTGGGTAGTCTATAAGCAACATCCTATACTTGTCCCTAGTCGTAGGATTATCGAGACTGGGCATCGATACTCCAGAGTAGACTAGTATGTATGCTTCTCATCCCAGTTGGGGAGATGGTCTGTCCCACAGCCATCAGTACTTCGTACTGGAGATAGTATACAGGTGCTCGTTAGGTTACGGGTACACCGGACATGACTCGCAGGGGAACTGTTGGTTGGTATTATACCAATCGTCAGTTAACAGTTCCTAGGTGACATGAGTACAACATAGTCCGCAGACTTGACACTGCTACTTTGCCTCGAGTGTGTCCCACTGTTCTTAGATTGTTACCCTACCACGGCTTAAAGGAGTCGTGCAAACAGGTAGCAGTTGGGTGCAGTCCCGAGCACTTGGAGGCAGTGGCGGTTAGATAGGATTCGTCTCTCTCGGTATTGGGAGTTGATATCGCGCTGTGTCAGAGAGCCATTACGCAAAGTCCCTGGCCAGGGCAAGCGAGATTTACTGGCAGGTTCCAGTAGTTTCTCAGGGTGTAATGGGCTACGCTCCGACACGACTTATACCGCTATTAGGGCACTGACGCTTGCCGCCCCCTAGGCTCGATATGCAATAGTCTTAGACGAAAAGGCCAGACTGTACGGAGATTGTCACATCAGGCTCAGTAGGAGTTCGGATGGGTTTCCTCATCGGCCTTCTTATCGACATCTACCTGGGGACCGTTACGTACAACTAGTGCTGCTTGCGGTCTGTTGTTAAACCCACTGCCAGCGTAGTGTCGAGTCTTTAAAGTCCCACACTGAGGGTTTCCCTGCACCTGGCGAAACGATATAGAGGTTGTATAGTTTTACGACAAGGGTTTGACGCATACGTGTGTTTACGCACGTACGGCGTTCGAACAGTTTTTTCTAGCCGGCTTTGGTTTAAGCCAGATTCTAGTATCAGGTTATTGGATTTATACTGTCTAAAGTTTTTCCGTATTTTCACGGATTGGAGGGGCGTTCTCGTAATTTTCCGGGAAGCTTCTAGATGCATGGTGACTTGGGGGTTAAAGTGGCATAAGCATTTATTGCTTAATGACTCATTTGTGTGGTTCATCCTTGGAGTTAATGCTTCATTTATTTAGCTAATGACTCATGAGATGAATCACACAAGGTGAATGCATCAACCATGATGATTAATCATGTATATTATTTATTTGATAAATTGTTATGGTTGATATATTCAAATGAGTTTATTTTTCAATATCATTCTTATCATCACCTTCTCTCTCCTCAAGCTCTCTCATTCTTGAAATCCTAACCCTAACCTCTCATGTGTTGAGATCAAGAGTTAGCTAGACTAATACATCCATAACCTCACTCTATATCCCCGAGGTAGCTTAGATTAGCACTTCGAGCAACCTAGTTATCTCAAGTTAGAGATCAAGCTTGGCGTAGGAGCTCTCGTGTGGATCGTCTTTGACTCGAGGAGGCCGTTGAGGTGCCGATGTTCCAAGGAGCCTACGAGGAGTGGAGGACAGCGATGAAGATCCGAAAGACAAGTAACGTGAAGTATAACTTCGAATCCGGGTAGTTAATCCTCTCGTAGTTTGCTAGTAACGGTTTAGATACGATTCATGCGCTCAAGTCCGTGTTACGAAGCTTTGATAATCGTTTTTCATATATTCCGCCTCCCCGCAAGTTCGTGGGGTGCGTGACTTGGACTTACAGTGGTATCAGAGCCAACTAAACCATTACTAGCTTGTTAGCAACTGATTAGAACTTCGATCGTCAGAAAACGCGAAAACGAAACACAGGATACCCTAAGATTCTGTTGATTTTAAAAGTGTCGAAAAAATTATTTGATATGCCTTAAAATTCACAGCAGGGAAATATAAGATTACTGCGAAAATACGAGATCCTAACTCGACAAGACGGCCGCAGATCCGCGGCAAGATGGTGCTTTTGGCCGCAGATCCGCGGCGGAGTCAACTCTGAGTTGACTCGGATTTTCACAGAAATTCATATTTTTTGATTTTTTGTTTTCCTGTATGTTATGTTTCTACCCAGGTTACTTCAGTGCAGGTTTGCTTTTAGGGTAGACACGGATAAAGGTTGTCGATCGATGTTCTAAGTTATTTGCTAATTGGGTTTTTATCTGTAATGTTTAATGTGTTCGTAAACCTCCCCTAACTGCTAGTATGTCGGTTGGCAGGGGTTGCACATTTCTGTAATGTTTACTGTTTGTGTATATGGACTTGATTGGAGTGTTGTGATGATTAGCCGGGGTTGAGATGGGTTTAATATTCATTCATTCGATGTAAATGTAATATGATGTAATATTCTTTTGCGGGGCGCATCGAGGTTGCGGTTGTAGCCACCGTTGTATTATTTCTTTTTACTGTTTTTTCTCCTAGGATAAACCCAAGGCGGGGTACACAAACTACCGGGTATGTTGAAGTGTTTAGTGGCCTACTCATGTTGTTGAGGGAGACCGCTTCACTTCAGGTACTTGGTGGGTAGTTTGCCGTACCCGTAGGGGTCTAGGGTTGTGGTAATGGCTATTCATCACAACTGTATAATCCGTCTTTTATTGCAGGCTCAAAGCAAATACGGATTGCTAGTATATCCAATAAAGTTCATCTGTGATCTGGAATGCTTATTATCGCGTCCGACGAATGTACAATATCTATATATGATAGCTATTAGACGTCACTTATGTTTTACACCCATGCTAGCCCAGCCCCCGCTCTGTCGTTAGTTAAGTAACCTAACGGGTGATGACGGGACGCAGTGGCGAATGCAGATGGCATAAGAGGACGTGGTATTTTCGTTGTTTTCTGCAATGATAGGATAAATGATGGGATGCATTATTATAATGCAAAGAAAATAAACCAAAGTTCAATCGTTGGAACAAATTTAAAAGAAACCACTCGGTTATTTTAAAAGAGCAGATTTTTTTTACGGAGCATTAACCACTCCTTTTAAAAAAGTATCAGGTTCCTTCGATTATATCAAGTTCACTACGTTCACGATTTTGCCAAAACCATTCGTAGCCCTCCGTCATTTCTTATGGATGGTCAGTAGTATTCAAGCTATGTTTGTTGGCCCTTAGTCAAGGCATAGTGTTTGGTAGCTGCTGGGGTATTTATTTGTTGCATAGATAGATGTGTTGGTTTGGGACAGTCGTATTACTTTGTTGGCCCTTAGTCAATAGTATGTACGGGTAGGTTCAAATTAACCTGGATAATGACGGGTACAACTTGACATGTGACTTATGATTTGTTGGCCCTTAGTCAAGGTCATAAGAGCATGGGGCGAAAATCCATATCAGGAATTTCTAAAGAAACTGAAATTTGCAGAGAGAGCATACCATTTTGGAGTTTGATGAATGTTGGTAGGATTCCTTCAACATTATCATACGATGATATTTTGGATCCCGATCCTACTGTGAGTATATATTACTTATCAGGAGATTCGTCACTTAACTATCAATGCTATAAACCAAGTAGGTGTCAAGAAAGGTGTCAGCGGGGTTACGCCCCCAGAGAAAAGAGGCTATTTAATTAAGGAACTTCGCGAAAGCGTTGGAAAACCTTTCTCGAAGTATCGACACTGACCTGGCTGAACGTTAAGCAAGAATTGTACGGTGAGAATAAATCCTGGCTAATTCTTCTTTTATGGTTTGAGGAGGGATTCGAGAAACAGTGGGAGCCAACCTGTTTAGATAAATTAAAAACCACTCTAAACTTACAAGAGCATCATGCTAAAAGTGTTTTTCTTCTCTCTCTTAATTGCAGCGACCTTGTGACCACGACTAGGTTACATCTAGATAACAAATTGACTGATTCTGACTTACATGATTGGCAAAGGTCTGTCCAGATATCCATTGCCTATGACAAGCTGGACCGCCCTATTACTACTCAAGATCCCGCCGTCCCAGGTCCAGTTTCCACCGTCACGGATATGGATATCCGCAAGATAAGGGAAAAGGATAAAGCGAAAGCCAAATTCCTCGTGTTAGCTTCAGTTGATGGTATATACCAGAAGCAGCACGAGAAGATGGACTCAGTTTCCATCTTTCTCCATAACAAAGATTTATATGGAGAGCAATCTCATATCGCAAGATATAAGACCTCGAACGAATTAATTCAAGCGAGGTCGACTTTCGGGTCATCTGTAGGGGACAACGTCCTTACAATGACTAGCTGTATTGATGAACTCCAGGACCTGGAGACCACATTGGGGAACGAGTCAGATACTGACTTGATCCTAAAGTCTCTGCCTTCTACCCTGAAGGAAACCAGGGAAGAAGAAAGAAAGAGAAGGGCAAAAGTTTCGGGACTGAATGTAGTAAAAGAGGAACGTTCCTATTGTTATGGGACTGGGCATTGGCAGAAAGATTGAAGGGCTTTAGATGCCAGTAGCCAGGATACGAAGCATGTTGTGGCTTCAGTCTCAAGTGTATTTGTTATTGAGAACTGTTTGTCAATTAACTCTACTTCCTGGGTACTAGATACCAGAGCAGGATCTCATATCTGTAATTCAATACATGCTTTGAGAAACCGTAGAGTTATAACGGTAGGTGATTGGTCTCTCAGAGTTGCAAACGGAATGAGCGTGGACGCTGAATCCATGGGAGAATATTGCCTAGGTTTGATAAGTGGGCATATATTGATTCTACGTAACTATTTGTATGTACCTAGTATGACTTGTAATATCATATCAGTGTCCTCACTTTCAAGAGAGGGATATGATTTTACATTCGTAAGCGATGTAGTTAACATCCACCTAAATCAAGTTTTGATTGGGTCCGGTACATTAGATAACGGTATATACGTATTAAGTCAAGCTCAGGTTTTCAATGTCCAGAACACACTTAAAAGAAAGTCTCCAGAAATAAATCAGGCTTTCTTATGGCATTGTAGACTAGGCCACATCAATGAGAGAAGGTTGACTAAGTTACATAGAGAAGGATATTTGAATCCGTTCGAATATCAATCTTATGCTACTTGTGAATCTTATCTCATAGGAAAGATGACAAAGACTCTGTTTACTGGACACGGAGTAAGAGCAAGCGAGCTCTTAGGACTCGTACACAGTGACGTGTGCGGTCCAATGTCTACACATGCGCGAGCAAGTTATTCCTACTTCATTACTTTTACGGATGATTTCTCTAGGTATGGATATGTCTTCTTAATGAAACATAAATCCGAGGCCTTTGAGAAATTTCAAGAATACAAGAATGAAGTGGAAAACCAAACCGACAAAAGTATCAAGATACTGAGATCTGATCGAGGTGGTGAATACTTAAGTGCCGAGTTCCTGGGTTACTTAAAAGAGAAAGGAATTCACACTCAGCTTACTCCTTCATACACACCACAACACAACGGTGTATCAGAAAGGAGGAATCGAACCCTATTGGATATGGTTCGTTCCATGATGAGTAAGGCTAAGTTACCGCGATCATTCTGGGGATATGCACTAGAATCAGCTGCATATCTTTTGAACCAGGTTCCTACCAAAACTGTGCCTACCACACCATATCAGATGTGGAGTGGGAAGAAACCCTATCTAAAACATTTGAAGACATGGGGATGTCCAGCTTTTGTAAAAAGGCAGCATGCGGACAAGCTCGAGGCACGCTCAGTGAAGTGTAAGTTTGTGGGATATCCAAAGCACTCCAAGGGATATTATTTCTATTACGCAGAGGAACAAAAGGTTTTTGTTTCTCGTCATGCCCATTTCTTAGAAGCTGAATTTTTAGAAAATCAGAAGAATGGGAGCGAAATAGAACTGGAAGAAATTCCAGAACCACAAACTACTACTGAAAGTTTGGTAGAACCAGAGATTTCAGAAGAAAGGGACATCCCGACGCCACTCCGCAGGAGTAGTTGGCAGTCTCATCCACCCGACAGATACTACGGTTTTCTCATAGACGGGGATAGAGAGGATTGCACTATTGATTATGATGAGCCTACTAGATTCCAGCAAGCCATTCAGAGCGATGACTCAGTGAAATGGCTGGATGCAATACGGACCGAAATGGAGTCCATGTACACTAACAAAGTATGGACTTTGGACTTTGCTCCAGATGGGGTAAAACCCGTAGGATGCAAATGGATCTTCAAAAAGAAGATTGGTGTAGATAGACAGGTTGAAACCAATAAGGCTAGACTTGTTGCAACGGGTTTCCGTCAAAGACCTGGTTTGGACAATGACGAAACCTTTTCTCCAGTGGCTATGCTCAAATCCATTCGGGTCCTTCTTGCTATTGCTGCCTTCCACGATTATGAGATCTGGCAGATGGACGTAAAGACGGCCTTTCTAAATGGAAATTTGGAAGAGAGCGTCTATATGGATCAACCAGAGGGATTCATTCAGAGTGGGAGTAGCGGTAAAGTATGCAAGCTTCTTAAGTCCATTTATGGACTAAAGCAGGCATCGCGGAGTTGGAACATCTGTTTTGATGATGCTGTCAAAGAATTTGACTTTATCAAAAATCCAGATGAACCATGCATATACAGTAAGACTGTAGGGAGAGTTGTAGTATTCCTCGTCTTGTACGTGGATGACATTCTCCTAATAGGACAGTCAGTCAAAAGATTCTTATCACAGAAATTCTCCATGAAAGACATGGGTGATGCCACCTACATTCTAGGGATCCGGATCTATCGTGATAGATTAAAAAGGATGTTGGGACTTTCACAGTCCAGGTACATAAACACCATAGTGAAGAGATTCAGTATGGATGATTCTAAGCACGGGAACCTACCGGCTTGTCACGGAATCACCCTCTCTAAAGAGATGTCTTCCAAGACTGATTTGGAAAGGGAACGCATGTCGATTATACCCTACGCTTCTGCGGTAGGCTCTATAATATATACGATGTTATGTACCAGACCAGATGTAGCATACACATTAAGCGTTGTAAGCCGGTATCAGGAAAACCCAGGGGAGAAGCAATGGATAGCCGTAAAGAACATTCTCATGTACCTAAGGAGGACTAAGGAGATGTTCTTGGTGTATGGCGGAAAAGCCCTCCAGATGGAGGCCTTTGCCGACTCTGGCTTCCAGAGTGACAAGGATGACTCCAAATCCATCTCAGGTTATGTCTTTACCCTCAATGGAGGGGTGGTCTGTTGGAAGAGTTCCAAACAGGAGACCGTTGCTGACTCAACGATGGAAGCGGAGTACATAGCTGCTTGCGATGCCGCAAAAGAAGCTGTCTGGATGAAGAAGTTCCTCACAGAACTTCAGGTGGTTCCTACCAGTGTTGATCCAATACCTCTGTATTGTGACAAAAATGGCGCTATAGCTTTAGCGAAGGAACCCAGGTCCCATCAGAAATCCAGACACATCTTAAGGCCGTATCACCTGATCAGGGAGATTGTAGATCGCCGGGAGATCGAGATAAAGAGAGTAGAGACGGAGAATAACATTGCTGATCCATTCACAAAGGTCATTCCTCAGACGCAGTTCGAGAGGCTATTCGAGATGATAGGTCAACAATATGCCAGCTCATGGCCCTTGTGCAAGTGGGCGATTGTTAGTGTATATGCCCTAGGGGCCATTATTGTATCATACTTGTATGTATATTACTTGATGGAAGCTTGGGATATTCACAGTTGTATATACAGTATTGCTAAAAATGCTAGTATGCTACATGGTTTGTGTGTACTTTAATATGTGCATATGTTTCTTGTAACGTATCACTCATACATATTAGTAGAGCCCATAGGATCTTTGCTTGATTACAAGCGTTGTGATGGCAGTCACACTAGTAGGGGCTGGGTAGTCTATAAGCAACATCCTATACTTGTCCCTAGTCGTAGGATTATCGAGACTGGGCATCGATACTCCAGAGTAGACTAGTGTGTACGCTTCTCATCCCAGTTGTGGAGATGGTCTGTCCCACAGCCATCGGTACATCGTACTGGAGATAGTATACAGGTGCTCGTTAGGTTACGGGTACATCGGACAGGACTCGCAGGGGAACTATTGGTAGGTATTATACCAATCGTCAGTTAACAGTTCCCAGGTGACATGAGTATAGCATAGTCCGCTGACTTGACACTGCTACTTCGCCTCGAGTGTATCCCACTGTTCTTAGATTTCTACCCTACCACAGCTCAAAGGAGTCGTGCAAACAGGTAGCAGTTGGGTGCAGTCCCGAGCACTTGGAGGCAGTGGCGGTTAGATAGGATTCGTCTCTCCCGGTATTGGGAGTTGATGTCGCGCTGTGTCAGAGAGCCATTACGCAAAGTCCCTGGCCAGGGCAAGCGAGATTTACTGGTAGGTTCCAGTAGTTTCTCATGGTGTAATGGGCTACGCTCCGACACGACTTATACCACTATTAGGGGACTGACGCTTGCCGCCCCCTAGGATCGATATGCGATAGTTTTAGACGAAAAGACCAGACTGTACAGAGATTGTCACATCAGGCTCAGTAGGAGTTCGGATGGGTTTCCTCATCGTCCTTCTTATCGACATCTACCCAGGGACCGTTACGTACAGCTAGTGCCGCTTGCGGTCTATGGTTAAACCCACTGCCAGCGTAGTATCGAGTCTTTAGAGTCCCACACAGAGGGTTTTCCTGCTCCAGGAGAAACGATATCGAGGTTGTTTGGTTTTACGACAAGGGTTCGGACGCATACGTGTGTTTACGCACATACGGCGTTCGGACAGTTTTTTCTGGCCGGCTTTGGTTTAAGACAAATTCTAGTATCAGGTTATAGGATTTATACAGTCTAAAGTTTTTCCGTATTTTCATGGATTGGAGGGGCGTTCTCGTAATTTTCCGGGAAGCTTTTAGATGCATGGTGACTTGTGGGTTAAGGTGGCATAAGCATTTATTGCTTAATGACTCATTTGTGTGGTTCATCCATGGAGTTAATGCTTCATTTATTGAGCTAATGACTCGTGAGGTGAATCACACAAGGTGAATGCATCAACCTTGATGATTAATCATGTATATTATTTATTTGATAAATTGTTATGGTTGATATATTCAAATGAGTTCATTTTTCAATATCATTCTTATCATCACCTTCTCTCTCCTCAAGCTCTCTCATTCTTGAAACCATAACCCTAACCTCTCATGTGTTGAGATCAAGGGTTAGCTAGACTAATTCATCCACAACCCCACTCTATATCCCCGAGTTAGCTTAGATTAGCACTTTGAGCAACCTAGTTATCTCAAGTTAGAGATCAAGCTTGGCGTTGGAGCTCTCGGGTGGATCGTCTTTGACTCGAGGAGGCCGTTGAGGTGCCGATGTTCCAAGGAGCCTACGAGGAGTGGAGGAAAACGATGAAGACCCGAAGGACAAGTAACGAGAGGTATAACTTCGAATCCGAGTAGTTAAGCCTCTCGTAGTTTGTTAGTAACAGTTTAGATACGATTCATGCACTCAAGTCCGTGTTACGAAGCATTGATAATCGTTTTTCATATATTCCGCCTCCCCGCAAGTTCGTGGGGTGCGTGACTTGGACTTAATATATATATATATACACACACACACACACACACACACACATAGTCCCATACCCATGTGTATATATATACATATCCCCATATACGCACAAGTAAATAAAATGAATGTATGTGTGTGTGTTTGCGTGTATGCAAATCACCACCCTAGGGTTCGCGACTAAAAACTAACTAAACACTAACTTACAAGTACACTATACTAATCCAAAGTCATTCCATATCACATCCATATATGTATATATATAATATAGATATAACGCATTCGCTTTTTATTTCGAAACCTCATGGCTCATACGCCATCCACTCGACTTCCCCCGTAGATATATATCTACTCACCTGGATCTTCGCTTGCCGATGCTGACATCGCCACGCGCTTTCTTGTCGTCTCGAAGTCCACATGGGAGGTACCTACACATCATAACACATCGTATCGTATTAAAATCCAATTCGAAATCGAAATGTCATACAAAAACCAAATCGGCACGCGTATCACACATAGGTCAAAACCTATCGCCTCGCATGCAAAACACAACCAATCCTCCCTAGTCGTTGATTTACAAACATACAACAACCAAACACAAATCCAAATATCAAAGATTAGCATTCAAAATACGGAAAACACGTCCAAAAATCACACTAAAATGCTTCCAGATTTTGACACAGGCCAAAACAAGGTGCACAAACAATACTGGGGTGAAGTGTATATGGTATAAGACCTACAGAAGCAACCTGGGAACCCAATTCACTCAAGTGGCCGGCCCCTACCACCTATATTCCGAGCTCGCCGGCCATGGGGTCTCCAATTGGGTTCGTCTTGCTACAGTGGGTTCCTAGGGTCAATTCTTGTCTACTGGGGTTGTTTGCTTATCTCGTAATTATCCCAGGTCATCCCAGATTCCCCTGCACACCCTAATAGTTCACAAACCGACATTGGAAAGTTATGTTTTCAGTAAATTGGGTTAGTTTCAAATTGGTCTGGGTTTCTAACATCATAGGGGGGTTTAAGGTCATCACTAAAGCCTAATTACACTAACACAACTCAAATTAAACCCTAACCCTAATCATAAGGGGGTTTAAGGTCGTCACAAAGAGCCATGACTATGGTTGACCCCTCACCCTCTCTCTCTCATGCCCATACCCATTTCTTTATTCATTTCCCCCTTTTCTTTTCTTTTATATTTTCTCTTCTCTTTAAAATCCAAACCAAGCATGAAGAATTTTTAAAGAAAAGCCATGGAAACAATGTAACATAAGTGTAAAATAACATGGTGCATGTCATGTGCACAAAACCGGATTAAAGCACGATTAGCGATATTTAATTGCGATTAGCATTAAAATAGTGTCTAATAAATCATAAAATTTTATAATTTGCTTCAATCCTATAAAGCACCCTCTTTTTAGAAATTTCTATATTTTTCCAAATTTTCCCAATTTATCGGTATTTAATTATACCGCCTTATTAAAATATTCAATATATTTATTATTTAATTATAAAAATTCCCAAAAATAATATTTTATTTTTCTGAAATATTACATTTTCCAAGCTCCAAGGCAACCTAGTGGCTAAATCAAGACTTTTGAAGTGTTTTAATGGAATTTTGTGATGTTTAGCAAAGTTTTGGTGATGGGGTAGTGAGGGTTCAGTTTGGGGTTGAGGAGATGAAGAATTATTGAGAATAAGAGAGTGAGGATGATAATGATGAGAGGTGAGTATAAGGTTAGTGTAAGGTGAGCGTAAGGTGAGCTTAACCCTTACCCTCACTCTCTCCCTCACCTCCATTAATGCATTAATGCAACCATTAATGCCCCATAACTCACCTAGCCACCTCTCTCTCAATCCAAAACACAATAGGAAATATCTTCTCACAAACAATTATTAAGGGTTAAGGTTTAAACCAAGTAAGGATTAGGTTAAAGGTTGTCATGGCTACTAAACGAGATTAACACCAACTAACCCGCACATTAACATGAGCATGTGTGTGCAAGAAATAACAAATAATAATAAAATATTAATTAATTGTTATAAAATGTGAGAAAACCGCTTTGGTAAACTTTTTACTAAAAACCCGCATTAACGCTTAATTAACACTAACCGCATTTCTAAGGTGTTACACTTTTATACCGTGACATATATATTCCGCGGCTAATTTAAAGAAGAGCTTTATATATATAATTTCGGCTACCTTTGGGGTTATACCTAGATGCAGGTCATTTGCATTTGATATGTTCTATATTGGGATCGCATGATAGATAGTGTTGCATTTACGATACATACACATATCATATATTATATGTAGGGTTACTAGGCACTCTAATAAGGTTCTACAAGGCATCAACCATGCCCGATTAAAATTTTAGCCGTGCTGAATAACCCTAAACAAGATCTTTGCTAGACAATTAGGGTATCACATGCAAGTAAATATCAATTACGACTAAGTGAATACGAAATACAACCTTTGTAGATCGGTCCTTCACTTCTAAAGCTCCTTGTTGTAGTCCCTTCGCTGCGATCATAGTGCTTCCGGACTCTCGGACGGCTCCATGAGAAGATAGAAACAGTATTGCTTGAAGTCTTCGAAGCCGAAGATGATCTACGTCGAAGGAATACGAACTCAAGCTACTACTTCACTAACTAGAGAATTAGTGAAGTAAACACCTTAAACTAAAGTGCTGGTCTAGTAGAGGATGATGAAATAGGAAATGGGTATACTTTAGAATTTGTTTTCTCACTATAATTCTCTATCTTTATCAAACCCTAGAAAGCATTTGAAGGAGGAAGAAGATGAGCTCAAAAATGAGAATGAAAAACTAATCAAGAGATAGAGCTAACCATGGGTGAGTAGGTATCATATACTAACTAATGTAGAGACATAACCATGGCTACATTATAATGGTTAGGTTAATTAATATCTTAAGTAATCTAAAAATAGTAGACTAAGTCAATGCAACCATAAGCTTCATGAAGCTTCATGCATGTGAGCTCATCATCCACTAATTTTAGAATTACTTTAAATATAAAAACCTAACACTATAATTAGTATGGTATAAGTCTTATACACCCATGTAAGTTGTATCAACAACCATGATACAAAATGAACACAAATAAATATACATCGCATATATATTAAGTTGTGCACAAGTGAGAAAAATAAATTCTTAAGTGAACCAATGTTAGTTAATGTAAATTAGAATATCACATATACAATTATACACTAAATTATTAAATCAACACTTGTCTTAATAATCCGGTTATATCTCATATAACCGACTAACATCCAATGTATCGACTTATCGAATCAACCCTTGATTCGATAACCTGGTTATATCACAAATAACCGATTGACACAAACAACGCGAGATTAGAACACGATATCACATATTCGCATTATTCTCGGTCCCGCACATATCACATATGCGCTCCTATTTCGTTTTGGCTGAGCCAGTAAAACCTTTATATAGGACTCTAAAGACTCGTCAATACGCAGGCAGTAGGTGATGATCATATCAAACACCCACAAGCCGTCAGCGGTACTAGCTGGACGTAATGGCTACCCGGGTATTGAGCGATCAGAAGATCAGCAAGCAAGCCCGCTCCAACTCTTCCAAAAAGCCTGACAGTGACACTACCGTACAGTCCAGTCTCCTCGTATGATATGTCGCATATCAAGTCTAGGGGTGGTAAACGTCAGACCCCAATAACCGATAAGTCATTCCGATGCGAGGCTCATAACGGGTCGAGAAACTACTGGTAACACTTACCAGTAAATCTCTAAACCAGCCCTGGCCAAGCACTTCCCTGTTATGGCCAATCGAGCATAGCGCAACATCAACCCCCAATACCGGGAGAGACGAAACCCCTCCTATCGCTCATTGCCTCCATGTGACTCGGGACTGTACCCAAAAACTACCGTTTTGCACGCCCTCTTGGACGTGGTAAGGTGGAAATCAAAGCACAGTGGGAATCACACAAGACTCTATGACGATCTCGGGTCTACAGACTAACTTGTACCAGTGTCACCAGAGAACTGCCATCTAACGTAAGGTATAATACCATCTGGGAGTTCTCGGCAAGTCCGTCCAGTGTACCCAGTCTCCTCTAAGCACCCGTATATCATCTCTGATGTCAAACACCAATGGATATGGGATCATCCATCGCCCAATTACATGGGTCGAGAAGGTATACGCTAGTCTACTCTGGTATATCGATGCCCCGTCTCGACACACCCACGACTAGGGACCTTGAAGGATGTACTTATAGACTTCCATGTCCCCACTAGTATGATCCGCATCATAGTCCAGGTAGTCAAGTACACATCCTAAGGGCTTTACCAACATGTAACAGAGAGACAATCAGTGTACACGTTAAGGTAAAGAGTAACCAGATAGTATACTATCATGTCGAGCAAGAAAGTCCTCCCAATATATGTCCAAGCATCCACTACAATATACATCTCATATATAGTAATGGCCTCTAGGGCATACATATAACTAACAATCTCCCACATACAATAGGGCCATCTGATAAGAATGGTTGTCGTATCTTATACTCAACCATCCCATAATAGTCTCTCTCTGGGAAAAGGCCTTTGTGAGTGGATCCGCTGTGTTGTCCTCTGAGTCTTTTCTCTTAACCTCGATCCCCTGGAGATCAACCATCTCCATGATCAGGTGACACTGCCTTAGAATATGTCTGGATCACTGATGGGACGGGCGTTCCTAGGCATAAGCCACAACTTCATTGTCACACAATGGTAGGAACGAAGTTCATCTCATGAACAAATATACACCCAGACTGCCTCTTTGGTAGCATCTTTGGTAGTGATGTATCTAGCCTTTATCGTCTAGTATGCCACGCTATCTGTCTTGGAACTCTTCCAACATACCGTCCTTTTACTAAGGGTAAAGACAATGCCTGTGACTGACATTCAGTCGTCCTTATCACCCTAGAACCCTTCCAGTGATTCTCCCCACGATCAATTGATACCATCTCACTACAGCTAGTGAGTATCCTAACATCTAATTAGATCTATCTCATAGATCCAAATCCCAGGATTTAGTAGGTATCACTTTGATCCTATATGGAGAATCATTGTGATAAGCGGAGATTGACCGAGCGTAGCATAGGAAACTCCTTTCCTATCAAGAGTATGTTATCCACGTACTCTACGAGGATCTCCACCATACTCTCTACTACCTTTTTGTATATACAAGGTTCATCTACCATTTTCATGATGTCAAACTCTTTGACTAACACATCCAAACAGACGTTCCAACTCCGCGATGCCTGCTTTATCACATAAAACATCTTGCACACGTTTCCACTGCTCCCACTGTCTACGAAGCCCTCTGACTGTGTGCTTATAGACTCTCTCTTCTAAAACATCATTTAGAAAAGCAGTCATGACACCCAACCGCTAGATATCGTAGTCATGGTATGTAGCCATGGCAAGTAGGATCTAGATGGACTTAAGCATAGCTTTGAAAGTCTCAACTTTTCCATGTACACCAAGTAATCTTCTCAAGATATACTTTCTCCTGTTGATGATTTAACCCTTCAGATAAAGCAACCAAAGTCCATACTTTGTTGGTGTATAAGGATTCCATCTCAGATCGTTAAGCATCCAGCCATTCTTACAGAGTCCCACTCCTGATGGCCAGCTCGAAACTGGTTGGGTCATCATCACATGATGCAATCCTCGCTCCCACTGTCATAGAGAAACTGAAGTATCTCTCAGGTTGGTGAAGAACCATACTAGATCGGCGGAGAGGCTGAGGTTCGTTGGAAACTATTGAATCCTTTGGTTCTACCAAATCATCAGCTGCAGTTTGTATAGCTGGAACTCCTTCCAGTTCTACCTCATGAACACTAATTTCTTCTCAAGAAATTCTTTTTCAAAAAAGTCGCATATTGAGAAACAAAACATCTTTTGTTCCTCGGTTAGGTAGAAGATATTCCCTTATGAATGCTTGGGATATCCAACAAACTTCTACAGAACTGACTTTGCCTCGAGCTTGTCCGGATTATGCTTTTAGACATAGGCTGGACAACCCCAAATCTTAACAAACTTAAGATATGGGCTCTTCCCTTTCCATATCTCATATGAAGTGGTAGGCAACTGATTTGATCGGAACCTTATTCAATAGGTATGCAACTTCACCAGTGCATGTCATGACCCAAAGTTTGGCCCGTGACTGGCCCTTAACCACGTAACGTCTACAGGCGTAACACGGCTAAGTAAGCCGAAACCAAGAAGTCAAACCAATAAAAGTATAGAGTGTTTTAAGCTTTAAATGGAAGCATTAACTAAAAATGTTAAGAATTCTTAAGTGAACAATCACCAAGATAACAATATACGACGTCGTAGCGAAGAAAATGAGCAACAAGTGGGAATCATCACAGATAGAATAACTGCATAAGTAAAGTCAGCTCACAACGAGCTCGACACCAGAATACAAAATAATATACATCGTCCTCACAACTGGTCTCTAAGTCAATACATAAGTGGTAGATGAAGAGTACTAGATACAACAATGTACATAACTGAAAGATAAACAGATACCGCACAAAACCCACCTATCAGCAAAAGAGCTAGCACACCAACTTTAGGGATATCTATGTCAAAAGAGGCAAGAACGCAGCCTGCCGCGACTACTCCGAAGGGAATCCTGCAAACACTGTGGCACAATAGGGGTGAGTTGTCAACTCGTGAATAGAAGATAACATATAAAGGTAATCGCGAGTATGCACGTGCTGCGATACTCTAAGCTATGCCAACAGATAACATCTATATGATGAACTGGATGCTCAAATCATGCACTAAGTGCGATCTAATAACATCTCCATGTGATGAGCAAGATATGTGATAATCAGGTATAGCAATGCAATCTAATAACCCTATATAGAATGAACATGGTATGTAATGATCGTGCAAGCATGTGTACTATATCAGGTACAATAGATACAGGATGAGATATCAATTACTACATACTGAGCATGGGAAATATAACATCTACACGTAATGTCATCGTGGAAAGTATAATCGGTACCCATCAATGCACCCAAATCCTAATACTACTCAGGCGTCGTCATCCTCCTCGGTCCTCAAATCCTGTAAATCTCATATAATCGTGAGTGCCCAACATCGGCACCCAAAACATCAAGAAATACTCGTGCCATGCATCGACATGCAAATCCTCCTGTATAGGGCATCCGTCAGTCCGGATCAGCCTACGGGCTCTGTCTGCGGTATCCGCCCTCGGCCCCGGCAGTACGAGTTGTCCCGTATACATCAATCGACTCTGGTCAGTATCCTTCGGATAACCTCCAGGTCCAACCAATTACCGGTAGGTAGCAGTCCCTCTGCCAGGCTCACCGTCTACTACACAGCAAAACCGTTCTCGTCCCGAGGTACCATACCGGGTCCACCATATACCTGTAATCGGCCTTATCCAACTTCTCGATTCGGGTTCACATATATCACTCTAGTACCGAGAAAACACATGGTGGACGCACCGAAATATCATATCAAGGGAAACCGGGTTTTTAAATAATTAACTATTCTTTTTTGAAATATCCACGGTTCCCCAAATCCAAAATTACATGGAAACAACATATCTCAATGTGTAAATCTAAGCAAGTATGAAGATATCAATATATGTGTGCACCGGTATGAGTATACAGTGTGCATGTGTGCAGGTATGAAGATATCATGTATGTGGTAAAAGTATGGGTATGTGATGTATATGCGCCCAATTATCTATATAACATATGTTGTTATGCGGAAAATCATGACAACTTCAATAATGAGGAATCAGTATGATATATGATTTATAGCAATCCTATAATGTGAGTGTCATGGCAATCACTAACGGTATGAGTGTAGCATATAAATCGTGCTCGTGCAACTTGAACCGTTAGTGACAGTGCAGTGTCCTATGCTATCCTTTCTACATGCAACAATAAGGTATGCTACTACAGTCCATATGAACATCTACAATCTAATATCCTAACACGCCCTGACGCTTAACGCCATACGGGCGATTTCCCCGTAGATGTTAAATCTACTCACCTGGTCGTGCGCTACTCGTAGCCGACCACCTGCTTCCCTTTCTTAGCTTCGTCCGACGTACCCTCTTGCGAACCTGGAAGAACATAAGAATCCATATATAAGCAACCACCTCGCAAGACGCGATATCTAATCCAAACGATACGCTCACGTCGCGAACTAAACGTTTGTGTGTACGATACGCTAAACGTGTATACGCGTCTAAAACTCATCCCGACACGCCGCGATATGCCGAATCATAGAACCCTCTCGCATATCGCGCGTATCGCGCGAACCAAACGTACTAGAAATACGATATAACGTCCCAGATTCTACCCAGGCTAACAACTTACAAAATTATACATACCACTGGCCTAGAAATAACAGCAGACTCTTAACCATGCAAACTTCACCCAAAACCACCCTCATCTGGCCGCAATTTGCGGCCAGAATGAATAAACCGGCGGCCTAACAAAGGAATGGGGGCTTTGTGTTCAGGTGGTGTGGTAAGGGTATATCTAGTATGCTCCAGTTTCCTCAATTTTAACCTGAACTACTCGGGCCTATAGCAGATCACTGAAAGGTGAAATTTTACTTAAAAACACTAAATTTTGCACAATTAGAAACCCTATGATATTTTGGTGTAATCTAGGGTTATGCTAGGTTTAAGTGGTCCTAATAATTATTAATTAGGCTAGGTTAACCCATACTAACCGCACTTAACCAAAGTTCACACTAATTCATCAATCAAGCACTAATTCTCACTTTTAACACTAATCGAACTTAAAATCACTAGTTTAGCAAGCAAGGAAGTAGGCTCAGATCATATACCTCACTTAAAGATCTTAGAGTGCAGGAAGGAGAGGAAGGAGAAGATCTAGAGCTGTTGTTGGGGCTGCTGGAGCTGCTGCTGCAACATGTTGTTGCTGATGCTGCTGCTTGCTGCTGCTTCTTCTACTGCTGCTGGTGCTTCTTCTGCAGCTACTGCTTTTTGTTAGGGTGTGTATGTGTGTGAGAGAGTTTGAGTGAGTGAGAGAATGAGAGAAGTGAGAAATAATTGAGAGGCAAGGAAATTATGGCATCAAGTGTCAACCTCCCATCTCTCTCTTCATTTAATAAGGCATGGCAAGGCCATCATGCCCCATGATGCACTCTCTCTCTCTCACACACCAAGTCAACACAAGAACAATCATTTCCATAAATAAAAAAAAGAAAACAACCACCAGATTTTAAAACCCAAAATAACTTAATACAAGACTTAAAATGGCTTAAGGAAGTGGTTAGTCCACCATGGTTGCTAATCATGGTTTAACCCCATATCTTAACCCTAGTTTACATGCACAAGTGTGTCTATGCCTAGAAAAATTCTAACAAAATATTCATTAATTAGGATAAAATATTTGAAACATAATTTGGTAAACTTTTTACTAAAAACTATCTATTAAAATACAATTAACCCCTAAACACAACCTAAGGTGTTACAGTGCATAACTCCCAAAAAGAAATAGGTAACTCGGTATTACTCATCATAGAACACACCTTATCACATAAGGTGTGATTGCTCCGCCCCGATACACCGACGTACTGTGGTGTATACGGAGGAGTAATGCTGAGAGAGAATCTCATTCTCCTTTAGAATAGTCCAGGAATCCCATGCTCAAGTATTCTCCTCCCTGATCACATCAAAGGACATAATACTTATACCCGTTTTGGTTCTCTACTTCTAACTTATATTCTGTGAATATCTCAAAAGCTTCGGACTTGTGTTTCAACATGAACATATGTCCGAATCTTGAGAGATCATCAGAGAATGTAATGAAGTACAAAGAACTGGTCTTGGCATGTGTAGACAGGGGACCTTCATACATCAACATGTATCATCCCAAGAGTTCACTAACTCTTTCTCTGCTTCCAATAAACAGAGCTATGGTCATCTTATCTCTGTGACATGACCGGCAAGTTTCACAAGATGTAAATTCAAACTAATTTAAATATGCATCTATATGTAACTTAAGCTAGTCGGGTCGCATTGATATGACCTAGTCTACAATACCTCAAGAAGGATTCGTTCATTTCTGAACTCTTCCTCTTGTGTGTGTTCTGTATACTAAGAACTGTAGTTTGATTTAGAATGTCAATGCTTTTAGATAACGTGCCTGAACCGATCAACTCTTGATATAGGAAATGTTCAAAACATTATCCAACAATACAAAATTATATCCTTCTTTACTAATAAAGAGACTGATATGATGTTGTATATCAGATTCGGTATCTAATGACATTCGTTCAGAATCAATGTATTCTGGTAATACATGGTGATAACTACCAACAGACTTGGCTGCAACACTTGCACCGTTTCTATCTCATGAAACCTATCACCCGTTCTCAGTTCTCTACTTATCTGTAGCCCATGTAACAAATTACATATGTGGGATCCTGATCTGGTATCTCATTCCCAGGACGTAAAGGATACTGAGAAACAATTCTCTGTAATGAACATACCCGAAGAAGATGCATCATCATGTACTTTCTTCGTTTGGGCGGCACGGGAATTCTGGTAATCCCCTATTTCCTGCTCTATCTTATAACATTTATAAGTTGGAGCGGGACCAACGTTCCCCAGCTCAGTATAACAAGCGGGTTCGGTCAATACATCCATAATATTATCTTGATTAAGGCATGATATGGTCGCTACCTGGAAAGAGAGAGAAGAAAACACTCTGCGTGCGCTCTTGCAAGATCAGATTGGTTATTATTTTATCTAATCAGGATGGCTCCTACTGGTTTTATCAAATCTTCCTTCAAAACCTAAAAGGAAAGACTAGCCGGGATTAATTACACCCTACAACTTCGCCAATCTTTCAGCCAGGCCAGAGTCGGTACTTTGAGGGAGGTTCCCCATGCTTTCGCACGGACCTAATTAAAATAAACCTCGTTTTCCCAGAGGCGTAGCCCCGTTGACACCATTCTAGATACCTACTTGATCGGCTAATTATAATGTGTAAAACTCTCCCAGGAGTAACAATTACCCGCAGTGGGTATCGGGATCCAACTATCTCATAAAAGGTATGCAATCTCACTGCAAATTTCAACACTTGAAATTCCCCATAATTTTGCCCCAAGCATCCTATGACCTTGACGGATGTCAACAAACCACAGGGTGCAAGTCAAGTTCAACCCGTCATTTCTTGATTGAATCAAACCTACCCACACGACCCTTGACGGAGGTCAACAAGGTCGTACGACTACCTTAATCCAATCTGCATCATATGCATAAGCAGATAAATACTAGTTAGCTACTGCACACTATGCCTTGACGGAGGTCAACAAACGTAGCACGAATACTAAGTAGGACTTATCTGAAATGACGGAGGGCTACGACAGGTTTTTCTGAAAACCTATTGTGTAAGGAACTTGATATCGTTGTAGAATCAAATGATTTTAAAATGGAGTGTTTTTTAGGCTTTTACTAGTTTCGCTAAAGAGGTCATGTTCAGTTGATAAAACTGCACATTTGTATTACATTTTTCCTGCCATATTCATATTTAAAAAAAGGACTTTATTATAATATAATATACATATGTGGGTTTATGTGTGAAAACACCATTTTCCATGTGTTAATATATTTTAATTATCATTTGGTAGGAAAATGTATGCAAATAAATCTATTGACCAAATCCTAGTAGAACTAAGTCTACTAAATATTATTTGAGATTATTGTGCAGAATTTTCCAAGTTGTTATGCAAAATTTATCAAACAAATCAATTTGTTGAGGAAAACTTGCCAAATTAAGAAGCAAAACTTGGAGACCAAGTCTGGAAGCAACCGAGAGAAGATTTCTGAATTCTAAAGGTGCCTAAGATTGCCACATGTCACAATAAGAAAACCCAAGAAATTTGATCAAGAGATCCTCACCTTCAAGCGCGGATCCGCGGCCAAACCCCCCTTGGGCCGCGGATCCGCCGCACTTCTATGGAGTTGGGAGCCAAGATTTTTTGGCATGAATCTCTGATGAATTTTACCAAGTTTTCAACAAAAAGATTCTGGCTTTGCACTATAAAAGAGCACCGAGAGCCTCTTGGAAAAGTTATCAAGCCGAAGAGATCACGAAGTCCCTGACGCTCACGCATCCAGGCTGATTATCAACTGTTCGTCTACCTCCTTAGGAAAGATCGAGAAGCAACTAGTTTTGTAATCATTTTCTACGGAATAAAGTGTAGATTGTTCAAGTTGATTAATAAAGGTAGTTATTTTATTTAATTCTTTTGCATTTTACATTATGTTTTCCCTCTCTGTCTTTTCATCTTCTTCTCCCAACATGCGCGAGTAATTCTCCGCTTGTTAGGGTTCGTAGGATTAGGGTAGGCTAATGTATGATGAACATCTCTAAACCCTTTTTAAGTCCTATAAAGTTTATGAACTTTATCAAAAGAATCATTAACATCCTAATCGGGCGCGCTAGCAATTCTTTGCTAGTTCCGACCGCGATTAGAGATTAGATTAATGATTGTTTTGGTAAAGGCTAGATTTGAACGGAGTTCCGTGTCGAGATAAGGGTTAAGAGTGGGATTCCTTTTCCCTCCAGAAACCCTAATCTACACGCATCACCATCGTTCTAGTTTTAAATCTATTAAAGGATAAAAAGGGTAACTTTTAATTAATCGTCCATGACTACTAAATCCTAACGAACCCTACAAGCCCTCTTATTATATTATCTACATCCCTAAAATAATCTAGATCTATATTTTGCATTCTTACTTAACGTAGATCTAGAAACCATTCATAAAATTCTTTATCCCTCCTCTCTTTGTCAACACATCTAAAGTAAGATTAAAAGGTTCCACGTTTCCCAGAGGACGACCCGTACTCACCTCGGTCTAGCTATACGCGACACCGTTCTGATTGCGGTAAACTACAAACACAAACACACTTTTTTGTAACAATCAAATGGCGCCGTTGCCGGGGATACGTGCGTAATTTTTTATTCTTACTATTTCTGTTGAATTCTTAGACGATTCATATCATTATTAAAACAAAACTGCAAATTGCATATTTAACGATTTGTGTGTGAATTTTGCGAGGGAATCTGGAGTCACGGACTTGAGGAAACAGGAGATCTAGGGTTTCACACTTCTCTGGTATCTTTCTTAACTCCTTCTCTCTCCTCTCAAATCCAATAAAATCTATTTTCTGCAGGATTCTTTGCAAAATAGCGTCGCTCAAAAATCTTTTTGCAAAAGTTTTGTGATCGGTTTTGTTTTGTATATTTTAATACGGAATTTAAGGGGCAAAGACCAAATCAAGATTAGGTGGGGATTTCATCACCCTTCCTAAGCCCCACAAATCACAAACTGAGCATCTGCATCAACCCTACATTAATTTAAAAAATATCTAGACCAGACTCTAAGGACTGTCGTGCTCAATAAGGACAGAGGAAGGTCGTGGGTAATCTATCGCTTATCCGCATTACTTTTGTGGTGACTAGGCAAGTGTGTCCAAGGCAAGTGGTTACTTAATTAAGACCGCTACTTGTAGCGGGGAGCCTCCCACTCACCTGGCACTTACCTGGCTACAAAGGTAGTAAAGAGGCGGTAGAGGATTTATCCTGCGGCTTGTCCTTTGGAAGTCTAGGAGCGGTCTAGAGACTGGACCTAGGTAACCATAGTTCTAGGGTTGTTTGTGCATTTTTGTGTGATTTGTCTAAATCCATCATTTTTCAAAACAAACCAATTACTTTCTACCCCTTCCCCCTTCTTCTCTTTTTATAATGGGTGACCTAAACAGAAGAACACTTGCCGAGCTTTGCTGTCTACAACCAGATATCTCTTGTTTTCGTAATCCCTTCGGTATACCGTCCGGTTCTTCCATGTCCTTAAGAGATCATATAGAACAGGCAGGAAGAAACAGTTGGCCACCTCAGTCTAGGTCTTATCAACCGTATCCTAATCCTACACCTGTTTCAGTTCATACCCAGAGTGAGGAAGTCCCTAGACGAATGTCCATTGCTGAGCATATAGCTAGGTCTAAAGGCCAAAGTTTCAACCCGGACCAATATCAACCATCACTACCACTGTCCAAAGAAGAGTTTGATAGGAGGTTTGTGGCATATAAGATGTCTATTGAAAATAGCCAACCAACCAACCCATATCAATATTCTTCTTATCATAATATTGATCCTACTCCTACCCAAGTTCCGTAACCATTCTATTCCTATCAATCGAATCCGACTTTTCCACCTACTCTAGACAGTTTTTCTAATCAGTCATTTGGGAGTTTTAATTATCCACAGGAATTTCAATCTTATACTGAAACCCCTTATCAACCCAAGACTAGTCTGGAGCAGACATTAGAAAAATTTCTGGAATTGTCGAACCAAATTATGAAGGATTTGGGTAGTAAGACAGAACTGTACACCCTTCCTAATCAAACCTCCCCATTCCAAACTGAAATCCACAACTCCAGTTTCATAGATTCATCAAGTACACCAAATAGAATGTCTGATAAGTTGTGTGACTTTGTAGTGTTTGATTTACCCGACTGTGAAGGGTCCATCTCAAGTGAAACCATACCCAACCATTGTGATCTTTACACCTCCACTCTTGAACCAAAATTGATTGAAAACCATACTTTTGATGAGGTGTTTGAGAATTTTAACCTTCACTTGAATGAGGTGATTGACGTTAGGGATATATTGATTGATGAACCCGAAATTTTGGATGATTTTGTCCCACCAATTCATCAAATCCTTTCACTTCCGTGTGGTCATCATCTTGAGCCTTTAATTCGTCCCGAATCCCAAATATATCTTGAAGTTGATGATAATGGTATACCCGAAGATCAGACCGAAATACAGCCTCCATCTTCCACATCTGGTACAACAACAATCGACACACCAATTTTTTTACCCATTTCACCTTCTACTTTCTCCGGTTCTTCTTCCGTTCCTATAGTTTCAGTGAGTTTTGATGAATCACAATCCGTTAATTCAAGTTCAATAATACTAGAAATTCAACTTGATTTGGATATTTTTGAAAATGAGGTAGATGAGTTTTTCGAATCCTCTACCTCAATAATTTTTGAATCAAGTAGGATAAATTCTGGCACAAAACTCTTTGACATCAAAATGTTCAATCACACCATTGACAAAAGTTTTGAAGAACTTTTTGCTGACGAACTTGAATTTTTAAACAATACAGATTTTGTGATTGATCAATCTCCACTTATAGAGGTTGAACCGTCACCATTCCTTCTTCCTAATCATTCACATTCATCCTCATTCTTTCCTTTCTCTAATTTCACACCCTTTCCAGACCACCTCTTATCCCTTCCCCACTTTTTCTTGACTCGATACAACACATTCTTCCACCAACCTATACGATATACTGATAAAATCTTTGAATGGTTGGTGTTAACTTTTGGTCTTTGTAAAGCTTTATTTTGATCAAAAGACTCATCCCCTCTTAAAATGCTTCGTATTGTCTAACTCATGTTTGAGGGGGGGTATTTTTTTGGCTCTTGAACATAACTTTTGTCCTCAAATTTGTGAGCCAAAAATAAGTTTGGGGGAGCATTTTCACTTTCATATATTCTTGCCCCCATTAATAATTTCCTCCCAAGTCTACAGTTTTTGAGCTTAACGGATGACATCAGTGAGGACACTGCTGTAAACATGTTTGGGGGAGGTTTGTGCTTATTTACACATCAATTTGCATCATATTTTGCATAAGCACAACATTTTCAAAAATTTTAAAAAAATTATAACAAAAGGGTAGAAAGTGAAAAAATTACATCCAAAAGATAGGAATAGTTTAAGAAAACCAAGAAAATTAGAAGTTTTCTTAAACAAACTAGTAATAAGTAGTTATGAGCTGTTGTCCCAAGGGTTAGTAAGATGAAGGATGTCACTAATCTGAGGATAAAAATAAGTCTGAAAAATAGTTTCTATTCTGGAAACCGAACATTTGAATGTTGATACCCTACTATATGCACTTACACACGTCTTGAAACTCGGGATAGTAGAGGATACCTTGAAATGCTCTTGTCTAAAAGCCAAAGTATGAAGGAAATGAAAAAAAATTGAAGAAAATATAAAAATGGTGAAAAGAAAAAAAATGAACACTGGTTTTGTTATCGCCAAGGCAGCAATAAAAAAATATAGCGAGGATGCCTCTTCACCTAGTGCCCTAAGGCCAACTGGTCTGGGAGTCACTGCTAAGCCTTAGGTGGTGCAAGACGAGGAAAATATTATCACCTAATCAGCAAGCACATAAGTAATCGATCTGTTAGTACCTCAAGAAGTATTAACGGTCGCATGAAAATGTGTGAGCAAATCTTAATAATCATCAAATTAAAAAGTACTAAGGTAGATGGACAAGAGTATGATAGCTTGAATTGAATTCTCCGAGTGTAGGGATGTTCTTTACACACACGTGGGGTTATATGATCAATGTTTGGATGAAAGGTAGGAATGAAGAATAAAGACGATGTTTTATTGAGAGATGATGTAATTTCTAACATTTTTTCATGACTATTAAGATAGGGCTCATAGCAACTGAAAAGCTAGTATAGTTGGAAACTCTTTTTTTCAAGGCCTTTCTTTTATGGTTCTTATCTTTATATGTAAATTTCACCATCTTTCTTTTGTTATAGGATTTTGTGGGTGTAATCCGCTGAAAACCCTCAGGAGACAACACTCCTCCTACTAGGGACACCTAGAGGTTTAACGGCTTGTTGCACGTGCTCAGTGCAATCGTGTCTGCCTACGAAAGTGTGCTTAGTTTTCTTCTTTCTTTTTCTCCTCTTAAATAAACTAGTTTGCTCGGAACGATCAAAGATAAGTTTGGGGGTATTTGTTCAGCTGATAAAACTGCACATTTGTATTACATTTTTCCTGCCATTTTCATATTTAAAAAAGGACTTTATTATAATATAATATACATATGTGGGTTTATGTGTGAAAACACCATTTTCCATGTGTTAATATATTTTAATTATTATTTGGTAGGAAAATGTATGCAAATAAATCTATTGACCAAATCCTAGTAGAACTAAGTCTACTAAATATTATTTGAGATTATTGTGCAGAATTTTCCAAGTTGTTATGCAGAATTTATCGAACAAATCAATTTGTTGAGGAAAACTTGCCAAATTAAGAAGCAAAACTTGGAGACCAAGTCTGGAAGCAACCGAGAGAAGATTTCTGAATTCTAAAGGTGCCTAAGATTACCACATGTCACAATAAGAAAGCCCAAGAAATTTGATCAAGAGATCCTCACCTTCAAGCGCGGATCCGCGGCCAAACCCCCCCTTGTGCCGCGGATCCGCCGCACTTCTATGGAGTTGGGAGCCAAGATTTTTTGGCATGAATCTCTGATGAAATTTACCAAGTTTTCAACAAAAAGATTCTGGCTTTGCACTATAAAAGAGCACCGAGAGCCTCTTGGAAAAGTTATCAAGACGAAGAGATCACGAAGTCCCTGACGCTCACGCATCCAGGCTGATCATCAACTGTTCGTCTACCTCCTTAGGAAAGATCGAGAAGCAACTAGTTTTGTAATCATTTTCTACGGAATAAAGTGTAGATTGTTCAAGTTGATTAATAAAGGTAGTTATTTTATTTAATTCTTTTGCATTTTACATTATGTTTTCCCTCTCTGTCTTTTCATCTTCTTCTCCCAACATGCGCGAGTAATTCTCCGCTTGTTAGGGTTCGTAGGATTAGGGTAGGCTAATGTATGATGAACATCTCTAAACCCTTTTTAAGTCCTATAAAGTTTATGAACTTTATCAAAAGAATCCTTAACATCCTAATCGGGCGCGCTAGCAATTCTTTGCTAGTTCCGACCGCGATTAGAGATTAGATTAATGATTGTTTTGGTAAAGGCTAGATTTGAACGGAGTTCCGTGTCGAGATAAGGGTTAAGAGTTGGATTCCTTTTCCCTCCGGAAACCCTAATCTACACGCATCACCATCGTTCTAGTTTTAAATCTATTAAAGGATAAAAACGGTAACTTTTAATTAATCGTCCATGACTACTAAATCCTAACGAACCCTACAAGCCTTCTTATTATATTATCTACATCCCTAAAATAATCTAGATCTATATTTTGCATTCTTACTTAACGTAGATCTAGAAACCATTCATAAAATTCTTTATCCCTCCTCTCTTTGTCAACACATCTAAAGTAAGATTAAAAGGTTCCACGTTTCCCAGAGGACGACCCGTACTCACCTCGGTCTAGCTATACGCGACACCATTCTGATTGCGGTAAACTACAAACACAAACACACTCTTTCGTAACAATCAGGTCACTCCCGGTGAAGGGATCTCGGCTCTTTCCTTATGGAATAAGGTGCAGGATATATCATATATATCGCTATGCAAAGCAAAAACTCCAAAAGCAATCAAAAGAAAAACCGAGTGTTGTAGCATCTGCCAGTTATTGCTAAAGGGGTCACTCCCGATGAAGGAATCTCGGCCCTTTCCTTATCGAATAAGGTGAAGGATGTTCTACAAAGAACACCGCGATGCAAAGCAAGAACTGTAGGTACCTATTTTTGAAAATTCGATTCCACAACATCTTTTAGGTTTCTTTTCTTTCATTAATCACATTAATGAAGTCCCATCATTTAAGTCACCTAAACATCACAGATAAATACGACGTACACTTATGCCATCCGTATTTGCCTCGATGTCCCCTCGTGCACCGTTAGGTTAGGTAACTAACGACAGAGCTGGGCAGGGCTAGCGCGGGTGTAAAACATAAGTAACGTCTATATAATATATCATATATACTATGTACAGTATCTATCACAACATATCAAATGATCACATCACAGATATCGCAGCAGAAGAATCATATGAAATAATGGATATACTAGGAGGTCCGTGTTTTATTTTGAGCCTCTATAAAACACGGATTCCACGGTCGCGATGAATAGCCAAACCCACACCCCTAGACCCCTACGAGAGCGGCAAGCAACCCTACCAATTCTAGAGTTAGGAGACCCGGACTGAGTTAGTCTCCCACTGGACCATAGAACCCGGTTACTTGTGCTCCCCTCCTTGGGTCTACCTAATGCGGAAAAGTAAATAATATACAATGGTGACATCATCCTCATCCCGGAAGTGCCCCAATAAAAGAATATTACATACAATGAATTTTACATGAATGAAAATAAAAACCCTCATCTCACATAAAAACCCCGGCTATTCAGAACGCGACGATCCAATATAACATATCCAGCAACTCATAACATCACATGTCATCAACGTAAGTAAATATGCACATCCCAATTATCGTTGACATATAACAACGAAACCGGCGATAACACATATTACACTTACAGTAGCAGAAAAGAAAGTGTAAAACTACAACAGTCGGAATCCGCAATCTCCTTAGACATCACATGCCTAACAATTATAAATCCTGCATTTTAGTCTCTATATCGAAAACACTTTTCAATATCTAGTCGGGCAATTCAACAAGATTCCTGATATGTGATCGAATGCTCATAGCAAACTTTAGTAGACGGACGCACCCCCGGATGCCGTCGATGAAGTGCACTAAGGCGGAACACCGCTGCCGCGAGCACCCAAACGGATGCTTTTTGCGACGGGGTTCTCCTACAGTCACTTGGTTAGGGCTTTGGGCGTGGTTGTCTATTAAGTTTACCCGGCGAGTATCCGCGTACGCTACATGATTGCGACGGACTTTTGATCGCATCAAAATTCCATGGCAACCAATCATTTGAGACTAAACTGCTTTGTTTATAACATTCAAATTAGTTATCTCATAACTACTTGTGGATTCCAAATATTTTATCACATTCCAGATAAATAGACAATGTTAAACATTCTGATCGAATAATCAAACACCCAAGTTTTCCCAAATAGTTCTCAACACTTGAGGGGAGTTTAAAAACATCCATCACATGCCACAGTACCAATGGTCCAGCCGTAGAAGGGTCAAGTGTTCATACCAGATTTTTGCATTTTCATACTGCCCAATTTTTATCACATTGCATATCGGTAGATACTCTTGAGCCGTGTTTGCTAGTCAATTGCAGGATACAGGTTCTCGGTTCTAAAACGGTGAAATTCATGGAAAACACGACAAAATCCGGGTTCCTGCCAACCACAGATAAAACACGGATCTCCGCTCTTTATCCGTCTGTTGCCACACACCAGTTTAAAAAACGAAATGTCAAATCAATGTCGTTTTCATGCACAAGGCTCAATGGCAACACAAAATCCAAGAAATCTACGCGGAGCTCGAGGAAATCATGACAAAAAGTCCACATCAAATCACCTTTCCATCAACAGAAATTCTGGAAGAAATGTGGAAGTATTTTCAGAAAACACATATGCCAAACTACAGACAACATCAGACCAGGGGGGCCCACAAAATTCGAGGAGCCAACTCCTCCATTAGGCCGCGGAACCGCGGCCTAAGCATGCTTACGCCGCGGAACCGCGGCCGTACTGGCGCCGCAGACGAAGATTTTCCAGGGATGTTTTGGTCTTTTTATTTGTGTTCTGGTGGTTGCCCTAGGTTTTCATTTTTCAGCCTATAAATAGCCCAGAACTTTGTGAAGAAAGGGTGCATAATCTTGTATTTTATTTTCTAGGTTTAGTTGTGTTTCTTCTTCCTCTTCTCATCTCTTCTCCATTAAAACTTGTAGTGAGCTTTGTGAGTGAAGAATGATGAATAAAGAAGACTCTTTGCTATTATATCTTGTCTTGTTCTTTTATAATTGCTTGTAATTTTAATTTGTTAACTTAGTTGTTGTTATTTCTTGTTGTTTCTTTCTTTTCTCTTTTTCTTTATCATTAAAACAACCATGATGCTTACGCTTGATCCTTGCCAAGGTGAGGTCGCAAAGAGCTAGTTGTTATCTTCTAATCTCCTTCTTTCTATCTTCCTCTTTTGTTTTATTTTCTTTTCATTATGATGTGTGAGTAGTTTCATACTTTTTAGGGTAGGATAAGGGAAGTTTGAGAGAAGGAAATCTCTCTCACTCTTTCCTTGCCCAACATCTTAAATCAACTCCCGTTAATTGAACCACAATCCGCTCCTTACGGCACCCTATCCTACATGATAGCGGTGATTCCGTAGTGAGACCGGTTGTGGTTGAATTAACCGGAGGTTATGGCTAAGAGCCAAGAACGGACGGACAAGCACCAAAAGGAAGAACTTATGTGTTGGAAAGCCTAGCTTATACTCGCAAGTTCCTTCCTAGTCGTGCTAATCCCCGTTGTTGCCGATTACCGTAACACGATATTAAGAAGGGCAACGAAAGAGGTGAGCGACTCCTAACTCAAACTAACCTAATCCTAACCCTAACAAGCTCTCTTTACATATCACTTTAACACTTAGATAATCACAAACAAAATCTGGACCTTCGGACTTAACTCGTTAAAACACATAGAAAAAGATTCCCATCTCCCTGCGGACGACCCGTACTCAACCGGCTAGCTACAAGCGAAACCGTCTTGATTGCGGTAATTAACTAAACTTGAACACGCAGAATCTCTAACAATCAAATGGCGCCGTTGCCGGGGAGACGGTAGTTTATTTCTTTGTGTAATTTCGGTTTAACTTGTGAATATAAAAACAACCGAAAAAACCAAACAAAAAAATATACTTTGTAAAAAAAAATCATCTTGTTATTTTTGATTAGTTTTTGTGCAAGTGTGCAGGATAATACGGAGTTCAAGTTCAGGGCCAAAGACGTGGGAAGATAGACCCACATTTCGCGGCTACACCGCGACAGGATCAAAACGAAGCATCCGGTCTACTGAAAAAAATCTGGAGCATATACAGTAGGCAAGACAAAATTCAGCACATCCAGACAAGAAGAGGACACCCAACAGAGCACCTACACTAAAATTGAAGCCCTAACTCCACTACATTGCCGCGGAACCCTGGCATAAGCTGGCTTAGGACGCGGATCCGCGGCCACTTGGTGGCATCAGGCTTCCAAAATCTCTGTAAGTCTCTTTCTCCTCTCTCCCACTCCTCTGGACTCCAATAAACTGTGTTTTCTGCAGATTTCTTTGCTCAAACTCTCTTCCCCCTTTCAATAAAATGTTCTTGTGCAGGATTCTTTGCGCCGCGCTAAAATAAAAATTGTTTGCAGTTGATTTGTTATCGCTTTGCATTCATTAATACGGACTTAAGGGGCTTGAAACCAATTCAGATTGGGTGGGGATTTCATCACCCTTCCCAGGACCCTAAAAATCACAAAAAGCATATGCATTGACTATTGTTAAATTAAAAAATACTAGACTCAGCCCTAAGGACTTCGCGCTCAATAGGACAGAGGACTAGTTACAGGCATCGGCCGTTCATCCTATCTGACTTTTGCGGTGCCTAGGCAAGTGTGACGAAGGCAAGTGGTTATTTAATTAAGGAACTTCGCGAAAGCGTTGGATAACCTCCCACTTACCTGGCACTTATCTAGCCGCATTAGACGGAGAAGAGGCGGTTTGAGGTCCTTTTGCTAGCCCACTGGAACAGTTAGGAGCAGGTCTAGTAGACCTAGGTGACCCTAGATCTAGGTGAGATTGTGCATATCTTATTTGTGATTGCTTAAAGCCGTAAGTCCGTACATATTTCTGTAAAGCTCTTTCTAAAAAAAAAGGAAAAAAAATCAAAAACTTTTATAAAAACTTGCCCTTTGTCGCCAAATCCATTTTTCACCCTCCACCCATCGTTTTCTCCATCGACGTTTTCTTACCCTCACCTTCTCCGCTTTGACTATACTAAACTCGTTTAGTGTAAGTCCGCTTGGACTCGGGACACTAGCGCCCGTCTAGTCCGCGTTACGTTAGTCGCTACCGACTACGCGATCGACTCCGAAGTCGAAACTCCGTCCACTCCTCTTTCACCCGTTCCTTTGCCGGCCAACTCCGACGTTGACCGGAATTCTGTTCATACATCTTCACCTTCACCTTCACCAACCACTTCTTCCGCGATGTCAGGATTCAATCCGAACATCTCTTTGACTACCGCTGGATTGGCACCACCTCCTATGGAGACCAATATCCCACCACCACCGCCTGTTGTAGCGCCGCAGCGAATCGCGCTCCAGGATCGTTTCTATCCCACCCGTTCTGCACTTCCCTCCTGCCTTTCTCTTCCTCCGGCCAATGGGGATAATTTTGAAATTAAGCCCCACTTCATCAACATGCTCCCACGATTTCATGGGCTTGAATCTGAAGATGCCTATATCTTCATCAATAAATTTCAAAACGTCTGTGCCATAATGAAAACTACCCAACTGTCGGACGATGCTATACGTCTACGGGTCATTCCGTTCACTTTATGCGATCTTGCTGAAAAATGGCTGTATAGCACCGCTTCCCACTCCATAACCAGTTGGGATGAGTTTGTTAAAGCGTTTCTAAAGAAATTTTATCCGAATCATAAAACCGCAAGGATTCGAAATGAAATCAACCAATTCTCTCAGCTTCCTTCTGAACCCTTCTGGAAGTGCTTTGACCGGTACAAAGACCTTCTTGTTCAGTGTCCTCACCACGGTATAGAGAAATGGCAACTTTGCCAAACCTTATACGAGGGCCTGAACCCAGCAACGAAGCAGTTGTTGGAAACCATCTGTCAGGGCCACTTCCTATCGAAATCTGACGAGGAAGCGTGGCAGTTCTTTGACGACCTTGCGCAGCAAACGCTACAACGGGAGAGCACCAGACCGACTTCTTCTTCTTCTACCTCCACTTCTACCGGTTAGTCTAGGGTAGGAATTCACCAGCTTGATGTCTCTATTGCGATGAAAGCTGAAATGGCTGCAATAACAAGAAAGCTTGAAGCGATAGAGAGCAAATTTTCTTCTCCTGCTCCTGCCCCTGTTCTTCCCCTTCGTACCATCTGCGCTTGTTGTTCCGATCCTTCTCACTTAACCGAATAGTGTCCTTACAATCCACCATCGCAAGGACAGGATCAGGTTAATGCTGCATTCCAGCAAAGACCAAGGAATGATCCATACTCTTCCACCTACAATCCCGGTTGGAGGAACCACCCCAATTTCGCCTGGAATCAGAATCAGAATCAATTCCAAGGCAACAATTTCCAAAGGGCCCCTCCGCCGCAGCAATAAGCGCAACAACAAACTCAGTATCAGCAGCCCTTCCAACCCCAAACTTTCCAAAATCAGACGAACAACTTTGCACCCAACAATTCTTTTCCACCAAACAACTTTGTTCCGTCAAACAACGATAAGGTTTCCTCGCTCGAACGAAGTCTGGAGGCGTTCGTTAAACAATCAACTCAGTCCACCGCCAACATCGAGTCTTCCATTCAGTCCTTAGTGCAACACACTGCCGCTCACGGGAAAAGCATCAAGACCATCGAGGCCCAGATTGCACAGCTGAATGCGGCCTTAAGCGAGCGCGAGAAAGGGAAGCTCCCGTCCCAGCCACTCCCAAATCCCGGTCACCCACATAATGCACATGTTGCTCTTGAACAACAGAACCATAATGTGAGTGCCGTGACCACACTGAGATCGGGAAGGATGCTGCAAAACAACATTGGCAAACGGATCAACGATGACACCCCAGCCGCTTCTTCTTCTTCTTCTTCGTCTTCATCTTCAAAGCCTATTCTCCGTTTTCACAAGGCTCTTCTTCTTCTTCTTCTGCTCTGAATGGACCCACTTCTCACTCCACGAAAACACCTGTTCTGGGATCCGTTCCAACTCCACAATCTCCTCCTCCAGCATTAGACTCAACCCCTTTTAAAAATGTTCCATTTCCAAACCGGTTGAGGTCTAATAAACAAAATCCTCAAATGGAGAAGATTCTGGAGTTATTTAAGCAGGTTAACATTAACATTCCTCTTTTAGATGCTGTCCAACAAGTCCCGTCCTACGCGAAAATCTTAAAGGACTTGTGCACGAAAAAGAGGAAGTCTCAGGTACCCAAGAAAGTTTTCTTGGCTAGTGCTGTGAGTGATGTCCTTACCCAATCTTTACCACAAAAACGGAAGGACCCTGGCTGTCCTACGATTTCAATTACTATTTGGGATAAGAACATCAACCGCGCACTATTAGATCTTGGTGCCAGTGTTAACCTGCTTCCGTATTCAGTATACGAGCAATTAGGCGTCGGAGAGCTGAAACCCACGCACTGCACTCTCCAAATGGCCGACCGATCGATCACCCACCCTAGGGGTGAGCTAGAGGATGTGTTAATCAAAGTCGGGGACTTCATATTCCCCGTTGACTTCATTGTATTAGACACACAACCTGTAGCTAAGCCCCGGAATCAAATTCCGGTGATACTCGGTCGTCCATTTCTTGCAACCTCAAATGCTGTGATCAATTGTCGCAATGGTTCGATGAACCTCTCTTTTGGAAACATGACGATTGAACTCAACACTTTTAGGTTGGGGAATCAGCCCGCCGAACCTAATGCTCATATACTGGACGTCTGCTCGATCCAGGAGATCACCCCTGAAGAGTGTGAATTCGAGGAGTTTCTGTTCGAACACGATAATCTTGACGCCACTAATGCGTTCCTCCTCGAACCTGCTGCTGTTTCTGCGCCCGACAACGACTACGAGTGTTTCACGTTCTTGAACGATCTTAGCCGCTCGCAACCCGAGTTTGAATCCTTCGAATTTCCGGATGAGTTACCTGAACCATCCGACTCGATCGCCTACACTCGTTTTGAACCTTTGCTGGAGTCCTTTGAGTTCGAGACCTCTGCACCAATCTTGCCTTCAATCGTTTCACCTCCATCGCTCGAACTCAAGACTTTGCCGTCTCACCTTAAGTATGCTTACATAGGTGAGAACGAGACCCTCCCTGTCATCATTTCGACTTCTCTAGCTCCCGAGCAAGAGAAAGCCCTTCTTACGGTCTTGCACAGCAACAGGCAAGCTTTTGGCTGGTCCATGGCGGACATTAAGGGGATTAGTCCCCTGATCGTTAAGCATCACATTCATCTGATGGATGATGCCAAACCAGCCCGGGATCCACAAAGACGTCTCAATCCAGTCATGAAAGAGGCTGTGAAGAAGGAGATCGTAAAATGTCTAGATAGTGGTATCATTTACCCTATCTATGATAGCCAGTGGGTTAGCCCCATTCATGTTGTCCCCAAAAAGTCGGGCATCACGGTCATAACCAACGAGGTGAACGAGTTAATCCCTACTCGCACCCAAACTGGGTGGCGAGTATGCATTGATTACAGAAAACTCAACGCCGCAACGCGGAAAGACCACTTTCCGCTACCTTTCATTGACCAGATGCTTGAACGATTGGCCGGACACGAGTACTACTGCTTTCTTGATGGCTACTCTGGCTATAATCAGATTCCCATCGCCGAAAAAGACCAGGACAAGACCACATTCACTTGTCCTTTCGGCACGTTTGCATATCGTCGCATGCCCTTTGGGTTATGCAATGCGCCCGCTACCTTCCAGCGGTGTACGATGGGAATCTTCTCAGACATGGTGGAAAAATTTCTGGAGATTTTCATGGATGATTTCTCCATCTTCGGCGATTCCTTCAACGAGTGTTTGCTGCATCTTGACGCTGTCCTTACCCGATGTAAGGACAAGAATCTCACTTTGAATTGGGAGAAATGCCACTTCATGGTGCGCGAAGGTATTGTCATAGGACATATCATCTCGCAAAATGGCATAGAGGTTGACAAAGCAAAGATTGAGGTCATTTCCAATCTACCTCCTCCCCGATGCGTCAGAGATATCCGAGCCTTCCTTGGCCATGCCGGTTTCTATAGACGGTTCATCAAGGACTTTAGAAAGATTGCTAGGCCCTTGACTCTTTTACTGGCCAAGGATACGCCATTCGACTTCAACTCGAGCCGTGTGACTGTATTTGAGTCATTGAAACGCTCACTCACTTCCGCTCCCGTTCTTTCTTCACCTGACTGGACGCACCCATTTGAGATTATGTGCGATGCATCCGACTTTGCCATTGGTCCTGTCCTTGGACAACACATCAACAAGATGCCGCACGTAATCTATTATGCGAGCCGAACCCTGAACGACGCACAACTCAATTATACAACAACTGAGAAAGAATTCTTAGTTGTTGTATTTGCTTTAGAAAAGTTCAGGCCCTACCTCATCGGCTCTCCAGTCATTGTCTACACAGACCATTCTGCTCTGCGCCATCTTTTTGCGAAGAAAGATGTAAAATCTCGGTTAATACGTTGGATCCTCTTGCTTCAAGAGTTTGACCTTGTCATTAAGGACAAACGAGGATGTGAAAACGTAGTTGCCGACCAACTCTCACGACTTCCTTCTTCGCCTTCGCTTCCAATTCCGATCAACGACGTTTTCCCGGATGAACAGCTCTTGACAGTATCTTGCGAACCCTGGTTCGCAGATATTGTGAACTATTTGGCCACGGGATTACTACCGACTGAATGGTCAAGTCAGGACAGACTTCGCTTCTTATCCCAAGTAAAGCACTTTTACTGGGACGAACCCTATTTGTTCAAGTACTGTCCCGACCAGATTATTCGTCGGTCTGTCCCTGACGAGGAATTCAAGAGTGTGCTGTCATTTTGCCACGATCAAGCGTGTGGCGGGCATTTTGGCCCCAGAAAGACAGCTGAGAAGATCTTACAATGTGGTTTCTACTGGCCACAACTCTTCAAAGACGCTCATGACTATTGCAAGACTTGCTCCCGGTGCCAACACATGGGCCGGATATCCCGGAGGAACGAGAAGCCGCTCCAACCGATCTTGGTTGTGGAGATTTTCGATGTTTGGGGGATAGATTTCATGGGGCCGTTTCCCAGCTCTTTTGGGAACTTGTACATCCTTCTCGCTGTTGATTACGTCTCTAAATGGGTCGAGGCTATGCCCAGCCGGACTAACGACAACAAGGTTCCTTAAAGAAAACATTTTCTCCCGGTTTGGGCACCCCCGAGCGATCATTAGCGACAATGGAAGTCATTTCTGCAATAAGAATTTCGAGGCCTTGATGCGGAAATACTCCATTAATCATAAGCTATCCATGCCCTACCACCCCCAAACCTGCGGGCAGGCCGAAGTTTCAAATCGGCAAATCAAGCAGATACTGGAGAAGACGGTTTTCAAGAACCGTAAGGATTGGTCGCTGAAACTCACTGATGCCCTTTGGGCATTTCGAACCGCTTATAAGACCGACCTTGGCATGTCTCCCTATCGGCTTGTGTACGGAAAATCCTGCCACCTACCTGTCGAAATAGAGCATCGAGCATTTTGGGCGATAAAAGAGCTGAATCTGTCTCTCGAAGATGCGGGCAGCCATCGGAAGATGCAGTTGAACGAACTGAGCGAGCTTAAGGATGAGGCTTACGATAACGCGGTTGTCGTTAAGAATCGAACGATGGTGTTTCACGATAAACACCTTTTGCGCAAAACCTTCGTACCTGGTCAACAGGTACTGCTTTACGACACCCGATTTCACTTCCATCCAGGAAAGCTTAGATCTCACTGGAAAGGGCCGTATTTTGTGCGGAATGTGTATCCGCAGGGCGCTGTGGATTTGGAAAATCCAAAGGACGGTTCATTTTTCAAAGTGAATGGATAACGACTCAAACCGTACCTTAGCGCTGAACCAACAGAGGAGCTCCTGTTCTTACAGGAGCCGGTTTACCCTGCCTAATCTTCCTCTGCCTACCTCTAAATTCGGTTATCCAGCCAAGAACAGTGGACACTGATCCAAATAAGTTTGGGGGTATGTATAAAGGCTTTTGTATATATTTGTGGATATTCTTTTCCATTCTTTTTTTTTCTTTAAAAATAAAAACAAAAAAATTTTTGGGTATCGCTAACCGACAATTTTGACCCTTCAAATGATCTCTTCATGCAATGACCGTGAGGACACTGTCCAGTTTAAGTTTTGGGGTACGCTCGGTACGCATTTCTTACCTTCGCATTCATATGTATATTTTGCATCTGCATATTAAAATCCATAAAAATCTGAAAATTTTCTAAAAACATAAAAACTTTTCTGTCAAGTTAGCTAGTGGGAGGACTCTGATTCAACATTTCGACGGTTTTGTTTGATAAAATAAGAATAACTAAATCTTATGTTTAGATTTTGAAAACCTGAAAGATAACTCTTATTTGAAGTTAACTATAGCTGATATACGTCTTTACATCACACTACACGTGTCGTGAGTTTTTGGGAATTAGATGACAAGTCTTTTATGTTTAAAAACTTTTAAACAGATAAATGATTTTCTGAGAATCAAATAGGTTTGTTCTGAAATAAGTAATGTCAAGAATAGTTTATGAAGAAAAGCGAATATGAATGAATGTTATTGACGCCTTAATTGGAACTAAGTCTGAAAAATAACCCATCTGGAACTTGATTGGAATGATTACACACCAAACCCACTAAACACGTCTTTTATCCAAAAAAAATAATGGAACTGCCGGTTATATCTCCGTTCGTATTAAATCATCTGCTTTTCAAGCCAACTGTCTTTTGTTTTTGGACCTGGGTAACTTGAGTAATTAAGTCCGCCGGGGTGTTTCTACACCTAATGCCCTAAAACCAACTGGTTTGGGTGCATTGGCCCAAAGCTCGCTAAGAAGCCTAGAAAATCCAGATTAAAACAAAATCAAGCAAGTGTTCTCTCCGAGTTAAAATTCCTAACGGTTCTTTGTGTGAGAATAATCTTGATAAAAGACAGGCTTTTATAAAAAAAATTAGCGGAGATATGAAGGTTTTATTCTATGATAAAGACTATTGCACGTTCACAGAGGTGTGTATGAAATGAAAACAAGAAAAAGGTGGAGTGAAAAATAAGACCTAGTTTCCTGTTACGGAAGATAGATATTCTGAAGTTGAAACTTTACTGGAAAACGAAACTTGAAAAATGCTTAACTTTTTATAAAACTTATGTGATCCTTTTAAAATTGTTATCTGGGCTTTATTGTGTGACATGATGACTTAAATCGATCCTTCTGTAAACTTAACGACACTATTTGCACTGCACGTAAAGACATATAAAATCTGTGGTTAAATAAGTAGCGAGGTGTGAAAAATAAAGGTTCGATAGTCTAGGCTTAGGATCATAGAATTGTTATTTTCTGAAACAAAACTTTAGGGGTTTGAATCTTAGTTATTTTACAAAACTAGCTTGACCGGATTTTGTGGGTAGTATCCGCTGAAAACCCTCAGGAGACAACACTCCTCCTACTAGGGACACCTAGAGGTTTAACGGCTTGTTGCACATGCTCAGTACAATCGCGTTCCCTGCGAAAGTGAGGTTAGGAAATTTTTTGTGAATAAATTGGCTTTGCTCGGGACGAGCAAATGATAAGTTTGGGGGTATTTGTTCATATCAGATTTTTGCATTTTCATACCGCCCAATTTTTATCACATTGCATATCGGTAGATACTCTTGAGCCGTGTTTGCTAGTCAATTGCAGGATACAGGTTCTCGGTTCTAAAACGGTGAAATTCATGGAAAACACGATAAAATCCGGGTTCCTGCCAACCACAGATAAAACACGGATCTCCGCTCTTTATCCGTCTGTTGCCACATACCAGTTTAAGAGACGAAATGTCAAATCAATATCGTTTTCATGCACAAGGCTCAATGGCAACACAAGATCCAAGAAATCTACGCGGAGCTCGAGGAAATCATGACAAAAAGTCCACATCAAATCACCTTTCCATCAACAGAAATTCTGGAAGAAATGTGGAAGTATTTTCAGAAAACACATATGCCAAACTACAGACAACATCAGACCAGGGGGGCCCACAAAATTCAAGGAGCCAACTCCTCCATTAGGCCGCGGAACCGCGGCCGTACTGGCGCCGCAGACGAAGATTTTTCAGGGGTGTTTTGGTCTTTTTATTTGTGTTCTGGTGGTTGCCCTAGGTTTTCATTTTTCAGCCTATAAATAGCCCAGAACTTTGTGAAGAAAGGGTGCATAATCTTGTATTTTATTTTCTAGGTTTAGTTGTGTTTCTTCTTCCTCTTCTCATCTCTTCTCCATTAAAACTTGTAGTGAGCTTTGTGAGTGAAGAATGATGAATAAAGAAGACTCTTTGCTATTATATCTTGTCTTGTTCTTTTATAATTGCTTGTAATTTTAATTTGTTAACTTAGTTGTTGTTATTTCTTGTTGTTTCTTTCTTTTCTCTTTTTCTTTATCATTAAAACAACCATGATGCTTACGCTTGATCCTTGCCAAGGTGAGGTCGCAAATAGCGAGTTGTTATCTTCTAATCTCCTTCTTTCTATCTTCATCTTTTGTTTTGTTTTCTTTTCATTATGATGTGTGAGTAGTTTCATACTTGTTAGGGTAGGATAAGGGAAGTTTGAGAGAAGGAAATCTCTCTCACACTTTCCTTGCCCAGCATCTTAAATCAACTCCCGTTAATTGAACCACAATCCGCTCCTTACGGCACCCTATCCTACATGATAGCGGTGATTCCGTAGTGAGACCGGTTGTGGTTGAATTAACCGGAGGTTATGGCTAAGAGCCAAGAACGGACGGACAAGCACCAAAAGGAAGAACTTATGCATTGGAAAGCCTAGCTTATACTCGCAAGTTCCTTCCTAGTCGTGCTAATCCCTGTTGTTGCCGATTACCGTAACACGATATTAAGAAGGGCAACGAAAGAGGTGAGCGACTCCTAACTCAAACTAACCTAATCCTAACCCTAACAAGCTCTCTTTACATATCACTTTAACACTTAGATAATCACAAACAAAATCTGGACCTTCGGACTTAACTCGTTAAAACACATAGAAAAAGATTTCCATCTCCCTGCGGACGACCCGTACTCAACCGGCTAGCTACAAGTGAAACCGTATTGATTGCGGTAATTAACTAAACTTGAACACGCAGAATCTCTAACAATCATCAAGCCAACGCCTCACATGTGGCAACGCCGTACTGCCCCAAACCCTAAGGTTCAAAAGGCAGTTCAAGACGGTCATATAATCGAGTTAAGGTTTGTTGTCTTCTAGAGGGTCCATTGCGTAACTTGCACGATTTAGACGTTCTTAAAGTACGGAAAAATCCAACACTTGGAAATTTTCCGGTAGGGGAAAAAGTGAGTTATTGATATCCGTTCGAACGTTTTAATACTTTCTAAATTATCCGGAAAACAAAACGAAATTAAATTTTCCAATCGAATCAACGAATAAAAAATAAACCCCAGAACACTCAACACTTGAGTCGGGTTAAAAATACCCAGAAAACTAAACATGCAGCTACGGTCATTACAGTGCTAAAATGAGTGCATATGTCTTCTGTACTGCCGCGGATCCGCGGTCCAAGCGCGGTACGGCCGCGGTTCCGCAGCGGTTTGTACGGCTTATGCGCTCGTTTTTCACTGTAATGCTTATATTACCCTGCTGATTTTTTTAGGTATTTTTAATTCAGAAAAATCACAGTTTTTAAAAAATGTCCAGAGAGGGGTTCAAATCGTCGTATCGGGGTTCGATCAGAGTTTTAACTTCGTATACACGTCGCCTAATGCTCTAGCTAGGCTCTGATACCACTGTAGGGTTACTAGGCACTCTAATAAGGTTCTACAAGGCATCAACCATGCCCGATTAAAATTTTAGCTTTGCCGAATAACCCTAAACAAGATCTTTGTTAGACAATTAGGGTATCACATGCAAGTAAATATCAATTACGACTAAGTGAATACGAAAAACAACCTTTGTAGATCGGTCCTTCACTTCTAAAGCTCCTTGTTTTAGTCCTTTCGCTGCGATCATAGTGCTCCCGGACTCATGGACGGCTCCATGTGAAGATAGCAACGGTATTGCTTGAAGTCTTCGAGGCCGAAGATGATCTACGTCGAGGGAATACGAACTCAAGCTACTACTTCACTAACTAAAGAATTAGTGAAGTAAACACCCTAAACTAATGTGCTAGTCTAGTAGAGGGTGATGAAATAGGAAATGGGTACACTATAGAATTTTTTTCTCACTATAATTCTCTCTCTTTATCAAACCCTAGAAAGCATTTGAAGGAGGAAGAAGATGAGCTCAAAAATGAGAATGAAAAACTAATTAAGACAGAGAGAGCTAACCATGGGTGAGTGGGTATCATATACTAACTCATGTAGAGACATAACCATGGCTACATTATAATGGTTAGGTTAATTAATATCTTAAGTAATCCAAAACTAGTAAACTAAGTCAATGCAACCATAAGCTTCATGAAACTTCATGCATGTGAGCTCATCATCCACTAATTTTAGAATAACTTTAAATATAAAAACCTAACACTATAATTAGTATGGTATAAGTCTTATACACCCATGTAAGTTGTATCAACAACCATGATACAAAATGAACACAAATAAATATATATCACATATATATTAAGTTGTGCACAAGTGAGAAAAATAAATGCTTAAGTTAACCAATGTTAGTTAATGTAAATTAGTATATCACATTTACAATTATACACTAAATTATTAAATAAACACTTGACTTAATAATCCGGTTATATCTCATATAACCGACTAACATCCAATGTATCGACTTATCGAATCAACCCTTGATTCGATAACCTGGTTATATCACATATAACCGATCGACACAAACATCGCGAGAATAGAATACGGTATCACATACTCGCATTATTCTCGGTCCCACACAAATTACATATGCGCTCCTATTTCATTTTGCCTGAGCCAGTAAAACCTCTATGTAGGACTCTAAAGACTCGTCAATACGCCGGCAGTAGGTGATGATCATATCAAGCACCCACAAGCCGTCAGCGGTACTAGCTGGACGTAACGGCTACCCGGGTATTGAGTGATCAGAAGATCAGCAAGCAAGCCCGCTCCAACTCCTGCAAAAATCCTGACAGTGACACTACCGTACAGTCCGGTCTCCTCGTCTGATATGTCGCATATCAAGTCTAGGGGTGGTAAACGTCAGACCCCAATAACCGATAAGTCTTGCCGATGCGAGGCTCATAATGGGAAGAGAAACTACTGGTAACACTTACCAGTAAATCTCTAAACCAACCCTGCCCAGGGACTTCCCTGTTATGGCCAATCGAGCTTAGCGCAACATCAACCCCCAATACCGGGAGAGACGAAACCCCTCCTATCGCTCATTGCCTCCATGTGACTCGGGACTGTACCCAAAAACCACCGTTTTGCATGCCCTCTTGGACGTGGCAAGGTGGAAATCAAAGCACAGTGGGAATCACACAAGACTCTATGATGATCTCGGGTCTACAGACTAACTTGTACCAGTGTCACCAGAGAACTGCCATCTGACGTAAGGTATAATACCATATGGGAGTTCTCGGCGAGTCCTTCCAGTGTACCCAGTCTCCACCGAGCACCCGTATATCATCTCTGATGTCAAACACCAATGGATATGGGATCATCCATCGCCCATCTACATGAGTCGAGAAGGTATACGCTAGTCTACTCTGGTATATCGATGCCCCGTCTCGATACACCCACGACTAGGGACCTTGAGGGATGTACTTATGGACTACCATGTCCCTAGTAGTATGATCCGGATCATATTCTATGTAGTCAAGTACACATCCTAAGGGCTTTACCAACATGTAACAGAGAGACAATCAGTGTACACGTTAAGGTAAAGAGTAACCAGATAGCATACTATCATGTCGAGCAAGAAAGTCCTCCCTATATATGTCTAAGCATCCACTACAATATACATCTCATGTATAGTAATGGCCTCTAGGGCATACATATAACTAACATTATATTAGTACAAAATATGATAGTAGTATAATTATGACCTAGGTATCATTGTGCATTTCGATTTATACCTTATGATGTACTTTTATTCACTAAGTTAGCAACTCACCGCGTTGTGCCACAGTTTCTTGCAGCTGTTACCGCTTGGATCATCAGCGGCTTTGGGCACACATTTCTGTCGGTGATTGCTTTGGCTGGTGGGTTACTGTTGTATCGTACTCACATTCGTTTATTCTTATCTTTTTGTATCTAGTAATAACTCCATCAACTTAGAAATGGTATATTGTGGACTTAGAAGCAAGACTTAGAAATTGTGTTTTGTGATGTCGCGCTCATTGGAGTCAATTTTTTATATCGTTTGCTTGGTTGCTCCGCCGTTTGGGCATGGAAGCTAGCTCCCGTTGGGATGCTATTTTATTGTTGTAGTTGTATCATGTTTTATGCAAAATTTACAAAGGAGGTGCTGTCGAATTTCAAATTGTCATAGATGCTCTTTAAACATACATAGTTAAATTTAAATGGTTATTTTAAAATGATTCCATCTGATGATTATTAAAACTTCACCTCCAATGTTTTGAAACGAAAAAGGTTTAGATTCCGGGTTTCGGCTTACTTGGACCGCGTCGATATCTTTAGATGTCACGTGATTTAAGTGTCGGTCACAAGCTACATTTGGGTTGTGACAGATCCAATATAACATATCACAGCAGCACATAACATCACATGTCATCAACGTAAGCAAATATGCGTATCCCAATTGTCGTTGACATATAGCAACGAAACCGGCGATACCCTACATATTACACTTATGGTCGCAGAAAAGAAGGTGAAAAACTACATCAATTGGAATCCGCAACCACCTTAGACATCATAAACCCAAAATATCACATACTTCAGATTTCATGCCTAACCATATGAATTCCTTAGACATCATAAACCCAGAATATCTCATATTCCGAATTTCATGCCTAACAATTATAAACCCAGCATTTTAGTCTCATTATTGAAAACACTTTTCAATAACAAGTCGGGCAATTCAACAAGATTCCCGACAAGATGAACGAATGCTCGTCGGAAACTTTAGTAGACGGCCGCACCCACGATGCCGTCGATGAAGTGCATTTAGGCGGAACACCGCGGCCCCGCTTTTTTGGCAATGGGGTTCTCCTACAGTCACTTGGTTGGGGCTATGGGGTATGGCTATCTTGTAACGTTACCCAGTGAGTATCCGCGTACACTACATAATTGCGACGGAGTTTTAATTCAAAGCAAAACCCCGCGGCAACCGATCAAATGAGACTAAATTGCTAGATTTATAAAATTCAAATCAGTTTTTACAAAACCGATTATTGTGGATTCCAAATATTGTATCACAATCACAGATAGCTAGACGATGTTAAACAGTTCGATCGAATCAACAAACACCCAAAAATTTCCAGAGAGCTCAACACTTGAGCACAGTTTAAAGATGACCCAGAACATGCCACAACACCTATGGACCAACCGTAGAAGGGCTGACCCATACCTCACTCATAGCACCACGGAACTGCCTCAAACCTTAGGGTTTGGCCGCTATTACATGGTCAAAGAGTCGAGTTTGGGTATCGTTCTTCTAGAGTTTCCATAGAATTACTTGCATGATTTTCTGAAGATTTCAAACTTGGAAAAATTCAAATTTTAGAAAATTTCCAGCGACAGAGAAAAATGGGTATTTGATATTCGTTCAAACTTTTTAACGTCGTCAAGATTACCCGAAACGATGTTAGAATTATGACTACAAAACACTCCGAATAGCCTTTACAAAAGGATAACTTTGTTGGAGATAGTACCCTCAGAGTTAATTATTGGATCACAGGCACGTGATTGCAATAATTGAGGGAGGACCTATGCCAGTTGGACAGTCTTACTCAAGATGATAGTATGCTATATGGTTTATCTTTAACATCGTGTACTGCTTTAGGTGACATTACTGATCACTATTGCACGTTGATAGAGCCTCTAGGATTCTTGCTTGACTGCCAGCAGTATGAGGGCGATCATATACGTGGGAGCTGGGGTCTATAAGCACGTCTTTAAAAGGTCCCTAGTCGAGGGAGTTTCGAGACAGGGCATCGATACTCCAGAGTAGACTTGTGTATACAGTCGAGACCCCGACGAGGGGCGGTGGCCGGTCTCACAAGCCACGGGTGTCAGTTGGTTCACCTAAGATGTATACAGGTGCTCATTGGGTTATGAGTACACCGGACAAGACTCGCCGGGAACATGCTAGTTGGTCTTATACCAGACGCCAGATAGCAGTTCCCTGGTGACATGTGTACAGGTTAGTTCATTTACCTGAGATCGTCATTTGTCTCGTGTGAGTTCCCACTGTGCTTTGATTACTACCCTACCACGGCTCAAAAGAGTCGTGCAAACAGGTTTTAGTTGGGTACAGTCCCGAGCCACATGGAGGCAGTGAGCGGATCTGCAGGTGTTCATCTCTCCCGGTATTGGGGGTGAGGTCGCGTTGTGTCTAGGAGATCCATTACACGAAGTCCTTGGCCAAGGCAGGAGATTTACTGGTAGGTATTCTAGCAGTATCTCAGGGTGTTCTGGGCTACACTCCGACACGACTTGTACCGCTTTTGGGGGTCTGACTTTTACCAACCCCGTAGGCCCTCCATGCGATGCTCATAGACGAACGGACCGGACTGTACGGATATTGTCACTGACAGGCTCAGTAGGGTGTCAGGATGAGTTCGCTCATCAACGTCCCTTTTGGTCAATACCTGATAGCCCGTTACATATGGCTAATACCTCTGACATGCTAGTGGTTAAATCTACAGCCAAAGTATTGACGAGTCTTTAGAGTCCCCCACAGACAGTTTCTTAAGTTAAGGGCGAAACGCTGTAGAGGGCGTATGGAGATATGGCAGGGTTCGATCTTATAAGTGCGGTATTGTACGGATCATGATCGGACGGATGATACTAGCGGGCTTTGGTTTAAGCCGGATCCTAGTATTGTACAGTGTAGATTTTGTCTAGTTGCATTTGTATTCGGTCGAAATACAAATGCGGGTATGTATATACAGTCGCGTGGTTTTCCTGTAATTTATTACGGGATCAGTTTTTTGAAGTTGCCAGATTGCATTCCGTTTCGGCTAGTTTTCCTTTGTTCCTTCATGGCCGGATTTTTCTGATGGAGGGGCTAATTTGCAAGTGTGCAAATTAGCAATTGCAGAGGGTTCTTTGTGGCATTTGGTTTATCATGATAATTCGAAGCTTCTTTACTTTTTCTTTGATCATGGTTTTGCATTAATGGTGATGGGATTTAGATAGGAAGTGAGTGTGACATTTTCTTCTCATTATCATCACATTTTTCTTATGGTTACCACACTCCTCTTGTGCTCACCCCCCTTTAGTATTATTTTCCCTCCTCCATATTTTTGGCCGGCCACTTCTTGAGGGTGGGGGGAGAATTTCATTTTGATGAGGGAAATTTGTTGTTCTCATTTTTGCTTGCTACATAAAATCATCGACCTCTCTCCAAAGTTTATTCTCTCCTCCATCATTATAGCAACTTCATACCCGCTTGAGACAAGTGATTCTACACTTAGCCTACAGTATTATTGGACACGTCGGCTCGCCAACTTCGTGCCCGAGTTGCCTCGGTCCAGAGGTGGGAGCCCGTAAAAGAACACGACGATGTGGTGCCCTTTCCGATGAGGAGGGGAAGAGCGGAGATTCCGCGAGGAGATCGGGATGGAGGCCGAAGACCGAAGGACACGGATCGCTCGGTATAGCATTCTACCCTTTCTCATGTTCGCTAGCATTAGGTTAATGGCCCGATCCGGGTTTATAGTGCGCGGTAGTGCCAGTTTACAAGTTTTCTAAAAGTTTGGTTTCCGCATTCCGGCGTCGGATTGACGGCCGAGGCGCTGTCGTGCACTTACAAACTTCACATGCAATCTTAGTAAAAATAAACAATACCTGAAACACTAAACCTCAGAGACCAGAGAACCAGACAAAAACAAGGCCAGAACAACATGGGAAAACTTGCCAGGCCGGTCCAATTAGGCATTTGTCCGGGTGAATACAGAAGAAAAAGGGTAGTTTTTGTCTGGTGTTCATACAATACATTAAAGAGCACTTTGCAACTATTAAAAAAAAGTTTAGAGGATCTGAAAATTTCGACAGAAATTGGGTTTTGCTTCGATTGCTTCGGAGTTGTTTCGGTTTCGTAATTCTACAAATATCGTCTAATTCTCTAGCTTGGCTCTGATACCACTGTTGGGTTCGCTAGCACGGCCTTTGGGTTTCGGGTGGCATCTACCATGCCGTTTTCAAAAATTTAGCGTGCTAAAGAACCCTAACCAAGGGTCTTAACTAGAGAATTATACGTAAACTAGAATGTAAACAACTTTACATCTAAGTGAACAAGGAATACAACCTTTGTAGGCCGGTCCTTCACTTCTAAAGCTCCGTGTAGTAGTCCCTTCTCTCCAAGTAGTGATCTCCCGGACTCTAGTAAGGCTCCACAAGGTGAAATGAACAAGCTTATTTGATGTCTTCGACGCCGAAGATGATCTACGTCGAGCAGACTCTAACTCAAACTACCTCTTCACTGAGTGATGGACTAGTGAAGAAACGATCCAAACTAAATGGCTAGTCTAGTAGAGGTTGATGAAGTAGGAATTTTTCTCACTTTAGAAATAATTTTCTCACTCATATTCTTCACCTCCCAAAAAGTTAGAGAGCTTGAGGAAGGAGATGAAGAAAAGCAACCATGGAGAGAAGCAAGTGTAAAATCGCAACCATGTGTGAGAAATATATCATATAACCCTTGTAAAGACAAAATCATGGCTAACAATAATGGTTAGGTTAATAAATATCTAGAGTGAGACCAAATTAGTGGACTAAGTCAAAGGTTAGCACAAAGCTTCTCAAAGCTTCTAACGTTGACTAATTTCCAACTAATTTTCTTTTACACTTAATAAATAAAACCCCACATTATTATTTGCATGGTATGAGTCTCATACACCCATGTAGCATGTAGCAACTAGCATGACACAATAATATATATCACACACATATATATTAAGTGCACACAAGTCAAAAAAAAGAAATGCTTAAGTGAGCAAATATTAGTTAATGTACATCAATATATCAAATATATAATTATACATTAAATTATTAAATCAACACTTGATTTAATAATCCGGCTATATCACATATAACCGACTAAAATCACGTGTATCAACTTATCAAATAAACACTTGATTCGATCACCCGGCTATATCACATATAACCGATCGATAACATAAATCGCGAGAATAGAATACAGTATCACATACACGTATTAATCTCGGTCCTGCACATATCATATATGTGCTCCTACTTCGTTTCGCCTGAGCCAGGAAACCTCTGTGTAGGACACTAAAGACTCGTCAATACGCCGGCAGTAGGTGATGATCATATCAGTCACTCACAAGCCGTCAGCGGTACTATCTGCACGTAACGGCCACCCGGGTATTGAGCGATCATAAGATCAACAAGCAAGTCTGCTCATACTCCTGCGAATCCAATAAGTAACACTACCGTACAGTCCGGTCTCTTCGTCTGATATGTCGCATATCTCGCCTGGGGGTGGTAAACGTCAGACCCCAATAGCTTGATAAGTAAGGCTGATGTGAGGCCCTTAACGATTCGAGAAACTACTGATAACACTTACCAGTAAATCTCAGCAACCCTGGCCAGGGATTTCCTGTTATGGCCAATCGAGCATAGCGCAACATCAACCCCAAATACCGGGAGAGACGAAATCCCTCTATCTCTCATTGCCTCCATGTGACTCGGGACTGTACCCAAAAACCACCATTTTGCACGCTCTCTTGAACGTGGTAAGGTGGAAATCAAAGCACAGTGGGAATCACACAAAACTCTATGACGATCTCGGTTCGACAGACTAATCTGTACCAGTGTCACCAGAGAACTGCTATCTGACGTGAGGTATAATACCATCTAGGAGTTCTCGGCGAGTCCGTTCAGTGTACCCAGTCTCCACTGAGCACCCGTATACCTTCTCTGATGTCAAACACCAATGGATGTGGGATCATTCATCGCCCATCATATGGGTCAAGAAGAGTATACGCTAGTCTACTCTGGAATATCGATGCCTCGTCTCGATACTCCTATGACTAGGAACAATTGAAGGATGTACTTACCGACTACCCTAGCCCCACTAGTATGATCTACATCGTAATCCCGGTAGTCTAGTACTCATTCTAAGGGCTTTATGAACATGTAACAGAGACAATAAGTGTACATGTTAAGATAAAGAGACAATAAGTGTACATGTTAAGATAAAAAGTAACTAGATAGCATACTATAATATCGAGCAAGAAATTCTTCCCTATATATGTCCAAGCATCCACTATAATATACATCATATGTACAATAATGGCCTCTAGGGCATACATACAACTAACACTAGTTACATCATATGTAGTATTCTGCACTTGTTTAAAAAAAATTAGAGGACTTTAAAAAATTTACATAAACTTGGGTTTTTGTTCGTCTGTTTCGGAGTTGTTTTGATTTCGTAATTTCCATACATTGTCTAATATTCTAGCTTGGCTCTGATACCATGAAAGTGTGTCTTAGCACCACGACTAGGTTTTTACAAACTTCAAGTATGCAATTTTAAAAATTCTTTGGTGCTAAGCTACACTAACCTAGAATTTAACTAGAGTATTAGGGTTTAAAGCATGATATAACAAGTTCTATGCTAAGTGAAAGAGTTTACAACCTTTATAGACCAAGTCCTTCACTTCTAAACTCCGAGTAGTAGTCCCTACGACTCCTCTTAGCTCCACTTGAAGAAAGGGTCGAGCTTGCTCTTCGATCTTCGAGACCGATGATCATCCACTTTGAAGTATCTCTAGGTCAAGCTACCTCTTCACTAATCATGTATTAGTGAAGAAAACAACCTAATCTAAAGTGCTAATCTAGAATAGGTTGATGAAGTATGCGTTTTGACTCACTTATAATTCTTTTTCCTTTTATTTTTCCAACTCATGATAAAGGCTAGATGGGGAAGAAAGAGGAGATGAAATTGGAGAGTGTAGAAAAAAAGCTAAGCTTGTAAATAAGTGAAGAATGGCTCTTTATTTTCCTCATTTATTGAAGCTTGGATTATTTCATATAAATAAATCTAACCATGCTTCAATAGTGAATGCAAACCATTAAACAAATAATAAGAGCCATGCTTCAAATATCTCCAATTTCCACCTCACATATCTATTTTGTAAAAATAGATAATTCATGTTCATTTGATATATATATATATATATATACATATATATATATCATATACATATAATTATATATAAAAAGAAGAGAAGAAATTAATTAGTGAGCATTAATATTAGTTAATATATAAATATATCAAATATAAATATATATCAAATTATTAAACCAACACTTGATTTAATAATCCGGTTATATCATATATAACCGACTAATATCATTTATATGTATATCATATTATCCAATCAACACTTGATTCAATAATCTGGATATATCTTATATAACCTAACCGATATCAAATCTCACCAGATTAGAATACAGTATCACATACTTGTATTTAATCAGGCTCCCGCACATATCAACATATGTGCCCTATTTCGTTTCGCTTGAGCAAGGAAACCTCTGTGTAGGACTCTAAAGACTCGTCAATATGCCAGCAGTAGGTAATGATCACATCAGTTACCCACAAGCCGTCTGCGGTACTAGCTGGACGTAACGTCTTCCCAGGTATTGGGCGATTAGAAGATCAACAAGCAAGCTTGTCCAAACTCCCATGAAGCCTATAAGTAACACTTACTGTACAGTCCGGTCTATTCGTCTGATATGTCGTATATCGAGTCTGGGGGTGAAAACATCAAACCCCAGTAACTTGATAAGTCATACCGATGTGTGGCTTATAACGGATCGAAACTACTGATAACACTTACCAGTAAATCTCATCAGCCCTGGCTAGGGACTTACTATTATAGCCAATCGAGCATAGCGCAACATTAACTCCCTATACCGGGAGAGACGGAACCCCTCCTATCGCTCACTACCTCCATGTGACTCGGGACTGTACCTAAAATCAACCATTTGCAAGACTCCTTTGAGCCGTGGTAAGGAGGAAATCAAAGCACAGTGGAAACCACACAAGACACTGTGACAATCTCGGGTCTACAGACTAACCTATACCAGTGTCACCAGAGACCTGCTATCTGACGATAGGTATGGTATCATCTACGAGTTCTCGGTGAGTCCAGTTCGGTGTACCCATTCTTTAATGAGAACCTGTGTACAATCTTTGATGTCAAACACCAATGGTTATAGGATCAACCTTCGTCCCATACAGGCTCAAGAAACGAACACACTAGTCTTCTCTGGAATATCGATTCCCTATCTCGATATCCCCTCGACTAGGAACAATTAAAGGATGTGCTTGTGGACTATCCATGCCCCACTAATATGATTTGCATTATAGTCCTGGTAGTCAAGTCAACATCCTAAGGGCTTTATCTACATGTATTAGAGAGTTAGTATAATAATACAAGTGTACATATTAATATAAAGATAAACCGGATATCATACTATCATGACGAGCAAGAAAGTCCTATATATATATATATGTCCAAGCATCCACTATATCATACAATAATGGCTTTTAGGGCATATATTCTCCTAACAGTTCCCGTAGGGCGCGGATTAGTCCAAATCCGTATATATTTTAGATTTGAACTTAGATTGTATGTTCTATCAGTTCAAAGGACATTTTATCTTTATTTAAGGATTGTTAATCTGTTTTTAGATTAAGATCAGCTTAAATATATGAGCATATAGGCTCAGTTTATTTTAACTAAGGATACGTTAGTCTAATTTGAGACTAAGATCAACTTAGAAATATTTTAAGGATCGTTAACTTTTATTAAGATCCATCAATAGAGAATTTGTGCTCAGCTGCAAGAAAATTTCAGAGATTTAGCCAATTTGGGCTCAGTCTTGGGCTTTTTCCTTTATTCAGAAGTGCTAAGCACTTAATTGCTGCTTTGGCGCACACGTGTGTATCATGTGAGATGCTCAGACATAGGCGTTGCCCAATCAGTGCTAAGCATTTAGTCATTTTGACTATATGTATAGTGCTAAGCACTTTGTACAGCGCTCACATGAGAAACACGTGAGGTGCAGAGTCTTCACTTCTCGGCGCTCACGTGGGAAGCATGTGATTTTTATTTTTGGGTGCTCACATGGGAAGCACGTGAGACGCTGAGTTTATATTTTGGGCGTTCACGTGGGAAGCACGTGAGGCGCTGAGTTTATATTTTTCAAGGACTTACGTTAGAAGCGCAAGTGGTAGTGAATTTATGTTTTAGAGATTTAATCTCTGTTAATGGCATTTTGGCCATTAATGATCATCTAAATCTCTATTTTTGAAGATTCGGGATCGGTTGTTTTGGAGAACCAAGTTTTTCTGTTCTTTTTATAAGAACTAAGTTCTTTATGTTGGGTTAAACCCTGTTTTCAGAGAAATTAAATTCCTGAAACATATCATATTTCTTCTCTCTTTTCCTTTTTATCTTGTTTTTTTCCCTACATTTTGAGTCTGAAGAACAGAATCTTCCCGATGAGAATTAAATTCTCAACTTGTGGATGATTTATCTTACGGATCTCAAATTCAAAGAAATAACTAAGTTCTTTTATGAAGGGTTAACCCTTGTTTTTTACTTGTACTAGGAAAATGAGATATATTTTTATCTCTGCTTTTTCTTTACCTAGGATTTGTGAGAGGCAGAAGCTTTTCTTTTAGCCGGAGAATTGAATTCTCGGGTTGTAGTTTTTTTTTATATCACCTTATAGGGTTGTTTCTCTCCCTGAGACTTGAAGTCTCAGGTCTTTTATATAGGATAAGCAAACTGTTAATCAGTTTGAGAAAATCTCTCATTGAGAGATACTAATTGATTTTAATCGGTTTCAAACATTATTCGGGGATTTTATCCACCGTTGGATTTTTGATCCAGTAAATTTCTGTTTACCAGAATATATTTTCTTGTTTTTAACAAGATTAGGGAAATATTCTCCCATATATAGAATTTAATTCTGTTAAACAGTGACTTTTAATCACCATTGGATTTTTAATCCAGGGGCTTTCTATTTAACAGAGCACATCTTTCTTTGTTTAGAAAGAATATTTTCCCATATTAGAATTTAATTTTATTATTGGATCTTTGATCCAACAGCTCTCTGTTTAACTGATAATATCTTTCTCATTTAGAAAGACAAAAGAGATATTTTTACCTAATAGAATTTAATTCTATCATTTGATGATTTTTAATCACCATTGGATCTTTGATCCAATGGCTCTCTGTTTAACAGAGAATAATTTTCTCTTTTAGAATGATCAGGGGAAATATTCTCCTAAAATAGAATTTAATTCTATATGGAATTCAATTCTATCCGAAGCTAGTGTTTCATAAAGCTGTTCTCACATGTTTAACACGTGACCCCAGTGTGGGTTTTAACCTGTTTATATTTAGCGCCCATATGCTTTGCATATGAATGCTCACGCGTTTAATACATGAGGCCAATTTGGCCTTTTGGTTATTTATTTTCAGCACTTATATGCTTTGCATATAAGCGCTCACGTGTTTACACGCGAGGCCAAACTGTGGGAATTCTTTTCTTCTTTCTTTTCTCCCCCTATTTTTATAAGGGAACAAAAGCCCCCAAGTGTTGCTCTCACGTGGTCTACATGTGAGTGCAACGGTGTCAATCTTAACACCGTTGGATCACCTAGAGGAGTGGAAAGTTGAACCGATCCCATCACGTCCTATAAATATGGCTTTTGGCTCTGAAGTGACTACTGTTTCTTCATCATCTTCATTGAGTTTTCCTTCCCTTAAGAATTTAATTCTCATTCAGAACATAGATCTCTGCCCTCAAAAATTCCTTTTAACAGAGTCAACTCTGCTAAAATTTTTGGTAAGGACTATGAACAGAGCATCTCTTAACATCTTTTGTGTTTTTTCGGATTTGAAATCCATTAACATATTTGACAGAGCATAGCTCTTTTACTTGAATCGATCTCCTGGAGATCTATAAAAAAGAACTTTTTTATATAGATCGTGGATCTTGATGTCCATATTAAAGGTTTGAGTCAATGGACATTCTTGAGAATCGTTGATTCTCTTCTTAGGGTTTTACCCTATTGTCAATCTTGACATTTAGGGTTTTCTGGAATTTGATTCCATTATTTAACCCATGAGTTTCCTAACATGGAAATTTTTGAGATTTAATCCCGTCATTTGGGGAATTTAATTCCATTATTGTTTTTTTAAGAGCTTAACTCTGGTTTGATTCTTAGGAATTTTGGGAATTTTATTCACTTTAATTTCCTTTTACTGTTCTTGGATATTTCCCCCTTTTTTGTTTAGGGTTTTTAAGGAATTAATATCCATCTTTCATATTTGAATTTGTTGTTGTTCGTTTAAAAGGACCCGCTTTTTTTAGGGATATTTGGAGTTTTTAACTCCACTGCTCATTTAATGAGAATCCTTGTTGATTCTTATTGACGAGCTGCCCGTAGTTCCCTAAAATGAACTCATGTTTCTTGGCTAACGCTTTATTTGTCCTTTTTAGGTCCAATGACCGGTCACTTATATGACATCGAGGAGATTGTCTCCTACAAAGAAATTCGCATATAAGGTCGCTTTCAAGGTCAGGAGTATACTGATACCCAATGCGATGAAGTGATACATCGCTTCTAAGATTATAATGTTCGATTTCTCCCCCACCGCTTTACCTCTTAGAATATCGTTGTGGGTCGATCTGAGAGGATTTGCCTGGGCATCTTGAGGCTATGCCGCTCCAAGCGCTTGATGACACTGAAGACAAGATAAATTCAGTGTACCTGATGTTGGGTTATGATAGCGCCCTGGCCATCAACCGTGGCTGGTGCGGAATAAAACCGGCGTTTAAAAAATTTGGCGCTAACTTATCCGTCTAGATCGAACCATAAACCATTACTAGCAAACTATAAAAGATAAACTACAAGTTTAGAATGGTTATACCGAATGAACCAAGTTCTTCGGTCTTTTACCGCCTTCCTAAGCTCCTTAAGGCGTCCCCGACTGAACTTTGCCGCCGGTCTTCCTCCGTCAAAGATGATCCACCCGAGGGATGTAGCTCTTCGCTCTAGCTCCACACCATAAACACGTGAAGTAACTAGAGACTCAAGATGGCTAGTCTAGAGTGCTTAGGATGTAGTGAATGGATCCAAGTGTTTATCTATCTCACCTCCTCTCTTGATTCTCAACTCATGAGATTGTAGAGATTAGGTTTTAGAATGAAGGTGGAGGAACTCAAGAAACTCAAGTGAGGAGTGAAACTAATGGTGAGAGAACTTAACTCAAGTGAGAAAAATGAACCATCTAAAAAATAATGAAGCCTCCAAGAGAGAGAAAATCTCATGGCTAGGTTTTGTAAAACCAATTTTTCCACTTTAAAATACACACCATGCTTGAATAATTTGCACAAATGAATTAAAAATTCATTTGTGCAACACAATGCAAGCATGGCTCTCACCATACTCCCCACTCTCCATTTTCCACCTCATTTCCATTTAAAATAAATGGATAAAAACTAAATGAGGTGTCCACCTTCTAGAATGTTATCTGTAAAAAATACGGATTACATTCTACTGTATATACATACCTGTATTCGTACCGAAATACAAATACCCGAAGAGATAAAATAACACAAAGAACATAATACTAGAATATACATATCGAAATACATATATGTAATTTATTAAATCAATACCTGATTTAATAATCCGGCTCAAACCCGAGCTGGCTAGTATTATCGACCGTCTGATCGAAAGTCCGAATAACTAGTACACTCATTCGATCAGAACACTGCACGTATCCAATACGGCCACTACATCATTTCGCCATAACCAGGGATACCCTTTGTGTGGGACTCTAAAGACTCGTCAATACGCTGGCAGTGGGTTTAACCACAAGCACGTCAGCGACACTAGCTGTATGTAACGGCTACCAGGTATTGAGCGAAAAGAAGGCCGATGAGCAAACTCATCCGAACCCCTACTGAGCCTTCCAGTGAAAATATCCGTACAGTCCGTTCTGGTCGTCTAAGAATATCGCATATAGGGTCTAGGGGGTGGATAAAGCCAGACCCCTAAAAATGCGATATTTGATGTCGGTATGAAGCCCAACACCCACTGAGAAACTACTGATACAAATCAGTAATTCTCGACTACCGTGGCCAAGGATTTCTGGTGATGGCCACCCGTGCACCATGTGACATCAACCCCCAATTCCGGAAGAGACGAATCCCCGACGATCCGCTCACTGCATCCATGTTGCTAGGGACTGTACCCAACTAAAACCTGTTTGCACGACTCCTTTGAGCCATGGAAGGGCAGTAATCAAAGCACAGTGGGAACTCGCATGAGACAAATGACGACCTCAGGTCGACAAACTAACCTGTACACATGTCACCTGATTGCACGCTTTTGGCGTGTCGTGTTTTAAGTTCTAAAGTTAACCGCAATCATGACGGCGTAGCGTATAGCTAGCCGCGATGAGTACGGGTCGTCCGTAGGGAGACGGAGCGTTTTGCGTTCTTGTTATGACGAGTTAATGCGCGTGGAGGAATTGTTCGTTTCTAACCTAAGTGTTTATATGCCAGTATAAGTTGTTATGAGTAGATAGGATAGTGTAAGTTAGTGAAGTCCGTACTCAATCCTTTGTGCCGAACCTGACTATTGAAACTAGAGAAATCGACAACAACGTGGATTAGGGTACTTAAGCACGGTAGTGAAATCCGTCTTATTGACCCTTGTCCGTCCATTCTTGTCTCTTGGCTTTCGTCTCCGGACAAACCAAACGCAACCGGTCGTGGTTAGGGATCACCAACACCTTGGTAGGGTAGGATGCCTAACAGAGCGCTTGCATAAGGTTTGGGCGGTGTTCAATTGGAAAATATCGGGCAAAGGAAATGAGAAACGAAAACCTTAACTTACACAACCATTCTTTCTCCTAACAGCACCAATATTCACAACAAAAAAGAAAAAGAAAAAGAAAAAGAAATGATACAAAGAAAAGAATAAAACAACATTACAAGAAAGTAAATTGCAAGGTAATAAAAGAGCAAGTAAGTAAATGGCAAGAATGAAAATTGCAAGAAAGTAAAGCAAGAGAAATACTAAGAACCTAAAGTGCAAAATGAAAGCTATATTATGTCGAAGTGATACAACCTTGAGTTCAATAATCAAAACTTAAACTTACAAGCTCAATGAAGAGATTGCAAGATCAATAGAAGGCAAAGAACTCAAGGGGAACTAGCTATGTACAAGAACAAAATGAAAAGAGAAACAAAAATGTATGAAGTATTGGACAAAAAGCATACAAAGTATGACCCCTCTCCCTTGCTCACTGATATGCCTTTTATAGGCACAAAAGAAGATTAAACAAGTTATAAAAATGAGTTGATGTGACAGCAAGGGAGAGCCAGCAGAAAATTGGGGACAATATGAGCTAGCAGGACCGGTAGGGCCGGGAAATATGAGGGTTTCGCCGGTTTTATGGAGGTGTTTGAGGCTCGTGCTTGTTGTATTCTCTCCACAATTCCACTGGTGTTGCTTGATTTCTTTGTAGAAGCCTGGTTGTACTCAGGGATTTGGAGGGAAATATTATTCTTTATATCACCTCACACCTTTTTTCATTTATCATTCTTATCCCCCTTGTGTGCCCACCATGTGCCATGGGAGCCCCTTCACTAGGTCCATGTACCAACAAGCTAGTGTACACACTTGTATGTGTTGGACTATTTAGATAAAAAAGTCTGTACACATGCATGTTGCAAAAAGAAACTCTTGAAATATTGATAGGTTTGCAGTTCCGATTGCAGTGTCTGCTCACCAATGTAATATCCGTGCATTTGAATGTGTTTCCAGTATTTTGTTATGGATACCTGTAATCTGTAATTACTGAGCAGACACTGGTTAATAGTACCGATCTAATAAAAAAACAGATAATGAATGAGTGGTATTGAAATGCAGTTTTCTGTGATAAACAAATACCCCCAAACATATCTTTTGCTCGTCCCGAGCAAAACAAAAAATCCTAACCTCACTTTCGCAGTGAACGCGATTGCACTGAGCTCGTGCAACAAACCATTAAATCTCTTGGTGTCCTTAGTAAGAGGAGTGTTGTCTCTTGAGGGTTTTCAGCGGATTACACCCACAAAATCCCGTCAAGCTAGTTTCATAAGTTAACATCGATTCTACTCTTATAGTTTAGTATCTATGTTAGAAATTCTATTATCCTAAATTAGAAATATTCAACCCTTATGTTTCACGCCTCCTATTTATTCAACCTCATATCTTATATGTTTTATAGTTTAGAAAGATCTCGGTTTCTCTTGAGTTTTCCTTCTAAAGTGCGGTCTCCAATCAGGGATTTTTATCATCTTTACGGAAAACAGAAGTCTTATTCTTTATTCTTATCTTTCCTCCAAACATCGATTGTATACCCCTACGTCAGTCTAAAATTTCACCCTTACACTTAAGAATTCAATTCAAGCTATAACACCCCTGCCCTAATGCCTAATACTACTTATTTTCGTTAAACGCTGGACGGTGTTGCTCACATACCTTTCATGCGATTATTAATGCTTCTTGAGGCACTAACAGCCGATTACTGAATGTGTGAGCTTAAAGCGTAAATAGCAGTTTCCAGGTCTTGACTTTATTTATGATTATTTTTTTTCTTTTCTTTATTTTTCTTTTTCAAGACCGGATATATTTTTCAAATGATGCTCTTTTGTTGGTTAGCTTTAAATACCATTTTTTCTTTCAAACTAGGTTTTCAGGCAAGAGTATTTCTAGGTATTCTCTACTATCCCAAGTTTCAAGGTGAGTGTATGTGCAGTTTGTAGGGTATATACTTTCTAAATTTGGACTTAAGAATAGAAACTATGTTTCAGACTTATCCTTCAGTAAAGCTTTCAATACTTTCCCTTCATCTTGACTTAACTCAAGATTACCTACTTCTATTAAAAAATCTGCAAGGACGTATAATTACCAAGGTTAAACAGAAGGAGGTTTTTTTTAGGGTTTTCAATTTCTAAACCTAGGATTTAGTTATTTCTAACGCATCAACTCAACTTTCGGAAATAGGAATCTAAGTTACCCAATTAGCTAACTTGACGACAAAGTTTTTATATTTTTGTAAAAAATTTCGATTTTTTATGGGTTTTTAAATAAGTATGCAAATGCAAAATATACATATGAATGCGAAGGTAGAAAGCTTACCGAGCACACCCCCAAACTTAAACTTGACAGTGCCCTCACTGTCAGGCTACACCAATAGGGTCAAAATTTGTCGGTGCTCCCCTGTTTTTTTTCCTTTTTATATACAAAATAAAAAGCAAACCAAAAATATATATACACAAAAAGCCCCCCCCCCAAACTTAAGCAAAACAGTGTTTCCACTATTTAAGCGGTGAAGTTCAGGATTAGGGGGGAGAACAGTATCAATCTATACAAGGCCTTACACAGGCCAAAAGTGAGCACCAACCATTCAAATAATTTATCGGGATAAGGCCTGGGCTAGTGAAAGAATGCGGAGAGAAAAGAAATGGAGAATACATGAGACCGTATGAGTATAGAAGTGGTATACGGTCCCGGTATATGAGGAGAAGAATGGCGGAAAAGAAAAAGAAATGGAGTACGAACTTGAGGGTGAAAATTGAGTGAATAAATTAGTACAATTTGTGATGACCAATGTGTAAAAAGAGATTGTACTAATTTATTAACCCGTCGAGAAATAGGGTCAAATCCTTCAAGATTCGTGAGAAAACATGGGTAGACCGAACTTGGTAAACCAGACATAGGAAATGAAAGTGATACGGTGTCTTGCAAGGTCGGAACGATGGAAAGGATGGAGGGGAGTGAACGAGGAATGGTATCGGTTAAAGATTCAGGAGGGTGTACACAGTCAATGAAAGGGATATGATGAATTGGAAAATCCGACTCATCAAGTAAAACTGGTTCATCCTAAAAAATTTCCTCAATATTCTCCTCAAAATTCAGCTTATCCATGCCTTTATCATCAATATCTAGACGCATATGAAGTTCGGGAAAAACAGTTAATGACTCGGGATGATGTCCACACGGAAGTGAAAGAACATGATGAATTGGTGAGAAAAACTCATCCAAAATCGTGGGTTCATCATCCAAAATATTCCCAGCGTCGATATCCTCAATTAAGTGAAAATCAAATTTATCGGACACCTCATCAAAAGCATGGAGTTCAATCAATTGTGGTTCTAGGATGGAGGTGTAGAGGTCAAAGGGATTGGGATTGGTTTCACTTGGAAAGGACCCTTCACAATCGGGTAAATCAAACACTACAAAGTCGCGCAACTCATTAAACATTTTATCTTCAATTTGTAAATCATTTGGGACACTTGATAGATATTCAAAACCGGATTTGTGGGATTCAATTTGCAACGGGTAGGTTTGATTTGGAAGGGTGTACCGCTCACTCTCACAACTCAAATCCTCAATCTGTCCTACTGCCTCATCACACATTGGAAAATTTGGAGCTAGTTGGAAACTAGCTACCGGGTCACTAGGTTGTATGAGGGCGGCCATGGACGCATTCAAATCCATCATCTATTGGTACGACACTACCCGAAAGTCTTCCAATGACTGCTCCATACTAGACATGGGTTGTGAAGGGGTTTCAGTAAAAGATTCAAACTTGTTTGGATACTGGAAACTCCCAAAAGGTTGTTCATAAGTAATGTCTAGGGAAGGTGTAAAAGTCGGGTAGGACTCATAGGAATCGAATGGTTTTACAGGAGTAGGATCAACATTATGATAAGAAGGTGAATGGAATTGTTGATCAAAAGAATTGGAAGTGGTGAAAGGAGTGAAAGATCGGCTACGGGATTGTTCAATACGTTCAGCAATAGACATAGGACTTGGAGTTACAACAGGACTTTCAAAAGGGGTATCAACGTAAGAAGGTGGGGCAGGTTGAAATAGTTGATACAAAGTGGATTGCGGAGTCCAATTTTTGTCCTAGATGCGTATATCCGATCTTTCAAAGAAAGTTTGGGCATGGAGGGATCGTTCGACGTTCGACCAAAGAAAGAACCGTGTGAAGTAATGTCTGGTTAGGGGTACCAAAGTTCGGCAAGAGTTTTTCTAGGTCGGGTACCCATGATATGAAGAGAAGAAGAAGAAAAGGAGAGGAAAAAGAATGTGATTTTTTTTATTTGTTAGTTATTAACAGAAGAATGAAATATACACACAAAAAAATAATCACGAGACAAAATACCACACACCTAATTGGTCTAGTGTTCACCTAGGTCAACTAGACCTTCTCAAGAACTTGATTGGCGAAGTAAAACTGTGTCGAGAAATGGGCTCAAGATATACTGATCACGAGCCAAGGTAAGTGCAGAGATAAGGACAGGTTTTCCAATGCTTTCGCGAAGGTCCTTAATTAGACAACCCTTTATCTTTTGGCGGTTTCGCCGTGAACACATTCCTAGACACCCCGTGAATGATATACTGTTAAGCGGCGTTCTAAACACAGTTAACTTCTCCTAATGAGCGCGAAGTCCTTAAAAGCTTACAGTCTAGTTTCTTTTAAAATTTGTGTGGGTAAACGTTATGCTCAATTTCGTGATTTGTGGGCCACGGAAAAGGTGATGAAATCCTTTATCGTATGTTATGGGGTTCACTTTCCCTTAAGTCCGTATTAATGGATGCAATGCGCAAATTAATGAAAAGGTTGTTAAAACCTAAAAAAATCGACTTTTATGTTTAAGCACGGCACTGTAACAAATACGGGTTAGTCAATTTTAACGTTTGATAGCGAACTTGCAAAGAATCCTGCGAAGATAGTATATTGGATGCGTCGGATTTGAGAAGAAGGTGTTAGTAAAGTACGCACCGAAAAAAAATTGGGTTAAGAAACCCTCGTTGAAGTGAATCGGGCTAGCCTGAAAATTTCGCTTGCGCTCGTCAAACTACCCGGATCTTTGGCACTGTACTTCGCAATCACCTTAACCTTGAGTGTACACTTTGCTCCACACGATCGCAGTTCGCAAATCCGTCAAAATCTACAAATGTCGAAAAACGGATTTTTATTGGGAAAAAGCGATATGAATGCCCAAACTCCTGCACACCCAAAATTATAAAAATCAAGCAATAAAATTGGGACAAAATTAGAACAATAGAGCAGAGAAAAAAAATTTGGAGCAAAAGGAGGCTACATGGCCGGCGGCGCCGGATATTTTGGTGTTCTCGCCGGACATCTTTTTGTAAGTCTACGGTAGAGCCCCGGCCGTCTGTCCGAGGCCAAAATATGGAAACAAAAGCTTTTTCTAAACTAGAAACCGGCGCTATCGCAGACTTCAATCCCGGATCGAACCATTAACCTATAACTAGCTAACAAGTAAAGGGATAGAAAAGGCTATACCGATCGATCCGTGTCCTTCGGTCTTTAGCCACCATCCCAAGCTCCTCGCGGCATCTCCGATCTCGATCTTCTCGTCGGAAAGAGCACCACATCATCGAGTCTTTTTACGGGCTCCCGCTTCATCCGAAGCAACTCGGACACGAAGTTCGCTAGCCGACGTGTCCAAGGTGAAGTAGAGAATGTGTGTGACAACTTTGTCTCTTGCATCCATTGTATGGATGGAGGTTGAAGATGAAGCCATCAATAGAGGTTGTGAGCTAGAGCAAGAAGAAGAAGAAGAGCCCCTTTTTTTTCTTATGTGTTTCTTATGATGAAATGAGAGAGTGAGAGATCAGAAAAATACAAGACCAAACTTCCCACTTAGCTGCCCTCTCTCTCTGTTCTCATCATATCAACACAAAATCAATCAAATAATGTGACATTAGCACAAGAAAAGTGACCATGAGTCACTAATGAAGTCTATGTCACATTAAATGCACAAAATGATGATATAAGCTCACAATTTCCATTTGTAAACATTAATCCAAATGTTTACAACAATAAAAAGATACGGCAACATCTAAAGTAAACTCGTGGCGGATCACAAGAATACCCCTCACCTGTATATACATACCTGTATCCGCATTCCGACTGAATGCGAATACGATGAGACTAAAGTAATCCAACAAATCTAATACTAGGATCCGGCTTAAACGAAAGCCCACTAGTATGATCCGCCCGATCATGATCCGTGCACTACTGCACGTATATGATCGGACCCTACCATATATCATACGGCCTCTACAACGTTTCGCCCAAAACTTAAGAAACTGTCTGTAGGGGACTCTAAATACTCGTCAATACTTCGGCTGTGGATTTAACCACTATCACGTCAGAGGTACTACCCGTACGTAACGGGCTACCGGGTATTGACCAAAAGGGAGGTCGATGAGAGAACTCGTCCTGACACCCTACTGAGCCTGTCAGTGACAATATCCGTACAGTCTAGTCCGTTCGTCTATGAGCATCGCATGTCGGGCCTAGGGGGTTGGTAAAAGTCAGACCCCCAAAAGCGGTACAAGTCGTGTCGGAGTGTAGCCCAGAACACCCTGAGATACTACTGGAATACCTACCAGTAAATCTCCTGCCTTGACCAAGGACTTCGTGTAATGGCTCTCCTAGACACAGCGCGATCTCACCCCCAATACCGGGAGAGACGAAACCCCTGCCGATCCTCTCACTGCCTCCATGTGGCTCGGGACTGTACCCAACTAAAACCAGTTTGCACGACTCCTTTGAGCCGTGGTAGGGTAGTAATCAAACCACAGTGGGAACTCAGACGTGACAAATGACGATCTCAGGTCGATGAACTAACCTATACACATGTCACCAGGGAACTGCTATCTGACGTCAGGTATAATATCAACTAGCATGTTCCCGGCGAGTCCTGTCCGGTGTACTCGTAACCCAATGAGCATCTGTATACATCTTAGGTGAACTAACTGACACCAATGGCTTGTGAGACCGGCTACCACCCCACGTCGGGGTCTCGACTGTATACACTAGTCTACTAATGGAGTATCGATGCCCAGTCTCTAAACTCCCACGACTAGGGACCACTTTAAGGATGTGCTTATAGACCCCAGCTCCCACGTATATGATCGCCATCATACTGCTGTAGTCAAGCAAGAATTCTAAGGGCTCTATCAATGTGTAATAGCGACATGTAAGGTCACCTAAAGCAGTACACGATGATAAAGATAAACCAGAT